>JALMGJ010000004.1:117855797-120358297 GCA_023362775.1 Charina bottae | reverse complement strand
AAGGATGAGATTTAATTCCAACGGAGCACCTTTAACTTTGTCACATTTAGAAATTAAATATTTAGCTGTGTATTAAATTAGATATGCTGTGCCATCATTGGAAAAAAAGCTCTTCATTTTTCTGCAGCATAAATGTTTTACAAGCCTCTGCTTTGCTTCTGGTGAATTAGTAATGAAGATTTTGGAGTTGTAATTGATTATTAAAGTCTAAGAAAAAAAATTAATTTAGAGGCACTGAGTCAACATGGAGAAGGGGTGATTTCAATTTGTTGTGGACAAGAAGGCTGCCACTTATCAATTAATTGGAACAGCGGTGGATAAATTAAAAACGGAAGCGAGCCTACCTGCCATATTCATATTGGCAAGCACAGGTGGATCCTTTTCTCCCACCTGCACTTTTGCTATCCTAACCCTGACCCGAACTTGTTATGAGGAGGGCTGCCTTCGCTGGGAAGTATAGTATCTGCAGAGCAATGTGCTAGTCATCAAGCGTGGGTCCCTATTCAGGTTTTATGTAGAGACGTTCAAAAATACTGTGTTACTGTAATGGTGTGTGGGAAAGACCTTGGGAGACTGGGCAAAGAGACGCTGCCAAGGGAACAGTCAGATAAGAGACAGCATAGCCCGGAACTGGATAGTGGGTGGGGCAAGAGGCTCAGAAGGGACCCTCCCTAGTTTCTCAGGCTGTAAAGGAGATGTGAGGGAGGATTGTACCTTCAGACTTGCAAGATTCTGTCAATGTAGCTTTCCAATAGCTACAAAGCTCATCTGGTTGTGATTCCTATCCGGTTTACCCCACGAGGCTGACATCAATCTTGCAAGTCTCAAAGTACAATACTCCCCCGTCTTCTTTACAGCCTGAGAAACTAGGGAGGGTCTCTTCTGAGCCTGGTCCAATTAGATAATAGTTTGACTGGAAAGATCAATCATCAGCCAGATCACCTAGTCACCTATACAAGAGCCCAGTCAGTCCCTGGTCAGTTGCTTGTAAGCTGCCAAGAAGTGAGTTATGGAGCAGATCACTCACCTCTGAAGAGCCACTCCCAAGGCAATGGTCAAATAAGGGGGGCTTGAGCCCAACCAAGAAACTAATTTGAGAAAATGTCTCATACAAGCCCCTCTCTACTTCAGAAGAAGATACAGTGAGGGAGGGGGGAAGGATATTTAAACTTGCAAGATTCTGTTACTTTAGCTTAGTGGCTGGGGAATTCTAGGAGTTGAAGTCCACACATCTTAAAGTTGCTGAGATTGAGAAATACTGCTCTAGCTGTTATAATAAAAATAGTCCTGATCTATATGGCATTGGTTTCTTAGTCTGGTCTACCTTGTAGAGCTGAGAATCTCTGCCTGCCTATCAAGAATAAGATGGCTTAATTACTTATGAATGGGGCAAGTTATTATTTACCTGTTAGAATTCTCCAGGAGCTTGAGGTGGCTTCCATGGAAAGTTCCCTTTATTTTGTACTTAACAAGACCAACCCTGTGAGGCAGGAACTTGGGCTGAGTCTGACTTACCCAAAGTTACCAGTGAACTTATGTGGCTGAAGGTGGTCTTGAAGCCAAATCGCCCCATTCGCAGTCCAGCACTTTAACCTCTTCTTTACATTGGGTCTAATCATTCATACTGATCATATATAACTCTAATTATACATCTACAATTATAAATTTGAAAAACCCTATCTGCTGAAAAATTATTATTTTAATTGATATAATTAACTTTTCATGTGATTATTTCTGCCATTTTAAAACATGTGTCCTTTCTTCCCATCTTATTTATTTATTTATTTAATTTTTATCCCGCCTTTATTATTTTTATAAATAACTCAAGGCGGTGAACATAACAAATACTCCCTCCTCCTCCTCTTTTCCCCACAACAACAACCCTGTGAGGTGAGTTGGGCTGAGAGAGAGTGACTGGCCCAAGGTCACCCAGCGGGCTTTCATGCCTAAGGCAGGACTAGAACTCACAGACTCCTGGTTTGCCATTGGCTCCTTCCTAGGGCTGAGAGACAGGGACTGGCCCAAGGTCACCCAGCCGGCTTTCATGCCTCAGGTGGGACTAGAACTCACAGACTCCTGGTTTGCCATTGGCTCCTTCCTAGGGCTGAGAGACAGGGACTGGCCCAAGGTCACCCAGCTGACTTTCATGCCTAAGGCAGGACTAGAACTCACAGACTCCTGGTTTGCCATTGGCTCCTTCCTAGGGATGGAAGACAGGGACTGGCCCAAGGTCACCCAGCCGGCTGTCATGCCTCAGGCGGGACTAGAACTCACAGTCTCCTGGTTTGCCATTGGCTCCTTCCTAGGGCTGAGAGACAGGGACTGGCCCAAGGTCAGCCATCCGGCTTTCATGCCTAAGGCTGGACTAGAGCTCACAGACTCCTGGTTTCTAGCCCAGCACCTTAACCACTAGACCAAACTTCAATTCTATGAGGGCATGCATGCATGCAAACAATATAGCTGCTTCAGGCCCAGAGCCAAATACACTATGGGTAATAAAGAAAATGGCTTTGGAAGAGCTTAACTGTACTTTGTTGGAATTGAAAGCTTCATTGTCTTGGTTTCCAGGAGAGATAGGTAAATAGGCAATATTCATCCTTGACTAGGAGCAGGTGAATTTACATTGCTGCTTTTTACATATTGCTTTCATTAAGCAATATAATTAGTGTGCTTATAAAGCCATATTTTCTGGGGGGAAATATCCCTTTTAATAAAAAAAATCCATTGTAATTATTTTTATATGAATTATTAACATCTTGCCAAATTTTAAGTAGGGTTCTATTATGTCATCCAAATAAAAGGTCTGTTAAGTCCTAGTAGAGATTGCTAAGAACATGCATGCACCTACAAACGCATACGTGCATAAACACACACGTGCATAGACCCATGAGTTGGTTCTATTATGTGTAACATTCTGATGCATTATCCTGCAGTCTTGTTTGTCTAATCATTTTTCATGGTTATTGAAGACTGTTTTAATTGTTTTTATTGTATGTCACCCAAAGTCACATTTGTGAAATGGGTGGCTATATGAAATTGATAAATAAGTACTGTAAATAAGTGAACACACACACATTTATTTATTGGTTTGCTTGTACTTATATTACTCTCCACTCATCCTTGAATCAAGAGAAAACTCTACCAATCCTAAATGGTTATCCCCTTTACTGATCTTTCTCTTGCCTCTGTTCACAATTACTGCTAATCCCCAAATTCTCTCCAAGGGAATGGGTGAAGAAAAAATTGAACCACCGTAAGGACACCCTTGAGAGCCAGTTTGGTCTAGTGGTTAAGGCACCAAATTAGAAACTGGGAGACCATTAGTTCTAGTCCCACCTTAAGCACAGATTGATGTCAGCTTTGTGAGGTAGTCCAGACAAGAAGCACACCCAGAAGTACTAGCTCTACTTTATTGTAAGGTTACATTAACAGAATCTTGCAAGTCTGAAAGGACATCTCTCCCCCGCTGCCTTTACAGTCCAAGAAACTAGGGAGGGTCCCTTCGGAGATGTTTGCCACACCCACATTCCTTCTGTGGACTCAGCTGCTTCTTATCAGACCATTGCCTAGTCTGCAGCTCTTCCTCCTGTCTCAGAAGGTCATTCCCACAGACCACTGCAGAGATGCAGAATACTCTAACTTTTTACGGTCATTTAGTGGCTGTCCAAATTTTGGCAACCCAGATATGGCAACCCTAGTTAAAAAGAAATTAGGTAACAAGGATTTCTATCATAAAATAGATTTATACTAGGTGGCAAACAAAGGATTGTTACAGCGTAAAGGCCCTTTATCTAGCCATGCTCTAGGGGAAGGAGATGCCCAAACGGAGAGAGTTGTAAGGCTTTGTAAAAGATTGTGCAAGAAAGCTAGGGATAGGAATAGAAAGCTAGAGACACAAAAGTTAAGGATAGGTAAGTTGCAGAAAATAGTAATGTTTAGTATCTAATAATACAATACTTAAACCTAGTGTGAGCCTCATGTGGCGCAGAGTGGTAGGTGGCAGTATTGCAACCGAAACTCTCCCCACGACCTGAGTTTGATCCCAGCGGAAGCTGGTTCTCAGGTAGCCGGCTCAGGTCGACTCAGCCTTCCATCCTTCCGAGGTCGGTAAAATGAGTACCCAGCTTGCTGGGGGAAAGGTAATTGTGACTGGGGAAGGCAATGGCCAACCACCCCGCTCTATAGTCTGCCAGGAAAATGTCGCAAAAGCGGCATCTCCCCAGGGGTCACATGACTTGGTGCTTGCCAGGTGAACTTTTCCTTTCCTAAACCTAGTGTCTCTTCTCTGGTTCGAGTATTGGGCCTGAAATTTACACTGGCAAAAAGTGCACTATAGATTACGTTTGACAATAGAAATGGCAGATGTGTGGGCTCAACCCAGATCAATATCTTAGTGGGAGACAGTGAGTTTAAGCACCTGTGTTGTTACACTAGAATCCCAATTAGGATAAAACACATGGGTCTTTAATCTGTAGTTTAACCTCCCATAAGTCCCTTCTGATACCCTTTTATGCTAGGCTTGAGACATAGATGCCCATGACAAGCCACAATGACTTCAAAATGACAAAACACATGTCATGATGTCCTTGCGCGAAAGGCGCAATTATGGACTTGCATCGTGACATCTGATTCAAGCATGTAAGGTGAGTCATTTCTATCATGATGTCCATGGTGTCATTTGCTCCCCCAGCAAATGACCAAGCTCTGAAAGCAATGCATTGTGCACATGATCAGGACCAATATATCTAACCATATATGCATGGATTCCCCCTTGAGACCTTCTTCCTTAGCATGTAGATTTGAGGTGTGATGCTGATGATACACGCTTGGTGCCACAGCCTGAAGATATCCCTTCCTTGAAACAGTGTCATCTGATGGCATCAAGAAAATATACTTTTTGGGAGCAGCACCTGCCCTTTGAATGATGTGTCGTCGTCCCCCACCCACCCGAGGTTTGGTTGATCCTGACCCTACTGGTCTTTAGAAAGGCTTTAAAAACTTGGCTATTTGTCCAGGTGCTGGGCCCTGGATGAGAAAAGCCCCAATGGAATATGAGCCATTGATTATTATTGCTTATTATTGATTTCTATCTTTTCTTTTCTTTTCTTGTAAGCTGCCCAGTCACATTGTTCAAGCTAGGTGGCTATATAAATCAATAAATAAATAAATCAAGTCGCTGGGGATCAGGCAGCATATACTGTACACTTAATAAATTATTAGTACTATTATTAAGTATGATGAATCAGTCTTCTGGGAAAGAGAACAGATCATTTGTGGGGAAGGGGTGGCTGAATTGGTATCAGTTGTGTCATGTAAGAATATGAATAAATGTATGATTTGCATAAAACTTCAATTATGCATTTATGCAAATCATGTAAATTGACATTAATTGTATACATTACATCAATTGCATGGCCTGCTTCAAAAACAATGGACTTTGAAGGTGAAGTCCAAAGTAAAATTCTGTCCATTGCACTCAAAGTCCACTGAACAGAGGTCTGGAAAACAGGTTTTATTGTACTCTGCAGGAATTGCCCTGCAATTACATTCCTCTGGGAATTGTGAAAATTTTGATCTACAGCTGGCTGAAACTTTTAGAAGGGGTTAATTTAAGAACTATTTATTCAATACTTTAATCTAGACTTCAAATAGAAAAACTTAATTACTTACTATTTAAAATCATTTCAGGCTAATGCAGCTTAAATAAATTGTAGCAATCAGCAGGAAGTGCAAGGAAATTTAGAACTGGTGGGCATCGTCCAGCAAAAATTAGTTCTTAATAAATGTTCCTTTTGCACTGAACTCAAGAGATTTATTTCTCATTAAGCACAGAGTCATAGGCTTGGAAAGGGCCACAGAATCCCAATGAAAGCATCCCTGAGAGATGGTTGTCTAACCTCTGCTTGAACATACCCAATAAAGGAGAGCTCTTCACTACTATCATGGTTGGGATCTTTTCCTTAACATTCCTGAAACTTGAATTTCTTATTTCATGGCCTCCATTGTGGAATGGTGCAGAACAGCTGTTGGACTTCTTCTGCCTGACAGCCTTTTATGGACTTGTAAAGTACCACCATATCTCTAAGGGGCGTGGTGGCTCAGCAGGTAAGACACCAGGCTTGTCGATTGGAAGATCGCAAGTTCGGAGGTTCGAATCCCTAGCCCTGTGTGCGGAGTGAGCTCCCGCACTAGCTCCAGCTCTTGCCAACCTAGCAATTCGAAAACATGCAAATGCAAGTAGATGAATAGGTACCACTTCGGTGGGAAGGTAACAGCGTTCCGCGCGCGTCATGCCGGCCACATGACCGTGGAAGCGTCTTCGGACAACGCTGGCTCTTCAGCTAACAAACGGAGATGAGCACCGGCCCCTAGAGTTGGACACGACTGCACAAATGTGCGGGGGGAACCTTTACCTTTACCATATCTCTCTCCTCCCCACTTTTTTCTTAAGGGTAGCGATTCCTTCACTCTTCATAGAACCTAGTTTCTAGCACTCTAATCATCCTCATTGTTCTTCTCTAAAACTGTTCCAGTTTATCTGAATCCTTCTTAAAATGTGGTGCCCAAAACTGGACCCATTATTTGAGATGAGATCTTACCAAAACATACTAATGTGGAACAATTACTATTCATGATTTGGAAATGATACTTGTATTGATACAGTCTAAAAGTGCATTTGCCTTGTTCACATCACACTGCTGGCTTATATTCTCTTTGCAAACAATGCCAGGTCCAAGATATTGTTCATAAGTACAATTACCAAGTCAGGTATTCCCCATCCTGCACCTGTACCTATGTTTTTGATTTTTGTTCGAGGAGAACTTAACCTTTGTCTTTCTTCAGTTTCATTCTGTTACTATCAGATAATTTTTGCTAACCTGTTAAGGACATTCTGATTGTTATTTCTGTCTCTTGGAGTATTAGTTATCCCACTCAGTACAGATATGGTAAGCATTCCTTCCAGCTCTTCATCAAAAACATTATTCAAAAAGTTGAAAAGGTCAGGACCTGGGACAGAATGCCATTTCATACAGTGGAGCAAAAAAGTATTTAGTCAGCCACCAATTGTGCAAGTTCTCCCACTTAAAAAGATGAGAGAGGCCTGTAATTGACATCATAGGTAGACCTCAACTATGAGAGACAAAATGAGAAAACAAATCCAGATAATCACATTGTCTGATTCGGAAAGAATTTATTTGCAAATTATGGTGGAAAATAAGTATTTGGTCAATATCAAAAGTTCATCTCAATACTTTGTTATATATCCTTTGTTGGCAATGACAGAGGTCAAACGTTTTCTGTAAGTCTTCACAAGGTTGGCACACGCTGTTGCTGGTATGTTGGCCCATTCCTCCATGCAGATCTCCTCTAGAGCAGTGATGTTTTGGGGCTGTCGCTGGGCAACACGGACTTTCAACTCCCTCCAAAGGTTTTCTATGGGGTTGAGATCTGGAGACTGGCTAGGCCACTCCAGGACCTTGAAATGCTTCTTACGAAGCCACTCCTTCGTTGCCCGGGCGGTGTGTTTGGGATCATTGTCATGCTGAAAGACCCAGCCACTTTTCATCTTCAATGCCCTTGCTGATGGAAGGAGGTTTGCACTCAAAATCTCACGATACATGGCCCCATTCATTCTTTCCTGTACACGGAACAGTCGTCCTGGTCCCTTTGCAGAGAAACAGCCCCAAAGCATCATGTTGCCACCCCCATGCTTCACAGTAGGTATGGTGTTCTTTGGATGCAACTCAGCATTCTCTCTCCTCCAAACACGACGAGTTGTGTTTCTACCAAACAGTTCTACTTTGGTTTCATCTGACCATATGACATTCTCCCAATCCTCTTCTGGATCATCCAAATGCTCTCTAGCAAACTTCAGACGGGCCCGGACATGTACTGGCTTAAGCAGGGGGACACGTCTGGCACTGCAGGATCTGAGTCCCTGGCGGCATAGTGTGTTACTGATGGTAGCCTTTGTTACGTTGGTCCCAGCTCTCTGCAAGTCATTCACTAGGTCCCCCCGTGTGGTTCTGGGATTTTTGCTCACCGTTCTTGTGATCATTTTGACCCCACGGGGTGAGATCTTGCATGGAGCCCCAGATCGAGGGAGATTATCAGTGGTCTTGTATGTCTTCCATTTTCTAATTATTGCTCCCACAGTTGATTTCTTCACACCAAGCTGCTTGCCTATTGCAGATTCAGTCTTCCCAGCCTGGTGCAGGTCTACAATTTTGTTTCTGGTGTCCTTCGACAGCTCTTTGGTCTTCACCATAGTGGAGTTTGGAGTGTGACTGTTTGAGGTTGTGGGCAGGTGTCTTTTATACTGATAACAAGTTCAAACAGGTGCCATTACTACAGGTAATGAGTGGAGGACAGAGGAGCCTCTTAAAGAAGAAGTTACAGGTCTGTGAGAGCCAGAAATCTTGCTTGTTTGTAGGTGACCAAATACTTATTTTCCACCATAATTTGCAAATAAATTCTTTCCGAATCAGACAATGTGATTGTCTGGATTTGTTTTCTCATTTTGTCTCTCATAGTTGAAGTCTACCTATGATGTCAATTACAGGCCTCTCTCATCTTTTTAAGTGGGAGAACTTGCACAATTGGTGGCTGACTAAATACTATTTTGCCCCACTGTACCTCTTTTTGGTCTGATGAAGAACCTTTAATGATCGCTCTTTGGGTATGGTTTACAAGCAACTTAATTGTCATGGCATGTAGCCCCTACTTAGTAGCACTCTTTGAGGATATAATTTCTAATATGTCATATCTGGTTTCTGTAATGGGAATCACAAGCCAGCTAAACTCTAGAGGTCCCCATGGGATTCAGTTGACTGTAACCTTATACCTTTAACTGTAGAAAGGTATCGGGCTTCATCCGCCCGGTCGGACTGGGGCCACCTAGGCAAGCTAAAGATGTCTAGGAATGTCTGTTGAGTAATATCTGCTGAAGAAAGTTAATAATCAAAGAATGTCAGCAAGTGCTGTGATTCAGGGACAAGCCCCACATATAGAAACAATGTTCAACTCCTCTTGTGTTTCTTTCTCTTTCCCATCCTGTGTGTGATGGGATGTGAGGGCGACCTTGGAGAACAGAGGGAAGAGATGCTGCCTAGGGAACGATCAGAGAAAAGGAAAGGGACTCCAAGAGAGGGTAACCGTCTAAAGAAGAAACTTAGGAAAGACCCGCCCTGACCACTCAAGCGATCAATAGGGAAGGCGGGAGATTTGTACTTTCAGACTTGCAAGATTCTGTTAATGTAGCCTTACAATATAGTAGAATTTGCTCATCTAGTCATGTTTCCTGTCTGGTTTACCTGGAAGGGCTGACACTATGTAATGGATGGCTTAGCTCCGCCTTTTGAGTGGGTCTGCCTATTTCCATTTTGTCTTTGTTTTTGGAATGGTCAGATTTGCCATCGTATTGTTTTTACTGACTGGGTGAGAACTAACTCTTCTATTAGGAAATACAAGGGACTAATTTGGCGAGAAATGTTTGTTAAACCCAACCTGAGATTAATTAGCAAGGAAGGAGACTGGAGGCTTTTGTTAGGAAGCTGTAGGAGTTAGAATTTTTGAGGACTCAGGAAGAATCAGTCACTTGAGAACTTCGGAAGCACTAAATAAGCAGAGTATTAGTTTATTTTCTTTTATTTTGAATGGGCTCAAAGCATTTCCAGATTCCTTTCACAACTATTTTTTTTAAGAAGTTTGCTCTCCATTTTCAGCCTGCTTATGGTTCCATTATTTAAACATAGTTTTTGACTCCATTTTTTTCCTCTAAGTTCAGCCCCCAATCTGTGTTTCTCTTTGCTGTTGCGTGTCTTGTAAGAAAGTAAAGGCTTTTTAAACATATATAAATGTATGTATGCAAATGTATGTATGTATATGCCTATCCTTTTAGGAGAATGATATATATAAGGACAAGGACCAGAAGACAACAGTGGTGATAGATGTAGTGGTGCCAAGTGACAACAACATCAGGAAGAAGGAGGATGAGTAGCTGGAGAAGTACCAGGGCCTGAAGGAGGAACTAGAGAGGATGTGGAAAGTGAGGGCCAAAGTGGTCCCAGTGGTGGTAGGAGCACTTGGGGCTGTGACTCCCAAGCTGGGAGAGTGGCTCCAACAGATCCCAGGAACAACATCAGAGCTCTCTGTCCAGAAGAGTGCAGTGCTAGGAAGAGCTAAGATACTGAGCAGAACCCTCAAACTCCCAGGCCTCTGGTAGAGGACCCGAGATTGAGGAAGACACAAACCACCCATAGGGGTGAGAAGGGAATTATATTATTATTAGCATTTTCCTAAAAAGATAGGCATTTTTCATCTTTAGGCCTTGCACTGATAGCCCTAACTAAAGGAAGAACTCAAGGAAGAAAATGAAGGTGCCTAGAGTGAGGAACCCCTGCAGTATCCCCCCAGTTTGCCATGCTTGGGTGGCAGGCCTGCTGGGGTGAAGCAGACCCCTTACAGTTTCCTTTCCATTTGTTAGCTGGCTTGATGGTGTGTCTGGGCAGGGGTATACATTGCATGAATGGATGTATAAACTGAATTTAGTAGCCCTAATTATGCTGGGCAGGCTCTGGCCAGGACACACTCTGGCAAATCCTTGTGTCCTGCTGTTGGCAAATGCATAAAACTCTGTGCCAGCTTTTGCAAACTTGCTTTAGATAGACTGCTAATATGTTTAAGGAAAAACAGAGGGGAAAGATCATTACCAAATTGCTCTATTACCCACTGGCCGATCTGAAGCTGTGATCTTCAAATATCTTCATCCTGACCTGTCTTAAGCCTGAGGGTTGAGAGAATAAAAACAGTCTGACATTTTTTTTTAATTTTAATACTCACAAACTCTGCTGCTCTATGATATTGAGGTTATGTCCTCAAAATACACAGAAGGCAATTTAAATACCTTCCTTTTGTCGTTTTGGTTCACAAATGGATCTATCTGTATCATTTAGAATTACTGAATGTTTCCAAGCTCTGCTCTGAAATATATTAACCTCAAAAATGTGATTTCTTTATTTTTCACTACAGTATGGTGATTTCAAGGCATCCAGGATAATATAATGCATTTTATGATTTCATGTGGTGTTACCACGAGATGTGGTACTGGCTACCAGCTTGGCTGGCTTCAAAGAAGGTTTGGACCAATTCATGGAAGTCATGGGGATTGATGGCTGTTAGCCCTGATGACAGTGTGACTGCCTCTGAAGTCCATCTAGTGGGATTCTAGTTGGCTTCCTTGTGCAGTTGGTTGGCCACTGTGAGAACAGACTGCTGGACTGGATGGACCAGAGGTCTGATTTAGTAAGGCACCACCTATGTTCTTCATGCATCCATAAACCAAGTCAACAGATGTGATGACATTGTCCAAAAGCAACTTCTGCAGAAGCCCTAACTAATTCCCATTACCCTAACATAGCTGTCTGAGCATATATTTTATTCAGTTGATATCTACAGGGAAGCATATGTGAACACGTTTGAACAAGAGCTCTTCACTTGTCTTATAATTGTTTTCCTTACACTCATTCTGTTAATGTAAAGGAATGTAGAGCTGACCTTGTGGAAGGAATAAGGGAGCCATTAAGGGACAACTTGCCAAAAAGAATGCACAGTCCTGAGGAAGGGGGAAGCATAAGAAAGAAACTCAAAATAGCCCCTCCCCCCATTATTTTTAGTATAAGATGGAACAGGGAGACACTTGGGCAGGTTTTCAAGATCGTGTTATACTGTCTGATTGTAATATTGATTATTTATTTATTTATTTATAATTCAAATTTTGCCACTGCCCATCTCCCCCAGAAAGGGGGACTCTGGGCAGTTTACAATAAGAACTATATTAAAAGGATGTCTGTAGCTTGAATCATGTCAACTGGATTTCTATTTTCTCAGTGGAAACGTTTCGCTCCTTATCCAAGGAGCTGAGAAAATTTTCCACTGAGAAAATAGAAATCCAGTTGACATGATTCAAGCTACAGACAATTCCACCTGGATGACTGAGAACCTTCATAGACATAGATACATTAAAAGGATAAATATAAAAACATCTAAAATATACATATATAATTTACCAAATATAAATATAAAATAAGTGTAAAAACCAAGTGGCCGTAAAGATCTAATTCCGTGAGGAGAGTTCTAAGGTGCCAGCCACCCCCAAGAATGGCTACTCCCCTTCCCACCCCAAGCGAGGTGTCAACTTTTAATAACCACATAGATTTTCTCCCAGACACTCTGTCTCCAACCTGGTCCTTCAGATCTTCCAATGGTGCACCCATTGCCACTATAATTGAGTCCATCCACCTTGTTGCTGGTCATCCTCATCTTCTCTTTCCTTTTGTTATTCTACCTTATTACAATAAAAAAGCATTCCTCAAATCCCTGCTGCAGGTTTTTCTTACCTCAAAAAGCTGATATTCAGATATCTCAGCAGTCCTGTTCCTTCCCTTTACCATTTTCATACCATGTCCATTAGGAATGAGTGGGTGAGACTACAAGAATATTTCCCATCTTTCCCTCGGTTATCTAGGTGAACTTAAAGGTCAACACCCAGGTAAAATGGAATAATATGGCCAAGAAAAGCAACAGAGTACAAAAGGCTTGATTCCATTTTACTCTTAAATATTTTCACTTAAAAAAAATCAAAATGTTTAAAATACAAATAGTATTGGTATGTTTTTGAAAGAGTGAAATATTAAAATAAAACAGGGAATAATAAACACCTTTGTTTTTAACTGTTTTATGGATTGTTGTGAGCCACCTAGAGTCATTGTATGAGATAGGCAGCCATATAAGTCCTGCGAATAAATAAATAAATGGCCAGATACAAATATGCAGATATACCAATAGAAGGATAGGGTTGGATTAAGGTGCTGGATTAAGATGGATCTTGTCCTGATCTAGCAAGGCTGTTCTTATTACATATGTTCCTTTGTGAACCCAGAGCAATCACCATGTGAATGATCTGGAGAAGGCCCAGCCCCAACCCTCTGCCTTGTTTATAAGCAGCTGGTTAGTACTTGGATGGGAAATCATCCGGAAATCTTCAAGCTGGAAGCTAGACTGGGGAACTGAGGAAAAGGATCCTGGAAGAATGCAAACCACTTCTATACTGCTGTCAAGAAAATATCATGGATGTGTCCATGGCATTACCAGGAATTCTGTTTGATTTGATTTGAGGAAGTCTTCACCCTCTTCCTCTTCTCCACAATGGGTTTGCATCCTATTGTTTTAATTTCGTACATTTCTCTCTGTCTCCTAGCAACTCTTCTAGATGCAGTTTGTTTGGCCAGACTTGGCTGGAAAATTTGGAGGACCTATGCTATTGCCCTTCCTTCCTTCCTTCCTTCCTTCCTTCCTTCCTTCCTTCCTTCCTTCCTTCCTATCCCTCTTTGTTTATGCATTCATTTTTCAAATTTATATTGTTGCCCACCTTAAGCAAATGACTCTGGGTGACTGACAAGAGACAGACACAAAACAACGACATAAAAACAGTGAAAAAGGCAATGAGGGGCATCAGGGAAAAGGAATCAACCCATCATTCAACACAGAGCAAAACATGCAAAGAGGCTTCAGTAACATCCTGGCCCTAAAGCCTGAGGGAAGAGCCAGGTTCTTAAGGCCTTCCAATCCACCAAGACTGGCTGAAGTGTTACTTGAGGGACAGAGTTCAGCTGAAAGTCAGAACATGGCTGGATTTCTGTGGTTTCATTTTGGGTCCTTATTTATTAGTTGTATATCCCACCTTTCCGTGAGGAACTTGGGGCAGCTTACATGAGGATCTCTCTTCATGTTATCTCCCAAAACCACCTTGGGTAGGTTGCAGTGAGAGAGAATCACCCTGTGAACATCCATGATTGAGACTGAACTTCAGGTTTGAGGTCCTTCCCCATTACACATCATGGGATCTCCTCCTTTTTCTTGCTTAAGTGAGCTGAAGTACAATGTAAAGGGGGTAGTTTGGTGGTTCTCCCCCTTTGGATTTACAATCAACCTTCCTTTTGCAGTTTGGCTACCAAACTATTGTCATTCACCCCTGAATTTCAGAATGAGAAAGGATGATGATTTCAAAGTTTATAAACATTTTCAAGGTCTTTCACCAAATGGCAGTTGTAAAATAAATGCAGCATGTCCAGAATAATCTAAAACCACATTTTAATGCAAATGATATAGAGTACTACACACATCACTGTTTATGATATGTATGTCTATCCATGATCCAACTTCGACCTTATAGAAATTAAAATCCATCCATCCATCCATTTAATTCCTTTCTCCTCTAGTAGCTTAAGGCTGACAGGTTCGTTCCAGTAGTAATTTTCTCCATTAAATCCAAACCTTTCTACAAGAGATCTGTCACTGCAGCAATTGAGCCGCTGCATATCCATTTTTTTAAAGTTACACTTGTATTTGATCTTTTAATGATTAAAATAATAGTCAATCTACTGAGCATTAGTAAATATATTGCTTTTTAAATATTGTGTTTAATATCAGATTTGTTTTGTTGTACTTGTACATTTCAAAACCTTGCTGAATTGTTTAATGGTTGATTTCCTCTACTGTGGTTGAGCCTGTAGTGCTTTTATATTTTTATTGTATTTTCGATGGCTTTTTATCCTCTTGTGAGTCATCTTGAATATTACTTACAACTGAAAGAAAGTCTCAGCAAATACGGTACGGTACTCATCATCACCAGTCTTGATGAACAGCAAAAAATGCAAGGCAACCACTGCAGTAATTTCTCATTTTAACATTGTTAAATAAATCCATGCAATAAATACATCCAGTGTAGTGCAAAAAAAAAAAAATCCCTAACACCAAACAAACACACAGACCAGAATGAAACAAAAGCTATCTCCTTCTAAGCAGAAGTATCTTTAGCAAGCTTGAGATTCTGTCAAAATGATGATGTCCAGATTTTGTATTGTAACATCACATTGCATGTTTTTCATTGCCATCCTTGATGCTCGATGCTTCCAAGACAAGTTTCCAAGTTGTCTCCTTTCAATTATTTCCCTTTGTAACATCCATAGTTTATGTGATTCCATTACGTCAAAACCCAGTTTTGGCTACTTCTGGTCCCTTTAGTAGACACAGAGCTGGAGTTGCCAAATGTTTAAAGGTGAAAAAAGTGTATTGGAGCTGTAAATCAAAGTAGACATTCCAACAGTGGCAATCACCAGCAAGAGTATGACTCTGAATTCACAAAATAACCTACAGGAACCTTCTATTCTGTGTTATGCTAAAACCACATTTGACTGAGCACAATTAATTAGTACTATTACAGCTTCCAAATTTGAAAAAGTCTAAAAAAGGCATTCTTTAGGGAATATTATTTGTAAATGACATCTTAAAGGAAAAAATATTGTATTAACACAAGGAGGTTTGGTTTTTCTAAGTGGGAATGGGGATGCCTTTAAGGATTAGTTGCTGGTTGGTAGGCTGTTTGCCTGTTGAATTTAACCCTTAATGGTGCTTCTTTCTTTTCCTTTTCTTCCCTATTTACTTGTGCCTTCCTCTTGTCCCCACTCCATGCAGTTTGCAACTAACCCTTTCGTTTTTAACTCCCTCCTTCATTTTTGTGATTTCTGATTGGAAGAACAAAATGTGTATGTGTGTAGTTGATGTGTGTGAGAGAGAATGATTAGTATATGCAGACAGGGATAAATTTATATTGCAAATTGGATGCCTTGTTTTACAGGCAATTAATTTAACACACACACTCACACATGCATCAATCCCTGCCTCTCCTTATTTTTTAAAGCATGGCTTCTGGCAGATAGATAGATAGATAGATAGATAGATAGATAGATAGATAGATAGATAGATAGACAGACAGACAGACAGACAGACAGACAGACAGACAGACAGACAGACAGACATAGACAGAGATAATGTATACATATGCATACATTTAGAGGTTTATCACAGATGCATGTTTATTTGGTGGGTTATTTGCAAGTCTGATTTCTGTTGGAGCTGACATTCTTGGCTTAATTAGCTGGGGAAGTGGGTTTTGTTCTAGCTGATATTTTTTCAGTCTCCCTTTCTTTTTGTGGGGGTGTCAACATCAATTCTGGATTGCCTTTCTTTTGGGAATATTGAATATGTATTTTGTATGTGGTACATACAAAAATCTACACTTTCAAGATACAACATGAAAATATGTGCAGGTTTGTATATGAGCATTGTACTGACATTCAGAAATCAGTTTCGAAAGAGAGTAGAGTGAACCGAAGCTTAGAAAATGAGAATTGGAACAAAAGCTAAGCTGACAAATTCATCCATTCATAACTGAGAAGATGCCTATTGAAAAGCATGGCCAGAAGAAAGGAGAAAACACAGAGAAAGTACCGCAAGGCAAAATGTTATCTTTGGCTTTAGGACACATGAAATATGAACTAATAGGAAGAAGAAAATGAATGTACAAGGAACCTAGATTAGAGGTTTGCAAACTGCACATATAATTAGGTGCCTATACTTTATGTCAACTGAACATTCTGGCCTGTAGAATGTTAAAAATGTAGATGGCTAGATGAGCCTTGTTGAATCAAGCTTATCAAAAATGGAACCAAAACAGAATCTCTTGATCTGGATTCAAGTTAGAGCATAATTTACTCAGAAGCAAAACCTTTTGTAGTTGTTATTGCTAAAACTGAATATCGATATACTTGATAGGATGTACGCTGGTTTAAACAGAAAAATCAAGGCTTGAGAGTAAATAGACAGAGACAGAGTGCAGCATTTCTGGCTAAAATATCTTTACTATAAATAAAAGCAGAGTTGTTACATCGTTGCAAAAAAGGTACAGACAAAGCAGAGTACATCTTCTCCAGTGTAGTGCTTCCACTGACAGACATAACAGACATGAAGGAGCACCATGGCATCACTCACATAGCCAGGCATAGCTCACACTTCCCAGTCCACAGGAACAAAACACGTGAAGAAGTACATGGCTAAAAGACGCAGGAAGTCAAGAAGCATAGAACAACATTTTGCATGGTTAGATATTCAGTTCTTCCAGCTTTCTGATTGCCTGGAAGTTAGGTGTGACACACACCAGGCCTAAAGCATTAGGCCATAGCACAGGGTGGCAGTGCTGCATCTAAGCAAGCATGTGATCTCCCCCCTCCCTCTGCTCCCCCTGGAGCAGGCTTCCCACGGAGGGAATCAGGAGAACTTGTTCCCATGCGAAGTAGCCATAACAAGACACACGTGACAGTTGTTATCTGGCACCTGCACTTCACGTCACCATGAGAAACTTTTCTCCGTACAGAAAACGATTTGCTAATTTCATACGAGAAATCTGACACCCCTCCCAAATTGTTTCCGGCACACACTGTAGCAATGGGATTTTCAAAGCTGTAAAATACATTTTTACAGAAACAGAAAAAACATGGTTAGTACATCTATTAATCACACTGTTCAAGTTTCAGTTTTTACAACCAATAGTCATCAACACTAGAAATGGTTTAAAAACACTTGTTACACATATGTATTGCACAATATACACTTTGTGCGATGTTCTATTCAGATACATACAAATACATAATAATACAAATTATGCAGTAGTAGAAAACAATAAATAGAAACAGAAAAAATTGCCCACAGACGTTCTGTCCCCTCCTTTGCAAAAATGCAGCTGACATAGATAAGCCAAACTTGGTAGCTGCTCTGTTTGAGGCAAAGGCTTGTTTTGATTTTTAAGAAAATGCAGACTTTTTCAACCCTTGCCAGCCTCGCATAGATGGCTAAACCATTTTGCAGGCTCGGTATTTTACCTGGGCAAACTAGGTAAACTAAATTAGGGTGTATCCACTGTGTTACTGCAGAGTGATATACAACAAATTAAGGATAAGCTTCCTTTACACATGACACTCTGTAGGAAATCAAGAACCATAGGATTCTCTGTTCTGGGCTTTAGAAACTTCATCGCCAAGATAAATGCTTGAATTTGTGCCTAACTCCCTCAGCTGGAAATACTGCCTCAGCTGACTGACAAATTCTTATACAAGGTGGAAAGATTCAGTTTCTAAGCAGAAAACAACTACATAAGTAAGAAATACTATACCAACTTCTACAATCTCTTATGTACACACAGAAAACAGCACGTGACTGTTCTACATATCCCAGTGTAGATGCACATGCCCCGCTTGCCCCCTCTAGTTGCGGCCCTGATGACCAGGGTCAAAACCCAGTTCATCTCTTTGCCTAATCCCTTAGGCAAAAATTGACCCTCCTTGTCCCAGACAAAGCCCTCTGCAATCCCATCAAATCAAAGCATAGAGGTCTCCTCACCAGCTCACAGCCCAGCCCAGGGGCAGCCCTTTCCAGGGAATTGCAACCTAGAGAAACCCCAACCTTCCATCTTCCATCAGCTGATGACCTCACCATTCCCTCTCCTTCAGGATGAACTTCCTCAGTTCTGCTGCCCTCCTGAAAGGCCCATTTTGCCTAACAATAGAACTACCTCAAGGTACACTGACAAGGACCTGCCCAGCTTCCCCAAACTGGCCAGAAGAGAAGTATGGGAGGAGGAACCTACTGGAGGAAGCAAAGCCTCATCAGGGCCAGCTTGCACAGGGAGATCAGAGTCCGATTTATTTAGGGAGAACATCAGTTCAGTAAGTTCACTAGAAGAATGCCAATATGTGAAGGTCTCTATAGATTCCCATCTTAGAATTGTCCACTGCAAAGATCTTTTCTTGGAATTTGACTCAGTTTGTTTTTAATCTCTATCTCCCTCACCTGCTCCTTTGGCCACTATCTATTCAGTGGCTCTGTCTGTGTATGCATGAAACTTAGGTGAACATGTAGCTTGACAACCTTAACCCAGATAAGCACTGCTGTTCATGAGGTGTCCTGGATGTGACCATTAACTTTTCGAACTTAGTCTGATGGGAATCCAACAACATCTGAGAGGACCATGGGTCCTCCATGCCTCTGCAAGGGAGTTTCTCTCCTAGCCTTTGAGTACCTCAGCAACTTTCATTTATATAGTCATTACATACTTCTTCTATTTTTCTGTTGTTGATGCCTGAATAAACACGCTCCTATATATGTTTTATTGCTGCACAATTATAAAGCAGAACCTCAAAGAACTTTCCTCACTTTGAATACCTACCCTCATCATTGGTTAGGTGTGCTTTTTAATCATGTAGTGGCAGAAGAAGAAAGTGAGCAAACAGAAAACACACTGCCTGCCTTGATGCTAATTATCACCTGAACCTTCTGAAAGAGAGTTAGGAATGGAGACAAGATGCTAAACTCTAGCATGCAAGTTCTGCCTTGTCCTTCCTGTAGGAATTAAACATAACCAAGAGAATGGCACCTCTGCATTTGGAAGGTAGCATTGCAGTCAGACTTATTTTAATAGAAGATAATATCTGTAGCTCAGGGTTGAACTGTGGAGTCCTTGGGGCGCTCTGAGCATTGGTTGTTTGCTTGCAGATGTTTCATTACCAGACTAGGTAACATCATCAGTGCTAGTGAGTGTGGGGTTTGCTCCCTGTTTATCTACAGTAGCTTGCCTTGCCAGTGTTGGTGGGGATGTGGTTTTCTCCTCAGTAGTTCCTTGATTAAGGTATTGTTTTCTGCTTGATTGTTTGTCTGATGTTAATCCCTGCGTATCTGGGTGTTGGTTGCTGGAGAGGATGTGTTCTGGTCTTTTTGTTTCCTTTTTAGCTTTTTTATTGTCTCTTTTGAATGGTGTGTAAATGTGGTTTAACTCTATGTGTCTATTGATGGCTGATTTGTCTGAATGCCAAGCTTCCAGGAATTCCCTAGCATTTTTGGATTTAGCTTGGTCTAGGATGCTCACAGTTTCCCAGTTGAAACTGTGGTTGAGTCTGTCCATGTCTTGTGAGATTAAGGAGTTTTCATCATGTCTCCTGACTGCTAGTTGGTGTTCATGGATGCACTCTGCTAGTCTTCTGTCTGCCTGTCCTACATAGTGGCTGTTACAGTCGGGTAATGAAATATCTGCAATCCAACAACCAAGCTCAGAGAGCACCAAGGACTCCACAATTTCAAATTTCTTTCCCTACATCATTCCAAAACTTGTCCAACTCTCTTATCATGTTTTTATTTATCCTTATCCTGTATAATATATCATCAATAAAACCCAAGACTCCTTCTACACATTCCAGAGTCTGTTGTATTATCTCTTGATAATACTTTTGGAGCTAAAGAAATATCAAATGGCCACCATTTAAATCAGAAACTTCCAGAATGTGCAGTGAAATACTCAACTTTGAACTCCTGTCATATAACTGAATTTGCCAAAACCTATTACTTGCATCTAAGACTGTGAACAATTGGGCACCCATGAAATTAGTTGTAATTTCTTCTACTGTCGGCAGCTGATAATGTTCTCTCAAAATAGCTTTATTTAAATTTTTTGGATCCAAACGTATTCTTATTTGTTCCCTTCCTGGTTTCTCCACTATTACAACTGGGCTTAGTTTGGTAGGCTCATTGACTTTTACTACATCTCCCATCTGTTCCATTCTGTTCAGTACTTGCTCAACTTTTACTCTCAACATATAGTAATTTTCCTTAGAGCAAAGACTACAGGTAATTTCTGTGAATTCAATTTAATTGAATAATATCCTGTAGGCATTGTAATCCTCAAAACACATCTTTAAATTCATCAGTGATAGAAAGCTTGCTTACTGCATAAACTCTTTGTACGAAATTTAAACCAATTACTGTTTTTAATCCTAAAACAGCCTTTGCTTCAAAATCTACCACTAGCATCAAATTTTTATCCCTATATATACAATTTAATCCACATTTTTCTATAACTTGCAACATTTGTCCTGAATATGTTACAAGACATTTGTAACCTTACATTTGACTTTTAGATAGTCTTCCTACTTGCATGGTTTTATAATGCACTGCAGCAACCCAGAACACCAGAAAAAGGAAACAGATCATCTATACAGCATCTTCCAGCAAAATGGATACCCACGCAACTTTATCAAAAAGTGCCTGACCAACCAACCCACTACAACACAACCAACAGAAGCTATGAAAAAGATACACTGCCATACATCAGAAACATCTCAGAAACTACCAATAGACTGTTACAAGCACATTGCATCACCGTAGCACATAAACCAACCAAATCCCTTCAGAATATCTTAAGTAACCCAAAAGACCCAGTAGCTCAAGAAGAAAAAACAGGAGTTATCTACAACATACAGTGTAAGGACTGTAGCAGCCACTATGTAGGACAGATAGGCAGAAGACTAGGAGAGCGCATCCACGAACACCAACTAGCAGTCAGATGGCACGATGAAAACTCCTTAATCTCACAACACATGGACAGACTCAACCACACTTTCAACTGGGAAACTGTGAGCATCTTGTTGTTGTTTATTTGTTCAGTCGCCTCCGACTCTTCGTGACCTCATGGACCAGCCCACGCCAGAGCCTCCTGTCGGCTGTCACCATCCCCAGCTCCCCCACGGTTGAGTCCGTCACCTCCAGAATATCATCCATCCATCTTGCCCTTGGTCGGCCCCTCTTCCTTTTGCCCTCCACTTTCCCTAGCATCAGCATCTTCTCCAGGGTATCCTGTCTTCTCATTATGTGGCCAAAGTACCTCAGTTTTGCCTTTAATATCATTCCCTCAAGTGAGCAGTCTGGCTTTATTTCCTGGAGTATGGACTAGTTTGATCTTCTTGCAGTCCAAGGCACTCTCAGAATTTTCCTCCAACACCACATCTTCCTTCGCTCAGCCTTCCTTATGGTCCAGCTCTCACAGCCATAGGTTACTACAGGGAATACCATTGCTTTAACTATGCGGACCTTTGTTGTCAGTGTGATGTCTCTGCTCTTAACTATTTTATCAAGATTTGCCATTGCTCTCCTCCCAAGAAGTAGACGTCTTCTGATTTCCTGGCTGCAGTCAGCGTCTGCAGTAAACTTTGCGCCTAGAAATACAAAGTCTGTCACTGCCTCCACTTTATCTCCCTCTGTTCTTACTGTTGCTACTTGGTCGTTATACAGATTCCTCAGGAGGCAGACAAGATGACTTGGTATCCCCATACCACCAAGAACTTGCCACAATTTGTTATGATCCACACAGTCAAAGGCTTTAGAATAGTCAATAAAACAGAAATAGATGTTTTTTTCTGAAACTCCCTGGCTTTCTCCATCATCCAGCGGATATTGGCAATTTGGCCTCTAGTTCCTCTGCCTTTTCTAAACCCAGCTTGTACATCTGGCAATTCTCACTCCATGAATTGCTGGGGTCTACCTTGCAAGATCTTGAGCATTACCTTACTGGCATGTGAAATAAGTGCCACTGTTCGATAGTTTGAACATTCTTTAGTGCTTCCCTTTTTTGGTATGGGGATATAAGTTGATTTTTTCCAATCTGATGGCCATTCTTGTGTTTTCCAAATTTGCTGGCATATGGCATGCATCACCTTGACAGCATCATCTTGCAAGATTTTAAACAGTTCAGCTGGGATACCATCGTCTCCTGCTGCCTTGTTATTAGCAATGCTTCTTAAGGCCCATTCAACCTCACTCTTCAGGATGTCTGGCTCTAACTCACTGACCACACCGTCAAAGCTATCTCCAATATTATTATCCTTCCTATACAGATCTTCCGTATATTCTTGCCACCTCTTCTTGATCTCTTCTGCTTCTGTTAGGTTTCTTACCATCTTTGTTTTTGATCATACCCATTTTTGCCTGGAATTTACCTCCGATGTTTCTAATTTTCTGGAAGAGGTCTCTTGTCCTTCCTATTCTATTGTCTTCTTCCACTTCCGCACATTGCTTGTTTAAAAATAATTCCTTATCTCTTCTGGCTAACCTCTGGAATTTTGCATTTAATTGGGCATATCTCCCCCTATCACTGTTGCCTTTTGCTTTCCTTCTTTCTTGGGCTACTTCCAGTGTCTCAGCAGACATCATCTTAAGCCAAGCCAAATCCAAAAACGCTAGAGAATTCCTGGAAGCTTGGCATTCAGGCAAATCAGCCATCAACAGACACATACTGCAGAGGTAAACAACATTTACATACCATTCATAAGAGACAATATAAAAGCCAAAAGACCAGAACACCTCCTTGCCAGCAATCAACACCCAGATATGCTCAGATTAACACCAGGATTAGCACCAGAGGAAAAATCAAACAGCACAATATAGCCTAATCAAGGAACTATTAACTCAGTCAATCAACCAAACAGCAAACAAAAGCCCAATCAAGAGAACAACAATAGAAAGAAAACAACAATAAAAAGAAAAACAAGAGAAAAAAACCATCAAGAGCCCAATCAAGAGAACAACACCTCCACCAACACAAGCAGGACAAGCCATGGGATATAAACAGAGAGCAAGTCCCACTCCCTTTTCGCACTGAAGATGTTGCCTAGTCTGGCAATGAAATGTCTGCAAGAAAACAACAAGGCCCAGAGAGTGCCAAGGACTCCACAGGTTTTATACATTCAATAGAACATTGCATTTGCTTGTGCCCATATATCTGTCTTAAATTTTATAGTTTTATAATCTTTGGTAACTAAATTAACAGTCCATTCATCTTCTATTTCCTCCAATTTAATCAGTCCAATAAAAAGTTTTGTCTGAAGGATCATCTTTTTGCAGTGCACATAATGTTTTAGTCTATAAATTTATATCAGTTTTGTTTGTTGTTTATTTATTCAGTCGCTTCCGAGTCTTCATGACTTCATGGACCAGCCACGCCAGAGCTTCCTGTCAGCAGTAACCTTTGCACCTAGAAATACAAAGTCTGTCACTGTCTCCATTTTTTCTCCCTCTATTTGCCAGTTATCAATCAAGCTGGTTGCCATAATCTTGGGTTTTTTGAGGTTTAACTGCAACCCAGCGTTTGCACTTTCTTCTTTCACCTTCGTCATAAGGCTCCTCAGCTCCTCCTCGCTTTCAGCCATCAAAGTGGTATCATCTGCATATCTGAGATTGTTAGTGTTTCTTCCAGAGATTTTAACTGCAGCCTTGGATTCCTCAAGCCCAGCACGTCGCATGATGTGTTCTGCGTACAGGTTGAATAGGTAGGGTGAGAGTATAGAACCTTACCATACTCTTTCCCAATCTTAAACCAGTCTGTTGTTCCGTGCTCTGTTCTTACCGTTGCTACTTGGTCGTTATACAGATTCCTCAGGAGGCAGACAAGATGACTTGGTATCCCCATACCACCAAGAACTTGCCACAATTTGTTATGATCCACACAGTCAAGGCTTTAGAATAGTCAATAAAACAGAAATAGATGTTTTTCTGAAACTCCCTGGCTTTCTCCATTATCCAGTGGATATTGGCAATTTGGTCTCTAGTTCCTCTGCCTTTTCTAAACCCAGCTTGTACATCTGGCAATTCTCGCTCCATGAATTGCTGGAGTCTACCTTGCAAGATCTTGAGCATTACCTTACTGGCATGTGAAATAAGTGCCACTGTTCGATAGTTTGAACATTCTTTGGTGTTTCCCTTTTTTGGTATGGGGATATCAGATGATTTTTTCCAATCTGATGGCCATTCTTGTGTTTTCCAAATTTGCTGGCATATGGCATGCATCACCTTGACAGCATCATCTTGCAAGATTTTAAACAGTTCAGCTGGGATACCATCATATCACCAATAACCACATCCAATTTGCCCTGGCTCATAGATCTGGCTCATAGAGGAAAATTCTGAGAGTGCCTTGGACTGCAAGAAGATCAAACCAGTCCATACTCCAGGAAATAAAGCCAGACTGCTCACTTGAGGGAATGATATTAAAGGCAAAACTGAAGTACTTTGGCCACATAATGAGAAGACAGGATACCCTGGAGAAGAAGCTGATGCTAGGGAAAGTGGAAGGCAAAAGGAAGAGGGGCCGACCAAGGGCAAGATGGATGGATGATATTCTGGAGGTGACGGACTCAACCATGGGGGAGCTGGGGATGGTGACGGCTGACAGGAAGCTCTGGTGTGGGCTGGTCCATGAAGTCACGAAGAGTCGGAAGCGACTGAATGAATAAACAACAAACATAGATCTTACATTCAAGGTTCTTATAGTGTGTTGATCTTTAGAACATCGGATTCATCGTTCACCACCAGCACCGTCAGCCGCTAGCCGTCCTTTCGGCTTTGAGCTAGCTGCATCATCACATCTGGGGCTAGTGGAACTTATCCTCTGTTCCTCCCCAGTAGCATTTTGACCATCTTCCGACCTGGGAGTCCCATCTTCCGATGGTATACTGACATACAGTATCTCTGGTTGTACTGATCAATTTAGTTTTCATGGCAAGAATACTGGGGTGGGTTGCCGTTACCTTCCCCAGGGATCGTATTTAGTCTGACCTCTCTGCCATGACCTTCCCATCTTGGGTGTCCTTTCACGGTTTAGCTCATGGCATCATTGAGGTGCTCAAGCTCCAGCACCACTACAAGGTAACAATCTCCTTTGCTGGAGTTTTTATCAGTAGTTCTACACATTCTTGCAAAATGGTTCAGCCTTTGACATTTACTGCATTCTTTTTCAGGACAACCTCTTTAAAATTGATATGCTCCATGTCTCAAACATGGGTACGTCCACTCCCAAGATCTTTTAACAGAGATATAGCCAGCTCCTTAGCTCTACAACATGGATGGCATGTTCCAATATTAAATCACTTCTCAACAATCTCTCAGGCTCTTACCCTTTCAGATTTTATTCCACATGCTACACAGTCATTAACCAGTTTGTTCTAGTGGTTAAGGTGCTGGGCTGGAAAGCAGGAGTCTGTGAGTTCTAGTCCCACCTTAGGCAAGCCGGCTCGGTGACCTTTTTATTTATTTATTTATTTATATTTCAATTTATATACCGCTCCATCTCCCCACAGGGGAACTCTGGGCGGTTTACAAAACACAACAATTAAAATCCAACAATTAAAACAACCTAATAAAATACTCTAATATAGTAAAATTAAGTATAAAAATCCAAGATACAATTGTTTGGTATTTAGATGACTGACCTTGGGCCAGTCACTTTCTCTCTCAGCCCTAGGAAGGAGCCAATGGGAAACCAGGAGACTGAGAGTTCTAGTCCCGCCTTAGGCATGAAAGCCGGCTGGGTGACCTTGGGCCAGTCCCTGTCTCTCAGCCCTAGGAAGGAGCCAATGGGAAAACAGGAGACTGAGAGTTCTAGTCCTGCCTCAGGCATGAAAGCCGGCTCGGTGACCTTGGGCCAGTCACTCTCTCTCAGCGCAACTCACCTCACAGGGTGGTGGTTTTAGGGAAATTTTTTTCCCCACAGGAGGAGGAAGGAGTACTTGGTATGTTCACCGCCTTGAGTTATTTATAAAAATAATAAAGGCGGGATAGAAAATAAATAAATAAATAAATAAATTATTATTATTATTATTATTATTTATTTATTTATTTATTTATTTAATTTATTCCCCGCCCATCTCCCATACAAGGGACTCTGGGTGGGTTACAATAATTAAAACTTAAAAATTTAAAATATTTAAAACCATACAAGATAGACAATGTATAAAACTATATCCAAATATAAAATAAAATAAAATAAAATCCAAGATGGATTGGGGACCGTAGCATAGGTCACATTGCTACGGGGCCAGCCAACCCCAGGAGGCACTACCACCTCCGTTGTCCCAGGCCAGGCGGCAGAGCCAGGTATTAAGGGCCTTCCGAAAGGCCAGGAGTGAAGGGGCCAGTCTCACCTCCGGGGGCAAGATGTTCCATAAGGCGGGCGCTGTCGCAGAGAAGGCACGCCTCCTGGACCCCGCTAGATGGAATTCTCTTGTTGAGGGGGTCCGAAGCATGCCTTCTCTGCACGCACGAATAAATAAATAAATAAATAAATAAATAAATAAATAAATAAATAAATAAATTTTTACTTTGTTACCTAGGCATCAATACCTTCACCTTTTCTTTGTTTTCTTGTAAAAAAATATGCTTCCCATATGCAGTATTATTTCTTACTGCAAGCAATGTTCAAATTTCTCAACTCCTGTAGCATCTGCTTATCAGACTTATCCTCAAACTGGAATGTATTAAGCACTTCTGTTGCATCCTCCCCAGCAAGATGCAGAAACAAAGCTACCTGTAATTTCTCATTACTTTTATCGGCTCCACTTGCCACACAATTCAGCTCAAACCTTTGTTTCCATCGTCCCCAGTTTTCCAACCCATTTCCAACAATACTTATCTGGAGGCTGCAGGTGATGCATGACTACCTAGGCACCGTCCAGAATGTCTCAGTTGTCTTCTGACATTGTGTTATGTTTGTTAGTACAGCACAAATAGAAATGAGTAAGACAAACCTGATACACAGATAGATTTTATCGATACATTGCAAGTTACATCAGTAGTAGAGAGCCACTCCACACACAGAGTTGGCTCCTTTTATCTATTCATTACACTCTACTCACAAGTAATACAATACTCTTCAGTAGAACTTATAACAAATCAGATATGGTCGTCATCCTTATGCAAGCAGCCAGAGACTTAAAAGTTCCTTCCATGATCAGAATCTTTTATCAGAAGAGAGGCAGTTGTTAAATTTCATTAACATTCATTCTCTTCCAATGCTGAAATTGGATGTTAATTGCCTCAAATGTGGTGAATAAAAAAATAGTAAGACTATAGCCAGGGATGTTATAGTTCCAAGACAGCTTATGGAAAAAAGGGGTGGATTTTACGACATCCAAGTTTTAAAAATTCTGACATTAGAATTTGAACAATTAATTCTAAGATTAAAATGTACAGAAAACATATTTGTATTTGGTTAGCTACAATTAGAGGCTCATCTTGCTTTCAGAATATCCTGGCTAGAGTAAATGAGGTCGGGATAAGATGTAAGCTGTATATCGTTTTTTTTGCCTCCCTGAGATATGATCAAAGAGATGCAATTTCAGCCTTCCTTAGCAAAGATGCCTGAGGATATTATGATATCTCCCTCCTTAGAGTTTTGCAAGGGATGGGCATCTGTCAGGATTGTTTAAAATATAAGAATATGCCACCATATTGCAGAATATTAAATCGGTTGTCCCCTGAGGTTCATTCCAAATTTGATTGCAAAACCGGGGTAACAACTTTATCAGTGATGGGTGCTTTTCAATTCTGAGGAACTGGCAGTAATGCAAACATATTGAGGCAGTTGAAGCTGGGGAGAAATGTTCCTGGGACCAAAGGCTGGCCAAGGAAAGACAAACTGGCAATTAAAAAAAATGGGGAGTTGACCAAAAATGTAGCTTTCCATACGATCAGATTCCTACAACTCCTTATCTGAGTTCTGATTCTTTTCTGTCTGAATTTAGAATCCAGGCATATCTATGCATAGTGCTCTTTCCTTTCAGGGTAAGAGACATTATGAAAAGCACAGGAATGGTTTATATCTGGTTCTGAGCACCATATTTTGAGAAAGGCACTGGAACAAATTCAGAGAAGGGCTATAAAGATTATCAGGGGGCTGCAAAGTAAATCTTACAAGGTGAGGCTGAGAGGAGTCAGCGTGCTTAGTCTTGAGAAAACATGAATGGCCCGTCCTAGAAGACAGCTTGATCATATCATTATTGCTTCAGTTTCTTTTTCATCTTCTGGGTGTGAGAAAGAAATGGGAGTCGTGAAGATGGGACTGGGGTGAACCTGGCTATCCCCTATCATGTGTGCAGTGGCTCTAACTCTGATTGGCCTACCATGGTCAATAAGGTGTCTGGAGGTTGGATCAGCATTCAGTGAAATTTTTCTTAGTATGACTGTGGTTGTATGGAGATGATGATGATGATGATGATGATTTTATCCCGCCTTTATTATTTTTATACATAACTCAAGGCGGCGAACATACCTAATACTCCTTCCTCCTCCTATTTTCCCCACAACCACCACCCTGTGAGGTGAGTTGGGCTGAGAGGGAGTGACTGGCCCAAGGTCACCCAGCCGGCTTTCATGCCTGAGGTGGGACTAGAACTCACAGTCTCCTGGTTTCTAACCCAGCACCTTAACCACTAGACCAAACTGGCTCTGGTTAGATCAGTTAGGTTAGATTAGATCAGTGTTTCTCAACCTTGGCAAGTTTAAGATGTGTGAACATTGTGTTATTATTGTCTTGTTATTGTTTTTATTATTATCTTTACTTTTGTGGTTTATGTTGGTTTTTAATCCTGGGTTCACCACAGAGAGTCACACTTGTGAGATGGGTGGCTATATAAATCGCTATAGGAAAGAAAGATGGTTGGGATATTTGCCCCTGGCTGAGGAAGAAACAAAGAATGCTGGAGTGTTGATTTGATAATTGGGATAACTGGCAGGTAGGTTCAACTCACAATCATGGTTAATGCTGACTAGGCTCACCATGTTATGCAAGCACCACCACAAGCATTGACACAGAGAAAGTTGGAAATATATACATGTAAGCATGGGCCACAGTGGCCATTCTTGGCTGAACTCAAAAAGCTGAGCGGGTCAGACATAGTTCCTACTTTGATGGGAGACTACTACAAAATCCCAGAGTGGGAGACTAGAGTGGAAAGTCAAAAAAGCTTCCCAGGAGAAGATAGTAGCAAAGAAACCCAGATGTGTCTCTGCAGTCATTGAAAGTTGACTTTGTATATACAGTTTTATATGGAACTGAACTGGTGCAAAGAGATGTCTCTCTTTGTCCTTGCATGAGTTCAGTCAGAAAGCTCAGCTATGCTGTTACAATGCATTCCTAGCCTCATGAAATTTAATTATGCGACGAGGCAAAAGACAACTTTTGAATATGGGTTGCCTTGAACATATGCCAATTGAGCTTGTCTCAGTATGCTCATTTCATGTTCTCTGGTTGCTCTGAGGATACAAGAGGCTTACAGTAGTATCAGATTGGAAAAAACTCCTGTTAGAGAGGAACAGGTGCAGCTCACAATGCTAAAAGTGTCAAGAGCTTGCCGTTTTGTATGGAAGTGCTTAACAAGGCAAGACGATGCTTTGAAGTTGCAAATTAAGAGCCAGCAAGGTTTAACCTGGTTTAATCCATTTGGTAATATTAAGTAAACAAGGAGTGAATGTTGAAGATTTAGTTTCCCCCCCCTTTTTTTTTTTTTACTTAAAAACCTTGCTAGCTAAGGGAAGTCTGCCAGCAATTCATTAAAATTCAGAATTATTCACTACAGATGCAGAAAGGCAGTAGATGTTTTTCCCCTTGGATTTTTTTTTCTTCTGGAGCATTCTGATAATACAGAAAGCTGAAGTTGAGAGAGAAAATTAACTACATGATGGTGGAAGCTTCAACTTTGTTTAGCCAGAGAACAAGCATAGAAACTGCATCGCAGAGGAATTTGCACCTGGGTCTCCAGGAAAGGTGCTCTTTGTTTGGGCATGTGCAAAGGAATACAGAGATGATGGCCTTGAAGAAGATATGTGGCAACCATTAGTAAAGCATGAATTTAGCCCAGAAAAACAGGGAAGTGTAAGAAAGAAACTCAAGATTGCCTTGCCTTGATTCTCTTTGGTATAAGAGAGAGAGAGAGAAGGGAAAACAATCTCAGGCTGCTGCTGCTGCTTCCTCTCCTTCTTCCTCCTTCTCCTCTTCCTCCTCTTCCTCTCCTCCTCCTCTTCTTCCTCTTCCTCTCCTCCTTCTTCTCCTTCTTCTTCCTTTCCTCCTCCTCCTCCTCCTCCTCCTCTTCTTCTTCTTCTACTCCTACTCCTACTCCTTCTTCCTCTCCTCCTCCTTCTTCTTCCTCTCCTCCTCTTCATCTCCTTCTTCCTCTCCTTCCTCTTCCTCTTCCTTTCCCTCCTCCTCCTCCTCCTCTTCCTCCTCCTCCTCCTCCTCCTCCTCTTCTTCTCCTTCTCCTTCTTCCTCTCCTTCTGGCTGGGAAATTCTGGGAGTTGAAGTCCACACATCTTCAAGTTGCCAAGGTGGAGAAACACTGCCATAGAGAAAGAGCAATCAGAGTAAAAAATAAAAGAGTAGACACAGAGTAAGTCCCTACTCTATCAAAACCACACTGCCCCTTGAGGTCCATAAGCTATGAGATGCTGAAGAATAAGTCCCATGGAAGTCATACTTCCAACATGGTTTGCCCTGAAGTGGTAACACTCTGCTCTGACCGTACCCAGGGGTTTCTGCAGGGAGGGGGTAAAAAAGTCAAGATGATGGCCAGAACCGTGTGATCAAAGCCCTTCCCCTTTTTAACATAAGTCACCATCTTGACATTTTTGACACTTTCTGGATATCCCAGACGGTATCATTTGGCTGAGAACTCAGGAAGTTGAAGTCCTAACATATCTAGAAGGTCCAGTGAGCGAAGGCTTTCAAAATGGGATGCTCTCCATTGCACACCAATAATCTGCCGTGAATGCAGGCTGACCATTCTCACAAGAAGTCAACAAAGGTCTTTCATACCCCAAGGTGTGTTCAAGAGTGGATCAACCTATTCAGTGCAGAGCGCAACCAGAGGATGCTTCTCGCATACATTGTCACTGATCAAAGCATGACATTTGCATATTATTTTCAGTTTCTTGCAAAGAGATTAATGGCTGCATACAATTTCAAGTATTGGTTTGCCTGTGGGGGGGCATTTACTTTTTTTTTTAAATCCAAGTGGTTATCATTTTATGTTTCTTTTCATTTCTATGGTTTATGAATGTGAATGGATTGTGGAGTAACAATTGATTTTATTCTAATTCTGAGTGGCTTGGCATCTTCTTTCTACAGCTCTCCCTCACCACTTAAATATTTTATACTCTCATCAAGTCCAGAGGAATACAGCCAATTTTTCTAATTTCACCCCAAAGTGTGAGAATGCCAAAATAAATCTATCACAGATGCTTTTTTTCTCCATTCCAAGCTGCCCATTCATTCTTTTCTAGTTTTTGCTATGGATTTTCCTGGGAACTGATGGTTAGAAATACTCTAGAGGTGATCCTGCTCTTACATTAACTATCTTCCATCTCAACAGCCATTTCTGAGAAGTTTTCATCTTCTTCTATCCCTACAAGAGAACCCCAAAGTTCCTCCTATACAGGAGTTCTATACTAGCCTTTCAATCAAATTTTCTAATATATGTGAAAGCAATCAAAATTGAAATAGCTCCCAGGAAGCAAAAGATAGAAGCAATAGTGGCTTAGTAAAAAGGCCATGAGTTCAGAGTGTTTTAAAATGTGTGTGTGTTTATTCTATAATGTTATATTCCCCTGTCCTTATTTTGGGGCATTGAAACAATATTTGTATAGACCTGTCTAAACTGTTCGCTGAGGTCTAGTCCCTTCTGAGTGCTTCAACTCAGCAAAGCCCAGAGATCAGGATTTTCCATTATCATCCTAACTAGAAAGTGAAAACATAAATGGAATTTCCATGTTACTCAAGGAGGAGGGTCCACACCCAATAAAACCAGAAGGTGGCCAATGACTTTCAAAAGATGCTGCTGCTAGATCAGGAAGGCTCTTGTGGGCATTCTAGGTCTGCACCTGCTTAGAAACAGGACTAGGAATGCCAGGGAACCAAGATGTGATGTTGCTATCCTTTTATGACAAATAAGTCACTGAAGTGCTGTGAAAAGGCATCCTGTTGGCTCTAAAAGTCTAGCAGGAGGAGGTGCTGTTTTCTTGAGAAGGAGAAACAAGATGAACAAGCAGAAAGGGATTGCCAAGGTCTGGAGAGTGTGATGGTTTCATCAAAGATGAGGTGCACCACCTGTTTTTCCCTCAACTTTTGACTTTCAGGGTTGAATGCTGCTGTCTGCATAGCCAAAACGATGCCAACCCCATAATCAAGAAGGGTACATCAGAAGGAATGAAAATCAGTGGAATGGCCCCATGATGACTAAGCGTGCCCAGTAGCAGTGAAAAGCAGGCTTTGTCTTAGAGACAAAGGGACAACACTTGGTTGGAGTCCAAACAGAATGGGGTGATCTTGTGTGAAGGAGGACATAGCAAAGTGGGGCATTTCATGCTGCAAAATACCATATTTCCCCCCCAAAGAAGGTGAATTTAAGATTTCCCTCAAAAGAAAGATCAGTCAGGAGAAAAAAAAAACTCATTTGTCTCCTTTACTGTTTTCTCATCACATTGTGATTACCCTCTTAGGTAAACTTTTTTTTTTTGGGGGGGGGGGGAAATAAAGTCTTTCCTTTAGGTAAATACTGTATAATCTGCCTCATGCTGATATATTTAGTTTTGGGAAAAGTGAACAGTGTAAAGTGTTGCTTAATTCAAAAGGTTATAAATGAGTCATTGGCAACGGAGGTGGGTTTTCCTAACAGTTCTCCCAAAATTTTCCAGCAAATTTCAGCTTCAGTTGTGCTAATCCATTTTCCAACTCCTTGAAAGCTTATTTGCTGCTGGAAAAGCAGCTTGTCTTTTTATTTCTTATTTTTCTTTTCTTTTTTGGCTTTCTTCAAGGAAATTTTAATGAACAAAACATTGTGATGGTTGGTTTGAGCTCCACTGATCACTTAGAGGAGGCTGCTGTCTTTCTGTACCCTGAGTGTGTGTGTGTGTGTGTGTCAGAGGGCCCCACATCTTTGCATTCAGAATGTGTGTCGGTACCCTCCCTATCACCCAGATGATGGGATGTGGGTAAGTGAAATTTGTTCACTTTCAAGGTAGTTGGTAGATTAGAGATGCTGAGCTTGCAGAGAATAGTGGGGTAAAATTGGATTTTGGTTCTTCTTCTGGCAGACTGACTAAAATATCCCCAAACGGACTAATGGACCTTCCATCTTGACCTTATTTATTTATTTGTTTGTTTGTTTTATCAATCCAATTTAAATAGCCCCCCCCCATCTCACCAGATCAATCAAATAAAAACAACAAATATAGCAATAAATAAAAAGATAAAAGCCTTATAATAAATATCATAAAAACCAAAAATACAAAATGTGGGAGGACAAAAATGGCCCCCTCAACAATGGAGCCACCTTAGCAAGTCTCTGGTTCCCTGGGAGCCCCAGGCCTGATCACATAACCAGGTCTTGAGGGCCTTCTGGAATATCAAAAAGGATGGAGCAGTTCTAATCTCAGGGGGAAGAACGTTCCATAAGGCAGGCGCCACAGCAGAGAAGGCACGTCTTCTGGGATCCATCGAATGCAGGTCCCTAGCCGATGGGTACTCGCAACATGCCATCTCTGAAAGATCTGATGGGGTGGGCTGATGTAACTGGGGAGAGGTGGTGCCTCAGATAGCCCAGTCCCATGAAGGGTTTTAAAGGTCAGAACCAGCACCTTGAATTGGACCCGGAAGCAAACTGGCAACTAACGCAGCTTGCAGAGCAGAGATGTAATATGCACAGTTCTCAGAGTGCACTTAACTGCCCGTGCTGCTGCATTCTGCACCAGCTGAAGCTTCGGGATACTCTTCTAGGGCAGCCCCATGTAGAGCGCATTGCAGTAGTCCAATCTGGAGTTGACTAGGGCATGAGTGACTGTAAGCAGGGCCTGCCGATTCAGAAACAGGCACAACTGGTACACAAGACAAAGCTGTGTAAAGGCCCTCCTAGCCACGACTGCCACCAGCTCATCAAGAGGAGTCGCGAGTCTAGGAGGACCCCCAGATTGCGCACTGGGTCTGTCTGGGGCAATGCCACCCCATCCAGCACCAAAGATGGCATAACCCTGGAACCTGTAGGCCCCAACAACCACAGCCACTCAGTCTTGCCAGGGTTTAGCTTTATAGCCACTTACGGATTCACCGTTAAAATTTTACCTTTGGAAGACAATCTTACTCGGCTACGAGTGATCGCCAATGATGAAGCGTGTTGTTCCCCATACAGACCCTCACAGCCTCCAGACACTGGGATAAGATGTTAATCATTAATTAACATTAATTATTATTAATTAACTTCATTAATTCCTGAGAGGTGGTGGATATGGACATGTTCAAGGAGAGGAGGGATGCTTGAATTGGGATTCCTCCAATGATCAGGGAGTGGCCTTGGGGGCCAAAAGCGGCCCCTCCCAACTCTATGATTCTATCATAGAGAAGTCTGAGGAAGAAGGTCCAGGGTTCTTGTATATCACAGATGACTGCATTGCTCAGCTTATAGTACATAAAGCTTATACCTTTTATGTACAAAATGGACAATAAGATCCTTCCACTCCACCAAGTGGGGGCGGGGGGGTCCTCTACAAAGAAGGCACCCTTCCCTTTTTGAGGAGGTGGTGAATTTTGCCTCTGCCCACCTTCTTTTGGGTCGAGAAGAAAGGATCGACTGCCACTATATCCAGAGTACTTTTATAGTGATTCATCATGAGCCGAGTACATTATTCAGAGTTTCTGAACCTGGCATTTAGCAGAGCTCCGAGGCTTAAAGGGACAAGAGGCTGAAAAATGTGCATTATTGTAGCTTGTTTATTTTTCTCCTTCATAGAGTGAGCCCTGAGCCACCTGGTGGAAACTGCAGGCAATACATTCAACTCCCCAAGCAGAGGTTCAGGCCTGCAACAGCGTATTAAAACATCACATTTCCCTTTTCTTCTCGTTTCATGGATGGCTTAATGAGCTGCAGTAATCATTTGCTTAGCTGCAAAATAAATTTGAACTGGGAGCGTGGTCCCGCTGGGGAAACGGGACTGAAATTTCAATTGAACTGAAGAGCAGGAATTAGTCTTTTTCAGATAGAAGTGTTTTGTTGTTACATTTAGGTAATTAGACCTTCAAGACGATGTACAGTGCGTTTCAGCAGCATGCTCATCTCTCACCCATTTTAGATTGGATGCGAGATTCCAGGGGTGGACTTCTATCAACTTTGGACTTTAACATAGCATTTCTCAGACATTTATGCATCTTGCATGCTTCTTCATTCTTAGCAGGTAGCACCAGGTGGCTGACTTGTCTGGGCTAGAAAGCTAAACAGAGTTGGGCTTTCTTAGTATTTGGATCGAAGATCTCCAGGGAGGACAAGGTTGTAGACTAAACTGGGAAATTGAAAAACATATTGGAAGAAGACAGTGGCAAACCACTTCCATGTTATTGCAGAGAAAGCTACACGGACATGCCCATAAAGGCACCAGGAGTTGAGTGAGTTTTAAGGGAGAAGTACCCATGCTTCTCCCTGGACATTATGGAGGTCTGCAAAGAACATTCCAAAGAACAGGATAGCAGAAGCTAAGGCTTGATTCCTGCTTCCCATTCTTTCTGGCATCATGGATTCTGGGCCCCGTGAGAAATGCCATCCAATGATTATGGGAGCCATAGGGATATTGCAGTATTTACTACTCAGGCACGATCTGATTGTTCCTCTGAGGCTACATGGCAGCAGTAGGCAGTGCCAGGGGCTCTGCAGGGGAGGTCAAAATAGTCAAGATGGCAATTGCAGCCATGCAATCAGAGCCCCGCCCTTTTTGTATATGTGACATCACATGCATGTACCAAGGGTCAGAGCTCTGATCACGGTCACAATTTCCATCTTGGCTTTTTTTACCCTCCCCCACTGACCCCAGGGGGCAGTATTGTACCTCTTGTGCCAGTGGAATTTCCATTAGTACCCATTTCATTCCTTGTCCCATCCTATTTTAATTTTAGATATTTTAATTTTTGAAAAAGAAAATGAAGTTGCTGTGCTGCAAAGACACTACAGCTGTCGCACAATCTTTATTTCTGAAAGTGCTTTTGGGCTCCTTAAGCCATTTTAGCAAATAAAAAATGTTGAAGGGTTACAGCCAATGCTTTATTTGTATCTTTTCAGATCTTTATATCTCTATAGGTAGGCCTTGTTTAGCAGCTGCCTTATTTAGTGACCGTTCACAGTTACAATGGTAATGGAAAAGTAACTTTGCGACCAATCCTCGCATTTACGACCTTCGCAGGTCTGCAAAGCAAAGGAAAGCTGAAGTAAGATCATAAGCACAGTTGTGGTTTCACTTAGCGACCACTTCACTTAACGACTGAATTGCCAGTCCTGGTTGTGGTCACTAAACAAGGACTACCTATACCTGCCTAAAAAGAAAAATGGGTGAGCTAGCCTGGTAAAGGGGATGCTAGAGAAGAGGAATTAGAACATCAAGGGTTTGTCGCTGTTCAAGATCACTGGGACCATTAATTTGTGAATAAACATTCCCCACCAAGACAATCATTTTGTAAGCACGCTCTGAACCCCTCTTCATATAGCAAAGCAAGCTGGGATTGTGACTGAGGAGGCCAAAACTATAGTATACATGATCTATTTGGGGTTTCTGGTTTGTCTTCTTTTTTCTTTTAAAGAAATCAATTAGCATGGTTGGTTAACTTGCTTAAATCTGGGTATAAGGCCTCGGTGAGAGTTTTGTTCATAATACCTTCAATAATGTATGACATGATGCCAAGGGAAAAATGAAAATTGGCTCTCTCTCATATCCATTATCTAAACCCCAATTAATGCTTATTGCCAGCTATGCCTGTTTAGAAGTTAAGCATTCCCTGCATTTGTTTTAGCTCAAATGTTACAATTACTGGAATCCTCATCCAGTTAATGCATTATTGGTAGAATAATTTAAACCGTTAATGAAGAATCCTTGCGTAGTGCAGGGTTTAATCACTGTGTTTGTTTTTTTCCCATCTAAAATAAAATGTCGAGTTTTTTTCATGTTCAAGGTGGCTGAGGAGAATTTGTATTGGAAGGTAGTGGAAAGAAGAACCTCTTGTTGGGCATGTTATTAAGATAGGCTGACCATACATCCCGTTTTGAACGGGACAGTCCCGTTTTTTTACCTTTTCTTGACCGTACCATCGTTTCCTTAAAAAACTCAATTTTGTCCCATTTTTTAAGGGATGGAGTGCATGCACGCGCGTGTGCTGGTGTGCGTGCCTGCAAGCGCACGCATGTGCCAATGTGCCGGCGCACGCACATGCACGCGTTAGGGTCCCGTTTCCATCTCAGGGAAATATGGTCAGCCTACTTTAAGACATTAAAAAGCAAACAGTTCTGCTTTTGGAATTGATAGATCTTTTTAAAGATCTCATTGATGGTTGTAAAAGCTGGTATGGATGGGATCGTTTCAGTGGTGAAATATTTCTATCATCCCTGGATAGAAAAGATTCAAGGCTGGGGGAAAAGTGTGTCTGAGAATTACTGCTAGTTGGTCTTCTACAGAATAAAATTCAGAATTCAGATTGGGCTTTCGATGGTAGGACTTGTCCATGGCTGTTCGTGAACTTTGGGTTGGCTCTTAATGGGATATGTGTTTAGTCTTGCTTCTACAAAGAGATGGGTTAAAAGATTGCATGAATGGGGTTGCAAGACTGCACAAGCTAAACCTTGGCCACTGCATGAAGAAGTCACCTCTCCCTTTCATATAGTTCTCCAGCATCTGAAGGAACTCTACTCATGTATTTTAATAGGTCAAAGTTCTCCAGATGAAGAGAAATCCTGCTTGGACCACAGTCTCCTCATGCAAAAAGACAGCAAAGATCAGAATACTAAGGCCACAGTCCTTTCCGTAGTTATGTACAGCTGTGAAAGCTGGGCATTGAGAAAAAGGAAGAAAAAGAAGATAGCTTTGAATTATGGATCTGGAGATACCTACTAAAAATACCATGGACTGCAAGAAGAACCAATCAGTCAGTCCTGTACCAAATATAAGTGGACTGCTCCCTTGATCAGCAAGCAGAGGTTCACATACTTTGGGCATGTGATATGGATTGATTGGTTGATTGATTATGTGCCATCAAATCATTTTCAATTCCTAGCAATCACATAGATAGATTTTCTCAATGACGATCAATCCCTAACCTGTTCTTTCAAGTCTCCAAATGGTGCACTCATCACTACTGTAATTGAGTCTATCCACCTGACTGCTGGTTGTCCTCTTCTTCTCTTTCCTTCCACCTTTCCCAGCATTACAGCCTTCTCCAGAGAGCTAGGTCTTCACATAATGTGTCCAAAGTAGGATAATTTGAGCTTGGTCATTTGTGCCTTGAGTGAAAACTCTGGGTTGATTTGTTTGATGATCAATCAGTTTGTTTTCTTGGCTGTCCATGGTATTCTCAGGAGTCTTCTCCAATACCAAAGTTCAAAGGCATCAATACGCTTCCTGTCCTGCTTCTTCAAAGTCCAAGTTTTGCTTGCATAGAGTGTCACAGGGAATACCATGGCTTGCACAGTTCTGATCTTTGTGGATTTAGAGACATCCCAGCATCTGAATATCTTTTCCAAGGCCTTCATGGCTGCTATACCAAGTGCTAGTCTGTGGTATATTTCTTGACTCTTGTTCCTTTACTGTTGATGGTTGATCCTAAAAGGCAGAAGCTATCCGCCGTTTCAATATCTTCATTGGTATGAAGTGATAATGGAGTAGAAAAATGATTTTGCTTGGAGGTATTTTGGGAAATAGAAAAAGGGGAAGAAAATGGATAAGGTGAATGTCATTGGAAAGATATATTATGTATTCCAAGAAAGAATATAGTCACTGGAATATGAGTCTGAATTGATGGCACCTAATTAAATCTTCATGAAAGGAGGCAGTCTCTTGCTCTTCTAATGTATTGGCATGGAGGACAGAGATCATGGTTAGCCTAAAATGCCTCTCATCTACTTTCATGTATTCTTGTGGTGCTTAGGAGTATTTGAATCCACTTCTTCTTCTGTTCCTTCCATAAAATCATTTTATTTTATGCAATGTTGGATGGGTTCATTCAATACATTTAGTCAGATAAGGAACAGACCAAGAAAATACATGTCCCACAGTAAGCTAAAATCAATTAGTTTTACCTTACTTAGAGCTCTTCCTCACATCCAGCTTATCAAGGCAGGAAGGCACTTTGCTAACCATTTTAAGTGATGTGTTCTCATGATGTTGCCTCTGTCTCATCTCCAAATTCCTGAGGAGGCAGCCTAGTGTGGTCTTTAGTTGTTCTGGTGGGAAGTGGTGTGTTCCCTCTTTTGACACAAATCTTGCCATATGAACAATCTACTTTGGTGATGCTGCTGGTGATGATGCAGTCCAAGGCAGATATACTGTATATTTTTTTCCAGCAAGGATCTTTCTTTGCTTTTGTTGTTGTTGCTTAGCATACTGTGTGAACCCAGCTCATTCAGTTAATGGATTAGTACAGAGCTTTCCAAACTTTTCATGTTGGTGACACACTTTTTAGACATGCATCATTTCGCGACACACTCTTACAGCAGGGCACAAGGCAGGCACTAGGACCTGCGCAGAATCCTGGCAGGGCAGGTTTGGAGGCAGCCAGGCACAAGGCAGGCACTAGGACCTGCGCGGAATCCTGGCAGGGCTCGGAGGCAGCAGCAGCCGCGACACACCCAGGCACTGCAGCAGACACACTAACGTGTCCCGACACACAGGTTGGAAAGCTCTAGATTAGTATATTATCCAAACTCAGGAAATGGGTATCCAGTAACCAGGTAAATTAGGTTGTGTGAATGAAGCCCTGTAATAGTAACCTCATCCATGCTTCTGCCCCTTGCTTGTTAGTTTTTCAATCAGAATATCCTTTCTGTCAGGCTTCAACCAGCAGGCAGACTGGAACCCACAGGCAAGCTCACAAGGATCTAATAAATTTTGATATGTAGTTTTTATTGATGGAAAGTTAGGAAGACATAATGAAAGAATTCTAGTGACTGCAGTGTTTAAAGAGAAAGGGCAGTTTCTAGAATCAAGACTGAAATCCTTTTTTGTACTTTTTTTCCTTTTGATTGCCCTTTGTTCTTTGGCCACCTCTTTGGACAGGAAGCCATTTCCAGCTGTCCTATTTGTTTGTTTGTTTTAATTTATTAGCAACCCAACTCCAACTCTGTTTTGGTAATGGCTAGATCTGATATCAAGTTGTTTTCCTCTGATCATGTGAAAATCAACTTTCACACTTTTTATAGCTAGGTGGTTCCAACTGCATCCGTGCCATTTATAGGTGGAGTCCATTTGTTTCCATGATCTCCTTTAACCTCAGAACCTGATTAGTATTTTTTTAATGTTTCCAGATGTGACTTTGCTTCCTTTATGCATGTTCAGCCTTGAGCAAACTTCTCTAGCTGTTTATTTTTAGTTTATCTATGTAATGTTTAGCTGATATACTTGTTGGAGTGTGTGTTTTCTTGCACGCGCTGAATATCTGAAAGTGTTTTGCTTCAGAGACCAATAAATGACATCAGTCATTGTAGTAACTTAGTTGCAGTTATATTAGTTACTCATTCAAACAGATACTATTTACAGTTTTCTTCCAGATCCCTGGAAGTGTTACAAAATCACATACCAAGTAGCAGAAACAAACAGAAAGCAGTGAGCAGTAAGGAGTAAGGCAAGGTGGGGCGGGCAGGCAGGTTCTTTTATACTCTTCAGCCTGGATCACGTGCTGCCTGACCTTTTAAAGTTTGCAGGTGTTTACCTAATAAGGTCAAATCAGTCAGTCCTAGAGGAAATCAACCCTGACTGCTCATTGGAAGGACAGATACTGAAGCTGAAGCTCAAATACTTTGGCCACCTAATGCGAAGAGAGGACTCACTGGAAAAGACCCTGTTGCTGGGAAAGACTGAAGGCAAAAGGAGAAGGGGACGGCAGAGGATGAGATGGTTAGATAGCATCACCGATGTAATGAACATGAATTTGAGTAAACTCCATGAGACAGTGGAGGACAGGAAGGCCTGGCGTGCTATGGTCCATGGGGTCACAAAGAGTTGGACACGACTAAACGACTGAACAACAACCACAACCTAATAAGGTTTTATTGCTGAGACTTACTCCTCAAAAGAATAATACACCAACAATGCTTCCTTAATTTTTATAAAGTATCATTGGTGCACTCCATTTGTTTCAACTAGTTTAATGTTTTTGATCACTTGACATCTTCTGTTCAGTTAGGAGCAGGTCAGTTCTAAGCAACTAAGCATATTTTGACAAATTAGCAGAAACCGTTTGAGGCTCAGTCATTACTTACACAAGGGAGAGCAACAACTTACGTTGATTAAGTTGATTTTCGCTTATTTTTAACCCAAGGTATGTAATTGGGAATTGCATATTGCTCAGAGTCAGCAGGGATGGAGATGCTTATAAGGACTGCAAATTAGTACATCCTTTGCTGGCATGGGTCACAAGAACAAAAAATGGGGCACAGCTAAGAGTACAATGGTCAGTTGGTGAAACAGCACTGGATTCAAAATCAGAACCAAAAATTACTGATGATTTTTGTTTATGATTGTGGAGAGGTGTGATAAGATCTACACAATTTTTCCTTATTCCTAAATTGGAAGGTGTAGTTGCAGAAATTACCTCGTAGAACTGGAGCATGTATTTGGAGGCCATTTTTGGCCGTCAGTTGAATTCCTGCTTGAAAGGTCATTCCATCTCTTCTGATTAAATTATCAAATCGCAGGTGATGACTAGGTCCTCTGCTGGAGTCCTTGGAGAGTTTGCTTGTTGGATCTGCACTTGGTTGCCTCATCATATTGAAGTGGCAGCTTCTTGGTGAAGAACCTTTCAGGCTCCGTCTATCCAAGCTCGTCTAAGTAATGTGGTATTTCTGAGTACTGGTTTCTTTCTGCACCTTTCCTTTTAATTGATTAATTGATTGAATAATTAATAAAATTAAATCATTAATTAAACTTATATGGTCACCCATCTGAAGCACATGACTCTGGGCGGCTGACAATTGAGAACAGGATAAAAACAATGAACAAAATTATAAATAACACTAACACTAACCACAGCAAAACTAACAATCATGCAGTTGACACAGCCAAGAAACAGGCTCACCCACACCATCAAGACCTCAGGCTTGATGGCAAAAGCAAATTTTTAAGGCTTTGCAAAAAGCCAGCAGGGTCGGGGCGAGTCTGATCTCTGGGGGATGGTGTTCAGAGGGTGGGCACCTTGACAGAAAAGGCTCTCTTCCTGCGTCCTGCCAGATGGCAGTCACTCACGGATGGGACCCGGAGCATGCCTCTCCTGCTGGATCTAATGGGATGGGTATAGATACCACCAGGGTGAGATTGTCCTGTAAGTAACCTTGCCCCAAGCCATGAAGGTAACCACCAGTACCTTGAATTGCACTTGGAAGCATACTGGTAGCCAATGCAGCTTGCGGAGCAGAGGTGACACACGTGCCAAATGACAGGCACCCATAATTCCCTGCACCAATGCATTTTGCACCAGCTGAAGCTTCCAAATATTCTTCAAGGGCAACCCTATGTAGAGTGCATTGTAGTAATCCAATTGGGAGGTGACTAAGGTATGAGTAACTGTAAGCAGGGCCTCCCGGTCCAGGAACAGATTCAATTGATGCACAACATGAAGCCGTTCAAAGGCCCTCCTGGCTGTGGCTGCCACCTGCTCTTCTAGCAGAAGCCGTGAGTCCAGGAGGCCCCCCTAGATGGCACACAGGAACTAAATTGCACATAGGGAGTTCATGGCTACCATGGTAGCCATGGGCCTGTCCCAGATTATTCGAGACCCAACTCGAGACAGTGGTCTCACTCCGGACTTGGTTTTCTTGTCGGAGCAGTGGCAACGTGTTCTGAGGGGAGAGTTAGATCTATCCCCATTGTCATGGTCAGACCACGCCCTGGTGACCTTGAGATTCTCCTCTGCTGCCCCACTCTGCAGGGAGGCAGGACCCATTCGAATGGTCCGCCCCCGGCGACTAATGGACCCAGTAGGGTTTCAGAGGGAGCTGGGGGTTATACCCGAAGATCTGCTGCACTGTCCAGTGGAGGCCCTGGCTGCGGCCTGGAATAGAAAGGCCGAGGCCTTGGACAAGATCATGCCTGTGCGACCTCTCTTACCCCATCGAACCCGACACTCCCCGTGGTTTACGGAGGAGTTGAGGGTTCTGAAGAGGATTAAGAGACGTCTGGAGTGCCACTGGAGGAAGACAAAGACCGAACCCGACCGAACACAAGCTAGAGCCTTAAGGCCTACCTTGTGGCAGTAAGAGTGGCGAAATGACAGTATTTCTCCACTCTTATTGCATCCGTAGAATGTCGCCCAGCAGCCCTGTTTAAGATTACCTGGTCACTTCTAGGAAAAGGGGATCTTGAAATCCACCTTCAGGGCCGTGCCGAGGAGTTTTCTGAGGAAGTAGATAGGATTCTTCGGACTGTTAACACCACCACCTGCTTATTAGATCCATGTCCCTCCTGGCTGGTGAAAGCAGCCCGGGAGGTGACGTGTGGTTGGGTCAAGTTGATTGTAAATACATCCTTGAGAGAGGGGGTGTTCCCGAATGCCTTTAAGGAGGTGCTGGTGCGCCCCCTCCTCAAGAAACCATTGCTGGACCCTACTATGCTGGACAATTTTCGTCCAGTCTCCCACCTCCCCTTTTTGGGGAAGGTGGTTGAGAAAGTGCTGGTGTTGCAGCTCCAGAGGATCCTGGATGAAACAGATTATCTAGACCCCTTTCAGTCAGGTTTCAGGCCTGGACATGGGACGGAAATGGCATTGGTCGCACTTATGGATGATCTCTGGCGGGAGCGGGATGGGGGCAGTGCATCCATCCTTGCTCTCCTTGACCTCTCAGTGGCTTTCAATACCGTCGACCAAGGTATCCTTTTGGGTCAGCTCAGTGAGTTGGGGGTGGGTGGCGTGGTTCTGTGCTGGTTCACCTCCTTCCTCCAGGGCTGGTCCCAATCGGTGTTGATAGGGAGTGAGAGATCTGGCCCGTGGCCCCTCCTTTGTGGGGTGCCGCAGGGTTCAGTACTCTCGCCACTCCTTTTTAACATCTACATGAAGCCACTGGGTAAAATCATCCGTTACCATGGGGTGAGGTATCACCAGTATGCTGATGATACCCAGTTATACATCTCCATCCCAGGTGAAGTAAGTGATGCCGTAACCACCCTCTCTAGGTGCCTGGGGGCTGTGGGGGCCTGGATGGGGAACAACAGGCTTCAGCTGAACCCTGGAAAGACCGAGTGGCTGTGGATTAATGGCCCCTCAGTATCTAGGAATTTGTTATCTTTGGTTCTGGATGGGGCTGCACTACCCCATTCAGACCTGGTGTGGAACCTGGGGGTTCTCTTGGACTCATGACTCCTGCTTGAAGAGCAGGTGGCAGTCGTGGCCAGGAGAGCCTTTGCCCAACTTTGTGTGGTGCGACAGTTACGCCCTTTCCTAGACCGAGAGGCCCTTCGAACAGTCACTCATGCCCTAGTTATCTCACACGTAGACTACTGTAATGCACTCTACATGGGGCTACCCTTGAAGAATATCCGGAAGCTACAACTGATCCAGAATGCAGCCGCACGGACAATTTTAGGTGCACCAAGATCAGTACATATAACTCCGCTGCTCCGCGAGGTGCACTGGGGTCCAGTTTGCTTCCGGGTCCAATTCAAGGTGTTGGTTATCACCTTTAAAGCCCTACATGGCATGGGACCAGGTTATCTGAGGGACCATCTCGTCCCTATTGAATCAACCCGTCCCACCCGGTCATGCAGAGAGGGCATGCTACGGACCCCATCTTTAAAAGAATTCCATCTAGCGGGGTCTCGGAAGCATGCCTTCTCTGCAGTAGTGCCCGCCATCTGGAACGTCCTTCCCCCAGGGGTGAGACAGGCCCCCTCACTCCTGGACTTCAGGAAAAAACTGAAAACTGGTTTTGCCACCAAGCCAGGGACGAGAGGGGAAGTAGTCATTCTTGGGCATGGCTAGCGCCCTAGAATGGATTGAGAACGGCCCTTGCACTCTGGTTTTGAGGAAGAACTGTAGCCATCTGGATTCCATTTTATTTTATTTATATCTTTTAATAATTATAACAATATTATATATTTATTTCACTTTTATTGGGATTTGTTTTGTATTTTAACTCCGGTTTTATTGTAAACCGCCCAGAGTTTCCCCTTCGGGGGAAGATGGGCAGTAATATTAATTAATTAAATAAATAAATAAATAAATAAATTGCACATAGGATATGTCTGAGGCAGTGCTGGTGTTTGTTCCTGAATAACTTTTCAACCTTTTTCTTGTTTGTTTGCTACTGCTTGATTACCATAGCAACTGCTACTTGTTTCTGTGCCTCCCAAGTCTTAAACTCTAAGCATACTTCTAATTATAGAAGAGGCCTAATCCTACCTACCATGATGGACTAGAGGAATCAATGAAAACTACATTTGAAATCACGCTTTGTGACGGATAGTACCATATGAGTCTCTCTTGTACACCCAGAACTAGTTCAATGGGGTAGTGGCGGTGGTTCTTTTTAATCCAAGCCAATTTCATGTCACATAGGATTGGATGGCTGGGGGTAAAGCAAAAGAACAAGCTGTGATCACGTTGCCTCTCCCCGATCCTTATCTGTAGAGCTTGTGGCAGAATTACTGTGGCACTAGCCTTCCCTTTTAGTCAAACTCAGATCAGCTACTGATTCCTTCTATGCAAGAGAGAGAGGCTGTGTATATGTATACACGGGGGGGGGGGACTGTTTCTTGAAGGCAGTTGTGCTTATTAACCTCAATTTTTCATAGGCTAGCTCCTTCCAGAGGGAAGGGCTCTGTTGGTGAAAGCTGAATGCATAACCCTGCTTTCGTTAAAGGGGGGGGGGGGGGAGAGAGAGAGAGAGAGAGAGAGAGAGAGAGAGAGAGAGAGAGAGAGAGAGAGAGACAGGCAGGCAGGCAGGCAGGAATGTGCTTAGTGTGCCTGGGAATAGAGAGGCAGAATTCAATAACTGCAAAATGAACACATTTATTTGTGTTCTTCTGGTTGCCTCCTATTCCTTCTTCTTCTTGTCCATCATCTTAGAAGGGATGGGTTTGAGGTTCACCCTTGCAAGCCCAGCCAACGTGGGGAGCGTTGATTGCTTCTGCAAGAAGCAGGGCTGCTGCCAAGTTGCTCTGCGAGTTGAGTCATTTATTGACAAACAGCGGCCAGCAGATGATGCTGTGAAGCTCTCCTCTCCCTGCTCCCACGATGCACTGCTGATAGCAGCTGTCAAAGGTACTTGGTTTATGGAAACAGGACCTTCGGTCTGCTGAGAAGTGAAAGGTGGTGGTGGTGGTGGTGGGCAGAAGAATTTGATCACTGTGTACGATGAAGACCTACCTTCCCCGGCAGCATAGCTGTTGTCGTGAATCCGATGGGATAGAGCTGGCCAGAGGGATGCCTACCTTACCTAGAGGTGTCAATTGCACCTCCAGTTGGCAGCAAAATGCCCAGGGGCATTGTGGGCATCAGCATCAACATCATCGCCAGGCATTAACATCTACTGCTTCAGGACCTTTGAGTCCACCTCCATCACAAACCAGGACTAGGTATAATTCGACATGGGACAATGCGCAGAGAAGCCCCAGGAAAACCTTGGCAAAAGTAAAAGGGGCAAGCAGAGACAGGGGTTCAGAGGGCACCTGTCCCCACAACTGGTACAAACTTGTGCAGGTGAGCCTCTGTTTTGTTCCCAACTTGCCTAGAACTGATAGACTCTCTAATCCAGCCAGGTAAAATAAATTACTTTTATTTTGGAATAAAATAAAAGTTTTTGGAATGATAAAAAGTTTTCAAGCCTGGCAGTGCATTTTATTAAAGCCAAATGTACTGTCCAGGTTAGTAGACACAATTCTACAGAAACTAGCATCTGAGAAATCTTAAGGTACTGTTTAAGCTTCACCCTCCCTCTTTTAATGCCCTGACTTTATAGATTGGTGCCCTTTTCCCTGGCATACAGCGGCTTTGTAACATTTGATAGTGTATTGAAATTTGGTTGTTTTCTTTTCATTCTGTTGGGAAATGGTATCTGCTAAGCAGCTAAAAAGGTTCAGAAGAGGAAGAAGAAAAAGAGAATGGCTGCAAAATAATTTGACAAACAGAGAGGAGTATGTGCAGAAATCTACTACCAAATAAGGTTTTTATTGTGCTTGTCTTCTATGTACAGCATGTATAATGAATTTGTTTTGGTCTGAAGTTTTTAAATTACACCCCAGGCACTGTTACTTGGATTCAGCAATGCTAAGAATCATCATACAAGAGATATCTGAGCAATGCAAAAAATAAAATGACAGTGATCTCCGATCACTGATAATATTGAGAAATAACTGTAATTGTCTCCCTTCCATAAACATCCAGAAATCAGAGTTTTTTTATTTTTTTCTATTTCTCCATAAGTGAGTTAAGATTTTGCTCAAAAACTCATTTCTATGTCTATTTTGCTTGTATTAATTTTATGAAATGTTAAGGAGAAGAAATAAAAACATAAATATTGTTAAATCTGTAAAGCAAGAAATTAGCACAAGGGTCCTTCTGAGCACATTGTGTAAATAAATGTTTTCCTTGAAGAATTATCTGGTTTTCTGATTTAAAAGAAAGAATAAAGCACTAAAAATTAAATCTCAGTATAGAAGTGCAGGTAATACAGTGTGTTAGCAAGAAAAATATTTGGATTGTTATGAGTTTCGAAAGCTCCTGAGAACTTTATAAAAATGAATGAACCTATGTGCAGTGCTACCAGTTACATGAAAAGAAGGCTAAGAATGAAAATTCAGTTTCTAATGAATAGCTTCATTTCCTTTCTACTAATGCTGAATTTTAGAAGCCACTATAGATTTCAGCTCATTGAATGTGAGCACATGTTAAAGGAAAATGTCATTTGAATGTCTAAATCTATTCTTAATATTTATTACCAATTATTATTACTGAGGGTCTGAAATTGAGTTCTTAAAAAGGCATTTTAAAATGCAATGGACTGTTTATTTTATTAATCTGGTAGTCTATAGTTTCAAAATAACAAATGAAAAGGGCCAGTCTCTACCCACCAAGAAGTTTCTATGATAAAATCTTGGCAGGGAAGGAGGCTTTTGAAGAAATACTTTATGCAATAGCTTCACAAATGTTTCCAGGAGGTCCCATTGCATCCTTGCAAGCAGCAGTGGTGTAATGATACAAGTTATTTAAAAATATCCTGTGCATCTAGCAGCTTAACTAGGCAGTACTTAATTGTATGTTTTAAAACTCCAGGTTATATTTTGCCTTCAGCTCTGAGATGTGCTAATCATTTGGACCCGCACCTGAGAAGTTGCACTATTGCAACTTTGCTTTGCAATGAATATCTGAGTAAATTCAATGGTGGGTGGAATATAAATAAAAAGTGTGGAATCTTGTACCTTCTATCAACCAACTTATTTGCTGATGTCAGAAATCTCTCTTCCCACCATTATTATTGGGCTGACCTAACTGTTGCACACAAATAACTCACAAATTCCCTCTCTGTGATGCTTTCTAAAGTGTCATTGTTTTGGGAGAAGTGGCCATGGGGATGCTGGGAAGGCATAATCCTTTTCCTTTCTCCCATTTTCCTGCTTCATTTCCTTTCCCCCAAACCTCTCTCCCATCAGGCTGACATGGTCCGTTGATAAGATTGCAAAGTTTAGGGTTGAGTAGGAAGTTGGGTTTGATTGACGTCTGGCTCTATTGAGGTAACATAAGGGTGGCTAAGCCACAAAGAGGTCATAAGCACACATTCCATGCTGGCCTCTAATATCCCTTCACGCTTGGCTGCTTTGGAGTTCTTGACATGCTTATCAGAAGACCTGAAAAAGTGTCCCAGGTGGACCAGACAGGAAACATGACTAGATGATCTAACTCTATTGTCAGGCTATATTAACAGAGACTTGCAAGTCTGAAAGTACAAATCTCCCACCATCTCTTTTACAGTTGGAGAAGTTGGAGAAGATCCCTCTGGATCCTCTTTCTCCTCCCATTATATAGCTGTGGGCTATGCCCCCTCTTATCTGACCATTCCCTAGGCAGCATCTCTTCATCTCATATCTCAAGGTCTTTCTCACATACCATTACAAAAAGTTTGGAAGCATGTTTTGTTGAACCTGCCTACAAACTATCCATGACCACAAATCCTGATAGCCTCCAATTTATTTATTCATTACATTTATAGCCTGCCATTTTTCCAGGGGCTCAAGATTCCATGAATAACAACTCCCTCCTTCAATTTTCACCCCATAACAATGAGCCTGTGAAGTAGGCTGGAATGAGAGACAGTGATTAGCCCAAAGTCACCCAGTGAACTTTCATGGCTAAGGATGGGATTGAACGCAGGTTTGTCACCTCAACCACTACACTATACTGGTTCTGACACAGAAGTATTAAATACCTTCAGCCAAACATACAAACACTTTTAGGAGCTTTGTGCTTACAGTAATGGCAAAAGTAAATTATCAGATGAAGAAAGGAAAGGAAAGAAATTCAAAACATTCCTCCTATATTGTAATATTTTTCTCATAATGTTCTTCAAAGGTAATGTTTTCATTGTTAATTAGCATAAGAAATTGTTAATGTGGTTTCTATCTTGCTATTTGGTGCTTTATAAGGACTTGGTATGCTGGTTAGGCTTCTCTTAGTTCACTTTCAAAAACTTTCACCACTTGCACAATGAACTTTGACTAGACTCCCTGCTGAAGGGATAGACCAGTGTTTCTCAACCTCAGCAACTTTAAGCCGTGTGGACTTCAACTCCCAGAATTCCCCAGCCAGCATGCTGGCTGGGGAGTTTTTAGAGTTGAAGTCCACACGGCTTAAAGTTGCTGAGGTTGAGAAACACTGGGATAGACCATCCCTGGCCTCCAACATCCCATTTTCAGCCTGAGATTGTGCCATCAAAATTTGGCAACAAAATGGCTGTATTTTAGTAGTACCATTTGAACTGTTGCGGGTAGGAGTTAAGAGTGAGTATGGCAATGTTTTATTCCCCAGGGACCTTGTGTTCCTATTCCTTCCAGTGAGAGAAACCTCTTTCTGTCAAGTATGACTTCTAATTACAGAAGTGATTTGCTACAGCCTTCTTCTAAGATTTTTTTGACTGTCCAATCTAATCTATAGCTTTGGCCTGGGATTTCCAGATGTCTCTCATCCAAATAATAACCAAATCTGTTCCTGCTTAATTTTTTGAGATCAGCCAAGGAAGTTTGCCACTGTTGTGACCATTTTCCATGCTGATCTCTCTGCCCCCCCCCCCCGCCAACCTGTCAAAAATGGGAAGAAAATTCAGCCATCCCTCCCAGTGACATCACTATATCACCTGACAGTCATCTTGGCTTTCCAGAACCAGCATTTTTAATTCAAATGAAAAACAAATTGCGATCCTTTCCTGTTCTTAGAACGAGTTGATTTGTCTTCAGTTTAATGCATTTGTTCTCAAAGTGTTTTGGTATTGTGGATGAAGGCAAGAAAATAATATAATATGAAAATCCAGAAAAAGAAAACCAACTGTTCATATGAGCTGATTTTCAGGGGCTGGTAACAGGGTTTTATGAAGCTATTTTAAAAGAATGAGAATCCATCCTAAATTGCATCAGTTAATGAAAGATGGGAGTGGAGAAAATAAAAGATAATCAAAAATTACTGTGTTGGAAGTGATATACATTATGTAGTAAACATAAATTGATATCTTTTATTTATACATACATACATAGGTAAAGGTAAAGGTTCCCCCCGCACATTTGTGCAGTCGTGTCCGACTCTAGGGGCCGGTGCTCATCTCCGTTTGTTAGCCGAAGAGCCAGCGTTGTCTGAAGACGCTTCCACGGTCATGTGGCCGGCATGACGCACGCGGAACGCTGTTACCTACCCACCAAAGTGGTACCTATTTATCTTTAACAGTGGATCCGTAAGTGGCTATAAAGGCCAATTCTGGATCTGCACAACCTCCCACAATGAGGGCATAGGTTTCCGGGTGGGAGACGGTCATGATGAGGGTTTGCCTGACGTGCCTTCCGTTTAGCTCTTTTCTCCCTTTCGCCCTGTACTCGTGCTTTTTCACCTATGGAAGACAATCTTACTCGGCTACGAGTGATCGCCAATGATGATGATGACCTATTTATCTACTTGCATTTGCATGTTTTCGAATTGCTAGGTTGGCAAGAGCTGGGGCTAGTGCGGGAGCTCACTCCATCATGCGGGACTAGGGATTCGAACCTCCGAACTTGCGATCTTCCGATCGACAAGCCTGGCATCTTACCCGCTGAGCCACCACACCACATACATACATACATACATACTTACTTACTTACTTACTTACTTACTTATGGTGCTTCATTTATCATTGTATCCTATTGCATCCGTGCTTCTGTTGGATTTTTATGGAATCTGTAGTTTAATATTGCATTGTCCTTTTAAATAACAGTCAACTACTTTGTGACCAAGTACTAAAAAGCTGGCGTATAAGTTTCTCTACACATAAATACAAATAAAACATCTGAACCTCCCAATAATGTAACAGATAGGTCCTGCCAAATTAGGCTTTTAGATTCCCATAGAATTTTGCTCCATATGAAGTTTGCCTTTTTGAATAATCATGCAAAATTTGAGTTGAGTCAAACTCTGATTTCTAGCAGAAATGAGAAGTTGAATTCCTTGCACCTTCTTTGTGACAATATTGCACAATATCCCTAGTGTGAAGTCTTTTTCAAAGATTGAGAGTGGAAATGGGTGTTAAGGACCTCTCTAAGATGCTCTTGAATCTTAAACTTCCCTATCCTAGATCTGAAAGAGGATGTTTGCTCTTGTTCTTTCCATTGATTTAGCCTGTAATACACAAGAGTCCTGGATCATACAGAATTGAGTACAAACTCTAGAAAATGGCCAATATTAGTGTGATTTCTAATTGAATGTGCAAACTTTGGAATCTACTTCAAAGGGAGTTTAATTATTGATTAGTGCAATATGCAATTCACTTGGGTTCTTTAAGTCATAGAATCAATAGCTATATCAGAAAAAAAATTGGGATGGAACAGAGGGATTCGGTTTTGGGTGGATGGTGGAAGGTAAAGGCTTATGAAAGTGGCTTTTCCTCAATAACTTGTAATGTGTTTAAACCAATTATACATCACACTTCAACCTGAAAGATAACTCAGGCACAATTTTTAACGTTTCATTTGTATAGCAAATTAAAATGGATTTGGACTCTCCAGGAAGACCCAGAAGATACCACCATCTTAGAGCTGATGGTTCCATTGCTCAAGCCCACAGGGCTGTGCAGCATTTGGAAGAAAGCAACACCATCTTAGAGAAGCATTTGTCCTTCCGTTTCATTCTTATCTTGATTCAAAAGTTTAGGCAAGCTAAGGATCAGGACAGGTAAGTGACAGGATGGAGCTTTGTGCAAACCCTTGCCATTTGGAGTTGAGCCCATCACCTGTGAGCTGGACCTGGCCTGAGTGCCACCTGCATGGCCCCTCTGACTACCTGCCAGCTCCACAAATGCACATGCATTGATGTGAACACCCATAAAAGGTAAAGGTACCCCCCGCACATTTGTGCAGTCGTGTCCGACTCTAGGGGCCGGTGCTCATCTCCATTTGTTAGCCAAAGAGCCAGCGTTGTCCGAAGACACTTCCGCGGTCATGTGGCCGCATGACACGCGCGGAACGCTGTTACCTACCCACCGAAGTGGTACCTATTAATCTACTTGCATTTGCATGCTTTCGAATTGCTAGGTTGGCAAGAGCTGGAGCTAGTACGGGAGCTCACTCCGCATGCAGGGCTAGGGATTCGAACCTCCGAACTTGTGATCTTCCGATCAACAAGCCTGGCATCTTACCCACTGAGCCACCACGCCCCTGTGAATACCCATACCACCTCCCATAAGAAGGACAAAGAGGGAACCCAGAGGCAAAATGTGGTGCTGAATGGGCTAGAGGAAAAGGGGGCTTTTCAAGGACTTGAATTATAAAGCTTGCATGGGGAGGAACACCCTGAGTTTTCAAGAGTTCAGCTTGAATGTTCAAAAACCTAATTAAATCTGAGGACAAGCAGGGAACCCTTTAACTTTATTTTACATTAGGAGGAACTTCCTGATCCAGATCCCTCTCTCTCTCTCTCTCAAATCCTCTTATGCTCAGTGTATACACAGAGTTTTGGCTTCTCCAACAGAGATCGTTCTTGGCTGTAAGATTCTTGCTGTATTCCCTTGGTATTGTGTTTCTGTTTGCTGTATACTTCAATGATACATAATTGAATAAGACAGCAAGGATAGCTGATAAATGGCCATTAGAGCTCCATTTATGCAGTTCATAGGAGCTCTTGTTCCTGAACTGCCGTATATATTCATGAATTAAAAGAAGAGGAAATCCATTGTGCATCAAGCTGCAGACCTAGAAATCCAGTGATTCCCAGCCCCCTTAAAAATTACATTAATTTTGCTCCTCCAGATGGCTGCTTATTCATAAATGTATTACAGCAGCATGCAGTTAATGCTGTGGAGTTGAAGAGCTGTAAAGGATGGAGCAAGCAATCGAAGATGAAACAATGCTGCTAAGGTGGTTAGACCTTTTGCCATCAACTTTGGCAGGTCAAAGATCATCTCTTTAATTGCCCTGGCAATACTTTTTCTTTTGGTCGCTGTAATTCAAATTTGTCCAGCCAAGGAAGTGTTGTATGCCTCAAATGGGTATCCGGCTGGCTTCTTCACAGTCCTTGGACATGCAGCTTCTGGCAACTATCCTGAGAAAGAAAAAGAAAGAAAGAAAGAAAGAAAGAAAGAAAGAAAGAAAGAAAGAAAGAAAGAAAGAAAGAAAGAAAGAAAGAAGGAAGGAAGGAAGGAAGGAAGGAAGGAAGGAAGGAAGGAAGGAAGGAAGGAAGGAAGGAAGGAAGGAAGGGCATATACAGCCATGCTAGAGCTACAATATCTTGGCATGATGACAAACCCATTGAAGGCTAGATTCTGTTCTTAAATCTTCCCAGGAGTGGCTAGATAACTAGCAAGCACATCTAGTATTGACTGAGCCAGCCATTGAAACCATTGCCTTGAGGATCCCAAGTAAACTTCTTCATTCCTTGCCATGTTTTCCCATTTCACCTGCTGACCTGAGAGATCAGAAAGAAAGAGATCCAACATAGTGCAGTGGGTGCATTAATTGGTGTCAGGAGTGGCCTTTTGATCTCTATCTTTCTATCTTTTTATCATCAATCTCTATCTATTATCTATCTATCTATCTATCTATCTATCTATCATCTATCTACCTACCTACCTACCTACCTACCTACCTACCTACCTACCTTCCTTCCTTCTATATCTATCTATCTATCTATCTATCTATCTATCTATCTATCTATCTATCTATCATCTATCATGATGTTACCTAGTTGGGTAATGAAACATCTGCAAGCAAACAGTCAAGCTTAGAGAGTACAGTCTCTCTCTCTCCCCATCTCTTTCTTATTAAGGTATAATGCAACACAACAGAGGATGTCAAGTGGCCAAAACCCTCCAAAAAAGCTATGTCCAGCTTTTTCTGGAAGACAGACAGTGTTGGGGAAAAACATGTTATGATCCTCTTGGAGGAATTTATCTACAATGTAAGTGCTTTAGGAGAGCTGTGTCATTAGGAAGAGCAACATGATGTATTTTTTTTAAAATAAAATAAATACATTCACGTAGGACTCTTAGACTGTAGTACCCAGAAGTCACTATGAGTTGGAACTAAAGACCTATCAATTGTCTCCATTGTGTATTTGAAGCGTGCCATCAGTTTCCTGAGTGTTGATAAGATGAACCAGCTGCTCTGCTATTCAGATAGAGGAGGAACTGAATCAGCACATTTTTTAAAATACTTCCTATACAGATTTCTATCTATTCCAACTTGATTGATGCTATTGTTTCCTCTTCAGAAAAACAGCAATTTTGAAGGAGCTTTATCTCCTGCTCAAGTTTTTTAAAAGTGGTTGGAAGTTAGAGACTCCTAACCAACTTTGCAGCTGCTAACTGGGGCATCTGAGGTAGTATTTTCCCTGTGTAGTGTTTCCCCTCTGCTGGTGGCTGTTTGGGTTATCTGTGTTGTCCTTAATATAGCCACCAGTCAGGCTATACTATGGGGCATGGTGGCTCAGCGGGTAAGAAGCCAGGCTCGTAAATCGGAAGACTGCAAGTTCGGAGGTTCGAATCCCTAGCCCTGCGTGACTGAGTGAGCTCCCACACTCGCTCCAGCTCTTGCCAACCTAGTAATTCGAAAGCATGCAAATGCAAGTAGATGAATAGGTACCACTTCGGTGGGTAGATATCAGCATTCCGCGTGCGTCATGCCGGCCACATGACCGCAGAAGCATCTTCGGACAATGCTGGTTCTTCGGCTAACAAACGGAGATGAGCACCGGCCCCTAGAGTCGGACACGACTGCACAAATGTGTGGGGGGAACCTTTTACAGGCTATACTATGAAGTGGAAGGAAGCATCGCTTCAATGTTCCTAAGATCAAGAGAGCAGCATCAGCAGGATCCCACTGCTTTTATCAGAATGACTAAAGCAGCACTGTGGTGGTGTTGCACCACAAGTTCTGTTCCTTTGAGGCATGCATACAGTTTGCAATGCATGTAGAAAAAAGGCAGGGCTTGCATCACAATCCTGAAACTCTGCTTTTGTAGTCTAATTCCCATAGTCTGCCCCCTGGATCTGGACTGGCTCTACCATTAGGTGGAAGGTACCAGTTGCTTTGTTGCTCTTAAGACCAGGACCAGCCCTACCATTAAGTAGAAGAAGAGAGCTACTTCATTATTCCTAGGGTGCATATCTGTCTGTAAGCTAGTTGCCCAATACAAAGTATTGCGAAGGTAACCAATGCACCATCTAATATATTGCTCTGCGGACTCTGTCAATGACTAGGGCAGTTGAAGGATGGGTTATGTGCTGCTGCATCGATGGGAGGTTGGGGTCATTATGCCTCTAAATACTAGTCGCAGGAGAAGTAGGGCAGGAGAACATTATGTCTCCATCTCCTGCTTATGATCACCTGAGAGGCATCTGGTTAGCCATTGTGAGAAACAAAATGCTGGGCTGAAGATGGCTATTCTTATGTACTTCTGTTCTCTTGATCCATCTGAACACATCAATGGAAAGGTGCCATATTTTCTTAAAATTGGCAAATGTTGTTCAGGTTCTTTTTCCTGCTAGCAGTAGAAAAGATTGCAGTTTGGAACACGGCCTGGTTGACACAGTTTTGGGATTCTCAAACATGCAGATAGGAGGGAGAGAAGGTTTGGCTTGTTGGACAGTGATTTCATAATCCCTTTTCTTCACAGAGAAAATCTTTTACCCTTGTGAACTATTCAAATATAGAGGCACAAAGGGCATTTCATTCACTGAATCCACTAAGGTGTCAAAAATTGAATAGAAACTCATATATTTGTGGAAATTGCATTTAGGAATCCATATATTTATGAACATCACATAATTGTAGAGAGAAACACAGATTTTTATTGCGTTTTGAATTTGGCAGAACAATATAAAATGTCAGAGGACCCTACTGTGATGGAATACATATGCTTCTTTATATTCCTACTGCCAGTTAATTAGAAAGCCATATTATTTTCAAATATGTTCTTCTGACCCAATAATATCAATACTGAAATGTGTTTATCCTTCAGTGGTTGTGATGCACTGCATTGCAAAGAATCCATATAAAAATGTGAAAAGTAGGGGGAAGAATGCACAAAGTACAAAGATCGCTCATGCTTATTTATTAGAGAAAGAATTTTTATTTATTTATTTATTCTATTTTATTTATTTAATCTATTTTATTCACATCATTTCTCCACTGCCAACTTTCAGACTCACCCAACGGATTCCAGGAATCTGTAAAACTGTAAAATAGGCCATATGAAACACTCCCTCCTTACTAAAATCTGGCTTCCTGTAAGAATTCCTCTTCCTCATCCATTAATGGCAACTTTTGTAAAGCACAGAGAGATCTTAGCAGATAGTATAATAAATGTAATAAGTAAATAACATCTTGATTCTTCATTTTATATGACTTTGGCATCTCAACTGGGCTGTTTATTCCTGGCATCAACACAGTTTTGAGAGCCCGGCTTTTCTGGGAGGCTTTCTTGAGGGAGACCTACATTCTTCAGGATAAAATAGCCTTTCAGGTAATTTGAACTGGGAGAAGGCCAGGTGTTCAACAGACAGCCCATAGCAGGATCCACTCTTTCTCTACTGCTTCTCTAAGCGCATACTGTGATATTCTGAACTGACTTTTTGAATTGGCTGGCATTTACAATTATTGCTCCACCATATGCCATCTCTGATCTGCTGGTGGTGATCTGCACGCTGGCCAACTTCTGTCAGATGCTCAGCCAGCAACCTTGGAAGTACGGGGGAAGGAAAGCTAGTGAGTCAGTCCTCGGGCAGCGGGAGAGTTTTTGCTTTGCTGTAGCCCCGCTCCAGATAATAGCCAAGAAGGCAGGGTGACTCATCTACCACTCCAGGAAGTCCATAGTGACCTTGGGGATCCTAGTGAAATAGCTTCTTAAGACTGTTCCTCCGTCTTCACAGCCCACCATATAGATGGGGATAACTAATAGATCCCAGGGTTAAACATCTGAGACCTGAGAGAACTGTTTGCCAGTTAGTATAGGTAGTCCTCTCTTAACGACCACAATTGGGACCAGCATTTCGGTTGCTAAGTGAATCCGACCCAACGTCACAACCTTTTTTGCAGTGGTCATTAAGCGAATCACTGCAGTCATTAAGCAAACCACGTGGTTGTTAAGCAAATCACGCCATTCCCCATTGATTTTGCTTGCCAGAAACCGGCCAGGAAGGTCAAAAACGGCAATCACATAACCACGGGATGCTGCAATGGTCATAAATGCAAACTGGTTGCCAAGTGCTCAAATTGTGATCACATGACTGCGGGGACACTACAACGGCCGTAAGTGCGAGGACTGGTTGTAAGTCATTTTTTCAGCACTGTCATAAGTCCGAACCATCACTAAACAAATGGTTGTTAAGTGAGGACTACCTGTATAGACAACATGGAACTAGGTTACCTCAATAAAAAGCATCTTATAGTGTTCCTAGTTCTCTGTGCCACATGTGTATTTCCTTCCCTGACACATGCATCCTTTGGAGACTAAACTTAGATGCATACCTTCCTGTGGCCTCTCTGCTCTCCGTTTGCCATTCTGGGATATTGACATTTAGCTGATTTGGACTCTGAACTCATCTCTGGCCCTTCCAGGTGCTGCAAAGTTGCGCTGCAAAGCTAATGCTAAGCGACTGGGCTTGTCTGATCAATGCTAGGATGAGGCACCGGTGGGAGAGCTATGTAAGTTGCACTGAGGTTTTTAACAGGGATAGCAATGTACAACTAGCATCTTGGGAGGGTAGACAATATTCAGGTGGCCTTTGCAGTTTGCCTGTTTTGCCCCAGTCCCTATATTTTTGTGCTTCCTGCTTTATAATATACCGCATTCCTGCTTCCAATTTAAACAGTCCCTTCCATTCAGTTAACAGAAGTTAAGTTTATTTTTCTTTACTAATACGGGATTCTTGCAAAGGATTTGGGAACACATGCCCTTATTTTATCTGATGTATTCATGATTATATTAATTTCACTTTTCAGTTCAATCAGGGCAGAGAGATTGGTGCACAGACTTTGACCATCCATTTATATTCATTCAAAGCCAAGGGAAGTAAAGCTTCTATCTAATGCAAGATCCCCCCCTTTTTTGTTAATTATTTTGTACTGACCTTCTGTTATCTTGAGATGCAAATTATATTGTTTCTCAGGAGGGTGAAATTGCAGGGGTGCGGACAAATCTCCAAGCGATAGCACCTTAAATCAAAAGTGGCAAAGTACAAAATGCTGTATTTTAAGGGGAAAGATAATTAACTTTTAGCTGCGGCATGCTTGCTGGAGTTGTTTAAGAAATGTTGTGGGTCTTTGGGTGAGGGAAACTCCCAGTGTTATCATGGAGGGGGGGGGTTGTTGAGGAAAGGAAAGGGTGAATGGTGAATGGATATCTGAGGCTGTGTGACTGTGCATTTGTGAGAAAAAGACATTGCATTAAAAAAACCCTAGCCAACCATGGCTGAGCTCAGAAAAAATGAAGCAGGATCAGGGATACATTTTTTAAATTATTATTACTATAGTACTAGTAATGTGCAAATGGCATTCATCAATGCACCTCCTAGGATAGCTGGGAATTGCATCCCTCCCAGGTTTTTTTTAACTTTACAGTTTAGCCCAGTGTTTCTCAACCTTGGCAGCTTTAAGATGGGTGAACTTCAACTCCCAGAATTCCCCAGCCAGCATGCTGGGAGTTGTAGTCCACACATCTTAAAGTTGCCAAGGTTGAGAAACACTGGTTTAGCCTACAATTCTTGGGTGTTTTTATGCTCTACCATTCAAGAACTAGCCAGGTCTGACCCTCTGCGCCTTTTTTCAACATCAGCCAAGTTTGGTTCGAGGGCTACAACCCATCTGGGCTGCCTTTGAATGGAGCTTAACTCCTGGTGACTATAGGAACACATCCAGGTTGTTTTTCTTTGCAGTAATATGGAAGTGGGTTGCGAGTGCCTTCTTCTGGAATGTTGTCTTGACTTTCTGCTATCTAAGTTCTAATTAGGTCCATTACTGCTTTGTTTTTTGTTCACTGCTTAGCTTGTCCATATCAGCCAATTGGTGCTGCCATTTGGGCAATATTTTTATGACAGCCCTGCCAAAACTTTGTTGACTTATTTAATTGTTCCCTGCAGATGTGGAACATCTTGTTTATTTTTTAATCTGCTAGATGAATGTATGTACTGTATGTATGTACTGTATATACTGTGGAGTCCTTGGTGCTCTCTGAGCCTTGTTGTTTTCTTGCAGATGTTTCATTGCCAGGCTGGCAACATCTTCAGTGTGAAAAGGGAGATGGACTTGCTCTCTGTTTATATCCCATGGCTTGTCCTGCTTGTGTTGGTGGGGGTGTTGTACTCTCCTTGGTAGTACCTTGATTGGGTTGTTGTTTGCTGCTTGGTTGATTGACTGAGTTAATAGTTCCTTGATTAGGGTCTATTGTGTTGTTTGATTGCTCCTCTGGTGTTAATCTTGCTGTTAATCTATGCATATCTTGTTGTTGATTGCTGGCCCAGGGGTGTTCTGGTCTTCTGGCTATTCTATTGTCTCTTATGAATGGTATGTAAATGTTGTTACCTCTATGTGTCTGTTAATGGCTGCTTTGTCTGAGTGCCAAGCTTCCAGGAATTCTCTAGCATTTTTGGATTTGGCTTGGTTTCAGATGCTCACAGTTTCCCAGTTGAAAGCATGGTTAAGTCTGTCCATGTGTTGTGAGTATATACTGTATATATGGAACTTCTCTGGAACATGTGCAGGCTCAGTCGTAGTGATCAGTAGTGACAGGGATGGTGTAAAGTCTGCTGTCCTTCAAAAGGTGTCATTTATGCCACTGACTTCTTAATTTTCTTACCTTCCCTAACCTGACTAGAATCCTAAGTGGCGCAATTGCCTTTCATATCAGCTCATTTTGTCTTATGTCCTTCAACATCTGTTAGGCCTCCAGTGAAATTTTTAAGTTTTCCAGGAAACCCTTCTTAGACTGCACTGTTCATTTTGGTTGGTGTCCTTGACAGGCGCACCTGTGGTGTCAAACTTCAAGTATTTTTGCAAGTTTTTAATGTTTAATTAACGTCCTGTCAATTATTAATGAAATTCTGAGGACAGTTTAGAACAGTTTAATAGGCCTATGTAGCCCTAGCTTTACCGTATGGTTTCTTGACTTCAGTAAGGAATGTAATTCTCCCCTTGTGCCTGAGAGCATACTGCAAGCTCAAAGTGACCTGTGCAAAGGATAAACCCCTTAGACTCAAGCTATTCAGTGAACAATTCATAAGGCGTCGTTATTCTCTGGAGCCTCATTATTGGTAGTCCCTAGAGATTGGGACCCAACAGGTGTAGAGCAGTTAGATTTTCCAGCAGAAAAATGCAACATTTGTTTTCCTCCCCTCACTCTTAAGAAGCATATAAGTGGTACATCCTGTGATGCTGGTTAGACTGAGAGATAGACTGAGCTTACACCAGACTAAACTGGCAGAGATGTCAGATATGTCAACAACCGACAACCACCCAGCTTCAAGGGCATAATCTACAGGGCAAAAGGTCTACCAACCATGAAAAGGGCAGGAGAAAGAAGCAGCAGAATTAAACTTCAATGGGTATCAAAGGGGAACTGTATCTTCATGTTAACATAGGGCAATCGATTTTTTTGAGTGGCTTCCTTCTATTGTGCAATAAAGATGTTTCTCTAGCTGTGCTGCATCATGGGTTTGGGAGTCTAAAACCAAGGTCAAGCTTGGAACCTAGTCAAGCCGTGCTGAGTCCAATGTCCAGGAGTCTCTGCCTAGGTCTTGCCAGTGAACCTGACTGCCTGATTGTCCTCTCCATTATTAGACTTATCACAAATCTTATCCTTGGAACTGGGCAACTGTTAGGTGTCTACAAGGGAGATTTTTCTGTGGTGGCACCCCATTTATGCAATTCCCTCCTTAGAGATGACTGGTCTCCACATGAGCATCATTTCTGCACCAGGCAAAGGCCTTTGTATTTTCCCAGGCTTCTAAATTTTATTTTAATTCAAATTGTTTTATATTTTGAATAACCATCTTACTGCTGCCTAGTTTATGTGGTGTTTTTATTTGCCTTTTATTTGAATTTATTGTATATGTTTTTATTCTAATTATATTTTAATGGGTTTTATTATAAATCACCCAGAGGGCTTTGGCTGTTGGGTAGTTTAACATTTTTAATAAACAAATAAATTGTGGGAATCTCTGCCCCGAGAAACTGTGGCTGTCATACCAGCCACCTTTCCTTTCTTCTTTATTTTTTTTCAAAGGAAGAAGTGGGCAGGACAGGACTTCTGCTTATTTTTTTCCCCTTTTTATTGTATTGTTATAAATCTTGATACATTATGTTATTTCAATACAATGATATTTATATGGTATCATTACAGATTCTTGACATTCTGTTATTTAGATAACAGCATATTGGAAATAAAGAAAAGAAAAAAGTAGAGTAGATATTCTATCAGTACTAGCTACAATTTAGGATATTGATGTTATGAGCATTAAAATTATTTGGCTTTTTCATTCGAAGTTAAGTATGACACTGGAAAGGAAAAAAATAAAAAAGAACACACTGCAACTTGCATCAAGGTATTTGTTATATAATAAAGGTTTTGATCTTAAGCTTGCTTTTTTTTTTTGAGTCAGTTTTGCCTCCTGGCGACTGGCTGGACTAGTCCCTGCAGTTTTCTTGGCAAGATTTTTCAGAAGTGGTTTGCCCTTGCCTGCTTACTAGGGCTGAGAGAGTGACTGGCCCAAGGTCACCCAGCTGGCTTTGTGTCTAAGGCAGGACTAGAACTCATGGTCTCCCGGTTTCTAGCCTGATGCCTTAACCACTACACCAAACTGACTCTCTAAACTAATATGCTGTTATGTTGAAACAGAGATCATAGGCACTGCTGGGATTCAGACCCAGGATTTCTTGTTCACAGGTAGTTCTTGGGTTATGACAGCAATTGGGAGCAGGACTACTGTCATTAAGCAATGCGGTCGTAAAGCACAACATCACATGATCGCATTGCTTAGCGATGACAATCCCGGCACTCCCGGTTGCCGTCATAACCCCAAGATGCACAGGTTGTTAAGTGGGAAGCGTCAATAATCCCAGGTAAGAAGCACCGGGGTGCCATGGGAGGATGGGGGATTGCCACGGGGAGGTGGGGGAGGCCAAGGGAAGTCCTAGGAGGGCCAGTGCAGGCTGCGTGTGAATTGGGGGAGGCCCAGGAGGGCTGGCAGAGGCTGTGGGTGGGAGTGACTTACCAGAGTGACTTTGCTTGTGGGAAGCCAGCAGGGAAGGTTGCAAGTGGGGATCACGTAACCACGGCTCCCTGCAATGTTGTAATTGTGAGCCGGGCATTCAAGCACCTGGATCGTGATCACATGACCGCAGGAGTGTTATGACAGCCGGAACTTCAGGGACCAGTCATACATCCATTTTTTCAGCACTGCTGTAACTTTGAACAGTCGCTGAACAAATGGATGTAAGCTGAGGACTACCTACAAGAAATGTGCTTTACCCAGCTAAGCCACAGTGCCCAAACTTAAGCTAAATTACTTAATATTAAAATCTCCATTGTATTGTTACTTTGTGTGTGTGTGTGTGTGTGTGTATGTATGTATGTGTATACACACACACACACACACACACACAAACACATAAATGAAAGGAAAGGAAAAAATAGATGAACGAAGCAAATTTAACAAAAATTAAAATACCAAAAAGTTAAAAAAGGAAGAGAAAAAAAATAAAAGAACTATTAAGTTTCTGACTTCCCCCTTTTTATACATCTGCTACTTTGCAATATTTGTACACATTTAGGCCCCCTTAAAAGCCAAACTGTAGGTGAATATATTTACTGTGCTGCATGATGCATTGTATGTATGGGCACCATTCTTGCTTAATGGACGTCTGCTTAATCATGTGTGGTGTAGAATTTGAGAATCCTCCAGTCTGTAGGACCCTGGTTCTGTGCCTAGTGGTTTGATGCTTGTGGCAGTACTGTTTGGACCATGCACTGATACTAAGTGCTGGTCCTTTCCCATGTTCAATGAGAATTTTGGGCATTGTCGTAGAATTTGTCAGGAGTTGCAAAGGCTGATATAAATAATAAAAGTCCCCAAGGAACTTTCAATCTATAGTAGGCAGTGGTGAACTAGTGGTGAAATTTTGTGGCCTTTAGATTATGGGTTCTTTCTATTTGCACTGCAGTTCTTCTGTTTGTAAATCATTCTGGAAGCAAACCAAGACAAGGCAACACAATCCTGTTTTTTTAGTAATATTTTTAATATAATTTGATTAAAAGTTTAAAAAAAGAAGATAAAAACGAATGCAAACTAATATAAAGAAAGAAAAAAGAAAAAGAAAGAAATCAAAGAGAAAGCTAAAAGGGAAAGAAAGGAAAGAAAGAAAGGAAAAGAAAAATAGAAAAGAAAGAAAAAGATACAAAGTGGTTTCTGATCTTCTTTACAGCCGTTATAAGTACAATTATAAATTTACCTCTTTCTCTAAAGTTACATGACTCTCTTCTTTCTACAATCTATCCTATCTAATCATCAAAACCATAAATCATAAGTTCATTTTTTTCTGTTTTCCACAAAAAGTCCATATGGGGTTTCCAGTCAGCAAGAAATGTAGATATTGTCTTTTCTCTGATCAAAGAAGTCAATCTGGCCATCTCAGCGAGTTCCATCATCTTGACCAACCATTCCTCCATTGTGGGTATTGCTGAGTCTTTCCATCTTTGTGCATTCAATAATCTCGCTGCAGTTACCATGTACAAAACCAAAGTTCCATGACTTTTTTTCCAACTGTTTGTCCATCAGTCCCAAAAGAAAGACCTCTGGTCTCAATTGTACTGTATATTAATCTTTAAAATCCTCAATGTATGTATTTGAATCCAATTCAAATGTCCACCAAGCATGATAAAATATCCCTTCTTGTTGTTCACATTTCCAACATGTATTTGAAGTGCCTTTATATATACTAGACAATTTCTCTGATAACATATACCAACGGTACATCATTTTGTAAAAAAATCTCTTTAAGATTATAACATAGTGTAAATTTCAATCCTTTCAACCACATATTTTCCCATTGTTCCATCTGTATATTATAACAAAAATTTTTAGCCCACTTTATTATACATTCTTTCACTTGTTCTTCTGTTTCGAATTTCAATAGAAGTTTATACATTTTAGCAATTACATGTTCATCATTTGTACACGATTGTATTTCATACTCAGTCTTACAATGTTCAAAACCATAAAACTCTTGCCTACTTTAAATCTTTCTCATAACTGTAAATAATAAAACCATTGGCAACTATGTCCCTCTGCCATCAGTTCTTCTCTTGATTTTATTTTGTATTCCCCTTGACAAAATTCTAGTATCTCATGATAAGTTAGCCATTTGTATTTGCCTATTATTTCTAGTCTATAAAATGCTTCTTGTGCTGACAGCCACAAAGGTGTTTTCAGGCACAACCTGGATTTGTATCTATTCCATATTCTCAATATGGCATGTCTAACATAATGATTTTTAAAATCCACATGAACCTTGACTTTGTCGTACCACAAATACCCATCCACCCAAATCATGGCCATGCAATCAAAATTCAGGCACTTGGCAACCGGCATGTATTTATGACAGTTGCTGCGTCCCAGGGTCACGTGATCGCCATTTGCGACCTTCCCAGTCAGCTTCCGACAAGCAAAGTCAATGGGGGAAGCCAAATTTGCTTAACAACCATGTGATTCACTTAAAAGCCATGGTGATTCACTTAACAGCCATGGCAAACAAGGTTGTAAAATCAGGCACGACTCACTTAACAACCGCCTCGCTTAGCAATGGAAGTTCTGGTCCCAATCGTAGTTGTAAGTCAAGGACTACCTGTAGAAGCTTTCTTACAGAAAACAACTGATGCTTCACTGAGGGTCCAGGCTGTCCTGGCCATCTTGTCAACAATGCCTCATTTTGAAAACCCCTCAGAGGAGATAGTTTGGACTTGGTAGATGTTCTGGAAAGTTGTACTGGCAACTTTTCCACAGTGGGTGGATATTTGAACAGGGTGGAAGGTAGATAAGTTGCAAAAGCTGGCTACTGCCACACTGGACTTCTTAAGAATACTTCGGGATAAGGAGAAAATATGTCTGGGGGGAAATTGTTTGCTTTTGGAGGAGTCTGTTCTTTGTGATGGCTCCTTTCAGCTATCCCTGTTTTCCTGCGAATGGAAGTGAGTAGCCGTCAACCCAGATGACTTTTTCTCCTTCTGGTTGGAAAGGACGACAGCTAGCTTGCACCAGAAGTGTGGTGTAGTGCCTCCTGCCCTATGGCTTCTTTGGATTAGTGCAGCCTACCTGATCTTTAAGCAACTACGATACCTGCAAGCACAGAGACACCCTTAAAAAACTAAACAGGGTTGGACCTTGTGTGCATTTAGATGGGGGACCACCAGAAATCCCAGGGCTGTCCTCTAGATTGGGAAAAGTTATCCTAGAAGAAAGCAGTGGCAAATCAGTTCCACCAGTTCTCATCCCCAGAACATCAACCCGCCCCACTCGGTCATGCAGAGAGGGTATGCCACGGACCCCATCGGCAAAAGAGTTCCATCTAGCGGGGTCCAGGAGGCGTGCCTTCTCTGCAGTAGCACCCGCCCTTTGGAATATCTTGCCCCTGGAGCTGAGGCAAAGTTCTTCACTCCCGACCTTCTGGAAAAACTTGAAGACCTGGTTCTGCCGCCTTGCTTGGGATGGGAATGCCAATAGTTCTTCTTGGGAGTGGCTGGTGCCATGAAACCCGCCTTATTATTAATATCTTTCTATTTGGATTTTATATGTAATTTATTGTTGTTGTAATTTTATATTTTTAACTTGTTTTGTTGTGAACCGCCCAGAGTTCCCTGGTTGGAGGAGATGGGCAGTAATACAAATTTAAATAATAAATAATAAATAAATAAATATTGTTCTCAAGAAAAATACATGGACAAGGACATGAAATCATCTGGAGTCAAATTCAGCTTGAAGGAGGCCACTGTTTTCCTCATGTATACAGGTAGTCCTCATTTAGCAATGGCCTCATTTAGTGACCATTTGCAGTTATGACGGTGATGAAAAAGTAACTTTGCAACCAGTCCTCACATTTACAACCTTCGCAGGTCTGCAAAGCAAAGGAAAGCTGAAGTAAGATCATAAAATTGTGATGTTTCACTTACTAACCACTTCATTTAGCCAGTCCCAATTGTGGTTGCTAAATGAGGATACCTGTACTGGTTATATGTACACAACACATCCACTGTTTGCAAATAGTTGGTTGGCTGTTTCTGTTTGTGTTTTGGTGTGGGTTTTTAAGGTTAGAAAACTCCTTTTCTTACAGGGTCTACTGTTAATGGACTTTCGCATTTGGACACATATGGTAGTCTTTGCTTGCAAAAGATCTCACTCTTCCATTTCCCTGTGCATATGCATTTATTTATATTTGGAGATTGTTGTTTGTGTGTGTCTGTGTGTGTGTATACCTTGCTAGTAAATATTTTATAGAGCCATCTGCTAAATAATGCATTTTGAATGCCCTGTTAAGTGGTTTTTGCTCAATCTTGCTGTAGTAATTTCTGTTTTAACTGCTATGCTATCTTTCTCTTATCTCCATAGAGTTGAAATATGCAGTTGAAATGTGCAATATTTGTACAACAGAGATTGTTCCATATAAAATCAGGAATGGCTAATTTGTTTCTTGCTTACAAGGTCCTCTCATCTTTCTAAAAGTTTATATAGCTGAAGAAGCTCCATTTGTCCCAAAATTCAAAACTGCAACATTTAGTCATACCATGTATAATATCTGCTTCTCAGTGTGCTGGAGCAAACATTGTTATTCATGATTAATATCTGAGGGGCAGACATAATTCCAGTGTGCTTATCAACAAAATAAATACATCCCTTTAAATATATTCAGTGTTTTGATATATGCAGTATCTAGTCTCCCATAGACTGGGAAAAATTTTACCAGCCTCATCAAAATCCTTTCTATTTCTCCCTCCCCCAAAAAATCCATAGATATTTTTCTTGAGCAGGAATCCTCCTATAAGTCTTGAGATTAATTGATGATATTTTGTAGCAGCCAGTCCCAATATTTACTGACTTTTTTTTTGCTGGCTCTGAATTCTCTAAGTCATAGCTTTCCAAACTATTTATACAGTTTAGTGTGTCGCGAAACAACCCGGAAGCGGCGGCAGGGGCGTGCACGGCGGCGGTGCGGGGTCGCACGGGGCGGCGGCGGTGTGCATGGCAGCGGCGGCAGTGACAATGGCAGCGGTGCGCCATCAGTGCTTCCGCGTTTTAGTGGAAAACACGAGGCCACCGCCGCTGCCGCCGTGCACGCCCCCGCCACCACGCGCACCCCCCTGCTGCCGCTGCTGCTGCCGTTGGTGTGTCACCAACGGCGGCAGTTTGGAAAGCACTGCTCTAAGTAATGCAACCAGAGAATTGTTGAGATGCAAACTGCATTCCTATTTCCCATGGTCCTCTGGAAGGCATCTGTAGGATCCTTTGGAATCTTCTATTAGTCATCAAATGTTCATTAAATGTTGCACTCAGCAATTGCACCTGAGTGGGCACTTCCATCTTTTCCAAAAGTTAAATTCCATCACACTCGACAAAATGAGCTGGGCCACTTGTACAGATTCTTGAGTTAATAAGCTGTTATAGCACATTCTACTCTTGGGAAAGGTTTGGAAGTGGGCACATTTTGCTCTCTGAGATGAGAAGAAATGTACTAAAGGCATATTGATTTCTCTCTGACTCTGCAAAAAAATTAGTTCATTTGCTGAAATCACCTCACTGAATGATTTTATTGCTGAAGTATTATCCTCAATGTGATGTTGAGGAGCTCAGACAATGGTCTGCTCACCCCTTTTACTTACAGTATGTGCCCATGTCACGCATTCTGTATAAGGAAAGATTATAACTCTAAGTTACCAGGTAGGATTGGCTTGTCCTTGTTGAGAATAGTACTGATTCCATCCCAGAATAGTACTGGATTAATCCTTTAGTGCCACCTAATTCCCCAAACCTAATCTATTATGGGCTGCGATGTGAAAGTTTTGGCTACAAAGATCTGTAATTCCTACCCTTGATCTTGTGTCCCAGTGGCACCAGAAATTGATCCCCAGAATGGCTGAAAGTAAATGGAACCTGATATTGTCATGTTGCATATTAGAAATCACTGTTTTTCATTGTCAAAACAAAAGAAAGTAAACCCTGATAGTCCTAAATATGCTCTAGATTTGGAATGAGTAGCCAAAGTGATCCTTTCTCCTTCACAGAAATTTGGAATGAAAATAATCCAGTGTAAATAAAGTTAAATCTTCCATGCAGGTTCAACTATGATCCAAAGGCCATACTAAGCAAGTAGGCTTTAATATTATTGGCAAAAGCTCCTCAGGTTTATATTGGTAAGGCTTCTTGCAGTGGGAAGCACCGTTCTTTCTTTTCCAAAGACTGGACACACCACAGCATAGAAGATAACTGTACAAAATACTTCATTGTAGCACACACCTTTCCTCTTGACCTGGGTTAACTCTACCCTCCTAGGCTTTGCAAGTTGGTGTAGCCACATAAATAATCTGTAGGTTGAATCATGTCAACTGGATTTCTATTTTCTCAGTGGAAACGTTTCGCTCCTTATCCAAGGAGCTTCTTATCCAAGGAGCTCCTTATCCAAGGAGCAAAGTTGGTAAAAAGTTACCAACTTTGCTCAGACTGAAGAAGCTCCTTGGATAAGGAGCGAAACGTTTCCACTGAGAAAATAGAAATCCAGTTGACATGAATCAAGCTACAGACAATTCCACCTGGATGACTGAGAACCTTCATAGACATACCACATAAATAATCTTTGATGGTTAGTCATCAAATTATCATTATCATCAAAGATAACCATCTTTGATGGTTAGTCCATATAACAAACAAAAGTCTTAAAGTTTGTAAAGTGGCATACAAGCTTTGCCTCCCTCAAAAAGTTCTTGTACTTGTTGGGATTAGGTGCTGCCTCAGCATGGCTGCTCCTGTTCTGGTTGCTACCAGGCCCCAGGCCAAGCTCTAAGCCAAGCTCCAGGCAGGAATCCCACCACAACGGGCTGCTTACCAGAGCTGGTGGTCCTGGCAGTTGACCGATAGATCTCTTGCTTGCCTGTAATAGTCATACAAACCAGACGTCTCTTCCCACTTCCTCATCTGCTTGATGTCTTCTTCTTTTTCTGTCCTACACACCTACTTTTGTAGGCTAAGGGCTTGTGTGGGGTGAAGCTGCCTATGAATGTTGGTACATTCCTAAAAATGTAAAGGTGTGGCTTAATTAGCCCAACACCCTGGAATGCTGGCGTGGATGCTTGCGAGTAAACTGTGAGTGGGGAATGAATGAATGAATGAATGAATGAATGAATGAATGAATGAATGAATGAATGAATGAATGAATCTCCTCTCAAGCTTCTGGGGCTGTAAATTTTTACTGCCCTTTGGGAGAAGGGATGAACTGAGCCTGTCCTTGGGGAATGGGGGTGGGAAGCATTTCTGCCTGGCTGCAGCTGCTCTTCCCAAATGCACACAGCAACCCCAGCTTCATTCCCTCACAAGTACCAGGGCAATAATGATGTTTGATGTGCAAAGTGGGGTGTCTTGTGTATCAGGGTCACAGAACGTCTTGTCAGCCCAATCTCTCTGTGTCCAAGTTGGTAGCTGCAGCATGGAGGAGAAATAGGAAGATACTTCAAAGATCAAAGAAAGTACCTTCCTTCCAGTGGCATAGGTCTGACCCCTGATGCCAGTCATGGATAATTCAAGGCACAAATGAAAGAGGTGGTTTCTAAGACATATTGTGAGTTGAGTATTTTACCCATTCAATGCATTTCCTTGCCTAGTTTTTCTACCCCCAACTATTCTCTTTCTCCATACTAAATGCAGTGATTATTATGTACCGCATGCACTTGGTTTCTTCAAAATACTGTCTATTAACTGTTGCACGGGTTGGTTCAATCCTTAAGTCTCCATCTAGTCCAATTTTGCTGACAATTCTGCTGCAGTTATGTAGGATGCCTTCTTAATTTTTGATGCTCCTACCTGAATTTTAATAGTCTATAAGACCTTCTTCACTTAAGTAATGAGACAAGATTTTCTGGGTATGATAGTTAAGTCTATGCATTACTTTGACTCCAAAGACAGTAAGGTGCTTCAGAGTGCACAGGGGTGCAAAGCCACAAACATTACACTTGTCCGCAGCTTCATGAAGCAGTGCCGTTGTTTCTTGGGAACATATTGAGGCTATAGACAGCATTATGATAAATGCAGAAACAGATTAAGGAAGAGTAAGGCGAATAAATTAAGAGAAGCATACAGTATATGGAGAGGGGCAGGGAGGGTGGGTAAAGGATGAATGTGCATCATCATGTGTATTTGCATCCTCGTTTACATGTTACTCTTAGTAAATGCAAAACAAGTAGCATAATACTTTTGCTCCAAACAATTTATTTAGGTGGGGAAAATATGTGTTGTTTTCAAGTCACTCAGTTCTTGTCATGTAGAAAGGGCTGGAACAGCTACTGATAAGCTGGAGACCCAGTATCAGCAGAAGTGGTTTGAGAAAATATTTCTTAGCGTACTTAATTTGCGTTTGAATTTGGAAATGCAAACTGTATTAGGTGGGAAGTTTTCTACCAGGAGTTGTACGATTTTGGCAGTTTATAAATTAATTAATTAAATAAATACATAAATAAGTGGACTGAAATAGAATGGCATTGTTCCAAGGGCATTTCTGGAGGCCAAAGCATGGAGATTATTTTTCCAAGCTTCCATAGGGTCAACCATCTTTTTCTTTATTAAAAAAAAAGCTGCATTATGATACAGAATTGTTCCACTTGAATATTTATTGGGAAATGGCTGGAATGCCAAGGGGTTGACTAAGCCAATGAAGGCAGTGAAGGTAGGAAACACTTTTGGTCTACTGGAGTATTACAATCCATGAATCGTATCTGAAGATCCAAAGAGGTTGTCCACTCAAGAGTCTCTACAGAGCTCTTGTAGTGTAAAATTTCTCCCCTCCCAACAAAGTGAGGCACCTTGCCTTAGAGAATGTTGGCATTTTATCTCTTTGCTAAGATCCTTTTGAATGCAAAGAAGTTGAATGCAGTGAGTTGTGTTTATACTGGTTAGAACCATCCCATTTTCAGTGATTTTCTGAAGGCACTGCTGTCAAGGTTCTCCAGGAGATAAGCCCAAGAAATTTTTAATATTTCTGAGCTGATGAATCTGTGAAAAAGTAAAGATAAGCTGTCACCTTTGATTGTATTTTTACAGCTATTCACCTTTTCAGTTTGTCTGCAGTGTTTTATTGCTTGAGTGAACAAAATGAAACCTTTCATTAAAAAGAAGAATCCTGTCTTTACATAATGAGTAGCATTCAACCTTCTTTTATTTTATAATGCTTCCAGTGTGTTTGTGTGTGTGTGTGTGTGTGTGTGTGTTAAGGACACAAAACCCAACCACCAAGCTAATGTAGTGCAAAATCAGTAGATGGCTTTTACACAATTAGCTTTGATGAATTGTTATAGGAATCCAATTTAAAAATATGTCAAAGTCTTGTTCATCACATTTCATTATGTGTTGACCATTGTTCTGTGTGATACTGAAAGACAATTGTTCTTTCTGGCCATCTGCTTGGTGGCACAATATCAATGTGAAATATATTCTGACTCGGAATTCCTCTCCACAAAATGGGTCCCATTTCAGAAGAGAGAAATGAAGCAAGCTATAGAAGAGAAGTACTATTAAATGTAGGGGATAGATACACAGACAGACAGATAGGCAATTGATGGACAGAAAGATGAACGAGTTAGACAACCACCCATATATTAAGATGGAGAATTTCCTTTGGTCCTTGTTTCTTCAGACTTAATTTTCACTTTTCCATCCTTGGATTTTGCAGTGTTGTTCTCAATCCAAATGCTGTGCACAAAAATGATTGTGATTATACAGGAAATTATCATCCTTGGTCCTGGATGGGGTGGCACTGCCCCATTCGGACCCAGTGCGGAACTTGGGGGTCCTTCTGGACTCACGACTCCTGCTCGAAGAGCAGGCGGCAGTCGTGGCCAGAAGGGCCTTTTCACAACTTCGGGTTGTGCGCTAGTTACGCCCATTCCTGGATCGAGATGCCCTCCGAACAGTCACTCATGCCCTCATCATCTCCCATATAGACTATTGCAATGCGCTCTACATGGGGCTACCCTTGAAGAGTATCCAGAAGCTTCAGCTGGTCCAGAATGCAGCCGCGCAAGCAGTTATTGGTGCCTCAAGGTCAGCACATATGACACCTCTGCTGCACAAGCTGCACTGGGTACCGGTATGCTTCCAGGTCCAATTCAAGGTGTTGGTTATCACCTTTAACGCCCTACATGGCATGGGACCAGGTTACCTGAGGGACCGTCTCATCCCCATAACATCGACCTGCCCCACCCGGTCATGCAGAGAGGGCATGCTACGGACCCCGTCGACCAAGGAATTTCACCTGACGGGGTCCAGGAGGCAGGCCTTCTCTGCAGTAGCGCCCGCCCTTTTGAATATTCTGCCCCCAGAGGTGAGGTGGGCCCCTTCACACCTGGCCTTCCAGAAGAGTCTGAAGACCTGGCTCTGCCGCCTTGCTTGGGATGGGAGAGGTAACAATTCCTCCTGGGGGTGGCTTGCGACGTAGAGCCTTCCCTACGGAATAAGATCTCACCATCATTGGATTTTATATTTATATGTTTCTATTTATAGTGTTGGTTGTAATTTTATCTTCTATGGTTTTAATTGTGATTTTACTGTAAACCGCCCAGAGTCCCCCTTTTGGGGGAGATGGGCGGTGATATAAATATAAATAAATAGATACTGAATGTTTCAACTTGCAGACTGATGTGGAAATGGAACAGAATGTACTTATGGTTGGTCCCTTCTGTTTTACTGATTTCTATGTCTCTAACAAGCATGTGTGTATCATGAACTGGGACTTCCTGCAGACCTCTTCTAGTGCCAGATCCTTGTTATCACCAGTTCCTCATTTGTCTCATCAGAATACTGCCAAATTAAGCTCTGTAGTTTAAGGCTGGGCACCAGCTGATCTCCAGTGTCAACTCTCTGGGTTAGCTGATCCAAATGCCAATTGTGGTCTACCAGGATTCTAACCACAAACCTTCCTTCTCTGTTTGATCACCTCATCTGGTATAATTGCATTGCCCAAGGTCTTATTCATTTTCTCATGTAGATGTATAAGCCTCCTGCTGTTTTGGAACATGTATGCTCTCTCTCTTGCATTTCATACCCAATTCTGGACCCACTAGAATTGATAGCTACCTCTCTGACTAGGTTGTTTGAAATATGACCTTGGCCAAGTCTTGTCAGTAACACCAAAGGGCCTACATAAGATTGAGTCATCTCTGCATAATTTATAAAATGTACATAAAAATCTCAGACTAGCCAGTCAAAGGCTTTAAAAAAATGCTTACAAAGTTGTAACCACAAACAAGTAGACAATATATCCTCTCCTTGTAATCATGTGGTGACTTTTTTTCTTTGCTTGGAAAAAATAATCAGCTACCTTCTGTTCATCCAAGGATACAGAAAAGTCACCTTGGCTCCATCAGAATCTTTTTCAAAAGAGTTGAACACAACCATTCAGTTTAGGGACCCTCTTCTCTTAGACGATGGCCAAGTTCTTTATTCTGATCACACTACTTCTGTCATTGGAAATTAAGACACCATTTAACAGCTCTTCACTTGAAGATAAGATGGGCTCCTCGCCATTAATCTGTATCCCATTGACAGTCTTGATTGCTGTTGAATTCTGCCGGTGTTGCCAATTCACTTCTCCATTCATTTCCCCCCACTGCTGTTTGGCAGGATGTAACAGTGACTTAAACTAATTGCAAAGCGTTTGCCTCGGATGACTCAGAATCAATTTCATGCTTTAATCTGGATAAACACTTCTCTTAATTAATTCCACTGAACAGACTTCTGCCAAACTTTCTGATTTAGAGATCGATCAGAACCACTGCTGAAATGTGTAAGCAAAGTTTTGGACACAGTCATTACTAAACTACTATGACATTCTCCCTGAGGAATGAGAGAGGAGGAACTGCAGTGTATTTGGCTTGTCTTTCAGTATTATTACTGAATAATTATTACTGAATTATTATTAAGACTTTAAAAAATTCAAGAGTGCCTATATACAACCTTGAGGCTACTGATTGATTACCCTTATGGCTAAATCTTAAACATGATTAGGTTTTGTTAAATAGTTTTGTCTCTGGTTAAAGGAATGTTAAACCTATACAAATTAAGGTGGAAAGGTGTCCCTAGATTTTGCTAACAAAAACTATTTGAAGCCATTCACCTGTTGAGTTCCTAACTCTCAGAAACCGCCCAGGGTCCCTCCTTGTGGGGGAGATGGGCGGGATATAAATGTAATAAATAAAATAAATAAATAAATACATAAATACTGTATAGGCTAGGTCTGAGAGATTGTAAAATCCACATCATGCTTTGTAATGGACAGCTGCCCATGTGGTATGCATTTTGAAAAGGGAGCTTCAAGTGCGCCTTGCAGCACTGCTATGTGACAGTACATCTTTATTCTCAAAGGCATTGTAAGAAATTGTCGCAAGCCCCCAAAATGCAGTCAGTTATGCAGAATACAGATGACAATGAGCTCTAATCAGAGCAAGATTGATCATAAACATAAAACAATCACCTGAAGCAAGGGTGGGAAAAAGCAGTATGCTTATAAATCCATTTTAGTCCACATACTTTTTACAGCCACATATCAGGGTGAATGTCTTCTGCTTTGTTGTCCTAGCAAAGGAGGATTCAGATTCACTTTCAGATGTATCATATAACTTCTCACTTCATTGAGAATACTCATCCATCTCTATACTTTCCTAATTTAGGAACATGGTCTTCCCATCAACACCTGATGCAAAGGATATTTGCCCAGAAGCTGGTCTAACCCTGAGCCACACATGAGCACAGGGGTGTCCATAGGGAGGGGGACGAAAGAGTCAAGGTGGTGGCAATTGTTACAAAATATCTAGGCTTGGCTTATGGTCACTCACTCCACTCACCCAATTGGGGGCAGATCATCCTGGAGAAGGTCTACATATGTGGTTTCTAAGAGTCACCCCTGACTTAATGACACCTAATCAATAAAAAATCTCCCTGGTCCATATTTGCTTAGCAATTTCCAGAAAGCCATAATATAGCAACCAATAATCAATACTGTCAATCGATTGGTTTAAACTGATGAAATCTCCATGTATATCATTAGGAATCTCATCCATGGATTTTTGTAACTTTAAAATTCTATGGGTAGCTGGTTATTTGTGAAGGTATAACTTTCTCACTACAATGAATATGACTTTGTGGACTAAAAAAAAAGAATTTGCATTGGAAAAATCAAGCTTTGGAGTAAATATCGAAATTGGTCTAAGAATTGACACGGTCTATGGACAGTTTTAGAGGCCTGTTTCCTCTTAGAAGTTTAGGGAAGGATATAATGAGAGTGAAGATACTGAAGAACATAGCAATCATATTGGCTAGCGTAGGTGTCTGCAAGGGAGGTAAAAAAAGATTTACATCAAAAGAGGGGAGGCTTCAACTGTGCAGGTGCAGTCTCCATCTTGACTTTTGACCTTTTTTGACAACCCCCACTTCTTGACTTCCTTCCTGCAGATGCCCCTGCTGGCTAGGGATTATGGGAGTTGTGGTTCAACATATCAGAAAAGCACTGATCTGCCTAAAGGAGCTGCTGACAAATAGAGCCTGTAGGGACTGAAAGGGTTACTGGATGAACAAATGCCACAAACTCTATTTGGTCTTACAATATTTAATTTTAGAACTTTATTTTAGGGATCCTCTGCTATAGCTTTTATCTGCTCATTTATTCATGATGATACTTGTGGAGATCTCATTATCCAATGTTGTGTCTTTATTCAGTCAAGTGAATGCTCGGTCCCTTGATGTACCCTCTCACTCAACAAATGAAGTTATTTCCTCCAAAAAGCATTATGAAACTTTGTCTCTAATATCTCCATCACAAGGATTGGAAATTTATTTATTTATTTATTTATTTGACTTTATTTATTTATTTGACTTACATCTCCCCTTTATTTTATACAGATGCTCCTCCTCCTATTTTCCCCACAACAATCTTGTGAGGTAGATTAGGCTGGATAAAGGGACTGTCCCAGGGCACCCAGCCAGCTTCTGAGGACTAGGACTCATGGTCTTCCAGTTTCTAGTCTAGTACCTTAACCAGTCTGACTCTTAGAGAAATGTAGCCTATAGTCCTGGAAGTTCTTAGTCGTGTCCCATCCAAGTGTTAAATAGGTCCGACACCTAGTTTTTTCAAAATCAAATAGGAGTTGGAGCATAGAAGATCCAACTCCCACCTTCTGAGTTGGACTTCTGGTGGCAACCATATAGATTTCTTGGCTCGCTTAGAGATCTGACATTTCTGGATGATCTCCCATCCATGTACGACCAAGTATGGCCTCACTCTGCTTATCTTCAACCCAGGCAAGGATGCCCAAGTGCAGCCAAGTGCCACCCCAAAATGTAACATGTTGCTTATAACACGCAACAATCCTGTAAAATATTTTAAATAATGGAGAAAAGATCTAACTAGAGAGTTGAAGTAGAGATGAGATTTGAACCAGAAATTATGTTCCATATATCTTTATTTTATTCCTTGTTGTTTGGCTTTTTACTATTTTATTTTTACCACCATCACCACCCTTTTTGGAATAGGCATCTATTAATATTTCATATTCACTTGCTTTGCTTCAGCTTCAGAAAAAAAGAAAATACAACACAGATGTGTGTGGGGATAATTATTTTGGAAAGCTTTTATTCTCTCTTTGAGTATGATGCAGGCGATGTGGAAAGACACATTTCTCCCTTCCTTCCTTCCTTCCTTCCTTCCTTCCTTCCTTCCTTCCTTCCTTCCTTCCTTCCTTCCTTCCTTCCTTCCGCCTGCCTCTATCTATCTATGCCTGTTGGAAAGATTCTTTGCCTGTTTAATTTGCATTTAATTGATATATATCTATATCAAATATGAGTGTGAGAAACATGGAGGATGGGGGCTCAGTACCAGGCCTTTGCAGGATTAGGGTCTATCACACTGGCCAGCAATTCAGACCAGTCCAAAATATAGAAAAAAGATCAATTGCAGTTAAGCAGGACAGGGATAGCTAGGAAAGAAAGTAGAAAATGACTCCAGGAAAACTAGCGTCTGGGTTCACACATTTGCTATGCCATTATGTGTTTCATTTCATTTTGGCTTAGTGGGTTGTGTCCATAAGTTCCCTCTTCATAAGTTCATCAGCGTGCTCAAAGCAGTGTTGCAGCACCACACCGCTCCTTTGGCGCAGGTGTGGGATGTTGTGATACATGTAGAAAAAGGGTGGGGCTTGCATTGTGATGCCACAACGCTTTTTGCATTTCCCTGATTGTGGAAAGCCATGTAGAGCTGATCTTGGGGAAGTTATGAGAGAGATGTTAAAGGGGAAAGGGATGAATGAGCCATTAAGGAGGGACTTGGAGAAGACATGACACAGTCCAGAGATTGAAACAAGCATGAGAAAGAAACTCAAAGTATAAACCAGGACAGAGAGAAACTTGTACAGGCTTTCAATATTCTGTTATTCTATATCTTACGACAAGAAAGAGCATTCTTGGAATCCACGTCTTTCCTGTTTCTTGACTTGGCCAACCTCCAAGCTCTGGCAGATCCACCTTGCCTGCTGAATCCAGCCATTGTGGTTTGTAAAGGATAGTTTTTAGCTCACTGTTGGGTGTGAAGTAGCTAGCCATTGAGGCTTATTTAACAAAGTAAAGGTGAAGTCTTCAAATTGAGTTCACCTCCTCTTGACTTCATGGACACACCAGTGTTTCTTGTTAACAGTATAGAAGTGAATTGCCATTGCATTTCTCCTGGATTGTTTGTTAGTTTGTTTGTTTCAAAGCCTAGTTACAGCCTTGATATTCCCGGTGGGTTTCCCATCCAAGTGTTAACCAGGCTGAACCCTGCTTAGTATTCCAGCCCAGACAGAGTCATCCAAAAATATAGAATGCTGGCTTAGATTCTACCATCACCTCAGTGGATATGAGAACCTTAGAGATAAGTAGAAAACATACTCATTTTTTTACACTGTGTTTTCATGCACAACGTGACAACTGACAATCTCTAGGCAGTGAACAATAAAATTTGAAAGCATAGAGGTGAAAGCTGGTGAATGATACCAGCATACTGAAAATTTGGTGCGCTGGTTCACAATCTGCAGTAGCTCTCGTTTGACATTTATGCTATCTTCTGGTGCAACCCACTGAATCTTCCTACGTTAACAAGTACATAAATCCTTGCTAATTTCAAGCTGCTTTCAAGAACTGTTCAGAAAGAGAAAAATCTGGCTGCTGACGTGTTTTTCTTTGCAGGGGAATTGCTTCCTTGAGTACCCAGGCAGATACAGTTGAAGTTCCACTCTTGAGACCCATTTATTTTTAATATTGCATCAATTATTGGTTGTTTTTTAAAAGGAAAAAAAGCAGATGGAATCCATGGTCTGCCCTTGATATAAGACACATTCTTACATTCCCCCATTGTTTCTGTTTGCACTCACATGGACACTAAAACACCATGTGTGAAAGGGACAAATTGTCCCATTTTTGCTCTGCGCCATTTTCCATATCTTGGCCACTCTGTATCCATTTCCTCTCATTTCAGGATAATATTTAGAAAATAATACACTAATAGCCATTTATTTTTGTGCATAACCTTTTCTAATACAGTGTACATATTTTGTTCATATATAATAGCATTGCAAAATTGGGAATGACTGCAAGGGATGAGTCCAAAGGATGACCACATAGTGCTCTATCTATTGGTGCAGAAAGTGAATTTAGTTGATTTGCTTAAGAAAGCAGATGAAACAAAACTTTCTTTCTCTCCTTACAATGCTGTCTGCCTTTACAGGTTGTGAAGTTTATGTTTTATTAACCAAAGGAATTCTTTGCTTTTAAATCATGGTTGATCCTGTTATTTCACCAGACCTGGAGACCTGTGGGCATTCAAGTGCAAAATCTCAGAAACCAACATGTGTAAGCAGAGGTGACACAAAAATGACAAAATGTACCTTGGAACAACATGACACAACCCCTGACCTTTTGTACTTATATCCTGATGTTGAAGGCAAATCCATGTCATGTGGTTTGTGTTGTTACATCATCGTACAAGTTTCTCATTTGCCACCCTGTGGGTGCCTATGTCTGAAGGCTTGCCTGGCATCTAGGAAATGGTTTGTACTAGACGACTCTATTCAGAGAACAGAAGACATGTATGTTGCCCCCGTTAATGACAGAAGACTTGCGATGTGCTTTGGATTCGATTCCAAAAAGTCCCATTGGAATCTGCAACTCTATGTTGTCTCCTTGGACCCAGGATCATGCACCAAACTGTGCAATTGCTTTAAAGAGTTTCAGACAGCTGCTACATTCACACCCCTGTGTGCTCTAATGAACTTTTTTGGAACTGAATCTGCAGTGCTGCACTGGCTTAAGGAGTATAGGTAGTCCTTGTTTATCGACTGCCTTGTTTAGCAACCAAACTTATGACAGTTGGGAGAAAAAAACAGATTTGAGACCAATCCTCGTATTTATGACCGTGTCGCAGCATCCTGCAGTCACATGTCTCTCTTAACAACCACTGTGATTCACTTAGTGATGGAAGCAAAAGTGATGTTGTAAGTCCAGGACGGTCACATGATTTTTCGCTTAGGACCGCAGCTCTTAGTGACAGAGCTGCTGATCCCCATTGTGGTTGGTAAGCGAGGACTACCTGTAATACCCTGTATGCAGTTACAAATCAGTGTTGTTTATAAATGCATTTACTCCTTTTCCAGTCACCATATTAATATTTTGATCTATTTTAAAAACAAAAACACAGGGTATGTGAGTGTGTATATGTTTCTCTATTTTTCAGAAGAAAAAGTCAGGATGTATGTGAGGATATGTATGTGCAAAGGCAGGGATGTCCACAGGGTGTGGTAAAAAAAAGTCAAGATGGCTGCAGCACATATAAAAAACAGGTGGCACACATTTAAGTGCAATGCACACAAAAAACCCCAAAACAGGCAGAGCTTCATTTGCACTGTTGTGGCTGCCATCTTTCTGACCACATCCTGCAGACGCCCCTGTGCATAATGAAAAACACTGCGTGTGAATGCATATGTATTTGTGCAAGGGCGTGATCTGGATAAAAAGAAAAGCATTTATAGTTTTGTTAGAAGCGACCTCTTTTTCCTCCCTCAAACAACTCAGAGTGACTGATCTCCCATTTTTTAGAAGATGGCCTACGTGTTTCCTTGTCCCAGTGATCCGGTTCCAATCTGTCATTGCAACTGTCATCTGTCTTAGCAGCAAGGTACTAAGCGACCCCATTAAACCCGAGGGAGAACAAGATTTGCCAGAAGGAAAATAATCTTTAGTCAGCTCTCCTAAGTGGCGTGTAAGATGCTGGAGAGATGTAAGGGTGGAAAAATGAATTTAAAATACAGAGCATTTTGGATAGAAAAGAAGGACAGAGAAAAAAGCTCAGTGAATTAAAATGCTAAAGAAACAGAATGGAAAGCATACAATAGATGGACAAGCAAGAATTCTTCATGGATTTGGGCACTTTCCAAGCCAAGATTCTGGGCACCCCATTTCCAGAAAGATTTTGAGAGGCTGGAGAAGGTTCAGAGGAGGATGGTACAGGGACTTGAAGATACGTTCTTGAGGACGGGCTGAAGGAATTTGATCATCCCAAATTCTGCAAAAAGGAAGCGTGAGGGGAGACGTGATAACTGTGTTCATGTACATAAAGGGCACCGTAGGGGAGATGGTCACGAACTATTTTCTGAAACGAAGACCAGAAATAATAGAAAGATGTTGCATCTACCTAGATTTTGTTTAAATATAAGGAAAATCTTCCTGATGGTAAGATCTGTACAAGAGTGGAACAACCTACCTACAAAAGTTGTAGGTTCTTCATTTCTGGAGGCCTAGGATTAGCCTAGTGCTCATTTCTAATTTCACAGTTCTTTGATTCTTGGAGTGCATTCTTTAAGATTTAACTTAATTTTAAGTAAGCTGCAGTTTGGGATAGGGTTCCTAGTTTTCAGCTCTTGTTATGCATATTCATGGTTAATTATGGAAATGTCATTTCATGGTGAAGTTATTTACTCTCATTGCTTCCCTCCCTTGAGTAGGAAGGTCATTTATTATGAGTTTCTTTTACTATATTTACACTAAAGAAATACCATACTGAAAGAATAAATGAAAAGAACCTAAAGCCAGTTTGGTCTAGTGGTTAAAGTGCTGGGCTAGAAACCAGGAGTCTGTGAGTTCGAGTCCCGCCTTAGGCATGAAAGCTGGCTGGGTGACCTTGGGCCAGTCCCTGTCTCTCAGCCCTAGGAAGGAGCCAATGGCAAACCAGGAGACTGAGAGTTCTAGTACCACCTCAGGCATGAAAGCTGGCTGGGTGACCCTGAGCCAATCACATTCTCTCAGCCCTAGGAAGGACCCAATGGGAAACCAGGAGACTGAGAGTTCTAGTCCCACCTTGGGCATGAAAGCCAGCTGGGTGACCTTGGGCCAGTCACTCTCTCTCAGCCCAACTCACCTCACAGGGTTGTTGTTGTGGGGAAAAGAGGAGGAAGGAGTATTTGGTATGTTCACCACCTTGAGTTTTTTATAAAAAATAATAAAGGCAGGATAAAAATTAAATAAATAAATAAATAAATAACCTTTTCCCCACCACACATTGGCTACTCCCCATCCACACAGGGTTGCTAACTCAGGTTGAAACCAATCCTGGAGATCCCCCCGCCACCAAAAGAGTGTGTGAGACATTCTTGTAAATTCATATATGTATGGGGCCAGGAGCTACATTCTGAAAAAAGGCTGGATTATAATGAAAATAAATAAATAAATAAATAAATATATATATATATATATATATATATATATATATATATCTCCAGCAAAGGAGATCGTTACCTTGTCGTGGTGCTGGAGCTTGAGCACCTCAATGAAACCATGAGCTAAACCGTGAAGGGACACCCAAGACGGGAAGGTCGTGGCAGAGAGGTCAGACTAAATACGATCCCTGGGGAAGGTAATGGCAACCCACCCCAGTATTCTTGCCATGAAAACTAAATGGATCAGTACAAACAAAGATATGTCGGTATACCATCGGAAGATGGGACTCCCAGGTCGGAAGATGGTCAAAATGGTACTGGGGAGGAACAGAGGATACGTTCAACTAGCCCCAGATGTGATGACGCAGCTAGCTCAAAGCCGAAAGGACGGCTAGCGGCCGACGGTGCTGGTGGTGAACGACGAATCCGATGTTCTAAAGATCAACACACCATAGGAACCTGGAATGTAAGATCTATGAGCCAGGGCAAATTGGATGTGGTTATTGGTGAGATGTCAAGATTAAATATAGACATTTTAGGTGTCAGTGAACTGAAATGGACTGGAATGGGCCACTTCACATCAGATGACCACCAGATCTACTACTGTGGACAAGAGGACCACAGAAGAAATGGAGTAGCCTTCATAATTAATAATGAAGTGGCTAAAGCAGTGCTTGGATACAATCCAAAAAACGATAGAATGATCTCAATTCGAGTTCAGGGTAAGCCATTTAACATCACAGTGATCCAAATATACGCCCCAACCACAGATGCTGAAGAAGCAAAAGTAGATCAGTTCTATGAGGATCTGCAGCACCTACTGGATAATACACCAAAAAGAGATGTTATTTTCATTACAGGAGACTGGAATGCTAAGGTGGGTAGTCAGACGACACCTGGAATTACAGGCAAGCATGGTCTGGGAGAACAAAATGAAGCAGGACATAGGCTGATAGAATTTTGCCAAGACAACTCACTGTGCATAACAAACACTCTCTTCCAACAACCTAAAAGACGACTTTATACATGGACTTCACCAGATGGTCGACACCGAAATCAGATTGACTACATCCTTTGCAGCCAAAGGTGGCGGACATCTATACAGTCGGTAAAAACAAGACCTGGAGCTGACTGTAGTTCAGATCACGAACTTCTTATTGCAAAATTTAGAATCAGACTAAAGAGAATAGGGAAGACCCACAGATCAGTTAGATATGAGCTCACTAATATTCCTAAGGAATATGCAGTGGAGGTGAAGAATAGATTTAAGGGACTAGATTTAGTAGATAGGGTCCCAGAAGAACTATGGACAGAAGTTCGCAACATTGTTCAGGAGGCGGCAACAAAAAACGTCCCAAAGAAAAAGAAAACCAAGAAGGCAAGATGGCTGTCTGCTGAAACACTGGAAGTAGCCCAAGAAAGAAGGAAAGCAAAAGGCAACAGTGATAGGGGGAGATATGCCCAATTAAATGCAAAATTCCAGAGGTTAGCCAGAAGAGATAAGGAATTATTTTTAAACAAGCAATGTGCGGAAGTGGAAGAAGACAATAGAATAGGAAGGACAAGAGACCTCTTCCAGAAAATTAGAAACATCGGAGGTAAATTCCAGGCAAAAATGGGTATGATCAAAAACAAAGATGGTAAGGACCTAACAGAAGCAGAAGAGATCAAGAAAAGGTGGCAAGAATATACGGAAGATCTGTATAGGAAGGATAATAATATTGGAGATAGCTTTGACGGTGTGGTCAGTGAGTTAGAGCCAGACATCCTGAAGAGTGAGGTTGAATGGGCCTTAAGAAGCATTGCTAATAACAAGGCAGCAGGAGACGATGGTATCCCAGCTGAACTGTTTAAAATCTTGCAAGATGATGCTGTCAAGGTGATGCATGCCATATGCCAGCAAATTTGGAAAACACAAGAATGGCCATCAGATTGGAAAAAATCAACTTATATCCCCATACCAAAAAAGGGAAGCACTAAAGAATGTTCAAACTATCGAACAGTGGCACTTATTTCACATGCCAGTAAGGTAATGCTCAAGATCTTGCAAGGTAGACTCCAGCAATTCATGGAGCGAGAATTGCCAGATGTACAAGCTGGGTTTAGAAAAGGCAGAGGAACTAGAGACCAAATTGCCAATATCCGCTGGATAATGGAGAAAGCCAGGGAATTTCAGAAAAACATCTATTTCTGTTTTATTGACTATTCTAAAGCCTTTGACTGTGTGGATCATAACAAATTGTGGGAAGTTCTTGGTGGTATGGGGATACCAAGTCATCTTGTCTGCCTCCTGAGGAATCTGTATAACGACCAAGTAGCAACGGTAAGAACAGAGCACGGAACAACGGACTGGTTTAAGATTGGGAAAGGAGTACGGCAGGGTTGTATACTCTCACCCTACCTATTCAACCTGTACGCAGAACACATCATGCGACATGCTGGGCTTGAGGAATCCAAGGCTGGAGTTAAAATCGCTGGAAGAAACATTAACAATCTCAGATATGCAGATGATACCACTTTGATGGCTGAAAGCGAGGAGGAGTTGAGGAGCCTTATGACGAAGGTGAAAGAAGAAAGTGCAAAAGCTGGGTTGCAGTTAAACCTCAAAAAAACCAAGATTATGGCAACAAGCTTGATTGATGACTGGCAAATAGAGGGAGAAAAAGTGGAGGCAGTGACAGACTTTGTATTTCTAGGCGCAAAGATTACTGCAGACGCTGACTGCAGCCAGGAAATCAGAAGACGTCTACTTCTTGGGAGGAGAGCAATGGCAAATCTTGATAAAATAGTTAAGAGCAGAGACATCACACTGACAACAAAGGTCCGCATAGTTAAAGCAATGGTATTTCCTGTAGTAACCTATGGCTGCGAGAGCTGGACCATAAGGAAGGCTGAGCGAAGGAAGATAGATGCTTTTGAACTGTGGTGTTGGAGGAAAATTCTGAGAGTGCCTTGGACTGCAAGAAGATCAAACCAGTCCATACTCCAGGAAATCAAGCCAGACTGCTCACTTGAGGGAATGATATTAAAGGCAAAACTGAAGTACTTTGGCTACATAATGAGAAGACAGGATACCCTGGAGAAGAAGCTGATGCTAGGAAAAGTGGAAAGCAAAAGGAAGAGGGGCCGACCAAGGGCAAGATGGATGGATGGTATTCTGGAGGTGACGGACTCAACCATTGGGGAGCTGGGGATGGTGACGGCCGACAGAAAGCTCTGGCGTGGGCTGGTCCATGAAGTCACGAAGAGTCGGAAACGACTGAACGAATAAACAACAAATATATATATATATATATATATATATATATATATATATATATAATATTCACTGAGTTGATAATTACTTTTTAAAATGAATTGCCAGTAAAGTAAGGCAACCCATTTAAAAAAATTAAATCATCCTCTACCGGCATACACATATATCTTTCCCTCTCGCACACCTACTGTACACCTAGAAATGTCCGTAACAAGCCACAATGACGTCAACGTGACAATACAGGTGTTGTGATGTCATTGCACAAATGATGGGCTATGTTTGTTTATTTATTTATTTATTTATTTATTTATTCTTTAATTTCTATTACCGCACCATCTCCCCCAAAGGGGACTGTGGGCGGTTTACTCATGTGAACTCATGGCATCTGATAAAAATACAAAAGTCATGGCACTTACATAATTATGTGTTGATGTACATGCCATCATTTACCCTCCGCCCCAGAACACCAGTGTGGGTGGGTCCTAAAGGAAGGTAGATTGAATGCAAAAATGAATGACCAGTATGAAAGAAATACATTGAGGTGGTTTGGTCATTTAGGGAGAATGAATGTGGATCAAATAGCAAAAGAAATATATTGTCAACCCTCCAAGGTAGTCCAGACAAGAAGCACACCTAGGAGTTCTAGCTCTATCTTTATTGTAAGGTTACATTAACAGAATCTTGCAAGTCTGAAAGGACATCTCTCCCCCCTCGCCTTTACAGTCCAAGAAACTAGGGAGGGTCCCTTCTGAGACCTTTGCTATGTCCCCATTCCTTCTGTGGGCTCAGCTGCCTCTTATCTGACCATTGCCTAGTCTGCAGTTCTTCCTCCTCTCCCCCAAGGTCATTCCCACATACCATTACATATATGAATGAAGAGTCAAATGGGTCAAGAGGAAGATGAAGATTGAGAAAGGGTGGTTGGATGGGATTGATGAGATCCTCCAAAAGAGAGAGGTGAGAAGTGTAAAGAACAAAAGGAAATGTATGAAGCTATGCATGGAAATGGTGAAAGCAAAAATGGTTTTCAAGGAGAGAAAGATATGGGTGATGCAATGAATGCTGTTGGCATAAATATAGATTTAACTCTACATTTCTTTTTTCATATGCCTGTCTGCATTTATTTGCCCTGCCTACTGTTTTTTACTCCTTTATGACCTTGGAACGGTGATAATGGAAGAAGCAGGATGAGTATTGGAAAATCTTGTGCAACATTCTGAACTAATTTGAATTGGGGGGACGGAGGAATATTCTGTTAAGTTTAGGATTTGGGTTATTACTTTTCTGCACTCCGCTTAATGTTACTTAACCCAAAAGGTAATAGCATGATGGATATGTATGTAAGATATATTTGGATCTTCAAAGGCTACAGTAAAAATGTTGAAAGATATGTTAAGTAATTTAAGGCTACTATTCTGTACACACTTTTATAGGAAGCAAGTTCCACTGAACATATGGCCTTATTTCTGAGTAAGCATGCAAAGGATTTTATTATTAATCTATTAAAATAACTCATAACTCCCTTGAATAGGTGGCTGTCTGTTTTATAAGCTGTCCTCTTCCAAGCATAGATTCCTTATTATATTCCTGTTAAGTTGTTTGATGTATAAGAAAATAGCTTCACTGCAGCTTAAATTATTAAATTTAAATTTAAATTGACAAGCAGTTGTCAAGGAATGAGTTGAAAGAGTTTGCCTTTGAACACATTAGAGGGGAATCTTCCAGATCACCTACCAGAACTTGGGCTCCCCAAATGAAGTCTTCCTTTATAATTCCAGTTGAAGACCCAGTATAGAACCTTTCCAGGAAAACTAGCTTAGCATACAAACTATCTCCCACTCAACTCTCTATCATCCCAGTGGTTGAAAAATAAATACAGGTAGTCCTCACTTAACGTCCATTCATTCAGCAACCATTCAAAATTGCATTGGATGAAGGGACTTATGACCAGTCCTCGAAGTTCTGGCTGTTGCAGCACCCCTGTGGTCACAGGAACAAAATTTGGGCGCTTGGCAACCAGCTCGCACTTACGACCGGTTGCAGTGTCCCACGGTCATGTGATTGCCATTTACGACCTTCCCTGCCAGCTTGCAGTTGGGAAATCACGGTCATTTTATGACCGCATCGCTTAGCAGCGGCAATCCCGGTCCCAATTGCCGTCATAACTCGAGGTCTAGTACAATGATAGAAGCTGGTGATTTCTGGGGCTATGAAAATCCTTCAAAAGGAACTGTTCACTGCAGCTGCATCCTCCTGGAAGTCTTAGTGTGACTGCTTGGGAGACTCTCTCTGATTGTTCTCCATTTGTTTGTCTACACACACCCATTTCATTGATGGTCCCAGTGGATATATGATCTGGGCCTGTACAGACAACTAGTCTGCCAACTTTTCCAAAGAATGCACTGTTAAAAAGGTTTGAGAAAAGGTGGCTTCACTTGGGCCAGCATAAAGGAATGTAGAGCTGACTTGGGGAAAGGTATGAGAGAGCCTTTAAGGGAAGACTTCCAGAAAAGATTGCACAGTCCTGAGAAAGTGGGAAACATGAGAAAGACTCTCAAAAAATCCCACCTTGATTTTGTTTAATATGAGACGAGACAGAGGAAAGACTCAGCAGACTTTCACGATCCTTTTATTCTACTGTAATATGATAAAGAGTGTTTCTGGAATACTTCAAACACTGACAACTAGTGCACTTTGCAATATGGCCTTTTTCATATTTTGAACAACCATAATGCTTTGCCTCCTCCTCCTCCCTCCCTCTGTTTTAAAAGCCAGGTGAGACAGGGGACTTCAGAAATAGTCTCTCAGGACACATTGGTGCTTCCAGCTTAACCCAGCATTAAGCTTTGATGGGCTTTGGTGCTTCATTCTAGTACTGGACTCACAGCTCCTGCTTGAAAGGGCAAGCAGAAGCCATGGCAGGAAGCCTTTTGCCCAGCTTTGTTATGGCAGGAGGCCCTGAAGAAGGTCATTCATGCCTCTGTCATCTTGCACCTGGATTACTGTAATTTGTTCCACATGGAACTACCCTTGAAGACCAGCCATAAACTCACCTGGGACAAAATGGAGCAACCCCATATGCTAATGGGAAAGTCTGATTGCTGCCATGTAACACCACTGCTCTAGGAGCTGCACTGCTTGCCAGTTTGTTTCTCGGTGCAATTCAAGGTGTTATATGGCTGAGGGCCTGGGGTTTCCCAGATCAACCCAATCCGAGCAAATATAGAATGCCTGCTGAAGGACCCCTCCTAATGTGGGGTGTGATGGGACAGGTCACAGAAATGGTCATTCTCTGTAGGAGCTCCCCTTCCTTCTTCAGAGCATCTTCTCCACAACCACTCTCATGGCCTTCCAAAGACTCATAAAGACATGGTTATTCCAGGTCTTCAGAGATTGATGTTGGCAGAGATTGATGTGGAACGTGTAAAATTGTCGTATCTGATGTACTGGTTTCATTAATATTTTGCATTGATATATTGTACTGTTGTTCTGGTGTACCCCACTTGGACTGAAATAACATATAAATCTTCTCAAAAAATAAATCCTATGCCATAGTAGTACTCAGATTTTGGCCCTCTGCCTATTACAGAATTTAATTTACACTACTCACGGCCATTAGCCAGCCAAAAAATTACCCCTTCCCCCCAAAACTAAAAGAAAAGATCACAAGAAAAAAAAAACATCCAGATATAAGCCTATTGTACATTATATGCAGGATTTTTAGACCATGTAAGTAACATATGGCAAATGGTAGGGGAGTGGTGGCTCAGCAGGTAAGACGCCAGGCTTGTCAATCGGAAGATCGCAAGTTCGGCGGTTCGAATCCCTAGCCCCACATGACGGAGTGAGCTCCCGCACTAGCCCCAGCTCTTGCCAACCTAGCAATTCGAAAGCATGCAAATGCAAGTAGATGAATAGGTACCACTTCGGTGGGAAGGTAACAGCATTCCGCGCGCGTCATGCCAGCCACATGACCGTGGAAGCGTCTTCGGACAACGCTGGCTCTTCAGCTAAGAAACAAAGATGAGCACCAGCCCCTAGAGACGGACATGACTGCACAAATGTGCGGGGGGAACCTTTACCTTTACCTTAAGTTACATATACTACTACCAAAATGCAAACTTCAGTTTCCTGTTCCTGTGTATAATGAGTGCGCATTATTGATTTGCTATGAGATGTCTATGAAGGTTCTCAGTCATCCAGGTGGAATTGTCTGTAGCTTGAATCATGTCAACTGGATTTCTATTTTCTCAGTGGAAACGTTTCGCTCCTTATCCAAGGAGCTTCTTCAGTCTGAGCAAAGTTAGTAAGGGAATCCTAAATATGTTTCTAGGTAGCTGTGTGACCTTACACCTGGGGCTAGGTCATGATATATATATATATATATATATGATATAGGTCTATGAATGATAGGTCATTGCTATGAGATGGTTTTTCTCCTAGATGTCATTCAAGCCATGTTATAACCCTTTTTGTGATTAAGGCACTAACAACTTTTGATGTACATAGTTTATCAGTACTATAAACGTGTTATTGTCTCTCTCTTTCCCAGGCCAGCCCTGCTCCTATAATTGTCAATACAGATACATTGGACACTATCCCTTACGTAAGTCAAAAAGCATTTCTTGTGTTCTCTTGTTGTGTTTTTCTCTGGGTTAAGGGGTGGGGAACTTTTGCCACACAACTTAACTGTTGCCTGGCCTGTGGGTGGTTGCCCTCCAAATAGTAATGGCTGTTGTCTGGGCAAAACCCTAAATTGTATTTAATTTAATTTCAGAGAAAAGAATGAATTAAAAGAGTCAGTAACAAGTCATCTCTTTAATAATGTCGCCTTGCACATCTGGTAATTTTGGGGGGTTGCACCTGCGGTTAACTAGGACATTTATCTTTCATAAAATAGCCTGCAGGAAATGCAGAAGTCCAAATCCACCACCTTCTAAAAACAACAATGCCATGTTACTTATGTGCATCTGAAGGCTGTGGTTAAATTGCATTGATTCACCTTTGGGGTTGTAGTACGGAGTAGGTTGGCCATGTTAGACCCTCTTTGATGTACCCTCCCCAATCAAACAATGCAGCTGAAGGGCTCCTAATGCAGAAGCTAACTTAGCATGCTATCACCCAACCTTTTATGTCTCAGCCTCATTACCTTCAGGACCATTTGCTTCAAGTCAAGGGGATGCTGCAAGGAAATGCTATAGCTTCCCACCCACTGCTCCAAGATGTTGTCTGACTTGTATCTCCTTTGCTCTAGAAGGGCTCCCCCCCCCTCTGCTTCCCTGACAATAGAATGGCCTCCTCCATGCTAATTTCAGGAAGGCCATCAATATGGTGCTCTTCCATTGAACCTTTCTAGGGGTGGTTCATGTATCACTGCATTGTTTTTATGAAAGGTAAGCTGCCTACAATCCTTGATGAGATAGCATACAAAGGATTTAAAAAATGAAATAACAAACGTGGAAGGACATTGCTTGTCTACATTGGAGATGTATCCCTTCCCTTCTTCCCAGCCCTATGACCAACCTAATGAAGAATCTTCCACTAACTGGGACTGTTCTTTTTAGAGCAGATTCTGGCTTCCCCCTTCTCTCTACCTCCCAATTCAATGCACTGGCTGATTTATCAGTGTTCATTTAATTTACAGTTCAAGAAACAGATGGGCTCGTGTCTAAAAGGTTGGCTAGAGCTATGAGGGAGAAAAACTATTAAGATCAGCTAAATTATAACTTTTCCTTAATGTTTAATGAACCAGTGAGGCAGCTGCTAATGTGCTTCAGCAACCCATAATCAATTAACAATGCTTCAGAGAAGTTTCTCATCCTTTAGTATTTTACTGGTGGCCTTCGGTATATTGGTAGAGGCCCCCAAATGGCAAACTTGATGAGGTTGAACTTGCACATTTGTATCCTTCTTTTTGTGTAATGTTTTAATAGAAGATACGAGGGCAGGCATGTGTGTATAAGTCAAACACTACACAAAAAGAGTTTTGATACAGATGTATAATATATACCACTCAAATAATAATTCCACTTAAAAATGTTGTTGCAAGGCAACACTGAGTGAGTAGAAGGTGCATACTTTCTTGTGCCTAACATATATTTAATTTTTCTACTTCTGTTGCCATATTATTATAGCTTTATTGCACAAAACATATTACGTTTATTATATTTGTATTAATTTTTATAAATTTTATTTATAAACATATTTATATCCCACCCATCTCCCCCACAAGGAGGGACCCTGGGCGGTTCACAACATAAGTTTAAAATCAATAAAAACATAAATATTACAAAAATTCAATAAAATATCTAATACAATTTAATCCTAAAAATGGCAGTTCTTACTATCCCATGGTCGGAAGGTTGGTCAAAGTAGATCTAAGCGATCAGCCAACCCCAAGACTGGCTATTTCCCTCCCCTCCCCAAGCATTTTTTTAATAATTTTTATAAAACCATAATGAGCTTCCTTGGAGTCATGAAGCTGAAGTGTAGGATATACTTGTTGATACTTGGATTTTAAAAAAAATCAAAGTCACTAATAGCTGTAATGATTGCAAAATATAGACTACTGTAATATAGACTACTGTATTACATATAGACTACTACATGTATTACTGTATTACATGTTTGAGGATCAGGACATTCGCAGGGAGACCAAAATGCTTGTTTACAAAGCCATTGTACTACCAACCCTTCTGTACGCCTGTGAAACATGGACCCTCTACAAACGCCACCTCCAACTTCTTGAAAGGTTCCATCAACGCTGCCTCCGAAAAATTCTGCAAATTACTTGGGAAGATAGGCGGACTAATGTTAGCGTATTAGAAGAAGCGAAAACCACCAGCATTGAAACAATGATCATCCAACATCAACTTCGCTGGACCAGTCATGTTGTTCGAATGCCTGACCATCGTCTTCCAAAGCAGCTACTTTACTCCCAACTTAAGAATGGAAAACAGAATATTGGTGGACAGCAAAAGAGATTCAAAGATACTCTCAAAGCTAATTTAAAAAAATGTAATATCAGCACTGAGAACTGGGAAGCCCTAACTCATGAGCGTTTCAATTGGAGGTCATCCTTTATTAATGGCGCTATGGACTTTGAAGAAGCACGAGTACAGGGCGAAAGGGAGAAAAGAGCTAAAAGGAAGGCACGTCAGGCAAACCCTCATCATGACCGTCTCCCACCCGGAAACCTATGCCCTCATTGTGGGAGGTTGTGCGGATCCAGAATTGGCCTTTATAGCCACTTACGGATCCACTGTTAAAATTTTACCTTTGGAAGACAATCTTACTTGGCTACGAGTGATTGCCAATGAATGAATGAGACTACTACTGTACTACATATAGACTACTGTAATGCGCTCTACATGGGGCTACCCTTGAAGAGTATCCGGAAGCTTCAGCTGGTCCAGAATGCAGCTGCACGGGTCATTGCTGGTGCCCCTAGATCGGCACGTATAACACCATTGTTACGTGAGCTGCATTGGGTACCAGTTTGCTTCCGGGTCCAATTCAAGGTGTTGGTTATCACCTTTAAAGCCCTACATGGCATGGGACCAGGTTACCTGAGGGACCACCTCGTCCCCAATATATCCACCCGTCCCACCCAATCATGCAGAGAGGGCATGCTACAGATCCCATCTATAAGAGAGTTTCATCTGGCGGGGTCCAGGAGGCGTGCCTTCTCTGCAGTAGCTCCCGCCCTGTGGAACAACTTGTCCCCGGAGGTGAGATTAGCCCCTTCGCTCCTGACCTTCCGGAAGAACCTGAAAACCTGGCTCTGCCGCCTTGCTTGGGACCAAGGAAGGAATAATCACTCTTGGGGATGGCTGATACCTTAGAGAGCTCCTCTCCTACATTGGATTAAGTTAGATCTTTTTACCACTCTTGCCTCTTGGATTTTAATCTTGTTTTTTAATTTGTATTTTTATATTCTATGTATATTTTATGTTTTTTGTTTCTATTATTTTGTTGTAAACTGCCCAGAGTCCCTCCGGTGGAGGGAGATGGGCGGTGATAGAAGTTTGATTAATAATAATAATAATAATAATAATAATAATAATAATAATATCATGGAATTATGGAATTTTTAAGAGAAATGGAATCTGAATCTAGTTAAATACTTACAGTGGACTTCAAGAAAGCAGATTTTAATAAAATCAGAGCACTGATCAGTCAGATTCCTTGCATGGCAGTGAAGCTACTGGGAAGGGCATTTCAAGGTGGGGGCAGATTCCCAGTGAAGTAGACTTCTTTCAATGGGAGGAAATGGAAGACAGGTGGACAGCACAACCAGCCAATGTGGCTAACAAACAGATTAATGAACTTTTCAAAAGAATAAAGGATACATTTAAGAGATAGACTGCTGAGTATTTAAACACAGAGATGCCTACACATCTTAGGGCGGTATTTACTGGAGCAAGACTTGAGCAGCTGGACACAATGGTTAAATATGGAAGATTTAACCAAGTCCCTTATAATGAACGTACCTGTATTTGCGGAGCTCCAGAGATAGAAGACATAAGACACACATTATTTGAATTTCAAATGTATAAGAAAGAGAGAGATCGGTATCTAGGACCGCACATTAGACAAACGACCTATTGGGAACCTTATATTAAAACAACATACAGTATTTCACGTGCGGTCAGAATTCAAAAATTACATATAATACGGCCCTTTATTTGAACAAAACAGTTCAGTTGAGATATGCATATGTGAGTCCGATTGGGGTAAACCATAGGGGTGATACAGAAATATGATTTGCATTTTTATTCTTTTTCTTATTTAATTTGTTTCTTTTATTCTATTTTTATATACAATCTTTAAATGTGCTGTGTTTTATATTCTGTACCTTGATATGGCCTGATGGCTAATCAATAATAAACTAATCTACTAATCTACTAAGAGGTAGAAAGATGGACAAGACATCAAAGAACAGCCCATGGAACTGAATAGCTCACATCAGCAATGCTACAGCTTGGAATGAGCCAAGATAGGCAAAGGATGCTAAGAATAGCCACAGAAGGGGCTTCTGTAAATACGTTCAAAATAAAAAGTATAATGAAAAGTAAAAAGAGCCAGTTTGGTCTAGTAGTTAAGGTGCTGGGCTAGAAACCAGGAGTCTGTGAGTTCTAGTCCCGCCTTAGGCATGAAAGCCGGCTGGGTGACCTTGGGCCAGTCACACTCTCTCAGCCCAACTCACCTCACAGGGTTGTTGTTGTGGGGAAAAGAGGAGGAGGAAGGAGTATTAGGTATGTTCACCGCCTTGAGTTATTTATAAAAAAAATAATAAAGGTGGGATAAAAATTAAATAAATACATTTTAAAAAATTATATTTATTTTGTGCTGGCCAAGTCTCATCTTGGGTATTGTATCCAATTCTGGGCACTACAGTTTAAGAAAGGTTTCAGAGAAGCTGGAACAGGTTCAGAGAATTACAAGGATTAACAGGGTCCTCAGGAAGAGAGATCGAAGGTGCTGAGAATGTTCAATCTTCAGAAAAAAAGACTTAGAAAGGGGTATAATAGCACTCTTCAAATACCTGGAAGGATGTTAAAAAGAAGGAAGTCAAGTCTTATTTTCTCTCATTCCAGAGCATGGAATGTGGAATAATGGTTTTAAGTTATAGAAAAGTAGATCCCTAATAACTTCCTAATAGTAGGAGCAGTTGACAATGGGATGAACTACCCAGACCGGTGGTAGGTTTCCTTTTTTGGATGTGTTCAAGGAAAAGCTAGAGAAGCACCCGTCTGGGATACTTGAATTTGGATGTCTGCACCAAGCCTTGGACTGCAAGGAGGTCAAATCAGTCAATCCTAAAGGAAATCAACCCTGACTGCTCATTGGAAGGACAGATACTGAAGCTGAAGCTCAAATACTTTGGCCACCTAATGCGAAGAGAGGACTCACTGGAAAAGACCCTGATGCTGAGAAAGACTGAAGGCAAAAGGAGAAGGGGACGGCAGAGGATGAGATGGTTAGATAGCATCACCGATGTAATGAACATGAATTTGAGTAAACTCCGGGAGACAGTGGAGGACAGGAAGGCCTGGCGTGCTATGGTCCATGAGGTCACGAAGAGTCGGACACGACTTAACGACTGAACAACAACAACAACAACCAAGCAGAGATGACCTAAATATCCTCTTCCATTTCTATGATTCTATAGCTCTAATAAAAGTAGTATAAACAAATGACAAAGATCAATCTAGACCAGATTGAGAGGCCCAAGTAGGCATCACTACCTTGTTGAAAAAAAGACATTAAAGTAGATGCTAGTGAGCCTGTCCAGGGAAAGCATTTTACAGCTGTGGGGCATCTGCTGAGAAGACCTTTTTCCTAGTGGCCTTTCATCACAAATTTGATTGGATCTGTTGTATTTAACCTTCAGATGAGCTGAGGCACGATGTGTTCCTACAGTATACTAGCTTTTAGGTATTGAAACCCATTGTCCAGACTTTCTCTTATAAGTGGATAATTTGTTGCTGTTGAACTAATGGTCTACATTGCCTCTTTTCTCATTCCCATCAATGCTACATTGAATACCACGAAACATAAATAGAGTTTAATTTTATGAAAGGCAGTCATCCCAGAGTTAAAGCTGGGTCACCGTTCGATTCTCTTTTGCTGGTAGTAGTATCAAGAGAAGACTACAGAGGGTTCAGGATCAAAATCCATTAATTCTAACATTTCTATGATATTTCCAACATCATAGGACTTATTTTACTGGAGAGTGGATTTCTTTTTTCCTCTCCCTGGAGCACATACTTTCATGACTGCTTAAGCATGTCCGCTGCAGGCAATTGAATGACTTGAAGCATCATTTTCAACATGAGCTACAGCAATAAAGAAAACTGAACATGGAAGAAGAAAAGAAAACCTAAGTCTTCTGAGGGCACCGTTGCTCTAAAGCAGAGGATAGGCAATCTGGGGCCTTCCAGAAATTGCTTATCTACAACTCTCAGCGTCCCTCACATTCACAGGAATGCTGCAAGTTATAATTCAGCAACATCTGGGGAGTCAGAGATTGAAGAAGTAATTTATTTATTTATGTACTTGCCTGGGTTTATATGCTGCTTCAATCCAACAGGACTCTGAGCAGTTTACAATCCCTTCTTAGAGTAAAAGGTTTAAAATAAAAAAAGATGGCATGTTAAAATGAAAAAAATAGTACAAAATAAGAACAGCAAATTTGCAAAGAACAGGGGAACATGTCACATATGGATGAGATTGGGAAAAAGCTCTCCTTTTTCCTCCCTCCCTCCCTCCCTCCCTCCCTCCCTCCCTCTCCTTCCTTCCTTCCTTCCTTCCTTCCTTCCTTCCTTCTTTCCTTCGCCTGTTTTAGATCATACACTATATTTCTGCATGTGCTTCATGCCTCAAAATAGAGGGAAAGTCTGCCACTGATTTTCAACAATTGTGACTCAAGATTTCATGGGCTCTGTACTGTCCTGGAGTATAGAGACTCACTTGTGCTTTAGAATAAAAAGGCAATACTTGATACAAGTATACTATAAAAACAGATAAAAAACAACAACCATGAAAGGCAGATCTGTGAAAAATCCAACCTGGTGTAAAACCTCAGTGATTACACAGAGTTCAAATCATTGACGGACCCAAGATGGAAATGTGTTTGGCTGCACACAGAAAATAACAAAACTAATTTAAGCTGTCTTCCTTGGTAAGAAGTATTAAAATGGAGTTTTCAGCAGGAAGATCCTCTTTCCCACTCTAATTAAAATAATCAATTAAACAACCATGGTCTCTTTTCTCCATTTTCAAATCAATTCTGCTGATTCTAAGATTGCTTTTTTCCTAAGTTAATGGCCTACCTCTTGACAGCAAGCAGCTTGTTGTCAATATTGTCTTAGAAGCTACTATTTTGCAGGTTTCCTGATACGCTGAAGTTCAACTCTTAAAATTCCTAGCAGGTGTGGGCTTTGTCCATGCAAGTTAGAAATCTTGGGAGTTTCCACTATGAAGACCCTTGCCCACATTCCAGTTAAAGAAAACAATGAAAGTTTTCTGAATATACATATAAATAAATAGAAATTAACTTAATTAAGTTGCAATGATTTGATAGAATATTCTTAATTAATGAAATCCTTTTTCCCTTTTGCAACTCAATTCATGCACTTGTTTTTATGATTTTAATCTCTTGTTATTCGAATTGAATGGTAAACCACCCAGAGTTATTTGGCAAGATGGGCGGTGAAGAAATATGAGAAATAAATAAATAAATAAATAAATTCCAGTCATTCCAAGATAAACTTTTGTTTATTTGCTAACCTGTCTGATTTATTCCTGTCCAAGATGGGTGAGAAACTTGCCATAGGCCAATTTTAAGGAGCTTTCGGATTCATTCCTCATTATCCAGTTATATTCTTCATATGAATAAATAGAAATTAACTTAATTAAGTTGTAGTGATTTCTTAATAGGCTCTGCTGATCAAACTCTCTGTTTATACTTGGATATTTGTTTTTCTTAATTTATTCCGGATGGTATTTTATACCTGCCTCAAGCATCTGTTATTGTGGAAACAAAAAATCAAAACTGCCAAGATTAAGGATTTAATTAAAGATTGCAATGAAAATGTGCTTTTCCTTTATTTGGCAAGTGGCTAAGGACCTGGGTTTGTCAAGGAAGAGTAAGTCTATGATGTGGATGATGGTGGTGGTGGTGGTGATTATTATTATTATTCACTTTAAAAGGGGACTGTAGAAATAATTTTAAAGTCCAATTAGTTATTTTAGCAGGATAGTAAATCTAGTTTACGCAAACACTTGGGCTATCTTCAGAAAATGTCAAGATGGGAGCCAGAGCCATGCAATTGAAGTAAAAAAGTGTAGACTTTCAACTCATGGTTTCTGTTTCAGGAACTTATCAGCTCCATCTGACCGCAACTTTCATCTTCTTCTCCTTCCTTTTCACCTATTCACTTTTCTTTCAAATATTTATTTTTGATTCAGTCCTCTTCATTCTATCTCTATGACCAAACCATCTCAAAGCAGTTCTTTTCTACTAATCATTCATTTTTGTGTTCAGGCCACATTTATTTACCATCCATTTATTTTTGAACCACTCTCTTCTTGTTTTGGCACTTCCTAAGTATCACATTCTCACTGCATTCCACATTTATCTTTATTTTACTACATACTTTTCTATCAGCATTTGCTAATAAACTAAATAAAAGGGAGATCTAATAAAAGCCTCTCAGCTAACCAGCACTCAAAATAAGTACAGGTAGTCTTCGACTTGTGCACCGATCTCCACACATAAAACAAATTCACGCACAGGCGTCTTCCAACCACACCAAACCCAAAACAACCAAAAGTCCCATGGTGATTGACGAGTGGCAACGGGGGCAGGACTGTGAAATCCGGAAGCTCCTAGTCATCATCCAACATCAACTTCGCTGGACCGGTCATGTTGTTCGAATGCCTGACCATCGTCTTCCAAAGCAGCTACTTTACTCCCAACTTAAGCACGAGTACAGGGCGAAAGGGAGAAAAGAGCTAAAAGGAAGGCACGTCAGGCAGACCCTCATCATGACCGTCTCCCACCTGGAAACCTATGCCCTCATTGTGGGAGGTTGTGCGGATCCAGAATTGGCCTTTATAGCCACTTACGGATCCACTGTTAAAATTTTACCTTTGGAAGACAGTCTTACTCGGCTACGAGTGATCGCCAATGATGATGAATGATGATGATTCATTTAGTGAATGTTTGAAGTTATGACGACACTGAAAAAAGTTACTTGTGACCGGTCCTCGCACTTACGACCATTGCAGCATCCCTGCGGTCACGTGATCAAAATTCAGGTGCTTGGCAACCAGCAAGTATTTATGACAAAATAAAATTCTCTTTCTTCACCCGGACTACCTTGAAGTTCTGACAGTTGTGTGCAGTGGAAATGGGATCCTTAAGAAGTATAGGTAATAAAATGAAAAGAAAGAGGGTCAAGAATGAAAGGGTGCAGAATGAATGCAGGCTGAAATCAAAAGCAAGTGACTAGCCTGAAAGGAAGGGGAAGACCAAGTGTCATAAAGTGATGGATTTTATAACATCCTCAAAAGAAAGAGATGAGAAATTTAAAGAAAAAAATAAAAGCGGGGGGGAGATTATTTAGAAATGGAAGAGACAAGGAGTGTTTGCAAAGATGAAATGGTATGGAGAGACTTAAGGAACAATGTTGGTGTAAATTAGATTTAATTTTTCTTTTTCTCTTATTCCTGCTTTTGATTTCTTTTGCTTATGACTTCTTGCTCTTTTCCTGGGCTTTGCATACCACTGCTTGACAACATAGGGAATAGCAGGATGGGTATTGGATATACCCATAAAACCTGGGTGACACCTTCAACACGCCTTTCTTTTTAAACCATATTTTACATAATTGAGGGATTCACTGACCAAGTACCATGAGCTTAATGAGAAACACCTGGCCTCTGGCTCAGTTTATAATTGGCACTCAATCAAACAAGGCACGTTCATATTCCCAATGCACTAGAGAAACAAAACCTCTCCATGGATAATGCAAATTAACTTTGTCTCATGAATACTTGATCTGAATAATTTTCTCCAAAAGATTGACTTGATTGGAAGGTTAAAGTAATCCTAGACAAGCACTGCAAGGTAATTGTCCTGCTTTATATAGGCTGTTCAGAATGGAAAACCAAGATTGAAATGGACCTATTTGTTTCACTGTGCTAATATAGTCTAGCAGATACCAGCAGATTAATGTCCATAAAACTGTTTATGTCTTGGTACTTAAGCCTTTAAACTCTGCAATCTTCTGACAGAAGGGCAGACTTGCCTCTGTGCAAAAACAAAGATGGTTCCATCATTGTTCATATCATGCACTGAACAATATGGTGACAAGCCTTCCTTTTTTCTGGCCTGCAAAGCCAGATCTGATCATCACTGCTGAAAACCAACAGCATAGTTTCCTGTCATTTTGAGGTGGAGAGCATACAAAATCTGTTGTGTGAGCTCTAAAGGAGTCAGATCATGTGTAACGTGGTGAGCCCACTCGTTTTGTAGTCCTCAATCCCACAAAAAAAAAAAAGAATGATGCTTTTGGACCTGAAAAGGCTGTCTGCCCCAATAAAGCATTTTACAGGTTTATCAGATTACAATCTACAATTTCAAAAGAGTTGTGTGTGGAAGTATTGCAAGAAAATGATCTGCTTGGGACTTTTGTTTTAAAAAAATGCTTTTAATATATAAAAAATAAAAAATAAAAACAGAAACAAAGAAGAAGCAACCCAAAAGATAAAATAATAACTCATTCAGCTCAGGTCTAAATGCATATTTAAAGCCTGATCATCCAAAATTATATTAATCTTTTCATTATATCAATAGTGAACTAGTTCATAAACAAAAAAGAAACAGATACTGGTGATCCAGCATTGTAAATCTGGGGTCCCACTGTTTTTCCAGTTCTGATCTTTTTTTTTTTTTTTTGCTGTCCACTATGCTCAACAAATCTTTAATTCTTCATAAAAGGATAAGTTCCAAGCTTTTAGTGTACAATTCAAAATTGCATAGATGTCTTTAAATCATATTGTTCCTCTAACATCTTATTAACCAACTATGGATCTCAAACCAAACCAGTAATAGTAGGACAAGCCCATATAATATGAGTATGGGTCCTCTTGTGCATTTTAAAACATTCTCTGGGGAAATCTAGTCAAGAAAAAGACTATTTTCTTCAATTAGTCTAATCTTATGATCTAAGGAATATTTGTTGTTTATTCGTTCAGTCGCTTCCGACTCTTCGTGACTTCATGGACCAGCCCATGCCAGAGCTTCCTGTCAGCTGTCACCATCCCCAGCTCCCCCACGGTCGAGTCCGTCACCTCCAGAATATCATCCATCCATCTTGCCCTTGGTCGGCCCCTCTTCCTTTTGCCTTCCACTTTCCCTAGCATCAGCATCTTCTCCAGTGTATCCTGTCTTCTCATTATGTGGCCAAAGTACTTCAGTTTTGCCTTTAATATCATTCCCTCAAGTAAGCAGTCTGGCTTTATTTCCTGGAGTATGGACTGGTTTGATCTTCTTGCAGTCCAAGGCACTCTCAGAATTTTCCTCCAACACCACAGTTCAAAAGCATCTATCTTCCTTCGCTCAGCCTTCCTTATGGTCTAGCTCTCGCAGCCATAGGTTACTATGGGGTCTAAGGAATATACTTAATAGGATTTTAGACCCTTAGTCATTGATTTATTAATATGGGATATTTCAACTCATTATTCTGGGTACTAGCAAATAACTATCCATCTTGGTGATACTCTCTCATTATTATTATTTTTAAATACTATAGATTTAGAAAAATCTAAAACATAGGCCATTACAGAGAGTAATGCATGAGTTGTAGAAGGACCAAATAGTGAAATCAAGAGATATTTTAATTGAATATACTGCAATTTCATTTTTGTTGTTGTTGTTCAGTCGTTTAGTCGTGTCCGACTCTTCGTGACCTCATGGACCATAGCACACCAGGCCTTTCTGTCCTCCACTGTCTCCTGGAGTTTACTCAAATTCATGTTCATTACATCGGTGATGCTATCTAACCATCTCATCCTCTGCCGTCCCCTTCTCCTTTTGCCTTCAGTCTTTCCCAGCATCAGGGTCTTTTCTAGTGAGTCCTCTCTTCGCATTAGGTGGCCAAAGTATTTGAGCTTCAGCTTCAGTATCTGTCCTTCCAATGAGCAGTCAGGGTTGATTTCCTTTAGGATTGACTGATTTGACCTCCTTGCAGTCCAAGGGACTCTCAAGAGTCTTCTCCAGCACCACAGTTCGAAAGCATCCATTCTTCGGCGCTCAGCCTTCCTTATGGTCCAACTCTCACAGCCATACATTACTACTGGGAAAACCATAGCTTTAACTATACGGACCTTTGTTGGCAAGGTGATGTCTCTGCTTTCTAATATGCTGTCTAGGTTTGCCATAGCTTTCCTCCCAAGGAGCAAGCGTCTTTTAATTTCATGGCTGCAGTCACCGTCTGCGGTGATCTTGGAGCCCAAGAAAATAAAATCTGTCACTGCTTCCATTTCTTCCCCTTCTATTTGCCAGGAAGTGATGGGACCAGATGCCATGATCTGAGTTTTTTTAATGTTGAGTTTCAAGCCAGCTTTTGCACTCTCCTCTTTCACCCTCATCAAGAGGCTCTTTAGTTCCTCTTCGCTTTCTGCCATTAGGGTGGTATCGTCTGCATATCTGAGGTTGTTGATATTTCTCCCGGCAATCTTAACTCCGGCTTGTGATTCATCCAGCCCGGCATTTCTCATTTTTAGGCAATCCAAATTCCTCTTCTAGTAATGCCAAATATTTACAAAACTTGATTGGCAATAAACTGATCTAGTGTATTGACATTCCGGATTGCTCATGATTTCCAAACCAAAGATTTACCTGCCATTTTCAAAGCAGAATTCTTGCAGAGTGTATGTTTATCATACAAATAAGAGTCAAAATTGTACTTCTATCCCAAAAGCTTTCAAATCTAATTTGCATCCTTTAATGTAAGAAACGTGCTTGGAATAGCTTACCTATAACCCTACCTTCTGCTTCAAGTGTGACTTGGCTGAGTTTAGCTCTATAACAAGCATGACAGCATCACTGTGCAGGTGCTGGCACTAGAAGGTTTCTTTTATTTTTAGAAAGGTATGTGAGTTTGCTGTACTTCAGCTGTGTTCACAAAGTGCTTCGTGGTAGGAGTGTGCACATGGTAATTACACTAGATTTATAAACTCGCCTTTCCTTCCCTTCTCTTTCTCACATACAGATACCCCTACATGGAACTCACACAAGCCCTATTCAGGCATTGTAAAACAGGTTGTCCTCTCCCCACAACTGTAGACAATAAACTGCACCCTGCTGGGAGATCATACTTATAATATACAGTAGGGTCCAGAAAGCTTCTGCATGTATTGTGAGTGAAGGGAAGGAAGAAGTCACAAACTAAGAGATGGTAACTGAACTAGGATAATGACATTGAGTAGAACCTGAGTAGGAAGATGTAAATAATCCAGTCAACTGAAAAATAAAACTACCGACAACAGAAAAGCTATACCCAGTGCTCCAAAGTAAACATACTGTATAGGACACTGCATGTTCTGTATGGAAGGCGTAGTTATATGCGAGAATTCCCTGAAGTCAGAAAATGGAAAACCAAATGGAATACAGACTGAGTCAGACATTTATGAAAGTGTCCAGTAAACCCACTAAACAGTACAGAAGTGATTATGGCATTATTGAATCCTGGTAAACCAATTAGATGGTTCTCGTTTCTTATTACAGAAAAGGTAATTGGCTTTGGAGAGGCCAGATTTCACATGAAGACTATTATATGTAGCTCCCCAATGATGGGATGATGGGAAAGGAAGAGATTAGCAATGTTGCAAAGGGAGGAGGAGGAGGAGGAGGAGGAGGAGGAGGAGGAGGAGGAGGAGGAGGAGGAGGAGGAGGAGACTACTTAAATGTTGTATCCATACAGATTCATACATAGTATCCATCATTCTATTCATACTACAGTATTCACTTTCAGGGGAAACAGCATTATGCAAAATGTAGGAAAAGAGTAAGAGGTAATAAGCAACGGAAATTAAAGACAGGAGAGAATAGAGGGGGGAAAATCCAGCTAAATCAAATTTACATCTCAAACCTTTCACTATACTTGCCATATATTTCTTTCTTTGCAAACCATATTTGCTTCCACTACATCTACTGTATATGTTAATTTACATCTTACATTGCCTTTTGTTCTTTAAGCTTCTCATCTCTTTTTAAGGATCCCAGCAAACTCCACCCAACAATGCTTTTCTCAGTCTTCCTCTTCCTTTCAACCCATTCACTGTTCCTTCATATATTAGCTCCCCAATTCAATCCTCATTCATTCTTTCAGCATGTCCATACAACCTTTTACACATAGTATAAACAATAATGTTGTAGTCAAGAGTGTGAGATATTCCTTGAAATGTTCTCAGTTGAATTCTTCCCACCATTAACTGACAAACAGTTAAGTGGCCTTGGAATTTACTTGTTTAAAAATTTAAACAAACAGTTAAGCTTATCTTCTTTTCTTCCATGAAACTAACAGTACCTTACTTGTGAATGGTACAATGAAACTATTCTGCTTTTCTTCTTGTCTACATTATAAAATTATCTAGATGAAAACTCACAGGTTGACTCTGGGACAGCTAGTTTCTCTTTGACCATGCCACCTCATAGGGTTCTTTTATGGGGATAAAATTATCCCCATGGAAGCCACCTTGAGTTTCTAGAAGAAGGGGTGAAGGGTAGAAATCTAACAACAGTTGAGTACTCATTGTCATAAACTGTTTCATGAAACAAATGGTCACTTAGTTGGAAGGAGCCATTTATGTCATCACGTCTAGTCTGCTGTTCAGAGCAGAAAACCAAATTAAATCATCCTCAACAGATAGCTTATCCTGCTTCCATCTGAATACAACCTGTAATGGAGAACCTTTCTCCTTCCTAGCTAAATCGGTTCCAGTGTTGACCTGCTGTTACTATTTTTCCTACCTTTCTATTTAAATCTGCTTTCCTGTAACTTACTGTAAATCCTTTATTCCGTTACTTTCTATCTCTGGAATAAGAGAACAGGTCTTGATTTTATTCTGAGCAATGTTCTTTCAGAAGGATGTCTGAAAGGATGCCTTCTGCTATAAGGCAAAGGAGAAGTTGTAATGGAAGAAAAATATTAGGCTTGCACAATCCTACCCTGTGGAACTAGGATGTGAGCATCCCAGAGCAGGGGAATGAGAGGCAAATGATGAAATGTGAGTGATGACATCATCACACAAATGCCATGACTTAATAATTGGGTCAGATGTTAGGATGCAAGTATGAATTGTGGTATTTGCATGATGACATCACAGTGATGATGGTGTGGCTTACAGGCTATTGCTCACTCATAATTTTAAGACTTAAGACAGGCAACCTGAATGTTCTAGAGTACAAAACCATAATCATTAGCCACTGGCTGGGGTTCATGGGAATTGAAGTCCTAAACATCCAGAGGGTACCAGATCTCTGTCTCTACTACAAGATCATTGTCTAGGTCACAGCTTTCCAAACTGTGTGTCGCGACACAAAAGTTTGTCACCTGCGGAGCCCAGGTGTGTCGCATCAAAACCCGGAAGTGCTGATGGCGCGCTGCCGCCACGTGCAACTGCACACATGGGTGCGGCTGCGGGCCATCAGCACTTCCGGGTTTTTGCATGGCACACAAGGACACTGCTGCCGCCACCACTGTGGCGCACGAAAATCCAAAAGCGCCGCAGTGGCGGCGGCGCGCAAAAACCGAAAGCAGCGGCGGCGGTTCCGGGTTTTTGCACGCCACCACAGCGGCGGCGCTTCCAGGTTTTCTCGCGCGCCGCCGATGGTGTGTCGCCGCAGGAAAACTTTGGAAAGCCCTGGTCTAGGTTATAATGTTCACCAAAGCAGTTTTTAATACAGTTCTTTTGCCCCACTTTCCCAAAAAATACATTTGAGCATTCCTAGGGATCCTATTTCCCATCTGCCTATTCCAACTTCTTTGATTCTGTCTCCCAGCCACCTAGCCCATATCATCTCTCTGATATTCACTACTGCATCTTATGGCAACTCAGCAGCAAGTTTATAAATAATCATAATATGCCACTGGGGAAGGTTGATCCAAAAGAATAGCTTACTCTGAAAATGCTTTTTCTTTTTCTGTTGCTCAGTTTTCTTGCATTAATAATACAGTACCGGTAGTGCATGGGTTATATAAGCCCTGATTTTCATAATTCTGACATTATGCAAGGGGGCAGGAAGATGCTGACCACTGTTTTCATGGAACTCTTGAGGACTGCTTTTAACACAAAGGAAAGCTGACTGTATTGGTGAAGCAAAGAAAAGCATTATGGAACAGAGTTGGCAAGATGGAGCTATTTCAAGAAGAGGACACCAAATACAAAATCTAAAGCTTCTACTAAAGTATAATAATAGGGATGTTATGGGAACATGGCACAGTATCTTAGGCATTGACAGGATATTTTGAGAATGTAAAGCTTTGATATTTGGAGAAAAATGGTCTCTTATCAGCTCCTATATTATAGAAGCTTTGTTCACTATCTGAGCTGGTCACAGATTTCTCTGTACTGTTCCATCCCAAATGTACAAAATGGGTCTTTTCACCAGATGGTTGAGACCTGGGTCAAGCCCCAAAATGCCAATTAAAATGTGAGTAAATGAACAACAGGGGGTGGCTCAGCGGGTAAGACACCAGGCTTGTCGATTGGAAGGTCACAATTTCGGAGGTTCGAATCCCTAGCCCCGCGTGACAGAGTGAGCTCCCGCACTAGCCCCAGCTCTTGCCAACCTAGCAAGTTGAAAGCATGCAAATGCAAGTAGATAAATAGGTACCACTTCGGTGGGAAGGTAACAGCGTTCCATGCGCGTCATGCCGGCCACATGACCGTGGAAGCATCTTCGGACAGCGCTGGCTCTTTGGCTAACAAATGGAGATGAGCACCGGCCCCTAGAGTCGGACACGACTGCACAAATGTGCGGGGGGAACCTTTACCTTTTTTAAATTAATAACAGCTAAAGAGGGACAAAGCGTTAAATAAAAGTTCTAGATTTAACTTGTGTAGAACTTGGTGGAATAGAAAAAATATGAAATTTGTCCAGAGACATTTGTTGTTAGGTAAAAACAAAATTGTTTTTGCCCTTTGTGGTTAAGTGAAAAAGGTATCATCCTGGAGAAAATCTATGTGGATTCTAAGAGTCAACCCCAGCTTCATAGCACATAATGAATCAATCACTCAATCGATTTTTTAAAAAAGTAAAGTCTTTATTTTTCAGTCAAGCTCAACTGTTAGTGACTTCATGAATTACAACAACAGAATTTTTAAAATTTCTTTGTCTAGCCTACAGCCTTGTGAATTCCTAGTAGTCCCTCATCCAAACACTTCTTTTTATTAGGAAAGTAATTAAACATAGAACTGTCAACATTGTAATGCCCTTGTCCAAATCTATGGTAGATCTGCATCTGGAATCCTGTATATAGAAAGCCAGTTTGGTCTAGTGGGTAAGGTGCTGGGCTAGAAACCAGGAGACTGAGAGTTCTAGTTCCACCTTAGGCATGAAAACCGGCTGGGTAACCTTGGGCCAGTCCCTGTCTCTCAGCCCTAGGAAGGAGCCAATGGCAAACCAGGAGTCTGTGAGTTCTAGTCCCGCCTTAGGCATGAAAACCGTCTGGGTAACCTTGGGCCAGTCCCTGTCTCTCAGCCCTAGGAAGGAGCCAATGGCAAACCAGGAAACTGAGAGTTCTAGTCCCGCCTTAGGCATGAAAGCTGGCTGGGTGACCTTGGGCCAGTCCCTGTCTCTCAGCCCAACTCACCCTCACTGGGTGGTTGTTGTGGGGAAAATAGGAGGAGGAAGAATTAGGTATGTTCGCCGCCTTGAGTTATTTATAAAAATAATAAAGGCGGGATAAAAATAAAATAAATAAAATATAGTTAGGACTGCCTTGAAAAGGAATGTAGTAGAGCTGGAGATAGTGTAGAAGAGGGCAGCTAAATTGGTTGGGGACTTGCTCATCTTCCTTATGAGAAATAGCTAGATTTTGAGAACTCTTTAGCTTAGAAAAAAGACAATGGAGGTGGGGCCTGTTTGAGGTGCAGAAAACCATGCAGAAGACCAAGGCACTGGACAGGGAGAAGTTCCAGTGTTGCCAAACTTCATGCAGGCTTGCTAGGAGATTGCAGGGCTTCAATCACTTAATCCTGCCAGCATGACTCGTGTATAGATTATCCATTTTACTATAACTTCCAAAGAGTCATCACTGCACCATCTTCTTCAGTTTTTGTTGTGTGCCAGATGAATAAAATACTACAAGTTTTGGACAGAACAATTCTCATGGAGTACTTTTGTCTGTAGCATAATGCAATTCAGCTCTTCCCTGGGTGGAATGTTTCATTGATTCTGAGTGAGAAAGTGTTACTGATATTTTTTTAAAAAAAATATGGTAACACTATGTTTAATCACACTTGAAATAACACTAACCCTCTACAAAACATGTCTCCCCCAGGTACTAATAGATTTCTTTGTATCACTTTCTAGGTCAATGGAACAGAGATTGAATATGAATTTGAAGAAATTACATTGGAAAGGGTAAGTTAATTATTTTTCACACTGTAGAGGCATAGTTAGAAATACAAATAAAACAGCTTGTTAGATGGCATCCTTCATTTTCCATTTAAGTAGTCTGAGTGGAATTCACATTATTTAACTGTGACAAAAGCCTATCAACCCAGATTTATTATAGGTTTGAAATATCAAAAATACATGGTGGGCTGCAAGGGAGCATTTTCCTTTAAAAAGATGTTTGCCCTTTTACTTTAAAATGTTGACACTGTTAAGCGTGGTGGTTAGAAATTCATCAACTGTTCTCTGTATTACAGTGCAATGTTTCTGCATTTTATTTTAACTGAAGTTCCATACATAGGCATATATAAGATGTGCATACTGGCTACATTCCCCCAACACTCTTAAACTGGATGCTGAATTAATTGGATCCTTTTATGGATCCCTCTAGAGCAGGGTTTCTCAGCCAGGGTTCCATGGAGCCCTAGGGTTCCATGAGAGGACACTAGGGGTTCCCTGGGAGATCATGATTTATTTATTTTTTTAATATATTTTATTGAGTTTTAAATATACATAGATAAAAGTTTGAAAAGGAAAAAGAAATAGAAGTACAAATCAAAGAAAGAAGAGAAAAAGTGTAGTAAAGCAAAAGAAAAAAAGAGAAAGATGAAACAGAAATTAGTCAACTTCTGATTTATCTCTTCAAGTTAATTTTAAAAAAATTATCTTACATGCTAGGTCTATATATAATATTGAAAAACATTTCTTGTCTAATATATCAGTTTATATATATTTTAATCTTCAAATCCCCATATAAGCTTTGCCCCTCCTGCATTTTGCAAATAGTCCGTTAATGGTTTCCACTCTTTAAGAAAATAATAATTTGAATTTTCTTTTAATAAACATGTCAATTTATCATTTTCTGCCATGTCCATCACTTTTAACATCCAGTCTTGTATCGTAGGTATAATCTGATTTTTCCAATTTTGTGCATATACAAGTCTTGCTGCTGTAATCATATATTGCATGATTCTTATAATTTTTTTTCCTATTTGTTCTTCTGTTATTCCCAATAAGAATAATTCTGGTTTAAATGGAATTCGAATTTGTAAAATATTTTGCATCAATGAATGTATCTGAGTCCAAAATTTCTTTGCTATCTCACATGTCCACCACATATGGTAAAATGACCCCTCTTTTTTTTTTGCATTTCCAACACAAGTTGGAAACATTCCCATACATTTTAGCTAACTTTTGTGGGGTCATATACCATCTATACATCATCTTATAAAAGTTTTCCTTCAAATTATAACACAAAGTAAATTTTAGTCCTTTGATCCACATATCTTCCCATTGTTGCATTTGAATATTATGTCCAATATTTTTTGCCCATTTAATCATGCAGTCTTTAACTTGTTCCTCTACCATTTCACCTTTTAACAATAATTTATACATATTAGCTATTAAATGGTCATCTGTCTCACATAATGGTATCTCAAATTCCGATTTATTTTAAAAATTATTTCAAATTTGGGCAACTTCACATTAAAGAGGTAAGTTTCATTCTTTATTTTCAGCTTAAGAACACTGTTAATGCATGTATACAAGCCTACACATGAAACAAATATAATAATTTGGCCTATATTTGAGCCTGAATGTGCAGGGGTTCCCCGAGGCCTGAAAAATATTTCAAGGGTTCCTCCAGGGTCAAAAGATTGAGAAAGCCTGCTCTAGAGTAGCTGTATTTGGGCTACCACAGAGCTATATTCCCATCACATTTTAAAGGTTTAGGGAAGATTGGCCAGATCATCACAAAGAATAATTGGAAACAGCAAAGGACACATCTGACCCTGAGTTATTGGGGCATTTTTAATCATCACTCCTTAATTAGAGTATCAAAAGGTCATTTAACAGCACACAAGCCTCCCAAGATAATATTTTGGAATGCCACATAGTTTTGAATAGATGCATCAAGTTGATACTGAATGAAGGCCAATATGATTGCCCTATGGAACATCCTCCCCCCAGAGATAAGACAGGCCCCTTCACTCCTGGACTTCAGGAAAAAATTAAAAACTTGGCTCTGTGATCTCGCCTGGGGCAAGAAGGAAAGTGGTCAAGCCTGGGGATGGCTGATTTCCTAGAGCCGCCTCAAATATTTTAAATATGTTCTATATTTATGTAACATACCGAGGCATCTCCCTTCTAGCCACAGCAGGCAAAATCCTGGCAAAGATCATTGCAAACCGTCTCCTATCTGTATCAGAAGACATCCTCCCTGAAACGCAAAATGGCTTCCGCCCTTCCAGGGGAACAGTGGATATGATCTTCACTGCACGACAGCTTCAAGAAAAATGCAAGGAGCAAAACCGCCCTCTGTACATGGCGTTTATTGATCTGACTAAAGCTTTTGATACTGTAAATCGTACTGCTCTCTGGACCATCCTTCTGAAAATCGGATGCCCTGATAAATTTGTGAACATCTTGCGGTTACTCCATGACAACATGATGGCAACAATCCTGAATAACAATGGCTCTCAAAGCGATCCATTTAAAGTGGAATCCGGCGTTAAACAGGGATGTGTTATTGCTCCAACCTTATTCGCTATCTTCATCGCTATGATTATGCACCTTGTTGAAGAGAAACTTCCTACTGGTGTAGAAATTATATATCGAACAGATGGAAAGCTTTTTAATCTTAGTAGGCTGAAAGCAAAAAATAAGGTAATTGCAACTTCTGTTATAGAACTTCAATATGCTGATGATAACGTAGTCTGTGCACACTCCGAGGAAGATCTTCAAACTATCCTAAACATCTTTGCAGAAGCATATGAAAAGCTCGGCCTCTCGATTAACATTAAAAAAACCAAAGTGCTTTACCAGCAAGTTCGAACCAATCCCTCTGCAGCGCCATCAATCCAGCTTAAAGGTGTGTCACTAGAAAATGTCGACCACTTTTCTTATCTCGGCAGCCATCTATCAACAAAAGCCGACATCGACGCTGAAATTCAGCATCGCCTGAGCTCTGCGAGTGTAGCTTTCTCCCGAATGAAGCGTAGAGTGTTTGAGGATCGGGACATTCGCAGGGAGACCAAAATGCTTGTTTACAAAGCCATTGTACTACCAACCCTTCTGTACGCCTGTGAAACATGGACCCTCTACAAATGCCACCTCCAACTTCTTGAAAGATTCCATCAACGCTGCCTCCGAAAAATTCTGCAAATTACTTGGGAAGATAGGCGGACTAATGTTAGCGTATTAGAAGAAGCGAAAACCACCAGCATTGAAACAATGATCATCCAACATCAACTTCGCTGGACCGGTCATGTTGTTCGAATGCCTGACCATCGTCTTCCAAAGCAGCTACTTTACTCCCAACTTAAGAATGGAAAACGGAATATTGGTGGACAGCAAAAGAGATTCAAAGATACTCTCAAAGCTAATTTTAAAAAATGTAATATCAGCATTGAGAACTGGGAAGCCCTAACTCATGAGCGTTTCAATTGGAGGTCAGCCTTTATTAATGGCACTATGGACTTTGAAGAAGCACGAGTACAGGGCGAAAAGGAGAAGAGAGCTAAAAGGAAGGCACGTCAGGCAAACCCTCATCATGACCGTCTCCCACCCGGAAACCTATGCCCTCATTGTGGGAGGTTGTGCGGATCCAGAATTGGCCTTTATAGCCACTTACGGATTCACCGTTAAAATTTTACCTTTGGAAGACAATCTTACTCGGCTACGAGTGATCGCCAATGAATGAATGGTTGTGAACTGCCCAGAGTCCCTCCTTGAGGGGGAGATGGGTGGTCATAGAAATTTAATAAATAAATAAAAATGATTGGTGTGCATCACTGCAGCTTGACCTGACATAGATAATGGATTGTCCCTTGTCTTAAGTTTCAGATGGTATACAATGAGTGTTTGCTTAGCGCCTTCCATTTCTTAGCAAAAGCCATAGCTGAAAAACCCAGCATAGGAGAAAATATCACTTGCATTGTTTGGGGGCCTGGTAAGTAGCAGCTCTGTGAATCACTGGCAGTAAAAATTCAATTATGTCTATTGCCAAAGGAAGGGGGTGGGGTTTTTTTTTGTTTTTAAAAAAGTCTAATTTACCATTATGTGAAATGTGCTACAAAGTACACTCTTACTGCCCTACCACACCTGGGGACAGCCCTGTGTCTGCTTCTAGAAAAGCCCTGGGCTTCACATGAAGCCATCTGCAATTCAGGAGAGGCATATTACAAGCAGACACAAACTGATTTGTCTGCTAACGCTAGAAAATATAATTATGTCTTTTTGGACACCTCTGCACTGGCAGAAGTATGCGTGTGGGTCGCCAGCCTTTGTTTTGCAATTGGACAGGTTAATTTGTCACCATGATTCCAGCCTTCCAGCAAAAACTTAACCATAGCTCATGTGCCATGGTGGAAAGAAATACTGTATGGCTGCCTGATCAAAACCACACAGATCAGTCAACTCCCAAATGCTCCTTCAGAATGTATCCTCTTCATTGCCTTATGGGGCAATGAATACTTATAGGGAAGGTGCCATATATACCTCTAGGGAGAAGGTGTTCCATAGCATGGGGACCACTAGAGAGCAGGATTCCTATGGGCCCATGTCTCCTTGATATCTCCTGGAACTGGGATTCTAAGCCTCTCCTTTTATGTGCATGAATCAATCAATCAATCCTCCATCTAGAATTGTCAGCCCTTCCAGGTAAACCAGACAGGAAACATGACTAGATGAACTAATTCTACTTTATTGAATGTTGCAAGTCTGAAAGTACAAGTCTCCCGCCCTCCCTATTTATCGCTTGAGTGGTCAGGTCTTTCCTAAGTTTCTTCTTTAGACCATTACCCTCTCATGGACTCCCTTTCCTTTTATCTGATTGTTCCTGAGGTAGACTTGGCTCGGCCACCGTGCTTGGGGCGGGGAAGGGAGTAGTTATTCCTGGGGATGGCTGGCGCCTTAGAGTGCTCCTCACATCTATATGATCCTTTATTGCCATCTGGATTTTTATTTTATATTTATATATTGCATTTTTATGTATATTTCATATTATTATGACTATGGTTTTTAACTTGTTAGCAGTGTTGTAAACCGCCCAGAGTCCCTCTTCTGGGGGGAGATGGGCGGTGGCAAAATTTGAAAAGTAAATAAATAAATAAATAAATCTCTTCCCTCTGTTCCCCAAGGTCGCCCTCACATTGCATCACAAGAATATTTAGAGGTATATTCAAAAGGTTGCTGGAAACCTCTTTCCTGGAAAAAAAAATTAGAAAAATCCAGAAGGACTTCTTCTAAGGAAGAAATTCCATAATCTTGGGGTCATCACTTAAGAATTTGTATCCCTGGTATTTATCCGTCTAAGTGATGGAAGGAGGTCAAGCATGTACCTGAACTTCAGGAAGCTTTGTAATCCTTATGTAATCCAGTTTGTTTCTATAATTGTGTTAACCCTAGGAATTAAGCCCAGGAAATGTAAACACAAATGTAAACACACATGAGATCAATGCTATATATAGGGATTCATGGGAGACTGTATCAAGCTTGTTTTAGTTCACTTTCTATTATATGTGTGTTCCATTGTATGATTATTTATTTATTTTCTATAAGGCGGCGAACATACCTAATACATACAGTTAGAACACAGCCACACAGCCCAGAAAACCCACAACAACCATACCTAATGCTCCTTCCTCCTCCTATTTTCCCCACAACAACAACCCTGTGAGGTGAGTTGGGCTGAGAGAGAGGGACTGGCCCAAGGTCACCCAGCCGGCTTTCATGCCTAAGGCGGGACTAGAACTCTCAGTCTCCTGGTTTGCCATTGGCTCCTTCCAAGGGCTGAGAGACAGGGATTGGCCCAAGGTCACCCAGCCAGCTTTCATGCCTAAGGCGGGACTAGAACTCTCAGTCTCCTGGTTTGATAGTGATGATATATCAGCTTGCTTTAAAAAAAATCATCTGGACAAAAATTCTTATAACTTTTTGTATTCCCCTTTCCTAATATAAAGATTTTTTTGCAAATTACTCTCCTTAATATATGTCATTTCTGCATATTTTCCATAATATAAACAGTTTTGTGTGCACTTTTTGTTTGAATCATAGGAATAGGTAGATTTCAGCATAGAAGAGGGGGGGTTTTGGTGTTGATTCAGGAAGTTCAATGGGCAAATTTGCATTATAATCCAAATTGAACAAATTTCTGTCATCTCTAAATATACCTGTGCAAGAATAGTGAATCTTGCATAATCTTTGAAACAATGAAGATTTCTGTAAAGTGTAACAGATATAAATGCACAATGATATGGTCCAATCTTGTATTTTCTGCAGTGTCCATATTTCAGCTCCTATCTAGTCATATAAATCTAGTACCAATCGAAGAGAATATTTGTAGCTCAGGGTTGAACTGGGGAGTCTTTGGTGCTCTCTGAGCCTTGTTGTTTTCATGCAGACGTTTCATTGCCAGGCTAGGCAACATCTTCAGTGCGAAAAGGGAGTGGAACTTGCTGTCTGTTTATATACCCTGGTTTGTCCTGCCTGTGTTGGTGGGGGTCTTGTACTCTCCTTGGTAGTTCCTTGATTGGGCTGTTGTGTGCTGTTTGGGTGATTGACTGAGTTAATAGTTCCTTGATTAAGTTCTATTGTGTTGTTTGATTGAGCAAGCTATTTCTTCTTCTCCTTCTTGAGTGTCAGCTTTCTGCATTCTGCCTTGTTTGCTATGAAGGTAAAATTATATGTTCGTCAATGAACAACCTGAGATAATTTTCTGAGATTGTTAGCTGAAGTGCTGGTATAGAAAGCCAAAACATCACAGGTTCCCCATCCCCAAAATAGTTTATGCAATGGCTTGGCAGCATAACATTCAACCTGGGACCCAAGAAACATGGTGGCAAAAGGCAGAATCTATTTCCCAGTTATAGATGTGGGACATGAGATGTGCATGTTCATTTCACTTGAATTTTCATCAGCACTGTGATGTAAGATAAATTCAAGTATCCCATAATCTGAACTGCAGTTATTAGAATCTATAAAAATAGAGATGGAGTAATTGTCTCCTTTAGTGCCAGATGGTCTATCATATTGTACATTTAGCTGGTTGACATCAAGCTGTCCTACATAAAGTATGCTGAAATCTTACATGCACATACTCATGAATTAGCCCCATTGGAATAAAGATGCACAGGACCAGGCCATTTACAAAATAAGATTTGCCTGGCTGGGTAAAAACAATTATTCTAAATTTTTCTCAACAACGGTAGAAACCAAATGTCACAGGAAGACTTACAAACATGGTTAGCGAATAACCTACCCCAACCATCTGGTATTTTGAACTATGCTGATTTTGAACAGGGAGCTTTCGTTCCTAATTATTACTATGGCTATTTTATTCAGTTATGGCTAGTAATCATGGATAGAGTTGCTTTCCATGTATGTGTTTAGATTCCCCTCCCCAAAAACAAAATACAGTTAATTCCATATGAGGTTTTTCTGTTCTGAACTTCTTGACTAACTAAAGTCTACAGAAAAGTATCAGCCGTCTTGGACGGCAAATATAAAAAAATTCCATTGGATAAAAGGCTCTGTCCTTGTAATTCTGGAGAGATAGAAACTACTGGACATGTCCTTCTACGATGTTCATTCTACAGAGATATTCGAATAAAATTTATTTCCCTGATGATTATGAGGTATCCGGGCCGTTCTGAAACCGAATATCTTCAGATTTTGCTCAAAGATGAGTGGATTACAGTCACAGCGCAGGTAGCAAGATTCTGCGCAGCGGCACTAAAGAGCCGACGTAACTTAGTGAAAAACTTACCGTAAATATTTTACTTTCTTTTATAACTATTCATTTAAAATTTTGATATTAACACTTAATTTTAATAGTTAATAAATAATAACCATAGGATGCCACAAGATATGGAACTCAACATAATGTAAAATAGGCTGTCTTCTTGATTTTATATACAAATGTTAAGTATCTTGCTAAACTAATTTTAGATATGGATTTTATTCTTTTATTATAGCTGAGAACTTTTATTGGATACATATGGCGTACTTTTATTTGTACTGGTCTATGACTGTAATAAATAAATTGATTGATTAATACAGAAATGTACTGGGATTGAATATTAAACATATAAATAGGCATAATCCCATTTATTAGGACATCATGGACAATCAGAAGAGAGTGATTGGATGCACTTCTGATTAATAATGATTTATCAGATGTGGATGTGAAGAATTGCCGTGACTAAAGTTGCATGCTGTTCCTCCACCACATTTGTTGGAAACATAAGCACTGTTGAAAAGTAGTTGCTTCAGTTAGAAGTCCACCAGAGGAACAACTGGGGTTACTTAACATTGGAACAGATTGCCTCGACTGATAGGCATTGGAACAGATTGCTCTGGGTGGTAGTCTCTTCCTTTAAGCAAATACTATAGCTGGTCAGCATATAGCCCCATAGTACTCTATGTGTGCTTGTTTGATCACTAAAATTTGGTAGCAAAATGGCTGAACTGCAAAAAACAGCCCGCCCTCCCCTTCAAAATTGAGATCAGCAACTTTGGAAGAACTATGCCTGAAAAGTGGGAGAAAGCATCAGCTTTTGGTAGAGAGCCACAAAGGGGTACGTTATCCAGGAATTCTAGCTAAAGCAGTGTCTGCTGAACACATATGCATGCATTGAAGGACTTTGAGTCAGGCGGAGGTAACCACAGGAGAAAGGTTCAAGAGTGCGCCAGTTCTGTTCTCAAGTCTAAGAGTCGGTGTTGTCTGAGAAGAGGGGAAACAGATGTCCTTGAAACAGATGGAATCTAGGAGTCCATAACAAGAGCAGGAAATAAGAATAGCTCTGCTGTATCAGGCAAGTCCTATCTTAGTCTAGCATGATTCTTAGGGTTAGAATACATGAAGTAAACTGAATGTCTTGTATAGCATTTCTCCCTTAAATATTATGTCTCAGTATCAGAAAAATTGTCCTTTTTCCTACATGAATTTGCTACGCACCAGTTGGCTAGGATCTTGACAGAACTTTCAGCAGATGGTTTTGGAAACCACCACTTAATTCTGGCATTTCAAACCTGGACACATCTGTGGAAGCCTCAACTGATTCATTTGTTTGCAAAGATTTAAGCCTCTTTTCTTCTCTTTCCCCACCTCCCTCAGAAGCCTCCCTTTTGTTTCTAATTGTGTAAAGTAGCTGGTAACAGAGTGACTTACTGGATTTGTCCTTGTCCTTGGGGCTGCTGGGAATTTATTTTGGAAAAGCTTGCAAAGAATCTCAGAGATGTAGAAATTGCAATTAGGGACCTTGGAGTAATCTTCCAGGTTCAATTTTCATCACGGATATTATTATTATACTGCTGCAAACAATTATCCTCCACTTTCCTTATGCCTAATTATATTCCATTCTCTTTCCAGTAAGGAAGAAAAATAAATAATTGACAGACGATTAAGCAAATTCTTGCATCTGTACATGTGCAAAGGAGGAGGAAATGCTGAACAAGCATCTCACTGGGAGATGAATTCCCAGTTGGCTGTTGAAGGTAATTGCCCTTCAAGAACCAGGTGAAGGGCATAAGTGGGCAGAACATACTACAGTCCACTCTAGTTTTTCCTGAAATGTTTGGATTCATTGAGGTCAAGAGTCTCTATGGAGTCTCCTATATGGACTCTCCTTCAAGTAGAGTTCAACTCCTGGTGACTTCTTGGATAGTGAAGAAGTGGTGTGCCACTGTCTTCTGGGATGTTCTTTTTTTAAATTTCTTAGTCGATCCCACAGCCCTGGTTTTCCAAGATCTCTCATCCGAGTACTAAGCATCTATGCCCAGTCAAGGTCAATCAGGCATCTTGATACCTGACACCAAAACAGCTCTGTGTTGTTTTGGACATGAAGCAGAAAACTTCATAAGCTCCCCTTTCCATCCTCGGTGATAAAAACACATAACAATGTTTTTGTACCCCAGATCTGTTCCTTGAGCCAGCTGTCTCACTCTGAATCATGGAAGGTCTTGGCTTGGACAATGTGAAGTGGTAGATTTTAGCAATGGTTTAATAAAGCAATGAGGCTAGCTGATGTTTAATTTCTCTCCCAGCAGCTATAAAAAACAGTCAGCTTCTGCAATAATATTTGTACTACAAAATTGCCTTCAATTGATTGCTTGCCCTATTTTTCCCATCTTGCGTGCCCACTTGTAATTTCATAGTTGCAGGTGTATGGCTGACACCAACTTTAGCATTTTATAATGTAATTATGCTAGCCTCGTTCATGAACAACACAGTGCGTGAAGGGTATTTAAATGATTAATTCAGGGAGAGAATTGGCTGTTGATATTTACAGCACTATTAATCTGGAAGGCATTTTTCAGCATCAGTATAAAGAGACTGGTCACTGCCCGAAGGAATTTGTCATCTGAGAATAGGTTTGTGGAAAGAGGTGGTAGTAATGAGGTTCAGTTGAGAGTGAGACCCAGAATACTCAATGGAAAAAGTAAAAAGGAGGGTAGTGAAAATGACCAGTGGCAGATAAACCAGTGCCTAAGAAGAAAGAGTAGAAGGGTCTTTAGCTGAACAACAGAACGGGATAGGAAAAGAGATGACAAACATGTTTCCACCTTTTAAAGGTAGCATTACAGGATGGTAGATTGATTGATTGGACATTAGGAGAAACAAGAGCAGTTTGGTAATGAAACCAATCACCTAGAAAGCCCATCAAGTAGAGGCTGATAGTCTTTTGTTCCAGATTTTCTATAACTCTGTGATCCTATTATATCATTTTATGTTTCCAGGTAAGAGTGGATTGGACTTAAGGCACAATCAATTTGGCTGAGTTTCCACTTGTGCACAACAGAGTTGCAGAAAATCCCAGGTTTTATGAGATCTCCAGTTGATCGGTTTATCTATTTATATTTATTAATTTAGAGGGTCACCCAGCTCCATAAGCCTCTGGGCAGTGTGCAACATTAAAAACAATTGAAACCAAAATAATTGACAAGAAGAATATATGTCTCAGAAGAAGACAATAAATGAACTTTTTTTTTAATCCGTTCAATCAGGCCCGATTCACGGAAACTGCCTGGACAAGTCCCTGCAGTTTTCTTGGCAAAAACTAACATTAAAAAATCTTAAAAGAGGATTGCCACCCACCCTAACCCAAGCTCTTGGGGAAAAGCTAGTTTTCAAAGACTTTTTACAAATAGGGTGGTATCAACCAGATCTCTAGGGGGATGCTATACAAGAGGCCAGGCACCCATCAGGTGACATTGTTTAATTGCCTGGGCTCAGAACATGTCCAACCATACAAGGCAGGCAGAAAATATTAGAGAGAGGTGTTCCCTCAGATAGGCAGACCCTATGCCGTGAAGGGCTTCATAGGTGGTGACCAGCAATTTGAGTTAAACCCAGAAGCATGTAGGCCACACCATGACTCTGCTCCCACTGCCCCAGCTTCCTCCCTAAGGGTTTGTCACGGTTGTCCCACCAGTTCACTGTGTCCTTCAAGATGAAAGCAAAACAAAACTCTGATCAGACTTCACACCACTCCAGCTGGTCAACGCTGTTGGAGGCCAGGGATGAGTCAACTTTGCTGAGGGTTGAGCACTCAACAGCAGCCAGGCACCCACCACAAACCAAATAGCATCCAGATGATTGGTAGGGCCCAAATGGGACAGCTAGCAGAGCCAGCACCATATTTATTTATTTATTTATTTATTTATATTTCTAACTTATATCACCGCCCATCTCCCCCCATTTCCAGAGGGGACTCTATCTCTCATATCCAGGTCATGCTAGGCCGAGGCACACCTCACTGAACCATGCCAAAGCTGAAGCTGATTTCCACTTTGATTCCTCATCTGCTGGATCCCTCCTACCACTGTCACCACCTCTGCCACCACTTACCTGGACCACATCCCGCCTACAAACAGATGGGGACATGGCCAGATCTTCCATCACACCTACAAAATCTTGGCCTAGCATGACCGGGATATGGTGATATGATATCCCGATTACATCTACCCGCCTCACCTGGTCATGCAGAGAGGGCATGCTTCGGACCCCATCAGTGAAGGAATTTCATTTGTCGGGGTCCAGGAGACGTGCCTTCTCTGTGATGGCACCCGCCTTGTGGAATACCTTGCCCCCGGAGGTGAGGTGGGCACCTTCGCTCCTGGCCTTCAGAAAGTCTTCAGAAAGTCTTTAAATACCTGGTTCTGCCGCCTTGCCTGGGACAAAGGAGGTAATAGTTCCTCCTGGGGGTGGTTAGCCCAGTAATATCCTCCTTTTTAAGATCCTCCCATCCTCTGGATTTTTATCTCATCTATTTATTATTATATTGTATTTTTATAGCTTTTTAAATATTGATTTTAATGTTTGTAAACCGCCCAGAGTCTACTGTTGTGGAGATGGGCGGTAATAAATTCGAATAATAAATAAATAAAATAAATAAAATCACCTTCTCCTGTCATCCTCAGAACCAAACACCAACCCTCTCACAAATGCTCAACACATCTGGATGTCATCTAATTTGCTGTTAATGCTACCATCATTTGGAATATATATGTGTGGGTGTGGGTGGGTATATATGTTTGTACGTATACACAACACATAGACATACATATATATATGCATACACACAAAAACACAAACACACAGACATAATATCAAACTAAATCATAGAAGATCACTACACATTACATTATTAATGTAATCTCAGAATCAATAATCATTAAAATGTCAAGCTATAGCTGGTCTGTAGACTTTTAGCTACCAAATTCATTTAAGTCTTCTCCCTAGAAATGGGCTAATTGATGTTGTGAAGTGAATGCATACAGAGGCACTTATTTTGCATAACTTCGTGCTCATGCATGCATTGATTTTTTCCCCCAGGCACTGAGTATGAACTACTAATAGAACAAACCATAGCCTTATCACACAAACGTTGAACCAAGCTGGCAGTCAGCATTTTTAGCTAGAAAGCAGCATTCTGTCCCTGTCCCTGATAGCAAGGGAGCTAAGATTTGATCTTGAAATATGCTAAGCATTCTAAAAAAAATTTCACTGGCACATAATCTATGTTGGGGAAGGTGGTTGAATGCCCATTCGGCTTCCCAAAGAACATCACATCACAGAGGCCAGGTTGTAGCACAAGAAAGGGATAACTGGTTTGAGTAAGTGCATCCTAGAATTTGCTGATAGCAGTTGGAGAAGGTGCAAATAAAAGCTGGATACTGAAAGCAAGATCCCAAATCTCTGGAGGAGGCTCTGATGTGTGGTACTCAGACTCCTTCTCATGCAGTTATGCTCTCTTGCTTGCCCTGATATGAGTTCCACAAACCAACTTTCAGCAAAGTCTGAATGGTCTTCCAGCCATTTTGGAGTGTTTTAATTTTTTTAAGCCTCCTTTTAAATTATCTTCTTTTAACATTCAGGCAGTACTTTTCTCAATACCCATTGACAGACTTCTACTTGCGGGTTAAGGAAGGAAGACAAAGCCACACAATTCGTGGTCCAGGTGAGATCCGAACTAGTGAAGTCACTTAAGCTGGGTTGCGCAGGACACAGTCTGGCAAAATTCAGAAGCTCTTTTCCCCACACGTCTCTCTCTCTGGGCTTGACAAGCTAGAGAGTCCACAAAAGATTTCTCAAACTTTTGTTTTCCAACACTGGGAAGAGAATTATATTGTATCTCTCTGGAAGGCTCTCACTTCCGCAAGGGAGTTGATTTCATGGATGGTTTTATGTTTTCAGTTTTTTCTACCAGCTACTTTTCTCTAATACCTGATGGGCTTTGAACAAGCAAGATTAGCAGCAACTAACAACTTCCTTCTAGCAAGTCTGCCAAACTTTGCCCACTGCATGGTTTGGGCCTCACATGAAACTACAGGTTTGTTGTTGTTGTTTATTCGTTCAGTCACTTCCGACTCTTCGTGACTTCATGGACCAGCCCACGCCAGAGCTTCCTGTCGTCCGCATTACACTGGTTCCAGAACAAACATTTGGTCACTTTTATATTAAACATTACACAGAAGCTTTTGGAATGTTGGTGTGTGTGTGTGTGTGTGTGTGCACACACACGTATGTTTGTATGTATGTATGTATGTATGTATGTATGTAGTCCAGCTGCACTGACTGGGGACAAGACAAATTAAAATGACAGACTTCCACTCTAAAATGCTATGGTTAGTCATGTTTTGGAGGAGACTCAAATTTAGTTCTTTTCTCAAATGCCCTGCATATAATAGAAGCGACCTAACTTTTCACTTATATCCAGTAATTAGCCTAATATATCAGCTTTTTAAAAAGTCACTATCCATACATAGACTAATTAGCACATCCTGTTATTGTGGATGTTGCTAATTATATACCAAATTACAACCCAAATGTAGCACTTTTGCTCTTAACAATGTATCTATGAAGGTTCTCAGTCATCCAGGTGGAATTGTCTGTAGCTTGAATCATGTCAACTGGATTTCTATTTTCTTAGTGGAAACGTTTCGCTCCTTATCCAAGGAGCTTCTTCAGTCTGAGCAAAGTTGGTAAGGGAATCCTAAATATGTTCCTAGGTAGCTGTGTGACCTTACACCTGGGGCTAGGTCATGGTTATATTGAGATGTAATTTTTAAGTTCTTTTATCATCTAATGGAGGGTCGTTAAAATCACCATGCTGCTGTTGAGCTTCTGAAATGGTCTTAATCTTCCTAGGCACAGAAGACAACACGGGGAGGAAGATGGGGGAGAGTTTGTGCCTGAGGCCCCCACCTCTATTCAAGGAAGGATTTTCCAAGTTATTTTTTCCAAGTTTTTCCAACTAGGAATCCATTTATGCCAACTTGGAAAATCCTTCCTTGAATAGAGGTGGGGGCCTCAGGCACAAACTCTCCCCCATCTTCCTCCCCGTGTTGTCTTCTGTGCCTAGGAAGATTAAGACCATTTCAGAAGCTCAACAGCAGCATGGTGATTTTAACGACCCTCCATTAGATGATAAAAGAACTTAAAAATTACATCTCAATATAACCATGACCTAGCCCCAGGTGTAAGGTCACACAGCTACCTAGGAACATATTTAGGATTCCCTTACCAACTTTGCTCAGACTGAAGAAGCTCCTTGGATAAGGAGCAAAACGTTTCCACTAAGAAAATAGAAATCCAGTTGACATGATTCAAGCTACAGACTCTTAGCAATGTATATTCTCAAAAGAGAGCCAGTTTGGTGCAGTGGTTAAGGCATCAGGGTAGAAACCGAGAGACCGGGAGTTCTAGTCCCACCTTAGGCACAAAGCCAGCTGGGTGACCTTGGGCCAGTCACTTTCTCTCAGCCCTGAGAAGGAGGCAATGGCAAACCACTTCTGAAAAACCTTGCCAGGAAAACTGCAAGGACTTGTCCAGGCAGTCTCCAAGAATCGGACACGATTGAATGGATTAAAAAAAAATTCTCAAAAGGGATCCTCTTTCTCCCTTCTTGGTCTCTGGGTTTACAATTCTTTATCTCAGACTTCTTCTAGCATGCTGAACTGGAAACAGTTAATCCAAGGAACAAGAATCAAGGAGAATTTCAGCAACTACTTTACTTTCAAATGAAACACCTGTATATAAGCAATTTAGGACAGCAAAATCCTTGTCTGTTTTCATCCAGTGTTTCTGTGCCAAAGATCTGATAGTCCCTTCTTCCATCTGTTCCCTCTTTTGTTCTCTGCTAGCTCTTCTACCAGTGTGAGAAGTAACACTACATTACAAGCAAGATAACTTAGGTATGGCCATTGGAGACAAGAGAGTAACTGCAGCCAGGGGGAAAAATGAGTTTGTGAAGTAGCCACCAATCAAGCTGCATATCCAGTGCTGGCCCTAAGGATTTTGCAAAGTTCACTTTGCAATATGGCATCCTTGTCTGGCATAAGGGTGGCTGAAGTATTCATCACACAGCTGGGGGAAAGAGTGGCTATTAGAAATTAACAGTACCAATTGAAGAGAATATTAAATAAAGAATATTAGAAATTAACAGTATTTGTAGCTTGAGGCGAGAATATTTAGAGGTATATTCAAAAGGTTGCTGGAAACCTCTTTCCTGGAAAAAAAAATTAGAAAAATCCAGAAGGACTTCTTCTAAGGAAGACATTCCATAATCTTGGGGTCATCACTTAAGAATTTGTATCCCTGGTATTTATCCATCTAAGTGATGGAAGGAGGTCAAGCATGTACCTGAACTTCAGGAAGCTTTGTAATCCTTATGCATTATCCAGTTTGTTTCTATAATTGTGTTAACCCTAGGAATTAAGCCCAGGAAATGTAAACACAAATGTAAACACACATGAGATTTGTATTTGTAGCTTGAGGCGAGAAAAAGCTACAACCATTTGTTGTCGTAAAAGCTTTTCCACTTCTCAATTTATATAATGTACTTCGAAGCCAATCCAGAATCATCTTCATATCTGCTAGCCTTGAAATGCTGAGAACACCAATTGATGGGTGTTCTAGCTGATCAACAAAGGGTCTCCTGAGTCAAGCTTGACTCCTGGTGACTTCATGAATATTTCCTCGCTGCTTTCTTGGCAACAATATGGAAGTGACTTAAGATTGCCGACTTCAGGAGTTTTTTCAACCTCAAGTCTAACCTAAAATCCTCATCATCTCCCATCCAAGTACTAATCAGATTAAACCCTGTTAGCTTTTTCATAGTAATCCAAAGAAGTGCAATTCCCCCTCCCATGGTATCCATTGATACTATTGCTGGTACTGCATCTCCAAAATTCTTACCATCCTCAAAAGAAGAAGAAAATAAATCCCCTTCTTCCAAGGTTGTGTTCTTATTCATGCTCCATACCTTGGTCTGGTCATTGACAAAAACTGAAGTGATTGCTATAGAAAGGGGATGCTAAAGCTTTCTTAGAAGAGCCAAGATTTCCCACAAGTGGGGAAATTATCCGCCAACAAACTCAACAGAGCTTCAGTATTTCAGATGGAAAGGTCACGTTTAATGTTTTTTGATGCACCATAGCTGAGCTGGAAATAAATCAAATCAGCTGCCCAATACATATAACAACACGTGGTCTGGGGCTTATCTTGGAGACACAGTGCAAAGACTCTTTGTGGAAATACCTGAATTTAAAAACCCTTGTGCAGTCTTTTACAGTGTGCAAATCCCGAAGAAGCCAATTCAAGGTCAATGTGAGTTGAAATAAGAGTCAGCAAAAGCTGCTAAAATGAAACATAAACAATAGCTGCTATATTTTCAAAAAAATCTTCTTGTCACACTTTCCATGAACAGTTGCGTACAAACCCCCCTAATTAAATTCAGTAAGTCAAAGGACAGCAGGGCTTAACATTCCTGTGACAGGAAAGATTCTGAGTATATTTGGTCAAACCTACTGTCGATCCAACTTTATTTCATCCAGAAAAGTCAAGCAAATTTCCAAAATTGAATGCTAGTAGGATATTTTTTTATCCCTAGCTAGATATGAATTCTACACTGAATTGGTTTTGAAATATGATCAGCAAAAAAATACCTCAGATAGGTGAGCAGCTGTATCCTAGTTATTTTCTGTAAAAATTAAAATATTCAACATACTTTCACTGAGCATGGAATGCAGATTCTACAAAATCCCTTTTTAAAATCATTTCATCCCCGACATGCCATGCCTCTGAAGATTTCTTCCTACTTTTTCTTAGTCTTGAAAAGCCTGCTTTCACTTAGTGGATTGGTTCACACAATATGTTAAACTCAAAACCTAGATTAATGAAACAATCCCCATGTTTGTCGATGAAGGTTCTCAGTCATCCAGGTGGAACAGTCTGTAGCTTGAATCATGTCAACTGGATTTTTATTTTCTCAGTGGAAACGTTTCGCTCCTTATCCAAGAAGCTTCTTCAGTCTGAGCAAAGTTAGTTAGGAGTCCATTTATGCCAACTTGGAAAATCCTCCTTGAAAAGAGGTGGGGGCCTCAGGCACAATCTTTCCCCTATTTTCCTTCCTGCTTTGTCTTCTGTGCCTAGGAAGATTAAGACCATTTCACAAGCTCAACAGCAGCATGGTAATCTTAACGATCCTCCTTTGGATGATAAAGGGACTTAGAAATAAACATCTCAAATAACCATGACCTAGCCCCAGGTGCAAGGTCACACAGCCACCCTAGAAACATATTTAAGGATTCCCTTACAAACTTTGCTCAGACTGAAGAAGCGTCTTGGATAAGGAGCGAAACGTTTCCACTGAGAAAATAGAAATCCAGTTGACATGATTCAAGCTACAGACAATCCCCATGTTTGTTTGCATGGCACACAAAAACTAACCATATGATGGTTTAACATGGTGATGTGATTCATAAAACATGCGAAAACAATGGTTGGCTGCTTTTGTTTGTTTGTTTGTTTGTTATTTGCATCTGTCATAGCCTACAAAATCTAGTCCCCTTATAAACAGTTTGGATGAAAATCTACTTTGTCTCCTTGTTCCTCTGGTTCTTTTTAATATTCAAAGTGGCCAGATTGCAGGTGCGAGAGGGTAGAACTATTAACAGAAGAAATGCTTGCTCAAATTATTGCAAATGCATGCATATGCTGATGCCTAAGAAATAAATAGAAAATGCAATCTTTATTTCTCAAGCTGAAGTGTGCCCTGCCCTTGCTATTCATTTGAAAAATACCTTCAGGGAAACATCTCTTGAAAGCCAATCTCTCTGCTTATTGATATAGAAAATTCAGAAGTAAAATTAGGCTCAGACAGCGTGCATCCTCAAAGCTATGCTTTTGAAACCGTAGTAAAAATAAATTGTTACTTGTTTTCAAATCGTATTAGTAGATAGACTCAAATGATGGAGTCAAGCTCTGCTATCCTTCCGCAGGCAGTTAACACACCATTGATGGCAAAGATTATCCAGCTATTAATTTCTCCTTTTCCCCTTGTACAGCTTCCATTAATTACTGAGCAATGCATAAATGCTTTAAATCCCTTCAAGGTTTCAGCCACATGGTTTTGAAGCATAATCGGCTTCCAATTTAGGCAATCATCTACTTCAGATTTTGCCTTCAAAGCACCTAAATTTGGCCATTTTTAGCAAAATGCAGTGCTTGATTTCCTTCTCTGCTGCTGTAGACTTAACCAGGGTTTTCTAAACTGGGTTCCATGAGAACTTGATGAGATTCCATGAAAGAAGAAGAAGAGTCACTTGTTGAGATGGGCGGCTAAAGAAATCATATCAAATAAATTAATAAAGTTTAAGGCAATGTTTCCCAACCTTGACAACTTCCAGATAGGTGGACTTCAATTCCCAGAATTCCCCTGCCAGCATGGCGATTCCTGCAAATTCTGGCAATAGAACTCCACCCATCTAGAAGTTGCCAAGCTTGGAAAACACTGGACTAAAGGCAAAAAGAAAAAGTTCACTCAAATGCAGCCAAGTTTCTATCACTAGAGCTTCATCTCTTGATCAAGGATTCTAGGATTTTTCTTTTCTTTTCTTTTCTTTTAATTAACTGTGGCCAGAAAAGGTTTGAAAACCCCTGGTCTTGACAACCCTTGTGGTTTGCAACATCTATATTCTTCTGAACAGACTGCTGTTTAACTAGGTGGTCTTCTTTAGCCAGGGAAGGAAAAGGATGGGATTTTCCAGTTGAGAAAAGAACACCCAATAGATAGAGACTTGATGCCAGGCTTGTCGATCAGAAGAATAAGGGGCGTGGTGGCTCAGTGGGTAAGACGCCAGGCTTGTCGATCGGAAGATCGCAAGTTCAGAGGTTCGAATCCCTAGTCCTGTGTGACGGAGTGAGCTCCCGCACTAGCCCCAGCTCTTTCCAACCTAGCAATTCGAAAGCATGCAAATGCAAGTAGATTAATCGGTACCACTTCGGTGGGTAGGTAACAGCGTTCCACATGCATCATGCCGGCCACATGACCATGGAAGCGTCTTCGGACAATGCTGGCTCTTCGGCTAACAAACGGGGATGAGCACCGGCCCCTAGAGTCGGACACGACTACACCAATGTGCGGGGGGAACCTTTACCTTAACTTTTGGCAAAACAGTGTATGGCTTAATTTTCTTAAGGCATAAGAATAGAATGAAACAGAACCTTAGTGCCTGCAGTCTGTTTTAGGCAATTTCAGAATACTTGCCCTAATTCCTTAGAAAACAGCAAAACAAATTCTTGGCACTCCTTCAAATGGGGAGGCTATGTCAGGCTCTTTGACCTCCGCCTGTAATTGGAAGTGATTCTTTTCCAAGCCCAATTCTTACAGAGTCTCTTTAACAAGATGAATTGAGAGTCAAGGGGGGAGATCACAACATTTCTAGCCACTGAATTATTTCCCAGTTAGATCCAATATATACCAAAGTGCATTAAGGTTTTTAACTGCCTCTGGCAAGATGGTGGGCCTGTTTGCTGATAACAAAGGAGCTTGCAGCTTATTGTTGACATAACTGTCTCCTGAATCTTTAGCAGCCTAGGAACTGACCATCACAATTGCCTTAGGCATTGCAGGGTATTATCTGGACTGGTCACAGAATTTTATTGGAGGTTATTCCCCTTGGTGCTTAAAGGACCACAGGGAAGAATTAGTGGTCTTTGAGAATGCATGGCCTACAGCTGTGTTTCTCAACCTTAGCCACTTTCAGATGTGCAGACTTCGACTCCCAGAATTCCCCAACCAATGTGCCTAGAGCATTCATTATCCATGCTCAGTGTCACCTTGACTCTGTGCAAAGTTTCAAGACCATGTTCAGTCAAGCTGCACTCCCCATAAATACAAGGAGAAAATCTGCATATGCTCCAGGGCTTTTTGCTTGGATCTCTTTGTTTCCTTCCAATGGAGGTTGTTCTGATAGGTGTATAAACTTTTCATGGCCAGAAATCACAGCTAACATTTTCTCAAAGAGAGAGGGCTTCAGTGTTTGTTCAATGATACAAAATAGGCACTGCTAACTCATGAGTGGAGCAACCACTTTCTATTTTTCTGGGATTTGGAGAGGGCGGAAGTTTGCTTTGCATTTTCAAACCATATTAAGCTCCCCTTTAAGGTTTATATTCCAGTTTTTCCATTTCAAAATAGAAGGCAGTAAGGCCAGAATGGCCTTGGAGGGACAAAAGTTAAAGAATTTGAAGAAGGAAGAATTGAACTTTGGGGTCCCACCTTGTCTGAGGTCCATTGCCTCCTTTCTTTGCCAGTGAATCACAATTTCACACTTTTTGAAAGTTAGGTTTAGAACAGGATTTTATAAAGGAGCCCTACTCAAATGCTGGCAGTCACCTTCGCAAAAATGACATAAGGGTGGAAAGTCCTGAGAAGAATTCAGTCAATTGATCACCATCCTGCCTTCTCCTTTGCCTCTTCAGCCTCCATGACCCATCCTTGCTCGCTTTCTCTTATTTTGGAATTAAGTTGAGTAATTGATTTGGAAGAAGTGTGTGCCGATGAAGGCAAAGCTTGCAAAGCAGAAACATTAAGGGCCTGAGCTGCAGTCGGTTTGATCAATTATGTTTACTCAGAGATGGAGAAAGTGTTCCTGCTGTGATGGAATGGAAGAGTTACCTTTGTGTCTGTCCGCAGCTAAGGAAATCTAGAAAGAAGAAGTGCACAGTGCAAGCACTGACATCAGCCTTCATCAAACATCTTATGAAGAAGAGTCTGTACAGGGGTCAGTTCAAATGTCCAACCAAGTCACTGTCTGACTCATCCAGCTGCTTCAGGAGATTTTAGCTGCACAAACTTTGCTTGTCAACACTGTAAGGGCAAATGCTTGTCTCAAGTCTAAAGAAAACTTGATGGGCAAATTGCCACGGGGATCAAATTCTTCTGTTGACTCATTTGAGACCAAATCCAACTGAACTGGGATTTGATTGCTGTTCTAGAATCTCTTCTGCTGCTTGTTCCTTGTTCCCATAATTAAGGGGAAGTAAGGATGCAGGAAGGAGGAAGGACACATCAGCTCCTAGGAGCAGTATCTATGTAGACCAGGGATGGGCAACGTCAGGCCCGTGGGCCGTATAAGGCCCGCAGGGCTCCCGCCTAAGGCCTGTGGGGCTCCTGCCTGCAAACCCCGCCCCTTCCATGCGATTGGCTTCCGCCTGCAAACCCCGCCCCCCCAGTGCTTGTGATTGGCTCCCACCCGCAAACTCCGGCCCCCGGTCCGCGGAAATCCCAGAAACTCCGCCCCCCACCCCACCCCAGTCCCCGGTTATAAATATCCAAATGGCCCTTGGCAGAAAAAAGGTTCCTCACCCCTGATGTAGACAGATGTGCTTGGTTAAATGGGATAAGTTCATTCTCTTCCATATCTGATGTAAAAGATAAATGTAATGGTTACTTTGGGATGACTCTCATCATTTCCCATGCAGTTAACATTCATATTTCCTTTAGCTGATCAAATTGCTCAGTAATAGTTGCCAAGCCCTAGCTAATGACTTACGTGTATCTGAAAAATTTAAAAGGTAAAGGATTGCTATGCCCAGGTAGACATTTCTGGGTGCAGGCCATGGTTGCAGTTTAAAAACACTGAATGCTGCTTCAGAACATATACAGTTAGTCCTCGCTTAAAGACCACAATTGGGACCAGAATTTCAGTTGCTAAGTGAAGCGGTCATTAAGCGAATCTGACCTGATTTTACGACCTTTTTTGCAGTGGTCATTAAGCAAATCACTGCAGTCATTAAGTGAACCATGTGATTATTAAGTGAATCACGCAGTTCCCTATTGATTTTGCTTGCCAGAAGCTGGCCGGGAAGGTTGAAAATGGCGATCACATGACCATGGGACACTGCGACGGTCATAAATGTGAACCAATTGCCAAGTGCCCAAATCGTGAACACGTGACCATGGGGACGCTGCAACAGTCATAAGTGTGAGGACCGGTTGTAAGTCGGTTTTTTCACCACAGTCATAAGTCCAAACCGTCACTAGACAAATGGTTGATAAACGAGGACTACCTGTAACAGCCCCCAGTTCTCTTCTGACCTATATATTCCTTGTTTTTGAAAAGGCAGTCTGTGCTGCCATTAGAAGAGGTTTCTGGCTTGTGGTGCCTCCCAACTCCTAAGATCCTGTCATAGCAATGTGCTGGCATGACCCGCCCAGCGTCCCTTGCAAGGGAGATGGGCGGGGAATGAATGAATGAATGAATGAATGAATGAATGAATGAATGAATGAATGAATGAATAAATAAATAAATAAATAAATAAATAAATAAATAAATAATTACATGAAGGAGCCCAAATACAGAATCAACACCATGCCAGCAATAGGAGCTTGGAATGCAATGGTGGTTTGTAACCATGGCAAGCACAGAAACATTGTGAAAGGCTAGCAATTTGTTTTCTTTTATTTCTGCAAAAAGGAGGAAGGTTGTGCTCTTAAATAGGTCTCTAGGGTGGGCATTGAGCTCAAGGGGTATTCTAAGATATTCAGTTTCTGGTGAGCAAATGAACTCAGATTGGTGACCATTCTCCTGTTCTTGGGTCTTAGCCCAAAACGTAAGCGCTGATTGGCTGATGGTTTTTTTGAGCTCCAGACTTCCAAATGGATATATGATGTGCTTGGACTCCTACTGTTCTGCTGTCTGAATAGATCTGAAAATAGTCAGAACACCTCAAGACAATTTCAGTATGTTTTAAACTGGATTCAAAGGCGGTGGAAGTTGGGAAGTTTGCTTGTCTGCACAAACCCTTGGTTGACATCTGCTGCCCTACTGCTATTGCTATTTTTTATTTTCTTGGGCTCCAAGATAACCGCAGATGGTGACTGCAGCCATGAAATTAAAAGACGCTTGCTCCTTGGGAGGAAAGCTATGGCAAACCTAGACAGCATATTAAAAAGCAGAGACATCACCTTGCCGACAAAGGTCCGTATAGTTAAAGCTATGGTTTTTCCAGTAGTAATGTATGGCTGTGAGAGTTGGACCATAAGGAAGGCTGAGCGCCGAAGAATTGATGCTTTTGAACTGTGGTGCTGGAGAAGACTCTTGAAAGTCCCTTGGACTGCAAGGAGGTCAAATCAGTCAATCCTAAAGGAAATCAACCCTGACTGCTCATTGGAAGGACAGATACTGAAGCTGAAGCTCAAATACTTTGGCCACCTAATGCGAAGAGAGAACTCACTGGAAAAGACCCTGATGCTGGGAAAGACTGAAGGCAAAAGGAGAAGGGGACGGCAGAGGATGAGATGGTTAGATAGCATCACCGATGTAATGAACATGAATTTGAGTAAACTCCAGGTGACAGTGGAGGACAGGAAGGCCTGGCATGCTATGGTCCATGAGGTCACAAAGAGTCGGACACGACTAAACGACTGAACAACAGCAAAAAGGAGATAAAATCTCAGTGATGGTTGTCTCAGTTGAGACACCAACTTGGCATCACTGCTGGGAATTGTGAGAAATATGAGTATCAGTGGACACTCTCAGGTTCTCATGGAATTCAAATTGTAAACCTCCCCCTTGCTCTGTTTCTCTATTTGCTCTTCCTCTTGGCAAGTTATGTTTGGCACAGTGGAGTTGGTAGCAGAGAGGACAGGCTGGTGATAGAGGAAAATATTGTGGAATGTCAAAGGTTCAGGGCCAATTTAGAATTGTCTTACAGAGAATAAACTTACACTTGATGCCTTCCCTTCTCAGTGTTAGTTGACATAAAACTGTAATCCTTTTTTTTAAAGTAATTTTTATTGAAAATTTTCACCATTGCATAAGATAAAAGTAATACAGAATAAGATTAAAAGGAAAGGAAAGGAAAGGAAAGGAAAGGAAAGGAAAGGAAAGGAAAGGAAAGGAAAGGAAAAGAAAAGAAAAGAAAAGAAAAGAAAAGAAAAGAAAAGAAAAGAAAAGAAAAGAAAAGAAAAGAAAAGAAAAGACATTCAACTGTAATCCTTGATTAGGAGCACTGCAAATATTTTTAGAAGGGATGACTTAACCTCCAATTCATAAAAGTACATTTCTAATCATATATTGGACTCACACAGATCCCAAGACAGTAGTTGGGAAAATGAGGTTGCAAGAAGAAACTGACAAACACATTCACAAATATAAATTAAGAGTCTTTTCCTTCTCAGCTTTATCAGGCTTTTGTCCACAACATAGTGGGAAAGTATCCATTTCAAGCTGGGAATAAATGTTAATTGATATTTTGACTCAGTAAAGATCAGGGTCAAGTCCCATAGATTGAATTCTTCAAGAATCCTGAAAAGACTACACTTGATGTCATAAAGGGAAGCTATCTTCCTTTGCAGACCCATTGTACAGTACTGTAACTATTTTGAAATAAGTTCCTGCATGTGTCCACAATGACAAATGCTCCCTTTTCATTTTCATGTTGGATATATGGTACATCACTCTAATGAATTCAGCCCTTAATGTGTGGCATGAGCAGTTGCCCTGAGGCTAGAATAGCAGTCCTCTTTAGGCTTGGATTCTTGGCTTCCCTGCTATTGAGGATTTTTTTCATGTAGCGACTAAGCTTTGAAATGTCATTTGGAAGCAGCCTTTTGATTGACAGCTGCTCCAAGCTTCTGTGTAAACATTTCATGCTCAATTATAATCAGCTGCTGCTCTGCATATCAGTGGGTGCCTCTTGTCTCAGCCGTTTCTGACATTTTCTTATTGCCGGTGCTGCCTTTATTGCAGCAAAAATGGCTTGGCCACAAACGAACTCCCAGGGTGGAACTGAAAAACAATAAGCAAGGCACAAATAGTTGTGCCTACTCTGGTGGAAATGCTTATTGCTGGAAGGTTGGTGAGGATTAGAAGGTGATTGTGTCCAAGGGATGGGTTCTTTCACAGAATCTGCACAGAGTCTTCCCCCATGCTAACATCCTGACCACAACACCTGGCAGAAGAGTCAGGTCTTCTCAGCCTTGCGAAAGGCCAATAGAGTAGAGGCTGTCCATATTTCAGGAGGGAGGATTTTCCTTACAGCAGGCACCATTACAGAGAAGACACACTTCTGGGGATCCAGCAGATGACACTGTTTTATTGATGGTACCAGGAGAATGCCCACTCTGCCAGACCTGGTGGAGTGGGCAGAAATCAATGGGAAGAGGTAGTCCCACAAGTAACCTGATCCCACCCCACGTAGGGTTTTAAAGGTGACAACCAGCACCTTGAATTGCACCTGGGAGCCTACCGGGAGCCCATGCACTTCATATAGCAGTAGTATTACATGGGCAAATTGCAGAGCACCCAAAACTGCATGTGCCACTGAATTCTGAACCAGCTGAAGCTTCCAAATGGTCTTCAATATGTGCCATGTGTGGCAACACAAGCCTGTTGTGAAGTCCCTGAATTAGCAACTGATGGGGGCAAAGGGGGGATCTAGCCAATTATATTCTCCCAGTTGGGCTTTAATTAGATCATCTGATATTAGAGACCATTGTCTCAGTTGCAGCACCTCTTCTTTGGAATTGTTAACCTTTTGAAACCAGATGAGCTCCCATCCTATTGAGCTTTAGGAGAGCCATAAAAACTTGGGTTTTTTTTAATGTCCTGGGAGAGAAGTGAGTATAAGTTGGGGTCTCCACCTTGGGTTGTGTTGGGATGTTTATTGTTCTTTGGTGCTCTAAATTCTCTTTGGAATTGTTTGCTCCTGATTTTGTTGTTGTCAATACTGTTATTTTGCTGTATTGTTTTATTATTTTATTCTTCTTACTGTAAGAAGGAAAGGAAATCTGCTCAGAGTTCTACTCAGAGTTCTCCAAGAAATAAATATATAAGTGTTACTCTTCTCCAAATTGGAGATGGCAGGAGCTTTGATTGAAATTGAAGCACTCCATTACATGTCTTTATTTACCATGGCATCATTCCTCTGAGTAGCTTAGGGTAGTTCCCCATCATTCTCCAGAAACCATGAAGGACACATTGGATTAAAGGATGCTGCCACAATCCAGATTGCCAGTAATGATGTCAACCCTGCCTACGGAGGGAATATTGTCCTCCAAGTTAGTGGTACAGGAGCACCAGATCTTGATTCTGGGCCAAGATCCAGAAACAAAATCCATTTGAATTCAAGGTCCTGCATCTGAAGTCCTAACCCAGACTCTATCTATCTATCTATCTATCTATCTATCTATCTATCTATCTATCTATCTATTAAATTTCTATGACCGCCCATCTCCCCCTCAAGGAGGGACTCTGGGCAGTTCACAGCCACAATAATCACTAAAATACAATAAAAACACAATAAAATACACTATATTTAGTATTCACTTAGTGCACACTGAATATAATACAATGTCAGTTTGGGTGTATAAGTAACAAAGAACACATATCCAGAACGAAGACATACAAAATCCCGGGTGAAGTAAGAGTTGCAGTCGACACCCTATCTCAGTGCCTGGGGGCTATAGGGGCCTGGATGGGAAACAACAGGCTTCAACTGAACCCTGGTAAGACGGAGTGGCTGTGGATTGATGGCCCCTTGGCTTCCAGGAAGTTGTCATCTTTAACTCTGGATGGGGTGGCACTGCCCCGTTCAGATTTAGTGCGAAACTTGGGGGTCCTCCTGGACTCACGACTCCTGCTCGAAGGTGGCAGTCGTGGCCAAAAGGGCCTTTGCACAGCTTCGGGTTGTGCACCAGTTGCACCCCTTCCTGGATCGAGAGGCCCTCCGAACAGTCACTCATGCCCTTGTCATCTCCCATATAGATTATTGCAACACGCTCTACATGGGGCTACCCTTGAAGAGTATCCGGAAGCTTCAGCTGGTCCAGAATGTGGCCGCACGGGCAGTCACGGGTGCTATAAGATCAGCACATGTAACACCGCTGCTCCGTGAGCTGCATTGGGTACCAGTTTGCTTCCGGGTCCAATTCAAGGTGTTGGTTATCACCTTTAAAGCCCTACATGGCATGGGACCAGGGTATCTGAGGGACCGTCTTATCCCGATCACATCTACCCGCCCCACCCGATCATGCAGAGAGGGCATGCTTCGGACCCCATCAATAAAAGAATTTCATCTAGCAGGGTCCAGGAGGCGTGCCTTCTCTGTGATAGCACCCGCCTTGTGGAATAACATGCCTCCAGAGGTGAGGCAGGCACCCTCGTTCCTGGCCTTCCAGAGGTCTTTAAAGACCTTGTTCTGCCGCCTTGCTTGGGACAAAGGAAGTAATAGTTCCTCCTGGGGGTGGTTAGTTTAGTAATATCCTCCTTTTAAGATCTCACCATCCTCTGGATTTATTATTATATTGTATTTTAAGATGTAAAGGTTTTAATTTTAATATTATTATTGTAAACCGCCCAGAGTCTACTGCTGTAGAGATGGGCGGTGATAAATTTGTATAATAAATAAATAATAAATATCAATACTATATATTAGCAATTTTAATGTTTCTGGAGTGGCATAATTGACTGCCCAATGACTGTTATAAAAAAGGAACTTTGCTGGTATAGTACACACAGACACACACACACACAGATACATCCCTTCTAGAAACTGCTTTCAACACTTGAGAATCAAAATGTCACTCTCCAGCCCAATTATGAGCCAATTTTGAGCCCACTTTTAAAGCTCTTAACCTTCCATTGAGGATGTTATTCTGTGAAGGATGACAAAAGCTTTACTGTGCCTTTTTAAAACCTGGAGTAGATTCCTAAATTTCCCCAGGAGAAAAGAACCACAATTAATATTTTACCCACACATTGCCCTTTTGTGTGTTCAGGTGATCTCAAAATGCCTTTTAGAAGAACATGTACTCAATAATGGAACAAGCCAAGGCAAGAGCTTTGCTGGCTGTTGATCGGGTCAAGGTTTACACGACAATTAATTACTAGCAATTTTCAGGATTTTGGAGTACAAGCAAAGGTGCTGACCCTTCCTTATGTGAGTTTGCTTCCATTGGGTAGACTCCAAAGAGCCTTCAGTGTACTGCTGACTCACAATACTGGATAATTTCTTGGAACCTACCATTATCCATTTTTTAAGACCTTTGGTTTGCTGTGACCACCATCTCCTCCTCCTCCTGTTCTTTGCTGGTACCCACACTTATAGCACATCAAGTAACTGAAAGTGAGACAGAGGGATAAGAAGATAGAATGGAATGTTGGTGTATAGAATTAAGCTACTTCCTATATTTTTGCAAAGATCCTCCCATCCCCCAGTGAAAAGTGACACCCCCTACTCAGTGCAGGAATCCAAATTAAAATATCCCAGACAGCGGGTTGTCTATCTTTTATCACATGAAGGGAAGTCCATCACCTGTCATGTTAATTGGTCCCACTATCAAACTTCTCTTACTGTTAGGAAGGTTTTTCCCTCCTAAAATTATATCATAATATATCTTCCAGTAACTTAAGACTAAAGGAGCGTGGTGGCTCAGCGGGTAAGACGCCAGGCTTGTCGATTGGAAGATCGCAAGTTCATAGGTTCGAATCCCTAGCCCTTTGTGTGGAGTGAGCTCCCGCACTAGCTCCAGCTCTTGCCAACCTAGCAATTTGAAAGCATGCAAATGCAAGTAGATGAATAGGCACCACTTAGGTGGGTAGGTAACAGCGTTCCGCGCGTGTCATGCGGCCACATGACCGTGGAAGCATCTTCGGACAACTCTGGCTCTTCAGCTAACAAACGGAGATGAGCACCGGCCCCTAGAGTCGGACACGACTGCAGAAATGTGCGGGGGGAACCTTTACCTTAACTTAAGACTATTATTCTATGTCCTGCCTTCTATCAGGTCTTGACTTTGTTCTGTGTGACATCCTTTCAGGTATTGGAATAATATTCTTATATCCCTCCTCTGTTCCAAAGGAGCTATCAGAGTGGTACGTACAGTCAACCTTCTAAATATCTAGATTTCTAGCTTCCAGATATCCCTTCCTGCAACCACTGAGCATCAGGACTGGATAATTCCTAAAGCTAATGCACAGTATATGGTCATCTAAAGTGCAAAGATCTATACGTTCAATTCCTGGTAGAGGGTTTGAACTCCATAGAATAACTTCTGGCTGCTCACATCTGAGGAGTCCCAATAAAGATGAACCCAATCATGCAGTGACTCCTGGTGGTCGATATACAGTAACTATCCTCAAGGGTAAACATTCGCAGTTCCTTCAGTCTGCCCTCATAGGAGTTAGTTTCTAATCATCCTTGTTATTCTTCTCTAGACCTGAATATCTGAATTCTTTTTAAAATGTGGCATCCAGAACTTGGCACAGTATTGAAGTAGGGCCTCATCAAAGAAGAATAGAGTGGGACAATTACTTTTCATGATTTGCAAACTGTACTTATATGAGTGCAGCCTAAACTGTGTTTTCATTTTTTGCAGCCATATCATATTGCTGATTATTCCCCCACTACTCTGCAAATTTGACAAGCATGTTCTCAACCATTTCATCAAAATTATTAATAAAATTATTGAGGAGTATAGGACCCAGGGGCGTGGTGGCTCAGCGGGTAAGACGCCAGGCTTGTCGATCAGAAGATTGCAAGTTCAGAGGTTCGAATCCCTAGCCCCGCGTGATGGAGTGAGCTCCCGCACTAGCCCCAGCTCTTGCCAACCTAGCAATTCGAAAGCATGCAAATGCAAGTAGCTTAATAGGTACCATTTCAGTGGGTAGGTAACAGCGTTCCGTGTGTGTCATGCGGCCACATGACCATGGAAGCTTCTTCGGACAACGCTGGCTCTTCGGCTAACAAATGGAGATGAGCACTGGCCCCTAGAGTCGGACACGACTGCACAAATGTGTGGGGGGAACCTTTACCTTTTTTTTATAGGACCCAGGATTGAATCCTCCTGCCAGTTTGATGAGGAACTGTTAATTTTCAGTTTGAATGCAATTTTCAAGCCGTTATTTATCCACCTAATAGATATCTGCATTGATTGATTGATTGATTGATTGATTTGATTTATATGGCAACCCACTCACCAAGGATATGTTGTCCATGACATCTCATGATTGCATGCTATCATAATTTAGATGCTTTATTTATTTATTTATTATTAAATTTATACACCGCCCATCTCACTATAAAAGTGACTCTGGGCGGCTTACAAATGAAAGTTATAAAAACCATTATAAAAATACAAAAAATAGAAGATAAAAGAGGGAAACTAAAAGGTGGAGAGAGCGTCCTTAAGCCACCAACCACCCCCAAGGCTGTCTATCACTCTTGGATCCCCAGGCTAGTTGGCAGAGCCAGGTCTTGACGCTCTTCCTGAAGGCCAGAAGAGTGGGGGCAAGATGTTCCACAGGGCAGGGGCAATGGCAGAGAAGGCTCTCCTCCTAGACCCCGGCAGTTAGAATTCTTTAGTTGACGGGGTCCACAACATGCCCTTCCTGCTGGACCAGGTGGGATGGGTCAATGTAGTTGGGATGAGACGGTTCCTCAGTTAACCTGGGCCTATGCCATGAAGGGCTTTAAAGGTCATAACCAACACCTTGAATTTGGACCCAGAAGCGCACCGGCACCCAATGTAGCTCGGTCAGCAGATATATTACATGCACAGCCCTAGAGGCGCCTATAACTGCCCACGCCACCGCATTCTGCACCAGCTGTTCTAATTAAGATACATGTCTACAGCATGCCCACTACTTAAGGTTATCCAAACAATGAAATAAGATTAGTTTGATGAGAATTGTTTTGATAAGTCCATGCTGACCTAGAAATTACTGCATGTTTTTAAAGTGACCAGTTATGATTGGCTCAGTGTATTATCTTCCCAGGTATCATGTTCATACTGATTTGTCTGTAGTTTCCTGGATCCACCTTTTGCCCATTTGGGAGATAGATTATTTACTCTCCTCCAGTCACCATTCTCAAAATCATTCTCCAGAATTTTCCAATATCAACAAGTTCTTTCAGTCCCATAGGATGCAATTTACTTGATATAACTAAGGTGCTTGTATTGCCATGATCAGATTTATATTGTTTTCTTTGGCTTCCTGTTGGTAGCTTTTTTCCCACTCATTATACAATATATATATATATATATATATATATATATATATATATATATATTTATTTATTTATTTATTTATTTGTTATTTTCTGTCCCGCCTTTATTATTTTTATAAATAACTCAAGGCAGCGAACATACTTAATACTCCTTCCTCCTCCTATTTTCCCCACAACAACAACCCTGTGAGGTGAGTTGGGCTGAGAGAGAGTGACTGGCCCAAGGTCACCCAGCCGGCTTTCCTGCCTAAGGCGGGACTAGAACTCTCAGTCTCCTGGTTTGCCATTGGCTCCTTCCTAGGGCTGAGATTGTGATTGGCTCAGGGTCACCCAGCCAGCTTTCATGCCTAAAGTGGGACTAGAACCCTCAGTCTCCTGCTTTGCCATTGACTCCTTCTTAGGGCTGAGAGACAGGGACTGGCCCAAGGTCACCCAGCCGGCTTTCATGCCTAAGGTGGGACTAGAACTCTCTGTCTCCTGGTTTCCCATTGGCTCCTTCCTAGGGCTGAGAGAGAATGACTGGCCCAAGGTCACCCAGCCGGCTTTCGTGCCTAAGGTGGGACTAGAATTCACAGTCCCCTGGTTTCTAGCCCATTGCCTTAACCACTAGACCAGAACCAACTCTAATGTCGTCAACTCTTTCTCACTTTACCATCTAAGGTCCTGTGGCTAATCCTGATGGTGTACCATCCAGCACTTCATAGATGAAACCAAGGGTATACTTGTACAATCCCTGTTACAGAAAGATTTCCTCTCCCATCACCAATTGCTTCTGACTTTTCCTAATCTGCTGTATTTGGTTTCCCCGCAACAGCCAGTTTCAAGACCAATGGGGGCATTATGTGCTCTAGTTAAAGATATATCAAGAGAACAGATGCCCTGCTCATCTGCTCTTTCCACACACAATAGTGGAAACAAGGAAGTATTTGCTGGACTCTTCCTGTTGCCCTCTCGTTAGTTAGCCTTGCCATTCTTCCTTCCTAAAATTATTACATGATTGTTTTCAGAATTCTTCTTCTCCAGTTTTTCTCAAGGCAGTATCAACTCAATTACTTTTTTTTTTCAGGTGGAGGGTGGACTAGCAAGATGTCCTCTCTTCCTCACCATTATCACCATTACTCATCTATTGTCCTCTGCCTCAGGGTCCTATACACACTAGCACTTAAAGAGAGAGAGAGCAAGTTAATCAGGGATGCATGGTTTTTCTCAGTGGTCTTAGGTGATCCAGGCCCAGGCAGGGAGCTAATCACACCAATTCCTGGTACTAGCCCCCCTACCCCAGAGGGCCAAATCCATAGTATCATTGGGGTTTCACAGTCACAGATTCAAGATCTGATTGCTTCAGGGCAAGGCCACACCATTTCCATTTTTTTGGTTTTATTTAGAAACAAAGAAATAAGCAGTTGGATATAAGCCAAGCCTTATCACAGTAGACAAATGCTTTCACTTTTCACCAGCTTCAACTTGGCTAATTGCTTTGCATTCTTCAGCAGTTTCCTAACTGATAGTCTGACCCAGACTAAAGTAAGAGTACATTTTTTTTCCAAAAAGCATTCTAAGGAAGCAGATCTTAACACAATACGATGCATGCCTTATATATGCATGTTTCTAACAAATGTGTCCCATGTTCCATTATTACGAATGCTACTCTTCTTTATCAACTAAGGAAAGGGGCTTACATAAATTAATTGGCATTGTACTCAGGAAAAGGGTTTACTATCCATTCTCAAGATTAGGGGTCCCCAACCTGTGGGCCGCGGCCCACTAGTGGGCCACGGCCTGTTAGGAACTGGGCCGCGGGACTCCCGCCCGCAAACCCCACCCCCTTCCGCATGATTGGCTCCCGCCCGCAAACCCCGCCCCCTGGTGCTTGTGATTGGCTCCTGCCAGCAAACCCCACCCCTGGTCTGCGGAAATCCCGGAAACCCCACCCCCAGTCCGTGGAAAAATCATCTTTTGAAACCAGTCCCTGGCGCCAAAAAGGTTGGGGACCTCTGCTCAAGATGATAGGTGACTGGCTGGTTAATTTTCTGGCAGGAAAACCTTTGACCTTCTTATATCTTCCATCCCAACCAAACCTAGAGTAATCTACTTGAGCGTCCCCACAACATTCTTCCCCTTTTGCACCCTTCCTCTCCCAGGTTACATTCTCAAACATTGCAGTGGGTCTTGACCTGCTTCATCCAGCATCCCATAAATCATAATTAGTACAAATTACTCAGTCCATTGTAGATTTACCAGTCAACGTTACTCTGGGTAGAAACCAATATTCTACAGTGTATTTTGAACAGTCGCTAGACCACAGTAGTCCATTTTCATCATGGTAGCAACTTTAGTTCCAGCCACCTCCTCCTTTACTCAGTTTTTCCTCCCCTCTCTGATCTCTAGGTTGAGTCACGGCAACTGGATTTCTTTCTTTTGGTTTCAACCAAAAGAAAGAAATCCAGTTGCCATGACTCAACCTACAGACAATTCCACCTGGATGACTGAGAATCTTCATTGACATATCCCCTCTCTGATCTTAAAGTGTCCTGGAAGATTCCAAGACTTCCCCCTTTATGTAGGCTGACCATATTTCCCTGAGACAGAAACGGGACCCTAACGCACACACGTGTGTGCGCTGGCACACTGGCATGCGCATGCACAGGCATGCACGCCAGCACGCGCGCACGTGCGTACGCATGCACTCCATCCCTTAAAAAACGGGACAAAATTGAGGTTATTAAGGAAACAATGGTATGGTATGGAAAAGGTAAAAAAACAGGACTGTCCCGTTGAAAATGGGACGTATGGTCAGCCTAACTTTATGCCAAGTATCTACCTCTTCTTCTCTGGTGAGAAGCTAAACCAAGTCCTATTAGACTATCCTATCAGCAAGGAAAGCACAAAGGAGAAACAGAGAGTTTCTGATCAACTCTTTTGGGTTATTTCCCTTATACCAACACCCACTCCAGAATTCACAGAGATGTAGGAATCCATAACTTGTCAGCACCAAAGCATCACTGATTGTTGTTTGGCGCAATGCTTTTCTATAACGTACCTTGCAAGAACTTTTGTAAGCCAAAGCAATTTAGCAAACCACTGGAACTATAATTATCTTTAGGATGCTTTGGAATATGGTGTGAAGAGCAGTTGGAATCCTGTTCAGTTTGTCTTCATGAAGAGAAGAGCTATTTTGCAATGATAAGCTGAACTTGGGTTATTAAAGTATGACACTTTAAAAGCCCTTGTGCCAAGGCAGCGCCGCTCTTTTGAAAATGGGAAGTGAATCAATAGACAGCACTTAGCAATCTGCTTTTCTTTGTAAAACTTCTTTGATTGCAAGTCCAAATGTTCCCTCAAGCTTTGATATAAACAGCCAAGTGCTTTATTAATTATATTTTAAATGTTTAAACAATCACACTTGTGTAGTCAAAGACATTCTTTCTGTAACATTTGTGTTGTGTTTTTTCTCTCCCTCTTTCTTTTCTCTAGGGCAATTCTGGCCTGGGTTTCAGTATTGCTGGAGGAACAGATAACCCACATATTGGGGATGATCCTGGAATATTTATTACTAAGATAATACCAGGAGGAGCTGCTGCAGAGGATGGAAGACTTAGGTAATTCGTTCTTTTATTTTCTAAATATATAACCCATCTGTGTCCGGTCTGACTCTACATTGGGACTATCTGAAAAGCCAAGTTAAGAACACAAGGAATAGCCCTGCTGTATCAGGTCATCTTATGGAGCATTCTTCATCCAATGTTTTGTTTCTCCCAAAAGTTGGGAGATGCTCACAAGCAACAGATGGAGACTTATCCTTCTTCTGGGTCTGAATTGATATTTGGAAGCATCTTGTCCCCAACCCAGAGGTTACCTTAAGTCTTCAAGACTACTAGCCCTTGACAGAAGAGTTGTCAGCCCCACCAGATAGACCAGACCAAAAATCAACTCTACAGGAAAGCTAAGACTACTTTTATTGAGAGTGGCTAGAATAACAGAATCCTGCAAGTCTGATTGTGCTATGCCTCCTTCCCTTCTTATACTCATGTGAAATAGGGAGGTTTGTGTCTGAGCCACTTACACATACTTTCTGCTTGTTTTGGACTTAAGCTATGTTTTTCTCCTTGTTGCTTTGGTAATGGATCTGGCCTAGCTCTGTCAAGATCATCTTTCTTAGTCTCTACATCTGTCTTCCTTTTAAGTTATCCAAGCTAGTGGTCATCACCCCATCTTGTGACATTGAATTCCACAGGCTAATTGTTCACTGTGTGAAGTACTTTCTTTTGTCCACTTTAAATGTAATTCTAATCAATTTCATGAGATGCCTTTTAGTACTAGTTTGTCCACCTGCTCTGTGCCATTCATGATTTTATACATGTTTTTATCCAAGCTAAAATATTCCAAACATCCTAGCTTTTTCCAATAAGGAAAGAACTTGAGTCTCTTGATCGTTTTGGTTGCTCTCTGCACTCTTTCTATCTCTATTATATCTTTTTTTTCAAATGTGGTGACTGGATCTGTGTGCAAGGTCCCACATGCAAACATATGTAAGGACATTATAGTATTGGCAGATTTATTTTCAATCCCTTTCCTAATAACGCTTAACATGGAATTTGCCTTTTTCACAGGTATTGCACACTAAATTGTTAGGTTCTTTTACAAACAAAAAGAACAAAGGGGGAAGAGGCCACCATTAATTTACCTCCAAGGGATTGTATGCAAGAATCATGAAACAAGCAATTCTTAGTCACAGCTGGATCAGACAGATTGATTTTATAGGGCTAGTGTATTCCATTTTGGTTTATGGAGTCAACTGAAGTATTATGAAGCTGTTGGTGAGGAATTTCTAATCTTGCCTTCCTCTTTATAATCTATGCTGCTGGTTAAGGAGAACCTGGAGTCATGCCTGTGTTGCAAAGTAGCATTCATGGATTTACAGTCTTAGAGATACTTGTCAGCAGTCCTGTGGAGGATTTTAGAAACCAAATATATTTAAAAAAACATGTTAGAGCTTTAACAGCCAATAGATTCATGAAGCAGGGAAACTGCTGGCCACAGTAGGCCCATTAATCGGATTGGTTGATTGCTTTCTTCCTAAATTCTAACAGGATCAAGGTGGGGCTGGTGGCGAGCCTGATAAAAATCTTCAAAAGCCATGGCTCTTGCTGAGATCATGCCTACTCAACAGCAATTCTGCTTTACCTTCTGAGAATTGGCTAGACATGAAGCTATCTTCCCCAGTTCCTCACCTTTCTTGTTAAGCATGTTTTCCTTTCTTGATGTGCACCAGCACTGCCATCACTGATATCTACAGGAGCTCACCACTTGAGTTGAAATGACGAAAACATTATGGCAATGAAAGTTGGACAAGGGTCTCCATTTAACCAAGACTTGCCACCTTTACAGTATAAGGCTTCTCCTCCTGGCCTTTTAAGTTTCCAGAGTGTTGGCTGTACAGGTAGCATGAGGCTACCTATCACAGACCCAGGTTGGAGACCCTCCTTGTTGGCTTATAGCTTTTTTTCAAACACCTCCAAGCAGCTAACCATAAGAAATATAAATGTAAGGAGGAAAAACTCAACAGAATTGTTATGGTTGCATTCATACAACAATGCTGGTTTAAAATTGGGTGGTGCATTATGTGAATTCAGTCTCCATGGGTTGCCTGTTTCAATATAGCCTACAGCACTAGTTAAAATCAAAATAAACACAGTTGAGAAAAACTGAATCCTAATCTTAGAAAGAAATACGGCTATGCAAAAATGGACTCTTTATCTACCTGCTATTTATGGAAAGAAAAATTGGGGAAAACATTTTATCAAAGATCTCCAGGGGTATAAAAAAATCAACAGATTCAGGGTAGAGAGAAGATTGTTGCACCATTAGAAACTGAAAAAGGACAGTTTCTTCAAAAAAAATTAGGTTTTTGTTTTAGGTTTGGTTTGAGAATTTGCTGCAATCATTTTGATATTCTTTGAATAGAGGTGGGGGCCTCAGGCACAATCTTTCCCCTATTTTCCTTCCTGCTTTGTCTTCTGTGCCTAGGAAGATTAAGACCATTTCACAAGCTCAACAGCAGCATGGTAATCTTAACGATCCTCCTTTGGATGATAAAGGGACTTAGAAATAAACATCTCAAATAACCATGACCTAGCCCCAGGTGCAAGGTCACACAGCCACCCTAGAAACATATTTAAGGATTCCCTTGCTAACTTTGCTCAGACTGAAGAAGCTTCTTGGATAAGGAGCGAAATGTTTCCACTGAGAAAATAGAAATCCAGTTGACATGATTCAAGCTACAGACAATTCCACTTGGATGACTGAGAACCTTCATCGACATTATTTTGATAGCTTTGCCACCATTTTGTTTCTTCAGCAATGCTCTTGGAGGTGCATTCAAGGGAGGAAATGTCAAATACCATGGGAAGGGAAGGGAAGGGAAGGGAAGGGAAGGGAAGGGAAGGGAAGGGAAGGGAAGGGAAGGGAAGGGAAGGGAAGGGAAAATAATGGTGCAGAATTTTGGTCAAATTGTAAAATCATCCTACTTTAGGATGATGGGGAAGAAGGGACATAACAATTAGGCATTGTTGGATTAGCATTAACAGAACTACAAAAAATGCCATTAGAAGTTAGCAAGATTATGATGAATTCCATCTGGTGCTCAAAAGATAATACTGAAGATACTGAGAAACATAATTATGTGGGAAGCTTAATGAAGTGAGCGCCTCAATTTTAAAAAATGGGGGGAAGGTTCTCCTCTGTAGCCACCACCAAATCCCTGATGCTGGAGACATACAGTACTTCAAATTAGCTCTATTGCTCCATTATAGCCATTCAGGCCGAGATATGGGGTGGAAACTGCATTGGTCGCGCTTACAGATGATCTCTGGCGGGAGCGGGATGGAGGGAGTGCATCCATCCTAGCTCTTCTTGACCTCTCAGCGGCATTCGATACCATCGACCATGGTATCCTTTTGGGACGGCTCAGGGAGTTGGGGGTGGGAGGCGTAGTTCTGCGCTGGTTCACCTCCTTCCTCCGGGGCCGTTCCCAATCGGTGGTAATAGGAGATGAGAGATCCGACCCTCGCCCCCTCATCTGTGGGGTACCGCAGGGTTCGGTTCTCTCCCCTCTCCTATTTAACATCTACATGAAACCGCTGGGTGAGATCATCCGTCACCATGGGATAAGGTACCATCAATATGCAGACGATACTCAATTATATATCTCCATCCCTAGTGAGGTAAGTGATGCAGTGGCTACCCTTTCTCAGTGCCTGGAGGCTGTGGGGGTCTGGATGGGGAACAACAGGCTTCAACTGAACCCTGGTAAGACGGAGTGGCTGTGGATAGATGGCTCCTGTGGATCCAGGAAGTTATCATCTTTAGTTCTGGATGGGGTTGCACTACCCCATTCAGACCAAGTGCGTAATCTGGGGGTTCTTCTGGACTCACGGCTCCTGCTCGAACAGCAGGTGGTAGCCGTGGCCAGAAGGGCTTTTGCACAACTTCGCGTTGTGCGTCAGTTACGCCCTTTCCTGGATCGGGAAGCCCTCCGTACAGTCACTCATGCCCTGGTCATCTCCCATATAGACTATTGCAATGCACTCTACATGGGGCTACCCTTGAAGAGTATCCGGAAGCTTCAATTGGTCCAGAATGCGGCTGCTCGCGCAGTTATTGGTGCGCCAAGATCAGCGCATGTGACACCTCTGCTGCGACAGCTGCACTGGGTGCCTGTGTGCTTCCGGGTCCAATTCAAGGTGTTGGTTATCACCTTTAAAGCCCTACATGGCATGGGGCCAGGTTACCTGAGGGACCGTCTCATCCCCATAACGTCGAACCGTCCCACTCGGTCATTCAGAGAGGGCATGCTGCGGATCCCGTCCGTAAAGGAATGTCACCTGACGGGGTCTAGGAGGCGTGCCTTCTCGATAGTAGTGCCCACCCTTTGGAATATGCTACCCCCGGAGGTGAGGCAGGCCTCATCGCTCCCGGCCTTCAGAAAGAACTTAAAGACCTGGTTCTGCCGCCTTGCGTGGGGGGGGGGGGGAATAGTTCCTCTTGGGGATGGCTGGTGCCATAGGGCCCTTTTAAACATCTAAACATCAAACCATCACATCTTGGATTTTATATTTAATTTTATTATATGAGAGTATTTTATTATGTTGTTTTAACTGTTAAATTTTAACTGCTGTATCCTGTAAACCGCCCAGAGTTCCCTTGTGGGGAGATGGAGCGGTATACAAATTGAAGCATAAATAAATAAAAATAAATAAAATAGCCAAAAAACATCCTGGGCTTCAAAAATCTCCTCTCTTTCTTTTTGGGTAAGAGTTTCATTTTTGCATTAGTTCAATTTTGAAATGTTTCCTTACATATATGTATTTTATTAATTTAATTTGGAGCAATGATTGTCAAAGTATGGCTCAAGAAACACCAGAGTTATTGTCCATAAGGAACTACAATAAAAGTGCATATTACTTTTTTCTTTAAAGGCTAAAATCTTATGAAATCACCAAATGCCAGAAGAGATTGGTATTCTTATTTTAAATCCCATGTGATATTGCTATCTTATCTGCAATCATCTTGCAAAATTTCAGATGGGGACCTCAGCATTTTGAGAGATTTGGCAGTCTTGTGCAATTTCAGTCATTTTAGTAAATTAAATTAAATAGATGGCCAATTTTGGGGTTCCACAGGAACCACCTGGTGGGGTGGGGGGAGTCATGTCTGCTCTAAAGCTTTGGATAACAATGTAAAGACAAGCAACCTAGCAATAGATTGAGAAAAAAAAGAGCTGGAATATAATGGAGAAAATGCACACCTAACTGCTTTCCCAGCAGTGTCATATTTGTTCAGTCTACCTTATGTGTCTACATAAGCATGTCTGAATAGAAACTGTGTCAGTGAATTGGTTGCCAGGGGAAAGCAAGGAAATCAATTTTCCATCATTGCTGTCCTTTATAGTAACTCAATTGTTTGTAAAATGTGGCTTGAAAGAAGCGTATTGCATAGTGGTGGTAAATTTGAGAGAAAGCTGGCTATGTCAGTATGACTCAGGCACTGGGAAAAAGGAACCTGTGGGAAAAGCAAATTTTAGTCAACTATAGGTCTGCCTGCAGTTTAATACACAGGATTTGAGAAATCCAGCTGGGATAAATCTGACATAACTGCCACAGCTTCATTGCCCAAGCAGGAATCCAACTGTGGCCCACATGGCGCCGTGAGGATCTTGAGATATCATCAGGGTTGGAAGTACTTCGAGGTGTGCAGAAATAAGAAGAAACATTGGGAGTTTAACAGGCAGGCAAGAAGGAAGATCACAAACTAAAAGGGAGGGAATGACCAGGATTGCTCAATGAGGTCTCTGCTTGCTGAATGTCCTAAATGCTAACTAAAAGGAAAGAGAAAAAAATAGCAAACTGGGGATCATGATAGATTGGGATATCACAGAAAAGGAGATGGTCAGTTGGCTTGCAGAAGACTGGAGTAGAAGAATATTTTCAGTTGTGTTTGTGTGTATAATTTTATTTCATTCACTTGAATTTATTAGCTGCCCATCTCCAGTGTGTGTGTGTGTGTGTGTGTGTGTGTGTGTGTGTGTGTGTGTGTGTGTGTCGGGGAGAGCAGATGGAGTGGCCTGCTTCTTCTCCTAGACACCAGTGATCCTTAGGCTGTATAGTAAATAGACACTCACACAGAGATTATATAAAATAGCCTATTTACTTATATACATACGTATTTACAGATCACTTCCACACGTAACAAATGATACACCAACAATACAGCATACAGAGGTTGAATGAGCAGAATGAGAAGAACGAATACAGGACATCTCTGTATTTATATATAAACTGACCAATCACCTTATAGGTCACTCTCATTATCCACCACACCCAACTTAACTCTAAGCACCTGTTGTATGAGTCACACACTGACACATCATCCCTACAACAATGGCTCTCTCTCTGTGTGTGTGTATGCATACATATGCAAATACACATACATATATAGTAACTTACCAGAAGCAAAGCTGAACTCTCCATGCTGAATCATTTGATTGCAGTTATTTCCCACTTGGAGAAAAAGACAGAGATCCTTGCTTTTGGGACATTTGATATACCATCTGAGCTGCAAGGCAGTTGCTTTGAAACACTTTTCTTTGAGTTTGGCCCCTGTTGTCTCTATAGCTCAGCTGTACAGGACATGCTCAAAGTATTGAATGTGCCCCAGTTCAGTCACTGGTATTTCCAATAAAATGTAGACCTTGAAAAATTGACTTGGAGTTTAACCAAGATTCTGGGGAGCCAAAGAATTGGTAGAATAGCCTTTTCCAACCTAACTACTATCTCTAATATTATTCTATGACTCTTATCAATCACCAGCCAAAGTGGCCAATCTAGGAATGGAGAAAGTTCTGATTCCATTATAACTGCAGGCTGAACATGATCTCCAATACCACACTTGCATCCCCCCAGAATCCCAAGATTGTGCAGGCAAAATTCAGCAGCAAAATGGTTAATTTCTATCTTCCCATAAATTAAGTAGAACTTTTTTTGTGTCACTCCCAGTCAGGAAATGATGGAACTGTGTGCAGAGAAACCATTTGAAAGAAGGGGATGACACGGTCAAACTTTGGAATCCATTGGTCCACTCCCCTCAGCTGCCCTTGTGGTAATAGGACAAAGAGTCATTTTCTACTCCTTTTGGTTATAAGATCAAAAAGCTGGCTGAGTTGGGCTGATTCAATTCTGGCCCTGAAGTTGCCCTCTGCAGTTCAAAGGCTCAACACCCGGAAGTGCTACCTGTCGACTTAGCCATCCCTGACAGTGATGAAATAACGTTCTCTTCAACAAACCTTCCACAAATTACTCAGCAGTGACAGTGTGTGGGAGGCAGGGCAACCAAACGTGCTGAGGTCATGTTGAATGTTGATAATCTGCACTCTGCGCAGATACTTTGCCCCCCCCCTCCCAATTTAACATTTAAATTCTTTTGTTTCTTTTCATTTTCTGCAACAGTTCATGGTTTCCTCACAAGCACAGAACAAAGCTTGGAGTTACGTCTCTATAGGGTGTCTTACAGAGATGGTTTTCAAAATAGAACATTGTCTAGAGGGTTGTCAGATCTCTTATAACAAATCACAACCAAGAAAGCAAGATTCCTAAAGAATCAGAGAGGACAGATTTATTGCAGAGAGCAAGAGGTTAGGTTACAAAACCTTGGAAACTGGTTATGTCTAGCTTGGCCCTAATTTATCAGTGAGTATGTTAAGGCGTGGCCTCCCTATTGCCTTTAATCTTGTTTCTAACTGAGTCTTAGCTTGATGGGGCCGACGCTAATCGCTTACACGATACCACAAAAATGCCTTATCTGTTCTTGTTCTGCAATACTTTGAGAACATCCATTTTTATTCCCAGGGTCAGAGACCTGCATCACAACTGGTCCTTTATAAAGAGTTTTGTTGGGTCAGATTAAAGGCCCACCTAGTTCAATCCCTTGGAACTTGTTTTTTTTTCCCTGTCTTCTCTCTCATCTGCTTCTCCTCAGCCATATCAAACTCCTTCCCTCAGTATCTTTTTCATCCAGAGAACTTCTGGAGAAAGGTGGATGGGAAAGGCAACCTATTTTATTTTTGAAAATGTGACAACTTTCAAAATAAATAAACGAATAAAACATTACAGATTCCATCCCCATCCCATCCTTCCAGAGGCTTTTCTGTCACCACTACATCCTCTGTATTTCTCAATGCCCCATTCCAAAAAATTAAAAATAGTGAAATCCCCCTGCTATTAAAATAACCTCTGTTCCTGATCTATAGCTGTTGTTGCTAGTTAGTTAGTTAGTTAGTTAGTTAGTTAGTTAGTTAGTTAGCAAATGTCTATGTCACTCAATCTCCAATTTTTAAAAGGCTTTTAAAAAGCTAAAAATCCTGTTGGAAAAGGTACAGTATGTTTTAACCCCCCTTCTGAACTCTAATGAGGAGGGGTCTTTCCTCAGTCCCAATGGTAGTTTGCTCCATAATCTACATCCTGCTACAGGAAAAGGAGAATTAATTGTTGGAATTAAATTTGCCTGTGGCAGAACTTGCAAACGGTGCCCCATTAATGAATTCAAAAGCTCCCAACAGACTGTGTGGGAAGAAGCAGTCCTGCAAGTCCTTTGGGATGAAGCCCTGTAAGGCTTTGAACACTGTAATGAGCGCTTCGAATGGAGCTTGGAAAGCAGATGTTTTCAGTAGAGCAATGATGCAGCATCCTCCATAAGATATGTGTGCAAGAGAAAGCAAGCATTATCTCCACCCTTCAACCTGAACTGGGGTCAGGTTTGGTGGACAAAAGGGGAAGAGAAATCACCCTCATTCATTTTCTGTGTTAGGACAAGAAAGAGAGCATCCTTGTGGCAGGTGGTGGTCGTCAACTGCCAGTTTCAACCATGACCTGTGCTTCCGAGGCCATACTTTAGGAGAGTATTTTACCTATCCCCCCCCCTCTCTCTCTCTCTCTCTCTCTCTCTCCTATCTATCTATCTATCTATCTATCTATCTATCTATCTATCATCTATCTAATTTCGTCACCGCCCATCTCCCTCAAAAAAGTAATCGCTGTCATAAGCTGCTAGCTGCCAAAAAAACTCTCATTAGATTGGAAGGAAACTTACGTCCACCCAATCCTATGAAATCCTCAAAATCACTCTCACTTTATTGCTTAAAATGGGGTACCTTGGCTGATCTCGAAAGAGTTCAGCAGGGTCAAACCTGGTTAGGATTTGGGTAGGACTCCACCAGGCAATCTCAAGGAAGTTGAAAAAAGCTTCTGGAAGAAGATTGCTGCCATCCAAAGGACGGGCAAAGGTGGGGGGATGAGTGATGAAATGTGCATTGCAAGATCATGACACAAACCCAGCCCCTTACGTACTTGTGTCTGGTGTCACATCACTAGTACAAAAGGATGGAGCTCGCTGTGTGACATCATGTCATGCTTCATCCCTTGGGCATCATCATGATTAGAAATGAATGCCTATAAGAAGGCAAGGGCAAATCATTTTTGTGTTGTTGCCAACAATACATGGACATGTCCCTATAGTCATCAGGAGTTGAGGTTGGCTTGAGGATTTACATAAATCGGATGACAAAATGGCAGGCATTTCAGCTCGACATTTAGTTCTCTCATTTGCCTCTTAATTACTGTTTCACCACCCCCACCCCAAACTGAATTGCTCCAATTGCAGCATCCTGATCGTTTTTTGGTTGCCCTTTACTTCCCTATTTCAAATTGCCTCCCTGCCCCCTGTTGGCACTGACCCTGACTCAGAGACTCAACTTGCTACCCAAGTTCAGGCCTCCCTTCCTCCAGGTTCTTTACAGACTTCTGGTACTGTAATGCTGTTGACTCAGTGCATACAGTAATTATTGAGGTGTAAGTCAGAAACAGAGAAAGCCTTCCTCTTGATAATAAGATGCTTGCACTGGAGGCATCTGTAAATAAGGACTTGCCTTAACTGAGCTCATATATTACCCTCTTTTGCTGGTGCGCTTGCTTAACTTAACTGAAAATAATTTCAGATATCTTGGTATGTTATTTTTCTTTTCTTCTGGCTGCTAACTGAAAGGCAATGATGCTGTCACCCACCCCTCTTTGGAAATATCCCCATATTTGGAGAGGGTCCAATTCACTGTGTATGAGTTTCTAATGAAAATAAACCCAGTGGTCTCGGAAAGACACACTTGAAGCATCCATGATACTGTGCCAAATGTTGCACCTTTGAATTGCAAGATGATAACTGTGATGACTCTTAAGAGTCCCTTGGACTGCAAGGAGGTAAAACCAGTCAATCCTAAAGGAAATCAACCCTGACTGCTCATTGGAAGGACAGATGCTGAAGCTGAAGCTCAAATACTTTGGCCACCGAATGCGAAGAGAGGACTCCCTGGAAAAGACCCTGATGCTGGGAAAGACTGAAGGCAAAAGGAGAAGGGGACGGCAGAGGATGAGATGGTTAGATAGCATCACCAATGTACTGAACATGAATTTGAGTAAACTCCGAGAGACAGTGGAGGACAGGAAGGCCTGGCGTGCTATGGTCCATGAGGTCACGAAGAGTCGGACACGACTAAACGACTGAACAACAACCAACTGTGATGATGGCAATGGAGAGGAGAAGCAAAGTGTTCCGTCTTTTCTCCTTGCTCTTCATCCAATCAATACCGTAAACTCTTTTTTCTATCCTCTAATTTTTCTTTTCTTGAACTTGTTCAGCATTTTTATCCTTTTGAATATAAAAGCCCGCATTCACAAGTTGCAGAAGCAACGCCTTGTCTGACTAAAGGTGTCAAAGGAAGGATGGGCAGTCATTCACCCACTTACCACAAGAGGTTGAGGTTGTTTAAAGGTTCCTGTTCAAGATATGTCTGCCTACCTAATGCAGCCTGTGGCATCCAGACGATACACATGTGGAGCAATAGTGTCCATTGAAAAAGTTGAGCAACAGCACCTGGTGTGAGTTGAGTATGTACTGTAGAACTCTGTTAGAATTTACCAGTGGATTGATAAATCAGTGGACTATAAAAAAAACCTGGTTGATTGGTGAACCACTGGAACATGAGACTTTTTTTTTTAACTGATCCACCAGTAGACTGGTGAAATGTTAGACGTGTGAACAAAGAAATCTAGCATTTGCTTGATGCACTAGGATAGGAACATTCAAAGGTGTAAAACAGAAAGTCAACAGAAGGGGGATTCATCCAAGAGGTCTGTAAGTGGAGACCACATGACCATAAAGGGCAGCCCACAGACAAGACAGCAATTGGTGCTTGATTTCCTGGCACAGGTGAGAAAGGGAAAGAAATTGAGGGATCAACCAATCAGGGGCCAGGATAACCACCATCTGAACAAGTCACCTGGCCAGCACCACAGCCAAGCTGTTGGACTTACTGTTATTCAGACAATAATTTTCTATGCCTGCTTCATTTCCATCCAATTTCAGTATGAGAGACAAGCAGGTTAAGCTTTCTGTACAGGAGACATCTTAGTGTCCAACATCAAACACAGAGATCTGGAGCAGCTTTCAGAGTCGTTCAGAATCTTTACACGGAAGTGCCTTCTCTGAACATTGACCTGTTTTTATATGCTTCATGGTTCTTCAATCCTGAATCCTCATTTACATTCTGGAATTGAGATAAATACTCTCATTTTGTCTGCTGAGAGAGGGACATTGTGTAACCAGTGATGCCGTGATGTCACTGGAGTGGACAGGAGCAGAATATTTGCCCCCTTTTTTTGTTTGGAGTTGGACTGGGGTGGATTAAAAGATCTTAAAAAGATACAGCACTTGCACTTCATCGTAACTCTGAGAAGACTGGAATTTGAAGGAACTTGGAGGATCAAATTTCAACCTGTTTACAATTCTGGATCAGAACAGATTTCCCAACTTTATTGGGATGAAGGAAACATTTAATTTAATCCGAGTCAATCACAGTTTACCTGACATTTGTTTGCAAATTCTACATACTGATGGATGGATGGAGTTATACAGGAAATGTCTAGGTTAAAAACAAATTGAGTCCTAACCAGTAATTTTCAATCTACTAAACAGTTAACAATTTGTCTTGATTGCTAACTCCTCTCAGGAAATTACATGGCGAGCTTGAGAACACCGCAAAAGCTAACTGAGTAATGTGAGTCTTAACCCGGATGATATTTCATCAACAGCTGTTTGCACTGCTAGACCACTTTATGAGGATTAAATAGCCCTGTAGTCATTTAGAGATGAAGTTGGGGGGAAAGGAACTATTAAGGTCCAATATTTGTCAATGAAGAAAATGAAGAAAATATCACATATCTTAGCCTAGCATATACAATGAGTCCGTGTTCTCATTCCTTCTTTTGCATGCTTTTTCATCTACCTCTACACATTTATGAAGATGTGATCATTTTTTATCTAATGGAAACAGGGTATTGTTATATAGGTAACCTTGAGCGTCATTTTGAGGGGCTCAGCACAAACTGGTAACATAGTTCCAACCCAACTATAATGATCACAGGATACCCAGGCTATCTCATCTGTCATGAAAGCAAAGTTTCTCCTTCCATGTTTTTTGTTGGTTTTATTTTTAGCATTTTTGAAATGACATTGTGGCCTACCCTGGGATTTTTCTACCATGTCCCAAATTTGATGGTATGGTCTGTATGTGTACATGGGCTTCTGCATGTATCAACTGGACATTTTCTGACCCCAGTTTTAGGTTGGTTCACCCTACCAGCAGCTCCAGCTCTTACTGTTCCTTAGAATAAAAGTATCTTCCACCCTAGAAATTGCTCTAATGGATTCATTCCATCATATTGGATCAACTGAAGGGACAAAAATAATCAGACTCCCTGGCTGAGTTTGCACAACTTAGCTTGGTTAGGCTAGAATAGGGTTGGGTCATTGGTGAGTACTCAACCATCACCTTATAAGGTCTATATGTCCAGCTATAATATGGTTTATTTGTGTAGGCAGAGCATATCATGTTCTGTAAACCCAGATTTGGGGTTTAGAAGATGGTATGAGCCCATCCTCTGTGTGTAGGTGATACAAGGGTGTTTGTTGCATTATGACCTTCAACTTTTAAAATAATAATAAATAACCCAGGAATTCTTGTTGAGAAAGTCTTTTCAGTGAGCTAGTTTTCAGTGTGTATGGGAACCCAGCTATTGTCTTAGCACAGTGATGTGCATCATCTAAGACAGAGGTACCCAACCTTTTTGGCACCAGGGACCGGTCGTGGAAGACAATTTTTCCACGGACCAGGGGGCGGGGTTTGCAGGCAGGAGCCAATCGCGTGGACCGGAGGGTGGGGTTTGCAGGTGGGAGCCAATCGCGTGGACAGGGGTGGGGTTTGCAGGCGGGAGACAATCACGCGGATGGGGGCGGGGTTTGCAGGTGGGAGCCAATTGCGCGGACCACCACCTCTCACCTGCCCACTTCTTAACAGGCCATGGCCCACTAGTGGGCCATGGCCCACAGGTTGGGGACCCCTGATCTAAGAGATCAAGGCTAGGAAAAGCACAACCTTTTTGTACTTTTTTCGAGGTGTCAAGGTAAGGAAAGGTACTGAGGGGAAGCCAAGTGTTCTGAGTCCCATCCTTATTTTTCCCCAGCTTTAGCAAATAGCTCTAAATTTCCCTCTTGGTAGTTGATTTACAATCACTTGGGTAAAGGTGTGGGGTTGGGAATAGTTTGCCTTACATTACAACCTTTAAAATGCCAAGAGGTGGGGTGAAATTAGCCTTCAAAAAGATAAATTGGGGCTATGGGGGCTTAATGGTGTGAATTGGAATGGAGGCCTCTAGTTGGAAAAACATAAATGCAACATTAAATTTTGGCAGCAAATCTCAGGGGGCTACAGATGGATTTCTAGAGATTCCGCAGACCATGAGTTGCATCGTCATCATCATCATCATCCCCACTGCCCACTCCCACCCCCCAGCTGAAAACAAAATGAAATCCATGAATCATATGCTGGGGCTGTAGCAATTATTCAATATAGTCCAGTTATAATTGATAGAACACAAGTTGAATTAGACATACTGGATAGGAAAACGAGAAAATCAATGACTGTGAATCATGCTTTTCATCCAAGAAGTGATGTTGACAAGTTCTTCTTTGCCAGAAGTAAAGGTGGGAGGAGAATAATGGAAGAAGGGAAATACATCTTGAATGATTGTATCAGGCACAATAAGGAATCGCTACTGGTGGAAGTTGGTAAAGAAAAACTGCTGAAGACTACAAAATCAAGAGAAGATTATAGAAAGGAAGCAACTGAAAACTGAATGGATACCTGCAAATCTAAACCTCTTCGTGATTAATATACACATGACACAGAAGGAAAATCAGATCAAAATTTGACTTGGCAGTGGCTGAAAACTGGAATTCTTAAAAAAGAAACTGAAGGAACAATCATGGCAGCTCAAGACAGGCTATTCAAATGCATATCATTAAAGCCAAAATGGAACATATTTCAAAAGGTAACAAATGCTGACTCTGTAAGTTCAAAGATGAAACTGTAGATCATCACATTAGTGCAGTGCTTTCCAAAGTCCCACCATTGGCGACACACCAACGGTGGTGGTGGTGTGTATGGCGGCGGCAGCAGCAGCGGCAGCCTCGTGTGTCACGCTAAAACCCAGAAGCGCTGATGGCACGCCGCTGCCACCACCGCTGCCGCCGCCACTACCATACCTGCAGCCACAGGGGTGGCGGCAATGCGCCATCAGCACTTCCAGGTTTTGTCGTGACACACTAATGTGTCGCAACACACAGTTTGGAAAGCTATGCATTAGTGGCTGTACAAAATTGCTCAAACTGAGAATATAAGCAACACCACAATAGAATTGCAAAAATTGTGCATTGGAATTTATGTAGAAAGTTTAGCTTTACTGTTAACAAAGACTGCTGAGACCACCCACCTGAAAGTCTTAGAAAATGAGGATGGCAAGATTTGGTGGGATTTTAAAACCCAGGCCGACAGATACCTGAAACACTACACATCAGACTATTACTTTTATCTAAATATTTAGAAGTTTTAAATTCACTGACTTTAAAAAAACATTGCTTGGAACTTCTTACATACTACAACAGTCCTTCCTTGATTCCTGGGCTCATGGTTAGAACCTGAATTATCAGAAAATACCCAGGCTAAAGATGTTTGCTGGATAAAATAATAATGTTACTTTTATGTAAAAATTGTCAGGAGGAGGGGGAGGAATATCAGTTGAATTTGAATATATGAAAATACAAAGTAGATACATTAAAACCTAGGCAGCTCTAACTCTAAGGGAATAGTGGAATACCAAGCAGGAAACCATTTTACGATACAAAGAATAGATAAACTAGACCCATAAAACCTACTAAAAAACATGTAAGATTAAATCAAATAAACAATATGTATCATAAAAGAGACATGTCACCAAAGCCAATATAGAAGTCACAAGTCTCCAATCAGAGGAGCAAACTTTATTCCTTAGAATCAAACCAAGAAGTTGGCATGTTGTATAAACCAGACCATCAGGCTAACCATCATATGGTTTATTTGTTTGGACATAACGCAACTTTTTTTGTATAAGAATATTATTAGACTTAAAGCAAAGACAAAAACTACAAAAAGAAAAAAAAGAAAAAAGTGTGAAAACACAAGAGGAAATTTTTTTTTAAAGATTACATAAAGTGGTGACTTCCGACCTTAAACAGAAAGAATATACAGCAATTTCCATAATCAATCCCTTACTCTATATCAAACCAAAGTCACATTATTTCTATAAATCATTCCATTAGCACCTTATAAAGATCACTAAATACAATTGCTCCTTCCCCTTATATTAAAAGAAAAAGAAATATATAAACCTCCTCATTAACTTCCCCCCACAAAAAATAACATTTATTTAATTATTTCCTTCCTACCACTATTCTATACATTTCTGTCCACTATAGTAAAGATCAAACTAAAAAACATGTAAATTATCTGCTCTTATAATTAATAAAACTGAAATTATAACAATCTTAATTCTATTAAACCTAAAATCAAGCATTTATTGTTTATACCTTATTAATCTTGATCCAAGTCATTAAAAAAGCATATGAAATCAAACAACCCTTAATTGCAATCCAAATGAACATTCTTATATCCTTACCCCACTTCAAAATATACCAAAGCATTCACATATCTCCACATTACACACAGGGCATTTTTCATAAAAAAATCAAGCAGCCCAACTGCCCCCCTTAAAAACTCCGACTTCTCAGCAGAAAACCACCCATAAAAAAAAACCCTCCTCCTTCCCATAACTTTCCATCAGAAAAACAATTCCATTTATAGTTTGCAATTTGAAGTGTCCCTTTAATTTCTTCAGTTCCACCATCTGGTCATCGTCATCAAAAGCTTCGGTCACGCTATCAGTAGAAACATTTGTATTGATGTTGAGCCCATCAACCTCCTCCACAGCATCCCCAGCCAGATGACACATATTAAAGCTGAAGTTTTCTACAATGTCCCAAATATCTTGCATAATAGCTTGACAGGAATCGAAAAGAATCTGTTTGAAACTCTGTTTAAGCTCACGACAAAACTCTGAGAAAGTCTGCTTGAGATCCTCCATGTTTCAGGCAGGAGATTATGGCGTCCCCTAGATTGACTAGCGAAAATAGGAATTAATAGGAGTTAATGGAAAATTTCGGAAAGATGTTCACACAAGTGAAAGCATGCTAACAGGCAGCTCCCAGGGAAAGTGGCAACAGAAAGCTGAAGATTCAAAACAGCAGATTCAACATGTAGGAAAATAGTAAATTCTTCAAATTCAGTACAAAAATAATAGCAGGGAGGCAATTGTTTATTCTCAATCCTCCTTTGTATTTAGATGGGAAACAAGCCAAAACTTTTTTTTTAATTTAAATTAATCCCAAAAATAACGATAAGCACCAAGAGAGATCGCTTCTCCTTTCTGTAGAAAGCCTCTCTTAGGGTACATAAACTTAAAAAAATATATAAATTGGGTGACTTAGAAATGGGGTGGCTCGACTTAGTGTCTCTTTAAGGCTACAGCGCGGCTTGGAAATGGTGACGACCCGGCCTCCCGGCGGCTCTTACCCGATTGGCGCAAACACTGTTTGTGATTCTCAGGCTGCAAGTCGCCGTTCTGGAGGACAGATGGGATGATTCCAAGCATTTTCTTTGTCCGTGAAAACACTCCAGGGCTTCAGGAAAAAGCCTACCTGAGTCCAAAACAACGCCAGTGGACACAGCTGTTCAGTCGGACATGTCCCCACCAGAAGTCCAGACATAACACAACTGAGAGCCAGTTTGGTGTAGTGGTTAAGGTGCTGGCCTAGAAACCAGCAGACTGTGAGTTCTAGGCCTGCCTTAGGCATGAAAGCGGGCTGGGTAACTTTGGGCCAGTCACTCTCTCTCAGCCCTTTACCATTACCATTCCTGGAGGTCTTGGGTAGGGAACATTGGATCCAAGGCTTTCAGGAGCTGATATGGCTCTGTGGCCTCGGGTCTGTGTTTCTGTCATAAGGAACCTATATTTTAATTAGACCTATATCCCACCTTTCATTCAGGAGCTAAAGGAAGCATACTGTACATAGTGCTCCCTTCTCCTATTTTTCCCCTGAAGAGAAGCCCTGTGAGGTTGGTTGGGTTGAGAGAGAGTGACAGGCCCAAAGTCACCTCGTGGGTTTCTGGGAGTGAAGGTAGACTAGAACCTGGCTCTCTGTGCTCCTAGTCCAGTACTTTAAGCACTACGCATTTGCTCTCTTTGGGCGCCCAATAGAGATTATATAAGTAGCTGCAAAAATGATTCTACAAAGTTAAGAGGGTTGCAACCAGTTATCAATGGCTGAACGTTATGCTGGCATCTATGTTTCAGAGATACAGTAGTCTGTCTCAATATTAGCCACTGGAGTATGAGAACAGTGGACCAGACCAGACATGGTGCCCTTCAAATGTGTGGATTTGAGTTCCCAGAATCCCTCAGCCATCATGGTCATGACTTAGAATTCTGATAACTGCATGCCTTGTATCTGGAGTCATGTACGCAGATTGGGGAGGTCTGGAATTAGTTATTGACCTCTTTTTCTGCTTTTGGCTTCCATTTGGCTTCTAGTTGGGAATCAGACTGCAGGACATAAGTCTTTGGTGTCATCCATCAGAGCTCTTTCTATGTTCCCACATGATTTATCTAGAGATGGAAGGTACTGAATTTGGGCTCTTGAACTTTCAGAACATGGGTTCTGGTCATGAGTTTAAGAGCATACATGTGAAACTTAAGGTCCATGCACTACATCAACTTGACCTTCTCTTGATTCCAATGCCAAGCAAATATTGCCCCTTTTCATTGCATACATTAAGCACTCTCAAAAATTTCATAGTAGCCTTCAGGGCACTTTCTGCCGTTGAATATTCTTTTTTCGGCTAGAGCAATTTGTAGTACTTTAATTTAAAGATGTTGGAAGTCTACAAAGTCTGCAAAGAATGGGGAATTCTGTTTTCCTTTGTTGTCTGTAACAATCTCCAGTCACTCTCAGACTTCAGGGCTGAAGAGCCCATTTTAAGAAGCTCTAATTTAGATTGCTAGTGTTGAGAATGCACTGGCAATGGGTGTGGCTTCATTTTGTTTTTTTCAACCTGTTTGAACAAGATTCTGCAAAGTGAGTTTTCCCACCTTTGGCAGACTGAGGATCCTCTTTCTTCTAAGCGATTATGTCTCTCCATTAGAAGAAATGGGTGGAATTTTGGCCCGCAGGCTTGTTGTGACTCTTTGATTTGTTGGTGGATTTGTCAAGTACCCAGAAAGCTAAGGAGAAAAAGAAAGAGACAGATGAAAGGTGCTTGCAACATACCAATTTGGATAGGAGTATGTGTTGCAACCAGTTCTCTGGCTTGGGTGAGAATCTGCTTTGACTTTTACGGGAATGACTTTTCTGAAACTCCAATTGATAGGTAGCAGGTAACTACAAAGGCACCTTCCCTTCATCAGGGTTCACTTTTTTAATCGCAAGTGACATTTTCATTTCATTGCACCTACTTGGGACCCTTATCAGCTTGCATTGCTCACCTGTTATGGAGAAGAACAGCTTTGAATTATCTTCTGAAAAATTCAGAATATCCAGAGTTCAGAGGGCTGAGAGCATCTGATTATACCTGGAGCAAAGGAGTAAGTACTGACTTCTCTTAAGGCTTTTGTCATTCTGTTAGATGCAGAGAGACTAAAATGGGAAGATCTTTATCCCCCTTTCCTTTGTCTTCTACTGATGAACATAGCACATATTGTTTCTTGCTTACTGCTTGCTGACCCTGGTAGAACGGGTGCTTAATCCAGATCCTTACCTCCTGCTGTACCAATTTTACTGATATCAAGTATCTCTAACTACTTGGGATTCTGAAAGTATAATAGATGTTTTAGCTGTTCAGGAGGGAGGAGAAGCATTGATTGACAAAATTGTCATTCCTAGTGTCTAGGTGTGAAAAGGGGCCATCGGAGTGGTCTCCCCCAACTTGGCATCTTCCACACATGTTGGGATTGCTTCTCCTGGGATCCCCAGCCGGTGTGGCCAGTTTTGGGGACTGCAGTGTCAGTGCAACTGGAGGTTGCCAGATTAGAAAAACCTGCTTAAGAATATTAAGGAAGTGAGAGCTCAACTTTAAAGCACAGTCAAATGGGAAGTTCTTCAAAAAGCCCATTTGAACGAATGGGCTACAAGAAACTGACAGTCAAGCACTGAATTTTCTGCCTGCTAGTGGCTCTCAAAGTTCCTGGGTGGTTCTTCTCCCATCACTTCTTAAATGATCCTTTTTTGCTAAAATTGGTAGGCATTGTACCTGGGACCTTCTTATGTCAAACATTTGCATACAGAAAAATTAACCCTGCATTTTTTCCCTCCCGGTTCTCAGTTTAATGAAAGAGAATTTGCTTTCAAAATTTATTTTAAATGAGTAGACAGTTTCCATGAAATTCCCATGGGTGTAAAGGATATTTCTGCTGCATGATGTGTGAATGTCCTGAATTTCCTTATACAATCATCTCTCCAACAATCTGTAGGCTCCCCGGCTTCCCATCCTTCACTTAAACCCAAGGGAAAACATCATGAAGAAGGTCTTCCCATGGGCATTTTTCAGATTGGGAATTGTGACCAACTAGGGAGACTTCAGAGTGATGGAAAGACATGAAATTTAAAAGAACAACCCCAGCTTGAACCCTCTTGGCCACCTCCAACATTAAAGTAAACTCAGAAACATCATCAAGAGAAAACTGAGAGAAATTATCCAGCATCCTGTGAGTAAGGTGGAAAAGCAGAAGCTTCATTTGAAGGGGGAAAAGCATGTCAGCAATTCAGAGGGAAAACAGTGTAGCATGTCCACTTTCCCTCTGAATTATTGTCCCGCCTCCAAACAAGCTGAGGATGAATAGGATGAGTGCATATCTCCAATCTTTATGCAAAAAGCTAATTTGTTTGAGCTTTGCACTGAAGCTGTCTTCAGGCATACACTTCTGAATGTGCAAAAGGGCTGAAGGAACATGAAGGATTAGCTCTGTCCTCTTGATGACACTCTGTACAGCAACAGTGCCCCTGTGTTTTGGTAAGTGGCATTATCTTCACTGTTCCATCACCATCACCACCACCTATGGTTTAGAATTCCCTTCCCATGCCATAGACAAAGATTAAATAGGATTTGTGGGTTCTGGAAAGAATTTTTTCTTTGTGGGTTCTGGAAAGAATTTTCTTGACAACTATAGGTGGTTTCTTATTATTGTTTCAGTCAAAGGGGAAACATCTTTTTCCCCATGTAGTTTTGTTGAAAAAAAATATGGGGTGCCATCTTCCTGCCACATTTCTGGTGCCACTGTTAAGAGATTTTCAGATTGACTGGCAACCTGTTGCCCAATCAGCATCTTTCCTTTGTTTGACAGTTAACAAAATAGAAAAGATGCACAAACCAACCCCAGCTAGCTGATCAGGCCAAACATTTGACATTCTTGAACAATGCTGTGAAGTTTGCAAACGTTCTCCCTGTACCTAAAAAAGGTATGAGGTGGAATCTCGCTCAACCTGATCCATCAATTAATTATGAATTGAATGAATGAAAAATTAAAGATTTTTAATACATTACTGTTTTAATTTAGTCTGAATATTCCTATTTGTCCAGTATGATACTGCTCAAAGACTCTTACTTTTAAATATCCTTAGAAATGACTACAGCGATACATTTCATTATTACGCCTATTACTGCTACTCCTACTTTGAGGGTTTGTGATCTCTGGGCCTCCTACTAGCAGGTTATTATCTATTTTGATTTGGTCTCAAAAGGACTGGTAAGACTAGAATTTGACAGGCTGTTTTCTCACAATGAGGTTGACTCCCAATGATTCAGGTGGAACAAGTAGTAGATGTCTTCAAGATAGAGTCTTAAATAATGGACAGATGGCTGCTGAAATTGATAGTCAGATAGTTCTTTGGAGTCCAAATCCATACCCACTTAGTTTGTAAGATTTGGATACAATTGATTTTTCTGGAAACCTTTAAGGAATCACACATGTAATCAAGCCTGTCTGAAATCACCGCGGGGAAGATTATCTTCTAACAAGATTTTTTTTTTCACACTCTGAAGAACTAATGCATATTGTTCCATATGGTTGCTGTGCACACTTCCAAATATAGGCATTTTCAGCTAACCATAATGCCATCAAAATGACAAAACATGAATTGTGACATTCAGTTCTTGTAATTGCTCCATGATATTACATGTGAATATGGAAAGGGCAGCGTTTGTGTTGTGACACTGCAATGCAGGTTTTGTCACTTGGGCCTCCTTGCCTTTCTTGGACCCCTGTGGACTCCTCTTCTCCCACATTGCCCCATATCTCAAATATTCTAGCAACGTCATTGAAAATCTCACTCAACAATGCTGAATGCTCAGATCTTGTATGAGAACACAGAAATGTTACAGAATTTGTAGGCTTGAAGAGATTTCAGTGATTATTTTCAGTCATTTGCATGTTTAACCTAAACATCATTATGGAGATCTGCAAACAGTATATGTCCTAACAAGGAGTGCTTCTGTGCCTGCCAGTGTTGTGTTGTGTAACACTGGCAACAGAACACTTTCATGCAGATATCGCAGCCACACGATAGCACATTTTCTGGAGTTGTTCTGTTTGTGAAATGTCTATAAATATGACTGTAATCTGGATGGGTCCATTCAAGTCTCACAGAAAGTTTTCTCCACCCACACCCATCTGATTGGTGGGGCGTCAATCGTTATGGAAATACCCAGATAATTGCACCCAACTCAGTTTGCTAAAACTGCATAAAGGACCTTGCCAAGTAGGTCAAACAAATCATTTGAATCCATTTTTTGGTCTGTTTCCATATTATTGTTTGGGGCAGTTTTGGCATTCACTATCAGGGGTCTAAATAAATTGGCCCACAAAAGTCACCAAAAAGGAGATAAAGCCGCATGTCAGATGTAGCTCAGCCTGAATTTCAGGTCCTAAAATGGAGGGTGACAATTAGCAGTCATGGGGTTGTGATAAATGTGTTTCTCAGTCTCTTCACTAAATAAATGAATGAATGAATGAATGAATGAATGAATGAATGAATGAATGAATGAATGAACAGGAGCCACACCTGTTTCGGTCTTGCTCCACCTGTACCACTGGCTTCAGTACTTAGCTTAATAGAGAGTCACTGAGCTCACCTGGAAATCTTTTGTCAATTAAAGAAGTATGTCTTCAAGTAGTGTGTCTGTGTGATTAGCAAAACTTACTCACTTCTGAATCAGAATCGAAATAGAACTTTGTGGGAACTCATACTGCTGTTCCATGTGTCTCAATCATGTCTGCTGAGATATATTTCCAATCATGCATCGTTTATTTGGTGGAAAGCAGTTTGAATTGTTTTCATAGAGGACACAGATTGCATGGTATTTTGTAACTGCTCCAGCAGGAGATTACCTAGTGAATTGTTATTAATACTATGAATTTTTATTTCATCCTCTGTTTAGATGTTGCTTATATTTAACTAGGCTATAAAAATAGTGTGTACGTGTGTCTGTGTTTTAATTATTACTTTTCCTGTCCTGCTGGGAATTTTTATTCTGGGGTTTGTTGTTTTATGTCATAACTTAAATAAGAGTATGTTTTCTTATTTTATGTTTGTGAACCACCCAGACAACAATACTATTTGGCAGCCTATTTAATACGTGTCTATAGTAAATAAAGCTATCCAACTGACAACCAATTTTTAACAGAAGCCACCAGGCTGGCTGTGCAAGACCTGAAATTCCAGTTCTCATATCTTCTACTGATTCAGTCTCTGGATACATTCCACGGTCACTGTAGCTTGAATCATGTCAACTGGATTTCTATTTTCTCAGTGGAAACGTTTTGCTCCTTATCCAAGGAGCTTCTTCAGTCTGAGCCACCTTTTTCACCCCAAACCCTCAGAAGTGGCTTGAAGGTGATCCATGATTGCCTTCAAATCAGTTCATTTGAGCTGTGAAAATGTGGAGCAAAACCCACTGCCAAATCACCTCTGCTAATGAGTGGGAGCTGAAAAGCTGCCAAGCTACCATTCCCCTTGCAGGATCTGAAGCTTGGGAGCCAGGAGGAGAGGTGAAATAAGAGTCATCTCCAAGGGGGAAACAGAGTCGCAGTATCTCAAACCAAAAACAGGAACAAAACCAGAGCAAGAACAACAACCCAAATTTTTCACCACAGCTAAGCCAGAGCTAAATCAGCTTAGGTTCAGCACAGATGGCATCACAAAAACAATGAGATCCGGAGCTGCTTTCAAACTTAGCAGCTCTTTTGCCCTCCCACCACCCGCAAGTCAAAAGAGGAGCTAAGCCTTTTCCTCCCTCAAAACATAGTTAGAACCATCCACCATGACCTAGAATAGGCCTGCAGGATTCACTCAGCTTTTGAGTGACAAGCCATGGGTTGTACTCCGGAAGTAGAGATGGACCAGCCCTCCCTCCCCACCACTGCAGGAAAAAAAAAAAGAATGAGCAGACCCTGGACAAAAAAAAGAGGTTAATTTGACTTCATTTTAATATGATTCAAGCTGAATTAATTAAATAAATTATTCCCCCCCCCCCCAAATTATTTTCTTTTTCTGGTGCCTTCAAAGTTACAATTGGGGGACAAATTTTGGAGGAATTCTGAGGGACAGACGCCAAACTGTGGTGCTCCTTGCTGTGGAACAAGGTCAGACCATTTATGTCCTCCTTCACAAAACGTGCGGCTTGTGGAGCTTTGGAGAGATACATCTACTTCATCTACTTTTCTTAACTGTCCAGCTCATCAAGCTGTCTATCCTGAGCATTTGCTGTCTCTTGAAAAAAGATTTGCTCAGTCGCTGGTTATTTAGGAGACTGCTATCAAACACCTATCATGATTTCTGTTCCATCAGCTATGCTTTAGATCAGCCATCAACTTTTTGACCCTGGAGGAAACCTTGAAATATTTTTCAGGCCTTGGGGAACCCCTGCACATTCAGGCTCAAATTCAGGCCAGAAGTTACAAAATTATTATATTTGTTTCATGGGTAGGCCTGTATATGTGCACTAACAGTGTTCTTAAACTAAAAATAAAGAATGAAACTTACCTCTTGAATGTGAAGTTGCCCGAATTTGAAATAATTTTTAAAATAAATCGTGATCTTCCAGGGAACCCCTGGTGACCTCTCGTGGAACCCTAGGATTCCATGGAACCCTGGTTGAGAAACCCTGCTCTAGATGCAGATTCATTGAAATTGTATGGTACACAAAATATTTATTATTTATTTATTTATTTATTTATTTATTTATTTATTTATTTATTTTATATGACCTACATAGGCAGAATGGACTGGGGGGCGGGGCTGTTTCTTTCTTCTGGATCTTCTAAAATTGAAAAGGCTATGCAACTATTCCACCTATGCAAAGCAAATTGGCTTACCATGCATTAATGGTAATGCATTAAATTTGCATCTCACATCTCATGTGGTTTGAGTTTGTGAAAAATTCACCAGGCTTAAAACTGTTTGTGAATGCAGCTGTTAGATCATTAACTGACCTGGCTAAGCATATCTTGCTTTGGTTTGTGAGTGTGTTGAAAAACAAACATTTCAACACTCAACAATTGCTGGAGTAACACTTTTTTCTAATTCTGGCATTTTCCCCACAAATCATTTTCTTTGGCGACTTCCCTTTCTTTTTTCCTATTGCCTATTTATTGAAGCTGATAGTTAGTTAGTTAGTTAGTTAGTTAGTTAGTTAGTTAGTTAGTTAGTTTTGGAAGGCAACCCAACTCCCAAATGACTCTGGTCAGCTTACTGAGGTGGGCATTTCTGTGGAGACATCTCCATCAGTTGCATCTGAGGTGGCCAGGGGTTAAAAGACACAATATGATAAGCCCAGCACCACAGTCAAAGCCCTGCCCCTTTCATATATGTGTTGACATGACATGCAAGTAAAAAAGGGGCAGGGCTTAATCATGCTGCTGTTTCTACCATCTTGCCTCTTTTGATCCCCTCCAGCCTGTGGACACTCCTGATTTCCACCCTTTAAAAGGACAAATACAGGGCTGGCTTCCAACTTCATATTTAAGGAATATACAACTGTAAACCTAAATTAATTTCTATGTCATATAATATTTTTAAAATGGACTAAACTGAGCAAAGGACATTTTCTTTACATCAGTGCTATGAATGTATGAATTGGTGAATGGAGAACCAAAGCTTGCCTTAAGTATATTAATTTCTGTAAGTAATTTGCTTATAGAATTCTAGAGAGTAGGAGAATGGCTTTTGATATGACTTCGTTACAGAAAGGACTGCTTTTGAAAAGTGTGAGCAGGAAGCATTGTCTACAACAAGGGTAGCACTTAGCCACTCTTGGCTGATCTCAAAAAGCTATGTAGAGTCAGTTCTGGTTAGTACATGGATGGGGGACCACCAGAAAATTCCTTTACGTACGCTTTCAGTGCTGACAGTTGGATATGCCAAATAGTGGACATTTCCAATCATACCTTACCCAAAGACCGGCAGCTGAAATTGTGGGAATATACTGCCATATCTAAAATAACAATACAATTGAGAGACAAAAGCTTTGATTACTTCAATAGAGTTTGGCAATCATTTAGTGACTCTCACATTCAGAATTTTTTTTCCCATGCTCGAATTTTTATTTTATTTAGGGTTTTTTAAATTATGCATAATACTAAGTTTGTTATTTATTACATACTCTTGGTTACTTGGTTGTACTTGTTATTTCCCATATGAAACATATTATTATTTTATTTATTATTAATTTAACTTTAGAAAAATATAAAATATACAGTAAGTTAAACACCAAGTCACACTAGGAAAAAAAATACTAAATGGAACAATCCTTAAACTTTTTTTAAAAAAATTATAAAAAACCGGAAAAAGGAAAGGAGAAAGAAATCCCAAATAAATAAATAAATAAAACTTATGATTAGTCACTGGTTTACTTATCATAAGTCTGATATATTACATATAATACTATAGTATAATCAAATACAAAATATTATTGTAAAATATAAAATCTCCACTAAAGTAGCACATATTGCTTCATCCTTTGATTAGTGGATAATATTGCCTTTTCCAGTATGGATAAGTTACACATTTCCAAACGGCATTCCTTAACATCTGGAATAACATCTAGAATTTGAATTAGTTTTCTAATTTCTCAGTATAATTCTTTTAGCCACCCCCCACCCCCCACCCCCGCACTATACAACCATAATTCCTGATAAACAGTCAGATTCCAAAGCTTTGGTATTAATTCAACATTATATTAATATCTTTAACATTTAAAGTTCTTCCTATAAAGCTCCTTATATACATTCAAATACCATTCCCCCAAAATGCCAAATGATTGCAGGACCATGTGAAATTTAAGCTGACAAACAGATTAAGTTTCTGTTGTCACCAGGTCATTATGAAAGTTTAATAAATGATACTTAATTCAAAAAAGGAAAGAAAGGGGAAAGGGGGTTGTAACTAGGCAGGGAAGTTAAGAAAAATATTTGGAAGTAGGCAATAGCAAACCACTTATGCATTGCTGCCACAGAAAATTACATCACATGACCATGAAATCACCAGGAATCACAATCAATAGAAGAGAATATCTGTAGCTCAGGGTTGAACTGTGGAGTCCTTGGTGCTCTCTGAGTTTCGTTGTTTGCTTGTAGACGTTTCATTACCCAACTAGGTAACATCATCAGTGCCTGATGATGTTAAGATCATGATGTAACAAGCACTGATGATGTTACCTAGGCAGGTAATGAAATGAATGCAAGCAAACTACCAAGCTCAGAGTGTACCAAGGACTCCACAATCAATTCAAGGGGACTTTACTATTATTTAAATAGAGATATAATGCTTTTTTATGCTGGTGACTTGCCAACCTTGGTACTACTCATGGCGTCTTCAACATCCTGCTTAGTAGGAAGTATACTGAATACTAAAGGAGGGAACCTTTTCATTCATTTTATTTTATTGATCTTGATGGAAACCACCTCTGTAAATGCCAATCATGGAGACTTCAGGGATATTTCATTTGTTTCTACATCAATGATGCAATTGCTTGACATGGGTATATATCCCCTGCCAATTCCTCCCCTTGAAAATATTCCAAGAATCTAAAAAATTTTGCTGCACTGCTGATGATCCACTTCCTCATGCTGAAATCGCAATGTATAGTGTCACTATAATGGTCCTCCTTTTTCTCCAGAGTCAATGATTGCATTTTGCGGGTGAACGAGGTCGATGTATCCGAAGTTTCGCACAGCAAAGCTGTTGAGGCACTCAAGGAGGCCGGCTCCATAGTGCGACTGTATGTCCGTCGGAGGAGACCTATTCTGGAAACTATTGTGGAAATCAAGCTATTCAAGGGACCAAAAGGTAATTATTGAAAATAAGGCAAACACAGTATTCAGAAAAATATAAAAAGTTTCCTTGGGGACAGGGGTGGGTGTTTTATTTGTTTGTTTGTTTGTTTCTTTGTTTGTTAACTTCTTGGTGTTCTCTGAGCTTGGTTATTTTCCTGCAAATGCTTCATTATGAAGCAAGTGCACTGTTGGTAGAGCATCATAAAAGTTACAGTTTTTCAGGAGTTCATGAATTGACTATAGATAAAGTACAGTATGTTATATCATTTTAAAAACCTGGAAATCACTATTAAACTCTTAGCAGGATACAAATAACAGAAACAATAGACAGAACAATATGAATCATAAAATAAAATTGTAAAACTGCTAAATTCTGTCCATACTACTAGATGTCTGTTCTATAAACCTGAAATATTAAAACTTTATGTAGAGGGAACCCCACATTTTGGTTGTGCTACAGATCCATATATTTAACTGAAATCTAAATTAAATTCCATATTAAATGAAATTCTGGTGGTTGTTTTAGACCTTCAGCTCATTCTTTGCTTCATAATATGGTTGGTAATATGCCTGCGTGCTACTTTTTCCCCTTCGTCCACTGGTTTTGGTGAAGAATTCCAGCTTCTTATTAAACCAGAATTCTGTATTGCATCTGAACCAGAGAATTCTGGTTTACTGCCAGTTTAAAGACCACAGTCATAAGAAAATATATATGGAGTACAGTAAATCCAATCAGTCAGGCATTGGTTGTTGTTGTTGTTCAGTCGTTTAGTCGTGTCCGACTCTTCGTGACCTCATGGACCATAGCACACCAGGCCTTCTTGTCCTCCACTGTCTCCCAGAGTTTACTCAAATTCATGTTTGTTACATCGGTGATGCTATCTAACCATCTCCTCCTCTGCCGTCCCCTTCTCCTTTTGCCTTCAGTCTTTCCCAGCATTAGGGTCTTTTCTAGTGAGTCCTCTCTTCGCATTAGGTGGCCAAAGTATTTGAGCTTCAGCTTCAGTATCTGTCCTTCCAATGAGCAGTCAGGGTTGATTTCCTCTAGGACTGACTGATTTGACCTCCTTGCAGTCCAAGGGACTCTCAAGAGTCTTCTCCAGCACCACAGTTCGAAAGCATCAATTCTTCGGCGCTCAGCCTTCCTTATGGTCCAACTCTCACAGCCATACATTACTACTGGAAAAACCATAGCTTTAACTATACGAACCTTTGTCGGCAAGGTGATGTCTCTGCTTTTTAATATGCTGTCTAGGTTTGCCATAGATTTCCTCCCAAGGAGCAAGCGTCTTTTAATTTGATGGCTGCAGTCACCGTCTGCGGTGATCTTGGAGCCCAAGAAAATAAAATCTGTCACTTCTTCCATTTCTTCCCCTTCTATTTGCCAGGAAGTGATGGGACCAGATGCCATGATCTGAGTTTTTTTAATGTTGAGTTTCAAGCCAGCTTTTGCACTCTCCTCTTTCACCCTCATCAAGAGGCTCTTTAGTTCCTCTTCACTTTCTGCCATTATACATATAGGCATTGGTACAGTCAGTCAATTGGCGCAAGACCGTTTAGCATTTCGTTCTATTATACATAGGGTCGCTATGAGTCGTAAACGTCTCAACGGCAACTAACAACAACAAATCCAAACAGACTGACTTTCTACTTTCCAGGCCAGATTTCAGCTTCAGTAAATTTACGTTTATTTTTAGAGAAACATTCAAGCATCAATTTTTTGGTCAGTTTTGTTGCCTGGAACAATTTGCTTTACTCATTGTTAGTACAAGAGAGAGAAGTTATTTTAAAGAGAAAGCATTTTTAAAAAGCTGGAGTTTTGATTTCCTGACATTTCACAAAGTTCTGGATGTGTAGGATTTATTTGGAAACCATGCATTATCACATAAATGTTGCTGTTAACCTGAATGACATTTCAATTCCCATTACTGGGAAGAGGTTAAACGGAAAGTAGATTGGTGTCAAACCCCGTACAGCAGGGCATGATCAAGGAAGCAAGAATAACACTGACTTCAGCAAGGAGTTTAATGCAAGGATTAGGGGGAAGGGACAGAATCTTGGAAATTGCAATAAGAACTCCAGCCCTCTTTCATAAAGCAAGTTCATAAAGCAGATTTTCCTTGAAAGTTTTGAAGATCTCCTTTCCAAGCTTTCTGCAGTCTGGACTGACCTGCCATTTTTTAGATAAGCCACTACTGTTTATGTCTAGAGGTTCTCTATTTCTTTCTCAGATTCCTTACAGCTGGGAATAGTTCATAGGCTTTCCTAAGTGTGAGATTCTGCAATCCAATTCCTGGCAGGAGTTTAGGGGGGAAAGGCAGGTTTTGAGTCAGTAGAAACCTACAGAGATGTGCAAACCTTGGACATCTCTCAGGGCTCATGGGCTCTGCAATTATAAGCCATCCTGGAGTGATGCATTGTGGGAAATTCAAAATGGTGGTCATGTCTACTCCTATTGCCAAAGAAGCCTACCAACAAAAATAAGGAGGCAGATTAAAAGGCTCCTCAAGGAAGCAACCAGTCTTGATTATTAGGATTCTTTCTGGCTGGATCTAAGTTGTACTGATTCCTGAATACTTGTGGTAGTTTCTGAAGTCTTTCTCCTCTTGATTTCTGCATTGCTCAGAGAGACCTTTTCCCCCATAAGTTCTTTTTGCTCCAAAGTTCATTGATAAAGGAAGAAAATCATGATGTGTGGCTAGTCTGGAGCCAGTGTAGGATCTCTGGAACCATTGAAGGTCACAGAAGATGTTTCAAGAAGAATTGCATAGGTTTTATTGATTCCAAGTTCTAAGATAACTGCCCTTTTAAGACACTACGGCCATGTCACCAATGTGGCAAAGTCGAGGGTTTCAAGGGGCGGGGTTCTGTTTATGGGGAAAGTCTGGTATATTTTTTTAAAGTCTTGTTCAATTCAGTTAACCCTAACCCTAATCCTAAAATTATATAGTAATAGTAGTCAATATTACAGTCATTGACCAGCACAAAAAACCAGCACAGGAAAACGAATTTTGAGATAAGCAAATAAAAAACACAGTAAAACCCAATAATTATATTGCAGGGGCGATCAAAGCATGGCATAGTTTCCAAAATGCAGTCACATTAAGAGAAATAAAATCACAGTGATCGGATAATAACAATTGTAAATAAAATGGATTCCGGTGACCTGGAAATCTAGATGGGGCGTTTTCATCTGCAGCTGGGTATCTTTATAATGAGAGCTATATAACAAAACTACCAACGTAAAACTAAGCCCCTCAGCAGAAAAGCACAATATTTGCTGCTTCCCTAGAACTTTAAGGGTATGGGAGTTATCCAGACCTTGGGAGTAAGTTTTTCCAAATCTCTGAGGCAGCCACAGAGAAGATCTGCTTCCTGGCTCCTCACCCCCTAAAGGACAGGATCTGGAACATCCTTCCGGGGTTGATCATACAGGATGGGCAGATTATTCTTTAAAAAGATAGTCCCAAAGAAAACCTGGACCAAAGTCATACTGTATAAGGCAGAGCTTTCCAAACTGTGTGTCGGGACACGTTAGTGTGTCGGCTGCAGTGTCTGGGTGTGTCGCGGCTGCTGCTGCCTCCAAATCCTGCCAGGATTCCATGCAGGTCCTAGTGCCTGCCTTGTGCCCTGCTGCCTCCAAACCTGCTATGATTCCACACAGGTCCTAGTGCCTGCCTTGTGCCCTGCTGTAAGAGTGTGTCGCGAAATGATGCCCTGCTGTAAGAGCGTGTCGCGAAATGATGCATGTCTAAAAAGTGTGTCACCAACATGAAAAGTTTGGAAAGCTCTGGTATAAGGCTTAATATAAGCACTTTAAATTCCTCCAGATGTGCCCATGGCTTCATCACACATTTCCAGGTGGCCTGTGCTTTCAAAGGACTTGATCATCCTGTACATTCATTCCATTCAGGAGCAGGGGTGTGAGGTTCATAGTCTGTAAATCCCAAAACCAGTAACTTCATCCACAAGTCGTTTAGAATATGGAAAGTTCTTTATTAGGATTTAAGTAGCTAGATCCAGGTCGAAGCCACGAATGGCTTTTCCCGCACAAAGCCGTTAGAAAAAGCATTCCACTCCCTCTTGTGCCAGCCCCCCTTATTCTTCCCTCGCAAAGCAATTAAAAAGAAAACAATAAAACAATTCACATTCCCCTGTTGTTCTCCTTCAGTACTTTTCCCTATCTTTCCCCTGTACCATTCTCAGAGCTTCCCAGATGGTACCAACGTCCCTGACCTTGGCTGTAAATCTCCCAAACAATTTCCAACGTTCCCTCTGGAATGCTGGTGCTCGTCTTCCTTCCTCCCCCCAACCTCATGCCATTCCCTTGTAGCTCTACACATGTCTACCCGGAAGTAAACCCCATGACAGGATCTTGCCCTTAACCACAATTAACTATTGAGGCTAAAGGCTCAATTCTGACAAGGGGTGTCCATGGGCTATGGTAAAAAATATAAAGATGGAGGGCACGGCAATGCAATTGAAGCCCTGCACATAATAAACAGGCAGAGCTTCAATCACACCGTTGCAGCCACCACCTTGAGTTTTTTTTACCACACTCTGCAGACATCCTTGATGTTTTGATGCTCAGTTGATGTTTTGGACAAACTGCTAATATGTTTGTTCCTTAAAATACCCTTCAAGGGTTCTTAGGCTTGGAAAATTTGGCTATATTCACATAACCCATGTAACTGGGTCAATGGAAGCCCCAGCATACTGTGTGAACCCAGATGAGGAAGGAGGCCATTTTATTCCCCTTATAACCACAGTTAATTTGGGGATACTTTTCCTTAAACTGATATTTCAGGTCCAAAAGAAAATTTTAATTTGAGGTTATTTCTGCTCTTTTGAAACTTCCCTAAACACATGCCCACACACATATACAAGCAACCTGCCAGATAACTACAGGGATGGCTGGAACACTGTCCTAGATGGCTGTTCTCAATATATTTGGGGCATTGTTTGGAATCTCCAATTAACACCAGATTGCCAGGAAAGCTAATTTCTCATGGTGTGCACCAGACTAGATCGAGCATGTCATGAGAACATATCTTTGTATAAATGGTTCGAAGACATACCCAAACTCAATACGATGAAGATGGACCTCCAGTGAATCAACTGGAGTTTAGATGACCACTAGATGGTAGCAAAGAGATAGAGAGAAATCTAACCGCCCAGAGTCTACCATGGTGGAGATGGGCGGGGATAAATGCAAATAATAAATAAATAAATAACTCTTTGTTGCCTTCTATTGATCATTCAGATATTTGCAACCCAGATCTAGTAGCCCCAGACTACAGCAACAGGTAAAACTGCTTGCTTGAGCAATAACAGGGAGATCTCTCAAGACAGACAGGGAGATCTGGGTAGTAGACCACCCCTAAATTAAAATAGGCTGGACTCAACTCTAAATGGGCCTTGTTTTTTCCAAGTGGAGGTCTTTGGAGTTCAAGCGATCTTAGTTTGTAATCATGCATTGAACTTGCCTTTTAAAAAGTCTGCTTTATACAGCTTATGCAATCATAGATTTCAAATATGAGTTTATGCTTTTCCTCATCCATCTAGGATAAATGATGTCCCCAGTTCTTGACTGACTGTGCAGTGTGGCCTTAATAGAAAAAGAGACAGCTGCCATCAGTCAAGTGACCTAGAATAAATTGCAATTCCCTACACTTTGCTTTTGTTTCATTTCCCCTGGACCTACGTGTTAATAGAGAGTACAGACTTGAATTAATATTATAACATTAGCCTTTTTGAGTCAGGTCAATAGCTTACCAAGCCCAATGCTCATTGGTGTTATGGCTAGCCAAATGGCACAAGACTCTTCTTTTTTTCTTTTTTTCTTTTTTCTTTTTCTTTTTCCTTTGCTATCTCATGTAAATGTAAAACTTTGCGCTCTGTCCAGTATATTTTTCCTTTTGTGGCCTAAAGCACATTCCAGAAGAAGGGCTCGACTGGATTAAAACCAAGACCTATTCCAGGTGTTGCCACAGCTATTGGGACTTAAGACTACCCAACGACTTGCAGAATTCTTCATGGCCATTACTACCTGGGAATTCTACCTGGGAATTCTGGGACTTGTAATTCCAACATACCCGGAGGATACTAGAATTGTGAGAATAGGTGGAATACCAATCTTGTTAAATAAAGAATTATTATCAAAATTGGGGAAAGTTCAACCAACTTTCCATTGATGTCACACCCTTCTTCAGTGTTTATCAATAGTAATGCAAAGTTCTTAAGAGAAATCTCATTCAAGGTTATGCAATGGTCTGCCAGAAGTAGGCTGATCATATTTCCTTGAGACAAAAACGGGACGAGGAATCGAGAGCCGGAAGTAGCTGGAGCGGCACGAAAGAGCCAGAGCAGCTGATTGGAGGGAACCCGGAAGAGAAATCGCCTCCGCCTATCAGCACGTGGGAGAGGCAGGCCGAGCAGCACAATAGGCAGGGGCGGAGCAGCTGATTGGAGGGAACCCGGAAGAGGAATCGCCTCTGCCTATCTCGCTGCTCAGCCCACCTCTCCCGCGCGCTGATAGGCGGAGGCAATTCCTCTTCTGGGTTCCCTTTAAAAAACAGGACAAAATTGACTTTTTTATTAAAATGATGGGACGGTCCAGAATTGTTAAAAAAAATAGGCTGTCCCGTTCAAAACGGGACGTATGGTCAGCCTAGCCAGAAGACTGCAGTTATATAAACAGTTTTGTGTAATCAACTGAATGTTTGCTTCCTGGAATATTGCCTGTCACAAAATTCTCCCTTTCAGCTTTAACTTTATCAGTTGATGATGAAGCACTCAGCAGCAGAACAGAGAATGTCTCCTTCTCATGTTCAACAGTCTTGCTATATCCTTCCACCCTGTCACTTTAGTTCCGATAACTATCTCTAGACATGTTGCATTTGTGTTCCTGGACAATTTCTTCCTCCAACTATCAAACTGGTTTGGTGGTCTCTGTTTCACACTTGGCTCTGAACCCAGTATCACTGCCTGCCCCATATATGGCTGGAACTGATGATAATCGGAACATATACCAATATCCGGGGAGGGGTCAAAAATCTGTAAGATGGCGGGCACAGCATCACATGCAAAGGGGTGGTGCTTCAATTGCAACACTGCACCCGCTACTTTGCAGGGTTTTAAGGTACCCCCACAAATGCCCAGGGAAGAACATCAAAGACTTACATCATTTAGAAAAATATCATAGTGCAAAATATCCATAAAACAAGTCAGTACACCCTGTTCTAGGGAGACAATAAGCTTGTTATTTCTTTTTTTTTTAATTATTTTTTATTGAAGACATTTTTACAGAATAAAAAGATTTAAAGGAAAAAGAAAAGAAAAGTGGTGAGAAAAGAATAAAGAAATGAAAGAGAAAGGAGAGAAATAGGAAAAAAAGAGAAAAAGAAAAGAAAGACATAATACAAAGAAATGACTTCCGATCTTCTTTACAGCAGTTATAAATGCATTCAAATTTTATCCTCTCTCTCTAAGGTTACTCCCTTCTTTCCATAATTTCCCTTTTCTAATCATCAAACCCATACATCACAAGCACATTTTTTTCCCATAAAGGGTTTCCAGTCGCTAACAAATGTAGTTTTCTTTAATTAAACAGGTCAATTTTGCCATCTCTGCAAATTCTGTCATCTTCACCAACCACTGGAAATACTTTCCATTGTAGGTATTTCTGGGTCTTTCTATCTTTGTGCATATAGTAGTCTCGCAGTGGTGATCATATATAAAAATAATCTTCCATGGCTCTTTTCTTTTCTAATTGTCTGTCCAGCAAGAAAAACTCTGGTTTCGGTTGAATCTTAGTCTTTAAAATTCTTTTTATTACTGTATGTATTTGAACCCAAAATTTTCTAGCTTTTTTGCAAGTCCACCAAGTATGATAAAAAGCACCTTCATGTTTTCCACATTTCCAAAATAAATTTGAGGTACCTATATACATTCTAGAAAGTAGTTTTTCTGGTGTCATATACCAACGATGCATCATTTTATAGAAGTTCTCTTTTAAATTATAACATAATGGAAATTTTAAAATAAGCTTGTTATTTCCATTGTTTGAATTATATTTTTACATGTGGTCTTATGTGAACTATCTTGGAAGCCCTTTTTAGGAGAAAAAAGCAGTGTTTGCATACTTTTCTAAAATAACCCAAACACTTAACAATTGCATTGGAAAAGCCTATCTGGGCTGTTACCCACAGCTCAGCAGTGCAGACTTTTGCTTACACATGGAATGTATACCTGCAAATTTAGTTTGACCATTCCCAGGTAAATGATTGCAACAAGGAGAAATCATTGCAGCAGAGCCCAAGAAATATCTCCCCTTGACTAAACAGGCAACATTTACTTGGAAGCAGGGAAACTCTCAGCGTTTTACAAGTGTTCTTTGCAAATACAGGTAGTCCTTGTTTAGCGACCACAATTGGGATCGGCAACTCAACTCAACTCAACGCTTAACAACTTGTTAAGCGAAGCGGTTGCTAAGTGAAACCACTACTGTGCTTATGATCTTACTTCAGCTTTCCTTTTTTTTACAGACCTGCGAAGGTCATAAATGCAAGGATTGGTCACAAAGTTACTTTTTCATCACCGTTGTAACTGCGATGGTCACTAAATGAGGCAGTCACTAAGCGAGGACTACCTGTACTGCAAAATCTTCACAATGTTTTGCAAGAACTCTATTAGAAGTTAGGCCAAATCCATATGGATTTCTTTCTTTTTTTCTCATTGTCTTTGCAAGGGTGTCAGGGTTCTGGTGTGAATCCTGCCATGTACTGTAATAATACCTGTCAGCCTGGAACATGATGGGAGGGGGAGGAAAGGCTTATTTTTCTGAAAGGGAGCAATTGGAAATAAGAGGGAACCCAGGTGTCCACATTTTTAACAACTGCTGCTCTGAAGCAGCAGCAAAGTCCTGATGTTGTTGGGAAAGGCAGAGAAATTGATTAGGAGCTAGGTTTCTGCCTTGCCTTACAACAGAGTAGAACGAAACGACAGAGATATATGGGGAGACAGAATGTGCACGCACACATGCTTCCTTTCTTTGCTCTTCCTCGCAGGATTATAGGATGGTCTGCCATAAATTAAATTAATAATAAAACACAAGGTAAAATCCACAATAGAGCTATAAAACAAAACAATGCAACAGGACATAAACCATTCACAGGCAGTGCACAATTCATTAAAATTTATTAAAATGCTTTGGCAATAAAGAAGATGGGAGTCATGTGAGCCTTTTTAGAAAGGGCATTCTATAGATGGTGCTCCTGAAAAGAAAACTGCATCAGAAGGTCAAATAGGTTGATAGGGGAAGAGGCAATTCTTCAAGTATTCAGATCTCAAGCTTTTTAGAAGATTGGCTTTGGAATTTTATTGGCAAGAAATGTGGATTCAGAGATTAGGATAACTAGATATTCTAAAATTTGCCTACATTTAGTGAAGTTTTCTCTCATTATTAGGATAAGCGGGCCAGGGTAGGATTGTCCAGAACTTCTTGGAATGTTCACGTGTTGCTTGATCCCATAGACATTCTTGGAATCACTGGGAAGAAGATCTTCTTATACAAAGAATAGCACCAAGCTTTTTTAAAGTTAAAAATGATCAAAGAAACCTGTCAAGCAAATCCCAGTGTGATTTTTTCCCCCCTGTAGGTGAATGTCAGCCAAATTTCATTTGGATACTTTTACTTCCACTAGAGACCCAGTACAGTAAAATCCCTCCATCTATTCCCAGTAGGATCCATGGTGGAATTTTGATTAACTATAATTTGTTATGGTGGCAAATTGGGAATATGTATCAGTAGGATTTTTTTTCCTGATTGTGTAGGACTTCATTATTTTATATAATTGCATACCCAAAGTGGAAACGGAACTATCATCCTTCCTCCCAAGTTTCCAATTGAATGAGAAAGATTCATATACTTGATCCTTCCAACAAGATTTTTAATGCACGAATATGCCCACTGAATACACAATAGTATGGGTTTGTACCATAGAAAATGCAGTTTCCTCCACCTTCTTTCTTTTTATAATGATCATCTGACCATATAAGATTCCACAGTCACTTGACCATTGCAGGTAAGAAAATAAGGTTGTCTCTGAAAAGAAGGAAGATGGAGATGGGATCATGTTCATTTAAGAAGATAAAAAAGGCTCATTGGCCACTATTAAGTTAGTGTGATCTTCCATCTCTTCAAAAATTCCATTTATTTCCATTTTGATCAGGGGATAAATTCAAAATACAGTAGAACAATTGCTTGGCATAACACTACTTCATCTTACTAGACCAGAACTCAAGTATTTGCTATAACATCACTCTAAGCTTGAAAATTATTTTAGCTTAATATGTAGTACGGTAAGTATGTGAGCTAACATATTGTGTGAACTCAGCCTTTATCTCATTTAGTAAACCATGCTTAAGCAAACATTGTCTTAGCATGTTGTGTGAAGTCAGCCTGCATATCAAAATCCAACATTTTCCAAAGATATATTTCTGGGAGAAAAAAGGCAATGGAATAAGTATTTAATTTGTTTGTTTATTAAACTGCCCATCTACCAGAAGGAACTCTGGGCAGCAAACAAGAATAAAAAAATAAAAAGCACAATATAATTAGAACAAAAACCATTTAAAACAAAGAAGGTATGTGTGTGTGTGTGTGTGTGTGTGTGAGAGAGAGAGAGAGAGAGAGAGAGAGAGAGAGAGAGAGAGAGAGAGAGAGAGAGAGAGAGAGGTTCTTTTGTTAATTCTTCCCTTTCAGTCTCTCAGAAATAGCACAAAAATGGATCTTAAGTTTCTTTTTCTCCTCTCTCTCATTACTCATCCATTAAGGAGATTTCAGACCCCAGAATTGCTGTTAGACTGGAACACAAGCATTGTGCAAATGATTGAAGAGTAAAGTATAGTTGATTGCTCTCATCAAAAATCCCTTTTGTATATCTCTGTTTTAGTTAAGACATGGGCTTAGCAGTTATCGGATATGCTTAGAGTCTTTGAAGTACATCATCTAACTTCCCTGAGGAAGTGTGTCTTCCTGGGGTCGTAAACACACAGTATTGATCTTGAAATCATTCCCTGAGGCAAAACGTGCTATTCTTGCTATTGAAACACAAGTCTAGTACAAGTTAAAATATGTAGAATGCCTATCCCATGCTTCCAAGTTAAGATAACAGGCACAATATTCCAGCAATTAAGTCACTAACATCTGTCTACCTTAAGAGTCACAAAGTAGTTGTTGAACGATCTTTTCTTAAACTTGTAGAAAAATGCGAGTAAGAAAGAGGGAGTCATCCATGGGAAGTCATGGGCATCTAGGGGTCGGCACGATGGCAACTGACAAAGCATGCATTGCAATGCAGGTAGTCCTCGTTTAACAACCACAATTGGGACTGGAATTTTGGTTGCTAAGTGAAGCAGTAATTAAGCAAATCCAACCCTATTTTACAACCTTTTTGTGGCAGTTGTTAAGTGAATCACCATGGGTGTTAAGCGAACCACGTGGTCATTAAGCAAACCACGTGGTTCCCCATTGATTTTGCTTGACAAAAGCTGGCCAGAAAGGTCAAAAATGGCGATCTCGTGACCACGGGATGCTGCAATGGTCATAAATGTGAACCAGTTGCCAAGCACCCAAATCGTGATCATGTGACCGCGATGACACTGCGATGGTCGTGTGAGTCATAAGTCGTCTTTTTTAGCACCGTTGTAAGTCCGAACCATCATTAAACAAATGGTTGTTAAGTGAGGACTACCTGTGTTGTGATGCAAGCCATGTGACTTGCATGATAGCCTGAAACATTTTGATGTATGCTCTCACATGCCCTATTGTTATAAAATAAATCTCTGTGTTTAAGGACAAAGAATTTCCTCTCTCTCCTTCTCTTGTACTTCCCTCTCTTCACGTTTTAGTTTATATAGAATTGAGGCTTTCCTATCCTATGTATTTCTTCAGAAATTATATATTATCCGTTCAATCGTTTCCGATTCTTGGAGACTGGTTGGACAAGTCCTTGCAGTTTTCTTGGCAAGGTTTTTCAGAAGTGATTTGCCATTGCCTCCTTCCTAGGGCTGAGAGAAAGGGACTGGCTCAAGGTCACCCAGCTGGCTTTGTGACTAAGGTGGAACTAGAACTCACGATCTCCTGGTTTCTAGCCTGATGCCTTAACCACTGCACCAAACTGGCTCTCTACTTCAAATATAATGAATGTCTATTAGCATTCACTGGGAACCGAGCTAACTCTATAGACTGCATCCAAGACAACTGTGTGATGAGCATTTTTCTTTTTGAATGTGACTGCTGCTAGTTAGTTACTTGGTATTCTTTTAGCACTCTGACTATGCTCAGAAGCGCATCCCCCAACAAGGACTCCTGCTGAAATCAGACCTCCAACAGAAGTATCAGTTGCAGTTTAATATAAAGCCAAACATAGAACTTATTAACCCAACATTAGGTACATTAGCATTTCAGGACTGATGGATTGATTATGTGCCATCAAGTCGTTTTCGACTCCTAGTGACCACATAGATGGGTTTTCTCCAAGATGATCTATCCCTAACCTGTTCTTTTAACTCTCCCAGCGGTGCAGTCATCAACACTGTAACTGAGTCCATCTACCTTGCTTTCGGTCGTTGTCTTCTTCATTCATCTTCTTCATTTTAGGATACCTACAGTGCAATTTTCTAACACTTCACAGCAAGTTCTGGTCTTCATGTTCCACCAGCCTCTCGAAGACTAAGCAGGTTCACCCAATGGTGTTTTCTGGTGGGGTGAGGTGGAGTGGAAGTAGCTTCAGGGGTTGCCCAGGTGGTTCATACAGAACCTGTTTAGCATATGATTGCATCATAGAAAAACTAGCCTGGAATGTGGATTTGGATAAGATATGGCCTGAGCAAGTCTAGATATGTCCCCTGCCCAGCGGAATGGTCTAGCAAGTGGGGAGATCTTCAGTGTCTCAATATAAGGCAGTTTCTTACTACCTTGTAGCCTTGCCCTTTCAGAACAGAACCTCCTGCGCTAGACAAGAGCCGTGTCTGAACTCAAGATCCTTATGCCCAATTTTCTGTTGCAACAAATCTCACTTCTGAAATCTTTCTCCAATATGCCAGGTGGATCTCTCTTGTATGCTAGCCTGAGATGGTGTCAGGGAGATAACTGGTGAAGAAGGAGGGGGCTCCCTCCAGGGGGAGAAATGCATGCGTAGTACTGAATCGCTTTCCTTTCCTCCCAAGGGGCTAAAGAAGGCCCCACCCTGATTTCTTGGACCCTTTCTCTGAGCATTACTAGTTCATTTTAGTTTAGCTGGATTCTGTCTAGTAGAGTAGGACAATAAAGCACAAGAGCTTCAACTCCAAGTCTCAGCGTGTTTTCCTTCACTCAAAGTCAGGACAGATACTGCTTTTTAGCGTGTCCTTAGTCCATTTTCAATAAAGCTTATTCTCCTCTCCATTTACGTTTAGGTCTGGGATTCAGCATTGCTGGAGGCGTAGGAAATCAGCACATCCCTGGAGACAACAGCATCTATGTCACAAAAATTATTGATGGAGGAGCAGCCCAGAAGGATGGAAGGTTGCAAGTAGGAGACCGGCTCCTTATGGTGAGAATTTGCAGCCAACCCTTGGTTTTTTGTGGATTGTGTGATGAAATATAACACAATACATACAGGTTCTTGTAGTTCACTGTGCCTCTTTGTACCTTCTCATTTCCGATTCTTTATTATCTATTGGATGGCATTTTGTGGTAAATAAACTGTATGAGAGGACCAGGCATGGACTGCTTTACAGATATTGGTTCTCTGATAGGAATATTCTTCTGTAGCCTCATTTATAAACCTCATTAAAAAAATGTCTTGATCAGGTTCTAATCCTGTTTTGTGTGTGTCTACATGAGACCTAGAATGGGGAAGACTAAAGATCTCTTCAAGAAAATCGGAGATATCAAGGGAACGTTTTATGCAAAGATGGGCATGATAAAGGACAAAAAAGGCAGGGACCTAACAGAAGCAGAAGAGATTAAGAAGAGGTGGCAAGAATACACAGAAGAACTATACAAGAAAGATCTTAATATCTCTGATAAATACGATGGTGTGGTCACTGACCTTGAGCCGGACATCCTATAGAGTGAAGTCAAGTGGGCCTTAGGAAGCATTACTAACAACAAAGCTAGCGGAGAAGACAGTATCCCAGCTGAGCTATTTAAAACCCTAAAAGATTATGCTGTTAAACTGCTGCACTCAATATGCCAACAAATTTGGAAAACTCAACAGTGGCCACAGGATTGGAAAAGGTCAGTTTATGTTCCAATTCCAAAGAAGGGCAATGCCAAAGAATGTTCAAACTACCGTACAATTGCGCTCATTTCACATGCTAGCAAGGTTATGCTCAAAATCCTACAAGCTAGGCTTCAGCAGTATGTGAACCGAGAACTACCAGAAGTGCAAGCTGGGTTTCGAAGAGGCAGAGGAACTAGAGATCAGATTGCCAACATTCGCTGGATCATGGAAAAAGCAAGAGAGTTCCAGAAAAACATCTACTTCTGCTTCATTGACTACGCTAAAGCCTTTGATTGTGTGGATCACAACAAACTGTGGCAAATTCTTAAAGAGATGGGAGTACCAGACCACCTTACCTGTCTCCTGAGAAACCTGTCAAGGGGTTGATAGGTTTCAAGAAGCAACAGTTAGAACCGGACATGGAACAACTGATTGGTTCAAAATTGAGAAAGGAGTACGACAAGGCTGTATATTATCACCCTGCTTATTTAACTTATATGCAGAGTACATCATGAGAAATGCTGGGCTGGATGAATCACAAGCCGGAGTTAAGATTGCTGGGAGAAATATCAACAACCTCAAATATGCAGACAATACCACCCTAATGGCAGAAAGTGAAGAGGAACTAAAGAGCCTCTTGATGAGGGTGAAAGAGGAGAGTGCAAAAGCTGGCTTGAAACTCAACATTAAAAAAATGCGAAGAGAAGACTCACTGGAAAAGACCCTGATGCTGGGAAAAACTGAAGGCAAAAGGAGAAGGGGACGGCAGAGGATGAGATGGTTAGATAGCATCACCGATGTAATGAACATGAACTTGAGTAAACTGAGAGACAGTGGAGGACACGAAGGCCTGGCGTGCTATGGTCCATGAAGTCACGAAGAGTCGGACACGACTAAACGACTGAACAACAACAACAACATGAGACCTATTGAACCAAATACCGCCACGGCACCCAGGTTTTCCAAATGCAAAGCAAATGTAAAAAAAAAACTATTATTTCCCTTCCCCCATCTGTGATGTTCAGTCAGCACCAGATGCAACTCAGTCAGTTTGAGGGATACACACAGACATGTAAATGAAACAATAGGCTGACTTTCTTAAGGCAGTTTTTAGGCTTTCTGCAAAAGAAAAAGAAATAGCTGCTTCTATTTGCAAGCTCTGCAAATCCAAAGAGTTTTCAAAAGTCCATGAGCATTAACTGCAAGATCAATTACAGTCAATCAACCAAGCATCAAACAAAAGCCCAATCATGGAACTCCTAAGGGGAGAACAACAGCTCCACCAACACAGGCAGGACAAGCCAGGGTATATAAACAGAGAGCAAGTCCCACTCCCTTTTCGCACTGAAGATGTTGCCTAGCCTGGCAATGAAACGTCTGCAAGAAAACAACAAGGCTCAGAGAGCACCAAGGACTCCACAGATCAATTACAGCTTGCCAATTCACAGTTGTTCCCTACAAGGATGCTCATGCATTACACTTCAGCACCCACCAGAAGAAGAAGAAAGTATTTTCAAGCGGTTTTGACAATGAAGATGAAACTTGGCTATGGCAAGGGGTGGAGGAGACCATCACTTGCCTTCCTCTTAGTTGCAATCTAATCAAGTCCCAGTGAGCAACACGTGGCAAAATGTAAAGGACAATTTTCCACTTGAACAGAAAACTGAAATACAATTTGCTCATTTTCTCTGAATTTCTCTGTGCTTGCCTTCTGCTCTTCCTTCCAGCTTGCTTGTTCTAGAGTGCAAAGAAAAATTCTAGGGAGGAAGCCTAAATCATGAAACCTTTTCTTCTTGATTTTGGAAAGGATCCAAAAAGGCTTCACTTGGCCAACCAGAAATGCATGTAGTAAAATAAACATGAGGGATTACTTATTTATTGTATTTTTTTCTCCTTTCTTTTTGTGTATCTGAGGGCAGCAAAGTTGGGTTCTTCTAGCTGGATTAGCAAAGAACTGGAGTTATAATAACTAATTTATTATACTAATTTATTTATTGATTTTATTTTAACACAAAAAGAGTTGCTTGAGAGACCCTTTAGGGAAATTCAGACCTTTTTATATGCTAAGATTTTCATAAATGTTCAAAGTTTCTTGGTAGAGAGAGAGAGAGAGAGAGAGAAAACTTTTTTTTTTACAAAACCATATTATCCAGATCAAGACCCTGAATGTGTTTGTTTGCTTAGGAAAAAAAAAGGGGGGGAATTAATAGCTCTGTGCCAGCTTGTGGTATCTCCAGTACAGGTAGTCCTCGCTTAAAAGCCATTCATTTAACGACAGTTTGGAGATATGACGGAGCTAAAAAATGTTACTTACAACCCATTCTCAAAGTTTATTTTATTTATTTATTATTCAGATATATCACCGCCCATCTCTACAGCAGTAGACTCTGGGTGGTTACGGCTGTTGCACCACCCCCGCAGTCATGTAATCACGATTTGGGCGCTTGGCAACTGGCTTGCATTTACAACCAGTTGCAGCATCCTGCGGTCACGTGATTGCGATTTGTAACCTTCCCAGCTGGCTTCCGACAAGCCAAATCAATAGGGAACCATTGATTCAATTAGTGACCACCACGATTCGCTTAACAACCACGGTAACGATGGTTGTAAAATCAGGTTCGGTCATGTGATGCCTAGTTTAATGACTGCATTGTTTAGTGACTGAAATTCTGGTCCCAGTTGCAGTCGTTAAGCAAGGACTACCTGTATATTGACATGTACAATTTTGTAGGTCACAATTTTTTAAAATCTTTCTTAAACATTAGGATATTTAAAGAAACCTAAAAAGAGAACAAGAAGAAGGAATAAAAAGTAAAATACAAATGAATAAATTAGGGATTTAAAAATGACGTGGAGGTCATAATTTTCAGGTATAACATTAATTAGTTGTAAATAACAGAATGTATTATATCACTCTAACAGACTAAAACTCACTATTAAACTTGGAACTAAGAATGAATATTGAGAACTGTGTCAACACAGTACACACTGTATACTGTAGATCACAGTTCAGTTCATCAGATGCATAGAGGATGTGCTGGGAGGAGAAATTTTCACTCTATACAGATATATCTGCTGCTTTCCATTTTAATTCTTAAAGTTGGAAGTTAGTCTTTTGCAGCAACAGTAGCCTCATAACACCTTAAAAACTAACAATTGATTATCATGGTTGCCCCCTGGAAACTTTACTAGAAAGAAGCCAATTAACAATGGTTATTCTTGGTGTAACCATGATGTCCATCCTTAGGTATTAACATCCCTCATCCCTGGAAAGTTGTGGAGGGCTGCATATTTAGCATGACTGATCAAAGTTGTCATGTGATTGATTTTTCTGCTACAAGCACCACCATAGATTTTAACGTGGTGGAGAACAAATCTATTGCAATGCCATTTGAAATTTCCCAGAATATCCCCGAGTGCTCAGAACTGTACTGTGAGCATGTTAAAATGGCAGCCCCCAGGGCTCTGGAATGTTTTGATTGATTGATTGATTATCAAGTCAGTGTCGACTCTTAGCAACCACACAGAAAGGAGAATCTGCCCCCAAACTGTCCTTCAGGTCATCCAGCAGTGCACCCATCACTGCTGTAACTGAGTCCATCCACCTTGCTGCTGGTCATCCTCTTCCTTCCTTCCTTTCCTTCTACCTTTCCCAGCATTATAGACTTCTCCTGAGAGCTAGGTATTTGTATAATGTATCCAGAGTATAATTTGAGCCTCAGGGATATTTTAGGAAAGGTAAAATCAGTATTGAAGGAAGCCAGGAAGCTGTTAACATAGGAAGGGGGTCCACTCCTCCAAGCCTGGAACTAGCCTGGTTTAATCATGCCACCAATATTCATTTTTTTGTCTTGTATTCCCTGGGTTTTAAACAGCCTTTTTTTTTTGCCCTAGAATTTATTTTCCCTGACTTGTTGCCCTCTAGATAAATTAGACTATTAAAGGTCAAATCTCCTTCAAATCAAACTTGAGTCCATGTGGTTTTCTTGGCGAGAATTTGGAAAGGGCTTTCCATTGTCTTCTTCCAGGATTTCATTTTGTTTTTGTTTTTTACTTCCCAGTCCAGCTTCCAGCTCTGGGATTTTCTGATAGTCCCTCATCCATTTACTAACCAGATCCAATCCTGCTTAGCTTTTCCAGTCCAAATCTCATAACCCTTACCAGCCATCTGGAAGGCTGCATTTGAACGATAAACTATCTTATTTGTAGCAACAGAATTAGCATAATTTACTGTATTCCTTAAGTAAACAGTTGTTCTCTTCTTTTTATTAGCATGTGAACAAATTTTTGCTTGGTTTCCATATCAGACCAGCTTAATGCATCATTCTCTTTGCTCCCATTTAGGTAAATAATTACGGTTTAGAAGAAGTAACACATGAAGAAGCAGTAGCAATATTGAAGAATACATCTGACGTAGTTTATTTAAAAGTGGGGAAGCCGACCACTATCTATATGACCGACCCCTATGGCCCTCCAGATATTACTCATCGTAAGTCATGATATGCAGGCTGTTCTTGGATGTTGTTGTCCAATTCTAAGGGTTTGTGTGACATTTTAAGGATAAAGGTCCAAATAGAGATTCAGAATAAATGATCCAGGATCAAATTTCCTGAAGCATCTTGAGTGAGGAATGAATGGGGAGAGGGGAGATGAGAAACTATTTGATTGAAACTATAATTCTTGGGGAGGGAGGGAGGTTAATCTAGCCAAGGTCCAGCACCACTCAAATTGCGCCAAAAATCATAATAGTCACAATAACGGTTGGGGAAACAGTGTCTATAAGGATTTGTTATATATTTATAACCAGAGTAATGGCATTCCCTTCCTGTCTGGCACTGCAGATCCAAACCAATTGTGACTTCCCAAGAGATACTTTTAATTCGGTTTTGTAAAAAATATTTATAAAAGCAATGGGTGTGTTAGTAAATAGCTAGGAAGCTAGTAACCTGGGCCTTCAAGGCAGACAGGGAAGCCAACAAAATCCTAGTCATTGTTTCAACCAGCAAAATCCTAGAAGGCTAATAAAGAGAAATTCCCTTCTGCTGTGCTGGTTAGCAAATAAAAGTTGAAGGGGTTAGTTTTTCTTGGTTTCCATGCTGGTTACAGAAGGCTGGCTTTTTCTTCCTTTGTAGCAAGTGTGAAAACCAAATGAACTGCTATGGGAGAACATTATGCCTTTCCCTCTTTCAGGAACATGTGCCAGACCTATTAATAATGATTTTGAAAATAGCAGCGGCTAGAACTCACGTGATATGAACTTGCTTTGGCGCCACACACTCAGCGTGGTTAGTGTTAATCTTGACGATTTAGTTTGCAATTCAGTGTATGGTGTGGACTTGTAGAATTATTTGGTAGCCAAGTGAGGCGTGATCAGCAAATAAGAGGGGAGAACTGCCGTGATGATGGCTAGATTAACACATTAGCTAAGAAGAAGAAAATTATTTCATTTTATTTCAGTGCAAATAAAGATTCATTTTTAACCATTGGAATGACAAAGTACGATGTGGACCACAGACTGGAATTTTCCAAAGGGAGCCAAGAACCCAGAAAAGTTGAAAAAGGGTGGCCCGGGGGATACACATGACTTATCAACATTTCTTTTATGGTCCTAGAGGCCCCTCAGAGTGGGTGGAGCCAAACATTTGAGCCCTGTTTAAAGGTTTGAAGAGTGTACAGGTAGTCCTCGCTCAACAACCATTTGTTTAGTGATGGTTCGGACTTATGACAGTGCTGAAAAAACGACTTAAGACCAGTCCTCACATTTATGACCATTGCAGCATCCCTGCAGTCACGTGATCATGGTTTGGGCACCTGGCAACCGGTTTGCATTTATGACCATTGCGGCATCACATGATCGCCATTTTTTACCTTCCCGGCCAGCTTCTGGCAAGCAAAATCAATGGGGAACTGTGTGATCCGCTTAATGACCATGTGGTTCACTTAACGCCCACAGTAATTCACTTAATAACCACTGTAAAAAAGGTCATAAAATTGGGTCAGATTCACTTACTGACTGCTTCACTTAGCAACCAAAATTACGGTCCCAATTGTGGTTGTTAAGTGAGGTAAATTGCAGTTGCTTAAGCCCCCTGCAACGAGCCCTTAAACTTCCTAAAATTCTTTCCATGCATCCATATTTGCAAAACAATAGAGAAGCGCCTTGAATCTGCTGTGATAGGTGAGACTCTTCAGCATTAAATTGAATGTTAAATGTATTTGCATTTGTTCTTTAACCTCTAGCTTATTCCCCACCCTTGGAAAACCATATGCTGTCTTCAGTCAACAATGGCACTTTAGAATACAAGACATCTTTGGCCCCCATCTCACCTGGAAGATATTCGCCTATCCCAAAGCACATGCTTGTGGAGGATGACTATACCAGGTCAGACATTCATCTTTACCGAATGCCTTTGATTGATTACTGGCTTCATGGAACATGATTTTAATGCTGTGATTAGGGCATCAACAGTGTATAACAGTGTTTCTCAACCTTGGCAATTTTAAGATGTGTGGACTTCAACTCCCAGAATTCCCCAACCAGCATAGGGAATTCTGGGAGTTGAAGTCCACACATCTTAAAATTGCCAGGGTTGAGATACACTGGTTTCTAAGCATTAGAATGATCATATTATACAGGAACGAGACATCCTGCTGTCATCCATCTAGCTGTCTCTTAAGGTAATAAGGAGAACGTGCTCTTCTTTGAACCTTAGAAGAGGGATTCTCCTCTCAGGAATTGAATTAATGGTTAGAAAAATGAACCGAATCGGAGAGGAGTGGCTAACATTTGGAATGGCAATAACCAGGAGGAACTCCTTTGCGCCACTATTTCTCTTGATCATAGATTTTTCCTCATCCTGTCCAAAAGGTCAGGCTTTCACTCTGTTCTTCTTCCTTCTCTCTGTCTGATCATCTAGAAACATCATGTTTGATCCCCTTTGCTGTTTGTCTGCCCACTGCATTCTGCCTTACATTCTAATTGTGATACCTCGTTTGTCCCTTGTTACCCTTAACTTAGCAATAGATAATTTGCATTTCTGTTTGCCCTATCCTTACGATTTCCCCTCAGTTTTGGACCTGGGGGGCACCATTTTCCCTCCCACAATGCTACTATTGGCAGATCTCACAGACTCCTTGGTCTTCATATGTGACTGCAGTGCACACTTGAGGGTAGATTGGAAAAGGAATTCCCTTTCCTCTGTTGCTGAAGTAGCAGAAAAAAATACTTCCCTATTTAGAAAATGAGGTAGAGGTCTGGGTATATTATGCGATCCTTTTCCAGATGCTCTTGGGCCTAACCAGAAATGCAAAAACAAAATAGAATAAAATAGAAATGGAAACCCTGATTGTTTGGATTCAATAGACATGGAAACCCTGATTGTTTGGATTTAATCGGCATGGAAACCCTGATTGTTTAGATTTGTAGTAGTGAGTAGGCCAGCTTTTCTCAACCTTTTGACCCTGGAGGAACCCTTGAAATATTTTTCAGGCCTCAGGGAACCCCTGCACATTCAGGCTCAAATATAGGCCAGAAGTTACAAAATCATTATATGGCCATTTGGAGACTGGCTCCCTGCTCAAGGGAAGGAGGAAAGTGCCAAAATCTTGTTAATTTCATCTCTGCTGGTTTGTCTGGGCTACAATTGGATGGAGGATGCAATTGTTCACATTCATATTCCAGATACATTGCAAACGTTTTCAACAGCATTAATAAATCTGCTTGCATGTTTTTAAAGCTGCTGCAGAGAAGTTGTACCTTCTAGATGTTATTTAAAAGGGTAGGCCTCAGGATCTGTAAGAGAAATTCTGAGTAATCTCACCATATTATAGTTCCCTAGGGGGGAAATACTTGAGAGATTCTATAACTGATGGACAGTCAGTGCAACATGATAGGGTGGAATTGGATAAATGCCATTTTTATCCAAAGAATGCTTTTATTTCTTCCAACAAATCTCTCTTGATGTGACTCATCCTAGAATATGTATCACATTAATTTGTATCCATTAACCTGTTAGAGACAAGAAGCTAATTGTATGAGGTGGATGGGAGAAAATCAAGTGCCGAATGTAGTGACACAGATCTGCTTCCCTAGAATGGTGTCAGATGCTTGCCTATTATGAAGACAACCCTGTGCTTTAAACACTCAGCAGAAAGCTTCAGCTAATCATGGCTCTTTAATGAGTTTGCCTGTTCTGGTTTAGCAGATGTTTGCAAACAAATGTTTCATATTTAGGATGGAGCTAGATAGCTGGAAGCAAACACACATCACCTGGGAACCTGGATTATAATTTCTGTGCAACCAAAAGAGTGATCAGGGGAAGCGACAGATGATGAGTGTTTTATTCCTGCATCACTTGCTAAAATATAAATACGCTTTTTCTCTGTTTGAAATGGGTCAGGGGTGCCTTGAGGACATGTAGTTGCAGAAAAAGAACAATAGGAAAGAAAAGTTTTAAAATCTCCCACCTGATACTTCTTCCTGGAAAGCTACAGTATATACTCCCCAGCCATTTCATCACAGAAGTGTCAAGGCTGGCTGTATGCAGTTCCCTTAAGTGGAAGATGATGGATGGTACATAGGAGCCATTGGGAGAGTTTCTGTTAGCCATTTTCTTCTACTGTAGGGAAGGTGTATAAATCCCACCATAGTCTGCCCCAAATTAGCCTGTTTCCTTCAGGTGAGCCAAGAGCATGGTCCAGTTCAACTGCCTGCTGGTGGAATAAGAGGGTGAGCATATCTTGGCTTTCATCTTAGGCAGCAAAATGGCTTGCGTTAATCCTGCATCTTGGAGCAGAAAGGTGAGCTGTGAGTATCCCCATCCCCGGAGTCAGCAGAGATGATGGGAAAGCTGACCTTGGTGGCACCTACAAGGTGGCACCTAGCAATCAGATGTTTTCAGCCACCTGCTTTGTCCTGGCCATTACATCATGCTATGGCCCTGTAGAAAAAAATGGCAAACATGCCCTTTAAAATAGCCCTTTTCATGAATAGTATTCATCTTCCCTCCCTCATCCTCCTTCCCTCATGTTCCCCTCCAGAACAATTTCATTTGTGGCAAATTGGCCCAAACAAATCTACTAGCTAGAGGATGAGCTGAGCATTTATTCAAGGACCTAGAACAAATAATGTTTAGTTGCCAGAGAGTGCTGGACAACCCAGGTTCCTAGACCTGTGCTTGCACCCCAAGCATCTAGTGCAGTGTTTCTCGACCTTGGCCACTTTAAGACGTGTGGACTTCAACTCCCAGAATTCCCCAGCCAGCCTTGCTTCTGGGAGTTGAAGTCCACACATCGTAAAGTAGCCAAAGTTGAGAAACACTGATCTAGTGGATGTGCTTAACCTGTAATAAGTGAAAAGTGTCCTCATTTGGGTGCATTTGAGCAAGACACTCCACATTTGAGTGCTGTTATGGATCTGGCCCTAGTGACTTCTCTCTCTCTTTGCAGATATGACTTCCCTTGGTAGGTGTGTCCCACTGGAGCAGGGATAGCTGCCATCCAATAGGGGAATTTCATGAGTGCAAGAAATCCAATCATTGAGTCAAACAAACAAACAAAAGCAACTCTTGTATTCTTTTTTGTTCACTTCTACCTGCTGGAAAGGGAGAAGAATTTATGCCTTCTTTTAGAGTGTCTTTAAAGTGCTCAGACACAAGATTTGTGGGAACCTGCTTAAATGTAGTGCTATTTATTCAGCGCAATTATTTTCCTGTTGCTCGGTTTGCAAAATACAAAACAAAAGGCAGCATGTGCCAGTGGTTAGATTGAAAAGCTAGAAAGTCAGCCTTGGTGGCCTTCATGGCTGTTGATTTTTATTTCATTCTTTCAATTTTTTTTAAAGGCTCATCTTAAACCTTTACTTTTTGCAGCTGTCTTGATGCTATGCCGAATTGTACTGAGAGTTTGATTACTTGTGAAATGAGTTTGTAACCTGTAAATGAAAAATGTGAAACAATGTAAAGCTTTGGTGAGAACTCATTGTGCATTGGGGAGAAAAGTGGAATGGTTTGGAATGCCTTTGAGTAAATGCCACTTCCAAAAAAGGATCTGAATATGGAGCAACTTGGAATGGGCTGTCCATAGATTATGTATTTTGTTTTTTCAGATCTTCCCAATACCTTCTGATGTTACAGTCAGATAATATTGCATATTCATATTTGTATATTTTTTACTAAAAAAAAAACTAATTTGTTTCCCTATGGGCAAATGTAAGCTGGCTCGAAGGTCTGTCCAATCCAGCATTTTTGTTGATGACAGAAGCTTATTTTAAAATGTTCACATCTGGATAACATGCAGAGATTCCTGAGTTCATAGGGTGAATGCTGAAGAGAATTCAATTCTCTGCATTTCCCTTTTTAAAAAGTGATTGCTAAAGGTGCTTTCCTAAGATAAAGGAAAGAGCAGAAAATTTTGAGCTGGATGAACAAATACAAAAAGCACATTTCTGAATTGTGGGGTACATAATCTTGGTCCACCCTTCCTGTTTGCTGCAGTTATGCGTCTCTGTGCATTTAAAAAAAAAGGAGAAGAAAAGAGGAAAACAGAGAGAAGCATGGTCATTACTGAAGAATCATAACACCATTTTGAATAGTAATGTCATCGAACAATGATATACAGAATTCTGTACATTGGCCAGCCATCAAGGCTGTGCTATCATGCTTCAGCTGTTCGTGTTTCAGGAAACTATAGCGGGAGGAACAAATCCTGCAGTGTAAACCGAACTATATGCATTTTTTGCAGTTCAGCCCTAATGCACCACTTAGAGAGGATTAGGAGGGCTGTGGATGGGGTTGTCTGTTTATTATTCCTGCAATATTTTGATTGTACTTCTGAACTATTGCTTCTTCACTCATTCTCATGTTGAATGTTAATGATTCCTTGCTCAATATTTTGATTGTGTGTTGTAATGTAATTTTTAGGTATCAGCTCAACGGTGGCAAATCACAAGGTTGTATGTTTTGTTTTGCTTTTAAATTGCATAATCCTTTTTTTTGGGGAGGGGGGAGTCCTAAATGATCAAGGGAGCCAACCTGAATATATATAAGATGCAAAAGCAAAAGGCAGCTAGAATTATATGGCCACAATGACTGACTCAGTAAAAAGGAGGGTCTTTTCTTCCGCTGATGATATCAAGGATGCCGAAGCTCTCATCACGTGAATCGGGCAGTGAAATTTGCCCTTGGTTCCCATTTTATTTCTAACTCCCACTGTTTACTTGGTATCAGACACCCCTTATTATCCCAACTTCTGTGTTTAGCTTTCCCATCTTAATCTGGGATTGGGTTGTTTTTGGTAGCCCTGTTTGAAGGCAATAAGCACTGATTGCGTTCCCAGACTTCCAGAAGGCCACCAGTTTGCAGACCCAGGCATTGGTCTGTGCAATGGGGAAGGATTCGGGGGCCCAAAAGGCTATACCTATACTGAGTTACAACAAAATCATACAATACTGAAACTAAATAGTGTAGTAATATCATCCACCATCCAGGTGGGTATCTGTGAGAGATAGTTTCAGTGATAGAGAAGTTTCAGTGAGAGATCCTGTATCTCTTTTGAGTAGATCTTTACCTTTCTCTATGGCAGTGTTTCTCAACCTTGGCAAGTTTAAGATGTGTGGACTGTGGAATGCTGGCTGTGGAATTCTGGGAGTTGAAGTCCACACATCTTAAACTTGCCAAGGTTGAGAAACCCTGCTCTACTAAACTGTTGAGATAACTAGAGGCGTGTAATATTCCTATCCGAACTGGGAAAGTTACTTTGGACCCAGTGAGGGTGCTCCATATTTTCTTGATCTTGTATAGAAGTTGAGTATTTCCAGGAAGCATGAGTTTTCCTAGAGTTGTGTAGCTACTGTGAGACACCAGAAAAAGCTGCAGTGTCTTTACAGTTAGTGACACTAACAGATACAGCAAGGACACCCACACTGGTCCTGAACTTCCTTCCTTCTTCATATCCAAATACCTGCACATCCCTTCCACTTCATTCGCTGGGTTCATAGTAGGCCAAGCTTCATTTTATGAGCAGAAACAAAGCTGTTAACAGACAGAGTCCAAAAGAACAAACAAAAATTATAAAAGAAAACACATGTTTCAATAGGAAGTTTGTATGGTGGATGGAAGGGGAAGAAAGCAAGAATAGCTCTATTCTTCCTGTGGGAATCAAGACAAAAACTAGCCATCTTCCAATCAGGAGAAAGCAGAAAGAGGGAGTTCTTTGCTTGTTATCTCTACCCTAGCACCCTTAGTGGTCAGAAGGATAAAAAGTGCTGGGTCCATACTTCTGGAACAGCATCTCCAAAAGACATGATGGTACTCATAGTTCTCCTTTTACTTCAGTTCATCTTCACAACAACCTGAAGCACTTGAGGAAAAAAATTACTGATCCATATACACCCAGTGAGTAATATTTGAGTTGGGATCTTCTAGATAAGACACAATATTAGTCTTCCCCAGCTTGGCTGGGCAGGGCAATACTTTAGAGCAGCCTTTCTCAACCTTCTGCCCCTGGAGGAACCCTTGAAATAATTTTCAGGCCTCGGGGAACCCCTGCACTTTCAGGCTCAAATATAGGCCAGAAGTTACAAAATTATTATATTTGTTTCATGGGTAGGCCTGTCTATATGCATTAACAGGGTTCTTAAACTAAAAATAAAGAATGAAACTTACCTCTTTAATGTGAAATTGCCCGAATTTGGAAAAAAAAATTAAATAATTCATGATCTCCCAGGGAACCCCTAGTGACCTCTCGCGGAACCCTAGGGTGCCACGGAACCCTGGTGGAGAAACCCTGATCTAGAGCTAGCTCCAACGTGCTTTGACAACTGCTGTGATCAGAAAGATTTTCCAATCATTTCAAGGTAAATTCCAAGAATTCAAAACATTTGCATGTTGTCTAGGATGATATTTCTTTTAATAACCTAAATCCTATTGCTGTACCTTCTTGCAAACTCCTTTTTGTGCGGTTTTGAAGAATATGTTTCATTCAGAGCTGCACCGTATGCAACATGGTATTGTGTTGGAAACTAGAGTATACCGTAGTTCTGCAAGTAGCTCTCCTTAGATCTGTTGTCTCTTCTACTACTGTGATTATATTATTGCCATAGTTTTATTTTAATTTAATTAATAATGATTCCAAATGAGATGATGCATGAATAGAAATCAGGAAGTAGCAAGAAATGTACTACGAATTGTCGCCTAATTTATCAGCCATCAACAGCCTGGAGATATGTTTTGATTTTAATTACTCTTCCATAAAAGCCATAGTCTAATCATGGTGCAACTGGAGCTGAGGGGAAAAGACACTAATTTTATTGAGAAAACTGGAAATCACTGTTCTCTAAAAGAAATTTGATTATAGTTAGAATGAAACCTGGATTGTTCCTTGCTAATTCAGATGTTTGCCTTTTTTTGGCTTTAGCTGAGATTGGAAGAAGTAACAGGGGTGGTAGATGAGGTACCCAAAGATTGCATACGATGTCCCTATCCAGTTTTTGCAAATTTAATTAATTGTTGCAATGAATAGTGAATTCCTTTTTTCCCCCTCTCCTTTCTTTCACCTGGATAGAAAGGAAAGGTCCAGGCTTGTTCACAGTTAATGTCTGAGGTAGCAAAGCGTGGCTTAAACAGGATTTAAAAGCCTAGCTTCTCAGGAGCACTTAAGCCTTTTGCTAAATTCACACGTCCTTAGTTAGGAATTGCTTTATTGCATAAGCCACAATTCGAAGGGTTCACATGTTGTGCTAAGTCATATGCTTTAGTTTACTAACCATCCAAAAAGCTAAACCAAATAGCCACATTATAGCTTAGCGTGATGTGTGGAACTAGTCATTGTTTCTGAGACTGAATATTGTAGAGAACATTGTGGAGAAGCAGTATTTTTAACAAATTTGGAAACCGTGTTCTGCAGAAAGAGGGGTGCTTTTGAGTTGATAGCCCACTGTTGTTAACAACAGATTATAGTTTAGGGCTAAGAACTTTATGTTTCTGAACTTTGATAATAGGAATATAAAAACAACATTCTAGAGGCCAAGTTCAACTTTCAGCCTTTCCCAACCTGAATGCCCTCCAGATGTGTGGACTTCAGTTCCCAGAATTCCAACTAACTTTGCCATTGCTGAGAAGTCTGTAAGTTGAACTTATATATCTGAAAGGCACCGAGACTTAAGAAGTCTGCCCTATTAGGTTCTTTTGAAGGTTTAAACCTGAGGGTTCTCAGAAGCATTTGTGGGATTGTTCAAAGTAATAGCCAGTAGTAATGGAAACTTCCTGTTGTGAGATGAGCAGCCATATAACAAACAATCAAACACATAAATAAAACTGTTAATGATCTCCGGCCATTAACATCTACAGGAAAGTAGAAGATTTTATCTGGGACTTATACTCCATTCATGCAGGGCTTCAGTGAATGACAGAAGATCTGGACAATGTCAGATTGAATGTTCATTCTAGGGTGTGCCCATACATTGTTGATAATGAACATCCTGGGCTTGCAGGACCTCCTTCGCAATCATAGAAAAGGATCTCTGAAGAATCAGATCTACAGTCTTAGCAGGTTAAGGATGCATTCCGTGAAGCTATGGCTCAGTGTTTGAAGATTCTTTTAAAAAAACTCTAGAAGCAATAGGGATACATCCTTGATTATTTAATTCCTTCCAACTCGGATATGGTAATGTTATGACAAGGTAAAGAGCAAATGAAAACATGAAGGGTATTCTCAAGTGGAAAACCCTGGGAATTGTTTATTTACCAAGAGCAGCCAGCTGCTTGCTTGTTTTGCATAAACTGTATAATATGACTGGATGCTTTGGCTTCCCCAAAGGAGCCCCAGTGCAAAGGTTGGATCCCGTGTCATGTCAGATATTTGGAGTGAATATTGATTAGTTGAGGTTCATTGAGCCATAGCGTCTCGCAAATGCTAGATGGGGTTTTGAGGCAGCAAAAGAATAATCAAATAAAATAGGTGGGGAAAAGAAAAAGACAAACGCACATTTCAGCCATGAAGAATGAGAATTTCAGAACTAGTGCATAGGTAGGTTGTTCATGGGCAAAAGCTTCCCTGGTTTAGTTTCTCAGTGGTAAAGCCATAATCAGAACTACTTTTTTTTCTGTACCACATTTGTTTCCTGGATGCTTTCCTTTTATTCTCTGTACAATGATCTGAGCATGATGATATCCTACAGATTTATTATTATTATTGTTATTATTGTTGTTGTCGTTATTTAGAGATACTATATGTGGGCTGCAACTAGATGGCAGCAATGAGATGGAGAAATCATTAACTCTGTCCCACTGCCCTCTGGTGGCCATTTAGTTTTTTGCAGCCCAGGCATGGTAGCATTATTATTAATATTATTATATTTATTGTTACTACTGCTAATATTATTCCTCCACATTTCCATCACAAGGACCTTAAGGCAGCTTACAGAGGAGAACCTGGAGCAGAATCTCCAGGTTATGTTGTGAACCGCCCAGAGTCCCTCCTTGAGGGGGAGATGGGCGGTCATAGAAATTTAATAAATAAATAAATAAATAATAAATCTATCAAAACCATCACAAAGCCAGTTAAAGAGGTGATGGTAATTAGTATCCTGGATTGGTCTAAATGAGGACTGAAGAATATATGAGCACTTCAGATGTTGATGAACTATCTAAATTGGTTGTGAATATCTAAATGGCCATTTTCTCTGACATTTATTAGCAGCAATTTAATAAACACTGTTCCAGGTTGCCTCTTCTACTGAAATATAGTCTGGGCTCAAACATTATTCTAACCTATAATACAGATTATTTGGATTGGATTTTACACATGTGTGAACCAGGCCTTTGTAATCCTGGTTTTTGGCTTGAACCATTCCACTGTGGCCTATTCAACAAATCATGGTTAAAGCAAGCCATGGCCTAATTCAAGGTTATATAGATAGCTTATCCACAACAGACAGGTTTTTCAACACTTGTACCAAAAATTCCAGATCTTAACTTGTCCTTTCAGCATGAATCAGTTGGATGCTCCAATTTTATATCTAGTTTTGTTGCCCTGTGTTTCATAGTTATTACGTAGTTAAAACTTTTATCGCTACCCAAGCAGATGTCTGAGGGAACACTGCCTTGAACTTAAACCTACCCAGATGCTTAAACATTTTTTTTAGACCTTCTCTGGGTACTTTCAGTAAGTGGTCACTACCACCAAGACTTCTCTGTGGCACTTGCCAAATTATCCCAATTGTGAGGAGATATTTTGCCCAACATCTTTCTTTCTTTCATTAACAATATGAGATCCCTGGATCAGATGAAGGGATAATATCCAGCAATGTATTTTTTTGCAATGGGCAAACCACATTCTTTTGGGAATCCACAAGAAGGGTATTAACCTCCCATTAATATTGCCTACTGTTTGGTAATTCAGAGGCAAATCCTTTCCCTACCTTTCAGATGCATTAATTGCTTTTGGACCTTCTTTCAATTAGATCCTGTTCTGCATCAGAGAGGGTTTTATGTACCACTGCTGTTTTGGTTTTCTACCATTATTACATGTTGTGGTGGTCTCCTTTTATTTTGTGTTAGCAGCATGTCAATGCAAACGCACTTTTATTTGTTAGTATCTTAAAACTGGCAAAAATGTCCAAGTGGAGAATTGGTAAGGTTTGTTTTAATTTTGTTTTAAAGAAAATTTGGTGCCTCTTTGTGTGTGTGTGTGTGTGTGTGTGTGTGTGTGTCTTTGGGTCTCTCTGTCTGGGGGGGGGGTAGCATTCCAAGATCTTCAGGATCTTGTTTCAGAGATGATCTATGTACTTGAAAGGCCCTTGCTAGAGCAAAATAAAATCCCAAGCAAAAATGACAGATTAAATACCACCACGTGTCCTGAAAATTAGAAGAGAAGCAAAAATAACTTCACAACAAAACTTGCGAACAAATAAAAAGTTATAAAAAGACTAATATAAGTGGAAGGGAACAAGACAGAGAGATAAAAAGTTTAGACTTAAGTGCAATTGTGGAAAATCAATAAAATGTGATTGATTAATTAATTAAATAGATAAATAGGAAAACCAATGGGGGGAGGGGAGGGAGAATCCTATTGTAAAATGGCATAATTAAGCCTATCATTTTACTCTTAACAAAAGATTATAATAAGCAACATGTTTAGCTCATTTGCCTGCTTCTAAAACTCTTAGTTTTGCCAAGTTCTTGAATGACTACAGTATTTTGATAATATTTCTGGTCAGATTTTGTAATCAGAATGGGTTGGATCCAATTTTATTCATGCTAAGGACAAACTCATTGAAATCCATGGAACTTGTACATCTCAATTAGATTCAAACCAGTATATGAAACGTTAATGGATGACGGTTATTTTTGGTGCAAAGAAATATATTTTCAAAGGAAATATTGGAGTTCCCTTTGCTGATCCTTAATTGCATTGTTTCATTTTTTTTTCTTTTATGCTACTTCCTGCACTACTGCAAGCCATTTAGACTCATTTTTAGTCCTTAAACATGTGAACTCTTGTACTTGTTTATATTTTTATAACCGCTTCATGGCAGCTGTTAGCCTATACGTAAACTGAAGTTGAAATATTTTGGGGATGTATTTGATCTGGAGTTGCTCATTCAAATGTGCTCTTACAAGTCCAGTCTGTGGAAGGTAGAATAATTTCAAACAAAGCCTTGAGATAGGGTGGTCAAATTACTGTAAATATGTAGCAAAAAATATACCCAGCAGCCAGAAAGTTCATTTGCATTTGTGTTGACCGATCAACCGGTGTGAACTACTTTGTATGAAATAATGTGAAACTTTTGTCTCAGGATGTGCTTGAGAATGTAAAGTTAAATGTTTGGCTTTAAAAGACAACTGTGTACAAAACTGAAAGGGAAGGACATTCCCAGATGCTGGGGGGCAGGAGCTGGGGTGGTGGGGGTTGCATTTGTTATGTAATTTCTTTAATCATAAAATGTAACAAATGCCTTGTATTTGTGTTAATCACAATAAAATAAATAAATTGAGCAGCTGTATGGTCTTTGAAAGTGCTTTGGTTGTGGATAAAATAATATGGGTCACTCATGAAAGAATGCTTATCCTTTCTTTCTTTCTTTCTTTTTCTTTCTTTTTTCACATTTTCCTTAATGCCTTTTTATTTGGTTCCCTGCACATCTTTGAATTCATTTGAAGAGGTAGCGCTGCCTAATGAAAAAGTCCATGAGTCCTTTTCAATCAGCCACCCTGGTTCTGATCTTTATATAAACTTCCTTTAATTTCATCACGTAGTGGTGTTCCTTTTGCAAAATTTCTTTTAGCAATTCTCTTTTGGGTTTTCTACTTTATTTGTCATCTCATGGGAGAATGAGAAAACTGTAACCAAAGCATAGGATTGCCTAGAATTCCCCAATTTTTGTTGCCTTGCCTACAGTATAACTCAGCCTTTCTCAACCTTTTGACCCTGGAGGAACCCTTGAAATATTTTTCAGGCCTCGGGGAACCCCTGCACATTCAGGTTCAAACATAGGCCAGAAGTTACAAAATCATTCTATTTGTTTCATGGGTAGGCCTGTATATATGCACTAACAGTGTTCTTAAACTAAAAATAACTAATAAATATCATGGAACCCTAGGGTGCCACGGAACCCTGGTTGAGAAACGCTGGTATAACTTCTTGCTCATTCCTTTGCATTAACCATCTTTTCAAAAGCATGCAATCTTATCTACAGTTCTGCCATTCAGTACTGTAATCTAGCAAAGATATGGGCTTTGGTTCCTGCTGTTTCCATTCCAGAAATATTCTGGTCAAATATTTTGCTTCAACTTTCTACCTGTGTCTCATCTTATCCAATTCACTGGGGAAGATGGATCTGGACAGTGCCATGATCTCAGGCTCCAATGTCAAGATTAGAAATTGTGTACCTTCTCTTTTGCTGCACAGTTCAAAACGAAATTGCAGTGTTCTTTCTGCTCAAAAGAAAAAAAATAAACGCTTTTAATAATCTCATGCATTTGAAAAAGCAAAGTTTTAATACTGCCAAAAAATGCCAAACTGCCATCTTTTCCTAAAAGGCCTTTATAATAAATGAAGAAAATGTTCTGTTTAATTTGCAAGATAAGCCCTTGCTTCATATAGAAAAAATCTGTATCTAGACTTTGGATCTAGATCTTAGATTTTCTAGAGAAGATTTTGGATGGATTTACCCTCTTTTCCATGATAGTCTTGCTCACCAGTTTTTTAATGTTTGAAATTGGTATTATAAATGATCCAGAAGATGTCTGGATTAGACCTATTTTCCTCAGAAAGTTTTCAGACTGCACAACTCTATCTTTGCACAATATATTACAGTAAGCTAAAATGCACAGTTAATGAATTTGGGCCTTCAGCTATCTTACAGCCACTATTTTACAGATATCCTTCTGCTGTTTTACAGCACGTTGACCAAACTTTGTGGCTTAGTGCGCTGTCCAATTATGAAACAACCACTATTTGGGGAGGCTGAAAACAGGAAGCTAATGTGCAAGAGATCTTAGGTACAAGATATAGTTTCTGGAAACCCAAAATGGGAGCTATTTTGGATCCAGACAAAGCTTGGTTAAAGATCCATGTGTAATGGGGGATGCAAAGGCAGATAAAGGTAATTAACTTGGTTTTTTTAGCTTAGCTTAGGGTGTCATGCAAACAGTCTGGTCACAGGGGCATCCATGTAGAGGTCAAAAAGTCAAGATAGGAGTCACAACCACATGGTAGAAGCCAGGGATGGAACTAGAGTCTGTGTCATCCAGGACAAACATGGATTCCGCACCCCCCCCCCCATGGGTTATTTTGCCATTTTGGCACCCCCTGGATGTCATTTTGGTGCACCCCCCAGCGTGTTGCCCAGAGCACATGCCCCACTTGCCCCCCGCCCCCCCCCCCCCCCGGTTGCGGCCCTGGTAGAAGCCCCCGTCCTTTTTAACATGCAGGCAACACACATAAAAAAGGAAATGGTTTTAATTACATGGTTGTGACTGCCATCTTGACTTTTTTGATACACACACCCTGCACATCAGTGGCTAGTTAACATTTCATAAGATCTAGTCAGCACTATTGAAGATATTGGCTGTGGAGCTGACTGTGCTGTATCAGGAATGTTCCGGAATAGTCCAATTGGGGGTTTTAATGAAGTCAGCTAAGCAGCACTCTGCTTTTCTACTATACCATAAAACCATAATGATCCAATCCATAAAATTTCTTATGAGAGTGTAATGTCTAAACATATTTAGATGTACTGCATCTTTTTGCATATTCCAATGATGTATACCCTAAAATAAAATCTATGTAAATTGAAAAACGTCTCAGCAAGTGGAAGGACTTGGCTAATCTAGTCTGAACTAAGAATCAAAGCAGGGCCAGGCCTGGTTAGTTATGGGATGAGAGACCACCAGTAGCATCCACAGACCCTGACACTGTCACCAAAGTGACAAATCCAGCATCACAACGCAAACTCTGCCTCATTTATATGCATGCGATGGCACAACACATGTACAAAAGGGGTAGAGCTTGTGTTGCAATGAATGCCAATAAATCAGTATGGAAGTATCCATGTAGTCTCTTAACTCAAGGACCTCTTTACCTTTTCTTTAAAAAAAACTCTGGGTCAGTTCAGGGGCATGGTTAGGAAATTCCCCATCATCTACTACAATTGTCCGATCCTATGTGTCATTACTTACAAACAACCCTCCTGACTGAAGCTGCAATTCTAGACAAATATATCTTGAGTCAAGTGGAACTTGCTTCCAGATATATTTCTCTAGAATTGCAGCTTCAGTCAGTCAGCTTTCCCCAACCTGGTGATCTGTAAATATTTTGAACACAATTTAACTAAAATTCACAAATGATGTGTTTAGTATGCAAAAAAAAAAAAAAGAGGGCATTAGGTTGGAGAAAGTTGAATAACAAAAATGCTGATGATGCTGATGAGAAGACAACAGTAAAATCCTTGAAAAGTCATATTACATGCTGTAACATGATTTGTCACAGTGATTCTCAACAAAAGTTAAAGAGGTTAAACAAAATAGAATGAATGGCTGCCTGACAGACTAAAATGAACTTGTACATCTGTCCTTTGATGATTAGTACTACAGACTATTGAAAAGATAAACCTACTGAAGTTAGTCCCAGCGTGTATACTCTGAAGATTACCAAGTGTTCCCTCTGATAGACACAGTTTAGGCTCCATAAAGTATAAAAATACTTGAAAAATTAAAATGCAACATACTGTATTAGAACAACGGTGCTTGGCACTTCCCATCCAAATTCTCTTGGGAAAGTCAGCCCTGTTGTTTGTTCTCAATCCCGTATTTTCAAAAATGCTTTGAACCGTGGAAAATAAAGGACAGAATTCCTTCCATCCTTCATTTGCTGAGATTTTGTGGCTTGCTTCCATGTTATTTAAGGCTTCTCTGAAAAAGAGTTTTTACATAGACCAAAAGCAGCTTGGTGATATCTGGTCTGGATTAAGAATCCGTGTTGTTGTTTTTTCTTGATGTCATAGGAGGTTATTTTGCTTTTAACATGTTGTTCTCCAGAAGTAAGGCCTCTGTTCTTTCACCATTAGGCACATTGTATCGTTTGATCGCTCAGTTTATCATATTACCCAATAAAAGTAGAGGAAAAACCAGCCCATAAAGATGGGTTGTCCGAACATAGGTCCTCTGTAGATGTGCATTATTTGCCTAGATTTTCTGAAAAACAAGGAGACTGCACTGCCCATCAGTTGCCGGCAGGAGAAAACCCTAACTGTAAATGGTAACTCGGTGCAATGATGGTTTAAGACTTCGGAGTGCTGGGTCAGCTGCCCCATTATACTACCAAGGTCCAACGTGCAGCCCAGCCTGCTTGTTCTGGTTCACATGGGACTGTATTTATGCTTTGCAGCCGGTGTTTAGCAATGAAGGAAGATGCTCAACAGCTGTTCAAATGGTTGACATGAACAAAGCGAAAGTAATACTCTTCAACTATCATGCCATAGAATATGTATTCCTTAATACCTTAATTCTAAAATGTAACTATGAACGATGGAAACACTCCCGATCTAGAACTGTGGTGCCACTGTCTAGACTGTGTCTAGAATTTATGAATAACTGTCAATGGTTCCATTAACTTTTTCTTTATATTTCTCTTGAGTGTCATGAATATATGAAGCTGCCTTATGCTAATATTCTCCTTCCTCCATCTAGAACAGTATTGCCTACTCTGAGTTGCAGACAGAAGTCTTTCCAATCACTATTTAACCGAGGTTAGCACCTCTGGATGGTGAACATAGGGATAGCCACTAGATGGCAGCAAAGAGATGCAGAAAACTTGAGCTATCTAGCTAGCTAGTTTATAAGGCCGCCCAATTCTGGACAGGATATACTATTGAAAACACTTCAGAACAATACAAAACAGAAAAGAGTGACAAACATTCAGGAAGAGCAAAACAAACAGACTCCTTTAGCAAAAAACATTCCCACAAAGATTCTGTCACTGGGGGAAGAGCAGGATTTAAGAGCTTTGAAATGAATTCAGGGTAGGGGCCACACAAATCACTGGGGAGATGGCAGACACTGTGGCAGAGAAAGCTCAATTCCTGTATCCCATCAGGTGACCCTGTTCAATCGATACAAAGTATGCCAAGATAGAATAGGATGGGCAGACATTACAGGAGATAGGTCCCTCAGATCGCCAGGCCCTATGCCACGGAGGGCTTTATATGTGACCTTGAATTGCACCTGGAAGCCTACTAGTAACCAGAGTAGCTCACAAAGCAACGGTTCAACTGCCCAGGCCCCTGTATTCTGGACCAGCTACAGCTTCTGAGTGGTTTTCAAGGGCAGCCCCATATAGAACACATTGCAATAGTCCACATCTGAGGTGACCAAACCATGAGTGACTGTTCGGAGAGCCTCCCAGTCCAGAAATAATTCATGTACAAGATGAATCTGTGCAAAGGCTTTCCTACCCCAAAGCTACTATCTTCTCCTCAAGCAGGAGCTGCAAGTCGAGGAAGGCCCCCAAATTGTGTACAAGTCCTACATGTGAAATACCAATCAAAGAATGGAAAATGTTCAGTTCTGAGTGGCCCAAATACCCACAGCCACTTGGTGTCACTAGGGTTGAGCCTGAATCTATCCCACCCTGTCTAGACCCAAACAGCCTCCAGATACTGAGACAAGATCTCAAAAGTTCACTTGGTTGCCCAGGGGTGGAGGTACACATCCCGGTATCATCTGTATATATTTGATATTTCATCCCAAACTCAGCAGCCTCACCCAGCAGCCTTATGTAGATGTGAAATAGGAGGGGCTAGATATCCAGATGTTTACAGCACAGATCTGGTAACCCGAATTTAACAGAAGATGTCAAGGTCTTCATCTGTAACTTTCTGGTTGAAATCATGCACCCTGTCCCAAATTATGGCCACCATCTGCTATTAAGCTCTCAGTTACCATGCTAGAACTTGGCCCCTTCTAAAGCCAAGATCAAGTAATAATTTAAATATCTGCTATTATTGAATGATAATAATATTTCAATTACGTTGCCCACAGAAGAGGAGGTGGCATTCTGTATTGCTCATTTTGAACCTTATCTATTTTAAATACTGGAAAATGATTTCCTGATCCTACACTAGCCTGTTCCTTTTTCTAGAGAAGAATTGCTCTGCAACTGTAACACGGGACTATCCTGAGTTACCTGGTCCACTGTGTAACAGGCCAACTCTGGACCAGTTTGGCCTCATGTATCCTTACTCTTCTTAAAACAACTTATGAGCCACTGTAGAGAATGGATTCACATATGTCAGTTTGCCACAACTTGTGAGTGCATCACCCATAGATGTACACTTGAGAGCCTTCAAAATTCTGATTACTGAGCACCTATATGCACTGTTGTCCCCATGGTGTGTTCCTAATTTTCTTCCTTGGCTGTTAAAGCTCTGTGTCTAACTTTTCAGTATAAATGCACTGGTGAAGCAAAGAAATTTCAGGGTGGGGATAAACCTTCTTCTCTTGGGTTCCAGAAGGTAAGAAGGAAGCTTTCAGCCCACCTCACAAGCTAAGACCTGAATGTTCTACTAGTTTTGTTACCAGTTTCCTTTCCTCTGGCTGTCTCGTGTACAGTACTGTGCGTTTTGCGCTCTCAATCTTTGTGACTAGCATTATTGTCACTTCACAAGAGTTCTGTGTATCTAATCCTTTTCTTGTCAACCTCCTTTGCATGCCTCGGAGTACAGTTAGCTGTGCAATCAATGGCGTATGCATGTTGAAGCCATCTAATCTCTTCTTCTTGTCTCTGTTATCACCAGGCCTCCTGAACCCGTTTACAGCACTGTGAACAAATTCTGTGATAAGCCACCTTCTCCTAGGCATTATTCCCCTGTCGAGTGTGACAAAAGCTTCCTCCTTTCATCTCCCTATCCCCACTACTACATAGGCCTGCTCCCTGACTCTGAAATCATCAGGTACTGCATGTGCTTATTCCTCATTTCCACATACGAGAATGCATGGGTGTCACTTAAGTGCACAGGAAATAGGCTGTACATTCCACCACACGGTACGCCTCCCTCCCCCGAGACTTGGCTTCCAACTCTCTTGATTTATGACCAACAGATGATCTCTCATATCAAGAAAGTTCAGTTTGGAGAGGTGGTAGCCATGGTGGCATCTAAGCCCCTTGGGGTGGGAAGGAACTGCATTACATGGAATTGGATATCTAGCTCTGTGCTGACAATTCCAAAAGATGCAGCACTTTAAGGGACTTTTCATTTCTGCTAGGCATTTTGTGGATTCATGCCAGAGTCTTCTGCAGTCTTCTATCTCTTGGTGGTTTGGTTATGAACCGAGACTTGGCTTTCAACTATCTTGATTTATGACCACCAGAGAAACATGATCTCTCATATCAAGAAAGTTCTCTTTCAGAGAGAAAGAGAACATGCGTTGTGCCCTCAGGTCAAGATCATTCCTCAGTGCTGAGTTCTAGTGCTTATAAATGGAAGATGGAAGGAGGTGAAATGAGCAATAAGGAAGACAATATTTTCTTTCACTCATTCTAAAAGATGCAAGGCAATCTGTGACAAGAGAGAATTCTGAAAGATAATGGGGGGAGGGAGGGAGAATTCTGATAGACCTTCAGTCTTCCACAAATGGTTCGTCTTCTTTTGTGCATTTAACACTATTGCTTTAGATCATTATTGCTTCACCAACAAAGTAGCAGAGAAAGGCTAAATAAATATAAATGTAGATCTTATACATTAAGAAGTATCCCCTTTTTAGTTTTCTTCTTTCTTCTTTAGTTTTCTTTCAATACGTCGATTTTCTTTCAATCTTTTTCTATTTTTTCAGGTTTTATCTTTACTTTGAAAATACAATAAAGTATAAAAAAAAGTATCTCCTTCCAAAGAACCAGCCAAATGCTAATGCTAATACAGGTGTCAGAGGACTTCCTCTGTTGTCATCACCATCAAAAGTTGGCATACAAGCAAGGGCCAGCAATGTTTAGACAACCTTTTTACTTGCTTTGATGCAGGCAAGAAAGGCCATTTTCTTCAGCGGTTAGCTGAATGTGTTCCCTTTCACTTATGTGTTCCCTTTGCTTGCACCATTCGTTCATTTTATCTGTGTTTGTAGTTTTATCATACTAATATTTATAGCTTCTTCCTTTCTAGCCAGTATGCTTTTTCCAGGGTCCCAGGCAGAGTGGGGTCTCCCCATCTTCTCTGTGTCTTTTAGCTGGAGATACCAGCAGGTAGAGATGGGACCTCTAACTCCCCTGTCGAGTGTGACAGGTTTCTGGTTTGGTCCCTCCCCAGAGGAATCCATCATACTGTTGATAGAAGGCTGGATTCAGTGTGTAGGATGTTTGTATGTGGACTGGGCGATGCAGAAAACTCATGGAGAATGGGCACGTAATTTTGAAAAACATCATGTCTATTACTATGAGGAGGTAGCAAAGAGGTAGGCCACTGTCAAGGTCTCTAGCCATACTTCCAGAAACCTTTCATTGAACAGTGACATTTGTTTGTTTGTTTGATACATTTATATCCCATCTTTCTTCCAGGAACTCTTTGGCATATGCAGCACTCACTCGTCCAATTTTTCCTAGTAACAATAACTCCAAGAGGTTGGTTAGGCTAAGAGATCGTAACTGGCCTCATGTCCTGACTTCGAGTGAAGGAAAACACGCTGAGACTTGGAGTTGAGGCTCTGGTGCTCTATTGTCCTACTCTACTCGACAGAATCCAGCTAAACTAAAATGAACTAGTGATGCTCAGAGAAAGGGCCCAAGAAATCAGGGCGGGGCCTTCTGTAGCCTCTTGGGAGGAAAGCAAAGCGATTCAGTACTGCGCATGCGTTTCTCCCCCTGGAGGGAGCCCCCTCCTTCTTCGCCAGTTATCTCCCTGACACCTCTTTGAGTTTCCAAGGCTGACGGTGGACTTTAATCTAGGACTTCCTAGTCCATCCTCTTTATCATAGAACCATGCTTGCCCCCTTCAGTTCAATAGCATTGTGTTTAATTGGTCACTGTCCCATGTTTTTCCATCTCCTCCTTCTCTTTCTTAATAGAGAACATCCTTTAAGGAGGGAATGATGGAATAGGTCTGCAGTTTCTTACCTTTCATCCCAAATGACCCAGGATTCTCCTGGATATTAGTGACTCTTCCCATAATCAACTATGTGGAATCTAGAATACAATCATACTGGAAATAAAAATGTATATGGTGGGTTTTCATTTGAAGCCTTGGTCCTTAAAGGCAGAGAAGACTATATTCAACAAGGCCTGATCAGGATGTAGTTGGGATTCAAATTCAAATAAAAGATAGATCAGATCATGACATATACCTTGCACATATACGTGCATTCAAGTATAATTCGTTGAGAGCAAGAGAGAGAGATGGTAGAAAGATAGTTATAGGTATAGATATAGATCTCAAAAGATATAGATAAGATTAGATAGAGATAGATAGATAGATAGATAGATAGATAGATAGATAGATAGATGATAGATAGATGATAGATAGATAGATAGATAGATAGATAGATAGATAGATAGATAGATAGATAGATAGATAGATAATGGAGATTCAGTATAAATATAGATAGCAAAAAGATTTAAGTATAGATGTAGAGATAGTGAGACATAAAGATATGGAGATGTAGATATTTTGATATATAGATATGGAGATATAGATAGATGATATACTGTAGATATATAAAATGGGGGGTTGGGGCATGGGTACAGAACATACCTTGGTTCTTGAAAGCTTTGAAGCACCCCAAAGCACCCTCAAAAGTTGCCATGAGTTGAAATTTTAAATTAACAGCCATCTCCTATTTCTGATATCATAGTTATTAGATACCATAATAATGGAAATATAATAATAACAACATCCAGCAGAGTAATCATATTATTATAGAAAAACACTGGAAATAGGCTTACTTAGAGAAGGATAGAACCCTGGTTCCCCTTCCTTCTAAATCAGAGCTTTCCAAACTTTTCATGTTGGTGACACACTTTTTAGACATGCATCATTTCGCAACACACTCTTACAGCAGAGCATCATTTCATGACACACTCTTACAGCAAGGCACAAGGCAGGCACTAGGACCTGCGCGGAATCCTGGCAGGGCTCGGAGGCAGCAGCAGCCATGACACACCCAGACACTGCAGCCAACACACTAACGTGTCCCGACACACAGTTTGGAAAGCTCTGTTCTAAATGTTTCTCCCAAGACTATTAATTTCTTGCTGTTAGCTGTAGGAAACTGACCATCTTCAACAGACTCCCTTCTGTCTAATGATCTATTGCAGTTCACTAGTTTCCCACTGACACTGAATAAAGCAGGGGGGGGATTCCTTCTTCTTCTTTTCCTCTTCAATTCTCCTGCTATCACTACGATTCCATTCATTACATTAGTATTTAGAGACCTGGTTTTCAATCTTACTTTATGGTCTTACACTTTTCCAAATCACTTTGCACAGCATTCTTTATAGAAAGGTGATTATTATATTGACAGTGGGTGAAGCCATGCTGCATAGGATCGTAACTTTAATACAGTTGTTCTTATTAATTCCAATGGGCATGATGGTTTCTCAGATTTCACAAACTATCCTTCCAGGCCTTAAAGAAATGGATTGAGCTGAGCCTCCGTGCTGCAATTTAATAAGCAACCAAATCTCAGAAGGGACTTCAGCACTTCCTGGTGTATGTCTGAGTCACATCTCCAGAGGTGCGCCAGGATGAAATTAGAGCCTCAGCATATATTTTCAGTAGAACTTGGTTTTTGAATATGAGATCTAATTCCCTATGACCCATTATTTCATACTAACTTTCTTTTAGCTCATTTGTCATTTTTATTTCTGTATTCTGTTCTCCCCTGGTGGCTGTTATTTGTTTGTTTGTTTTTTATCTGTTTCTTTCTAATATTTACAGGTAGCTGTGTTTTAGCATGATATTAATCTGCATGGAACCATAAATCTAGGCATGATGTGATTCCATCTATATATACTCAGATTAAGCCCCATTTAGTTCATCAGGGCTTTCTGCCAGTGATGTAGTTATAATCGCTCATCTCTTTGAATAGAAAAAGGAACCTTGCATTTAATCAGTATGCATGTTTTTTTTTCACCTAAAGATCTTGAAATAACTACCACTATTTTTTAAAGAAATGATGAATCAAGGATGGCCAAACAACTTCAACTGACGTATTTTATATCCAAGACAGAAAAAGCCTTCAGTTAAAACATAAAGCCAGGAGTTCTTGATTATTTGTCTATTGATTTCAATGGACACCCCACCCCACCCCCCAAAAAGGAGAAAAAATTACATTGAGGTAGAATACAGCAAGATGTGGTAGCAGAACGAGTGTTTAAATGAACATTTTGCTCCTGGGGCTCTGACATCTTAAAAAGGCCTAGGAGTCCACAACTTACGTTTTTGTTAAGAGTAGAGCTTAGCTGAATTTGAAAAGCTAAGCAGGCTTGGATCTGGTTAGTACCTGGATGGGAGACCATCAGGAAATTTCAGGGCTCTAGGCTAGACTTGGAAGTTTTTTTAAAAATGCTGGAAAAATGCAGTGGGAAGCCACTTCCATATGTTTGCCAAGAAATCAACATGGGCATGTCCATGTAGCCACCAAAAGTCCAGTTTGACTTTTAGCACAACATAGTTGTGCTATGTTGTTCCCTCTTTATAAAAAGAAAGCCATCTTACATATGCATTCCAGGGGCAGTCCTCATGCAGAGCACAGAAATCACATAAAAGTAATTTAAAGCCATGTGCACGCAACACACCAACTTGCAGTTTTTATAACCGTCGTTTACTGAATTGAATTGCCTGCATTCACATAACTCGCGGACCATACCCTAACCACACTGCCTGGGCTTGCAGAATACACAGAACTACAAATGAGTCACCCACATTTTAGCCTAGCATGTTGGGTAAATGCAGCCCAGAAGTACATTATGGCAGAGTACACACAACATGCTCAACCAGGTAAGTTTAAGTCATTTGCACATGCCTTTGATTGGCGTTAAACTTAATTGTTTTGAGTGTACATCCTTGGCATGCTGTACAAATCCAACATATATAGCTATTTTATGGCTCAATGTATCCTGTGAACTCAGAAAATAAATAAATTCAACAAGCAGGTTCATTGTATTATACGAACACATAATGGGACATGGGTATCTGTGGTATGACCTTTCCTCTTATAGCTACAATACTGAGTCTCTGCTTTGAATGAGCTGCTCGACTGTAGTTGAGAAGAAAGAAAGTTCAAGTGTTGAAAGCTCTAAAAAAAAATCAAGATTCATACATTGAAACATGCCATCAAGGTAAAATTGGAGGGTTATCTTGGTTTCATGTCTGTTTTAATTATGGACACTGGATAATTGTAAATTTGAAACGCTGCTACAATTAAGGGATAAAGTAAAATGTCCTTCAATTAAAGCCCCATTCTTAGTCATTATATAGACAAATCCAGTTTTCTGGTTAACAATATGGAACTGGTTTACTATTCACTTCTTCTAGGCTGTTTTGTTGTTGTTGTTCTAAATGCCCAGTCTTGTCTATAGCCCTACTAGTGGTTTCCCACTCACATACTTTACAGGCTGGAGAATTTGGCCAGAATGATAGCTGAGAACTAGGATGAGCTGAAATATTGCAGCTTGTTCCTTTAAAATCTGGATGGATGGATGGATGGATGGATGGATGGATGGATGGATGGATGGATGGATGGATGGCTATTCCATAAATCGACATGTCTGGTAGTCCATCCATCTCTGTACATTCCAAGTGGAAAAGTAATGCCAAAGATAACCATTTTCAAAGCATGGTCAAGACATCAAACATATATATCCCATTTTCCCCAAAGAGTTCTTTGACTTGCATTATGTCAGAGCCTCAATATCAACTGCCATTGCCCCATTTTATATTTTTGGTTCCCTTCAGTCTCACTGGATGCACAATTATGCCATGTGCGTCCATATGGGATCTACAGCTACCTGATATTTTGGATGATCCAACCACTCTTGTCACAATAAGGCCAAGAACCTCCATGAGCAAAAAACCCACCCAATGCTGGTTTTATTAATTCCTTTTCCTTTTTTTCCTTTTCCTTTTCCTTTCTTTCCTTTTCCTTTCTCATGCAGTCATTCCAGGCATAGTACTGTAACTCAGCCTCCCACCGTGAATATCCAGAGGAGCATTTCAGTAGAAGGGTAAGGGGGAACCTATATTATAATGTTGTTTGGATCCTTACTATTAACATTGGTTTAAGCTTTTTTATTTCATAAGCATTGAGCCTATGTATACACTATCACCTGAATATAATTCATGACATCACAAATGCTGCCTCCTTTCTTTAAGAGCTCGGAACAGTGTGTGCATGGTTCCCTAGTCTGTGCAGTATTCAAGACAGTTGGAGATTCAGAGCTGTTTAAGAATAAGTTGTCTTTTCCACCTATTCACTTTTCATAGGATTCTCTCAATCCTGTTTGTCCCTCATGAGATATGTGTTCCCAATTTTGGTGATCTTTCAGAGGCTGTGAAATGGGACAATATATCTGCCCATTCAGAATGATGGCAGCATACTTGGACCTGGTTAGTACCCAATCAGATCTTCCAAAGGAATGTGCATCAAGAATACATCAGTCCAAAATAATCTGTGCGTAGTAATTAAGTCGAGGGAAAAACAGGAAGGAATCTCATCTGGGTGACAATATCTGACTGTAGCTGATCTTGAAAAGCTAAGGAGAGCCAAACATCACCAGGGATATCTAGAAGTTTATAGGCTAGACTGGGAAATTGGGGGAGGGGGGATTCCTATAAATCACTTCTGGCAATTGTAAAAAAAAAAAAAAACCCTACATGGATGTTTCTTGAAGTCACAAAGAGTCAAGATAAACTAAAATGAGACTTTACATAATAGAATGTTGAACTGGAGAGGCAAGAATTGATCCTTGCGGAGATGACCTCTTCTATCTACTCCACCTACTGGTATTATGCAGGTATTGACAATAATTGATAGCAGCCCGTGCTATTCAATATGTAAGAATGGGTGGAAATGTTTTGAGCCAGTGGAATTGATGTCATCACTTCTATTTGCTGATTAGGGACATTGTTGTTATCATTGCTTAATAACTCTGTTTCAAAAAAAAAGTATCAAACAGATTAAAAACCTAGCCCAATCTTCTCTCAGATATGACACCTTTTCTGCATAAAGGGCAGACTGTTGTTTACAGAGGTCAATTAAAAAAATATACTGAAGATTTTTCAGTAGCTGAACATGCTCTCAAGCAAACGGGACACAAAATCCTATTTGAAAACACAGAAATACTGGACAACACCAAAAGCCACTACACCAGATTATACAGAGAAGCCATTGAAATTCACAAACACCAGCACAGTTACAATAAAAAAGAAGAAAGTTTAAAAATTAGCAAAACCTGGCTACCAGTCCTGAAAAACACAGCCTGCAAAAGGTCAACGAACTCAGTCCAACCACCAGGACATGGGAATACTTCTCACAATGAACATGCTAATCACACTCATCAGCCACTCGTTAACATTTCAACACAACAACAACAACAACAAAAACCCCACCTAATCTCCTATAATTTAGCTCTATAAATAGAACATTGCCACTCTACCTGGGCACAGAGATTTTGCTTCTATCTGTGCTCCTGCCCTCTGAAGATGCTGGCCACAGATGCTGGCAAAACGTTAGGAACCACAACTTCCAGAACACGGCCACACAGCCCGGAAGACCCACAACAGCCATTGAACTCCGGCCGTGAAAGCCTTCGACAATACAAAAAAATATTCCATAGAACTATAAAATTCTAGAGTTGGAAGGGGCCAGTGAGACCAACTTCTTGATCATATGGAGTCCACGTTAAAGGGTCCTTCAAGGATACCCAGCCTCTGCTTACACACATCTCATGAAGGAGAATTTGCTCCTCTGTCAAATGGTTCTTACCATTAAAAGGGTTTTTCCCCCTTAAAATTCAACTGGAATCTGCTTTCCTGTAATTTACAGCTATTATTCTGTACTCTGGAACAACAGAGAACAGATCTTGACTTTCTTCTTTGAAGAATGCTCTTATATTCAGCCTTAGGCTTCTCTTCTCCAGCTTAAACCTTCCCAGCTCTTTCAGTCTCTTCTTCGTAAGACATAGTTTATTTATTTATTTATTTATTTATAAATATAAATATTTATAGTCCCCTCAACACCCTTGTTGCCCTTCTCTTAACTTAATCCAGCTTCTTGGAATTCTTCTTCAAGTAAGTTCTCTAGACTTACTGGACACAGGACTTGAGGTGGCATCTGACTAGGCTGACCATACGTCCCGTTTTGAACGTCTTGACCGTCCCATCTTTTTAAGAAAAAAAGCCAATTTGTCCTGTTTTTGAAAGTTACTACCCCCTGCACACACCCCACCCCCCCACACGCACACACACGTGCCCCCTGCACGCCCGCACGTGCGCACGCCCGCCCCTGCCCCCCCGCACGCCCCCCGCCCCCTGCACGCACACTCACACGCCCCCTGCACACTCACGTGCACGCCCCCCACGCCCCCCATGGACACACCCCCACACACACACACGCACGCCCCCCCTGCACACACGCACCCCCCCGCATGCCCGTTTTTGCCTCAAGGAAATATGGTCAGCCTACATCTGACCAAAGCAGACATGTAGTCTGGAATATTATATTTGGAGCATATCAAGGTCCTATCTTTCATTCTCACCTAACTGATCAACAATCAATGTGTGATTCACAATGCTATCTGCTGTGATCGAAGACCACTTAAAACCCTTATGTTTCATTTTACCTATTTATTGGTAAGCTAGTTTTGCACTGCAGATGGGAATTTTTGATCTAGAGGCCAGATGGTGACTTTGAACCCCTTCCATCCAGCCCCACAACCCTGTGCAACATTTAGATTTTAAATTGCTTCCTTTTGAAAAAATTTAATTGCCAGGAAGGGTGTCACTGTAGAGGAAAAAGCTTGCACCATGCACTGAACAGCTGTCCCATAGTCCGCCTGTAACAATTATGCTCTGTAACAATTATGCAATTAAAAACTGAATTGATTCTGCATGGGAGGAAAAATTTGGATTAGGATTGCAGATAGGGAGGGAAGAGTGATTCTGCCAAAGTTATCATCAGGCCGCAATCAGTTTTGAGAGGAGAAGAAAGACGTTTCTTGTGCCAATGGGAGCTTTCTAATAAAAGCAAAATTGCTGCATTGGTGTGAAGGGGAAAGGCTATAATCTACCCTTACAGTTAGGCATGATGTCCAAAGAAATCTAGCACATTTTAGGACTTGCTCTATCCTTAGAAGGCCTGTTTGAGTAGCACCTGGGGATATCCAGGAACGTAAACCCTGGTTTGGAATCTGAACTTTCACGGTTGATAAATTGCCCCTGAAACAATCTACGTGCATTTGTTTGCTCAGTGAACAAGCAAGATGGGCACCTTATAGATGACAGGAAAAGGCACTGGAATTAGGTGATACAGGGCTTTATAAAATGCTGCCAGTGTTTAGCTGATGGAACTAATAGGAAAATGCATCAGTCATAAGTAGAATGGTATTTAAATAAGTTTCTGCATGTTTACAAAGAGTGAAATTGGCCGAAATGATACTGTTACGAAAATAATATGGGAAGAGCTATTTAATGGCATATATTTTGCCTAGGACATATGACTAGGTAAGCAATTTTCTTTTCTTTTCACAGGGAACCTCGAAAAGTTGTCTTACATAAGGGCTCAACAGGGCTTGGTTTTAACATTGTAGGAGGAGAAGACAGGGAAGGCATTTTTGTATCCTTCATCCTAGCAGGTGGACCAGCTGACCTCAGTGGTGAACTGCAGAGAGGAGATCAAATTTTATCTGTAAGTAATTATGATCTATCTTTTTTTTCCTTTGTAAGGCTTTTAAGCAAAAACATAATTCAGCATTGTTTGACTCATATACCACCACTACGCGCTTTCCTTCAGGAGCTCAAGCCAACCTATCTGGGGATCCCCTTATTTTATTCCCACAACAGCAACCTCCCAAGGTGTGTGGGGCTGAAAGAGAGGGTCATTGGCCCAAGTCATCCACCAAATTTCCATGACAATGGATTGGACCTGAACATGGGATTCTCCAGTCCAAATCCAACATCTTAACCATTACAATACAGTGGTTTTTCATTCTGTTTGTTAGTTGGCTTGTATTTGCTTTGGTTTAATCATTACCTTAATTACCCATTGTCCCATTACCCAAGAATTATCTTTTTTTTTTCCTTGTGGCAGAAAGCAGTTCCAAAAATTCAGGGACAATGATTGATTGATTGATTGATTGATTGATTGATTGATTGAATGATTCAGTCAGTCAGTCAGTCAGTCAGTCATACAATTATGATTACAATTACAATCCTTTCATAATTTTGAAAAAAGATCTTCCAAAGTGGATTACAAGAAATGTGAACAACTGGAAATAGCACTTCAATAAATATAGTTTAAAAGCAGAGAAAGAAACTCCAAGATCCTTCCAGCAGAGTGAGTGGTGCCAATGGTCCTGTAGAGAGATGAAGGGAAGTAGGTGAGCAGGTTTTTTGACTGATAATCTCATGTCTTCCTCCTTTCTCAGCCAACTTTGGATAAATACATATTTCTGCCATTATATAATTCTTGGTGCACTAAAGTTTCTTCAAGAGTGTTTCTTTGCAATAGACTTGTATATTAAGTAATGCTGGATGGCTTGGATAAGCAAAGGGAAAGTTTCAGTGGCAAGGATTAACTTTGCAAGTGAAATAGCCAGGTGGGGGAGTGAGACCTTGACTTTAAGGCAGTCAGTTCAAAGAGATTGCCCAACTTTTTTCAAATGAAAGATCAATTTTTGAAAAGAAAACTTTTCAAAAAGTCAGAAACAATCTGTTTAAAATCTTGGTGGAAGTTAGAGAAAGTCTGATTAAAATCCAACATGTCTCACACAGTAGATTTTGGCACCCCTAGGAGCTAGAAGATCAAACCAGTCCATACTCCAGGAAATAAAGCCAGACTGCTTACTTGAGGGAATGATATTAAAGGCAAAACTGAAGTACTTTGGCCACATAATGAGAAGACAGGATACCCTGGAGAAGAAGCTGATGCTAGGGAAAGTGGAAGGCAAAAGGAAGAGGGGCCGACCAAGGGCAAGATGGATGGATGATATTCTGAAGGTGACGGACTCAACCATGGGGGAGCTGGGGATGGTGACGGCCGACAGGAAGCTCTGGTGTGGGCTGGTCCATGAAGTCACGAAGAGTCGGAAGCGACTGAACGAATAAACAACAACAACTAGGAGCTTAACCAGTAAAAGTTGAAGATATGAAAGAATTGTGGAATGTGTTTACACAAGCGAAAGTGAGGTATGCAGACAGTTCCCCAGGGAAAGGAGAAGCAGAAAACTGAAAGTTCAAAGCAGCCGATTCAATGTGTAGGAAAATGCTAATATCTTCAAATTTAGTACAAAACTAATAACAGGGAGACAATTATTTACTCTCAATCCTCCTTAATATTTGGATGGAAACCAAGTCCAAAACTTTAAAAAAAAAATTTTTAATTGATCCCAAAAATAACAATAAGCACCAAGAGAACCCGCTTCTCCTTGCTGTAGAAAGCCTCTCTTAGGGTACGCCTACGTAAAAGAAATATAAATTGGGTGATTTAGAAATGGGGTGGCCGGTCTTAGTGTCCCTTTAAGGCTACAGCGCAGCTTGGAAATGGTGACGTCCCAGCCTCCAGGCTGCTCTTACCAGTCAAACACAAACACTGTTTGCAATCTTCTGGCTGCAAGCAGCCATCCGGGGGACAGATGGGGTGATTTCAAGTGTTTTCTTTTTTCCGTAAAATCACACCTGGGCTTCAGGAAAAACCTGCCTGAGCCCGAAAAAACCACCACGTTGTCAGTTCTGCCCACTGAGCCCGCGGGCACAGTTGTTCAGTCCGCCATGTCCCCACCAGAAGTCAGGACATTTTGTTTTCCAATATCAGTAACCTATCTACTATTTGCAAGAGGATGGCCTTGAAGAGGATTCAGAATTGACATTCTGCTCTCCCCCTTCTTCATAAGAGCAGAGGCTATGCCATCCACTTTTTTGCAGCCTGCACAGTGCTGTAATTGAGCAAGGAAAGACCAAGTCTGCCATCTACTGTAAGTGAATCAGTTCCATTTATCCCAGCCGTGACTTCAGAGAAGATATGCCAGGCTTGTTATCTCTTAAAGTCATAATGAATTGAGCAGCAGCTCCACAATTCATTTTTCAAATTTGCCATGGATTATGAAAAGCCTTTTGGCTACATTTTGCACATTTAGTCCCTGTGACATTACCATAATTGCTCTTTCATTTGTACACTGAGAGCGTGGAATTAAAAACTAAGGCTTCATTGTTTCAGGCTCCTCAACAGTTTTGTGAACGTATGTCTCTAAATTTCTCTCTCTCCTTCTCCCACTTAAGGATGGCCAAAAAAGATGGCCAGTGGAGAGGCTGTACAGGTAATTTTTGTAAAATCCGTTGAATCATGTCTGATTCTCAGAGACTGCCTGGACAAGTCCCTGCAGTTTTATTGGCAAGGATTTTCGGAAGTGGTTTTGCTATTGCCTCCTTCCTAGGGCTGAGAGAAAGTGACTGGCCCAAGGTCACCCAGATGGCTTTGTGCTTAAGGCGGGACTAGAACTCATGGTCTCCCAGTTACTAGCCTGATGCCTTAACCACTACACCACACTGGCTCTAATACAGGTAATAGCTGCCTGTGTATCCAGTAATTACAGACACTAAGGAGTGATCCGTCTAAGGGGCATTGTTCCCCAGATTGTAATTGCATCATTACTCATGTACTCCCATTCACTCCTAAAGGGCAAATAATAGCCCTGTGCATGGAGGTCCAGTTTTTCCTCCTAACTGCCCATTGGCTATGGCTTTTGCCAAAGACCCCAGCTTCAGAAAGTATGGGTGAACATTATATGCATTTTCTGACTCTTAGCATACCCAGTAAGTACACAGAAGTAGTTAAACAATGTGTGTCATTTTTATTATTCTATTTATTTTTGAATTCTATGAAAGCAAAATCTGGATAGAAGGGGTATTGAAACTTTTGAATGTTGGTGTTGGAGAAGACTCCAGAGAATACCATGGAAAATCAAGAAAACAAACAAATGGAACATCGAACAAACCAATCCAGAGTTCTCACTTGGGGCACAAATGACCAGGCTCAAATTAAAATACTTTGGACACATTATGTGAAAACCCAGCTCTTTTGAGAAGTCCATAATGCTGGAAAAGGTAGAAAGAAAGAGAAGAAGAGTATGACCACCAACAAGACAGATGGACTTAATTAGTGCAGTGATAGTTACACCACTGGAAGTCCTGAAAGACCAGGTTGGGGACAGATCATCCTGGAGAAAGTCTATTTGTGTAGTTGCTAACAGGCAACACTGACCTGATGGCATATAATCAAATCAAATCTACTTATTAATAAGAAGACTTGTGTTCAGCTCTCACACTTTATGCAGGGTAGTACTATCCTGTACTTACATTCCACTGCTATGGATAGTCAAAGACGGAAGTTGTATAGTCAATAGCATTGGGACAACTCCTTTGATCAGTGTTCTCAGAGAACAGAAATCGCATCCAAAATACAAATTGTCCTGCATTGTATTATGTCCAGACTTCTGCAGAGAAAGCCAAAGGGAGCAAATGACAAAATATGCATCAGGACATCACAGCACCACCCTAATGATTTACATACTTATGTCCAACATCAAGACACAAGTACGTAAGGTTGGGGGGAGTTGTGATGTCATCAAATGCATTTAATCTATTCAATGACCAAACAAGAGTTAGAAACCTTTTTCGTCATCAGAGGCCAATCATGCATTCATGTCCCAGGCTGCATCTTCCCCAATTGTCTAAATCATGTAGGATTTCAGTGAGATCTCTTGGATTTCTATCTCCTAGCATGACATTGCATGAAATGTTCTCATTCTCATGAGAACTTAGAAGATTTTGTCAATTTGGGTAGGAATACTTTCCAGCAGATGGCCTGATATCCAGAAGCCCCCTACGTGGCTGACTCACAAGGTCAACAGCAGTCTGTTCTCTTCTGAGAATTTGTTGTTTATTCGTTCAGTCGCCTCCGACTCTTCATGACCTCATGGACCAGCCCACGCCAGAGCCTCCTGTCGGCCATCACCATCCCCAGCTCCCCCATGGTTGAGTCCGTCACCTCCAGAATATCATCCATCCATCTTGCCCTTGGTCGGCCCCTCTTCCTTTTGCCTTCCACTTTCCCCAGCATCAGCTTCTTCTCCAGGGTATCCTGTCTTCTCATTATGTGGCCAAAGTACTTCAGTTTTGCCTTTAATATCCTTCCCTCACGTGAGCAGTCTGGCTTTATTTCCTGGAGTGTCTTCTGAGAATAGGACACTCAAAATGATGGTAATTGTTCCCTCAGAAAGCTACTTGTATGACATTTTCTGGTTATGCAGCTCCATAGTTGAATGCCTGGGAATAAGAACTCAATTCTATTTCCTGGAGATACTTCATAGAATGGTAGAGTTTTGGGATGATAAAAGTCTTAACCAATATATATGTTACATCTTTTCAGGTCTTGAAAGGTTCTATCATATTCCCACTCCTAAGCTTTCTCTGCTTCAACTAAAAATAATTAAAAGAATAAAAATAAAAATCAATCTTTCCTCATAAGGCTAAGTTTCAGTCTTCTGTTCATCCTTGTTGATATTTTCTAAACCTGTTCCAGTTCCTCTGAATTTTGCTTGAATAGTGATGCCCAGAACCACATTTAAGTGAACTTTATAGACTTTTAGTTGCCTCTTTACACTCCCTGCTAATAGCCCTGAACAAATTATTCAATGTGGGTTGGTTGGTTGGTTGGTTGGTTGGTTGGTTGGTTGGTTGTTTTCTTGCACACCATTGATTGGGAAGCCACAGTCAGAACTGAAGGTTTGAGACCTCCCACCAGGTCTCAAAGTAAGGAAAGAGAAATTGAGGCAGGAAAGATGGTCATGACACAAAGTGTCATCAGTCTGAATAGAGAGATCATTGAGACCTTTCTTCTTGAAAAGAGACAGTGGCCAGCCTAGGCAAGCACTACAAGTCATCCCAGTCGCTGGGATTTCTTTGCAATGAGGAACAAAGGTAGACAATCTGGGAGAGAGTCAAATTTAGAATTTTAGAAACATGCTGTGAATGCTCATAAATTGGTTGCTTATTCTGAAAAAGTCAGCCTTGATGGTCATTGCTAGATAGAAAGCACCCACTCAGCTGCATTGTTTTAATGTTATTCTTGTAGCTATTTTTACCTGGATTGTTTTGTTGTTGTTGTTGTTGTTGTTGTTGTTGTTGTTGTTGGCTTTCCAGAGTCATGTAAGTGAGATGAGTGTTCATATAAATTGTCTAATTAATAAATTAACAGGAGACAAACTGCTGAATGAATAATTCTTCAGGCAGCTGCTATCCTTTCTTCCTTGGCATTGCATTCTTTGGTGTATTTCATTCTCCTGATTTCCTGGTCAATCATAGTCAAGTCTATCCTGGCAGGTACACCCTGGTATAGAGGCCTCAGTTGATTCAGGCTATGGTTTCACTACAGAACAATACACTGAACCAAAACCTAGCCAAATGGTCTGAGTTCACACAATACAGCAACACACAAAAGAAAAGAAGCCACGGTTAAAGCGAACAAGCTTAATACGTTGTGTGAATGCATCCACAAGATTGTTCACTGTGTGGGGGTATACACAGCCACTGGGTTCCCTATTTGCATAATAAGGTTTGGGTGGGGATGCCAGTGGGCATTCCCACCTTAACCCCAGGGTTGCAATTCATTTGCATGCAATTAATATTTGGGGAACAAACTTTGGGGTTTATCTTTGTAGTCATACTACATACAAGAAGACAAGGTATTTGGCTCTTTGTCTTGACATGGAAAAAAAAGTTCTGTGTTTAATCTGTTAAATGGAATAGAATAGAAGCAAGTATCCAGTTAAACTTCATGTGTTACTATCAGGAGAACAGTAATAAAAGTAATATTTTTTAAAAAAACATTCTTCTATCTCTGACCTGTGTAAAGTCTATGTTAAGCTGGACAAGCCTGTTCCAGAGATGAAGTTCATTAAGCAGCTAGCTGAAGCAAGTCCAAAGATGCATTTCATCAAGAGAGATTAGGTTTTCTTACAGAAGTTTTGAAAGTGCAGAAAAGGATCCAACATCTGGCCAATATGCACGAGGGCAACTCGTCAGCACGCAGGAGCGTATCTTAAATGTCCATCAAGAAACTATCAGCAGGTTGCAGGATGAAAGGCTAATATGGAGAGGAATCCATAGTAGATGAATCCATCGGGGATCAGATTTGCAGAACTCATTCAAAGTAGTGGAAGATTCATGCAGTCTGCAAACCACAGATCCTCATATGTGATGAATGGCTTAATTATCACATTCCTGCCAGGAATCTATTAATTTAATATACTTCAGGACAGCATCTAGCAATAGCTTCTTGTGTGTCAGGAGGCTTAAAGCTTTTAGCAGCTTTATTGTATTATCCTTTATTGTAATAGTTCATTCTGGAACTAGGCAGGTCATTCTATTTCCTCCTTCTTGCAGCACTCAACTTTATGCTAAACTGCACTAGGTATAGCAATGAGAAAAGTAATGGTTTACATCAAGGGTGTGCAATCTGAGGATCAAGGGCTACTGTATATTACACCCTCCAGGACCTGTACAAGTTGCTGCTGAACTGTAGGTTTAATCATGACCATGGGGAATTACAAAACACACCAGGAGAACCCATCTATCTTATTAATTTCATTTTAATCAAGTTTTGTTTTGTACTGGCCTATTCATTTACCAGAATCCTGGTTATTTGGGGGAGCGCAGACTGCTTGCATGCTGGTTAAAGGCCAACTATAGCCTTTAAAAAGGTTGTACATCACTGGAACCCATGCATATTTGGCACACATGCTTATCTAGTCTGAACATCTCCATAAGGCAGGGCTTTCCAAACTTTTCAGTTGGCGACACACCAACGGCGGCACGCGAAAACCTGGAAGCGCCGTGGCGGCGGCGGCAGGCGAAAACCATCAGCACTTCCGGGATTTTGCACGGCACACCTGGGCCCTGCAGGCGACACAGTACTGTGTCGCGACACACAGTTTGAAAAGCTATGCCATAAGGGGAGGCAGATTGACCTGTCAAAAGACAAAAGAAGCAAAAATAGCCAATAGAGAGTCCCACTTCTATTAGTAAACACACCTTCAGAAAAGAGAGTCAAGATATATATATGTGCCAAGTACATCCTTACCTGGTGCAGGAGGACCTGTTTTTTTGTTTTTTTATTCGTTCAGTCGCTTCCGACTCTTCGTGACTTCATAGACCAGCCCACGCCAGAGCTTCCTGTCAGCCATCACCACCCCCAGCTCCCCCAAGGTCGAGTCCGTCACCTCCAGAATATCATCCATCCATCTTGCCCTTGGTCGGCCCCTCTTCCTTTTGCCTTCCACTTTCCCTAGCATCAGCATCTTCCCCAGGGTATCCTGTCTTCTCATTATGTGGCCAAAGTACTTCAGTTTTGTCTTTAATATCATTCCCTCAAGTGAGCAGTCTGGCTGGTTTGATCTTCTTGTAGTCCAAGGCACTTTCAGAATTTTCCTCCAACACCACAGTTCCTTCGCTCAGCCTTCCTTCTCGCAGCCATAGGTTGCTACGGGGAATACCATTGCTTTAACTATGTGGACCTTTGTTGTCAGTGTGATGTCTCTGCTCTTAACTATTTTATCAAGATTAGTTATTGCTCTCCTCCCAAGAAGTAGACGTCTTCTGATTTCCTGGCTGCAGTCAGCGTCTGCAGTAATCTTTGCGCCTAGAAATACAAAGTCTGTCACTGCCTCCACTTTTTCTCCCTCTATTTGCCAGTTATCAATCAAGCTGGTTGCCATAATCTTGGTTTTTTTGAGGTTTAACTGCAACCCAGCTTTTGCACTTTCTTCTTTCACCTTCATCATAAGGCTCCTCAGAGGACCTGGTAACAGTAACGTATCTTCTCATCACCACCCAGATAGACTACTGCGATGCACTGCACATGGGGCTGCCTTTAGAGACTACCCAGAAATTACAGTTGGTCCAGAATGCCATGGCCTGTGTTTTACATGACTCCCAACACTGGGAGCATGTTACACCTATATTATGGGCCCTGCTTTGATTACTGGTTCAGTCCCAAGTATAATTTAAAGTCCTGGTGTTAACCTATAACCCCATTCATGACTTGGCACCTGGGTACCTTCAAGACCACCAAGATTGTGGTGGGATAAAAAACTGAATAAAACATACATACATACATACATACATACATACATACATACATACATACATACTACATGTATTCACTGAAAAATTGTTAGACAATAACATGGCTAGGTTTCAACAAGAAGCCAGTGGTCACCAATTTCTTTGTATCAGCAATTTAGCCATTCCTAAGATAAAGAAAGATATTTGCTTATGAATGACAAAAGTTGTTGTAGCTTAGCTAAGTCATTACACACACATATACAACCAGCTGTAACCACAAAGAATAGCAAATAGGCCATAAATGTCCTTTTTGCTGATTTTTCCAGTTATCTCTTCAAAGACCCTTTTAAGGTAAAATAATTTAGTATAAGTGATTAAAGTTATGAAAAGAGGTATCTTTTAATAGGCAAAAACCTCTTTTATCTGAGTGATATCAGAATGTTAATGATCTCTTCCATCCAGAGGGCTGTCTAGGTTTGGTGATGAATTCAAGAACTTTTATGTTGGCTTGGTTAAATTAATTTGCTCTGTCTTCATGTATCTTAATTATTCTTTCAATATATATTGAATATATATTTAATGGATTCTCTTGTCTTGTCCTTTAATTATTGATCCTCATAAACCTAAGGTCCAAGTGAGAATGACCATTCATATGAGCAGTCATTCCTCCCTTATTTTTGAGGACATGGTGCAGGATTTTGCCAAGATTCTATGTCTTCTGGGTCAATCAAAAAAGACTCCTAAAACCTATGTTCTGGAAACCTACTATATTGGACAATTTTCGTCCTGTCTCCTACCTCCCTTTTTTAGGGAAGGTGGTTGAGAAAGTGGTGGCATTACAACTCCAGAGGATCCTGGATGATACGGATTATCTGGAACCCTTTCAGTCAGGTTTCAGGCCGGGATATGGGGTGGAAACTGCATTGGTCGCGCTTACAGATGATCTCTGGCGGGAGCGGGATGGAGGGAGTGCATCCATCCTAGCTCTTCTTGACCTCTCAGCGGCATTCGATACCATCGATCATGGTATCCTTTTGGGACGGCTCAGGGAGTTGGGGGTGGGTGGCATAGTTTTGCGCTGGTTCACCTCCTTCCTCCAGGGCTGGTCCCAATCGGTGGTAATAGGAGATGAAAGATCCGACCCTCGCCCCCTCGTTTGTGGGGTGCCGCAGGGCTCGGTTCTCTCCCCTCTCCTATTTAATATCTACATGAAACCGCTGGGTGAGATCATCCGTCACCATGGGATGAGATACCATCAATATGCGGACGATACCCAATTATACATCTCCATCCCTGGTGAGGTAAGTGATGCAGTGGCTACCCTTTCTCAGTGCCTGGAGGCTGTGGGGGTCTGGATGGGGAACAACAGGCTTCGACTGAACCCTGGTAAGATGGAGTGGCTGTGGATTGATGGCTCCTGTAGATCCAGGAAGTTATCATCCTTAGTTCTGGATGGGGTTGCACTACCCCATTCAGACCAAGTGCGGAATCTGGGGGTTCTTCTGGACTCACGGCTCCTCCTCAAATAGCAGGTGGCAGCCGTGGCCAGAAGGGCTTTTGCACAGCTTCGTGTTGTGCGCCAGTTACACCCTTTCCTGGATCAGGATGCCCTCTGTACAGTCACTCATGCCCTGGTCATCTCCCATATAGACTATTGCAATGCAATAAATTAAATAAATTAATAAATAATAAATTAAATAAATAAATAAAAAATAAATAAATAAATAAAATGCGCTCTACATGGGGCTACCCTTGAAGAGTATCCGAAAGCTTCAACTGGTCCAAAATGCGGCTGCTCGCGCAGTTATTGGTGCGCCAAGATCAGCACATGTGACACCTCTGCTGCGACGGCTGCACTGGGTACCTGTGTGCTTCCGGGTCCAATTCAAGGTGTTGGTTATCACCTTTAAAGCCCTACATGGCATGGGACCAGGTTACCTGAGGGACCATCTCATCCCCATAACGTCGAACTGTCCCACTCGGTCATTTAGAGAGGGCATGCTGCGGATCCCGTCGGTAAGGGAGTTTCACCTGACGGGGTCTAGAAAGCGGGCCTTCTCGATAGTAGCGCCCACCCTTTGGAATATGCTGCCCCCGGAGTTGAGGCAGGCCCCATCGCTCCCGGCCTTCAGAAAGAACTTAAAGACCTGGTTCTGCCGCCTTGCGTGGGAGGGGGGGGAATAGCTCCTCTTGGGGATGCCTGGTGCCATAGAGCCCTTTTAAACATCGACCCATCAAATCTTGGATTTTGTATTTAAATTTATTGTATTGGAGAGTATTTATATACGTTGTTTTAATTGTTGAATTTTAACTGTCGATTTTTTGTAAACCGCCCAGAGTTCCCTCGCGGGGAGATGGAGCGGTAAATACAAGTCGAATTATAAATAAATAAATAAATAAATAAATAAATAAATAAATAAATAAATAAATAAATAAGTGCTCTTGCTTCAGAACTATGGACAGCTCCATAAAATAATACAGTATTGGCTGTTGCTTTATCTTAAGAGAAGACAATGAGAAATGGTACAGAACACTTCAGGGGTGTTCCCAACCTCCTTATTGCATATGACTTTTTCTTTAAAACATATACTTTTAATTTTCAGAGAAATTGTACATAGGAAGCTGGCATGCTGCAAAGCTAAACACTGTCTTCTAGCACCATTTATTTATTTGTATTTATTTATTATTTATTGGAGTGAGAATACCTTCCCTTAGGTTTATAAGGATGAACTAAGCCATGCTGTTGATGTCTGGAACCTATGAGAGTGTGGTTTGGGAAACAACAGGCTTCAGCTGAACCCTGGCAAGGCTGAGTGGCTTTGGGTTTTAGGGCCTCCAGAATCTAGGACTTTAGCGTCTTTGGTACTGGATGGGGTGGCACTGCCCCAAACAGACCTGGTGTGCCATCTAGGGGTCCTTCTGGACTCACAACTCCTGCTTGAGGAGCAGGTGGCAGTCGTGGCTAGGAGAGCCTTTGCACCATTTCATATTGTGCACCAGTTTTGCTCTTTCCTGGATCAGGAGGCTCTGCTCATGGTCACTCATGCCTTGGTCACCTCCAGAATGGATTACTGTAATGCTCTCTATATCAGGCTGCCCCTGAAGAGCATCCAGAAGCTTCAACTGGTGCAAAATGCAGCAGGGCGGGCAGTTATGTGTGCCCCTAGGATGGCACATGTTACATCTCTGCTCCACGAGCTGCATTGGCCACCAGTCTGCTCCCGGGTTCAATTCAAGGGGCTGATTTTGACCTTTAAAGCTGTTCATGGCATGGGGCCGGGCTATTTGAGGGACTGCCTCTTCCCGATCACATCTGCCCATCCCATCAGGTCCAGCAGGAGGAGTGTGTTATGGGTTCCATCTGCCAAGGAGTTCCATCTGATGGGGGCCCAGGAAATGGGCCTTTTCTGCTGTGGTTCCCGCCCTTTCAGACATGATTCGCTCCTGAGGTGAGGTTAGTCCCATCCCTACCAGCCTTCCGGAAAGCCCTTAAATATGGTTTTTCCAGCAACCTTGGGGATCCCGTGGGAATAGCAAGCCTGCAAGATGGTTGTGTTATGCTTAGAATGTGTCCGTTCTCCTGCAATCTTGGTTTTTTATATAAGTTTAATTGTTTTTAATGGTTGTTTATATTTGTTTTTAATAGTCGCTTATATTTGTTTTTAACTGTTTTGTTGTATGTCACCCAGAGTCACTCCAGTTTGAGTGAATCTGTCCTTGAGCTCAATTTGTCCTTCCTAGTCTCACTGAAGGCCCAAACCTGTTCAGCTAAATGCAGGCTGGAGATGTAAAAGATATGTGAACTGCCTCTTTGAAACTGAAACCTGAACAATGAGATCAGAAGAAGCTGCTGTAACAAGCTTAAAATCAGCATGGAGGGTTGATTAACTCTGTGTCTTGCTTTAATTTATCGCTTGAAGCTCTTCTCTTCAGATGTTTCCTCCTCCAAGCCCACAACTAGGGTCTGTGTCACCCGGGGCAAACATGGATTCCGCGTCCCCCCCCCATGGATTCTGCCCCCCCCCCAAAATGAGAAGTTCCGCCACACACCCCTACTCACACTACGGCGTGTGTACAAACCTGCGTAACATTTTCCCAAGCGCGAGAGAGAGAAGAGCGAGCGAGCCCCCACCCTCCCATTCTGGCGAGCGCTAGTTTGTTGGAGGAGCCGGGCGCATGAAAGCCACTCCTGCTTTAGACCTGCTTGAGCGGTGGGCTCCACCCACAAGGAACCTGCATGAGCATGAGATTAAGTCCCGATTCGCACTGCAGGCCTAACACAAAGGACTTTTGGTGCCCCCCCAGTGCAGCACCCGGGGCACATGCCCCGCTTGCCCCCCCCCCCCCAGTTGCAGCCCTGTCCTCCTCTTCAGATGTTTCCCCATAATAGGGTAGGACAGTGTTTCTCAACCTCAATATCTTTAAGATGTGTAGACTTCAACTCCCACAATTCCCCAGCCAGCATCTGTGGACTTCAGTTCCCAGAATTCCCCAGCATACTGGCTGGGGAACTGTGGGAGTTGAAGTCCACACTTCTTAAAGGTGCTGAGGTTGAGAAACACTGGGTTAGGAGATTAGAAGGTTAAGTAGCCCTTCCCTATTCTGACACCAACTGCTCAGGGCACTTTGGCGTGTAAGGCAAGGAACCAAGCTGCATTTCCTGCATTTTCTGCTCAATATCTGATTTGTCTGCCGCATCCATTCCAGGCTGTGAGATTAAACATAACCAGCAACCAATCTTAAATGAGAAGGCACTTGCCTTGGTCTCCCCAAATTTTAGTCATTGTCTGCAGATTTCCAGGAGAAACTAGAATGAAAATGTAAAATTGTCTCAGGAATACAGCATTAAAAATAAAATTACCTTTGAGTTGTATTCAGTTCCTGATGACTTACATTAAAAGTTTTCTCGGCAATAAGATGGAAGCTGTTTGCCAATGGCATTCCTCAGGAATTTTTTTTAACTTTCCTACTTAGTCTACAGTGGTGGGATTTCCCTGTGTTTTCCCATCTAAGTACTAATCAGGCCAGATAAGCCTTAGTTCACTGCAATACTCAGTTAATGGATTTTATTTCATGTTAGTTACATTTTCTCTTAAATTCCACCAGGTGGCAGCATAGGATTGGTTTCTGTTTGGGTTTGGGGCAAAGGAAGCCTTAATAACTCAGATAACTTATTAATATCTCCGGTTGCTGCTTCTCAATGTCAGGTCAGTGAACAACAAGGCCCCCCTCATATGTGATTTGATCTTGTATCACCGAGACCTGAGGGAGGGGTTGCCCTCTCAGAAAGGTTTCCGGAAAGGCTTAAAGACCTGGTTCTGCCGCCGTGCCTGGGAGGGAAATGCCAACAGTTCCTTTTGGGGATGGCTGGTCCCATGAAGCCTCCCAGTATTCCATTTTTAACAATTGTATACTTGGATTCTATATTATGTATGTATTGTAATTTTATATTAATTTTTTAATTATGTTTTACTGTGAACCGCCCAGGGTCCCCGATAGGGGAGATGGGCGGTAATATAAATTTAATAAATAATAATAATAATAACAATAAGAATAATAATAATACTCAGATAATTGAAATTTGTCTGATGAAATATGAAACACAATTTAGATCATTTCAAAATGTATCATGGGCCTTTTCTGAACCACAAACAGGACTTAAAATAGTAAAAGTCTTTGAAAAGGAGAATAGTTTCTAATGATGTAATTCCAATGCAAAGCAGCGTGTGACGGAAGGGGATCTAGAACTGCAGGGGTCAGCAACCTGAGGCCATAGGACTCCATGCAACCCTCCTTCCCTTTTTTGCAACCCATAGAGCCCCTTCAACATAGTCTCTGGCCACTTGGACTATTGTCACATGAAAAAGTCATGTAACCCCCCCCCCCCCCCCCCAAGTAGATCTCAACAGAGTTAGATTTCTGGTCCAGGAAGCCTTGCTCGTGGTCACTCACACCTTGATCACTTCCCAATTGTACTACTGCAATGTGCTCTACATAGGACTGCTCTTGAAGACCACCCAGAAGTTACAACTGGCCTAGAATGCGGTGACGCCTGCAGTGTTGGCTCCGTTTTTTTCTGTCTGCAATTCAAGATGAATCAAGCCACTGAGCTTTTCTTCATTATTCTCCCAGGACTTGAACTTCCCTTCACCTTCACCTTTTAACCAGAGAAGTTTCGATGGGATTTTTGTAGGCATTACCATCAAGTTTCAGCCATTTCCCAATGATTTAGTTCCAGGCTGCATTTCAGTTGAGGTTCTAGAGGTGGGCCTGCTCTATGGTACCAACCTTCTGTGTTTTGCACGCTGCTGTTAGAAGAAAATCTTACCAAGTTCGTTCCTGAGCCGGGAGTAAAGAAACTGACCAATTGCATGAAGTTAGGAGTTTTATTCACCCAAAAGCAAAGACAAAGCAGCAGGCTGTTAGGTGGGCGATCGCGCAGGACCCCCTTCCTACAGCACATTATATACCCTAGATTACTCAAAGGCCCATGTTGGGATGGCACATTCTCTCTACCCAATCAGGTCAGTTACCTTGCCCAATCAGGTCAGCTACCTTGACTAGTATGCCCCCTAGTCATATTGCTACCAGGTCATATTGCTACGGGGCCAGACAACCCCAGGAGGCACTACCACCTCCGTTGTCCCAGGCCAGGCGGCAGAGCCAGGTCTTAATGGCCTTCCGAAAGGCCAGGAGTGAAGGGGCCAGTCTCACCTCCGGGGGCAAGATGTTCCATAAGGCGGGCGCTGTCGCAGAGAAGGCACGCCTCCTGGACCCCGCTAGATGGAATTCTCTTGTTGAGGGGGTCCAAAGCATGCCCTCTCTGCACGCATAGGTGGGGAGGGCTGACGTTATCGGGACGAGACGGTCCCTCAGGTACCCTGGTCCTATGCCATATAGGGCTTTAAAGGTAATCACCAACACCTTGAATTGGACCCGGAAGCAAACTGGCAACCAATGCAGCTCGCGTAGCAGAGGTGTTACATGTGCCGATCTTATGGCACCCGTAACTGCTCGCGCCGCCGCATTCTGTACCAGCTGAAGCTTCCGGATACTCTTCAGGGGTAGCCCCATGTAGAGCGCATTACAGTAGTCTATGCAGGAGATGACAAGGGCATGAGTGACTGTTCGGAGGGCCTCCTGATCCAGGAAAGGGCGTAACTGGCGCACAACTCGAAGTTGTGCAAAGGCCCTCCTGGCCACGACTGCCACCTGCTCTTCGAGCAAGAGTCGCGAGTCCAGGAGGACCCCCAGATTCCGCACTGGATCCGAGTGAGGTAGTGCAACCCCACCCAGAACCAAAGATGACAACTTCCCGGATTTAGGGGGGCCATCAATCCGCAGCCACTCCATCTTACCAGGGTTCAGTTGAAGCCTGTTGTTCCTCATCCAGACCCCCACAGCCTCCAGACACTGAGATAGGGCATCGACCACATCACCTACTTCACCCGGGATGGAGATGTATAACTGGGTATCATCAGCATATTGGTGATACCTCATCCCGTGGTGACAGATGATCTCGCCCAGCGGCTTCATGTAGATGTTGAACAGGAGAGGAGAGAGAACCGATCCCTGCGGCACCCCACAAGACAGGGGTCGCGGGTCAGCCCTCTCCTCTCCTATCAGCACCGACTGGGAACGGCCCTGGAGGAAGGAGGCGAACCAGCGCAAAACCACGCCACCCGCCCCCAACTCCCTGAGCCGCCCCAAGAGTATACCATGGTCGACGGTATCAAAAGCCGCTGAGAGATCTAAGAGAGCCAGGATGGACACACTCCCTCCATCCCGCCCTCGCCAGAGATCATCCATAAGCACGACCAATGCAGTCTCTGTCCCATATCCTGGCCTGAAACCTGACTGAAAAAGGTCCAGATAATCCGTTTCCTCCAGAATCCTCTGGAGTTGCAATGCCACCACCTTCTCAACCACCTTTCCCAAAAAGGGAAGGTGGGAGACTGGGCGAAAATTGCCCAGAATAGTAGGGTCCAAAGATGGTTTCTTGAGGAGGGGGTGCACCAGCGCCTCCTTAAAGGCAGCTGGGAACACCCCCTCACTCAAGGACGAATTTATAATCACCAGGACCCAGCCACATGTCACCTCTCTAGCTGATTTCACCAGCCAGGAGGGACATGGGTCAAGTTGACATGTGGTGGCATTTACAATCCCAAGGATCCTGTCTACTTCATCAGGCCCAACAGGATCAAACTGCTCCCAGATAACATGGCAAGTACGAGCCTCTGGCATCTCCCCAGATCTTGTCTCACGCTTGGAGTCCAACTTGGAATGAATCTGAGCGATTTTGTCCTGCAGATGCTCAGAAAACTCTTCCGATCGGCCCTGTAGATGGGTCTCCCCTTGTTCCCGACCCAAAAGTGATCTTGTAATCTTAAACAGGGCCGTCGGACGGCATTCTGCGGACGCAATAAGAGCGGAGAAATATTCACGTTTCGCCGCTCTTACCGCCACAAGGTAGGCCTTAACAGCGGCTCTAGATTGTGTTCGGTCAGATTCCGTCTTCGTCTTTCTCCAGCGGCCTCCAGACCTCCAGATCTTTTTCAAGAATGTTTTACTGTCAATATTAAATCTATATCTACATATTTTGTGAAATTTCCCTGTGTATTTTCAGTTATGGGCTATATTTCTTTCTTTACTGCTACCATTTTGCACCTAAATGGGGTGAAGAGTCAAGTAAGAAACAGATGTGCATAGACTAGAGCAGTGTTTCTCAACCTTGGCAACTTTAAGATGTGTGGACTTCAACTCCCAGAATTCCCCAGCCAGCCAGGCTGGCTGGGGAATTCTGGGAGTTGAAGTCCACACATCTTAAAGTTGCCAAGGTTGAGAAACCCTGGACTAGAGTAATAGTGCAAGGCAAAGATCTAAAAGAAACAAGGATGTGTGGGTGGGAATAGAGTAGAATGCATGTGCACCTTTGGACATGCCATTGCTACAAGAAAATAAACATGCTAAATACAACATCTGCCTCTATTATGTAATAATACTCCGTTGGGGGAGTTGGGCAGTCATATAAATTTAACTAATAAATAATCAGGAATTGCTTGCACTCTTGGCAGAAAAAAAAAAGAATCATCCAAATTCTGCACAAAAAAAGCCGAGATTTCTGAACTAGATGTTCACTCTACTATTTCCCCATAATCAACATTTATTTCTCCACCACTCGTGCTACCTCAATGGAGGAAAGGGGAGAGGAAATTTGCCTGAAGTCTGTGTCTTTATTGCAGTGTTACACCAAAGTTGAATCACTTCAGATTCCAGATAGAGCAGCCTTTCTCAAACTTTTTAACCCGGGAGGAACCCTTGAAATATTTTTCAGGCCTCGGGGAACCCTTGCACATTCAGGCTCAAATATAGGCCAGAGGTTACAAAAGTATTCTATTCGTTTCATGGGTAGGCCTGTCTATATGCATGAACAGGGTTCTTAAACTAAAAATAAAGAATGAAACTTACCTCTTTAATGTGAAGTTGCCCGGATTTGAAATGATTTTTTAAATAAATCGTCATCTCCCAGGGAACCCCTAGTGACCTCTCGCGGAACCCTAGGGCTCCACAGAACCCTGGCTGAGTAACCCTGAGATAGAGGCTCCCACGAGTGAAATGTACACCGTGGACTAAGGAAAAAAGGTAGCATTTGGGATTAGCACTCACAATTGGAAAGAAATAGATTTACCACTAGAGAGTGCTGTCACATTTTGAAAAGCTGGAGCATGTCCCCGGGAGAGTGACCGGGCTGATGAAGGGTATAGAAAAGCAGGTCCTGGTGGAGAGAAGATGAAGGGAGGCATTATATTACTCTTCAAAGATCAGAAAGACATGACATCTCCTCTATGTCTGGCTGCAGCAGGCAGAACTAGCAACAGCTGATTTCAGTTAAGTGGTTTAAGTATTTGACCCTGGAACAGATTGCCACAAGAAATCAGGGTAGAGTCTGTCTCCTTTAGGGATGCTAGTTGCCAGTTCCAGCTTTCATCTGAAGTCACTGATCTGGGACTGGATTAAATTAGAGGTGGACAAGTTTTTATTTTTGTTGAGGCCTCCATTTCCCTAGGACAGTGTTTCTCAACCTTGGCCACCTGAAAATGTGTGGACTTCAACTTCCAGAATTGTGGAAGTTGAAGTCCATACGACACGTCTTCAAGTGGCCAAGGTTGAGAAACATTGCCCTAGGAGCAATCTGTTGAGGAACAAGTGGGTGGGGCTGAAGCAAGCAGTGGGTGTGGCTGTAAACAAACTGATGGAAGCAATCCCTTTCTCTCTTTGACCTCCCTTTTATCCCTCTTTTTTGGACCACTCTTATATTCTATCTTCTAAGCATAATGGTTGCAGAGAAGGGGTCGGTAACCTTTACCCAAAGTTTTTTGAACCAAGAAATAATGCCAAGGGCTACATGCACCTCTGGATTTCAGTTTACCCAGTCTTGGACTGCAGTGTGCTTCACTCAGGGCACTCCTTGAAAAGTGCTTGGAAACTGCAGTGATGCAAAATGCAGCAGCCAGGTACAAGGTACAGAGATTGTATGATGCCCATCCTGAAAGATCCTCACCAGCTGCTAGTTACCAATCTGGCACAATTTAAGTGTTGGTCTTGATCTCGAAGAGTTATCTGTTCCTATTGGTGTGTTTTTACCATTTCATTGTTTTAGGTTATTATTGTATTTATGTTATAGCAGTTAACTTATGAATTTTATCTGAATGTTTTATCCAGTTAGCAAAAAAACAAAGTAAATACAGGTAGTCCTCGACTTATGACCACAATTGGGAATTTCCATCGTAAGTTGTTGTGATCGTAAGTCGAGTCACCATGTGACTGGACCCAATTTTACGACTATTTTTACGGTGGTCGTTAAGCGAACCAGCTTCCCCAATGGGCATTTTTTGCCAGAAAATGGCAAAAAAGTCGCAAAACAAACGTGATCACATGACCACGGGACACTGCAACCAGTCATAAATGCGAGCTGGTTGCCAAGCACCCAAAATGCGGTCATGTGACTATAGGAGGATGGTGCGACGTTTTTCGACGCTCAGAAGTGCTTTACAGGCCATAAAGCACCCATTACAAGGCCATCGTAACTTTGGGCCGTCATTAAACGAACGGTCGTAAGTCGAGGACTACCTGTAAATCACCCACCCAATGTGACTGCCTCTGAAGGCTATCTGCTGGGAGACAAGTGGCTTTGTTGGGCAGTTGGTTGGCCACTATAAGAACAAACTGCTGGACTAGATGGTCCAAGAGTCCGATCCAGCAGGGCACGGCTTATATTTTTACTGTATGTTCTTAAGCTATCATCTCCAAGGTCCAATTCCAAACTTCTATGAAGGTCCATCAGTCCTTAAGTATAACTGATTTAGAGAGTTTTGTTTGGGGAAGTGGGAGAAGAAACAAACAAAAAAAAGGCTTCTACAGAAAGCTCCATCTCTGGATGATGGACCTTAAGTTACGTGGCGTTGGCTTTCCTCTTTCCCCTGCAGGTAAACGGGATCGACCTTCGTGGTGCTACACATGAACAAGCCGCTGCGGCACTCAAAGGAGCAGGCCAGGTGGTGACCATTATAGCACAATACCAGCCTGAAGGTAGGCGAGACCCACTTGCTGAAACAGAATTATTGGGGGGGGATAGAAAGGGCATCTTTCAAATGCTGAACCCGTTGTTTCCAACTTTACCTCTTCCTCCCTCCTTCATATTGTACTCTGACTTTGAAAAGTTTTCCAGGAAGGAATTAAGTATTAATGCAAGGTGGGGAATTACTACTTGTCTCTCAATTACAAGGTTCCATAAGGCTTCAGTAAATGAATGGTTCAGCCAAATGTTGGCCAGAGTTATTTTTGCAATGATTTCTTCTTTTCCTTTCCTTTTCTGTTTGGTTGCTATTCTGTTTCTTACTACCCCTTCCAGCAATCAGGAATCAAATCTGGGAGGTTATTATGTCACAATGCAGGATAGCCTACTAGGGGTAGCTATGGACTATTATAAAGGCAAACAAAATCAGCTACAGAGGGAGAGTAACTCTTTTGGTTTGATTGCATGGGTGATCCTAGCTGGAGTTGATTCTAATGAAACGTTCTGGAAACCTGGTCCACCATAGTTTGGATTAAATGTCTGAGGTTGGGAGTGAAGCTTTGAACCATGTGCAAAGACAGATTCCCAGGCTTTTCAATGTGGACCACGAAGCTGTCTGGATGCTTCTACCAGTAGTGATGTGATATTCTTTCTACCTGCCACCCCACAGAGTCGTTTTTCCAAGAATTTGCATTTGCCTGCCTACGTATGTTATCTGCTTGCCTCTATTTTCTTCGTTTGCACGTGTTTCTCATTTGTCTCTGCCAAACTGAGGGAAAGGGGTAGGTGGGAGGCTGGGTGGCTGGCCGGGCTCTCACAAAGCTAACTGTGAAGCATGATAGCAAGAAAGAGCCAGAGATGCTGAGCAGGAGATGGGATGGCACATAACCAATCAGGGAATCAGCTATAAGGTTATCATTCAGAAAGCCATGCGTGAATTGTGGCAGCTAAAGTATCTTTAAACATTGGCTTTCCTTGCAACTTGCTTGCTTGCCTTTCTCTGTCTGAGAGAATGATGTGCCCTGCAGTGAGATGTAACCTGTGATGTGCATTCCACCACCTTCGTGGCCCAGAGCCCAAAGTAGGAAATTTGGGTGCAGCCATGCTGTGTAATGCTTTCATAGCAGGCTTCCACACATCTTAAAGTTGCCAAGGTTGAGAAACACTGCCCTAGATGTTTGAAGGAATGTACTCGTGAATTCCTCCATGAATGCAGAGAATAGTGTAATGGTAGCTGCTGGGGTACCTTTTGTATACATTCTGCCAAGTGTGCAATTTTGATAAAACATACAGTGACAACCAGAGGGGCGTGGTGGCTCAGTGGTTAAGACGCCAGGCTTGTCGATCGGAAGATCGCAAGTTCGGAGGTTCGAATCCCTAGCCCCGCGTGACGGAGTGAGCTCCCGCACTAGCTCCAGCTCTTGCCAACCTAGCAATTCGAAAGCATGCAAATGCAAGTAGATGAATAGGTGCCACTTCGGTGGGTAGGTAACAGCGTTCCACGTGCGTCATGCGGCCACATGACCGTGGAAGCGTCTTCGGACAACGCTGGCTCTTCGGCTAACAAACGGAGATGAGCACCGGCCCCTAGAGTGGGACACGACTGCACAAATGTGCGGGGGGAACCTTTTCCTTTTTACAGTGACAACCACAGAAACGGGAGGTATAACAGCAAGCGTGGCTTGCTCAGTGCATTGCATGTGAACAGTCAGAGCATCTTTTAGGACCAAAGTTAAAGCTATCTAACGCTTTGAAAATGATCTGGAGCACCAAGTAGCTTCTGAATGTACTGCTCGAAAGCAACCACGCTTTTCCCTAATTATTTCTGAAGCACCGGACAGTCTTGTCGAGCCCCAACAAAATATTTCAATCATCTGGAGGACTGCGCATGACGTCGCTCAAAGCCTGGAGATATCAAAGGACGGAGGGGCCCATCAGTGCCCTTTGTGAGGGGATTTTGAGGATGAGAATGGAATTGGGTAACACCTAGGGCAGGGGTGGGCAACGTCAGGCCCGTGGGCCATATAAGGCCCGCGGGGCTCCCGCCTAAGGCCCACGGGGCTCTCGCCCGCAAACCCCGCCCCTTCCATGTGATTGGCTCCCGCCCGCAAACCCCGCCCCCCAGTGCTTGTGATTGGCTCCCGCCCACAAACTCCAGCCCCCGGTCCACGGAAATCCCAGAAACCCCACTCCACCGCCCCCCAGTCCCCAGTTATAAATATCCAAATGACCCTTGGCAGAAAAAAGGTTCCCCACCCCTGACCTAGGGTATAACTGATCTTATTTCCACCTTAGGAACCCTCCCCTATCCAAACCCTCTAACGAGCTCCAAGCAGTGTTGCTGAAATCGAATGGCGAAATAAGTCAAATTTTGAAAGTGGCTTTTCAGATTCTTTGAGGATAGGGTGGGTGTAGAAGATGCTGCTCTGATCTCCATCCTTATTTTGGAGAACATAAAACAAAACAAAACAAAACAAAACTACTGCTACAGATCAGCCATTTGGTTACTAATTTTGGCAATCTGATCTTCTGTAGCCCATGTTGATGGGTATTTCCTCCCTCCCTATGGTAAGCAGTATTTAAAAAAAGAGAGAAAAACTTCAATGCTTCATCTACCCAAAGGTCATCACTACATTTCCTGCTGTCGGCACAGGTCCTTGGGAGGGCTGATGCAAAACGAAACGCTGATGCTCAGAAGCGTCTGAAGTGCATCGCCTCCTCTTAGAACTCAGTGTAGATTTTCTCGTTCGGAAAATCAAATTCCCCTCTTGAATAGAGAGAAGATCCTTTTGACATTCTTAGCTGAAATATGGGTTAATGTTAAATGATGACATTGGACCAGGGTACCTGAGGGACCGTCTCGTCCCGATAACGTCAGCCCGCCCCACCCGTGCGTGCAGAGAGGGCATGCTTCAGACCCCCTCAACAAGAGAATTCCATCTAGCGGGGTCCAGGAGGTGTGCCTCCTCTGTGATAGCGCCTGCTTTATGGAACATCTTGCCCCCGGAGGTGAGGCTGGCCCCCTCCCTCCTGGCCTTTCGGAAGGCCCTTAAGACCTGGCTCTGCCACCTGGCCTGGGACGACGGAGGTGGTAGTGCCTCCTGGGGTTGGCTGGCCCCGTAGCTCCACGATCTATTCTGCGGGTCCAAATCCATCTTGGATTTTATTTTATTATGTTGTGCTTGTGTTTTTAGATTTTTGTATAGTTTTTAAATTTTTTATTTATTGTAACCCGCCCAGAGTCCCTTGCATGGGAGATGGGCGGGGAATAAATTTGAAAAATAAATAAATAAATAAATTATGCAGAAGTGGGGGGAAGAGATTGAATGTTGGAATTGCCTCCCCTGTACTTGGTCTCTTGTTTACATCTCCTATAGTACTCTTCTTTCTCAGGTTATTGTTACCCGCTGTTATCATTAGTTATTACCTGTCGTTGTGTGCTGATAATAGTGAGAGAGTATGTTTACATCTCTTCCCCGTAGCTGTACTGAGATATTCTTTCTTTTGTGTGCAGAATATAAAACACAAGAAGGGGTCAATCCATCCAGTAAAGTTTCAGTTGAAAATGTCAGTGTGCATCACTTCATTATTGTCTTAAGGAATACATCATAAAAGGATTCAAACCTTTGAATAACTTTGACCTGCATAATACACATAAATCAGCAAGTTCAAACAAGTGAGGAAAATTATTTAGGACATGAAACGGGTGAACCTGCTGATGTGTCACATCGTGTTAAAGGCACAGATCATGGTAGGAACAGTTTTATTTCAGAAGGTGATTAGGTTTCAGTGAATCTTTCACTAGACCATGATTTATATGTAGGTATTTATTTTTTAGTTAATTAGTTAACAATTTCAATTTATAAGACCACCCTGACTCAAAACCAACTCTGGGTGATGTATTATTCAAACCAGTCCAAATCTTTTAAAAAAGCAAATGAAATAAACAGAAAAGGACATCACATAACAGGGAAATCACATATCACAGGCAAAACAAACCATGACCATCACGTAACCCAGAGTTTGGAGGAGAACCCAAGTTTTTAAAGAATCTCCAAGAGCTTGCAAGGTCAGGGCAGTGTGAACTTCCAGGGAGGTGGCAGTTCCAGAGCGCAGGTGCCACCACGGGGAAGGCACGCTTCCCTGACACAGGGACCTGACACTGCTTAATGGATGGGATGTGAAGTGCTGGATCTGATGGGGCAGACAGAAATTATGAGAGACAGGGGGCGTCCCTCAGATGGTCAGGTAGTCCCTGTGCCATGAAGGACTTTATAGGTGGTAACCAGCATCTTGAGCTACACCCAGAAGCTCACTTTGCAGCTTGCTAGCAGAGGTGTGTTACGTGGGCATACTGAGGTGTGCCCACAACTGATTGAACTGCTGCATTCTGGACCAGCTGGTTCTTGTTTGCTTGCTTGCTTTGGATTCAGTGTTTATGTATTGATTAAATTTGCACCCATGCATTGGCCTTACTGTGTGCTCCATTTCGGAGAGAAGGCTTACACCAATTAATAGGGGTGTCCACAGCAGGGGAATGGTGGCAAAAATGTCAAGTTGGTGGCTGCAAACTTATAGTCACAGCTGCCACCTTGACTTTTTTGACACTCCCCTGACATCCCTGGTTCCAAAAATTATCACAGCTTCCATCTTGATTTTTTTGATCCCCCTATGCCCCTGGTTATAAATATTATCATCCGTTGTCATATGTGCTTCTTGTATAAAAGAAAAGAAGCTGACTTTTATTCATTTCAAAGTACTCCGTTGGTGACCCTAAATCCAGAACTACGATCTTTATGTGAAGCTGTCATGTTGCATTGCTGAGGACCAGTGTTGCATTTGATAGTAAAAGGTAAAGGTACCCCCCGCACATTTGTGCAGTCATGTCCGACTCTAGGGGCCGGTGATCATCTCTGTTTGTTAGCCGAAGAGCCAGCATTGTCCGAAGACGCTTCCACGGTCATGTGGCCGCCATGACGCATGCGGAACGCTGTTACCTACCCACAGAAGTGGTACCTACTCATCTACTTGCATTTGCATGCTTTCGAATTGCTAGGTTGGCAAGAGCTGGAGCTAGTGCGGGAGCTCACTCCGTCACGCAGGGCTAGGGATTCGAACCTCCGAATTTGCGACCTTCCGATCGACAAGCCTGGCGTCTTACCCACTGAGCCACCACGCCCCTTTGCATTTGATGTAAGACCAAATTATTCAACTCTCTACCAGAAAAAAAAAAGAACTTAAATGGGCTTCTGGCTACTGCTCAAAAAACTTGTTCAGAGAATTATTTAAAGTTTTATGGGTCATAACTTGAGGATAAACATGTCCTAGATCCATCAATATAAATCCTTATCTTTCCATTTCAATGAGCATCCGTGTAACGCGTTTCATCAGGTCTGCATTGCAAGTGGATGCAAAACACTTGGGTGGAAATGTTGGAGCTAGTGGTCGATCACATCCCCTTGCTGAGATAAATCTCAGTTGTTTAAGATGGGTGGCCATACAAATCTTATGAATAAGTCAACCTTTAATCATGGGCCTCATTCAAACTGGGGGGGTCATACCCACTTCTCTTTCCCCTACCAATCTCACCCCTTCCTGAAAAAAATAATCCAGGAAATGAAGTCTTATTAAAGTTCATAGGAAGAGTGGGTGGAATAGCCTTTTCTTCTTTAGTGGTCAACATTAAAATATCAAAAGTCTGCTGGGAATTTTTCAAGTGATGGAAATAATTGCTTTGAAAGAAATATGTGGGGAATAAAAATGATCAGGTGAGGAGAATCCTTATTTTCTCCATGGACTGAGAGTATCACCAAGTAGCTGAAAGGAAGGAAGAGAATCTATTCTACAAAGAACTTGAACAATTATGGTTTCAGAAAATTGAAGTTCAAGATCAGAAGGTAGGACTTTGAACTGAGAAGGTGGAATTGCCCATCAGCTCCCTCCTTCCTCTTGGTAGCAAATAGGAAATCCTGTTCTTGGAAGGTCCCAAAGGAATATGCCAGTGGAGGAACAGAATTTAGATCAACCACCTGGCTGATCTAAATGCATGCAACTGGATATCACTAGCACAGTGAAGATGGAATTACTGCATAAAATTGTGAACTGAATTTTTAGTATCTTATATGGGATTCACTGTCACAACCCAAGATGTTGGAACACTATTACTTCATATTTCTGGCAATACTATTACAAAAAAAGGAATATTGGATTGTGGGGATTTTCTCACTAAAATTAGGGCAGTTGATTCTTTGTGTAGCTCACATCCACTGCAATACGGGATATGGAATGATTTGCCTCTTAGACTTCAGAACACATTAACCTCTGTAGTGCGCTGCATTCCTTCAATCCCTTTAAATGAAGAAAGAGAAAGGTTAATTTTACATGAAGTACAGTTAATATTTTATGTTGTCTCGATATTGTTGTGCTGCTCAGTGTTTTATTTTAGCTTGTCAGAAATTCACAGGGAGCCTTAAATTGGCTCCTTGCTGTTTATGATGCTACGCTCAAGATGATTGGTTGAGGGTGTGCCAGTTGTTCACAAATAAGTTATAATGCCTAAGAAAAAAAATAAATGTAACATGACCTAGATAGGTATAGTTTTGATGTACTGTTTGTCCCCCAAACTGGGAGTGCAATTAAGCTACATGTGTTCCCAAGGCAACATACAAGAATTTTGAAAAGGATGTTTAATTCTAGCACGGTTGAGACAACAAGATTCTGGAAGAAGCAACCCAACCAAAAAATAGCCCGCAGCAGACAATTAGGGAAAGAAACTAAGTTTAGTAGAGACCAACAGGGATGATCTCTAATAAAAGACCAAGAGACAGAATTAGGAAGTGACAGAGATAAGAGGTAGTCGCCTGAGAAACAAAAAGTAATTCCAGCTATTTTGGGTGCTGATTAAGTGTTCGCCTTGTGAGGTCGTCCAGGCAAGGAGCACAACCAGGAGCAGTAGCTCTCCTTATTGTAAGGTTACGTTAGCAGAATCTTGCAAGTCTGAAAATACCCCTCCTGTCCCTCACTTTTACTGTCCCGAAAACTAGGGAGGGTCCCTTCTGAGACACTTTCGCCAGCCCTCCTCCTTCACACTCAAATTTCGTTTATCAGGCCATTGTCTAAGCGTTGGCTCTTCCTCCTGTCTCCCAAGGTCATTCCCACATACCATTAAGCCCATTATCAGAGGTGCAGAACCTGTCCAGTTGCTTGAGGCAACAGGGATGGTGCTTTATTTTTCTCCACAGCACACAGTTGTGTGAAGTAGGCTGGACTTAGAGAGAGTGACTGGCCCACATTCATACAGAAAGCTTCTATGTTTAGGAGGAGGGGTCTAGTACTTGGGTCTCCCTGGTGCCAATCCAACACCTTGACCACTACACCACACTTATATACTCTCACTCTTAATATATAAGTATACTTATATACTCTCTTAATATATACTTATATACTTATATACTTATATAAGTATATATTATATACTTAATATATAAGTATACCTATATACTCTCACTCGCTGGATCGTCACCTTGTTGTGGTGAGTGGGCTTGTGTGTTCCCAATGAACCCTGTGAGCGAAGCCGTCGGGAGTCATGTACTCCTGGCAGGGTCACCCATGGTGGTAAGGTCCAGGGGGAGGAACCAGGCAAAGAATGATCCAAGAAAGTCCTCAACGGCAGAACAGGCGGAAGATAACAAGGTGTATTGTTACAACGGCTGCGAAGGCGGATGAAGGCTGCAGCAGACAAAAGGTCAACAATCGTCATGGTATCCATGCCATTGGATTAGAGCCTTTTTCTGTGAAGGTTGTGTGCTGATCGTTGTGCACCGATCTCCACACATAAAACAAATTCACGCACAGGCGTCTTCCAACCACACCAAACCCAAAACAACCAAAAGTCCCATGGTGATTGACGAATGGCAACGGGGGCAGGACTATGAAATCCGGAAGCTCCTAGTCATGGACCAGCACATGGGCGGTGGATACGGATTCAGTCGCCCTGACTCAAGGATCGAGGCAGTTGAGTAGTTCGGCAGCTGTATCCACGACTGAGCAGCCCTATTTAGGATCCACTCTGCTCACCCCATATGGGGAGGGGGCTAGAAAAGGTGCCCTAAACATAGTCTGCCTCATTTTCTCCCTGACTGGATTACCGCGACCAGTGGGGTCACCATCTAGCGGTCGTAAAAAACACATGAATTTTGGAATATACGGACACTGCAAGACAATATGGATAGTGAACGACCTGAACGTAGGACTGCCATTATTGCAAGGGAGCTGAGACGTTTTAATATTGATATAGCAGCACTCCAAGAAACTCGAAGAGCAGGAGAAGGACAGTTGAAGGAAGAAAAAGGAGGTTATACCTTCTTTTGGAAAGGACTGCCTGAACAAGAACGACGAATACATGGGGTAGGCTTTGCTATCAAAAACGACCTTGTGAAGCTCTTGTCAGAAGTTCCCACTGGGATTAACGAACGACTCTCAACTCTGCGAATAAAACTCGCCAAAAACCAACAGGCAACTATCCTAAGTGCTTACGCACCAAGACTAGATGCAGATGAGGATATCAAGGAAAAATTTTATACCCAGCTGGACACCATCTTATCAGAGGTACCAAAGGAGGATAAAATTATCCTCCTGGGCGATTTCAATGCAAGAGTTGGGCGTGATTTTGATTTGTGGCCAGGGATCATTGGGAAAGAAGGAGTTGACAACAGCAACACGAATGGAATCTTACTTCTGACTAAATGTGCAGAGCATAACCTTGTCATTACTAACACACTCTTTCGCCAGAAAAATAAATTTAAAACATCATGGAAGCACCCACGGTTGAAGCACTGGCATCTTTTAGATTATGTAATTGTCCGTGCTAGAGATCGCCGTGATGTACTTCTCACCAGAGCCATGACAAGCGCCGATGACTGCTGGACAGACCATCGATTAATTTGATCCACGATGGCCATAAAGATTGTCCCTCATCGTAGGCTCCAAGGAAGAAAACCAAGGCGTAAAATGAATACACTGGCCCTTCAAGATCCTATTAAACGAGCTTGCTTTCAATCAACTCTCAAGGAACATCTGCCTATGGAACTTCCTGAAAATGTTGAGGAACACTGGATTAAATTGAAGACTTCTATTATTTCAGCCTGTGAACAAACTATCGGATACCAGACATCAGGACTGGTTTGATGAGAACGATAGTGAGATTGAACGTATTATTGACAAGAAAAGGAAAGCCTTCCAGATATGGCAAAAAGATATTAACTGTGCCGTTAAGAAAAAAATCTACGCCAGTGCAAAGGCAGAAGTCCAAAGAAGAACTAGAGAACTTAAGAACATATGGTGGATAAAAAAAGCCCAAGAAACCCAACATTCTGCAGATGCTCATGATGCGGGGGGCTTTTTTAATGCCATAAAGGCCATCTATGGACCAACAAACCATGGTACAAATCCCTTACGCTCAGTAGATGGTGCTAAACTTCTAAAGGACAAAGAGTCTATTGCACTGCGCTGGAAAGAGCATTACTACAATCTCCTTAATCGTCACTCTACTGTGGCTGATGAAGTCTTCTTGCAAATCCCGCAAAAACAAATAAGAGATGAGCTTGCAGTACCCCCTAGTTTGGAGGAAGTCAGTAAAGCCACTAAACAAATGAAAAAATAACAAAGCTAGTGGACCTGATGGGATTCCTGCTGAAGTCTTTAAAGAAGGCGGGCCTGAACTTACACAACAACTTCATAAGCTCATCGAAAAAATCTGGATGAGGGAGGAGATTCCAGCAGACTTTAGGGATGCCATAATTATCACTCTCTTTAAAAAGGGTGATAGAACAGACTGTGGAAACTATCGAGGCATCTCCCTTCTAGCCACAGCAGGCAAAATCCTGGCAAAGATCATCGCAAACCGTCTCCTATCTGTATCAGAAGACATCCTCCCTGAAACGCAAAATGGCTTCTGCCCTTCCAGGGGAACAGTGGATATGATCTTCACTGCACGACAGCTTCAAGAAAAATGCAAGGAGCAAAACCGCCCTCTGTACATGGCGTTTATTGATCTGACTAAAGCTTTTGATACTGTAAATCGTACTGCTCTCTGGACCATCCTTCTGAAAATCGGATGCCCTGATAAATTTGTGAACATCTTGCGGTTACTCCATGACGACATGATGGCAACAATCCTGAATAACAATGGCTCTCAAAGCGATCCATTTAAAGTGGAATCCGGCGTTAAACAGGGATGTGTTATTGCTCCAACCTTATTCGCTATCTTCATCGCTATGATTATACACCTTGTTGAAGAGAAACTTCCTACTGGTGTAGAAATTATATATCGAACAGATGGAAAGCTTTTTAATCTTAGTAGGCTGAAAGCAAAAAATAAGGTAATTGCAACTTCTGTTATAGAACTTCAATATGCTGATGATAACGTAGTCTGTGCACACTCCGAGGAAGATCTTCAAACTATCCTAAACATCTTTGCAGAAGCATATGAAACGCTCGGCCTCTCGATTAACATTAAAAAAACCAAAGTGCTTTACCAGCAAGTTCGAACCAATCCCTCTGCAGTGCCATCAATCCAGCTTAAAGGTGTGTCACTAGAAAATGTCGACCACTTTTCTTATCTCGGCAGCCATCTATCTACAAAAGCCGGCATCGACACTGAAATTCAGCATCGCCTGAGCTCTGCAAGTGTAGCTTTCTCCCGAATGAAGCGTAGAGTGTTTGAGGATCGGGACTTTCGCAGGGAGACCAAAATGCTTGTTTACAAAGCCATTGTACTACCAACCCTTCTGTACGCCTGTGAAACATGGACCCTCTACAAACGCCACCTCCAACTTCTTGAAAGATTCCATCAACGCTGCCTCCGAAAAATTCTGCAAATTACTTGGGAAGATAGGCGGACTAATGTTAGCGTATTAGAAGAAGCGAAAACCACTAGCATTGAAACAATGATCATCCAACATCAACTTCGCTGGACCGGTCATGTTGTTCGAATGCCTGACCATCGTCTTCCAAAGCAACTACTTTACTCCCAACTTAAGAATGGAAAACGGAATATTGGTGGACAGCAAAAGAGATTCAAAGATACTCTCAAAGCTAATTTAAAAAAATGTAATATCAGCATTGAGAACTGGGAAGCCCTAACTCATGAGCGTTTCAATTGGAGGTCATCCTTTATTAATGGCGCTATGGACTTTGAAGAAGCACGAGTACAGGGCGAAAAGGAGAAAAGAGCTAAAAGGAAGGCACGTCAGGCAAACCCTCATCATGACCGTCTCCCACCCGGAAACCTATGCCCTCATTGTGGGAGGCTGTGCGGATCCAGAATTGGCCTTTATAGCCACTTACAGATCCACCGTTAAAATTTTACCTTTGGAAGACAATCTTACTCGGCTACGAGTGATCGCCAATGATATTCTCCTCTTCAGGAATTAAGCAGATCTTAGATTGGCTTAGCTTCAATGCAGTAGCATCATATCCTTGAAAACTATTCTGGGATTCAAAGAAGCTGGAAGTCAGCATGGGTGTTTTCCAGAAGAAGCTTCACACTGAGCCTTAACACACTGCAACCTGTTGGAGATATAAGACTTCCCCAACAGAGAGCAAAGAAACCCCACCAATCCTCCACATTCAGAGTTTGCAAGCCACAGACTGTGAGGCAGGTGATATGGTGGAAAGCCATTATCTCCACTCAGAATGGAAGAGATTAACGATATGGGCAGGTTTAGGAGTAAACAATGAGCTGGTCAGGTTTGCAGCTGATACCAAACCATTCAAAGTGAGGAAAGCCAAAAGAGCCCATGAAGAACTCCAGATGGATCTCTTCAAGCTGGGTGAATGGTCAACCAAATGGCAAATGCAGTATGTATGTGTGTGTATACAAAAAAATACACACATATACAAAAACAAAAAATGTGTGTGTATATAGATAAATAGACAGACAGACAGATATAGTGTGTGTGTGTGTATTCCCTTCTCACCCCTATGGGTGGTGTGTGTCTTCCTCAACACTGGGTCCTCTACCAGAGGCCTGGGAGTTTGAGGGTTCTGCACAGTATCTTAGCTGTTCCTAGCACTGCACTCTTCTGGACAAAGAGCTCTGAAGTTGCTCCTGGGATCTGTTGGAGCCACTCTCCCAGCTTTGGAGTCACAGCCCCGAGTGCTCCTACCACCACTGGGACCACTTTGGCCTTCACTTTCCACATCCTCTCTAGTTCCTCCTTCAGCCCCTGGTACTTCTCCACCATCTCCTACTCCTTCTTCCTGATGTTGCTGTCATTTGGCACCGCTACATCTATCACCACCGCTGTCTTCTGGTCCTTGTCTACTACCACGATGTCTGGTTGATTGGCCAGTACCTGCCTGTCCGTCTGGATCTGGAAGTCCCACAGGATCTTAGCCCTGTCATTCTCCATGACCTTCTGTGGAATCTCCCATCTGGACTTGGGAGGGTCTAGCCCATACGCTATGCAGATGTTCCTGTACACAATGCCAGCTACTTGGTTGTGCCGTTCAGTGTATGCTGTTCCTTCCTGCATCTTACACCCTGCCACCATGTGTTGGACTGTCTCTGAGGCTTCAGGAAAAGATCCTGGGGTTTTAGTGGACAGCACAATAAAGATGTCAGCCCCACATGTGCCAGGTATCAAAAAGGCAAATTCCATGCTAGGATCATTAAGAAAGGGACTGAAAATAAAAATGCTGACATTTTAATGCCCTTACACATGTCTACAGTACGATACATCTTCATTTGGAATACTGTATACAGTTCTGTGTACATTTGAAAAAAGTATATAACAGAGTTGGGGAAAGTGCTAAAGAAAACAACCAAAATGGTCTAGAAAAGGCTAGAATGTTTGGGATTCTATAGCTTGATAAAAAAATAATGTCTGAGGGAGAAACAATCAAGGTGTATAACATGCTGTATTTATAGAATTTATATATAGCTTCAATCCTAAATGGTTCTACGCATGGTATAATACAATCATACATCGTCCATAATACTAACACCAGGAATCATCCAATTCAGCTGATTAGAAGGAGATTTGGATTCTTCACACAAACTTTGGCTAATCCAATGTTCTTAAGTGCTTTCCTCCCATCACAGAAGCATGGGAAGGAAAAAGAACCACATTTCCAAGCATTGCTGTGAATATTTGGCTGCTAGCCATAAATCCCCAGTAGATTGCAGAAGATCTATGAGAGCAAGAAGGGTGCCTTCTGGAGCAGACACAGGCCACGCATTCTGGACAAATTTTTGCTGCATGAGCAACACAGCAGAAGCCAACTGGATATTGTCTGTCCCCAAGAAAAGCTGTCTTCCAACTAGAAATCAGAATATCCCCCAGGCTAGGGGCAAATGGACAGGGAAACATGCAAAGCTTGCATTGCTGTTGGATAGGAATAAGAAATGCAGGGGGTGTGTGGTGCCCACAACCTTCTCATGAATAGGAAGAGAGAGCCCAGAGCTGGACTCCGTCTGTGTTCTGCCTGTACACTGCAATGCAGCATCTCTGCAGGAAGAAAACACCCAATCCATCAAGTGTTTCGGCTTGCAAATGAGCACCCTGTTTAACGATATCTGCAAAGGAAACATAGTCTTTCATGGCCATTGTGAAGGGGTGAACCACCCTGGTGTCATCATGGCTTTCTCCCTATCCTGGTTGTAGCCTTACAGTTTTGAGAGAAAGCAGGTGTGGTTGTGCTGTAAACACAACAGCATTTGCAAGGCCAAAAGGGGCACGGTGGCTCAGCGGGTAAGACGCCAGGCTTGTCAATCGGAAGATCGCAAGTTCGGAGGTTGGAGACCCGAGTACAGCGTGACGGAGTGAGCTCCCACACTAGCCCCAGCTCTTGCCAACCTAGCAATTCGAAAGCATGCAAATGCAAGTAGATTAATAGGTACCACTTTGGTGGGATGGTAACAGCGTTCCACACGCATCATGCCGCCACATGACCATGGAAGCATCTTCGGACAATGCTGGCTTTTAGGCTAATAAACGGAGATGAGCACCGGCCCCTAGAGTCGGACATGACTGCACAAATGTGCGGTGGGATCCTTTATCTTTACCTTTATTTGCAAGGCCAAGGCATCCTGAAGGCTGTCACAAGAGATTAGCTGCTTCTGGGGATTAGGAATAGGAAGTAAAGGTACATGTTTAAAGGACTCCAGCCATCAAAATGGATCATTTCAGACTACCATTTTGATATGGCGCACCTCTTTCACCCAAGGCCATGGGATTTGCAATTATGACTCTGTCTTAGGTCTCGAGGACCCTTTCCTGCTACTCTAGCAAGAGTTCAGTTTTGTTTTTTTGGGGTGACATTGCAGCCCTTTGCAGCAAATGGACATTGTCATTTAGCTGTCTCCTTCTGCAAATTGTACCGCAGTTGTGCACCAAAACGGCTCTTGTTGATTGGTTAACCGGATGCAACGGCATGTTCATCAACATTCACATCAATTGGAAAGCAAAGAATGGTTCCTTGGGACCGGTGACATGAGATAACATACTTAAAGATAGCACTGATTTTGTTTTGCTTTTAAGAAATGGGTGGCTGAGAGAACTTCAAAGAGAAGAGCAGTTCTCTAGCTGCTTGATTACCATCATTATTTTAATTGATGACAGAGACATTCTTAGAAAGCAAAGATGAAAGTTGATGGAGACAAGCAGGTAGGTTTGAAATGCACCCATCCTGCCAGAAAACAATAAGAAGACAAGGTTGGGCAGGAGAGGAGAGGAGCAACTTGGGAAACCAAGGCTGAATTGCAAAGAGCTGAGAAAGCAGTGAAATGGGAAGAGAAGAAGCAAAGAATCTGAAGTGAGGATAAAGAGTGAAGACCATTGTGTGATGCAATTGGGCAGAGAGAAAACTGAGGAGGGTGTGGCAAGTACACATGAAAAAGACAATTGAGGGGTGAATGACCCTAACAATACAGGTAGTCCTTGCTTAACAACCACAATTGGAACCGGAATTTCAGTTGCTAAGCAAAGTGGTCATTAAGCAAATCCAACCCAATTTTATGACCTTTTTTGTAGTGGTTGTTAAGCGAATCACGCAGTTCCCCATTGATTTTGCTTGCCATAAGCCAGCCAAGAAGGTTGAAAATGGTGATCACGTGACCATGGGACATCGTGATCACGTGACCACGGGAATGCTGCAAAGGTCATAAGTGTGAGGACCACTTGCAAGTCAGTTTTTTCAGCACCGTCATAAGTCGAAACCATCACTAAATGAATGGTTGTTAAGCGAGGACTACCTGTAAGAAATGAGTGATTGGTGGATTTTGTTCATTGAGTATGGGGAGTAAGAGAGAGAGAGAGTGTGTGTGCTTTGGGGATTGGGGGAATGTACCTGAATAAGAGAGAAAGGTAAATTCAAAGCTGAACTGTGGTGTCTAAAGATTACCTTCTAAGCCAGATTCTTGGCCAAGTTACTTACCATCCAGAAATCCCTCCTAAAATTTAATCTGAATCTACTTCCCTGTAGTTTCAACCCATTGGTTCTGGTGCTGCCCTGGGGGTAACAGAGAACAAGTCTACTTCTTTCTCTATATGGCAATGTTTAAATATCTGAAACCTGCTATCATGTTTTCTCTCACTCTTCCCTTCTGCAGTCTAAACATACCGAGTTCCTTTAACCATCCTCACAGAACATAGTTTCTAGTTCCCTCACCATCTTGGGAGCTCTCTTGCTCCAGTTTGTGAGCATCCTTTTTAGACTATGGTTCCAAGAAGTGGATACAGTATTCCAAGTGGGACCTGACCAAGATAGAGTAGAGTAGACCATTAGTTCCTGTGATCTGGACTCTTTGCTCCTATTAATACATCCCCAAATAGCATTTGCCTTTTTACCAATTGCATCACACTGGTGTCTCACGTTCAACTTTTTATCTACTAGAACAGCTGGATCTCTTTCACATGCATTACTGCCAAGTTGGGTCTCCTCTATCTTCTATTTGTGCCCTTCATTTTTTTCCCTCCCCAGATGCAGAATTTTACATTTTCCTCTGCTAAACACCTTCCTATTTACTTTGCCCCATTTTTATAGCTGTCTAGATCTTTTTGAATCTTCTCTTTCCCTTCCAAAGTGTTAAGCATATCTGCTAGTTTCTAGAGCATTAGCCTCTGCAGATGTGATAATCATACCCTCGACACCTTCATCCAGGCCATTAATCAAAGTGTTGATTACCACAGGGCCTAGGACAAATCTCTGTGGCACTCCACTACTTCTATTCTGTAAATTGATGTGGAACCATTCAGGAATGCTTTCTGAATGTTAGCATTCATCCAGTTATTAATGCTTCTAGCGGTTCTAAAAGCTAGCCCATATTTTACCATGTTATTGATGAAGATACAGTATATCAAATGCTTTTCTAAATGCCTAGCATTTCCCCAATCTTTTAAGCCTGTATTTCTGTCAGAAAGGCAGATGAGGTTAATCTGGCAGAACTTGTTTGTGACAAACACATGCTGGTTCTTGTTGATTGTTGCACTCTTGTCCAAGGAACCACATGCTGTTTAACCATCTGCTTCAGGACCTGGCTCAGTATCGGTGTCAAGCTGAGAGTTTGTAATATCCAAGATCCTCCTTCTCTTTTTTGAAGATAGGGGCAACACTTCCTTTTCCCCAGTGCTCAAAGACCTCACCAAGTTCTCCAGGAGTTATCAAAGATTATTTATTTATTTATTTATTTATTTATTTATTTATTTATTTATTTATTGTTTCAATTTATTCCCTGCCCATCTCCCTTGCAAGGGACTCTGGGCGGGTTACAACAATTGAAAGTTTAAAAACTATACAAAAACATCATCTAAAATACATCCAATAATAATAAATTACATGAATCCAAGATGGATTGGGGACCGTAGTATCGATCGTATTATTACGGGGCCAGCCAACCCCAGGAGGCACTGCCGCCTCTGTCGTCCCAGGCCCGGTGGCAGAGCCAGGTCTTAAGGGCCTTCCGGAAGGCCAGGAGTGAGGGGGCCAGTCTCAAAGTTACTTAAAGTTACTATGGTACTATGATCACCTCTGCTAGTTCCTTCAGTACTGTAGGATGTATTGATCTGCCCCTGGACATTTGTACTCATTTATGTTAGGCAGCTGTTTTTCTACCTCTTCTTGATGAACCTGAACCGTAGCTTCTTCTTTTCACTGGTGACACTACAATGGCCAGCTATAGCTTTGTTTCCCTTCTGAGAGAAGGTAGACATAAAATACATGTTAAGGCCTTCTATCTTCCCACCACCAACTGTTACGAATTCATCCTTTTCTCCTTGCAACAGAACTACAGCCTCTTCATTTTCCCTTTTGTTTCTGACATACCACCAAAAGCTTTTGCTGTCACTGTGGACATTTCTTTAATCTTTAGCTCATTCTGAGCTTTAGCCTTTCTGACACAATCTTTAGAGTTTCTGGCAATTGCCTTCTATCTTTGATGGTTCACCTCTGTTTCCATTCTCTTCTTTCTTCAACCTTCTGACACATGACTGTTATCAGCAAGAGAGGAGTCATGGTAAGAATCACTTACCAAGAGAACAAAACAATCTGGAGAAGATCTAAACCACCATTTTCTTAGTCCAAAGCTAGCAGGTTACACTGATTTATTAGTCTCTTGCACCCAGAAGTGCCAGGAGTAAGAGCCACAAGGTTACATATATCTTATGTAGTAAGTTCACCAAAGAGAATTTGAGCACATATACACACTAGCAGAGATATCCCAAATACAGGGGGGGAAATTCCTTTAAAACTGATAAGGAAACAAGATAATCACAAGCATGAGGTATCTTATAGGGTGTGAAAATATTACAGATACATTCCTAGAAAAGCAACAGAGTAGCTTTGATATATAAATTGAGTTAAGGTCCTAATTGTTATTCAAACAAGATGACTCTGCATTTACAGCAGGAAGAGATAAAGAGGAATGGCAACATGTATTCTTGAGGTCTGCCTCCTCTCAAGGCATAAACTCGGTAGCCAATTAGTTACTAACAGGTACAGATTTGCACAACAATGAAAACTCCATTCTTCAAGATGTTACATGAGAGGTACAGAGAAGGATATCTATGAACTTAAATACACTGATTTTTAAAATCCATTCAATCATGTCTGGTTCTCGGAGACTGCCTGGACAAGTCCTTGCAGTTTTCTTGGCAAGGTTGTCTGTAGCTTGAATCATGTCAACTGGATTTCTATTTTCTCAGTGGAAACGTTTCGCTCCTTATCCAAGGAGCTTCTTCAGTCTGAGCAAAGTCACATTTTAGACAGAGAAGATAGGTGGTTTGAGAGAGGGGTCAAGGAATCCATTTATGCCAACTTGGAAAATCCTTCCTTGAATAGAGGTGGGGGCCTCAGGCACAATCTTTCCCCTATTTTCCTTCCTGCTTTGTCTTCTGTGCCTAGGAAGATTAAGACCATTTCGCAAGCTCAACAGCAGCATGGTAATCTTAACGATCCTCCTTTGGATGATAAAGGGACTTAGAAATAAACATCTCAAATAACCATGACCTAGCCCCAGGTGTAAGGTCACACAGCTACCTAGAAACATATTTAGGATTCCCTTACCAACTTTGCTCAGACTGAAGAAGCTCCTTGGATAAGGAGCGAAACGTTTCCACTGAGAAAATAGAAATCCAGTTGACATGATTCAAGCTACAGACAATTCCACCTGGATGACTGAGAACATTCATAGACATCTTGGCAAGGTTTTTCAGAAGTGGTTTGCCATTGCCTCCTTCCTAGAGCTGAGAGAAAGTGACTGGCCCAAGGTCACCGAGCTGGCTTTGTGCCCAAGGCGGGACTAGAACTCACGGTCTCCCGGTTTCTAGCCTGGTGCCTTAACCGCTACACCAAACTGGCTTTCAAATACACTGATAGCAACACCTATATAAGTAAACATACAAATTGATTCAACCTGAGTTCTTATTCCAACCCACCCCAGAGGGCATGAATTTTTGGATCCTGGCAGAGCTAGTTTTTCAGAAAGTATCAGGATAGCTGAAATCTCCCTCTGCCATTATGATGCACCTCTTTAAAAGTTTGATCGGATGACATGGAAAAGGCTCATCTACATTGTCTCCATGTCCAGGTGGTTTACAATAACTCCCACAACAGTTATCCCTTTTGTTTCTCTCTCCCTTTTTTCTTACCCAAACATGCTCAACAGGTTTTTTAAATTTGTAAATTTCTGGGCAGGCCTATTCTTTCTTTATGTGCAAAACAATGCCTCCTCTTTCTCTTGAGTCTGTTCCTTTGAATAAATTGTAGCCTTCCAGGACTATGTTCCAATCATGTGTCCCATCTCACCAAGTTTGTCCTCTTGTGTTAGCATTTCAAGTTCTCCCTATTTGTTTCTCATCCTCTGCATTTTGGTGTAGAAACATCTGAGATTGTGAGTGGTACCTCCTGCTGGCTCTTCTATTGTAATTTCCTATCAATATCTAAGTCCCCACCCCACTTCCACTGCCCTTGTATGTCTCCTTTGGCTCCTGTGTTCTTCCCAGTCTCTGGAATTATATTTAGTTGGGGACTTTTTCAATCCTCCCCTTTTTCTCTATTTTACTAACCACCTGATGAGATTAGCAAAGTGCCTGCTGACCAGGTCCTTCCAAGTCTTCCTGAGATGTACCCCATCTCTTGCAAGGAATTCTTCATGTAGGTGAAACAGTTCATGGTTGAGTAACATAAAGCTTCCTCAGTAGTGCCACCTTCATAGTCAGTTGTTCACTTACAGGATCCTATTCTCTACTCTTATACTGGGATCCTCAGCTAGAAGGTTTAATGAAAACTGTCAGGGCGCGCGGATGGAGCGGCCTGCTTCTCTCTCCTAGGCACCAGTGATCCAAGTACTATGCAGTAAATAGACTCCAAACAGAAGTTATATCAAATATCCTATTTACTTTATATACATACGTATTTACAGATCACTTCCACAGGTAACAAAATGATACACCATCAACGATACAGCATTCACGAGGTAAAATGGGAATAATGGGAAATGAGAATGTCTCTGCATATATAGTGAACCTGACCAATCACATTATAGGTCACTCTCGTTATTCACCACACCCAACCTAACTCTAAGCACCTGTTGTATGAGTCACACACTGCCACATCATTCCTACAACAATGGCTGCTAATTGGGTGACTGTGCAGAATATTTCCCCTTTAACCTAAATATCAAGCCTCTCTGTATAATTCATATCTAGCAGTAAATTCCTGGGTTTATCAAACCCCAACACCCCTTCAATTTACAATAGATATTACATTCAATTGTACAGAATAGAAGACATACACATTTGAGATATACACATCCTATGTCTATCTATGCTTAGAGGCTTTGTCATCACATCTGCTACATTACACTCAGATGGACAATATTGCAAATCTATCAGAGACTCTTTAACAGCATTCCTAACATTATGATACTTAATATCAACATGCTTGCTTCTTGCTCTGATCTTATCAGACTTTGCAATCTGTATACATGCCTCGCTATCATCGTATACACATATAGGCCCCTCAATTGTTATATTTACATCCATTAACAATTGCCTATACCAAATTAATTCTGAACACAAATCAGATAATGCTGCATACTCCGCCTCTGCTGTTGACACGGCAACTGAACTTTGTTTACGAGACCTCCACCCAACCAAGGTGTTACCAAACATTATTATCAATCCTGTCATTGATTTTCTGTCATGTACATCGTTACCCCAATCACTATCTACATAGCATTTCAATTTCAATGGCTTACAAGTTTTTATCAATAAACATTTATCAATACTCCCCTTCAGATACCTAAACACACATTTGATACCTTGCCAATGCCTCTGAGTAGGTTTGGTTACATATCTACTCAGAACATTTACTGCGTTCCCGATATCAGGACGCGACCATTGTGCTATATACAATAAACTTCCAATTATTGAATGATAGTGTTCTTGATCACATGAAGTTTGGTCATCATTTCCAGTCTCTGTTTTAACAAAATCTGTTGTCATCGGGGTTGGAACTTCCTTGCAATGTTCCATATTGTTCTCTCTTAGCAGTGCTTCAGTTTTCTTCTGCTGCTCTAGAACATAACCCCCATCAACCTTCTGAATACCTACGCCTAGGTAATTCTTAATTTCTCCCAGATCTTTGACATCAAAGTGTTGTTTCAGATTTTCAGTAAATTCAATTACCCTGCTTTGATCTTTCGCTATTAAGACACAAATTGTCTACAAATATCAAAAGCAAAATCTGTTCATCATTTTCACATTGCTTTACATACAGACATGGGTCAGCTATGCTACACTTGAATCCCATTCTTTGTAATTCCTTATCTAAAGTTAGATTCCAGCAACGTGCCGACTGCTTGAGTCCATACAATGCTTTCTGCAACTTGTATACCCTTCCTGCAATCTTTGATTCATACCCTGGGGCTTCAATCATATAGATCTCTTCATTCAAATCAGCATGCAAATATGCTGTTGTGATATCATAATGCTGTACTACACAATTCCCAGCTGCTGCCATTGCTAAGGCAAACCTAAATGTCTCCCCTCTTAGCGTTGGTGCAAAAACTTCATCATAAGTCTGATTCTTTATCTGGGAAAATCCTTGTGCTACCAACCTAGCCTTATACTGAATATCACCATTCACTAAGGTTTTCTTCTTATACACCCATCTACAGCCTACTGCTCTATGCCCCTCAGGCAGCCTAGTAGATTTAAAAACCTTATGAGAATTAATGGCTTTCATTTCCACATCATAGTGTGATGATTTCAACAACAATGTCCCAATAAACACCTCTCCATGCAATTCATTGAAATGCAGATAAAGCTTTATTAAGGATACATGTTCATTGAAGCACTCCTAAAGACTTGAATGCTAATTCCCGCCAAACTATGTCCTCTTAACCATCCCCCTTGCGCGCCAATTCAACAACGATGATCTCATGAAGCAAACGGTCCCATCTCCACTCCGTTGCAGGTGCGTGACCTTGGCCGAGCTGTTTCTAGCTTCCAGCAGCAGACATAACACTCAACTGCCATCCCCCCTCCTAACTACTATGCAAGCACTATGCCATGGTTAATTCTAATGGCAGGATTCATAGACATGAACCCTGACATGCCGACCCTCCAAAAGAAAGAGTAGTATGCAAATAACCAGAAAGGTGAAAAAGTATAAGTATACAGTACATAAAGGCATATGGAACAATTCCAGAAATCTTCAGGCTGCAAGACAATGGGAGGCACTGAGATCTGAAAAACAGAAACAACAGCAATTGTGCAGTTAACCAGGTTTAGCAGGGAATTGATCATGGAATTTCTTTAATAACCTTGGCACTGAAACATGGATTTTATCAACCCACTCCTCAAACCCCACAGGCAAATGTTTCCATTGAACCAAATACTGTAATTTTCCTCTGTGCATTCTGGAGTCCAAAATGTTCACAATCTCAAAATGTTCGTTATCTCCCACCATGATAGGTGGAGGCGTCACTGGATCTGGATGCCATTGATGAGCAGGTTTAACTGGTTTCAGTAAACTGATGTGGAAGACAGGATGTACTCTACGAAGGTTCTTTGGCAAGTCTAACTGAGCGGCCACCGGGTTGATCACTTTCACAATAGGAAAAGGGCCAATAAACTTAGGCCCCAGTTTTTTGGATGGCTGAGTTGATTTCAAATGTTTTGTAGACAGGTAAACCTTTTCTCCCACCACTAAAGGCCATTCTGGAGCCCGTTTACAATCAGCAAAAGTTTTGTAAGAATCTTTGGCCTCCTGCAATATATTCAACATTATAGGCCAATTTGATCGTATCTTTGTAATCCATTCATCTGCCAGTACAGGATCAGTCTGTTGAATCATGGCAGGGTCAGGTAGTTTCAGGAATAGGTACAAAATCCTGACCCGTAGCTACTTTGAATGGAGAAAATCCAGTGCTCTGATGAACAGCATTATTATAAGCCACCTCAGCAAAAGGTAGCAACTCCACCCAATTATCTTGCTGATGACTAATGTAACACCGTAAATACTGTTCCAATATGGAGTTAAGCCGTTCGCAAGCCCCATTCCCCTGGGGGTGGTGCCCAGAGGTGAGACCCTGCTCAGTGCCAATCAATTTTAAAAATGATTTCCAAAATTTGGTGGTAAACTGACTTCCGTGATCGCTGATAATCCGCAAGGGGGCACCGTGTGCTCGGTAGATGTGCAAAATGAATAACTTTGCCAGTTGACCAGCAGATGGCAATCCTTTACAAGGAATAAAATGAGCTTGCTTAGAGAATAAGTCAGTCACTACCCATATTACGGTCTTGCCTTTACTCTCTGGTAAGTCCACAATGAAATCCATTGAAATTTGCTTCCATGGGCTTGTTGGCTCAGCTACAGTCTGCAACAGCCCCACAGGTTTCCCGGGCGCTTTTTTCATGGAAGCACAAACATGACATGACAAAACGTATTGTTTCACATCTTTCCTCAATGTTGGCCACCAAAATTGCCTTCTGACCAAATGTAAAGTTTTTACAAATCCGAAATGTCCGGCAATTTTGCTATCATGACAACGTTGTAAAATAGCCTTTCTCACAGTCTCTGGAACATATAATCTGTCTCCATTCCACCACACCCCATTCGTTTCAGTTAAAGTTTGCTTATGCTCCTTCCACCAATCATCAGTCTCTATAGCGGCCCTAAGTTCTTTTTCTAGGGAAGGTTCACATGGGTTTTTCGATGGTTTGGTCTTGCTTCTAGTGAGAGCCACGTTCCCTTGCAACTGTACAGGTGTAGGTGGTCTAGTGCTTTCTGGACCAGGCTCCTCCTGGTTCGATAATCCCAATTGTTGCGGAGACATTACTGTAGATACCACCAGTTCTGTTTGAGTGTCATGTTGTGGTAACCTAGACAAAGCATCTGCTAAAAAGTTTTTCCCAGCTGGCAAATACTTTAAGGTGAAATTAAACCTACTGAAAAACTCAGCCCAACGGATTTGTTTAGGATTTAATTTCCGAGGCATTTTAAGTGCTTCCAAGTTTTTATGGTCAGTAAAGACTTCAAATGGATGAGGCGAACCCTCCAGCAGGTGTCGCCACGTAGCTAGAGCATGTCGCACTGCAAAAGCTTCCTTCTCCCAAACCAACCAACGTTGTTCAGCCTCAGTAAATTTACGAGAAATATATGCACAAGGCCGTAATTGATCATTATTGTCTTTTTGCAATAATATGCATCCAATCGCAGAATTGGACGCGTCTGTCTGGATCACAAAAGGGCGTTCTGGATCAGGATGTTTTAAAACGGGTTCTGCAGTGAACAACTGCTTCAGTTGTTCAAAAGCCGTTTGGCACGCTGGTGTCCATTTTAATTTCGTTTGAGGCTTATTCGCTAATACGCCATCAGCCGATTTCTTGGTTTTTAACATATCGGTTAATGGTAACGCAATCTTGGCGAACGCAGGAATGAACTGGCGGTAAAAGTTTGCAAAACCCAGAAAAGCTTGTAATTGCTTTTTTGTTCTGGGGGTTTCCCACGCCAATACATCTTTGTCTTTGGCGGGATCCATTTCTATGCCCTGATGAGATATTCTGTAGCCTAGAAAGTCCAGTTTTTCTTTGTGAAATTCACATTTAGACAACTTAACATACAATTTGTTTTCCAAAAGCTTTCTGAGTACTGCTTTTACTAGTTTTACATGTTGTTCCATGGTCTCTGTGTATATTAATATGTCATCCAAATATACCAATACCCCCTGGTACAGGAATTCATGCAGAACCTCATTAATTAAGCTCATGAGTACTCCAGGCCCGCCCCTTAATCCGAACGGCATGACTTTATATTGAAAACAACCCAATTGGCAATTAAATGCGGTCTTCCACTCATCCCCTTCTTTTATGCGTACTCTAAAATACGCTTCTCTCAAATCCAGCTTGGTGAATATTTTCCCTTTGGTCAGTTGAGCCAGCATATCTTTCATCAAAGGTAGCGGATATTGGTTAGAAATACAAATAGCATTCAACCCCCTATAGTCGGTACAAAGCCTTAAGGAGCCATCTTTCTTTTTCCTGAATAACACCGGAGCAGCCGTGGGTGAGGTGGAAGGCTCAATAAACCCCTGCTTTAGGTTCTTATCTATAAAATTCCTCAGCTCTTGCAGTTCTTTATGAGTCATTGAATACAACTTAGGCTTAGGCAACACTGCCCCAGGCTCCAATTGCGAAGAACAGTCTGTTTTCCGATGAGGAGGCATCTGGTCTGACTCCGTCTCTACAAAAATCTCCCCCTCCTCCTCATACACTGATGGGGCCACCGCTGCTTGAGCTAGCTCCCGCACCACACAGAGTCCTGCAGTTTCCCGCTCAACTCCCAAATATGAGCCATCTGCAAATTCCATTTCCCCAGAAACCCAGTCAATCTGAGGGTTATGCTCCCTCAGCCATTTGAGCCCCAATACTATGGGCTGATTGGAAATGGGAGCCACAATGAACCTAATAGTCTCTTGATGCGTCCCAATAGTCATTTTTAGGGCTTCTGTATAGTATTCCACTGGACCCCCTTTCATATCTGATCCATCCAACTGACAAAATATGATGGGGACTTTTAACTTATGCAACTTAAGTCTCAGTCCTGTAACAATGGCAGGATGCATCAAACATCTTGAACACCCCGAGTCCAGCATTGCCGTCAAATTGTTCTGATCCCTCCCATCTAAAGTTTCAAGCTTTATCTTAACCTGCATGGTAGGACAATCTCCACTCACCAGCGGATCGGAGCGCCGATCTGTAAAGGCCTGGCCCCCGGCGCACTTCAAGCCAGACCTCGCTCGTTTTCCGCCGGCTGCATGAATTCTTCGTCAGAGGAGTCGTTCTCTCCCCCAACCAATTCCTGCGTCTTGCTTTCATCCAGAGCATGAGCTGTCCCCTTGCGTGGTTGTAGCTTAGATGGTTTGGAAAACTGGCTGTCTGGCTTTGCTTTTACTGCAGAGGGTTTCTGAGGGCAATTACCAATGCGATGCCCCTCTTTGCCACATTTGAAACACAAGCCCCTTTTTGCTCTGCGTTCTCTTTCCTCTTCCCAAGCATTGGCTCTAGCCAGCTTCTTCGCCGGTGGCTGTCCCAAAGGGGTTTTCCCCGAGCTATGCAGCTTCCTGTACGATCTCAGTCTTAATTGGGTGCTCTCAACCCTGCCGGCTAATTGAATCCATTCTTCCAGGGTGTCAGGGTCACCTCGTCCTGCTGCCATCTCTAAAATCTCTGGTTTCAGCCCCATCTGGAAATATTCCACCTGAAAAGCTTCGGGACAGGTTGGGACCATTCCTATAAGCTTTTTAAACTCCATTGCATATTCGGCAACAGATCGGTTCCCTTGGCTTAACTGCTGCAGTTGCACCTTAGCTGACAGTTTAGAGAGGGTATCTTCAAACCGGCGTTGCAAGGCTAGCATAAAGCCATTAAAAGTCAATAAATCTGGAGAGTGGGAGTCATGCAACGCCACCAGCCATAAAGCAGCCTCTCCTTCTAAGAAACTTGAGACATACCTTACTTTGGCCTCTTCCATTAAGAAAGAATCTTCAAACTCCTCCATAAAACCCCTGACATGGGTCATAAAGCAAGCCAATTTCCCTGGGTCCCCATCAAATCTCGTTTTCAATTTGTTCAACGCAAACACCCCAGGTTGGCCCCTTTGTAATCCACTTACGGCCAGTTGAGGCACCTCCATCTCAGGTCCGGAGAATTCCTCTTCATCCTCCCCACTGGACGTGCCGCTCTCTCCTGCCGTGGTCATCAATTTAGGTTGTAAATCCACCCCTGGGATCCCTTCCTGCTTCGGAGCCAGGGCCAATTGCTGCACGGATTGAATAAGGGTTTGTAGTTGGTGACTAATAGTCTCCATTTCAAAATCAATACGTGCAGTCTTCGCTTCCAGTGAAGCCATCCTCTGGGACTGGGTCACTCTGGGTTTAGCCGTGCGTTTCCCCATCCCGGCCTGGATGCCACCTCCAATTCCCACGGACCATTCCGCTCCCACTCTGGGGGTGCGTGCCATGGCTAGTTCGGCAGCCTCAACTCCACTCCGTCGAGACCCCTTCTTGGAGGCTTTTTTCTTGGCCGGCTCGGGTTCAGCAGCCGCACTTTTCCCTTCCTTGGAAATCGCTTCCAAACCTGAAGAAGTGCCTGGTTGCTCCTCTTCCCCCGCCTGGAAACATTCCATAGATTCTTCCATGCTGAAATTGCTTGGACGAGCCGATTCTCACTCAGGAGGCACTAAATGGAGTTACCACTTGTAACCTCAGGATAAACCGACTGGATTGTAGATTCAAGTCTTTCTGTGATGATTTCAACAACAATGTCCCAATAAATACCTCTCCATGCAATTCATTGAAATGCAGATAAAGCTTTATTAAGGATACATGTTCATTGAAGCACTCCTAAAGACTTGAATGCTAATTCCCGCCAAACTATGTCCTCTTAACCATCCCCCTTGCGCGCCAATTCAACAACGCTGATCTCATGAAGCAAACGGTCCCATCTCCACTCCGTTGCAGGTGCGTGACCTTGGCCGAGCTGTTTCTAGCTTCCAGCAGCAGACATAACACTCAACTGCCATCCCCCCTCCTAACTACTATGCAAGCACTATGCCATGGTTAATTCTAATGGCAGGATTCGTAGACATGAACCCTGACACATAGCAGCTTTCCATCTACTCTGCTCGTGTTGTGGCAACTCCAATACGTCCCTGTAACTACGAGGTTCATAATCAATAAAACACACTTTTACATCACCTGGTGAATAACGTTGAGGTGGTATGCCCTTGTTAACTCTCTCAGATCTGCGCAATACTGTAGCATCCTGCATCATTGGCACACTAGGAGTTAATTCCTCTTCCTTCTTAATCACATCAGTGGCCTCTCTCCCCTCTGAAAACTCAAAACTTCTCTGACTAGGAAGATAAACTGCACTACTCCCGTGTAATCTCTGCCAATTACTGTGCTCACAAAAACTTGCTGATCTGGAAATAACAACTTTCCTGCCATCAGTGAACCTATATCCCTTGGTCCCTGGCTCATACCTCACAAACGTCAGCTTCTGTGCTTTTGCCTGTCCTTTCCTACGTACTTCCTTATGCACGTGAACATAGGCAGTGCACCCAAACACCTTCAAATGAGCTAATGGTGGCTTCTTGCCATATACTGTAACATATAATATGGAGTTTGGTTTACAGATACACTCCATAACCTGTTAATTAAATAATTAGCTGTTAATATTGCCTAATATTAATAGGGGCGTGGTGGCTCAGCAGGTAAGACGCCAGTCTTGTCGATCGGAAGATCGCAAGTTCGGAGGTTCGAATCCCTAGCCCTGCGTGACGGAGTGAGCTCCCGCACTCGCCCCAGCTCTTGCCAACCTAGCAATTCGAAAGCATGCAAATGCAAGTAGATGAATAGGTACCACTTCGGTGGGATGGTAACAGCGTTCTGCGTGCGTCATGCCGGCCACATGACCGTGGAAGCGTCATCGGACAACGCTGGCTCTTCGGCTAACAAACAGAGATGAGCACCGGCCCCTAGAGTCGGACACAACTGCACAAATGTGCGGGGGGAACCTTTACCTTTACCTTAATATTGCCTCACCCCAGTATCCACTTGATAACCCTGAGTCAGCAATGAGTGAATCCTTCACTGTCTGCAATGCCAAATTCCTACGTTCAGCCATGCCATTCTCAGCTGAACTATGCGGGTTAGTTCTCCTATGCACAATGCCCCTTCTACGGAGCCATTGCTGAAAACTCCCACTAAGAAACTCTGTACCCCGGTCAGTTTGTAAACCGCACACCTTTGTGCTATATCTACGTTCCACAAACTGCACCCAGTTTCTAAACTTTTCAAATGTTTGACTTTTAGCTTTCAATAGGTAACAGAACCCAAATCTAGTGTAATCATCTACAATGACTAAAACATATTTAGCACCCCCTATTGTAGCTGGTAATGGACCAATTAAGTCAGCGTGAACTAATTCAAAACGTTTATGTGACTTCCTATCACTGAATTTGCTCACAGGAAATACTTTTGACTTTGCAACCTTACAAGCTGTACAATCCAAATACACTTGGCACTTTTTCAATTCCATTCCAGAACTTGCTTCTGACATCTTTTCAATCAATTTGAAACTCAGATGTCCAAGCCTTCTATGCCACAGGTGCTCACATGAATCATGTGTTGGCTTATTAATTGTAGCTACATGTTGGTTGCTGCTTGTCCTGGTTTGAACTATTTCATAAAGACAGTTCTGCAAAATACCTTTGCCACAAACATTGTTATCTTTCATAACAATACATTCATTATTTCCAAACTGTACAATATAACCCTGTTTATCCAATTGTGACACACTAATTATATTGTACTCCAGTTCAGGTACACGCAACATTGATAATTCAATATTTAACCCTGGTACATATACAAATCCCTTACCAGTCACAGATGCAATGCTTCCATTAGCTAGAGTAACATGATCTCTATCAGCCTGCCTAAAACTCTTAAACATCTGTCTGTTATTTCCTATATGCTGACAAGCCCTGCTGTCAATTAAAAATGGTCCCTTTAAATCTTGAACACTTGAACTAATTAAAGACAGCTGTGCAGCGCCTCCCGGCTTGGAGATTTTCAGCTTGGCCTTCGGCTTCTGTTTCTTATCACAATCCCGCAACAAATGCTTTTGTGATCCACAGCAAAAACATTTTTCCTTTACAAATAATACATTGTTTTGGTTATCAGAACATTCCTTAACAAAAACACTGTTTTGCTTAGACCTAATTATGTTAGGACACTGCTTTCTTCTTTGCTCTTCTTCCAAAAGCTTGCCAGATAAGTATTTTATGGTCAAATCTTCCTCAGATAATGACCCGAAGCTAATTGCCAAAGTATCCCACGTTTCATTTAAAGAACTAAGAATTATATACACTTTATTAGCTTCTGTAAATGGCATATCTCTCTGAGCCAACTCCTGAAACAACTCTGTCATATAATGCAGGTGATCCTTAATATTATCAGATTCACCTAATCTGGCATGATAAAGTTTCCTTGTTAGTAAAACCTTACATAACGGTGAGCTTCTTAGATAAACATTCTTTAAAGCTTCCCAACACTTATTGGCTAACTGACAGTCTCTAACATAACACAATTGGCTATCTTCCAGACATAAAATTATGCTTGCCAATGCTCTATCGTCCTTTAGAGCAACCGCCCAGAGTCCCCCCGTGGGAGATGGCGCGGTGATAGAAATTGAAACATACATACATACATACATACATACATACATAAATAAATAAATAAACTTCTTCATCGTCCAGGTCTGGGTCAGGGCAAAGTACACTTCTCCAAAGCCCTTCACGCCGAAGATACATTTCCATTTTATATGCCCATGACGAATAATTATTGTCATTCAGTCTTTCCAGAGGAAATCCTCCCCCGACTGCCGGCAACATCTTCGCTGTGCTCATCTGTCTTCAGCCCCTTCTGGGCAGACACCGATGATTAAAAACACAGACCTTATCAGAATGTCCTCCAGCTGCAAAACAAGCGTAGGAGGAAAAAAAAAACACACGCAGGCACGGAACCTGTTAAAGCTCCAAATCACTCCAAATAGCCACACGACTCCTGGATAGGCTTCCAAAGCTTCCAGCTCACAGACTGCACACGATCCACCGATCCACAGCCAGTGCAAAGCCTTCCGTCATCTATGGCTTCTCCGTCGCCTCTGGGCCCATAACCTGTCAGGGCGCGCGGATGGAGCGGCCTGCTTCTCTCTCCTAGGCACCAGTGATCCAAGTACTATGCAGTAAATAGACTCCAAACAGAAGTTATATCAAATATCCTATTTACTTTATATACATACGTATTTACAGATCACTTCCACAGGTAACAAAATGATACACCATCAACGATACAGCATTCACGAGGTAAAATGGGAATAATGGGAAATGAGAATGTCTCTGCATATATAGTGAACCTGACCAATCACATTATAGGTCACTCTCGTTATTCACCACACCCAACCTAACTCTAAGCACCTGTTGTATGAGTCACACACTGCCACATCATTCCTACAACAATGGCTGCTAATTGGGTGACTGTGCAGAATATTTCCCCTTTAACCTAAATATCAAGCCTCTCTGTATAATTCATATCTAGCAGTAAATTCCTGGGTTTATCAAACCCCAACAAAAACATAATTTGTGCTCCAGGTCCTTCATCTTTTTGTCCAGAGCTCAGAGTCTCTAGAAAGGAGTTCAACATCTCTTCTGGCAGTGTCATTCATCCCCATGTGAATCAGTAGGAAGAGATAGTTATTAGTGGATTAGAAGAGCCTCAGCTTCCTACTCATCATGCCCTAGATATGGGCAGCTAGAAGACAATAAAAAAAGGTAAAGGTACCCCCCGCACATTTGTGCAGTCGTGTCCGACTCTAGGGGCCGGTGCTCATCTCCGTTTGTTAGCCAAAGAGCCAGTGTTGTCCAAAGACACTTCCACGGTCATGTGGCCGCATGACACGCGCGGAACACTGTTACCTACCCACCGAAGTGGTACCTATTAATCTACTTGCATTTACATGCTTTCGAATTGCTAGGTTGGCAAGAGCTGGAGCTAGTACAGGAGCTCACTCTGCACGCAGGGCTAGGGATTCGAACCTCCGAACTTGCAATCTTCCGATCAACAAGCCTGGCGTCTTACCCGCTGAGCCACCACGCCCCTTCTCTCCCCAAAGGATCTGTCATTCCAGATCTGTACATTGTGGCCTCGCTTCTTCTTGGCAGGGAAACACCCACCACCACAGTCTACCTCCTCTTTTTCAAGATCGTTCTTGGGCTTCTTCAACTTTTGGGGGGCCAAGTATCTTCTGCCTTGTTCTGGGAAGCTGGGGTCAGCATAGCCTAAGAGCCTCCAGTCTGTTCCTTCACTGTCTTCTTCCATGTCATTGCAGCTCTACAACATCCTTTTTTGAAATATGCTAGACATCTATATATAGGCTGACCATATTTCCTTCAGACGAAAACGGGACTTTGGGGATGGCAAAACGGGACAGGGTCTTATGCCACCATGCCGGCCTCCAAACCCCACCCCCCAGTCCACGCAATTGGCTCCCGCCTGCAAAACCCGCCCCCGCCCCACACGATTGGCTCCCGCCTGCAAACCCCGCCCCCATCAGCGCGATTGGCTCGGATTTTAATATTTTTTTCCGATTTTTAAAGGTTTTTTTTTCTTCTAGCAGTAAATGGTGCGGCAGAGCTGGTGTGTTTGGGGAAGGCCAGAGCACACACACTGTGCACAGCACCGTCATCAGCCGGGGGACAAGGGGCGGGGATGGAGGCCCACCACTGCCCCATCCCCCTCGGGCTTGGCCGAGGGAGGGAGGAGAGTCGCTGCTGCTGCCGCTGCCACTGCCGCCACACAGGAGGAGCAGGAGCTGGCCGAGCTAGGGGACTTCAGCCACACCACTCCGCCCCTTGCCGCCTGCCAGGCTGCGGGAGCTCCCGCAGCCCGGCGGGCGGCAAGGGGCGGCATGGTGCGGCTGAAGCCCCCCAGCGCAGCCGGCTCCTGCCGAGGACGCAAGCCCACCACTGCCCCAGCCTCCTCAGTCTTGGCCGACGGAGGGAGGAGAGTCGCTGCTGCTGCTGCTGCCACTGCCGCCACACAGGAGGAGCAGGAGCTGGCCGAGCTGGGGGACTTCAGCCACACCACTCCGCCCCTTGCCGCCTGCCAGGCTGCGGGAGCTCCCGCAGCCTGGCGGGTGGCAAGGGGCAGAATGGTGCGGCTGAAGCCCCCCAGCGCAGCCGGCTCCTGCAGAGGATGGAGGCTCACCGCCGCCCCTACCCCCTCGGGCTTGGCCGAGGGTGGGAGGAGAGTTGCTGCCGATGAGCAGGAGGCAGGCAGCAGCACAGCGCAATGAGGTTGTGATGCCTCCCGGGAGAGCGGTGGTGGTGGCGGAGAGAGGGACGGTTCCAGGCGGAGGCGCTCGCGGAGGGGCCTCTGCTGGGCAGGGGAGGCAGCTCCTCGGGCCCCTCACGAAAGGTAGCGCCATGGCTCCACTGGGCCCTCCTCTCCCTCCTCCACCACAGCGCCTGATTCACTCTCCTCCTCCAGACACGGTTCAGGCTGCAGCCCAGCAGACGCACGCAGCCCAGCCCTGCGGACCCCGCAACGGCCGGCGCAGTGTCTCTGCCCCACCTCTCATGCAGCGCTGCCAGGCCCCTCGCAGAACGCCACCCCACACCTGGCTTGCCCGCCATCCCGCCTCCCCGGCGCTGACATCTGCGAGGCGAGACCTAGCGTGTCTTGCGGGCAGGATTCTGAGGCAGGATCTCGGCCTTTTAAGGTTGGAATCTCGCGTCGTTTGTGGCTGGGACCCAATTGGCCAAGCAGTGCGCTGATTGGTAGAGAGGCTTCTTGTTCCAGACCATATCGGCAGCTCTGGTTTGGACCATACCAGCTTCTTCCGGAGGTCGGCTCATCTTCCTCCGACTGAGTCCGAATCTGGCATGGCGGCAGGGGCTGACCCACTCCTGTCAGGCTTACTCCTGACTCAGATTTTTGAAAAACGGGACAAAATCAAGATTTTGACTATAACGACGGGACGCTCCAGAAATGGTGAAATAACGGGACAGTCCCGTTCAAAACGGGACGTATGGTCAGCCTATCTATATAGCCTTTTGTTGTTGTTGTTCAGTCGTTCAGTCGTGTCCGACTCTTCGTGACCTCATGGACCATAGCACGCCAGGCCTTCCTGTCCTCCACTGTCTCTCGGAGTTTACTCAAATTCATGTTCATTACATCGGTGATGCTATCTAACCATCTCATCCTCTGCCGTCCCCTTCTCCTTTTGCCCTCAGTCTTTCCCAGCATCAGGGTCTTTTCCAGTGAGTTCTCTCTTCTCATTAGGTGGCCAAAGTATTTGAGCTTCAGCTTCAGCATCTGTCCTTCCAATGAGCAGTCAGGGTTGATTTCCTTTAGGATTGACTGGTTTGACCTCCTTGCAGTCCAAGGGACTCTCAAGAGTCTTCTCCAGCACCACAGCTCGAAAGCATCAATTCTTCGGCGCTCAGCCTTCCTTATGGTCCAACTCTCACAGCCATACATTGCTACTGGAAAAACCATAGCTTTAACTATACGGACCTTTGTCGGCAAGGTGATGTCTCTGCTTTTTAATATGCTGTCTAGGTTTGCCATAGCTTTCCTTCCAAGGAGCAAGCGTCTTTTAATTTCATGGCTGCAGTCACCGTCTGCGGTGATCTTGGAGCCCAAGAAAATAAAATCTGTCACTGCTTCCATTTCTTCCCCTTCTATTTGCCAGGAAGTGATGGGACCAGATGCCATGATCTGGGTTTTTTTAATGTTGAGTTTCAAGCCAGCTTTTGCACTCTCCTCTTTCACCCTCATCAAGAGGCTCTTTAGTTCCTCTTCACTTTCTGCCATTAGGGTGGTATCGTCTGCATATCTGAGGTTGTTGATATTTTTCCCGGCAATCTTAACTCCGGCTTGTGATTCATCCAGCCCGGCATTTCTCATGATGTACTCTGCATATAAGTTAAATAAGCAGGGTGATAATATACAGCCTTGTCGTACTCCTTTCCCAATTTTGAACCAGTCGGTTGTTCCATGTCCGGTTCTAACTGTTGCTTCTTGACCCACATACAGGTTTCTCAGGAGACAGGTAAGGTGGTCTGGTACTCCCATCTCTTTAAGAATTTGCCACAGTTTGTTGTGATCCACACAATCAAAGGCTTTAGCGTAGTCAATGAAGCAGAAGTAGATGTTTTTCTGGAACTCTCTTGCTTTTTCCATGATCCAGCGAATGTTGGCAATCTGATCTCTAGTTCCTCTGCCTCTTCGAAACCCAGCTTGCACTTCTGGTAGTTCTCGGTTCACATGCTGCTGAAGCCTAGCTTGTAGGATTTTGAGCATAACCTTGCTGGCATGTGAAATGAGCACAATTGTACGGTAGTTTGAACATTCTTTGGCATTGCCTTTCTTTGGAATTGGAACGTAAACTGACCTTTTCCAATCCTGTGGCCACTGTTGAGTTTTCCAAATTTGTTGGCATATTGAGTGCAGCACTTTAACAGCATCATCTTTTAGGATTTTAAATAGCTCAGCTGGGATACTGTCTTCTCCGCTAGCTATATAGCCTATATATATATCTATATAGCCTATTGCACCATAAAATTTCACTCTTGGTAACCTAATTTTCTATTTTTTCTTACTGATTCCTAATGTGGACTTCAGTTTTTCCACAAGTGTTGTACACTGAATTGTTCCTTCTGAGCAATTTTCTTATTTTGTAAAGAACCATTTATACGAATGTTGCTATATACATATGTAAGAATAATAAACAATAATTAAGCCAGTATCTGTCAAAAGTAATTGCAATGCAGGATTTACCAGACTGATGTTATTGGTGTACATCTATGACTGCTTTACCTTTTTTGAAGCATCCTTTAATTGCTTTCTAATTTGAAGACTAACTATAGATGTGGAGAAAAATCCTTTTACCAAATACGGTAAATAAAACTGCAAATACTGAGAGATCTATTTCCATGCAAATAAAATAATTTACATCTTTAATAAGAACATACTATAATTTCAAGTGACCAAAATATCCTGTAGCAAAGTTAGCTATAGTAAATTTAAATTAGTTTATGGAACTCAGAATATACTCCTTTGAAAGCTTGGCCATTGTAATGCTTGTGCTATGCCCCTAGATGGTGCCTTAGAGCAAACACATCACTCCTGAAATGTACATGTTTCCATAAGTAAACTTCTTGTAAAACTATAGATCACAGTTCCAAGCTATAGTAGCTGCCTTGATTTCTACCACACAACAAGCATCTATGAAGCTACGTGTACCTTCTTTGCATCTGCTTATACCACAAGTGGATTTCCAGAGTGGGATGCTTTAAATGTGCATATGTCATCAGATATATGTACATACAAAGATCAAAACAATGCAAGCAATGCCCTGTTACAGTCTATGGGAGTGAAAGTTGCAGTTTGAAGAAGCTGGAAAGGAAGAGTATTGACCCTTTTGAAATTTGTTGTTGGAGGAAACTCCTGAGAATATCATGGACAGCTAAGAAAACAAAGTAATGGATCATTGAACATATCAACTTAGAGTTCTTACTTGAGGAACAAATGACCAGGCTCAAATTGTCCTACTTTGGACACATTATGCAAAGACACAGATCTCTGGAGAAGGCTGTAATGTTGGGAAAGGTGGAAGGAAAGAGAAGAAGAGGATGACCAGCAGTAAGGTGGATGGACTCAGTTTACAGTGGTGATGGGTGCGCTGTTGGAAGACCTGAAAGACCAGGTTAGGGACAGATTGTTGTGGAGAAAATCTATCTATGTGGTCGCTAACAGTCAACAATGACTTGATGGCACATAAACAATCAGGAGTACATGGGATGGAGGAACAGTAGTCTAATCAAATGAAATAGGCATCTGTAGGGGTTGTCAAACAGTCAAGATGGCAACCACAACATGCACTCAAACCCTACACCATTTACATGCATTGAAAACAGGGGAAAGTCTTGGTCGCAGCAGCCATCTTGATGTTTTTGACACCCTTCTGTGGATGCCCCAGAAATTAAATAGGCTAGATCAGAGCTTTCCAAAGTTTTCCCGCGGCGACACACCAACCGCCGCTGGTGTGTTGCCGCAGGAAAACCCGGAAGTGCCGCCGTTGCGGCAGCGCGCAAAAACCCGGAAGCACTGCTGCCACTTTCGGTTTTTGCGCGCCGCTGTTGGTGTGTCGCTGCGGGAAAACCCAGAAGCGCTGATGATGATCAGCGCTTCCGGGTTGTGTGGCGACACACCAGACTGTGTGTGGCGACACACTTTTGTGTCGCGACACACAGTTTGGAAAGCTCTGCGCTAGATTTTGCTATGAGAATATTATTGGGGTGTACACCCTGCTGGAATCCATGTAGGACTCCCTATTTGCCACTCAATATAAGTGTTCCCAAACTGCAAAATTGGGAAATTAGTGCAATTTTGCTTCATTTAAAATAACTGAACTCTACTGAAATGGGTTTGCTAAGCCCCAAACAATACATCTATTTTTCTCTCTCCACACCCTGGCAAAATCCAAAGTGTGGACTGAAAATAGCCCTACTCTCACCAGAGATAACGCCAGGTTACTGCCACACCCAACTGCATCCTCCAAGCCCCCCCCCCCCAAAAAATATATTTTTAAAAGTGTAACTCCACTCCTCCCCAAAGTTATTTGCTCTTACGATGCACATAAGAATGGGCAAGCTTTGGTCACATGGTTGCCGCCTTCTTGACTTTTCTGACCTCTCTATGGACACTCCTGGAAGGTGACATACAACTGGGTATTGGGGAAACCAGAAGCATGTTTTCTTTTACTCCCCCACCCCACCCCCATCTTTTCTAAGGGGATAAACTAAAAAAGTGATCTTGGAAAAGGCTGACCTGGAGCAAATCTGCAGAAACATCAAGGGATAAAAATAGGGGCAAAAGTAAACATGCTTCTCTCTCGGCTATATTTAAAAATAGAGAAGAGGAGCAGAATCTTAAAAGAGGCTCTCTGGGTGTGTTGTGGAGCTTCTAAAAGAAATCTATTTTTCCTGGCCAAGTTAAATCCCTTTCTCATTGAAGAGTTTTGAGGAGGAGTGGTGGTGCATATACAGTATATAATTTTATTTATCCCATTTCTATCCTGCCTATTCTTTAAGAGCCAGGGATAATAGGGCTCCCCACCCCTTCCAATTTTGTCCCCACAATAGCACAACAAACTATATTATGCTGGAATGACCATCATGATTGGTTTGCAGTTACCCATCCCTTTGAACCTTGGCTTTCCTGGTCTCCTCACTTAGGTGGCAACACCTAACTGATCCTGGCTGTGCTCAGAAAGCTAAGCAAAGTTAATCTTGGCTAAAACATGGATGGGAGAACATCCAGGCTATAAGGGCAACTGCGATGTCAAGGAAACATCCCAAAAGAAGGCAACGGCAAGCCATTTCCATTCTGTTACCCCAAAAAACTCCATGGGCAGAGCCATGAAATCCCCAAGAACCAAGCTTGACTCTAAAAAGTCTTCACTTAACCATCATAATGTTTTTTAGGCATGGACTTGAAGGTGTGAGTGGTTTTAAATTGGGGGCAGAACAGACTCCATATGGGTTCGGAGAATATTTAATCTTGTCTCAGTTGAGTTAATACATGTCATAACTTTCATTGTTACTTGATGTTTGTTTTTGTTTGTTTTTGTGTTCAAATAAGAAGTGCAAAAAAAAAAAATCCTGGAGGGCACCAGGTTGCAGATGGATGAGTTGAAATGTACGTCAGCCAAAGAAGACGAACATTTCCGCCCCAACTTGAGTTGAAATACATTGGATCTGAATGCTATGGACATCCTGCGCTTTCCTGTTGATTCCCCAAGGATGACCCTGTCAGTCTCACTTATCTTCACTTTTGCTGATCGAAACACAGTTTTATGTGATTATTTTTAGATACAGCCTGTTTAAAAAAGAAAAAGAAAAAAAAACCATTTCCCCAAAGGCAGCTTTTTGGCATGCCTTATTCAAAGGAGATAGTATCTCCATGTCATTAATTACTTCAATTATTGATAATTTAAATAGCAGGGCTCCATTAGACTGACCATTATTGTAGAATAATGGAACACTCTGGGATACTGCAGAGATGCCGTCTCATCTGACAGCTTTAGCCGCCATGAGGGACAGATGTTATCAAGAGCTATCAGAAGAAGCCTTTGGATTCTTTTCCAACCATCTGGATGTCGAAAGCAATACTTGAATGGAAGAGTATAAGCCTAATTTATTGACCTGTTTTGAAAAATTGACAGACCTGGCCAAGTTTAGCCTACAAAAGAGAAGAATGAGGGGAGATTTGATAGCATTCTTTGAATATCTGAAAGGAAGTCCCATGGAAGAAGGACAATATCTCTTCTCCAAGGTCCCAGAATGCAAGACCCAAAATAATGGTCTTGGATTGCCCAAAAATTCTGATTGCATTGTAGACATCCTAATAGTAAGAGAAGTTTGATAATGGAATCAATTTCCTAGGGAGCTGGTGGGGACTTTTTTACTGGATGGGTTCAAGAAAAGGTTGGACATCCATCAGTCAAGGATGCTTTCATTTGGATTTCTGTACTGAGTAGGGTTTGGACTTAATGTTTGAAATGATCCTTGCAGTTGAGTGAGTTGAGTCCTAGTTCCTTCTCAGTTCCTCTTAATGCAAACTGAGCAGAAGATACTCACAGTTGTCTCTGAAATACTAAATTTTCAACCTGGTAGAACTCATGAGAATGTTAAGAGTCCCTATATCCCCCTCCATTTTAGGTGTATGTGTAAATCTATGTATTATACAGGCTCCTTCATCAATGAATTATTACTGTCTCTGCTCCACTGGTATCTGCAACTTTTGCATAATACATGAATAGGATGCAAGATAAATGATTACCAGCACTTTTTTTTTTCCAGTCAAAGAAAAAAAATGGTAATTTGGTTTTGCTTCCAGTTTTTTTTTTTTTTTTTTTTTGCTATATTAAGTATCAGTCTGGATTATTTTTCAGACACAAAAGAGATGACATGTACACTTCCAAGTACACGCACAGGAGAAGTTCTTCCTCAGCTGCAGAAGGCCAAATGAAATGGCTACAAGATCAGCTGGACGAAATTTCCTCTTGCATGCTTGCATTGGCATCTAGGGGGCGAGTATTGTGTGTGTGTGTGTGTTGAAATCTGCAATATGGCAGGTGGGGCATCATGATTGAACCCCTTCCCTGTTGTACGTGCAGAAGCTGCTGCATGTAAGATGATTCCTGAGATGTTTGCGGATATTGGCCCATAGCCATAAAGGAAAGAAGAATCACGTAATTTAAGTCAATGGAGTTTGAAAGTGAGGTTATATTTCCACCCACCTTGAGTTACTTATTGTTTCAAGCCATTTTTCTTTCATTTTAGGTTAAGCATGTCTGCTTTCAACCAAGGTTTCTTTCTTGCTTAACAACCTCATCTTGACATTAGCTTTCTACCCCATTATTCCTGCCAATAGAATCTGTTCATTTAGGTTCACCAATGTGCTTCTACGGTACAGGGTAGTAATTATGACAGTGAGTGGGTGGGAGAGGTACAAATGAAAATAAATATCAACATATAGGATTTAGAAAAGCCAGGTTAGAATACCAAAGTCCAACATCCTGTTTTTCCCTGTGGCTGGTAAGATGCTTTTCTTACCGCAAAAACTGGTATTCAGATACTGATAACCTTCAGCAGTTTGTTCAATTCCTTTTCGTGCCATCTAGTTGTGTTGTGTTGTGTTGTGTTGTGTTGTGTTGTGTTGTGCTGTGCTGTGTTGTGCTGTGTTGTGCTGTGTTGTGCTGTGCTGTGTACAAATTTAACCGCCCATATACCAGTAGAACTCTGGGTGACAAACAAACATAAAACATAATACACAATAAATTAAAAGAACCAAATCAAGGTCCCTGTAAAAACACCTTACTAGTACATCCTGCACATACCTACCAAATCCATTTACATCCCAGCCCCCATGTCTGGGAGAAACCCAGATCTTCATGGCCTTTCTAAAGAGTGGGGGCTATCTGAATCTCCAGGGGAAAGCTGTTCCATCAGGTACGGTAGGTGCCATGGCAGAGAAAGCACACTTCCCAAGACCCACCAGGTGACACTGCTTCCCCGGGGCGACCCAGAGCATGCCCATTCTGCCCGATCTGGTGGGATGGGTGGAAACCATTGGGGATAGGTGGTCCCTCAGGTTGGTGAGCCGTATTTCTTGCATTGTGTTGCAGCAATGCCTGTGGGAGGGGTCAGAAAAGGTAAGATGGCATTGCAACTGCATAGGTGATGCCCTACCCCCTTTTTTTTACATGCCCATGACATTGTGTGCATGTTTAAAAGGAGTGGGGATTCAATCACACAGTCAAAACTGCCATCTTGACTTTTTTTTACACACGCACACCATAGATGCTCCTGACTCTGTAAAGAACTACTTAAGATTTTCTGGTTTAAATATCCCTTCATTCTACTTCCTTGATGCTATGAAAGAGGAGAAAAATATTTGTATACATTACAATGTTGCTTTGTTATCTGCCTCTTCTCTTCTCTTCTCTTCTCTTCTCTTCTCTTCTCTTCTCTTCTCTTCTCTTCTCTTCTCTTCTCTTCTCTTCTCTTCTCTTCCTCCTTCCCTTCCTCTCCCTTCCTCTCCCTTCTCTTCTCTTCCCCCTTCCCTTCCCCCTTCCCTTCTCTTCCCCCTTCCCTTCCCTTCCCTTCCCTTCCTTGCCTTCTTCCCTTCCTCTCCTCTCCTCTTCCCCCTTTCCTTCTCTTCCCCCTTCCCTTCCCCCTTCTCTTCCCTTCCCTTCCCTTTCCAGCTTACAATGCACTGAACATAGTAACATTCCTTCCTGGGGAAGGAATCATCCCTGCAATCTTGTTTTTGAAGTGTGGCAAGTTCCAAACTAGGTCAAGTCTGACTCTTCCATATCTGGGCTACTGAAATTGAAGGACTACAAGATGGTAGAGAAAGAAAAAGCCAAAAAATGTGAACACTTTGTTGTCACCTCACGGTCATCGACATTTTTGCAGCAGTTCTTGCCAAGGCCCTAAGCTGTGTCCCAGTGTCAGTTTAGAGAGGATGGGACAACATTTTAACAATAAAGAAAAACCACAATGACAAGTCAGGGTAGTAGATTAAAAAAATTTCTAGTACTGGCTAGAAGAAATTGAGGCTCACAGATGGACTAATGTTCTTCTGTGATGTTAGATGTAATGTTCTTCTGAAAGACCTCTGGCCCTTTTTTTACTGTTGGAAGACAGAATTGCTTATGTTAGAAGGCCAGTTCTGCACGCTACCTAACCTGTCTATTCTCAGGGTGAAGGACATTATCTGATCATGAGCACTGAAAGTAGATTTAACTGTCAGCCAACTGCATAAGGAAGCTGTCAGGATGCTATCTGGTTCTTTGTCTCTGGTCACAAAATATCTTGGGCTGGCCCAGATATTTTCCATCGGCTGACAAATCATTTTTGCCTGTACAATATAGCTTATCTCCTTGATCTGAGCTGCAGCATGCAAGGATGCTGTTCAATCTCTGGAGTTGGCACTTGCTAATATATGACTTTTAGCAAACCCTGCTAAGTCTCATTTAAGGAAGACATTATTTTTGCTCGTAAACAATTGTTGCAGCTATTTCCCCACCTCACCCCATAGATTTAATCAATAAGTAGTCATTGGGTTTCCTTAGAACTATTCTTATATTTCTAGTCTGACAAGGAAAGAGATATTGGGACTTGTAGAGATCTCAGTGAAACTATTAATTAAATGTTCAACAGCAACAATGAAATGGCATGTTAAAAACCATGCGTTCTCTCCTTGAACTTTTTTTCATCTGAAGGTATGTTTATTTCCTGAAAGGCTGAGATGCTTCTACAGGACTCAGAATCAAATCTGGAAACCTGGAGCTTCTAGGGATGCAATCTTGGATTCAAATTTTGTAAGGTTAGGGGACCTTCACCCTAGCTGGATGGTAAAGCTGAAGGTCATTTCCATCAAGATTCACTGTGTTCAGGTGACTGAGGGCTTAGCCTGACAGATTTACTCAGAAGAAGAACATTAGTCCATCTGTGAGCCTCAATTTCTTCTAGCCAGTACTAGAAGATTTTGATGACTACCCAATGACTACTTATTGATTAAATCTATGGGGTGAGGGGGGGAAATAGCTGCAACAATTGTTTACGAGCAAAAATAATGTCTTCCTTAAATGAGACTTAGCAGGGTTTGCTAAAAGTCATATATTAGCAAGTGCCAACTCCAGAGATTGAACAGCATCCTTGCATGCTGCAGCTCAGATCAAGGAGATAAGCTATATTGTACAGGCAAAAATGATTTGTCAGCCGATGGAAAATATCTGGGCCAGCCCAAGATATTTTGTGACCAGAGACAAAGAACCAGATAGCATCCTGACAGCTTCCTTATGCAGTTGGCTGACAGTTAAATCTACTTTCAGTGCTCATGATCAGATAATGTCCTTCACCCTGAGAATAGACAGGTTAGGTAGCGTGCAGAACTGGCCTTCTAACATAAGCAATTCTGTCTTCCAACAGTAAAAAAAAGGGCCAGAGGTCTTTCAGCAACCACCATTTTAGGCAATTGTCTCACGTTTCCCAATGTACGGGCCAAGTCCTGTAAAATCATCATACGATTAGCCTGGTAACAGTTGAGATACACAGCTAACCATTTTTTAGAAATTTAACTACTATACTATTCTTCAGCTTTCTTCATTTTTTACAGTTTTACAAACATCTTTGGCATGAGTAATCAGGGCATATGGGCATAGCTTTATTAGGATTAGCCACAAAAAAACAAAAAAAAACAGTGTGACAAACAATTCACCAGAATTTTTCATCATTAGGAAAACAGAAGATATGGAAGGAGGAAAAATAACCCTTAACTCAGGGTTTCTCAACCAGGGTTCTGTGGAACCCTAGGGTTCCGTGAGAGGTCACTAGGGGTTCCCTGGGAGATCACGATTTATTTAAAAAATTATTTAAAATTCGGGCAACTTCACATTAAAGATTTAAGTTTCATTCTTTATTTTTAGTTTAAGAACACTGTTAGTGCATATAGACAGGCCTACCCATGAAACGAATATAATAATTTTGTAACTTCTGGACTATGTTTGAGCCTGAATGTGCAGGGGTTCCCCGAGGCCTGAAAAATATTTCAAGGGTTCCTCCAGGGTCAAAGGTTGAGAAAGGCTGCCCTAACTTCTAAGATTAGGCTAAATATTTCAGCCACAAAAAGAGCAGTTTAGATTATGGCTACAATATCTAGGTATGAATAATACAGGCAACCATTTGATGGCAGCAAACTCTCACAGGCAGTTCTATCCCTTTACTGCCAGCTAGCTGTGGTCTGGATTTTGGCAGGCAGATATCGCAGCCTTAATTTAGACTCAGTTGGAAATTAATGACTGCAGAGCTATCAGTGGGTGTTGTGGGTAACTGATTGATTATGTGCCATCAAATCAGTGTCAACTCTTTGCTACCACATAGATAGACATTTTCAATAATGATCTGTCCCCAACCTTCCCCTTCGGGGCTTCCAACGGCTCATCCATCGCCACTGCAATTGAGTCCATCTTCCTTGCTGCTGGTTGTCCTCCTCTTTTCTTTCCTTCCATCTTTCCCAGCATTATGGACTTCTCAAGGGAGCTGGATCTTTGCATTGGGTGTCCAAAATATGATAATTTGAGTCTGGTCATTTGGGCTTTGAGTGAGAACTCTGGATTGATTTTTCTAGGATCCATTGGTTTGTTTTCTTGGCTGTCCATGGTATTCTCGGGAGTCTTCTCCAGCACCAAAGTTCAAAAGCATCAATAGTCTTCCTATCCTGCTTCTTCAAAGTCCAACTTTTGCTAACATAGAGTGTCACAGGGAACACCATTCCCTGCATAACTCTGATCTTTGTAGGAATCAACATCCTGGTTTATGGTGCTTGCTTGTGGAAATAGTGGCTATAACTCAGAACTATCTTATACCTGTGGTTTTCTAAGATCAAGGGTGTTATATAATTCAGCTCAGACAGATATTTTGATGGGGAAATCTAAAATGGTTTTGCTCAGAGTGGCAATGAAACTGTCTGGATTCTGTCACCTCAAATTACATTCTTGAATGACAATCTCATCAAAAAGATAGGGGAAGAGAGAATAAGTTTCACAGAGAAAATTAAATGATAGGGATAAGTGGTCTGGCCTCGTAATGTGTAAAAATTCTACAGAAAGTGATAAAGCATTTAATGCACCATTGATTGCAATGAAACGAGTCATTTTTATTTTAAAAACAAATAAAATTATTTTATTTAATTTGAGTTCAGCCAAAAAAGTGCAGTGTATGAACCAGGTTAAATGTTTTTTTGAAATGAGAATTGTGTTTTCCCTCAGATTTTAAAACTCTGTACTCATGGCAAAAATCACACATTGTGGATTATGGATGCTTGAAAAAAACTTCCTATGTGTGTTCTTGTGCAACATGATCTGGTCAGTTTCTCCTAGAGCAGTGTTTCTCAACCTCAGCAACTTTAAGATGTGTGTACTTCAACATGGCTGGCTGGGGAATTCTGGGAGTTGAAGTCCACACATCTTAAAGTTGCTGAGGTTGAGAAACACTGTCCTAGGGCATGCAACAGGCTGAAAGCTGTTCTTGATGCCACTTTGCAGTGATATTTATAAAGTGGGAAAGGCTGCCTTAAATATACAGGCAGACCTGGATGTCTTTTTCTTGGATTTCTGGAAGGAATTTGATAGTGGATTGCTTAAAAAGTATGCACTGTTTCAGGTGTAAAGGAAGAAAGGTGCTTCAGAGTAAGCAAGGATATGAACAGAAGACCTGTTGGTAACTCCTTAAACTGCAGAGAGTAGTTGTGCAGTCCCAAGAAAAGACACAGCTGCTTGAATGAGTTGCCAACAGGTTCTATCTGCATGCCCCTGCATTGTCCAAAACACCTTTTCACTTTTGTATCTAAAGCACAGCACAGCACAGTCCTAATACTAATACTATTTTGCCTGCAGCCAGTGACACCCCTAAGCCACATTGACGGATAGCACCACCTCCCACCCATGCAAAGATTTGCATTTTTAGAGTGATTTGGAAGGAAGGTTGGCATTGGAGCCCCATAAGATTTGGCACCCCAGTCCATACTCAGTCTTAGCCTAAAGTGGGCCCTGCCTGCACCTGTTCGATGACATTTTAGCTGGTCTTGGACTTCCATGTAGAAACATGGCAGACTAATACGTCTCCATGAAGTAGCAGGGAAGAACGACAGCCGGGCGATATGCCCAGGCTAACGGAGCTTCTCCAGACAAGGAGAAGCCATGAGATCGCCCACATGAGCTCTGGGGGTGACAGGCCCAGCCCAAGAACGACCAAGAACCAGTCCAGCCAAACTTCAGTTCTTTATTTGCTCACACCGTATAGACAGAATCTTGCCAGACTAAAGCTACACTACCTAACCTAAGGGGAAATAACCTGGGAAGGCTCTAGGGCAGGGCTATTCTGAACCTCTTATTTTTCCCATAACCGCCTCCTGGACTATGTTTCCTCTCATCTTGTCCCCCTTCTTGGAATGTGCTCCCTCCTTCCTGAGAACCAGCGGCACTGCTGAAATCCACCACGGGGTGGGAGGCAGCTCCTTGTGAGGAAGCCCACAGGGTCCAAAGGGACCCTGTGGGTGACCTACGAGTAGAGCACCAGGAGCCGTGGGAGAAGACATCATCCTCACAGCCTCATGCGAAGCCTGTTTAAAGGACACTGGGTCTGCTTGATCCACTTTCTAAAGCACATTTCAATGGAGCAAATTTAAAGTGTGAAGAGACCTTCAGAGCAGCAGAGTACCTAATGTCGCCTGGGTGAGTGTACCTTCGATCTGTGAAAGATTAAAGTAAAAAGGGAGGAACCAGTTACAAAGATTTTAAAAAGAATTAAATGCAAAAAGCTTGCTGGGATTTTGAAGCAAGAAAGTAAAAAAACAAAAAAAAAATGAACCAAAGGGACAGTTAAATTTGGAATATTGCCTTATTTGAAGTATTTTTCGAATGAAATAAACTGACAATATCTCTATCTATCTATCTATCTATCTATCTATCTATCTATCTATCTATCTATCTATCTATCTGTGGGAAAGAAGAACATTTAAATTTGTTAAGGAAGCTGATTGGCTTCCTTAACAAATTTAAACATTTTTCTTTCCCACAGTTGTTGATGGTTGATCCTAAAAGGCAGAAGCTCTCCACCACTTCGATATCTTCATTGTCAATTCTAAGGCTGGTTGTTATACCTGCTGTCATTAGTTTGGTCTTCTTTATATATAATTATAGTACCATTTTTTGCTCCTTGACTTTTATTACTAGGACATAAAGATCTTTTGCATTTTTTGGCTATTAGGGTAGTGTCATCAGCATAGCACAGGTTATTGATGTTTCTTCCTCCAATTTTAAAACCACACTTATCTTCTTCCAATCCAGCTTCCCTTAATATAATATTCTGCATATAGGTTGAATAAATAAGGGGGAGTATACAGCCTTGTCTCATTCCTTTGCCAACCTGGAGCCAGTCTGTTTTACCATGTTCTGCCTGTATTGTGGCTTCCTGACCTGTATATAAGTTTCTCATGAGGACAATGAGACATTGTGGGATTCCCATTTTTCTGAGCGTGTTCCACAGTCTGATACCAGTCGATCTCAATTCACTGATGTCTAAGATGTCAATTTGTAGTTGTTTCATTTCATCTTTCACTGTGTTGAGCTTTCCCATGTTCATTCTTCTTACGTTCCACATTCCTACTGGACTTCTATCTTACCAAGTCACCAAGGACTCCACAATTCTATCTTTGCAGCTTCAGATCTTCTTTTCCTGTATGGCAACATCAGCAACTAGACGTCCCAAAGGCTTTAATCTAGCCACATCATAAGCACCATGAGTATTCCAAAAGATCCTCAGGTCTTCCTCAGTAGCATGTTGAGCACCATTCGACCTGAGGGGCCCATCATCCGGCACTATATTGTAGATCATTTTAAATTTTCTATCCATGTGGTTTTCTTGATAAAAATACAGGAGTGGTTTACCATTGCCTTCTCCTGTGCAGTATGAAGTGATGCCTTTGCCATTGTCACTAAAGTGATCATCTGCCTCTGGCATCTTCCTATATTGCTGCTGCCAATATAGGTCCCTGCTTGCTTTAGCCAGGCGGCTGGGATCACCTTCTCGCTTTGGGTGACCCTGCTGGGAATACAGTATATACTTTTGGGATACACTCCCAGCATTCATTCATTCTTTCTTTCTTTCTTTCTTTCTTTCTTTCTTTCTTTCTTTCTTTCTTTCTTTCTTTCTCTCTCTCTCTCTCTCTCTCTCTCTCTCTCTCTCTCTCTCTCTCACTTACTTACTTACTTACTTACTTACTTACTTATCAATCATCATACTTATATCCCACCCATCTCCCCCACAAGGAGGGACCCTGGGCGGTTCTTCTTCGCTCATACCTCCCTTGAATGCACAAACACACATACCCGCCACGATGAGGCAGCACTTGCAGACTTGACCAGGAAGAGGGAACTTGGGTAGGAGAATTAATAACATTGTACAGTAAAAGCTAGGAAAGTTCAAAGGTACATAGTAATGGGGGGGGGGAATTAAAAACGTTCTGCCATTGCTCTCCGATATGGTAGCAGGGGTTGTTTTGTACATTGAACCATACAAAGGCCTATCATACATTTTCCATCTCCCTGAATACCTTGTCAGTGTAGAATTCATTTGGATTTGAATGACTACTTTAATACAGGTCACAGACCCACCAACCGTAATAGAATAAAAACAAAAAGTTAACCCACAGTAAAATGAGATAAGAAAATGAACAAAAAGGCAAAAAGATACAGTAAAATAAAGTAAGAATGATGTAAGATTCTAAAGTTCTACACAAGATTCTGTTCCACATAGTACACCCTCAAATCAATCCAAAATTAATTTGCCATTAGTAAAGCACAAGTTCTGCAGGCTGCAAATGCAAACTTAGCAACAGTTTGTATTTTATTAGGTTCTTTCTCTGCCAGAAAAGATTTACGTAAAATTCATCTGGAAATTCATAAGAACTAGTTGTTGAGCAGAGATCTAGGGCAGATGTTCTCAGATTGTGGATTTGAACCCACCACTGGATCTCTGCATTGCTCACATTTCTGCTTGCCTTCAGTCAAACAATGAAAAATGGGTTGCAGACAGACAGCCTAACAATGTTGGGAAGATTAAAGGTGTTTGGGAGATGAAAGGGTGATATTGATTGCTCTTCCAAGAAATTCTTTTCTCATGCAAGCTGTTAATGTTTCTTTCAGTCACCATAGCTTCGTTCTTTGGCCCTGGACATGCTTACCGTTATTTGGTGAAAAGCTGGCCGGAGTAATTTTTGTAGCCATCTCAAACAGATCCCGGGAACAGAAAGTTTGAGAAGCCACAAACAAGGACATCCAAGATTGAAGCTCTTTAACAAAACCGTGCATGTTTTCCAGGGTTTGAATAAGTCTCCTTTGTTCCCTATGTTTTATACTCTACGGAGAGCTCACGTACTGTGTTCGTGGACAGCATTTGTTTTTCTGGCAAGTTTATTTTCACAGCAATATTCAGCCCCAAATTAGAATATTTCCTTTCCCGATAGAGCTGAATTTATTAAGAAAGAAGCATACTGCATTGAGACAATGCCCAGTGGGTAGGTTATTATTACAAATGACACATTTGCCAATGAGACCTCAAGAAACCAGGTTAAATAGACTACAGGAACTTTTTATTTCTTCCAACATGTGTTTTAAGAGGAGGAAATGGACCAAGCGAAACAGGACATGCTTGTCTTATTAGAGTGGGCAAGGTAGCACCTCAAACAACTAACTATTCATGATCCAAATGATTTGGGATCATCTCTGACAGGAAAGGGGAGCATCTCTACCTCCCTCCCTGTCTGCTAATCAAGAGCTGGTCCTATTATTTTTCTGATATTGTTATGAGGTTGTCAATTGGGATTACACCCAATATGTTCTCATAAATCCTTAATGCAAAGATGATGACAATGGGAGTGACACGTTCTTGAGAAGTCAAAGCCAACTGAACCTTCTAACACCATTCTTAGAGACTACTAAAAACCAGGGGGATTCGCAAATTGGGAAACATTTTTAATTGGGAAAAATGTTGGTTCATCCGGCTGCTGTTCAGAACATGTTACTTTCTCCACTCCCAGGACCTGATGGATGGAAAAACAATCTAACTTTTGGGACTTATTTTTTAAATCGAATGGTGCTGTTTCTTCCTTTGGAAATTCACTAAGCACTGATGGGGAAAGTATGTAGAGGTTTATACTCTTCATATTCCTCTTTTTATACATGTTTTTGTATGATATATTTCGTTATTGCAAAATAATGGGAGGGAGGGAGTTTTAAAGGAAACTTGGAGATTTAAGGGAAGGAACCTATCAGTGAAATTCATTAAATGCAGTTTATATTAGGGCTGTGCACTGCTTTGGATTCAATGCCGAAAAGTGCTTCAGAGCACATAGGGGCACTAATGTAGCACCTGTCTGCAACTGTTTAAAGCAGCTGCATCTTTCCCCAGAATCATGCAGTTACTCCCCCCCCCCCATAGCTGATATGTGATCCTTGGAAAAAGACATGGCTGCTTTAAAGCATAGCAGATAGGTGTGATATCCCCCCCTCCTTAATTGCCCCTTAAAAATTATCCCATCTCCAGTGTCAGAATCTAGTCCTACAACTGCACATTTTGCATTTATAAATGAAGCATCCTGAGGAGCTACAGAGGTGTTGCTATGGCAATCAAAATAATGGATTTTTGATAGACTTATTGAGCAAGGCTTTTTCTCAAGGGATGGGCATCAGTGAGCTGAAAGTCAAAAATGATAAACATTACTGGCACGGATGAAGGGCTGCCTCGAGTCTGATGGCAGAGGTAGACAAAACCGGCCAAAGACTGTTGAAGACTCCACCAGTAATTCCCAGTGACATCTCCCCTTCTTGTATGTTCTTATGGTCTATGATTTTTCTAGCACAGTAGAAGCAGAAAACTTTGATCAGTGAAAGATGTCAGTATTATTTTGAATTATATTGCAAAATTATGGAATCAGGTCATTTTTTAAGGAATATTGGTTATACCAGGCATGGGAAATAGTCAAGAGAATTATATTGAGAGATTGGAAAAGTGCTATTACCCTGGATATCAAAGACTGGATTTAAAAAATATGTAATTTATCCATTTTTGAAAAGGCCATTTTTTTCTACTAATCAAAAATGATACAATATATTTCCCTTTGGCATAACTTTCATAAGATTTTACAAAAATAGACAAATGTTTATGCTCAGTTTGGTACACTGTTATTAAATGATTAAATGAATAGGTGATAGATGATTTGTATCAATTTAGTAGAATATTTTTTTAGATTTTTCTGTTTATTTTATTTTATTTTTGTTTGTTTTGTTTGCACAACCAATTAATTTGTTGGGTAATACTATTTTTCTTTTCATTTATTTTTATATACAGGTTTCTCTGTGTTTCTTTGATAAAATGGTAATACTTTTCCTCTTTAAAATGGCAGTACTTATGCAATAGTAAAAGAAATTCTTTGCTCTGAGGCATTATCTGAAAATGGACTTCGTTTATGACCTTGGGGTCTAAGAAATCTAGAGATAATATTTCCCTCTGTCTTTCTTGAGAAATTTCTCTAGCATTCTAAGGGGAAAAAACTGGGCAGAAGGATCCCTACTTTACCTTATATGATTAAACTTATACTGCCAACTTACCAAGGTCTTGCAGAGATTTAAAATAAAACACCAAAATTAAAACCAGCAATATTAAAAGCAATTAGAAATGAGTATTAAAAATTAAAGTTAATCCAAAAGCCTGTTTTAAAAGGGGTGTTTTGGGGTCTTTTAAGTATCATCAGAGGTTATATTCCTCAACGTAGTAGAGCATGTGTTCCAAAAACATGGGGTGGCTGTAGAGAAGGCTTGACCCTAAGTTGCCATGAGATGAAGCCTCAACAAGTATAAGTGAACTGCCATGGGTGATTTCATTGATCAGATAGAAAGAGATGTCCTGTCTAGTAGTCTGGACATATGCCATATACTGTAGGACTTAAAAGGTAATAACCAGCAGTTCATATTTGGTCTTGAAAACAAATCAGCAACCAGTACAATATTTTTGGAATAGGTTTGATGTACTAGAGTTCTTCTAGAGACCAACTTGACAGCTGACTTCTATGCCAGCTGAAATTTCTGAACAAGACACAAGGATAGCCTTACAAAGAGTACACTACAATAACGAAGCCTGGAGCTAACTTCTGTCACCACCATTTTTGGTCATTTCTTCCAGGAACGTCTGTATTTGATATATCTGAAAGGCTACTCAAGGGTCTTCAAGCAGAGAGATCCAGAAATATCTCCCAACTACATAAGACTTCCTTTTGGGACAATGTAATCCCATTCATGACAGGAAAGTCTACTGCTTCTCTGAATCTGTGATCCCATATAATGAACAGCTGAAATTGATATCAGTTTATTAGCCTTTATCCAATCCACTACTGATTGCAGGCAAGCATTTGGTGGAGCTACATCACCACCTGAAGATGTGACACAGAAATAGTTGCAAACGATTACTATGCTGATAGCATCCCATTTCACATGTCAGGTGATCTACCCAAACAATTCCATGTAGATACAGAAATGCATTGGATACAGTACAGAGCCCTAAGGAACACCATATAATAGATTCAACTCCAAGGCAACTATGTCCAAGCAACACCAATTGAAAACCACCTGAGTGATAGGAACAGACTTCTTTGTTGGCTACCTTCAGGCTGAAGCTAGACAGCTGTCTATCAGAACAGAAGCATAGCCCTGCAGGATCAGGCCAAGACCTATCTTACACTAGTATTTTGTTTCTCACAGTCACCCATCAGATGCTTCTGAGATGTTCACCAGCAGGAGATAGAGACAGGCCTAGCCCCTACCTTGTTATTTCTTAGAAGGGTGAAGAGTCTTTTGTAGAGTGTTTGGTGAGAAGGATTTTTAACTGAATAGCAGCATCTGGGATACAATATTAGGAATGTTATTTTTAATTTTTGTAATGGTTGTATTGTTTTGTCTAAATCACCTGGAGGCTGGGAAATCAGGTGGCATATACATTTTTAATAGATTGATAGATGAGATAGATAGTCTGTCTGTCTGTCTGTCTGTCTGTCTGTCTGTCTGTCTGTCTGTCTGTCTGTCTGTCTATCTATCTATCTATCTATCTATCTATCTATCTATCTATCTATCTTCCAAATGATAGATTTGGATTAGATTTATCTATCTATCATCCAAATGATTAGGGACACTGTTCCTCTGCAACTGATACTTGGAAGCATGCTTCCTCCAGTCCAAAGGTGACATGGCATCTTCTTTTTGTCTTTGTTTCTTTAATTTTTTATTTTATTCCATCAACATTACAAGTTTGCAACATTTGAAATGTTTAGATAACACCCCATTGTTACACCTTATTACTATATGGTGTATGCCTGATGCGGCAAAATTGCAAATCAGCCCTCTGTATATTTAAAGTTTGAATTCTATCCATGATTTTTCAACCATAGCAATACACCATACCTTTCAATGCCATTTTGCAATTGTTAAATTGCCTGAAAGTTTCCATTGTTGACTTCTTATACATTTGGTGGCTAGGAGTAAGACTTAGATAAGTTCTTCATTCATCAGTTTAGCATTCTGTCCCTCAAATTGTGGAATATTTACCCAGGTAACATGAAGTCTTTAAAACCAATAGATCTTGATAATCCTGTTCTCCATTAATTTATTCAATCCTCTTTCAAAGCCATCCATGTTAGGGGCCATTACAGGGTTTGTGATGCTGAGGTTCACAGCTTATGTGCTCTACAAAGAGACCTTTTGTCTATTCTTAATCTCCTTCCAGTCAGATTCATGGATGACCCTGGGTGGTAGGATTTGAAGAGAGGAATGAAAACTTCTCTTTGCTCACTTTACTTAATGCCATGTATGGTTTTATACATTTAGTCCCCTTCTGTCATCTTTTCATCAAGCTAACGAATCCCAAGTATTCTAGCCTACTCTCGTAGGGAAAGTATAGAAACCCTCTGATCATTTTGGTTGCCCTCTTCTAGGCACTTTTGAGTTTGGTGATATATCCTTTTTTAAATATGGTCACCAGAACTGTAAACGGTACAGGTAGTCCTCGCTTAATTATCATTCATTTAGTGACAGTTTGGACTTACGACAGCACTGAAAAACTGACTTGTGGCCGGTCCTCGCACTTATGACCGTCACAGCACAGCACAGTCACGTGATCGCAATTCGGGCACTTGGTAACCGGTTCATATTTACTGGTTCACAGTGACCGTAGCTGTGTCGCACAGTCACATGACTGCCGTTTTTGACCTTCTTTGCAACTTCCAGCAAGCAAAATCAATGGGGAACCGTGTGATTTGCTTAACGGTCATGTGATTCACTTAACGACCGCCGCAAAAATAATGATGAAATCAGGTCAGATTTGCTTAATGACTGCACTGATTAGCGACCAAAATTCCGGTCCCAGTTGTGGTCGTTAAGCAAGGACTGCCTGTATTCCAGATGCAGATATACAGTACCTATGTTGCCTAAGGATATTACAATGTTTGCAGTTTTAGAGATGCTTTACTTTGGATCCCTGTACTGAGCAGGTGATTGGATCCAAAGGTCGAAATTGCGCCTTCCAAGCTGATGATGCTATGGGAGGTACCTCTAAAAGTCCAGTTCTCAGCTAATAGTCATTGGTGCCTCGGTGAGATGGTGAGATATACAAGAAGATTGACACAAAGCTAGCGGTTTGTAAGGCCTGGCTTCATAAAGCTTGTAGTAAATAGTAGGCAAAGGGCCAGCAGGATGTTTTGTGCATAGACACCATAATCAAGTTCCGCTAATCACTGTAATTAATTAGTCACTTTCTGGCACCCTGATTGTTTCGCTCCGTTTGGGTGATTTTTCAATTCATTTTACCCTTTGTGTGCTTCTCTGCTTAGTCATAACAGAACAAAGAATCATCTCCCCAATCTGCATATGTGCATTTCATTTCTCCTCATTTCTTCATTCATTTGCGTGCCCACTCAGTGCTCTCATGAGCAAATTCAGTACTCTGCCTGTTCCGCATTCCGTTCTTGACATTCTCTTTTCCAAACTCAACCCATCAAGGAAATGGGGGAAAGGATGTCACTAATTAACTTCCTTCAAAAACAAAAACCCTCTAACATTACTTAGCCCTTAACGCAGATGAATTCTGATTAACTCATAATACTTTCACAAAATACTTTTTGTAACTGAAAGTTGTTTAGCTTTGACGAAAGCAGAACGATCAGCCTGGAAGAAATCTAGGGTCCCACCAACCTGCCACAGACTGTAGCAAAAATTAATGTCATATCCCCATTAACAGTTCACATTCCCCCTGCTCTAGTTGGTATTGTTGGGGGGAGAGAGATCTACCCTAGGCTCTTTATGTGGGGTACCTCAGGGCTCAGTTTTCTCACTTCCCTTATTCAACACCTACATGAAGTAAATGAAGTCATCCAGCAGGTCATCAACCAGTATGCTGATTGTACTCAATCGTGTATCTCTGCCCCATGTCAGACGAGTGAAGCTGTTCAGGTGCTTTCCCAGTGGGATGGGGAGGAACCGACTGTGACTTCACTCAAGCAGGGAGTGGCTTTGGGGTTTGGGGTCACCTGGATCTGCAGAGTTGCTGTTTTTAATTCTCAATGGGTTAGCGCTCCCTCAGACAGAGTTAATGTGCAATTTGGGGGTCCTCCTGGTCTCGTGGCCCCTGCTCAAAGAGCAGGTGGCAGATGTAGCCAGGAAGGCCTTTGCTCAGCTTCATCTGGTGCACCAGTTGTGCCTTTTCCTAGATCAGGGGCCCTTCAGACAGTAACTCATGCCCTGGTCACTTTGTGGCTTGACTCCTGCAATGCGCTGTGCATGGGGCTGCCCTTGAAGACCACCCGGAAGGTTCAGCTGGTCCAGAATGTAGCAGCATGGGCAGTTTTGGGAGCCACACAGTTCACCATGTTACACCACTGCTGTATCAGCTGCATTGGCTCCTAGTTTCTTTCTGGGTGTAATTGCAGATTCTGATGATCAAATGCTGCATGGGACAGGGCCAAGTTATTTAAGGGACTACCTCCCTGAGGACATCTACCTGTTCCACTAGTATGGATAGGGAGGGCTCACTCCAGGTCTCCTCTCTTAAATGTTATCTGGTGGGACCTAGGTGTGAGGCTTTTCCATAGTTGCACCCATCCAGTGGAACGGTCTCCTCCTTGAGACACGGAGCACCCCTACCCTCCTTGCCTCCCAGAAGGCGACTAAGACCCAACTCTTCCCTCAAGCTTTGAGTCAGGATAGCCCAGCATTGCTTGTGTTTTTTGAGAGGATACTGTTATGGCACTGATGATCTGTTTTAATCTTGTGTTTTCATTATTTGTATGTTTGTTAGCTGCCTGGGGTTGTTTCATAAAAGATAGGTGGCTATATAATGTTTTCAAATAAATAAATAAAGAGAGTCACAGAGAGTAGGCAGTATACAAATATTTGTAATAATAAACAATGGATTTTTTTAAAAAATGCCACAGAATGGATTCAGCGCAGAGCAACAAAAATGACTAAGAGTTTGGCAACTAAATCCTTAGTTAGAGGATCTCTCTTATAAGGAGACACCTGGGGTAGTAGCCTTGAGAAGCGAAGACTAGGGGGGAAATGCTAGTGTTTCAAATATCTGAGAGGTGTCACATAGAATAAGACCACAAATGCAGGTACCATAATAATTCGGGACATGGAATAATTACCTTAAATGCCAGGAGAGTTGACTGTGGTCACTTGTTAGGGGGAAAAAACCTGCTGTTTTGACCATGGACCCAGTGGAGATGTGTCCAAGCAGAGACAGGGAAGCCATCTCCCAAGAATACATGGATGGGGATACTAGTCATGGCGTGGAGAAGGTAGTCCTAATGGCTCCTCCCAATTTTGTATTTCAACCAATTTTATCCAGGATTGTTCCTTGGACCTTGATAAATACCCTTGGCTTTGACCTCAAATCCAACCACTCTTTGGTATCAATCTGGAATTAATTTCTCTCGTACAAATGCTTTCACCAAATATTTGCTATAATCTTTGAATGTTTGCTGTCACTATTTAACATGGGATGGCGTTTCATTTCAGGTATTTGACAACTGTTCTTATTTAATAGTTAGCATCTAATGTTCATTCTTGCTTGAGAGCGTTTCTTAATGTTTTACCACTGAGGGCTTATGAAAATTCATAATTCTGTTAAGTGGAAGGAGAGAAATGAGCGTGCTACTGTATATGCTGATATGCGAATTTTCATGGCAAATATGAGTTCAACTGAATGCACAATCTGTGTTATTACAGTATTATTTTTTTATGGATACTAGATAGCAATATCATCCTCCAATATATGCAGTGCTGCTGCATTGATCGGACCTTATTGCACTTGTTCATCAATATTAAACTGAAAAGTTCATTTTAGATGACATTTTGGGTTAGCACTGATTTTCACATTTGCTACATCGTGATTGCCTTTCACTTGGAGAAAAAAAGATGATTTATTTGACCATTCATTTCTAAGATTTATGGGCTGTCCTTCATCAAAATTTATGAACTTAAGAATTAAGAGTTATATTATTAAAATCAGGTCATTTTTAAAAAAGGTGACAGGAGAAGATGGAAAGAGAATACGATTTCAATCTCTGAAGAAGCTGTAGCAGAAAAATAGAATAGAGGGTGAAGATTACATCTCTGCATCCCCAAAGACAGGGACTGGATTTAAAGGGCTAAAGAATCATAAGAGAGCATTACATTCAAATATCAGGAGTGACTGTGAGATGATAAGAGAAGTTTGACAATGGAAAGGAGAGGTACTGTATTTGCATCACTGAAGTTCAGGGTTAAGCAATCTTGAAGCCATACCCAGCCCCCAAATCCCTATTTTGGAGTCCCAGAGTTATTTTTGCTATTACTAAAAAATCACTGCCATAGTTTCACACCAGTTGGGGTAAGACATACACCAAAGCCATTACATTTAGGCTTTAATATACTTTGGGAAATAAAACACTCTCACCAAACTCATCCCAACATGGGGGGGGGGGGGAGAAATCTGATCCTGTGCACACTACAACATTTCTCTGTCTCTGTGATCCTTATCTTCTTGCCAATGTCCCAAAGCTTGTCCGTTCCAGCTGTGGGTGGCTGAATGGCATTTACTGAGCCATTCTAGGGGAGTGACATAGTTTCTGGTTTTCTTGCATTAACATAACACATGGACGTTCCTCTTCATCTCCCTAAATCCATGATTTGGGGTGGGGGGGCCTCAAAAAGTCATTTTCAAATATTGGAGCCATTTTTTTTCAACCCAGGGATGACATGAATAATTTCTGAGCTTTTGTTGTCAAGCTTGGAAAGGCTGGCCAAATCACAACAAGATTATAGCAGAAGGCCTTTCATTCTCTAAATTTACTTCCAGGCTTTTACAAAAGAATGTCCACTGCAGCAGAGATTATTATTGTCAAGGAGAGTTTAAAAGTGTGCAAAACAATGTTAAGCTGCTTGTTCTTTTGGGGTTTTGTTCTGTCTGGGGCTGAGAGTAGATCTAGATTTAACTTAGGGTAGATTTTTTAGGTCCCCATCAATTATGTGGCTTTGGCTGCTACAACTAGAATTTTGGAAATGTGTCTGTGGAACGATATCAGTATGTGGAATGGCAGCCAGAATGTGTCACTGCAAGAAGCACATTGAAGGTATAGTAAAATGGAGGCAACCTTTCCAAGGAGGATTTTGTAAAGGAAATAAAAGATTCCTGCTGAATCCTTAAAAAACAGGAGACATGTCAAAATGGCGGAAATCACTTCCCTTTTTCATTAATACCATCCTTGCCTATTTCCTAAACAAAAGATGGGGAGAAAAGTTGATCATTATGAGACTTGTAGATTTAATATTTTTCCTCTTTCAGTTGAGTTTCAAGCAAGATTTTTCTGAAAGTGGAGTCCTTGGTGCTCTCTGAGCTTGGTTGTTTGCTTGCAGACGTTTCATTACCCGACTAGGTAACATCATCGGTACGAGTGAGTGTGGGGTTTGCTCCCTGTTTATATACAGTAGCTTGCCTTGCCAGTGTTGGTGGGGCTGAGGTTTTCTCCTTGGTAGTTCCTTGATTAGGGTATTGTCTTGTGATTGATTGCTTGTCTGCTTGATTGTTTGTCTCCTTGGTAGTTCCTTGATTGGGTATTGTTTTCTGCTTGATTGTTTGTCTTGTGTTAATCCCTGCTTGACTGGGTGTTGGCTGCTGGAGAGGATGTGTTCTGGTCTTTCCAGTTGAACAGTTTCCCAGCTGAAAACCAACAACCAAGTTGAACGCAAACAACCAAGCTCAGAGAGCACCAAACTTTATGCCTTAAGCTGGATGGAAGCAAAATATATGGACGAAAAGGGTCAAAAGCTGTCCTTTGTACACTCTGAATAATATAAAGGATTTTTAAAGAAAATCCCCGGGGGTGCGGGAGGGAATGTAATAAATGTAAACTTGAATGTAAGTCAGCAAGTACAGTGTCCTTGTTTCCTGACCATCTGAAATTTTAAAACCGAAGAGACTTCTGTCACAAATGTAGGAGTCTTCCTCAGCAAGTGGAGTGGAAAATCAGATTTGACCTAATAATGCTTAAAGCAACGCAGGGCAAGTTTCCATCTGACTGAATCTGAAGAGAGAGCTGTCAAAAGTGATGAGTCCATTCAGCATATTTGCGTGGTTTTTCTTGCCCTTCGCTGGGTAGATCATGCGAATTCATTAATATCAATTAGCATGAGATGGCTTCATTTATTAAAATGAGTTGGGTAGAAGAATTAGGATTCTGTGGCATGGCTTCCGTATTTCGTTTTGTGTTTAAACAATAACAGATGTGTGGAGTCCTTGGTGCTCTCTGAGCCTTGTTGTTTTCTTGCAGAGGTTTCATTGCCAGGCTAGGCAACATCTTCAGTGCGAAAAGGGAGTGGGACTTGGTCTCTGTTTATATACCCTGGCTTGTCCTGCTTATGTTGGTGGAGGTGTTGTTCTCTCCTTAGGAGTTCCTTGATTGGGTTGTTGTTTGCTGCTTGGTTGATTGACTGAGTTAATAGTTCCTTGATTAGGGTATATTGTGCTGTTTCATTGTTCCTCTGGTTACATCTTGGTGTTAATCTTTGCATATCTGGGTGATGAGTGCTGGCAAGGAGGTGTTCTGGTCTTCTGGCTTTTCTATTGTCTCTTATGAATGATATGTAAATGTTGTTTACCTCTATGTGTCTGTTGATGGCTGCTCTGTCTGAGTGCCAAGCTTCCAGGAATTCTCTAGTATTTTTGGATTTGGCTTGGTTTAAGATGCTTCCTGGCAAATAGAAGGGGAAGAAATGGAAGCAGTGACAGAATTTATTTTCTTGGGCTCCAAGATCACCGCAGACGGTGACTGCAGCCATGAAATTAAAAGACGCTTGCTTCTTGGGAGGAAAGCTAATGCGAAGAGAGGACTCACTGGAAAAACCCTGATGCTGGGAAAGACTGAAGGCAAAAGGAGAAGGGGACGGCAGAGGATGAGATGGTTAGATAGCATCACCGATGTAACGAACAGGAATTTGAGTAAACTCCGGGTGACAGTGGAGGACAGGAAGGCCTGGCGTGCTATGGTCCATGAGGTCACGAAGAGTCGGACATGACTAAACGACTGAACAACAACAACAAAAGATGCTCACATCTTACAATTATAATATAAATACACACACACACACACACACACACAATACACACACACACGCAATATATATATATATTGAGCTACAATCCTGAGCTACAAATATTCTCTTTGATTAATAACAGTTGGATACAAGGCAGTAATGATTTGTCAGCCCCACTAGGTAGATCAGACAAAAAAATCAATTCCATAGGAAGGGCTAAAGCTACTTTTACAACCATTCATTTACTGACAGTTCAGACTTAGAACGGTGCTGAAAAAAACAACTTACGACCGCTCCTCACACTTATGACCGTTGTGGCATCCCTGCACTCACGTGAACACGATTTGGGTGCTTGGCAACTGGTTCGCATTTATGACCATTGCAGCGTCCTGTGGTCACGTGATCACCATTTTCGACCTTCCTGTCCTGCTTCTGGCAAGCAAAATCAATGGGGAACCGCATGATTCAGTTAATGACCATGTGGTTCGCTTAATGCCCACAGCGATTCGCTTAATGGCCAACGCAAAGAAGGTTGTAAAATCGGGTCAGATTCACTTAATGACTGCTTTGCTTAGCAACCAAAATTCTGGTCCCAATTGTGGTCGTTAAGCGAGGACTCCCTGTATTGAAATGGGCTATAATAACAGAATCCAGAAACCTTGTACTCCAGTGAATTAGGGAGATGTCTGTCTGAGCCACTTCCAAATGTTATCAGGACATTCTGGACTTAAAATATATTTTACCTCTTCTCGCCTTGGGAACGGAGCTTGCATACCTCTGTCACTGTCCTCACTCACCACATGGTTACACTTTCTTTCATCCTTCTCCCTCTCTTTGTCAAAACTATAAATCTATGTCTTGCATTTGGACACTTTGGAGATTTGTGGGAGATAGTGAGGCCAGCTCAACCCTTACACAGACTGAGGCCATGTTGTAGAGATAAGGATAGAAGTAGGATTAGGGATAGGGATAGGGATCTACTGTATATGTTTTACTACCAGGGAATCTGACAGTTGTGAACATTTGTTGTCTCAGCTTCCTCTGCCAAAACACAATTGGCTTGTAATGGAGATGGGGGTGGGCTTGACTTGCAGGGGATAAACCTTGTGCTACACTGATTTTCCACATGCTTCCTTCCCTGGGCAGGAGATAAAGTTATATTGAACTGGAGCAACAACAACAACAAAACCTTAATATATTGGAAGCGTGAATCCAATGACACTGACTTTTCAGCACCTCATGACCTGCAGAGTACAAGGGGGCAAAAAATAGAGATTTAAGGATTTCTGAGGTCACTTCCTTCTGCCTGAATTCACAGGCGTGTGCACGCGCGCGCGTGCGCGCACACACACACACAGCGCATATGATCATTGACTCCCCTTAGTTGGAAGTAGCTCGCTAGGTCCAAGACTATGCCTTTCCCTATATTGTATTTCTCTAAATAAATCTCTTTTCTGTTCTAGTTATATAAAGGCATTTTTTTTAAAACCAAGGCTTCATTTTTCCTTTGGATTTTCAATTCCAAGGGCTGTGAGAGCATGGGAGATGCAGCAACATTATCACAACAGAAGGGGTTCATCTTTGGTCCTTTTTTAGGGGTTGGAGTTGTTGCAAAAAAAAAAAAAAATTAAACCTTGCACCAAACATTGTCTTTGTTGCATATATCTTTATGATCTTAAAAGAATATGAAAAACTGGATTTTAAAAGCCAAGCCTAAAAGTTTTTTTTTCTGTGGGCTCCAGGAGAGCACATGTTTGCTCCCCGCTCAGGAATGTTAATTGCTGGTGCCTCAAAGTCTATTTGTTTAGCCATTTAGAGATTTACCTGATGGTTCTTCCCAAATAAAGTGATAAGTTGCCTAGGTGATTGGTCACATGCCAAGCCCTGTCCAATCAGGTACTGCCAAGTAGTGGTAAAAGCTTTAAATTGTAAATCTGCCTTTTGTCTTCGTTACCTTGTTGTTATCTCTCTGCAATGTGAGTGTGGGGCTATGTTAATTAAGCCATGAGCTTCTCTTCGGCTGAAGAAAGCAAGCTAAGTTACTGTTCTTTGTTTTTAAAATAAAAAGCAACGTTTTTTACTGCAAGCTTTCAGTTCGTTTGTCTCTTAATATTTCTATAACTCTGATCTCACAAATTTTTATAAACTACAAAAGTCTTTAGTCCAAACTGCCTAAATCTTTACATGAAGGATTTGAAAGGTATTTTCTTTAATTTTTTAAAGCAACATGTTCACTGTTTATAATGCATTTTAATATGTTCCTGTTACAGGAAAATGCCCTCCAAAGCTTCAAAACAACAGATGCAATCATTTTGACGGGTGGCAGACCATAATACTTAAGTTACTTACTTTATATTTGTAGAATAAGTTTATATCCTGCCCACAGAGATAAAAAACATTCAAAAGAACATTAGCAAGAATTCTAAAAAGGAATATAAAAGAGCAGCATTAAATAGTTCACCTAAAAATGGAAAAATAAAATAAATAAAAATCCACTTCAGCTCCTATGCCTTGGGTATTCAGAAGAAGGAGTGTGAACATTATCTAAAAATATAGTCTTCTCTGGGTTGGAGCAAATGATACTTCTATTGGTATTTTTGTATGTGTCCCCCCCACCCCCAATGTGTGCTGTCTATGTATATGTGCTGTCTCATCGTGGCGGGTATGTGTGTTTGTGTGTTCCAGGGAGGTATGAGGGAAGAATGCTGGGAGTGTATCCCAAAAGTATATACTGTATTCCCAGCAGGGTCACCCAAAGTGAGAAGGTTATCCCAGCTCCCCGGCTAAAGCAAGCAGGCACCTATGTTCGACAGCAGCAATATAGGAAGATGCCAGAGGCAGATGATCACTTTAGTGACAATGGCAAAGGCATCACTTCATACTGCGTGGGAGAAGACAATGGTAAACCACTCCTGTATTTTTACCAAGAAAACCACATGGATAGAAAATATAAAATGATTGACGATATAGTGCCGGATGATGGGCCCCTCAGGTCGGATGGTGCTCAACATACTACTGAGGAAGACCTGAGGATCTTTTGGAGTACTCATGGTGTTTATACATGGCTAGATTAGAGCCTTTGGGACGTCTGGTTGCTGATGTTGCCATACAGGAAAAGAAGATCTGAAGCTGCAAAGATAGACTTACAGTAGGAATGTGAAACGTAAGAAAAATGAACATGGGAAAGCTCAACACAGTGAAAGATGAAATGGAGTGACTACAAATTGACATCGTAGGCATCAGCAAATTGAGATGGACTGGGATTGGACACTTCCAGTCAAAAGATCATGCTGCTTATTACTTAGGACATGAAAAACAAAGAAATTGTGTTGCTTTGATAGGAAGGGTATAGCAAGAACAATTTTTGGCTACAATGCAATCAGTGATCGAATAATATCGATTAGACTTCATGGACAACCCTTTAATATGACGATCATTCGAGTTTATGCTCCAACCACCGATGCAAAAGAAGAGGAGGCTGATGACTTCTTTGATCAAGTTCAATTTGAAATCAACAGAACATGCAAGCAAGATGTGCTGCTTGTGGTTGCTGACTGGAATGCCAACGCCTTTGAACTTTGGTGTTGGAGAAGACTCCTGAGAATTCCATGGACAGCCAAGAAAACAAACCGATGGATCATTGATCAACCCAGAGTTCTCACTCGAGGTACAAAGGACCAGGCTCAAATTATCCAACTCTGGACACATTATGCAAAGACCCAGCTCTCTGGAGAAGGCTCTGATGCTGGGAAAGGTGGAAGGAAAGAGAAGAGGAGGATGACCAGCAGCAAGGGGGATGGACTCAGTTACAGAGGCAATGGTTACACCATTGGGAGACATGAAAGAACAGGATAGGGATAAATCATCTTGGAGAAAATCTATCTATGTGGTTGCTAGGAGTCAAAAACAACTTGATGGCACATAATCAATCAATCAATATATGTGTGTGAGAAAGATGTATGAATGATTTATATTTAATTGTTAGATGATTTTAATGCAAGGTTTAATGTTAATTTAGTCTTCGTTCTTTCTTGTTTTTCAAATTTTGTTCTCTGTCTTGAGAACAGTAGAGAGGTAAGATGTAAATCAAGTAAGTAAATATAAAAGATTATTAAATTGTCTTTCTTTAAAATCTTCATCAAAAAACTTTGGCCCTATAATATTTAAGAATACAAATGTATTTTATATACTCCCAAATTATACAGGTTTTGTTTCTCTGTTGCTTCTGGTGGGGCAATAGAATGGAAGGAGGTTCTTATATTTTCTTGCTCCCTACACATTTAAGTAAAATTTTTAAAATCCTTTTGATTAACAAAATGAGCATTAACAATGATAAGATATACCAGTTTGGCTACAGTTCCTCAAGTCTAAAATTTAGAAAGATTTCTATGAGTTTGTTGTTGTTCAGTCGTTTAGTCGTGTCCGACTCTTTGTGACCTCATGGACCATAGCACGCCAGGCCTTCCTGTCCTCCACTGTCTCCCGGAGTTTACTCAAATTCATGTTTGTTACATAGGTGATGCTATCTAACCATCTCATCCTCTGCCGTTCCCTTCTCCTTTTGCCTTCAGTCTTTCCCAGCATCAGGGTCTTTTCCAGTGAGTCCTCTCTTCGCATTAGGTGGCCAAAGTATTTGAGCTTCAGCTTCAGTATCTGTCCTTCCAATGAGCAGTCATGGTTGATTTCCTTTAGGATTGACTGATTTGACCTCCTTGCAGTCCAAGGGACTCTTACGAGTATTCTCCAGCACAGAGCTTTCCAAACTGTGTGTGGCGACACAAAAGTGTGTCGCCACACACAGCGTGGTGTGTCGCCACACCACCCGGAAGCGGCGGCGCACGCGTGCACGGCGGCCGCCATGCACGCGCGCGCCACCGCACGCCCCCCGCGCCGCCGCACGCCCCTCCCGCGCCGTCACCGTGCGCGTGTGCGCCGCCGCACGCCGCCCGTGCCGCCGCACGCCCCCCCGCGCCGCCGCCGTGCGCGCGCGTCGCCGCATGCCCCTGCGCGCCGTCGCCGTGCGCGCACGTGTCGCCGCCGCTGCCGCCGCCGCCGGGTGTGTCGCCAGCGGCGGCACTTTGGAAAGCCCTGCTCCAGCACCACAGTTCGAAAGCATCAATTCCTCGGCGCTCAGCCTTCCTTATGGTCCAACTCTCACAGCCATACATTACTACTGGAAAAACCATAGCTTTAACTATACGGACCTTGTCGGCAAGGTGATGTCTCTGCTTTTTAATATGCTGTCTAGGTTTGCCATAGCTTTCCTCCCAAGGAGCAAGCGTCTTTTAATTTCATGGCTGCAGTCACCGTCTGCGGTGATCTTGGAGCCCAAGAAAATGAAATCTGTCACTGCTTCCATTTCTTCCCCTTCTATTTGCCAGGAAGTGATGGGACCAGATGCCATGATCTGAGTTTTTTTAATGTTGAGTTGCAAGCCACCTTTTGCACTCTCCTCTTTCACCCTCATCAAGAGGCTCTTTAGTTCCTCTTCACTTTCTGCCATTAGTGTGGTATCGTCTGCATATCTGAGGTTGTTGATATTTCTCCCGGCAATCTTAACTCCGGCTTGTGATTCATCCAGCCCGGCATTTCTCATGATGTACTCTGCATATAAGTTAAATAAGCAGGGTGATAATATACAGCCTTGTCGTACTCCTTTCTCAATTTTGAACCAATCAGTTGTTCCATGTCCAGTTCTAACTGTTGCTTCTTGAAACCTATCAACCCCTTGACAGGTTTCTCAGGAGACAGGTAAGGTGGTCTGGTACTCCCATCTCTTTAAGAATTTGCCACAGTTTGTTGTGATCCACACAATCAAAGGCTTTAGCGTAGTCAATGAAGCAGAAGTAGATGTTTTTCTGGAACTCTCTTGCTTTTTCCATGATCCAGCGAATGTTGGAAATCTGATCTCTAGTTCCTCTGCCTCTTCGAAACCCAGCTTGCACTTCTGGTAGTTCTCGGTTCACATACTGCTGAAGCCTAGCTTGTAGGATTTTGAGCATAACCTTGCTGGCATGTGAAATGAGCGCAATTGTACGGTAGTTTGAACATTCTTTGATATTGCCCTTCTTTGGAATTGGAACGTAAACTGACCTTTTCCAATCCTGTGGCCACTGTTGAGTTTTCCAAATTTGTTGGCAAATTGAGTGCAGCACTTTAACAGCATCATCTTTTAGGATTTTAAATAGCTCAGCTGGGATACTGTCTTCTCCCCTAGCTTTGTTGTTAGTAATGCTTCCTAAGGCCCACTTGACTTCACTCTCTAGGATGTCCGGCTCAAGGTCAGTGACCAATCCATCGTATTTATCAGGGATATTAAGATCTTTCTTGTATAGTTCTTCTGTGTATTCTTGCCACCTCTTCTTAATCTCTTCTGCTTCTGTTAGGTCCCTGCCATTTTTGTCCTTTATCATGCCCATCTTTGCACAAAACGTTCCCTTGATATCTCCGATTTTTTTGAAGAGATCTCTAGTCTTCCCCATTCTATTGTTTTCCTCGATTTCTTTGCATTGTTCATTTAAGAAGGCCTCCTTATCTCTCCTTGCTATTCTCTGGAAATCTGCATTCAGTTGGTTATATCTTTCCCTTTCTCCCTTGCCTTTTGCTTCCCTTCTTTCCTCAGCTATTTGTAAAGCTTCATCAGTCAGCCACTTTGCTTTCTTGCATTTCTTTTTCTTTGGGATGGTTTTAGTTGCTGCCTCCTGTACAATGTTACGAACCTCCATCCAAAGTTCTTCAGGAACTCTGTCTACCAGATCTAATCCTTTAAATCTATTCCTCACCTCCACTGTATATTCATAAGGGATATGATTTAGGTCATACTTGATTGGTCTAGTGGTTTTCTCTACATTCTTCAATTTAAGCCTAAATTTTGTGATAAGAAGCTCATGATCTGAGCCACAGTCAGCTCCAGGTCTTGTTTTTGCTGATTGTATAGAGCTTCTCCATCTTTGGCTGCAAAGTATATAATCAATCTGATTTCGGTATTGACCATCTGGTGATGTCCATGTGTAGAGTCGTCTCTTGTGTTGTTGGAAAAGAGTGTTTGCTATGACCAGCGTGTTCTCTTGACAAAACTCTATTAGCCTTTGCCCTGCTTCATTTTGTACTCTGAGGCCGAACTTGCCTGTTATTCCGGTTATTTTTTGACTTCCTACTTTAGCATTCCAGTCCCCTATGATGAAAAGGACATCTTTTTTTGGTGTTAGTTCTAGAAGGTGTTGTAGGTCTTCATAGAACCGGTCAATTTCAGCTTTTTCAGCATCAGTGGTTGGGGCATAGACTTGGATTACTGTGATGTTGAATGGTTTGCCTTGGATTCGAACTGAAAGCATTCTGTCGTTTTTGAGGTTGTACCCCAGTGCTGCCTTTCCCACTCTTTTATTGACTATGAGAGCTACTCCATTTCTTCTAAGGGATTCTTGCCCACAGTAGTATATATAATGGTCTCCTGAATTAAATTCACCCATTCCTGTCCATTTTAGTTCACTGATTCCCAAGATGTCGATCTTCAATCTTGTCATCTCATGTTTGACCACATCCAGCTTACCTTGATTCATTGATCTTACATTCCAGGTTCCTATGCAATATTGTTCTTTACAGCATTGGACTTTCCTTCCACTTCCAGACACATCCACAACTGAGCGTCCTTTCGGCTTTGGCCCAGCCGCTTCACTCTTTCTGGAGCTACTCGGAATTGCCCTCCGCTCTTCCCCAGTAGCATATTGGACACCTTCCGACCTGAGGGGCTCATCTTCCGGCGTCATATCTTTTAGCCTTTTGATACTGTCCATGGGTTTTCTTGGCAAGGATACTGGAGTGGTTTGCCATTCCCTCCTCCAGTGGACCACGTTTTGTCAGAACTCTCCATCATGACCTGTCTGTCTTGACCTGACTTCATTGAGTTATGCAAGCCCCTTCACCACGACAAGGCAGTGATCCATGAAGGGGTACTATGAGTAGTATGCCTCAAAGTTTGGAAAATTAGAAAATGGGCCTTTTGAATAGCTTCTACAAAGCCTTATATTCATTTATTTTTTGTTAATTATGCATTATGCATAATGTACCAAATAACACAAAATTATTATAGACATGTAGAATTCAGATGCAATGAATTTTCTCTTTGTCATCATCCACTTATGTTCTCCTGATTATATTCAGCAACAACAATAACAACAAAAACAGCCATTAGGAAAGAAAAATTAGGAAACCCTTGAAATCACTACACTTTAAAGATTAAAAGTCATCCCATATATAAAAAATGGCCCAAATCTTCTTGAAAAGAATTCCATTAAACTTGAAATCAAAAAGTGAAATTTGTTTCATTTATTTAGTATTATGGGGATTATTGTTCCATTTTGGAGATGACATGAGAAAGAAATCCATTTTAAATCCTCATTATTTTGGATAATTATGCTCAGAAACCCTGCAGGGAGCTACCAAAATGGTTAATTCTACAGTTGAACTGTTTTTCAGTACTCTATCATACCTTTTTGCAGTACAAGCTGTACACAATGAATTCATGATTGAAGGGGCCGTTTTGCTTCTATCACCAAAAGCAATCCAATTTTCTCCTGTGTTATTACATTTTTTAATACATTCTTCCACCTCTCATCCTACATTCACATGGGGTGGAGCAGGATTGGTGTCTTGCACCTCAGACTCATTCACCACGGAGCTATTTTAATGTTATTTGTTTTTCGCAGTTCATTTCTATGTGGCACTTTCAATTCCTCCTTCAAAAAGATACATTATTGGCAGGACAAATAGAAAAAGTCCTTCCGCAAAAGCTGATGACACCAGTGACATTAATTTACAGATACATCAGTGTGTGTGTGTGTGTGTGTGTGTGTGTGTGTGTGTGTGTATCCATAAAAGCATAATGGAAAGATTTGGAATATAAGAAAAACGCTTCTTCCTATGTAACATATTCTTGTAGAGCCATTCCATAATGAAGAAAGGATTCTACAGCTACAGCAGATCTTGGGAGTTCCAGCTTATACAAGAGTTTACCATTCACTTCCTACTTTTCTTTCTTCCTTAATTCATGAGTTACAAACATGGCCCATTTTCTCCAAGTAGTACTGCATTGAAATACTGAGTATTCAGTTAAATGAGCCTATAAAGAGCAATGGACTGAATCAGGCAATAACACAACCCTGGAATGCATTAAAATAAGGGCTATCCAGGAATAGGATGGCATAAGGTGGCACCTTCTCCCATTTAGAAAAACTAGATTAATTTAGAAAAACTAGATTAAAACTAGCACTTGAATCTTCCTTCAAAACTAATAGTAGGTCAGTATCTTACATCATTTTAGGGGGTGTGGTGGCTCAGCGGGTAAGATGCCAGGCTTGTCGATTGGAAGATCGCAAGTTCGGAGGTTCGAATCCCTAGCCCCGCGTGACGGAGTAAGCTCCCGCACTCGCCCCAGCTCTTGCCAACCTAGCAATTCGAAAGCATGCAAATGCAAGTAGATAAATAGGTACCACTTCGGTGGGATGGTAACAGCGTTCCGCGTGGGTCATGCTGGCCACATGACCATGGAAGCATCTTCGGACAACGCTGGCTCTTCGGCTAACAAACGGAGATGAGCACCGGCCCCTAGAGTCGGACACGACTGCACAAATGTGCGGGGAGAACCTTTACCTTTTTATCTTCCATCATGCCAGAAGACAGAAGGCTAGCTTTGAATCAGCTCAGGCCAACCAATATACAATTAAGACAAGTAGGTGGAGGTTTAGAACAGATGTCCTTACCACAAGTTGTGGTGATGGTCACCCACCTGGATTGCTTGAAAAGGAGACTGGATAAATTTATGAAGGACAGCTCTTTCAATGGGTAGAAGTCTTGAAGGATCCACATGATGTCCAGGTTGGGAGCAGCCTGCTTCTAAATACCACTTGCAGGGAACAATGGGAGGAGTCTTCTGCATCTGAGCACTCCGGAGACTAGAGTATAGACCTATATAGAGACTTTGACTTCTGTATACTATAGTAGGCAGTGTGTGTATGGTTTCATTATTGTGTGCAACAAAGAAACTAATCTAGCTGAGTTGTGCCTTTGGACTATTGGTAGGGACCCAGTTCTTAAGAGATTGGTTCTGGAGAGCCATATTTACAGCCATGCCTGGTGACATCTGACAGGGAGAGCTATCTTCTTCTTACTCCCATCAATATGAGAGGAGATCCTTCACCTAGAGACCATGAATAAATGTTGGATACAGATCGACTTGGAACCCCACTGTCAATCATGTCACCAATGCCTTGTTCCAGTATCAGAATTAAGTGGCAATGCAAATGAACCAGCTAGCCCAACAGGTGGAACAGAACTTAGCACAGTGGTTCCCATACCATCAGGCATCCCCTTCCAGCCAAAAGGATGTTTTAACAAGGAGCTTTTGGCCATGAAGGTAGTGTTTAACATTGGTGCCAACTCCTAGATGTTACAGAACACTCTGTCAAGGTCTGAAATGGCCACAGGGATTTGGAACACTTACAAATGTCTAACACACTCCCAAATGTCAGGTCAGATGGGCACAATTCTATAAGGAATTCTATAAGGAGATAAGGAATGTATCTCTTACATTCCTAAGTCACAAAACAAAAAATCTAATATTTTGTCACATATAACAGAATGTTTCTCATCCTCCAACCTGCCTTCTGTACCTAGAAAGCTTTGGCCCCCATCCTCCAACACCTGGTACACCCTACAAGACTCTGGAAGATCAGGGCTGGAAGATCAGATCCATACTCAGGAAAAGACAACTCACATGTGTGGGCTTGGATATATCATCTTTAGCAAACTCTTGTCTTCTACTTTTCTTGAGAACTGGGAAAACTCCATCATAATCACTGGTTATATGTTCTTCCTTCTTCAAGGAAGGAAGCATTTCAGTTCTTCCATGATTGCCAGCCTCCTGGGCATTTTGGAGTTTAAATTGCCCATCTTGTCTTCCATGATGTTTGGTGGCCTCACATTAGAGTCAATGTAAAGGGCTATGCATCTTTTTGCTACACCTGTCACCAAGCAGCCATCAGAAGTGCGGCATCCCACAGTGGCCTTGGAATACACTTTCCTTTGATTATCACTGACATATCATGTATTAAAGGCCTGGGTGCCATATTAGGTTATCTATGTTCTCAGATGGCCCATTTCATTCCCTATCATAACCTTACCTCTGTTCAGAAACCTCTGAGCCGTTCATTCAACAATTTTTCAGAACCATTGTTTGCCCAATCATCTCTTTTCACAGCATATCTTGAAAGGTCTGTTTCAACAATTAGATGTAACATTCCACCTGTCACTGACTCCATCATCTGATGGAAACATGGAGGAAGTAAATGCCTCCTTATAGCAATACTTCCATAGCTGTGTATACTACCAACTACTAAACAATTGTCCTGACCTTTTACCCATGGTTGAGTTTGCTTATAACAGCTCAGTTCAGCAACTTGGTTGTTGCTGTTTCAGGACATCCACAACCTCTGCCTAGTTCCAGAGCACTCTCATTTTCTTAAAGAAATCCAAGCCACGCAACACCTCCCCAAGGATCAGTTGGATCATGCAAAGGTCTCCTCCAAGTGCTCTGCTGACCACCATTGCCAGGAAGCTGTTTCTCCCCTCCCCCAGTACTGTTGAAAATCATACCTATCTTTTAACCAAACCTCTCTCCTCTTGCTGACAAAGGTCCGTATAATTAAAGCTATGGTTTTCCCAGTAGTAATGTATGGCTGTTGGACCATAAGAGTTGGACCATAAGGAAGGCAAAGAATTGATGCTTTCGAACTGTGGTGCTGGAGAAGACTCTTAAGAGTCCCTTGGACTGCAAGGAGGTCAAATCAGTCAGTCCTAAAGGAAATCAACCCTGACTGCTCATTGGAAGGACAGATACTGAAGATGAAGCTCAAATGCTTTGGCCACCTAATGCGAAGAGAGAACTCACTGGAAAAGACCCTGATGCTGGGAAAGACTGAAGGCGAAAGGAGAAGGGGACGGCAGAGGATGAGATGGTTAGATAGCATCACTGATGTAATGAACATGAATTTGAGTAAACTCTGGGAGACAGTGGAGGACAGGAAGGCCTGGCGTGCTATGGTCCATGAGGTCACGAAGAGTCGGACACGACTAAACAACTGAACAACAACAACAAACTCCCCTCTGCATATCTGGAAGCTGGATGTCACATTTATGGGACCATTCGCTGTAATTGCTCTGATCAATCATCTGACCGTTTGCTTGCAGTTTCCAACTATCCTGAAAATACACCCAGTTCTCCACCATTCCTTTCTGGTCCTGGAATGCTTCATTTGCTCTTTCTGCACCTCTGCCTCACTGTCCCAATGCAGGGCGGGGGGGGGGGGAATCAAAACCAGGATGCAGTTTGGACTCCAAGCACAGAAGGGGCACACTGTGATATCGGATCCATTGGAAGGGCTACCTAGACACTGAATCCTTGTGAGAAGAGGAAATGACGGGCATTCTGCTTTCCCTGCAAGAGTTCAGTTGCATCGCTCTCACAAGCATAAGCCTCCTCCTGGCCACGCGCTCGCATTTCAGCACCTGCAGCCAGTTCTGAGTCTGCAGGGGAGGGGGACCATTGTGTGACTAATCAGAGACAGAGACTGACCAACCCAAAGATAAAAAGCAGACTTTTGGCATGGAGGAGCTCCATGATGAAGGCGTAGAAGAGATGGATCTCCCCTCCTCTTTCCTATTAGCCTCAGTCACTTTAATTTATTTTTACTTACATTGGAAGGAAAGGAAAACTGATGGAAGTTTCTCCCGACCCCCTCCATTTGGGATCGTAGCCCCTGGCATTGCCTTGAAAGGCCATCTTCATCACTACCTCTGCTATATACTGGGTGGGTTGGTTGGTTTGCTTGTTTGTTGCAAAAAACAACACACACACACACACACACACACAAAACGCCCCAAACAGTTCAGAGAAGTTCTCAAAAGCAGAACGGCACCCTATCTTCTGCTCTAGATAAATTGGGGGCAAGCAACCTTCCGATTGCTTATATAGCTTGGTCCTCCCAGCAGCCTTGAATTAAGTTACAGAATTCCGCCTTAACAAGGTGTTTTGAGAGGCAACTAAAGTTGTCGCGTCGAGCCCACTTGGGACTTGTAGAGGGCAGGAATTGCAGATTTCCATTGGCTTGTGGGCTGATTCGGAAAACCAATTGCATCCCTAGCGCTGGACCTAATACGTTGACTGGGATGAGTGATGACTGAGCGCAAGTACCTTGGTTCTATTTGTGTGTGTATGTGTGTGTGTGTGTGCGTGTGCGTGTGCGTGCACGCAGTGTCTGTGTCGCTGTGTGACCTCCCCCTGTGATGTAAAGCACGAGAGTCTAGGAGCTACCCGTTTTATAATGCATCAGATTCAGTGATTGTGCAGAGCGATTTGGCTTAATTATACAGGGAAGTGTGAACTCAGCAGCTGATGGGGCGGGGGGCCCTTGACAAGCTGCTGCTGCTGCTGCTGCTGCTGAGTGGGGCTCTGCTTTTGTTCCCGTGAAACCTGCCTTTTGGGGTGAGTGATGCAGCTTCAGTTTTTCCTACAGAGGATGGTTAAATTGTCTTTCAGCTTTCCCTGGATTTTCTGCGCAGGATCTTTGTCGGTGGAGCCGGCAAGGGAGGGGGGTCAGCATCGTGTCAAACCATTCTCTTTATGCCCACGTATGAGGGGACGGGGGAGATGAGGAAGGGGTGCATGTACCTCGTTGAATTCTGCAAAAATTAGCTGAAGTTTTTGGCTTTTTTTTTGATCTGTCGGTCTTTGGCATCGCTATTAAGAGTAAGAGGCACCAGCGGCAACAGCATCGCCGTTCGTTTAACTGCTTGCTTTCGCTGTTATAAGGAAGACAACCAGAGCTTAAGGGAGAGAAGAAATTGGTTTCACTACCTTTTTTTCTGCCATTAATTTATACCTACAGTTTCAGGTTGTGTTTTGACTGCCTACGTTGGGTTCCTGCAGCAAGAAGGCTTGGAGTGATTTGCACAATAGGTTTCATTAGCAGCTCCCTAAGATATCGCTGTATGCTAACACCGAGCTGCAAATGATTCCCATGCAACATGCACATTGATGCATTTATGTTGCAGGCAAGATCCAGGATTTGGCAGGTATTGATTTTGCGTATTGTCTTTCCAAGCTAAGGTCTAGAAAAGCTAGGGAAAGAACAGGCTGATTTATAGGGAAAGAACACCTGATTGATCTGAAGGCGATTGGCAGCTGTCAGTGCTATTATGACGAGCATGAGAAAAATAAATATCTGGATTTGGATATTCCTGAAAGGTAACTGAGGTTAGAAGGAGATGCAAATGTGAACTTTAACCAGATTCTGGCCATTCACTCTGATGATACATGCCCTGTTTACTTCATGCAGTAGGTGAAGAAAATAGGGTGTTAATCTTTAAGTAGCCTACAGAATTGGTTGTAGGAATCCTGTTTTTGTTTCAGATGAAGGGTTTTTTACACACATACCACACTTTACACAACATCACCTTTGCTCCTGAATAATGATAATCAAAAAACCTTGCCTTGTCCCTAGTATTCTGTTATCTCATTGTCATCATATGCTTAAAAAAAGAAAGAATTAGCTTTAATTCCCCTCCCCCCACATATCCACCTTTACTTCAGAGACTGCAGAGTTAAAGCAGTACCTGTTTCTTCCATGTCCCTTTTGGTAACTTTGCAAGTTCAATAAGTTAGCCTAAGAATGTTTCTGAATTTACTTGAAAGAATGGTAAAACGTTATTGAGGCGAGGCACGAGTCCGTTTTCCTTCTCATCCAAGCCAGCTTGGCATAAAATATAGCAAAACTGATGTCTTGAGGGTTTGATAATACCTGGAAAAAGAACTGAATCATTTTCTTGCCAGCAATCTAGCTTGCATTGCTTTATAATGTCTCTCTGTGTTGCTTGTGATTTCCATAGTAAAAGTTGCCATTGTACGCTGCTGTAGCACAATGGATAAAAGACCAACCCACCCACCAGCTAGTTTTCAGTCCAAATTTCACTACTGTGGACTCCCTAGAAGGCCACTGAAAACTTGAACACACTATGCAAATGTTACGCTGCATTCTTATTAGCCTTTAGCAAACTAGTTTCCTGCTGGTTTTAAGTATTCCCCTCAGTGGTCTTTTATATGGGAATGACACTGACTTTCCTTGTAAGATTGTTGTACAAATTGCTAAGATCATCTAGTGCTTTAAGACACTAAATGGCAATATAAATACTAACAATCTTTAATATGCATCTAAACCTCTTTGACTTTATAGTTTGGAGGGGAGAAAATTATCTACTTCACCCTTGAGGATGACTGCAATGAGAAGAATTAGGTGTGTAACAATATTTTTCACTGTAGCTTGAATCATGTCAACTGGATTTCTATTTGTCAGGTCAACTATTGACATGATTCAAGCTACAGACAATTCCACCTGGATGACTGAGAACCTTCATAGAAATATTTTTCACTGATGGTGTATTCCATGTTCGCATTTTTTCCCCACTTAAATGGAGCCTGGTTATATAAAAAGCTGGGAAAACAGAGAGACTTTGCCTCTGTATTTCCTACATACATGCAATTTATAGCAGCAATTTTAGATGCCAGTCCTGTGATATACGATGTATAATTTCTAATTTCTCTTTCATCTACCACATACTTGCATGCAGAACTTCTACACCCTGAACTCCAGTTATCAATCCAGGTAACTTTTATGGTCTGGTTGAGGAAGATCCAATCTGGTGTCCTCAAGGCATTTTAGACAGCAGCTCCTAGAATTTTACTTTTTTAATTATTATTATTATTATTATTATTATTACTACTACTACTACTACTACTATTGCTTTTTAATTTTATGACTTGGTCATCTGGAGCAGATTGGTCCAAAAGAGCTGGAGGAGACTGGTTTGCCCACCCTAATTTCAGATAGCATTTCACAGATTTGATGTGATTAGATGTTCGTATGTATCATCTATATTCTACTATAAGAGCTTCCTAAACTCTGGGTTGAAAGGAGCTTCACAAGGATTTCTCTAAAGTGGATGAATGGATAACAAAATAGCCAATTGTTCTCAGCATCAGTAAAGTGATGCACTTTGGAACAAAAGTCCTGATTTCACTTACTCATTGACGGGGAGCAAGCTGGCAGTGACAGAGCAGAAAAGAGATCTTGGACTTGTAGTGGACAAATCCATGAAAATATGTGACCCCATGTATGGCAGTTGTTAAAACAGCAAAATCCAGACTAGAGACTGTTAAGAAAAGATTCAAAATTAAAGATGCTTATAAACCTATGTAGCAAGCACACCATAATTCTTCCAAACCAAGTGAATTATGCATAGTTCTGTTACTGAATTTCAAGGAGGAGATTGCAGAGCTGAGAAAAAACAACTAGAAGGATTTGGAGGTTGGAGTGACTTCTCTATAATGAAAGGATGCCAAGTTTGGGGTTTTTAAGGGGGGGAAAGTGTCTAAGAAGAAACAACATTTGCAAAGTTATACATGATGTAAAGGATGGAGGGACATATCCCCCCCCCACCAACATCAGAGGGTGAGGTCACCTGAATGGTAAGAGATTCAGAACAGATGGTGTCCAATTGAATTACGGAATTCTCTGCCATAAGGTGAAGTAAAAGTACGGCAAGTTTTAAAAAGGTTAGATGAAGTCACAGAAATTAAAGCAGGTAATTGCATTGACAATGCCCTAAGTTCTCTGAATGCTTGCTAGGAGCAAGGAGGAACATAGCTAAATAGAGAGGTCTTCCTGTTGTTCTCTTCACTTCCATGAGTGGTACTATTCCTGAAAGCAGACCATCCCCAGCCTGTTGGTGGTGGGTTTCAATCCATACCTGATCCCTTCATTCCAGTTCTAGTGTAAAGAAAAAGACAGAGAGTCAGCAGCACATTGCATGATTAATATAATGTGGGTCTTGTTCCTGAGAGGGAACATAACACACCTAGAGATCTGGGCAGAACATGTCCTCTGTGCAAATGATTGATTTTCATTTTCCCACTTACTGGGCAGGGATAGCTCTCCTGCTGAAAAACAATGAGTTCAATTGCCTGCAAGATTCTTGGCAACAATAGACACCAGCTCCTTCTGACTACCTTTTGACAAAGCACTATTACTCTCCCCCCAACTCAGGAGACATTGTCATGGGGAGGGGGCTAACCCATTGGGCATCTCACTGATCCTGTAAGCACCCCAATAGAGCTTTCATTTTGAACACACTCGCCTCTCAGCAATATCTCTAAGTTCCTTCGAATATCTCTCATCCATGGAAAGACTTTTTAAGATCAAAAAGATCTTTCTTCTTCAGCTTGAGAGCGTATGAGCCATCTCTTATTTTTTGCAGACTCTGCAGCTGCATCCATCTGTCAGAGTATTTGCATTTTGCTTATCACCATGGGTACCAATATAAATGATGCTGGGGAAATGAAGCATAAAAATATAGACACTGCAGCTGGGGAAATAAGCAAGTGAAGGTTGTCAATTGAGCTTTGCTAAGTTGTATCCTAAGTTAGTCTTGTCCAGATGAGTTACTCAGTGGATAAGCAGGGGCAAATAATTGTCTTCCAGACTTGGTCCTCTGCCTATAAGATAGGAATAAACAAGATTTGCAAAATCAAGGCAATAATTTCACAAGCAAATGATGGCTTGCTTCTCAAGCAATTGGAATGTTGAGTGATGTTCTGTGAGATCACACTGACTCAGCCAAACAATGATAGATACTTCGTTACCATCATACAATAAATATGGCATTCCCAAGAGCAAATCCAGGCATCTGATGGGAAAGGACTCAGAGTAGACCACAAAGTGATACAACTGCTGCATGGAAGGTTGGAAGAACCCATAGATTTGTAAATGTAAACAAGATCTTTAAAAATAAAACCTAAGGGGGCATATTGATTGACTGAATGATTGATTGATTGATTGATTGATTGATTGATTATATGCCATCAAGTCATTGTTGACTCTTAGCAACCACATAGAAAGATTTTCTCCATGGTGATCTGTCCCTAACCTGGTCCTTCAGAACTTCCAAAGGTGCTTCCATCACCACTGTAACTGAATCCATCCACCTTGCTGCTGGTCATCTTCTCTTTCCTTCCATCTTTCCCAGCATTAGAGCCTTCTCCAGAGAGCTAGGTCTGTCTGAAGTATGATCATTTGAGCCTGGTCATTTGTATCTTGAGTGAGAACTCTGGGTTGATTTGTTTGATGATCCATTTGTTTGCTTTTTTGGCCATCCATGGTATTCTCCAACACCAACGTTCAAAAAACATCAATATACTTTCTATCCTGCTTCTTCAGAGATGAACTCCCCAGTGAGTTTGAGCAGGCCAGTCATTATGAAATGTGAGGGATCAGTTAGAAAAGAATGGAGTACAGGGCGGAGAGCATGTGGAATCTTCTGCTTTGACCAGAAAAAGAGAATACTGCCATATGTTGTTGTAGGTCGTGGTAAAATTATTCACACTGTGACCCAGATGGTTGGGTTCAGACAACACAGTCAACCATAACATTAGGTTAACAAACACAATTGCTGGGACAATATAACCTGCTATGCCCGAGCAAATAAATCATATCATGCTTTCATTTAATGGTTCAGTTCAAGTTCTCATAACATGCTGAATCACAAAGTACCCAATCCCATTTTAGCAGAACCTAGCACATTATGCAACCCATCCTCTGAGTATCAGAAAGGAAGTCTGTCCATAACTGAAATCAGTTAGGTTCTTTATGTTATATATATATATATATAATTATATAAAATGGAATGCCAATTAGAAACAGAAGACTGTAGATCAGGGTTTCTCAACCAGGGTTCTGCGGAACCCTAGGTCACTAGGGGTTCTCTGGGAGATCACAATTTATTTTTAAAAATTATTTTAAATTTGGGCAACTTCACATTCAAGAGGTAAGTTTCATTCTTTATTTTTAGTTTAAGAACACTGTTAATGCATATAGACAGGCCTACCCATGAAACGAATAGAATAATTTTGTAACTTCTGGCCTATATTTGAGCCTGAATGTGCAAGGATTTCCCGAGGCCTGAAAATTATTTCCAGGGTTCCTCCAGGGTCAAAAGGTTGAGAAAGGCTGCTGTAGATTGATGTGTTACCTGGTGATCTCCCTAATGCTCAGGTTGTAGATTATATACGGTCACGTGCTTTCATTAGCATACTTTAATCATGCACTCCAGCATATTTGCATATCTATCTAATAACATCTGAAATTTAGCACCCCTGTGCCCTCTTGGTCTACAATATTCTGAGGAATCAGCTGTGTCCTGCTTTCCTTGCAATGGATTCAAGGAGATACCTAATTTACATAAAACTCGAAATACATGTGTAGCAAACTCGGTCCAGCAATGTTGGAGGTGGTGTTCTGTTTCATAGGAAAACTGCCCAACTTCTGCCAAAACAGGTGGCCAACATGTCCCTTTGCAATTTGGAACAGGGCTAGTACTTGTTCCTTATAAATGTGGTCTCATTAACTGTGACTGGCATGGCATGAGTGCTCCTCTACTGAGAACGCAGGAGTATTTTTTTAAAAAAACGTTTAATAGCGCCCCAAGTATCTCACCCTGCAAAGAGCATGTGGGGCCATCGTGGATAAACTAAGAGGTGAAGCACTTTTCTTCAACCAAGGACTGACCCTTGCCTTTAAGCGGTATGCCAGAACAGATGAGTGGGCAGTACTAAAAACAGGAGCATCTGGAGGGGGTCAGAAAAGTCAAGATGGTGGCTACCGCCATGCAATCAAAGCCCTGCACAATCTTAGCCTGTTCAGCACACCTAAAAAAGGAAATGGACTTTGGATGTCGTAATTGCCATTTTGACATTTTTGACAGTTCTCCCTTCTCTCCCGCAGACCCCCTCCCCCCGAAGAAATGAACTATACTTCTCTTCCTTTACACTGAATGCAAATTAAAATAATGAAATTGGAGTCATGTTAATTCCTCCCCTGTCTTGTATTGAAGAATTTGATCTTCCTGTTATATTAAAAATGACAATTGAGTGACACTTTTGCAAGGCCTCCTGAGCCATGGTGAAGCATTTGGGGAGACGCAGAGTGCCTGTAGCTTCTACTTGTAGTGTCCCAATTCTAGTGAGAATCGAAAAATATGTTTTCCAAACTTTTTAGCATCAGATGCTGGAGGGAGGGGGCTAGACTTTGATACAGTTCTACAGATGTGATTCTGGTCCAACCCACTATTCTTTTCGGTGCTAGTTCCTACTATGTTATGCAAAAGACCCAAGAGCATTTTACCCATGCCAATTCGAGGTTTGTTTATTTATTTGTTTGTTTAATTCATTCAATCGTGTCCGATTCTAGGAGACTGCCTGGACAAGTCCCTGCAGCTTTCTTGGCAAGGTTTTTCAGAAATGGTTTGCCACTGCCTCCTTCCTAGGGCTGAGGGAGAGTGACTGGCCCAAGGTCACCCAGCTGGCTTTGTGCCTAAGGCGGGACTAGAATTCACAGTCTCCTGGTTTCTAGCCTTAACCACGACACCAAACTGGCTCTCTTGAGGTTTATTATAACAGCACAAATGGAATGTTTCTGCTTCCCATACTGAATACTGGTCCATTTTTGTTTTCCCCTAAATTCCAATTTTATTTATTTATTTATTTATTAATTATTTCGATTTATCCCCGCCCATCTCTACCATGGTAGACTCTGTTTATTCATGGTAGATTCACGGTAGAATCTGAATGGAGATTCTGTTTAGCCCCATTTAATATACTTGGTGCTGGGAAGGAGGGTGGGTGGGTAACGACATCTTCACAAACATCTGAAGACACTTTCATGTGCAATTCTGCAAATGTATGTCTTTATTTGTACGCCTCGCTCCTTGTTGTATTCCTTTGGGGAAAACAATTTCTCTCTTTTTTTTTTTTTCTCCACCATCCAGTTTTGTGAAAGTATTTGCCAGTGTTTCCATTTTAATATGTATTTGCACGAATACTTGCACATTTTGGCGAATTCTCTGTGTGGTGAGCCAGCTTGCAAAATGCTGAAATGTGTTCATTTCTCATTTGTTCAGGAGGCAGTTAAAAATTTGGGGTGCAACAAAACATTTTTATTTGCCTCACTTGTTTTGTTTCATTTTGGGTTAAAAAAGCAAAAACAAGACCCAACGTTACATAACCTTTGTATTTCCTAAGGTTTTTAGCTCTCTTTGGTTGGTTGTGGGCATCGATGTGTATGTTTGCATGCTTTATATTATGTTATACTGGTTTTTCTTTCGTATTATATTTGTCTTCTCATTTTACCTTGTTGTACACCCGTCAGAGCGATATGACTGGGACAGTTAACAAATAGGGCAAATATTTTTCTTAAAAAAAAATAGAAACTGGAAATTAATTCACCTGAATGGGATCTATAGGAACGTAGAGCAAGAGAACAACTTTGTCAACCCCCTCCTCTGTTGTTCAATAAAGCATATAAAGGGGAAGTATTTGCATTGAACATTTTGGTGAAATATTTTCTGTCTGAGCCTGCTGGGGCCTCCTTCTCAGAGATCCCAAACATCAAGTTGAAGTTTGGATTGCCAGCCAGAGCCATGCTGGGGCAAGTGACATCAAACATTCACTGTACATGATGGATAATTACAGGTAGCCATTGACTTATGAGCACAATAGGGAATGGAAAATTTGTCATTAAGTGGTGCGGTCATTAAGCAAGGCATCACGTGACTGCACCTGATTTTATGACATTTTTTGTGGTGGTTGCTAAGTGAATCACTGTGATTATTAAGTGAATCATGCAGTTCCCCATTGATTTTGCTTGTCAGAAGCCAGCTGGGAAGGTCGCAAATGGCGATCACATGACCCCAGGATGCTGCAACTGTCATAAATACATGCTGGTTGCCAAGCACCTGAATTTTGATCACAGGACTGTGGGGACACTGCAATGGTCGTAAGTATGAGGACTGGTCATAAGTCACTTTTTTCAGCATCGTCGGTCGCTAAACAAATGGTCGTAAGTCAAGGACTACCTGTATATGAAGCCAAAATAAAATCCCTAGAGAAATACAGTTCTTGCTGGGGTTGCTTTAAAGACACCTGCCAACGCTGACATTTCTCTACTAAGTATTAGAAGTCAAATTTGACCATTCATCTTCATATGAAATTTTGGAGATGATAGTTCATATTTTATATCCCCTCCCCCCTTTCTCTGTGTGTATGTGTTTTTAAAAGATTTCTATACTGCAGGTCGAAAATTAATAAATTGATGAATATGTCTGACCTCATCCTGCACCCTTAATGTTCTCATTTACAAGACAGGGCAGGTTTTAAAAACAATAATTCCTCACCTCTGTATTTGTGGTCTGAACTGGTTAACCCCAGAACCTTATAAAAATCCTGCATGCTTATTGAATGAAATCCCCAATCGTTGTGTGTATGTGTTAGTTAATAAGAAAATAAAGAGCTACCACAGAATAGTTTTTATAGTGAGGGTTCTTCCACTCCACAAAAATCTAAGTATTTCTTATTTCGAGGTTATCCATGAAGTCCCCTTGAGTCAAGTTGGACTCGCGGGAGACTACCGGTTTTGTTTGTTTGAGATTGAAAGCAATTTGAGAATGAAAAATCAGATCGGTTTAGAGTTCATTTTCAGAAACAAGGGCTGCCTGATGTAGTGCACCAGTGAGAGTCTAAAAGTGTTTCAAAAGTCATCCCTTCGCAACAGCATAACTATACAAACAGCAAGCCATATTGCCAACTTTGCTAGTGCAAAATTTAAAAACTAAACGAAGCAATCCTCAGAGATGTTAAACTTAATCTAATTATAAATTAAGAAATTGCAATTGCAGTGCTGAAATACCCCTAGGTCTTGATTAATTTTCAAGAAAGGGGTCAGAGCAAACCTGAGTATTTGGCAGCTGTTCTCAGTCTAATTAGTCTGAGTTCAATTTCCACTCTCTCTCAGTTCAAACTTCTGGTAGCATCTAGAACTATCTCTGGTTTTAAGAAACATTTGTGCATAAGTGTCTATGGCAGGGGTCAGGGACCAAGACTGGGAAAATAGTGGAACGTGCATCATGATGTTGCAATGCAAACTCTCCTCCTTATGTATTTGCGTGCAATGTTGTGATATCAGGAAACAAGTGGTGGAACCTACATCGGACCATCATAACCTGCATTTTATCATTTTGGTGGTTAGGATTGGACAGATTTCTTTGTAGAGTCTTATTAGAGGTATCCAGTTTAGCATTTTTCCTGCTGCTGCATAGCCTAAAATCTTCCAGAACAAATCTTTCTGCTTCTCTGGTCTGTTTTGTGTAAGTCTCATATATTGAGGCTTCAATGTCCATTGATTGATTGATTGATTGATTGATTGATTAAGAGCCATCAAGTTGGTGTCAACTCTTAACAACCACATGGATAGATTCTCTCCACAATGATCTATGTTTGACTTGGCCTTTTAAACCTCTCAATGGTTTAATTAAAATCTATACAGTCGGTAAAAACAAGACCTGGAGCTGACTGTAGTTCAGATCACGAACTTCTTATTGCACAATTTAGAATCAGACTAAAGAGAGTAGGGAAGACCCACAGATCAGTTAGATATGAGCTCACTAATATTCCTAATGAATATGCAGTGGAGGTGAAGAATAGATTTAAGGGACTAGATTTAGTAGATAGGGTCCTGGAAGAACTATGCACAGAAGCTCGCAACATTGTTCAGGAGGCAGCAACAAAATACATCCCAAAGAAAAAGAAAACCAAGAAGGCAAGATGGCTGTCTGCTGAGAAACTGGAAGTAGCCCAAGAAAGAAGGAAAGCAAAAGGCAACAGTGATAGGGGGAGATATGCCCAATTAAATGCAAAATTCCAGAGGTTACCCCAGAAGAGATAAGGAATTATTTTTAAACAAGCAATGTGTGGTAGTGGAAGAAGATAATAGAATAGAAAGGACAAGAGACCTCTTCCAGAAAATTAGAAACATCGGAGGTAAATTCCAGGCAAAAATGGGTATGATCAGAAACAAAGATGGCAAGGACCTAACAGAAGCAGAAGAGATCAAGAAAAGGTGGCAAGAATATACAGAAGATCTGTATAGGAAGGATAATAATATTGGGGATAGATTTGACGGTGTGGTCAGTGAGTTAGAGCCAGACATCCCGAAGAGTGAGGTTGAATGGGCCTTAAGAAGCATTGCTAATAACAAGGCAGCAGGAGACGACGGTATCCCAGCTGAACTGTTTAAAATCTTGCAAGATGATGCTGTCAAGATGATGCATGCCATATGCCAGCAAATTTGGAAAACACAAGAATGGCCATCAGATTGGGAAAAAATCAACTTATATCCCCATACCAAAAAAGGGAAACACTAAAGAATGCTCAAACTATCGAACAGTGGCACTTATTTCACATGCCAGTAAGGTAATTGTCAAGATCTTGCAAGGTAGACTCCAGCAATTCATGGAGCAAGAATTGCCAGATGTACAAGCTGGGTTTAGAAAAGGCAGAGGAACTAGAGACCAAATTGCCAATATCCACTGGATAATGGAGAAAGCCAGGGAGTTTCAGAAAAACATCTATTTCTGTTTTATTGATTATTCTAAAGCCTTTGACTGTGTGGATCATAACAAATTGTGGCAAGTTCTTGGTGGTATGGGGATACCAAGTCATCTTGTCTGCCTCCTGGGGAATCTGTATAATGACCAAGTAGCAACGGTAAGAACAGACCATGGAACAACGGACTGGTTTAAGATTCGGAAAGGAGTTTGGCAGGGTTGTATACTCTCACCCTACCTATTCAACCTGTACGCAGAACACATCATGCAACGTGCTGGGCTTGATGAATCCAAGGCTGGAGTTAAAATCGCTGGAAGAAACATTAACAATCTCAGATATGCAGATGATACCACTTTGATGGCTGAAAGCGAGGAGGAGCTGAGGAGCCTTATGACAAAAGTGAAAGAAGAAAGTGCAAAAGCTGGGTTGCAGTTAAACCTCAAAAAAAACCAAGATTATGGCAACCAGCTTGATTGATAACTGGCAAATAGAGGGAGAAAAAGTGGAGGCAATGACAGACTTTGTATTTCTAGGCACAAAGATTACTGCAGACGCTGACTGCAGCCAGGAAATCAGAAGATGTCTACTTCTTGGGAGGAGAGCAATGACAAATATTGATAAAATAGTTAAGAGCAGAGACATCACACTGACAACAAAGATCCGCATAGTTAAAGCAATGGTATCCCCCGTAGTAACCTATGGCTGCGAGAGCTGGACCATAAGGAAAGCTGAGCGAAGGAAGATAGATGCTTTTGAACTGTGGTGTTGGAGGAAAATTCTGAGAGTGCCTTGGACTGCAAGAAGATCAAACCAGTCCATACTCCAGGAAATAAAGCCAGACTGCTCACTTGAGGGAATGATATTAAAGGCAAAACTGAAGTACTTTGGCCACATAATGAGAAGACAGGATACCCTGGAGAATGCTGATGCTGGGGAAAGTGGAAGGCAAAAGGATGAGGGGCCGACCAAGGGCAAGATGGATGGATGATATTCTGGAGGTGTCAACCGTGCGGGAGCTGGGGATGGCGACGGCCGACAGGAAGCTCTGGCATGGGCTGGTCCATGAAGTCACGAAGACCGGAAGCAAATGAACGAATAAAGAACAAAAATTCTTCAGCTTCTCCAAACAACAATGCAGTAAATAGTGTGGGAGATACCACTCATCTTAGGAATGAAATGCCACTAGATCCAGCTATACTATAAAAATTAGACATCTAGATATATCGATCAGACACTCTAACACCACATAGCCTCAACATGGAGGGTAAGAATAATCTAATATCTGTCTCATACATCAAATGCCATTTTTAAGGAGAATGTTCTTCTGTAGAAGAGCAATATTGCATACTGCATTCCACTGAAGGAGGAAATCAAAACATTTTTCTTTTTTATTTAGATTTTTAGATTTAGACTTCTAGATTTCTGGTTTGTTAGTTTACTCAACATTTATAGTTTAACTGCATTCTTCTGGGACTGTTATCAAGTTGGTTGAAGTAAAGTTTGATAGTTAAAGATCCCATCGGTCTATCAATCTATTGGTCTAGGATTCAATCTATCTATTGCTCTATCAATCAATCTACTGGTCTGTTGGTCTGTATCTGTACCCATGAGGTACCTACCTGATAGAGGAGCAACATTCCACTGGTAGGATCCATCTGTCTCCTCTACACTGTCACTAATCTGAGTACATTCTGTCTTCTGATTTCTTGCCTGCTTTTTAATCCTGGGCATTATATCACAGAAAAGAAGCCCCAAATTTCCTAGAGCAACCTTTTTCGTAGCCAGCAGCAGTAAAGGTGGCTACTACAGCTCCTCCAGATAGGCTGCCTGGAGTTGATTTCAGTGGGCCCCAAAACCCTGAGTAACTAACAGACCTAATTCCTAGCAGATAATAACCTCTAATTTCTCTTATTGTGGAGTGGAGTATGTTGTAGAATACAGGCTTCTCTTGCTAGGGCAGCATTATCTTACTAGGGTAACATTCTCCCAAAATCTCGCAAAAAGAGAATTTGCATAAAGTGAGAGGAAATCCATACTGGATTTCCATAAACCAGTGTTTTCCAATTCCAGATGGCTGGGGAATTCTGGGAATTGAAGTTTCTTCTTCACATCTTAAGGTTGATGAGGTTGGGAAACACTGCCCTAAACTCTTGATATTATTTTTTTAAAAATAAAAAAAACTAAGACAATGTACAAGCTATTACCATGCTGAGTATGTATATGATGTCAAAAATGGGGAAAAAATAAGGGAGGGAGGAATGGATAATTCCCCCCCCCTTTTTTTTTTATTTCTTTGCTAGACTGTTAACTCTGACAGATACGCATCATCAAGAATCAATTTAAGAATAGAGTCTGGGATGCAGCTGCGTGTCAAAGCGCTTCTGCACGAACATCCTTAGGTTATTCCCATCTGGAATCAGCTGCACGGACTCTCATTTTCCATATTTATTTTTCCATATTAAAGCAAATTGTTCTGTTCAGGGGCAGAGGCAAGATTTATTAAAAGAGCCTGACTGGGCCGGCAACGTAGCTGGGCATGACAGTCCAATTAGCACCAGCGAGGAGACTCTAATGAAATTGAAGGCAGTTCCACAATATGGGGAAACATGCTGTCTCTCTTGATTATTTTTCTTAAAAAAAGGAAAGAAAGAAAACAAGAAATCGCTATTGTATTAGATTAGTGACGATATTACCACTTGAACAGATAGGTTGACAGCTTAAATCATTCTTTTTTTTTTCTTTTTGATATAATCAGAACTAGTGTTGTCCGCTAGATAAAATAACAATTGGCTTCAGACCAAGATCCAAAAAGCTGGCTTATAAACAGATTGTAACGCCCAATATGGTCAAGGCTGCTTGGAAATGGCCACAAATCTTTAGTCTCCAACAGATTCTGCTTTAATTGCATATTGAATGTAATCATAAAGGCAATGAGGTTTTGTGGTGAAAGTAGTAGACTAGGAGTGGAGAAACAAAGATTCCAGCCACCTTTTCCCAAGAAGCTCCCTCTGGGACTTTGGGTCAGTCATCGTCTGGCAGCCCAACCTATCTCACTGGTTGCTACGGAGAAAATAGCAGGAGAAAGCACTATGTACTGTATGCTGGAATGTAAATCTCCTCCTCCTCCTCCTCCTCCTCCTCCTCTTCCTCCTCCTCCTCCTCCTCCTCCTCCTCCTCCTCCTCCTCCTCCTCCTCCTCCTCCTCCTCCTCCTCCATGATTATTGTACAATGCATTGCTTCCAAATTCAGAATTGCTGTTTCTGGGATTCTGAAAAACATTCAGCTCCAATTGCTCCCTGTAGAGAAGTGGATGGTGGTTTTAGTGCAGTCTTTCCCTTGTCCTTGTATTCTCTTGGGGGATTGCCTATATTTGAAGGTTGAGGTCTGCAGTCTGCAGATGTTGATGATGATGTTGTTGATGATGATGATTCCACGAGGTCTATTTGGATAAACCTGTTCCCTCAGACTGAGTACGTTCTGGAGCTAGGAATGGGGCTTTGATCTTGCAAGGAAGTCAGATGCATTTCTGATGGGTTTTCAGTTGCTCAGAAGGCATGGGACCATCTCTTTCAGAAAGGATACTCCAAGCTCTTTCAAACTTCTAAAGTGTGTTTGCTTATTTATTTATTGGCTTTTGAGGCCACAAGAATACAACTTTCAAAAAGAGGTGATGGATCACAGCTTCACCATTTCAGTGCCAATGCCCTATTCATTGTATTGCTTACCGACATTCAGTCACCTTGAATTCAGTAGCATGCTCAAGGACTGCCTTGGGAGTTAGGTGTCATATGTGTGCAAAAGGCTTCTAGATGTGAGTTGCCCACAGTTTTGAACAAAAGGTGACCTCCCATCCTCCCCAGGAAGCCAGGATTTCGTTCATTATCAACTCTAAAAATGCTGACGGACCCTCTAAATGTAGTAACATCACTCCAGATTGTGATCCAGATGATATTTAAAACCCCATATTGCTTTACAAATGGCTCAGCAGAACTATGGCGAGTAGAATTAAAGCAAGCTAGAGACAAAGGGGGTGTGTGTTTCTCTTTGTGTGTCTCTCCTTTCAAAGGACAGACAGCAGATAACAGCACAGTTCTTTTTCAGCATCACCTTGTTTTATCCTAGGTAGGTTTTCAAAGCTCTTAGATTATAAAGACAGAAGAGCCTGTCTGATATTGAAATGGATTCAAGGATGGATGGCAGTATGGACTCAAGTTTAGGCAAATGCCAATAGCCCCAGAGATTTGAGGGGGCCCTCTATGCTGGGCCCTAGATTTATGCTGAACTGTTCCCCTCCCCAAAGTTCAGGATTCCATAAAGGAACATACTGTGTGATGCTTTTGTCAAGGCAAAGAGCAGATGTAAGCAACTGCAATTCCCAAATCCAGCTGATTTGGACTGATCTGAGCAAATCTAGGTGGGGTTCCTCTGAAGTAGACTGAATTTGGATCAGAAGCCTTCCAAACTTTCATTAATAGTTCAGAGATACAGTGCAAGAAGACCCAGAGAGGACATCTGCAAAATGGACGCATTTCTCCTCAAACCATCCATGAAAAGAAAACACTGAGGCAGAGAAAGTGGGAAGTAGTTTTATGACTGACAAATCTCTAATCCCAGTAAAACCATTTACATGGTCTTCCCAAAGCATCTCCAACCCAGTGCTTTGGGAGGAGAAGGTTGAAGTAATTCGTTGCAGGACTGGTTTGTTAGTTCTGTCTTCCTGAAGCTGGAAAGCCACTGAAAAGATCCTTTATAAATACTAGCAATATCCTATTGCAATTTCTATAATTTCAGGGCTGAGTTGAAATCAATCAAGCCAAAAAGGGAATTTCTATTCCCTCTGCCTCCTTGGTAAGTCTCCTTTTTATAAAATTTGCTAAAAAGAAAGAATTCAATTACATTCTTCTCACAACAGCTCTGCCCTTTTTTCTGACATGTTGCAGGTCTCTTAGCTGGGACCGTTTCTGTATTGGGTACCATTTTTGTAACAATTGTTCTCAAATGGTCTCGAAGGCTAAGCACGTTCTTTTTGGAAAACCACCACTCTGGAAAGGATTCCTTCTCTTTCAGCTTAAAGCCAAATCAGGCCAAGACAAAGTGGGATGTCCTCCAAATGGCCAAAATCCAAAGTGACTCCTGTAATCAGCATGTTTTCTCAATTTGTAGTCTATTTCAATGCATGATTAGTATGACTGGTTACATATCATAGCAAGTGAGAACCCCTAGCCAATGTAGACTGATCTGGAAAAAGGTAAGCAGGGTCAGACTTGGCTAGTACTTGATTTCAAGGCTGGAGGCTAGATGGGAAACTTAAAAATCATCCTAGAAAATGGCAGTTTTCTTGGCAAACATTCCTATTTTTGCTAAGAAAACTACTTTGACATACGTACCCGTGTAGACCCCAAGAGTTGAGCTTGACTTGAGGGCTAGTTTACTTTTATTAATGATCATGTCCAGTCACATAATAGAGTTTAGTTTGCATGATGAATCATCATATGCAGAAAACATTTATCAAATGGGTAAATTTTATAAATCTTCTTTTAATTATACTCATGCTGGCCATAATTACTTCAGGTGAAACTAATTCCATACTTTGTAGTATTTATTGCAGCAGTTGAGTAGATAGCTGAGTTGCATAGCCCAAACAAATATTTCTGTACTCTGATGCTTCTCTAACCCAATATATCCTGCAATCACCAGCTCCTACATTCATTCAGTCACTTGTGCTAAGTAATCACAACAATGTATAGATAATTCCTTCCTACATCTTTCAAGGTTACCCACATAGCAAGTGTTCAGAGATATCATGAATCATTATTAGACAGCATCACAAAATAGCATATTTCTTTCAGCTCCAGATTTGATTCCTCCTTCCCTCTTTCTTCATTTCTAATCCAACTTTATTAATTTTTTTGATCCCTACAACTTATTGGTCCTCCCTGGATTGTCATAGCACCTTACCAATATCTCTTTTTTTCCCACTCCTTTTGACTATGGATATTGTAGCTCCAATTATTGCCTACTATGAAGTCCATGAGACAAACTGCAGCTTATATACCACATGTATCCCCCTCACCCTTTTTGTAGGTGTTCCCTGGATTCCTCCAAGATTGATTGATTGATTGATTGATTATGTGCCATTAAGTTGGTGTTGACTCTTAGCAACCAAACTGAAAGATTTTCTCCATGACAACCTGTCCCCAGCCTGGTCCTTTAGATCTTCCAACAGTGCACCCATCGTTGTAACTGAGTCCCTCCACCTTGCTGCTGGTTGTCCTCTTCTTCTCTTTCCTTCTACCTTTCCTAGCATCAGAGCATTCTTCAGAGAGCTGAGTCTTCACATAATATATCTGAAGTAGGATAATTTGAACCTGGTGATTTGTGCCTTGAGTGAGGACTCTATTACACTACTAAAATTCACTAGCTAACTACTAAAGAATTGTGCTGGAATTTCCTACCAATTTAGACCAGCAATAAAATAGGTATGGAAGCTTCCAACTGTTTTAATGAGCTATTACCATGTAACATTCCCTCATGGGAAATATGAACCAGAAATCACTGCCCTGCTTTCTCCGGCCCATAGATGGTGTGTCCTTTCATGTGTGTATGTTGGATTTGGTACTTAACAGCATAAGAAACTAAAAATATGGTATCTCTCTGGTATAGGTCAAGTCCTGTTTTAGTCTAGCATTTTCTCAGGGGCCAGCTAGAAGCCTCTTGGATGCTTATAACAAGAGGTGGAGACATATCCCACTCCTGATGCTGTTCTCCTGAAGCTCATTCTTGGAGGCCCACCGCTTGTTCCCAGCCCAGATACATCAGTGAACCTTCAAGACCAATCGTCCTTGATAGACTAATCTCCTTTTAGTGGCTATCACCATGTCTTGGGGTAATGAATTCCACGGCTTAATGATGCGGTATGTGAAGAAGGGCTCTCTCTTATCTGTTCTAAATCTCTTTCCAGTCAGTTTCATTGGATAAAGCTGGTATTTCTAGAGAGGGAATTACTCTCTGCCCACTTATTCCATGCCATGCATTATTTTGTTCTCCTTGATTGTGTCTGCCCCAGTTTCATTTTTTCTAAACTGAAGAGTTTCAAATTTTCTAGCATTTCCTTGTAAGGAAGGTGTTTGAGTCCCCTGATCATTTTAGTTTCCAAGCCAAATAAAACTTACTACAACTTTGCTAGGTTTAGCAACCCACTCAGTTCTTAACTCAAGCAGTTTTTAGTTCCAAGAGAGGATACTAAGAATCTGGATACTAAGAATCTGGATATGGATATGCATGTCTGCTTGTGGATGTCTATGTTTGGTGAGAGCTTTACATCATTTTGAGTTCAGATGTATTTTCGTGGTAAAGTGTATCCTTGAATTCAACCACAACAACCACACAGGCGAAAATAGCCCTCATGCTAACAAACTGAGCCTCATCCAAGACATGGCAGATTTCAAAACATATGAAGTTCTCCTCTGTCCCCAATTTTCCCTATTTCAGCTTCTTTTACTGTAGGTAAATATTGTATGTCCTGGGGTGGATGTTTGTATATCTAAATAAAAATCTTTCAGTGGACAAAGCAACAGATGCTAAGATTGCAGGGCTGTTAACACAGAATCCGAGATGACTCTGAACCCAATGGGGTGGCCTTCAAAATAGTATAATTCAAAGAGGGAAGGAAGACTAATCTTAGCTTCCCAGAAAAGATTTTAATTCAAAATGCATTGAACACAATAAACTCCTTATCTAGAACTGCCTTCTGCCCTTCCTACGGTCTCTCGGTCTCTCAATCAAATTATACAGATGATCATTCAATCCCAGAATAAAACCCAAATTGCATGTTACCTAGTTCCTCATTCCCACCATCACCTCCATGATTGGTCATAGACTTGGAGAAGTTCCCAACCCACATCAGAAGTGTCTCTAATTTCCTGCTGAAAATTGGTCCTGTCTCCTACTTAACCCTTGATTCAAGAACTATTTGCTTAATCAGGAGATCATTCTGGAAAGATGAGAGAGGGGTCAAGGAATCCATTTATGCCAACTTGGAAAATCCTTCCTTGAATAGAGGTGGGGGCCTCAGGCACAATCTTTCTCCCATATTTCTCCCGGCTCTGTCTTCTGTGCCTAGGAAGATTAAGACCATTTCACAAGCTCAACAGCAGCATGGTGATCTTAACGATCCTCCTTTAGATAATAAAAGGACTTAAAATAACATCTCAATATAACCATGACCCCAGGTGTAAGGTCACACAGCTACCTAGAAACATATTTAGGATTCCCTTACCAACTTTGCTCAGACTGAAGAAGCTCCTTGGATAAGGAGCGAAATGTTTCCACTGAGAAAATAGAAATCCAGTTGACATGATTCAAGCTACAGACAATTCCACCTGGATGACTGAGAACCTTCATAGAAACTTGTGAGTTGACTTGAAATTTAGCTTTTTGTATGGTTTTTGTTTTCTTTTGATGTTCTTCAATAGCTAAGCAAAATAATTGCTTGTCCAAGGGGGAATTTTAATATCTCTGAGTTAATTTGCAGTTCAGAAAGTTTCCTTTTACCAAGAGGAACATTCAACTTTTGAGGCAGGTATTGTCAGGACCAGGGTGTGAAATGTAAATAACAAACCCATTGCTCAGCCATTTGGGTAAGTTTGATTCCATTCATAAAGGGAATATTAAAAGTGATCATGTAGTCAAGTATAGGAAAAGCGTAAGGGTGAACAGTTATTGAAGAACAGAAAAGTGCCCACATGGCTGTCATTCAAAGTCAATATATAATGGCCATTGTTCTTCATTGTTTGAATAAAAGTCTCCTTTGGTCAGATTTAGAACGATTCTATTTATTTTAGTGAAGCACCTTAGGAGGCCATGTGTGAAAGAGACAAATGTGTGGAACCAATGCATCATAAATGCTATGTTCATGCAGCACACAAAACTCTGTACAGCATCCAATCTAACCTGGATATAATATATGTCATAGATAGCATGGAGTGAGTCATATCAATAATCACATTTCCACAAACAGCAGTTCTTTCCACATGCTGACAGCAACGTGGAGAACAACTCTATGAGATGACTTCTGCCACAGGATGCTTGATCTTTTCATATGGGTGGCATGCAAGAGAGGCATTATTGGCATAAATAATGAAAGCTATTGCAAGTGGCATTTGCCTCCTGGATATGTATGATGTTAAGGAAACCCCTGCTGGATTAGTTAGTTAGTTAGTTAGTTAGTTAGTTAGTTAGTTAGTTGGTGTGTTGCCGTTGGTGTGTCGCCGTGGGAAAACCCGGAAGTGCCGCCGTTGCAGCAGCGCGCAAAACCCCGGAAGTGCTGCTGCCGCTTTCAGGTTTTTGCGCACCGCCGTTGGTGTGTCGCCGTGGGAAAACCCGGAAGCGCTGATGATGATCAGCGCTTCCGGGTTGTGTGGCGACACACCAGACTGTGTGTGGCGACACACTTTTGTGTCGCCACACACAGTTTGGAAAGCTCTGTTCTAGATGGTCTGTTCTGTCTGCAATTTGCAGCTGTAGATCAAACTCTCCCTTGTTAACTCAATTTCTATGATAATTTAGAGGTTATTTATTTATTAAATTCGTATGCCACCCAACAACTCTGGGCAACTCACAAGTAAAAACATTAAAAACAAGGGGAAAAATACAATACAAAAATACAACAATTTTTTTTAAAAAAACTAATTTCTTGCAGTGGGGTTTGCCAAACACACCTTGCTGGAGATATGATAACATCATGAAATCACATAGATATGGAGCTATTCTAGAGGATTCTTGGACTTTTAGATGTGTTAAACATTTTCTTTTTTTTTTAATTCCCCCTCCTCCCCCCCCCCCAGAAAATGGTGGGAAATCATACCACCATTATGGGGTATTTTCCCACTCAACTCCAGTGGCACAGTATTTGCAGTCTCTAGGCCTAAAAATATAAATTTGTATAATGGACAAACCCTAACCTTAATTCTAATCCTAACTCTCCTCTACTATATAACTTTGCAAATTTGCCAAGTTTTCTTTTCAGCTTATAACAGCATTGCATTATTTTGGAAACCGGCACAGTGGGTTTATCTCAGCCTTTCTCAACCTTTTGACCCTGGAGGAACCCTTGAAATATTTCTCAGGCCTCGGGGAACCCCTGCACATTCAGGCTCAAATATAGACCAGAAGTTACAAAATTATTCTATTTGTTTCATGCGTAGGCCTGTATATATGCTTTAACAGGGTTCTGAAACTAAAAATAAAGAATGAAACTTACCTCTTTAATGTGAAGTTGCCCGAATTTGAAATATTTTTTTAAATAAATCGTGATCTCCCAGGGAACCCCTAGTGACCTCTCGTGGAACCCTAGGGTTCCACGGAACCCTGGTTGAGAAACCCTGGTTTATATAGACCTGTTGTTCACCTTTTGGAAGTGGTGATAGTGCCATCATGGACATTCTTTATGATAAACTACTACATAAAGTGATGCAGTTAGTTAACTCTTGACTCTGTACTTCATAATCTTACTGTGGAGCTTCCTGTTTAGATAGTAATATGTATTACTTCATTTCAAAACCTGATATATGTCTGTAGCTTGAATCATGTCAACTGGATTTCTATTTTCTTAATGGAAACGTTTCGCTCCTTATCCAAGGGGCTTCTTCAGTCTGAGCAAAGTTGGTAAGGGAATCCTAAATATCATAGACATAATCCTAAATTTCATAGACATAAAACCTGATATACCAATTCTGTTGCATTTGGGAGCCTGCCCCAAGATTCTGATAAGTAGAACTTCTGCTCCAAAGTCTCTCCTTATGCCAGAAGGACAAGATCACCAATTCTTTTATATTTCCAGTTCTCTGATGGATGTATAGTTAGTAGGAGATAATTTCCAGCATTCCAGTATGAGGAACAACAAAGAACGAACTCTAGCCTGCTCTTAGAAGTTGCTCCTATAGCAGATCTAGATTCCAGATGGAACAGCCAGGAGGTCTGATTCTAATTCCCTCCAAGTCTTTACTACAAATATGTATGATAATTAAGAGGTTCTTGCTCTCATTACTTAGGATGTAATTGAAACTGGGAGGTGTAACAGCTTGGATTTGCACATTTTCTGACAGACTGGCACGCTGCTGCTGATTGTTCCATTGCTCGTATGTCTTTTCAGGTTGATACAGGGATTTCAGCCTGTCTCCTTCTTATAATAGAATCCTTCTAAGTTCTGCTGTAGATTGAGCAGTGTGAGAGAAGTATCAGCACAACCAGAAAATTGCCAGTATCTTGTCTCCTCCCTGTTTTTTTTTTTGTTTTGTTTTTTGCAGGTTGGTACAACTAACAGCTTGACCCTACAACAGAGCTATGGAAGTAAGTCTCTGTCGCTGTTAGTTCCATTCTTCTCCATAAAATATGCAGGAAGCTTTTCAATTCCATTATACCATGGACAGGCAGGCAATCTTTTGCTCACAGAAGAGTGCCTGTTTTCAGGTTGTTCTTTTTAAGTATTACCAAGAGCTGCTCTGGACAGGACCATATTACATAAATAGGCTGGAATGTTCTGGGGGTTTCTCAATTGTTATTTCTTATTTGTCATATAATTATGTGACAACTCCCATGCATAATTCTGGGACTCCCTTGTGGCCTCTCATGCAGATGCTAACTAATTCTGACCCTGTTTAGATTCTAAACCCAGGTAAGATCACCTAGATATTACTACCTGCTAAAATATTTTAAAATAAACCTCATCAGTAATAATATATGAAATAGCATCATACCCCTTGTAGAACAGTTAGGGGAGACTCAGCTTCAAGATCCCATCTCACTAAAGATACTCAGTGGGAATTGGGGGAATAGTCTATCTCAGAGCTTTCCAAACTGTGTGTTGGGACACGTTAGTGTGTCGGCTGCAGTGTCTGGGTGTGTCACGGCTGCTGCTGCCTCCGAGCCCTGCCAGGATTCCGCGCAGGTCCTAGTGCCTGCCTTGTGCCTTGATGCCTCCAAACCTGCTGTGATTCTGCGCAGGTCCTAGTGCCTGCCTTGTGCCCTGCTGCCTCCAAACCTGCTGTGATTCTGCGCAGGTCCTAGTGCCTGCCTTGTGCCTTGCTGTAAGAGTGTGTCGCGAAATGATGCATGTCTAAAAAGTGTGTCACCAACATGAAAAGTTTGGAAAGCTCTGGTCTATCTGTTTCTATTTCTCATCCACCTCACCCTTCTAAAACCTCAGGAACAAAGGCAAAATGTAGCTGCAATAATTCATGTTAAACTAAACACATATACACATCCTAATATGTCAACTTCATCTTTGAAACTCATGCATTTTCTACTCAAAAATGTAACTTAACTCTCAGGAGCCTTGGTCAAGGAAAGCTGAAACTTGAAAACCTGAAACTTCCATATTGCACTCTTTTTCAAAGATTTGTATATGTAGCAAAAGACCTTGACAATTTTTCAAATTCATGCTGGGCCCTTAGCCGCATATTGATGTTTATATTAGTAGTAAGTACATCTCTCCATACTACAAAATGTTTTTTTTTCCCATGCTGGTTTCACATTCCTGTTAAAAGCGTGGGTTCAGATTGGAGCCTCTCTTTTTTTTGGTAAAGGTTGGTAAATCCTGAGTCCATGGGCCCCCACTACCCTCATATGCTCCTGTTTAATGTAGGCAGAATAGCAAACAACTAACCCTGGTTAATAATCAAGGTCAATCTGGGATTGTGCATGGCTCCCCTCTCATACTGCTCAATTTTCTGCAGGAAATTTAAAAAGTTAATTAATTTTTTTAAGTGGGCTTTCTTGGGTACCGTAGTTTCTCCACCCCACCCCACAAGCCTCAGTAAACAGGCTTTCTTAGCAGAGCATAAAGCACCCAGTTGCAGACCGGCTGAGATGCTGAGTCTTAAATGGAATTATGTGGAATCAGGGCTGCACAAAGATCAAAGGGAATGGAACGATAAGACTCAGCCTTGAGTGCAAATGAAAATATATGGAAACCTGGCAAGCCTATCATCAGAACTGGATACTGGATGAGTATCTCTTGGACTCTGTTAATGCCTTTTCCAAGTGAAGCGTGACTAGCTCAACAGTTTTTCATAATGGTATCCAGCATGAATGAGAGATGCCCTTAAAATTACCACAGGTGGGATTTGGGGCATCCAGGAAGCTAGAGAAATCAAGATGGTGGCTGTGACCATGCCCTTGATGCACAAGACACATAAAAAAGGATGGGGCTTTTAACTGTATGATTATAGCCAGCATGTCTGTAGCTTGAATCATGTCAACTGGATTTCTATTTTCTCAGTGGAAACGTTTCGCTCCTTATCCTTATTTAGTCTGAAGAAGCTCCTTGGATAAGGAGCTAAACGTTTCCACTGAGAAAATAGAAATCCAGTTGACATGATTCAAGCTACAGACAATTCCACCTGGATGACTGAGAACCTTCATAGACATATAGCCAGCATCTTAACTTTTTGACGAGTTTGTTGCCAGCCCTTCCAGATATACCAGAAGGATACATTAACAGAATCTTTCAAGTCTGAAAGTGCAAATCTCCCACCTTCCCTATTTATCACTTGAGTGGTCAGGGCAGGTCTTTCCTAAGTTTCTTTAGACCGTTACCCTCCCGTGGACTTCCTTTCCTTTTATCTGATTGTTCCCTAGGCAGCATCTCTTCCCTCTGTTCTCCAAGATCACCCTCACATTCCATCATAATAAGTGACCTTGGGAAAACTCTAGCCTTGACAAACTGTTCAGAAATGCATGGGAGGAGGAGACAGAAGGTAATGGAGATTATTAGGTACCTTACCTGGAGTAAGAGTCCAGGTGGAAAAGCATTTTCCAAACCCAGAAGGGTCTTTAGTGGGAGAACGCTCCACGAGGTGGGTGCACATGAAGATCATTTTCTGACATGAGCAGGACTCAAGAGGAAGAGAGGTAAGGTCTGGTTGTATAGTAACTTATATCAATCGAAGAGAATATTTGTAGCTCAGGGTTGAACTGTGGAGTCCTTGGTGCTCTCTGAGCCTTGTTGTTTTCAATGAAATGTCTGCAAGAAAACAACAAGGCTCAGAGAGCACCAAGGACTCCACAGTAACTTATATCCTTGCTTAGCATAAATTGTTACTGGTTGTCCACCATGTTGCCTGAGAAGACGGACAGACCCAAGGATGAAGGGTTTTCCTCTCTCTCTTTTTCCCTTCTCTATTGACTTTCTCTGTGTTAATCATGATTATGTGCCATCAAGTTGGTGTTGAGTCTTTGCAATCACATAGACAGATTTTCTCCAGGATGATTGGCTCTCAACCTGGTCCTTCTTGTCTTCCATTGAAGCATTACTACTGTAATTGAGTCCATACACCTTACTGCTAGTTATCTTCTTTTTCTCTTGTTTTTAGCCTCCTCCAGTGGTATAGGTGCTCCTTACAAGTATAAAGTTTTGTTGTTGTTGTTTATTCATTCAGTCGCTTCCGACTCTTCGTGACTTCATGGACCAGCCCACGCCAGAGCTTCCTGTCAGCCATCACCATCCCCAGCTCCCCCATGGTCGAGTCTGTCACCTCCAGAATATCATCCATCCACCTCTTCCTTTTGCCTTCCACTTTCCCTAGCATCAGCATCGTCTCCAGGGTATCCTGTCTTCTCATTATGTGGACAAAGTACTTCAGTTTTGCCTTTAATATCATTCCCTCAAGTGAGCAGTCTGGCTTTATTTCCTGGAGTATGGACTGGTTTGATCTTCTTGCAGTCCAAGGCACTCTCAGAATTCTCCTCCAACACCACAGTTCAAAAGCATCTATCTTCCTTAGCTCAGCCTTTCTTATGGTCCAGCTCTCGCAGCCATAGGTTACTACGGGGGATACCATTGCTTTGACTATGTGGATCTTTGTTGTCAGTGTGAAGTCTCTGCTCTTAACTATTTAATCAAGATTAGTTATTGCTCTCCTCCCAAGAAGTAGACGTCTTCTGATTTCCTGGCTGCAGTCAGTGTCTGCAGTAATCTTTGCGCCTAGAAATACAAAGTCTGTCACTGCCTCCACTTTTTCTCCCTCTATTTGCCAGTCATCAATCAAGCTTGTTGCCATAATCTTGGTTTTTTTGAGGTTTAACTGCAACCCAGCTTTTGCGCTTTCTTCTTTCACTTTCATCATAAGGCTCCTCAGCTCCTCCTCACTTTCAGCCATCAAAGTGGTATCATCTGCATATCTGAGATTGTTAATGTTTCTTCCAGCGATTTTAACTCCAGCCTTGGATTCATCAAGCCCAGCACGTCGCATGATGTGTTCTGCGTACAGGTTGAATATGGAGGGTGAGAGTATACAACCCTGCCGTACTCCTTTCCCAATCTTAAACCAGTCCGTTGTTCCATGATCTGTTCTTACAGTTGCTACTTGGTTGGGGCAAGTATAAAGTTGAGTTTCAGTATAGACAAACTTGTCGATTGGAAGATCGCAAGTTCGGAGGTTCGAATCCCTAGTCCCCTGTGACAGAGTGAGCTCCCGCACTAGCCCCAGCTCTTGCCAACCTAGCAATTCGAAAGCATGCAAATTAATAGGTACCACTTTGGTGGGTAGGTAACAGCGTTCCACGTGTGTCATGCCGGCCACATGACTGTGGAAGCATCTTCGGACAACGCTGGCTCTTCAGCTAACAAACGGAGATGAGCACCGGCCTCTAGAGTCGGACACGACTGCACAAATGTGCGGGGGGAACCTTTACCTTTACTTTACATTTAATAAATAAACAAAACAAATTATATTTTAACATGTTCTGAAACTTTCCGAGACATAGCAACTGTCATTCTATATCCCAAGCTGGTGAAAAACTCTTGGGGAAAGATTCTCTCTGGTAAAATGAACTTGCCACTATCATTAGACACCATGCTCCATCACAGGCTCATCAAGTTGATATGTCATCATTGTTAACTGTCATTTGGTAAGAAAGGGTTGTCTAAGAGAATCATAAATTAAGTTCAACATATTACATAGAGCTGTAACTCAAGATGCCCTTTCAATTGTTGTTGTTCTATAGAGCCAAACAAACTCTTAAAAGAATTGTCCTCTTGCTGAACAGTCAAAACATCTGGCACTCTTTCATCTTATGGATGCTCCTAGTTGGCATCCTTTTCATTTTCACACTCCAGCTGTTGTCCTGATGGTCTGTTGGATTCTTTCCCTTCTCCATAACTTAGTGAGTTGTTGCATCATTGGCCAAATTGCATGTGAAACCCCAGGTCAACTAAGTAGCAAGACAGACAAATAAACCACAAGACTGTAAGTGGAAGAACAACAGAGAGACATTGATGATCAACTGATTTTTTTAAAGTTTTTTTCTGCTTCAAATGATTATTGCTTTTAGCTATTAGATATGTTACATCTTTTCAGGTTGTTGCTGTGCAATTGTAGTTTGTTACTGATTGCTCTTTTATAGCTTTTCTGAGTTTGTAACAACAACACGTTTATTACAGCCCTAAGGCCAGATACAATAAAATTATATAATAGCAACATTCTTACATTTATATATACTGTATATATATAAAACAAACAAACAAACAAAAACAATTAGTATAATACGATCTAAAATTGATTTAGAATGCAATTTTTTTCTGAGTTTGTACATTCTTAGTGGATTATATTATAAATTGTTTTGGATAACTTTTTAATGGTGAGATATAAATTGATAAGATAAATTAATAGAGTGTTTGTGTACTCTGTATGAATAGATAAAAACTCAAAATTTTACTACTATTTTCATCTACTACTGACTACTCAGACAGTAGTTCTCCAGAATTTTTATAACAGCTCTTTTATAGCTGTATTGGGAGTAAGGATATATGTAATTGTTGGTACCCTGAAGAAGGAGCAGAACATCATTTTTAAGCATGTGATGGTTAATAGTACTTCCTAAAAACTGCATATATCTCTACATTTGTGAATCATGTCCTGAATACAGGTAGTCCTTGACTTACGACCATTTATTTAGCAACCATTCGAAGTTACAATAGCACTGAAAAAAGTTACTTATGACTGATCCTCACACTTACAACCGTCGCAGCGTCGCCATGGTCATGTGATCAAAATTCAGGTGCTTGGCAACCAGCATGTATTTACAAGGGTTGCAGCATCCCAGGGTCACATGATCGCCATTTGCAACCTTCCCAGCCAGCTTCCAACAAACAAAGTCAATGGGGAACCACGTGATTCACTTAACAACCACAAGATTCACTTAACAGTTGCAGTGATTCACTTAATGACCGCCGCAAGAAGTGTTGTAAAATCTGGTGTGGTCATGTGATGCCTTGCTTAATGACCGTACCGCTTAACAATGAATTTTCCGGTCCCTATTGTGGTCATAAGTCTAGGACTACCTGTATGCAATCCCTTTATGTGAAAAGGAGGAAATACTCTTGAAAAGTAAAAAGCATTTTTTTTCTGGAATGTACTGAGCTTTTGGAGTGGTAAGATGTATGCCATACATAACAGACACTCCAACCAGTTACGGATTTGCTTTTGCAGGTAAGTGTCCTGATTAAGAAGTAGGAATGTGGTAATGTGCTTGAGGCACATCAATGAAGATAGTAGTCATGGCTCACAGATAAGCTAGGCTCACCATATTTCCTTGAGACAAAAACGGGACATTGGGATGGCAAAACGGGACGGGGTCTTATGTAATATTCCGTATTCATGAAAAAGACAGGGGTCCCCGCCCCCAGTCCACGCGATTGGCTCCCGCCTGCAAACCTTGCCCCCGGTCCACACGATTGGCTCCCGCCTGCGAATCCCACCCACCCCGGTCTGCGCGATTGGCTCCCGCCTGCAAACCCCACCCGCCAGTCCACACGATTGGCTCCCGCCTGCAAACCCCACCCTCCTTTGCCACATGCTGATGGGAGGGCTTCCTCTTCCGGGCTGCCTCCTATCGGCAGCTCCGGCTCGGATCCTCCTTCCACTCCATTCCCACCGGGTTTAAAAAATGGGACAAAAATGAGATTTTTATCAAAATGACGGGACGGTTGAAAAATGCTTAAAAAATGGGACTGTCCCATTCAAAACGGGACGTATGGTCAGCCTAAGATAAGCCCATGTGAACTTAGTGAAATAAAGAAGTACTTCTCTGCTCTAGTTATGTGAAAGTTCACTTCTGCTCAGAGTAGAAGCTGGTGATGATCTGATGCTACACATTACTGAGACCTAGCTTTTGATCCTACTCTTTGCTCCGCACTTCGGAGCCTAAATTTAGATGCCGACTCCCACGTCTGTGTGCACAGAACGTCTCTGCTATTTATTAAAAGGAAAAGCTGAAACACAAGTATAGGATCTATATACAGAACTAAAATTATCTAGCTAGGTCATCAGCGGCAGAGGAACAGGGAAGATGATAAACCAGAGCCATTGCAGACTTTATAGACATACAGGCATGAGATCTCCAGTTTCTGTAGAATGAAGATCCTGGTTGTGGAGTCTTCATAGTGTGGAAGAGAGAAGAAGCACTTTATCTTTTCCTTGCATGTACAGGCCACCAAAATGAAGGGGGACCTTGATCATGATGGGAGGAAGGCAATCACTCTGGTTATGCTTGAGAATACTCTTTTCCTAGGCCTCCAAACAAATTTAGTTCAAGCTTACATATCATATGTGAGACTGGATCCTGAGCTGATCTTTGGCTTGTCCCACATATGGTTCCTATGGAATCTGAAAGTTGAACTATAGCTTGTGTGAAGGTATCCATTTGTGGAAGGCTATCCTAATTTTTTAGGATTTACTTCTAATAAAGTTAGGGAGCATCAGGGGACCCACTCACTTGTTAACAGTTGTTGGTCCAACTGTTATGAAAATACACAAGTAACCTTGCTTAGGAGCATAGAAAGTGACCTTCAGTTTGTTAAGGTTATTTGGTTAAAGCATTCTATGCAGAATTAAACGCATGGCATTTTCTTCCACTGTGTCTGGCCAGAGAGTGGAAAAATACAAGTGAAAACAATCTACATTGTTTTCCGCATTGTAAGTTTGGTTCTCAAAACATCTGAGACGTAGATGGCAGGTGCTGAGATATCTGTAGCTAGACAAAATAAACCCGTAATCAGAATCGTTCTCAAAACAAAAAAAAAGGCCAATACACAACACTGCCATCGTGTGACGCTTTATAGTAAGGTCCGGCTTTGCTCAATAAGCCAAATCATGTCTATAACTGAATAATAGAAACTGTCCAGGATCTCAGAAAGTCTTTTCTACCTCCTGCTACTTGATGTTTTTCTATTACCTACAACTCAAGCTTCCAGCAATTAAATTTGAACCTTCTTTATGTAAAGAATATGCTGCTTCATCAGTCTCATTCATTACATGTTCTGGGAGTGTCATGGAAAACAAATAAAGAATCATAGATTGTAGAGTTGGAAGGCTATTCTTTCCAATTTCTAGCAAACCATCTAGTCCATACCTTTCCAAACTGTGTGTCGCGACAAAACCTGGTGGCGGCGGGCGTGGCAGCGGTGGCAGTGGCAGCGGCGCACCATCAGCGCTTCCAGGTTTTAGCGTGACACATGAGGCCGCCGCTGCCGCTGCCATACACACCACTGCCGCCGTTGGTGTGTCACCAACAGCGGGACTTTGGAAAGCACTGATCTAGTCCAATTCCTGTTTAATGCAAGAAATCAGAACATCCCCAACAAATAGCTATCTAGTCTCTGCTGAAGTCCTAAAATCAGGAGATACTACCATTCCTCCATGCCATTGATCTGATTCTTGAATTCCACCTTCCATTAGCAGATTTCTCCTGCAGTTTAATCAAACCCTACATCTTGTATCCATTACATCTAGTCCCATCCTCTGTGTGGGCAGATGACATACTTTTCTCCTCTTCTCTGTTACAATATAAGGTATTTGAAAAGATCTATCTCATCCAATTTGAGTCTTGGCTTAACTAGGCTAAACATACCTACTTATGTTTTGCTAGACTAAACACAGTTCCTTCTACCTTTCATCATAGACCTTTTCATGTTTGTCATTAGTCTTCTCTGAATCTATTCCAATTTGCCTTCACCATCCTTCCATTGTGGCACCTAAAATTCAACACAGTACTCCATGTGAGATCTGACTAGTATGAGGAGTAGCTAAATTAGAAAAAGAGAAACCAGACAAGTACCATGATGATGATGATGATGATGATGATGATGATGATGATGATGATTGTTCCTTATTTTTTTTGTGAGCGGTTCACATTTGGCTCACTGAGAGCTTTCTTTTAACATTCAAAATCAAATGTGTATTTGGTATGTATTTCTCCAAAAGGAAAGAATGAGAGAGAGAGAGAGAGAGAGAGAGAGAGAGAGAGAGAGAGAGAGAGAGAGAGAGAGAGATTGAGATTTATTGAACAATTTGGTATACCAGTGATTTCTACAAGAACAATTAAAAACAACTAGTAAGAACAGTGAAAAACTGAACAGATGCACCCCACCACCACAAACATACAGAGTAATCTTTCTAATAATAACCATCATATTCCAAAGACACTATTAAACAACACTGCTTCAATTGTCTTTATGAAAGACAGGAGGTGGGGCACCAGGTGAACCCCTGAGGCTATTCCAGAGGAAAGGCACCACCACAAACATTGTCCCACCCTCTTGAGTGAAAGGGACTTCAAGCACCAATTCATGGGAAGAACAGACAGGTTGGGCCATTTCTACCTGAAGGAGACAATCTTAGAGATACCTGGGAACCAAGCCATATAGCGCTGTATAGGTAAAAACCAGCACTTCAATTCACAGTCTGCGTTAAATTCACTTATCAGTAACCAGTGCAGCATCTTCAGAAGTGGGATTATATAACCATAGCAACTTCCCCTCCCTCTCCCGGGGAAGAGGTACAAAATTGGTACGGGATTTTGTACCAATTGTAGTTTCCAAGTAGTCTTTAAAGGCAGCCCTATGTAAAATACATTGCAATACCCTAACCTCCTGGTAATGAGGGCATGAGTTACCATCACGAAGGTTCCTGCTGCAAATAAGCTGGAAAACGCACATTCTTGTTTGTAATTTTGCCTAATATACATACTTTTTGCAAATGCTTTCCCCTTATTTAATTAGCTTTTGTTGTTTCTGTGCGTTCAGAAATGCAAAAACCAGTAAGTTGGCATGGAAATGTAAACGAAATAATTTTCTCCCTCTTTCTGTTAACCAAGAGCTATATGGGGTGGGGTAGTGGATGGTATTATACCATGCAAGCGGAAGAGGCCAATTTTTTGGATGTATTTTGTTTTACTTTCGAAGGTAGCAAGGGATTAGCTGTGGCCCACTTAAAGTAAGCTAAACTTTTCAAAATGTTAAACATAATGTTTGTTTGTTTGCTTACTTGTTTTTGTTGTTGTTGTTGTTGTTGTTTTCCCCCAAGCAAAAAAAAGTACACTTCCAAAATACTCCAAATTTCAATTGTTTGATCGTGGAGTCTACAAAATAGATTTGTAGACTGAGAAGCAATTGCAGAGAAAGCAAAATGGCTAAAACTGAGGCAAACTAAGGTACTAGGTAATATTAGTTTTAATAGGCCAGGAGGAGAAGGCTTTTGAAAAATGGCTATGACATTCTGCAATTTGGACATTCTGGAAATGGATTCTGGCACATTTCAACAACGTTTTTGGGGGGAGCTGGGGGGGCAATTACGAATGTCAATATTTCCAGCTAATGAATAAAAATAGCTACCTGTTATTATGCAGTGGCAATACATTCTGGGATGCATGCCAAGATGAACAGCAAATATTGCTAAGGTTTATGAAAAGAAGAAAATGAGATGTATACAGGGAAATGATATTGTTAATTACGGTATAGAATTATGATATGGTATCTGGTAATAGCATCTCATATTAGTCTTGTATTGTGGAAAGAGAGCAATAGTTAATAACTGAGAAAGAACTAGATAAGTTTAGCCTGGGAAAATATGTAAGGTAGAGATGGTGGAAAAGAAAAATCTAGTTTTGTCTGTTTAGGACAATCTCCCACAGTTGCTATTCTACAAGTAACAAGATATTAAAATCATATCCATTGCTTATCTTCTTTGGGGCTGGCAGAACCACAATGCAAGTCGAACCTTATTATACTAAACAAGATAGAAAAAAATTAAGATAAGCCAGTAATGCAGTACCCAGTGTTCCATTTAAGCCAAGTACAATGAAAAGTTAAAAACAAAGATTGGAAGACTAAACAAATACAGCAACCTAGAAGACAGAGAAGTTTTCCCTTTATTTATTTTTTATTATATTACTTACATACTTATATCATGTGTACAAAGGAGCATCACGCTTCCCACCACATACCATAACATCCTGTAGAGCAGAGCTTTCCAAACTGTGTGTCAGGACACGTTAGTGTGTCGGCTGCAGTGTCTGGGTGTGTCGCGGCTGCTGCTGCCTCTGAGCCCTGCCAGGATTCCGCGCAGGTCCTAGTGCCTGCCTTGTGCCTTGCTGCCTCCAAACCTGCCCTGCCAGGATTCCGCGCAGGTCCTAGTGCCTGCCTTGTGCCTTGCTGCCTCCAAACCTGCTGTGATTCCGCGCAGGTCCTAGTGCCTGCCTTGTGCCTGGCTGCCTCCAAACCTGCTGTGATTCCGTGCAGGTCCTAGTGCCTGCCTTGTGCCCTGCTGTAAGAGTGTGTCACGAAATGATGCCCTCCTGTAAGAGTGTGTCACAAAATGATGCATGTCTAAAAAGTGTGTCACCAACATGAAAAGGTTGGAAAGCTCTGCTGTAGAGAGTAAAGATGACCTTGACAGAGATAGGCCAGCTCCATTAGCAAAGCAACAAGGAGAAAAACATAGTTTAAGTCCAAAACAAGCAGAAACTATGTGTGAGGGGCCCAGACAGACACCTCCCTAATTCAAATGGATATATCTACAGGGATGAGGCACAGCACTACGAGACTTGCAAAATTCTGTTATTATAGTCAGTCTCAATAAAAGTAGTCTTAGCCTTCCTGTGCAGTTGATTCTTGGTCTGGTCTACCTCGTGGGGCTAATATATCCATCACTCTGCATATGCTGACTCATCCCCATCCTACCCCAATGCTTGGGGAAAGAGCCAGGTCTTCACAACCTTCTCAGGTGGGAGGTATTAGAGATCAGGTTTCAACCAAACACGTCTCACACAAGCTTGAAGGAGGAGGCAGCCTCTGCTGTAACCTGATCTTACTTGCTTTGTGTGGGAGGGGCTGAATCCCGGTTTCCTGTTTCCTGTTCCCTTCTCTTTCTCTCTTTCTGCTCGAATCTCCTACCAAGGAGGATGGCAGCTATGGCTGCCCAAGTTTGCTCATGCTTCCATCCAGGTGGGCCACATTAGAAGCATGTGGTTCACGTCAGACCCAATTGCTCGCATGCATGGACCGTTTCTACTAAGGAACTGTGAGTTACAATAAAATTGTAAACTCTTTTTTTATGTAACTTTACATTAACGTGTGAAGTGTGTTTATTTTGTGTTTTGAACTGATTAAGCCTTGTGCAAGTTTATGGGAACGCTTCTACTCTGCTACATAGTAATAAGAAGCTGCGTGGAGTTCTGGTACTACCATCCCAGAATTCCTACAGGAGGCTGTTCCAAAGGGCTGGGAAGCTACAGAGAGGGCACATCTCCAATGTCCCACCAGATGACAACATTTAAAGGAAGAGGCCCTGGAAGTGTGGGGGAGCACATTGCATGGTTATATTAATTGTTGGTTCCACCCCCTGGCTGCTATTTTTGTTATTTGTACTTTGTTGTTATTTATAATTTTGTTATATTCTTTTTAGTCTGTTTTTAAGTATTGTTAGCCTCCAGAGTCGTGTATTTTAGATGGGTAGCCATATAAATTCAATAAATAAATTAAAAACCTGGAGTGCACCCACCATGCCTGATCTGGTGGGACACGCAGAACTCTCAGGGAGAGGCCGTCCCACAAATAACCTGGCCATGTGCCATTCAGGTTTTTAACATTGATAACTAGCACCTTGAATTCCACCTGGAAAGAAACTGGAAGCCAGTGCAGCTCGCACAACAGCAGGGTAACATGGACAAACCGCACAGTGCCCAGAACTGTGGAAGCCATCCCATTCTGGACCAGTTGTGGTCTTCAAGAGCAGTCCCATGTGGAACGTCTTGCAGTAATCCAGTCAGGAAATGGCTAATGCATGAGGGAGTGTAGCAAGGCCTCCTAGTCCAGGAATGGTCACAAATGGCACACAAGATGAATCTGTGCAAAGGCCCCCCTGGCCACAGCTGCCACCTGCTCCTTGAGCAGGAGCCGTGGGTCCAGGAGGACCCAAATGGCACACCTGACTCTGGGGGCGGGGGGCAAAAACCCAAAGCCACTCCATCTTGCTAGGGTTGGGTCACAGATAGTTCCACTCCATCCAAACCCTCACAGCTAACATGCACCAAAGAAGGTGTTCAGAGAGTAAAGATGAAGAGCTCATTCCTGTCCAAGATTGTACTATTCTCTCTATTATGTTTGGCTCGAGTGCCTTCTGGCTAAAAAGGTGGGATGCCAATTATGTTAAAGAAGGCGGGAAGTACAAATAAATAAGTATAAATAAATATTTCCCATCCAAAGGAAACCTTGACATAGAGTCCACTGGTCTTGACCTCAGCAATTAGTGTTTATTACCTGACTATCTTTTTACTCCTGATTATTCATTACCTTCCCTCAAGTGTTTACACCATCAGATTTCCAGTAAAACTTGCCATCTGTTAATGATTCTGGTTGATTCCTGATTTATGAGGTTGTTCTTAGATGCTCTTGGGAGCATAAATCAACTTGATTTATGTACTACAGTGCATCGATCAGCTGACATTCTCTGCATGGGTCATAGCTGCATAAGAGGGTATTGTGAACATACTGTAATTAGACAAGTAAGACTTTGTAGATTAATTCATGAGTTTAGATATACCTATGATTTCTATGTTGTACATTATATTATGTTGCTTATTTCTCCTATGTATTCATGCATTTATGTTAGCAACTTTCTATTCATAAATGTTGTGAATGTTAGTGTATTCAGCTTCTATCAACAGGAGCCAGTTTGGTCTAGTGGTTAAGGCACCGGCTAGAAACCAGGAGACTGAGAGTTCTAGTCCCTCCTTAGGCACGAAAGCCGGCTGGGTGACCTTGGGCCAGTCACTCTCTCTCAGCCCAACTCACCTCACAGGGTTGTTGTTGTGGGGAAAATAGGAGGAGGAAGGAGTATTAGGTATATTCGCTGCCTTGAGTTATTTATAAAAATAATAAAGGGGGGATAAAAAATCTAAAAAAAATGTGTGAGAGCATGGTACCATCTTCACATACCTGGATACATGACATTTGCTGTACAATCATAAAATGTAGATTTCAGATGTTGTATATAATAATAATTTGTATTATCATACCAAGAAGGAAAACAAGATCTAATGGGTTCCAGCTAGAGGGTAAATTTCAGTAAACTATTAGGAGAAATGGCTTGATGATTATCTTAATAATGGAGACAATTCTGTATCTTTTGGAGACTTTGGAACAGAGAATGAATGACAATCCATGGGGAAGTTGAAGTGCTATAGGAGGTTGGAGTAGATGATTTCTACTTCTAAGTCTATGATTTTATAATACTATTATTCCCTGCATGGGGAAATACAAAGTAGAGCAAGATGGTCTTCAAAGCCCTTATCTTCAGTCTATGAACTGAAGAACAAACCTGAATGCTGTATTAACTCCCCCTTTGTTGGGGGAGATGGGCGGTGATAGAAGTTGGACAAATAAATAAATAAATAAATAAATTAACTACCTGTCATCATTTCCAGGGGCATTCTTAAGGCATGGGCTGTACTGATCTTATAGGCATCAGTGGTAGAGGGACAAAGAACAATATATGATCTCACAACACAAATCCCACCCCTTACATAATTACATGAGGCATTGTGGTAGAAATACTCTAGGGTGTAGTTTGTGTTGTTATGTTACAAAACCCATTTCATGATTTTGGCATCATTGTAATTAGGAATGGACATCTATAACTGATCTTCCTCAATCTGGTGCTGTCCAGCTATATTGGGAGACTGTGTTCCAGTGGTTCAGCCAACATGGTTAACCTTAGAAGGTAACCAGCTGGGCAAAAGCAGAACTGTACGCATTTAGAACAGATCCAGGCAGTGCTTTGTTAGGGAGAGGGAGGTGCTAGTTGAAATATTGTACCTATCTCTAACCAATCTTTACCTTACTTTTTTATTGCTTCTTAATTTTGACCTAAAAGGTTCATTTTAAGACAGCAAACATCTGCTTTATAGAATAAGAATTCTTAGTCTCAATAGAAGAGAATATCTGTAGTTCAGGGATGAACTGTGGAGTCCTTGGTGCTCTCTGAGCTTGGTTGTTTGCTTGCAGCCATTTCATTACCCAACTAGGTAACATCATCAGTGCTCAGAGAGTACCAAGGACTCCACAATTCTTAGTCTGATGGATACAGTATGTGCTCATCAGAACCCTAGACCACACAGTAGAGACTCACTGTATACCATAGAACTTATCCCAGGTAAAGACTGCAGCTTCCGGATTTCTGGAGGAAAATCACTACTTTTCCTAGGAGTATTTTGAAAAACTGTAGGTGGTAGCACTTGGCTGAACTTGTCAGCTCTTAGAAGCTAAGAAGGGTTAGAACGTGCATGACATGTTATCAGGGGATACTAGAGCTGTAGGCTAGACTGGGATAGCTGAAAACATCCTAGAAGAAGGCAATCAAGTTTGGGAATCAATATTTACTAACTGTAGAAGTGGGAAAATTGCTGTCATACTATTTCACCTTCTTCAAGTGCAGATGTTCTGAAATACCATGAGATATATACCCAAACCCAGATAAAATGATAAACCAATCCATGAAAAGGGTTTTAAATGTTGTTTGTTTGTTTACAGAGTACGCTCGATTTGAGGCCAAAATCCATGATCTGCGCGAACAGATGATGAATCACAGCATGAGTTCAGGGTCAGGCTCCCTGCGAACCAATCAAAAGCGTTCTCTCTATGTCAGGTAGGCATACAAAACGCTGCCATTGGCCAGTGAAACACATGTATTGATTTGTTTGCATGGATTGAAAAAAAATGCCCAATTGCAGATAGAAAACTGGAACAAGGTAAAGAAACAAATAATATGCATCCAGAAACATCATATAAAACAGAACCAGAACATGCCAAACAAAAACTTACAGGAATTCACCCACCACCCTGCCCCACCCTAGCCAGATTTTCAGTGCCTTACAGAACGTCAGGATGGAAGCCATACAGATCTCTGGGGGAATATTATTCCCGAGAGCAGCACCATGACAGAGAAGCCCCCCTTGACATTGTTTAATTGAGGAACCCGAAGCAGGCTGACTCTGCTGGATCCTCTAGCAGTAAAAGTGGAACCAATTATCCAGAGAGTTGGTGGACCCACTTTCTCTGGATGTGTTAAGCAGGAGCTGGGTAGCCATATGCTTGAATCTGCATTCCTGCACTGAATAGGATGCTGGTCTCAATGGCCAAAAATGTTTCCTTCCAGCTCTGATTCTATGAATTAAAGAATCTTAATCTCCCTTGAGTGAGGAGTGCAGTGCAGCAAGATAGAAAAGAACATCTTCCCCTCCAAAGGCATCATTCTAGAAAAGATGGGAAGGGACCCTGATTTTTGTAGACAGTCCACCTGCTGACAGCTCTTGCCCATGCTAGATGGTGGAGGAGATGTCAGTAGATGATGGTCTTAAATCAACCAACTTCATGGAATTTACTCCTGCCTGCTCCTACATACCTAGAATGCCTGAGATGGGCTTGACCTATCAGCCTTTCTCCACTTTTGTGGGACAAAGCAGGAACCCAATTCTACTCACCTGATATTTGACTATGGTCCCTCTCCCATGCAACAGCTGGGTTGTGCTGGAGTAATATGGATAATGTGCAAAGGGTAAAAGCACAACTAACACATCTAGCCCATGAGTTGTCCACACCTGCTTTACTCTGGAGATGGGGAAGAGGGTTGTGACCAGGACTTTCTTTCTCACATTCAATTCTCTGCTAAAATTCAGTGTACCATAACACAGTGTTCTTTTGCCTCCGCTTCAGTGAAGTAATAATCCTTAAGACCAACAATTGTGTTAGCCTATAGAACTTCTGATGCAAGCAAGAGCTTCCATATTTGCTTTTTGGATTTGTAGGGAACAAAGATAATATGAAAGCAAAGGGATTCCCCTGTGAATAGTAGTTCCCATGATAACAGGACAGTGAGTAGCTTCAGTGTGCTTTATAGTTTGCACTCCTTGTATATACATGTTCCTGGAAGTAAAAACTTGCTTCAGCTGAATTTTGAGCAAGAAGGAAGCTGTCCTTCATAACTATGTGGCTCCTTTAACATCTCTTTAATCAGAGCTTTCCAAACTCTGTGTCGCGACACAAAAGTGTGTCGCCACACACAGCATGGTGTGTTGGCACACCACCCGGAAGCGGCGGTGCGCGCGTGCACGGCAGCAGCGGCAGCGGCACGGCATCAGTCCTTCCGCGTTTTAGCGGAGGCTGCAGCCGCTGCCACCGCCGCCATATCCGCATGCGCCGCCGCACACACACCCGCTCCGCCGCTGTGCATGTGCGCCGCCGTCGTGCGCGCGCGCGCCACCGCCGCGCTGGCGCTACCGCTGCCGCCGCCGCCACCAGTGTGTCACCAGCAGCAGCACTTTGGAAAGCCCTGCTTTAAGTGCTTTCATTTGATAAGACATGCTCCTTGTGCTGTTTCTTTGGTTCAAGCACCTTAATGATTATGAATTGAGGGAAGGCAATTTGTCAGACCTCACCTTTCCCCTGCAGTGATGATTGCTCATGGTGGAACTAATTCAGTTGATGACCTTACATAGATCCAATTAAGCCTGGGCTCTTAAGAATATGTCAGCATGACAGGGAGAGGGAAAGGAGAGTGCCCTGTTGGGAGAAAACACTGCACCTTAGAGTGAAGATTGATTATGTTATTTTGGCTGTTGGTGGATGGGGAGGGTCGAAAGAATTAATTGGCAGTGGTTCTTTAAAACGTTAGTGGAGCAGAGCATGATTAACTGAACAGTGCCCATTGAGGGGTAAGGCAAACAAACTTTGGGAGAATCACTGTCTGTCTAAGGCAGTGCTCCTCAACCTTAGCAGCTTTAAGATGTGTGGACTTCAACTCCCAGAATTCCCCAGGCCTCATATACTTTCATTCTCTGCTAAGGCAACCTCTCTCCATACTGAGCAGGCAAAGCCTCTTGGGAGCTTTCCAAGGTCCTGATTTCCACCATGACATAGGGTTCATGCTCCAATCCTTGAGTCATCAGAGGACTATGCCGTATAATCTGCACTGTTCAGCTGGCCAAGCTCTAATCTGCCTCAGTAACAAGGCTTGTGAGTGGTCCTGTCCATGTAGTTTTATTATGGGACAACTTAAGGTAATGGATTTGTTGATTCCCCTGGTTTTGTCTCCCACCTGAGCCAGCATCAGCAGTCAGCAGGAAAAAACACAACCAATCACCCTCAGTGTGTGGCAAGGACAGGATTGGATGAAGATGGGCAGATGTTTGGAATAGAGGCTTTCGTTGTCTTTTGAGTTGCCTACTCCACCCTGGTAACTTGTCACTTGGGGGACCGTCTTATCCCCATTTTATCGACCCGCCCCACCCGGTCATGCAGAGAGGGCCTGTTACGAACCCCATCAATTAGAGAATGCCATCTGATGGGGTCTAGGAGACGGGCCTTCTCTTTGGCAGCGCCCACTCTATGGAAAATCTTGCCCCCAGAGTTAAGACAGATCTCCTCCCTCCCGACCTTTAGGAAAGAGCTGAAGACCTGGTTCTGCCACCTGGCATGGGAAGGAGGAAGGGATAGTTCCTCATGGGGGTGGCTAATCCCCTAATTTTATAATGTCCTTCTTTTAATTAATTCCACCGCCCATCTGGATTTTACAATTTTATAATTATTATTGGATTGTATAATTGAGGTTTTATATTTATATATTTTAGATTTTATTTTAACTTATTTTATTGTGAACCACCCAGAGTTCCCCATAGGGGGAGATGGGCGGTCATATAAATTAAACAAACAAATAAATAAATAAATTTATGAAGACAGGTAGTCCAAGTGACAGGAAAGCCCAAGTGACAAGAACAATGATAAACCCATCTTCCAATCCAGCTTTCCTCTAGAAGACTGTTAAACATCTCTCCAAAAATAGCCTAGCCAACAGGTTGGTGAGGTGGAGCTTCCAGCCATCCTCCAGCCCACCAATTTGTCAGCTGGGTTATTTCTGGATAGAGATTATCAGTCTTCCAGAAACTGGTGCTCAGGATTACCATCATTTCTACTATTTGGGATAAAAGAGGAACCTGAACTCTTGTCAATTTGACCTGGGCTACCAAATATCCCAAATCAATAAGTGCTGAGGGACTGACAATGATAGCTACAGTCAGCAGCACCTGAAAGTATTATCTGGAGTACACACAACGACATTAAATTCAGCAAAATGTCACTGCCTCCCTTCCAAAGCAGTAAGAACAATAGAAAGCAGGGCTGTGCAAAATCATGTGTTACAAAAAGCAGCATAAAACCTGTAATGACCTCATTTGAGAGAACCAGCAATATTTTTCTTTCCAAGTTGCACTTGACCAGCAGCCCTTGTTTTTTACAGAAAGCCTACCAGGCTTTTAAGAGACCATTAAATGTTAAATAACAGCTATAATGGTCTTCCATAAGACTGGTAAAACCGTATATATAAGGAGCTCTTGTCTGGCCTGAATGATGCTTTGCAAAGAGTGGGTCCAGCATTACCTGGACAGGTGTATCTGCAGAAACTAGATTCTGGTTTCTTCAGCAGCCCAAGCCTGAATGTCCACGAAGGGCAGTGACCAATGATTAGGGAAGATGTGCTCTCAGTAGTCTCAATCAATCAATCAATCAATCAATCAATCAATAGTTGCTCAGTAGATTCCAGTTCTGACCACGTTCTCACCAGGATTGTTTGTGCACCAAGACATGTTGGGAGAAGATAGAAAACACTAATTTAAAACTGGAACAGCTAAGGGTGGATTTAGGTTGTCTCCATAGTGGTCTGGCGATGAGGCAAAGTTTGTAGCATGAGATCATGTCTCCTAAAAATGGTTAGTAGGGCAACTTCATGCTTTGTTTAGCAGAAGGTGCCTGTGAGCTCATAATCTTTCTGGGGAAAAGATCTATTTGACTGTTTGTATTTTGCAAGCTGCATTGGAACAGAATAGATACAGTATGAACCTTCTCTAATTCCAACCTCAAGCTTTAACTGCTATAGCATAGTGCCTCTTGAATATTACCAAACTCAGGAACGTGGCCCCCGTCTCAGATTTTTGAAAACTGTCATGCCTTTACTTCCTAATGCTCAGCGTGTGATTTCAGAATGAAAGAAGTTAGGGTAAATATACTTTATGTGTTGTTTTTTTTAAAAAAATGAGTTCTCAAAGTTTTCAATTTGACTCCATTTTCAGAATAATAAATACACCACATGGTGCTGTCAGCAGTACATACACTTTAGTGAACTTCTTAAAATAGAGCTACTGCCGTGGCTTGTGCTAACAGCTGGTGAAAACTTGAGTCAAAAAATAGCCTTATGAATTAAGTCTGGAGGAATGTCGCCAGTTATGCCAGACAAGCTCAACTTTTTTTGTGTGGGGTGCAAAGAACAAATGTAAATTAATTGCACCTTATTACCCTATCTTCTTTCAGGAAGTCAAACATCAGGAGCTAATTTTACAAAAGACTCACAACTGCATTCCAGGATGGTTGCAAACATTTAGTGCATAAAATGCTTGGCTTGGTTTGTTGTGTGTAAAAAAGGGGCAGAGCTTTGATGGCCCAATCCCAGCCACCACCTTGACTTTTTTGACTCCCCCTGCAGACACCCCTCTTTGTACAAGGCTGGATGGCTATTGCCTGGAAGACTAGCATTTTATAAATTAGCCTTCCTTTTCACTTAAAGAAAAATAAAATATGAAGGGGGACATCGGCATCCACTGCTGAACACAATGACAAAGAAAGAACAAAACTAGTTTTTTTTGTCATAATATTGTAATCCCTGCCCTTTTGTAGTTGCGTCCCAACTTCAGATGCAATTATGTTAGCCATGGGATTTGTGTTATAATGTCATGACACACATTTCATCACTGCCTCCTTATCCTCCCCTGCAGATGCCTATGATGGGTGAAAGTTTTGCCTCTAACATCCTATTGACTGCAAACAAGCAACCTCTTTGGTTGTTTATTTCTGCCTGGATGATTAGCTGCAAAAATTTCTGTAGGGATAGATTTTCTGCATTGCCTACAAGTTCCATGAGATGATCTTGGAGGTTTCTTTCCAACTGTGTGATTTAGGACCTTTAAAGACTCTGAAAGGCCCTGGGGGCTATGTTTCCAGTTTAATACTCCCCCTCCTTCCTTCTCATTTTATCCTACACAACTGTAATTCCCCATTGTTTTTGTCCATTAAAGTCAATAGCCCAGGAGTTTATTGATTTAGTACTAAGATTTCTATGGCACTCCATTTCAAAATAGCTATGAGCTCTAATCAGCAGAGTGTAGGGAAACCTGACACATAATAACTCTTCCCATTATATTTTAATAGGTTAATTTTTCTGACTGGGATGAAAAACATTGATCCTTTGGATGGTTTCAAAACTGCATTATACTTTGGAAGGGGCCTCCTCGGGTTGTGGGGCCTTGGGGAATTGGTCTCAAGCCTCCCCTTTGAAAAAGGCCTTGGTATGTGATTCTGCCAAACAGAACTTTTGACCAGCTTATCCTTGCTTTCCTACCACCAAGGGATATCTTGTATACTACTAGTGTAGCTTTGACTATATGCTATGCCCCACTTGGCTTGATTTTTTCCCCCCAAGTGTTTATATTTCAAAAAGGGGAAAAATGCATTAGTAGCTGGCATGCTCCAAACACCAGCCTTCAGCTTTGTCTTTATTACTAAGAAAGCTTGTGGCTCCATCCGGATCTCTCTTCATTCTTAGGAAGGCGGGGGAAAGTGCATAGTTGCACTCTGCTTGAAAATCTTCCCTCTTGACTAGAGAAAAAAAAGTAAGCAAAGGTAACAGAGCTCCTAGAAAGCAAGAAGGGTTCGGGTAAGGTTAAGGTTATGAAAATACCTTTTTTTAGGAAATGGCTTTTTAATTGAAAAAAGAAAGAAAATCCTGCCGGGGTTAGGGTTAGGGTAATGAAAGCCACCCATTTACAGTCATCATCATCATTGGCGATCACTCGTAGCCGAGTAAGATTGTCTTCCAAAGGTAAAATTTTAACAGTGGATCCGTAAGTGGCTATAAAGGCCAATTCTGGATCCGCACAACCTCCCACAATGAGGGCATAGGTTTCCGGGTGGGAGACGGTCATGATGAGGGTTTGCCTGACGTGCCTTCCTTTTAGCTCTTTTCTCCCTTTCGCCCTGTACTCGTGCTTCTTCAAAGTCCATAGCGCCATTAATAAAGGCTGACCTCCAATTGAAACGCTCATGAGTTAGGGCTTCCCAGTTCTCAATGCTGATATTACATTTTTTTTAAATTAGCTTTGAGAGTATCTTTGAATCTCTTTTGCTGTCCACCAATATTCCGTTTTCCATTCTTAAGTTGGGAGTAAAGTAGCTGCTTTGGAAGACGATGGTCAGGCATTCAAACATTTACAGTATCTCCTGGTAAAGGGTACTTTATGACTGGCAATGCCCAACATGGTAGTTACTTTGTGTCTAGGCAATCTTTCCCATAGTAGCCATTAGCTGAATGTGCCTATAATATTTTTTCAGAATCCCAAATGTAAATAACATTTTGCTTCCCAACACTGGGCTGATCTTGTCTGAGCTAAACATTCAGGCCTCATGTAGCAAAGTGGGGTCTTCCTCTGATGACACCTAATGTTACAGGTCATCAAACAGGCTTTCTTATTTATTTATTTATTTATTTATTTATTTATTTATTTATTTATTTTATTTTCTATCCCGCCGAACATACCAAATACTCCTTCCTCCTCCTATTTTCCCCACAACAGCAACCCTGTGAGGTGAGGTGAGTTGAGCTGAGAGTGAGTGACTGGCCCAAGGTCACCCAGCCGCCTTCCATGCCTAAGGCAGGACTAGAACTCTCAGTCTCCTGGTTTGCCATTGGCAAACTTCCTAGGGCTGAGAGTGACTGGCCCAAGGTCACCCAGCCGGCTTTCATGCCTAAGGCGGGACTAGAACTCTCAGTCTCCTGGTTTGCCATTGGTTCCTTCCTAGGGCTGAGAGTGAGTGACTGGCCCAAGGTCACCCAGCCGGCTTTCATGCCTGAGGCGGGACTAGAACTCTCAGTCTCCTGGTTTGCCATTGGCTCCTTCCTCGGGCTGAGAGACAGGGACTGGCCCAAGGTCACCCAGCTGGCTTTCATGCCTAAGGCGGGACTAGAACTCTCAGTCTCCTGGTTTGCCATTGGCTCCTTCCTAGGGCTGAGAGTGACTGGCCCAAGGTCACCCAGCTGGCTTTCATGCCTAAGGCGGGACTAGAACTCTCAGTCTCCTGGTTTGCCATTGGTTCCTTCCTAGGGCTGAGAGTGAGTGACTGGACCAAGGTCACCCAGCCGGCTTTCATGCCTGAGGCGGGACTAGAACTCTCAGTCTCCTGGTTTGCCATTGGTTCCTTCCTAGGGCTGAGAGTGAGTGACTGGCCCAAGGTCACCCAGCTGGCTTTCATGCCTGAGGCGGGACTAGAACTCTCAGTCTCCTGGTTTCTAGCCCGTTGCCTTAACCACTAGACCAAACTGGCTCTCTTATACATTTATATCTCTCTTATACATTTATTTATATTTATTTATCTCTCTTATACATTTAGGAAAATGAAACTAGCATTCATAACCCATCAATACAGTTCATTAAACATGATTTGAGGCTCATAGGCAATCAAATAATTACTTAGTATTCAATATCTACAATGGGCAATTTACAAGCTAATACATGTGTCTTATGCAATTAACAGTCTACACGCTAACATAGAAATCTTAAGGAGCTAACTGTCTTTGGGGTATTAAATACTTTCATTTCAATGAAGAGAAAGAGTGAGCTCAAAGAAAGTGGGGAAATGGGATATTTTGCAAAGCGAGTCACTTTAATGAAGTATGCATAGAATTCAGCTACAGATGGGGAAATAAAACTTAAAATAAAGATGCAATGTTAAACCTGTCTGCCACTGCAAAGAAGGCAAGAACTTTTAAAGCATGTAGCACTCACACATATAGGGTACACACCCACTGAAAGGAGGGCATTGGGCATAGTCCAGCTTGAGAACAGAGGATAAAGAAAGAGAAGGTAATGTTCTAGGGAAGAAAACATGGAAAGGAGGGAGAGAAGCAGGGAGCAAAAGAGATTCATCTTTCCAGGAGTTATTGGACTGCATTCTTACTTTGTTGATTTTCACTGAATAAAAACAAAAGGGATATGAAGAAGGTGAAAGCCACAGTCCTTATCCTCCTCTGAATAAAAAGAAGCAGGGAGAGAAAGAGAGAATAATTGTTGGTAGCCATATAACACCACAGGACCAGAGTCAGCAGTTTATCTTCATCTAAAAGAAAAAGGACACTCATTTGAGGACATTAATGTTCACATTTTAGACAGAGAAGATAGGTGGTTTGAGAGAGGGGTCAAGGAATCCATTTATGCCAACTTGGAAAATCCTTCCTTGAATAGAGGTGGGGGCCTCAGGCACAAACTCTCCCCCATCTTCCTCCCCGTTTTGTCTTCTGTGCCTAGGAAGATTAAGACCATTTCAGAAGCTCAACAGCAGCATGGTGATTTTAACGACCCTCCTTTAGATGATAAAAGGACTTAAAAATTACATCTCAATATAACCATGACCTAGCCCCAGGTGTAAGGTCACACAGCTACCTAGGAACATATTTAGGATTCCCTTACCAACTTTGCTCAGACTGAAGAAGCTCCTTGGATAAGGAGCGAAACGTTTCTACTAAGAAAATAGAAATCCAGTTGACATGATTCAAGCTACAGACAATTCCACCTGGATGACTGAGAACCTTCATAGACATGTTGGTAGCCATGTTCTTCTCAGACTGGCTGGATGGTTGAAGGCCACTTTATACTTTTCGTGTGGATTAGGAAATTAAAACCAATCAGAATCAAAGACTCTCTTCAGGAAAGGGGAAATACGGTCCCTCAGGTGTCCATGAGAACAAATGCTTTTTCTTTCTCTTTCCTGGGATGAAAGGAGAAGGGAAACAGAAAAAGTTGACTTAGTATGATGACTGACGATGGGATATTATTAATGATGATCCTAAATGAAGGCCGTTGCCTTAAGTGATTGGATTTAACAAAATAGCAGAAATGACAAACTTGAAAACTGGAATTACAGGTTATTTTACTCTGTCTCTTTCTTCCACATTCAAGATCAGAAAGTGTGTGTCTCTTTCTGTGTGCATCCATCCTTCCCTTTTGGGGGAAGTGCAGGAATGCTCCAGAAATCATTTTTTTCAAGAGGATCCGAGAGCAAATGATGGGAAGATCCTGGAAGCTATTGGTACTTAGCTAGGCGTAGTGGCTCAGCGGGTAAGACGCCAGGCTTGTCGATCGGAAGATCGCAAGTTCGGAGGTTCGAATCCCTAGCCCTGCGTGTGGAGTGAGCTCCCGCACTAGCTCCAGCTCTTGCCAACCTAGCAATTCAAAAGCATGCAAATGCAAGTAGATTAATAGGTACCACTTCGGTGGGTAGGTAACAGCGTTCCGCACGTGTCATGTGGCCACATGACCGTGGAAGCGTCTTTGGACAACGCTGGCTCTTCGGCTAACAAACGGAGATGAGCACCGGCCCCTAGAGTCGGACACGACTGCACAAATGTGCAGGGGGAACCTTTACGCTTTAAATGAGCCACTAGTCTGGGCAATTTTTGATATTTCTTTTCCTTTCCTTTTTTTTAAAGTTAATTTAACAATTGTAAGATGTCTGGGATGTTTTCTTTTAAACCTTCCTGCATTATTTATTTTAATCAGGTAGATAAACTACTAATAAAGCTTCATTTATTTATAAAATAAAATAAGACTGCCATTCCACATCCCATCCCATTGTTTTAGCGGTATACATTTTTTTCAATAGATTACCTCTTTGGCTTTTGCTAAGTTAATTTTTTTTAAAAAAATAATGGCAATACCTTTAATTATCTAAATCAGGAAAGGGAAGAAGATGTGATATTCATGCCCTAGGGTCATCTTTTTTTCCCCTGCAATAAACTGGTATTTCACAAGTATTTCATAATAGTCAAAAGGGACTCTTCCAAACTTATTCCCATTGGATTCTAAAACATTTGTGGTGTTTTCAGGTACCCTTACGTGAGAGTAAGCCTGAATAAACTTACTTTTGAATCACTATTATAGAATTATGTTCTTATGAGTTTGCATAAAATGTAGTCCTAATTTCCCTGAATAGTCTTGATTAGAACTCTCACATCACCAATCTGTGGTTTGATTTTAACCCACTTTTTTAGCAAGCCATAATGGCTTGGTTCATTCTTAATGCTAAACTATTATCCATGGTTTACAAACTTCAGTGGCTATGTGTATATGATAATGCTAAACCCAAGTCAAACCAACCACATTCCAGTTTATCACAAGTTCTTGCCCTCTTATCTTCTTCTTCTCCTCCCTTCTAATAATTCTATTCTGCCAGGTAAAATAGGATTGCAACACACTTGAGAAATGTCTTGTGTTCCAGGCAATTACTTTGTCACAGGTTTAAATAACTAGCCTAATAATGAATCTACTGTCCGCTTCCTAATCTCTAGAGGGATTACATTCCTTGTAAAACCTTATGGGAATTATCAACAAGGATAAAAATAATCCAATCAAAAGAAGACAATGTCATAGACTGTAGAAGACATCCCAAAGTACTGGAAAAAATGGTGAAATTCTGAGTCTCAGTGGTGGCTTCCAGTGGGCTGTTTTTTGAAATGTGCTGGCAAAAGTAAGACAGAACAAACAGATTCAATTATCAGTGGCTTCAAATGGCAGTTATTATTATATTATTATTTGTTAAATTTATATTACCACCCATCTCCCCCATCGGGGACCCTGGGCGGTTCACAATAGAAACAGTTAAAACATAAATAGAAAATTTACAATATAATAAATAATATAAAATCCAAATAAAATCCAAGATGTTAAAATGGTGATACTAGGCGGCTTCATGGGACCAGCCATCCCCAAGAGGAGCTGTTAGCATTTCCCTCCCAGGCAGGCCGGCAGAACCAGGTCTTTAGATCTTTTAGAAAGCGAGGAGACCCGCCTCAGCTCTGGGGGTAAGATATTCCAGTTAATGAAGTGTGGTTTGCAGGCAGATTTTCTGATGTCTCCATGGAAGTCAACTGCTGCAAATGTGTCAGAAAGCAGCTATGAAAGAATGTCATGAGGTCTGAAAAAAACAGCAAGGTGTAGAAATTAAGAATAAGTTTGCCTTTGTTTTTAAGTAGGCACCAAGGGTTGGATTATTTGCATGTACTGTATAATTTCCGCATTCAGGTGAAATCTGGGGCCTCTTATGTCAGGAAGTTAAGGGCCACGTGTGACATTCAGGGCAGAATCAAGGCCTACTGTGTGGAAGTGATCATGCAAAATAGGTGTGCGGGTCAGTTTTTCTCAGGGGAGGCTTTTCTATTTTGGAAGGTGGTGTCTTTGATTTGATTTGATTTGATTTTTTTTTTTTTTTTGAAATTCTGCTTTGGGCATAGAAGCCAGCTGGGTGACTATGGGTCAGTTACTCTCTCTTAGCCCTAGGAAGAAGGCAATGGGAAATCACTACTGAAAAATATTGCCAAGGAAGCTTTAGGGCAGAGCTTTCCAAACTTTTAACGTTGGCGACATACACCAACAGTGGCGGCGGCGGCACGGCCTGCGGTGTCCTGCTGTGTCACGCAAAAAGCCTGGAAGTGCTGATGGGGGGAACCAAAAGAAGCGGCACCCCCAACAATCAGCGGCACCGCCGCCGCTGCATCATCGGTGGCGGCGGCGACGCTGATTGGCGGGGGTGCCGTTTCTTTCGGTTCCCCCATTAGCGCTTCCGGGTTTTTGCGCGACGCAACAGGACACCGCAGGCGACACAGTAGTGTGTCGCGACACACACTTTGGAAAGCTATGCTTTAGGGACTTGTCCATGTAATCACCAAGAGTCAAGACCTTCTCGAAAGTGGATTTTTAAAAATATAATTAAATACAAGACAAAACAAGAATTTTAAAAACCTTACTCATTAATGATAGATAGAGATAGAGAGATAGATTTATCTAATATTCAAATGCTATAATTTCACTTACCCTGGGATTGTCTTCAGGGCTGGAAAAGAAATGGGAGTATCTCAAAACATTAATAACAATGAACAGATGGACAGTTTAGTGTCAGTCTACCTGGGAAAGGGTGGTTAGCTCTTCAGTCCTACATTCTAGGAAAAAGATATCCAAATGTCTCTGAGAGATCCTGCATTAATGAATTCACTAACAAGTGAGTACTAGAGTTTTGGCTTGTTTTGTTTCCAAGATTCTGTATATGGAATCCCATACTGTACTTTCTTGACCACAAACCTAATTCATGAGACTCATCATGAATCTCTCCTTCTGGGTTGTTATCTGCTATTGGAGACTTAGCATTTATCTTTTTACCCTTCCTGCTAGCTCCCTATCGCTTCTCAAATATAACAAGGTATCTTTGATCATGCTGGATCTTTATTTTTCTTTTTTTCTTTCCCTCTCCCTCCCTCCCCCCCCCTCTCTCTCTCTCCCTCTCTCTCTCTCTCTCTCTCTCTCTCTGAACTACAAACCTGTTGGCAATCTCAGGGTTGCTTCTGGAACAGAAGTTCTGTCTTGATTGTCAGTAAAGGTCATAATCCACTCTATATGGCTGTGTAAAAAGTGTGAATGCCTGCCTCTGATTGGACTCTTCTACTTTTCTTTTTTTGTATTTCTATCACTTGCGATTACTTTGATGGGTCCTCTCTACTATAGGGATATTGAGCAATCAGAAATCTGACCATCTAGTCCAGTATTCTGATTCCAATAATGGACAGCTAAAAGCCTTTGAGAACTGTGTGTGCTAGGAATGAAAATGATGATTCCCCACTTCCCCACTTATTGTTTATTCCTACCATTTGATTTCTTTTCAAAGCTCTTAGCCACCATGTGAAGCCAGCAGTAGGAATCCAAGTTTCTCACTGGAACCAGAATTTGCCCTTTCCAAAACAATAGTTCTGATTATAGCCTGGCTTCTTTCTCAATCATAACACTCTTTTGCCTTTTATTAAAGTCTGCAGTTCTTAGCTAAATCAGCTTAATGAAAATAATTGAAAATTGCTACATTATCCTACCCATTTTCACTATGGTTTCAAAGAAAACTATAGTCCCATTTTATTATGCAATAAATAAATTTTTATTATTACATCTCAAACAGTATCAAAAGATAATGCCTTGCTGATATTGCTATTTGGTTTAATCTTGAACATGTCTGTTCTATAGTAAATCACTGACGATGTTACCTAGTTGGGTAATAAAACATCTTCAAGCAAACAACCAACCTCAGAGAACACCAAGGACTCCACAATTGACCCCTGAGCTACATATACAGTATTCTCTTCTATTGGAAGGGCTAAATTCTCGGTTGCCATCTAATGGTTGTCTGGAGTTCTGCAGCTCAGATCTGGTAGCCCTACTTCTGTGGCACATGGTTATTATTTATTTATTCATTTGAATTTATTAGCCACCCAACTCCAGTGTTTGGGAATCTGTACATAATAGTTTGAAGCTAAAAGAGCAATGGGTGTTATAGGCTACCGAAGAGTGTTACCCTGCATGGAGGATAAATATTGGGAGGGGGTGGGTAGTGCAAAGTGATCACTGGATTGGATCCAAACTAAGTTTGTTGAATGTTGTTTCCACTGAAGTCCAAATGATTTAAGACTCATCCCACTGATTAGGGGGAGGGGGAGAGATCGACTCATTTGTTTGGGTCCAAACCACTGAACTCTACAGTATTGCAAAGCTCTTTGGCAACACCAGTGGTTAAGAAATGGAAGACACCCAGTAACGGGGCTGTGCAGTGATCACGATCAGGGGGAAAGTGGGGGATGGGTACCCTTTTCAATGCTAGCACCTTTTTAAATCAAGCATCTCTTTTCTGCAAGAGATGCATATTTCTATTATATAATGCAAGAAGTGCCTTGTCTTGCTTTCTTCCTCTGTCTTGGTGTTCCAGCTCCTTCTATCTTCTAAGTAAAGGTAAAGGTTCCCCCCGCACATTTGTGCAGTCGTGTCCGACTCTAGGGGCCGGTGCTCATCTCTGTTTGTTAGCCGAAGAGTTAACCGAATTGTCTGAAGACGCTTCCACGGTCATGTGGCTGGCATGACGCGTGCGGAACGCTGTTACCTACGAAGTAGTGCCTATTAATCTACTTGCATTTGCATGCTTTCAAATTGCTAGGTTGGCAAGAGCTGGGGCGAGTGTGGGAGCTCACTCCATCACATGGCGCTCGGGTCTCGAACTGCCAACCTTCCGATCGACAAGCCTGGCATCTTAACCACTGAGCCATCACACCCTTTTTTTTACCTATAGATTGCAATATTTTAGCTTTACACTTGCACAGGTAATTAATACACCACTATAGTAGTGTAGCAGAAAGGTAAACGTTTTCCCCTGCACAGTCGTGTCCGACTCTAGGGGGCAGTGCTCATCTCCGTTTTTTAGCCGAAGAGCCAGCGTTGTCCAAAGACACTTCCACGGTCATGTGGCCGGCATGACACACGCGGAACGCTGTTACCTTCCCACCGAAGTGGTACCTATTCATCTACTTGCATTTGCATGCTTTCAAATTGCTAGGTTGGCAAGAGCTGGGGCTAGTGTGGGAGCTCACTCCGTCACGCGGGGCTAGGGATTCGAACCTCCAAATTTGCAATCTTCCGAATGACAAGCCTGGCGTCTTACCCGCTGAGCCACCACGCCTTTCCATCGTCCATCTTTTCCGTTTTCCATCTTCTAACCCGCCCTTTAATCCAATTTCCATTGTAAGATCCTTGGGACAGGGTCCTATCTTTTGGTTTGTTACAGTCTCAAGTGCAGAAATGTACTGATGGCACTGTGTTAACAGTGGGAGAAAATAAAATTCTCAACAGTCAAGGCAGAAAACGTCCACACAAAATGTTCAGTTTCATTGTCCTCTTCGTAAAACAAACCTTCAGGCTCCCACTGGTGAAAAGTGTAGTCAGATGCAAAAAGCATCCTCTGATTTAGCATAATGTGGTTGAGTATCTATATAAATGACCCATTTCATCCCAAATTGTAATACTAAAAGCTGCCAATTATTAAGTAAGTGATGCTAAACGTCCTGTGTGGAAGATAGATTTTACCCTGAAGTGCAGGCAGGCCAAATAAAGAAGATTTATTTCGCTCACCTGCAAGCCTCAATCTCCTAAGAGCTGGCTGAGTTCTTGTTTTATCCACTTTAGTGTGACAAATTTAAATCCATATATCAATTCTGGCATCCTGATAGGAATAAAAAGAACGATTCTGTACCAGAATTAGTCTTAACTGCTCAGTGAGACAGGCTGTCTTTTGATGCTAATTCAGAATACCACCAGGCTTCAGTTTAAATAAATGGGCTCTACTTGATTGCTAACCTGAAACAGCACTAGTGGGCATGTTATAATAGGAAGTCATTAGCTCTAGGCCCTACAAAGGTGGAGTAATTCTATTTTCTTGTCTGAGCATCACACAAACAAGGAAATTGCATTTGGAATGATTCATCCTTACCAGCAATGGAGAAAACTGCAGGATATCTCATCCTACAGGCCAATGTGTATTCTACAAATATATTTAAAGGATATAGATGGTGATGAATTTTCTTTCAAAAGGGTGTTTCTCCAGGTCCATTGATTTTTTTTCTCCCACTAAATCAGACTCTGGTACCAGAAAAGGCACAGGAGTCATCTAGAATGGTTTACATGCACCTAAACTCTAGTCAGGAGACCCCAGCTATGTTTACACAACACACTTAACCAAATAAGGTACAAAGCTAATGTCAGTATTTGAAGAATATGCTATGGTTGGTTGGTTTTATCTTCGGTGAAGTAAAACCCTGTTATGCTATTTTATGGTTATGTGTATTATCATATCCAGAACATGGGTTATATTCAGTAGCTGGGTTAAATGTTTTGTGTGAACACAGCCTCTTTGATCTGGATTGGAGAAATGTCTGCCAAATGGGTTAAGTGTCCTTTATTGCATGGATATCATCCATGATGTCTCCAGAAACCAAGCTTGGCTCAATGGAGATACAGTACTGTTTGTAGAACTTCAGAATAGCTGGACTTCAAGCTAGATATTCAGCACCATGGTTAGTTCCATATTTAACCTTAGGAAGCCTGAAAGTGTAGCCTTTACAATAATTCCAACAGGTTCTGTTAGTTCAGAATTATATTACAGAGGGCAACATAGATGTTCCTTCTGCATATTAAATATTCATATGTAATGCAAATATATAATATTAAATTACTTCATATACCTCATGACAGATAGGACAACTTACCTCTTCTCCATTTCTCATGGGGATGAGATTGATCAGGCAATCAGATATTTTCAATAGCGGCAGAAAATGACAAATTGACATGTTTATTAAAAGAAAATTCAAACTGTTACTATCTTAAAGAATGGAAACCATTAATGGATTATTTGCAACATGCAGGTAGAGCAAAGCTCATTTGGGGTTTTGAAGACTAAAATATACTGTATATGGATTGATATATTAGACAGGAAATGTTTTTGTATGTTATATATAGAACTAGCATGTAAGAAAACTTTTTTTAAAATTACTAAGACCAGAGATAAATCGGAAGTTGACTATATCTATGTCTTATCTTTTTTCTTTACTTTTCTATACACTTTTACTTCTCTTTTTGATTTGTATTTCTATTTCTTTTTCATTTCCACCCTTTTAACTATGTATATTTAAAACTCTAATAAAATTTGGGGGGAAAAAAGATATTTTCAATAGCAACCATTAATGTTGATAGTCCTCTACAAAAAGAAGATAAATGCTGAAATGTTTCCTCTCTTTTTAGATTAATCTTTTTGGCTAATCACAAGTGTTGTTTCTTTTAATCATTTCACGTATTTTAGTTCCATATAATAATAAAGATCCTTTGGGGCTGAGAAGTAGAAAAACCTAAGATTTAATTGGTCTCTTTTGCAAAATGTTATTTTCCAAACCTGGTGCTCTCTGGATATGCTGTGTTTCACAATTCCAAAATATCAGACTGGGGAAGTGTATATATATGTGTGCAGCTATTTGGGATTTTGGCATAAAATTTCACCATATTAACAAACTCTCTGCAGATATTGTTTAAGATGAGTACATACAGCTGGGAAAACACCTTGTTTAGCCCCATCCAAAGATTTGCACTCCACCCAGACCCTTAATTTCTGTTTAATCTAGGAAACTAAGATCCTAGATTATGTGGGAAATCATGGCAATTTGAAAAGACTTCCTGAATTATGGTATGATCTCAGAAGCAGGGGATGATGATGATGATGATGATGATGATGACGACGACTGGTTGATGGCTGGTTACACAGTCAGCCAGATGTTTAGACTGGATTTGGCATTTTTATCCACCTATCAAGTCCTTCTCAAGGACCTGGGATAGGCAGATGGTGTGGTTTGATGGTGTTAAAGGTATCGTCGCAGGATGCAAGCTGTTCCAAGTAAAGCTGCCTTTTGCAACTGACTGATGGTGAAGAATTGTTGTTGTTGTTATTATTATTATTATTATTATTATTATTATTATTATTATTATTATGCTGCCCCACTCCCAGTGACTCTGGGCAATTAAGAATTAAGCTCCCGTTCCCTTTGAAATTATTCCATGCTTGCAAAAAGGTGGGGGTTTCTTTAGATGCAAGGGCTGTACTAGATCTTTAAATGGCATGTTAGAGTTTGCACTGCCCAGAGTGGGTGGAGTCGAAACAAGTAGGTAGGCCAGGATAAAAATAATTTCCATTTAATTTTAACGTCTCCAGCAAAGGAGATCGTTACCTTGTCGTGGTGCTGGAGCTTGAGCACCTCAATGAAACCATGAGCTAAACCGTGAAGGGACACCCAAGACGGGAAGGTCGTGGCAGAGAGGTCAGACTAAATACGATCCCTGGGGAAGGTAATGGCAACCCACCCCAGTATTCTTGCCATGAAAACTAAATGGATCAGTACAACCAAAGATATGTCGGTATACCATCGGAAGATGGGACTCCCAGGTCGGAAGATGGTCAAAATGCTACTGGGGAGGAACAGAGGATACGTTCAACTAGCCCCAGATGTGATGACGCAGCTAGCTCAAAGCCGAAAGGACGGCTAGCGGCCGACGGTGCTGGTGGTGAACGACGAATCCGATGTTCTAAAGATCAACACACCATAGGAACCTGGAATGTAAGATCTATGAGCCAGGGCAAATTGGATGTGGTTATTGGTGAGATGTCAAGATTAAATATAGACATTTTAGGTGTCAGTGAACTGAAATGGACTGGGATGGGCCATTTCACATCAGATGACCACCAGATCTACTACTGTGGACAAGAGGACCACAGAAGAAATGGAGTAGCCTTCATAATTAATAATAAAGTGGCTAAAGCAGTGCTTGGATACAATCCAAAAAACGATAGAATGATCTCAATTCGAATTCAGGGTAAGCCATTTAACATCACAGTGATCCAAATATACGCCCCAACCACAGATGCTGAAGAAGCAGAAGTAGATCAGTTCTATGAGGATCTGCAGCACCTACTAGATAATACACCAAAAAGAGATGTTATTTTCATTACAGGAGACTGGAATGCTAAGGTGGGTAGTCAGACGACACCTGGAATTACAGGCAAGCATGGTCTGGGAGAACAAAATGAAGCAGGACATAGGCTGATAGAATTTTGCCAAGACAACTCACTGTGCATAACAAACACTCTCTTCCAACAACCTAAAAGACGACTTTATACATGGACTTCACCAGATGGTCGACACCGAAATCAGATTGACTACATCCTTTGCAGCCAAAGGTGGCGGACCTCTATACAGTCGGTAAAAACAAGACCTGGAGCTGACTGTAGTTCAGATCACGAACTTCTTATTGCAAAATTTAGAATCAGACTAAAGAGAATAGGGAAGACCCACAGATCAGTTAGATATGAGCTCACTAATATTCCTAAGGAATATGCAGTGGAAGTGAAGAATAGATTTAAGGGACTAGATTTAGTAGATAGGGTCCCAGAAGAACTATGGACAGAAGTTCGCAACATTGTTCAGGAGGCGGCAACAAAAAACGTCGCAAAGAAAAAGAAAACCAAGAAGGCAAGATGGCTGTCTGCTGAAACACTGGAAGTAGCCCAAGAAAGAAGGAAAGCAAAAGGCAACAGTGATAGGGGGAGATATGCCCAATTAAATGCAAAATTCCAGAGGTTAGCCAGAAGAGATAAGGAATTATTTTTAAACAAGCAATGTGCGGAAGTGGAAGAAGACAATAGAATAGGAAGGACAAGAGACCTCTTCCAGAAAATTAGAAACATCGGAGGTAAATTCCAGGCAAAAATGGGTATGATCAAAAACAAAGATGGTAAGGACCTAACAGAAGCAGAAGAGATCAAGAAAAGGTGGCAAGAATATACGGAAGATCTGTATAGGAAGGATAATAATATTGGAGATAGCTTTGACGGTGTGGTCAGTGAGTTAGAGCCAGACATCCTGAAGAGTGAGGTTGAATGGGCCTTAAGAAGCATTGCTAATAACAAGGCAGCAGGAGACGACGGTATCCCAGCTGAACTGTTTAAAATCTTGCAAGATGATGCTGTCAAGGTGATGCATGCCATATGCCAGCAAATTTGGAAAACACAAGAATGGCCATCAGATTGGAAAAAATCAACTTATATCCCCATACCAAAAAAGGGAAGCACTAAAGAATGTTCAAACTATCGAACAGTGGCACTTATTTCACATGCCAGTAAGGTAATGCTCAAGATCTTGCAAGGTAGACTCCAGCAATTCATGGAGCGAGAATTGCCAGATGTACAAGCTGGGTTTAGAAAAGGCAGAGGAACTAGAGACCAAATTGCCAATATCCGCTGGATAATGGAGAAAGCCAGGGAATTTCAGAAAAACATCTATTTCTGTTTTATTGACTATTCTAAAGCCTTTGACTGTGTGGACCATAACAAATTGTGGCAAGTTCTTGGTGGTATGGGGATACCAAGTCATCTTGTCTGCCTCCTAAGGAATCTGTATAACGACCAAGTAGCAACGGTAAGAACAGAGCACGGAACAACGGACTGGTTTAAGATTGGGAAAGGAGTACGGCAGGGTTGTATACTCTCACCCTACCTATTCAACCTGTACGCAGAACACATCATGTGACGTGCTGGGCTTGAGGAATCCAAGGCTGGAGTTAAAATCGCTGGAAGAAACATTAACAATCTCAGATATGCAGATGATACCACTTTGATGGCTGAAAGCGAGGAGGAGTTGAGGAGTCTTATGACGAAGGTGAAAGAAGAAAGTGCAAAAGCTGGGTTGCAGTTAAACCTCAAAAAAACCAAGATTATGGCAACGAGCTTGATTGATGACTGGCAAATAGAGGGAGAAAAAGTGGAGGCAGTGACAGACTTTGTATTTCTAGGCGCAAAGATTACTGCAGACGCTGACTGCAGCCAGGAAATCAGAAGACGTCTACTTCTTGGGAGGAGAGCAATGGCAAATCTTGATAAAATAGTTAAGAGCAGAGACATCACACTGACAACAAAGGTCCGCATAGTTAAAGCAATGGTATTTCCTGTAGTAACCTATGGCTGCGAGAGCTGGACCATAAGGAAGGCTGAGCGAAGGAAGATAGATGCTTTTGAACTGTGGTGTTGGAGGAAAATTCTGAGAGTGCCTTGGACTGCAAGAAGATCAAACCAGTCCATACTCCAGGAAATCAAGCCAGACTGCTCACTTGAGGGAATGATATTAAAGGCAAAACTGAAGTACTTTGGCCACATAATGAGAAGACAGGATACCCTGGAGAAGAAGCTGATGCTAGGAAAAGTGGAAGGCAAAAGGAAGAGGGGCCGACCAAGGGCAAGATGGATGGATGGTATTCTGGAGGCGACGGACTCAGCCATTGGGGAGCTAGGGATGGTGACGGCCGACAGAAAGCTCTGGCGTGGGCTGGTCCATGAAGTCACGAAGAGTCGGAAACGACTGAACGAATAAACAACAACAATTTTAACGTAATCTAAATTATTTTAACCAAACACTATTAATAATGTAATGTAATTAAATATTACAGTTTGTCAAGAACATTTGGAAGGCCCTCTGGATCATTTGCAATGATTTGGGGGCCAGATGTACCTCTGGCAGTGTCTCTATTTTTATTCCCCCCAAATTAGAGACTTTTTATATTCTGCTGTAACAAATGGAAGCAGTTGGTTCCTCTAAGCTCGTGGGAGGGAGAGGGGCATATTATTTTTAAATGGATGTGTTTTTTTCTCTCCTTTCTCAAACAAAGGCTGGGAAAACTACACGCACATTTATTTTGTCCTGGAGCAGCAGTGCAGAGATGCACTTGTTCAGTGTCTCTCTCTTATAGCGATGAGACAGGCAGACATTTCCACAAGAGATTTGCATCTACCCTTTCAAACCCTACCAATTTCAGGCATGCCTGGCAGCACAGAACAACCTTGGACAGTGTGTCCTTTTGAGATCTAAACATGGTCAGAAAGAACAAAAGAGGGGAAGGGCTTCCTTTGTCATTTGCTTTCACTCTGTCTGTCTGCCTGGTCCTTACATAGACATCACCATGGGGCATTCTACTTTCCCTGATAACCAATTGTCCTGGGAATGATAATGGCATTGTAAAACAAAGGCCCAGAATGAAGTCACCAATACTTACAGTGGGAAGGATGGAGGAGAAAAAGATCAGTAAGATGAACCAGGCTCAGTTGCTTTAAAACAGGGGTCCCCAACCTGTGGGCCACGGCCCACTAGTGGGCTGCGGCCTGTTAGGAAGTGGGCCCTGGGGCTCCTGCCTGCAAACCCCGCCCCCATGTGCACACGATTACCCAGCCCTCGATGCACACGATTGGCTCCCGCCTGCAAACCCCACCCCCCGGTGCGCGCGATTGACTCCCGCCTGCAAACCCCACCCCCGGTGCGCACGATTGGCTCCCACCTGCAAACCACCACCCCCGGTGCGCACGATTGGCTCCCACCTGCAAACCACCACCCCCGGTGCGCACGATTGGCTCCCACCTGCAAACCACCACCCCCGGTGCGCACGATTGGCTCCCACCTGCAAACCACCACCCCCGTCTGTGGAAAAATTTTCTTCCACGACCGGTCCCTGGTTCCATAAAGGTTGGGGACCGTTGCTTTAAAATACTTGGTGTATGTTGGAAGCAGAGAAAAGAAAAGGAACACTATTCTTCAGCACATTCTGAAATGTGGAATAAAATCCCTGAGTAACCCTAGCTGGAGCAAATTGAGGGCCATCCAGATTGGGGGGAACCTCATTCCAGTTATAAATTTGCCTTCCTGTAACTTACTCCTTTCCTTGAATGCTGATGGATGAAGAATAGATAATTTTCTTCTCCTGTGAAACTCCTTCAGATATCCCAGATCTCTATTCATGTTGGTAGATTTTTTTCTGGACATGTCTTAGCTTATATTCTATGCAAGAATATACTATATGGTCTACTAAACACAAGATTTATTCCAGGGCTAACTATAACATACTTTTGCCCAAGGGCCATATATTCTGGAGGTTTATTTTTCAGTCCCATGCAGTTAGGACCAACTACAGCATTTCAGAAGAAGTCTCTTGATTTCACTCAGCAAAGATTTCATTTTATCGCAATGGCTCTTATGGCTGACGAATCCAGATGGCTGCATTTGGTGTGACTTCACACTGATCAGGGCTATTATGGGCAAAGCTAATTAAAGTACAATTAGAGACCCAAACCAGGTGAATTAGTGAATCACTCTCTGAAGTGACTGGGTGGCTTCATTGCTATCGTGAGCTGCAAGGATTGATTGGAAAGGAATACAAGGTTTATTAGGGAGAATATGGAAGGAAAATACTTAGCTGGATAGATGTAATATCTATCCATCATAACACATGGACAAAAGGGGCAGAGTTTGCATCTCTTTGGCGCAATGCTACTTCCATCATTGCCCCCTCTTGTTCCCATTGCAGACACAGTTACATCTTTGCAAGAATTTTCCCAAATGTTTTCTTTTTTCCCTTCTAAAATGCATGGGTTTTGTATGTGTTCTGGTTCTGGTTCATGTATATGCTCAGGAAGTTCAAATTTAGACTGGTTCATGTTAAAATTTGAACTGAGCAATTTCTTGTCCATCCCTTCTCAGGGACCGGTTGATGGTAAAGTTGCCGATCCTTAGGAACTGTCAAGCCATTTTTCTGCAAAGTTTGAAAACTTGGAAATTTAGCTCTCCAATCCTGGGAAATGGTTCCTAGTTTTTATTCCATTAACAGTTTCCAAAAAGATAAAAAGAAAATTATAGTACAAAATAATTGAGATTGTAGGGTTGCCTAGCTTTTTCCACACTTTCTCATAAAGTACAGTATAATCATCATGTTTCAGCCATAAACTCTTAGAACACCTTATTTTATAGTCTAGTAGTACAAATGATAAATTTGTGGTTCTTACCCATGTGACAAGTCTTAAACATTTGTTTATTACCTATTTGGAGTATCTTGGCTGAGTAAACAGAATAGGCTGGACCATTTGACTGGACCCTGGAACATTTTTTCCTCAGTAAAGAAAAAAAACAACATCCAGAAACTCAATTCCTCTCCTAAGAGACTATCTAAAAATAGTTTCTTCCTTCCAAGCCTAATTTGACCCTAGGTGGACACTCCCAGTTTCAAAAATTATTTTGCTCTACCAATGCAGTAAGCCATCAAATAGCACTTCCTGTGATGACAACAATTTTGCAAAGATTCATTTCATTAGGATGAATAGACCATAGTGTTATTTGACTGCCCTTAATGATGCATAAGAGTGCTGTGTGCCGCAGATGATGATCAATGCCATGTAATTGTTCATAACAACTTGCTCCAACTGAAAAGACATTGAAGACTTATGCTATGACAAAGAAAACAAAACTCTTTCTCTTTGTTGCCCTCTTGTACACATGTGTGTGCACACATGCACACACACACACACACACATACTGTAGATCTGGTAGCCACTTCACCATAGATCTTACCTCCTTAGTTTGTTCAGGCTGGAAGAAGGCTCTTCTTAATATGTATATACTGGAAACTTATGATCATCTCCAGAAGCTCCACTCTGATGGTTGGTAGAGTAAGTCTTTTTTTTTTTTTTGGTAAATATTTTATTATTTAAAATAAATAATAATAATAAAATAAATATTTTATTATTTAAAATATTTATAGACAAAAATAGTTACGTTTACAAAGAGTTACAACATATATGACATATTTACAATCTACTACATAGGACAACAATAATAACAATAACAACATACAAAGAAACATATATAACAATTAATTTAAAAAGACTTCCTGTTTTCTTTGCAAAGAAACATTTTTTCTTTATTTGTTAAATTATACTATTTTCTTTATATCTTTCAATCCCTTTTATATTTCATTTCTATGTTTGTATTATATCTATTTGCTTAGTTTATTTTAATCTTTATCTTATATTTTTGTTAATTTCATTTCATATTTTCAATGCTTTGACCTTTTTCATATAACTATACATTTATTTCTTTATAGTATTTTTTCTTAATCTGTTCCCAATTTTACAAAAATAATTTGATACTATATTCCTTTTGTAAAAATTTTAAAAAGGGATTCCATATTAGTTCATAATTTCCCAATTCTTTGTCTTTTACTAAATTCGTTAGTCTGTCCATCTGTGCTAATTCCATTGATTTGGTAATCCATTCTTCCATTGACGGGATGTATTCTTCCTTCCAATGTTGTGCGAAGGTTATCCTTGCTGCTGCGATCAAGTGTAATAGTAGTCTTTTGCCATCTTTATTTATCTTTGCATCCATTAGTCGCAATAAATAGAATTCTGGTTTTTTTTTCCATGTTAATCTCCATGGTTTTGCACATACAGTGATGAATTTTTTCCCAGTACTTTTTTATTTTTTTACATGACCACCATAAATGGTAATATGAACCAACTTTTATTTTACATTTCCAACATGTATTTGAACCTGAATATTTCATTTTGAACAATTTCTCTGGAGGCATATACCATCTAAAGATCATCTTATAACTGTTTTCTTTTAAATTATTACTCAACGTGTATTTGATATTTTTGGTCCATATAGTTTGGGTTGGTAGAGTAAGTCTTGTCCAAGTTGGGTTTGTCAAGTCATCCTTTGTATATTTTCTTCCAACAGAGCCATGTTTGACTACGACAAAAGCAAGGACAGTGGCCTCCCAAGCCAAGGACTCAGCTTCAAGTATGGAGACATTCTCCACGTTATCAATGCCTCCGATGACGAATGGTGGCAAGCAAGAAGGGTCATGCTAGAAGGAGACAGTGAAGAGATGGGAGTTATTCCTAGCAAAAGAAGGTATGGCATGTCATCTTCCCCTCTTTTGTTTTTTTTGCAAGCCTTATTTCAAGTATCTATAGCAGACCTTTCCAAACTTTTCATGTTGGTGACACACTTTTTAGACATGCATCATTTCGCGACACACTCTTACAGCAGGGCATCATTTCGCGACACACTCTTACAGCAGGGCACAAGGCAGGCACTAGGACCTGTGTGGAATCACAGCAGGTTTGGAGGCAGCAAGGCACAAGGCAGGCACTAGGATCTGCGCAGAATCCTGGCAGGGCAGGTTTGGAGGCTGCAAGGCACAAGGCAGGCACTAGAACCTGCGTGGAAGACAGGAGGCAGCAGCAGCCGCGACACACCCAGACACTGCAGCCGACACACTAACGTGTCCCAACACACAGTTTGGAAAGCTCTGATCTATAGCAAGGTCCTACTTAAAAGATTACAGGTAGTCCTCTCTTAACAATCATTCATTTAGTGATGGTTCAGACTTACAATGGTGTTGCAAAAACTGACATGTGAGCGGTCCTCACACTTATGACCGTTGCAGCATCCCCCCAGTCAGGGGATCACGATTTGGGCACTTGGCAACCAATTCACATTTATGACCATTGCAGTGTCCCGTGGTCACGTGATCACCATTTTTGACCTTCCTGGCCAGCTTCTGGCAAGCAAAATCAGTGGGGAACCATGTGATTCGCTTAATGACCACATGGTTGGCTTAACGCCCGCAGTGATTAGCTTAACGGCTACCACAAAAAAGGTCGTAAAATTGGGTTGGATTTGCTTAATGGCCGCTTTGTTTAGCAACTGAAATTCCAGTCCCAACTGTGGTTGTTAAGCGAGGACTACCTGTATTCTAATAAAAGAAATATAAAAACGTACAATAGAAGAAAGATGGAAAGCCGCAATGCTGTTCCATTTTTAACAATTGTCATACTGTCCATAACAAGATATTGACAATGGGGTAGTATGATTTTGTTAACAAGATATTATCATTATGCTTAGGCAAAATAGTTTGATAAACAGCTCTTTGCCCTCAAACAACCACTAAACCTGGGGCAACCTTGGAGAAGTGGACTGGGAAGTCATGTTGGGGGCAGAAAGATCATGGAAAAATCAAGGAATTCCAGGTCCTTTCATGCTCCATCTAATACTGATACAGTCTCTTTCTGTAGAGAAAAATAGTGGCTGGTTGACAGAAGTAAAGCAGGAAAGACTATGTTTCTTTGTGTTTAGAGGGTTTTTTTAGAAGATCAGGAGGGCAAACCCCCTTGCCCAGAATGTTTTTCCAATGACATCTCCAAAGTATGGCGAACAGCCCATTCCATTTTTGCTGTCATGGAATATAGGCTATATTCCCTATAGGCCATAAGATGTTCATGTTACAATAAAGTGGTTAGTCATTAAGGCATAGCTTTCCAAACTGTGTGTCGTGACACATTACTGTGTCGCGACAAACCCCGGAAGTGCTGATGGCGCATCGCCGCCACCCTTGCAGTGGCGTGCGCGGCGGTGGCGGCGCACCATCAGCACTTCCAGGTTTTAGCGCCACACATGAGGCCGCCGCCGCTGCCGCCATGCGCACCACCGCACTGCCGTTGGTGTGTCGCCAACAGTGGGACTTTGGAAAGCACTGCATTAAGGCATCATCAAACACATGAAAATAGCCATCCTAGTCCAAAACGGGGAAATAAACACGTACAAAACACTTCTATAGCATCATTCAAAATGTCACAAAGAACGCAGGGTCTTTGTTCTCCAGAATTGTCAGGCCAGATACTACAAAATGCTGGGGGAAGAGAGAGCGGGGGGAATGTTCAAAATCCAGATCTTGTGGCCACAACTTCTTGGTTTTGTGGAGAAAAAGTCCTCAGTTCACCCAGCTCTCTTCTCATTTCTCAGTCGTCTAAGTGACAAGGTTCAGGTCCATCCCTCTCCTCAGTCAAGATGCAATTTGTGAAGTCTCCGATACTTTTATTAAGAGTCTGCAGGTCTAGTCAAGCACACAAGAACATGTTTGGCAATGTTTCCTTGGGCAAGACCCCAAGGACAGGGTCAAGCAAGCTTATATAAATGGTTCAGATGCAAGAAAATACAGAACTACATTGGCTATGACAAGCATCTACAGGTAGTCCTCGCTTAACAACCATTCATTTAGTGACCGTTCGGAGTTACGACGGTGCTAAAAAAGTGACTTACGACCGGTCCTTGCACTTACAATCATTGCAGCATCCCCACGGTCATGTGATCAAAATTTGGGCGCTTGGCAACTGGCATGTATTTACAATGGTTGCAGTGTCCTGGAGTCACATGATCGCCATTTGTGACCTTCCCAGCCAGCTCCTGACAAGCAAAATCAATGGGGAAACCATGTGATTCACTTAATGACCATGTTGATTCATTTAACGACTGCTGCAAAAATGTGAAATCAGGTGCGGTCATGTGATGCTTCACTTAACGACCGCACCGCTTAACAACCAATTTTCCGATCCCTATTGTGCTGTTAACTGAGGACTACCTGTAGTCAGTTTCATCCATTCCTGTGCTACTGAAAAACCAGGACATCTTCTATTTGTGGTTAGTGCTTAGCTTTGAGGAATTATTCTATTTGTAATAGCAACAGCTAATGCTTGGTCCTGACATTAGTCTCATCCTGACACCTGCAGGGGTACCTTAACCTTCTGCCTGTGAGTAAGCTACTTCCTCATTTACAGAGAAAATGGAGTCAGTATGGCAAAGTAGCGTTCCGTCCCAGGCGTAACCCCATGTATCCGTCTTGCATAGTTTCTAAAAAGAATCTTAAAGGCGAGATGTATCTTAAATCTGTATCTTATCTTATGGGAGGCAGAGAGCAGATTTAACTAGAAGAAAGGCTATATTTATCTTAGGATATCCAGAGTTTTTAATTTTAGATAGTCGCCCAAAAAATGTTGTTTGAAGCCAAATTGGGGAGTATTAGGTAAGGTTGGAAGGAGATAGAGCTGTCAAACTACAATTCCTCCTAGGTGGTAAGAAGTCGTTATCCTCTGGTGGCAAGGTTTTGCAGTGAATAGCTAAATAGGGTAATTTCAAGGAAAGGAAAGGAAAGGGAAGGGAAGGGAAGGGAAGGGTAGGGAAGGGAAGGGAAGGGAAGGGAAGGGAAGGGAAGGGAAGGGAAGGGAAGAGAAGAGAAGAGAAGAGAAGAGAAGAGAAGAGAAGAGAAGAGAAGAGAAGAGAAGAGAAGAGAAGAGAAGATGAGAAGATTCACCAGTTCAAAAGCATCTATCTTCCTTCGCTCAGCCTTCCTTATGGTCCAGCTCTCACAGCCATAGGTTACTACGGGGAATACCATTGCTTTAACTATGTGGACCTTTGTAACCTTTGTCTACCAAGAAGTAGACGTCTTCTGATTTCCTGGCTGCAGTCAGCGTCTGCAGTAATCTTTGTGCCTAGAAATACAAAGTCTGTCACTGCCTCCACTTTTTCTCCTTCTATTTGCCAGTTATCAATCAAGCTGGTTGCCATAATCTTGGGTTTTTTTTGAGGTTTAACAACAACCCAGCTTTTGCACTTTCTTCTTTCACCTTCGTCATAAGGCTCCTCAGCTCCTCCTCGCTTTCAGCCATCAAAGTGGTATCATCTGCATATCTGAGATTGTTCATGTTTCTTCCAGCGATTTTAACTCCAGCCTTGGATTCATCAAGCCCAGCACGTCACATGATGTGTTCTGCGTACAGGTTGAATAGGTAGGGTGAGAGTATACAACGCTGCCGTACTCCTTTCCCAATCTTAAACCTGTCCATTGTTCCGTGAGACTAAAATCCAGAAAAGCCAATTAGTTCATATAGTACCCTATCCTGCACTCACAACCCAGGGATTCAAGCAATAGGCTAAATCATACATTCAAAATCAATCGATCAATAAATAAATTATAATAAATTATAATAAATAAATAAAAAACATAAATGGTTTACAGAACACAAGTTAAACCACAAACAAGCAAACAGAGCCAGTTTGGTCTAGGGGTTAAGGCACCAGGCTAGAAACCAGGAGTCTGTGAGTTCTAGTCCCGCCTTAGGCATGAAAGCCGGCTGGGTGACTCTGAGCCAATCACATTCTCTCAGCCCTAGGAAGGAGCCAATGGCAAACCAGGAGACTGAGAGTTCTAGTCCCGCCTTAGGCATGAAAGCCGGCTGGGTAACCTTGGGCCAGTCACTCACTCTCAACCCAACTCACCTCACAGGGTTGTTGTGGGGAAAATAGGAGGAGGAAGGAGTATTAGGTATGTTCGCCACCTTGAGTTATTTATAAAAAAAATAATGAAGGCTGGATAAAAAATCTAAAAGCAAAAAATCTCATTATGGTGTGATCCCAATCTGAAGCAGGTTTCCCACTGAAATCAGAAATTAATTGTAAAATTGAGTAACGTTGCAAGGTTAGCAGAGAGAAAGAAAATACAACTTAATATTAGCCTGTAATAATAATTAAAATACTGAATTTAGCTGTGACCTAATTATCTTTGTTCTTCAATATGCACTGCTTCCTTTCTCCATTTAGGACTTCGTCCATCTTTGAATTTTCATTCCTTTTCAATGTCCTTTCCCTTGTATCTTTTCTAATAGGGAATGTCATCTGCAAGATTTAAAATTGAGAGTTTTGTATGGTTCAAAGATCACTCCCTGAATATGAAAGCTGCATTTCAGCCATTACCATGTGTACATGCTGCTTTCTCAGGGTGGTGGGGGGGAAGATTTATTCCAAAGTTCAGCTGTAACTATAGTAACATGAGCTTGGTATGCTGCAGCTGGCAATGTTAAAAACGGGCAGTATTGAAACAGAAGTATATATTTTATTTCTTCTTGAAGATAATGTTCTCCAAGTCGTTTTGTTCCACAATAATTAACTCATGTAGTTTTCACACTTGCTCCTGTAGTCAAAAATAACTCCATCCTTACGTAACCTTGAAAATTGTGTTTCTCTTGAAGTATATCTATCTCTTCTGCTCAGTGAATCTGTTTTTCTGTTACAGTGGTAGATCTAAAATCTTTGCTTTTTTATCACTTGTGAGATATCTCCTACCCATTTTGAGTCCTAGATGCATGTGGTTGCCAGCCACCTATTAAGCGGGGCCACTGGTTGCCCAATTCTTTTATCTTTATCTTTTACGTTTCATTGATTTGACTGACTGATTGACTGATTGATTGATTGATTGATTGATTGTTGTGAGCTACCCAGAGTCATTGAGAGTCAGCAGCATGCAAATTTAATAAATTATGGTTGGTCATACAGTCAGCCAGATGTTTAGACTGGATTTGGCATTTTTGTCCACCTGTCGAGTCCTTCCCAAGGACTTCAGATAGGCAGATGTTGTTGTTTAATAATATTAAAGGTATCATCACAGGATGTAAGCTGTTCCTAGTAAAGCTGCCTTCTTCTTCTTCTTCTTCTTCTTCTTCTTCTTCTTCTTCTTCTTCTTCTTCTTCTTCTTCTTCTATTATTATTATTATTATTATTATTATTATTATTATTATTATTATTTCTAGTCCAACACATTCTCCTGCTGCAGTGAAAAACTAGATGGGGCCTACACTGATGATATATAAAGCTGTCTGGTAAGGTAAAGGTTCCCCCTGCACATTTTGTGCAGTCGTGTCCGACTCTAGGGGCCGGTGCTCACCTCCGTTTCTTAGCCGAAGAGCCAGCGTTGTCCGAAGACACTTCCACGGTCATGTGGCCGGCATGACTCACGCAGAATGCTGTTACCATCCCACGGAAGTGGTACCTATTTATCTACTTCCATTTGCATGCTTTCGAATTGCTAGGTTGGCAAGAGTTGGGACTAGTGCAGGAGCTCACTCTGTCACGCGGGACTAGGGATTCGAACCTCCAAACGTGCAATCTTCCGATCGACAAGCCTGGCGTCTTACCCGCTGAGCCCCCATGCCCCCACAAGCTGTCTGGACAGCAAGTCAAATTTGTCTTCAGCAGAGACAATGGGACATTATCTTACTCTGTACCTGAAGGCAGTAACCTGAATAGCAAAGTTTGATCTGGGCATACTATATGGCGCCTCTCTGAGTTCAAACACCTTGCTAGTACCTCTCATCACCTGCCACCTGTCATGATTATCTCACTTGTCCAGTGATAGGATTGGTCCTGTTGGAAACTCACTTTGTCCAATGGTGGAACTGACCTTGTGGAAAACTAAAAATGGAAATGAATTTTCTAGTCCCCTTGCAGCCACATCAGAGGAACAGAAGGGACATGAGCATATTAGCCCCAAACCCATGCATTTAACATTAAATTGATGGTAGGCCTGAAAGAAAGTTTTGACCTATCCATAGATGAATGAATGGAAGGGGTGGCAGATAGATGGAAAGGCACAAATGTAAAATTAAAGACCGGGGAGAAAGGGATTAATCAAGTATTGGGAGTCTTTTTAAAATTAGGAGATATATACTGTAAGACAGGAATAAAAAAAATAGCTCTGGATGAGAGTTGGATTGCAATTTCCATTGGCACTTCGAAGAGGAAGGAAGTTGACATTTAAATGACATGCTATAGAAGCTGTAAGTATTTTGTTCACGTTTGTACATTACTTTGACTTTAGAAGCTGACTTCGTGCACTGATCATTTATTTATCCTAGTTTTTCAGCTGGATATAAGTATGGGGAAGCAGACATTCAACACATTCAACTTTCCCAGGTGCTTGACAGAGCTGTGTCTGATGATGCATTCTTTTGAGACGTAAAAAAAATAAAGTCTCCTTCAAGTCAGGCACAACTTCTGGAGCATTCATGGACATGGCTATGCAGTTTTCCTAGCAACAGTGCATAAATGATTTGCCACTGCCTTTTTCCAGGATGATATTTCAGTTTCTAGTTTAGTGTGTATTCCTGGGACTTCCAGCTGGACTCCCATAGAAGTACGACCAGACTCAGTCCTGCTTAGATTGTTGGGCAAATGTTGCTATCTGCTGCGTGGTAGGACTTCTCCACAATAGAGTATTGGAGCCTTCAACTATTCAAATACTTGCTCATGTTAAACAATGAAGTCACACATGCACCTTCACGATAATGTATTACATTTAGAGCTGCTGTTTTATAGTCACTTATATGGCATTCAGTTGAACTCAGTGAGGCTCACTTCTGTGTAGATGTATAAAAAGTGCACTGTTAAGGCACTTTTGAGTGTGTCAATACATTGTGGGAGGTTGTGCGGATCCAGAATTGGCCTTTATAGCCACTTACGGATCCACCGTTAAAATTTTACCTTTGGAAGACAATCTTACTCGGCTACGAGTGATCGCCAATGATGATGATGGCATCTTCTAACTTCAGTGAATTTCTGACAGTGTTAAGCTATTCCTTGAGAAAACTCAGGTGGACATTGGTATCCTAGATTATTTATTTATTTATTTATTTATTTATGTGTGTATTTATTTATTTATTTATTTATTTATTTATTTATTTTTCCTATTTCTATCACTGCCCATCTCTCCCGAACGGATATACCTTTTGGTGGTTGTTTTCCAGTGTTTTCTAAGATTATAAGGGTTTGGTCCCTGTGGCATTGTTGGCTATTTAATGTTTGATGATTATATGTTACCTAGCATTTGAATTTTTATTGATTATGTGTCATCAAGTTGGTGTCCTCTGTTAGTGACCATATAGATAGACCTTCTGCAGGATGGTCTATCTCCAACTTGGCCTTTTGAAGACTTCTAATGGCACACCCATTACATAGTATTTGAATTTTTATCCGGACATTGTAATTTTATATTGGATTTTTCTAAGTGTATTATTATGTTTTTAAAAGATGAGTTGTGACACCTAGGAAATTTGATATAAACAGTGTAACCAATAGAAATAATGAATAAAATAATTTATTTAATAATTATGAATACAACTATAATGATCATAATATATTTCTTACATATTTCCATTTTCCTTTCTTTCTATTTTTTTTTCTCTCTCTCTCCCTCCAGGGTGGAAAGGAAAGAGAAAGCACGTTTAAAAACAGTGAAATTTAATTCAAAGCCTGGTGTGATCGATGCAAAAGGGGTATGTAAAAGTGAAACTAACGTTCTTGTTCACTGAACTCTTCTAACTACGGGTATTTTAAAATAGGCCAGGAAAGAAAATGACAATTTATCATACATTCAAGAAATATGAGAAAGAAAAAAAGAAGTATTTTATTAAGAGTGAAAGCAGAGAAGGGTGTTTGTTTTTTTTCAAGAAGAAAGTTATATTGCATTGTAAAAGAATTAAACATTACTGTCAAATCGTGGAACTGCGTCATGAACACTTCAGTTGCTATTACACAGTTCTCTCTCACACACCCACACACACACTGAGACATACATTAAAGTTTTAATAAAATAAGACTTGCACTTTGAGACTTGAATCAGAAGAGTCATCTCAGCCAACCAGCAGGCAGAAATCAGGTCCCTGCATCCCTTCATCTATCCAAAGTCTGCTCTGAAAAGATGAAATTTTCGATGAGTTCCCTGTTTTGGCTTTTCTTTTCTTTTCTTTTCTTTTCTTTTCTTTTTTTTTAAATGTCATGCAAAACAACAGTGGGTCAGCTGCATCTGGACAGAAAATGTGTGCATGGGCAACCTGGGGACAGGGTAGTCATCTGGCATCATCAGGGATTAGGGGGAGGCTGAAAAAGAAACAGGAAGAAATCTAGACAGAAACAATCTACAGATGGGAGAGGAGTTTGTTAGTAGCTTATCTCATACTGAAATGGTAGCTCAGTCTGGGTTGCAGACCCAGGGAATCCCAAGAAGAAGAGATTCAAAACTTTCACACATAAAAGAGAGCTAGCAGTTCCTTTCAGAGTTACCAAGATTCTCTACCTTACCCTAATCCTTGCATTAAAACGCCTTCTTGCAGCCTGTGTGATTCTTGCTTCCTTGATCACACCCTGCAGTCTAGTCTCCAAGGCTGGGGGTTCCTACTCTCACCACCACCACCCTTATTTTTATTGCCCTGGCATTTGAAGGGGCACCACATGGCTAGTCATAATGTTTTAATATCTCACAATGTCCCTGAGGAACCATGACTTTGCAATTGTGGGAAATAGGAAGGATGAATCAACCAGTTCTACTGGATGTGCTATTACAGGTAAAGGAGGAACTACACTAGAGATTCCCTCTAGGGGAGCCATGTGCCATAATTTACAGCAGATAGTCTCTCCCTGAACAGAGGTCAGTGCTGAGTTTGGAGACATCCTTCTTTTGAAAGAACAAGTTGAAGGGTACGTAAGGCAGAACAAGGACTCCGAGTTGCATATGAACTGCTAGCACCTCAGTAGATACGTACAAGAAACCTCAGTTCCCAGTTTTCTTCCCTGTTGTGAAATATATTGCATTTCTGTTTAAGCAATAATGATCGCCCCTGATGTGCATTTATAAGTGGAACTGAGATGCAAACTGGCATCTTGCGTTTTGCTAACCTAACCTTGGGGGAGGCAGTAGGTGGAAAAAATTATCTGGAGGGAAAAAAATTGAGCTGGAAAGAGTGGGTTGGAGATGTAAGAAGGCTCTTGCCCTTTATTTTGACATATATCCTTGAAGTTACGAACAGCTCTGTGTCTTTTCTTGCCTGCCAATCCTTCTCCAGCTACAGCACCACACATTCAAAGACAGGCAGCTTTACATGAAGCATATATCATATGATATATGATGTATAATTTGATGATGTATAAATTAATGTATACTGATGTTGTAAGCCGCCTAGAGCCCTCCAGTAGGGAGGGGATAGGCGGGGTATAAATAAGATAAAAAATATATAAATATTACTGTTATAAAAGTATGGATGGATTCAGAAAATACCTCAGGCCATTCTTAAAACCCTAACCATAACCCATGGAAATCTCTTTGTGACCTCCACAAAAATTCCAATCATTTTTCAAGCCACCTGAAAAACAGTCTTCTGTGTAAATTTCTGGAAGCACATTTCAGAGAGGATTTTGACCAAATTACTACTCCCAAGCTCGCATCTCTCTGCTTGAGGGCAGCAATGACTGGTATCAGATATTTCTTTGGGATCATTGCTATGGGCATTAAAGAATTACCCTTGAAGCTTCTTGCTCTTTCTCCAAAGTTTGGGTCGGCCAGGGAAAGGATTTGACAGCATCTAGTAATGGGTATATAAATGGGTGCAAAAGGATGGTTCCTAATACAATAGAAGGCTAAAATAATTTCTCTCTTGATAATACAGTATGTAATTAATAAATTGTTTAATAAATTGAATTAAAATAAATCATTTCATAAAATAGTAAAAGAAAATGAAGCTTTCTCTTTTACATTGTTGTGGCCGGCATTGTTCATAGTAGTTGGGTAGAAAAGTCTAGAAGCAGCAAATAACACTTGTGCTACCACCAAATTATTTCCAAAGGAGTTTATTCTCCTCCCTTCTTCATGTGGATTTTTCATTTAGAACCAACACACACGCACACACACACACACACACACACACAGAGAGAGAGAGAGAGAGAGAGAGAGAGATGTATTCCCATATTTGCAGAGATGATAGATCATAGATCATAGATAAATTCCCATATTTGCAGAGATAGATACTGTAGATGATAGATAGATAGATAGATAGATAGATAGATAGATAGATAGATAGATAGATAGATAGATAGATTCCCATACTGTATTTGCAGAGATAGATATAGATGATTGATAGATGATAGATGGGCAGACAGGCAGACAGATAGATTCCGTATTTGCAGAGATCTGGAAAGGGAGTTGCATTCTCAGTAATAGCCACTAAGATAATACTCCATTAAAGTACAGCTAGTACTTAAAAAACTAGTACAGCTTTCCTGAATTTGGTGCTCCTACAAGTGTTGGATTCAGGGCTGTCCATGGGGGGGTCAAAAAAGTCAAGATGGTGATCACAGCCATGCCCTTGTTTACATGTGTGCAACATTGACAAATGTACAAAAGGAATGGGGCTTCAATCATGTGATCTCAATTACCATCTTGACATTTTTGACCCCCCACAGTTGTACCTGTTTGGACTACAATCTCTATCCTACCCTGCCATATAAACCAACACATCTGAGGGCATTATACTGAGGAAGGCAATCCTAGTAGCAATGCCAGAATAATCAGAGATCCAACACATATACACTTTTTGCCATCTTGTAACTGCACAAGCTGGCCAGCCTACCCATGAACATTTCACTAAAAAGGTCTGAATTTTTGTTTTTCTGAAAACAGTTTCTTTTCCTCTAAATTAAATGTGATTGGTCGTGGAGAAAATGTAGTAGCAATGCTTGGCACAGCACTATTAAGAGCGCAATCTGTCAGGGCCTCTGGGCTAAGACACTGGGGATGTTGAAGATGCTTCCATCCTGAAGTTGATCAGTTTTCGTAGGACATCAATGCGGAGGCCCAAATCAACTTTGGAATCAGTAGGAGGACCAAGTAGCCCCCACCGGAGAAGTATAATTTTTTTTTTTAAGTGATATTTATACCCCGCCTATCCCCTCCCTAGTAGAGGACTCTAGGCGGCTTACAATCATATATATATACAGTTCAATTATTCACCAAATTTCAAATATACAAATGCACCGCGCGTGAAGGGAGAGGGGTAAGGGAACCGACTCTATTAGGCTCTGGACTACAATTCCCAGGATGCCTTGAGCCGGCTGCTGACGTCCTGTAGCTGTCACATCCGGGTCCGTCGTCACCACCGGCATTTGATCTTCCTCCGATCCTCCGATCCTCTCCTCCAGTGGAGCCGACTTCCCGACAGGACGCCAGCAAATTAGCCCACTTTAAGGTGGTACCCATTTATCTACTTGCAAGGCTTTCGAACTGCTGGGTTGACAGGAGCTAGGACTTAGCGACGAGAGCTCACCTCGTCGCGCGGGGTTCGAACTGCCGACCTACTGATCGGCAGCCTACAGCTCAGCTGTTTAACCTGCTGAGCCACCGTGTCCCATCATAATGATGATGTTGAGTCTGGCACCATCCCCACTTGGCTTCATTGGTGAGCCCACCATATTTGTTTGTTTGCTATGCTCATATGTTAGGAAAAGTCCTGTTCACATCATAAGGGATAAAGTGCTTTCAAACTCTAACTCTCTCTGGCTGTCCATCCCCCTCTGCTAAAACAGCTTTTGTTGCTAAATGCCACCCACCCTAACAGAAAATAACACTTGGCCCCCCTCTGTAGAACAGTTGCGTCCCAAAGAGCCAGAAATGGCATGTCCTGATTTAATGTAAAAGAGAATACCGTTGAGAAGTAAACGGTATAGCAACCTTCTCCAGTCTGTTGCCCTTCACTGTAGATAAGAAGAACATATCTGAAGGCAGGGGTATCCACAAGGAGGGGGTCCAAAAAGTCAAGATGGTGGCTACAACCATGAGTTCAAAGCCCCACCTTTTTTTACATGCATCATGACTTTTTTTGACAAACCCCCCCCCCCCCACAGACACCCCTATCTGAAGACATAAAGTTGAGAGAGGCAGGCATAGTGGCTGAGAAGGTCAGAATATCTTAGTCGAAATAATCATTCTGATCCTTTGAGGGTTTTTTCTAAATTTTAGCAGGTGCCCAGTCTTTAGACAAATGACATCTTAAATGCCCTTTTCTGGTGTACAATCAAAGCCGGAGGGAATAATTCTTTCATGTGGCTAACAATACCTCACACAAGCCAGAGCCTGTCAAGAATTTAATTATCCTTTAATTTTGTGCATCGTTCTTTTTGGCATCCACTGCAGAAGGACTATCAATCTTATCACCCCTAAGTCCTTTATTGGGTGTGATATTTTGCAAAGGGCATTGTGAGGAAGCCAAGCTGCTATCCCCTCCTTGCTTTTAATCTTGGGTTCAGCAGGTTGGAAAAGGGCACCTCTAGGCTACAGGCAACATGTAATGTATTTTAAGGAACTGTTACATGTAGGAAGGAAAGAGACGTGTTGTGGCCTGATTTGTCTATGGAGGGTTTGAAAACCTGATGGAAGACCTAGTGCCTTCATGACCCCAAGATCTAGAACCCAGCATAGCCCTGAAGACCGTGATTAAGATTACATTGCTCCATTGCAGAAGAGCAATTCTCTGTACTCAGCAGCCTCTATTATGTTCTCTTAGTCTTAAGATGTGATGATCTCATCATTTGAAGGCCTAGAGAATGAGCCTTCATACGTAGCTTTTGCTGTTTCTTAGCCATGCAGAAGCCAGAAAAAGGCAAGGGCTGTTTTTAGTCTACAGTAAGGAGAACAAAACCATAGATGTAAGCAATCACCTGCCAAGCATTTTAAGTTTTCTGTTGGCTTCAGACAGTTGCTGAAGTAGCAATTCTCTGATAAGCTCTTTTAAAGAGCTCTCCCATGTCCCTTTTTCTACCTGTTTTTCAAGCCTACAGTATTCCACTCTGCATGACTACCCAAAATATAGTTGGCCCCTCCGAGACTTCAGCCAGCCCATGACAGAGTCATCCAGGTGCATTTGACTGCAACTCTTAAAATTACCAACTGGTATGTTGTTGACATCTGGTAAAGAAAATCTAGCCTAAGAAACTAGATCTACCAATGCCTGTTGATAGATAGGCAGCCTCTTTATGCTGCATGCCCCAATGCATCAGAAAAGCCGCAAAAAGCAAGCAGCACTTTATATAGACCACTGCTGGTGGTCTATCTGCCACAAAGCAATCCTGCTGAATCGGGATTTTAAGTTCTGCATAGGATCAATTAGCAATCGAAGAGAATATTTCTAGCTCAGGGTTGAACTGTGGAGTCCTTGGTGCTCTCTGAGCCTTGTTGCAAGAAAACAACAAGGCTCAGAGAGCACCAAGGACTCCATGGGATCAATTATTGTGGTCTGGGACAGAGGCAGAAAATGCATTAACTCTTCTTTTACATATTATGTATCAGGGATGGGGACCTGTAAATGGCAGGGACTGTGTTTCACAGACTTAGGGTGACTGAGACCACAGGGAATAGTACAGTGTGCAAAATAGGTGAAGCTGCAACCAGCATGTGGAGGGAATGGTTGTGTTTTCTGGACTTTGGGAAGGGCAGTTCAGTTTTTCTATTTTAAGCTGACACTGTAATGTGTGGAGGTGTTTCCTACCATTGAAACATTGAAATATGGAGGATTCCAAGGCCCCAAAGGAGGAGACACAGTTTGCCATACCAGCTATATACTAATCCAAAATCATTTCCGAGTCTGGATCTTTGCATATTCAAACTAGACCTGCATGACCAAGGACAATCAACTAGCCTGAGGAAGTCCCAAAATTTGCAGATGTACCAAAAGGGGAAAAACAACAACAACAACAATAATCCTTTAATGAAAAAAAAAGGAAAAGGAAAAGGTCAGGAGCCCCTGTGAATTGACCGTGTTCTTTGGGACAAATGCTGAAGGTTGGAGAAGAAAAGAAATGCAGAAAACTCAGGAAGAAAGAGGGTGGATTCTTGGATTCTGAAGAAGAATTCTCCATCCTGTGACATCTTCTCCCAGGTTTCATTAGCAGAGCCCTGTTAATCAAATGATATCTAGCACTGGGTGATCATTGGTTCCTGGAGCTGTGACTTTAGGAAATGTCACAGTTAATTCCCTTTGTCAGCTGTTTTAGTGGGCAGAAGGAATAACTTTGAGGAACAGGAGGAAGAGCCACAACCAAGACAACAGTCAGATAAAAAACATTGAGTCCAGGTCAGATCTGTAACCCAAACAAGCATCTCAGACAAGACCTTCCCTAGTTCTCATGAAGATGGAGGGAGGGAGGGAGGGAGGGAGGGAGGGAGGGAGGGAGGGGGGAAAGTCATTCAGACTTGTAAGATTCTGTTATTATAGCCTTATAATAAAAGTAGTATCAGTAGTATTAGCTTGCATGACTTTGGTTTCCTAGTCTAGTCTACTTTGAAGGACTGATTGGTTTATTTATTTATTTATTTATTTATTATTTAAATTTATATGACCACCCATCTCCCCCAATCGGGGGACTCTGGGTGGCTTACAATAAAAGCTACAATTAAAATACAATATAAAATTACAACACACAATAATGTAATAAATAAGTATAAAATCCAATCTAGGCGAATTGATCTTAAAAATAGGGAGGCCATTATGGTAAAGATGTCTTCATCTTTATATCTTAAAAAGTTTTCTTCCTCCTTCCCTTCCCAAAACAACATACTTGAGATGCACAAGAAATATTAAAGCAGTAGATATTATGAACCACACCACCATCACTCTCTGGTGGCTTTAAGGAAGATAATAGTATCAATCCAATTAGACCTGTTGGCCTCTAGAATGTTTTTTTTTAAGGAGGAAGGAAGAAAAATAGCAATGAGCCCATGGTATTAATAGCAGGTATAATTTCATCAAGCAGGAATGAAACCCTGAAATTATCACTTTGAAGCTACCTATTAAGCCTTTCAATTCATTGCATTTAATAGCATCACACTTGTCTAATCATTTCAATTTCTACTTCCTTATTTATGCCTGTTTTTAATAGCCAAACAGTAGGGTTTCTGGGACAATATGCTCTTCATTAGTAGGAGAAAGTTGACATTTAAAGAAAAAAGTCCCATTTTGTTCGAATTTGATACTGGTGGACAATCTTCCACTCAGATGACAAAGTGTAAGAGCCAAGGTTATCATAGTCAGATACCCCAGGGTCATTCCCTATTGTTAAAAAAGTAAAAATGTAACTCCTAGTGATTTGTTAGATATTTCCATGTAGTTTTCTTGGCAACAATAGGATAGCAGTTTGCCACTGCCTTTTTTTTGGGGGGGGGGTTTTAAACTTTCCTTTCTAGCTGTAGCGTTGGTGGTCTTCCATCTAAGTTCCCTGTTTAGCTTTCAAGCCCAGTTTCCGCCACATGCCGAAACTTTATTATAAAAGTAGCTGTAGGTTCAGAGCCAGATCCGTGGAAGTTAAATTTTCTGCACTTGCACATCTCCTCCAGTTTTAAGCTATTATGTTCTCTGAGCTACCTCCCTACCAAAAGGAGGGAGAAAAACTCTAGGCTGATCCAAAAGTTCCACTAGAAACATTTACCAGAAATGTGGGCTAGAGGGTTGCAGCTATCAGCAGTTATGGCAACAACTGCCCCTTTGCTTTAAATCAAAAATTACCCACTCTTTCAAGCATCACAGAGTTCCTGTAAGAAATAGTCCAGTAGGCTTGTATGTTTTGCCTGCAATTCTTCATATGCAACTATCTCACACAATAGTGTGATATTCTGGGGCACAATTGAAACAAAATTGCCCTCACCCCCAATCCTTCTCATACCAAGGCCTTTGCAATTTGCTTTGTAACTTGTTCAATATTTTACTGGAGGCAGAGTGACCGTATCTCCTGATATGGGACAATAATCCAATATAAAAATGGCAAATACTAACTTTAGTGCTTGAATCTGTCCATCAAAGATGAGAGATTGAGCAGACACATAGCTCACCTACTTACAGTCTTCCCCACTATATTGTTTACTTCTATTTACATTATTTTAGTTATTCCTTAATTGTCGTCTTTTCTCCTCTCTTTAGAATTATGCATTTCCTCCCTTTAGAGAGATATGCAAGTTCCTAGTTCAGTTAGAAGATAGACATTATGGTCTTCCTTTTCTGCTCTTTTAACTTTACATGCCTAGACCAGTGTTTCTCAACCTTGGCAACTTGAAGATGTGTGGACTTCAACTCCCATCTTCAAGCTGCCAAGGTTGAGAAACACTGGCCTAGACCAGGGGTCGGCAAACCGCGGCTTGCGAGCCACATGTGGCTCTTTGGCCCCTTGAGTGTGGCTCTTCCCCAGGCAGGCGTGGTGGGCGTGGCGGGGGCAGGCGCGGCAGCGGCCGTGGCGGGGGCAGGCACGGCAGCGGCATGGTATGCGTGGCGGCGGGCATGGCGGCAGCAGGCCCTAAGTGTGCACGATTGGCTCCCGCCCGCAAACCCCGCCCCCTTCCACACGATTGGCCCCCGCCCGCAAACCCTGCCCCCTTCCACGCAATTGGCCCCCACCCACAAACCCCACCCCCTTCCGCACGATTGGCTCCCACCCTCAAACCCCGCCCTCTGGCCCTCGAGTGATATTATGAATTTTATAAATGTCAAAATGGCTCCTGGCATAAAAAAGTTTGCCGACCCCTGGCCTAGACTATACCAATATTTCTTGTCTCTTGACCTCATCCCACCTGCCCACAACCCATGTTCTGACTCTGAATCTGGATTAGAATCTCTGCCTCTCAGCCTGTTCATTATTTTATTGCTGAGCCATCACTCCATTTCTGACCTTTCCTTCATCCTGAAATGGCCACATGTGTGAAACTGAATATGATATCCAGAAACTCAGGATATGAGTTTTCCATTTCTGAGGCCACCAAAAATTTGCATTCTTCAAATATGAAATCGCGGGAAAAGTCACATTAGAAGACAACGGGGAAGATAAATTTGTCAATGTTTTGCCATTTAAGTCAAAAGGAGAATTTGAAAAGTGATATTAACAATTGCTGGATTCTGTTCATCATTCACAAACACTTGTCAGCATGAAGCAAGCTGGAACTGCTTGATGCAATGTGCCCTTTCAAAGAAAGCTATATTTTGAAGAAACAGTGTTGCCGGCGGGAAATGGAAGATGCAAAACATTGTTGAAGAAGAACACAGGGAAATAACAACAGTTCCTGTTGCAAATGTAGGAGCTGTGTGTTTCTAAGACTGTAAAATGCTTAGCTTCTTTCAGATTTCCTATCTGCGTGCTATGAAGAGTTGTGGGGAAAGGTTGCACAGCTAACCAAATGCCTTGATGAATGTTTTTTCAGTGTAATGTTTGTGAGTGAGTGTTTGGGCTTGTTTAACTGCACACACATAAGTTTTGTATTGTACATGATCAGAGGAGCTGGTCACACAAAGTGTTTCTGTTAGTAGAGCTGTGTGTATGCAACTATTGCTTAGGACAGAGTTCCTCAACCTTTGCAACTTTAAGATGTGTGGACTTCAACTCCCAGAAGTTGAACCTGGCTGGGGAATTCTGGGAGTTGAAGTCCACACATCTTAAAGTTGCCAAGGCTGAGGAACCGTGGCTTAGGGCATCACACAGAACAAGCAGCAGGTACGATAGTGCACCCAAAATGGATCGGAACAATGTTGAGTCAAACATTCTGTTTGATAGTGGCCAATGAGATAGCCACACTGGCCAAAAACAAGACATGTGTACATTATCACTTTTCCATAGTTATTTCCCAGGATCTGATTATCAGTGGATAAGACTCCTGGTCCTATAAAATGTAACCACCATAATCCATAGTTAATGCTAAGAAAAAAGAACAATGTATGCTTATTCCCCAAACAGGAAAGTGAACGACTCAGCAGCTCTTCTAAAAATGAGGAACACAGAGAGTTTATTGTGAGTTACTTTAGTTCAGAGGTTAATTTTTCTTTGGCTATATATTGGCATAACACCATCGCTAAAATGGGGTTGAATACTTTGTGGTTCCAACGTATTGTAGTAAAGCCAGGTATTGTCACAGCATATTGAGGGAACCAGGCCATTGGATTTATAGGGTGTATTTGGTTGGGTACAGCAAGCGTGGTGAACACAAGAATTATGTTTTGTTAACTTGGATTTAGGACTTAGCATGTATGCTACTCCTGGAGATGGATCTATGCAGAGATGTTATGGGACTTGGGCATATGTGGTGCTGACTTCTATAAGGATGCCCACATATATAGGATTCTGGTGAGCATTGTGGAAGTCCTAGGAAGACATCCAAGATGCAGAAGCTGAGGTGGTCATTGATTTGTGACAGTGCGGAGCAAATTGCTTCGTGTACTCCCCACGGCCCTAGCATCCCTGGGATGCAGGCAACTATCTGAATTGGAGGATCTGCAAGAAACAAAGGGAAGAAGGAGAGAAGTTTAAATCCAAAGAGTAGAGGATATTAGCTGAATTGGGACACTTCTCTTCAGTCCAGGCCAAGTTGACCTTTTATGTTTGTAATCTTGTTTGAATAATAGAGTGGCTCTTGGTCCCTTAGCTGACACTAGAGGCCAGTTTTTGGTGTACTTTGGCTCTCAATCAGGACAATTGTCAACAGGAGCTGCATGTTCTTCAGGTAGGCAGCATGGGAAAAGCTGCATCCTTGGCTTCACTGATATTTCTTTCATCAGTTTGTTTCTTTTTCACAATGAGAGAGCTCAACGAAGTCTGGTGGTGTTCTCCTGCCCAGTTTCTCACTGCTCTTTCAGTCTAAATTGTTTCTGTTCCCTGTTCACCAGCAGTTTCCATTTCCTTGAGTTCCATGGAAAATGCTTAAGTGTTTCACAGTCAGTGTTTTCTGCAAATCTGCATTCCCCAATGAAGGTAGTGCAAGTTCTAAAGCAATGTTTCTCAATCTTGGCAATTTTGAGATGTGTGGACTTCAGCTTCCAGAATTCCCCAGCCATCATGTTTGCATGATTTCAACCAAATTTACTGGAAATTCTAAAAATACTGCCACTCCAAGGAATCATGGATGGCTGTAAGTCTTGCCAGAGTGTTATCTACAATACTAGAAAAGTATAAAGTGCATTAACCAGTATACTTCCCACTATTGCCTTCTCTCAAATACTAATCATGCACATCTCCTGGTCCGTTGTCAACCAAGGGGAGAGTCCAGGAATTGTAGGAGATGGACTCCCAATTTCAGCCAACCTAGAGCAACATGTGGCAAGGATCTATTATACAAAAATTCTTGAGCTCAATACACCAATTTGGATTTATTCTGAATTAGCTGATTTTCACTTGGAAGGCCGAATGCAGTCTACAGACTTCCAGGATGAAAATTAGCTAATCCAGTATGATCCTTCCAGATTTGCTCCTCCTGAAACTGGTATATAACCATCAAAGAAGCTGCCCCATGTTAGACAAGGAGGAGGCAGCAACAGATGAAGGCAATGCAGTGAATACTTGCAGGAATGAAAGTAGAAGGGCAGAGTTAGATTCTGCTCTGATTGGATTTTAATCAAAACTGGATGAGTGAGCATTAGAACCCACAACATGCTGCAAAACCCAGTTTAGATTCTTAAACCAGAGTTAGACCATGTTCATGCCTTGGCATAATACCCGAATCTTATATCTCAAGTTTCTGGCCTGAAAAAAGTCCTCTCTAGAGAACACATGCAGAAAGTGTTGTGATTTTATATCAATTTACTGAGTGCAGTCTAAACTCCTCAGAACTAAAGGATAAGATGACTCTTATTGCCAAGATAGCAATGGAGGAGAAATTAATTCAGTCCAATTTTTTTTATGTGCAACTGTCTTTATTTGTTAGACTTCCATGCAAAGCATGTCTGTCTGCAGAAGCTTCCTGCTTTCATCAAAATGTCAAAAGCAGCACTGTGACGTGACCCCACAATGCAAGTGACGTCAGAATGCAAGTAGAAAAGGGGCAGGGCTTGTGCCACCATGATGTGCTACTTTCATCATTCTGCAACCCCTTTGACACCCCTTCCTGAGGACCCTGCTAACACAAAGTGCTCCCTTGGCCACACTTCCCCATTGTAACACCCCTGTGAGACAAGTTGGCCCAAAGTAGCTTCAATGACTGATTGTGGACTTCATCTGAGTCTCCCAAGTCCTAGTCCAACAACTTCACCACTACTGGCTCCTCAATATTATACCTCAAGAACTTAATGCCAACAGGAGGCAGTGTGCATTAGTTGCAAAGCCACCTGGAACTCAAAAATGATGCAAGGAAATGTATGTAGAAGGGCTCTCAAAAATGTCTATATGACAAGAAAAGGTATTGCACGTAAATTTATCGCATTAAAACTAAGAAAGAAAACCAACTTCAGTTGTAAAAAGTATACATGTGAAGAAATGGGCATACCAGCTGCATAACCCCCCCCCAAACGGAAGTGTGCGTAATTTTGTGCCATGTTGTTTTTTAAAATCAAATTGGCAAACTGTTGTAGAAACCAGGAGGAGTGAATGTACAGTGAGGATGAAAATGAGAAATGAAAGAAAACCCAATTCTCAGGTTTACTCTTCTTTAGACCAAGATATGAGAGGAACCACAATTGAACGTGGTTAATAATGACATCCTTGAGGATTGAGTAAAGATGTTTTCAAGTCAATAGGAGCTCATGCAGTTTTCATGACAGAGTCATAGAATTGATTTGCCTTCTTCCAGGATGATCATGATGATGATGATTTTGACCTCCCAGTCTCACCAACAGCCCCAGAATTCCCACGTTGTCCCCCATTCAAGTATTAACTTTACTTAGGTTCTGAGATTAGCCAAGATTAGCAATCCTGCCTGAATTTACTCTGAATTAGCCTCCAGGAAATCCAGTTAACATTTCTGAACCATTTCATGCCACCAGCCAGTCCTGTTCTCAATTACTGCAGCTGCCTTGCTCAAGTATTACTCACGTGTGTTGGTGTAAGGGAGATTCCCCCATTTTCTAAATTTAGTAATTTTTTAAAGCATTTAATAAGCAGTACAGTATAATAGAGATGTCAAATATTAGAATGTGTAGGATGCCAAATGGGAAGCATTTGTAAGGAGCGCAGAGGTTGAAATCAAATTAAGTAGAGTGAATTTGCTGAACCACAGTCAGGTGTAGGTGGCTTTTACAAAGATGGCAGAGGCACAGACACTAAATTTGTAGCCTTTTAGGACTCCTCCCTTTCATGGTCTAAGAATCTCTCTTCATTCCCATTGTTTTCGTTTAAGTTTAGGAATATTTCTCTGAGTCAGTTTGATGTAGTGGTTAAAGACATTGGAATAGAACTGGGGGTGTTGTAATCCTGAAAGCCAGCTGGATGACATTGGGCCAATTCCCCTACCACATCTTAAGAGCTAGTTTGGGGTAGTGGTGAAGGTGCTGGACTAGAAAGCAGGATATGGTAAGTTCTGTTCCTGCCTAAGTCACAAAGCCAGTTGGGTGACTTTGGACCAGTCTCTCAGCCCTAGGAAGAAGGCAATGGAAAGCCATTCCCAAAAATGTTGTCAAGACAACTGCATGGACTAGTCCATGTAGGTGTCAGGAGTCAAGATTGACTCAAAGACAGAGCAAGAAAGTTTAGTTTTGTTGACTACAAAAGGAGAAAAGCTCATTTTTAAAATATTGCCAAATCTGACCAATCCAGAACCTTTATATTGCCTTCTTGGGTTTTGAAGACAGTCTTCTGATAATGTCTGAAACATTGAGCTAATTATGAAGTGAGCTAAAAAGAAGCCCACCTGTTACTACTTAAAACAGGTGTGAAGAACTAGTGGTCCACAAAATGTTGATGAGTCCCAGTACCTGTCACAGTTGGCCACGGTGAAGAGGCTGCTGAGAATGATAGTTTAGCCTGAGGGCCACAGATTTCCTACATCTGCTTTAAAAATGGGTGATCAAAACATATTGAGACTTCAATATTATGAGATACAAATTTCCTGTATGGTCCTATGTTCCCAAGACCAACTTGCTTCTGCTTTGTGCACATTTCTAAAGATCCTGAGAACTCTACATCAACCATCTGCTGAGTTAATATATTTTCTGGATTGAATTTTTTTAACAGGTTAAGAGGAAGAGAGGGGAAATGTTGGAGAATCATTTAAAAACTCTGAACCATCACCCCGTGTATTTCCTGGAGAAAGTCAAAAAGTACCCCCCAAAATTAAGTTTAGTACAGTAGATAGTCCTAACAAATAAATGGAATATAATATTTAACTTTTTAAAAGCATCCACAGATTTCATTAAGAAAGAAAATTAAGACAAATATATATTGATTTTTTTAAAAAAAATTCTTCTCCATTTTAGTCATTAAAACCCATTACAAGATTTTATTTAACTTCATTGAAACTATTACATATATTTGTATCATTTGTCATTTGGTCTTAAACCATGGGCAGAGCAATTGTGTGTCATGAGAGAGAGAAAATCTGAGATGGATGAACTATTTTTTCTTTTGCTCTCTCCGACTCAAGATGGAAAGTGGGGGGATTTCCCCCCACCCCCCATTTTTTTCCTGTTTCATGATTTTAATGGAAAAGTAACAGTTTCCTTCTTATTTATTCTAAAGTTGGTTAGTTACAATTAGACATGGCAGTAGCGTTCTATCTACATTCAGACAGTAGGCTTAACCTTGTTACTGAATTAAACGTTTTCAGTGAACCACAAAGTAACCCATGAGTTGGATTCACACAACGTACTAAATTACCCCCCAAAATATCCAAGATTAATACTAACCAATCTTATGTTGTACAAATCCACTGCTAGGTCTTTACTGGAACTGGTTAACATGTTTAGTAGCCTCTATGTAGCTACTAGTAGCCTGAGGTCCCCTTCAGGTCCCTCTATGACCTGAACCCTATCTTATGTTTGGCTATGATGTCTTTTAACTCTGTTAGCTGAACAAGTTTTAATGGTCCATAAATGATTGCCTTAAGATGCTTAAGGAGTCAGAGCTGGAAGCATCAAGCCATGGTTTGTCATCCTAGCTTGCTGGTCTACATTGCCTTGTTTCCAGTCTGATTCTATCAAATGACCTGGCCGTGCTCTGGCATAGCTTCATCCTAGAATCCTAGACTTGGAAGAGGCCATTAAGGTAATGGAGTTCTGGCCCCTGTTTGGTGCAAGAATCCACATTAAAGCATCCCAGCAGATGAGTACTGTACCTTGTCTCCATGTCAACATCTTCTGGTGTGGACAAAGATTATATGGCTTGACAAATATAGATGACTTCTAGTAGGGCAGTAATAAGGTTTTCAGATTGCCAACCCAAGCTTTCCCAAAGGATCTGCTGCTCTGTTTTGGCCCTTTAGGATCATTATGCTGGTTTGTATATTTAGATCTAAAGAAAATACAAATACACATGAAGAAAATCAGGCAAGACACAAAACAAAGGAATGTTCATTCTGCCTGCAACAGAACTGAAAAGGCAGAAAACAAAGTGTGAACAAAAAAGAAAGGTCTTTGAGCTTGTCTCTTAGGCTGAGCCTTTTCTTAGCTTTTGATTCCCACTGGTGATTTAAAGAATTTGTAGAGTCATCGAACTGCTGTTACGCCAAAAAGCAGTAATGTGGATAAGCTTTATACCATCTCAGTGATTTTGCTAGAAATGGGGCGGTTTATTTTTTGTTGTTGTTCAGCCGTTTAGTCGTGTCTGACTCTTCATGACCTCATGGCCAGGCCTTCCTGTCCTCCACTGTCTCCCGGAGTTTACTCAAATTCATGTTCGTTGCCTCAGTGATGCTATCTAACCATCTCCTCCTCTGCCGTCCCCTTCTCCTTTTGCCTTCAGTCTTTCCCAGCATCAGGGTCTTTTCCAGTGAGTCCTCTCTTCGCATTAGGTGGCCAAAGTATTTGAGCTTCAGCTTCAGCATCTGTCCTTCCAATGAGCAGTCAGGGTTGATTTCCTTTAGGATTGTCTGGTTTGACCTCCTTGCAGTCCAAGGGACTCTCTTGAAGTCTCTCTCTTGAAGACTCTCTCAAGAGTCTTCTCCAGCACCACAGTTCGAAAGCATCAATTCTTTGGTGCTCAGCCTTCCTTAAAGCAGTTATTTTTTCCTTGGGAGTATATTTATTGTGTATTCTCAAATTTCCCTTAATAATTTTAATTATTATAATTAATAAGAAGGAGCCCCGCTGTCGAGTTTTACACCCTCTCTCTTTCTCATACACACAGACACACCCTGAAACTGACAGTCTTTTTCTCTCAGAGAAGTGTGCCTGGAATTACAGCCTCAGTTTTTAAGGGATCATATAATCTTTGTAGGCATGACTGAACATTGAAAAAATAAGGAACTAAATGAAAATAAAAGAAACTGAATGATACCAGTTGTCTTAAGTTCATTGCATTTCATGTTTGCATCAGGTTCTCATCTTAAAATAGTCTGCACGTTATTATAAAAATTAAAATATACATAAATATTTTCATGCACATTTCACCTCTGTGCACATTTTTGTATTTTTCTTAATAAATGCAAGTCATTCATCCAATGTTTTATCTACATGCTTTTCTCTAATATGAATAGCCAAGTGCACTGCAAAATTCAGGAAGAATAGATTTGGGGGCTAATATTGAAAAGCTGGTTAGTATTTGGATAAGGAACCACAAGGAAATCCCAGGGCTGTAGGCTAAAAGAGGGAAGTCAAAGAAACATTGCAAATAATTTTGCAATGGCAGAATAATTCCATACTCTTGTGAAGAAAACTATGTCCATGTCATTTGATCATCAGATAAGAAATACTGATGAGATTTAATAAGAACTGTCCTACTGATGTATATGAAAGACTGCATCACATACAGTATTCTGGTTTTGGAAATTGCCAAACCAGTGTTTCCAGGAAGCATACAAGGCATGGAAGCCACTGTGCTCTGGTGTTGTTTGACCTTTGCATCTGCATTCATCAATATTCTATCTCCATGCGTGTTCCACTTACTTGTCATGTTTAATACATATTAAGCATTCCCTCTCCGTGAATTTGTCTAATACCTTTAAAAACTGCCTGCTCTAGCAGCCGTTACTACACCCCATGGAAGTGAATCCAGGCACAAATTATGCACTCTGTGAAAAAAAGTTTTTGTTTTATTTTAATTTCTATTTCTCAAAACTATTGCTTATCTATTTAATCTTGTGACACTGGTGACCTAGGTCACCCATCATGGTTACACATGTGGTAGTTTCTTTGCTTTTGGGTTTACTATATTTTTGTTATTACTCCTCCTCATCCTCCTTCTTCCACATTGGTTTCAGTGTCTGCCACAACATGAAAAAAGTACACTATCAATTAATTAATTGCTCTGACAGATGAATAAATATATGAAATTACAATAAAGCACTTTTCAGATTATACTTTTTCAAAAACTAAGGATAAGGAAATGTGCCTCATTTAAATTAAACCATTTATGTTAACAATTATGTTGCATTTAATCCTTAAATAAAATAATATTTTACTCTCTGTTCCATATAATGTTGCTTGAGGGTTGTTGGGTTTTTTAAATGACAAAATTTTGGTTATCTAGTGCCTTCAACTCCAGAATTTCCAACCAGCATGTGAAAAGTTGGAAATGGTTGATTTAGGGATATCTCTCTGTAATATCTGTTAAGCCCTGGAAAGGGACAGGAACTTAGAGCATCCTCCCTCCCCAAACACACACTTGATCACCAGTGAAATGATAGAGGAATGATGGGGTCCCAATCATTAGGTTATCAAGAAAAACTGTCCAAGATTTGTATGACATTCAGTGGTTTGATCCATTCATTCATGCACTCAGTGAATCTCAGAATTAATTCAATGGAACTACCACTGAGAAATGTTACCATTTTTCTGGTGAATGGCTTCCCAGGATGGAAAAGAGGCATCTAGGTATATTGCATACATTCTTTCCCAGTGTGACAAAAGGAGGTTAAACTGGGCTAAAAATGGTATGGAGTACACTATCCATGCCACCCTCAAAGCTCTGTTTGTTCAAGGTAAGGAAGGAATGTTATCAAGAGCCCTTTGTCTTATTTAATGGGAAACAGGGCTGCAGCTGACTTCGAAACCAACAATTCCTGACCTTTCAAAATCCAAGACTTGCATCACCTGAACCTCCATATTAATAGCAGCAAGTCTTTACAGTAGCTGTCATGAGCTTTGTGCAATTTCATATGACAATCTGCTTGGCAGAACAGTCAAAGACTTTGTTAAACTAGCAGGAAACAGATCTAAAAGAAAATGAAGACGTTCTATCAGAAGAACACAACAATTTGGTTTGTTTTTTTCCAGATTGCATTATATCACAATCCTATTTATATATTTGGTCCCACTTATCACTAAGGGGCGTGATGGCTCAGTGGTTAAGACACCAGGCTTGTCGATCGGAAGGTCACAAGTTCGGAGGTTCGAATCCCTAGCCCCACGTGACGGAGTGAGCTCCCGCACTAGCCCCAGCTCTTGCCAACCTAGCAATTCGAAAGCATGCAAAATGCAAGTAGATGAATAGGTACCACTTCGGTGGGTAGGTAACAGCGTTCCGCGCGCATCATGCTGGCCACATGACCATGGAAGCGTCTTCGGACAACACTGGCTCTTTGGCTAAGAAATGGAGATGAGCACCGGCCCCTAGAGTCGGACACGACTGTGCAGGGGAAACCTTTACCTTTACCTTATCAATAAGGTGGAGTTTTTTTTCAAATCAAAGCATTTCTAAACAGGCATTTATCATCAGTGTGTCCAACAAGCCTTCTTTATGCGAATGGTTCAAAGTTACAGTTTTATAAGCTGATTATTACAATGCCTAGGAAGGACTGGCATGTGTGAATTGCCATTAGGGATCTGACATCTCAAGAGGCTTTTTAATGCTGTAACACATATTCATTTTCCAGCTAGGTATTAAAGTCCTCTGTATTTCTTCTTAAGTACATATATTAACCACAGGACAATGGGAAGAACTGCAACTTGCTGGTCTCTGAGATTGTTCTAGACCCAAATGTTTGCCTCCTTGATGTCCCTCAATTAGAAGATCTTGAAAGCACTGTTCTTCCAGGGTTCAGTTCTTTCTAGCCTCCAACAATGCCAGAAGAGGAAAAGTGGAGGAGAGTGACAAAGAGCACACCAATGGCACATACCACCTATGATTTTATTGTCTGTCCATGTGATGAAGTAATTGTCATTCTTGGAACAGAGCCTCGTGGGCCTTGGGTTGTTCTCTGCTTCTGGGTACAGAGACATTAGCATGCTTGTATTTCTTACTCTACCCCCTCCAACTCTTTCCTGCCTTCCTTTTCCTTTTGACTCGGATTAAGTGTAGCACCTTCCTTGTCTTAAAGAATTTAAGATCAAGTGTAGCACCTTCCTTGTTTAAAGAATTTCTCACAATTGTGTTCAGAATCCTTGAATGTGCTAAGCACCTATGCTTGAACAAGTGTGTTTATGTCCTTTATAATGCCTTTCAAACATGATCAAGGCAACATAGGACATTTAAATCATACAGCAACACATACTGAGCTGGTGGAATATTGCCGTATCAGGATGACACACTAAAGAGAGCTGCAGTTCTCTGCTGAGTTTAAAATATGTGGGAGGAATTCTCTAATGATTCAGTATCTCCAAGCCAGGGGTGCAAAAGTGTGGCCCAGGACTACTCACAGTTTTTTAGCATCCCTGCCCCAAACAAGTGAGGCCAAGAATCTGTGCCCTCTTTCTTTTACATGGGGAGATGGGGAGATTGGATTCGTGCAAAGCTTTTAGCCGCCCTCCCCAAACGGGGCTTGGCTTGTCCATTTTTGGAATGCAGCCACAATATTCTGCAAATAACTTGGTGCATCCCTCAAATATACAGAAGTGCTCTAGGTTCTAGCCCACTTCATATATTAGCTGCTTCCGTACAGAGTGAGTATCACAATATGCTGGTCAACCAATGTTTGCAGCAGCAGACCCACCTAGCTAAGTAGAAGATTCATAAAAAATGGAGGGAAACAGATTAAGTGCCAATACCACTATCTCCCAGGATCCTTTGCAGACAGTGATAGACTGATGTGAAATTCTTCCCATGGTCCATGCCCAGTCAGAAGTTGACCACCATGTTCTGTGCCAGATGCAGCTTTTGTGTTTTGATAAGAGCAACTCCATGTAGAGCACACTGAACAGACCAAACTTTCTTAACCTGATGCATTCTAGATGTGTTGAACTTCTGTATCCATAATCTGCAGCCTACCTACAGTACAGTAGATCATTCTTAGTGTTATCTGATAATTACTAGGTATCTTCTGAGTGGATAAATTCACAGACTCCATACCATATCAGAAAGATTATATGCAGACATCTCCATGACCTAAACATTCTAGATATTCCAATTTCTTCTCCTAAGCAGGGCAGAATGCTCACCATTCTGACCTCAAGGGTTTAGATAACCAGACATTGGATGTGCTGTCCTAATATATAGGCAACTTAACACAAACTTGCTGTCCTGTTTGACGTGTACCATTTTGATGCTAAGAAGGAGAGTGGAAGCTGCAACAAATTTCAATATAAAATGATAGTTGGATTACTGTTCTTCGATATTGCCAGTCTGCTTGAACAGCAATCAGGAACCTTTTAAGTGGCTAGAAGGAAAAGACATTTAGCTTGCCAATTTTAGATCTGTTTTGTTTGAATATTTGGAAATATGTCTGCCATCAAATTATGCCAGATGAGTTGTGGTTGAAGTAACATTGTCCTAATGAGAATAATGTTATCAGATGACATTGTTTAATTCTGGAAAGAAGGATCACAACTGAGAGAGACAGAGAAGCACATTTTAATTTCTCTAGATTCTATAGGCCATTCTGTCAATATTATCAGTGTGCTGGTCCACCCACCCACCAACCAAATTACATTTGGAAACCTTTTATGCCTATAATTTTTGACATCTGCCTTTATTTTTTGTTTGCATGGTTTGTGGTTTGCATGATTTATACATTACTCATTTTTTTTTGGCATGATGGTTATGTTGTTTCTAATCCAAATGTTCACAGCCCTAATCGAACATTCATAGGTTTCTATGTCTATAATTTTTCTCCCTTTGTTTTTTTGTTATTAAATTTTAAATATCCTTGGAGTGTAAAAGTGGCATGAAACTTTTGTGACCAAAGTAAGCAGATACTTTTGCAACTTTCGAATCAGGAATGGATGCTGCAGGTTTTTAAATGGTCTGTAAACCTATTAGGATTGTGAAATGAAGTGGAAAAAATATCAAGTCTGAACAAAGGAAGGAAAGTAGATCAGCATGCCATGAGGAATGTGTATATACTTCCATTATTGGTGTGCTACCTCCCTGCAAAATTCAAGGTAGCTCATAGATTTTTTTTTAAATTAAATAATTAAATACAAGTAAGCAAATATCATAGTACACAAGTATAAAATACAAGTATATATACCATAGCAAATAGTAAAATGCAGTAGTAACAGTGTAGCAATTAAAATAAGAAATAGTAATCAAATATCAAACAAAATTATACAATAGCATATACAAGTATAAAATCAACATAGCATAAAAGCTTAAAATAAAAAGAACATTCTATTATTGTTGTCATTATTACTATTATTATTTAACAGAATTCTCATAAAGTTGGAAATAACTACATTATTGGTTGTCAACTATGTGCAGATAGACTGCATTCACAACCTGTTTCACATACTTACTGAATTACTGAGCCTGCACAAAGCACTGGAATTGTAAATTAACCAAGCAGACTGAATTCACACAACCTGCTAAGCCACAAAGAAGCCTAACCAAGGATAATTCTAACCAAGTTTAATAGGTCATGTGAATGCAGCTGCTATGTCTTTAATCTCATTAAGGGTGTTTTGTGAACCCAACCATAGATTTGTGGCAAGCAAGCACCTTCTTAGAAGAAGCGTTCTTGCTGTGATGGAGAAAGAATAGGGACACCTCTTTTTAGAAATGAAAAGGGCTGCAGCTTTCAGATGTAGCTGAATGAGAATTCCCACTGGCCAAATCTAACATAGCTGATGGTCCTGGATGATAAGTTATAGAATTTGACCATCTCTGAAGGACAACACATTTCCTCATCTTTTTTTGATTGAGGCATGCCTTCTACAGGGCTCTTGAAATACATCCTTGCAGCTGCATTAATATGCTCAATAACATACATGGACTGATGATTCTGCATAAAAAATCCTAAAACCCCAGTTCCATCTGTTTAATTTATATATACTTTTATGCAACTTGGAAGTAAACCTCAGTGTTTTCATTAGGACCAATTTCCAGATAGTCCCAGAAAGGATTGGAGCCTTCACCAATTAATCCAGGGGTGAGTTACTTAGTGTTCTCCAGCTATTTTGAACTACCATCTCCACTGCCCTTGCAATCAGCCATGCTGAATGGGACTGGGAGTTTAAATATCTATTGAGCATCAGATTTCCTACTGCTGGGTTTAGGAAACATTGCAGCTCTAATCTGCAGATATCTTAAAACCTTTGAAGATCTCCAGCACCTTCAGATCTTTCCCTCTATTTTTTTTCTCCTCGATGCTTTACTTTGAAACAAAAGAAAGAAATTGGACAGTGTCACCACAGTTATTTTCCACTTTTACAAACTAGTTGTTTTGTCAGCATGAGTGTGACAACAATTAGACGTCCTTGTTTTTGCCCCATGCCTTTTTTCCTTCACAGTCATTCAATGACAAGCGTAAAAAGAACTTCATCTTTTCACGAAAATTCCCATTCTACAAGAGCAAGGAGATGTGTGAGCAGGACACCAGTGACCTTGAACGTAAGTAAATATTTAGAGACAACATCACAGCGAAACACATGGGTGACATGCACGGCACCAGTCATCCTCATACACCTAGGCAAAACCAAAGTCAGGTTCAGGACAGGTGAGGCATTACTACTATGACCAATGTATATGACAGTCTGGATTCCCTTTAGGGTTTATGGGAGGAGAGGGAAGGAAAATCATCTGTCACTACTGCTTGAAGCATCCAAAACATGTGTTGGCCACTGGTCCTTCACTTGGTCTGTTTCAAATTTTGGTTAAGGAGAAAGCCACACCTTTTCAAACATTTTGATGATTGGGGTTTCATACCTGTCTCCACCTTGGCTAGTGATACTCCTTGGTGGATTCTGCCTGTAAGTTCCAACTCAAACATCCATGGCTTTGACTTTTCTTACCTTGACAGTTGAGGCTATTGAACTGGAAGACTCTTGATAATGAGATTGCCTGGACTGGTTCCCAGATTTTTAGAAAAAAGGAGAAGTATCTTATCTGCGAAAATCAGATATCTGATTGAAGTTTTCCCAGCTTGCCGCTTCACATAATGCAGCCAAACTGGGAAATCGAGATGCAAGTGATTTCTAAGCCATATATTAAAAAAAGCTAATGAGTCCCCAGCTGGATTTAATATCCACCACTGAGCATCTTAACATCCTTTTAACTAGTCTAATTTAATCTAGTCTAGCCTAATCCATTTGAAATTATATTTAAGATGCATTTATGGGTAAAACTCTCCAAAACTGGCATCCGTAGTAAAATAAATATAAAAGGAGTAATACAATAAAACAGTAAAAAAAAAATCAATCCTTATTCCTTCCCATTAAACACCTTTAAGACTCAAGTGCCCATTCAGTCCAGGATGATTTTCAAATTCAAATTATGAGGTGAACCTCATTCTTCCTGGCAGTTTGATGCTCAAAGCTGAGAAAATTCTATAATAACATGACTAGATGCAGAGATACAAGCAAATTTATTTCATTTGTCATGTTCATTTGTTATTAACAAATGGATAAATGTGGTATGTTTGTCAATAAATAAATAAATAAATAAGGTAGAACAAGATTATCACAAGGTTTAATTCCAAAAAACCTTAACGCAACATTCAGCTATATTAAGATACTCTTTTATTTTGCATAAAGTCTGTAGCAAAGATAGATAGATGATAGATGATAGATGATAGAAAGATAGATAGATAGACAGATAGATAGATAGATAGATAGACAGACAGACAGACAGACAGACAGACAGACAGACAGACAGACAGACAGATCTATATATCACATACACAAGCTTCTTTAAAAAAAACAGGCATAAGGATTATATGTTCCCTGAACTTCAATAACTTCATTTGTTTGAGACATTCTGACAATTAACAAGCTGACCAGTTCCTGAGGTCCTCACATACAGCCTTCAACAACAGGTTGAGGACAGCTATCTTCTGATCTGCCAGTCTGAACACCTTAATTTTGGCCAATTTCTTAGATATTTCTTTTTCTAAAGAGAGTCTTTTGCTTTCTCACTTTAACCAAAATATATCTCCTTCTTTCTGGCTTCCATAAAAGTCTTTGAATTGGGAGGTTAAGCCTTATTTTGTTCAGAAAGCAGGAATCCAGACTGAGTGATCTGCATGGTCTGTCATGGTAGTATCCATTTCAACTCCACTGACCTCTTCCTTCCTCTTCTGCGGCTGTTCTTTCCTTTCATTGCTCTCTCTGGGGACTGCCGTGCAGGACTTCCCCGGATTAGGTGACGACGGTTATGGGACAAAGATTCTGAGTAAGTTCCCAGGAATGGTCACTTATAACCCTTTCTTTGGAAATAACTTTGTTTTCATTTCATTTTTTTTTAAGTTTGGCTTTTGTTCCTTCCCAAAGGACCTTCTACTCCTAGCATGCACAAGATTAGATTTTACTTTTTTTCCCCAGCTTTGAATGCACTGGGGGAAAAAGAGAAGTTTCCATCGTATTTTATGTTCTGCATGACAATATTAATAGCATATAGTATATGCAATGGGTATGTCTATCTCTGCAGATAACAATTTTGTTTCCCAATAATGCATTATTGATTCTTTCATGACAATGTTTTTTTAAAAAAAAACCTGTGTTTTTTTTAAAGAAGCTTAGGATTTTTGAGAAGCTTATTAACAGGTCCTCAGCCAGAAAATTGTTGATGTTGAAGAAGCTGCCCAAAAGATGACTTGTCTGAGACTGACAGTACAGGGTGTTTTAAAGTAGAAAAGTGGGATACAATTAGTTTAATTCAGTCAATAGAAAGGCAAGTGGCAGTAAATGGAGGCATCAGCTATTCCTTTTCTCTATCACTTTCCTGCTTACTTAAGAGGACCCCCCCCCACCAGAAAGGGGGACTCTTAGTCAAGTTGATGGCACCAGTTCTTAGTCTAGGCATCACTTCCTGTATTCCCTTCATATACAGAGACAGATGGTGATGTCAGAATATTCTAAGACCTGTTCTCATGTCACGCTGAGAAAGGAGACCTACCCACTCTGAAGAATCCTGCAGTTCTGTGCAAAAGACAAGACACTGTGGAAAAATCTCACAGAATGCAGCAAATCACTGTTCTGGAGACTTGCCAGGTCAGAACTGGCACCCAGAATGCCCTTCAATGTGGCACTTCAGCTTACGTTCCTTAGGTTGCATTTCAAATCAAAGAGTTGGAGATGGTTAATATTTTTTCTTCTGAACTTACATCTTAATCCTTCCTCCCAACACATTAAAAGAAGCATTTTTATTATTAATTTTTAATAGATTACTATTTAGTGTTCTGTTGTTCACAGAAGTCAGATCTGGAAGCATTCCCTTGTCCACACACAACTGATTTTTAGACCCATGTTAATGAATCAGACATTTTACTTAGACCCCAACAAAGAGAGAAATGGTTATAAAGCCAGTCAAATCCTAGGCAGAAAACCTATTCAAGATTGGATGGCATTTTCCTTGCATCTGAGCCTAGGATACCACTGTTACTCTGAATTTATTTATTTATTATTTATTTTATTTATTTATTTAATTTATTCCCCGCCCATCTCCCATACAAGGGACTCTGGGCGGGTTACAATAATTAATTGTAGTTAGTTATAACTACATAATTAATAAATAATTAATTTAAGTTAGTTAAGTCCTTTAAATATGTTCTTTAAATTAATCAGTCCAGAAATACATTATTATTTCTTGGCAAGGAATCCTTGCTTCTGGATTACTGGTTTTCAAACTGTGCAGGAGTTCAGAAACGAGTATAGGCATCAAGCAAGTCCTCTTCTCAGTAGCAATTTCATGTTGCTACAAAGTGCAACCATGGGTAAATTTTGATCATATTTAAAGTAACCTTCTTGAAACCGCTACCCTGCAAATGTCCTCGAATACAACTGCTCTCATTCCCATCCATCACCGCATTGCAATGCTGGAGGTGAGGGATAGGCGTTACAACCTAACACAGCTGGAGCATGTCTCATCCAGCATGACAGTGGCATTCAACATCTGCTCAAAATTCTGAAGAAACCATGCCCTCTTAGTTCTTTGCAGAGCATAGAGCGTCTGCTGCAGACATGCAGAGGTTTCAAGGGCAAAGGGCATTAACTGGTGCACTACTCTTGCACCAGTGTGCTAGTTCAGTGCATATCTGGAGAGAGCATCTATGGAAGATTTGTACAGACACATTTAAGAAAATCCATATTTTGGTCTATTTCATAGAATCATAGAGTTGGAAGGGACCTTGGAGATCTTCTAGTCCTGTGCAGGGCAGGAATCCTCAAACTATCCCACACAAATGGCTGTGCAACCTTTGCTTGAAACCTCCAGTGATGGAGCACCCATGACTCCAGGAGTCCAGGCAGGCTGTTCCTCTGCTTCACAGCTCTCACTGTCAAGAAATTCCTCCTTGAGTTTGAACCTCCCTTTGACACCCATTGGTTCTTGTCCTACCCTCAGGCACTACAGAGAATAAATCCACACTTTTTCTCTATGACAGCCTTTCAAGTATTGGAAGACTGCTCTTATGTCTCCCCTTAACCTTCTCTTCTCTGGGCTTCTATATCATTCTATATCATTGAATTTCCTTTAAACTCTAACAAATCTGCAATATAAGAGTGCACGTGGATGTTCCTAATTAGGGTTCCACTCAGCCAGTCAACCATGCCCTGTATCAGCTACTCTACTCTATTTCTTCCCCCAGAAAACCTTTTGCATTCTCTGGCAATGAGCCTGCTCAGTCACCACTGGACTGCTTTGGTTATTCTCCCCCTTAGGGTTCCTCCCATTAAATATTTGACAAGTTTCCAGAAACTTTGGTGTTTCTGCTAAGCTTTCAGTTTTCACAAGGAATGGTATTCTAGCTGTAAGGATTGGCACTCACCCTAAGCAAGGATAGTTTTGCATCCAAGAATAGAGGCAGAGCATTCCAGAAATATCCAACTGTTACGGCCAACAGAAAACTATATATAATGAACTGGATTCTTTTTTGCTTTATTTATTTATTTATTTATTTATTTATTTATTTATTTATTTATTTATTTATTTATTTTTTAATTTATATCACATCAATTTATATTGATGTCACTATTCTTATATATGCCAGTGTCTTGTGATTGCCTTCCATTAGCATTACTTTTCAATAGCCATACAGAACAGGTAGAACAATCATTTACTTCCTTCAGAGTCTGCTGACTTTTTTTCCCTGAAGAACAAGCCAATTCAAGCAAAACAAAATAAACAGTTGCCAATGTTCCCACTGCATCACCTATTGCTCTGAAAGCACTTTTAATTCTGGAAAAGGTATGTGTGTAGAATCTGATGCTGTTTCTTGGGTTTCTTTTCTTGCTGAGCATCAGTTAATCTCTTCTGGTAATTGGTTCTCCTTGTAAAGGCAGACACATTATCTCTTGTGGAATTCAAGCTCAGTAGCACAGTACTGGAGTTCTCATACAGATGCCATCATCAGCATGCTAATCCATTCAAGAGTCACAGCTAAAGAAAGCTAGCAAGCATCTGTATCACATCATGTGAAAGCTAGGCAGAATTATGCTTATGTTCTTTTTTTCTTTTTAAAATGGAGACGATATCTTCAAAGTTTGTGTCATAGGGATTCCCAATTTAGGTCCGCTGGGTTATGTAAAGCTCTGTGTACTTTTGACAACAGTAGACTACCAATAGAAGAGTAGATGTCCTGTTGAAAGTCTACTTTCCTGCTCCATAAGACCTAGATCAGAAATGTCCTGGATCAGATGAAGGTCAAGCAATCAGATGCTTCTAGAAGCATCATTATTAATCTTAGAAGTGATTTCTGTCTCCTCGGAGTCATATTTCAATGACACAACATACATTTTGCATGCCAACTCTCCAGCTAAGAAAAAATCCTGGGGAGCCAGGATGTAGAAAACATCTGTCTGAGAGTCTACAGTAGGGGAAGAGAAACCTGTGATACTCCAGATGTTGGATCCCAACTCCATCAACCCTGGACAGGAGGCTAATAATCAAGTTTAAAGAACTTGATTTATAGTATAGTCTATATTGTATAGTATAGTCTATATTGGACTATAGTATAGATAGTCCAAAAATACCTGTAGGGCTACATGTTCCTCATGGCTAACCTATAGATAAATGACAAGGTAGACTAGCTTTTAAAAGTTGTTGCTCCCAACCCAGGTATGTTGGTCTACAACAAGAGTAGGCTACTATTTTTAAGTTTCTAAATTCATTTTATTCTATTGTGAGGAATGCAGGAGTATGTCTATGATGCAGTGATAATACTGTGGGCCAAAACTATGCTGGCCAAGAATTCTGGGAGTTGTCAGTCCACACATCTGGGGAACAACAGATGGGAGAGTAAATAGTACTTTGCTTTGAAGGTTTAGTACAATATAACACAATTTTGTATTTTGAAAATAAATATATCTATGTGTCTACAGGACTAAATCAGACATTGTTAGAAAATAAAATCACTTGTACTTCCCACTTGTACTTCCCAATTTAAACCCCAGTGGGCTACCACCAGTGCCGAACATGTTTCCAAGTGTGGGACCAAGCTACAGGCTTTTCTCTGGGCACATACCTGGGAAGTTTAAGCTGTTGTAGTGGAAGTATGTGAGGTTGTTTAAAGTAGTTACCATACTGTATGCATAAGACTCGGTCAAAGAGAATGAACTAATTTTGCATATTGACTGCTAGCGGTTACATTGGAAAGAGTAATCTAGGATAGGAATGGTCCCTATGAATTTAATAGAACAGTGCCTGTGATTCACAATGAAATGTAAGCAGTTTTTAAACCCTGAGCTTTTTCTGAATTAACTTGAGAAGCTGAAGAAAAGTGGCAAAATTGTAATATCGCAATGTCTCTCTACATGTGAAACTTTTGTGTACATTGTATAATATCAAAGACCCATCTAGATAACAACATGACTTCTACCACTATTAATAATAATAATAACAACAACAACAACAACAACAATAATAATAATATAAGCAGCAGCCATGGTGCCTTCCTTTTAGAACAGAAGCTTTAGGAGGTAACAAATCAAAGAAGAGTAGTGGTGGGTCAGGAAAGAGTTAATTGCTCCCTCTACATTGCTCCTACTGAGTCACCCCTTCTCCGCAGTCCTTTCCCCAAGGAAAAAGGGTAATTGTGCATGTATTTTCACAGAAGATGTAGACAGCTCCAAACATTACTAGCAAGTCCATGTATATTGCATATGAGTCGTGTCACATGGTTGATGCTCCTCTGGTTTTTCATCACCCTTGGAGAACATTTAAGAAATGTTTAAGAAAAAAATGTCTTTGCACAGACATCACTAATGCTTTCTTTGGCTGCTATTATTTTAAATAAATGACTGGCACCCAGCTCTACAACCCTTTCTCAGGGTATCCACAAGTGATAATGTCTTTGGCCTTCATACTCAAGCCCTCTGAAACTCTTTGGCTGACCTACTGCACTGTTTCTTTGATTCATACTCTGCATGCTGACTGCATGACCGGAGTGATTGCTTAACATTCTGGTGCTTGACTATGTCCTTTTAATTTGCTGTCCTGTTCTTGCAGAACAACTTTCTTCTAATGCCAGCGATAGCGAAAGTAGCTACAGTAAGTTATGGCATTTCTTGGGGCTCTTTTACTTTGGCTTGCCTCTTATGATTTGGTTTCTTTTCCTTCTCTCCTTGGTCTTTCTTCTTCTCTTTGCTTTTCAGACTTTAAAAAGACCTTGTGAAAGTGTCAAGAGGTTGATTTTTAACTGGCTGCAAATACTTATCACTTTTTAATGCACCTCTAAAATGGACATGGTCTCCTTTGGCAAGGCCTTTCCAAACATTAATGTTGTTTTGTAATTTATGTCCAGATGGTCAACATCCAAACATCATCTTTCAAGAAAATGGTTCGTAAGAATAGTCCTGTTGGAGCAAACACTTTCAGTCCAGCACATGATTTCCAATGATACCTACACGTATGTGTCTGAGAAGCTCAGAGGCATATTAGGAAAACAAGAAACCTATCAAAATTGGGAAGAAAGAGGGACCTGCCCCTTGACCTTTTGTGATAGCCCCTTCCCTTTTGTGGGGTATTTGAGATGAGGGTTGGAACTGGTGGATTCCATAATAGTCCCCCCCAAGTCAGTTTCTCTTCTGAATCTAAGCCCCTGGGAACTGCCTCAACTGGATGGATGGGAAAGTTGCATGTTTTACCCAATTAGATGTTTTATCCAATTAGTCCAAAATTAATTGGCAGAAGCTTTCCATGTGTGATAGAGTGTGAGGGTGACCTTGGAGAGCAGAGGGAAGAGATGCTGCCTAGGGAACGATCAGAGAAAAGGAAAGGGAGTCCGAGAGAGGTCTGAAGAAGAAACGTAGGAAAGACCCGCCCTGAACGCTCAAGCGATAAATAGGGAGGGCGGGAGATTCGTACTTTCAGACTTGCAAGATTGATGTCAGCCCTTCCAGGTAAACCAGACAGGAAATATGACTAGATGAACTTATTTATTTATTTATCACATTTATCACACTGCATTCTTGAATGCGGGTTCAGACACATATATTTCCCATTAAACTGCACTGAATTACATGCATAACACAATTAACACCAATTGTTCATTCACTCCTGCCTCGACTTTGCCTAATTGCTCAATTGGTCACAATGGCCCAAATCAACTAAACAGGTCACACTGCAGCAAGAAATGTGTGTGCGCATGTACCTGTGTGCATGTCTCTGCATTTCAAATGAAATTAAATGTTCCGTAGCAAACAACAGAATTTCTGAAATGCTGCTTTTTGTGCAATTTTTCCCCAATTCTGATATAGCCATTTCATGGGCTTTGGCTGGAACAGAATTTCTCTGGCTGCAAATTTTGCTTATTGGCTATACTAGATCCAATATTAACCATCCGCAGCTGTTTATGTTTCATTTTAATTTGGCTATTGGTCATTTCATGTAGCACTCAGACAGCAGCTTCCAAATCATTCCCATGCATGAAAGGGCTTTTTTTCAAGGACTCAGGCACATATGTGTTGTCAGGGCATAGAAAGCATATCAAAAGATTCCTTATCTCAGATAACTTTCAGGTAGCTCATGCTCAATTCGGCAAGTGGCCCATGGGCTCCAGGATGGTATACCTTGTTGCTGATGGATCTTCAGCAGCTTAAGGTGAACTTTCCCTTAACTCTGCTGTACAAGATCCTTTAGTAAGCAATGCAAAGGGAGCAACTGAATGTTGAAGGCATGGGGCTGGCCATTAAGCAGTAGCCTCACCTGGAGAAAAAGTTCCACTTCCAGATCTATGGAAGACTTTGGGAATGTATGGAACTTTCTGCTAGTGAGTCAGTGCATTCGATATCTTTGTGGGTTTTTTATCCTGCCTTTTTATTATTTTTATAAATAACTCAAGGCGGCGAACATACCTAATACTCCTTCCTCCTCCTATTTTCCCCACAACAACCCTGTTATTAATTCAGGAACGAGCTTCTGAAGAGCAGTGGGCCAGCTGTTCCTTCATTCCATTGCAGTATCTTAGATTGTAAACTAGAAGTGGCAAGTACAGTATTCAACTTGCAAACTTTTGCATTCATGATTTGAATAAAGACCTGTCCCTGGGGGACATGGATGTTGTCATTGGTCCTCAAATGGCACTTGCAACTCCCAAAATTAAATAAAAATAAATAATGCTTCTCATTTTTAAAAAAAAAATCATTGAAATTGCACAAGGTATCAACATCTTACAATAGTTCAGAACACAACACAGAACATCACAAGATTTCTAAGTATTCCTATGAAGAACTCGACAGGATTCTTGTATTCCCATGAGAGAATACTTGCAAGGTTTAGTGGTCTTATAAGAGCTGAAGGGGGCGGGGGGGGGGGTTAGAATGAGAAGAGAGAGAGAAAGACCTGGGCTTAAAAAGCTGGTAACTTAGTTCAAGAATGGCAACAGAATAGTGTTCCAGTCAATGGATATCTTATAGATAATTAGTTTACTCATAATTAAGAAATTAACTTAGTTTTAAAAACATCTTAGCAATCATAAGGGCTAAAAAGAAATGGGGAGGGTAAAAGAAATGAAACTTCACATTTTCAGAGAACTGAATGACTATGGCTTCTCCATGTTGCCCCAGAATACCCATAGATTGGATTATTGCTACCCTTTGCCAAGTGTTGGGCTCTAAATCTAAAATAGTGGCTTACTTTTGATCTGCCCATTGAGGGAAGGGTTAAAGTGAGGTGTGATATTCAAATTATATCACATGAACTTCTCACATCACATTACCTATTAAGGACCTGCTGTGCTATACCAGTTATGATAATCCACTGCAATATTCATAGAGATTCAATCCCAATCTTAAAAAGGGCGCACCTGAATGGAGAGGTTATTGAGTATTTCTGCGGTAATTGTATCTCCACTTGTCTGCATCTCTATGAAAGAAGAACCAAGACATGAAAAATCAAGGTTTGATAAGCTAGTGCCCTCCAGATATATGCACAAACATTACTATTGGCAATGCTGACTTGTCTAATAAGATTTGAATCGAGAACTTTGAACTTGCAAAGACTCTACAGCTTGCGTGAAGGTCTAGAACAAAATTTCTCCATCCTGTCCCATTCATGCATAGAGTCTCCCCCAGGTTCAAACTATGCTCCCCTGCCCCCGCCCCCCATTTAGTCTGTCCAGCCAAAATAATGGATTTCTGCCAGATGTTTTCTTCCAACCTATCTAGCCCTGATTTGGCAATAGAGCCCAGAAAATAGAAAAAAGTGTTATGTGAAGTACCATGCCAAGTAAGAGCTCCAGAAGCAGGAGATACTTGCCCAACTTCTTAAGCAAGGCCTGAGCTACTTTAAAGCATAACAATTTCAAGAGTCGATGGCTGTTGTGGGTCTTCCGGGCTGTGTGGCCGTGTTCTGGAAGTTGTGGTTCCTAACGTTTCGCCAGCATCTGTGGCCGGCATCTTCAGAGGGCAGGAGCACAGACAGAAACACAGCCTGCAAAAGGTCAACGAACTCAGTCCAACCACCAGGACATGGGAATACTTTTCACAATGATTTCGCTTCTGTCTGTGCTCCTGCCCTCTGAAGATGCTGGCCACAGATGCTGGCGAAACGTTAGGAACCACAACTTCCAGAACACGGCCACACAGCCCGGAAGACCCACAACAGCCATCGAACTCCAGCCATGAAAGCCTTTGACAATACAATTTCAAGAGTCCTTCAAGAGCCACAGAACGCTGCCATACAAGAAATTAACCATTAACCATTTATTCTCTATTTAATTTCTATTGGTGCAGCCACACGGGGAACCCTTCCTTGCCACAACGAAATAGTATCCACAGAGTTGTAAGTTATCTGAGAGGTCATCTAGTCCTACGTCCTGCTCAGTGCAGGTTCATCCACTAGATCATCTTTGACTCCTGTGTTATTTATTTTATTGATGATATTTCTATCACCGCCCATCTCCCCCGACGGGGGACTCTGGGCGGTTTACGATAAAATCAACAGTTAAAAAAGACACAAATACAAGACCAACTATTATAAATGCAAATAAGTAAATATAAATATAAAATCCAAGTGGGAATATGATGTTGTATAGTAGGGAGGATACTACAGCGCCAGCCGTAATAAGTCAGAGTGTAACTTGAGACTTTAAACTGAGGTAGATTGCTTGAAAGCATTCTGGAGTAACTTGTGCATCAGCCTATTCAAGGAAGTAAATGTGACCTCTGAGAGCATTTTACAAGCACTGTTTCTCAATGCTGATTTTCTCTCTATTTTCTTCTCTCATCAGGAGGACAAGAGGACTGCATTCTGTCCTATGAACCTGTAACAAGGCAAGAAAGTAAGCAAGCTCTGGTGTGCTCCTCCTTAGTTGGTTTGGGCTAACTATACCAAAGCAATTTCTATAGCAAAATAAGGTGGCAAAATCCTGGGCTGTTAGAGTGGGTGATACCACTTTACACTCTAGATTTATTATTATTATTATTTATTATTATTTCTAACTTATATCACCGCCCATCTCCCCCCACAAGGGGACTCTGGGCGGTTTAGATTACAGGGACTACCATTTTTAAATATGTCCTCCCCGCCTAAAAACTCCCTCCCTAAGTCTATCATGGCAGAATGAGTGTTTCCAGCTCACTTCTTTTTTTGCTCAGGTTCTGCTTGCCTTCTTTAACTCCACCTTCTCACTTTCTGCAAACACAGTTCTGGCCTCTGCCAAGATCCATGCGTGAGAGAAGCAGGAGGTGGAACCCCGAGGCAGTACTGTGCAATGATTCATTACAAATTCCAATTCAGAGATAGCAATTATTTAATGTCCTGCCATCTAAAGACATACTTTCATTCGTAACAGAGTGGCTGAATATGGAGCAAACATCTTGCTTCCAAATTTTAATATTCCACTTTGTTAGTCATTTTAATGGATATTTAAACCATATAACTTCACGCGGGATCAGTTACAACTTTTGAGATTATGGTTTGCTCTATGATCTGGGCTGTATACATGCAATTTCTCAGTATAGATATTTTCTCCTTCACTGTGTTTTACATACAGCCCAGACCTAAGATGTTGAATCCATTCACATTTCCTTAGGACAAGTTCTAGAAAATATACTGTATGTAGCTGGTGTCTTCAATCCTATTCAAAGAACATGATGGAAGAGGACATTTAAAAAAAAAACCTAATCTGCCCAATGTCCCATATGCTGTAAGAAGGACCTTGCTAGATTTCATGATTGCAGAATTCAGCATTTGTTTTCCAATAAGAAAAAACCAGTTTCATAGAAAAATAATGGCCATTACATCTTTTGGAGAACAATTCAGTGAAGAAGCATTCCAACAGGCCTTTTGAAGAGGCATCGTCAGTTGCATCTCATGGAATTCCCAATTATGAAGCCTTTGTTTTAGGAAACATTATTTGTCTATTGCTTCATTTATTAAATCTAAATGCATAATCCAAACTGATTGAATTAAATTGATATCTACTCAAAATTAAAGTGTAGACATCAACCCATCTTTCTGCATTTCAGTTAATTACACCAGGCCGGTTATCATCCTCGGACCAATGAAAGATCGGATTAATGATGATTTGATATCTGAATTCCCTGACAAATTTGGCTCCTGTGTCCCACGTAAGTATTATATTTCAGGAGGCATCTCTGTCAACACTTCTGGGTTAGAATCAGGTGCAGCAAGCTAATTTGCCTGTGTTGTTGTCCTCTTTCTGAAACTCTTATAAAATTAGCAGCCATGTTTATTTTATGCTAATGTATCCCTTAGAAACCAGTAGGGTGGTGGTCCTCACCTCTGTTGGACAGTAGACACATTTGAGAATGCCTCAGGCATGCTTCCAAAATGGTTACCATGAAGGAAAGGGCTTGCTCATTCACAAAATGGCTGCCCAGGGGGCTCATGGTTAGTCCTAAAATACCCTTTTATCAGGAGGCAGACTAGAGATGTTCCCACATCCCCATAATGATTCTTGACATTCCTGGCTTGTCTTTAGATTCTTTCTAGGTAAGTAGACACCATTCTGTACAAAGCATTGGGCTGTAACTCCCCCATTTTTGTTTTCTAAGAACCACTTGGTGTTGGAAAGCAGCGTTGGAAAGAAGGATGACCCTAGAGCAGTGTTTTTCAACCTTGACAGCTTGAAGGTGTGTGGACTTCAACTCAATTTGTTGGCTGGGGAATTCTGGGAGTTGAGGTCCACACATCCTCAAGCTGCCAAGGTTGGGAAACACTGCCCTAGAGCCTGGTGCTTCACTTTGCAAATCCCTATGCTCCACTTAATGTTTAATGTTAAAGAAATACTGCAATATTCTTTGCAGAATGATGTCTGGAGCTCTTCTGCTTGATATTTATCAGCTCAGCTGATGAAAACATCCCAAGACTGATGATGTCCAGGGGGACACGGGGGCATACAACCATCTTTGCATGTATCAGCTCATCAGCTGGTCTCATGAGTAAGAATGATCTCAGAGTAAGAATGTAAAGAAGGAGGGTCAGAAAAGAAGAATACCTGTGTCTTGGTTCACTTAGCAAAACCTCTTTTGTTTTTTGTTACCCCCAAGATACCACTCGACCAAAGCGTGATTATGAAGTAGATGGTAGAGATTACCACTTTGTCATCTCCAGAGAACAAATGGAAAAGGACATTCAAGAGCACAAATTCATCGAGGCTGGCCAGTATAACGATAATCTGTATGGAACAAGCGTGCAGTCCGTGAGATTTGTGGCCGAAAGGGTAAATGACCCAGATGGTACAAATGCAGAAAGTGCTATATCATAATGAATTATACTAAATGCAATTCTAGGTCTAAATTCCTTTAATTTAGGGAAAGCTAAGAACCAGCTTAGATATTTATAAAAGCATATGATTTCTGTCTGCTTGAAAGAGTTCCATATAATGATGCAAATAACACATGATGTTCAACAGCAAGCATGTTGGGTGAGTTTTGCTAACGCAGGGCCAAATATTTCTTCTCTATTTTTTACCCCGTGCATTCTTATTCAAAAAGAAATTCCCCCAAAGGAGAAGAAAATTGAGATAAAATTGTCATGACTGGGCTTCCTTATGTTAATTACAAAGGGGGCAAATTACATATCATTACATAAACTTCTCACCAGCAGATCTGCAGCCTCTCTGGCTTCCCATCCTTCCATTCAGTCACAAAGGAAAACAACACGAGGAAACTCCTATCTGCCAGCTTTCTTAGCTTGGGAAGAATAAGCAGCCAGAGAAGCTATAGAGCAGAGCTTTCCAAACTGTGTGTGGCGACACAAAAGTGTGTCGCCACGCACAGTCTGGTGTGTCGCCACACAACCCGGAATCGCTGATCATCATCAGCGCTTCCGGGTTTCCCGCGGCGACACACCAACCGTGGGGCGCAAAAACCTGAAAGCGGGAGCAGCTGCCGCAACGGCGGCACTTCCGCGTTTTCCCGCGGCGACACACCAACGGCGGTTGGTGTGTCGCCACGGGAAAACTTTGGAAAGCCCTGCTATAGAGTGATAGGAAGGCAACACCAGCAACAGCCCCAAACCTCTTGGTCCCCCCCTCCACCCCCAAACCCAGCCATTGCCCCAAAGACCTTCTCAAGCTTCCTGACAATGGGGCAGAAAAACAGAAGCCTCTTTTGCAGGAGAAGAACCCTTTTCAGGAATTGCAAGGAAGGTTTCCAAAACAGGCTTAAATTTTCCCTTAACGTTAGAGGTGGAAGCATTCCATCTTCAGGGAAGGGAAGGAAGACATGAAAGGTAAATTATTTCTGACAGAACAATAAAGCTAATATTAAAAAAGGCAATTAAAGTTGGGCATGCAATGTGGTGGTTCTTGTACCCAGCTCACAGACATTGAAAGAACATGGGAGGGTGCTGCTGGCCCATGTAGACCAGACCAGACCCTTTTCCTTTTGCCCACACCTCCATTCAGAGCTCCTCTGTCCATTTTTGAACCACTTTGGAACAGCTGGTATGTGTGTGTGTGGGGAATATGTTTTCATGTTAGAAGCAATCCTGGCTTGGTCAGAGTCACTTTTAACATGGAGACACTGGTCTACATGGGCCAGCGATCTCACTGTACTTCATATATTCCTAAACCAGTGTTTCTCAGCAATGCTGGCTGGGGAATTCTGGTAGACAAAGTCCACAAATCTACAAGTGGCCAAGGTTGAGAAACACTGTTCTAAACTGTGCTGTTTTGTTTTGTTTTTTTTAAAAAAGACCATCTTCCGTATTTTATGTGTTCGTTAGATTTACATTCCACTCCATCTCCAGCAGCCAAAGGCAGTGTCGATGGAGGTCTCCCTTCATTTTGTCCCTATGACAATTTTGTCCCTACCCTACAACAATAACCCTGTGAGGTAGGACAAGTTGATTAGAGGGCCTGGCCCAAAGTCAGTGACTTTGAGAGTGAGCACAAACCTCAGTCTTCCATTCCTAATTGGGAGTTGCACAAGCAAATGCCACAGATGTTGTCAACAAAGCTGAGCACACCGTCTGCCAAAGAGGAAGGGAAGCAAGGCAGGAGCATGGCAACCAAGCCAAATTTATTCCAACGAATATCACATTTCAATGAACAGAAGGTTTGGACAGATACTGTAATGTCCTCATACTGCATCTGTTATTTTACAGGGGCCTATACAAAAGAACTACTAGGCTGCTTGCTCATTTTGAAAGTGGTCCAACTTGCAAGTTCTGCCCTTTTTGTCCCCTGAAATGCCACCAGCACCTCAAAAGTAAAGCCTTCTTCCTCTCCTTTCACTAGGGCAAGCATTGTATCCTTGATGTATCAGGAAATGCAATTAAACGACTTCAAGTTGCACAACTCTACCCTATTGCTATCTTCATTAAGCCTAAGTCATGGGAGCCCTTGATGTGAGTACCATCTCCTCCAGCCTACTGCTTAACCATGGGGTAAAGCTTTCTACAACTTCAATCTCCCATTGCAAGGATTTGCATATCTGCATTTAACCTGCCGTCCCATTCACATGCATGAATGTAGGAAGAGCCAGTTTGGTCTAGTGGTTAAGGCAACGGGCTAGAAACCATAGAAACCAGGAGACTGAGAGTTCTAGACCTGCCTTAGGCATGAAAGCCAGCTGGGTGACCTTGGGCCAGTCCCTGTCTCTTAGCCCTAGGAAGGAGCCAATGGCAAACCAGGAGACTGAGAGTTCTAGTCCCGCCTTAGGCATGAAAGCTGGCTGGGTGACCTTGAGCCAGTCACTCTTTCTCTCAGCCCTAGGAAGGAGCCAATGGCAAACCAGGAGACTGAGAGTTCTAGTCCCGCCTTAGGCATGAAAGCCGGCTGGGTGACCTTGGGCCAGTCACTCTCTCTCAGCCCTAGGAAGGAGCCAATGGTAAACCAGGAGACTGAGAGTTCTAGTCCCGCCTTAGGCATGAAAGCTGGCTGGGTGACCTTGGGCCAGTCACTCTCTCTCAGCCCAGCCCACCTCACAGGGTTGTTGTTGTGGGGAAAATAGGAGGAGGAAGGAGTATTAGGTATGTCCGCCGCCTTGAGTTATTTATAAAAATAATAAAGGCGGGATAGAAAATAAATAAAATAAAAAATAAAACTAAGTAGAGGATACTTCTTGTGTTCAAACACATCTTGAACACTGAACTCTGATCTCATAGGGCTAGTAATGTAGCTTTGGCCCAATGGAAGGCCTCCTCCCGCATTGCTGAATGGGGGGTCTTTCTCTTGGTCAGTAGGACCTCCATAAAAAGATGGAAACAACATCTTAAAGTCTGAGTTAGCAATCAATCTGTTAGCACAACAGTTTCAGCTTATGGACTGCCCAAACCAGAGTTTGGAGGAGGTGAGTTAGGGACACTTAGTTTTTTTTATTGTATGTTTATCTGAGGAACATGGAGGCAAAGGAAATTGATGTTGTGACCTTGTGAATGCTTTCCTCACCTTAAAGGGAAGCAAACCAAATCTTTTCCAGTAAAAATAATACCAACCAAAAAAAAACTATCAGGGACAAGGATACTCACCTAGCTTGTCATGGTAGGTTTTTCCGCATTCAAGATGTTTCTCGTATAAAAGTATAGCCGTTCTTTACCACCTGGCTCCTTCCAATATCTGAAATAGCAGAGCCCAGGAAGAGGTGTTCCATATGAATCCTCTGACTGTGTGATAGCTTGATTCTGTCTTAGGTACACAATCTCCAGACCAGGGTTTCTCAGCCAGGGTTCCATGGCACCCTAGTGTTCCATGAGAGGTCACTAGGGGTTCCCTGGGAGATCACGATTTATTGAAAAAATTATTTCAAATTCAGGCAACTTCACACTAAAGAGGTGAGTTTCATTCTTTATTTTTAGTTTAAGAACACTGTTAATGCATATATGCAGGCCTACCCATAGAATAATTTTGTAACGTCTGGCTTATATTTGAGCCTGAATGTGCAGGGGTTCCCCGAGGCCTGAAAAATATTTCAAGGGTTCCCCCAGGGTCAAAAGGTTGAGAAAGGCAGCTCCAGAGCAATGTTCAGGCGGGAACCGAAATGGAAACCCCCACAGTTCTGTTTTGCTGCTTTTTCATTCTCTGTTTCATCCATGCACACGGATAGTTCTGCGAGCAACACAGTTAGGTCAACTAGCATATGGTCACTGGCATGATCGTCTCAGCCCATCCTTTATGTATCACAGTGCATATAATTTTCTCCAAGCAACACACGTAGATTATTCTGCTGAGTCTGTGTCCGCAGGCTTCTCTGACAAAGCCAGAGTTTTTGATTCGTCTGGAGTGTTTCTCCATGTATCTCAAATGTAGATGTTTGGCTACATCTCTCAGCTGATTTTCTAAAATTAATCAGTACCTTGCAGGGAAGCCATGTCCTAAGATCCAAAAACCACACACAGTAATTTCAGATGATGGGTAAGATGCAGTTATTCTCACCAGCAAAGTGGAAGCTACTTGAATGGCAAAGTCACTGATTTTTTTTAATGTTTCTGGGCTGAATTTGGCACTGGAAATATATTTTAGAAAACTTGTTTTACCAAGCCTTGGACAAATAAAGCTCTGGTCCTATAGCTTTGGGAATATTTTGACTAAGCACTGTGAAAAAAAGGAGGGGTGGAGAGGAAAGGGATCTATCCCTGAAAGGTTTAATTTGAATTTTATTTAATTGGTTTTGTTAGTGTTGTATCCCACTTTCCTTTTAGGAGGTTAAGACAGCCCACATAGCACTCCTTCTAACTTTTCCCCCAACAACAGCCCTGTGAGGTAGGTTGGGCTGCAAGAGTTGGTCTAGTCACACAGTGAGCTTCCATGACTTGAATCAGGGTCCTTCTTGCCTGAATCCCACCACAACCTTGTGAGGAAAGCCTGGCTGACTGGCCCAAAGGCAAACCATTGAGTTTCTGTGACTGAGGGTGGATTAGAACCCGGGTCTTCCTCACTGTTAGTCCAACACTTTAACCATTCAACCATACAGGCAGGAAATGCATGCAAAATGTTTTCCACTTGCCAATAGTAAGTATTTATTTCGAGAGTCCCAAACAGGATAGCCATATTTTCCCCAATAATGCCTACATTGAATTATCTGAATAAACGATGGCATTATTTTTTAACTACAGTATGTCCATTTGGGATTGATATTTATTTCTTTATTTTTATTTCTGCCAAGGGCAAATGAAATGTGGCTTGGCTTTCTCCCTCTCCCTTACTTGAGCTTTCAAACTGTGTTTCAGGGAAATGAATAAACGCCTCACGGAGGAGCAGGCCAAGAAGACATATGACCGAGCCATGAAATTAGAACAAGAATTTGGAGAATATTTTACAGGTATGTTTGAAAAGGCTTCCTTTTTTCATGAAGGAGGGGGAAGTGCATCATTTATTCTTGGTGACACTTTGGGGATAAGGAATGAGAAATTGAATTATCAGAGGACGACAGGTAGTCCTCATTTACCAACCGCAATTGGGACCGGCAACTCCATCACTAAGCAGTGTGGTCATTAAGCATAATGTCACATGACTGCAACTTGTGACTTCCTGCCAGCTTCCTCATTGACTCTGCTTGTCAGAAGCCAGCTATGAAGGTCACAAATGGCAATCACATGACCGCAGGGACGCTGCAGTCGTAAGTCTCATTTTTCAGTGCTGTCATAAGTTCAAACGGTCACTGAACAAGTGGTTGGTAAACGAGTACTACCCGTAGTAGTATAAAAATGACTATACAAATTAATCTTTTTTTCCTTGGGGCAAGACAATGATCAGCCTAGCTTTGTATGTTTCTTCGGAATGTTAGCAGCTCTCCAAACATTCAAGCAAAAATTCACTCTGTGATCAACCAGAGACTTATTCTGAGATATTTATTTATTTATTTATTTAATTTCTATGACCGCCCATCTCCCTCTCAAGGAGGGACTCTGGGCGGTTCACAGCTATAACAATAGTACAGTACAATAAAAACACGATAAAATACAATATACTAAATATACTAAATATAATTTAAATTAAAACCAAGAGGTAGATGGTTTGCAGTGCTGCTGAAGACGATTTAAAATATTTGGGGTGGCTCTAAGCGATCAGCCATCCCCAAGCTGCAATCGCGTGGCTCTATCTCAGAACTGCGGACCTTGTTTGCAACACACCGTAAGACACAGAGCCAACTCAGGACCTTCCGGCAAAGTTTCAGAACAATAGGATGCATGGTTTACAACTGGGGAGACTCAAAAAGAGTGGTTTATTCAAGCAAAGGAAACATTATAGGAGGAGATCCATGTTAGTCTAGAGTGGCAAAAGAAATCAGAAGTCTAGTAGATCCTTTTCCGGCTAACAAATTTTATTAAAAGGCACAAGCTCTCATGATTGGTTAGTCTGTTACCAGTCTCCTGATGCCTAGCAAAGAAGGAAGGTGTTTGTTTGTTGGTTGGTTTGTTTGTTGACTCTGGGCATCATAGTCCATCACCCTTATCCAGTCAGGGAATTTCCAGAAACGTCTGGCTGCAACGTGTTCCATCAGTTCTAGCCAAGAGAGCCAAAAGCTAGTTAGCGTGATTGCCTGTTGTCTGAAACACTTCCAAGGCACCTCTTTGGGGAAATCTGGAATAATTCAAGCAAAACTCTCAACGCCTGCTGCCATCAGCCCAAAAGATTAAAGGCAGGTGATATACAATACACATAACTAATCCAAATATCCCAGGACCCCAACAAATTGTGCTAAAATACAATGTGTGCAGTTTCTGGGTCAGAAGGCATGGTGTCTATCAAGGCATCGGTTAACTTTAGAAAATCAACTGGGAGACAAACATGGCAGAGGCACACAACTCTAATCGTCAGCTCTGGACTTAAAGTAGAATAGACTGCAGAAGCAGACTCTGCTGAGTCAACTATCTGTGTCCCTTGGAGAAAAATTATGCCAAAATGGCAAATGTGGGGTGGCCTGATTCTTGCCTCTTTTGAAGGGGGTTGGATGGGAATGGGGGTGATTTGGTCTTTGGTGGCCTTTCAGGAGCTGAAGAGGCCACGTTGTAACCACCAGCTCCTCAAATGTTGTCCGCCATTGGATAGGATCACACACTTTTTAAAATAATGAGTGTTTGGGACATTGGAGGCTTTAGAACAACATCCCACTAATATAACAACATTGCTAAGGTGGGCAGGAGTGAAATTCTGTGTTCTGTTCCATTAATCTGTAGCTTTTTTTTTTAACTAAAAAGTACAGTAAAAAAGGTAAAGGTTCCCCCCGCACATTTGTGCAGTCGTGTCCGACTCTAGGGGCCGGTGCTCATCTCCGTTTGTTAGCCGAAGAGCCAGCGTTGTCCGAAGACGCTTCCACGGTCATGTGGCCGGCATGACACACGTGGAACGCTGTTACCTACCCACCAAAGTGGTACCTATTAATCTACTTGCATTTGCATGCTTTCGAATTGCTAGGTTGGCAAGAGCTGGAGCTAGTGCGGGAGCTCACTCCGCATGCAGGGCTAGGGATTCGAACCTCCGAACTTGCGATCTTCTGATCGACAAGCCTGGCGTCTTACCCACTGAGCCACCACGCCCCCTAAAAAGTACAGTAAGTGCATCAAAAACTCGGTGTACCTAATTACTTGTCTGTAGCTTGAATCATGTCAACTGGATTTCTATTTTCTCAGTGGAAACGTTTCACTCCTTATCCAAGGAGCTTCTTCAGTCTGAGCCTCCTTGGATAAGGAGTGAAACGTTTCCACTGAGAAAATAGAAATCCAGTTGACATGATTCAAGCTACAGACAATTCCACCTGGATGACTGAGAACCTTCATAGACTAATTACTTGTTGTTCTGCACAAAAAAAAAACCAAAGCAGTAAAAAGAAGTATACGTAAATATTCTTCAGCAGTTTTCCACTGACGTTCAGAGTGCAATACTTAGGATCCACAGCTCATAAAAACGAATGTTCAAGCCATAGGTTGCCTCCCTGTTCAAAATGGAGCTCTGTTACGTGTCAGATATATAGATAAAAGAAATGCTGACAAATTTTGTTTTTGAAAAGGGATAAAATCTATTTTCCTTCCTATAGCAATTGTCCAAGGAGAAACCTTAGAAGATATATATAACCAAACCAAACTTGTAATCGAAGAACAATCGGGACCTTTCATCTGGATTCCTTCCAAGGAAAAGCTATAAAGTAGCCCATTCGCCTGTGATCCCAACGGAGAAGTATTTAGAAGAAAATTTAATCCTAACTTATTTGGAAGCTTTGGGGAGGGCAGGGGGAGTTACTTTCACGTTTCTTGCTGTCAATGTGATATTTTTTTTCCTGAACATACAACACAAACTGATCGAAGCCATGAAGGACACTGATTTGGTCATAAAGGGGAAAGAGAAAAAAAGAAAGACATTTTTTTAAAAAACAAGTCTGCCATATTAAGTCTCTCTCTCTCACACACACACACACACACACACACACACAAACACACACACACTGTTCTGTGTGCTCACCACACAGTTTTGGAAGGATGAACGTTGGAGGCAGAAATGGCCAGCAGGCTGCCTCTGTCCCAGCCCGTATTGGCTCAGCTCAGTCTGTTTCTTGATGGTTGAAAGAATCTCCTGGGTGTCTCAATCCTGCAGGACATGTCTCTTGAGCTCCCATTTAAAGCGGATGTGGCCATAATTACTCTACTTAACAGTTCTCTGGAGGAAGAGCTGAATGGCCTGCGCCTTGCAGATCCTGATCCATGTTCCACTGGACTCTGCTGAGACCTTAAATGCTTTTATTATTATTATTATTATTTTTTTCCCAGATGTTGGATCGGGGACTTACTTTGATCATAGTACATCTGTATTTGCAGCACCTCGACTTTCATATAACTATGCATATCTCTCCTTCCCCCCATCCCAACTCAATCTGGAGCATAATGTCTCTCCATCTACTTCAGACCCACCACTGCATCTGGTTCTTAATCATTCGATGAGATTTGGTGGGAAGGAAAGCTTTCATATTGAAGTGCACTCATATGAACATGCAAGATTCAGGGTACTTGAACTTGACCAAGAAGGGTACAATTGGGAAAAGCTTTACATTTTATTTTAATTGTCTATATTATCATTTATATGAAGACAGAAGGCACTTAAAGATGGAATAATTTATTAAAGAATCTATATTGATGTATAGGCGCTAATTTCTATAGGTAACAAAATATTTTGTGAGACATTTTGTAAAGATTAAGTAATTGAAAGGTGAATTGTTTTTCACCTTGCCTGGCAGAAAAATGCAAAAGGAGAATTTTCAATTTGCACTATTTCATTCTTTTTCCCAGGAGATTTCTTAAGAATTTTAACTTCTATATGTTCATCCACTTTGTTTGGATTTATGAATTTAGGTCTCATGTTTTCCTATTTTATTTTTGTTAACAAAAATTACTGTGCATAATACTCCTAAAAGGCACTTAGTACAAAAGAAAATATATCTCTTGGTTAAAAAGGGTCCCACCCCACCCTCACCACACACTTGCTCCCCCACTCCGAGAAGTAAAGTATTGGGGTGGTTTGAATGTAATTTCTGATTTGTTTATTTTTTTAATTAGACAGCTACCATTATAAACTGTCTACCAGCTTTTCCACAATGGTTTATAGAGAAATTGTCAGTAGGAATGGTTGCTAGCAAGCCACTAATTAGTTGTTTGGTCCAAAGTGGTTGGTAAAGTTATAAACAAAATATTACACCTTGGAAGCAGATTTTGGAGTCAGTCAAAATAATTCATTTTGGGCTAGTTGAAGATCAGTATTCATTTGATTTTTTTAAAAAGTCAAAAAAGTTCAACTTTGTAGAAACCATCTAGATATTTTGTTTTCTAATTATGGAGCATAAAAGCTACTTTCAAAGAACAATTCAGTTGCTTCACAGAATAATCCACTTCACAAGACTGTCCGCCTTCTTCACAGAGCAATCTAATTTGCAGAACAACTAAGTAATTCCAACTTCAGAAACTTTGAACAAATTAAAACCCAGCCAGTAAAAGTTTCTGCTCTTTCCAAGTTCCTTTCTTTTTCCTTTTCAGTAAAAAAAAAAATATTTTGGGCTAATATTTCAACTAACCCTCTCTGCCTCCCCTTTGGGGTCACGGCAGAGAGCTGGGATTACATAACGTTGTTCCTGGTGCTTTAAGGCCGCAGCCTTCATGTTTCAATGCAACCCCCTTGAAGGGTTTCTTCAGCCCTGAATTTCTATCATTCCAAATTCTCTGACTCTGTTAAGCAGTTGTTTGAATTGTTCAACACTGCTGGAAAGGACAGAAATACTACTTTGGTTTCAACTTAGCCTTTCAAAACCAGATGATCTCAAATTGGTCTTAGCTGCTGGATTGTTTTTCAGAGGAGAGAAAATTAATTCTGTCATGTCTCTTTCTATACCTTTGGAAGTATAAAACAATAGTGTGGTTAAAATATTGTTTTCTCTCATGTGCTCCATAAAAAGGAAGTGCTGTTTTTTCCTGAATTGAAACTTAACTCCTGTGAGTAGTGGAATTCCAAACATATATTGGAACAGGAGGAAAATCCATGTGTGCCCCGGAAAACAACTAAGATACATTAGAGCAGAATTAGAAAGAACGACTAATAAGAAAGCTCTCGGACATCAATGAGTGCAATATTTCTGGGAATTTAAACTTTTATGTAGCACTTTCTCAAAACGCAAGGTGTCTATAACCACTCGCTTGTCCTCAAACAACCTCCTGAAGTGAATTATTCCCATTTTAAAGAGGAGAGAGTAAGCCAAAGAGATTTGGCCAAAACTTCTTGCTGGCTGGATTTGAACAACACGTGAGGTTAGATTAAAATGAGGTCAAGTAATCATCATTTGGAAGATGAGATTCCTCATTTTTGTGGGAGTCATTGTCTTAGCAGGTTGTATACAGGTAGTCCTCTCTTAACAACCATTCGTTTAGTGACAGTTCGGACTTATGACGGTGCTGAAAAAACCGACTTATGACCAATTCTCACACTTACAACTGTTGCAGCATCCCCACAGTCATGTCATCACAATTTGGGCACTTGGCAACTGGTTCACATTTATGACCATCGCAGCATCTCGCGGTCTTGTGATCGCCAATTTCGACCTTCCCGGCTGGCTTCTGGCAAGCAAAATCAATGGGGAACTGCATGATTCACTTAACGACCAGATGGTTTGCTTAACACCCGCAGTGATTTGCCTAACAACCACCACAAAAAAGGTAATAAAATTGGGTCAGATTCACTTAACGACCGCTTCACTTAGAAACTGAAATTCCAGTCCCAATTGTGGTTGTTAAGCGAGGACTACCTATAATCATGTTACACCATAATATGGTTTATTTGTTTGTTAGGACAGAATATGTTATGTGAGCACAGCAATTGTGTTTTGTTAAGTCAGATTTAGGGTTTCATGTGCTGTGCAAATGAAGCCGCTGAGGGACCTGAAAATCCATTTTTCTTCATCATTTCAGTTTAACTTGCTCTGCCCAACCAGAGTGATTTAAGATGGTTGTTATTAACCCACGTAACCCATTTAAGATGAATGTGGGAAAATCCTTTTTTAAGTATAATTTTGTTTCAGCATGCTAGGTGCAGGGCAAGGAAAGGAAGGAAGGAAGGAAGGAAGGAAGGAAGGAAGGAAGGAAGGAAGGAAGGAAGGAAGGAAGGAAGGAAGGAAGGAAGGAAGGAAAAAGGAGTGTGATTTCATTGAATTATTTACCAGATCAAAAGGGCTAGAAACTTTTTTCTTTAAAAAAGTGGAAATCAATCAGTGTTGAAGTTTTGGAATTGTTTTTGCAGAAATCTGCAGAAAAAAATCCAAAGCTTTGGGAACAATGGCTTATTTTTACATCAGCATAAAAGTGTTGCTTCAGGACCAGGGCTCAGCACATTTCCTTACAGGCCTGAAGCAAAAAAACAAACAACAACAACAAAAAACCTGTGCGTTTTTCACTTAGCTGTTTTCTAGCCTTCACATCAGCTGTTCTGGTTTGTTTCTCTCTTAAGCATGCATATCTTTTAGAACCAACCTGATGGTAAATGTACTATTCTGTCTTGTGCAATGCTTTCCAATCTGGCAGTAACACTGTGCTTTGGCACAATAAGTTTGTCCACAAGTCCTTGGTTACTGTAGTAACCTTTTTTTCTTTTTTCCCTGTGACTAGGTTTTGTGCTTCATGTTTAGAATTGCCCTTTGCCATTAAGGAAGGAAGGAAGGAAGGAAGGAAGGAAGGAAGGAAGGAAGGAAGGAAGGAAGGAAGGAAGGAAGGAAGGAAGGAAGGAAGGTAGGAAGGAAGGAAGGAAGGAAGGAATACTTTGAAAGAAAGAAAACTATAATAAGCTCACAAGGAGTCTTGTTCTCCTTACGATTTGCATTCCCATTTGTTTCACGTCTGGATGCCGATGAGTTTTGTCCTTCTTGACAGCTGAAAGAGGTCCTATATGGTAGCTTGGTCCTTCTCAAGTATTCCATTAATCCACCTGATAAAGATCTATGGAGACATAGGAACAGGTAGGGATTCATGCAAAAGAGAAAATGCCCAACTGCAAAGGTCATCTGTTTTGAAAAGATTATTGAGATGGCAAAGCTCCATTTTTTATCATCTATGGAGAGACTGATGGAATGATGCCTGAGTCCCAGTCTGGTTCATATGTGGCAACACCTTCCTTTGCCCATTCATTCAAAGCTCAAAGCTGTTCCTAACATCTCTGTACATTGATTGGGGAAGGAGTCCATGTTTAAGTGGGACTCAGTAGAACCTAGTAACCAATTGTGTCTTTTTGGCCAGTGATAATTGAATAGTAGAAATATAGACCATTTTCAGACATCACAATCTAATGTGGATGTTCAAGGATAGAAGAGTTAGGATGCATGTGCTAAATGGGGGCGAGAATATATAAATTCTCAAATTCTTCTAATAAAAGATATGGAATCTAGCCCTTAGATAAGTCAAATTGTTGAATGCTCCTGGAAGGATAAGAAATAAAATTTCTTTTTCCTTTCATCTTTCAGGGAATATTTGAACTTCACTTAGTTGCAGGATTTTCCTTCAAAGGCAAGAAGAACTAGCCCCATGCATTTTAAAGGTTGCAACTTTTCATACTTTTGGTAAGATAAAAATCCAGCTTGACCCATGAAAAAGAAAATCTAAAATCCATAATGTAATCTCTTTCTTTGGGACAATCAAAATGGAACAAGAAAAATGTCCAAACTTTGAAAATTTGTACCTGTTTTCTGTTGTTTTGATTGCTCCTATGGATTCAGAAAATATTATAGCTTCCATGTGCAATTATAATTTACTTCTCACCCTAAAACGTTGGTAAGATTCCTTAAAAAGTAAATCAAGCTCTTTTTGATCATTCAGCTCAGATACAGTTGATTTTCTACTTCTTGGGTAGTATGTTATATATTCAAGTCCCTGAAAATAAGCATTCTCAGGTCAATGGTTTTCCCAATCAGACCAAACTTTTCCACCTTTGTGTTGGTGGGATGTCCCCACCCCCCTCCCTCCGTGGCTATTTTGCAAATCCAGGTTGAACCAGAAGTTTTCCAAAGCTATAAGCAAATACAGAATGACCTTTTGCAGTTGTGAGCAGATTTGGACTGGGATGGAAGCAATCATTAATGATTCAGCAGAAGATATCTTGGTTATCATTGGTGCTAAAGCTCAGAGCAATCCATGTGTTAATTTTCCATGTGAGAACACCTTCCAAGGGTCTGGGACGTGGATGAGTTGGATGGCAAACACTAGATGCTTTAGGGAAATGTGTTAGAGCACATCCCAGGTGCTATTTTTTTTAACACAATGTGTAACAAATTGTAGCACCATCAGTTGTAGGGCAAAAACAAACAGCAAAAAGAGCAAAAAATAAACCATGGCTTTATACTCAGTGAGAAACCATCTTGTTGTGCATATGCTGACAAACATGATTTTAACTTGTTTCTCCTCTCTGTTCTCAAGCCAATTTTACACACCTAACATGTCCTCAAAATTGTCCTTTTCTGTATCCCTTTGTTTGTAAACTGTGATTGTTCTCCTTTTTTTAGAAGGAAAGTGATGCAGCTTAGGGGGGAAAAAGTTTGGTAAGTTGGCCCACAGCTCTCTTGCAAACCCCTTTCCACACAAAAACCATTTCAAGCTTTACTCAGAAGTAAATCTGTGTATGGGACTCTCTATGTGCCTATAACTCTAAAGTTCTCCAAAGTATTAATGGTCAACTTCCAAGAGGCTCCGAATGTTTAGAAGTATTATTAAAGAAGCAAGCAAACAAACAGAATAGAACTAAGACTTGGAAGAGAACCAGCCATGCTTTGAGGTCAGTGAACCAAAAAAAAGCAGATTAGACTAGTTTTTTTTCCCTTATCCTCAGCTCTCATTAGCCTAAAACAAATTAGCAGGACTGGCAAGATTAACCGGCAATCCAATTTAATAATCCTTGGGATGTTTTGCTGTTCCTTGAAATCAGTGGCTGCATGCCACTTCCAAAGAGGGAGTTCTGTGTCACTTTGACCATGTACTATAGCATAATTGGCACATAAGTAAATGCCATTGACTTCAATGGGTCTCCCTCCCAAATAATTATGCCCAAAAGCTATGCACTCCTGGTGCAGTGAAACCCTTTATTTGAATGGTTTTGTTGGGGAAGATTGACTGTCCTCCATCATTTAATTTCTTTACCTCCACGTCTACTATGATCCATGACACCTAGATACAGGAATATTGCAAATAGAGAACAGAAGAGCTGTATAGTCCTGTTCCTGCTGTCCCGTGACCTGTTTCCACAGGAAAACACTGGCATGGAATTAAACCAATGTTTACAGTCCCCCCCCCTCCCCTTTTGTGATCATCTCTTCTCATTTCCCCATTACAACTCATCTGTATCCTGCTTCGTAAGAATGTCCGATGTTCCATTTTCCAAGTGAATGAGGGTGCATTTTGAACTATTGCCTTAAATATTATTTAAATTGTTTACATATCCACAGACATATACGCTCACCAATTCTAGCGTTCCATTGAAAGGATCATCCTTAAAGTGGCTGACAACTTCAAAATATGCAACGCTGTGCAGGAATGTTAGCACCAGAAATTACACAATTATTACAAAAATTGTATAGGAAAAAGAAATATTGCTAATAAGAAAACCATCAAAGTTTAATATGGAAAATGGATGGAGTTCCTGATTAAGTTGGTGTCAACTCTTAGTGATCACATAGACAGATTTTCTCCATGACGATCTGTCCCTAACCTGGTCCTTCAGCTCTTCCAATGGTGCACCCATCGTCACTGTAACTGAGTCTATCCATCTTGCTGCTGGCCATCCTCTTCTTCTCTTTCTATCTACCTTTCCCAGCATTAGAGCCTTCTCCAGGGAGCTAGGTCTTCACCTAATATGTCTGAAGTATAATTTGAGCCTAGTCATTTGTGCCCCGAGTGAGAACTCTAGGTTGATTTGTTCAATGACCCATCAGTTTGTTTTCTTGGCTGTCCACAGTATTCTCAGGAGTCTTCTCCAGCACCAAAGTTCAAAAGTGTCAATACTCTTCCTATCCTGCTTCTTCAAAGTCCAACTTCCCCTTCCATAGAGTGTCACAGAGAACACTACGGCTTGCACTATTCTGATTTTCTTTTTCCAGTGTGCTTTTAGGATGCCTTTTTTCCTTTTAGGCACATGCTCCTTAGATAACATGCATAACAACATAATCTGACCAGTACTGGGTGGGTACCATATTTTAAGAACATTGACAAACTGGAGTATGGCAGAGGAAGGAAAGAAGGAAAGGTCACAAAATTCTATTAGGAACAGTGGAAAAATAAACCTGCATATGCCAATCCTGGAGAAGGGAAAATTAAAGAGAGAGAGCTATTTTTAAATAGCTGTCAGGCATAAAATGGAGCAGTTGTGTTATTTGTTGCAGAACTAGAACCAATGATATAAATTTCAGGGAAGCTGATTCTGGCCAAACATTAGGAGAAGGTTGTTGTGGGTTTTCCGGGCTGTGTGGCTGTGTTCTGGCAGATTTGGTTCCTAACGTTTCACCAGTAGCTGTGTCTGGCATCTTCAGAGGACAGGAGCACAGCTAGAAGATTCTCTCTGTGCCCAAGACTTGCAAATATATATATATGTCAGCTCTAGGGTTTGATCCCTGCATCTCTTTCTCCTACTCTTACATGGCAATGGACCTTTTGCTACTCTTTTCTCAGCTTGGATGTTGAGAGCATCTCCACTTTGTCTTGATAAAAGTTTTATCTGATCACACACACTTGGTCTTCCTGATTTCAACCTTCACACGTGTGACTCATACCCCTTTTTGTTACCCTATTCAGTCTTCTTCGTGAATTCATCACAAGAACATGTAGAGTAGAGGGAACTTTTGTAGTGAAGTAATACCTAAGTTGGGCTCAATGTGGTTGTAATTTTTCTTTGGAGCTTCCCCATCAAGATAGAGATGTTAGGATGGAAGGATGGGCTTGATGCGCCTATCCTGTTCTCCTGTGCAACCCATTCTTTTGATGGCTCCTTGAAGACAATACTCTCAGAAGTTGGAAGTGAAACAGAGCAACACAGGATGAATTCAGATAATCAGAACAATTAAAAAATAGAGGTTCTGTTTCCTTTCTCTTCTCAAAAGGGAGCCTTTCTTTAGAGAACGAAGGGACATTGGATATGACTGGCACGTTCTACCTTGGGGTGGTGAGACACTGAGAGACAAAACAGCAAATTAATTACCTTTATCTTTAGAATTCCTTAAACTTTGCTGAAGGAAGGGGCAGAGGAGGCATGAAGCCTACAAGCTTGCAGGTTTTGGTAGGAAAAAAGTCATACAAATCACATTTAAAATACTTACTCCAGGAAAATGCATGATCCTAATATACTCTAAATACGGCTTTTTTTTTTACAGCTGGATACAAATGCATTAAAACGAATCCTAGGCCACATCTTATATGAAGACAGTACTGTGAAGGAATTTAGATTGTGCCCCTTTCCCACATTTCCAGCATGTAACTTTAAGGCAAACTAGTCTGTTAAAATTTGTTGTTTATTCGTTCAGTCGCTTCCGACTCTTCGTGACTTCATGGACCAGCCCACGCCAGAGCTTCCTGTCAGCCGTCGCCACCCCCAGCTCCCCCATGGTTGAGTCCGTCACTTCCAGAATATCATCCATCCATCTTGCCCTTGGTCGGCCCTTCTTCCTTTTGCCTTCCACTTTCCCTAGCATCAGCATCTTCTCCAGGGTATCCTGTCTTCGCATTATGTGGCCAAAGTACTTCAGTTAAAATAGACCTTCTAAAATAACTAACACTTCAATCCTATGGACTGGAGGGGGAAGAATTTAGAGTATGCCACATTGGGTGTTCAAGTGACCATAGGATATGTCACATCTCTCCTATGAAGAGCTGGGTCAGGATTTCCCACCAGTGAGGAGATGCAGTTTTTGAATCGTTCTCTCAGTCATGGCAAAGCCTCCAAGGCTATTTTTTTTAAATCTTGGAACTGCCTGCCTAAGATTTTACCAACCTGGTAAAAGGATGGGTAGCGTTGTTCTGTTTGAAGAGTAACTATTACAAATCTCAATTCCTCAACTGACTATCTTAGATCAAATATGGATCAAGTTGATTTGCAATGATACCCTGAGCCTCTTTTGGCAAGGAACTTTTGCTCAATAGCAGAACATAAACTTAAAATGTTCAGATCCTAAAACCTCCAGTAAAAAGATCAGATAGCTGGTGTAAAGAAGACTACTGTCTAGCATAGTGTTTCTCAACCTCAGCAACTTTAAGAACTGTGGACTTCAACTCCCAGTATCACTGGCTGGGGGATTTCTGGGAGTTGAAGTCCACACATCTTAAAGTTGCTGAGGTTGAAAAACACTGGTCTAGAAAGCCACTGACCGTCAGTGCAAAAGTTATTGGGCTAAATGGAGTAATTGTCAGGCTTGGAAACTGTTTCGGAAGCAAATGGAAAATGCCTTCAGTCACAAGTTTTCATTCTGTGAGCAGACTGTACCGCATTAAGAACTTGGAGTACAACTTGATGCAGGAATAAAACAAGATCAGTAAATTCAAGATAATAGAAAGAGTATATGCCAAGTCTTTTGGAAGCTTACAATACCCATAGCCCCCGTAAACAGCACATGAAGAACATGCAAAACATACAGGTCTTTCCATAGTTTTGCCCATTTGCTAGGCAACAGGAAAACAGAATTCACAATTAGTCCTGTACTCTGTTTGATTTCTAATAGCTCTGATGTACTAAGGTACAGGAACAGAGTCAAAATGAGGATTAGCACATTCAATTTCACCTTTAATATTTTTCATGTAAAGAGAAAAGGTAAAGCAAAGGGGAATTTATATATAGGATAATGCAGTCAAATAATTATGTTCTCCCCTTCAACACTTCCTGCAAGCCTTAAAAATCACACTTTCCCAGAAGGTTTAAAGAACCCTTGTTAGCTATCTGAGGACCCAACAGCTTGAAACACCATAGTTTTAGCCAATCAAGAACTAAAATCCATATTCTGCTAATCAAGTTAGATGTAAACCCCATTCCAGCTCAGGGTTTGTTGACAAAAACACCCGTTGGTTGCAAATATTAGATTTGCCCTTGCCATAGGAAACCCAGAAACATACTTATTTGTGTAGGGAATAGATGGTTGCCAAGCTAGATGGACAAATCGCTTTTTCTATCAATAAAAAGCAGGGCTTTAATTTTCAGCAGACCTCATTTCTGAAACAAATGGCAATGTGGAATCTTAGCAAACTCACTCTTTCTCAATTACTTTTAAAAGCAGGATTTTTTTTTCTGTGTTGAAATTGGCTACTTCATGCATTAAAGCGTAATTACAGCCTGTATGTTTTGTTCTTTTCACATGCTTTGATTGGATGTTTCTTAACTCAGATGTAATCTTGTGGGGTGGGCTTACTCTGAATCGAAAGTGGAGTTTACAAATACACTAGACAGTTTCACTCCTGTTAAGTGTAAATACTCGACGCATCCATTCCATTTGTGTAAAAAATAAAATAAAATAAAATAAAATAAAGCACACACAATGAAAAAAAAGTTAAGATGTATGTTTCATACCATCTGTGTCCTTTTGTGTTTATTGAGTCTCAAGCTCATTCGAATGCAGCAGTTCTTACTTGCTAGAAATGCAATAAAGATGTTCAAGGAACGGATAATAACACAGTGGCAGAATTAGATCCAATCCCTCTCACGCCACATGCAAGACGTTACTGCAGTGTTTCTCAACCTTGGAGTCTTTCTATGTGTGGACTTCAACTCCCAGAATTCTCCAGCCAGCCATTTAGAAGATGTCACTTTGGGTGTTAAAAAATTGTCAAGCAGTATGGTGGCAAGGGTGACATTTGGCCCATTCCTGGTATATGCCTTGTGCAGCACAGCATTTGCAGGGTGCTGTTTTCATCAGGTCAAAAGCAGTGTTGCAGTGTTGCATTGCAAGTCTGCCCCTTTGGGGCATGTGTGAAACATCACAACCCATGTAGAAAAAGGATGGATCCTATATTGCAACATTGCTTTCATCAGTGTGACATGTCTCCCTTGCCTGCCTGTGGATGCCACTGATGCAGCAGTTATGATGTTGAACCTGGAGCAAGAAGAGCCAGATCCAAGTCCTTACACACTCAAGCTCACTGGATGATTTGGGGCCAGTTCTTGATCTCACAGAGTGGCTGTTGTGATAAATGAGGTGAGTTCCTGTTGTATGTCACCTCGAACTTTCAAGAATAAAGATGGTCTATAAATGCAATAAATGAATAAATGCTAACTAAAATATCTTAGCCAACCTCAGAAAAGCATAAGTTTCCCTGACTCTCATAAATTTAATGGAAGTAAGTCTGACCCTTAAGCCTTCCCATCCATGGTTAAACCCAAGCCAACCACAAGGAACATTCTTTTACAGTTCTTCTCTCTCCCTCTCACACAGATAAATGCACACAGTGAGGTTGCTCCAATGTTCACTCACATGCCACCCTCTGAGAGAAATCCCTAAGTCTGGATGGGCAGGTTACACTACTGCAACATTAAAAAGAACATTCAATTCCATTTTTGTCAGTTCAAAAGAGATGTAATGTCTCTTGGGACTAATTTATGCCAATGGATTCCATTCAAGACACTCTGGGAACATGAAGATCTCAGTCTTCTTGTGAAGACAAAGCCAATCTTGCCTGTAGCCAACCCAACAAAACCACAGATAAATTGGAGATGTCCTAGAAGTTCATTCCAAACACAATGAAGCATCTATGTCTATGGGAAGAATGTGTTTGTAAGGATGGGAAACAGCAGCAGGAACCACAGTGTGCCTCAGACTTTCTCCTCTGAAGGTGTAGATGGGACTCCAAACTCAAGAGAATCTTACTTTGGATCCAGAGGCACATCTCTTGGGGACACCAGGAGGCTGTGCCAGGGATAAGAAGGCAGGAATAGGTTACAATCTGAAAGGTCCATCCCTGTTCCAAGTCTGTTCCCAGGGAAAAACCTAGATGTGGCCCACAGGCCGATTGGAATGGGCAGAGTGTTCCAGTGGAATTCCACTGGATTCCTTTTTTACAAAGATTTTGCTCCCTTTTCTAGTGTAAGGGTGAGCTTAACCAACGCTATCCTACTTTTGGAAACTGCTTAGAAATTAGGTGAAAGGGGACTAGGTTTAGATAACGCATGGCAAGGCTTGTTTACCATACTAGGAGACAAAGCCGGTTAGAAATGCAGATACAGTATCCTTGCAACCTTGCCCTCTCACTAGGAGAAGAGTTCATTCATGCTCTTTGCTAGCTTTGCAAACCCTATATAAGCACCAAACTTGTCGTGTGTGTGTGTGGGTTTCCTCCCAGACATTCACTGCCATGATGTCTGTAGAAACCCCACCCAGCTTTATCTTGGCCAAAATAAATGCTGTTATTTTAAATCTCCAAGCCTCGACTCAAATATCTCTTTTGGCAACCTCAGGAACTTGGGTAAAACAGTGTAAGCCAGGGGCCTTACACTAGCAAAACCATATTCCCTGTGGCACAACTGCTAAATTGAATTGCTATCAGGGGATTATTGGAGTCTATCACTACTATGATCCCATTTTCTTCAAATTTCACACCAGTTTCATCTCCAGGACACCACTGACTACTTCCAGAATCTGGGGAGATGAAGGTGATCCCCATGATATGGATAGAGAACACATTTGCTAATGTAATGCCTTTACGGCCAGGAGCAGTCATTGGGGAAGAAAATTACTTGATTCCTATATCTATGAATATTCAAATTATGCTCACCAGCTTTCAGAAACATAGAGAGTTCTGTTAAATATCTGGGCCTTGTTTGCCAATGCCAGTTTGTGGGAATTAAGCTCTTAACAAGGCAGAATTTGAATGGGATCAGAAAGCCAATGATGCTTAGGTAAAGTAAGATTGCGGCTGCTAACTTTTGCAAACAATTTCTTGCCAGTTCTTTTTTTTTCAATTTTTTTTTATTTTCAAGATATAATTAAAATACAAAAAATAAAAAACTATAGAATAGATAGAAAACAGAACTAAAGAAAAAAGAACAAACTATAAAGATGTGAATAGAAAGAGAAAAAAGAAAAGGCGACTTCCGACTATTTCCGATACAGATATAAGATTAAATACAAATCTAATCTCTTACAATTAATTAACCTATCATAACATTATTTCTATTACAACAAATCATTCAATCTCTAAAACCCAAAATCAAAACATCATTTTTTTCAATTACAAGCAAATATTCCAAAAGTGGTTGCCAATTTGATATAAATGTAGAAATAGAATGCTCTCTTATTAAAGCTGTTAATTTAGCCATCTGAGCCAAATCCATTTAATTTAACAATCCAATCTTCAGCTGTAGGTATTTGTGGATCTTTCCATCGTTGTGCATATAACAATCTTGCAGCCGTGATCATATATAGTAGCAAAACTCCATGCTGTTTCTCTAATTGCTTTTCCATCAAACCTAAAAGAAAAAGTTCTGGCTTTCTTTGTATATTTACTTTAAGAATCTTCTGAATGATAATACATATTTGATCCCAGAACTTTTTAGCCTTCTCAGAAGTCCACCAAAGATGGTAAAATACATTTTTGACAACTTATTGGGAGTTAGATACTAATGATACATCATCTTATAAAAATTTTCTTTCAAATTATAATTCAGCGTAAATTTCAAACCTTTCATCCACATATTCTCCCATTGGTCCAGCACGATATTATATCCAAAATTCTTAGCCCATTTGATCATACAATCCTTAACATGTTCATCTTCCATATTCATCTGTAACAAGATCTTATACATCTTAGTAATAACATGATCATCATTTATACATAAATCCATTTCAAATTGTGTTATTTCATTGACAAATTTATATTTCTTTTTGTCTAGTTTAAAACATTGCATCAATTGTATATAGGTGAACCAATGACATATAAATCCATCAGATTCTAACATTTCCCTTGTTTTAATTTTTGGTTCACCCTCTTCAAACTTTAACAGGTCTTTATATTTTAACCAATTTATTCCTCCCACATTTTCTCTTCTGATCATTGCTTCCTGAGGAGAAAACCATAATGGTACATTTGGAGACAATCTTACCTTTTATTTATTCCAGACTCTCAGTAAGGCATTTCTAATTTCTTGCCAGTTCTCAGGCAGGAATCACAATCAATTGGTCTAGCTCCAGTTCAGATGGATTAAGGAACAAAAAATTTTTGGCAGATGATCTCTCTTCAGCCATTCAGCTGTCCAATAGTTGCAAACTATTAGGTAAGGCATTCATGTCAGTTTATGATCTGAGACTGCTTGCTTCCTTATTATATCTAATTAATAGAGCAAATTAGGGAATTTTTTAAAAGCTGCTATTTCTTTTGTAATAACTGAACAGGTGTGGCAGTATTATAATTTGTTTTAGGTGGTTGTGACACAGAAATTGGGGTTATACAACATTTTACACTCAAATGCAATTCACTGGCTCCCTGCATTGCATACACAGTGGTCAGTTTTATTGTTCTGTGCATGCACAAACCCAGGGTTCTTAAACCATGATTAAATAAACCATGAGCAGCATGCAGTGTGAACCTGAATGAGTCAAGAAGTGACACAGAAACACAGGGAAGTGTCTTATAGGTGAAGCATATTTATTTATTTGTTACAAAACATGCACCCCACCCCATTCAGTTAATTCTGGGTTGCTTACATACATTCAAAAGAGTAAACAACATTGCACAATCAATTAAAAATAAAATTAATAATTACAATCCACAGTAAAACACCCATGTAAAAATAAAACTAGAAACAGCCAGTGCTTTAAGTTTAAGCTCCAAATGCACAGTGAAAGAGAACATGTTTTGCCACATTCCTGAGCACTGAGATTGAAGGAGCCATCCAGATTTGTAGGGGAGGGGGAAACAGTTCTTCCAAAAGTCCAAGACATTTTGCTGACACCAGGACTGAAAATTTGATGATTTATGGTTTTGTATATAGAAGGGATGGGTTATGGGAAGAAGAAATATTTGTTTGTAACTATAGTGGGTGATGAGTTATCCATTTTTTTTACTTAATGTGATGAAGACTGGAAGTCACTTCTTTACATATTTCTTTTCTTTTTTCTACTTCTTTCCTTTTTTCCTATTTTTGTTTTTCTTTCTTTGCACTTCTTTCTATCTCTTTTTCTTTTTCTGAGTTTAATTTGTATTTGCTTTTACTATTGTGTTTAAAATATTTAATTAAAGAAAATGAAAATTCAAAAAGTCCTTTAGAGGGATTGCACCACCAGCTTCAAGACAGAAGTTACAAGTCCCCTTCCTTAATCTTCTCTCAAATCCAGCTGCACACTCTGATCCTGACCATCTGAAGAAGCCAGGCAGGGCATTGATCAAGTCCATCAGTCACACAGAGAACCCTGTCCACTTCCTCAGAGTCCACAAGCTGAAAGAAATCACATATGACTTCACAGGATAATTGTCCAGTCGCCTGTCTTGCATCAATCCATGTGGGGTCCAAGTCACAGCAAATATGAATGATCTTGTTAGCAAAATGACTTACGAAAATATGACAGTGGCCTGCAGGGAGTCCGTCTCATCCATCTTTCCCAAAAAGAGGTCAGCTTAAAAATGTTGCTACATAACTTTCTGATGCAAGAGGAACATAGAAGTTATTGATTCTTCGCTGCCCTTGCTGTCACAGTGTGGCCTGAATCTAGGCTCATATCTACAGTATGTTCACTCATGACCGTTCCTCATCTTTCATGGCCAATGTTCCAGCTGTCAGATCTGTTACTTCATCTCCCATAGCTTCCTAGTGAACCTAGGAACTCTTCAAAATCATGATATTGAGAAGGGCCACTTGGGAGCAATTTCATCCAATGCCCTTGCCATCTCTGAATTGCAGAGCTCCAGAAGACTTATGACAGAGCTGCCTGCCATATTGCTGGGAAGAATCTTAAGGACCCGCTGAAAACCAATGGGATCCATAAGGCACCTAGGGTGGACTACCCTAATTGGTCCCCTATGCTTGCAAAGTGATTTGACCATGACAAAGGACTTGGATTTCTTTTTTCAGATCACAGGGTATCTGCTCCAAGTTATATAGACAATAACCAGCATATGCCCAGTTGAATGAGTTGGGCCAGATATAACCAAGAACAAGCCCATTGAGACCATGAACTCGAGCCTTTCCAGACTCCACTCCTAAGGCATGGAGATTGAAATCCTCCAGAACCAATAGCCAACCAGTCCTGCTATGAGGTCTGGGAACTCAGGTAGAAACACCATAGGACAGACATCATAAGCAATAAGGTAAAGGTAAAGGTTTTACCCTGCACAGTTGTGTCCAACTCTAGGGGGCGGTGCTCATCTCCATTTCTTAGCCGAAGAGCCAGCGCTGTCTGAAGACGGTTCCGCGGTCATGTGGCCAGCATGACAAGCACGGAACGCTGTTACCATCCCACCAAAGTGGTACCTATTTATCTACTTGCATTTGCATGCTTTCAAATTGCTAGGTTGGCAAGAGCTGGGGCGAGTGCAGGAGCTCACTCCATCACGCGGCGCTCAGGTCTTGAACCGCTGACCTTCCGATCGACAAGCCTGGCATCTTAACCACTGAGCCATCACGCCCCTATAAGCAATATTCCAAGATTTTCCATAAAGCCTAAGTTCAGATAGAGGCACTCACATCTAGTCACGTACAGAGAAGGGCATCTGGTAGCAGTCAAGATTTAATACAGGATCATCACTACCACCTCCCAGGCAATGTCCACCCACTGGGCTGTCATCCCAGATATTGACTAGTGGGAACCAGACTAATCTAATCTCCAAGCCACAGCAAAGCATATTCCTACAAGGCCATGGCTGTAGAGGACACTGCCAATGGAGCCTGGGCAGCAAGAGTATAGAGGAGAACATCTCAGGTTTTGTACTAGAGTTGTGAGCTCAGGTTGAGTGGAGGCTCAAAGGAACAGGTAGAATTTAAAAAGAACCAGGCTGAGCTGGCTAACACCCCTGAACAAGACCCAACTCTAGACTCTTAATAAACCTGTCTCCTTTGCAATTCCACCATGTTAAAGTTATTTGGTTAAGTTATGCTATGCAGAATCAAACGCATGGCATTTTCTTCACTATGAATCTGGCCAGAAAGTGGAAATTTCCAAGCGTTTCTGCTGTAAGAGTAAATAACAGGTGCTTGTCTATCTAGCCATAACAAACCGTTATCAGTATTCTTCCCAGGGGAAAAGTATCTCAAGGGAAAGCCAATGCGCCACACTGCCATCGTGTGACGGTTTATAGTAAGTACAATTGCTACCAAAATGCTAGGCTGAAAGAGGTGCCCATATGAACCAATCAGAATTCTGTACCATGGGTATATTTCAGCTATGAACCATGGGTATTCTTTCTCACTTATGTTCTCACTTATGTTCTTCCTATGCTTTCTTTATGTAGACTGCTATCTACATGTACTTTGTATCTGAACTGTAACTATGCCTGGTCTTTGCACAGACCATGATGTTTTTCTTTCCATTCTGGTGATGGAACTTTGCTTATGCTTTGATTTTTCCTTTTTGCAATAATGCACCATACATCCATTATTGCCTTATGCTATCAATAAAGTTATTGTTAGCCTTACAACACGTTGTTTGGATTACTTCAAGCCTGAAACCCCAAAGGCCACCATCATCTAATAGGTTACGGGCCCAGGCTGGATGGATCGCTGTTTGCTGCGCTGGATCTGGCTGTAACAACGGGGTTTGTTTTTTAAGGCTGCATTTTGGAGTAAACGTGTTTGTTTTTCTTTGAGTGGTCAGCATGGCTGCTGCTGCAGGGCTAACCAGTCTGCCCTTTGAGCGTTTGAATGGCACAAACTATCGGACCTGGTGTGTGAAGATCAAGTCTTTCTTCCTAAAAGAAGGTTTGTGGAAGTATGTGAGAGACGCACCTCCACCTGGTGTTATTACTGAAGAAGTGCAGTTGTGTTTGGATCGTGCGTATGGCAACTTGATTCTGGGACTGGAATCATCACAGCTACTGCATATCAGCAATCTGGACACTGCACATGCATGTTGGGAAGCTCTCAAAGCCCTTTATTCCAAGCAAACCTCTGCTGCCATGACAGAGATTTTGCTTCTATCTGTGCTCCTGCCCTCTGAAGATGCTGGCCACAGATGCTGGCGAAACGTTAGGAACCACAACTTCCAGAACACGGCCACACAGCCCGGAAGACCCACAACAGCCATTGAACTCCGGCCGTGAAAGCCTTCGACAATACATCTGCTGCCATTGTTGGTCTATCATGTCAGCTTTACAACTTGAAGCTGCAGCCCGGTGGAAACGTGATGACCCACCTCCATAAACTCAAGACTTTGTTTCTTGAACTTGAGGAGCGGGATGTTGTGATCCCTGATACCCAGAGAGCTTGTGTTATCCTGTCAAGCTTGGACAAGAGCTTTGACATGCTCATCGTGGCAACTCAGACGTTGAGGCCCCAAGACCTAACTGTGGATTATCTTACAAATCGGCTGCAAGAAATCCAGCAAGCTCGTGATCTGGAGAAAATGCAGGGTAAGCCGTCTGTTGCTGTTCCTGAGGCTTCTGCACAGCGTTTTCCAGCTGGAACAAAGGCTGCGTGTGCTGTAAGGAGATGTTTCCGGTGCAACTCGACCCAACACTTCATGAGAGACTGTCCCCAGCCACCTCGCCCAGCCGGTGGAGCCAGTGGAAAGAGGTTCGTGCGAAAGAAGGGGAAGCAAGCGCCTAGACAACATACCCAGGTGTCTGCTTTGCTCACGGCTGTGAGTAGACGTTCCCCAGAGACTTGGCTTTTGGACTCAGCCTGTAGCCAAATCATTGTGAACAATGAACGGTTGTTGTTATCAAAAAGCAAGCCTAAAATCCAACAGGTTGCTCTGGCTGATGGATCTATGGCTGATGTGTCCTTTCAGGGTGAAGTATACATTCCTTGTTTGGGGATAAATGTGCAAAATGTGTTGTGTGTTCCTACACTTGACTTTTCCCTCCTTAGCGTTCCAGCCCTGGTGAAGTCTGGTTATACTGTTGTGTTCAAGGGTACTGGATGTTCTATTGAAAAAGATGGAATTGAATGTGCTAGGGGGAGGTTAGTGAATCAATTATATGAAATGCTTCCTAAGCAGGGGATTGTGTCAGGAAATTGTATTTCCAATGTTCCCCCACATAACAAATGCATTCACTATTATCACAGAGTTCTGGGACATCCCGGGTGGGGAAGTTTGTACCAAATGGCCAAGGTGTATCCTGAGTTAGGATCTAAAAAGTGTGATGACTTTCTTGATTGTACTGTGTGAAAACAATCCAAAATCAAGGCTGCTCCTGTTGCTAGGAAAAGTGACAGGGTGTCAGCTAGGCCTTTTCAGTTGGTTCATGGAGACTTAGCCGGCCCCAATGCTCCTAGTGAAGGGGGGGCATGTTTCATGTTCCTTTTGGTGGATGACCATACTCGCTATACGTTTTGTTATTTGCTCAAATCTAAAGCGGAGGCTTTTGCTCGCTTTAAGGAGTTTGTTGCAATGGTGGAGAGAAACTATGGCTATCAAGTAGGTCAGTTTCAATCGGATTGTGGAGGAGAGTTTCTGAGTCATGAGTTTCAGAATTGGCTTCGTAGGAAAGGAATCTCCCATAGACTTGCCAATGTTGGTGTTCCTGCTGAGAATGGAATAGCTGAAAGGAAGATTGGTGTTGTTAATACCATTAGAAATAGCCTGATGTTAGATGCCCAGGTGCCAGCCCGTTTTTGGGGCGAGGCTACCATGACTGCAGTGTATCTAACTAACAGGGTGTGGAATTCATCTGTAAATGAAGTTCCCTACTTCCTTTTGTTTGGCAAGCGCCCTTCGCTGAAGCATCTGCGTGTTTTTGGAACATTTGCATATGTTCATATCCCTAAGTCTCAGCGAAGGAAGAACCAGCCAAAAGCACAACGCTTAAGGTTTGTTGGTTACTCATCTAGATCTAAGGGTTACCGTTTTTCTGCAGGCTATGGTCATGTGGTAGTCTCCAGAAGTGCTAATTTTGAGCACCCTACTGGTTGGGATAGGTTGAATGCTAGTTCAGAGGTGTTGTTGCAATCTAGTGTACAGCCAACTGTCCATGCTCCTGTGGCTGGACAACAACCAGTTCAGCTGCCTTCTGGTTCCCAGTCTCCTAGTGTGGTGAGAGGGTCCCCTCAGGTGAAGGAAGAGGAAATTTCACCTGAGCAGGTTCAGGACCTGAAGGGGGAATCAGGTAGTGAAAAGGCAGAGGACAGTGATGAGGAAGAGGCAGTGGTAATTCCTCGTAGGTCGGCACGTTCCACAAAGGGTGTGAAACCTGACAGGTTTGTGATTCAGCAGGTGAGAGTGTGTCAAATCACCTGTGAACCTCAGTCTTTCCAGGAGGTGTTGCTTCTGCCTGTTGAAGAGCAGGAGAAGTGGAATACAGCGATGGATAAGGAGTTTGAGGCATTAGTGAATCAAAAGGTGTTTGAGGTCACTGATTTGCCCCCATCCCAGAAAGCTGTTGGTTCCAGATGGGTTTTCAGAAAGAAGCTTCTTCCTGATAATACAGTGCAGTACAAAGCCAGGCTTGTTGCTCAGGGATTTGCACAGGAGAGGTTTTTGAACTATGATCTCACATATGCACCCACAGCTAGACCAGAGTCTTTGCGTATGGTACTTTCTCTGGCTGCACAGCGTGGACTTGTTGTCCATCATTTTGATGTTGACACAGCATATCTGAATGCAGATCTCCCTGAAACTGTGTACATGAAGCAGGCTCCTGGCTACGCTTGTGACAATTCTCAGGTGTACAGGCTGCACAAGGCGCTGTATGGATTGAAGCAGGCTGGACGTTGTTGGCATCAATGTTTAGATAAGGCGTTATCAGAGTTGAACTTTAAGAAATCAATTGCTGATCCTTGTGTGTATGTCAGAGGTTCTGGAAGTGATTACACGGTGTTGCTAACGTATGTTGACGATTTTTGCCTAGCAACTGGTTCTTTGCACCTTGTACAAGAGTTTGCAACACAATTAAGACAGTACTTTCAATTGAAAGACCTAGGTGAGCTGAAATACTATCTAGGTGTTGAAGTCACTAGAGCTCAGAGTGGTGAATTCTATCTGAGTCAGAAGAGAAAAATTGACCAATTGTTGAGTCAACTTGAAATGTCAAATGCAAAACCAACCAAAACACCAATGACTCTTGATTTCCTAAAGGGTGATGCATGTGAGGAAATTTGTCCTCAGCTTGAATTGTATCACTCTGCTGTAGGAAGTTTGCTACACTTAACACAATGGACATGCCCTGACTTAGCTTACTCAGTTGGAGTACTCAGTCGTAAGGTTGCCAAACCATCCATGCGAGATTGGCAAGGGTTAAAAAGGGTCCTACGTTACCTTAAAGGCACAGCTGATCTTTGCCTTAAAGTGTCAACTACTAAAGCTGAAATGCCTATGATTTATGCTGACAGCTCTTTTGCAGAAGAGGGAGACAGAAAATCTGTGAGTGGCTTTGTTTGTTTGTTTGCAAATACACCCATTGCCTGGAGAGCAAGAAAACAAAATGCAATAGCCGTTTCCACGTGCGAGGCCGAGTTCGCAGCCCTCAGTGAGGCAATCAATGAAATGTACTGGTTAAAGCAATTGTTTGCAGATCTTTCTGTAGATATAACCTCACCAATGACAGTGTATGAAGACTCCCAGGCCTGTCTTTCACTTGCTATCTCTGAAAAAATCAGAGGTCGTACCAAATATATCGATGTGAAATACAAAAATGTAAGACATGCAATTCAAGAAGGATTTATCCAGTTAGAATATTGTTCTTCTGAGCTAAACATTGCAAATATCTTCACGAAGGCTTTACCTCGTGATAAGCATGCAACCATGGTAACCAGCTTGGGACTAGAACAAATGTGCTTGAAATAAAATCATTTGTGTCTCTGTGTGCCTGTGAAATGAGTTTTCCCCCACAGCGTTTCGAAAATCCATGCGGAAGGGGTGTTAAAGTTATTTGGTTAAGTTATGCTATGCAGAATCAAACGCATGGCATTTTCTTCACTATGAATCTGGCCAGAAAGTGGAAATTTCCAAGCGTTTCTGCTGTAAGAGTAAATAACAGGTGCTTGTCTATCTAGCCATAACAAACCGTTATCAGTATTCTTCCCAGGGGAAAAGTATCTCAAGGGAAAGCCAATGCGCCACACTGCCATCGTGTGACGGTTTATAGTAAGTACAATTGCTACCAAAATGCTAGGCTGAAAGAGGTGCCCATATGAACCAATCAGAATTCTGTACCATGGGTATATTTCAGCTATGAACCATGGGTATTCTTTCTCACTTATGTTCTCACTTATGTTCTTCCTATGCTTTCTTTATGTAGACTGCTATCTACATGTACTTTGTATCTGAACTGTAACTATGCCTGGTCTTTGCACAGACCATGATGTTTTTCTTTCCATTCTGGTGATGGAACTCTGCTTATGCTTTGATTTTTCCTTTTTGCAATAATGCACCATACATCCATTATTGCCTTATGCTATCAATAAAGTTATTGTTAGCCTTACAACACGTTGTTTGGATTACTTCAAGCCTGAAACCCCAAAGGCCACCATCATCTAATACACTTTTCACATTGTGGCCTTATTACTCCACCTGTTTTAAACCCATCACCCATTCTCCTGCACCTCTTTCAACTGAAGGACGATTAGTTTATTGTGAGGAAATATGTGTTTGAGAAACTTTGCCAAAACCCAGATAGAATGGCATTTCTTACCAAGAGCATCCATGTATCTGCTCAGACTCTGAAATTGAGACAGTAGCACCCATGCTTCTGAAATGCCCTATCTATCATTTTTGGAGGGCAAAATTGCAAAGTTCTCTAATTACAAACTATGCAGACCACTATCATACGGCAATCGTGCACCACCTCCTAAATTACCAGGCTCAGGAAGTCTATAAAATTGTAGCCAAATTTTGTATCATCACTGAGTCAATTAGACGTTTTTTGGACCTGATTCTTTTCTAGGTGTATCTTGTGCAGGCATGAATCTTAATTGGATGCAGCATTATAGTATTTTTTTAACTTTTGTATGTTTGGTCTATGACTGTATTTTAATACACTTAAACTTGCCAAAGTCCACAGGACCTAGAACTTATCTTTTGAGATATGGATAGGAGAAAAACACCTGGAGATAATGCTAATGAAAATAACAAGAATTGATCTTCTACTATGGGCAGTTCCAAAACTTTGTAATGAGACATTCAACAAATCATTAGAGATAGTTTGAGGGATGCTTCTTTGGCAATTGTGTGCAGTCTTTTTTTTTTAATGTTATGGCATTTCTAGGCCACCCCACTCCCAATGGACTTCGGGTGGTAAGCAATAAAACAACAATAACATTAAAACAAACAAACAAACAATACAGTAAAATTCCTATGGAAAAACAAAAGCATCATGGTGCCCCATTCAGGTTGGACCAAGTTATAAAGATGAAATGTTGTCATAGAACAGTTTTGCACAATTTCCCCAGTTTCCATTCCTATAGTAGTGGGAAAGACTGTTGGTTTTTGATCTTCCAAATGTTTCTTAAAGCATTGTTGAGTCAAATTGTGGCCATGAGAAACCCTTAAGCTAACATACAATTAAAATTTTTAAAAGAAAAAACAAATTTAAAGCATCAGTGTAATGGGCAGATATGCACAGCAAAACATGAAAAGACATGAGAAAGCAATCCTTTGAAAAACTGATACTGGATTGAAATTAGTTAAAAGCAATGCAGATCAAACAAACAAATACATATTAAGAAACTCCCTAGAACTAGACAAAGAAGGTGCAGGTCTAACTTCCTTGAAGAGAGAATTGTGCACAGAGAAAACCCTGTCCTGTGTTCTCAAAACTTAATCTCTCTTAGCAGGGTTTATCCTCTCAGCAAGTGATATTTCATATATTCTGGCTCAGAACTATTTAGACTTGTAAGGATAAGCTTTTTGAATTATCCCTGGAAAAAAATTAACACCATTGGGCTTGATGGGCCCCCAATCTGTTTTGGTCAACAAAATGTGCACCAGAAAATCATCAGCTAATGTATTTGGACTCACTGTAGATGCCTGGCCATCGTCTTCCAAAGCAGCTACTTTACTCCCAACTTAAGAATGGAAAATGGAATATTGGTGAACAGCAAAAGAGATTCAAAGATACTCTCAAAGCTAATTTTAAAAAAAATTAATATCAGCATTGAGAACTGGGAAGCCCTAACTCATGAGCGTTTCAATTAGAGGTCAGCCTTTATTAAAGGTGCTACAGACTTTGAAGCACGAGTACAGGGCAAAAGGGAGAAATGAGCTAAGAGGAAGGCACGCCAAGCAAACTCTCATCATGACCGTCTTCCACCTGGAAACCTATGCCCTCATTGTGGGAGGTTGTGCGGTTCCAGAATTGCCCTTTACAGCCACTTACGGATCAACTGTTAAGATTTTACCCCTGGAAGACAATCTTACTCGGCTACGAGTGATCGCCAAGAAGAAGAAGTAGTTTTCCAGGCTAGGTTAAAAAGAGATAAACCCCATCTACATACCATTTAAATCATATGACCAAAGTCAAGGAAGGAAACAAAGAGGTCGGAGTCCATCCCTCCTGGCAGCCAGCACCCAGATGAGCATCAGACAATCAAACAGGGAAGGAACAATCCCCTAATCAAGGAATCATCAAGGAAGAAAGCACATCCCAACCTAACTAGTAGGACAAACTGCTAGATATAAACAACAAGCAAACTCCACTCTCCCCGGCCCTGATGATGTTACCTAACTGGGTAATGAAATTCCCATAGAAGAGAATAAATGTAGCTCAAGGTTGAACTGTGGAGAACGCTAAATCCAAAAACGCTAGGGAATTCCTGGAACAGAGCTTTCCAAACTTTTCATGTTGGTGACACACTTTTTAGACATGCATCATTTCGCGACACACTCTTACAGCAGAGCACAAGGCAGGCACTAAGACCTGTGTGGAATCACAGCAGGTTTGGAGGCAGCAAGGCTCAAGGCAGGCACTAGAACCTGCGTGGAAGCCAGGAGGCAGCAGCAGCCGCGACACACCCAGACACTGCAGCCGACACACCAATGTGTCCCGACACACAGTTTGGAAAAGTCTGTCCTAGAAGCTTGGCATTCAGACAAATCAGCCATTAATAGACACATAGAGATAAACCACATTTAAAGACCATTCAAAAGAGACAATAAAAAAGCTAAGAAGGAAACGAAAAGAACACATCCTCTCCAGCAGCCAACACCCAGATAAGCAGGGATTAACACTAGGCAAACAATCAAGCAGAATACCCTAATCATGGAACCACCAAGGAGAAAACCACACCCCTACCAACACTGGCAGGGCAAGTGACTGCATATAAACAGGGAGCAAACCCCACACTCACTCGCACTGATGACGTTACCTAGTTGGGTAATGAAATGTCTGCAAGCAAACAACCAAGCTCAGAGAGCACCAAGGACTCCACATGGGTAATGAAATGTGTGCAAGAACACAGCCAAGTTCAGACAACACCAAGAACCCAAGGTTCAATAGAGGACCACTGCAAAATAGCAGGCAATGAAGAGATAAAATAATGAGGAGAAGGAGAAGAAGGAGAAGGAGGAGGGGGAGGAGGGAGAAGGGGGAGAAATAATTCAAACCTCCCTTTCCCACCACCTCCTGTAGGGAACAGTAGCTGACATGGTGCATTTAACTGATTCTCTATTAAGCATTAATATGGTGTGAGGAAAATAAGTCTTCAGAGTTTTCAGGGAATGGTCTCGCTTAAACCAAATTGCAACATAAGGAATATGCTATAGCCTTGAAGCAGGCTTCTCACACCAGTCTTATCAGGACATTCCCATATTAACCCATGGATCTCTGTATTCAAGAAGTTTGCTCCCTCCCTTCTTCCCACTAAGACAATGGCTTTCTTCAGAGTAGATAAGTGGGGCAGAATGTAACTTGAGATCTATTGCTTATGAATATTTATTTATTTATTTATTGTTGGGGTTTGATAAACCCAGGAATTTACTGTTAGATATGAATTATACAGAAAGGCTTGATTTCTAGGTGAGAGGTGAAATATTCTGCACAGTCACCCAATTAGCAGCCATTGTTGTAGGGATGATGTGTCAGTGTGTGACTCATACAACAGGTGCTAAGAGTTAAGTTGGGTGTGGTGAATAACGAGAGTGACCTATAATGTGATTGGTCAGTTTGACTATATAAGCAGAGATATTCTGTATTCCATTTTATTCCCATTTTACCTCGTGAATGCTGTATCGTTGGTGTATCATTTGTTACCTGTGGAAGTGATCTGTAAATACCTATATAAGTAAATAGGATATTTGATATAACTTCTGTTTGGAGTCTATTTACTGCATAGTACTTGGATCGCTGGTGCCTAGGAGAGAAGCAGGCCGCTCCATCCGCTCGCCCTGACAGGTTACGGGCCCAGAGGCGACAGAGAAGCCATAGACGACGGAAGCTTTGCACTGGCTGTGGATCGTGGGATCGTGTGCAGTCTGTGAGCTGGAAGCTTTGGAAGCCTATCCAGGAGTCGTGTGGCTATTTGGAGTGATTTGGAGCTTTAACAGGTTCCGTGCCTGTGTGTTTTTTTTTCTCCTAAGCTTGTTTTGCAGCTGGAGGACATTCTGATAAGGTCTGTGTCTTTAATCATCGGTGTCTGCCCAGAAGGGGCTGAAGACAGATGAGCACAGTGAAGATGTTGCCGGCAGTTGGGGGAGGTTTTCCTCTGGAAAGACTGACAATAATTATTCGTCATGGGCATATAAAATGGAAATGTATCTTCGACGTGAAGGGCTTTGGAAGATTGTGCTTTGCACGCAACCAGACCTGGATGATGAGGACGTTGTTCTAAAGGATGAGAAAGCATTGGCAAGCATAATTTTATGTCTGGAGAATAGCCAATTATGTTATGTTAGAGACTGTCAGTTAGCCAATAAGTGTTGGGAAGCTTTAAAGTCTGTTTATCTGAGAAGCTCGCCATTATGCAAAGTTTTGCTAACAAGGAAACTTAATCACGCCAGATTAGGAGTATCTGATAATATAAGGGATCACCTGCATTATATGACAGGGTTGTTCCAGGAGTTGGCTCAGAGAGATATGCCATTTACAGAAGCTAATAAAGTGTATATAATTCTCAGTTCTCTAAATGAAACGTGGGATACTTTGGCAACAAGCTTCGGGGCGTTATCTGAGGGAGATTTGACCATAAACTACTTATCTGGCAGGCTCTTGGAAGAAGAGCAAAGGAGAACACAGTGTTCTAACGTAATTAGGTCTAAGCAAAACAGTATTTCTGTTAAGGAATATTCTGATAAGTCTGAGAAAGTTTTGTATGTACGGAGATGTTTCTACTGCAAGTCTGATAAGCATGTGTTAAAAGATTGTAGAAAACAGAAGCCTAAAGCCAAGCCGGGGAATTCCAAGCCGGGAGATGCTGCACAGCTGTCTTTAATTAGTTCAAGTGTAGAACAAGATTTAAAGGGACCATTTTTAATTGACAGCGGGGCTTGTCAGCATATAGGAAATAACAGACAGATGTTTAAGAGTTTTAAGCAGGCTGATAGAGATCATGTTAGTCTAGCTAATGGAAGCATTGCATCTGTGACTGGTAAGGGATTAGTGTATGTACCAGGGTTAAATGTTGAATTATCAATGTTGTGTGTACCTGAACTGGAGTACAATATTATCAGTGTGTCACAATTGGATAAACAGGGTTATACTGTACAGTTTGGAAATAATGAATGTATTGTTACGAAGGATAATAATGTTTGTGGTTAAGGTATTTTGCAGAACTGTCTTTATGAAATTGTTCAAACCAGGACAAGCAAAAGCCATGATGTAGCCACAATTAATAAGCCAACACATGATTCATGTGAGCACTTATGGCATAGAAGGCTTGGGCATCCGAGTTTCAAAGTGATTGAAAAGATGTCAGAAGCAAGTTCTGGAATGGAATTGAAAAAGTGCCAAGTGTATTTGGATTGCACAGCTTGTAAGGTTGCAAAGTCAAAGGTGTTTCCTGTGAGCAAATTCAGTGATAGGAAGTCACATAAATGTTTTGAATTAGTTCACGCTGACTTAATTGGTCCATTACCAGCTACAATAGGGGGTGCTAAATATGTTTTAGTCATTGTAGATGATTTCACCAGATTTGGGTTCTGTTACCTATTGAAAGCTAAAAGTCAAACATTTGAAAAGTTTAGAAACTGGGTGCAGTTTGTGGAATGTAGGTATAGCACAAAGGTGTGTAGTTTACAAACTGACCGGGGTACTGAGTTTCTGAGTGGGATTTTTCAGCAATGGCTCGGTAGAAGGGGCATTGTGCATAGGAGAACCAAGTCAGTGCCAGGAGTGGCAGAACAAAGATACTCAGCATTGCAGACAGTAAAGGATACACTTATTGCTGACTGAGGGTTATCAAGTGGATACTGGAGAGAGGCAATATTAACAGCTAATTATTTAATTAACAGATTATGGAGTGTGTCTGTAAATCAAACTCCATATTATATGTTATATGGCAAGAAGCCACCATTAGCTCATTTGAAAGTGTTTGGGTGCACTGCCTATGTTCACGTGCATAAGGAAGTACGTAGGAAGGGACAGGCAAAAGCACAGAAGATGACGTTTGTGGGGTATGAGCCAGGGACCAAAGGATATAGGTTCACTGATGGCAGGAAAGTTGTTATTTCTAGATCAGCAAGTTTTAGTGAGCACAGCAATTGGCAAAGATTACACGGGAGTAGTGAGGTTTATCTTCCTAGTCAGAGAAGTTTTGAGTTTTCAGAGCGGAGAGAGGCCACTGATGTGATTAAGAAGGAAGAGGAATTAACTCCTAGTGTGCCAATGATGCAGGATGCTACAGTTTTGCGCAGATCTGAGAGAGTTAACAAGGGCATACCACCTCAACGTTATACACCAGGTGATGTAAAAGTGTGTTTTATTGATTATGAACCTCGTAGTTACAGGGACGTATTGGAGTTGCCACAACACGTGCAGAGTAGATGGAAAGCTGCTATGGATGTGGAAATGAAAGCCATTAATTCTCATAAGGTTTTTAAATCTACTAGCTGCCTGAAGGGCATAGAGCAGTAGGTTGCAGATGGGTGTATAAGAAGAAGACCTTAGTGAATGGTGATATTCAGTATAAGGCTAGGTTGGTAGCACAAGGATTTTCCCAGGTCAAGAATCAGACTTATGATGAAGTTTTTGCACCAACGCTAAGAGGGGAGACATTTAGGTTTGCCTTAGCAATGGCAGCAGCTGGGAATTGTGTAGTACGACATTATGATATCACAACAGCATATTTGCATGCTGATTTGAATGAAGAGATCTATATGATTGAAGCCCCAGGGTATGAATCAAATATTGCAGGAAGAGTATACAAGTTGCAGAAAGCATTGTATGGACTCAAGCAATCGGCAGGTTGCTGGAATCTAACTTTAGATAAGGAATTACAAAGAATGGGATTCAAGTGTAGTATAGCTGACCCATGTCTGTATGTAAAGCAATGTGAAAGTGATGAACAGATTTTGCTTTTGATTTTTGTAGACGATTTGTGTTTTATAGCAAAAGATCAAAGCAGGGTAATTGAATTTACTGAAAATCTGAAACAACAATTTGATGTCAAAGATCTGGGAGAAATTAGGAATTACCTAGGCGTGGGTATTCAGAAGGTTGATGGGGGTTATGTTCTAGAGCAGCGGAAGAAAATTGAAGCACTGCTAAGAGAGAACAATATGGAACATTGCAAGGAAGTTCCAACCCCGATGACAACAGATTTTGTTAAAACAGAGACTGGAGATGACGTCCAAACTTCATGTGATCAAGAATATGTGATCAGTCAATAATTGGAAGTTTATTGTATTGTATTGTATTGATTTGCAATATTGTCCATCTGAATGTAATGTAGCAGATGTGATGACAAAGCCTCTAAGCATAGATAGACATAGGATGTGTATATCTCAAATGTGTATGTTTTCTATTCTGTACAATTGAATGTAATATCTATTATAAATTGAAGAGGAGTTAGGGTTTGATAAACCCAGGAATTTACTGTTAGATATGAATTATACAGAGAGGCTTGATTTCTAGGTGAGAGGTGAAATATTCTGCACAGTCACCCAATTAGCAGCCATTGTTGTAGGGATGATGTGTCAGTGTGTGACTCATACAACAGGTGCTAAGAGTTAAGTTGGGTGTGGTGAATAACGAGAGTGACCTATAATGTGATTGGTCAGTTTGACTATATAAGCAGAGATATTCTGTATTCCATTTTATTCCCATTTTACCTCGTGAATGCTGTATCGTTGGTGTATCATTTGTTACCTGTGGAAGTGATCTGTAAATACGTATGTATATAAGTAAATAGGATATTTGATATAACTTCTGTTTGGAGTCTATTTACTGCATAGTACTTGGATCGCTGGTGCCTAGGAGAGAAGCAGGCCGCTCCATCCGCTCGCCCTGACCATTCATTCATTCATTTATTGGATTTATCACCGCCCAACTCCCCCAAGGGGGACTCTGGGCGGTAATGTATGAATATCAATGCATCTCTTTTGTCTGCAGGGGAGGCACCCACCATCTTGGTGAGAACCCCTCCAGTGCGCACTGTTTAATAAATACACCAGTTCAGCCTTGATTATTTGCTTTGGGCCCTGTGTTTGATTCCAGAATGGGTAGAATTTGCAAAGTGGAATGTTTCTAGCAGCAAAATCACAATTTAAAATTTCCTTCAACCCTTGCCACTCTAGACAAGATGGTGCTGAAATTACCCTTTATTATTTCTCCATACACACACACAACCGTAAATCAGGTCTGACAAAACAGTGGAAAGCAAAGAAAATAATAGCATGTGACAGGCTGACAGTGGTGCCATATGGCTGCACCATAAATGTTTGCAGTTTCAGACAAACAAACCTGAGTGAAAGCAATTTGCTTCCCTTGATGCTCTCCCAATTTTCTTCAGCAAAGGGAAATCAATCCTACATCTCTGTGATCCATGGTTCTGCATCCTTATTGCAGGGTCACTGAGCAAAACTTGATAAAACCTTGGAGCAGATGGCATTTATGCATCCAAACGAATGCCCACAAGGCTCTTCTCTTACAAAACTGGAAACGCAGCCCACACAAACAGCAGGCATCCGTTCCTGACACAGTAGACAGAATGCAAACTGTGCTTTTGGCATTTTGGAGCAGATGGGATTGGCAAACATTTGCAAACTGTTGAACTGGGATGACAAGGGATTGGTCTTCATTGAGAAGAACCTGGGAGCCGAGGCAGGGTAACAGTGGCTTGAGGATTCCATACAATAGGAGCAGGAAGCTCACTGAAGGAATCTGGCTCATCAACAGATAGGCCCATCAGGAACATAAAGGATCATGGCAGGGTTCTGAGATTAACATTGTTTATTTTATTTTGAGAGCCATTTTGGTGTAGTGGTTAAGGCACTGGGCTAGAAACTGGGAGACTGTGAGTTCTAGTCCTGTTTTAGGCACAAAGCCGGCTGGGTGACCTTGGGCCAGTCACTCTCTCTCAGCCCTAGGAAGGAGACAATGGCAAACCAATTCCGAAAAACCTTGCCAAGACGACTGCACGGACTTGTCCAGGCAGTCTCCAAGAATCGGACACGATTGAACGGATTTTTATTTTATTTTATTTTATTTTTTATTTTTTGGATCCCACCTTTCCTGCACAAGCTCATAGCATTTGTACAAAGAATGACTCCTTCCCATTTGAACCCTTGAGACATGTTAAGGGTAGTGTCAGGGAGACACTAGAGAGCAGAGAAGAAGGCTGGACTATAGATAAGAAGCAAGCACGTAGCTCAGAGAGCCTAGCCTATTTTCCCAAACATCAGAAGAAAGCTCCGCCCTAGGGTGAGTTGATATACTTGGGAATCTTCAGGCACTGTTAGTTTAGCAGGATTTTGCTTGTAGGTATGCAATAAACACTAGAGACTAGATTCCTGGCCTCGGCGTGTTATTTCTGCATCTACACACGACAGGTAGGCTGACCATACGTCCCATTTTGAACAGGACAGTCCCATTTTTTAAGCATTTTTCAACCATCCCGTCGTTGGATGGAGCCAATTGCACAAACAGGGGGTGGAGTTTGCAGGCGAGAGCCAATTGCACGGACCAGGGGGCAGGACCCCTGTCTTTTTCATGAATACGGAATATTACATAAGACCCTGTCCCGTTTTGCCATCCTGAAATATGGTCAGCCTAGTTAAGGGGAAAGAGAGGAACTGCTCCATAATTACTTCAGTGAAATGCCCAGCTCTGAAGAGAATTAAAGGTGATTCTACTCATCCTTGGATAAATTTGAATTAGCATCTGCTCCATTTTGAAATTTAAATCTCCAGGCTTTGATTCTAGTATGAAGAAAGCAAGTCACCAGTTTACAAATGCATTTTCCCCTGATGTATAAAAAGGTAAAGGTTCCCCCCGCACAGTTGTGCAGTCGTGTCTGACTCTAGGGGCCGGTGCTCATCTCCGTTTGTTAGCCGAAGAGCCAGCGCTGTCCGAAGACACTTCCACGGTCATGTGGCCAGCATGACGCATACAGAACGCTATTACCATCTCACCGAAGTGGTACCTATTCATCTACTTGCATTTGCATGCTTTCAAATTGCTAGGTTGGCAAGAGCTGGGGCTAGTGTGGGAGCTCACTCCGTCACGTGGGGCTAGGGATTCGAACCTCCGAACTTGCGATCGACAAGCCTGGCGTCTTACACACTGAGCCACCACGCCCCCTATGCATGCTTGCTTATATACCACACCTGATTCTGTTGCATAATCAGCAGCACGTGCATCAAAATGTGACCATACCAAAATGACAGCGTGATGAGATCATCTCAAAAATGCTGCAAGACCCATGTGCATAATCAACCCATGCCATCAGAAACCTTCTCCAATAATGCCTAGCAAAGCTTCCAAATATTTTTTTAAAACAAGAAATGAAAATCTCTTTGACTTTTTACTGCCTTGCCAGGTTAGAGTGACATTACTGAAGTCTGATTAATTCTACCATAAATTACTTTTTTAAAAGGAAGGAACAAAATATTTCAGTGCTAAAAAGAAAAGGAAAAAAATGTGCTCAACAATTCTGATTATGTACAAACCAGATCTCCTGCCTTTGAAAAAATGAAGCTAGCAGAGCAAATCATATGTTATAGTCTTTTGTGTGTGTGTGTGTGTGTTTTCCATAAAAAGGTAAAGGTAAAGGTTCCCCCTGCACATTTGTGCAGTCGTGTCCGACTCTAGGGGCCGGTGCTCATCTCCGTTTGTTAGCCGAAGAGCCAGCGTTGTCCGAAGACGCTTCCACGGTCATGTGGCCGGCATGACGTGCGCGGAACGCTGTTACCTACCCACAGAAGTGGTACCTATTAATCTACTTGCATTTGCATGCTTTCTTTTTTATATATACATATAAATTTTATTGAATTTTAAAGTACATATTAAAAGTTTGAAAAGGAAATAGAAATACAAAGTAAAGAAAAAAGTAAAAGAAAAGTGAAGAAAAGAAAAGAAAAAAGAAAAGAAAAGAAAAGAAAAAAAGAAAAGAAAAGAAAAGGAAAGGAAAGGAAAGGAAAGGAAAGGAAAAGAAAAGAAAAGAAAAGAAAAGAAAAGAAAAGAAAAGAAAAGAAAAGAAAAGAAAAGAAAAGAAATAAACAAAAATAGTATAAAAGATAGATAACCTCCAATCTATCTTTGGTCATTAAATACAATATTTTACTTTAAATGTTAGTCTTTCAGCCAATACACAGGAACTTTTCTTTGTCAAGTATACTTTAATTTCTATAATCCAATCTTCTGATCTTCATATAGGTTTCATCTTTCTTACAGTCCTCCAATAGGCCATCTATGATTTCTGCTCCTTGAAGTAATGTCAATTTAAATGTTTTTGAATGTATCAATTTAATATTTTTAATCACTTTTTCCATTTTTACATTCTATTCATATACAGTATATCCATAAAGAATAACACAATAACACAAATAACACAAATCTAAACATAGTCTATATTAAAACTATAATTATACCATTTTCTACATCTTCCTACATATTTACCTAATTAACAATTTTTTATAACTATCTGTTCTGCTAATACATAACCTTATAACAATTCTCAATAATATTCATATTAGTAATTATAGTATTAATTCATCCTATAATCACATTTTAAAATATAGTTTCTCATATCAATTTTTCCAATTAGAATCCATGGTTCCATTAATCTTATAATCCATCCTTTAAACTAAATCTTCTATTCAGGTTATACCAAAATCATAATGTATAATCTGTTTTATTTGTCTCATATAAAATGTTAAAGTATTTTTCTGAACCTTTCCCCATCCAATACCAAACCAGGCAGTTTCACAATAACCCTCAAATTGCGAATTCATATTTACTTCTCTCTCTCTCGACTGCAATAATACATTTAAAATCTCTTTCTCCTGTTTCTTCTCTAACTTAAAGACATCTCTACTTTGCTGTAAATATTTCAAAGTTTCCTCTGCCTCCAATTCTATCTTTTGTTCCTGGCCCTGCAAATCCACCAACAAAACCTCCAATAATCTCTTAATTTCTGAAAGACTTTTTCTAACCTCCTCTCTAAACTCTTGAATCAAGCCAACAATTGTAACTGCCATTTCCTTTTTCCACCCCCCTCCCGTTCCCAAGGCCCAGCCGCCACCACAGAATCTCTAGTCAAAACAAAAAGCTTCTCAAAGAGAGTGAATAAACAGCTGGTCTTCCAGTGGCAAATCACCAGCAGGGCCTGAGAAGTCCCAAATAATTCCAGTTATAAGAGCAGGAGAAAAAGAGAAAAAATTATCACCTAAATACAAAAAAAATCTTGAAGTTAAAGAAAGAGATCCATTAATCCAAAAAGAGGGAGAAGAGCAATGTTTCATACAGTTTGTAAAAAAAGAAAGAACGATTTCAACCACTATAAAAAGAATAAGAAATAAGCCAATTAATCGATAATTAGTCCAACAAAATATATTCAAAATATATTCAATAAAAATTCTTATACTTCCAAGTGAGCAGGAGTCACTCTAGTAAAATGGAAAAATAAAGTAAAGTAAAAAAGAAAAAATTTCCAGATGTTTTCACTGTACTTCAGATATAAAATCCATCATTACTTCCACCGCAATTATTACAACAAAGAAAGAGCAAAAATTGCCAACATTTTGAGCATTGTCCAAAGATAGACCTTAGATAATAAAACAATATAATCTAGAAAAAAATAATAATAAAAGTGATCTAAAAGCCGGCTTTAGCCCTGGTGTCTCTCTATTAGGAGACTTACGATTTCCCTGGAGAGCCAGTTTAGTCCTCCGGCCGTTCCTCCACTTCCCCCCTGCTCTTCCGCGGTGGAAAACAACGAAAAAGACAGGAGGGGGCAGATCCCAACGACCCAGTGAGTAATCTTCTGGTTCTCCCCTCTCTGGGGACAAACTCCGGTGGTCTTATACTTTCAGTAGACCCCTGCAAACAGGGAAAAGCTAGCCAGGTCTTCAGCACTCTGAAAAACTCTGACTGTCGAGCTGCAAGTCCGGCCCAGAAGTGCATTTGCATGCTTTTGAATTGCTAGGTTGGCAAGAGCTGGGGCGAGTGCGGGAGCTCACTCCGCATCCAGGGCTAGGGATTCGAACCTCCGAACTTGCGATCTTCTGATCGACAAGCCTGGCATCTTACCCGCTGAGCCACCACGCCCCACTGTGTGTTTTCCATACAGATGCCTTAAAAATAAACTGAGCTTCTTTCCTTTCTTTTGGTTAAAGAGAACGAGGGTGAGAGAAGATTGGAAAGGAAAAGGGGGATAAAAAGTGGAGAAAGGACAAGTGGGAAGCTGACACAGAAGGGAGCAGCAAGTTGGAGAAACCAACACCAGGAGAATGGAGGAAAGTCAATGATGAGATGAGCTCCCCTTCTTGTTTCTGTGCTCCCTGATGGGCTGGGATGCCAGGATGCTTTACAAGCATATGCTAGAGCAGCCTGTCTCAACCTTTTGACCCTGCAGGAACCCTTGAAATATTTTTCAGGCCTCGGGGGACCTCTGCACATTCAGGCTCAAATAGAGGCCAGACTTTACAAAATTATTATATTCGTTTCATGTGTAGGCCTGTCTATATGCATTAACAGTGTTCTTAAACTAAAAATAATGAAACTTACCTCTTTAATGTAAAGTTGGCTGAATATGAAATATTTTTTTGAATAAATCATGATCTCCCAGGGAACCCCTAGTGACCTTTCATGGAACCCTAGGGTTCCACAGAACCCTGGTTGAGAAAGTCTGTGCTAGAGGAATAGAGCTCTTAAGCATCCTCAGAAAGGCCACTGAGGTCCCCCCACATGCTTTGGGGACAACCTGTTCACCCACAGATGCCAACACAGATTGGCTGTCATACCTGCAAATATTTGAGCACTATGCTGCATCTGAGGCCCAGCAGATCTGTTGACATTGCAAGACATTGCAGGAGTGAAGGGAGAAAGCAAAGTAGAAGACTGTATGCTCACTCCCAGCTGGAAACATTAGCATGAACCCTTCAACCAAAGTGAACAACCTCCATTCTTGTTTTTCTGATAACAATTCAGAAGCATATACATTGTCTATGAAGGTTCTCAGTCATCCAGGTGGAATTGTCTGTAGCTTGAATCATGTCAACTGGATTTCTATTTTCTCAGTGGAAACGTTTTGCTCCTTATCTAAGGAGCTTCTTCAGTCTGAGCAAAGTTAGTAAGGGAATCCTTAAATATGTTTCTAGGTGGCTGTGTGACCTTGCACCTGGGGCTAGGTCATGGTTATTTTTGAGATGTTATTTCTAAGTCCCTTTATCATCTAAAGGAGGATCGTTAAGATTACCATGCTGCTGTTGAGCTTGCGAAATGGTCTTAATCTTCCTAGGCACAGAAGACAAAGCAGGAAGGAAAATAGGGGAAAGGTTGTGCCTGAGGCCCCCACCTCCTTCCTTGAATAGAGGTGGGGGCCTCAGGCACAACCTTTCCCCTATTTTCCTTCCTGCTTTGTCTTCTGTGCCTAGGAAGATTAAGACCATTTCGCAAGCTCAACAGCAGCATGGTAATCTTAACGATCCTCCTTTAGATGATAAAGGGACTTAGAAATAACATCTCAAAAATAACCATGACCTAGCCCCAGGTGCAAGGTCACACAGCCACCTAGAAACATATTTAAGGATTCCCTTACTAACTTTGCTCAGACTGAAGAAGCTCCTTGGATAAGGAGCGAAACGTTTCCACTGAGAAAATAGAAATCCAGTTGACATGATTCAAGCTACAGATAAAGCATATACATTGTAATCTTCCTTTGTATGCTAAAGTTGGAAGAATCTAATACAGTCAGAGTGTTATCACTGTAGTGCAAACATGGGAAAGAGAAGAAGTGGAGCTAGTCCTTATTTTTCCAGCCCAGAGTTGATCTGATAAATAAAGGTAAAGTTTTCTTCAAGTTGAGCCCAACTTTAAGTGACTTCATGGACACAAGTCGATTTCTTGTGAACAATACAGAAATGCTTTGCCACTGGCTCTGGGATTTATTTATTTTTTTCATTTTCTTAGTCTAGCCAAGATTCCCTGGAAGACTTCCATCTAAGAATTAATCAGGTCCAACTTGGCTTCCTTCTGAGCCTAGACAGGAGCCACTGCCACTTGTCTCATGAATCATGAAGTCACATCATCCATTGTTGCAAGGAGGGCATCTTGTGCTTGCACCCTGCCCAGAAACATACAAATTACAGAAGCTGTAGAAGTATTTTTCATCCTCTCAAGCCTCTTCTGAATGTCATTTTCAGATCTCTTGTGGGTACTTTCGCCAAAGGAAAGTACCTAGCTGACTACAAGGGGAAAGTTCTCTCATCTTCAGGGAAGACTACTCACACATTCACACACGTTCATGCCTTTTTGGTACCTAACTAGAATACCTCTCTTTTCTAAAGTGTTTTTATATGGTTTAATGGATTCTAAGTATCCACATTAACCTAGAAGAGTGACTTTTATGTTTCATATGCTTCTATTTTCCTAGTGCTCTTTATTTGTTTATTTATTAAATTAATTATAGCCACCCAATTCCAATGGACTCTGGATGGTGTATAAAAACAAAGAAAAATCCATAAAGACATAAAACATGACACCACATAGATATTAAAATATCATTTTAATATTTGATATGATTTTGCAATGTCCTGTGAGAAATCTGTTATTGGGCATAATAATAATAACAGTAATAATAATAACAGTAATAATAATAACACATCACTAGTGTACTAGACAAATTCATGGAGGATTAGTGATTGGCTACTATCCATGATAGTTATTTATTTATCCCGCCTTTATTATTTTTATAAATAACTCAAGGCGGCGAACATACCAAATACTCCTTCCTCCTCCTATTTTCCCCCCAACAACAACCCTGTGAGGTGAGTTGGGCTGAGAGAGTGACTGGCCCAAGGTCACCCAGCTGGCTTTCATGCCTGAGGTGGGACTAGAACTCTGTCTCCTGGTTTGCCATTGGCTCCTTCCTAGGGCTGAGAGACAGGGACTGGCCCAAGGTCACCCAGCCAGCTTTCATGCCTAAGGTGGGACTAGAACTCACTGTCTCCTGGATTGCCATTGGCTCCTTCCTAGGGCTGAGAGAGACAGTGATTGGCCCAAGGTCACCCAGCCAGCTTTCATGCCTAAGGCGGGACTAGAACTCACAGTCTCCTGGTTTCTAGCCCAGCACCTTAACCACTACACCAAACTGACTCTAGCTAACTTCTAACAATCAATCTATGAATTATTAGTTGCTGTACAAACCCGTTTCCCCTATTTTTTGTCCTATTTTTGAACTGTCTGATAGCACTGGATCGTCTACTCTAGAACCAGGATGCTACACTAGGTGGAACAACAGCCTCTTCTTAAAATCTCAATGGGAGAATTTTTTTCAAACAATATCAAAAGAGTGAATCCTTCCTCTGCACCATTTCCAATTGCAAAATCTGGACGTCCTCAAAGATTGATATGAAAGCTTCACTCCAGCTTCCCAATGGACAGCGGTATTTTTCTTCAAAGCTAAAACTGAACATAACTCATACAAACAGCCACACAAGGAAGGAGAAAATGCTGCTTGCTGCTAAAGGCCAAACAAAATGTTATTTGACATTTTCATTTTGCTATTGCCTTCAGGGACTTTCTTCTATATTTGCTGGCTTTTGTAATGTCTTTTTTCCCCAACTTAAACAGGACAGGTAAAGAGAATGTCATGTACTCACTTCCATTTTTCATGCTCATTAGCCTGGTGTGGTTTCCTTTTCTTTCCTTCAGCCAGTTTGAGTACTTTGGGTTTTCTTTTTTCTTTTAATAAATAAAAACAAAGGAAAATTGAGGCCTGAAGTCAGGGCCATGCAATCTTTTTTGGTCTGAGGGCCACACTGCTCCTTGAGGGATGAGCCAGAGTAGAGACGTCAAAATCTACAAGATGGCAGGCACAGCCTTGTGGCTGTAGCCCCACACCTTTTCTACATGCATGCAATGTCACAACATGTACAAAAGGGATGGGATTCCAACCGAAATTCAACCCACCATCTTGGAGATTTTGACCCCTCCTAGCAAATACCCAAATGCCAGATGATGCACAGTTGAGACCTAGACAAAGATGTAGACGGGACCATTAGATGTGATGTAATGTTACTTTTAAGTCCATTGCAGTTGGGTGGCTATGTATGTATGTATTATGTATGTATGTATGTGATTTTGAGGCCACCTGACTTGAAAGAGATTCTGGATGGCTTACAATAGTTAAATATACTTACAATGTTATTTAGCCAGATGAGGCAAATTTTGGGGATCTTAGTAAGCGTAGTATTGCACATTCCTCCACACATGTGTTTAGAAGAAGTTCCTTGGCAAGTTTTGTGGATTGCATCAATGCATTGTACACCATTCTTGCTTGGAAGCCTCTAACTTGTATTCCTACTTGTAACAATTAAGATAAATGGGACAAGACCAGCTCCCTAATCTAACATCTGCTCAGGGAAGAAAAAGCAATAGCTGCATACTAGAAACAAAGTTTTCATAAGCATATTTTGAGTGAAAGATCACTTATTTGGATTATTTCCTCTCAAGGAATCCATTTATGCCAACTTGGAAAATCCTTCCTTGAATAGAGGTGGGGGCCACAGGCATAATCTTTCCCCCATCTTCCTCCCTGCTTTGTCTTCGGTGCCTAGGAAGATTAAGACCATTTCACAAGCTCAACAGCAGCATGGTGATCTTAACGATCCTCCTTTAGATGATAAAAGGACTTAAAATAACATCTCAATATAACCATGACCTAGCCCCAGGTGTAAGGTCACACAGCTACCTAGAAACATATTTAGGATTCCCTTACTAACTTTGCTCAGACTGAAGAAGCTCCTTGGATAAGGAGCGAAACGTTTCCACTGAGAAAATAGAAATCCAATTGACATGATTCAAGCTACAGTTAAATGGATGACTGCGGGAAACAGCATGTGCTGTGGTTATGTGATGATCCTGGTCCTCTGGTATTAATTCAGAGTTTCTCAAATCAGAAGCCATCAGAGGATATGGAAGAGTTCTTTATTAATACAGGTGATCAGTCCAAGGCAAAGATCAGACTGAGGAAAGCCCGCGCAATTGCTGTTACAAAAATCCCGGTACCGGCCCCTCCCTAAATGCTAATTTTCCCACTAACAACTCTCCTAACACCCAGCTGCAAATACTTTAGCTAACAAGCACTGATAGCACCAACCGAACTGACCTTGGAGCTGAATAGGCCTGAATAGGTCGTCTTAGCAATTCTAATCAACATACCAAAATGCCACTACAAGTATGCTAAAGAAAATAGTACAATGCCCATCATATATACTGGAAGGATACTAAATCCTGACAGGTTATGCATACTACATGGAACTTCACCAGATAAAGTGAAGTATAAAGTATAGATTCCACAATCAGTTTTGCTCTAACTTCTGTTTAGCAGCTTGTAGCCATGTAGACTCCCAAATGACCTCTAACTTGAAAGGGGCACTCTTCCATAACCATCCTATGCCTATTGACCACAATAGACCTTCTAGGCAACATTGAAATAAGATGTAGCTCTTAAAACCCCAAGAATTGCTTCTGAAGATATAGAGCTTACAGCAGGGCTTTCCAAAGTTTTCCCGCGGCGACACACCAACCGCCGTTGGTGTGTCACCGCAGGAAAACCTGGAAGCGCCGCCATTGCGGCAGCACGCAAAAACCCGGAAGCGCTGCTGCCGCTTTCAGTTTTTGCACGCCGCCGTTGGTGTGTCGCCGCGGGAAAACCCAGAAGCGCTGATGGCGCACCATCAGCGCTTCCAGGTTTTGACGCGACACATCTGGGCCCCGCAGGCGACACACTTTTGTGTCGCGACACACAGTTTGGAAAGCTCTGGCTTACAGACATCTCCTCTTATCCTGACTTAGGGTTCTTGTTGGTTCTGAAGTACTGATGAAGCGATCTTCAAATCCCTCAATGATCAAGTCATTGAAACTCCAAAGCAGAACAACATACCAAGTGTAAAAGCTGGAGTGTAAGCCAACAGGGAATAAGACTTTTATGTTCTTTTGCTATAATGCTCTGTTAAGACTTTTCAGTGATGTAATCCTTGACATGAACATGTGAATGTGGCATTTGGAAACCAAAGTCAAAGGAAAATATATCGACTCGTCCCACCCGGTCAGGCAGAGAGGACGTGTTATGGACCCTGTCCATGAGGGATTGCCGATTGGCAGGGTCCAGGAGGAGGGCCTTCTCTGCCGTGGCATCCGCCCTTTGGAATAAGCTACCCCCGAAGGTAAGGCAGGCCCCCACTCTCCAGGCCTTCCGGAAGGGGTTGAAGACCTGGTTGTGCCACCTTGCTTGGGGTGGGAGGGGGGATAGCCATTCATGGGGGTGGTTGGCTCCTTAATGGGGCCAACGAGAAGATCTTTACCACCATCTTGAATTTAAAATTTAAAATTTTATTGTTATATTTATATTTATATAGATCTATACTCATATTTGGGGGGCATGGTGGCTCAGCGGGTAAGACGCCAGGCTTGTCGATTGGAAGATTGCAAGTTCGGAGGTTCAAATCCCTAGCCCTGCATGCGGAGTGAGCTCCCGCACTAGCCCCAGCTCTTGCCAACCTAGCAATTCAAAAGCATGCAAATGCAAGTAGATGAATAGGTACCACTTCGGTGGGTAGGTAACAGTGTTCCACGCACATCATGCGGCCACATGACCGTGGAAGCATCTTCGGACAACGCTGGCTCTTCGGCTAACGGAGATGAGCACCGGCCCCTAGAGTCGGACACGACTGCACAAATGTGCGGGGGGAACCTTTACCTATACTCATATTTATTCTGTATTATTTTAGTGATGCTATTTTATTGTCTGTAAACCGCCCAGAGTCGTACATGAGATGGGCGGTAAGTAAATATGACAAATAAATAAATTAAATAAATAAATAAAATGTAATCCCAAAAATGGACACACAGACACTTGGACATATTGGGGAAAAGAGAGTTAAGCTCAAACCCCATTACTAAAGACAGCACCAATCCTAGGGAGACAGTCCCTTCATCAAAACCAAAGAGAAAACCACTTTCACTTCCGGGCGTTGGACTGAGTGGAGCGACGAACCGAGGCTCTCAGCCTCGATTCTGCGGCTTGCCGTTTGCAGCGATTTGAAGAAAAAGAAAATCGCCAAAAAATCACCCTCGAAGAGAGGGTGAGCAGAAGATTGCTCACAAGGGTCGCTGGATTCGCTGCTCTCTTCCAACCCCCGTATTTCCACCACGGGGGAAGGGAGATTGGAGCAGCGAAAGGCAACTGGAATTTACATGAAGCTCTGAGGAAGCCGTGAATCTAGAAAAGATAAGTAGCTCCTCATCCAACCTTTTAGATACACCTTTTATTTTTAAATATTATTTTTCCTATTAAGTTCTAAGATTTATCTCTGGACTTGATCTATAATTGCTGGAGTTTTACTTCTTTCTTGTCAAAGGATGGTAAACTGGTGGGCATGGAAAGCTAATTGACTTTGCCACAAATGAAAGAGATTTTCCTTTTACTTTTTACTTTGACTTAAGTTTCCTATCTATTGGTAATTGAATGCATTTTTATTTTGGAATTATTTTATTTGGATTTGGATTTTATATGGAATAAATAACATTTTGCCTTTTTTGTTTTTTTGGTGATTATTGCCAGGAAAAGAACTTTCCTCTTTTTCTTTTTATTAGCCCTCTTTTAAATGTTTATGCTTTGTTTGGACCTTTTTTTATATATATAGAAATCTGACTGTTTAATATGTACTTTGGGTGAAAAAAGCTATTTGGATTATTGCAGCCTTTTTTTATATAGTTCATATAATTTTTTTTCCTCAGTTACTTTTGGTTGGATTGAAGAGTTACAAGTCGGCGTGTGAAACCTTGGAATTGTTTATTGTTTCCATTATTATTTTGACTACAGTAGAAAATTTTCCATTTGCCTTTTATCTCTTGTTCTTGAAATTACATGGACTTACATATCTAATGCCTATTGACCACAATAGACTGGATTACAAATGAATTATGATGACAATTATTTTTAAAGGACTGTTTTTGCCTTTTGTATGGATTACAATCCTGGTGTTATGACAATTATTTTTTAAAGGATTGTTTTTACTTTTGGTACTTCTTTACTCCCTCCTTTTTGTAAACAACTATTGCAACAACTATTATCTCTCTCCTTTTTTTTTCTATTTCTCCCTCTCCCCTCTTTCCTTTTTCTTTTACAGGAGTATTATCTACATTATGACGAATATGGCTTTGAGGATGAAGAGAAACGAAGAGAAAGAAAAAGAAACTGGAAGTGCATCTATGGAAGTTCCACCAGAAGAAGAAGAAAAAATTCTGGATGCAATTCTGGATGCAATTACTTTATTAAATAAAAAAAATGGAATTACTCATTTATAAACTTGGGGCAACAAATCAACAAACAGATGGAAAATTTATTTACTTTAGAAAAAAAGATGGACAAAAAGATGGACTTATTGGGACAACAAGTAGTTAAGAAGAGGGAAGAGACGAAAGAAGAACCAACCCAGGAAATACAACAAGAATTTAAAAAAGAAGTGCAGATAGTTAAGGAAGTGGTTAATACCTTATCAGGGGAATTTAAAGAGATGCAAGGCCAGATGCAGAAATTAGAGATTAACTCAGAAAGTTTCATTAAAGAAGTTGAATATAACTTAGATATTATTGCTTTAGCAGAAATGATAGAAAAAGAACATATTTGGAGATTGAGTGCATCCCTAGAACAATTAAATGAAAAAGCAAGAGAAAGGATTGTTTTTGAATTAGTTAAATTCTTAGAAATGAGACAACAAGATTTGGATTTGGAAATAGATAAAACTTTTAGAGCTAATTCATGGTATGCTAGAGAAAAGAAAGTGCTTAAAGGGCAAAAGTTAAGGATAACCTCTACTTTAAAAGTAAAAACATTTTTAGAGAAATACAAGACAGATATGAGGGATACACCAGGAGAACATAAGAAGCATTTCATAGATAGAAGTAAGAAATAGAGATAAATGACTTACAAGGACTTCTTAAAAATTGGGGTAAATTAGATTTTACCAATGATATAAGATTGAATGTTAAAACTGATGGATTGGCAGAAAATGATAAATTGACATGTTTATTAGAAGAAAATTCAAATTATTATTTTATTAAGGAGTGGAGACTATTGTGGACTATCTGCAACATATAGGGGGGTAAAGTCTTTATGGGGTTTTGAAGATTAAAATATATATTATTACTTTTTAAAGAGTGGAAACCATTGAAGGACTATTTGTAAAATGCAGGAGGGGCAAAGCTTATATGGGGATTTGAAGATTAATATATATATATAAACTGATATATTAGACACTTGCTTAAAGAGTGGAAACCATTAACGGACTATTTGCAAAATGCAGGAGGGGCAAAGCTTATATGGGGATTTGAAGATTAAAATATATATAAACTGATATATTAGACAAGAATTTTTTTCAATTTTATATATAGACCTAGCATGTAAGATAAACTTTTTAAATTACTATGTTGTTGTTGTTGTTGTTGTTCAGTCGTTTAGTCGTGTCCGACTCTTCGTGACCTCATGGACCATAGTACGCCAGGCCTTCCTGTCCTCCACTGTCTCTCGGAGCCTACTCAAATTCATGTTCATTACATTGGTGATGCTATCTAACCATCTCATCCTCTGCCGTCCCCTTCTCCTTTTGCCCTCAGTCTTTCCCAGCATCAGGGTCTTTTCCAGTGAGTCCTCTCTTCGCATTAGGTGGCCAAAGTATTTGAGCTTCAGCTTCAGCATCTGTCCTTCCAATGAGCAGTCAGGGTTGATTTCCTTTAGGATTGACTGGTTTGACCTCCTTGCAGTCCAAGGGACTCTCAAGAGTCTTCTCCAGCACCACAGTTCGAAAGCATCAATTCTTCGGCGCTCAGCCTTCCTTATGGTCCAACTCTCACAGCCATACATTGCTACTGGAAAAACCATAGCTTTAACTATACGGACCTTTGTCGGCAAGGTGATGTCTCTGCTTTTTAATATGCTGTCTAGGTTTGCCATAGCTTTCCTCCCAAGGAGCAAGCGTCTTTTAATTTCATGGCTGCAGTCACCGTCTGCGGTGATCTTGGAGCCCAAGAAAATAAAATCTGTCACTGCTTCCATTTCTTCCCCTTCTATTTGCCAGGAAGTGATGGGACCAGATGCCATGATCTGGGTTTTTTTAATGTTGAGTTTCAAGCCAGCTTTTGCACTCTCCTCTTTCACCCTCATCAAGAGGCTCTTTAGTTCCTCTTCACTTTCTGCCATTAGGGTGGTATCGTCTGCATATCTGAGGTTGTTGATATTTTTCCCGGCAATCTTAACTCCGGCTTGTGATTCATCCAGCCCGGCATTTCTCATGATGTACTCTGCATATAAGTTAAATAAGCACGGTGATAATATACAGCCTTGTCGTACTCCTTTCCCAATTTTGAACCAGTCGGTTGTTCCATGTCCGGTTCTAACTGTTGCTTCTTGACCCGCATACAGGTTTCTCAGGAGACAGGTAAGGTGGTCTGGTACTCCCATCTCTTTAAGAATTTGCCACAGTTTGTTGTGATCCACACAATCAAAGGCTTTAGCGTAGTCAATGAAGCAGAAGTAGATGTTTTTCTGGAACTCTCTTGCTTTTTCCATGATCCAGCGAATGTTGGCAATCTGATCTCTAGTTCCTCTGCCTCTTCGAAACCCAGCTTGCACTTCTGGTAGTTCTCGGTTCACATGCTGCTGAAGCCTAGCTTGTAGGATTTTGAGCATAACCTTGCTGGCATGTGAAATGAGCGCAATTGTACGGTAGTTTGAACATTCTTTGGCATTGCCTTTCTTTGGGATTGGAATGTAAACTGACCTTTTCCAATCCTGTGGCCACTGTTGAGTTTTCCAAATTTGTTGGCATATTGAGTGCAGCACTTTAACAGCATCATCTTTTAGGATTTTAAATAGCTCAGCTGGGATACTGTCTTCTCCGCTAGCTTTGTTGTTAGTAATGCTTCCTAAGGCCCACTTGACTTCACTCTCTAGGATGTCCGGCTCAAGGTCAGTGACCACACCATCATATTTATCAGGGATATTAAGATCTTTCTTGTATAGTTCTTCTGTGTATTCTTGCCACCTCTTCTTAATCTCTTCTGCTTCTGTTAGGTCCCTGCCTTTTTTGTCCTTTATCATGCCCATCTTTGCACAAAACGTTCCCTTGATATCTCCGATTTTTTTGAAGAGATCTCTAGTCTTCCCCATTCTATTGTTTTCCTCGATTTCTTTGCATTGTTCATTTAAGAAGGCCTTCTTATCTCTCCTTGCTATTCTCTGGAATTCTGCATTCAGTTGTTTATATCTTTCCCTTTCTCCCTTGCCTTTTGCTTCCCTTCTTTCCTCAGCTATTTGTAAAGCCTCATCAGTCAGCCACTTTGCTTTCTTGCATTTCTTTTTCTTTGGGATGGTTTTAGTTGCTGCCTCCTGTACAATGTTACGAACCTCCATCCATAGTTCTTCAGGCACTCTGTCTACCAGATCTAATCCTTTAAATCTATTCCTCACCTCCACTGTATATTCATAAGGGATATGATTTAGGTCATACCTGATTGGTCTAGTGGTTTTCTCTACGTTCTTCAATTTAAGCCTAAATTTTGCAATAAGCAGCTCATGATCTGAGCCACAGTCAGCTCCAGGTCTTGTTTTTGCTGATTGTATAGAGCTTCTCCATCTTTGGCTGCAAAGTATATAATCAATCTGATTTCGGTATTGACCATCTGGTGATGTCCATGTGTAGAGTCGTCTCTTGTGTTGTTGGAAAAGAGTGTTTGCTATGACCAGCGTGTTCTCTTGACAAAACTCTATTAGCCTTTGCCCTGCTTCATTTTGTACTCCGAGGCCGAACTTGCCCGTTATTCCGGTTATTTTTTGACTTCCTACCTTAGCATTCCAGTCCCCTATGATGAAAAGGACATCTTTTTTTGGTGTTAGTTCTAGAAGGTGTTGTAGATCTTCATAGAACCGGTCAACTTCAGCTTCTTTGGCATCAGTGGTTGGGGCATAGACTTGGATCACTGTGATGTTGAATGGTTTGCCTTGGATTCGAACTGAAAGCATTCTGTCGTTTTTGAGGTTGTACCCCAGTACTGCCTTTCCCACTCTTTTATTGACTATGAGAGCTACTCCATTTCTTCTAAGGGATTCTTGCCCACAGTAGTATATATAATGGTCTCCTGAATTAAATTCGCCCATTCCTGTACATTTTAGTTCGCTGATTCCCAAGATGTCGATCTTCAATCTTGTCATCTCATGTTTGACCACATCCAGCTTACCTTGATTCATAGATCTTACATTCCAGGTTCCTATGCAATATTGTTCTTTACAGCATCGGACTTTCCTTCCACTTCCAGACACATCCACAACTGAGCGTCCTTTCGGCTTTGGCCCAGCCGTTTCACACTTTCTGGAGCTACTCGGAATTGCCCTCCGCTCTTCCCCAGTAGCATTTTGGACACCTTCCGACCTGAGGGGCTCATCTTCCGGCGTCATATCTTTTAGCCTTTTGATACTGTCCATGGGTTTTCTTGGCAAGGATACTGGAGTGGTTTGCCATTCCCTCCTCCAGTGGACCACGTTTTGTAATAACTCTCCATCATGACCTGTTCTTCTTGACCTGACTTCATTGAGTTACGCAAGCCCCTTCGCCACGACAAGGCAGTGATCCATGAAGGGGAAATTACTATGACCAGGGATAAATCAGAAGTTGACTAATTTCTATGTTTCATCTTTTTCATCTTTTCTTTTTTTCTTTACTTTACTACACCTTTTTTCTTCTTTCTTTGATTTGTATTTCTATTTCTTTTTCTGTTTCCAACTTTTATCTATGTATATTTAAAATTCAATAAAATATATTAAAAAAAAAAAAACAAAGAGAAAACCACAGCTGAGTCCACCAAAGAGAATTCTATGAGAAAGGGTTTGTTCCAAAAGAATCAAGATAACTTCTGATCATAGCCAGGAAGTTGACTTCTATTTTTAGGTAAATTGAGGAGTGAGACCATATGGTGGATCTCTAGTAAAAGGATCTTTGGCATGTTTTCCAAAAGGGGAAAATTTCAAACCCAGGGCCAAAAAAATCTCAGCATCTATGGAGAATCCTAGATAGAGATCAAGGGCCTGAATTGGGAAGACCTGGAGGTCTCATTGGCGATCACTCGTAGCCGAGTAAGATTGTCTTCCAAAGGTAAAATTTTAACGGTGGATCCGTAAGTGGCTGTAAAGGCCAATTCTGGATCCGCACAACCTCCCACAGTGGGGGCATAGGTTTCCGGGTGGGAGACGGTCATGATGAGGGTTTGCCTGACGTGCCTTCCTTTTAGCTCTTTTCTCCCTTTCGCCCTGTACTCGTGCTTCTTCAAAGTCCATAGCGCCATTAATAAAGGCTGACCTCCAATTGAAATACGGAAGCTCCTAGTCATGGACCAGCACATGGGTGGTGGATACGGATTCAGTCTCCCTGACTCAAGGATCGAGGCAGTTGAGTAGTTTGGCAGCTGTATCCACCTGGAGGTACAATTAGCTTTAATACAAGATAATAAAGCAAGGGCCACCAGACCTGGACAGCAACAATTCAGAAGACCGCTAGATGGCAGCAAAGAGTTCTGAAAAAAACTGGGTGGCCAATAGATAGCATCTCTTTCCTGCTATCTTGGGGTCTTCTGGATTGTTGCCACCCAGACCTGGTAGCTGTAGCAGAAACCCGTTGCCTCATGCGGTCCTCCTCTCTCTCTCTCTCTGTTGTTGCTCACTGTGTTTGTGTGAATGATGTTGGCAGAGTTCCCTTGCCCTTCTCTCCTCAAACACTGGGCCTCTGCTTGGCTGCAAAACAATCTGCTGACTTCTGTAACATCCCTATTCTATAGTCTGTGGCTTGAATCATGTCAACTGGATTTCTATTTTCTCAGTAGAAACGTTTCACTCCTTATCCAAGGAGCTTCTTCAGTGAAAGAAGAAGCTCCTTGGATAAGGAGTGAAACGTTTCTACTGAGAAAATAGAAAATAGAAAATAGAAATCCAGTTGATATGATTCAAGCCACAGACTGTTCCACCTGGATGATTGAGAACCTTCATCGACATCCCTATTCTATAGAAATTCTGGAGAAGTATACCTTTAATCCACTCCGTCTTCCAATTCCCCCTCTATATAAGTAGAGTATTTCCTTTCTAGTAGAAGCTCGCCTTTAAATTCTCCGTGTCCATCTCTATATTTTAAATCCTGTAAGCTTTCAACCCTGTTTTCATACTTAAACATTAAGACCGAACTTAATCTGAAATGGTTCACTATTTGATTGACAATTGAATGCTAGTTGAATAAGTTTGTTCTTCCCTGACATTGTGTGCTTGTCATTCAACAAATTGTAACTTGGAGGTAAAAAATAATTTTTTGACCTTTCCACCCCCACTTCTTCTCTTTCTTTCTCCTAACTTGCTTAGACACGTGTCCAGACTATGACACAAAGATCGCTTAATATGTGGTCCCCCGCGTATGATAAGAACCTTTTTTAACTTTCTCTGGATTCCTAGGGGGTCACTACAGCACAAGTGAAAGGGATGATATTGAACAGGAGCAGCCAGGTTACGGAATGAACTGCTTAAAGAGGCTCTTTTGGTGTCCACCTTACAATTTTTTCAGCACTAGCCAAAGGCCTTACTCAGAGAAACTTGATTTAGCATAACTTTTTGTTGTGATACTTTGTGTTATGTCTATGAAGATACAGCTGGTTCATACAGCTGGCCCTGGAATCCTGATACAATGAGGAAACCACATACAGGTGGTGTATGCAGCCAGGCAGGGGTGTCCTCAGATGGGTTCAGAAAAGGAAGTCTTGATACACAAAGCTTGTCCCTGCTTACATGCATCGTGACAAACATTTAAAAAATGTGGGATGTTGATCACACTCACTATATTGACTTTTTTGGTCCCCCCTACAAATGTTTCTGCAGCTAGAATCCTCCCTTCCCCTTCCTTCCTCCCTCCCTTCACATTTTGACACAATTGTTATCAGTAGCTTGCTCCAGCACTTTAAAAGGTGTCTGCTCTTTGGCATTCACAGATTTTGAGCTAGCTGAAAGGTTATCATCATAGCAACCAAAGCTATTCTCCTGGAGTGATTTTAACTTTCTGCAATGAACCTGTTTAAACAGGGGGGGAAAATTACCATGAATTCTCAATGGCTCATTTCACATTCTGACTAGAAGTCAGGGTGAAGAACCATCATTGGGAGAGGAGACATATCTTTTATGTTGGCATTTGCTTATGTTTAGGGAGAGTGAAGTTGTCCATTGGCTTTTAATTTTCTACAATCAGCCCACCTATCTCAGTATTATAGGCCAGCCTTTCTCAACCTTTTGACCCTGGAGGAACCCTTGAAATAGTTTTCAGGCCTCGGGGCACCCCTGCACTTTCAGGCTCAAATATAGGCCAAAAGTTACGAAATTATTATATTTGTTTCATGGGTAGGCCTGTATATACAGTATGCATTAACAGTGTTCTTAAAACTAAAAATAAAGAATTAAACTTACCTCTTTAATGTGAAGTTGCCTGAATTTGAAATATTTTTTTAAATAAATTGTGATCTCCCAGGGAACCCCTAGTGACCTCTTGCAGAACCCTAGGATTCCACAGAACCCTGGCTGAGAAATCCTGGTCTACAATAAGATTAATAAGGTGGTGTTTGTCTTGCTGAAGCCATGTTCGTGCATCACCAGAAAAACTTGTACTTCCATGTGTTTCACAGTTTTCTTGATTAATAGTGTTTTACTTCTCAATTCCTCCCAGAGGTTAAATTAATTAATTTGTAATTTCCAAAACCTCACAGATCTCTTTTGGGGGAAAAAATGGTGTTGCGCTGGGCATGTTCCAATCCATACTATCAATGACATATGTTTAGTTAGATCAAGAAGTCCATATCTAACTTCTTTAAGAATTCTCAGATGGAATCAATAATTTGTTTTTAATTTTTCAATAAAATCAAAACCACTCTTTTCAAACTAGAGATGCTCCAGATGGGTTGAGACTGTAAGGACATTATAGGAAATGATCTATAATTTCTTTTCTTACTCATGTCAGTTGATATTTATTTATTTATTATTTTATTTATTTATCACATTTGTATCCCGCCCATCTCCCCCACAAGGAGGGACCCTGGGCGGTTCACAGCAAAAATTTAAAAGCAATAAAAACTATAAATATCAATAAAAACAAAATGTATATATATAAATTACACAGTTTGATCCAGAAATGGCAGGTTTCATCGCATCGGTCGATAAGGCTGGATACGGCACATCTAAGGGGCCAGCCAACCCCAAGACTGGCTGTTCCCCTCCCCTCCCCAAGCATGGTGACATAACCAGGTCTTTAGTTTTTTTCTAAAGTCCAGGAGAGAGGGGGCCGATCTTATTTCAGGGGGTAGAATATTCCAAAGGGCGGGGGGCTACCGCAGAGAAGGCACGCCTCCTAGACCCCGTCAGATGGAACTCTCTTACAGACGGGGTAATTTGTTACATGTTTACTCTTATCTAACTGCAACTAACTATGCAATTTAAATATATTATTTAATAAGAAGCTTTCTGAATTCACTCTCTGTAAAAGAATTGTGCACTTTCCTACCACCAAATAAATTAAGGAAGTGGGAGGGGAATATTGTCAATATACATTCTTGCAGGATGACAAGAAAGGTGTAACATAGGATGTTTCTCATTGGTCATCTACTGTTGGATCTGAGCCAACTTCTTGGACCTAACTTTTTAAAGTCATTTTTTCTCTCTAGAGCAGTGTTTCTCAACCTTAGCCATTTTAAGATGTGTGGACTTCAACTCTCAGAATACCCCAGCCAGAAATTCTTGGAGTTGAAGTCCACGCATCTTAAAATGGCTAAGGTTGAGAAACACTGCTCTAGAGAGAAAACATTTCTGTGCAAAGCACATTACAGCAAGAGATCCACACCTGTAATTTTCCTGAGAAAAGTTACATTTTATCAACTCCAAATAAATTCTTGCCGGCCAAGTAATCAGAATATTTTTGGCACAATACTTTAATTATTCTTGTCTTTGATATCCTTGTGATAAAAAAACATGGAACAACTTTCCCATAATGCTGCCTGATAGCTCTGCTCCAGTGAGACTGCTTACCCAGGTTCTAGTCCTCCTTCAGCCACAGAAGCATGTTGAGGGACTTTGAGCCAATCCATCTATCTCAGCCCAACCCACCTCTCAGAGTTGTTGTTGTGGGGAAAATAGGAGGAGGAAACATTCTGTACATTACCTTGAGTGGTACAAAATACAAGTGGGATATAAATCAAATAAATAAATAAATCCCCGTGCTTCCCATGTAGTCCTCTGAGACCAAAAATCATGGGGAAATGGTGCCATGTCCTTCCTCAACAAATGCAACCCGTCTCCATTGTGCCTTCTAAAATCTTCCTTAATTCCAACACCCACATTGCTCTAGAATTGATTCCTTTTTAATCCCACCACTTTAATATTACTGGAATGGATCATGTCTATGATTTCCCACCATGATGGAGCCAGTTTGGTCTAGTGGTTAAGGTGCTGGGCTAGAAACCAGGAGTCTGTGAATTCTAGTCCCGCCTTAGGCATGAAAGCTGGCTGGGTGACCTTGGGCCAATCCCTGTCTCTCAGCCCTAGAAAGGAGCCAATGGCAAACCAGGAGACTGAGAGTTCTAGTCCTGCCTTAGGCGTGAAAGCCGGCTGGGTGTCCTTGGGCCAATCCCTCTCTCAGCCCTAGGAAGGAGCCAATGGCAAACCAGGACACTGAGAGTTCTAGTCCTGCCTTAGGCATGAAAGCCGGCTGGGTGACCTTGGGCCAATCCCTCTCTCTCAGCCCTAGGAAGGAGCCAATAGCAAACCAGGAGACTGAGAGTTCTAGTCCCGCCTTAGGCATGAAAGCCGGCTGGGCGACCTTTGGCCAGTCACTCTCTCTCTCAGCCCTAGGAAGGAGCCAATGGCAAACCAGGAGACAGTGAGTTCTAGTCCCGCCTTAGGCATGAAAGCCGGCTGGGTGACCTTGGGCCAGTCACTCTCTCTCAGCCCAACTCACCTCACAGGGTTGCTGTTGTGGGGAAAATAGGAGGAGGAAGGAGTATTAGGTATGTTCGCCACGTTGAGTTATTTATAAAAATAATAAAGTCGGGATAGAAATTTAAATAAATAAATAAAATAAGATCCCCCAAATCATTATTCCTGTCCTATATTCACTTCCAGAGAGGAGATGCTTAGGGTCCTGCCCCTGAGAGAGATTGAGGAACATGGGTTCAATCTTCTCTTTCCCCTTTCTTGACTTTTCACCAGGCTGCCAAGAAAAAGTGGGACTGAATTTTCAGATTCTTGGGGTTTTTTATACTTTTATCTTGTCTTATGGAGAAGCTGGGCTGTTACTTTTTAATCTAGTAATTGATGTATTTATAGTAGTGGACCATTGTATTCTCCAGCAAAGAAGATCGTTACCTTGTCGTGGTGCTGGAGCTTGAGCACCTCAATGAAACCATGAGCTAAACCGTGAAGGGACACCCAAGACGGGAAGGTCGTGGCAGAGAGGTCAGACTAAATACGATCCCTGGGGAAGGTAACGGCAACCCACCCCAGTATTCTTGCCATGAAAACTAAATGGATCAGTACAACCAAAGATATGTCGGTATACCATCGGAAGATGGGACTCCCAGGTCGGAAGATGGTCAAAATGCTACTGGGGAGGAACAGAGGATACGTTCAACTAGCCCCAGATGTGATGACGCAGCTAGCTCAAAGCCGAAAGGACGGCTAGCGGCCGACGGTGCTGGTGGTGAACGACGAATCCGATGTTCTAAAGATCAACACACCATAGGAACCTGGAATGTAAGATCTATGAGCCAGGGCAAATTGGATGTGGTTATTGGTGAGATGTCAAGATTAAATATAGACATTTTAGGTGTCAGTGAACTGAAATGGACTGGGATGGGCCACTTCACATCAGATGACCACCAGATCTACTACTGTGGACAAGAGGACCACAGAAGAAATGGAGTAGCCTTCATAATTAATAATAAAGTGGCTAAAGCAGTGCTTGGATACAATCCAAAAAACGATAGAATGATCTCAATTCGAATTCAGGGTAAGCCATTTAACATCACAGTGATCCAAATATACGCCCCAACCACAGATGCTGAAGAAGCAGAAGTAGATCAGTTCTATGAGGATCTGCAGCACCTACTAGATAATACACCAAAAAGAGATGTTATTTTCATTACAGGAGACTGGAATGCTAAGGTGGGTAGTCAGACGACACCTGGAATTACAGGCAAGCATGGTCTGGGAGAACAAAATGAAGCAGGACATAGGCTGATAGAATTTTGCCAAGACAACTCACTGTGCATAACAAACACTCTCTTCCAACAACCTAAAAGACGACTTTATACATGGACTTCACCAGATGGTCGACACCGAAATCAGATTGACTACATCCTTTGCAGCCAAAGGTGGCGGACATCTATACAGTCGGTAAAAACAAGACCTGGAGCTGACTGTAGTTCAGATCACGAACTTCTTATTGCAAAATTTAGAATCAGACTAAAGAGAATAGGGAAGACCCACAGATCAGTTAGATATGAGCTCACTAATATTCCTAAGGAATATGCAGTGGAGGTGAAGAATAGATTTAAGGGACTAGATTTAGTAGATAGGGTCCCGGAAGAACTATGGACAGAAGTTCGCAACATTGTTCAGGAGGCGGCAACAAAAAACGTCCCAAAGAAAAAGAAAACCAAGAAGGCAAGATGGCTGTCTGCTGAGACACTGGAAGTAGCCCAAGAAAGAAGGAAAGCAAAAGGCAACAGTGATAGGGGGAGATATGCCCAATTCAATGCAAAATTCCAGAGGTTAGCCAGAAGAGATAAGGAATTATTTTTAAACAAGCAATGTGCGGAAGTGGAAGAAGACAATAGAATAGGAAGGACAAGAGACCTCTTCCAGAAAATTAGAAACATCGGAGGAAAATTCCAGGCAAAAATGGGTATGATCAAAAACAAAGATGGTAAGGACCTAACAGAAGCAGAAGAGATAAAGAAAAGGTGGCAAGAATATACAGAAGATCTGTATAGGAAGGATAATAATATTGGAGATAGCTTTGACGGTGTGGTCAGTGAGTTAGAGCCAGACATCCTGAAGAGTGAGGTTGAATGGGCCTTAAGAAGCATTGCTAATAACAAGGCAGCAGGAGACGATGGTATCCCAGCTGAACTGTTTAAAATCTTGCAAGATGATGCTGTCAAGGTGATGCATGCCATATGCCAGCAAATTTGGAAAACACAAGAATGGCCATCAGATTGGAAAAAATCAACTTATATCCCCATACCAAAAAAGGGAAGCACTAGAGAATGTTCAAACTATCGAACAGTGGCACTTATTTCACATGCCAGTAAGGTAATGCTCAAGATCTTGCAAGGTAGACTCCAGCAATTCATGGAGCGAGAATTGCCAGATGTACAAGCTGGGTTTAGAAAAGGCAGAGGAACTAGAGACCAAATTGCCAATATCCGCTGGATAATGGAGAAAGCCAGGGAATTTCAGAAAAACATCTATTTCTGTTTTATTGACTATTCTAAAGCCTTTGACTGTGTGGATCATAACAAATTGTGGCAAGTTCTTGGTGGTATGGGGATACCAAGTCATCTTGTCTGCCTCCTGAGGAATCTGTATAACGACCAAGTAGCAACGGTAAGAACAGAGCACGGAACAACGGACTGGTTTAAGATTGGGAAAGGAGTACGGCAGGGTTGTATACTCTCACCCTACCTATTCAACCTGTATGCAGAACACATCATGCGACATGCTGGGCTTGAGGAATCCAAGGCTGGAGTTAAAATCGCTGGAAGAAACATTAACAATCTCAGATATGCAGATGATACCACTTTGATGGCTGAAAGTGAGGAGGAGTTGAGGAGCCTTATGACGAAGGTGAAAGAAGAAAGTGCAAAAGCTGGGTTGCAGTTAAACCTCAAAAAAACCAAGATTATGGCAACGAGCTTGATTGATGACTGGCAAATAGAGGGAGAAAAAGTGGAGGCAGTGACAGACTTTGTATTTCTAGGCGCAAAGATTACTGCAGACGCTGACTGCAGCCAGGAAATCAGAAGACGTCTACTTCTTGGGAGGAGAGCAATGGCAAATCTTGATAAAATAGTTAAGAGCAGAGACATCACACTGACAACAAAGGTCCGCATAGTTAAAGCAATGGTATTCCCTGTAGTAACCTATGGCTGCGAGAGCTGGACCATAAGGAAGGCTGAGCGAAGGAAGATAGATGCTTTTGAACTGTGGTGTTGGAGGAAAATTCTGAGAGTGCCTTGGACTGCAAGAAGATCAAACCAGTCCATACTCCAGGAAATCAAGCCAGACTGCTCACTTGAGGGAATGATATTAAAGGCAAAACTGAAGTACTTTGGCCACATAATGAGAAGACAGGATACCCTGGAGAAGAAGCTGATGCTAGGAAAAGTGGAAGGCAAAAGGAAGAGGGGCCGACCAAGGGCAAGATGGATGGATGGTATTCTGGAGGTGACGGACTCAACCATTGGGGAGCTGGGGATGGTGACGGCCGACAGAAAGCTCTGGCGTGGACTGGTCCATGAAGTCACGAAGAGTCGGAAACGACTGAACGAATAAACAACAACAAAAACACCATTGTATTGCTCCCATTCTCCTGTATTAGGTCAGCTGATGCTGAGATTTCTTTGGGGTATCTTATGGTATTTATAAATCATCCAGAGCCTTGGGAGCTGAGGAAATAAGAATATGTGTCATATTTTTTTAAAAAAAATAACACTAAAAGCATTAATAATGAGGGAAAGCCATTAAATATTTCTTGAAGTGACATTTTAAAAATGCACATGTGTGTATTCTTAAGTGAAGTGCCAATTTTCCTTGGCTCATTTGACTGACAAATGAAACACTTGTCACAAATGTTTCTCACATCATGGATGATGAGATGTATCTTTAGAAGATGTCTTTTCTACAAGAAAACAGTGGAATAGTGGAGTTACAGAACCCAATTGGATTTTCCAGCCTAGTAATTCTCCCCCTGGAGCTGTGAACCTGTTGGCTTGCTTTTTCGTTTTTTTTAAAGCTTCTCATACCCTTGGACCACTTTAGCCCCATTGTAAGCTGTGTTGTTTCCCATCTGCCATTCTTTGATAGTTTCCATTTTATATAAAGTAAAAAACATAACTGGGTCAAGAAAAACATTATACACAATATTGTAGAGAGTGTGTCTTCTCCTTCTTGATTAATTAGTCAGAACTAAGATAACTTTTTTGAAGATGTTGTGTAACGAAAAATTCAGGCCTTGCATTTTTCTGGTGATGCTATCACAATGGATGTGTGCTACATGCTTGGCTTTTCAACAGAATACATGCCAAATGGTAGGGCCAAAGATATGCCTGTTTGTTAACTTAGTGAAAATTAAATCGAACTAAGCACAGTAAGTAGGAAGTAAGTAGGAAGTAAGTTGTAGGGGCGTGGTGAGACGCCAGGCTTGTCGATCGGAAGATCGCAAGTTCGGAGGTTCGAATCCCTAGCCCTGTGTGAAAGAGTGAGCTCCCGCACTCGCCCCAGCTCTTGCTAACCTAGCAAGTTGAAAGCATCCAAATTCAAGTAGATAAATAGGTACCACTTCCGTGGGTAGGTAACAACATTCCACACGTGTCATGCGGCCACATGACCGTGGAAGCGTCTTCGGACAACGCTGGCTCTTCGGCTAACAAACGGAGATGAGCACCGGCCCCTAGAGTCGGACACGACTGCACAAATGTGTGGGGGGAACCTTTACCTTAAGCACAGTAAATATGATCACTACCCATTCTTTTCGGCAATTTTCAAAAAGTCTCTGAGGACCTATTGAAGGAAAACATATGGTCCCAGAGTTTCAGGTAATGCATCCTTGGACAGAAGATCGAAAAGGAAAGACCTAAAACAAGACACATTCAACGGTTGCCTAATTTGTTTCAAGTGAGAGAAAATCTGGCAATTTTTTCCCTAAATTGCAGGTATCTTTGCTTTTGTAAAGTCATATCACAGTTCTAGTAAATTGTAAGTGATATAGCAGATTGGGGAAAATATTAGGCCAGGCCCCAGACTATTAGAGGCATTAAATAAGAATTCAGGAAGGGCAGCAAAACAGTTTTGTTGATGATAGAAAGAAGCAAAAAATGAAGAACCAAGATCAAAAGGACCATATATTTATAGAATCTCAGTTGGGAAAAATTTTAGAGCATATTCTAATTCATTCTGCTCAGCCTTCCAAATGATGATTTGACCATGCAGACTAAGTATTTTGGGAACTGGAAGCAACAAAATTGGAGAGTGCCAGGTTGGGGAAAGATGACCTAATCCCACTCTCTATTTAATGGAAAAAACCACTAAAGCATCCCTAACAGATGGCTCTACAGCTGCTGCCTAGATACCTCCAATGGGCCCCCCAAGACAAGTTGTTCCACTTTCGAACAAGGTATAAACACATCTGCTTGGAAATCAGCCCAGTTTCTCAGCTCCTACAACTGCCTTAATGCAAGCGTTCCAAAAGATTTTGTAACGTCTTCTCCATTAGGCCACACGTGGAATACTGCATCCAGTTCTGGTTGTCACAGTATAAGAAGGATGCTGAGGAATTGGAAAGAGTGAAGAGAAGAAAGACAACAATGGCAAGGAGCTTGGAGGCTAAATTATATAAAAAATGGTTAAAGGCTAAACATAAACCAAGTCTGTTTAGCTTCAAGAATAGAAGGCTAAGAGGAAACATGATATCAATCTTCCACCAAATGAAAGGCTTTATTCTACATAGTGTCTAAGGGTAGAACGAGAACCAGTGAGTGGAAGATTTACAGAGGGAGATCCAAGCATAAAGGAAGGAGGAATTTCCTGGCCGTGAGAGCTCTTAAGATGTGGAGTGCAGTGCTAGGAACAGCTAAGATACTGTGCAGAACCTTCAAACTCCCAGGGTTTGCTGGAGGACCCAAGGTTGAGGAAGACATGTACCACCCATAGGGGTGAGAAGGGAATTTTTATAAATAAATTAAAAAATCCCTTCTCATCCCTATGGGTGGTATGTGCCTTCCTCAACCTCGGGTCCTCTACAGAGGCCTGGGAGTTTGAGGGTTCTGTGCAGTATCTTAGCTGTTCCTAGCATTGCACTCTTCTGGACAGAGAGCTCTTATATATATATATATAATTTTTATTAAAGAATTTTTTAAAAAGGAAGATAAAAACTAATACAAACTAATATAAAGTAAGGAAAAGAAAAAGAAAGAAAGCTAAAAGAAAGCTAAAAGTGCAAGAAGGGGGGGAATAAAAGAAAAATGGAAAAGAAAGAAAAAAAGATACAAAGAAGTAGCTTCCAATCTTCTTTACAGCAGTTATAAGTACAATTATAAATTTACCTGTTACTCTATGGTTACAGCATAACCCTCTTCTTTCTATAATCTATCCTGTCTAGTCATCAAAACCATAAATCATAAGTTCATTTTTTTCTGTTTCATGCAAAAAGTCCAGAAAGGGTTTCCAGTCAGCAATAAACATAGATATTGTCTTTTCTCTGATCAAAGAAGTCAATTTAGCCATCTCAGCAAGTTCCATCATGTTCATCATCCATTCCTCCATTGTGAATAATGCCGAATCTTTCCATCTTTGTGCATTCAATAATCTCGCTGCAGTTATCATGTACAAAAACAAAGTTCCATAACTTTTTTCCAACTGTTTGTCAATCAATCCCAAAAGAAAAACCTCTGGTCTCAGTTGTGTATTAATCTTTAAAATCCTCTGAATCAGTGTATGTATTTCAATCCAGAGTTTTCTAACTTTTTTACACATCCACCAAATATGATAAAATGTCCCTTCTTGTTCACATTTCCAACATAAATTTGAAGTACGTTTATACATTCTAGACAATTTCTCTGATGACATATATCAACGGTACATCATTTTACAAAAATTCTCTTTAAAATTATAACATAGTATAAATTTCAATCCTTTCAGCCACATATTTTCCCATTGTTCCATATGTATATTATAACCAAAATTTTAGACCACTTTATTACATTATTTCACTTGTTCCTCTTCTGCTTCAAATTTCAATAAAAGTTTATACATTTTAGCAATTACATGTTCATCATTTATACACGATTCTATTTCAAACTCAGTCTTACAATGTTCAAAACCCTAAATTCTTTTGTCTAATTTAAATCTTTCTAGTTTCTTGGGCTGTAAAGGTGAAGGGGGAGAAATGTACTTTCAGACTTGCAAGATTCTGTTAATGTAACCTTACAGTAAAGTAGAATTAGTCCATCTGGTTGTGTTTCCTGTCTGGACTAAATTGCTAGCCTGACATCTGTCAGATTTCTCGTATGAAATTAGTAAATTGTTTTCTATACAAAGCACAGCTTTCTCATGATGACGTGATGCCAGGTGGCCAGATAACAACAAAGCCTTCCCATAGCTTTGAATGGCTTTGCTTAAATCTTCTTTAGATATGAAGCTAGAAGGTACCATGTGATGTATTGTTTATGTCTAGTCTCTAAACCTTCCCATGGGAACAGTTTGCCATGATGCTTCTGTGGGAAGCCTTGCTCTGTGTAGAGCAAGGGAGGGGGGATCACATGCTTGCTTAGATGCAGCACTGCCACCCAATAGCAGGTCATGCTATCTGTAGCTTGAATCATGTCAACTGGATTTCTATTTTCTCAGTGGAAACGTTTCGCTCCTTATCCAAGGAGCTTCTTCAGTCTTCAGAAGAAGCTCCTTGGATAAGGAGCGAAACGTTTCCACTGAGAAAATAGAAATCCAGTTGACATGATTCAAGCTACAGACAATTCCACCTGGATGACTGAGAACCTTCATAGACAGGTCATGCTATGTGTTATGGCCTATGCTTTAGGCCTGGTGTGTGTCACACCTAACTTCCAGCCAATCAGAAAGCTGGAAGAAGTAAATATCTAACCATGCAAAATGGTGTTCTATGCTTCTTGACTTCAGTATTTTAGCCATGTTCGTGTGTGTGTTCTACTTCTGAAGACTGGGAAGTGCGTAGCTATGCATGGCTGTGTGTGTAGGCCATGGCATGAGCCCCTTCATGTCTGTCAATGGAAACAATACACGAAACTCTGCTTGTAAGTTTGTTTTTCCTTTTGCAATGCTGTACCATGTATATTCAACTTTGCTTTTATCACAAGTAAAGATTTTATAGCTTTTACAAGCTGCACTCTGTCTGTTTACTCTCAAGCCTTGATTTTTCCCTATAAGCCAGCGTACATCCTATCAACATCATGGCTGTGTCTCCCAAGGTCATTCCCACATACCATTACAAAAACACCTCCAACTCATTAGAAAAACAATGGGCTGGAATTTTTGCAGTCCTAGCTATGTTGATATAATACACTTAGTATATGTTCATTTCTAATAATAAGATAAAACCAAACAGAATCCTCCAGCCTTAGAGAAATTTTATCTCTGGAATTGGTTTTGACTCTTTCACTTATATAGCTTCATAACTGTCAGTAGAGAGGGAAATGCACTGACAAGTGCTCTAAAGCAGCAACTCAAAACAATAAAATTTGGACCCCAAAAAGACCTAATACTGTAATTTACAAAGCTCAATCAAGCCTGTTGTAATATATATTCATCAACCATGCAAAACCTATTGTAACTGTATTATTTTTCATATTTTAACAAATAAAATTGCTTATTCCTGAGGTGATCCACTCAATATGTTCCTCGTTACTAATTAAAAAGAATCTTGTGTTTTCACAAAGAAAGGAAATTAGATAAGAGATCACTTTTAAGAGCATTAACCGGGAGCATGACCACTATATTTTAATAGGAAAGATGAAACATGTAATTTTGAGATAAAAGGAGTTCAGTAAAACCTATGTGCTAATTGAACAGATACCCTCTTGCTGGTTTGTTTTTAAGGGGTGAAAAATCTTACTTTCATAACTCAGTGGTTATGAAACAACCTTACAATAAAGTAGAATTAGTTCATCTGGGTGTGCTGCTTGTCTAGACTACATTGCAAGGCTGGCATCAATCTTGCAAGTCTGAAAGTATGTTTCTCCCCCGTCGCCTTTACAGCCCAGGAAACTAGGGAGGGTCCCTTCTGAGATGTTTGCCACATCCAGATTCCTGCTGCGGGCTAAGCCGCCTCTTATCTGACTGTTGCCCTTGGCTGAGGCTCTTCCCCGTCTCCCAAGGTCATTCCCACATACCATTACACCAGTGGACTTTAATCTGCTTCAACCCCTAGTCAGAAAGCACTTTACAGAACTTCTTGGAATATACCACCCACCACTTCTGATCAGCTTGCCTCATATGGTGTGGGGTCCAACAATATCTGGGAAGCCACAGGCTCTGCCTCCAATACTAAAGATCAGCCTCTCTTCACTTTACAAAGCAATGTAAGCCATTGGCTCTCTTTAAAAGTTACACTCTTGACAATATATAATAGTCAGCTTGGACCATTATAAGTTTCTTTTAAAAAGGACACTAACATTTGAGTATTAACCAACAAGGAATATTAATCTGTTATTCTTACTTATTCATTGGTTGAAGCCTAGACTTCTTCATGAAATCGAAACTCACAAAATCACCATCTATGTGCATCCATGAAATGTCAGCAAAATTCTATATTTGCTTATACAGGAAGCTAATGCTATGTCAGGCCATTGGTCTATCTACAAAGTAATATCTGCTTTAAATGGGAATTCCAGATATTGAATCTGGAGCTTTCAGCATGCAGGGTATGTGCATTTAATGATGACTGATGAACATAAAAAGTCACTTTGGACTGAGGCAGATTTGCATTCTCAACAGATCTGGAGAAGGTCATCAGGGATGGCTGATTCTGCTCAGGCAGAATTGTTTGCTGTGGCTGGCAGCATCTGTCCAAGAACACTGTCATGGTCATACCATCTGAGATATTTTTGTCTAGAAGTGTCAATTATCTTAGCCTGTCCTAGAGAAGCCACATAGCATGCATGCATGCATGCATGCATGCATACACACACACACACCTCTCCAATATCTCCCATGAGATTATCAGGTGATGGAAAAGACCTTTGCTGAAGACCCAAAGTAAGAAGATACTAGGTTGGATATACAAATGGTCCCAATATAAAGTCATCTCAGAAGTCAAAATTAAAAATGCCTTTCATGTATATTATACAAATCTATATAAAAAACAGGAAGTACCATTAGAAAAAATAGAAAAGTATATACAAAATTGTAATTTAAGGAAACTTACAAAAGAACAGAAAGAATTAACTAATAATACAATTACAACTCAAGAGATATTAGACGCAATTGATAAGCTAAAAACAGGAAAAACACCGGGACAAGACGGATTATCGACAGGCTCTTATAAACATTTTAAAGAACAATTGGTTGAACCGTTAAAAATACTGTTTAATTCGATTCTGGAAGGTAACAAAATACCAAAATCATGGTCTCAGGCTAAAATAGTCTTAATTCCAAAGGAAGATCAAGATCCAACAAAATGCCAAAATTATAGACCAATTTCATTATTAAATAATGACTACAAATTGTTCACTATTGTATTGGTGGAAAGATTAAAAATTTTTTTACAAAATTTGATAAATGGGGACCAAAATGGATTTCTACCAAATAGACAAATTAAAGATAATTTAAGAACAGTAATAAATTTAATAGAATATGCTAACACACATAATGAAAAACAGATAATGTTACTATTCTTGGACGCAGAAAAAGCTTTTGATAACGTGAATTGGGATTTTATATTTAAAATTTTAGAATACAGAAATTTTGGAAAGAATTTTATAAATGCAATTAAAGAAATTTATAATGTACAAAAAGCCAATATAATAGTAAACGAAGAAGAAACAAAAGAAATAAATATAGAAAAGGGAACACGCCAGGGCTGTCCAATGTCGCCACTGATATTCATATTGGTATTAGAAACTATATTGGAAGAAATTAGAAAGGATGATAATATTGAAGGAATAAAAATTAAAGGAGAAATATATAAATTAAAAGCATTTGCGGACGATTTAGTAATGACAATTCAAAATCCATTGAACTCAATAGAAAACCTAAATGAAAAATTAAAGGAATTTGGAGAACTGGCAGGCCTCAAAATTAATAAGCAAAAGACAAAAATGATAAATTTAAATATGAAGAAAGAAGATAAGATGAAATTGGAAGAAAAAACTGGATTTCAAAACGTTAAACAAATTAAATACTTGGGAATACAAATAACAGGTAAAAACATAGACCTATTTAAAAACAACTATAGTAAAGTATGGAACGATATTAAAAAAGATTTAGAAAAGTGGAAAAATTTACAATTATCATTATTAGGGAAGATTGCCACGGTAAAAATGAACGTACTGCCCAAAATTTTATACCTGTTCCAAACGATACCTATAGAAATTACAGATCAAACATTTTCAAAATGGCAAAAAGATATTACAAAATTTATATGGAATGGAAAAAAACCCAGAATAAAAGTAAGATATCTACAAGATTTAAAGGAAAGAGGAGGATTGGGACTACCAAATTTAAAATTATATTATGAATCATCTGTTTTGGTCTGGCTAAAAGATTGGATAAAACTAGATAATTGGAACATATTAAATTTAGAGGGTCATGACAACAGATTCGGATGGCATGGATATTTGTATTATAATAAAAGCAAAAGCAATAAGGCATTTACGAATCATAAAATTAGAAAATCAATTTTAAGAATTTGGAACAGATATAAAAAATATTTATTGCCGGCATTACCATTGTGGATATCTCCTCAGGAGGCAAATGCCAAAATAGAAACTCCAAAAGATAAAAAATGGATAAGGTATAAGAACCTATTGAAATTTAATGGGAATAATTATGAAATTAAAACGAGAGAAGAATTAGAAAGAGAAGGATTTGAATGCTATTGGTTTAAATATTTACAACTAAAAGAACAATTCAAATTAGACCAAAATATGTTCAAATTCACGGAATCAACAGAAAATTGGGATAGTATATTATGGAAAGAGAAAGATCATTTAATATCTAAATTATATAAAAAATTATTGGAACTGAAAAATAAAGATATAAAAATTAAAAAGTATATGAGAAAGTGGGAAGAAAATTTGAATAGAGAAATTAAATATGAAGACTGGCAAAGAATTTGGACGAAAAATATTAAATTTTCTTTAAGTAACAATCTAAGAGAAAACAATTATAAAATGATATTTAGATGGTATTTGCCTCCTGAGAGATTATATAAAATGAAATGTTCAAGATCAAATATATGTTGGAAATGCAAAATAAATGTGGGAACCTTTTATCATATCTGGTGGACATGTCAAAAGACTAAAAAATATTGGGGTAAAATTCATGGTAATATATGTAAAATATTCAAAATTGATATGGAAAAAAAATCAGAAATCTATTTACTGGGAATTATCGACATGAAGATGAACAAGGAACAAAAAAGACTATTATACCATTTGACTACAGCGGCGAGGATCAATTTTGCAAAACATTGGAAAGAAGAAGCCACCCCCTCAATAGAAGATTGGATAATCAAAACAATGGAAATAGCTCAGATGGACAGATTGACAATTCTAATAAAACAAAAAGAACTGGGAGATTATGAACTTACTTGGAATCCATTTATAGAATTTTTGCAAAAAGAATATAAAATAAAACTATTGTAACGGAAAAATATTAGAAGAGATAAATAAGATAATATATTAGAATATATGTACTAGAGTATAAGATCAAATGAAAGGTTAAAATATAATAAGAATTAAGATATCTATATATTTATATATTAAAGAAATATTAATAAAAGGAAGGAATAAAATAAAAGAGGAATACAACAGTAATATAGTAAAAATTAAAAGTAAGAAGCTTTTTTCAAGAAAGAAACAGGAAGTCGTTTTAAACTAATTGTTCTACGTGATGTAATGTTATAAAGATTTTGATATGTAGGATTATTTAGTTTTGAATGTAAATTTATTAAGTTTGTTATGTATTTTGTCATTTATCCTTATGTCGTTGATGTTGTTGATGTCTTTGTTTGTTTGTTTGTTTTGTGTTTTTTTTTAATAATAAAATTATACTATAAAAAAAAAAATTAAAAAAAAAAGAAGTTTGTGTGCATTTTCTTTTCTGAACCATGTGAATCAACCACTAACGCTATTGAGAAAAAGAGGATATACTGTATGTTAATATTTGTACAGATATTTTAAAATAGACTACACAGATTAATTACTATTCAAATTAAGGGTTGTTGTTGTTTTGGTATTGTTGTATTTTTCAGTTTGTTCTTTTGTGGCTTCCACCAAGCAGAAAGTAACAACAAGAATGTTTGGAGCGTTGGGGGCATGATGTCAAATTGCATTTTCTACTTGTATGCACATTCTTGCTTTCAGACGGCTGGTTTTATACCCTCGGTGATTTTTTTCCCCCAGCAGGGATTTGCAAGTTGCACAAACAGAAATACAAAACTTGCTGTGACCTCTTCTCCTGATCTTTACTTCTTTGTAAGAACTTGTAGAAAAAGACCAGTTTTAAAAAACAACCCACAGGAGACCTTGACAGTTGAGGTGAGTTAGACATTGGCGATGGATGTCCTTCTGTGGTGTTTAGATGGCCTCTTTGCACCATTCTCCCATGAATGAATCCTACTTTCCTACAGCCTCATACCATACCTGGAGTGTCACTGTGAATTTCTCCCATAACTAGGTCTTCTACTCCTCATCGCTGGCTTTCCTGGCCTTTCCAAATAAGGAGACATAAGAGGTGAGTTGTGTCTACATACCTTGGCTGTTGTGGGTCTTCCGGGCTGTGTGGCCGTGTTCTGGAAGTTGTGGTTCCTAACGTTTCGCCAGCATCTGTGGCCAGCATCTTCAGAGGGCAGGAGCACAGATAGAAGCAAAATGATTTTGCTTCTATCTGTGCTCCTGCCCTCTGAAGATGCTGGCCACAGATGCTGGCGAAACGTTAGGAACCACAACTTCCAGAACACAGCCACACAGCCCGGAAGACAGACAACAGCCATTGAACTCCGGCCGTGAAAGCCTTCGACTCTACATACCTTGCTTATTTCTTCTGCAGATTGTGTCCAGAAGAAGAGGGCTAATGAGAGGGTAGCAGCAAAAAAGGACCCCACTCAGAATGAGTATGTAGCCAAAAGCTCATGCACACAGCCCTGAAAAAAATGAGACTTGCAAAAATAATGCCACCTTCAAACACCAACTCAACTCTTTTATTTTGGTAGGGGTGAGATGTTTTGTTGGGGTTTGTATCATACCCAGAATTTACAGCTAGATTAATTAGACAGGTGAGAGGCATTAAGTTCTGCAAGTCATTCTATCAGCAGCCATTGTTGAAGAATGATGAAAGAAGTGACTCATACCACAGCTGATATAGTTTAAGCTGGGTGTGGTAGATAATGAATTTGACCTATAATGTGATTGGTCAATTTAAGTATATAAGCAGAGGAGCTCTGGTGTTCATTCTTCTTCTCGTTACTATCTTCATTATCATCTGTATCTGTTGGACGTTATTGGACTGCGTATGTATATAGAGTAAATAGACTATTTTATCTAATCTCTTGTGAGTGTCTGCTTACTCAATAGAACATATTACTCTGTGGTCTAGAAGGAACATTGGCAGCCCCAGCGTTGTGTACTCTGACATGTTTCATACACATACACATATATATACACATACACATATATACATATATATACACACACAAACATATGCACCCACATACATATATGAATTAAAGCTTCCATTTTCCAACTTCAAAAATGTGAAGACAACTGCACATGAAAGTTGATGGTGTAGCTGGAAGGCCCCCAGAGAGCTGAAAGTAACAGTTCTTGGTCTTCAACATGACCACCACTGAGGTACAGGACTGCAGCCTCCTTCCTGTGCTTAATTCTTCCCATGAAGTCAACAGGATTTTAAAATGCCTCACTGTAATCTGGATAGTATTCACTACTGCATTTTTTTTTAAAAGCAGCATGCCAGGATCAAGACGGTGTGCACAAAATTGGAGGTGTGGCATTAGCTGCAAAAGAACTGAAGCTGGAGAGACAATTGAAAGCTAGGTTTCTCTGAGTCCATGCTTCTGCACCTTAAAAACTATGGGAATGTCAGGAATATTTTGTTTGTTATGCTAGTTATGAGGTCAGTGGAGAGAGGCCATTTATAACGGAAAGAGAGTTTATTTAAAAACAGTGGGGTGAATTGCAAGACCAACAGGACTCTCCACCAGAAAAGAATGGGTAAGAGTTTTGGGCTAAAAATCTGTATTTAAGAACATCAGCTGAGGCAAGCTGAATGAACCAGACAGCATTTAGCTGCAGGCATATTTTGAAAGCCACAGATCCAGCTCTGTGAATCATCTTCTTAAAAAAAGGATTTGTTCTGCAAGTTTATGTAATTCACAAAAGAAACATGAGCGCACAAAGCTTACAGTAAATCTCAGTTTAGTACTCTTCAAGTTTCTCAAGCACAGTCAAGGACCTAAGAATTTCAATGACCCCGACTAATTAACATGAGATTTATCTTCACATAAAACATTGAGTTCCACCCAGACTTAGCAATACTGAGTAGACCCATTTAAATCAGAAGAACTTAACTTGGTCATCATTATCTTGATCCTATTGATTTAAATAGATCTACTTTGAGGATGAGGAAGCACATAATTAATTAATCAATTAATCAATCCAACAATTGACTCAAAGGCTACTTGGGGAGGCCACAAAATTAATGCTAGGCATAAGCAGTCTATATTCTGGAGTTGACAGACTCGACCTTGGGGGAGCTGGGGATGGCGACGGCCGACAGGAAGCTCTGGCGTGGGCTGGTCCATGAAGTCACGAAGAGTCGGAAGCAACTGAATGAATAAACAACAAAAAATAAGCAGTCTACAGCATGTTTGTATCCCCTTGTATAGCCAAAGTTCAACGGCCTAAGCTTTTTCCTGAGTTTGTTTCAACTAAGTTTTTATTGACTGAGTTATAATATTTTGAGGCCGCTTATTCTGCTAAAAAGCTGTTGACATGATGACCAGTCTGCAAAACAAAGATATAGTCCCACCAAAGTATCAAACTGGCAATAAAACCATCCTTACACAAAAATGTAAATCCAGAATAAAAAGCCAAAATAATCTAAAAGGAAGAATTGGGCATAGACCCCATTTCTAAAAATGGAAAGAATTGGGGGTTGGGGAGTCAATCCTACTTCTGGCAGAAAGTTACTCCACAAGAGACCATCTGAAATGCAATGCATCCACAGAGGTATTGTAATGACTCCAACTTCAATGCCCCAATAAACACTTCTCGATGCAATTCATTGAAATGCAGAATAAGCTTTATTCAGGATACATGTAAATTCAAACACTCCTAAAGATCCAAATGCCAGATTCCTGCCAAACAGCGCTAACTTAACTCTCCCCCCTGCGCGCCAATTTCGCAGCTCCTATGATGTCAATGTCCAGAACTTTCCCTCTCCGTTCCCAAGCCTCCAGCTCCTGCAGGTGGTTGACCTTGACGCTGCATTCCACAGTCTCCGATGAAACCCACAACACTTGGCACACTCACCCCCTCCCTACAGTTCACACGCTTATACTAAATCTACACCCCTAATGGCAGGATTCAACTATGAACCCTGACAGGTATAGTACAAGGATGAAGAGGTCATTGTTCTGTTTATATTGTGTTAGACCATACTCAGACCACAGACTGGTGTATGTTCAGAGCAAAGCAATCAAGGTGGTAAAGGGATGGGAAGGAAGAAAAAACCTATGGGTGGGGAACAGTTTGGCAGCACTGGGTATGTTTAATGTGGAAAAGAGAAGTCTGCAGGAAGATATGATGGTTGCCTTCAAGTATCTGAAGAATTATCAAGTAGAAGACAAGGCAACTTTTTTTTAGATTTCTTCCCAAGGACAGGACAAGAAACAATGGGTTTGAGTTACAAGGAAGTATATTTTGGTTGGACACCAGGAAAAAAAATGTTCTGCAATGGAACAGACCATCTTGGGGTGGGGGGCTCTCTCTGCTAGGAAGCCAGGTGGCCATCTGTCAGTGATGCTGTAACACTGGATTCTGGCAGTGAGCCAATGTAGTGGTTAAAAGTGCTGAATCAGAAACCAGGAGACCATGAGGTCTAGTTCTACCTTAGGCATGATGGAAGCCAGCTGGGTGACTTTGGGCCAGTTTCTCTCTCAACCCTAGGAAGAAGGCAAGGGTGAACCACTTCTGAAAACCTTGCCAAGAAAACAGCAGGGACCTGTTCCAGAAGTCACCAGGAGTCAGGGATGACTCAATGGACTACCACCACAACAGAAACAACAGAACTGAGCAGGGAGTTAAACCAGGTGATCTTCAAGGACTTTTGCAACCCTAACAGTCTTTGATTTTATGATTCTGACCTCAACCAGCATATCAGAGCAAATCTTCCCTGCATCAGCTCATCATCTTTGCAATTAAGACAAACTCCCCACAACTGAGATGCTGCTTAATTCAAGTATAAAGACCTGGAGGTAGCCCTCTTTTTCCTTAGCCTGATGGAGATTGAAAAGCTAAAGGGACATGGCAAAAACTGGGTTGCTGAAATGAAGTTTGAGGTGAGGACTAGCCAAGCTCAATTTCAGCCACTAGAGCAGAGCTTTCCAAACTTTTCATGTTGGTGACACACTTTTTAGACATGCATCATTTTGTGACACACTCTTACAGCAGGGCATCATTTTGCGACACACTCTTACAGCAGGGCACAAGGCAGGCAGTAGGACCTGCGTGGAATCACAGCAGGTTTGGAGGCAGCAAGGTGCAAGGCAGGCACTAGGACCCATGTGGAAACCTGGTGGGGCTCGGAGGCAGCAGCAGCTGCGACACACCTGGACACTGCAGCCGACACACTAACGTGTCCCGACACACAGTTTGGAAAGCTCTGCACTAGAGTATGCCGATCCTCCAGAAGTTTGTTCTTCTGTAGTCCTTTCCACAATTGGAAAGAACAAAGGGCAAAGATGTTATTTTGCAAGGGCTTATCAAAGTATTTAAATAATGGAGGTGACTCTTCTTCTATCAGGGTTGAATTTAGTACTGTCCTGTCTTACCTGATAAAAAGGGCTTAGGAATATAAGTGTCACTGACTTTCCCCAGCATGCAATTATTCAAGAGCTGCCTTTACAATTTAGGTTACAAAATTAACGTTTGCGGCCCTCGGTGGATTTCAGAGCATTAGCTTGCTCTCAGTAAATCAAAACGGACTCACAACGGTTTTGTGTTATTTTTAAATGGAGATGTCTGCAGCCTCCAAAAGTTTCTATGTAATACTTTACTCCTGGGAGTCGATACAACTACTTTGTGGAGTCTGTTCATGTTGTGTATGTCTGTGTGAATTTATGGGAGAGAGGAAAGCTTGCTTTCCAAGTGGATAACGCTACCATTGATTATTTTCTGCAGTTTGCCTAAATACTCCAAAACTCAGGTGCAGGGTGGGGGGGAGACCCTGAACTCTGTACTCTCTTGCAGTACAGAGAATAATCTCCCATCAGTGGCAGAGTCTGTCCTTGTCTGATGGCTTGAACTGGACATGATGCACCTGGAGACAGAGCTCATAACAAATATATTCAAACAGTACTGCAAGAAATAAAATATTGGGAGATGAACAGAAGACCAGATATGGATATTTGGTATCAGAGAGAAGAACTCCCATGCAGCAGGTCCCTGAGAAGCAAGCCATCAAGATCAGACAATGACCAGGATGAAAGGTACCAAAGATAAGACCTGCCAAGCAGCAGGTTGGGTGAAGGTCAACAAGAGTCTACTGGAGTTGGGTGGTTAATAAATTTGAATAAATAAATAAAACAAAAGGCTGATGTGACATGAACCGGGTGTGTGATGGACAATGCTGGCAAAGGCTAAAAGGACAAGCCGTAAGGGACTTGTCTTTGCATTTTGAGATTCTTCACCATTCACACACATAACCACTGGATTTTGGCACCTCATCGTTCCCAACCCCCTTACAAACTTGGCCACTTTGTCATGGGGAAACCGTGAAGATGAATAACAAACAGTCTGTGTGTGTGAATGAGTATTGCTTAAGCAAATCGTATCCAAGAAAGCTTTTCTAGTTTAACAGACACACTCTGTCTGTAGCTTGAAACATGTCAACTGGATTTCTATTTTCTTAATGGAAACGTTTCGCTCCTTATCCAAGGGGCTTCTTCAGTCTGAGCAAAGTTGGTAAGGGAATCCTAAATATGTTCCTAGGTAGCTGTGTGACCTTACACCTGGGGCTAGGTCATGGTTATATTGAGATGTAATTTTTAAGTCCTTTTATCATCTAATGGAGGGTCGTTAAAAACACCATGCTGCTGTTGAGCTTCTGAAATGGTCTTAATCTTCCTAGGCACAGAAGACAACACGGGGAGGAAGATGGGGGAGAGTTTGTGCCTGAGGCCCCCACCTCTATTCAAGGAAGGATTTTCCAAGTTGGCATAAATGGATTCCTTGACCCCTCTCTCAAACCACCTATCTTCTCTGTCTAAAATGTGAACATTAATGTCCTCAAATGAGTGTCCTTTTTCTTTTAGATGAAGATAAACTGCTGACTCTGGTCCTGTGGTGTTATTTCTCCTGTGTTGTGCCATCCTCCTGTACATAGGTTGTTTGGTTTCTCCAATGTAGAGTTCAGAGCACTCCTCACTGCACTGGATTGCATAAACTACATTGCTTTTCTTATGTTTTGGAGTTTGATCTTTGGGGTGTACAAGCCTCTGTCTCAGTGTGTTGGTGGGTTTGAAATATACAGGTATGTGGTGTTTGCCAAATATCCGTTTTATCTTTTCAGACACGCCAGCCATGTAGGGAATGACCAGGTTCTTTCGTTTACTCTGAGTCTCAGCCCTATCTGTAGCTGTTTTAGGTCTGGTAGATTTAGATTTAGATAGGGCTGAGACTCAGAGTAAACGAAAGAACCTGGTCATTCCCTACATGGCTGGCGTGTCTGAAAAGATAAAACGGATATTTGGCAAACACCACATACCTGTATATTTCAAACCCACCAACACACTGAGACAGAGGCTTGTACACCCCAAAGATCAAACTCCAAAACATAAGAAAAGCAATGTAGTTTATGCAATCCAGTGCAGTGAGGAGTGCTCTGAACTCTACATTGGAGAAACCAAACAACCTATGTACAGGAGGATGGCACAACACAGGAGAAATAACACCACAGGACCAGAGTCAGCAGTTTATCTTCATCTAAAAGAAAAAGGACACTCATTTGAGGACATTAATGTTCACATTTTAGACAGAGAAGATAGGTGGTTTGAGAGAGGGGTCAAGGAATCCATTTATGCCAACTTGGAAAATCCTTCCTTGAATAGAGGTGGGGGCCTCAGGCACAATCTTTCCCCCATATTCCTCCCTGCTTTGTCTTCTGTGCCTAGGAAGATTAAGACCATTTCAGAAGCTCAACAGCAGCATGGTGTTTTTAACGACCCTCCATTAGATGATAAAAGGACTTAAAAATTACATCTCAATATAACCATGACCTAGCCCCAGGTGTAAGGTCACACAGCTACCTAGGAACATATTTAGGATTCCCTTACCAACTTTGCTCAGACTGAAGAAGCCCCTTGGATAAGGAGCGAAACGTTTCCATTAAGAAAATAGAAATCCAGTTGACATGTTTCAAGCTACAGACAATTCCACCTGGATGACTGAGAACCTTCATAGACAGACACACTCTGTGTGTTCTGTTCCCTGGAGCATTTGATCGCTTATAAGATCCTGAACACTTGTATCTCCATTGCAAGTGTGTGAAAGTATGAATGTACCCACTAAAAACTCCCATCCACCTATGCCCTGGCTGATCAAGGCTATGTGCTATGAAGCCTCAGCCATCCCTCTCTAGCTCCTATGTCTCTCAGTGGGGAGCTTAAAAGAGGAAAATATGAATGAACTATAAACAGAGGAATTTGTAACACAGAAAACAGCCATTGCTTAAGTCACCTCACTTCCTGATACTGTCTTCTAGAGAGTATAAAAGTCAAAGTTCTCAGGATGGTTTCTGGTTTCTTTCTATCATTCAAAGAAAAAGGAAGGAGAAGAGTGATCAAGGTATATATTGCACATGTTTCAGCTAAGCCGGTCTTCAATTCCTTTCTGGAACTCTGGTTCAAGTACCCTAGAGCAGTGTTTCTCAACCTTGGCAACTTGAAGATGTGTGGACTTCAGCTCCCAGAATTCTCCATCCAGCAAGTCCACACATCTTCAAGCTGCCAAGGTTGAGAAACACTGGCCTAGAGCAAAGGGAAGGAGTCAACACCACCAGTTGTGGAAGAGTGTGCCTCTCTTTAGTTGTTCTGTGCTTGTTTAAGGGGGTTAGAGTAGCAACTGGAATCAGAGGCTAAGATGGAAAAGCAAAAAAGTGCAGAGTGAATGGTGGGTCATTTATGCCACCAAATAACTGAAGTTGCCTATTGGAGTATCATTTTGCAATTGACAAAGTGGCTCCAATGTTTTCAGATAACCAGCTCATATTTAGAGTGTAGTTTCTGTGGGGTACATCATCTCTCACTTGAATGTTGGCCATATAATAACTTGTTGGATGGGTCCTTTTTAGATAGGGGTGATGCTAAGATATACAGGTAGTCCTCACTTAGTGACTACAATTGGGACCAGCAACTCCATCACTAAGTGACGCAGTGGTTAAATGAGATATCACATGACCGACCCAGACTTATGTCACTTTTCCCCATGGTCATTAAGCGAGATATCATATGACTGTGACTTGTGATTTTACTGCCAACTTTTCCACTGACTCTGCTTGTTGGAATCTGGCTGTGAAGCGCACAAATGGTGATCACGTGACTGTGGGATGCTGCAAAGACCGGTTGTAAAGTTACTTTTTCATCATAACTTTGAATGGTTGCTAAACAAGGCAGTCGTTAAGCGAGGACTACCTGTATTAGTTTCTGTTGTTCCCTTCATATGCCTATTGTGCTTTTCTATAATACTGTGTGTTCGGTCTCCATATAATACTGTCTTTTAAACTTGTGAAGCAACCAGAATTGTTCAAATGTTCGACAGCCTAGAAATTTAACAAATAAACAACTTGATTAATTCTGTCCCTGTGAGCTTTATGGCTAAGGAGGAATTGGAACCTTGCCAGCCTCAGGCTTAACCCTACATTAACTACTGCAGCATACTCAGATTTGATTCAAAGTAGAATGGGGGGGAAACGGATGTTTCTTCTCATCCTCTCTCCATGAAGCTAGCAAACTCAAGTAATACTTGAGGATTTTACAAGTAGGGACAAGCACAGGGCAACCATTTAAGGACCTAGTCAGGCTGTTCCACCAAACATGGCATGGGTCCAGGTTACCTGAGGGACCGTCTCATCCCCATTAAATTGACCCGTCCCACCCGGTCAAGCAGAGAAGCCATGTTACGGTCCCTGTCCATGAAAGAATGTCGATTGGCAGGGCCCAGGAAGAGAGCCTTCCCTGCCATGGCCCCCACCCTATGGAACACTCTTCCCCCAGAGGTAAGGCGGGCCCCCCCTCTCCCGGCCTTCTGGAAAGGGGTGAAGACCTGGCTCTGCCATCTTGCATGGGGTGTGAGGATGCTCCCGTAAATTAAGACCTTTTTAACACCTCTGTCTTGAATTGTACTTTTATGTAAGAATATTGTCTTATTGTATTTTAATGATTATTTATTCTTGTTTTTATTGTAAACCGCCCAGAGTTGCTCCCTGAGTGAGATGGGCGGTGACTAAATTTGAAGTATAAATGAATAAAAACACTGATGCAAGCATGCACAGCTACAAACACAGACACACTATAAATAACAAGGGGTTCTAATCGCCAGCCTAATTCTATCCTGAGATATGTTGCAGCTCAAAGTCAACAGCTTTGTTTACAAGCCTCAGAAACTGATTTTATCAGAAAACTGATAAGTGTCAGTGTACTGTAATACCATCTCGTAAAACGGTTGTATAAAACATGGAGCCATAGTGCAATATTTAAAAATGAAAACAAACCAGCAACAACACAACATCCACTGTCCCCAAAGGAACTCGAAAGCCGTATAAACAATCAAACGTACATAGGGCACTAAGGACTTGACTTGATGAAACACAAATCTGCCATCCTTCTTCGTCCTCTGTTCAAGCTGTTTCCAGGTTCTGAATGTTACTGAGGCATATTAAGAAAGTTTCAGCTTCAGACTGCAGTGATTCATTATAGATCTAAATAGAATATTTTAATCAACTCCAAGGCAGTTATAACACATAGTCTCTTTCCATGCTTTTATTTCCCCGTAGAATTAAAATGAAGCAAAAGGCCTTCCGTACAGCAAGGTGATATGATGATGATGATGATGATGATGATGATGATGATGATGATGATGATGGGCTTAGGGGAAACAAGGAATAATTCTTCATTGATTCAGCAGGACATTTAATTCAAACCAGGAAAATTAACCCATATTCAGCCACATCCCTGCTCAGTTACAGGTAGTCCTCACTTAACGACCACACTTGGGACTGAAATTTTGGTTGTTAAGTGAAGCAGTCATTAAGCTGACGTTTTGGTAGATCCACAGCTGGCTTGGAAACTGTATTCAAACAGTGCTCACCAATGTTTGTCATCAATGCAATGAAGTAACAGCTGGATGCCACAGGGCTTGATCCTAGACCACATACTCTTCCACTTTTTTCACAAATGATCTTGCAGAGGTGGAGAACACACATAAATGATCTCCCAGAGGTAGATTTGCAGATACTGGAATTTCCTAAAGTGGTGGAGAGTTTGCAGAACCAGATTCTGTGAACCTGGTAGAATACAGCTACTAGTGTAGCAGTCAGATGCAAAATGCAACATTCAAAATAATCTTGATGGCTTCTTGAAATAGGCTGAAAATACTTGAATGAAATTTACCAAATGCAAAGTTCTTCACTCAGGAAACGGAAATCAAATGCACAGGTATAAGACAGGTTCCTGGTTTGGTAACAGTCTTATGAGAAGGAGCTTGGATCTCAAGATTGACATGGCTACTAAAAAGGCAAATGCATCAATAGAAGTAGCATTTCCAAGTCTTGCTGTAAAGATACTTCAACCCATTTTTGCATAGCATTGTTATAAATCAGCTGCATCAACTTATTTCTATTTACTGCCAGATTAATGGTACAGGGCTCCTTTTGAGAGATCAGAAGAGAAGGAACTCACTAACTCCTATTGGTCCGGGATGGGGCTATTAATTCTCAGAGCAAATGGAAAAGGGCAATGAGATGGGAGACCAGAAATGCCATTAACTCTAGGGCCATTGTGCCCTAATGAGCAAAAGGAAATTAGGTCACTTGCTTGGACACGTGCCTCCTATTCCACTTACGCTGTCATCTTAGGTGTCAAAAATCAATACACATCTGAACTAAAAAGAATAAAAGAGGGATGCCCACAATTCCTGGGAAAGTTATATGCATGGCTGCAGGTGTGGGAGATGAACAAAGCAATGAACACAGAATTTAACTACTTTAATGTCCTCTTCTTTCACCCATCCATCCATCTCCATGCATTCAGAAGGAAGGATGGATGGGCAAAAGAAGAATAGGATGGAAGGAAGAATAGGATCCTGATCCATATTCCACTTCCCAACTTCCCTGCACTCATCATCATCATCATCATCATCTATTTGCCGCCCAACTCCCAGCAACTCTGGGCAGTTTACAAATAGTTAAAAATGTTTAAAAACAAGAAACAGTCCAAAAAACACAAAACAAAGAATGTGTTACGTGTTGTGTAATGTTCCGAACAGGAAGCTGTACATCTGGTGCTCGGGAGTCTGAAGCAATGAGGGTTTCCAACTGCACTGAACATGGAGAGATTTATTTTATTTTCAGAAATGCTAACAAGTGCATGAAGCTTGAAACTGGGGAAGGTAGGGGCACCCTAGGATTATGTTGGAGGTATAATCCTCCCCCACCACCACCTTGCTCCAATTATGGAGGGCACTTCCAGAAGAGGACTCAAGCAAAGATTGCTAAAGGAAATCAGAAAGTACAGGGCAGAAAAAGGACAATTTCAGAAGGTTTGCATCGGACCTGATCACAAATGGATGGTTCGTACCTGGGAAATCATTGTTTGATGTTGCAAAAAGGAGTTTGCAGCTTGCACACCTCCCCGCTTCCCCATCTTTATGTGGAGTTCTGTTGGTCAGATTTCAATGAGTCAAAAGGGAAGAAAATAATGGGTATTAGGGTACACCATTAAAATTAATTAATAAGTTTTATGCAAAACAGAGCTGTGATCAGAGCTGTTTCATGTCTGGCGCCTACCTAGCAGTGTTTACATTAGCCAGAATACCATTCCTGGGTTGTTATGCAATATTTTTTTTAAAAAACCAGCACATACAAGCTATTAGTGTGGGCTGCAGAAAATGCCTGGGAGGCCCACATACAGCCCATGGGCCATGAGTTTGAGACTTCCATGGTTGGAGAAAAATCTCTGAGAGGGAACTTCTGTTCCATCCCATTTGCGACTTACAAGTTTTCTCTCCCTTCTCAAGATGAGTTCATTTTGTCTACTCAAGCAAGACACTAGAGTAGTTCAGCCTCCAGACATTTTATTATGGGTTTGCAAAGCCAGGTCAAGCACACATGGAGATGTTCATCAACATTCCATTGGCAAGATCTTAACACACCCAGAACAGGGTGTATTTATAATCAAGCAACAAGGAAATACAAGATTATAAATGTGATTGGTTACAGATTAATTGTAAAAAGACAGAGTTTAAGATAGACCTGAGTTGCTACACTGTACCTGCTATATGTACCTGCTAAATGTCAAACCACAGCTTCTAGCTAGTCTGACCAACTTCCACTTGAAGATTAACCATAAGTAGAATATAGAAACTGTTCTTATGTCCCTACTTGCTTCTGGTGCTTGCTAAATATTTGCTTAAAACATTTTTAATATTGAAATGGCTTAAATTCTTCCACACTATCCACATGTGGCACATTGCCACATAGGCCCACACTGTTCTGACCATGCTCGGGGAACAAATCAGTACAACATGTAAGTTATCCCTTCAGAACGAAAAGCTGGAAATGGCTGTTCTCACCACATCAGTAACAGCAGGGTCCTGAGAAAGGAACCCTTTCTTCCCAGAAATTTGCCCACAGAATATTGCTTCCCTTGATAGCCCTCCAACATCTGAGATCAACATTGTTGATCTCAATGCTGTTTAGCTTTTCCACCCTTTTTTCCCCGAGCTTGAAGGTTTGTGAAGTTCTACTTGGAAAATCACACGTGCCAACTCACAACGAAATCTACACTCTGCCTTTCCAAGCTCATAAATAGGACAACAGTGTGCAAAAAGCTGTTAAGTTCTCCTCTAATCTATTAAAGCAAAGAAAATAGGTAAAAGTAACAGTGGAGGCTGTAGCTTGCATTAAAATATGTCATGTCCATCAGCTTTGGGGAATTTGGAGCTGCATTTTAACAGTTGGAAGAGGGGATCCAAGATGACAGCTGCTGGATTCCTGCTAGAAATCTCCTGGAAACATTTTGTACCATACACAACCCTCCCCTCTTCAGAAAACCATTGTTGGTCATTTTAATAAAAGAATGCAAATTTACACATTGCAATGAATATGTGGGCTGTCTCAGTAGGTGGTGCTGCTGGATGGGCCTTCCTGAGTTGGGAAGCTAAGCAAGGTTAGATCTGGTTAATGTTTGGATGGGAGACCATCAGAAAAGTCAGAATTGTAGAAGGAAGGGGGGGGAAAATCCCTAAAGAATCCTGCATAGCAGATTTCTATATGGTTCCCAAGAAATTTACCTAGACATGTCTATGAAGTCATTGAGCTTCATTCCAAAGAGACTTTATCTTACTCCTTCCAAAATGAAAAAATAGACCAAAAAAACCCTTAACTGCTTCCTTCTTATTTCTTATTTATTTAATTTATCCCCACCCACCTCCCCGAATAGGGGACTCTGGGCGGTTTACAAAATAGCATATATTTTTCTATATCCTCAGCAAATTTAAGGCACCCCTCCCATTTATTTTAAAAATAAATTACTGGGTTGGGATGGAGGCTGTTCTTTGAAGCTAAATGCAAAGTTCCAATATGATCCCCAAAACTTCAAATGTGGCCAGGAGGGCCTTTGCACAGCTTCGGGTTCTGCGACAGTTACGCCCATTCCTGGACCGAGATGCCCTCTGAACAGTCACTCATGCCCTTGACATCTCCCATATAGACTATTGCAACGCACTCTACATGGGGCTACCCTTGAAGAGTATCCGGAAGCTTCAGCTGGTCCAGAATGCGGCCGCGCGGACAGTTATTGGTGCTGTAAAACCAGCACATGTGACATTTCTGCTGAGTGAGCTGCATTGGGTACCAGTTTGCTTCCAGGTCCAATTCAAGGTGTTGGTTATCACCTTTAAAACCCTACATGGCATGGGGCCAGGGTACCTGAGGGACCGTCTCATCCCCAGAACATCGACCCGCCCCACCCGGTCATGCACAGAGGGCATGCTACGGACCCCATAGGTAAAGGAGTTTCACTTGACGGGGTCCAGGAGGCGGTCCTTCTCTGCAGTAGCGCCCGCCCTTTGGAATATCTTGCCCCCGGAGCTGAGGCGGGTTTCCTCACTCCCGACCTTCCAGAAAAACTTGAAGACCTGGTTCTGCCGCCTTGCTTGGGATGGGAATGCCAACAGTTCCTCCTGGGGCTGGCTGATCCCATGAAGCCCCCCCTAGTATTAACAGCCATCGGCCTTGGATTTTATATTTCTTTATTGATGTGATGATTTTGTATTTGTATTTTTAACTTTGTTTTTATTGTGAACCGCCCAGGGTCCCCCAATTGGGGGAGATGGGTGGTAATATAATAAATAAATAAATAAATAAATAAGGTGGGAGGGAAACTGACGAATTAGAGCAATGTTTCTCAACCTTGAGGACTTTAAGACGCGTGGACTTCAACTCCCAGAATTCCCCAGCCAGCATGGAACTCTGGGAGTTGAAGTCCACACGTCTTAAAGTCCCCAAGGTTGAGAAACACTGAATTAGAGCAAACCAGTCCATGCTCCAGGAAATAAAGCCAGACTGCTCACTTGAGGGAATGATATTAAAAGGAAAACTGAAGTACTTTGGCCACATAATGAGAAGACAGGATACCCTGGAGAAGATGCTGATGCTAGGGAAAGTGGAAGGCAAAAGGAAGAGGGGCCGACCAAGGGCAAGATGGGTGGATGATATTCTGGAGGTGACGGACTCGGACTCGACCGTGGTGGAGCTGGGGATGGTGACGACGGACAGGAAGCTCTGGCGTGGGCTGGTCCATGAAGTCACAAAGAGTCGGAAGCGACTGAACGAATAAACAACAAACCCAAACCATTAAAAACACTCCACTATTAAGAATTAATAAATGGTCTGCACCTAATCTTAAATTCTCCCATGCTATATATTTCTACAGATAAACTCTATTATTAATGCCACAATGTAGAATCTGTTTCTCCTAAAGAACAACAACATAGAAGAAAGACTGTTGTGTCTTTTTACATTGAGTATCAGCAAGGTGGTTCTGCTATAGACCACTGCCCTCTAATGGCTAAGATAACCTCCTTTTTTTGCAAAAATTACTTTAAAGTAAAATTTATTTACTACCTATGGTTAAAAACAAAAGCTTTTCTCCAAAGTTCCAGATGCAAGTTCATTTCTTCTCCAAGGTGATTTTGAGTTCCCCAAACCAGAGATGCCTAACTGTGTTGGGACTCTAACTTCCATTTGCCTAAACAGGTTGGCTGAGAATGATGGAGTCTGTAGTCCAGGCCCCAGGTAGGGGAGTCAGAATAGATGCTCTGTTCTTCAGAGACAGGGGTTTGAGTATGGATCAGGAGAGTTTCCTGAAGCTCAGGGCTGAGCAGAAGTTGCGACCTCAGAATCCAAATTTTATCCACATTTGATTCTACAAGTAGGTTCACCGTATTGATTGACTGATTGATGGCAAGCTAGGAGGTCCATGTTTGATTGACAAAATGAAACGATCTGGAATAGAGGCAGATTCTGGTGGATTATGGATATGGAGCCACAGAAAATGCTTTGGTCATTGCGATCAAAAGCATGAAAAAAATGTATCCCCATATCATCATCATCTAATCACCATCTTGCATCACCTTCGTCCATGCTGGCTGGGAGTTGATGCGGATTCAACCTTTTCATGAAGTTGGAAATATGAGATTTATAATCCAGCATGGCTAGGTGAGCCAGGCACAGGTTTTAAAATGAAGCATTTGGATCAATCATAGCTACTGTATCTGAGCTGCAAAAATCCAGCAGAGAGCTAGATGCCAGCAGAGAGATAGAGAGTGATGCCATCTAGTGGTCGGGACTTTTCCAGCTAATATTGCCTCGTTTCCTCCGCTTCTACGAGCCGCTGTTCGCTCTGCATACATTTCCCAGCATGCTTTGAGGCTGGAGGAGGAAGAAAAAAAGAGCGCCGGCCCGATAAGAACTACATTTCCCAGAGAGCCATTGGTTTCCAGGCCGGAAGTGAGTCTTTTCAGACTTGATTTGGGTTTCTTTTGGTTTAAATTCTGTGTTTTTAGCAAGAAGGCGGTGGGAAGATGTTGCAAATTAGTGCATGGGGCGTGAGTCTGTCGTTTCGGGGGACCCACAGGTTTTCTACAAGATTAAGAGGTGAGAGACATTTTAGTCCATTAACAGGATCTGCTTCGCTTGCAATATGATAAACCGAGAAAGCAAATGCATTTCGCCTGGTATTATTCCCAGGCTATGTTATTGCACGATTTGCTTGCTAATTTCTCAGAATTATACATGGGTAACTATTCACCCAATCTATTGAACCAAAATCAAACCTGTTTTAAAACCACCGTTCAGAGATAGCGCTCAGAGAGATGCATATTGTATATATATATATATATATTGAAAATGCAACAAAACAAAATCTAAATGCAAGCTAAGCCAAACGTTATCTAAATATGTGATGCTGAAATGCAGGCTGGAAAAATACAGCATTAGCAATCAACCAGCAGCAATGCACAAACCAATACTCTATAAGAAATATAGACATAGACACAGAAGGACAGCTGAATGCAATAATGCATGTTGGAACGTGTGAATTGGGTCATAGGCCCTTCATCCAGAACAGTGTTTCTTAAAGGGGGTCTGAGGACTCCTGGGGGTCCCCCAAGTCCATCTAAGGGTCTGCAAAATCAAAATTATTTGCCAGATACTGTTTTTTATTTGTTAAAAAAGGGGTTTTTTCGTGAAAAACATTTTATTTGTTAATATCTAATGGGTTTTAAATTGTTGTTTTTATACGATTCAGTAAATATTCTATGAATGCATCAGTTTTAATTTTTAATATGGTAAATATCAGTAAATATAACCCATACAAACAAAAGCTCTTTTGGGGTCCTCCATAATTTTTAAAAGTGGGAAGGGTCCCGAGAACAAAAATTTAAGAAACACTGATCCAGAAGAAGAGACACGTGTATGTTGGTGGAATCCACATTAATCCCATTAATCCCTCAAGTGGCTGCTTTGATTTTGGTTGAGAAGGTCCTAGGGATTCAGCTGCGGAATTCACATGGTCTAGTGTGGCCTTCCCCAACTTGCACCTCAGATCCCATAATTCCCAGCTGGCCTGCTTGTTGGCCTTACTGGCTGGGGATCATGGGCAATGGAAATCCAACACAGATGCAGAGTCCCAGGTTGGGAGAAGCTATCGTAATGGTTGGATTAGGAGTGAGAACTTTTTAAAAAACCACAAAGGTTCCCTTGAATCATGCTCAATTCGTGGACAGCACTTCTCCATGAAGAAATGATTTGCTGCTGCCTTCTTTCAGGAGAAGATGGCTTTTTTTGACTTTGCATCTAGCCTAGAGCGTTTGGATTTTCTGGTGGTCTCCCATCCAAGTACTAATCAGTCCAACCCAGCTTAGTCAAGAGCCAGGTTCCAATCTCCACCAAGTCACAAAGATCAGTAGCAAACTCTGAGCCTTAAAGAAGACACAGCTGCTTTCCAGAGCAAATATTCAAAAATATCTTTGAAGCAACCCTAATATTTGATACTTGTTTTTTTTAAAAAAAATGGGGAGGATGGTTTAGGGAGTATGTTCAGAGGCTTTCCATATACAGGGATTTGCTGTAAGTTGCAAAACTGAGGCACGTGCTCACCTATAAGGAAGTCTGTAAATGTAACAGGATTTCCTTCCAAGGAAAATGCATGTGACTCTTCCTCATTTACCTTAGAACAGTATTTCTCAATTTTAGTAACTTAAAGATGTGCGGACTTCCAACTCCCAGAATTCCCCGGCCGGCATGTTGAAGTTGAAGTCCACACAGCTTGAAGTCCACACATCTTAAAGTTACGAAGGTTGAGAAACCCTGCCTTAGATGGTGATCAGATGTTATTTGACATAAGCTGACAACTCAATCATATCATGCTTCTCAGGTTTTGCTGCTTCTGCCTCAGCGCAGTCATACGACATGAGAAGAGTCGAAATAACTCCGCTGGAGCAAAGAAAACTTACCTTTGACACCCATCGTCTTGTGCGAGATCTAGAGGCCCATGGTGAGCAAAAGTCTCCGGTGAAAAGTGTCTGAGAGAGCTTTCCTCCATGCAAATTCCACCTGTGGACATCTCTGAGTTCTGAGCACTGGCTTATTGGTGGGGTCCTTCAGTGGTTGGCATCAGCCCTCCAAAATGTCCGTCCTTCTTCTTGCTTAAGAAGGAATGTCACTACTGTACAGCTTTCTTGTCAGTATCATGGACTTGGTTTCCCATTGCCTTCTTCTGGAATATGTCTATGAAGGTTCTCAGTCATCCAGGTGGAACAGTCTGTGGCTTGAATCATGTCAACTGGATTTCTATTTTCTCAGTGGAAACGTTTCGCTCCTTATCCAAGGAGCTTCTTCAGTCTGAGTAAAGTTAGTAAGGGAATCCTTAAATATGTTTCTAGGGTGGCTGTGTGACCTTGCACCTGGGGCTAGGTCATGGTTATTTGAGATGTTTATTTCTAAGTCCCTTTATCATCTAAAGGAGGATCGTTAAGATTACCCTGCTGCTGTTGAGCTTGCGAAATGGTCTTAATCTTCCTAGGCACAGAAGACAAAGCAGGGAGGAAGATAGGGGAAAGGTTGTGCCTGAGGCCCCCACCTCTATTCAAGGAAGGATTTTCCAAGTTGGCATGAATGGATTCCTTGACCCCTCTCTCAAACCACCTATCTTCTCTGTCTAAAATGTGAACATTAATGTCCTCAAACGAGTGTCCTTTTTCCTTTAGATGAAGATAAACTGCTGACTCTGGTCCTGTGGTGTTACTTCTCCTGTGTTGGGCCATCCTCCTGTAAACAGGAGGTTGGATAAAGGGACTTAGAAACAAACATCTCAAAAATAACCATGACCTAGCCCCATGATTCAAGCCACAGACTTCTTCTGGAATGTTTCTCAACTTTCCTGTCTAACCTACCCGCCTAGGATTCCATGGTTGTTCCTCATCCAAGTACTAACTAGTCCTGACCCTGCTTAGCTTCCAAGCCCAAACAAGGTCACTGAGGTACTGCCCCCCACTCCCTTACATCCCTGAATATGGTGTTGATAGCAAATAGCATAAAACATTTTGGATTATGAGAAGGATAAGAAAAAAATGGAGCTCTGCTTCTCAGTTGGCTAACCCTAACTGTGAATTCACCAGAATGTTATGTACTTTGTGTACTCAACAGGATTTGCAAAAGAACAGGCTGAAACCGTTGTCTCAGCATTAATGAGCTTGTCGATGGTCAGCCTGGACACTGTCTACAAGGATATGGTAACCCAAGCCCAACAGGTAACAAATGGTTGGTTCTTGCATGTGTCCCCTTTTACAGGCATTAGTAATCTTGACATAATCTTCCAATGGTCTTCATAATTCTTTAGGCAACGCATAGCTTAAGCACAGACCGGTTCTCCCAGCTTGAAACCAGTTGCATGAAACATGTTGCAGGGATATTTTTTGACCTTTTAGATTTTCTGCCTTTTTTCCAGGAATTTAGGGTTGTTAATATGGAGATCTCCCTTTCCTATAAAAACATGTCTACAGTACAACTGAAATTGCATAACAATTAAAAATAAGCACCCCCCCTCCGTAAATTACAGATAAAATCATGAACCAAGCAACCAGAAAGCAGTATAAATAAATTTAAAATGCAATAACCCAGCGTTTCATAATATCATAAAATAACTATATAAATTGGTCATGCCACACTGAGGTTGGAAACCCAATTGGTCTTGACATATGTGCCTTCAGAAAGGGTGGGCATGCATGTATATGTATATGTGTGTATATAATGTATAGATACTATGTATGAAGTTTGCCACTCAGCTTCCCCAAAATGTTCAATCGGATGTGTTGTCCTTACCCAGAGCACTGTTGTTACAGATTCCCATCTCATAAATTAAACGTTCTGCCAGAAAACAAGGAATATTTAAGAAGCCTTGAGAGTTGTGTGGGTATATGTGTATTTTTATTTTTCTTAGGAAATAACTTTGCAACAGATAATGGCTCAACTGGATTCCATTCGGAAGGACATGGTCATTCTTGAGAAGAGCGAATTTGCTAATTTGAGAGCAGAAAATGAGGTATTATCCCAAGAAATGCCCTAAGCTGTATTTGTTTAGCTTACGATGGTTCTCTGCAAAATTGACATTTTCAGATTTCATCCACTATGTGCAATGTTTCAGGTTCAGTCCCAAACAGGAGCTTGTGGTGGTGTGAATGGTATGGCTGGATACAGCCCTTTAAAGCAGCTGCATCATTGTCCAGAGATGTCAGGGCAGCTGCAAAATTTAACATACATTTTGCTTTATTTGTTGATGGATTGATTGATTGATTGATTGATTGATTGGATTTATATTACTGCCCATCTTCTCCACAAGGAGAACTCTGGGCAGTTCACAACCAAACCATCATTAAAATACAAAGCGGTCCTAAAACAAATACACAAAATATAAAATATCATTAATATTCTTAGACAATATAAATAGAATAATATGAAATAAAATCAAGATGGCTACAGTTCTTCTCAAATTCTGAGCATAAGGGCCACTCTCCATCCATGCTAGGGTGCTAGCCATCCCCAAGAATGACTATTTCCCCTCCCGTCCCAGGCTTGGTGGCAAAACCAGGTTTTCAGTTTCTTTCTGAAGTCCAGGAGTGCTTTATAGCTTCTATACGCTAACAGCTGTTTCTCTACTTTCTTCCTCTCTTCCTTAGAAAATGAAAATTGAATTGGATCAAGTTAAACAGCAACTAATGGTAAGTAGACCAAGATCAGTCAAACCATTAGGTTTGAGGACAGACCTAAACGTGCTTTTAAAAATAGTTGCGGAAAACCTTTTCATCCAAGAAAATCTTGTCCTCTTGGTTTTGTGCAGGGCTGCAGAAATGGAGCCCACACACTGCCTGTGACGACCTCAGAAAACCTTGGGCACGGCCCCCACCCAGCTCCATTGCATTCTGCCACATGCTGCAACAGTGCAGAGTAAATAATGCCTTAATAAAGACTGCCAACCACAACTGTGCAACAGCAGGAAAGCGGAGAAGGGCATCTCAAACTAGCTGCTGGAGTCGGGTTTAAAATAGCAAGCGGGGATCTCCAAAGAGAAATAGAATTTTCAGGCAGACTTGAAAGGGAGGAAAAGGGTATTCTGTTTTCTCCTTCCTAAAACTGGGATGGGTGTTGTTTTTCTTTCCTTTTTTAAAGAATGAAACTAATCAGATCAGAGCAGAAAACAAGCTGGACATCAACTTGGAGAGAAGCAGAGTGACAGATGTGGTGAGTAGTTTTCTACTGTCTTTTTTCTCTCTGCTTTCTGACCTGACTACAGGTAGTCCTCGCTTAACGACCACAGTTGGGACCAGAATTTGTGTCGCTAAGCAATGTGGTCATTAAGCGAATCCAACCCAATTTTATGACATTTTTTGTGGTGGTCATTAAGCGAATCACCGTGGTCGTTAAGTGAGCCATGTGGTCATTAAGCGAATCACGCGGTTCCCCACTGATTTTGCTTGCCAGAAGCCAGCTGGGAAGATCGAAAATGGCGATCACGTGACGGTAGTAAATGCAAACCGGTTGCCAAGCGCCCAAATCACAATCTCATAACTGCTTTGCAATTGGTTGGAAATTTTTTTTTCCCCTTTTCTCTTACAAACTGTTTGAAACTGTTTCCCTATCTTTGATTATTGGAGAAACTAGTTGGGACTTTGCTGGTAATTTTCCACCCGACAGACCAGCTGACTATTTATTTCCTGAGAAACTGTTTGTTTTGGTTAAGCAGCTTGCAGCCTGAAGAACAAAAGCACAGTGAAACGTTTGTATTTTCTCTTTTTTCTCTTTCTACTTTTTTCAGAGTGGATTCTGTCTCATTTGGAATTCATATTTTATTTTTCCTTTTATAAACTGTTTGAAATACTGTTCTCACCCTTACTTTGGATTATTGGAATTTTTCTTCTTTTATTTTAAAAACTTTTTACTTAATAGACCTTGCTGGTAGTTTTCCACGAACAGATCAGCTGACTATTCATTCCATGAGAAATGGTTTGTTTTGACTAGAACGGCCGTTGTTGCAGCTTGAAGGACAAAGAAGAAGAATGGCTTTTTTAACAGCAATTCAAGAATTTAAAAAAGAATTTAGTGAATCTCTTTCAGAAATTAAGAAATCACTGGAACTATTGTCTGTAGCTTGAATCATGTCAACTGGATTTCTATTTTCTTAATGGAAACGTTTCGCTCCTTATCCAAGGGGCTTCTTCAGTCTGAGCAAAGTTGGTAAGGGAATCCTAAATATGTTCCTAGGTGACCTTACACCTGGGGCTAGGTCATGGTTATATTGAGATGTAATTTTTAAGTCCTTTTATCATCTAATGGAGGGTCGTTAAAAACACCATGCTGCTGTTGAGCTTCTGAAATGGTCTTAATCTTCCTAGGCACAGAAGACAACACGGGGAGGAAGATGGGGGAGAGTTTGTGCCTGAGGCCCCCACCTCTATTCAAGGAAGGATTTTCCAAGTTGGCATAAATGGATTCCTTGACCCCTCTCTCAAACCACCTATCTTCTCTGTCTAAAATGTGAACATTAATGTCCTCAAATGAGTGTCCTTTTTCTTTTAGATGAAGATAAACTGCTGACTCTGGTCCTGTGGTGTTATTTCTCCTGTGTTGTGCCATCCTCCTGTACATAGGTTGTTTGGTTTCTCCAATGTAGAGTTCAGAGCACTCCTCACTGCACTGGATTGCATAAACTACATTGCTTTTCTTATGTTTTGGAGTTTGATCTTTGGGGTGTACAAGCCTCTGTCTCAGTGTGTTGGTGGGTTTGAAATATACAGGTATGTGGTGTTTGCCAAATATCCGTTTTATCTTTTCAGACACGCCAGCCATGTAGGGAATGACCAGGTTCTTTCGTTTACTCTGAGTCTCAGCCCTATCTGTCGCTGTTTTAGGTCTGGTAGATTTAGATTTGGTGAAGGCCCAATTTGGATATCCACAGGCCTTCAGGGCTGTTCTCAGGTGCTGATTTTCATTCTTTTTGGAATCCATGGAGGTGGGGATGGTTTCTGCTCTGTGTGACAATGTCCTGATGACTCCTAGTTTGTGCTGCAGTGGATGGTGGGAGTCAAACATCAGATATTGATCTGTGTGTGTGGGTTTCCTGTAGATCCCTATTTCTAGCTTGCCACCGGTCCCAATGAGGACTTCACAGTCTAGGAATGCCAGTCTGTTGTCCTTGGTGTCTTCTCTGGTGAAGCTAATGTTGGCATCTATAGTGTTTATATGGTCCGTGAAGGCCTGTACTTCCTGGGCCTTGATTTTGACCCAGGTGTCATCCACATACCTAAACCAGTGGGTGGGCACCGTTCCCTGGAATGTGTTGAGTGCTTTCTTCTCCACTTCTTCCATGTATAAATTGGCCACAATGGGTGACACAGGAGAACCCATGGCACAGCCGTGTTTTTGTCTGTAAAAGTCACCTCTGTATGTGAAATAAGTGGTGTTAAGACACAGGTCCAGAAGATGGCAGATCTGGTTTGGGTTGAGATGGCTTCTCCTTTCCAGGGTGCTGTCTTCTTCTAGTCTCTTCCTGACAGCGGATAGAGCATGAGTGGTGGGGATGCTGGTGAAAAGGGAGGACACATCAAAGGAGACCATAGTTTCATCTGTATCCAGTTTCAGGATCTTTGCTTTGGAAACAAATTCTTCCGAATTATGGATGTGGTGTTCAGAGTGTCCAACTAGAGGTGCTAGTATGGTAGAGAGGTGTTTGGCAATGTTGTATGTTACCGAATTGATGCTGCTGACTATGGGTCGGAGGGGTGTTCCTTCCTTGTGGATCTTAGGAAGTCCGTAGATGCAGGGGATGGCTTCTCCAGGATACAGACGGTGGTAGGTAATCCTATCGATGGAGCCATCATGTTCCAATTGTTTCAAACTGTCTATTGCCTTTTTCTTGTAATTGTTGGTGGGGTCTCTTTTCAGTTTTTCATATGTATGGTGATCCTCCAAAAGTGAGGTAATTTTATTGTGGTAGTCTGCAGTGTTTAGAACCACTGTACATCTTCCTTTGTCAGCAGGTAAAATGGTGATGGTTTCATCTTTGCTGAGGGCTGTCAGGGCTCTCCTCTCTTGGACGGTAAGGTTGGGGGGAGGAGGTTGAGCACTGGACAGAGCTGCAGATATTTTAAGCCGGAGTTGTTCTGCTTCTTCAAAAGGTAGGTGGTTGTTGTGGATGGCAGATTCTGTGGCTGTAATGAGCTCCACAACCGGAACTTGCTTGGGAGTGATGGCAAAATTAAGACCTTTGGCTAGGACATCTCTCTCTGGTTGGGTAAGTTCTCTGTCTGAGAGATTTTTCACCAACCAGAGAGAGATGTCCTAGCCAAAGGTCTTAATTTTGCCATCACTCCCAAGCAAGTTCCGGTTGTGGAGCTCATTACAGCCACAGAATCTGCCATCCACAACAACCACCTACCTTTTGAAGAAGCAGAACAACTCCGGCTTAAAATATCTGCAGCTCTGTCCAGTGCTCAACCTCCTCCCCCCAACCTTACCGTCCAAGAGAGGAGAGCCCTGACAGCCCTCAGCAAAGATGAAACCATCACCATTTTACCTGCTGACAAAGGAAGATGTACAGTGGTTCTAAACACTGCAGACTACCACAATAAAATTACCTCACTTTTGGAGGATCACCATACATATGAAAAACTGAAAAGAGACCCCACCAACAATTACAAGAAAAAGGCAATAGACAGTTTGAAACAATTGGAACATGATGGCTCCATCGATAGGATTACCTACCACCGTCTGTATCCTGGAGAAGCCATCCCCTGCATCTACGGACTTCCTAAGATCCACAAGGAAGGAACACCCCTCCGACCCATAGTCAGCAGCATCAATTCGGTAACATACAACATTGCCAAACACCTCTCTACCATACTAGCACCTCTAGTTGGACACTCTGAACACCACATCCATAATTCGGAAGAATTTGTTTCCAAAGCAAAGATCCTGAAACTGGATACAGATGAAACTATGGTCTCCTTTGATGTGTCCTCCCTTTTCACCAGCATCCCCACCACTCATGCTCTATCCGCTGTCAGGAAGAGACTAGAAGAGGACAGCACCCTGGAAAGGAGAAGCCATCTCAACCCAAACCAGATCTGCCATCTTCTGGACCTGTGTCTTAACACCACTTATTTCACATACAGAGGTGACTTTTACAGACAAAAACACGGCTGTGCCATGGGTTCTCCTGTGTCACCCATTGTGGCCAATTTATACATGGAAGAAGTGGAGAAGAAAGCACTCAACACATTCCAGGGAACGGTGCCCACCCACTGGTTTAGGTATGTGGATGACACCTGGGTCAAAATCAAGGCCCAGGAAGTACAGGCCTTCACGGACCATATAAACACTATAGATGCCAACATTAGCTTCACCAGAGAAGACACCAAGGACAACAGACTGGCATTCCTAGACTGTGAAGTCCTCATTGGGACCGGTGGCAAGCTAGAAATAGGGATCTACAGGAAACCCACACACACAGATCAATATCTGATGTTTGACTCCCACCATCCACTGCAGCACAAACTAGGAGTCATCAGGACATTGTCACACAGAGCAGAAACCATCCCCACCTCCATGGATTCCAAAAAGAATGAAAATCAGCACCTGAGAACAGCCCTGAAGGCCTGTGGATATCCAAATTGGGCCTTCACCAAATCTAAATCTACCAGACCTAAAACAGCGACAGATAGGGCTGAGACTCAGAGTAAACGAAAGAACCTGGTCATTCCCTACATGGCTGGCGTGTCTGAAAAGATAAAACGGATATTTGGCAAACACCACATACCTGTATATTTCAAACCCACCAACACACTGAGACAGAGGCTTGTACACCCCAAAGATCAAACTCCAAAACATAAGAAAAGCAATGTAGTTTATGCAATCCAGTGCAGTGAGGAGTGCTCTGAACTCTACATTGGAGAAACCAAACAACCTATGTACAGGAGGATGGCACAACACAGGAGAAATAACACCACAGGACCAGAGTCAGCAGTTTATCTTCATCTAAAAGAAAAAGGACACTCATTTGAGGACATTAATGTTCACATTTTAGACAGAGAAGATAGGTGGTTTGAGAGAGGGGTCAAGGAATCCATTTATGCCAACTTGGAAAATCCTTCCTTGAATAGAGGTGGGGGCCTCAGGCACAAACTCTCCCCCATCTTCCTCCCCGTGTTGTCTTCTGTGCCTAGGAAGATTAAGACCATTTCAGAAGCTCAACAGCAGCATGGTGTTTTTAACGACCCTCCATTAGATGATAAAAGGACTTAAAAATTACATCTCAATATAACCATGACCTAGCCCCAGGTGTAAGGTCACACAGCTACCTAGGAACATATTTAGGATTCCCTTACCAACTTTGCTCAGACTGAAGAAGCCCCTTGGATAAGGAGCGAAACGTTTCCATTAAGAAAATAGAAATCCAGTTGACATGATTCAAGCTACAGACAATTCCACCTGGATGACTGAGAACCTTCATAGACACACTGGAACTATTATTGATAGTTTTGCAAGGCCAGGAACAAAAGGAACAAAAGATAGAACTAGAAGCAGAAAAAAAAATTCGATATAGAAGAGAAACAGGAGAAGGGAATTTTAAACACATTAGTTCAGAAAAACATTCTGACACTCTTCAAACAGGTTATACATTATAATTTTGGTATAAACACATTATGGCAGTGGAGACAGGGAGAAAATCTGAGCATGCAATTGGATAGATATTGTGAAATATGGGGAAAGGCTGAGAAAATCATTCTGATATTCTACACGAGACACAGAACAAAACAGGCTGCATATTGTGATTTTGGCATAACCTGAATAGAAGATTTAGTGTGATGTGGGAAATAAGGTGAATGGAACCATGGATTTTGATTGGACACAGAGTATGTAAATGTATTAAATAAATCAAGTTTCAACTAGTAATATAATTGTTGGGAATATTAAATGCTAAAAATTGACATGAGAAACTGTATGGATATATAAAAATGTGATATTCTAATTGTAAGATATAAGATTATAAAATTAGTGATATAAATATAAGTTGATGTTATAGATTATGTGAAAATTAGAATTTTTTTTCTTATGGAGATACAGGAATGAGAAGTATATCACTAGGATGGGATGTTGAGTTGGAATTAGAATTAATGCTATTATAGGATGACTTATTTTATAATTACTATTATGAATATTATTGAGAATTGTTGTTAGGTTATGTATTAGTGGAATAGGTAGCTATAAAAATTTGTTAATTAGGTAAATATGTAGGAAGATGTAGAATATGGTATAATTGTAGCCTAAATATAAATTATGTTTAAAGTAGTGTTATTTCTAGGGATATATATGAACAGAATATATTTCATTTTATTAGAATTAAAGTAAGGCCTTTCCCTGTTATATATATGATTTAAGATTAATTGGACTTTATTAAGGATATAAATATAGATGAAAAATGGAAAGAGTGAACAAAAAATATTAAATTGATGCAGCCAAGAATACTTAAACTGACATTATTTCAAAGGGTGGAAACCACAAATGGACTATTGGAGAATTGCAAGAAAGGAGAAATTTATATGAAGACCAGAAGATTGGATTATAGAAATTGAAGTGTATATGACAAAGAAAAGTTCCTGTGTATTGTATGAAAGACTAACATTTAAAGCAAATTATTGTACTTAACCAAAGATAGATTGGAGGCCATCTTTATATTTCTTTTCTTTATTATTTTTTCTGACTATACTTTTCTTTCACTTTTTTCTTACTTTGTATTTTCATTTTTATTTCTTGTTCTAACTTTTAATATGTATTTCAAAATTCAATAAAATTTATATAAAAAAACAATCTCATAACTGCGGGGATGCTGCGGTGGTTGTAAGTGCAAGGACCAGTTGTAAGTCTTTTTTTTAAGCACCGCCATAAGTCTGAAAGGTCGTTAAGCAAGGACTACCTGTATGTATTCCTGCTTTTTTTAATTCTTTTTTTTCGTGTCTCCTTTTTTAATTCTCCAGTTCACAGATCAGGAAAGAAAGCTCATGGAAGCCTCAACAGAATTCCATAAAAAAGTAAGTGTTTGAACCAGGACCAGTTTCTAGATCTTTGGTTTGAATTGCATCTGCTGATTTGCAGGCAACATGGGGGTGGGTGGGGGTAGTTCAGATCTCCGATGCTCACCTACCAGCTCCCTATCCCTGCAGGCCTTCCAGTTTGGTGGACTCCAATTCCCAGAATTCTCTTCAATTGCCATGCCAGCTGCAATTCTGTGAATAAAAGTCCACAATCTAAAGCATGCCAGAAAAAGCTGTTTAATTTTAATAAATAAAGCCGGCTGGGTGACTTTGGGCCAGACACTCTCTCTCAGCCCAACTCACCTCACAGGGTTGTTGTGGGGAAAATAGGAGGAGGAAAGAGTATTAGGTATGTTCCCTGCCTTGAGTTATTTATAAAAATAATAAAAGCGCTATCTGTCTGTCTGTCTGTCTGTCTGTCTATCTTTCCATCTATTTATCTATCTTTCCTTCCTTCCTTCCTTCCTTCCTTCCTTCCTTCCTTCCTTCCTTCCTTCCTTCCTTCCTTCCTTCGTATTATTCCAAGGTATTCCTTGGTATTATGCCCTGGCATGGGAGGGAGGAAACGATAGTTCCTCATGGGGGTAGTTAATCCCTTAATTTTATAATACCCTTCTTTTATTAATATTGTCTCCCACTTGGATTTTATAACCATTTATTAATTGTATAAACTGTTGGTTTTATATTTCATATTTTATATTTCTATTTAATCTATTTTATTTTAAACCACCCAGAGTTCCCCGTTGGGGGAGATGGGCGGTTATATAAATTAAATAAATAAATAAATATTCTTCTGATTTCCTCCTTTTTCCCCCCTTTTTAATTATTAGAGGAAGCACTGGGGCCAGATTTCTACAGTCTGGGTACATTCCAGATGGGTGGACTTCAATTCCCAGAATTCTCTGCAGTGGCCTAATGGCTTAAGAATTCTGGGAGTTGAAGTTCACTCATCTGGGGGTGCCTTGATTGGGGAAGGTTGTTTCAGGCCCCCAAGTGAGCTTCCTGGAAGCAAAGTTACATGCCCTATTGAGGTTCCTGAAATTATTTTCTTTTTATTAAAGAAGGAGAGAGAGCATAATTTGGATGTGAGTTGCAGTCTAGAGCGCAGGTGGAGCAGATTTCTCTCCTTTTCTCTCTCCCTGGTATTCACCCCAAGCTCATCTTGGCCAATGAAAACAAAAGCAATGACATTGCAAGCCCCATAATACTTCTAGGTTTGCGCAGTGCAATAGATCAGAATATGTTTTCTTCGATTTTGGCCTAGCATTAGGTGTGAGTCCAGCTTTTGTAATTTGTAAAGAAAGATTACATACGCTCAACAAGATACATGAATCAGGCCATTTGGAATTGTTTGAGAAACCATGGTTAAGAAAACTATGTTTGACCATAATATATAAATCAAGCATTTGCCCTTACAACTTAGAGTAAAGGAAAGACAGCAACTGATTTTATATGCCTTACAAAGACATAATTCTTGTAGAATATTTGACTTTGGCAGAAGTAAAAGAGAAGAACATCAGGGTGCCACAAGATGGGTATTTTGTACCGCCAAAGGTGATTTTTGGAAGCATTATCTAATACATGCATTAGTGTTTTGCATTTTGGTTTCTATTATTTACTCTCAAGCCCACTTTTTTTGGAATGAATAATAGGAGATATATATTTTAAATTAATTGAAAGATAAATCTCCCTCAAGTCAAGGTTGGCTTCTGGTGAATCAAAGGACCCATCCAGGTTTTCTGGCCAAAAATATGGAAATGGTTCACCATTTGCCATCTTCTAGGACAGAGCTTTCCAAACTGTGTCGCGACACAAAAGTGTGTCGCCACACACAGCGTGGTGTGTCGCCACACCACCCGGAAGCGGCGCGTGCGTGGCGGCGGCACGGTATCAGTGTTTCCGCATTTTAGCGGAGGCTGCCGCCATGCACGCGCACGCCCCCCCACGCCGCACATGCGCACCGCCGCACACACACCCGCGCCGCCACCGTGCACGCGCACGCCACCGCCGTGCGCGCCACCGCGCCGCCACCGCCGCTGGTGTGTCACCAGCAGCGGCACTTTGGAAAGCCCTGTTCTAGGATGTGTTTTCAATTTTCTAGTCTCGTCTAGTCTAGTCTCCAACCCTAGGATTTCCTAGTGATCTCTTACCCCTATATTAACCTGGTCTGGCCTTGCTTAGCTTTTCTGAGATCAGCCAAGTCCTTCCATCTGCTATGATTTTAACTAATAAGGAATGCTGTTTTTTTAAAGACATTTCCAGGGTAGTTTAAAAACCTGTGTACATTTGTAATAGGCAGCAACATGGGAGAAGGAAATGCACATTTTAAAATAACCTGAGAGAACAGATTTACCTTTGCCTGGTATCCAAAGAATATTGATACCACGTCAAGCCACGTGGAGAAAATTGCCTGTCTCTGCTAACTGCTCTGCTCATCTTGGTGCAAAATGATGCCTTGTGTCCTTCTAGGATTCAAGCACCAACAGTTCCGTTACGGAAGTGAGCAATAAAATTGATGCTGAAATTGCAGCTCTCAAAACACTCATGGAGTCGAATAAACTGGAAACCATCCGTTATTTGGCAGGTATGTGCCTGGTGCATTAAAATCCAGCTTGCAAAGTAGAATGCTTAGCAGTTGAAACTGGTCGTTGCTGAATGATTTCAGCCTCTTCATACTGTTCCCCACCCGTCTTCTGCTTTCTTTTACTTCAATAATTAGTGGTGTCTACTGTCCCCAGTAGATGAGCACCGGCCCCTAGAGTCGGACACGACTGCACAAATGTGCGGGGGGAACCTTTACCTTTTACCTTTTACTGTCCCCAGCAAGGCAAGAGAAAAAGAGAGAGATTTGCTTTCCCAAATATTGGGGTTCCAACCACACTGTGATATACCTCTCCTTTGCAGGGCTAGTACCATTTGGGTACTTAAGCAGTGGCAGTAGTACCCAGAACCTTGAGAATGGAAAGGATGGCTACTTCGCTTCCATGTTTTATCCTGGCACCATTAATCAAAGACAATGTGATGCGAATATCAAAAGCAAGGAAGGGGCCTTACAGAAATATAAAAGGCCAGGCTGGTTCAGAGGTGAACTATTAGGATAAGGAGATTAGGAAACAAGTCTCTACAATTGGGTGTATTTAGCTTACAAAAGGGAAGCGCAAGGGGAGACATGATGGCATCTTTGAACATCTACTAGGCTGTCTTGTAGAAGAATGGGTGGGCCTGTTCTCTCCTGAGACTGAGTGGAGAGGAAGCAGATTCAGGCCAAGTGTTGGAAGGAACCTATAAAAGCTATTAAGCAGTGTGAACATCTGCCTAAATCAGTGTAGAGAAATGCAGAAATATTGGCTGGGCTGGCTGCTTGCTCTGGGCTAAGCAAGCTTTGTCCCAAATGCTACATTAGGTGCACCATGGCATTGTGCACATGAGTTATTTGCAAATCCACTTTTGGGTGGTGCTGTAATGTTTCAGCAAGTGGTTCAGCAGACTGTCCAGCCGTCTCTACGATCAAAGGCAAGATTCTCTGCCTCTCCAAATAGAGCGTTGCAGATTTTCAAGATTGATGGTAGGCCTGGTCAGGAAAGAGACACCACAAGAATACTAGAACTCTGTTTTAGTGACGTAGAGTGTATTAACAGAATCTGGAAAGCCTGTCAGCATTTCCCCCTCCCTTCCTGTTATACAAAGAGAGTCAATTTTCTTTCTCACACATGTTTTCCTGGACTAAGCTCATGTGTTGCCAACAGTCTCTGCGTAACTTCTCCAAGGTCATCTCTGTGGTCTTCTGCAAACAGTGGAATTCCCCTGGCTGGAGTTCTTCAGGGCAGTTGGTTGACCATTTGTTGGGAATGGCGTACTGGACTCTTGTCCTGAGCAGGGGGTTGCACTAGATGACCCATAAGATCCTTTCCAATTTGTACATTTTTAATGCAGGGTCCTCTAAACATCTCTAACAGATGACCATCCAGCCTCTGTTTGAAGACCCCAGTGAAGATCTTTAGTTGCTATCAAAGGGGGAGGTCATATTGCATGAAACTCTTTCACCCAAATAGATTCACTATTTTTTTTTTCTTTTAATTTCAGCCTCTGTTTTCACTTGCCTTGCCATTGCTTTGGGATTTTATCGATTTTGGAAATAAGAACCCCGCCAATGGAAAAGACAGCAAAAACACTCCTAGTTTGACACCTACAACATATCTGAGATAACGTCCTCTGGCTGATCCTTTCAGCGCTCTTCTGTCAACCATGATCCTTTTTTATCCTACATTGCTATGGACAGAACAGCTCAAACAATTTGTCCTCAGTTGAAGAGTTGTGGAGACTGATATACTGGAGCCCAAGAGATCTATAGAGCTTGAAAACCTAGAAAAGGGAGGTAAAGGTGTATTGGATGATTCAAAAGCTGCAACCAGTTGTCGTGTCATGTACAGGCAGCTGGTTTTCTCTTCTCCAGCCTGGTGGTCTTGGCCATCATCCTCTGGATTGAATCTCCTTGCTGTCCATTCCAGCTGAGTTGGGACTGTAGCTTTGAGAATTCAGATTGGCTAACAAGTTGCACAGTTGCACTCCCAACATATCTGGAAGGTCCCAATAGCAGAATGCTGGTCTCCATGCACAGATGTGGTTCAGAGCTTAATGGTGCTGATGGAGAGATTTCTCCCCATCCCCATCCCATCAGGTACTCCATTGCCCTCATGCGTAACACCACTGGAGATCATGTCCCACTTGGGATGAGAAAACCAGCCAGCAGAGAATGTTCAAACAAGGGATTCTACTTGATGTCTAAGATGACTGACTGTATTGCAAATATTTCTGTGCCACACATAATGCTGCTTATATTGTGGCCCTTTCTAGACTGGTATTCTCAGGACTTCATGGCAGCAACTCTGTCCCTGTGTTCCTCAACCTGGGCAGCTTCCAAATGCATGGACTTCATCTCCCAGAATTCCCTAACTACCATGGCCATTGCTGGGAATTCTGGGAACAGAGCGGCATGCATCTGGAGAATTAGTAGTTTTAGGAAAGGCTGGTCTAGGATATTCTAACTAACCCGGGGACCTTTTGAGGAAAAGTATGTGCTTTATTACTAAATCCTGGCCTTTTTCAGTTAAGCAAAAAAGTGCCTTCTCTAATGTGGCTTAGCACTGTAATGAAGGAGGAATGCCAGACCAATTTCAGACTTCGCAGTCAAACTCTCTTCCATGGTGATCCCGTGGAAGTTACTCTGAGTGTATTTGTTAACCTGTGGTGTTCTTGCTAGATTACTCTTCTTCTCGGTTCAAGAATTGATTGGATTCGCCTTAGCCCAGTGGCTCTTTTGGAGAAGCCATACAGCTGCCAGTATAACTTGGTTGGGTTTCACACCCTGACCCGCTTACAGACTAACATGGCACTCTGGCTTGTTAGCCATATTTTATTGAATAAGCCTTGATTAACTGGGTTCACACAGCACACTAAATCATAAAACTATGGTTTATAAACTGCAGTCGCTGGTAGTCTGATTTGCACAACTTTTGCTGATTCAAGGACCATGCTAAATTTCCTGGCAGCCATCGACACACTCCAAAAGGGACTGGACACTAGGCCTGAAATGGGTGCCTTAGGCATGTACATAGTTAACGCCCCCCAAAAGGCAGAAAAGTTCCAAAGTTTTGGCTCCGTCACGGGGGGAATCAAAAAAAGTCTGCTAACGGCTGCATTTTTGACACCCCTTTCTCCCAACAGTAAATAAGCCACATGGAGGTTGAGTTTGCACAACATTATAGAACCGGACTAGTTAAAGCAATTAGTGTTTACTTAAGATGGTGTGCCCATATTATAGTGCAACCATCTCCACAATTGACAAGGGCTGGTTTTCCATACCATGCAGAGGGCAATATACAGTACCTATCACCGCCTAGTAAAGCAGGTGGTGTGAACCTGGGCCCTGAATATAGAGCCTTAATAGGATACCATGTTTTATACAACTTGCTTCTGATCTAATCCGCTCCAGATCTTTGGGACTTTCCCAATTAGCCTATCCAGAATATTGGGGTATCATGTTGGGAAGACAGTTTTAGAAGGTTTGGGGTAAAGGGGGGGGGAAGGAAGGATCTTTTACTGAAGATGCCCTTTAAAATGCCACATGAATTCATGGGAACGTTAAAGCTGCCTCTCCAGATGCAGAAGGCTGTACTTCCTGCATTTTCTCTTGTAGTGTCTGTAAAATGCAGCGTGCTTAAAGCTGCCAGATTTTTTCCTTTGTAGACTTAAGTAGGCATCCCCAGCTGACTAACTTCCCCAGTCCCCCCAAATATGTGTATCATGCAGAACTTTAATAAAAATGCAATATTGTGTATTGTACTTCTATAAAGCAGCCTTACCTCATGTGTATGAAGGTTCTCAGTCATCCAGGTGGAATTGTCTGTAGCTTGAATCATGTCAACTAGATTTCTATTTTCTCAGTGGAAACGTTTCGCTCCTTATCCAAGGAGCTTCTTCAGTCTGAGCAAAGTTGGTAAGGGAATCCTAAATATGTTTCTAGGTAGCTGTGTGACCTTACACCTGGGGTCATGGTTATATTGAGATGTTATTTTAAGTCCTATCTCTTTAGATAATAAAAGGACTTAAAATAACATCTCAATATAACCATGACCCCAGGTGTAAGGTCACACAGCTACCTAGAAACATATTTAGGATTCCCTTACCAACTTTGCTCAGACTGAAGAAGCTCCTTGGATAAGGAGCGAAACGTTTCCACTGAGAAAATAGAAATCCAGTTGACATGATTCAAGCTACAGCCTTACCTCATCTTGTGCTTTCCAGATGTTGGAGAAATAATTGAATTTTTAGTTTGACATGTTGTAGGAAGGTGAGTGGCCCCAAAGCACAAGGAGCTGGACTTCTTCAGAATTCCTGCTGCTGAATTTTTCAAACAAATGTTTTGAGGGAATGCCTCTGTTTTAATATTATTAGGGTTCTGGTGCCCCCTAGGGTTCACCTCTGGATTTTCAGCTGGGCTACAATTATGCCAGAATTGCTCAGGTCGCTTCCTACACTTGGTCTGTGACCCAACAGACCTCATTTCACCAGGATTGCCTTCAACCATTGTTTCTTTGAATTCTTGTAAGCCCCTGCTTGTGTCATCAATGATAGCATTTAGTCACCTTGTCTTCTGTGCATAAGGACGTGCCAGCTGGGTGACCCTGAGCCAATTACATTCTCTCAGCCCTAGGAAGGAGCCAATGGCAAACCAGGAGTCTGTGAGTTCTAGTCCCGCCTTAGGCATGAAAGCCGGCTGTGAGACCTTGGGCCAGTCCCTGTCTCTCAGCCCTAGGAAGGAGCCAATGGCAAACCAGGAGAAAGAGAGTTCTAGTCCCGCCTTAGGCATGAAAGCCAGCTGGGTGACCTTGGGCCAGTCACACTCTCAGCCCTAGGAAGGAGCCAATGGCAAACCAGGAGAAAGAGAGTTCTAGTCCCGCCTTAGGCATGAAAGCCAGCTGGGTGACCTTGGGCCAGTCACACACTCAGCCCTAGGAAGGAGCCAATGGCAAACCAGGAGAAAGAGAGTTCTAGTCCCGCCTTGTGCATGAAAGCCGGCTGGGTGACCTTGGGCCAGTCCCTCTCTCTCAGCCCTAGGAAGGAGCCAATAGCAAAACAGGAGACTGAGAGTTCTAGTCCCGCCTTAGGCATGAAAGCTGGCTGGGTGACCTTGGGCCGGCCAGTCTCTCTCAGCCCAACTCACCTCACAGGGTTGTTGCTGTGGGGAAAATAGGAGGAGGAAGGAGTATTAGGTCTGTTCTCCACCTTGAGTTATTTATAATAAAAATAAAGGGATAGAAAATAAAATAAATAAATAAAATAAGGTGACATCCGTATCTTTCTACTATGAGAGCTTAAGGGAAGGTGGACTATATATACTATTCTGGACACTAGAATGATAGAGTCTATAGAACTCTAGGTCTTACAGAATTTTTTTTTATAATCCATTCAATTGTGTCCAATTCTCAGAGACTGCCTGGACAAGTCCCTGCAATTTTCTTGGCAAGATTTTCAGAAGTGGTTTGCCATTGCCTCCTTCCTAGGGCTGAGAGAGCATGACTGGTCCATAGTCACTCAACTGGCTTTGTGCCTATGGCGGGACTAGAACTTACAGTCTCCTGGTTTCTAGCCTGATGCCTTAATCAATACACCAGACTGGCTCTCTATAGAATATATAGACACTATACGTATCTTCCTTCCACACCACTGACCCCAGAACCTGGATAGCTCCTAAAACTAAGGCTTTGTATGCAGTTATCTATAAAGTTCAATGGTCTACGAGTTCTAACCCTGGTAGAGGGTTTGAACTCCATAGAAAGACTGTGACTACATGCCTCTGAAGCAGTACTTTCCAAAGTGCCGCCGTTGGCGACACACCAACGGGGGGGCGCAGGGGGGCACGCGCGTGCATGGTGGCGGGGCGTGCGGCGGCGCCCTCGCTAAAACGCGGAAGCACTGATGGCACGCCGCTGCCGCCGCGCACAACCCCATGCCGCAGCTTCGCAACACACTAAACTGTGTTGCGACACACTAAAGTGTCACGACACACAGTTTGGAAAGCTATGCTCTGAAGAGTCCCAAATAGGACAAAACTAATCACATACTACCTCCTGGTGGTCAATATAAGTAGTGCCAAAAAAGTATTGCTTTTTCAAACTATCATTACACTTTGCTTTCATCTTTTGAAGATCCTTTGTTTTCCCCACCTCTTATTGCCATCGTTTATATTCATCTTCTTAGACATAACCTTTTTCTCCTTTCTCCCTTTTTAAAAGAACAGTTTTACCATGTTATAACTAAAGGAATCTTGCATTTTCAACCATCTCTGCCGGGGTTCTCGTACTTGCTGATATATAAAATAAGACAGATGCATTGCTCATGTTAAATTGTTTGTTTTACTAGTGTCTTCATCATACAGTAGAAATTGTATTGAACCTTGGCTGAAGAGCGAGGTAAGCATAAGATAATTTAAAAAAAAAACAATTACAATCTTTAATGAAGTGCTAGTGTATTGTAATTGGCAGTACGTTTCAAAACCCTCTTCTGGTTCAGGGACAGCCTTTCCCAATTGTGGATCCTCAAGATGGGTTAAAACCATGATCCCCAAAATTGCTAGAATTCCAGTCTGAGAGCTGTGGTGTTTCACATCTACAAGTTTGCACAAGAATGGTGTTCAATAGTCTGTATAAAGCAGTGTTTCTCAACCTTGGCAACTTCAAGCTGTGTGGACTTCAACTCCCAGAATTCCCCAGCCAGCCATGCTGGCTGGGGAATTCTGGGAGTTGAAGTCCACACAGCTTGAAGTTGCCAAGGTTGAGAAACACTGGTATAAAGTAATCTGGATTTGAAGGAGAAAGGTGATTTGGAGGCGACGGGGCCACATGCCTTAAACCTGTTAGTCCCCCCTTAAATCAAACGCCAGGAAAAGATGTAACTTAAGTTCCAACAGGTGGGCGCGTGCATAGCCATGGGCGCTCCAAATTACCTTTTCCCCTCCAAATCCAGATTCCTGCAAGGCAATATATTTATGACATCAAAAAAGGATATGCTTTGACTGGTTAAGGATATGGCATTGTTAGTTGACATTCTTTCATGCTGAGAAGTGTCTGGGAAGACGACTGAACTTAATTTTCCCTATAAAGTCCACTGAGTAAGATGCTCCTCTCTTTGCTCCTTGCTTTCCTTAGAATCTTCTCACAAACACTCCACCAGGGCTAAAGAGAGGCCTTTTCTTCAATTTCTTCTTCTCCTTCCGGGAGCCAAAAGTCACTTGATGCAAGTCGGAGGCCGCTTTGTCTGAGCCAGTCTCTCCTTTAAGGGAATCCAACACCTCCTGCAAGTGAAATTAGAAATTAACATACTCCTGTGCTCTTGATGATAAACAAAATTGAAATGAGGATTTTAAATGCAGTTACCCCAATAGCAGTTTGGCCTTCTAAGTTCTAGGGAAGCAGTAGCCAATTGACTATTTGTGTTCTTTAGATACAATATTAGAGAGCCAGTTTGGCACAGTGGTTAAGGCATCAAGCTAGAAACCAGGAGACCGGGTCAGAGTGAAATGAGAGGAAAGGAGTTAAAAAGTATATTGAAAGCAAAAAGAGAGAGGTTGGTAATAAGCTCTTGTGATAAGCTAAACATTCATTCTTAAATTAAGCACAGAGGAGGCGTGTTCATGTTCCTCTTTAAAGACAAGCAGGTAATTGTCTCTCTTAATATTTGTTCATATGAAGCTGTTCAATAAATGTTAATTATTCATCATCAAACTGCTGTGCTGAAAGAGAATTTAATCTCTGCCGTGCCATGTCGAAGATACTACCTGACCAGATGAAGAACCAAAAGGAAAGGGGACATCAGCGTAAGTGGAAATACCAGTGTAAGAACTCTACCTTTACCAGTCCTAAAATATCAGTGGTGTTTTAACATCTTTTTTGTTTAATCTCCCAAATAAAGACAAAATTATGCCACTTCAATTGAAATCATTCCTGGTTTCATCACTTGGGTCATCTTGGGAAATTCAAATGGCCATTACGCCTATACTTTGAACCCAGAGGCACAGGAATTTAAAAAGGGGGGATAGAAATAGCCAATTGTCAGGGATGCCAAGAACCTCCATTGTTCTAAAAAAAAAATGGTACCCACCACAGAGACCTGTTTGCTCAGAGCCATCTCGTTTTTTTCTTGTAGCTCTTTGAGTCTTCCTATTTCTGCTCGGGCCTCGTCCAGTTGAGCTTCTAGCTTCTCCCGTCGCATCCGCTCATATTCCAGCTGCACATTCAACTCAGAGATGGATCTATTCAAAGCCAGGTCAAAACCAGCTTCAGAAGAAGCTGCTATTGCGCCATGCTTGCTTGCTTATTTATTTGATTTGTTCCTCGCAGCAATCAAATGATTCTCAGTGGCTTGCACAGTTGCCGAATACGTGAAAACGTCAGTGGTATCATATAACAATTTGAAATAAAACTTGAAATAAAAACACTTAACAAAACGCATAAAAACCACTACAAAAAGGAAAAGGAAAAAAAAATAAGAGGGTCGCAATCCCAGTTCAGGCACGCTCCTCAATAGCTGCGTCTTGAGCAATTTATGAAATGCTAGTAATAAAACGGGCTGGTCGTATCTCCAGGGGAAGGGTATTGCACAGGGCAGAAACAGCAGCCCAAAAACAGCACCCGTGAACCTTGTGAATGGGAGGGACCACTGGCAAATTCTCCCAGGGCATCTAAGTTTGGTGGGCTCAAACCAGATAGAGCAGGGGTCCTGCAAGTATTCTGGTGCTAAGCTACGTCAAGCTGTAAAGGTCAAAAGTAGGACTTTGAATTGCACTTGGAAGAAAATAGGGAGTCCGCGCAGAGCCCTAAGCTCAGTTGTAATATTCTCATGCTAGCAAATACCCAGCAGCATCCAGGCTGCTGTTCTCTGGACCAACTGAAGCTTCTGGATGGTCTTCAAAAACAGCCCCATGTAAAGCACGTTGCTCTATCACAATAAAGGCTCCAGATGACACCCACCAGCCGTTCTCAGGTGCCTCAGGATTGAAGATTGGATTGTTAAATTAATGGATTTGGCTCAGATGGCTAAATTAACAGCTTTAATAAGAGAGCATTCTGTTTCTACGTTTATATCAGTTTGGCAACCGCTTTTGGAATATTTGCTTGTAATGGAAAAAAATGATGCTTTGATTTTGGGTTTTAGAGATTAAATGATTTGTTGTAATAGAAATAATGTTATGATAGGTTAATTAATTGTAAGAGATTAGATTTGTATAGTTACCTATATCTGTATCGGAAAAAGTCGGAAGTCGCCTTTTGTTTCTTCTCTTTCTATTCACATCTTTATAGTTTGTTCTTTTTTCTTTAGTTCTGTTTTCTATCTGTTCTATAGTTTTTTCTTTTTTGTATTTTAATTATATCTTGAAAATAAAAGGTCAAAAAAAAGGATTGCTCTCTACTGCAGTCAACCTAAGTCTATGAAAGACCAGTGATCACCCTGTTATTGAAAACAATGAAAAGTGTTGCCACACTTTTGGACTTCCGGTGGGAACATGGCAGACTGAGCAGCTGTGCCCGTGAGCTCCACGGGCAGAACTGGCATCGTGGCAGTTTTTTTTGGGCTCAGGCTGGTTTCTCCTGAAGCCCAGAGTGTTTTTCTAGATCAAGGGAAACGCTCGGAATTGACCCATTTGTCCTCCGGACAGCAAATTGCAGCCAGGAGATCGTAAACAGCGTTTACAATCGACGGGTAAGATTTCGCTGGGAGGCTGGGAAGACACCATTTCCAAGCCACGCTGCAGCCTTAAAGGGACATTAAGTCCAGCCACCCCATTTCTAAAGCACCCAGTTTATTTTTTTTAAGTATTTGTACCCTAAGAGAGGCTTTCTACATTAAGGAGAAACAATATATTTTGGTGCTTATCATTATTTTTGTGATTTTTTTTTAATTCTTTTTAAGCTTTGGATTTTGCTTTCCATCCAATACTAAGGAGAGTTGAGAGTATATTATCGTTATTAAAGATAACTTTCCATTATCTTTCACCGTTGCCGGTTAAGTATCCAGGGGGCACCATAATTTACTGCGTGAGACATGGAGGATCTTAACCAGGCTCTCTCTGACTTCCATTGAGATATTAAAGCAGATATTAAGCAGATTTTTTCTGATTCCTGCCAAGTTGTTATGCAAGACATTCAGAGCATTGTGGAAAACATGTGGTCTAAAATGTGCCATCTGGTTGAGGATACTGTGGACGAAATTGAAGAATTTAACAGCAATGGAAATGTCTCTTCTAAGAGGGAGATTGGGGCTTTTGTTGAAATGCCGGATGAAATTGACAATGCTGAATTGAAGAAGTTTAACAGAGAAATTGAGTTGCAAGACATGAGTGAATTTGACTTTCTGATGGAATGCTATGGAAAAGAAGGACTTATTATGTATGGGAGGTTTTTTGAAGAGAAGTCTGTGTTTGTGCAGGGAGCAGCTGGGCTGTTTGATTTCTTTAAGAAAATAGCTCTGTTTATTATGGGGATATGTAAATGCTTTGGTCTAGTTTGAAGTGGGTTAAGGGGCTAAAAATATTTATCTGGATGGTCTTGGTTTTGGATGATTTTACTTATCGTTTAATGTTTCGGATTAAGATTATTAAGGTTTTTTTTAAAAAAATAATATTAATTCATGTTTCTTGTATTATTAATTATAACGGCAGACAATTTACATGCGTTTTTCATTTTTGATTTTTATTACAGTAGACAGGAATGTATAGAATAGTAGTAGGAAGGGAATAATTAAGTAATTGTTATTTGAGGGGGAGTTGATTAGGTGATTTATACTTTTTCTTTTAATATAAGGGGAGGGAGCAATGGTATTTAGTGATTTTTATAATGTGCTAAGGGGTTGACTTATAGAAATAATGTGATTTTGGTTTAATATAGAGTAAGGGATTGATATGGAAAATTGCTGTATATCCTTGATGTTTAAAGTCAGAAGTCACTTCTTTTTATAATCTATTTTTAAAAAATTATCTTGTGTTTTCAATCTTTTTAGTTTTTAGGTTTTTTTTCTTTTTTTTAGTTTTTTGTTTTTCTGTAACTTTGATCTTTTCCTGAAATTTAATAAAATTCTTTTTTAAAAAAAGAAAAGTGTTGTCACACTTTAAAGCAGGGTTTCTCAACCAGGGTTCTGTGGCACCCTAGGGTTCCGCATGAGGTCACTAGGGGTTCCCTGGGAGATCACAATTTATTTAAAAAATTATTTCAAATTCAGGCAACTTCACATTAAAGAGGTAAGTTTCATTCTTTATTTTTCGTTTACAAACACTGTGAATGCATAGATACAGGCCTACCCATGAAACAAATGTATAAATTTGTAACCTCTGGGCTATTTATTTATTTATTTAATTTATCCCCGCCCATCTCCCCAAATAGGCTATATTTGAGCCTTAATGTGCAGGGGTTCCCCAGGGCCTGAAAAATATTTCAAGGGTTCCTCCAGGGTCAAAAGGTTGAGAAAGGCTGCTCATGAATGTCTTATCTCAGCAGCTAACCCTAACTCATCCATATGGGAGATTCTGGAATTCAAGGGAGGTGAGATGATGGTGAGCTGTGACTTCCCATGTCTTGGCATCATGGATGGAACGCTAGCGAAATCCCCAGCCGCTTGCAAAAGACTTACCTTCTGAGCCTTTTGTCTTCCAGTTTGATCTGCCTTTCCTGTGGAGTGATGCCTCCAAGCTGCTTGAAGTTGCTGGTGGCCATTTCTAGGAGACTTTGCAACTCTTCCACTTTTTGGTAGGCTCTTTCTGCAAGGGATTTTTTTTTCTCTGAGCCTTTTTATGAACCTGCTTCAAACCAAACAAGCGACAACCCCAACCATTTAAGCAAAACTGGGTAGGGAACACTGGGAGTTCCAAACATATCTGGAAGATGTCAGGTGGACAAAAGGATGCACATACTGCACATTTGCACATTGTACAAAGATGCAGGACTGCTGGAGAAGTCTCCTTTTGCTTTGTTTGGAAATGAAAATTTCATTCTCCTCTATCCTCAGAAATAGCCCAAGTGACAGGTCACAGGCATAGGTCACAGGAAGAGGGATTATGAGGAGCACCAAGGACACTCCTACTTCACCCAGTGCATCTCCTCCATGCCTGCAGGTTGTCAGCTAGGCTATTCTTTGACACGGGTTTAGCACTCTTTCAAAAAAGCACTGGAATCATGTTCAGAAATAGGCCGAGTTACAAATCACAGGGTCAAACGAGCGATGCTGAACAATCGGGCTGTTCTTCCATTTCAAGGCATGCCCCTCTTCTGTCCCTGTGATCTGTCACGGGGGGGGGGGGGGGCTCAAAGGAGAAACATCCAGAACTCTTGTCAGTTTCACTCCAGCTCCTGTGGCTTGGGTTCCTGGTTGCACTGGAAGGGTTGCAAGCAGTGGTTCTCAACCTTGGCAACTTTAAGATGGGTGGACTTCAACTCCCAGAATCCCCTTGGACTTCAACTCCCAGAATCCGCTTGCTGGCTGGGGAATTCTGGGAGTTGAAGTCCACCCATTTTAAAGTTGCTAAGGTTGAGGAACGCTATCTGCCAAGAATCAGAGACAGGAGAGAGACTCAAGAATAATACACCAGGTGGATAATAAAACTGATGTGACACATATAAGCCAAATCTGTAAGTGCTGCAAGAAATAGTAATAATGGCAACGGGTGGCCCTGTCTGGCAACATGCAAAAGTAAAAAGTATAGCCACACAAAAATTCTTGTGAGGGAACCAGCAGAAACTCTAATACACCCCATAGGGACAGAAACGAGCAAAATGCAGAAGGCAGATTAAGACTCTCTTTCCTGGTTTATAGTACACAGCACAGCTCCCAAAGTTTTAACATCGCAGGTGTACACACATCCACACACGCAGTCAGTGTCACCCTCCACTCAAATTGCAACTGCAGTAAAGTTGTGTCAAAATCTATCCTGCTGTTTCCAAAACGTTTTCTCTCCCTGCTAAAGAGGTTTCTCTTCTACTTTATTCTCAAAGTGCTTGGAAGTTTATTTTGAATTATTCTTTGAGTTTGTTGGTGCAAACTCAAAGCATAATTCAAACTCAAAGAATAAGCCCTAGGAAAAAGGCAATGGCAAACCACTTCTGAAAAACCTTGCCAAGAAAATTGCTGGGACTTGTGCAGGAAGTCTCCGAGAATCAGACACAACTGAATGGATTTTTTAAAAAAATCGGGGTGCAATGGAGGTGGCTAAATCTGTTTTATGTTATGCAACTTTCCATCCCTCTAAAGCCTCTTGGCCGCCCACTCTTTCCAGTCTGAATAAGACCCATGGGAGGAATTCCTTCTTCTCTTGGGATTTAATTGAAACATAGGGCGCCAAGGAGGCTACAGATCACTGGAGAATTATAGTATGAAAGACAGGATTTTCACATTTTGGCAGTAATGTGTGAGAGCTCCACGTTCTACACTTTAATCAAAATCCCTTTCTCCTTTAAAAAGATAAAGAGTTGCATGTAACAGAACAAGGGAACCCAAAAGGGGGGAGACTGGAGGTCTCAGTCTTCTTCTCCCCAAAGCCCTCTGGGTCTTTACACCTTCCTCCTTGGTAGTGGGTTAGCAGGCGTAGTTCCCGCTGTCAGCCCCTGGGGGGCTCCTGGGGGGGCTCACCTAGCACTTTCCCTCTAACTCCAGCATATGAGGAAAAATGGGGTTTCACAACCTGGGCTATCGTTCTGATAACGATAAAAGATAACAGGTGGGGTGGAAGGGGGAGTGAGAAATATTTCTGTGATACTAACTCCTGGTTGTATAGCTTTCCTTTCCTCCTGGGCAGATAGACCAATCTCATCAGACAGAAACAAAATCAAGGAAGGAAGAATGGCAGGAAAAGGAAGGGAGGGAAAATAAAACTGCAATAACTATTGATATTAAGATGCAAACCTTCCATAAAATAATAATTAAATTAAATTAAATTAAATTAAATTAAATTAAATTAAATTAAATTAAATTAAATTAAATTCTAAAATAAAATAAAATAAAATAAAATAAAATAAAATAAAATAAAATAAGAAAGTAATAAAATAAAATTCTAAAATAAAATTAAATTAAATTAATAAAATAAAATTCTAAAATAAAATAAAATAAAATAAAATTCTAAAATAAAATAAAATAAAATAAAATAAAATAATAAAATAAAATAAAATAAAATAAAATAAAATAAAATAAAATAAAATAAAATAATAAAATAAATAAAATAAAGAGTTGTCTGGATCAGGATCAGCAACTAAATAGAAAGTCCATACACACACACACACACACACACACACACACACACACACACAAGATTCTCCATGCAGACCATTTTTTTTTAATCTGTTCAATCATGTCTGATTCTCGGAGACTGCTTGGACAAGTGCCTGCAGTTTTCTTGGCAAGGTTTTTCAGAAGCGTTTTGCCATTGCCTGCTGCCTAGGGCTGAGAGAAAATGACTGGCCCAAGGTCACTCAGCTGGCTTTGTGCCTAAGGCAGGATTAGAACTCAAGATCTCCTGGTTTCTAGCCTGAGGCCCTAACCACTACACCAAACTGAGTCTCACCCCTGTATTAAGGGCCCCATTAAGTAATTGTAGAAATCCCTATTTGAATTAACCTGTTATGGCGGGTGGAGATGCCTTTGAGTGAGTCTTCTCTCTTGGCGATGCCTGGACAAGTCCCTGCAGTTTCCTTGGCAGCGTTTTTGGACATGGTTGGCCCTTGCCTTCTTCCTGGGCTGACAGAGATGGCCCAAAGTACCCCAGGCGGCTTGTAGGACTTGAACTCATGTTCTCCTGGTTTCTGTCCTGGTGCCTTAAACCACTATGCTACATTGGCCCTCTTTAGCTGACCTCTTTTTTTTAATCCGTTCAATCACGTCTGATTTTCGGAGACCACCTGGACAAGTCCCTGCAGTTTTCTTAGTGAGGTTTTTCACAAGTGGTTTGCCATTGCCTCCTTCCTAGGGCTGAGAGAGAGGGACCGGCCCAAGGTCACCCAGCTGTCTGGCTTTATGCCCAAGGTGGGACTAGAACTCACGGTCTCCCAGTTTATAGCCTGATGCCTTAACCGCTACACCAAACTGGCTCTCGTGCAAACCATTAGATGGCAGAAAAAGAAAAAGACCTCTCTTTAAAGAGATTGGAGCAGAATTCAAGTTAATAATGTCCTAATATAAGATTCAATAGAAATATTGTAACTTAATGAAGTTATGTTCATTAACCCTATCTTGTGCAGAGAAAACAGAGAAAATGAGAGACTTTAGCACAACAACAAATTAAATTAATCATAACATTCCTAATGAAGCTTTTTTAAATGTCACAAATTTCCTCAAACAGATATTCCTTCTGTCTCAGTTATTCCTGGACTTCTCATTCCCTGCGGATCCCAGTACTGTAAGTTAATTCTGAGAGTGTTGTGGAGATGAACAAAACCCCAGCCTTGGTACCCATCTTCCTCCTCTGATTCTTCCTTGAGTTCTGCCTCCTGAGTGTTCCCTTTGTCTCAAACTTTTTTTCTCTAAGGAGGAGGGGTGGGGGGGGATCTTTCTGTGTCCATGTGACCAACAGCATCTCTGCTTTTGAAGAGGTTGATTCTGTGACTATCTGGCAGGTCAACTGGCCACCATGCATATCTACCTGGGACCTGTCATTCACCACAGTCCATTCCATTTCATTGAACTGAATGAAAATGGATAGAAAAAGATGTAGGAGAATTTTTCAGCATGGCCCTAATCTATCAACGTGAAAATTTTGTTATTGGTCTCACTGCCAAGTAAGGCAGAATTTTATTACATTCTCCACAGGTGGCTTCCCACCTCTCAGATAAAAAGTTAAAATCTTTACCAGGAAAGTCCTAGACTTACCACGAGCTTCAGTTTTGTCTTGTTTGTCTGCATTCAGATCCCCCTTGTTATCTATACTCCCTTCCACACCATGACTTTCAAAGAACTTTGGATCTTTTATATCAAGTTCCTCATCCGAGTCATTTCCAATCTTGTTTTTTAGATACGCCACAGCAGCCAGATGGGCAAACCTGCACAGTTCACAGACCAATTTGGTTAGTGGAAAATGAAAAACAAAGGGTTCCCATACCAATTCCAGTTCCTGCTCTTGAGTTCAGAGGTAGCTTACTAGTTGGAAGCCCACCTGTTAGAATAGTCTACTTAATTGATTCAAACATAGCGATTTGTATTAGGCTCAGCTAGGTTAACCTTATCTTATTAACCATCAGGCTAACCTTATCTGGTTTGGAAGCTAAGCAGGATCAGACCCTGGTTAATATTTGGATGGGCGAACACTTAGATATCACAGGGATGTAGCAAGACTAAGAAGTCAAAATGCACCTGGGAAGAAGGCAATGGGAAACCAAGCTCCATCCATCTGATAGGGGGTGGGGTGTCAAAACCTGCAAGATCCCCAAGCTTGTAGTGCACGATCTCAGAAAATGATACATATGGTTGAAAGTGTTCCCAACAGGTTATGACATGCACACTCCAAATCATCTTTTGCCTTTTGAGTATGGATTGCTTTGCAGTCCTAAAAACTACATGGAGCCATCAGGAGTTAAGGCATTCTTACCTTTATCTTGTGTGAGCCAAGCTATTGTGGTTTATAGCTTACCCTAATGCGTAAATTCAGCCAGTTGTGGCTGAATCAGCCAGTCATAGATAATTATGATTTAGGGCAGAGTTAGAGGCACAACTTGGCCTACCAATCTACAGTAGAACCATAGAATCATAGGGTGGGAGTGGACCTAGGAGGGTCTTCTATTGCAACTCACTGCCCAGGGCAGGAACCTTGTGAAAGACCATAGGTGTAGAGAGTAAGGATGGAGTTATGTCAAGGCAACAAGGAGCAAAACATATTTTAAGTCAACAACAGCCAGGTAATATTTGGAAGTGGCTCAGACAGACGCCTCCCTAATTCATTGAACTATGACAGGCCCCCTCGCTCCTGGACTTTCGAAAAAAATTGAAAACTTGGTTCTGCCATCATGCCTGGAACGGGAGGGGGAATAGTCTTTCCTGGGGATGGCTAGCGCTCTAGAATGGACTGGGAATGGCCCTCACGCTCACGATCTGATAGAGGACTCTACCCTGGATGCCAGGAGGGGTTTACAAGGGGAAAAATACTACCACATGGATTGAATTCATTGACGCACCTTACATTGCAGGAGCAATGCACTGTCTGCATAGCCCACATGGTTGTATATGTTGTGGGGTTCTTGGTGCACTTCACCTGCATTACAGATGCATTTGGCCAATGCTGGGGGGGAACCAGCAGCCCCCACTTGTTAAAAACAGGCCATTGCCTGGCCTCATGTAACCCAGACTTAGCTTTTGCTCATTCATCTTTACTGTGCTGATTACCCATTTAAGTGCTGTTCTGTTGGTTCAACATGTAGGGAAGTGCTCCCCATTTGCTCATCTCTTGTAGATGGAAGAGTAACAGTCACCTCTTTGCAACATCCTTTGGTGTTTCTCCACTATCGTTGGCAATATTGCAATTGGCTTCCCTGTTGATCAGCCACTCTAAGATATGTAAATGACCTTGTCCAGCCGCTGGTGAGAGGCAAAGAAAACATCAAATGCGTCATTTGCTTTGCCTACTAAACCTTCGTTCATGCTCTTGTTTACTCAGGTGATTAATATTTAAAGTCCACCACCACCCCGAGGCTAAGGTTATATCTCAGTTAATTTAGTTGTAGTTGATTATGAGGATCAGAGATAAGGCCACAAACCAATGTAGAAAGAAGAGTAGTTAAGAAATCTAAAGTAACATTACTCCAAATGATACGAAGCACCAGCCAACCTTGTCTGAGCTGCAAAGATAAGCAGGATCAGACTGCTTAGGACTTGAATGAGAGACATCCAGGGAATTTCAGGGCAATAGGCTGGGCTGGGAGTCAGAATATTTTTCCGGAATTTTTTTTTGAAAACAGCCAATAGCAAAGCGCCTGCACATTATGGATGTGTCCATGAATCCCCAGCAGAGCAGCCAAAACTTGAAGGAGACTCTCTTTTTTTTTACCTGACACATTAAGGCAGTTTAATTTCTATTTCACAAGCATATGCGACTCTGCCTTGCTTGTTTTTGATGCCATCCAGAAACCCAAAGCAATATTTCCCCAAATCAAGCTTTCTTTCAAATGAACTGGATTGCATTCTCATCCTTCAGCTGGTTGAGGAAGACTATGGAAATTACAGTCCAGAACATTTGGAAAGTCCCAGGTTGAGGAAAACCTCCCATGAGACCACAGATGAATGTACACCCTGAAAACATCCAGGTGATTCAAATACTGATTCCTTTAAGGTAGCACAATTATTCTTTCTTCAGATGTTGCCATCTTATAGGTAAAATGGGGAAGAGGAAAATCAAAGCTAGTCTGAGTTTTGGGGAGGTATATTATGACTGGGGTCACCCATAAGCCCAGTAAATAAATAAATATGTAATTTAAAAAATCAAAGTCTGAAGCTCCTTAGAAAACAAAACTTAAAGCAACAGATCAAAGCAGTTGGAAAACACAGCTCCTCCTGACCTTTGTGCAGGAGGGTGGATCCCTGATCATCCCGCTCATTAATATTGATGATGTTATTTTCCAGTAGCATTCTTAAGGTGTCCAGGTCCCCTCTGAGGGCAGCATCATGGCCTGGAAAGCTTAAATCTATGTAAAAAGAGAGAGAAGGAATCCATTAATTTGATTCATCTCTAGGGAGATACATAATGGTCCACCTAAGATGTTCAAGAACTTGGAGACCAAATGTTCTTTAATGCAGTCTTTCCCAGCTTGATAGCCATAAGTCTCTAGACATCTGAAGGTTTTCAGAATTCCCAACAAATAGACAAAGGTGGAAGGAGAGAGAAGAAGAGGACGACCAGCAGCAGGGTGGATAGACTCAGTTACCATTGGAAGACCTGAAAGACCAGGTTAGGGATAGATCATCATGGAGAAAATCTGTATGTCTGGTTGCTAGGAGCTGAGAACAACTTGATGGCACATAAATGTCATCATTAACTGGCAGAAACAGTCTGGGAATTGAAATCTAACATATGTAGAGGGTGGGTGGAAGGATACACCTAACGTTTGGTGGGAAATATGCTTATCTGTCCCAATTTTTTTTCCCTGAAATCAGGACAAAAAAATAAGCTGGTGGGTTGGAGAGGGTGAAAGTGACAGAGCCATTATCTAGCCAGTTGGTCAAGTTCTTGGTTAAATTATCACACAGACAAAACCTCCAATTTTTCCACTATGTCCAGAGACTCAACCTTATCCGGGAAGAGTAAAGAAGAAAGCTCAGAGCATATCCAGGGAAAGCAGGGAAAAATAGAGTTTATATCTTTAATTGTATTGAAAGTACTGGGACTTAAGAAGCTAATGGAGAATAAATAAATATCTGAATAAAATCTGGATAAAACTTAATAGACATAACTTTCATTTTGGGATGACAGTTCACCCCAAATTTAGATCTGTAGGAGTCTGGGCACAAAATTGTATTACATTATCAACCCAATTCTAAGCAGAAGTGGGGCCGAGGAGTTTAGTATTGTGGCTGATGCCTTTTAACTAGCAAAGCTTTTAAATTTGTTTTGATTATCTAATTGGGTACAATATTAACAACATTTTTTTCCCAGGGGGGAGGGTTAAATTTAAAAAAATTGGTCCAAAACCCATACTTTCACCATCCATATTCAAGAGGGGTATCAAATTATTTCTCCTTCTGTCTTCAACTATCTGTGTAGAACAATCAGAACCAAATTCTCTAACCTTTAGCTTTCAAGAAAAGTCCAGCCATCAGTTTTACCTTCGAAAACCACCACAGTTCTTAAAGGCTTCAGTGTAACTTTAGCAGTTTCCTGAATCTGTGATATCAAGGTGATAAGGTCAACCCTATTTCAAATTTGAAGGGTTCCGGGCACCACAAAGTTTAAGAATCCTTGTCTTTTTAGCATTCTTGTGACTCACCATGTTTGTTGAAAGAATACAGCTTTTAAAAGATGCATTGGTATACCCTGATTATTAATTATTTGGGTATTACTCATTTTGAAGGGCTGACATGACAAATTACTGTCAGAAATAATTGTCGCCCAATTTAGATAATACTTTTGAGGGGTAGTGAGGAGCACCTCACCAGGAGTTTGCCTTCTTGTAATGGGGAGGAAGGGGGGCATTATGACCAATCAAGGTAGCCATTTCTTTGAATAGATAGCCCTCCCCATGGCAGCCATTTTGTTAGTGAATCAACACTGCAGACCAAGAATAGATGGGCATTCCTTTCACATCTTCTAAATGAGTAGTGATGTCCCCTTGAGTCAAGAGGCATTAGAAAGAGAATCAATGACATCAAGGAGGCTCTGTTTAACATTTGTTGTTTATTCGTTCAGTCGCTTCCGACTCTTCGTGACTTCATGGACCAGCCCACGCCAGAGCTTCCTGTTGGCCATCGCCACCCCCAGCTCCCCCAAAGTCAAGTCCGTCACCTCCAGAATATCATCCATCCATCTTGCCCTTGGTCGGCCCCTCTTCCTTTTGCCTTCCACTTTCCCTAGCATCAGCTTCTTCTCCAGGGTATCCTGTCTTCTCATTATGTGGCCAAAGTACTTCAGTTTTGCCTTTAATATCATTCCCTCAAGTGAGCAGTCTGGCTTTATTTCCTGGAGTATGGACTGGTTTGATCTTCTTGCAATCCAAGGCACCCTCAGAATTTTCCTCCAACACCACAGTTCAAAAGGATCTATCTTCCTTCACTCAGCCTTCCTTATGGTCCAGCTCTCGCAGCCATAGGTTAACATACTTAACATACTTACTGCTAATTGAGGGCAAAAGTACACATATCCAGTTTCCAAGATGCCATAATACCTAATCCCTTTTTAATTTGCAGTATACCTGACTAAAGATATTTAGTGAATACCTAGCTTTCTTGGCTGTGACTTGCTGTTAGGTCTCAACACCTGGCTCTTTAGGAGGGCCTATGGAGAGGGAAGGGGGTGTGGTGGCTCAGCGGGTAAGACACCAGGCTTGTCAGTCGGAAGATCGCAAGTTCGGAAGTTTGAATCCCTAGCCCCGCGTGACGGAGTGAGCTCCCACACTAGCCCCAACTCTTGCCAACCTAGCAATTCGAAAGCATGCAAATGCAAGTAGATAAATAGGTACCATTTCGGTGGGTAGGTAACAGCGTTCCGCGTGCGTCATGCCGGCCACATGACCGTGGAAGCGTCTTCGGACAACGCTGGCTCTTCGGCTAAGAAACGGAGATGAGCACCGGCCCCTAGAGTTGGACACGACTGCACAAATGTGCGGGGGGAACCTTTACCTTTTTTTTTATGGAGAGAGAATGGAAAATTGACTGTTCTCATTAAGAAATGGCATTGTAGGATAAGTGGTTGAGATTGTTGTTATTTTTGTTTGTTAGGAGTTATATTGCATTTTTTAACTTTAAAAAAATAGTTTATTTAAAATAAAGTAAGGGTTTGGAAGCCCTTCAGATTAGATCAAATGGAATAGCATAGAAGTCTGGGTAAGTAAATAAGTAAGTTAATTAAACGAAACCTGAATCCTGTGTATTGCAGGTTCTAGTAAAATGAGAACTACATTTGAGAAGAACAAAGACCTACCCTCACAATTTCTCTCCCTTCCAAGGAACTCATCATCACTTACTTTCTTCCTTGTCCAATGGATCTGCTTCCTCCTGTAGACTGTCAATGTATACAAGGACGCTTTCCTTGTAGAACCTCTCGGCCAGATCCCTTGGGGTCTCGCCATGGTCATTCCTGGCTTTCAAGGAGTGGATCAATGTGGGCATTTTGCTCACCAAATACTTAAAGCAGTGCAGGTGACCTTCCATAGCTGCTAAATGAACTGTGACACAACAAGAAAAATAAATCCAACATTTGAGCTAAACTGGACAAATCCTTCCCCAACCTGACATCTTCCTGAAATGTTGGGTTAACAACACATCCTGCTGGGACCACTTCCAGTAATCTCAGCTCACAGCAGGACACCACATTGTAGAAGTCCCTGTAGAGTACCAGAAGGTAGAGATGTGTTTCTGTATTTGTGTGTGTGTGTATGTGTGAGAGAGAATGAAAGAGAGTTTGTTTGATTGTGCCTTTGAAGATTTTTTTCTGCATTTTTAAAAATTCTGCACTATATTTTATTGATTGGAATAATGATATTTCAGTAGCAGGAAAGATCAGAACAGTTAAAATGGTAGCCTTTCCAGAGATAAGGTACAGCTGTGAAAGCTGGACACTGAAAGAGAGCAAGAGAAAAAAAACAGACACGACAGATCATGAATAATGGATTGCTTTGAATTATGGATTTCGAGACCATGAAAAAAAGTACCGTGGACTGCAAGAAAAATCACTCAATGCTGGACCAAACTAAGGTCTTCTGCTTCCTTGAGTTGATCATCAGCAAACAGAAACTTGTGTACTTTGACATGAGATGGTGGATCAGAACAAAGGCCTGCAAGGCTGAGGGACAAAGAATGTTGACGATCCCTTGTCCAAGGTGGACAAGATCAAGGAGATCACAAGACTGTCCTTGAAAGCGCTGTGAGGTATTAATTACTCATCATTGGCGATCACTCGTAGCCGAGTAAGATTGTCTTCCAAAGGTAAAATTTTAACGGTGGATCCGTAAGTGGCTGTAAAGGCCAATTCTGGATCCGCACAACCTCCCACAATGAGGGCATAGGTTTCCGGGTGGGAGACGGTCACGATGAGGGTTTGCCTGACGTGCCTTCCTTTTAGCTCTTTTCTCCCTTTCGCCCTGTACTCGTGCTTCTTCAAAGTCCATAGCGCCATTAATAAAGGATGACCTCCAATTGAAACGCTCATGAGTTAGGGCTTCCCAGTTCTCAATGCTGATATTACATTTTTTTAAATTAGCTTTGAGGGTGTCTTTGAATCTCTTTTGCTGTCCACCAATATTCCGTTTTCCATTCTTAAGTTGGGAGTAAAGTAGCTGCTTTGGAAGACAATGGTCAGGCATTCAAACAACATGGCCGGTCCAGCGAAGTTGATGTTGGATGATCATTGTTTCAATGCTGGTGGTTTTCGCTTCGTCTAATACGCTAACATTAGTCCGCCTATCTTCCCAAGTAATCTGCAGAATTTTTCTGAGGCAGCGTTGATGGAATCTTTCAAGAAGTTGGAGGTGGCATTTGTAGAGGGTCCATGTTTCACAGGCGTACAGAAGGGTTGGTAGTACAATGGCTTTGTAAACAAGCATTTTGGTCTCCCTGCGAATGTCCCGATCCTCAAACACTCTACGCTTCATTCGGGAGAAAGCTACACTCGCAGAGCTCAGGCGATGCTGAATTTCAGCGTCGATGTCGGCTTTTGTAGATAGATGGCTGCCGAGATAAGAAATGTGGTCGACATTTTCTAGTGACACACCTTTAAGCTGGATTGATGGCGCTGTGGAGGGATTGGTTCAAACTTGCTGGTAAAGCACTTTGGTTTTTTTAATGTTAATCGAGAGGCCGAGCTTTTCATATGCTTCTGCAAAGATGTTTAGGATAGTTTGAAGATCTTCCTCGGAATGTGCACAGACTACGTTATCATCAGCATATTGAAGTTCTATAACAGAAGTTGCAATTACCTTATTTTTTGCTTTCAGCCTACTAAGATTAAAAAGCTTTCCATCTGTTCGATATATAATTTCTACACCAGTAGGAAGTTTCTCTTCAACAAGGTGTATAATCATAGCGATGAAGATAGCGAATAAGGTTGGAGCAATAACACATCCCTGTTTAACGCCGGATTCCACTTTAAATGGATCGCTTTGAGAGCCATTGTTATTCAGGATTGTTGCCATCATGTCGTCATGGAGTAACCGCAAGATGTTCACAAATTTATCAGGGCATCCGATTTTCAGAAGGATGGTCCAGAGAGCAGTACGATTTACAGTATCAAAAGCTTTAGTCAGATCAATAAACGCCATGTACAGAGGGCGGTTTTGCTCCTTGCATTTTTCTTGAAGCTGTCGTGCAGTGAAGATCATATCCACTGTTCCCCTGGAAGGGCGGAAGCCATTTTGCGTTTCAGGGAGGATGTCTTCTGATAGAGATAGGAGACGGTTTGCGATGATCTTTGCCAGGATTTTGCCTGCTGTGGCTAGAAGGGAGATGCCTCGATAGTTTCCACAGTCTGTTCTATCACCCTTTTTAAAGAGAGTGATAATTATGGCATCCCTAAAGTCTGCTGGAATCTCCTCCCTCATCCAGATTTTTTCGATGATCTTATGAAGTTGTTGTGTAAGTTCAGGCCCGCCTTCTTTAAAGACTTCAGCAGGAATCCCATCAGGTCCACTAGCTTTGTTATTTTTCATTTGTTTAGTGGCTTTACTGACTTCCTCCAAACTAGGGGGTACTGCAAGCTCATCTCTTATTTGTTTTTGTGGGATTTGCAAGAAGACTTCATCAGCCACAGTAGAGTGACGATTAAGGAGATTGTAGTAATGCTCTTTCCAGCGCAGTGCAATAGACTCTTTGTCCTTTAGAAGTTTAGCACCATCTACTGAGCGTAAGGGATTTGTACCATGGTTTGTTGGTCCATAGATGGCCTTTATGGCATTAAAAAAGCCCCGTGCATCATGAGCATCTGCAAAATGTTGGGTTTCTTGGGCTTTTTTTATCCACCATATGTTCTTAAGTTCTCTAGTTCTTCTTTGGACTTCTGCCTTTGCACTGGCGTAGATTTTTTTCTTAACGGCACAGTTAATATCTTTTTGCCATATCTGGAAGGCTTTCCTTTTCTTGTCAATAATATGTTCAATCTCACTATCGTTCTCATCAAACCAGTCCTGATGTCTCTTAGTCTGGTATCCGATAGTTTGTTCACAGGCTGAAATAATAGAAGTCTTCAATTTAGTCCAGTGTTCCCCAACATTTTCAGGAAGTTCCATAGGCAGATGTTCCTTGAGAGTTGATTGAAATCAAGCTCGTTTAATAGAATCTTGAAGGGCCAGTGTATTCATTTTCATTTTACGCCTTGGTTTTCTTCCTTGGAGCCTACGATAAGGGACAATCTTTATGGCCAATTAATTAATTAATATTAATTAATTAATTAATTAATTAATTAATTAATATTAATTACTAAAGACAGGTTGAAATGGTGAGCAGTTGCTCATGAAATTACCAGGCTTTAGACCTGACAGGATGGCATCTATCTAACTAAGCAAATAACAGATTTGAGAATTCAAACTGAATAGAAAAGTGGGATAGTAGGATGGATGGGTGGGTGGGTGGGCGGATAGTACAATTCTCATTGGAAGTCAAATTTTGGAATCAAAACAAATATGATGGTAATTATCTGTATGCATTAAACATGTGTATGGAGGGGAAGGATTTCTGCTAAGAAGAGGAAAGAGCAATATCAAAACCAAAGGATTTTTCTTGCCAATAGTCAAAATCATGTGAAGAGTTCATTCTTTCTCTCCATGCTGTAGTGTCCCTGAAACCCATCCACCCAACTCATTTCACAAAAGCTCTAGACAGGAAATCCTACTTCTGGTTGGGGAAGAGCAGAAATATAGGATAGGCCGCCAACTCCCTTGGCAATCTACAATAATAAGTTCACCCTGTGTGCCCTGGTTCACTGGATTGACAGGATACTTCTACTACCATACCTGGAAGATTTCCATCTTTATCCGCATCATCTAAAGTAGCTCCCCACCTTACAAGAAGCTGGAGGCAGCCTAGCCGGCCATAGAAAGCAGCATTGTGTATAGGTTTCCAGTCATTCTTATCAGAAGCGTTGACATCCTGGTTTTTAAGATGGAAAGAAGCCAATGTTTCAGAGGAAGCCATGCGTGGTAGGTGAAAGAGTAAACACAGGAGCATAAAAAGAGTTGTATCCCTTAGACCAGCCTTTCTCAACCTTTTGACCCTGGAGGAACCCTTGAAATATTTTTCAGGCCTCGAGGAACCCCTGCACATTCAGGCTCAAATATAGGCCAGAAGTTACAAAATTATTATATTTATTTCATGGGTAGGCCTGAATATGTGCATTAACAGTGTTCTTAAACTAAAAGTAAAGAATGAAACTTACCTCTTTAATGTGAAGTTGCCTGAATTTGAAATAATTTTTTAAATAAATCGTGATCTTCCAGAGAACCCCTAGTGACCTCTCGCGGAACCCGAGGGTTCCATGGAACCCTGGCTGAGAAACCCTGCCTTAGGCCATATGGTTTAGCACCGTTTCTTCCTCCTTTGCTTGATGCACTTAGCAATATTATCTTACTCCTTTCTAGCCTAGCTTCTTAGTGACCATTGGTGACTTTTCTGTGGATTCTGCAGTTAGCACTGATTCAAATTTGAATTCCACAGAAAATAATGGCTTCAAATTCTGTCCAGTACTGAGAGGAAATGGTGGCTGTATTGGATCCAGGTGACCACATAACCACAGGAAAACCACAAGTGTAAGACTTCTGCAATGAAAACCAAATTCTTCCTTGATAGCTGTTAGCTAGTAAAACTATTAACCATGGTGCTTTGGTTCTTGCGCTTAGAACATATACCTTTTAGCTCCCAAATGAGAACAAGACACAAATTACTCTTATGAGCATAACATGGGAAGGTGGGAAAGGAGAGGATGAAAATTGTCTCCAGCTTGACCTCCTTATATAAAGAGTAGGGGTGTCCACAGGGAGACAATCAAAAGTCATGGCCACAATCATGCAATGCACATTAAAAGGGCAGGGCTTCCACTGTATGCTTGTGACTGCCATCTCGACTTTTTCAAACCCCCTGCAGACACCCCTGTTAAAAAACAAGACCAAAGGGTTATAAAAGACTAAGAGCAAAGTGAATTACACCAATTCCCAATAGGAATAAAACTAAAACGAGTTACGTTTCTTACCACCCCACTCCGGAGTATGGTTTGTAAAGTGAATGAGTGTCCATGGGTCGCTGCAAGATGTGCTGGAGTACACCCTAGGTCATCTGGAGCTCCTAGATTTACACCATTCAGCTGGAGGGCCTGTGAAAATATATAATCATATCTCCCAACCTTAAACATATGGACTGGCAGCAACATCTAGCAGTCCTTGGCTGATCTCAGAAAGCTAGACCTGGTTAGTACTTGTAGAAACACCAGGAAATCCTGAAGCTGTAGGCTAGACTGGCAAACTACTCTTGTAATGTAGCCAAAAGAAGAATAGGATTGGTCTCTGTGAAATTACCAGGTGTCAAGGTCTACTTCAAGGAGATTTCACCTTTACCATTTGATGGCATGGAAGGTCTCATGAGCACATGGCACTTCTCCATTACTTTCTCCTTATTTGTATAGTCTTTCATCATCAATAATAAGATTTTTTTTACGTACATTTCAGCGCGTATGGAGCTCTGGATTAAGGACTTTGTATAAGCCCTGCCGAATCACGTTACAAGTTCCATCTAGCTCTACCCAACTTTTAGGAATGTAACCATCAGCTGCAGAGAGTAAGAAATATGACCTTGATGGAAATATGCAAGAGCCATTACCTAGGCCAGTGTTTCTCAACCATGGCAGCTTGAAGATGTGTGGACTTCAAGTTGCCAAGGTTGAGAAACACTGGCTCAGGCCAAGAGGGCTGAAACATTCTTTCTTCAAGTCCTGGGAAATAAGGTAACATTCAGAAGTGACTCAAGGAGACACCTCCCTAATTCACTGGAGTATAAGGAGGAAGAGGTACAGCACATTCCCTTATTATAGCCAATCTCAATAAAAGTAGTTTTAACTTTTGTGGAGTAGGTTTCCTGCTCCGATCTACCTAGTGCGGCTGACACCAGCAGAAGATGCAAAATCTTAGTGTGACCTTTTGCCCCCCAAAGTTGTGTATCTCTAGAAGATCGAGTGGAGCACCTCAAACTTCCATATGAAAATGGTTGTCACATCTGGGCCTCAAAAACCAGATGATCATCAGATGACAGCAAAGAGAGTCATAAAAATCTACCTCTTTGCTGCCATCTACTCGAGATCTGGATCCTTGCAGTCCAGACACAGCAACCCTATAAACCACTAGTCTCCTAGCACCTTATCTCTGTTGCTGCTCTCAGCAAGGGAAGTAGAACAGTTCTCAAACTATGATTGGCTCATAGCATAAATAAGTTCGTCTCATCCTCGACTGCAGCCATCAATACAACCTGGAGTAGCTCATTCCATAAATTAACCATACTGCATTTTAAAAAAAAGGAATTCTTTCAGTCCCCCAATAGATTTCACTGAATAAGTCCACTATATTTTGGTAGAGAAAACTTTTCTTTCTCTTTTTCCAGCACCAAAATCCAGATTTTTGGAATTCTGAAACATAAAAAAGGGTGGGGGTGAAATTTATTTATCTAAATAGTAAAAAAAATCCACCTATAATGAAAGAGTATTTTGTTGCCCGGCAGGAATGCTAGTACAAGATAAATTGGCATCATGCCTATTAGAAAGATAGCCAAAAAACTAAGAAAACTTAAAGGCAATTGACAGACACAGTAAAAAAAAAAGGGGGGGACAATGGAAAAGGAGATAGCCAATATATCTAAAACAAAGGAAAGAGAATGACTGCACTCTAGTAACAAGCTAAGCAGTCATTCTGTAATTAAGCACAGAGCACTTTGCTGATGTACCTTAAAACAGAGAAATAAGAAGTCAAGTCAAGCAGCACTTGTGGTAATTACACAGGAAAAATCTATTTAGGTTTTTTTGGTACTTGGTTTGCCCCTGTTCAATTTCTACATCTAGCCTACTACCCTGGCATTTCCTAGTGGTCTCCCATCCAAGTACAAATTATATTTGACTGTGCTTAGCTTTTCAAGATCAGCCACCATCAGTTAGGTGCTTCCACCCACAATAGACCCTTTAGAAAGAAACGTCCTATCCTGTGTTATCTCTTTATACAATGTTATTTTTCAGTAAGGCTTTAATTGCTTGTGAGGAACTGAGGAAACGGAATACAATCTACAATAATGGCTTCCACACAAACTAGCCTAGGATATTATGCAATCAGGAAAAAGCAGATAAAAGAGGTAACAATGTCAGTTTAAGATCAAATGCATTATACTTAAGTTTATCCATTTTCAGTTGGTGAGCACCCCCCTCCCCAATCTTACAGTTGGGGTAATCTTGCAAAATAAATACATGAATTCTTTTTGGGAATGATGAGAGCAGGACTTTTGTTTTATTTTTAAGCCAATACAAATGGTAGTAAAAACTGCAAATGGTAACTGCACACAAGACTATTAACCTATTATCATAAAAACAAGAGTGTGAAAACTAACTAAATAAAAAAGTAAAATCTAAAACAAACACCTAACAATAGAGAAAGTTTTGAAACTTGAGTCTCCATCAGTATAAAGCTATCTCAGACTAAGAATTGACAAATTTCATTGAAGCAAAGTTTAAAATCTGGTACAGATTCATTTTTCCAGGAATACAATATCACCAGGCAAGATATATCCAAGTTCTTCATATCCAGACAAGCTGCAAATTTGGGGGATATAATTTAACATCATATTTACATATTTGATCCTTAACTTCCTTCCAAGAACCTGGTCTACTACAATATGAATCTCTAATCCAGTGTTTCTCAATCTTGGTGGCTTTAAAATGTGTGGACTTCAACTCCTAGAATTCCCCAGGCAGCATGCTGGCTGGGGAATTCTGGGAGTTGAAGTCCACACATCTTAAAGCCGCCCCAGTTGAGAAACACTGCTCTAACCAGTAAAGAATTCCTAGCCGACAGCAGGATCGCAAAGGAAATGTACAGTATCTGTCCTAGAAATCAACTTGGAACAAATGTGCCCCTTCTGTCCAAATAAATCCTGATTTTGAATTAATCCAGTTTAATCCTTCAACGAGATTAAATGGGGACACTCACCCGCATGCAGGCATCTTGGCCTCTAATCGCAGCCAAATGAGTTCCTGTCCAGCCTCTCCCTGTCACTGCGGTCTGATCAGCTCCATGCCAGAGAAGCCAGTGAAGGCACTAGCGAACAAGAACACACACGTTCGGTTTCTGTTGCCATCTCTATTTGCCAATTCATTGTTACAGTACATTGCTTGGCAACGTCAGCTGTTTTCAAGCTACACAATTAGTTAAAGACCTAGTGGCTGCATTGCACAACAGGCTAATCTTGCTTAAACATCCTTCTAGGTGTGAGCCAGTTGTGAGAACATAGCCCATTTGGTTTGCTTATGTTTCAACATACCAAATCAATACATTCCGTAACCAGGTTAGGAAGGCTGGGTGACCTTGGGCCAGTCACTCTCTCTCAGCCCAACTCATCTCACAGGGTTGTTGTTGTGGGGAAAATAGGAGGAGGGAGGAGTATTAGGTATGTTCCCCACCTTGAGTTATTTATAAAATAATAAAGGCGGGATAAAAATCAAGAAAGAAAGAAAGAAAGAAAGAAAGAAAGAAAGAAAGAAAGAAAGAAAGAAAGAAAGAAAGAAAGAAAGAAAGAAAGAAAGAGGGAGGGAGGGAGGGAGGGGGGGAGGGGGGGAGGAAGGAAGGAAGGAAGGAAGGAAGGAAGGAAGGAAGGAAGGAAGGAAGGAAGGAAGGAAGGAAGGAAGGAAGGAAGGAAGGAAGAGCTCTGAAGGGCAACCCATCCCTCTACCCCAGATTTTCCATTGTTGATAGTCTAAAAAGGGGCTATTATTACTGTATGTTCAGTTGAAGGCAGTAAGTGTCCTCCATAAAATGCTTTGTCCTTTTCTCATGAATTAAGGAAAAAGTCTCCTAACTTTAAACTAAGTCAAGTCCTGGTGATTTCATCAACACGTCCATGTAGTTTTCTTGGCAATGGAGCAGAAGTGCTATTGCAGAGCTTTCCAAACTGTGTGTCGGGACACGTTTGTGTGTCGGCTGCAGTGTCTGGGTGTGTCGCGGCTGCTGCTGCCTCCTGGCTTCCCCGCAGGTTCTAGTGCCTGCCTTGTGCCTTGCTGCCTCCAAACCTGCCCTGCCAGGATTCCGCACAGGTCCTAGTGCCTGCCTTGTGCCCTGCTGTAAGAGTGTGTCGCGAAATGATGCCCTGCTGTAAGAGTGTGTCGCGAAATGATGCATGTCTAAAAAGTGTGTCACCAACATGAAAAGGTTGGAAAGCTCTGTGCTATTGCCTTATCCAGGGATTTTTCCTCTCCTTCTAATCTACAATCCTGAAATGTAGTTGATGATCTCCTGTTCAAATACTAACTAGATCTGATTTTACTCAAGTTTTCAAGATCAGCCAAAGTCAGTGATTAGGCTTTAGTGGGACTGATAGAAACTATTCATTTCTTTATGTAAGCATCCATCCATCCATCCATCCATCCATCCGTGCTTTTCAATTAGAAAGAATACAGTGCCACCTTGGGTCATCTCTTACCTCCAGGCTTCCAGAATGGGCTGCCCAGTGCAAAGGTGTAAACTTGTAGACTGGATCCACCTCATTAATGCTGATGCCAAAGGTCACCATTTCATTCAGTTGTCCTATGTTCCCAGTTTTGACAGCCTCGTGAATGTTTTTGCACTTTGTTTTCTTTGGCCTTTCTGTAGAAGAGCAACGGGACACCAACTCATTAATGGAACAGGCTGCAGGTCAATGTGACCCTTGAGCTGACCTCGGGGAAAGCGTGCCTGAGGTGACCTTCACATGCACAGCTTGGTAACAGAGCTGCCAAAAATCAGATGACCACCGGTGGCAGCTAAAAGATACAGAAATCCCTAACTCTTCATTGCCATCTAATGTAGAGAGTAAGGAAGATGACCTTGATGGAGATACTGTATGCTGGAGCTGTTGCCTAGACAAAAGGGGCTGAAGCATTTTTTAAGTCCAGAACAAGATAACCTTCAGAAATGGCTCATGCAGATTTATTATTTATTTATTATTTCTAACTTATATCACCGCCCATCTCCCCCCACAAGGGGACTCTGGGCGGTTTACAATCAAGTCAGCAATTAAAAACATATAAAATACTTTATACAATCATTAAAAATATAAAAATATAAAAATATAAAATCCAAGAGGCTGTATGTGATGTTTACGAACCAAACTTTACGGTGCGAGCCATCCCCAGGAAGAGCTATTACTCATCCCGTCCCAAGCGAGGTGGCAGAGACAGGTTTTCAGTTGCTTCCTGAAGGTCAGGAGTGTGGGGTCTAGCCTCACCTCAAGGGGCAAGATGTTCCAAAGGGCGGGTGCTACGGCAGAGAAGGCACGCCTCCTGGATCCTGCCAGGTGAAATTCTTTTACTGATGGGATCCGTAGCATGCCCTCTCTGCATGACCGGGTGGGGCAGGTCGATGCTCTGGGGATGAGGCGGTCTCTAAGGTAGCCTGGTCCCATGCCATGTAGGGCTTTAAAGGTAACAACCAACACCTTGAATTGGACCTGGAAGCAAACTGGTAACCAGTGCAGCTCACGCAGCAGAGGTGTCACGTGTGCCGATCGTGGGGCACTCATAACTGCGTGCGCAGCCGCATTCTGGACCAGCTGAAGCTTCCGGATACTCTTCAAGGGTAGCCCCATGTAGAGTGCATTGCAATAGTCTATATGGGAGATGACCAGGGCATGAGTGACTGTACGGAGGGCATCTCGGTCCAGGAAAGGGCGAAGCTGGCGTACAACTCGAAGTTGCACAAAAGCCCTTCTGGCCACGACTGCCACCTGCTCTTCAAGCAGGAGTCGTGAGTCCAGAAGGACCCCCAGGTTCCGCACTGAGTCTGAACGGGGTAGTGCCACCCCGTCCAGATCTAAAGATGACAACTCCTTGGATCCCGAGGCGCCATCAATCCACAGCCACTCCGTCTTACCAGGGTTCAGCTGAAGCCTGTTGTTCCCCATCCAGACCCCCACAGCCTTCAGGCACTGAGAAAGGGCAGAAACTGCATCACTTAACTCACCCGGGATGGAGATATATAGTTGAGTATCATCAGCATACTGATGATACCTCATCCCGTGTTGGCGGATGATCTCACCCAGCGGTTTCATGCTCCCCTAATTCCTGAACTAGAAGAAGGAGGAGGTGGTTCAGCGCAATCAGACTTCTAAGGTTCTGTTATGAGAGCCCATCTTAATAAAAGTAGTTTTTGCCTTCCTGTGGAATTGATTTCATGATCTGGTCTACCTAGAGCAGTGCTTCCCAAACCTGGGTAAGTTACCCAAAATTGGGTAAAAGTGGTTTTTCTTTGGGTAAAGACACATGAACCCAGTACCCAATCACAACAGGGACATTTAAATTGACTTAAAGTGTTTTACCTACATTGGGTAAAAAGGACTTTCTGATAAGTGCTTTTGGGTAATGAAGGAAAAAATCTGGGAAGCACTCACCTAGAGGGCCTAATATCTAAATGGTAATTGGTATTTTGCAACCATTTTGCAGAAATGGTAGCCCTGCTGGTGAACACTGCTAAGCAATAGGCAGAGGGTATCTGTCTATGTGTGTTTGTGTGTTTGTGTGTGTGTGTGTCTGCGCGTGCATGGAAAAGCCAGGGCCGCAACTAGGGGGGGTAAGCAGGGCATGTGCCCCGGGCACCGCGCTGGGGGGGGGCGCCAACAGGGATGGAACTAGGGTCTGTGTCACCCGGGGCAAACATGGATTCTGCGCCCCCCCATGGGTTATTTTGTCATTTTGGCGCCCCCCCAAGCATCATTTTGGCACAGCCCCCCGCTTGCTCCCCCCAGTTGCGGCCTAGGTGCCAAAATGACAACACCTCCCTCACCAACCCATGGGGGAGGGGCGCGGAATCCATGTTTGCCCCAGGTGACACAGACCCTAGTTGCGATCGGGTGACACAGACCCTAGTTGCGATCCTGGGAAAAGCTTCCTGAGAGTAAGATAGTTCTCCATCTCTGGAAGTTTTTAAGAAGAATCTGGACGACTCTTGAGGATAGTTGAATTGGTTTTCCTGCACTGTGGTCTAGATCAGTGTTTCTCAACTTCGGCAACTTGAAGATGCATGGACTTCTACTCCCAGAATTCCCCGGCCAGCATGCTTTGGGAACCATTCCTGGCCTTACTCTAAAAAATGTTTTTTTTAAAAAATTGAATGCACATTCTGGCCAGTCAAGCATACATTGAAAAAAATGTTATTTTTGACAGGATTCTGCTGCTCAATCCTGTGTTGTTTAAAAAACAGGTTATTTGACTGTTGCAAGTTAATTCTACCTAAGATATGGAATTGTTACTAATGGTTACTAATACCATCAAAAAGTAAAAGAGTATTAGGAATTTATTTTTTATTACTGGTAATTTCTATGCTACTCTAACGGTTTAACTGAACAGTTAAATCAGAAAGAAAGAATTTGGAGGTAGAAAGTGTGGGGTGAGGGGGAATGAGAGAAATTACAGGTCTTTAACATCATTTGTCTAAAATGTGAAATGTAAAACTACTCTTTTCCTTTAAAAAATGGGGGGCACTACAAAAAACAGGATGCCCTTTCAGGATATAGTTGCATAAACTTAAGGCAAACATGTGCTGTGACATTTGAAAATGAACTCAAAGGGTCTGCTTTTCTTTGTTTTTTATTTTAAGTAATGAATATCTGCATTATTTCTGACCATCTCTTTCTCTCTGAGATGGTTTGCAAAGTGCACTATCAATAATAAAAAGGTAAAGGTTCCCCCCGCACATTTGTGCAGTCGTGTCCGACTCTAGGGGCCGGTGCTCATCTCCGTTTGTTAGCCGAAGAGCCAGCGCTGTCCGAAGACGCTTCCACAGTCATCTGGCCGGCATGATGCGCGCGGAACGCTGTTACCTACCCACCGAAGTGGTACCTATTCATCTACTTGCATTTGCATGCTTTCGAATTGCTAGGTTGGCAAGAGCTGGGGCTAGTGCGGGAGCTCACTCCGTCACACGGGGCTAGGGATTCGAACCTCTGAACTTGCGATCTTGATCGACAAGCCTGGCATCTTACCCACTGAGTCACCACGCCCCTACAACTATCAATAATACAAGGCTGTTATTTGAGTCTGTCTTGTGTGACTGTGGGTACATTTTAAAAATACCTTTAAAGTTAACAAAGAGAGTGCGTCATTTTTTAAATTATATTTTAATATACTGTATGCATTTTTTAAAAAAAAGAAAAAGAAGATAGACAAACAAAAGAAAAGGAAGAAATAAAGAAAAATAAAAAGATGTTTTATAAACAGGAAGTTCGCAAGCATCATAGAATTAGGTTAAAATGTCAGTGTTTCACTAATAGGTTTTAAGTAACTGAATATATTATATCATTATATTATATATTATATCATTCTGAAAGCCACAGGTAATTGTTAACACCCATGCAATATATAAATTTCAACGGTAGTAATCAATCCAGTATAAACCACAAAGTAAAATTAAAAGTTATAGTCAATTCTAGACAAGCTACTGAAGATCAATTTGGATTTAACAGATCCTTTTGAGCTGGAGTGCTAAAACCCCAAATTTCAGATGTGGCATGAGCCCATGTAGAGAATTATAATCCAAAGAACAGTTCAGAGCAGCATCTTCAGCCCATTTATTAATTTATTTATCAAATTTATAGTCCCGGCTTAGGCATGAAAGCCAGCTGGGTGACCTTGGGCCAGTCACTCTCTCTCTCAGCCCAACTCACATCACAAGGTTGTTGTTGTGGGGAAAACAGGAGGAGGAAGGAGTATTAGGCATGTTCGCCGCCTTGAGTTATTTATGAAAAATATAAAGGTGGGATTAAAAAAATCTAAAAAAACAGTCATTATAAAAACAATCATTATAAAAATATAGACAATCGTTATTAAAATTAGAATATTATAAAAATTAGAGTATACAAACCACAAATGGAGAGAGTAAATATATTAACCGCAATAGGGGAGCCACCTTAAAATGTTGCCGTTCCCGGGGACCCCCAAGGCTGGTGACATAACCAGGTCTTGAGGGACTTCATGAACATTAACAATGCACAGATACTAGGAAGTTTAAGATAGTTTTGAAGACCAATGAGAATTAAAGAGTCATCTTTAAGTGCTTTTCCTCCCCCAACCCCTTTCCAAAAAAAAAAGAAAAGGGGAGGAGGAGGCAAAGCAAATCTCACCTTGTTGGGGGGTGACAGCAGCAGGCATGGTCCAGGGTCCCCCCAATTCTCACAGCCTTCCTTTCTTCCTCTCTGCTTGCTTCTTCTCACGCTTCTGTGGCTGCTAGGAGGAGGTTGCTGTGGAAACCGTGTACACTTCCTGCGATGCTCTGTTGGCCACGTTCCCTCCTGGCAGGAGGATTGGAGGCCTCCAGGCACAGAGGACAACGGGGTTGGGGACAAAGCAACTCTACAGGCATAGAGTGGGGCATAGAGGGGTTAAGGAAAACCCAGGTTGGTGTCCATGCTTGGCTACGGAAGCTCCCTGATTCTGGATGAGTCACTGCAGCTAAATTTGCAAGACACATTGAACTTCAAGGTAACCAACAGTGATTTAGCTTAGTGTGTTGTGAGAACTGGACAATTGTAATGTGTGCTTGGTTTACGGGCAATTTGGACGTAAATCTTAAGAAAAGCTACCAAGCATTAGCCTTCTCTTCTTTTTCCTTTAAAGAGTCTCAACCACATTCATGGAAACTTGATTTAGAAACTTGACTTTAGATGGAAAAGAAAAGCAGATTTTCAAAATAGAGGTATTTTTATATTACTGCATATAACAGTGGCAAAGCAGCAGGACCTTTCTCTACGTATGGCTATGCCACACATGTCTACAGATATTAGAACAACAGAGGAGGCTATAATATCCAGATGCAAGAATGGGATTTGTGATTGAATCAGATCACTTGAGTAAATTTTGCAAAACAAAAACCTGGTTGTACAGGAAAAGACTAAATACAGATCTCTTCGGGACTGTTGGGTAGATGTTCCAACCTCAGTTATGGATGGTGCCTTGATTCATTTTATTTGTTTGTTTGTTTGTTTGTTTGTCAAATTTATCACTGCCCATCTCTACAGCAGTAGACTCTGGGCGGTTTACAATAATAATATTAAAATTAAAAACCTATAAATCTTAAAATTTGTTGTTGTTTATTCGTTCAGTCGTCTCCGACTCCTCGTGACTTCATGGACCAGCCCACGCCAGAGCTTCCTGTCGGCCATCGCCACCCCCAGCTCCCCCAAAGTCAAGTCCGTCACCTCCAGAATATCATCCATCCATCTTGCCCTTGGTCGGCCCCTCTTCCTTTTGCCTTCCACTTTCCCTAGCATCAGCTTCTTCTCCAGGGTATCCTGTCTTCTCATTATGTGGCCAAAGTACTTCAGTTTTGCCTTTAATATCATTCCCTCAAGTGAGCAGTCTGGCTTTATTTCCTGGAGTATGGACTGGTTTGATCTTCTTGCAGTCCAAGGCACTCTCAGAATTTTCCTCCAACACCACAGTTCAAAAGCATCTATCTTCCTTCGCTCAGCCTTCCTAATGGTCCAGCTCTCGCAGCCATAGGTTACTACAGGGAATACCATTGCTTTAACTATGCGGACCTTTGTTGTCAGTGTGATGTCTCTGCTCTTAACTATTTTATCAAGATTTGCCATTGCTCTCCTCCCAAGAAGTAGACCCCCAGGAGGAACTATTACTTCCTTCGTCCCAAGCAAGGCAGCAGAACCAGGTCTTTGAAGACCTCCGGAAGGCCAGGAACGAGGGTGCCCACCTCACCTCTGGGGGCAAGTTATTCCACAGGGCGGGTGCTTTCACAGAGAAGGCACGCCTCCTGGACCCCGCTAGGTGAAATTCTTTTATTGATGGGGTCCGTAGCATGCCCTCCCTACATGACTGGGTGGGGTGGGTAGATGTGATCTGGATGAGACGGTCCCTCAGGTACCCAGGTCCCATGCCACGTAGGGCTTTAAAGGTGATGACCAACACCTTGAATTGGACCCGGAAGCAAACTGGTACCCAATGCAGCTTGCAGAGCAGCGGTGTTACATGTGCTGATCTTATAGCACCCGTAACTGCTTGTGCGGCCGCATTCTGGACCAGCTGAAGTTTCCGGATATGCTTCAAGGGTAGCCCCATGTAGAGCGCATTGCAATAATCTATATGAGAGATGACAGGGGCATGAGTGACTGTTCGGAGGGCTTCTCAATCCAGGAAGGGGCACAACTGGCGCACAACCTGAAGCTGTGCAAAGGCCCTCCTGGCCACAACTGCCACCTGCTCTTCGAGCAGATGCCATTTGTATAAAATATTTATTGATTTATGAATATTATTTATGAAATATATTTATTTACAAAATTTATGAGACTACCCAACTCTACAATGATTGTTGGCGACATGCATAATGAAATTGCTCAGACTCATACCAGGTTTGATATCACTGTGTGCATCTACCATGCTGTCTCTTAATGTCTAGTTTTTGTTGGGGTTTGTATATACCCAGGAATTTACAGTTAGATAAATTATACTGGAGAGGCTTGATATCTAGGTGAGAGGGGAATTATTCTGCAAGTCACCCAATTAGCAGCCATTGTTGTAGGGATGATGTGTCAGTGTGTGACTCATACCACAGGTGCTAAGAGTTTAGTTGGGTGTGGTAGATAATGAGAGTGACCTATAGTGTGATTGGTCAGTTTGTATATATAAGCAGAAGAATCCTGGTATTCTTTCTTCTTGTTTCTTCTCGTTTGCTGTAACTTCATCGCTGTATCATTTGTTACCCGTGTGGAAGTGATCTGTAATACGTATGTATATAAAGTAAATAGGATATTTTATATAATCTCTGTTTGAGTGTCTATTTACTGCACAGTACGTGGATCACTGGTGTCTAGGAAGAAGGATCAGGCCGCTCCACCCACGCACTCTGACGGGTTATGGGCCCAGAGGCAACAGGCTTTGGACTGGCAGTGGATCGTGTGCAGCTGGTATGCTGGCACAGCTGTAGGACTTTGGAAGCCTATCCAGGAGTCGTTTGGCTATTTGGAGCGATTTTGGAGCTTTTCCAGGTTCCGTGCCTGGCTGTGTGTTTTTTCCTAGGCTTGTTTGCAGCTGAAGGACGTTCTGATAAGGTCTGTGCAATTTATCATCGGTGTCTGCCCAGGAGGGGCTGAGGAAAGATGAGCACAGTCAAGATGCAGCCAACAGTTGGAGGTGGATTCCCTCTGGAAAGACTGAATGCAGCTAATTATCTGTCCTGGGCATACAAAATGGAGATGTATCTTCACCGTGACGGTCTTTGGAAGATTGTAGTTTGCCCTCAACCAAACTTGCACGATGAAGCAGTTGTTCTACAGGATGAGAAAGCATTGGCAAGCATAATTTTATGTTTGGAGGATAGCCAATTATGTTATGTTAGAAATTGTCAGTTAGCCAGTAAGTGTTGGGAAGCTTTAAAGAATGTTTATCTTAGAAGCACACCGTTATGCAAAGTATTGTTGACATGGAGGCTTTATCATGCTAGTTTGCTTGAAAGTGGGGATATCCGTGAACACTTGCATTATATGACTGGCTTGTTCCTCTAATTAGCTCAGAGAGATATGCAGTTTTCAGAAGCACATAAGGTTTATGTAATTCTCAGTTCTCTTAATGAAACATGGGATAATTTAGCCACCAGTTTCGGGTCTTTATCTGAGAGTGATTTGACCGTAAATTATTTAACTGGGCATCTTCTGGAAGAGGAGCAAAGGAGGAAACAAAGTTCAAACGTAATTCAGTCAAAGCAAAACAGTTATTCTAAGGAATGTAACTCTGAGAATGTTTTATATGTGAGACGCTGTTTTTGCTGTAAGTCTGATAAACATTTGTTTATAGGCTGTGATAAGAAAGAGAAGCCAAAAGCCAAGCCGGGGATTTCCAAGCAACGGAGTGCTGTACAGCTGTCGGTGATTACTTCTGCAGGAAGAGATTTAAAGGAGCCGTGGCTTCTTGACAGCGGAGCCAGCCAACACATCGCCAATGATAGGCAAATGTTTAAAAGTTTTATGCAGGCTGAACGTGATCATGTTAGTCTTGCAAATGGAAGTGTTGCATCTGTTACCGGCAAATGCTGAATTATCAGTGCTATGTGTACCAGACTTAGAGTATAACATCATAAGTGTTTCTCAGTTAGATAAACAGGGATATGATGTAAAGTTTGGTAAGGGTGAATGCATTGTTTTGAAGGATAATCATGTCTGTGGTAAGGGTGTCTTACAGAACCATTTATATGTAATGATGACACGCAGAGACCATGATGTAGCCATGATTAACAAACCAACACATGATTCATGTGAACATCTGTGGCATAGACGGTTGGGGCATCCAAGTTTCAAAGTGATTGAAAAGATGTCTGAAGCAAGTTCTGGATAGGGTGACCATACGTCCCGTTTTGAACGGGACAGTCCCGTTATTTTAGCATTTTTCAACCGTCCCGTCGTTTTGATAAAAATCTCAATTTTGTCCCTTTTTTAAACCCGGTGGGAAGGAGGACAGGAAGACAGGAAGGAGGACTGGAGCCGGACTTGCCATTGGAGGCAGCCCGGAAGAGGCCCTATCAGCGCGGCAACTGGAAGCCCAGTTGCCACGTGCGATCCCAAAAGCCTCCTCCCCGCACGCACACGCTGCCCTGGAGCCGGGGTGGAAATTCTCCCCACAGAACAGCTGAGCGCCGCTTGCGCGCAGCCTCCCTGCCTAAACTGAGGGCATTTTCGGGGTCCCCGGAGCCTGCCCTTTCGAAGGGGCAGCACTGCTGCTGCTGCTGCCGCTGCCCCTTCAAAAGGGCAGGCTCCGGGGACCCCGAAAATGCCCTCGGTTCTGGCAGGGAGGCAAAAGCCTCCCCTCCCCACATGCACACGCTGCCCTGGAACCGGGGTGGAAATTCTCCCCGCAGAACAGCTGAGCGCCGCTTGCGCGCAGCCTCCCTGCCTAAACTGAGGGCATTTTCGGGGTCTAGTGTACCAATGATGCAGGAGGCTACTGTATTGCGCAGATCTGAAAGAGTTAACAAGGGCATACCACCTCAACATTACACACCAGGTGATGTTAAAGTGTGTTTTATTAATTATGAGCCTCGTAGTTATAAAGAGGTATTGGAGTTGCCACCACAAGAGCAGAATAAATGGAAAGCTGCTATGGATGTGGAAATGAATGCCATTAATTCCCATAAGGTGTTTAAATCTACCAGGCTGCCTGAGGGGCATAGGGCAGTAGGTTGTAGGTGGGTTTATAAGAAAAAGACCTTAGTCAATGGTGATATTCAGTATAAAGCTAGGCTTGTAGCACAAGGGTTTTCCCAGGTTAAGAATCAGACTTATGACGAGGTTTTTGCACCAACGCTAAGAGGGGAGACATTTAGGTTTGCCTTAGCAATGGCAGCAGCTGGGAATTGTGTAGTGAACCATTATGATATCACCACAGCATATCTGCATGCTGATTTGAGGGAAGAAATCTATATGGCTGAGGCTCCAGGATGTGAGTCTAATGGTGCAGGAAGAGTGTACAAGTTGCAGAAAGTGTTGTATGGACTCAGGCAATCGGCACATTGCTGGAATCTAAAGTTAGATAAGGAATTACAAAGAATGGGATTCAAGTGTAGCAAAGCTGACCCATGTCTGTATGTAAAGCAATGTGAAAATGATGAACAGGTGTTGCTTTTGCTTTTTGTAGACGATTTGTGTCTTATAGCTAAAGATCAAAGCAGGGTAATTGAATTTACTGAAAAACTGAAGCAACAATTTGATGTTAAAGATCTGGGAGAGATTAGAAATTACCTAGGCGTAGGTATTCAGAAGGTTGATGGGGGTTACGTTCTAGAGCAGCGGAAGAAAATTGAACAACTGCTAAGAGAGAACAATATGGAACATTGCAAGGAGGTTCCTACCCCGATGACAACTGATTTTGTTAAGACAGAGGCTGGAGACGATGACCAAACATCATGTGATCAGGAACACTATCAGTCAATAATTGGAAGTTTATTGTATTTAGCACAATGGTCGCGTCCCAATATCGGGAATGCAGTACATGTACTGAGTAGATATGTTACACAACCTACCCAGAGGCATTGGAAAGGTATTAAACGGGTGTTTAGGTATCTTAAAGGGACTATTGATAAATGTTTATTGATAAAACCTTGTAAGCCATTGGAATTAAAATGCTATGTAGATAGTGATTGGGGTAATGATGTACATGATAGAAAATCAATGACAGGATTGATAATTATGTTTGGTAACACCTTGGTGGGGTGGAGGTCTCGGAAACAGAGTTCTGTTGCCATATCTACTGCAGAGGCAGAGTACGCTGCACTATCTGACCTATGTTCAGAGTTAATATGGTATAGGCAATTGTTAATGGATGTTAATATAGCAATTGATGAACCTATATGTGTATATGATGACAGTGAAGCAATTGAACATCAACTGGTGTTCAATATTTCATATTTAGCCAAGCTCATGAAATGATCCTGCAGCTCCAAGAACACTTAGATAAAACTGATTATTCTGAGCCCTCCAATTAGCAGAGATAGCCTTGGACACGTTGATATACCAGGAAAAGGAGTAAGCATAAAGCTGTTACTTCTGAATTTCTCTGGATTACAGTACTGTTTATTACAGTTGACCATGGGATCTTGTTGGGAGAAGTGAGGTTTAGAAGCACCATACTACAAAAACTTTGTTCCTAACTTAATGGGTGCAGCCAAAAATTGATAGATTTCTGCTGGGCTTCTTGGACGCTTCCTGGCGAACTGGCAATTTCCATTGTATCTCCCATGTTAAGCCACTGGAAAGCGCCAGAGTTGTCATCAACATACTAAAGATACCCATCTGTTTCTCTTTTCCTGCAGACCCTGGGTTACAATCACCACTGCCTCCATGTAATCCAGATTGTAAAGGACTGTATGTGGCAAAATAAACTGAAGCTCTATGCAGGCAAGACAGCTATTATTCTGGGGGCTACACTTTAGATCTGGCCTGGATGAGGCTGCATCACCTTTGAAGTTAAATATGCAATTCTGGAAGTACTCATAGGTTGGTATTCCCAAAATTGGATTATAGCAATGCACTCTTCATGGGGCAGCTCCTTGATGATGGTCTGGTCTGGTCCAACAGCAGGACTTATTTATTTTCTATCCCTTTATTATTTTTATAAATAACTCAAGGCAGCGAACATACCTAATACTCCTTCCTCCTCCTATTTTCCCCACAACCACCACCCTGTGAGGTGAGTTGGGCTGAGAGAGACTGGCCGGCCCAAGGTCACCCAGCCAGCTTTCATGCCTAAGGCGGGACTAGAACTCTCAAGTCTCCTGGTTTGCCATTGGCTCCTTCCTAGGGCTGAGACAGGGACTGGCCCAAGGTCACCCAGCCGGCTTTCATGCCTAAGGCGGGACTAGAACTCTGTCTCCTGGTTTCTAGGATTAGTGAGTGGAGCCTCCTTGATATCCCCCATTACATTATTCCTGTAATGAAACTTCACCGGTTGGAAGTTGCCTGCTGAATTCAATTCAAAGTGCTCACAATGGAATATAATCTTATATATTTTATTTACCAAGTTTATAAGACCTACTTCCATACAGCCCATCCTGCATTCTTAGGTCATAAATGGAACATGTTTTACAGGTCCTGCCAAGGATGTTCACCACCAATAACCTCCTACCTTTCTTTGTGACGGAACCATATAACAGAATTGCCATTGGAATTGAAGCAAGGCCCCTCACTAGTTCAGAAGGGGGTTACAAATATTTATTTTTTAAGTCTTTTAATGCCACTAAAAGGTAAAGGTAAAAGTTCCCCCCGCACATTTGTGCAGTCATGTCTGACTCTAGGGGCCGGTGCTCATCTGTTTGTTAGCCGAAGAGCCAGCGTTGTCCGAAGACGCTTCCACAGTCACGTGGCCGGCATGACACACAATGCTGTTACCTACCCATCGAAGTGGTACCTATTAATCTACTTGCATTTGCATGCTTTCAAATTGCTAGGTTGGCAAGAGCTGGAGCTAGTGCGGGAGCTCACTCTGTAACGTGGGACTAGGGATTTGAACCTCTGAACTTGCGATCTTCCGATCGACAAGCCTGGCGTCTTACCCGCTGAGCCATCACGCCCCTTTTTAGTGCTACAATTTTAGTTTATTTTTTATGAATGCTTGTGATGTTTTATTGCGCCTTGTAAACTACCCATAGCCATTAAAGGAATGAATGGCATATGCATTTTCCAAATACAGTTGCATTTTCTCTCCCCAGTATTATACAAATTCAAATCCCCTCTCCACGGACAGCTGCTCTCTTAAAAGGACAGATTTTTAGAGATTTTCTCTCAAGTAGTCTTGCAACTTGGAAATATTAATGCTTTAGAAAACCTGGGCTTGAATAACATTCAACAAGCTTTGAGTGCAACTCCATCCAGTTCAATTCACTTCAAGGCCCAAGTTATTATTTATATGCTATGTAACAAGTTGGATTTTCCCAAACCAACCCATGAAATAAAGACTCAAAACAGCTAAATGCTTCATTCTAGTTTATTACACGAAATAAATATTAACATTTCTTGGTAATCTCTTCTACTATTTAGATCCAATAAACCAACAAAAATGTTAACCATGTTGCAAACGAGCAATCTTACATTTGTTCCTCTAAAATGAAAAAAAAAGTATTAAGCTTTTGTGTACTGAGTAGTTGAAATTATGAGAATCTAGACCTGCTGTAAAATGTAGGCAAGTATCCAAAGGGAACTATGTTATATTTGTTATGTAAACCTACTTTTCTTTTTAAATGTCTAATGTGAATGTAGTTAAGAAAAGCAATCCAATGTTTCAAAGACCTTTTCTCAAACAGTAATTTTCTCCCTATCAAACTTTACAGCAAAAGAATCTTCCTTGCCATTTCTGTGAGAATCCTATTTAAGCACAAGCCCTGTGGAGAAGCCTGAGTTCCGTTTCGTTTAAAACACCCCCAGGATAAGTGCGGTGTTGTTTTTTAATTGGATGGTGTGCATAAACATTACACTCCATAGATAGCAAAAATATTTTTATTTATAATTTACATTTCCACAAATGAAAAAAAAATGTACATTTTTCTTACATATACAGTCTATTCCTGTCAAATTTGTACGCCATCTACAGAACTTCCACACGATAGACACCTGACACGGTGCAGGCAATAAGAAATTCAAATACAAAAATGTATTTATTAACCAAGTCAGTAGCTGGGGCCCTGCCCCAGGCGAACACTTTATTCATATAAAAATTATTTGCATTTTAGAGTCAGTAGGACACAATAAGCTCTTCTCTGTAATTAAAAAAAACCCCAGAGTTTAAACTGACTCAACCTTTTCAGGTTCTGTTTTAATTTCAGCAGATTCAGGTGTATTCCCATCGGTGCAATCATCAGGCTTTTCCTCTGGTTCTTCTTTGACTTTGGGGCTGTTACAGGAATCCTGTATCTCTTGTTTGACAATATTCAACATAATATTTAGTGGGTTTTCTACAGGAGTCTTGCTTGGAGATGGGGTAGAATCAAATGATGAAGTCTGCAAGTCAAAATTAACATCACATATGGGAGAGACTTTGAAGTTTTTTTCTTTAATACAATAAAAAGGTAAAACGCTGCCTTAACAATTGGTGTGTACTCTTTCATTAACTGTTCATGAGCAGAGTAAAATACTTTCGTTCTGCTAGGATACTAGGAATTTCAGCTTTCATATAGAAAAGGGGTTGTAGCCAACACTGGTTCACAAGATGGCATGGGTTTAAAAGCTTATTAAAGCAAAATTCATCCTTAAATCTTCTGTGATTTTTAAAAAAAGGATTTTTACAATAGTGAGTGCCTACTGTCACCCAGGTTTTTGTTTTTTTGGTACGGTCAGAGCAGCACACTTAAAATGCAGATATTATTCAGATGTCCTTCAATATCAATCAGCCCTAGGAATAATGATCTACAGCAAGAAATATGAAGTCTGATCTAGAAGATATCAGGTTAGCTCCTATTGCAATAGTCAAATAAGCTCAGTAAGGATTACAATGAACTAACGACCCAAATAACAGCTTTTGCAGCGTTAACATATAGTAAAGGTAAAGGTTCCCCCCACACATTTGTGCAGTCGTGTCCGACTCTAGGGGCCGGTGCTCATCTCCGTTTGTTAGCCGAACAGCCAGCGTTGTCCGAAGACACTTCCACGGTCATGTGGCCGCATGACACGCGTGGAACGCTGTTACCTACCCACCAAAGTGGTACCTATTAATCTACTTGCATTTGCATGCTTTCGAATTGCTAGGTTGGCAAAAGCTGGAGCTAGTGCGGGAGCTCACTCCGCACGCAGGGCTAGGGATTCGAACCTCCGAACTTGCGATCTTCCGATCGACAAGCCTGGTGTCTTACCCACTGAGCCACCACGCCCGTTAACATATAAGCCTACTGAAAATCAATGCAAGGTTTTGTTTACCTTTTGATAATCTTCATAACATGATGGATGGTAGATCTATGGAGGGAAAGCAAGCCAATCTTAGTTTACAAATATACAAAAAGGTACAGAGAGTATATTGCAAGGCTACACAATATGTTTCTGCAGAGGCACCTCTTTCTCTAAACTATTTCTATGACTATAGGAAGTTATAGCTGTTATCTCTCCTTTGCTAATATTTCATTAGTTACATGTGGTTGGGTCCAGGGGATGATTAATGCATCCTTAGCGGAGGGGGTGTTTCCAGCAGTCTTTAAGGAGGCGCTGGTGCACCCCCTCAAGAAACCTTCCCTGGACCCCACTGTTTTGAACAATTTTCGTCCTGTCTCCCACCTTCCCTTTTTGGGAAAGGTGGTTGAGAAGGTGGTGGCGCTGCAACTCCAGAGGATTCTGGATGAAACGGATTATCTAGACCCCTTTCAGTCAGGTTTTAGGCCGGGATATGGGACAGAGACTGCATTGGTCGCGCTTATGGATGATCTCTGGCGGGAGCGGGATGGAGGGAGTGCATCCATTCTCGCTCTCTTGGACCTCTCAGCGGCTTTCGATACCGTCGACCACGGTATCCTTTTGAAGCGACTCAGGGAGTTGGGGGTGGGCGGTGTAGTTTTGCGCTGGTTTACCTCCTTCCTCCAGGGCCGCTCACAATCGGTGGTAAGGTAATAGGAGAGGAGAGATCCGAACCACGGGCCCTTCTTTGTGGGGTGCCGCAGGGATCGGTTCTCTCTCTCCTATTTAACATCTACATGAAGCCGCTGGGTGAGATCATCCGTCATCACGGGATGAGGTATCACCAATATGCTGATGATACTCAATTGTATATCTCCATCCCGGGTGAAGTAAGTGTTGCAGTGGACACCCTATCTCAGTGCCTAGGGGCTGTAGGGGGCTGGATGGGGAACAACAGGCTTCAACTGAACCCTGGTAAGACGGAGTGGCTGTGGATTGATGGCCCCTCGGCCTCCAGGAAGTTATCATCTTTAATTCTGGATGGGGTGGCACTACCCCGTTCAGACTCAGTCCGGTGCTTGGGGGTCCTCCTGGACTCACGACTCCTGCTCGAAGAGCAGGTGGCAGTCGTGGCCAGGAGGGCCTTTGCACTGCTTCGGCTTGTGCGCCAGTTGCGCCCCTTCCTGGATCGAGAGGCCCTCCGAATAGTCACTCATGCCCTTGTCATCTCTCATATAGATTATTGCAACGCGCTCTACATGGGGCTACCCTTGAAGAGTATCCGGAAGCTTCAGCTGGTCCAAAATGCAGCCGCTCGAGTGGTTATGGGTGCGAGAAGATCAGCACATGTAACACCACTGCTCCGCGAGCTGCATTGGGTACCAGTTTGCTTCCAGGTCCAATTCAAGGTGTTGGTTATCACCTTTAAAGCCCTACATGGCATGGGGCCAGGCTATCTGAGGGACCGTCTCATCCCAATTGCATCTACCCGCCCCACCCGGTCATGCAGGGAGGGAATGCTGCGGACCCCGTCAACAAAGGAATTCCATCTAGCGGGGTCCAGGAGGCGTGCCTTCTCTGCGATAGCGCCCGCCCTGTGGAACATTCTGCCCCCAGAGGTGAGGCAGGCGCCCTCCCTCTTGGCCTTTAGGAAGTCCCTAAAAACCTGGTTCTGCCGCCTGGCGTGGGACAAAGGTAGAGATAGTTCCTCCTGGGGGTGGTTAGTTTAATAATGACCTCCTTTTAAGATCCTACCATCCTCTGGATTTTTATATTCTTATTTATTGTACTGTTTATTGTATTTTAATGATTATTGATTTTTAATCTTAATTTTAACATTTATTGTAAACCGCCCAGAGTCTACTGTGGTAGAGATGGGCGGTGATAAATTTGATTAATGAATGAATGAATGAATGAATGAATGAATGAATATCACTATATTTGATTCAATCTACTTTGGACTGTGACCAATCTCAAAGAAGTAGACTGATGTAAGTCAGCATGGATATGATTAGGACGGAATATTTTCAGCGACACCAATTCCTAAAATTCATAGAAATAACAAAGGCATATCAGCCCAAAATGGACATTATAGCCATTTTTTAAGCATGCTGCATACACAAACAGATGCAACATTACCTTTTCCTCGACACGAATTGCATTTTTTAAGTGCCACTCCTCCTCTTCCTCATCCCAATATTGCTCAAACTGCTCCTGGCAGATTTCACAGCTCTGAAAAGCAATTTAAGTTAATTATACCTACAGCATATCATTTATACTTTCAGGTGAGTAGCAGAACAATTTCATTTTCAGCCTAAGACACTGGCAGACCCATGACAAATGCAAAAATTCTGCACCGCGGCATTATTACTAATATACAACTTGGGAGATTATTTTAAAATCCATTGCCATCTACAAATGCTGACCGTGACTCTAAATTACTGCTACAACGAAGTTCCAGAATGTGAAGTCCAAAGGAAGACAAGCAGTAGGTACATGAACAAAATTTTCTTCTGAATGGAAAAAAAGAGTTTCTTTTAACCTTTCTTACTGTAAATATATTTATCTACAAAGCCAAGTATGTAGTTTTTCATAGTAGACTTTTCATTTTACAAATGTAAAACTCACATGGATCTATTTTTTTATTTTTTCCAAGTGCTAATAAAATGTTAAGTGCCAAACGAAGGATTGCAGTACAATTATTCCAAATTGAAAACATCAGTTACATGAAACCAGGTTACAGAGCAATGCTTACCTCATCTACTCCAGCTGGGCCTGCAGGGACACTCTGAAACTCCTTCTCCTTAGCAGCTTCTTGAGTTTTTAATACAACTTCTTCATGCACTTTTTCAAAGAACTGACTCTTTGCACGCTCCTCTAAATCAGCTATTTCTTCAAACTCTATCCAATCCTAAAGAAAAACATTGAAAAATGTTTGACCCACTTCCCAATTTTAAATGGTAATACGACTTTGTCTGTTGAATATGTATTTGTCTTTTGTTCCCACTGACCAACAGCACTTTATAATCATATTTTAGCAACAGGATCAAGTCTGTGCAGTCTTCTTATCCTGAAAAAAACAGTACTGACATGCTGCTTTTTTATTCTTCAATCCATCCAAGTTCTCCAGTGGTATATGAAACAAGTGCTTGATTCAGTGAGCCAAGTGGAACACATTATACCCAGTGATGTACAGGTAGTCCTCGGTTACTGACCACTCGTTCAGCAACCAAAGTTATGACGGCACTGAAAAAAGAGATTTATGTCTGGTCCTCAAAGCTGCAGCCGTTGCAGCGTCCTCACGGTCACATGATAGGGATTCAGGCGCTTGGCAACCGGCACACATTTACGACGGTCGCAGCATCCTACGTGATCGCCATGAAAGCCAGCTTCTGACAAGCAAAGTCAGTGAGGAAGCTGACAGAAAGTCACCAGTCGCAGTCATGTGACATCGTGCTTTATAACTCTGTGATTTGCTTCATGACCACAGCCAGAACTGATGTGTAAGTTGGCACGGTCACATGACTTTTCACTTAATGACCGCGTCGCTTAGCAACAGTTGCCAGTCCCAATTGCACTTGGTGAGAACTACCTGTACTGACATAAAGGTTTTATCTCGTTTTTGATCCTTCTTCCCTGAATCTTCTGAAAAGGGGCAATAGGCAAGCAACTTCAAGCCACCCAGCTCTCCCCTGATAGGTGCCACATGCCAGAAAACCCTGCCACCAATCCATCTGTGAACACAAACACAAGACCAAAGGTCCATGTGACACAGCACCTAGGAAAATGTTTAGATCAGGCATGCAGAAAAAAATGCTTTGACTCCTGGTGTCACTAAAACCTAAGCTTTCAACTTTTCAATTTAGAATTTAACTGCTGCAACTGCATATTCTTTTCTTCTAAACACAGTTGCAGGGCTATATGGAATTATTTTTAGAGGCAGAGGCTGTAACCAGATGTCACCGGCAGAGAGCACTTTTGTGGCAGTGGATTACAAAGAGAACAAACTGTTGTTTATGTGGATCAGAGAACAAAGTATGTTAAGTCTGGAGGCTGGATTAGTATCCAAAGACCTATTAAAACAGTAGCAGCAAGTGATCTTAATGATACAAGCATTAAACTGTCACAGATTTAATACTGCTGAAAGGCTAATACCAAATATGGAATTCTTTCCCAAGAAAGCTGAGCAGTTAAAAAATTTTCATTTAAGTTAGATTTGAAGAATTACACAGTTTACACTGTTAGTCTTAGCTTCCAAAGGCATAGCCATAATAATCTGTTGGAGAAAACCCAGCAGAATCTTCCACCATTTAAAAAATTATGCATTATTAGAAATGTGCATCCTTAAGCAGAGGAATTGCAAAGATCACATCTCCCTGCAAAACAGCAAACTAAACTTTGTTAAGATTTTACAGTATTCCTCATGAATTAAACAAGGAAAATTAAACAAGGAAAATGTTTAGATCAGGCATGCAGAAAAAATGCTTTGACTCCTGATGTCACTAAAACCTCAGCTTTCAACTTTTCAATTTAGAATTTAACTGCATTTATCAAGTGATCAGTATAGGAAAGTCTACCACATTTCAGTATTTTCTTGTTGCTGCCTAAAAGTAATTCTCAAGTGGTTTTAACATTTTATACTATCCCCTTTTCTCCCCTCAATCTCTCTCTGAGACCAGAGTTTGCACATCTGATGAAATGGTCTGTGATCCGTAATTATCGTCTTAGTCTGTAAGATGCTAGAAGATTCTTTGTTATACTGATTTTGGTGATACAGTTACGACCTAAATCCTTTGGAAAAGATGAACCAAGAACATTGAATAAATATTCTCTATGGCAAACAATATAGAGTAATGGGTTGCTTACTGTTAAACTATAGTACCATCTTCTGTGAGTGATTTTCCTGCTAACATCTTTTTCTGTGCGGTTCTGGCGATAGTGCCAATCCAAATGGTCTGCATACACATCTGTCTGTGATGTCGTAAACCTCATTCCACAAGAGTAACACTGAATGCCAGTATAGAGCCTGTTTATAACACTATCATAGCGTCTGAAAACAAGTCAGAAATATCAAGTTAGAAATCTTTCAGCATCTGATTCATGGCCACTACCTAAAGAAGAAACTTGTGAAGTTCAAATACTTATTATGGCATGGAAATTCAGTTCAATTTTATTTTCAAGGTAGAAGATGGTTAAACTCAAATTCTCAGTACACTCCACATACCTTGCAGTTGGTAGGATGAGAGCAGCATTATGTAGGCTTGCAAGAGTGTCTCTGAATTAGAGAACCTAACTTGAATCAAATAGTGTGAATATGCTTGGAGTAAAATTGAGCTTCTAGCATACTGGCCAAAATGTGTCAAAATTGACCTATACTGGTCTTATTGATAGCAGGAAACACTGCATATGACACAGAGACAGCTAGCCTATTCTATACCTTCTCTATCTTGCTAAAATGTTATCCAGGTAGTCCTCAAGTTACAATTGCAATTGGGACCAGAGTTGCCACCGCTAAACAATGTGGTTGTAAAGAACATAATCACGTGACCACATCGCTTAGCGATGGCAATCCAGGCAGTCCCGGTTGTTGTTGTAACCCCAGATGTATGGGTCATTAAGCGGGAAGCCAGGAAGCAGAGAGTGTCCTAGGTTGAGTGCGAAGGTGCCACAGGGGAGAGGAGGAGACCCTGGGAGGCCCAGCACAGGCCCTGCACGAGTTGTGGGAGTTGTGGGTGCTGCGGTGCAGCGCGAGCTCTCAGGAAGACAGCATGCGGGGTGCGTGAGAGCACAGGGAGGCTGGGGAAAGAGGGTGCAGGGTGCACACGTGTGTGTGAGCGCAGGGAAGCCAGAGAAAGAGGGTGCAGGGGGTCTGTAAGTGAAGGGGGTAAGGAGGGCGTGATGCATGCAAGCGAAGAAAGGCTGAAGGTGGGGGAGCCTTACCCGAGCAACTTGCAACCTTCCCTGCTGGCTTCCCCATTGACTTTGCTTGTGGAAAGTCAGCAGGGAAAGTCGCAAATGGCAATCATGTGACTGCAGGATGCTGCAAACAGTCGTAAGTGTGAGCTGGTTGCCAAGTGCTCAAATTTTGTTCACGTGACTGTGGGGGTGCTGCAACAGCCGGAACTTTGAGGACCAGTCTTAGGTCCCTTCGTTCAGTGCCGTCGTAACTTCAAACGGTCACTGAACGAATGGTTGTAACTCGAGGACTACCTGTATGTGAAAGCCTTTATGAGCAGTGGAAGTCAACATCTATAAGTTCATTTGGTGACTACAGTGGCATATGAGTGTTTTCAAAAAGAAATGTGAAAGATGTTAGAACTGATGAAGGTGGGCTGATCTTAAAGGAGTTGATAGATATATGCAGGGAAGCTTTGCTTAAGAATGAAACAACTAAAATCTATGTCAGAAATCATGAATTGATATCACCTAGGTTGTTGTGTTGCATACAGAGGTGGGAATCCAGATTGGTGATAGCTGCATATTATGCTCCAGTGCAAGGTGACAACAAAAGAATCAGAGGTGAGTTGTGAAAAACTGTGAAGTTTCCAAACCAGGTGTGTGTGTGTGTGTGTGTGTGTGTGTGTGTGAAAAATAAATGGATATATGGGAATGGTACAACAGAGTACAGAGAAAGTGACTGGACCATTTGGAGAGTCAATGAAAGAGAATGAATGGAATTAAAAATAAAGGTGATGATTCACGATGAAACATTTAGGGAATGCTGGAAGGAATATTTTAGAAATTTGTATGGAAATGACAGTGGTAGGTCAAAAAGTGGAAACGAAACAAATGCTAATGTCCATGAAAATATTGATGAAAAAGAAGTCACAAATGCTGTGAAAATGTTGAAAAATAGTAAGACTCCAGGTACAGACAGTATAACTCAAGAAATGTTAAAATATGGATGTGGCCTGCTTATTGAGCGGCTGTGCAATTTATTTAATCTGTATGTGAAGATTGCATCTGGGCCAATGTCTGGAATAACATCATTACTGTTCCCCCACTGAAAGTGACAGGTAGCAAGGGTGAATGTAAGAACTATAGGGGGATTAATTTGTTAAGTGTGCCTACGTAAGGGGTTGGCACAATTCTAATTGAAAAGGCACCAGAGATGCCAGTGAGCGTAATTAGGGAAGTACAAGATGGCTTTATGCCAGGCGGTAGTTGTGCAAATCAGGCTTTTAATCTTCAGCAGATCAATGAGAAATGTATGAATATGGAAAAGTAATTTTATTGCACGTTTGTTGATTTAGAGAAAATACAAAAGGTTTTAATTATGGGATGTGTTGCCCAAATATGGAGCAATAAACACGCTAAGAGTGACATATGATGGAAATAAAGCATGCATGAGAATAAATGGAAGCTTAATTAATGGTTCAATGCCAATCGGAAGTAAAAAAAAGTGATGTGTGATATTTCCTTGGCTGTTTAAAGGTAAATGTATAAGAAGTGCTTATGATGTTAAGAATTGTGTTAGTTGAGGATTTGAGTTTATGTGTATTTTTGCATGCAAATGATGCTAGTTGTTGACTGAAATCCTGGATGATTTGCAGTGAATGTTAGACAGACTGTATAATGCAACAAGGAGTAGGGATCTGAAAATCACTGTATCAAAGACAAATATAGCTTTCTTTCACAGGGAATAGGGTAAGAACAATAGAGGGCAAAAATAGAGCAGCTAGATAAATTTCTATATCTTAGTTCATGTAGAAAAGATGTGAAAAGGGATTTGTTCAGTTGCAAGAACATAAACTTGTTAGGCACTGGAAACAGGCAATAAACTAATGAAGAGGAACATTATGGGATTAGGATAAATGTCTGACAGAAAGCAACTGGATTTATAACTTTTTACAGTTCAAACTGGTTATATAAACATGCCATGTTAAAGAAATCCACTGCAAACCTTGGGACCTTTAATCTAGCATGATTAATGCCTAACTGAATAAATATTACAGTATTTAAAATGCCAAAACGATCCTCAATTTATACACAACTATAGCAATTTTCTGCCCTTAGAACAGGAGTTGCCCGATTTATTTTTTACAATTACATCCTTGTTTCCTTTCAAACTACTTATTTAAACCACACTATTGGATATCACCCCCCTTCCCCCATTAAATGCACATACTGTTTTAGTTCTTCTATCACAAAATTAGTTAAGTCTGGGACATCCTCATTCTGATCTTGATCATCCTCTTCTTCCTCTGGAGTTGGTTGAGTTGAAACTTCACTGACTTCTAAATAAATGAGATGTATTTTTAAGTACTGGGACATAACCTTTGCTTCTACAATTTTAACTGTTAAAAAGAATTAAAATAGCTTTATCTGGTAAGATCAGCATTGTTCTGATCTAGTCATTCCAAAATGTAAAGTGTTCAGGGATAGTGATTGTGATAAATTTCTTTTAATACATCTAACTTTTATCTCCTGGTTTAATTTTCTTTATATACATATACACCTCTACACACATACAGATATGTATCAGTTCGAAGTACAGTACACACATTTGTGTAATCATACATATACACAATATTTCCAACTGATAGGCTTAAAAACTAAGCTCTTACAAATGAAAGATCCACTTTCAACGGGTCAATTTCTACCCAGAAAAAAGAAAACCAAATTATTTTTTATGCTTCATACTGAATGGTGGCTATGAACATTCATTACTTGGTACAAGATGTTTAAAATTTTTGATTAAAATAGAAAGGAAAGTCAACATAAACGATGAAAAGGATGTACTTACGTGATGAAGATGAATCGGGCTGTAAAGATTTAAGGATTCCCGTAGAGAGTAGTTTTGAGAACAACTCATTCACATCAAGTTGCCCAAGATGATTATCAGGGTAGGAAAGTGGGATGTTCCCTAGAAATGGGTGAAAATATCACTTTACAATATATTACTCTAGAAACAATATAGAATTCAAGTATCTTAAATAATTATTAACTGTCAAAAGTTAAACAAAATCATTATTAATGATCCATTTCTCCACCTTCAACTTTGGCTTCTCTTAAAATAACTTCTGAGTACTACTTTAACCACCTTCCCATTTTAATTTATACAATAACCCTGCATGTATAAATGCAGAAACAGCATTTGAGAATCTATCAAACATAAGTTATAGAAGACTGTGATAAAGAAATGCTGAACTGGTTTTGTGTGCCCCAAAATGCTTAGGATTTATTCTTCCAAACTGGAGGTCATAGGTCCATATGGCTTCCTTCTTTTAAAGGGGAACTTGAAAAACTATCTGTATTACGATACACTGTTCTAGAAGTCAAAAGTAAAAAATCACAATGGGCACATAAAAAGCCTCATGGACCAGGGGTTCAATTGTCTATTTTAATAATGTTTAAAATATAGCATTCTGAATACCAATTTCTTTTACTCAAATTTAATTCTGCTTCTGATGTCCTTAGTATTTAAATAAGTCTGCACAGAAATAGATTTAATAAATTCAGACCTAGAAATTAATCCATAGTAATACAAATGTATGTTTTTGTTTATTAACATAAATGTGATTCTGGTCAGACTGTAAGAATCTCTGAAAGCTATCTTAAAATATAGAGAATACATACTAAACTGAAATTTATTAGTTATATTCCTAGTCTGTAGCTTGAATCATGTCAACTGGATTTCTATTTTCTCAGTGGAAACGTTTCGCTCCTTATCCAAGGAGCTTCTTCAGTCTGAGCAAAGTTGGTAAGGGAATCCTAAATATGTTTCTAGGTAGCTGTGTGACCTTACACCTGGGGCTAGGTCATGGTTATATTGAGATGTTATTTTAAGTCCTTTTATCATCTAAAGGAGGATCGTTAAGATCACCATGCTGCTGTTGAGCTTGTGAAATGGTCTTAATCTTCCTAGGCACAGAAGACAAAGCAGGGAGGAAGATGGGGGAAAGATTGTGCCTGAGGCCCCCACCTCTATTCAAGGAAGGATTTTTCCAAGTTGGCATAAATGGATTCCTTGACCCCTCTCTCAAACCACCTATCTTCTCTGTCTAAAATGTGAACATTAATGTCCTCAAATGAGTGTCCTTTTTCCTTTAGATGAAGATAAACTGCTGACTCTGGTCCTGTGGTGTTACTTCTCCTGTGTTGGGCCATCCTCCTGTACAAAAGTTGTTTGGAGGAGGATGGGCCAACACATACATACATAAATACATACATACAACAACAACATACATAACATCTCAATATAACCATGACCTAGCCCCAGGTGTAAGGTCACACAGCTACCTAGAAACATATTTAGGATTCCCTTACCAACTTTGCTCAGACTGAAGAAGCTCCTTGGATAAGGAGCGAAACGTTTCCACTGAGAAAATAGAAATCCAGTTGACATGATTCAAGCTACAGACAATTCCACCTGGATGACTGAGAACCTTCATAGACTTATATTCCTAGTGTGGGGGAGAAATAGGCCATAATTTAGAAACCATTTTATAGCAGACATTCTTAAAAAAAAAAGACTTGATTCTGGTTGGTAAACTTTTGAGGTTCTAGAAAATTCAAATCAGATCCTATAGAGCCATTTTTAATCCTCCTTCTTTGCTCATTTCGCTCTGCATATTGCACACTTCAAAACTGCTCTTACACACTCTAACCTTGCAGTCCAACTAAACTTTGAACTGCTAATATCCAGCACTCAAAGGATTCATTACCTCCCTTCAATTTCCTTTTTTATATGCCACCTACCTACCATCATTGTCTATTTATTCCTGCTATCTTCAAAAGTTTCAGGAGCGGGTAAAGTTCCTGTTGCTATCACAGATCACAATCCAGACAGCTACAGCAATAGTTACAAATTTTATGTTCTCAGTGATTGTTGAACATGGGGGGGGGATATTACTTTATGTTGAACAACCATAAATCCACAATCCAAATGGGTACAGATCATTTTCTAGGGTGCAGTTAGGAACTACAGTTTTAACTCTGAATTTCTTACCCATCTTGTCTTAGGGAGGAAAGTACCTGTACATCAGTATCTTATCTACAAGCAGGATGTACACACCAGTTTTACCTTAGAGTCCCTCTGATACCAAACTGAATTAGACTAAAATTTCAGACAGTTGTACCGACCCTTGCTGCTGAACACATCTTTGGAGTTCCATATAGACAAAATACTCCCATACAAGTTTCAAATAAAGTAGTATTTCAGTAAAACAACCCCCCAAAAAAGTAAATGCTAACCTGGCTGATTTTGAACAAAACCTCCAGGATTTTGTGTATGAACCGGCAATAGTGGTTGCCCTTGACTGAAAGGCTGGCCAGAAGATACTGACAGAACAGACACCTGTGAAGAGACACAATCCTGTTCAAATGCCTTTTCTCCTCCTCATTAAGGACAAAAATCAATGAATTCTTATTTCAGTCATGAACAGAATATAAAACCATTTACAGAAATGAAATTGTTATCAATAATGTTATAAATATTAAACTAAATTTTAAACATCATTCTTAAAAACCTTTTATACCATCTATATAAGCTAGCTACCAATAATAAAGGCGGGACAAAAAAATCTAAAACAAAAATTATAATTTTGCTTTGCTCCCAAGGTTTCCCCAAAAGAACACTGGTGATCATATTTTCTTCAACTGCTAAATTATGTATAATCTTCATTTAGCCAATGAAATTAGCTATGAATGTAAGGGATTACACTAGTTTTATTGATCTAATTTTGCATGCATGGAATTTAGCAATGCAAAGAAAGAGTTTAGGAATACCAATATACTGTAAAAAGTTTTTAATGCTAACAAATACATTTCAGACATTGTGTCAGAAATTAATAATCAAGATTCAGAACTTTTCATGGCATCAATCAGCTTCAGTGAAAATCCTTGATTCACTTAAAATTATATTGTTTTACAACTTTATTAATGTTAAGTATTTCTTAATAAGATGTGGCCAGTTTGGAGACCATGAGTTCTAGTCCCGTCTTGGGCACAAGGCCAGCTGGGCGACTTTAGGCCATTCACTCACTCACAGCCCTAGGAAGGAGACAATGGCAAACCACTTCCAAAATCTTGCCAAGAAAAATGCAGGGACTAGTTCAGGCAGTTGCTAGGAGTCAAGACTGACTCAAAGGTACAAACACAAAAAATAAAAAAGTAAATCTTAACAAAAAATAATTTGCTGCCAACTGAAGGTACAAATAGATCTAATTTCTGAAGAACAGTCCAACAGAAACACCGTAACGCTCTTACCTGCTGTGGTGGCTGAACACTTCCCACTGCCATATTACTAAAATTTCTGAACTGAGGGCCCTGAAGATTCTTGTCGTCATAAAAAGGTCCTGGTGCCCTGTTAATTGTACTAGAAAAGTGTTGTGTTCCAGAAACAGGTGGGCCATTGAAGTTTGGTCCTTGGGGGTTATCAAATATTTGGTCAGGTCTCTGGAACTGCATTCCTTGTGATGCCCCGTTATAAGGTGGCTGATTGGGAGCTTCATTATAAGGGCCAGTTTGTCCATATGGTGGTGTATCTAATCTTGAGGCAGGAAGGTTGGATACATTTTCAATTCTTGGACCTTGATGACCAAGGAGGATATCATATCGTGTTGCCTGATGTTGAGGATCATCAAACCGCTGAAGTATTGTATCAAAACGGGGTTGGACCTGCTGACCAGGTGGACCATCAAATCGAGGTGGTGTTTGTTGAGTAGGAACCATTTCAAACCTTGGACCAGGCTGTACATGTAATCCATCCAGTCTTTGTAAAATTGATGGCTGACCAGGTTGACCATCAAATCTTGACTGACAGCCATCAAACCTTGTCTGGTTAATAGGCCCTTCAAATCTAAGCCCACCTCCAGTCTGAACAGAAGGTGCCTCAAACCTGGGAGAAATTCCCAGCTGCCCATGTGGTCCCAGAGGCTGACTGTGAGGCCCCTCAAACCTAGAGCCAAGGGGTTGACCATGTGGCCCTACAGGCTGCCCATGAGGACCCTCAAACCTCAGTCCACTTGCAGGCTGCCCATGTGGACCAATAGGCTGTCCATGTGGTGCTTCAAACTGCATATTACTTCCTGGTTGTCCAAGGGACCCCACTGGTTGCATGAGCGGGCCTTCTAATCTTATACCAGATCCTTGTTGACCATGAGGTCCTACAGGCTGTCCATGTGGTCCCTCAAATCTCATTCCACCTCCTGGTGGACCATGAGGTCCCACTGGCCGGTCATGAGGTCCTTCAAATCTTATGGCACTTGAAGGTTGGCCATGAGGCCCTTCAAACCTCAGCCCACCTGAAGGCTGGCCATCAAATCTTATATTATTTGATGGCTGATCATGCATCCCTTCAAACCTCATTCCAGATGATGATTGGCCATGAGGACCCTCAAATCTAATACCAGCAGTTGCATGACCATGAGGTCCCTCAAACCTTATTCCTCCTGAGGGTTGACCATGGGTCCCTTCAAATCTCATTCCACCCACAGATGGGCCTGAAGGTCCCTCAAATCTTAAACTTCCCCCTGGTTGTCCTATTGGACCCTCAAACCGTATAGCACTCCCTGTACTAACTTGCCCTGAGGGCCCATCAAACCTCAAGGGACCACCACCAAGCTGTGCTGGTGGCCCATCAAACATGTGAGAACCTTTTCCTCCAGATTGTCCTGGGGGCCCATCAAACTGAGAGGCTGGCTGACCTAGAGATCCTTCAAACCTTAAATTAGTCTGTGCTTGTGGCCCTTCAATTCGAGAAGCTGCATTAGCTGGACCTTCAAAATGTCCTACTTGTCCATCTCCACCTGCCCTTGTGCCAGGATGTCTAGGAGAACCCTCAAAATGAGATCTGTCCTCAATCAATGAACTAAATCTTTGCTTTCCATCAGAGACCCCAAATCGTGATCCTGGAAGGTCAGTGAACGGTTTCTCTGTATCTTCGTATCTTGTTCGCTTGAAAATGTCATTGATCCTCTGCTCTTCTCGAAGACCTGTAAGATAGATAGATAAAAATTAGGAAGTCTATTAATCACTAAATCCATTATATAAAGCTCACATACACCTCTATGAAAAGAATTCCCTACGCTTCTGTTGTATAGCTCAATTATATACTGATTTTCCTTCGCTAAAATATAAATACTGATAGTATTTTTCCGAAAACATTTTTACCTTTCGAGGCATTTGGCTCATCATGTCTTCTCCTGCCATCGTGTGGGGAGTTATCAGAGTATGGTCTGCTACCACCAACGGGAGAATGTCGCCTTGATCTTTCACCAAACTGACCCCCGCATTTGTTTTTTGTTTGCTCACAGTCCATTCCAGAAAGAAATCCATCAGTTAAGTGATAGTCTAGTATTTCTTCAGCATCTATCATATTGAGTCTTGGAAATGAATGTTGAACTTGTGTTCTTTTTAGCTTAGCTTTATGTTCATGATATATTAAATCTGATTCAGACAATAAGGGCTTCTTTTTTGAAATCCCCTTTTCACCTGTTGTATTATCCCATTCGCATCTATGCTTTCCTTCCTGATACTGGAAAAGTTGGCGAATCTTATGACACAGAACAAGGAAATCATCCTGTGTTATTTCACCAGATGAGAGACGTTCATTTGCCTGTGTGTCAAAAGAAAAAAATAAGAGTTAATCTTTAATGCTTTTAAGAAAAAAGTAATCCTCAGGAACAGGTTAATGTATTACCTTCTTAAGTATCTCTCTCTTGTTTGCCAAGGTCAGTTCTTTGGGTATCTGCAAATTGGCATCTACGCTTAATCGATGTTGCTGCTTTGGTGTGCGAAGTGAAGGAACTCCTTTATTAGTAGCCCATGTATCCCTGTGCCTCTGATGAGGCAATTTACAAAGTCCTTGATGTTCTTCAGTAAGTTGAGGACTGAAAGCAATAGAAACATGTTACTTTACATACTTTCCCTACACACAGGAATTGAAAATTATATCTTTGTTTCTTTATAAAGACAACTTCTTTTAGCAGTAATTTTAGATTTACACTTATTTTATTTATTTATTTATTTATTAATTTTTGCCACCGCCCATCTCCCCCCCCCCAAAGGGGGGACTCTGGGCGGTTTACAATAAAGATAAAAACATTAAAATACCCTAAACGTAACTAAATATGGAATACAGATACAATATGAAGTATAAATACAATATAAAATCCAGATGATGATAATAGTTGTGGTACCGCTCATGTGTATTTAAAGGGCCATTGTAGGGCACCAGCCACCCCCAGGAGTGGTTGCCTCCCTCTCTGCCCCAGGCAAGGTGGCAAAACCAAGTCTCAATCAATTGCCACTCATAAACATCAACTTACTTTTTATTTTCCTCCCAGCCAGATTTCCATCTTTTGCTTGATTTGGAACTTTGCCAGTTCTCCACATTTTCTTTGGGTTCTGAATTTGACTTGGAAGAATGCTGATTCATTCCTTCTTGTGGTCGGTCTTCATGGATTTTCTTCAGCCTCCTTGAATCTCTCACTTCCTGCTTAATGCTCCTCTTATTAGAGCTTCTTTCATCCCGTGCTCCTGATGCAAAATCCTCTACATGCGATTGTTTTGGCCCAGACTGCCGTGGTTTCCCTATCTTAGGTCCAGATGGAGAGAGACTTCTGAGCCTTCTTTTAGGTGACCTTCTTTCTCTTCGTTTTGGAGAATGTGCAGATGGTGATCGAGATCTAGGAGAACGTGACCTTTTCCTAGTACTTGACCTTCCTGGTTTTCCACTCTGTTTCTCTGGCTCTTCTGTATTGGGATCTTGCTTTTGTACAATGCCATTAATTATTTTATTTCTACCACCAACTGATCTATGTTCCTCTTTGTCTTTTCTCTCCACACTTCTTCTTTTTTCTTTTATGTCATCATCTTTACCATCTGGTTTCTCTAGAAGATGTTTCTTTAATCTGGGATCTCTCTTGCTTATTTCAGACACTCTGGGATTCTCACACTCTTGATTTCTGGTTTCTTTAGCATGAAGCAGCTTATTTTGCAAAGGAGATGGTGATTTTGATTTTGATTTTGCATCTGTTTGATCAAACTCTTTCTTCTGCAGTTTCTCATTCTGTTTTAATTTTTCTTGCTTTGTTGTATTTTGCTTTTCAGTTTGTAGAGTTTTGCTAGTCTTCGGGTCAGGCTGACTGACTGGATTAATTATGAAGTCTTTCCTATGACTCTGATCTTTAGAATGAGAAGAGTGCTGACTTGTTCTATTAAGACGAGGATCTCTATTGGCTATTTTGGCATCATGGAGTGGAGACAAACGGTTTTTCTCAGGTGGCAGACAAACTTGATGGGGAGCTTTAACTGGTATGTGAGGTGGCTGTGGCACATGTTGTTTTAAGGATGTTTGGCCCAGACTAGATCCACTTTGCTGAACACTAAGGGAAACAGCCTAAAATAAGGGGAAACAAGTATTTCAGACACAAGCACCATTTTATTTCTCTTAGTTGTTCAACAATATACAAGTAGTCCTCGCTTAACGACTGCTGTTTAGCGACTGTTCAAAGTTACGACAGCACTGGAAAAGTAACTTTATGACTGGTCCTCACACTTATGACCGCTGCAGCATCCCCATGGTCATATGATCATGATTTGGGTGCTTCGCAACTGGCGGGTGTTTACAACCATCAGTGTCCTGTGGTCATGTTACCACCATTTGTGCGCTTCACAGCCGGCTTCCGACAAGCAGTGTCAATGGAGAAGCCGGCAGTAAAATCGCAAGTTGCAGTCATGTGATGTCTCGCTTAACGATCATGTCAGTTAGCAATGGAGTTGCCTATCCCAATTGTGGTTGTTAAGTGAGGACTACCTGTAAAACAATGTAAGTTGCATAAGGAAATTACTTTCATGTAACAACTAATTCCAGAATTTCAATGTAATAATATTTAGATGCTTATGATAAACAACATTAACATAGGTTTGGGGTCAATTTTCTTTCCATAGCTGTCAATAAGTTAAAATGTATTTAAAAGTTTTCAGTATCTAATTGTGGTAAATGATGTAAGTATATTTTTACAGCTAGCTTTTCAGTAATGATAATAAAAGAGCACCAATCTGAAACTAATATTCATACTACTTGACAATTTCTTCAAAATATAAGCGCTGCAATCCAGTCATTTAGAGTAAATGTTCTGCATGATACAACAGTATGAAAATTGTTCAAAATTCCAAACCTAAGACCTGTCAGCAGCACATTACAAAGTATGTCATACAAATTCTTCATTCAGGAAGACAAATATACCAAGATTCTCTGTCTTGTTTCTGTTTCTTTTGTAATACAATTGACAATCCTCATACATAGTCTCTGTCATATGTTAGATCTGCAGTTTAAATCTACCATTTCCAGTGGCAAGGCGAGCAGGGATGGTCCCATCTGAAGCACTGGGCTGTACTGAATGCAGAAGATGCTGTAATGGTTACGTGCAATTTACATACCAAGTGTGACACGTACAAGAACAGGTGGCTTTCCCACTAAACAGAAGTTTTATCTATGAGCTCAAATAATAATAAATTCTCTATGTCCACCTTGTTAACATGTTAAAAAGACATAGTTATCATCTGCACTGTAGCAATGATTAATCAGTAGGAAAAATACATTCTACCAGAAGTTCTTTCTGGTTTTTCTATTAGTTTACTAAGTTTTTCAATTAGTTTACTAAAAGAAAAAGAATAGGCTGCAAGCACCACAAAGCTAAACCAGCCTTATCAGGAACCAGAAAAAATCCATTCCTAAAACATTAGAGCAGCCACCATCATCTTACTCACCAGCTGTGCTTTTGTCTGTTCTAGTTCAAGTTCTAATTTCTTCTGTTGAAGTTCTAACAACTGTTTTTGTTTTGCCAGCAGCTGTTGTCTTATTAGCTGCTCTTGCGTTAAGTTCTTTTGTATTTCAGGAACAACTGGAGTAGAGGACACAGCAGAACAGGACACAGGAAGAGAACAGACTGTAGAGCTAGGTGCAGCAGGTTCCTCAGGCTACCAAGAAAATGGTAAATAACATGATTCTTACTTATGAAGAAAAACAATTGGCTATTATTCATAGCTATGTAATTTAGTTTTATTTGTTTGTACAAATAAATTAGAATGTGTATCAGGCATATCATACAACATAAAAGCATATATGTGATAGTTCTTTGCCTTAACTGTTGACATTTAAGTATCATTTCTTGGTGTGTTACAGCCAAGCCACAGTAAAAAAACACTAACATTAGTTTCAGCAACTTACCGATTTACTTAAAAACTTAGGATTCACATGGATGCTAGAAGTATTCACATTAGGGGGTAGCGGCTTAACAGGCCAAGCAGGGTCAACTGAATTCACCCGCACATCGAGGGCATAGAGAATCTTCAAAGGGAAAATTTCATCCCACGTGGAACGTAATTTAAATAAACTTTTCCTAGTATTTTCATCCACCTAAGAACAACAGAACAATTCTATGGCTTGTTAAGTCAATATAACATGTTATCCTTCTTTCTAAAACTCAAGATCACATAGATGTTCTATGGTTATACCCTGTTAATTTGTGTACTCAAGTTCCAGTGAAGAGTATAGAACTCCAATGTGCACAACTGAAACAAGTACTGCATTCTGTTGATATACTAATACGCAGACAATACAGCATACATCTGAGCAGTCAAATGTCTTTCTTTCATCTTCCACATCTGACTTATAGAGGTATAGCAGTGATATCCTATTTTATTTTTAAAATGTATCTACCACCAACTGGAAGCTGACATATCTCACAAAACAAGTTCTAGGCATCAATGGATAAAGTAATTATCTCCTGCTTTTTACTATTTGGTGTATTCTAATCAGATGATAAAAACCAAACACAGGCATATTCATCAGTTCCTTAGGGTTTTTTTCAGATTTGGAGTTCCCATTATCCAGAGACAGCATGTCCACTGCTGAGTTTGCATGAAGGAAATTGTTGTTCAACATATTTGAAGGGTGCCAGGTTGAAGAGGCTGCACTACTGCACTCAAGGCAAAGCTTTTTCCTATGTAAATATGCAAAGAACCCAACTCTAAAGAGCTCAGTCAAAAGATGAATTCTTTTCCATCAGCTAAATCTTTATACAACTGCCATTATTTTGAAAGTTGGTAAGGCAAAATGCTGTACCTTATGTAAGATTAAATTGATTTAATGTTTAATCAACTCAAATATTTTAGCCTCTTTCAACCATACCCTACTGAAATGGAAAATGTTACTTCAATTTCCTTTAACATTCACAGCAAAGTACATTTGTAAAGGAAAATTCTGCCTTTTTTGATATCTTTAAAATTCATCAAGCAAATTTGTGCTAAAAATACTGTCCATGATCAATTGTCCTAAATTAGGTCAGGTATGCAAAACTGAAATGGCTGAAGAAGAGACTGGAGAGAAAGGGTGATCAAAATAAATCTTTATAAATCTTGGCAGGCAGGTTCAATGTTTACTTTTCTCCCTATTAAATAAATAAATCTCTAAATTATTGTATAATTAACATGAACAAGAGAATGCAAACATACACGGTTACTCATTCTTCTGTAAAGCTAAAAACATCTTATACATGAAAAATCTAATGAGCTGCATTTTTACCAACAGCCCTTTCTACTGAGTGACTCACAGAAAGCATAATACACGACAACATGAAAAACAGAATTGCATTCATCTTGTTTTCTAATGCAAATTTTCTTATGGAGGATATGTCCTGTATGTTCCATCTATCTATCCTTTTTTCTTATGGGTGTGAAATAAATGAAGTCACGGTTCTATTGCATTCTTTCCCCTTAAAACTGCAAAAAAACAAGACAATGTGCCTGTCCTTATTTATAATACAAGAGCAATTTTAAAAGCTTTAAGGAAGCACATTTATATATACCTTTTCAAACACATTAACAAAAGTTGAAACTAGGTTTTTAGTAAATGCAGCAAGATATTCTCGTCCAACATTCTTGACAATGGAGTCCATTAGGTACATAACAGGAAGTTTCTCATTAGAAGGAGCCTGGAGTAATAAGAAGAAAACTGAGACATTTAGCTGTAACAAAAACACTTTGATCTTTTTAAATCAAGGAATTACCATACCCCAAATGACTGTATCCCTGATATGGAACAATTACGAACAAAAATACAATTCACTAATTTTAGAACTATTAAAAGAACCAATAGATACCAGTGCAGCTATTATTTGGTACATTAGGTTTTCCTTTAAGGTGATTCTCAGTGGCAGAAAGTACTGGCCCATGATGCAAAATTAACTCTTGGGGTCTTTAATGAGCCACTTCACATCTTATTGGACTATACTTTGAGGGAACACACAGTAGTTTCTGTTGTGATCTCTATAAAATGGGACATGGATCAATTAACTAGATCTCACAAAATGAAGGGGAGAATTCTCAGTAGACAGAAAGATGGTGAATACCAGTGTTGTTAGGTGAGCCACGCTTCAAATAAAGTGACTTGCTGTAATCCAAATGCAAGTATTACCAACTCTAGACAGTTGAAGAAATGCCAATCAGACGCTCTCAAAATTATATGCAAGCCATATAGCTGGAACCGAAAAAATATAAATCCACAATGGTGTTATGGTGTTGAAGACACACTTATAAATAACTGGAACCAAAGACTGGCACAGAAGACAATCTTCCAAGTCTGGACACTCCTCAATGCCCAAGGAGTCAAGATGGATTCTTTGCTCTGAACGTAAGGCACGCCCCGAGTTCATGTAGCACAAACTGTTGTCGAGACAGTGGAAGCCTTCCCATTTCTGTTCAAAATGAGTATTAATGTCTCATCCATATTAAGGGCCACAAGCTTCCAAAAAGCATCAGCATGTATAGACTTGTTGAGGTGGTTAATTAAATGATTCTATCACACTGCACATTGACTTTTTACACAGGAATAGCTTAATTCCCATTTAACACCCAATGATTCTCAAAATTTACAGGCAGTTTAATATTAAGCAGCTAAGAGGGTCTGCATTCATTGCCAAAATTCCACTGCCCAAATATGTTGACTGTCCTCGTACCAAGTGTCTTGTTCTTGTAACTAGAGTCCCAGAGTCCCTTATTCCGGGAGATGGGCGGGGATAAATTTAAATAATAAATAAATAAAATAAACTAGTGTCTTTCCCTTTAAGATAGCTCAAATTGTGAAGATATTTATAGAAGGTGCAAACACATAAGCTATTTTCAATCTTGACAAACCTAGACCACATTTTATCTTCTTCGCTCTTAAATGTGTAGGGTTTTTGTCAAAACTAGTATTCAAACCCTTTCATCAAACCTGTTTGAAATCTGCTCAAGAGGGAAGCATATCAGCAACTCTTTAACCACACGTGGCTTTTATGGACTGCATTTCAGGAGAAGTTAAAAGTAGAGAACATGCCTTCATATATATGTGTGTGTGTGTGTGTGTGTGTACACACACACACACACACACAGGTAAGGCATGTATATCATCATTGGTCAAGTATCAATTCCCTAACAGCTGGACTTGAAAATAATTTACTAGGTGTAATGTGCAAACTGTTAGGATTGAATTTAACTTGTTACAACAGGGCTTGGAAAGTATTGGAAAGTATTAAGCCTCTTGAACACTTCAGTACTCCACTCTTAAACCCCATCTGTGGTAGCTCTTAAGACTGTAAAGGACAGCTGTCAAAGAAATATAGTTGACCTTTAAAATCTTATTCCCAAAAGTATATGTTCATTTCCCTTTTAAGCCATAAAACTACTGTTTCAAGGATTAGAAAATGTCCTATTATATTCACAAAGCTGTGAAAACTATGTGTGAAATTGTGAAACAAAGAAGCAAATTTATCCTAGAATCTGTTTTTAGAAATTGGAAAGCAAATCCCAGCTTTAAATGAGTGGAATGCCACGTTTTGAGGACCAGGATTTACAACTGCAGTAGTTAATTCACCGAACAGAAATGCATTGTGATATACTGGAGGTCCACCGAAGCTGAGGCAAACCCAAGTCAGATATCAAGCAGTCGTGGAAGGCGAGAAAGACAACTCAAACCACCAAGGAAGTGGAGATAAAATAAAAAAACTTATCTATAGAAAAACCATGTCCAGAGTTCTCAACAGAATGCTTGGTGCACTCCTTCAAACATCATATGAATTGAGTGTTGAACATGTGTGAGTCTGTGTTTTTCTTAAGATTTCCCTAAAAATTGAGCTTTCCTCAGACTTTTTTTCCTGTAAACCACACCATAGAATATTTAACACTTAACAGATTCTGCACTACACCCGGTAAATAAAAAGACAAATACATATTTTATACATTTTATTTACATTTTTAATACCAGTCACACATTTCAAAATCATTTATTAAAAAGGTAGTCAAACCACTCTGCATTACACTAAATAGAAATTGTCTCCAGACAATACTTTCTTTCAAAAGTGGTTTTCAGAGAACTCAAATCTCTTGTTTCATCCTGGTCACTAAAGACAACTATGCAAATCCAATTAGAAGTACAGGTTTTATGTATCTTTAAATACACTCGAGGGATAGCTATGTAACCATCCCCATTACCCCAAAGCCAAATAACAGAACTGGAATTTATGTGTTATGAACTTCTGGAGACTCAAAATATTAAAAGTAAACAGGGAAGGTTTCTAGAGAGCACACTGAAACTAACCAATCTGCACTGTAAACAATCATCCTCTGCTCTGTCTTTCCATTTTATTATAATTTAATATCCCAGATTAAATTAGCAAAATAAAAACCCAACAACCTGGCAGAAGCTGAGGAAAATGGGTGAGGAAGAAGAAACAGCAAGAAAGCAGAAATGTTTAATTATAATGGAGATGTGCTATCCTTCTACTTATATGACCAAAACTCTCCAGAAAAAAAGATGGAATAAACCTATACCACAAGCTATAGGTGAATTTTGTCAGAAAATTTCTGGATGGATATGAAGCCTACTCTTTTTGCAACATATGCTTCTCCGGCGCCATGTTGGGATTAGACAGGCTGCTGTGGTTCCTGCAGGCAGGGTTGAACATTTCTTTCCATGCCTTAATGAAAGGGCTGCTCTAACAAGGAATGGATCATGCATACACATGCAGACACACACCCCTAGTCTATCATGCATCTGTTACTAAAAGCATTCCAGGAGCATAAAAATCCTCCTTCACCTATAAAAATTTATTCCACTGAAAATAATGAGGAAATTCCACTCGTCTTAACAAAACTCCTTTTCAGGTCTCATGAATTAAAGCTAGCTGTCCCTCAAATGATTTTATCCGTTTAAAAATATTTGGTATAGCTAATTAGATAGATATATGTAAGCTGGGAGACTTAAAAGTGCATGTTCCAAGCACAGTTATTGCTGCACAATCCCTGCCAGGCCGCCATGTTGTGTATCCAATTTATGCAGGCTTAAAAATCCTTCACATCTTCACTAATTACTTGGGGGAGGAAGAATCAGCCCCCTTCCTAACTTGGCAGACTTACCTCTTCCTTGGAACTATTCTATGGAAAGGACTAATCCCCCTCATGCCTTAATTTCATCATGATTTTTTTTCCCTGCCAACTATGACCTAGTCTCTTTCCACCTTAACCTTTGCTTGTGCTACTATTCTCGATTCCCTTTCTTTAATCTGAAAACTGTCTCCCCCTACAGTGTTCTCTCACACATGGTTCCTATTCCTCTCTGATTTTAACAGAATAACTTTTTTAAAAAATCCATCCATTGTCACTTTTTTTCTAAATTGGCTTCCGTAAAGATATCTGAAAGCAAGCAGCTATGACTATCTGTTCCTAGCACTGTTGCACTGCCACGTGCGGGGGTGGTGGTGGGGTGGCTCTAGACTCTTGCCCCCTAGCAGTTCAACGTTCAAATTGCTTGGCCTCTCCCCCTTAACCTTGACTTCATCTACAGTGCTTACCACTACAATCCAGACCCCCACCCAACCATGTCTGTCCTCATGGCTTAGCTGCCTGAAAAATGTGCTTTTTGTAGGACTTGGAGTTCAGTCAGTTTATTAATACCCTTGCACTGGCATACTTTGGCTGTTTTCACTTTCTGAGAGATGCACAGAACATGCTTTTTGAAGGCACACATATTCTTTTTGGAAGGGTTGTGTCTGCATTGAGAGCAACTTCGACTTTGAGCAACCTAGGGATCCAAGGAAGAACCTGGTTAGGAGGCTGCCTGCCTGCCTGGGATGGGTGCTCCTCCACATGTGACATTCCTAACAAAACTATCTATTTCCCCTTTCACCTCCTTAGGACTTCTTCTTTTTCACCCCTCCTTGGCCTGACTTGATCCTCTCCCTCCAAAATATTCGCTCTTTTGGCTACCTAGTTGGCTCTATCCCAGGTCTCAATTCTCCCGAGCCCCCTCTGCCTACCCCTCCCCTCCCCAATATGCCCCCCCAGCCTGCTGCTTCTCCCCCTCACGTGTGACCTTCTCTGAATCTCGCACTCACACACACATAGGCAGACCCCCTCCCCCCCAATAATCCTCTGACTCAAAAATAAACACACTGGTTGGGGGGGGGGGAGAAAGACTGGCCCTAGAGATGGGAAGGAGGCTAGGTTCGGGGAGGGGGTTTAGAGAGAGCGTATTCGGCGTAGAGTATATAAAAACCTTGGCGATTTGCGCCTCGATCAGCGAGACGATGTCCTTGGCGAAGGGCACGTTCTCCTCGGCCAGGATGGTCAGCATGTTGATGTGCGGTTTGCTGTTGAACGTCAGGTCTTCCAGCGACGACTGGTAGTCGCGGCAGGCGTCTTCACTGCTGCCGCCGGCACCGCTGCCGCCGCTGGCAGCCCCCTCGGACGCCGTCCCGCCGCCGCCCGACATTCTCCCCCGCAGGGCTGACAGGCCGCGGATACGACCGATCCCCGCCGAGGAGGGCAGGCCAGGCGAGCCTTTTCTCCTTCGCTGTCGCTGTGGTCGCTGCTGTTACTGCTCCCGCCGGCCTCTTCTAGCGCATCCTCCGCTTCGCCGCCGCCGTTTTCTCCTCAAGCCGTCGGCCGCCGCCGCCGTCTCCGCCGTTTCCTCGACCAGCCGCGTTTCTTTTTCTCCCTCTCCCTCACAAACGCACGCACAAAATGGCGGCGGCGGCGACTCCTGCAGCTCGCGAACGCCTTCTGTCCTCCGGCTCCAACCGCTGCGTCATCTGAAATGGTTCCGAAGAGGAGGGAAGGGGCGGGCGCTACGGGAGCGCCTTTTGTTCGCTGGCCGCGTCGCCATTGGCTCGCGCAGGAGGGAGGGCACCTCCGCCGGGCTCTGATAGGGCCGCCCCGCCGCTCCTTTCCCCGAGTCCCACTTCCCATTGGGGGCCGGTCTCTTCTGGGGGGGGGCTTTATTGAATGGCGCCACTCATCGCGGCGATTGGCGGGCTCGCCCATAGAACCCGCCTTTCTTTATTTCTTCAGCTTTTGGTTGGCCCTTCCGAATGTAACCCGGACTCCTTGTTGTCGCGTGACGTGAGCGGGGGGGAGTTTGTCTCCCTCCTCCCCCCTTCTTCCCTTCGCAACGTCTTTTAAAGTGACTTGTTCAAGGCTGTCCGCGAGACCTCGTTTTCTATTGGCCCGTTCGTTTGCTCAACTGTTGCTATGGGAATACGGGCCTTTTGAGGCCTACCTGAAAGCCACAAGGCCGCCCAGGCGGCTTTACATAAATGCCTTTCCACAGTATCAATTTCCACGCTATAGTAAAACTACCAAAAATAATAATCATAACCCACTGTGCACTGCTATACTGCCAAGGATTGGCATCTGCTGAGGCTTTGCTGGTGCATCCTGCAAATAGATGCACGTTTAAAAAGAAATCCCTCTGTTTTGGGCTCTCTCCAAACAGAAGCAGTTGGGGCTTCGTTTAAAAGAAAATGTGTTGCCCACCAGCAGATTTCAATTTCAGTACCTGCAAACAGGCCTAAAATAAGTTTTCCAGAAACTCCTGATTAGTCTTTCAGCTCCTTCCTGAGAGTTTAGTTGGAAGAAAAAGCAATTATCTCATAATACTGATTTATGGCACAGATGTCAGCTTTAAGCCTCTTCTGTCCTACATCCTAGCAGTCTGAGAAATCCCTTGAAAATACAAAAAAAGCTTGTTTTCCCCAAGGATACTTTTTCCCCTCTCTCTCTGCGGCATCCATATAATGAAACCTCTAGGAGTATTTCCTGCTAGATACTTATTTAAAATTAAACCAAAACAAGCTCTAATAACCTTCCAAAGATTCACTGGAGACCTACAACGAATCCTGTTGGAAATTGTACATGCAACCATTATTTAGCGATAACGAGGAGCTGCATTTCTTTCACTCCGGGTTTAAACTAGAAACTGTGATTGTTTTGATTTTCTAACTTGCAAAGTTTCACAGCAATCTATAGGAGTTGTTTTGGAGATTCTTTCTACTGATAATGGCAAAGTTGACTCAGTTTGGCTTATCTTGATGGGGAGCTCACTTGAACCTCCATTTATTTATTTATTTAATTTTCTATCCCGCCTTTATTATTTTTATAAATAACTCAAGGCACTGAACATACCTAATACTCCTTCCTCCTCCTATTTTCCCCACAACAACCACCCTGTGAGGTGGGCTGGGCTGAGAGAATGTGACTGGCCCAAGGTCACCCAGCCGGCTTTCATGCCTAAGGCGGGACTAGAACTCACAGTCTCCTGGTTTCTGGCTTGGTGCCTTAACCACTAGACCAGTGCTTTCCAATCTGCCGCTGTTGGCACCAACGGCGGCAGTGGCGGCAGCGCGAGGGTGGGGGCGGGGGCGGCGCGGGGGGGCGTGTGGCGGCGGACTCCGCTAAAACACGGAAGCGCTGATGGCGCGCCGCTGCCGCCGCCACCATGCACACCCCCACCACCGCTTCTGGGTTGTGTGGCGACACACCAAACTGTGTGTTGCGACACACTAAAGTGTCGCGACACACAGTTTAGAAAGCTGTGCACTAGACACTACGCTCACTAGACCAAACCATTGCTCTCAAAACTATAAGAGCAAGCTGATTTTGCACCCAGGCTTTCCTTTGCTGGAAGGAAAATTTTGCATTTCTAAGCCGCAATGCTCTATGCATCTAATAAGAATGTGATTCCTTCAAATTAGGTTCCTGGTGACTTGGTGGATACTTCCATGTCATTATCTCGGTATTGATAAGAAAGGGATTTGCAACAGCCTTCTTCAGAATGGTTTTTTCAACATCTCAGTCTAGCCTACTGTATGTTACCTGGAATTTTAGGCTTCATTATTAGCATTTTAATAAAGGTGATATTAGCATTTTAGCATGGCATCTAGGCCTCCTTTTGAAGTTTAGGAAGCCATGTTTTTCCTGTGAGCCAAAGCCATTTCCTTTGATGTGCAAAAACTAGCCCTTTCAGGGACTTCAATCAACAATAGGGCTGTAGTCTTTGAGCAGTTGCAAGTGTTAAAGAAGCAAACTTGGGTGGGAAAGGAAGACATACAACATATTTTAAGGGGGTCTGTCTTTTCTTTTCTCACATCTAATCAATGTCTTTTATTGTTTGATTTGTTGCTTTCTGACGCTTCACATATATCAAATGTATGTATCATTTGTTTCCGTACCCTATATAAAGACTTAACTCCCCCCCCTTAATAAAATGCCATTTGCTTTGCCTCAAGTATTTGTGGTTCGTATTGTTGCGGGGGGACTAAAAAGCCACTTTGCAAAGGTATTGGGTGTTTCAAATTCAGGGACTAGGTTCTTTCTAGCTCCATGCCAACTCTGGTGCCTGAGCAACAGCCTACTGCCCTGAGATTCCCATAACCAGGTCCAAGCCCACCAGGTTTGGGGGAGATTGGCTTGACCTGGCAGTAACTCCTACCAAACTTAATAGAACTTACTTTTGACTGTACAATTGGCCTGGTTAGGTAGGAAATGTTGCATTTATATGCCATTTGTCCTCCAGGAGCTCAAAGCGATTAGATTTTATTCTCACAATAATCCTTCAAGGGACCTTAGGTTAAGAAAGAATGATGGCCAGAAGTCGAGAAGTGAGCTTCATGGAAGAGTAGTAATTTGAACCTTGGTCTCCCCATATCTAGTCCAAGAGAAAAGAGATGTCTCTCTGTATTGTCGAAGGCTTTCACGGCCGGAGTTCGATGGCTGTTGTGGGTCTTCCGGGCTGTGTGGCCGTGTTCTGGAAGTTGTGGTTCCTAACGTTTCGCCAGCATCTGTGGCCAGCATCTTCAGAGGGCAGGAGCACAGACAGAAGCGAAATCTCTGTGCCCAGGTAGAGTGGCAATGTTTTGTTTGTTTTCTATTTATAGAGCTAAGTTATAGGAGATTAGGTGGGGTTTTTTGTTGTGCTGAAATGTTAACGAGTGGCTGAGCAGCGTGATTAGCATGTTCATTGTGAGAAGTATCTCTGAAGCCCTCTGAAGATGCTGGCCACAGATGCTGGCGAAACGTTAGGAACCACAACTTCCAGAACACGGCCATACAGCCCGGAAGACCCACAACAGATGTCTCTCTGTCTGGATAAAAGAGCTGAAAATTTGCACCTGTTGTGTTTGTTTGGGCACACCTTTTTTTTTAAGATGATACCCACAAGGAATTGAATGTTAGTAGATGTTACTGAATGTTAGCAGGGGGGCCCAGAGGTGAATTGTTGGGCTTTTGGGGTGGTGGATTGAAACCAATGGAGTCAATGCTGGAAGGACCATGGTGGTGGTGATAGTGTGAGAATGGAGGATGATGTGATGGAATGTGAGGGTGACCCTGGAAGACAGGGGGAAGAGATGCCGCCTAGGAAATGATCAGATAAAAGAGAAAGGAGCCGGCAACAGAGTAATGGCCAGAGAAAAAAACTTAGGAAGGACCCGCCCTAACTACTCAGGTGGTAAATAGGGACGGCAGGAGATTTGTACTTTCAGACTTGCAACATTCTGTTAATGTAGCCTTACAATAAAGTAGAACTAGCTCATCTAGTTGTGTTTCCTGTCTGGTTTACCTGGGAGGGCTGACAGATGCTGATGGAGAGCATTGGGTTGCTCTGGATCCGGAAAAGAAACTTGAGCAGAAGGACTCCAGGAGATTGAGGTTGGCCTGACGGCTGCATTTTGAAGTTTTGGGTGGAGGCCTCCTTGATTGACAGACATCTACTTCATTTAATAAGTATGCTCCGTGAAGGGACCTCACTCAAGTAAGATGTAACCCCCAGGGCCATCTCACTAGTGCCATTGAAACTGAGAAAGGTGTCAAGCAAGGCTGCATATTGGCCCCACTCTTATTCAATTTTTAAACTTTCACTCCCAAAAACTTGCTGGAAGACACATCTCTGTTCTACTCTATGCAGACAATGCAGCAATACTTTCAAGAACACCTGTTGGCCTTAAAAGAGCACTGAGAGCACTAACTACTGCAAGGAAGACCAGCTAGAACTCAATTATCAGAAAACTAAAATCATGGCATTTGCCCAAAGGCCCAAGAGCCACTCCTGGAGCATAGATAGCCACAAGATTGAGCAGGTCCCCTGTTTCAAATACCAGGGGTTGTCCTCCATTTTGCCGGCACTAGGAAAGCCCACAGGGACTATGTTGCTGAAAAGGAATGAACACAGTCACAGAGGAGCTCATCTGCCATCCTTAAATTCCTTAAGACAAGAGGTGGCCACTATATACCTGCAGCACTCAAATTACTTGAAGCCAAGCCAATAGCACAAGTTTTTTATGGTGCCCAATTGAGCCCCTTCTCCAATTTTGCACCATTAGAACTTGTGCAATCCAAATTTCTCAGATCAGCCCTTCAAGTCCCAAAATGTATCTCTAATGCCACCCTGCGACTAGAGACAGGCCTCATGAAAGTGGAGGCTAGAGTGTGGGTGACCATACTCAACTATTCTCAGACTATCCTTTTTCCCCTTGGCCTCGCCCCATTAACTATGAGTGATGATTTTCAATCCACATGGAAATAGGCAGTGGCGACTAAAATCTCATCCTTGGGCTTCTCTCCAGATGTTCCACTCAGCATGGGATATGATCAGGCCAAAGCACTCCTTAAACAGTGTGTAGCAGACACAGAGTGCCAATTGGATCTAGCCAGGACCCCACCCTTTATTGCCCGTGAATCCAGCAGGTACTCTGCCTCCCCTATGGCATACTTAAGTAAACTCGAAGTACCTAAACACCGGAGGGCCTTTACTCTGGCATGATGTCATGACCTCCCCACAGCTGTCCTTGAAGGCCGATACGGGAAGATTCCTCACCCGGAGAGACAATGCCCCTGTGACTCTGGACACACAGAAACAACAGAGCATGTGCTTCTCCAGTGCCTGTATTACAGAGACATTCGTACTAGCCTCATCTCACCATTACTGCATAAATACGCAGGGCGCACAGGACAATTCTACACCTCCCTGCTGCTTTCAGATGGCAACCCTGCTACAACACACAAGGTTGCCAGGTTCTGCGCAGCAGCACTTAAAATTCATGGGATGGTGACCTGTGCCATAAACTAGACTTCATGAGCATCTAGTTCACCATACTGGAGTGCTCTGTAATTTGATAGATGTGGTCTTCCACCTATTAACCTTTATGCTCCCCTGCACCCATCTAATGCTCCTAACCCTCCTTTTAGATTCTTGTTTTTTATATATACTTTCTGTTTTAATACATTTTTTTAATCTTCTAGCTTTTCATAATTTTTTTTAGACTCTGATGTATCTTCTATGCTTTTTAATTGACTGTACCCCACCCTCCTTATGCTGGTCCGTAATAAATATTTGATTCGATTTGTTCCCACCATTCAACTAAGGGGTTTCAGAGGGACCTCAGGGGTTTTCCTGAGTACTTGGTAGGCAGTTTGACTGAGGCCTGAGTCTCTGCCTGGGATTAGCAGGTGATGAGGGCCTTGGATCCAATTGTCCCTATGCAGCCTCTCTCTGTTTGTCAATCCCAGGGGCTCCTGGTTTTCCAAGGATCTGGAAAAGAGTGAATCCAACCAAGCACACACAGGAGCCTACATTAGGGATTATACCATTGTGATAATAATGGCAAAACATTTCTATTTTTCCACTTTTATCGTGTCTGTAGATAGTCTGCCAGAAGCCTTTTGAAGGTGACCTGTTGCCTGCTAGGAAGGAGTGGGCCACAAGAACACATGCAGGGCTGTTCTAAAGAATATTCTATGCATCTGACAGATAGATCTGCTTAGAGTTGGATTTTGACTAGATAGGCCTGATTGAGGCAACTGAGGCAGTCTTTCTTGGTTACCTGGAAGAGTTTGATCAGGTTTGTCTTCTCCTGAGGAAGAAGACAAGATCCTTGGGATTGTTAATCTGGCCGGTTGTTTTTTTTAGATTCATGTCCCGTCTGCTTGCAGAAAGCCTCTTGGGAGATGGCATGTGGTTGGGTCCCTGCAGTGGTAGCTTCTTCTCTGAGGAGGAAGTCATTCTGCCTGCCTTGAAGGAAGCAGTGTTGTGCCCCCTCCTCATGAGACCATCATTGGACCCAACAGTCTTGGACAACGTTCATCCAGTCTCCAACCTCCCCTTTCTGATGAGGGTTTTTGAGATGGTAGTTGCACTGCAATTTCAGAGGGCCCTGGAGGAAATGGATTAGCTGGGACCATCTCTCTCCTGTTGTTTCTACCTGCCTGTAAGATCAAATAATGTTGGCATGATCCAGATCCCATCCATTAAACAATGCCATCAGATGGAACCCTGGAAGCAGGCTTTGTCTTTTGTGGCCCCTGCTCTCTGGAACAGAGATCCAAATGGCCTCAACCCTGCCCTCTTTAAATGAGCCTTGAAGACCTGGCTCTTTCCCCAGGCTTTGGGCTCCAGTGGGATGCGGGATCCCTGTGTGTAGAGTCTACTCCATGGGATGACAATCTTCCTTTTTTTTGTTGCCTGGAGTTCTTCTGTTTCTTTGGTTTCAAATTTGTATGCTGCCCAGAGTTATCAAGAAGTTGGAAGGATTTAGAAATGAAATAAATAAATAAACAAATAGGTAAACATGTACTGTCAACAGTTGGATTCATACAACGTACAACTTGGTGTTTAAACCTGCTGTTCCTTGGACTCATGCAGCACTTCAAGTCCATGCCTTAGCAAGTTTTCCAAAGTTTGGAAGCATGACCTTGCATCTCTTTCATAGGAACTCATACGTTCCGGACTTTGGGGACAGGACACTTCTGCACCTGTGCACAGTCTTTGCTTCCTTGACTATAAACCAATGCCATGGTAGGCTTGCATGCTCCTTCTTCAGGTACTTTCTCAAATCCTGGAGTAGCCAATTACTTCTGAGTTCTTTGGGACACAATTTGAAAAGCATAATTTTAATGGGATACTGTGTGATAGGATGTATTAGGATATTTGTATTAGAATTAATTGTGTTGGATTGTAAACCGCCCAGAGTCCCTTTGAGGGAATTGGGCGGTGATAAATCGAATGAATGAATGAATGAATGAATGAATGAATGAATGAATGAATGAATGAATGAATGAGAAAGAAAGAAAGAAAGAAAGAAAGAAAGAAAGAAAGAAAGAAAGAAAGAAAGAAAGAAAGAAAGATGCTGTACCTTCATGCAGCACAAGTATCTCAGGCACACTTGGTCACCATGTGCAGCTCCTCAGTGGATTCTTTAAGCCCATCCATCAATTCAGTGTGACATTTATCTTAGCTGTGTCTAGCCTGCCTTCCTTTTGAGGCTGTTACAAACTTCCTTAGTAATCACTCCAGTTTTCCTGACATCACCCAGATTTCAGCATAGGCCTAGCCATAAATAATCAATTCCTTCTCAAGTTAGCCATCTCTGTATTTTAGGAAAAAAGCTGAAAGAAGAACAGCTGCCATTGGATAAGCGGACACCATCTACCGCACTGAACAACAACAGCATGACACCCTATGTTGTTAAGTCCTGGCTTAAAACTTGAGTGGGTTTTTGTTTGGGGAGATACTTTGAGAGATTGCAATGCTTTTTAGGGCGAGGTTCACTTTTTATTTATTTGTTTGTTTTTGTATTAATCTTACCTTTCAGGCAATTGGCATGTTCAAAGCAGTTCACCCATCAGTTGAAAGAGAGAGTCAGGCTTTGCCCTTTACAGCTTGAAGGATGGACAGGGACAGAAAGCCAGGGCCTTCTCTGCAGTAGCTCCTGCCCTTTGGAACATTCTTCCCCCAGAAGTGAGGTTAGCCCCCTCTCTCCTGGACTTCAGAAAAAAACTGAAGACCTGGCTCTGCCACCATGCTTGGAGTGGGGAGGGGAATAGCCATTCTTGGGGTTGGCTGGTTCCTTAGACCTGCCCTGGACCGGCCTTACCTGCTCATGGGAGGAAGCAGAACTGCCATTACTTGGATTTGACTGTACTTATATTTTTATTGATTATTGGTATTTATTAATGACTTTTATTGAATTTTAAATTGTTTTATTGTGAACCACCCAGGGTCCCTCCATGTGGGGGAGATGGGCGGTGATATAAATGTGATGAATAAATAAAAAGAATAAAAAGAACAGATGTGGGGGAAGGTCAGTGGTGAACCAAAAGCTGGAATGTATGTCCAGCTTCGATTGAGATGTTTCCCTTGATGGTGATTCTTGCTTGAGTAGTAAAAGGAGTCCTCAGTCAAGGGAAGAAACCAGATACTGCTGATTTTTGCTTCTTGCCACAATGTTCTTTCTTGAATGAGTTCAGAAGTTGCTGCTTTTCAGCTCTCCAGTCACAGGGCTACAATAATAGCTTTTTTTATTCATATGTGCACAATACGTATACAGTTAAATGCTCCATTAAAGACTGTTTTTAGAAGACAGATCCATTTGGAGCTCTTACTAATTACCAATACGAGCGGTTTGTCCAATTGCACACACACAAAAAAGGTTAATTTTAATGCATCCTTAGGTTTTTGCGTTTTACAGTATTGTTTCAAAGCAATAACATTTATTTTATGTATTTATTTTATTTGTAAAACGTAGAAACATGCTAGTAACAATAACGAGGTTACAAATGCATAACCAACACCATAAATAAAATCAAAGCTTAAATTAAGCACAATGCAAGCATCCAATTTGATGCCGGCAACAATCAATTTCTGAAGGTCTTCTGAAACAGCCAAGTTTTTCCAAGACTTCAGGAGGCCATGCCTGTGTAAAGTACTCTTGCTTCAGGTGGGGGGATGTTGGTCCAGGAGAGGGACCACAAAGTACTCTTACAAAGTCCTGTATGCCCCTTACCATGCACCTCCCCATTGTATCTTCAGCAGACATTCTCTGTTCACTCTGACTGGATGGGCAGATTCTACCTGGGCTTTCTCACAGATCCCCAGATCCTGAGCCATACAGGGTTTCACAAGTAATGACCAGTCCTTGAATTGATCTCGGAAATATGCCAGCAACCAATGCAACTCCCATAGCAATGGTGTAACTGGGCATTCACAAGATTGTCCAAGAAGCACACTGACCATTTCATTTTGTACCAGTTGAAGTTTCTAGGTGGTCTTCAAGGACAGTGTCATATAAAGCAATTTATTGTAATCCTGTTGAAAGGCAAATAGACTTTCAGTCCACATTTCTCTTCCCGCCTTCCAAAATTGATGGCTAGAAGGGCTTGGAATAGGGCTGTGGTGACTCTCTGTCAGCTGCTGTTTCCTGAAATAGGTGGAAAGCTGCTGCTAACCAAACTGTCAGTGGTTGACAGATAAGGCAGGAAGGACCTGAATTTTCAGGAGGCCATTGACAGGTTGGCTGGAGCCCTCAAGAGTTAAAATGCTGCTGACTCTTGATCCAGTTTGAGATGTCAGAAGTGGGAACCAGGGAGGCTTTAATCACTACACCAAACTGGCTCTCACTTAGAGATAGCTCAGCCAAATCTGAGACCCCTGTTTGTCTACCCCAGAGCTTTCCAAACTGTGTGTTAGGAAACTTTAGTGTGTCGGCTGCAGTGTCTGGGTGTGTCGCGGCTCCTGCCACCTCCGAGCCCTGTCAGGATTCCGTGCAGGTCCTAGTGCCTGCCTTGTTCCCTGCTGCCTCCAAACCTGCCCTGCCAGGATTCCATGCAGGTCCTAGTGCCTGCCTTGTGCCCTGCTGCCTCCAAACCTGCCCTGCCAGGATTCCATGCAGGTCCTAGTGCCTGCCTTGTGCCCTGCTGCCTCCAAACCTGCCCTGCCAGGATTCCGTGCAGGTCCTAGTACCTGCCTTGTGCCCTGCTGCCTCCAAACCTGCCCTGCCAGGATTCCGCGCAGGTCCTAGTGCCTGCCTTGTGCCCTGCTGCCTCCAAACCTGCCCTGCCAGGATTCCGTGCAGGTCCTAGTGCCTGCCTTGTGCCCTGCTGCCTCCAAACCTGCCCTGCCAGGATTCCGTGCAGGTCCTAGTGCCTGCCTTGTGCCCTGCTGCCTCCAAACCTGCCCTGCCAGGATTCCGTGCAGGTCCTAGTGCCTGCCTTGTGCCCTGCTGCCTCCAAACCTGCCCTGCCAGGATTCCCTGCAGGTCCTAGTGCCTGCCTTGTGCCCTGCTGCCTCCAAACCTGCCCTGCCAGGATTCCGTGCAAGTCCTAGTGCCTGCCTTGTGCCCTGCTGCCTCCAAACCTGCTGTGATTCTGCGCAGGTCCTAGTGCCTGCCTTGTGCCTTGCTGCCTCCAAACCTGCTGTGATTCCGCGCAGGTCCTAGTGCCTGCCTTGTGCCCTGATGTGTGTGTGGCGAAATGATGCATGTCTAAAAAGTGTGTCACCAACATGAAAAGTTTGGAAAGCTCTGGTCTACCCCCTTGATTTCTACATAGGGTGTTTCTCAGTACTGGGATCATTTTGCTGGGACTCATACTGAGACAGTATCAGAGTTTGGCACAATTAATTGCTGAAACCACAATCTAGCATGGGTTCACTTCTGGTTCGCAAGTTCCGTAGGTTGCTCTTTCTGGGAATGCTGTAGATTGAGCCGCGTGAACAAGAGTAAGCGAATAGGGAACAGGGATAAGAAACTGTGCCCATTGAGAGCATCTTCCCCAAGAATGCTCGGGCGAAAATCTGGATCTATGGTTGACTTGTGCCTCCAACAACCTGCGTTCCAATGGCGCATAGCCTTCTGCTGATAGCAAGGAGATCGCCTCCCATTTCTCAGCCTATTATTTTTCTAAACAGGTTCTGCCTGTCAGCCAGGATTCAGACATTCCAGCAAAATCTGTCTCTTCCACTTCACTCACTGCTGAGAGGTAATATCGTCTGCTGACGTGCTTCCTCGCTTTTATTTTAATGTCCGACAAAATATTAACGCGCTAAAGGGTCCAAGCTTCTAGAGTTTCTTTTTCCCCCCAGCTGCTTTGATGTGAAGTCAAAGGCATTCTTGCTGGCCTTTAATTTGCCTCACAGCAGCAAGTAGGCAGAAGTGGGAACGTTTTGCTTTGAAATGTTCACATTTCTGTTTTGTCATTAACTACATCAGAGCTTTCCAAACTGTGTGTCGGGACACGTTAGTGCGTCGGCTGCAGTGTCTGGGTGTGTCGCAGCTGCTGCTGCCTCCGAACCCTGCCAGGATTCCATGCAGGTCCTAGTGCCTGCCTTGTGCCCTGCTGCCTCCAAACCTGCCCTGCCAGGATTCCGCGCAGGCCCTAGTGCCTGCCTTGTGCCCTGCTGCCTCCAAACCTGCCCTGCCAGGATTCCGCACAGGTCCTAGTGCCTGCCTTGTGCCTTGCTGCCTCCAAACCTGCCCTGCCAGGATTCCGCACAGGTCCTAGTGCCTGCCTTGTGCCTTGCTGCCTCCAAACCTGCCCTGCCAGGATTCCACGCAGGTCCTAGTGCCTGCCTTGTGCCCTGCTGCCTCCAAACCTGCCCTGCCAGGATTCCGCACAGGTCCTAGTGCCTGCCTTGTGCCTTGCTGCCTCCAAACCTGCCCTGCCAGGATTCCGCACAGGTCCTAGTGCCTGCCTTGTGCCCTGCTGTAAGAGTGTGTCATGAAATGATGCATGTCTAAAAAGTGTGTCACCAACATGAAAAGTTTGGAAACCTCTGAACTACATCCTATCTGCAGCGCAGAATAAAGCCCAGTGGTGGTTGGATGTTTTAACCTTCCCTCCTCTCTAATTCGATGCTGCATAAATATTACAGACTAATATTAAATATAAATTTATATAAATTGTGTGGAACTGATAGTAGGATTTCCTCTAGCTCTCATTTCAAATGCTGGGATTGCCAATTTTGCACCAATCATGCCACCCAAATTTGGGCGGCTGGAAAAAGGGTCAGGATTCAGGATCCGATGAGGCCATGGATGGAAAGTTGCCCTACGTTGTGTTACGTTGGGCATCTGGGTTGGGCGTTCCCTCTGCAGTGCAGAGTGTAAGGGGAACCTCCACACCTCAGATCTCCCTTCCGTCTACAGCATTTTGTGAGGAATGTCTCCTAAAGAGAACCTACTGCATGCTTCCACCATGAATGAGAATTCTGGATTATCAGGTCTGGGCAATGGTGGAGAGGGAGTTTTCCTACTTGACATATTTCTGGCTTACGGGAAAGTAAAGTAATATAAGTACAGGATTAGAAGCAGCATTTATGAGGGGGTGTATGTGTGTGTAGTGCAGTGTTTCCCAACCATGGCAACTTTAAGATGGGTGGATTTCAACTCCCAGAATCCCCCAGCCAGCATGCTAGCTGGGGGATTCTGGGAGTTGAAATCCACCCATCTTAAAGTTGCCAAGGTTGAGAAACACTAGTGCAGTGGGTGCTCTCGTGCTGCCTTTTTTCCAAATGCTCCTGAGTTGTGAGGGGGGGGGGTTGGAGATAAGCTGCCTGCTGTTTTTAGTGCCTGGAGGGGGGAAAATAAACTTTCATTAAAAGTACCAAAGGGAACATTTGCAGGAGAGAAAAAGTGGCATGGGAAAATCTAAGCACTCCACACCCATTTAATTCTGGCTGCAAGTTCTTTGCCATCTCCATATTGGACTTCCAGGAGTCGCATTGTCCTTGTGCGGATAGAAAACCTTCTATAATATAACAGCACACAGCATGTTACAATGATTTATGTCTGCCAATGTCCTTCTTCAAAGCTCCATCATCCTTGTAAAATGCTCAGGGCAGCAGATGTGTTGTAACAGCAAAGGTAGAACCGGTGTTTGATCCTCCCAGCACTCCTGAGCTTCATTCCTCCCTTGCTTGCTTGTACTGTATGTATGTACCTGTATGTACAGGTAGTCCTCACTTAACAACCATTTGTTTAGTGATGGTTTGGACCTACGATGAACCAACTTGGAAATTGTGATGGTTTGGACTTACAACAAACCAACTTGGAAAAACCAACCTGCGACCAGTCCTCACACTTACGACTGTTGCAGTGTCCCCACGGTCACATGATCGCGATTCTGGTGCTTGGCAACTAGTTTGCATTTATGACCATCGCAGCATCCTGTGGTCACACAATTGCCATTTTCAACCTTCCCAGCTGGATTCTGGCAAGCTTAAATCCCGCAGCAATTCGCTTAACGGCCACTGCAAAAAAGGTTGTAAAATTGGGTCAGATTCACTTAACGACCGCTTCATTTAGCAACCAAAATTCTGGTCCCAATTGTGGTCGTTAAGCGAGGGCTACCTGTATTTGATTTCTATAGCTGCCATCTCGACAAGTGACTCTTGTTGTACCTTCCCGGCTCATTCAGATGTGGGAGGGAGGGAGGATTTCAGGAAGATGTTACTCGCAGGGGAAGGATTGAGCCACCCCTCCCTGATCTGCTGCATCCAGATGTGCTGGTATTGGGGAAGTTTATTTTGAGTAACTGCCTCTGTTTACATACCTTTCCAATTACATTGTTTGTCTCTTCTTCTGATGTTTTTTCCCCACCCCATTTTTGTTGCAAATTGTAGACTCCTGGAGGCAGGGGACAACTTATTTTTGTCGTGTTCAGTGAAGCTATGTACATAATCATAATGTTTGTTCCTGGTGCACTCAAGGTGTTGGTAATCATCTTTCAAGCCCTATGTGGTTCAGGGCCTGGGTATCTTGGAGACTGCCTTCTCCAGGTTGACTGTGCCCCACTGGATAAACTCTAGGAGAGATTGCTTGCTAAAGGTCCCTCCTCTGAGGGGACATCAGTGGTGGCCCCTCCCATTCTGTGGACCATCTGGCTCCAGATATCTGGACCACTCCTTCTCTATTGGACGTCCAAACATCCCCAAAGACATGGCTGTTCAGGAGACCATTTGGGGGAAGCTGAGGATTAACCTACCCCCGTTTGGTGGTGCATCTAGCAGATATTTGTTGTGATGATGGCTATTATGTTTTTAATACTATGTTTCTGGTAGATGTAAGCTACTCAGAGTCCTGGGAACCGAGTGGCCTAGAAGCCATAGTAAATAAATAGTAAATAAAATTGTTTTCACAACCTACTTTCTAAGTCCTTGTGGATGGATGGTCAGGGGTGGGAAGAACGGGATAGCCAGTCGGCTTGATACGATCATGCATTTAAAAACAACGTAAAGCCGTTTGCTCCATTTCTCCAATATTCCATAACTGAAGCCAGCGACAAAATATTACTCTTAATTGCATTATCTTTCTATGCCATCATCAACTGCTGGGAAACCTGCTTTTCTCTCCAATTCCCCAGTGAACTCATCAAACCAGTCACAAGGGCCGGAGTTGCTCTCACCTCAAAGCTCAGGGTTTTTTGTTTGAGGAAGACCTGGAGAAACACTGGAGAAATTAATGCTATTAATTATGCCAAGAGCATAATTCTTGTAAAGTTTGGGGTACACCCTTTATCACGCCCAGAAAAAAAAAGTTGCCAGTGATTATTATCTTTACATACACTCCTACAAACATATCCATCAAGCTGTTCCCTTTCAGGGTAGGCAGAGTTTTATACCCAGCCATTTTTGCTTTTTTTGACAAATGTTCATTCCTCACAACAAGCTACACAGTAACCTGCTATCTTTCTTGCAGGATTTGCACATCTTAACATTTCTCCATCCATTTTCCCATTTTTAGTAAAGATTCTACCACGGTACACAAATTCACCTACTTACTATAGTGTGTTACCATTTATGTACTCTGGCTATTATTCATTCTGTGTTCCCTGTGAAACACAACTATTTTAGTCTTCCCTTCTCACTGCATCATACAATCTATCTAACATTTATGGCAAGTCATTCAGATTTTCAGCCAACAGCATGGCATCCTCTGCAAACAAAAGTGCATATTCATGTTTGCAAGGAACACATCTCTACTATTACCATAAATGTTCTTTATACATTTACCCATACAGTAAATATATTCAACCACCAAGGGAACATCACCCCATCTTGTCTTGCCCCATGCAGGACAAGCAAGGAAAATAGCTGCCAAATACTTGCTATCTGTTGCCCAAGAGAGTAAGATTGGATCTGATGGTCTTAAGGTAATTTATTATCCTCACCCCTTTTGAGAGTTTCAGCAGGTACCAGCAGCCACCTGGCCTTGGCTGATCTTGAAAAAAGCTAGGCAAGTTTGGATCTAGTTAGGACCATCAGGGTACCCCAAGGCTGTTGAAAAACCAGCCTAAAAGAAGGCAAGGCAAACCACTTCCAGGTAGTCCTCGCTTAACAACCACAGTTGGGACCGGAATTTTGGTTGCTAAGCGAAGCGGTCATTAAGAGAATCTGACCTGATTTTACGGTGGAATCTGACCTTTTTTGCGGTGGTTGTTAAGTGAATCACCATGGGCGTTAAGCAAACCACGTGATTGTTAAGTGAATCACACAGTTCCCCATTGATTTTGCTTGCCAGAAGCCGGCCGTGAAGATCAAAAATGGTGATGACGTGACCACGGGACGCTGCGATGGTCATAAATGCAAACGGGTTGCCAAGCACCCAAATTGTGATCACATGACCGTGGGGACGCTGTGATGGTCGTAAGTTTGAGGACTGGTCGCAAGTCGTTTTTTCAGCACCGTCGTAAGTCCAAACCATCACTAAACGAATGGTTGTTAAGCAAGGACTACCTGTATTGCTGCCAAGAAATGAACATAGACACATTTATGAAGCGCCAGGAGTTAGCTCAACTCAAGGGAGATTTTGCTTTTACTTTGATTACCAGGAAGAACGATGTTTGCTAAGTTCACACCCCCCAAAGTGGAATTTCTCAACTATCAAGAGCTGATCTGTAATTCAGGTTTGAGGGTTGTGTTCTATCCGGGTCCTCTCAGAGGCTTGGCTTCGACAAGTTCTTCAAGTGCTGAAGACCACCCTGTGTATTTTCCCCCAAAATAAAACATAGACATCCTTCAAATTTATCGATTTGACAGGGTTAGCTAGTTAGATTCAAACCAAGGAACAATTTGGTTAACTATGTTTTGCTGAACAAGCCACAACTAGGGTTCATACATTAAGCCAAAACAAAGCAAATGCATTACGGTTTAGGGCAATGCGTAAAAATCCAACCAACCAGACTTGCTTCATACCTCAAGCTATGCCATAATTTACTTAAACACAAGTTGTTGAATTAACCACAGTTGGCTTAGTTTGCCATTAAGCCATAAACTATGGTTTACAAAACACAGTAGGTGGGTTTGACTGAGCTTACTACAACCAGACAAAGCAAGTTTCATTATGGATTAACCCAGTATTTGAAGCCAACCATTGACAAACTTGGATTATCCCCTGGGTAATGCATGAAATGGACCTACATTAGTATAAGAGGTGCAACATTGCAGCTTGCACAAAGTCCCATCCCTTCCATCAAATATAGAGTATTGGGCTAGGAATGGGAGGTCCCAGTTTAATGGCCACTTAGCCATAGAGTTTATTAGATAGCCCAGCCTGCTCCACAAGGTTGTTGTGAAGATACACGCAGCAGGAGGGAGAACCCTGCACACTGCAATAAGCTCTGGGAAGAAAAAGTTAAGTAAATAAGGCAAATAAATAAATGTGAGTAAAATCTTAAGAGGAAGGGGAAAGAAAAGTGGATAGGCTTTTATACATTTCAGAGGGCAGCTGGGGTTAAGAGTGACCAACCTGGGCATCCTCAACTCTCCCCCCTCCCCAAAAAAAAATTCTTAGCAATAGCCATGATATTTTGGAAATCCTGAGTGAAATGCTTTGCAATATCTGAAAGACTTTCGGGATCTAACTATCAGATGCTCTGAGCCCATCTACTGCCAGTAACTTTATATACATTTCCCATCAAATGAGCTTCAGAGTCCAGTCCAGAATGAAGTGGGCAAATTAAAACATCTCAGGATATTTCATGTATTCATTTAGTCTGGAATCACAACCATTGCCTTCCTGATTACAGGTAATAAAACAAAACTGTTCTATCATCAGCTGCTAGTGCTGGGGACGATCCGTATGTTGTACCTTCTGGATATTGTAACTTTTATTTTTGTATTCTTATTTTGCTCATACCCTTTTCTCCATGGGGTGCCAGATGGCATTTGTATTGTCCTGTCGAGATCTCACCAATAATGGTGAAGGTGCTGGACAGGCACCAGGGAGACTCAGGGCCTGGTTCCCCACCCCCCACCCCGGAACAGAATTTTATTGGGTTATTTGGAGCAGTCTTAGTCCAACCTACCTCACAGGATTGTTGTGAAAACAATGGGAGAGGGGAGTGCAATTTATGCCACCCTGGGATCCTAAAGGAAAGGTGGGATACCAATGTAACAAACTGTTGCAACCATCAATGGATGCAACCAAGCAAGGGATGGTTTCTAAGCCACAAACTAGCCACCTACATTTCAGCCCCGATACTGGGCAAACATGGATAGCTAACTGCTCGTTCAATGTGTCACGGAAACTCAGGAGGAAACTGAATTCCATAAACTGTGTATGAGTGGGTTAGGCACAGTCAGCGTGAGTCACAGGGGCAGGAAAGCAACATGGGCCTGAATCTACTCCTAAACACCTACACAACAACAACCCTGTGAGGTTGGAAACGCTGGGAGTAATTTGCAGAAGACCATCTAATGAGCTTCACGGGACAAGTTGTACTATTAGAGCACCTTCCCCCAGGCCGCATCTTTTGGATGTATGGAAATGCAATCCCGATGGAAATTGGAGTAATTTGCGGATCCCAATCCTACAAATCATCTTGTAAGATAGTGTGGAATGACAAGTTTTTCCAGTAACCAGCATCCTTCTGCGACTGCACGTGCTGAATTGTTATTTTTATTAAAAGCATTATAAAAATATGTCTCAAAGGCTGAAAAACATTAAAAGCCCCAAATTTCATGAGATCCCATGTGAGATTTTGGCCCTTTTAATCGAAAAACAAGATGGGGATCCCCCAGCAGCCCATGAGCCTGTACTGAGCTCCACAGGGCAGACTTCCTTGACACCTTACATTTCAGGGCCATCCGGTCCCTCTCGCACCACTTGCCATGGGAACCTGACACTTTCGGAATGACCCTTCAACTGTCCCTCCTGCTCCAGCCTTTTGAAGCAACCTGGAAGTAAATCCCTTCTTGCGCATGATAAAGGCTGGCCACGCCTCCACCCACAGGGCCATTCGTCACAGAGCACCCCACATTCCCAACTAAATAGAGTACACCCTATAGCTGAACCAAGCGGTCAGCAAGAGCCAGGCAATTAAAACTCTCCCAACCTGGCTTTGAGAAAAGAAGTGAAGGGTAGGGTGGGATGGGATGGGGCGGAGGGGGGGCTTTAAAAGGAACCTCATCTTTGAGACTAGGAACATCATCCCAGGGATGGGATGCTGTAGAGGTGCCCTGAAACATTCATTGTGGACCCTCCACTTCTAAACAATGAAGTGATTCTTTTCTCTTGGTTTCTTCTGAGAAAGTATTTGAAGTTAATCCTCCATTTTAATTGGGGCCTTTGTTTGGTCGGCCACCAGCGTGGAAGGTGAAAAGTCTCTGACTCTTGGGGATTTGATGGATGCATCCATGTGGGTTTTCCAGCGATGGGACAGAAACGGTTTCCCCTTGCCATCTTCCCAGTCCATGTTTCTCAACCTTGGCAACTTTAAGACGTGTGGACTTCAACTCCCAGAATTCAAGATTGAGAAACACTGTTCCCAGTCAAATTTACACCCTGGGATTTAAACTGACTGGAGGGGAAAAGCTAAATGCCTTCTTTTAGTGCATTTTGGGCTTTTCCTCTAAGAATGGACACAAGGGTTATTGTTGTGGGGAAAATAGGAGGAGGAAGGAGTATTTGGTATGTTCACTGCCTCGAGTTATTTATAAAAATAATAAAGGCAGGATAAAAATTAAATAAATAAAATATTCAACATTTCCTGGATTAGAGACACTTTAAAGCCCTGCCTAAGCATTTCCAATCTCCTTTTTTGGAGAGGGAGCATCACAACAAAGGTTTTGAATGCAGAAGCCGTGTTTTCTCTTTAACAAAATTCTCCCTATCCCCACCCTTCTTAACGTAGCTTTGAGGCTGTTTGATGAATTAAAATTTTGCAACATTCCTGGTCTGGGTTAATTAATCCAACTTCCAGAGGTCGTTGGGCGAGTTTCTTACAAAAAGGAGAACTCTGCGGCACCACAAAGGCAAACCAGTTGATTGGCCGCGTTACTTTTGTGGTGTGGTATTCACTTTATCAAGACTCGATGGCGTGGGTTGGTCCATGAAGTCATGAAGAGTCGGAAGCGAACGAATAAACAACATTCACTTTATCAGATCCAACGCAAGTCACCCAAGGCTTTGTTTTTCTCAGTCCCGTTTTAAGAATTACTTTAGTCTCATCATCAGGGATTACACAGAAGATTCACTAAGAAGCTTTTGTTTTAGAGGAGGGATCCCATTCCTGAGAGATACAAGATCTCTTGAGATGTGGCGTCTGGATTTTAAACTGATTGTTTACTGACTGGAAAAGTGAGTCAGATTGGCTCATGACCCTGATGTGTTTCTTTCTGAGTCAAGCCACCACGACTGAGTCAGAAAGGAATTAAATCCTAACACTCATCATCTCTGATCTGTAATCCCGCCGATAGGACAGACCTAATGAGAAAACACGGAATGTTAGAAAGAAAAAAAGACTGACATAGATCTTATTGACCATTATATGGGTGGGTGGGTGGGTGGGTGAGTCCATGAACAGTCTTTAAGATTGTTGTAAAACACAGAGAGAAAGAGGGAAGGTAAGAGTGCTTTTGAATTTTTTGGCAGAACAAGATGACTGCTTTATTTTATTCCATTTAGAAAATATCTTGGAGTAGCTGCAAGAAAGGAGGAAAAAGCTCTACCATTAAAAAGAAAAGCAGAATGGCTCAAATCCTGCAAATGAAACCACCATGTTAGTATACTTACACACACCAGCATCCCTGTTCTTCAATTACCTAGGCAAGTCTAGAAACACTGCATGAGGCTAGAAACTGCACGTTAAAGAGTTCCGTTGCAAAGATCTGAGCTTTTATGAGGCTTAAGACCCGTGGCTTTTGATTATTGTACATCGCCCTGAGTCACTTCCCACGAGATGGGTGGCTATTTATTATTTCTAACTTATATCACCGCCCATCTCCCCCCACAAGGGAACTCTGGGTGGCTATATAAATTTGACCTATAAATAAATAAATGGGCTAGGTTTGTGCAACACGTTAACCCATGGTTTACTTAACCCAGTTGCCTGGAGTTGCACAACACAATGAATCATAAGTTACAGGGGCCTAATTCACACCTAATCACAAACCACACCACGTTTCAGCCTGGCAGTTCTCCTTTGCTTCAACAGAACCGTACAGCGCCAATTGTGCTCGTCTTTGAACTGTGAATGGCAGGATACAAAACGCTGCTTAAGTAAAGCTGTCACCTAAGCAACACCATGTGGTTTTTTCTTGTGGAGGGAAAAAAAAACAGTAAAGACTACTTCAGGTTGAATTTTGTTCCTGGTGACCCCTATCTGTGCAGCATGTGACGCTGACCCGGCTTGCCTTTTGGATGTGTTTGGGGTGAGGGAGGAGTTTGACTCCGCAGCTCAGCCTACAGTGCTGCCCTTTTCAGCGAAACTTAAAATCGCAAAAACAAAACAAAGCACCTTCTGAGCAAGGCTCAGCCTCAGCAGGTGCTCTTATGGCCGAAAGGATCGAGCTTTGTTTAGCTTGTAGGGAGCAAAAGGCAGGATCCGTACATACACATACCCACGTCTGATGCAATTATTTTACAAAAAGAGAATAAACCACAGCATTGAAGGCAGTTGCCGGGAGTCGAGGGAAAACTCACCAGGACTATCTGGATGGGCACTCGCTCCCAGATCTGCTCTGAAGACTACCCACCCCATCAAACAAAGCTTCAGCGCTCCTGTCACTGAACAGAGTTACTTGCCACGTGCCTCTTTGTGAAAGCTTGGGCTGTACAAACAGCAGGTAGCCCTACAGTTTAGGAATTGTCAACAGCTAACTGGGGCAGGAGAAGACGACAACAGAGGATGAGATGGTTAGATAGCATCACCGATGTAATGAACATGAATTTGAGTAAACTCCGGGAGGCAGTGGAGGACAGGAAGGCCTGGCGTGCTGTGGTCCATGGGGTCACGAAGAGTCGGACACGACTGAACAACAAACTCGGGCAGGATGGGGGCTATGTGTGAACTCCAAAACTCCTGGTAGAAAGTCTCACATTCATTATATCAGTGTTGAAATCTGGGAGTTGAAATCCACACATCTTAAAGTGGCCCAGGTTGAGAAACACCCAGTTACAGTATATATTTACTGAATGCTTCCCTCTGGGGAGTTGTTCCACACAAACAGATCACCATTTGCAAGACTAGGATTGCCACCAGGAAGCCACGCAGGGCTGTTGTAAGGATGACACTCCCTCCCAAGTTTAGCTCTTCCCACGTTTCACCTTCCTGGAAGATGACTTTAAGAGGCCCTGCGCATTGCAGGCCTAGAAATGCACAGAAGTTAATATTCCTTGTTCAGCTGGCCTCTGAAAATTTTGGATAGAGGCCTCTCCTTTTACAATCTCTTGTGAAATCCTACCTGCCTTTCTTGGAGGGGTGTGCGTGTTCAGCATTCAAAGCTTTTGGCCTGTAACATTTATAGCCCCATCTGCAGAGGCGCAGCTTCTTTGCCCGCCTCACCCAGCAGCAGCAACTTGAAATGGAAATCTGGAATCTAGGGCCATTTCCTACATCGACCCATTGGTGATGAAATGCGCCAGCCGTTCACAGTTCCTCTGCTCAGAAACCGATTGCGTGGGTTATGTTCCCTTCCAGTCATAAGCACCCCAGGGCTTGCGATTTCACAACCACCCTGCTGCAGTTGCGTTTCTGCTGCTGTGTTTTCTGTATTTAATTTGGTGTCTAGGACACACACACACCCGATGGACGCAGAGCGCAAACTCAGCCTTTTCCAGTCGGGCTCAACTAACAAACGGCTTGTTGTCTGCTCAACCACTGCACGCTCCCAGGGCCACGTTCCGCACCAGGGAAAGCTTTGAAAGGCACCCGATTATCTTGTTGCCTGCCTTGTCCAACATGTGCATCATAGGGAAAGTGGCGGGAGGGTGTTACTGGTGTGATGTTTTTGACCAAAAAAGCTCAAAATTCGTATTGCTGCTGCCTCCAAACCTGTTGGGAGAAATGAAGAGAGTGTTTTTTCTTTCCAGCAGCTTCCTGCACAAGTGCCCCTGCAATTCAAAAGGCATTATAAGATGGCATTCTGATTCAACACAGGAGCTTAACACTGTTTCTCTCCTTCAGAGGGGGACTATTTCCTTCAGTCCCCTTTCACCCTCCATAATAATCTAACAAGCAGGAAACTGCCTCCCCATGCAGGCCTCATATAAAACAACCTACCTCCACTTTTATTTGCAAAAGAAAATGGCCTACATAAACCAAAATATAAGCAAATAGCCAATGCCCAATTTAACATCTGCACTGTTAAGTTCAGGGCCCACAAGAAACTCACTGGCAGTTCTCGCCCAAACACCAGGCAGCAGAAACAGAAATTATCCATTGCCAGTGTCTCTGGAGAAATGGCAGTCAAGCAACGCCAGCCAACAGAGAAGTGTACACTGTGCAAAACTTTAACCCAGCCAGCAATCAGCACGCAGAAACCACCAACTGCTGGGCTTGCATCCATGTTGGCCTCAGCTCTTTAAACTTGCAATTTATCTATAAGCAACAACGCACTCAAAATGCTGTTTGCCATCTGTATCTCCCAAGGCAATGCTTTTGTTGGTTCACCAGCATTATTTGATTACTCCTTAAGAAACCTGATCATGTTGTCTTCCTCAAATTTAACACTGGGTGACTTCATGGATACTTCTATGTAGTTTTCTTGGCAATGTCTTTCCCAAGCTAACCTGGATTTCCTGATGGCCTCCCGCCCGAACACTAACCTTGTTTTCTTGGCATCAGCCACCTTTGCCCATTGTTATTGGCTGTGGTCAAAGGTACTTGAATGAATGGTAAAGCCTTTGATGAGGAATGTGCTCAATTATTCATGCCATAATAGTTTAGTGGTGAGGGTAAAATTTGGCAAATTGGAGCAGCTAACTTCAAATTCAAGCCCCTTAATTATAGAGGGATATCCAATTAAGTGTGTATGTTCTTTGAACCTGGCTCACACCAGTCTTTTGTGATCCCAGCAGGAAACAAAGCAGGTCCTGCAAGCCTGGCCTAAGCTTCCATTCATATCACAACATAGGTAAAGGTGCCCCCCGCACATTTGTGCAGTCGTGTCCGACTCTAGGGGGGCGGTGCTCATCTCCGTTTGTTAGCCGAAGAGCCAGCGTTGTCCAAAGATGCTTCCACGGTCATGTGGCTGGCATGACGCACGCGGAACGCTGTTACCTACCCACCGAAGTGGTACCTATTCATCTGCATGCTTTCGAATTGCGAGGTTGGCAAGAGCTGGGGCTAGTGCGGGAGCTCACTCCATCACGTGGGACTAGGGATTCGAACCTCCGAACTTGCGATCAACAAGCCTGGCGTCTTACCCGCTGAGCCACCAGAGTGTAGTGTAAATGCACTTTTATCAAGAATACACTGCTGCCACAAAGCCTAAGAAACAAGTTCCTTGGGGCCTGCTATATATGGATGTATACAGGTACAGAGAATGCTTTCAGAACAGGATGTTGTTGCAGGTGGCAAAACGACTAAAGCTGCATGGGTTAAGAAATGCTGCAATTAAGGGAAGCTCGCTATATAGAAATTCAGCCTCTTGATATGCACCCCACTGGATGCGGATTAAATCACAGCACCCACATTTCCCTCTGATGGGCAATGGGAAACTGTTGATCTCTCTAGCCCTGGTGAACTCTCACAGACATTCAAGCAGGTAAGTAGCATGGTACTGCTCAGGTGGAGGAAGTCTATCAGTCAAGCAGGCAATGTTAAATTTAAAAAAAAATCTGGAACCTGAAGATGCGAGAAAAGAAATTATGTTCAAGTTCTTCAGTGCCCATGATATAAAACCCAAGTGCTACAAAATGAAGAAACCCCTCCCAACATTCCCAAAGACAAGACTGCTAATGAATTATGCTCACAGCAGAGGACCTCAGCAAAAAAAAAAAAAAAGCTATTGGTCCCTGGGTCGGAAGAAACCAGGTCCAATGAAAACCGACTGTCTCAATAACTGGTCTACAGATGCTGCGTAAGGCTGCAGCCCAGATGCAGCCTTAAAGCAAGGCCAAATAAAGAGATCGAACTGAAATCCTCAAGTGTGCTGTTTTGTTTCTCCATCCACCAGTATGTCCAGCTCAGGCGAAGACGCCTCCCAGACAATCTCTGATGCTACTATAACTGAAAGACCAACACAGGACCAGGTCAGGGTGATATACTTTTCCTCAAACGCTGCTGCTGCATTCTCTTGAAGTGCGTTTTACAAGTTTTGTTGAAGTTGCTTATCAACAGGAGCAAGGAATATAGGGGGCCAAGCCTTGAACCTGCATTAGCAGAACACGATTTCTGCACTTTCCTGGGTTGGGAAAGTCTCTTGGGGCATTGCTCCCATCATGGAGAAGTTGAATAAACCAAATGCTTAGGAAGGTAAGATTTCATTCAGGGCCTCAGGAGTCAACTTGCAACAAACCCCATCCTCTGCTCCTTCCTTCCCACTCTATTCTTCTTTCCTAAGCAGCAACTGTGACTGTAGGCTCAGGAGGGCAGGGGATTACCCTTTTCACTTGGCACTCTCCGAGGCGGCAAAGGAACCAACTTGGCGATACAGAACATGCCCGACACATAGACAATTACCAGTCCTGTCCCTGACATTCCAAATTTTAAAGAAGCCAGGTAAGAGGATTTTAGAAAGAGTTCAACCCCCAAATTCCCAAAGACATTACAGACTTGCAAACAGACCATACCGGTTTACCTTGATCAGCATCTGGCTCTTAAGGCACTTTCATAGGCAAAAAATATAAATTTGTTGATAGACAGACAGGATTGATTGATTTTCAACCCTCAGTGGAAGTTTGGTGAAGGTGATTTTTATAGCAGAGTGAGCAACCCCAATCTCTCTTTAACTGAACCACATTTTTAATACTCCCGTAAGATGTAATGCATGTAACACCCCCATTTTGGGGATCATAGCTCTATCTACAGCTGCTATTTTAGCCACTCCAGGCAGCAAATTATTGCCCTCCCCCTTCATAAAAACAAAACCAACCATTGCTTAGCCTTTTCAAATACTTACCATTCTCACCTTGGAAGGGAATGGCAGAGGCCCAAGGCAAGATTTAATCAGTAGAGAAACAGAATGTTCTTTTAACCCAGAGAGGAACATGATAACCCAGACTCCCAAGCCCTAAATAAATAATTTTTTTTGTCAGGAGTTAACAAAGCCTGACACTATCTAGAATAGGATGTAGAATAAACATACTCCACGTGCACTCTCTGTAGAAAGAAGAGGTCCAAAAATATGATTTACTCCATGGTAATTTTACACCATGGTCACAACTTGCTGGATCAAAGGCTGGGAAGCATAATTTCACCCTGTCAGGATTCATTGTTGTTTAGGAATGGCAGATAAATCTCAACTTGTACAAACTGTGGAGCATGACTGTCCCAGAGAGAAGGTGCTATGGAAGTCGCATGTCACACCTTCTGCTCTCGTAGCACCTGAAAGAGAATGCAAATCTAAACATTTAGTACGGTGCGTTCCACTCACGTCTTACTCCTGCAGAGGTGTATGGAAGTTTTAACTCTGAAAAGTATCAGATGCCACTCTCCCCTTTCCTGCCCCAATGCTTCAGACCATTCAGATGCCACAAAGAGTAGTTTGCAGACATGCTGACTAGAAATTCTGGTTCTTTTGCAAGCTTGCTTTTGGGGCTAAAGGCCTAACGGAAGCAATTAAAAAAATGTGCACGGTATAAAGCATGGGGAAATAGCTGGCTGGGGAATCCAGGGACTTGAAGTCCACACATCTTAAAGTTGCTGAGGTTGAGAAACACTTATATAAAACATGGAGCACATCCCATCTTGTTTCTCTCAGTATCCATTCATCCAAATTGACCAGGAAGGCACAAAGAGATTTTAACTGCCTTCAGAGAAATGCATTAACTCCACCTGAAGGCAGTCAGTTGAAGGAAAGCCCTGCTTCATAGCAGGCTAGAGTATGCTCTCCCATCTCCTCCACTCCAAGCCAAAAAACATTCATTAAATACTTGCATATGGATCAGCTTTTTCTAACCTGGCATTCCTCCAGATATGCCAGAATTGCCACTCCCGGAATTGGGCTCCAATGGTGAAAAATGGATTAAGAAATGTTTATGGAGAGGTGCCAATATTCAGTCAATTTTCTGGGGGGGAAAAGGCTAATTTATCCAGGAGGAAGCTTTCTGAGACCCAGCAGCTCAGAATAATTCTGAGGTTATTTGGGGTTTTACTATATGGTTCTGTTTAGAATACAGTTCGGAAAACACTATTTTAGGATAAAGAGGCATGAGATTGCAAGAGTGTTTATCCATTGTGTTCAGCCCACAATTTTAGGAATGCACAACATTTTCCTTTTACCAATCTAGCAGAAGAGAGATCTTTGCATTTCCCATATAACCCGAACAATTACCTATCTTGTTTAATACAAGGATTTCAGACAAGCTTAACTGCTCAAAAGAAGAAATGTAAAATGCCTTTGGTAATCTCCAAAATGGTAAACATCCTGCAGGGAAAAATGTAAAAAAATACGTATTAAAATTCTGTAATTTGGTTCATCAGATTTTTTTTTTAAAAAACAGAAGATTATTTTATTTATTAAATTTCTATGACCGCCCATCTCCCCCTCAAGGAGGGACCCTGGGCGGTTATGTTAAAGACCTTCTATTGTAATCAAAAGGATTTACAGTCTGAGTAAAAATGCCACAAGTTACTACAGTATTTTCATAGTTTCCACTTACCTTCCTGTAACTAAGTCCTTGTCATTTGTGACTGCCAGATAAAGCTTTAAATATTTGTTAATAAGCATTATGCAGTTTGTTAATATTATTATTAAGCCTTCCTTGGAACAAGCTCCAAGTTTCACGCAGGGACTCATGCAGAACTAGGGAAAAGATGTGTAACTGCCTTCTTAGGGGACATTTTTCAACTTCCCAGCTGAGCCCAACAGTCCCAGGATTTTCCATCCATAAACTAAATCCATCTCAGGTTAGATCTTTTCCACAAAATCAACTGGAATAATGATCACTGAGAGCTGCAAATGACCCAGTGAACTGAGTATATCTCACTCAGTGCCATAATAAAACTACAATCCTGTATATATTGATGCAGAAAAAAACCTCATTAAGTTCAGCAAGAATTTAATCCCAGAAAATGTAGATGAGTTCTAGATTCTCCCAACTCACTGTCTTGGACAGCCATTTAAAAATCCATTTTTGTTTATTTTAATCCTCGCCACAATCCAGAACACTCTCGGCAGCATTTCACTTCTCTTGCTGCTTTTCTTTTTTATTCCAAGCTTGGCCTTGAATAAATGCCATGGTTTTTTTGGACATACCTGTAACAGTTAATTTAAAAAGTTATTGAGAACGATTTGGGTCCTGGCCCTGCTGGCATTTCCTGAGTCTGGTTAAGATGGGTGGCTATACAAATTGATTATAAATAAATAAATAAAAATAAAGCCCCTGAAGACCTGGACGTTCCTTCCAGCATGGGGCCTGGAGGCTGGGTGAGCCCATCAATGACATTCTTCTTATCACGACCATGATAAGATTGGGTTAGATTGCACCCAGGTGCCTTTATTATTATTATTATTGATTGATTGTGACTTTGGGCCAGTCACTCTCTCTCAGCCCAACTCACCCCACAGGGTGGTTGTTGTGGGGAAAATAGGAGGAGGAAGGAGTATTAGGTATGTTTGCCACCTTATTTATAAAAATAATAAAGGCGAGATAGAAAATAAATAAATAAAGGTTAAAATACAATAAAAACAGTATACTTAAATAAAATCCAAGATGGAGATATTAAAAAGTTCTTAATTTAAATTCATGTAATTCACGAGGGGGTGTATTATTATTATTATTATTATTACTATTATTTGGTTTTTACCCTACGTTTACTACCCAGAATTGCAACTACAAGATGGGCTGGTATATAAATGGCCATAATAAATAAATACTTTTTAATTTATTTCCTTTGTATCCCCTTTTCTGCAGCAGCTCATGGCTCCCATCACAACAACCCAGCGAGGTAGGCCCAAAAACAGAAAAAGGGAGTTACACAACTCCCTGATTGCTCCACATCCCATCATCCACAGCCTTCCACCGCAGGGTTGCGCTGAGGAGGGAGAACCCAGGATCGAGCGCGGTGCGCCGTGCCTTCGTTCTTCTGGTCAGCGGAGAACGAGGTCGCACCGCTACGCTGCAGCGACCCCGCGAGCGAAAGCGCGCGTGGAAGGCCTAAGGAGGAGATGAAGCAAGACCCGCACCCGGGACCCGGCGACGGGCTACCATAGCAACGCGCCGGCCCTTTGGAACCCCGCCCGCGCCTCTCTCTCAGATCCTGCGGAGCGGAGGGGGGGAGGAATTAACGAAACGCAATTGAGGAGTTTTGGCTTCGCACCCGCCGCCGAAAACCAAACGCGCTTTTTCCTCCTGACTGGCGGAAGCCAGTCAGCACACCCACCCCCTTTTCTTCCTGCACCGACCTACGAAACACGGCTATCCAGGGCCTCTTCTCTGCTCTTCAGGAGTCCCACCGCGAAGTCTACTACTGCCGCCCGCCGCCATCGCTTGGGCTAATATGGCCGCTCAAAGAGCGGGCCCGCTTCTCAGAGCAGAAGGCTCTCCCTCTGTCCCCGTCTTTGTGGTGTTTTCTCCCTCTGAGGTGGCGCGGCGCGGCGCTTGATGGGCGCTGTAGTTCTCAGGCCGCTCAGGAAGCCTAGTCAGCTTGCCTGGAGGACCGCCCCTCGAAACTCTACACCCCAGAAAGCCACGCGGCAGAGGAGCGACCTTCTAAAGGGAGCCAATGAGAAGGCCCGCTCGCCTCTGCTTCCCTCCCGCCGCCTGTTCCCTCCTCCCAGGACCTTCAGAAGGGTGATGTAATGGCAAAGCGGGCGAAAGGGCGAAGGGCTTCTCCTTGTGCTGGAATTCATTGCGTCGTATCCCAGCCCGGGGCCGCCTTCTTCCCGGCTCCTGCTGCTTCCAGTAACCAGGGCAGGGGCAGCAACTTTACTCCCAAGCAAAAGGGGGCGGGAGTGGGTGGTTGGTGGGGAGGGGAAAAAGGGGGGGAGGAAAAAAAAAACCCAACCCCCAGTCCAGACTTTGCATCCTAAGGAAGCTGCACCAAGCTTTCCCCCCATGACTGAGTGACTTGCTTTCCAACCTGATCTCTCCGTTTCTCTTCTTTGCAAAGGGGCAGGGAGCGCCCGTCCCCACCCCAGCCAAGTGCGGCGCGGCGCGGCGCGGCGCGTCCTTAATTGATTGATCGAATTGTTGGGGCTCTGCACTTCCTATCTCCTTTTTTGGTGCTTAAATCAACTTGGCTGTCTTGGACTGCGAAGCCCACCTCTGCTTGGCGTCGCAACAGGGGACGGTTTGTCTCCTGTGGTTTCTTGAACGCAGAATCGCCCCAAAATCGTTGAAGTAGTGGGAATATTCAGGTTTGTCCTCACATTCCTAGGATTTTGGAGCAATGCCCCTTTCTCAGCCCGGAGTTTATCCAAGGATTTCCTTCCTTCCTTCCTTCCTTCCTTCCTTCCTTCCTTCCTTCCTTCCTTCCTTCCTTCCTTCCTTCCTTCCTTCGTTTTACCTTCTAATAGTCCCTTGGTGAACCTCTCTTGGGGGTGATTGCATGACATGAGAGCTGGGTGAACAATGACACCCCTTTTCTTTGAGATCCCCAAATTTGTAAACACTGCCACAATGGCCCCCAAAGCTAATCTTGTGTTACATACAGTTTGATACCATTTTGATTTTGTATGTGCCATTCCTGTGTACTAAAAAGTACATCTTTCATTTATATGAGATCTGATCTCTTCCTCCCTCCCTTTATATGAGATCTGATCTCTTCCTTCCTCCCTTATTGTCCTTAAAGAAGAACAATAAAGCCTCAGTCCTTAGTCTTCCCTAGATTTCTTTGTTCATATTGTGCTTGGATTTTTTTTAAAATTCCCCCTCCTCTCTGAAGGACAGAATTGGGAAATGTTACCCCAAAACTGCATTGTGACAGCTTCCTTGACAAATTGACAATGTGTGAGCCTGAGAAAACTATGCAAAGACTTTAGGAAAAAGGGTGTGTTAATTTAATTGTTTGTCCAGGCTGGAGAATTTGTTGGCTTACACTTTAAAAGAAGTTAAGACTATATGAGGGATGCAGAATTGTGTCAAAGCAAAACTTGTGTGATTTTTGTATTTGGAGAGGAGGGAAACAGACTCTGATGATTGTGTTTTTCTTCATTCAAGTGCAGCCACATATTTTTTAATTGCAGCCCTCCAAATTTTCTGTCTGCCCTCTGAAAACTGTCCAGGAACTGAACAATTGGCTGAAGTTTTTTTGAAATGAAAGCACCACTCATTTATTTTATTTTTATTTTATTTTTTAATTTTTATCCCACCTTTATTATTTTTATAAATAACTCAAGGCGGTAAACATACCTAATACTCCTTCCTCCTCCTATTTTCCCCACAACAACAACCCTGTGAGGTGAGCTGGGCTGAGAGAGAGTGACTGGCTCAAGGTCACCCAGCCGGCTTTCATTTGCCAGCCTGTGATCATTTCTCAAGATTCAGTAAGTCATTTCTATTGAGGTGGGCTAAGGATCTGCTGTTTCTCAAGTGACATCCCAACATATTGGCTTGGGTGGAAAGTGGTCATGATTTGAAATCTCATCCTCTCCTCTTGCTTTGAATTCCATGACATACACCAAAGACTTGGAAAAAGCAAGATTGTCTCTTACTAGTGCAGCTTTGGTATGACACATCTCACCCAAAGATACACAGGTAGTCCTTGTTTAGCAACCACAATTGGGACCAGCAACGGTCATTGAGCAAAACGGTTGCTAAGTGAAACCATGGCTGTGCTTATGATCTTACTTCAGCTTTCCTTTGCTTTACAGACCTGCGAAGGTCATAAATGCGAGGCTTGATCCTAAAGTTACTTTTTCATCATCGTAACTGCAAACGCTAATTGAGACGGTCGCTAAACGAGGACTACCTGTATTGCCAAAACAACACAGCCTTGTGTGTAATGTACCTGAACTGGAAGAAATATTGGTTGCTTGTGGCCAGCCCCATAGGCAGGAATTAATGGGATCTTGGCTTTTTCTCAGGGTTTTGATCTGCGTGTGGAGCACACCCACTCTTTCAGCCACCATGGTGAAGGGGGGCACTACCATACGGACACAACGCCAGAGACTGTAGAATATCTGGGGTATTTTGTGCCTGCTGAGTTCCTCTTTCAGATTGACGGACCAAAGGAGACACACATGGTGGGTCGGGATTAAAGTCGAGCCAGCCCAGGAAGCTGGTTTTAATTAAAGAGCAGAAAATCAAAAGAGCTAACGAAATTTGCTTTTAACTTAAGGTCAGTTGCAAACTCGTCTAATCACAACCTGAATATAGCATTTGTTTGGCTGACACTTAGAAATAAAAAGTGGCACAATCGTTTTTCAGGTTGGAAATGTAGCACATTCAGGCTGATTGCAAAACACAAAACTAGGAGCCTAGTTTTTACTTAAATATTTAGGTCATTGTCTCCCCTTCCTTAGGGGGGCGTGGTGGCTCAGGGGGTAAGACACCAGGCTTGTTGATCGGAAGATCGCAAGTTCGGAGGTTCGAATCCCTAGTCCCGCGTGACGGAGTGAGCTCCTGCACTCGCCCCAGCTCTTGCCAACCTAGCAATTCGAAAGCATGCAAATGCAAGTAGATGAATAGGTACCACTTCGGTGGGGTGGGATGGTAACAGCGTTCCGTGTGCGTCATGCCAGCCACATGACCTTGGAAGCGTCTTTGGACAACGCTGGCTCTGCCGCTAACAAATGGAGATGAGCACCGCCCCCTAGAGTCGGACACGACTGCACAAATGTGCGGGGGGGGGGGGGGGGAACCTTTACCTTTTACTCCCTTTCCTTCCCTCATTAGCACCTAGTTTTCAGCTGCAATCTGGGTGGGGAATCTAAGGCTATCCCAAGATTCAAGTCTGTTAACTCTAGACAGTCCATAGACAGTGTTTTTTTTAATTTCATAGCTTAGCCTACAGCCCTGATATTTCTTGGCAGAATCCCATGCAAGTATTAACCAGTTCAGCCTCTGCTTAGATTTTTGAGATCATCCAAAGAGCTACATGCTGCTACCTAGTTAAAAGACGTCCTTTTAGTCAATGTGGAATCTCATGAGATACAGGTAAGAAGAAGTCAGAACTGTGAACTTTGCTGTAATTTCACTGACCTAAAACTGATCGGGAGGTTGATAGTAGAAATAAATTGGACCAATTGCAGTGCCACATTCTTTGTATTTGTTCTTGTGAGGGGAAGAGTCAAGAACAGTACAGAAACATGAAGTCCTGCTCATTAAGAGAGGTTGGGGGTGGGGGATTTGAGAAGAATCTCACCGCCAAACTTGAACCCAGCGCTGACCAAGTCTGCCTTTGGAACACAGATTGCTGGCTAATTTGTGGGAAGGGGAAAGAGATGAGTGACCGAATCCCCACAGGGTGATTTCTCTGCAGGTGTGCAGCTCCAGTTATTTACAAAAGATAGTATAAACAAAGAAATACAACTTTTTTAAAAAAAAAAAAGCTTTCATGAAGGGGAAGGAACCCAGTCCAGTGTTTCTCAACCTTGGCAACTTCCTGGGGAATGGGGAATGCTGGCAGGGGAATTCTGGGAGTTGAAGTCCACACATCTTCAAGTTGCCAAGGTTGAGAAACACTGACCCAGTCTAACAAGGAAAAGCATTTGACCAGATTAGATGCAGAATGGCAAAACTACACCAAACACTAATGAAGTTTTAGAGAAGCTGTAAATGTAGGGTTCCCTCCAATGTTTTTTGTGAGAGCAATTTACCCAAGTTTGGCACTGGCTTCTCTCTGAAGGGGAAGAGATTGTGGGGGTGGGGGTGGGTGTACAGAGATCAAGACCTCATGCCAAAAGCAACATTAAATTCCAAACTTAAAATCTGAACCTCTTTTCAGCAGGGCTGACATCTTTCTCAGTTAATCCAAGCACTGATAACCGATTAAGTCGATGTTCATTAAAAAAGGTAAAGGTACCCCCCGCACATTTGTGCAGTCGTGTCCGACTCTAGGGGCCGGTGCCCATCTCCGTTTGTTAGCCAAAGAGCCAGCGTTGTCCGAAGACGCTTCCACGGTCATGTGGCCGCATGACACGCGCGGAACGCTGTTACCTACCCACCGAAGTGGTACCTATTCATCTACTTGCATTTGCATGCTTTCGAATTGCTAGGTTGGCAAGAGCTGGGGCTAGTTCGGGAGCTCACTCTGCACGCAGGGCTAGGGATTCGAACCTCCGAACTTGCAATCTTCCGATCGACAAGCCTGGCGTCTTACCCACTGAGCCACCACGCCCCTTGTTCATTAGTTAATGAACTAATGATTATTATTATATTATATTATATTATATTATATTATATTATATTATATTATATTTATATCATATATAATGATAATCATTAGTTAATGAACTAATAACTAATTAGTTCATTAGTTAATGAACTAATGTTCATTAGGAGTGCATTAAACCCTTTTCTTGCTGTTTATTGAGAGGGAAAGCATTGTTTTTCTATTGCAGTGTTGCTCACACTTGGCAACTTGTTGCTCAACCTTGGCAACTTTAAGATGTGTGGACTTCAACTCCTAGAATTTCCCAGCCAGAATTGCTGGTTGGGGAATTCTGGGAATTGAAGTCAACACATCTTAAAAGTTGCCAAGGTTGAGCAACACTGCTCTATTGCATATGTCACCGTTGGGCTGACCCTAGCAGGGGAATTTCTAGATGGCTAGTCGCTGTGCAATCTGATGTGCACCTACTACCCACTGGTAATTCCCGTTGAGTTCAAAAGGCAGTGGTTGCAGGTAGCTTAATTCAGCGGCCTTATTTGTGAATAGGTTTAGGATTGCATTTTATTAACCCGTGTCGTTCGGCAATACGCGCACACTCGGGTCCGCCTCCTCCCTGCTCTTGCAAAACCTCGAGGTCCTCCGAAAAGACCCGAAGGCACCGCCTTCTCCTGCTGGCCAGTAGAGGCCGCCGGTGCTCTCTTTTGCAATCGCGGTTTTCTGTTTGTCCCCCTGCGGGCCTCGTAGTTTCTTTCGCGCATGCTCGATCCGGGGAGCTGCGGAGTCGCCGAGGAAAGATGTCGGGGCTTCAGGCAGTGCGGATCAGCATTGAGTCGGCCTGCGAGAAGCATGTGCAGGAGGTGGGCCTCGACGGGAGTGAGACGTATCTGCACCCGCTCTCCATGTCGCAGAACCTGGCCCGCCTGGCGCAGCGCATCGATTTCAGCCAAGGCAGCTCCAGTTCCGAAGAGGACGAGCCCACACCGGCCGGCGAGAGTCGCGACTGGCCCGGCGGGGACGAGGAGGAGGAGGAGGAGGAAGGTGAGGGGAACGGCGAGAAGCAGAAGAGCCGCCTCAGCAGGGAAGCTAAATAGGGTCGAACCTGGTCAGTGCTTGGATGGGAGACCACCAGGAGATCTCAGCGCTGGGAAGTTGAAAAAACCTCTATAACGCTGCCAAGAACATTGCATGGAGGCACTCACCGAGTCCCTCTCGGCTTGAAGGCAGTTGTCCCATGATCTTGCTTAGGAGTAGCCTTCCTCAATTTCATTTAATTATCAGATTTTTAAGCCACCCAGCTCCCAGATGACCCTGGGTGGCTTGACAAACTGAAAACAGAATAAAATACAAAAGGAACCCTATACAGCATAAAGTAACACTACCAGCTTGGGGGGGGGGGAGGACCACAAAAAACACCAGGTTTTAACCACCACTAAAAGGAGACATTTTAGGTAGGTTTAAGTAGAGTTGCTTTAATCCTGACCTGAAGATGGGTAGCGTATGCTGCCTTTCAGAGCTGCACCAAGGGAGTATTAAATGGAGTTGGAAAAAGTCACAAAGATCATTTAGTCCAACCCTCTCCATTGTGCAAGAAAGCTCAGTACTAACACATTCTGGGTCATCGTTGTGTTATTAGAATCTTTTTATTTCCTTACCAGGTTCGTTTCTGAACCCAGAGCAAAGAAACAGGCAGTTGAATGAAATTAAGTTCCTTATTCTTCACCCAAGAGCAAAAGCAATGACAGCAAGCTGTTAGGTGGGCAGCCGCGCAGGACACCCTCCTTACAGCACATTATATACATTCCATTCAACAACTCCTCTAGAATCCCGCCCCTTACTCAGTTACCCATACTCCACCTTAACCTCATTCCATATGAGGAATTTCCTTCCTTCACTCTATCTTAACATCATTCCATATAAGGGACTTCCATCCATCCTTGCTAGGGCCCCTTGGCGGTGATTAAACAATGCCTTTCCTCCGGAGAAGCTATCTTTGGAATGCATACGTTATCTTTCTATGGGCATAGCTAGCTATCAAGGTCTGTTAGAAAGGAAGAGTAAGAAAGCCAACACAACTCTTCAAGGAAATAAAACATGATTTCAGAGCCATAATAAAAGTGCAAATGTTTCTAATATATAAAAACTAAATGTAAAATATATGAATATGAAATATATTTGTATTTAAGTTCTCTATATGTAAAATCGTCTATCAGTGTCTTTCTGTGCATTCCACTTTTGTACGATCCAGGATTACTGAGCCCCATTGTTCTCATGTGTGATCTGCGTGTATGTCCTTGATTGATTGATTGATTGATTGATTGTGTGCAGTCAAGTCAGTGTCGACTTAGTGGCCTCATAGATTTTCCCCATGATGATCTATCCCTAACCTGGTCTTTCAGCATTTCCTACAGTGCACTCATCACCACTGTAACTGCGCCCATCCACCTTGCTGCTGGTCGTCCTCCTCTTTTCTTTCAATGTACAGCATGTCCAAAAAAAATTTTTTTTAAAGAAAAGGACAGTCTTTCTAAGGAATTCTCTTTGAGTTTGCTGTTTGATTGTTTTTTAAATTCCTCTTGCTTTTGAGAAGCTGGAACATTTGAAATGGAAATAAGGAGTGCAATTCCAGAGCTTTTCATATTCCAGAGCTATAGTTGCATTGATTTAAGAAAGGAATGCTGTTTTTAGAAATTCCAGTAATAGTTTAATCTTGTTTTTCTCCTCTGTTTATGTTTTTCAGGCCTGATAAAATTTCAGCCTTCTCTCTGGCCTTGGGATTCAGTGAGGAATAACTTAAGGAGTGCTTTTACAGAGATGTGTGTTCTTAATGATGTCCTCAGCATAGTCAAAGATAAAAAGTTTATGACTCTAGATCCAGTTGTACAAGAACCGCTTTCTCAAAAGCAGGTACTAGGCATAATTTTTCCTTAACTCTGTTCAAATGTTTGTTCCAAGTTTCTAAATCTCGGCTTGTAAAGAGATCGCCCAGGGCTTTGGCAAGGGTGGGTGAAGCCCCCCTCTTTGGGCTATGTGAATTTATTTATTTGGTTCTTGTCCAGTTTTTTTGTCCCTTCCCATATTCATTCTTCATGTCTATTTTTGTTGGGGGGGCGGGTTTCTGGTTTTTAACGTTTTTTAATCTGTAACCACCCAGAGTCACTGGGAGTCGGGCAGCATATAAATTTAAATAATAGTAGTAGTAATAATTATTATTATGGTATCAACAAGCGAGGATCCTCACTCCAGATAAATCCTAAATCAGGGCTAGGTAACTTTGTGCCTTCCTGGTGTTTGGGGACTATAAATCTCACAGCCTCTTGCCATTAGCCATGCTGGTTGCATTTCATGGGTCAAAAACATCTGGAAGCCCCCGGTTTCATACTTCTGCATTAAACAAATAATGTCAGATTACTTCAGCCATTCCTATTAATGTAAATGTAGAAAGATCCTTTCAATCTATTACCGGCAGAGCAGATTGCATTTAAATTGATTTCAGTTCTGAGTTCTTTCTTCATTTCTAGAATCCTCAGGTTTTGCAACTGATGTCCAAGAAAAAGTCCTTAGCTGGGGCAGCCCAGATTCTTCTCAAAGGAGCGGAAAGGTTATCTAAATCTGTTGCTGAAAACCAAGAAAATAAGCGGCAAAGAGATTTCAACTCCGAATTGCTCAGGCTGAGACAGCACTGGAAGCTGAGAAAAGTGGGAGATAAAATCCTTGGAGATTTGAGCTACAAGAGTGCAGGTGAACCCAGCTCTCAAGTAGGACATACTTTCTGTACTGTTGCTTACAGTGCTGATGTTTATATATACATAACATAGGTATTGTGTATCTGTTGGTGGAGATATGTGGGTGCATGCCTGCAGAAAAATACTAACAGTTTTAAAAAATGCTCAGCTTTCATCTTAATATAACTGCTGAAGAAAGCGGAAACCAATATGTTTTGCTCTGATTATATTTTTGCTTGATTAATAATTCCTTATCCCTTTAAAGATTATATGGATTTGCTCAAATCCAAGACAAATTTCTTTGAAGGGGTATTTGATGCTTTAAAAATTATGCCCATATGCACACAGGGAAAGGTGCAAACATGTGTTGGGTATTTCAGATCTATGTAATATAAAATTTAAAGGACTGTTGCAACTTCTCTCATTTATTTATAAAGGGTCTCTCTTTCCTCATCATGGCACATTTGAGGTAATAAAAAACACAGACATTGATCTGGATAAAAAGATTCCTGATGATTACTGCCCTCTAGATGTTCAGATTCCAAGTGATTTGGAAGGTTCTGCTTATATTAAGGTTTGTCAAGGTTATTTGTTTATGCATTTATTTGGTTAATATGCTTAGAAAAGAATAACAGAACTCAAAACTTTTTTTTTTAAACATTTAGGTATCTATTCAGAAACAAGCACCAGATATAGGGGACCTTGGTACAGTCAATCTGTTTAAAAGACCTATTTTGAAATCTAAGCCAGGTATTGTTTCAGAATGTTAATTATTATATTTCAAAGAAGCATACCTTGAAAAATGATGTTCTAAAGCAACTACTGCTTTTGGGACATGGAAAAATATTTTGTATGCTAATTTGAACAAGAATGTTGTGTTTGCATGCTTGCTATGATGATTAACAAAAGCATGTTTGTATTTTGCTTTAGTGTACAGGACAAATATATTGTCACCTCTCCTCCCTGTTTAGAACAATTTTAATAAATACCTTGAAGATGACAATGCTTGTGAATGGCACCTATGAAGATCTTTGCCATATCATTTGGGGCTAGTGCGAGAAGACTCACTATTAGAAATCAGGAACCTGGTTTGGGGAGCATTTCCTGTTTAAACATAGATGTTAACTGTGATCAATATGCTGGTTTGTTCTTCAAATCATGTTATTACAATCCTAATTCATGTGGAATTTTGATTTGACTAAGTGGAACCCTAGTTAATATCAATGATACTTAATACTTAATAAGATAGTTAAGTATAGGAAGGTAAAGATAAGAATAGTTAGATAAGATAAACGCATTTTGGCAGTTCCAGACACTTACACAATACACTGAATTCGTACCACCGATTCGCACAAATTGTCCACTTTATTTTGCAAATAATTACTAATAAAATATATGTGAGGATTCTGTGGCTGTCTCAACATTACTGAACTATAGTTCCCAATACAGGTAGTCCTCAACTTATGACGACAATTGGGACCGGAATTTCCATCTCTAAGTGATGCAGTCATAAAGTGCAACTGCATCGCTCAGCGACAGCAATCCCTGCAGTCCCGGTTGCTGTCGTTAACTGAACCCCATGGTCGTTAGGCAAGGCAACTTCCTGTCAGCTTCCCGCAACCAAAGTGAGTGGGGAAGCCAGCAGGAAGTTGCAAGTCCCAGGCCAGGAGGCAGGTAAGTGGCTGCTGCTGGGTGGGGGAGGGAGTGAGGGGGTGCGGGGAGTGTTGGGGTGGGTGTATGGCGGTGTGCGAGAGGTGCCACGCGGGTTGGGGAGGGGGTGCGGGGTGCACAAGAAGTCCATGTGGGTTGGGGAGGGGGTGTGGTGCTGCACAAGAGGCACCACGCAGGTCGGGGAGGATGCGCAAGTGGCTGGCGCAGCATGAGCGCAGAGGAGCTGAGGAAGGTTTGTGGGTGAGGGAGACTTACCCCAGCGACTTGCGACCTTCCCTGCTGGCTTCCCCATTGGCTTTCTGGGGAAGCCGGCAGGGAAGGTTGCCAATGGTGATCACGTGATCGCGAGGTGATTGGCAACTGGTCATAAGTGTGGACAGGTTGCCAAGCACCCAGATCATGATCATGTGACCATGGGAGTGCTGGGATAGCCATAACTCCGAGGACCAGTCGTAACCCCCTTTCCTTCAGCACTGTTGTAACTCAAACAGTTGCTGAACGAGTGGTCGTAAGTCGAGGACTGCCTGCATCTTTCATGGGTGTCCTAGCAGGAGATGCTCAGAGGTGTCATTCAGCAGTCTCTTGAAGGCCTAGACATGTGTAGGACATGTCTAATGTCTGAGACGTTATTTGAGTTAGCAATTTGATAGTGATAACCAGCAAATCCCAAACATACGATGGGAAAAGGGTGAGGCTGAAAGCTTTTTAAGCCTCTTCACAGGGTATTTATAATGGTCTTGAGTTATATCCTGCTTTTGGCATCACATTTGGGGACATGCTGCTTATATGATCCATTTTTGAAAAACTGTTCTTTGATCTCTGACCTCAGAGATCCATGATCTCTGTTCTGCACTGAAATGCAAAGATTTGTATATGTATATAACAGCAGCTGGTCCACACATTGGGCTAAATGTGATTTATTTGGCTTTGCCTTAGGCGTGATTTTTGGTTGAGCAGGATGTATGAACCCAGCTATTAAGTGCTGGGCCTTTTTTTCCCCTTCAGCTCTTCAGAAGCAGTGTGATATTTACTTATTTATATTTCAATTTTAGTCACCGCCCATCTCACTCAAAGAGCGACTCTGGGCGGTTTACAATAAAACAAGAATAAAATACTAGTTAAAATACAATAAAGCAATGCAATAAAAACAATCATTTTAAATTAATAATATATTCCAAGGGAATAGATGGTAAAAAGTTCTTAAATTAACGTACGGGAGCATCATCAGGGTCCTAACCAGCCCCAGGGTTGGTTACCCCTCCCCACGCCTCACAATATACTAGATGTAGTTTGAACTTTCTGTAGAGCATTGTACATTTTGTCAGCCTTCTTGGTCCACATGATTGCTTAATGCCTTGAACGTTGGTATAAACAGAGCAGTTCGTTTTCTCCTTTTACTGATTTCTTGTAAGTACAATTATTCTCTCTCTCATTCAGGGGCTCTGCATTGGCAAACAAAGCTGGAGACCGCACAGAACGTTCTTTTATGCAAAGAAATATTTGCTCAACTTTCTCGGGAAGCTGTGCAAATCAAATCACAAATTCCTCACATTGTTGTGAAGAACCAAATCATTTCCCAGCCCTTCCCAGGTAAGATTTAAGAAAGTATTAAAAAGGAGAAATTGATCCATTTGTTTGCTTGAACAAATGAATACAATTCCTGAAGTGTATTTGAGGCCTTTTACTTAGTTCAAATTATGTCCATTGTTCTGGCTCCTGAGCAGTCCTGTTTCTATCCATGTAGACGGGTGGCTCAGATATGTGACATGGACTGATCTTAACCAAGCTATTGATCCTTCCTTCCTTCCTTCCTTCCTTCCTTCCTTCCTTCCTTCCTTCCTTCCTTCCTTCCTTCCTTCCTTCCCTCCTACCTACCTACCTTCCTACCTACCTTCCTACCTACCTTCCTACCTACCTTCCTACCTACCTTCCTACCTTCCTACCTTCCTACCTTCCTACCTACCTTCCTACCTTCCACATTTAAGAAATCAATGGCTGTGTATAGGACAACTAGAATGAAATAACACTACAAGTTGCAGTTGCCAACACAACCCCCCCCATTTTTTGCATTTTGTTTTGTAGGCTTGCAGCTATCCATTTCCTTGTGCCACTCCTCAGAAGACAAGAAATCCCAAAAATCCCCCTCTGAGAAGCAAGGTCCAGAGGATCATCTTTATGTTCTAGAACATAATCTGCACCAACTGATGAGAGAGGTAAAGAACTTTACTACAGCAGAGTTTCAGATTCTCCTCTTTTTCATTGAATATTGTGTGGTTTTAGAGGTACACAAAATATTTCGTGTTCAAAATGTTCTTCAAAATGGAACATCCTGTAGGTGCTGGACATGGCATGACTTCAAAGCAGCGTGTTTTTATCTCAGCTACGAGATTGGATGTGGAAGGATGGATATGTGGCAGCAGCTTATGCTCCTCTGTCCCCTTCTACTTTTAAGGACCTCCCCCCAGAAGGTTTTGAGCTGGCCTTTTAAAAAGAGCTTGATTACAACAGAGTGCATGATGACATCAGTAAAGCTAAAGGAAGAAAGAAGAGGGCTTAAGAAAGAAGAAGAATGGACATAGGAAAAGCCCAAGAGGGTCACAGCAGTAGAGTGGCAGAATTTGGAATGGAGCGGTGAGGAACATCAACAAAGCACAGAGCTCAGCCAAGTCCTCAGCAGTGATCCCGGGCAGTGAGCAATTTGAGAGAGGCCAAGAGTGCTGGCCCCTGAGGGCAGCCCAGGGGTCTGGCAGTGCAGGATGGTCCAGGGCGTGGGTAGAAGAACCAAGTTGGCCTAGAGCAGAGCTTTCCAAACTGTGTCGGGACACGGTAGTGTGTTGGCTGCAGTGTCTGGGTGTGTCGCGGCTGCTGCTGCCTCCGAGCCCTACCAGGATTCCGCACAGGTCCTAGTGCCTGCCTTGTGCCTTGCTGCCTCCAAACCTACTGTGATTCCACGCAGGTCCTAGTGCCTGCCTAGTGCCCTGCTGTAAGAGTGTGTCGCGAAATGATGCCCTGCTGTAAGAGTGTGTCGCGAAATGATGCATGTCTAAAAAGTGTGTCACCAACATGAGAAGTTTGGAAAGCTCTGGCCTAGAGCACTGCCATTCCAACAAGAGGCTCAGGACACCAACCATCCCACCTCTTAAAGATCAAGTCCAGAGATTAATATCATGAAACATTTTGTGTATATCCAATTTTATAGGGGTTTTCTGGGTGGGATGTTAGGCTGTATTTATATTCCGACCACAGTGTTTTATTTATTTTTAAATTGAGCTATATTATTGTTTGCAGAAGTGTAGGGTGGTTAGGTAAAGCAACAATAAGTGCAATCCAGGAAATATTTCTGGGGCATGAACATTTCAGTGGTACTTAGCAGATTTTCAGGCAAGGTTAATTGAACTGGAGAATGTGGCTTAAAAGTGACAGAGAGGTGTGTCTTTGTTTAAAATAATTAGTGGCGCTAGAACTCAGACAGTTTCATTGCTGGGAATTTTGTGTATCAGCATAACTTTATGGGCTGTCTGAATTTAAGAGTTTATTCCATTTGTTGTTTTTTTTTCAAAATGTAGAATATAGAAAAGATAGAGTACAGAACTAAAGGAAAAAGAAAAACTATAAAAGTGCAGAATTAGGGAGAAAACAAAAACAGAAAGTGACTTCCGACCTTCTCCAATACAGATATAAATGCATTTACAAATATAATCTCTTACCATTAGTTAAACCTTAGTAACATCATTTCTATCAGATAGACCATTTAATCATCAAAACCCAAAATCAAAACTTCATTTTTTCTGACACAAGCAAATAGTTTAAAAGTCGTTGCCAAATAGAGACAAATCCAGACACAGTATTTTCTCTTATCAACGCTGTTAACTTGGCCATTTGGGCCAGTTCCATCAGTTTAATCATCCATTCCTCCAGTGTAGGAATTTGTGGATCTTTCCATCTTTGTGCGTATAAAAGTCTTGCTGCTGTAATCATATATAAGAGTTGATTCCATTTGTATAACAAATTATGAAAGATTACAGATGAAACATTTCCATTGTAACTGTATTCAGCTGGGGTTTCTGTGTCTTAACATCCCAAAATAATTGACTCTGGTTATCTTCAGTTCCAATAGAAGAGAAGATCTGTAGCCCAGGGTTGAACTGTGGAGTCCTTGGTGCTCTCTGAGCTTGGTTGTTTGCTTGCAGACATTTCATTACCCGACTAGGTAACATCATCAGTGCTAGTGAGGGTGGAGTTTGCTCCCTGTTTATATACAGTAGCTTGCCCTGCCAGTGTTGGTGGGGTGTGGTTTTCTCCTTGGTAGTTCCTTGATGAGGGTATTGTTTTCTGCTTGATTGTTTGCTGGTGTTAATCCCTGCTTATCTGGGTGTTGGATGCTGGAGGGGATGTGTTCTGGTCTTTTTTGTTTCCTTCTTAGCATTTTTACTGTCTCTTGAATGGTGTGTAAATGTGGTTTATCTTTATGTGTCTATTGATGGCTGATTTGTCTAAATGCCAAGCTTCCAGGAATTCCCTAGCTTTTTTGGATTTGGCCCACTTGTTCTGTCTTCAGTTCATTGATAATCCATTGATCTCCCCCAAATAAATGTCTCCCCAAATGAAGCATAATATGTATCAGTTCTTCCTAGATCAGAATGTCTAGGGGTTGGGAGGATTTGCTGTTCTGTAACACAGGGAAGAATCCAGGAAACTTTTCTGAATGCATGTGCAATGTGTGGAGAGATGTTTCTCAGATTTGTACCAGGATCTAAAAAAGCAAATGGGATAATGCTACAAAAGGGGTGGGGGGATTTTGGTGTTATTGAAAAGGATTGCGGGAGAGGAGGCTACATTAAGGTGCACAAAAGATTGGAGTAAGGCCTTCATACACACAAAGTTTAGCGAAGGGTCTCTTTTAGGAATGAAAAGGTCATGCTATCATGATTTCAGCAATGCAGCTTTGAACTCCAAGGACATAAACAGTGGTGTGTGTGTGTGTGTGTGTGTGTGTGGGTGGGTGGGTGCGCGCAAATTGCAGCCTACTCCCCTCTTCCCTTTTTGGTCTGAAGGAAGGAAACCTTTGGATACACATCTTAAGGGGAAGAAGAGGCATCTCCTTGCTGTTTTCTTTTTATGGTAAACGCCACTTGATCCTGTTGTATGCAGTTATTGTTAGGGCTGCAGCTCATCTGAGGTGGTCCTTGACATTAGAATGGTACCCTCCAGACTGCTTTTTCTCCTACAGTTTCACAAGCAGACCCTGAGCTCCAGCATGATGCCTCATCCAGCTAGTGCTCCTTTCGGCCATAAAAGGATGAGACTGGCAGGACCTCAGGCTTTCGATAAGAATGAAATCAGCTCCTTGCAACCCAGTGAGGGGCTGCTGGAGAAGATCATAAAGCAGGCAAAGCACATCTTTCTGAGACGCAGGTAAGTAATCGCATAGGTGGGGCTTCTTCACTTGCACGGCCAGTGATTTGCTGTTTCCTGTCTGAATTGATACCCGTTTCTTTGCTGCTGTGTTCCTTATCGATACATGGCCAAGCTAGTGAATGCCTGGGACTCCGTGTCAGCCCTCCCAGGTAAACCAGACAGGAAACACGATGAGATAAGCTGATTCTATTTCATTGTAAAGCTACATTAACAGAATCTTGCAAGTCTGATGTACAAACCTCCCGCCCTCCATATTTACTGCCAGAGTAATTAGGGCGGGCCCTTTCTAAGTTTCTTTCTTTGTCCATTATTCAGTTGCGGGCTCCTCCCTCTTTTATTTGATTGTTTCCTAGGCAGCATCTCTTCCCCCTGTCTTTCAAGGCCACCCTCACATTCCATCACACTCCGTGAAGTATTAAGCATTGAAAGGAATGATTTGGGAGTATCAATTAAGGAGCAAATGCAGTTAGTAAAAAACATTGGCAGTTTTGATGGCCTTGTGGGATATTTCTAAACTAAGAGTCAATGGTGAGATTTTATTTCTCATTTTAGAACTGCTCGAACGATTGACAGTCTTGCCAGCCGTATTGAGGATCCCCAGATTCAGGCACACTGGTCCAACATCAATGATGTCTACGAGTCAAGTGTCAAGGTTCTCATCACCTCCCAAGGTTATGAGCAGATATGCAAGTAAGTGTGAACAGGGACCATCATTTATGCCTTGCCTTCTTTTAGCAGAAGAAATCAGTGGACATACAGGGAGTCCTCACTTAACAACCACAATTGAGATAGAAATTTCAGTTGCTAAGCGAAGCGGTCATTAAGTGAACCCGACCCGATTTTATGACCTTTTTTGCGGTGGTCGTTAAGCAAATCACTGCAGGCAATAAGCGAACCACATGTTCGTTAAGCAAATCATGCTGTTCCCCATTGATTTTGCTTGCCAGAAGCCAGTTGGGAAGATGAAAATGGTGATCACGTGACCACAGGATGCTGCGACGGTCATAAAAGCGAACCGGTTGCCAAGTGCCCATATCGTGATCACGTGACCACAGGGATGCTGTGACGGTCGTAAGTGTGAGGACCGGTCATAAGTCGGTTTATCAGCACCATCATAAGTCTGAACCGTCACTAAATGTATAGTCATTAAGCGAGGACTATCTGTACTGATAGTTCCTCAGTTGGGGTGGTCACTTGCTGGCATCTGGAAGTCTGAATATCTTCCTGACTGAGATCAGCTCGTTTGCCGACTCCCTGAGCTCCACTAGAGTGGAAATTCAGCTGATGACAGCAAGTGACAGACTTTCTCAGCGACTGCAGCACCATTGTGGGATATCTTGTCCCATCAAGCAGAGGTGACTACTTGGGAAAGGCAGTTTTATTCCAACAGGGTTTTGCCTACCAGGCATTTCCCATTTTTATATAAAGTTTATGCCTTAGCCATGTCCTTTGTCTCTCTTGTGTTTTTATTATCCTTTATTTCACTATGCTTTTAAATAGCAGTATGGCTTCCTGAATATTGCATTGACACCAATACGGTAGGATAAAAATCTCCACATGAGCACATTTATCGGTGTTTGCTAGATAATATCGTAAATTGTTTTCATATCCATAATTTAAATCAATGCTTTACTTTACCTCACTTTGATTGAAAGTTCATTATGCTTAAGGGGACACTTTTTATTATGGAGCAAGGAAACTTGCTTTTGACCTCCGCACCATCTAGTACCTCTCCGCTTGTAACGGTATCTTGTGGTTTTCAAAGGTCTATTCAGCTGCAGTTGAATATTGGCATTGAACAGATTAGAGTAGTGCACAGAGACGGAAGAGTGATCACGCTGTCCCATCAAGAGCAAGAGCTACAAGATTTCCTTCTTTCTCAGGTAAAAAACAAGATTTTTTTCCCATTCTGGTTTGCATGGAGCTATTTTTTTTTAGTAGAACTGGCTCATTAAGGCAGCAATGTCTTTTTTCAGTTGCTTAGACCAGAGGTTTCCAAACTGTGTGTCGGGACACGTTAGTGCAGAGCTTTCCATACTGTGTGTCGCGACACAAAAGTGTGTCGCCACACACAGTCTGGTGTGTCGCCACACAACCCGGAAGCGCTGATCATCATCAGCGCTTCCAGGTTTTCCCGCGGCGACACACCGGCGGCACGCAAAAACCGAAAGCGGCAGCAGCGCTTCCGGGTTTTTGCGTGCTGCCGCAACGGCGGCACTTCTGGGTTTTCCCGCGGCGACACACCAACGGCGGTTGGTGTGTTGCCGCGGGAAAACTTTGGAAAGCCCTGCGTTAGTGTGTCGGCTGCAGTGTCTGGGTGTGTCGCGGCTGCTGCTGCCTCCGAGCCCTGCCAGGATTCTGCGCAGGTCCTAGTGCCTGCCTTGTGCCCTGCTGCCCCCAAACCTGCTGTGATTCTGCGCAGGTCCTAGTGCCTGCCTTGTGCCCTGCTGTAAGAGTGTGTCGCGAAATGATGCCCTGCTGTAAGAGTGTGTCGCGAAATGATGCATGTCTAAAAAGTGTGTCACCAACATAAGTTTGGAAAGCTCTGGGTTAGACATTTTAAAGAGCTGCTGTTCTCATGCTCACATGTGCTAGAGCACATCTCCTGGATCATTAACAAAGTATGCTCATGCTAATAGGCGATTATGATATTTTGATGTATAATCAAAGTTTTGATTCATAAGTCAGGATTCATAAACCAGCAACAACTCAAAATGCAGATTCATAGAAATCTGGCTTACTCTGGTTTATTAGGTTGTAATATTATTATCATTAATATTTTAAATATTAAATTAAATATTAAATTAAATACTAAATAAATTAATAATTTAATCTTAATTAAATATTAAATTAAAATATTAAATAAATAATAATTTTAATGTTGTTATTATTATTCTTTACACAGAATCTCCATAATTTGGAGATAACCAAATTATGACTGCCCAGAGTCCCTCCTTGGGGGGGAGATGGGCGGTGTTAGAAATTTGAACAATAAATAAAAATAATTTGACAGCAGATCACAAAAAGCTCTCAGACTGGGCTTCAGTTGTATTATCTCATTTGGAATGTGTCTAGCTCCTCCAGTGCATTAGAGTTGTTATGCTAATGGCTGTTATTCTTTGGCTTTCTTGCAGAGGTGGAAGGGAAAATAGTAGCAAGAATTACTATTCTTTTCCTCATTCCATTATTAGTATAAAAGAGATTAATTAAAATACCAAGAGTGAAAGAGGTTAACTAAACTACCAAGAGTTATTTATGTTAGTGTAGCTCACAAAATAAGTGCTTGGCATTTTGAGGGAATGTTAGCAGAAGCTACAAAAATAAAGCAACTAAAACACACCATGTTTTTTCTCTTCTTTTTTTAAATTCCAGATGTCACAACATCAGATTCTTGCAGTTCAGCAGCTGGCCAAAGTAATGGGGTGGCATGTGCTCAGTTTCAGTAATCATGTGGGGCTGGGCCCAGTAGAGAACATTGGGAACGCATCTGCCATAACTGTAGCATCACCAAATGGAGACTACGCTATTTCAGGTATTGTGTTAGTAACTGAATTCATTGAGAACCGTACTTCTCCCTGTGCATCACTTAAGTAAAAAGGAATTGCTGCTGCAGGAAGCAAAATAATAAATGCACCATACTCTGTAATTGTAGGGATGATATTGAAAGCTTTTAGGTCCAGTAGCATAATTTTTTATTTAATACTTTATTTTAATTACTGTGCCAGCATGCTTTTATTACCGAAATCATCTTTTTTTAAAGCTGTTTTTTCCTACTTTTATTTGGTTTTTAAGTATGCTACCTTGTCTTGGTTTTAATTGTTGTTAATTAATTGTTGTTAACTACCCTGAGTGATGCATAAGTACTAAAACAGCAGGATATACACATTTATATTAATAAAATAAATGCCAGCCTTTCCTAACCTGGTGATTATCAGATGTGTTGGATGCCAGTTCCCATAATCCCCACTTAGTATATCTTCAAATCAGGGAAGGCTTCATAGAAGGAAGGAGGGAAGGAAGGAACGTCTGAACCAAACACTTAACCAGAAATGCTGGAAACAAATTATGTGCAAAGTTACCCATTATCTGTAGTTTTCCCTAGTTCTATTATTTTTTAAGTCGGCAGCCCAATATTTATGACTATAAATCCCAGCGGTCTCTAGCTGTACCAACTTCCAGAATATGTTTTTGCAGTGCTGCAGTCAAAATAAAGAAGGTATTTATTGGTGAAGGTGTGGAACAAGAGGAATCATGTAGTAAAAGGGAGGTGACCCTGAGCCAGGGTAGAAGGTTGCTCTGCCCAGCCCTAGAAAAATGAATACAGGTAGTCCTCAACTTACGACCACAATTGGGCCCGGAATTTCCACCGTAAGTTGTTGTGGTGATAATTCGAGTCACCATGTGACTGGACTCAATTTTATGACCATTTTTACGGTGGTCGTTAAGTGAATCCAGCTTTCCCCAATGGGTGTTTTTTGCCGGAAAATGGCAAAAAAAGTCACAAAACGTGATAGCAGGATGCTGCAGCTGGTTGTAAATGCGAGCCAGTTGCCAAGCACTTGAAATGCGATCATGTGACCACGGGGGGGTGCAACGTTTTGTGATGCTCAGAAGTGCTTTAGAAGCCGTAAAGCACCCATTCCGAGACGGTTGTAACTTCGGACCATCGTTGAACGGTCGTAAGTTGAGGACTACCTGTAGTCCTTGCTTATTCTGCTCCCAACTAGGCATAGAACTAAATCCTAGGATATGTTTCCATTTAGTTCTGCTCAATCTTGGAGCAGCCTAATTAGTTGAAATGCCAAGGGAAAAAGAACGTAGGAAGCTGTAGCGCAGCGCATAGCATAGTGCATAGCATAGCATATAGCATATAGCACAGTATATAGCAGAGCTTTCCAAACTCTGTGTCGCAACACAAAAATGTGTCGCCACACACAGTCTGGTGTGTCGCCACACAACCCGGAAGCACTGATCATCAGCGCTTCCGGGTTTTCCCGCAGTGACACACCAACGGCGGCTGGAAAGCCCTGGTATATAGTATAGCATATAGCGTAGCTTATCGCATAATTTTCTATACCAATGTTCTTCCCAGAGGAACCAGAACAGTTTATAAAAGAACAGTAAAAACAATTTAAAAATCAACAGTAAAGCAAACAGTTCTAAAATTAAAACTTTAAAAGAGGATTTGGTTGAAAGAGAACAGTCTAAAAACAGTTGTTATTGATTTATTTATATTTCGAATTTAGCTACCGCCCATCTCACTCAAAGAGCAACTCTGGGCGGTTTACAATAAAACCAGGATAAAACCAGAATAAATAATCATTAAAACACAATACAATAAAACCATATTCTTAAACAAAAATATAATCCAAGATAGGGGTGTTAAAATGGTCTTAATTTACGGGAGTGCCTTCAGGGTGCTAACCCCCCAGGGTTGGTTACCCCTCCTCATGCCCCACGCGAGATAGCAGAGCCAGGTCTACACCCCTTTCCAGAAGGCCGGGAGGGGGGGGCTTGCCTCACCTCTGGGGGAAGAATGTTCCATAAGGCGGGGGCAACGGCAGAGAAGGCTCTCTTCCAGGGCCCTGCCAATCGACACTCTTTCGTGGACGGGGTCCGCAGCATGCCCTCTCTGCATGATCAGGTGGGACGGGTTGATGTATTGGGGACAAGGCGGTCCCTTAGGTAACCTGGCCCTATGCCATGTAGGGCTTTAAAGGTGATAACCAACACCTTGAATTGGACCCGGAAGCAAACTGGCACCCAATGCAATTATGTTGTAAAACGCATACATGTGCTTTCCCCTTCTCCTGCAGTACGTAACGGTCCAGAAAGTGGCAGCAAAATCATGGTGCAATTCCCACGGTGCCATTGCAAAGATCTCCCTAAAAGTGATGTGTTGCAAGACAATAAATGGAACTACCTGCGTGGCCCCTTCAAGGAAGTCCAGTGGAACAAAATGGAAGGGCGTAACTTTGTGTACAAAATGGAACTCCTCATGGCTGCCCTAACCCCTTGCTCCTAGGTGAAGCGATAATCCAAGGGGATGATGATTCTAAGACCAGTGTAAACAAAGTGAATGTTTGAGAACAGTTCGTACATTCCAGAAAGCAATCTGTTTCTGACAACTGTATGAATTTCTCTTTAGTGATATTTGATTACATCTTTTATTGCATATGCTCTATGCTGTATGTTAGGGTTTCTCAACCTTTAAGATGTGTGGACTTCAACTCCCAGAATTCCCCAGCCAGCCACGTTGAAGTCCACACATCTTAAAGTTGCCAAGGTTGAGAAACACTGCTGTATGTTGTATACAGTCTGTCCTGCAAATTCTGAATGTTCAATTAAACTGTGACAACTTTTGAAATAATTAGCCACATTACTTAAGTTCAAGTTTTATTAAATACTTTATTGGAAATTTTGTACAAAGGACATCAAGTTTACATTTACTGTATGTTTTGCATACACTGTTACTTAAATTGCTTGGTTACATCTTTTGAAAAATGTGTTAATATATTAACAAGGGGAATCCAGATTTTTATTTGGATCAAAATAGTATTTTGCCATAGCTATTCTTGGTTTGGCTTGCTGAGGAGCAGAAATGGTGGCATTATTGAAAAATCACTTATAGGCTTGGGTAATGTTTATAACCATTTGCTAAAAATGAGAGTAAAAGGTTTGCAGACTCGTTCAACCCACTCAGGACTAATATCTGCATAGAGTTTATGAGCAACTGCTAGTGAATTAAAAATTGATATATCCATTTGGGAGAAGGTTCCATGGGATGTCTTAGCTATAGTGAAAATGTTGGTGCTACATAATGGTTCTATTCATATTTGATTAAATATATTTTCTAATTTTTTTAAATAATCAGTTTCACTCCTGAAACATTTGCAGCAGCCATAGATGAATACATAGTCCTATTACATCTGGACAAAAGTTTTTAATAATAATGGGACTGTCTTATGTGATTTCAGTCCAAAGATATATACAGTTAGGAAGTAAAATGTCAAGAGAGGAATGGAAGTGAACATTAGAAATCTAGGTTAAAATCCAAACCCAGCCATATATCTAAACTGGCCTTGCCACAACTTGGTAATAAGGATGCAATGAGGGGAAATACAAAAATAAATGGAATATTTAATATTGCCATAATCAAATATTGGAAAATTAGTGATACCAGAAATGTCCAGATAATAATGTTTTTTTAAGAATCCATCAGTAACTCTTTGATGTTGGTAGTAGTTGGAACCTAAAACCATGATAATGTACCAATCGAAGAGAATATTTGTAGCTCAGGGTTGAACTGTGGAATCCATGGTGCTCTCTGAGCCTTGTTGTTTTCTTGCAAACGTTTCATTGCCAGGCTAGGCTACATCTTCAATGCGAAAAGGGAGTGGGACTTGCTCTCTGTTTATATACCAAGGCTTGTCCTGCCTGTGTTGGTGGGGGTGTTGTACTCTCCTTGGTAGTACTTTGATTGGGTTGTCAACCAAGTAGTACTTTGGTAGTACTTGGTAGTACTTTGATTGGGTAATCAACCAAGCAGCAAACAACAACAACAACAACCCAATCAAAGTACTACCAAGGAGAGTACAACACCCCCACCAACACAGGCAGGACAAGCCTGGGTATATAAATAGAGAGCAAGTTCCACTCCCTTTCGCACAGAAGATGTTGCCTAGCCTGGCAATGAAACGTTTGCAAGAAAACAACAAGGCTCAGAGAGCACCATGGACTCCCATGATAATGTATTTTTAAATATAATTTAATAAAGAATTGCAGCTTTTCTAAAAGCTATGTGGTCTTCTGCTACCTGTGTGTATTCAAGGTTTTGTTGGCTACGCTTCTGGCACATTTTCTTGAGTCGTAACATCTTGATATTATCAGAAAAAATTAGGTGTCTTGTGAATGTGTAGCTGAAACAGTAGGAACAGCGAGTCTTTTTTTGAAATGTGTCCATTATAAATTATGATATGAGCATCTCCCAAAGCTTCTGTGGATCACCTTCGTGGACCTTTGCCTTTCCTGCTTCAGGAAATATCATTGAACAAAATCAATGTGTCCAGTATTTTATATACCAACCGTCATGTTTTTCATGCTTTGTTTCTTCTTGAGGTAGAAAACTGATTTGTGTCTTTAAATATTCTACAGCTAACACCCCATTGTTTGTAGCTCAGTCTCTTCAGTTTCACTTACTGTAAATGAAAGGAGAACGTTGTTGATTAAGAATGGATCAGATGGCAAGAGAGCATTCAAAAATAAAGACCTAGTTGGGCTGGTTGTACACTAGCTTCTTGAGTGTATTGGAAATGCACGGAAAATTAGTGAATGGAGAACTAGAGTTGACAGGACTGGCTATCCTCTGGATTGTATCCCTTTCCAAATCTGTATTCCAACTCCTCTTCCAATTAAGATCAGGCCTTCAATTTCTGTCTTTACTACTGAAGATTTTTTTAAAACTGTGGAAGCCAAGTCAGTCATTTTATTCACTTCTGTGCCCAAAACATAAACCTTGCATATACTGTACATAACCATGTGGAATATACAACCCAGTGTTGTTATCATTTAGTACAGTGCTTTCCAAACTGCCACTGTTGGCGACACACCAACGGCGGTGTGGGGGAGCGCACGGTGGCAGCGGTGTGCACGGCGATGGCGGCGGCCTCATGTTTTCTGCTAAAACCCGGAAGCGCCGATGTCATGCCACTGCCGCCGCCACCATGCACGCCACCACCGTGCACGTCCACTTCCAGGTTTTGTCGCAACATAGTTTGGAAAGCTATGATTTAGTATATGAAGTCCTACTATATTTTCTGATCTGCTCTATTGTTAAGAGAGGGCTGCAGGAAAGAAACGAAGAGAGGAGGGATGAAGTTAAGGCTTTTCCAAACTTCTCAGCGGTCTCCCACATGGGAAACCTGGCCTCTCCCGTTGAGCATACCCCTTCAAGAAGAAAGGCAGAGGGGGGGAGGCAAACAAATGCTAGAAGAGGAGGGCTCCAGAAGAGAGACTTCATCAGTGAAACAGTTTCTATAGTGCTGGGGGTGGACGTAGGATTATCTTACAAGGTGGTCAGGAACCCCCCGTTGCATAATGGACACAGAAAAAAACTTAGAAAGGATCTGCTCTAACTGATCAGGCTGTAAAAAGAGATGGCAGGAGATTTGTACTTTCAGACTTGCAAGATTCTGTTAATGTAGCCTTACAGTAAAGTAGAATTAGCTCATCTGGTCGTGTTTCCTGTCTGGTCTACCTGGGAAGGCTGGCTGAGACAATACTGCCTTGTGCCGAAGAATAAACTCCAGCTTTAAGTTAAAAGCAGTCTTGCTGGGATGTCTGCAGGAAAGTCAATTAGGACTCTCGCCTTGACCTTTTCTGACCCTCCCTGTACATGTCCCTGCAGCCTATTTATACCCATTTTCCAATTCCCAAGGAACGCCTTGCCAAAGATTTTACATATTTGAAAATGAGGGATCTAAAATGGTTGGAGGTGTTTTTGTTTTTCATATAAGCCACCTACAACCATGTCAGTGCTCAATGGAGCCTAACCTGAATGTTTGCTCTGCCTGAGCATTCAAGGGATGACCTCCTTTTTGAGGATTCCCAAGCCAGCGGCAAAAATTCTGGTTTAATGAAGCATTATATTGCCATTTCATTCCCACCATGCATAGCTACCAACCAACAGGCTTACAGTGTCGTCCCTACTCACAATGGCTACCATTTTGAATGGGTGGAAACCAGCATTTGAAATGAAAAGATTTTTGTACATTACAAATGCCAGTTTCTAAAACCTGAAAATGGCAGCTGTTTGGGTTCAGTTTAGGCAAGCTTAAACATTTGAGTAAACTCCGAGAGACAGTGGAGGACAGGAAGGCCTGGCATGCTATGGTCCATGAGGTCACGAAGAGTCGGACACGACTAAACGACTGAACAACAACAACAACAAAACATTTGGCTAAAGAGGACACACTGGTGGGGGGGAGGCACAAATCCCTTTGTTTTAGGGCAGAGCTTTCCAAACTTTTCATGTTGGTGACACACTTTTTAGACATGCATCATTTCGCGACACACTCTTACAGCAGGGCATCATTTTGTGACACACTATTACAGCAGGGCACAAGGCAGACACTAGGACCTGCGTGGAATCCTGGCAGGGCTCGGAGGCAGCAGCAGCTGCGACACACCCAGACACTGCAGCCGACACACTAACGTGTCCCGACACACAGTTTGGAAAGCTCTGTTTTAGGGTTTTAATTTATGCTTAAATGTGGTTGCCTGATTTTTGGCTCATTCACTATATGCATGCAAGTAATTGGGTTAATTCAGTACAGTATGCTGGAAGGGTGTCATATAGAACAGGGATCTTCAAACTTTCTCAGGTTATGGACTCTGTTAGTCATGGGACTCCTGATCAAGAAGCAAAGCTCTAGTGATAAAAATTGGCTGTGTTTGTGTGAACCAACCTTCCCCTCCATCCCTCCCTCCCTTCCTTACCTACCTACCTACCTACCTACCTACGTCTCTCAAAGAACAGAACCCTAGGGTTTTGTGAAACAGTTTGAAAAACCCGATATACAAGAACAAGATCTACTCTCTATTCTCTTCGGAGTTCAGAGTACAGAATGATAGAGACCGGGAGTTCTAGTCTGGCCTTAGGCACAAAGCCAGCTGGGTGACCTTGGGCCAGTCACTCTCTCTCAGCCCTAGGAAGGAGGCAATGGCAAACCACTTCTGAAACCTTGCCAAGAAAACTGCAGGGACTTGTCTGGAGTGAACACTGACTCAAAGGCGCACACACATTTTAAAAGGCATCCTCCAAAGATCAGAAATGTGAACGGGAAACTATAGTACAACAAAACCCAGCAAGATGACAAGGGATTTTCCTTCCCCCATCGGGAAAGGAGTCTGCGGTGTTAAATGAGCATTACCTCTGAGTTGCTGCCTCTCTGTCTGCAGAAAGTGTATAGATTTATTGCACAGCCACATCAAGCAGATCAGAACAGCGGACACAGCAGTAAGAAAGGCGAAGAAGACGACCACAAAATGCAAGTCTTCATATAGAATTTCTAAGGAAGGGAGACACATAATGCAGTAAGGTTTGACCACGCAGATGCATCAGCTACACTTAAGTGGCTGGGAAAAGCAATTCCAGCTTTCTATCAGCCTTCCTCGCTTTTTCCTCACCATATTTTTTCTCCCTGCCTCTTGCGTGTGCGCACGCGCACACACACACACACACAAACGTACCACTTTTTCCTCCCAAGACTTCAAGGAACAAGAAAAAAAAATTATATTGAAAATTACAGGGTAGTGCTCTCTCTGCAAGTAGAAAAGTGCAAGAGGAAAAGAAACCGCAAGAGAAGGTCTAGGTTTGAATATATATGTTAGCCCATGCTGTTAGAAGTGTATAGAGTGTTTGAGGATCGGGACATTCGCAGGGAGACCAAAATGCTTATTTACAAAGCCATTGTACTACCAACCCTTCTGTACGCCTGTGAAACATGGACCCTCTACAAACGCCACCTCCAACTTCTTGAAAGATTCCATCAACGCTGCCTCCGAAAAATTCTGCAAATTACTTGGGAAGATAGGCGGACTAATGTTAGCGTATTAGAAGAAGCGAAAACCACCAGCATTGAAACAATGATCATCCAACATCAACTTCGCTGACCGGTCATGTTCGAATGCCTGACCATCGTCTTCCAAAGCAGCTACTTTACTCCCAACTTAAGAATGGAAAACGGAATATTGGTGGACAGCAAAAGAGATTCAAAGATACTCTCAAAGCTAATTTAAAAAAATGTAGTATCAGCACTGAGAACTGGGAAGCCCTAACTCATGAGCGTTTCAATTGGAGGTCATCCTTTATTAATGGCACTATGGACTTTGAAGAAGCACGAGTACAGGGCGAAAGGGAGAAAAGAGCTAAAAGGAAGGCACGTCAGGCAAACCCTCATCATGACCGTCTCCCACCCGGAAACCTATGCCATTGTGGGAGGTTGTGCGGATCCAGAATTGGCCTTTATAGCCACTTACGGATCCACTGTTAAAATTTTACCTTTGGAAGACAATCTTACTCGGCTACGAGTGATCGCCAATGAATGTATAGGTTTTGTAGATACAGTCATGGATTGATATTAAGGTTATAATATTGTGTGCAAGTGGGAGGCAGAAATTCCTGGAACCTTCCTGGTCTCTATGTACCTGCCTATGGTCATCTGCAGGAGGAGGTCAAAATCTGCAAAATGGCAGGCATGGTATGGTCAAAGCCCTGCCCGTGTATGGAACATAAAATTCAGATCCCCCCACCTCCTGATCTTCAGAAAGTCAGTGATGGGGGTGTCCACACAGTCAAAAAAGTCAAGATGGTGACTGCAACAGTGCAATTGAACCGCTGTCTATAACTCTCTGAAATTCTTTGTTAAGTTCCTTCCTGACATCTCTGTCATTGTTGGCTTTGGCTTCTCATCCTGGCAATTTCCATGGTTTGTTCTGAAATAAAAACAGGTGGAGCTTCAATCGCACCATCACCACCGCCATCATGACTTTTTTGACCACACCCTGTGGACACCCCTTCGTTATTTCATCAAGCTTTGGCAACAGAGCTGTTATCACTGCCTTTCTGGATGAGCAATTATTATTATATACACAACAACGGGAAATCACAGCTGCTAATTCTTTGGCTGGTGTTGGCCTTCATTTGCATTGAATTATTTCCAAGAACCTAGGATGTCGTAATGCATCCGCGTAGTATATGTGCGGATCCAAGCAGTGTGACCTTTTGTAACTGACAGATGGAAATTTTGTCAATGTGCAGATTTTCTAAGTGCCGTCCAAAGTTTTTTGGTATGGTACCCAGTGTGCCGATATCCACTGCGACCACCACGGCTGGTTGATGCCATAATCTTTCAACTTTGATATTCAGATCTTGATACTGTTGGGATTATCAGGAGTCAACTCAGCATTGTCTCATAAGCATAATAGGGGGTCTTTCTAGTAAACACATATCTACTGTGCTTGTGCGATGTTACCTGAATCACCTGATTTCCTCTTCCTCCTCCTCCATGGTTTGTGGGATACACATTCTCCATTACTCCTTGGGCACACCTGCAAGCAGGAGGGCTGCACCATGCAGCTCTCATCCATTCCATCTCGCTTGCACACAGATCTACTATGAATCTACTCGTATCTAGATCTACTAAATCAGGGCTTTTCAAAGTGCCGCTGCTGGCGACACGCCAGAGGCGGCGGCACAGCGGTGGTGCGGGGGCGCACACGGCAGCGACAGGAGGGCATGTGGCGGCGCGCGTGTGCGTGGCGGCGACACGGGTATGCAGCGGCGCGCACGGCGGCGGCACGGGGGGGCGTGCGGCGGCGTGCACGGCGGCGGTGGCTGCTGCTGCCACCATGCACGCGTGCGCCGCCGCTTCCGGGTGGTGTGGCGACACACCACGCTGTGTGTGGCGACACACTTTTGTGTCGCGACACACAGTTTGGAAAGCTCTGTACTAAATAAATGTAAGCTATCTCTATTTTTCTTCATCTAACTAATGTGTGAAGACTGAATTTATTTCTGAATGTAATTAAGCTTAAAGTGCAAGTTCCCTGCTGGTTCACACTTCTACTCTGCAAGATTGTTGTTAGCTGCTTGGAGTTCTTTTATTAACCTTCAAGACTCCATCAGATACGTTGTGATCTTCTCCGATTCTTTGTCTTCTATTCTACTATCCCCTGGTATTGCCACATCAATTATCCACACTGTCTTCTTTTCAACTGATAGAAGATTTTACATATATAGAACTTAAATACACATATATTTTATTTTCATATATTTTATATGTAGTATTCATATATTAGAAACCTTGGCACTTGTATTATGGCTCTGAAACCATGTTATATTTCCTTGAAGAGTTGTGTTGACTTTCTTACTCTACCTTTCTCACAGGCCTACAGGCCTTGATAGATAGCTGTGCCCATAGAAACAAGATAAGATGTACATTCCAAAGATAGCTTCTCCAGAGAAAAGGTATTGTTTAATAACAGTCAAGGGGCCCTAGCAAGGATGGAAGGAAGTCCCTTATGTGGGGTGATGTTAAGATAGAGTGAAGGAAGGAAATTCCTAATATAGAATGAGGTTAAGGTGGAGTATGGGTAACTGAGTAAGGGGCGGGATTCTAGAGGAGTTGTTGAATGAAATGTATATAATGTGCTGTAAGGAGGGGGTCCTGTGCGATTGCCCACCTAACAGCTTGCTGTCATCGCTTTTGCTTTTGGGTGAAGAATAAAAGAACATAATTTCATGCAACTGTCTGTTTATTTGATCCCGGCTCAGAAGCGAACCTGGTAAGGAAATAAAAAAAATTCTAACACAACCACAGTTAAATCTGGTGTGTTATGCGCCAAGACTTTATCAGTTTGTATTCAGAAATCCCACAATATTTTAACCTGCTCATTTTCAACTACTTTTTCAACTATATGTTCCCACCAATTTTTCATTAGTGGCAGATGATAATTTTTACAGATGTTCCAGTGAATCATTTTGGCAACTGTGTCATGTCATTTATAGTCAGTTTGTGTGATCTTCTTGCATGAGCTGAGTATACGATCTACTGTTCCTGCTTCTTTGCACAATCTGCACTTTGAATCATTTGATGATTTTTCAATTCTGGCCTTGATTGCATTAGTTCGAATAGCTTGCTCTCGAGCAGCCAAAATGAAGCCTTCGGTTTCTTTTTTTAATGTTCCAGTTGTAAGCTAATGTTCCAGTTGTAAGCAATTATTATTATTATTATTATTATTATTTGGAATACCTTATTCCTGGTACATTTAATCATTTATATTCCATATTTCTGGTTTTAATTTTTGACTATTATGTATTTGTATTCACCGAAACTACAGATTTGGGGAGTTGTATACCACTCAGGATCAGTTGATTGGACTGGACCTACAGTATAAGCCCTGTAAATAAATTAAAAATAACTAACTAACATTGGCTGTCAGATCAAGCCAGTTTCCCATCTAGCTTTTGGTCTACTAGCTATCATGTTGAGAACTTACTTCCAATAGATGGGCTTTGAAGTTCTGTTAGAAAAGTAAAGCTCATAAATCTGAAGTGGGCCCACATCTGCTAAAAATCGGCATCAGACATTAGAGAAAATAGGAGGTCCTTTCATTCCATACCATAAACATTCAACAGGATGGTGCCATATATGATGATTCCCAACTCGTCTCTCACCGTGACTAAGTAATAACCGGAGTCTTTAATATCCACCTTCAGCAGCCGCAGAGAGCCATTTTCATAAACGTTCACTCTGTCTTTGTAACTGCTGGATATGTTGGCGTAAATGCCAGGCTTCCATTCTGCTATTTTCGTTGTCCCACTTGCTGATGTGTGTTTCCATTCAATCACTGGGCTCATCTCACCAGTATAGGCCACTGACAGCAAAACGTTCTCAGCCACGGAACTATTGATGTTTGGTTGTGATACTAGTAAGGATATTTCTCCTCCTTGGGCTGAAAAATCAAACACAGGCATTACTGTAAAGCAAACTTCACCAAGTGACTGTCCCCCTGTTGGTCTGATGACCCATTTAAGTTTTCCCCATTTCTTTTTTGGACTAAAAGGCCCATCGTCATATCCTTTTAACCACAGCATGAAGATATCTACCAACCAATTTTATATACTATGCCTTCAAGTCATTGCCTTCATCTTGTCCCCAACTTGCTATGGAGAAAACAGAATGTCATCTTTATCGGTTCCAGTTTTATAGTAGCTTGCTTTCTTTTCCAGACACAATTTTTGCTGTGGATACAATCTATGATGCTTCCTTGATGATGTAGCATCAGGGTTTCTCAATCTCAGCAACTTTAAGATGTGTAGACTTCAACTCCCAGAATTCCCCAGCTAGCATGCTGGCTGGGGAATTCTGGGATTTGAAGTCCACACATCTTAAAGTTGCTGAGATTGAGAAACACTCCAGTAGATGATACTGTCAAGGGATGGGTTCTGCCCAACCACTGGCTACTTTAGGCTACTGCTTGCAGTCCCTAACTTTAGGTGCCAGGATATTCTCCTCTATCACCATCTGCTTTTTGTTTCAGGAAAACCTGGCAACTCAGTCGACAACTCTACAAGAAGTGACTGGAGGCCAGCAGCTGTGTTTGTGTGTATGCCTGTGCACTGGCATGAAGGATGATAAAGATTTTATCCTGTGGCTCTTGACGGGGGAAAGAAAGGGCCACCTAGTGAGCAGGGAGCCTAAGCTACCCTGTGGATCATCAGGAAGGAAGGGCCGAAGTGGGAAAGGTCCTATCACATCTGCTATGCAGGCACCTGAAGCATCTTCCTGGATAAGGTCCAATTATTTTTATTTATTTAATATATTGATTTATATAGCCGCCCATCTCGCAATTGTGACTTTGGTTGGCAAACATAGGAGTGAAAACCAACAAAGCAAAAATAATGAATAAAAACATAAATGATACACAATGACACCTGAGGATAATCACTTGTTGTAAGGAAAACTTACCAAGGGTTCGTCCTGAGCCGGGAATGAAGGAACGCTGGCAATTGCTTGAACAGAGGAATTATCTTTATTGCCCAAGAGCGTGAGGTACAGAAAAAAATCAGCTGTTGGCGGTGGCCACACATGTATTTCCCTGCTAGCTCCTTATATAGAGATGTTGATCTTTGTTAGAGAAAAGGAGCGCGAAAAGACGGTGTTTGTTTAGCTAGATTGCTCTTAATCGGTTTCTGGAAGTTTTTCTAAGAAATCTAAGAGAGTGCCAATTGATCAAAGGCTAGGCCATAGCTTTCCAAACTGTGTCGGGACACGTTAGTGTGTCGGCTGCAGTGTCTGGGTGTGTCACGGCTGCTGCTGCCTCCGAGCTCTGCCAGGATTCCGCGCAGGTCCTAGTGCCTGCCTTGTGCCCTGCTGCCTCCAAACCTGCTGTGATTCCACACAGGTCCTAGTGCCTGCTTTGTGCCCTGCTGTAAGAATGTGTCGCGAAATGATGCCCTGCTTGTAAGAGAGTGTCGCGAAACATGTCTAAAAAGTGTGTCACCAACATGAAAAGTTTGGAAAGCTCTGGGCTAGGCGCATTCCTGTGGCTGCGCCCCCTATTGTGTTGCAGTTTCCCTGTTCCTTTGTTCAATTAAGCGCTCTGCTGGCTGCAGCTTTTGGTTGTCAGGTTTGCGTTTTGTTATTCTATGGGGAAGCCCTTTCTCCTTTTCTTGTGTTAAGGTGTCAGCTCCCCGCCCTTTGTCCTGTCAGTTCCTGACCCGGTTGGGGAATTTTGATTTGTTTGGGAGGTGTTTTTATGGCTTATCTTATTATTCTATTATGCTCTTTTATGTTTTAGGTCTAAATGTAATGGAAATGTCTTAGTCTTTTGTCCAGAGGTTTTTCCCTCTTCCTGACCAGTTTGGCGGGAAGTGCTTTTGGTGGGGAAAGACGTGGTGTAGAGAAGGGGAGAAATGGCGGTCTTCTTTACGGAGAAGGAGAAACGGGGGGGGGGGTTGCTTAAGTCCTTCTAACACACTCAACCACATAACCGCAATCATGCCAAAGAAAACCTTCCTTCAAGCCCAGGACACATGTCACATCCAACAACCACAGGTTACCCAACCAAATTTCTCTGAAAAATAGCAGTAAAGCTCTATTGTTTTTTTTTCATACCTTGCTGCTGTGATAGGACCTTATTGGCTAAAACAAGAAAAACTAGCTGGATCCAGGAACAGAAAGATCATCATAAGACTATTTAAATTCTGAGCTGGAGAAAAGAAAAGACCTGCAGTGTTTGATCAAAGAACGAAACAATAGGGGTTGCCATGCTAGAACGGTGCCAATGTAAACAGCAAGTAAGGAAACCACCCCAACTAGCTTAGTAGTTCTTTGGAAACTAGCTAGACATGGCAATACCCAACTAAGCAGGGTTGGTGTTGGTTAGTATCTGGGTGGGAGAGATTAGGAAATCTCAGGGCTGGACTGGGAAGTTGAAAAACATTCTGGAGGAAGGTAATGGTAAAGCACTTCCATATTGTTGCTAAGAAAAATACAAGGACATTTTTGTGAAGTTGAGCTCAGCTTGAAAACCCTTGATCTACTTCTACTTATAAGGGCAACTGGAATGGAATGGAATTCCAGGCATGGAATGACCCGGACAGAAATCTGCTGTTAAGTCTCCTATTCAGGATAAGATGGTTGTGTACAGGAGTTGACAAAGGCCCCACTAGCATGCCTCCTGAGCTTAGGTAATGGAATAAAACTCTGGAGCTGGAAAGTTGTTGTTGTTGTTGTTCAGTAGTTTAGTCGTGTCCGACTCTTCGTGACCTCATGGACCATAGCACGCCAGGCCTTTCTGTCCTCCACTGTCTCCCGGAGTTTACTCAAATTCATGTTCATTACATCAGTGATGTTATCTAACCATCTCCTCCTCTGCCGTCCCCTTCTCCTTTTGCCTTCAGTCTTTCCCAGCATCAGGGTCTTTTCCAGTGAGTCCTCTCTTCGCATTTGGTGGCCAAAGTATTTGAGCTTCAGCTTCAGTATCTGTCCTTCCAATGAGCAGTCAGGGTTGATTTCCTTTAAGATTGACCGATTTGACCTCCTTGCAGTCCAAGGGACTCTTAAGAGTCTTCTCCAGCACCACAGCTCGAAAGCATCAATTCTTTGGCACTCAGCCTTCCTTATGGACCAACTCTCACAACCATACATTACTACTGGGAAAACCATAGCTTTAACTATACGGACCTTTGTCGGCAAGGTGATGTCTCTGCTTTTTAATATGCTGTCTAGGTTTGCTGTAGCTTTCCTCCCAAGGAGCAAGCGTCTTTTAATTTCATGGCTGCAGTCACCGTCTGCGGTGATCTTGGAGCCCAAGAAAATAAAATCTGTCACTGCTTCCCTTTCTTCCCCTTCTATTTGCCAGGAAGTGATGGGACCAGATGCCATGATCTGAGTTTTTTTAATGTTGAGTTTCAAGCCAGCTTTTGCACTCTCCTCTTTCACCCTCATCAAGAGGCTCTTTAGTTCCTCTTGGAGCTGGAACGACTCACACAAAGTTTGCTGGAGAGCCAGTCTCTCATGCTTATATCCATTAGAAGATTTTTTGTACAGATGAATTCACCGATGTTGCTTTCAGACTGAATATGAAAGGTTGGATATGAAAGTAAAATTATGAAAAGTTGGATATGAAAGTAAAATTAATTTTTGTGAGCATATTGTACTGATGGATTTCTGACACCAAATCCTGTTGTTTCTGGTAAATGTGAGCAGGGTTGAATAACTATGGAAGGAAAACAATTCTGTGGGATGTTTTTCAGTAGAGCATCTTCACCATCATGGAACAAATAGCTCCAGAAGTTGTCAGACATGATTTCTCACTCCACCCTCTTGACTCATTGTTTCAAATTTAAATCATTTTTAAATTAGAAATCACTATGTTTCTAGAGAAAATGGACTTGTCAGATTAAGTACTGAGACAAAGGAAGTTTCTCCTAATGACTTGTTTGCCTGCCAGTGGATCTGCAGGATGCACAGGAAAAGAACACGGAGGTCACGTTGGATGCTGTGTTCTCTGCAAAAATGGGTTGTAAATCTCTACCTCTAATTGCAGAACAATACTTTTGAGGCACCAAGTGCAAAATAGCAAAGCAGAGAAATACACAAACAACCATAATTAGTTTATCAGAAAATAATAATAACAACAACAACAACAACAATTCCTTTGCTAAAGGAAGGAACCTTAAGGAAGTATTTGGCAGCCCTTCAAGGTAGTCCAGAGAAGAAGCACAAACCATGAGTACTAACACTACCTTTATTGTAAGGTTACAGTAACAGAAACTTGCCAAGACAAAATGTATTTCTCCCCTCCTTTCCTTTTACTCTCTAGAAAACTAGGGAAGGTCCCTCTGAGATGCTTCCCACGCCCTTTTCCTTCTGTGGGCTGAGAGACCGTTTGCATGATGGTTGACTAGGCTGCAGCTCTTCCCCCGTCTCTCAAGGTTATTCTCACAGACCATTACAGCAGTGTTTCTCAACCTTGGCAGCTTGAAGATGTGTGGACTTCGACTCCCAGAATTCCACAGCCAGCATGCTGGCTGAGGTATTCTAGGAGTCGAAGTCCACACATCTTCAAGCTGCCAAGGCTGAGAAACACTGCATTACAATGTTCCTTTTGTATTCCTTCACTAAAAACAACCTCTCCTTGGTAGTGACAGCTGAACTTCCAGATACACTTCCTATCTTGCCAACTCTGCTCACAAGAGATGTTTTGTCCTTTGGGAAAGGGGCAGAGTGGTCAGAATTGGCATACGGTCCTTTCTGCTTGGAAACCTGCCAATGCAACGCTTTTCTCCATGCAACAATTGCTCTGCAGGTTTTGCATTTGTACAAAAGAAGACAAGACATTTTGCTTTGTATGGCCTAACAGAAGGATCTCAGGGTGGGAGAAAGGACTTTTTGAGGAGGGGCAGATTGCCTCTCTCTTAAATCCCACCTCTCCTCCCCCCCAGATCATTCAGCCAGCCAGTGACCGGGAAAACTAGTTACGCCTCTGCTCTTAAAATAATTTAAAAGCAGCAGTTATTTGGACTTGAGGTCAGGAAACAGAAGGCAGGAACACCAGGTAGTTCTTATATTAGCACAGTGGACATTAATTTTCAATGCTGCCTTATTATTTATTCATGCATAGGTATAGTGACCGTGTTTCCTTGGAAAAAAATAAAGGACAAACCTGAAAAAGGAGCAAATCTGAATGAGTTTCACTAGGATTAAAAAAAATTAATTGTTTATGTTTATAACTTTGCTTTGCAAAGGAACATTCAAGAGCAAAACCAAGAAGATCAATAATTAAATTAAATAAATCTAAAGGACAGCTTTCTGAAAGAAAGGACTGCCCTTTATAATAAAGGACATGTGGTCACTGTGTGTACAGGCCATGTGGCTTTCAGAGAGATCAAAGTCGCCTGCATGGTTAATCTTGTCTGGAAACAGACCAATAAAAATGACACTACCAACAACTTCTTTGTGTGCAGATTGAGATCTAGAACTCCCAAAACCTACTTAACCCCTCAGCCAAAGATACTTTGGATAATTCAGTCCAGCAGTTAGAACAAATGGTTTCCTCCGAAGCTGAAAATCCAACAATTAAGTAGTAGTAGATTTCACCCCATTGGGGTTGCTGACTGTACTTTTTCTTCCACACAAAGCCTGGTCAAAAACTTGCTCAATCTTTAATATGTTGGGATAATCCTAACCCGTTCCTACTGAGCTGGTGGCAGCATCTCGGATAATCTCAAAAAACGGCTGGACTTAATTAATATTTGGTTGGGAGACCCCAAACCTGTAGACTAGACTGGGAAGTCAGAAAACTCAACTAGAAGAAGATAATAGCAAACCACCTCTGTTCTGTTGCCAAGAAAACAACATGGCTGTGCCAAAGCTGTTACCAGGAGTTGAATACAGATTTTACCTACTACAGGTAGTCCTCGTTCAGCAACCACAATTAGGACTGGCAACTTAGTCATTAAGCGAAGCAGTCACTAAGTGGAACTGCAATTCCCCGTTGGGGGAGATGGGCGATCATATAAATCAAATAAATAAATAGTTAGTTAGTTAGTTAGTACTTATGATCTTACTTCAGCTTTCCTTTGCTTTACAGACCTGCAAATGCTTTCAAACTGAGGTGCTGGAGAAAACTCTTAAGAGTCGCTTGGACTGCAAGGAGGTCAAATCAGTCAGTCCTAGAGGAAATCAACCCTGACTGCTCATTGGAAGGACAGATCCTGAAGATGAAGCTCAAATACTTTGGCCACCTAATGCAAAAAGAGGACTCAATGGAAAAGACCCTGATGCTGGGAAAGACTGAGGGCAAAAGGAGAAGGGGAAGGCAGAGGATGAGATGGTTAGATAGCATCACCGATGTAATGAACATGAATTTGAGTAAACTCCGGGAGGCAGTGGAGGACAGGAAGGCCTGGCGTGCTATGGTCCATGGGGTCATGAAGAGTCAGACACGACTAAACGACTGAACAACAACAAAAAATGGTCATAAATGCAAGGATTGGTCGTAAAGTTACTTTTTTATCACAGTTGTAACTGCGAACAGTTGCTGAATGAGGCAGTCACTAAACAAGGACTACCTGTACTGCTTTTTGAAACTTTTTTTGTCTATCTTTGCTATTGTCCACCTTTTGCTATTTATTACTATTGTCTGAAAATTACAGATTTACATTTTAGGGTGGTATTTATATCTGCTCTTTTCTACCCAGGCACAGAGTAGGTTTACTGGCATAAAAACAGCCACTTAGATGTGTGTGTCTTGTCTCTGTAATTCCCTTTGGCTAGCCCCAGCTTCCCTAAGAAAGGGAAACAACTAACCAAAAACAATTAACAGGTATGCGGAGGTGGGGAGGGGGGAGTAGAATTCAGGTTGGTGAGGCTCTGAGTCTTATTCATAAAAGTGCACATCAAGTGCACATAGGTGTTGCTAAAGATGTACATGAAAAGCACTCTAGTTTACATACAGTACATTGTGCTAGTCTACCTATTAAAACACTGGAACTCGGTAGCAAAGTTTTGAACTTCATACGCAAGAGATCAGTTTAGACCTCTGTACGAGCTATCCATCTCTTGCTTGCGACTTGCTGCTTGGAGCGTCCATTGGGTATGGTCAAAAAAGTCAAGATGGTGTGATTGAAGCTCTGCCTCTTTGGTGGAATGTTCATCACACTTAGTGGCCACCATCTTAACTTTTTTGGCCATACGAAGATAAGAAGATGGTGTCAGAAAGCAGGTGGATATCCCTCTGCATTGCTCACTTCAGCTCCAGTCTCTGGCAGGTTCTGTAATGGAATGTGAGAATGACCTTGGAAGGGGGGGGGGGAGGGGGGATGCTGCCTAGGGAACAATTTGATAAAAGAGGGAGGAGTCCTCAATTGAGTAATGGGCAGAGAAAGAAACTTAGAAAGGACCTGCCCTAACCGGTTAGGTGGTAAATAGGGAGGGCGGGAGATTTGTACTTTCTGACTTGCAAGATTCTGTTAATCTAGCCTAATAAAGTAGAATTAGCTCATCTGGTCGTGTTTCCTGTCTGGTTTACCTGGGAGGGCTGACAGGTTCCCCCTGAACAGCTGTGGCCTCCACTGAAAAAAAAGTGCCAATTCTTCTGTTAGAAGGCGTCTAAGTATGCTTTCAACATGCTGGGTTTGCAGAGACGCTAGATTAGGCTAAAGTGGTGTGCGAACCCAGCCAATGTCTTAGCAGCTTAGTAATGAGCAATATGTTTTCATCTGTTTAGACAGCATGTTATGGGAACACAACAGCTGTGTTTTAGTGATCGAGATTTAGGATTGAGCAAGTGGTGTCTATCATGCCTGAGAAGTGCAAACTGAAAGCTGGGGTGTCTGTGTTTCTAACTTAGCTGCAAAACTCCAGATCAGTCTTTTGTATCCTAGCTTGTGCCCTCAAAACTATTAACTTTTCTGCAACTAATCTTCCAAAGTGGGGATATGGCATTCCAGTTTTTCTCTGGATTACTGTATTCCGGCAAACAAAATGAACACAAGTCCCTGGCTTGTATTCCTTTCCGTCCCAAATTCAAATAAGTGCAATAAATAAAACGTATGCCCTATCCAGAGCTACACGTTGCCCTGCCCAGTCCAGCTAACACTGATGTCTCACCACAAAGAAAGGAGGGAGGGGAAGGAGAAGAAACTGGAAAGAAGGTGGGCCAGGGATGTAACTAGGATAAACTGGCATTCCCACCCACTCATTTCCATAGCCTTGAAGAGCTGCTTGCACTTTGAAAATTAGTGACCGCCCAGAGTCCCTTATTGAGGTGGGTGGCTTTACAAATCAATAAAATAATAAGCCATATAATAATAATAATAAGCCAGCAACCTTGCTCTTGCTGATTTAGCTAGCCGCCAGTAACACCCATTCCCAGTATTTACAATCCAGATTCTTTTCCACTGCTTTCACTTTACCTTCATCTCCCCTCACCACATCACTCCCTCCCGGCTTCTTCGTATTTTGGCAAAGCTCCGATTCCCTGCCTCCCCTGTCACCATCCGCTTGTGCATAAACATTGGTATCCACATGGCGCAAGGCATGGCAATGCTACCCGAGCACTGGAAACCGAAAGAATGGGGTTAAGCAAGTAGAACTTACTTGGGGCTTTGAATGCCAATAACTGAGCAGCTGGGAGGGAGAGGGAAGGAGGGGGGGGGACAAAGCAGCTGCTAACGCCTTGTCCCAAAAACATCTCTTTGGGAATGGCTTTGATCTGACCCGGGTTTTGATCCTACGCCAGGAAGAAATGCAACAGGCGCCACTTTCCCATCGCTGCCCACTCCCCCCGCGCGCGAGCGAAACGACACCGGTTCAGCATCCTTGTGAAAAAGACGCCTGGGGAGCGCGGCGGGGGGGGGCAGGTCCTGAAGGGGGTTTCCCCAAATAAAGGATTGAACGGAAAGGCGCGCGCGGCACTCACTTTGCAGAGCCCACTCGGCAGCCAGGCACAAAGTCACAAAACCGAGTCGGACTCCTGGTCGGCGGCGCTGCGGGCGGTCGAGAGGCCTCATCAGAAAGCGGGGAAGGGCTGCTAAGGCTCATTCAGCCGATCCTCGGGGCCCGCGTGGCAGGATGCGGGTCGGGGGGGGGGGCACGGGATTCTCCCCTCTCCCAAGATCTGCTCCCGCGTCGGCATGAAGATGCCAGAAGCCCGTCTTCGGCGCCGGAGGCTCCATACAACGAGCGTTTCTGGGCACGGCTCTTCCCTCCCCGCAGAAGCGGCTGAACCGCGAGACGAAGGCCAGCCTTCCATCTCGGCTGACGCCCTCCCCGTCCGGCGATTGATTTATGCTGCGGCTGGCGGAGGGCCAGCGACCAGCCAAGCGCAGCATTCACCCTGCCCAGCGAGGAGCCACCCAGCCCGTTTGGCTGCCCGGCAGGCCGGAGAGAACGAAGATGGCTTCTCTCCTCGCCCTGGGTTCACCTGGGAGGAGACGCTCAGCCGTGGGGCCCGCGGGCGGCCTGGGAAACAACGGGGGGAAGAGCGGGGGGTGCAATATTTGCCAGATATTGAATATATTTGCAGAATTTTGAAACAATGTCACTCTTCTCATTATTATTTTTAATTTGTTAAAAAATACAGGGTTTTTTCATGAAAAATATTTTATTTATGTTAATATCTAATGGGTTGAATATTGTTATTTTTACGCGATTCAATAGATAAATGTTCTACGAATGTGTCAATTTTAAATTTTAATTCAGTAAAGATCAATAAATATAACCCATATAAACAAAAGCTCTTTTGGGGTCCTCCATAATTTCTAAAAGTGGGAAGGGGTCCTAAGAACAAAACATTTAAGAAACGCTGCCCTATGCTAAGTCTTAGTTACAACAGTGCTGAAAAGGTGACTTGTGACCCGACCTCACACTGCAGTGTCTCTGTGGTCACGTGATCAAAATTTGGGTGCTTGATAACTGGCATGTTGCAGCATCCCAGGGCCATGAGATCACCATTTGCAACCTTTCCAGGGGTTTTCCAACAAGCAAAGTCAATGGGGGAAGCAATCATGGCAAAATAAGTTTTAAAATTGGGCGTGACCCACTTAATGACCGCCTCGCTTAGCGACAGAAGTTCTGGTCCCAATTGTGGTTGTAAGTCGAGCACTACCTGTATGCATCAATGTTACACATAACTTCATATTTAAAAATTAGACTGATACTATTTGTAACTTAACTTGGAAACCATATATAGATTATAATTCTGCACATAGACTTCTGCCACATCCAAAATTTGGGTTTCTCTTAACATAAATGTTTTAAAGCGCTAGATTTTGCCTGATTATCAGTCTGTCTCAGATTAATTAAAAATTCTGATTAATGCTTACCATTTGGGCTGTTTTTGTTAGTTTCTGAATTGGCTTTAATAATAGAGTTTAAAGTGTCAAATTGACACAAGAGTGGCTTTATATATTGGACCAGTTTAATATTACTGGTAAGGGGCGTGGTGGCTCAGCGGTTAAGATGTCAGGCTTGTCGATTGGAAGATCGCAAGTTCAGAGGTTCTAATCCCTAGCCCTGCGTGCAGAGTGAGCTCCCGCACTAGCTCCAGCTCTTGCCAACCTAGCAATTCGAAAGCATGCAAATGCAAGTAGATTGATAGGTACCACTTTGGTGGGAAGGTAACAGCGTTCCGCGCGTGTCATGCGGCCACATGACCGTGGAAGCGTCTTCGGACAACGCTGGCTCTTCGGCTAACAAACGGAGATGAGCACCGGCCCCTAGAGTCGGACACGACTGCACAAATGTGCGGGGGGAGCCTTTACCTTTACCTAATATTACTGGTATTATAATAGAGAATTTTTTTTCTCTTTTCTTAATAGTTTATAAATCTTTAATTTTACAGTTTGTAAATCCTTTTCTTTTTTGGGGGGGAGTTGCTTTTCTCTTTCTTTTTTCTGGTCTTGTTCTTAAGTATCTTGAAAATAAAACGAAATCATAAAAAAAGAGTGGTGGGCTTCAATCACTTGATTACAGCCACGATTTTGACCCTGTGGAACCCCGCCCCCATGAATGCTCCTGGGCAGGCATCTGCCTAACTTCTGCTGAAAGATGCCTTGCAAACTATTCCTTAAAGCCCCTTCACGATGATGAAGCCTTCGTCTCCCCTCCTCAGCCCATAGTGGACGCCAGGGAACATCAGGTTTTGGTGGTCTGACGTGCAAATCGTCTTTTCATTCTTCCACCATCATAACCCTTGTTATTTGCACAAGGGGTGTTGCTTTGGCAGTGAACACCATCCTGAGAAACGGCATTTGCAGAAATAGGAATATTACTAGATCAGAATTTATTCACTTTATTAAAAACCTTTCATGGGCAAACTCTGCAGTTGTACAATAAAAATCTTAACAGGACATCTGTTCCTGGCAGCAAAACAAGCTCTTATAAAATGCTGGAAAGCTTTGAAGGGACTGACAGCTACGTACTGGCAAGATAGAATATGAGCAAGAGCAAGAACAGAAAAACTGCCAGAGAAAATTAGGTTAGTAAAAGTGTTATGAATGCAGGCTATCTGCCAGCCCTCATACCAGATTGTCAATTCACTTTTCCATCAGGAATAGCAGCCCCTCACTAACCAGAGTGTCAGTCCACATCTCCATGAGGGAGAGGTGCTTTGGGCACATTGGAAATGAGATGTCCCACACTATCCTTCTACTGCGGATAAAAGCAGTTTGATTGTTTATGTGCCATCAAGTGGTTGTTGACTCTTAGCAACTACATAAATAGATTTTCTCCATGATGATCTGTCCCTAACTTAGTCTTTCAGGTCTTCCAATTATGCACTGTAACAGTCCATCCAGCTGACTGCTGGTCGTCCTCTTCTTCTCTTTCCTTCCACCTTTCCCAGCATTACAGCCACCTCCAGAGAGCTGGGTCTTCACATAATGTGTCCAAAGTAGGACAATTTGAGCCTGGTCATTTGTTCCTCAAGTAAGAACTCAAGTTGACTTTTATTGTCGAAGGCTTTCATGGCCGGAGTTCGATGGTTGTTGTGGGTCTTCCGGGCTGTGCGGCCGTGTTCTGGAAGTTGTGGTTCCTGCTGGCGAAACGTTAGGAACCACAACTTCCAGAACACGGCCACACAGCCCGGAAGACCCACAACAACCATCAAGTTGATTTCTTCAATGATACATTTATTTGTTTTCTTGGCTGTCCACAGTATTCTCAGGAATCTTCTCCAACACCAAAATTCAAAAGCTTCAATACTCCTCCTATCCTGCTGGTCCAAAAGCAGTTTGGTAATGTTAAAACAAAGGGCAGAATTAGGGAGAAGTGAAGTGTTGACCAAGGATGGGAAAAGTATGGGACTGCCCTCACCCCTTGAAGCCTCTGATTAAAATTTAAAATCTCCAAGAAGCTTACCAAAATATTATCAAATATAATTTTATAATTCGACAATACATAATTTTATAATTCTAAGAAATTCTAAGAAAGAAGTATCATCTTGGGATATTACAGTATATAAAAAAGAGTATATGCCTCAAAGTTGGCCTGCTATAGGAATATTGACAATAAGAACGTTCATTAATTGTGAAAGAAGGGGTGCTTTAATCCAGTATACATATTTTGTCTATTTTTTCATATTTCCTTTGTTATATTATTGTTTTATTTTGGTTACATGGAATTAAAGAAAAATAGGAACTATATTTCCAGCTGTGCACATCTTCTATATGTTACCTCTTTAGCTATCAGGACTTCAGTTTTCCTGCCATCTTTATATCCTGTGGGTTTTTAAAGTTTCTTTTGGGATCTGAAGTCATTAATAATGGAATTAAGAATGCACTTAGAAAAGAGCATCAGACTAGCAGGAGCCAAAAAGCTCCTATCTGCCATATTGTGCATTAGAAATTTCAAAGCTTTTACCCAAAGATGGCAATTTCCATTATTTTTCTTCTTTTTAACATGATCTCTGGCTTTCAGACAATTTTATTAGGCTAACAGTAAACTGTCTGCCTTTCGGAAACTCCTTTTCACATTGTTGGCAGAAGGAACTTTTTCATATTGTGCTTTTTCAGAAGATTCTTACAGGGGATCATTCTAGGACACACTTATGTAGGCCGCTGAAACTTCAGATTTTATATACAATTTATTTTGATGCATTGTTCAGAGCAAATGTATAAAACACAGGGTCTCTCTGATGTCAGCAATGAGACTTATAAGCAGTGTTTCTCAACCTTGGTAACTTTAAGCTGTGTGGACTTCAACTCCCAGAATTCCCCAGCCAGCCTTGAATGCTGGCTGGGGAATCCTGGGAGTTGAAGTCCACACAGCTTAAAGTTGCCAAGGTTGAGAAACACTGCTTATAAGCATTAAGCAAAGACTCCAAGTTGCTATGTTATTTTGAAGAAGAGCATTGCAGAACAACGTGCTTCCCATTATTTTATAGATATGGATGATTCTCTATAATTTGTAAGGGAAATGTATGCATCCAGAAAGTTACTGTACATTGCAAGTTAAGGGTGGGGTTGGATTTTCTATCAGGAATGACAATGGAAGCAGAATATCTGGTCTGGAAGTTTTGGGGCCATAGCAGATTTGGAACCTTGAGGAAGTACTGTAGGCTCCATCATAAAAATGTCTGCTATTGGAGGAAGGGGGAATGTGCATTCACAAGACTGGTACTGCAATGGGGGTGGGCAGACCCGGAACAATCACAGAAAGCAACTTGGTGAGCCTAAAATACGAAGTCTGCATATATACAAGAGCAACGCAAGGTCCTAATGGAATGGAGCAACTTGGAAATCTAGCATGCTGTACATGGCAACATTTTATGGCAGGTTTTACTTGTCCAATGGATTTATTAATAATGTAAGAATGTTTTAGGTGACTAAGTTGATAAGAATGGAGGTCTTTGCAGCCTAGTATTTAGTTTCTAATTGTTGGATGACTTTGGGAAGTATAAAGTGGGGTCTGACAGTAACAGCATTCTCCCTGCGAACATAGAATGGGTTGTTAAATGTGCTATGTAATCAGCATTAAGATCGGAAATCATGGAGAGAGCTGGCTTATGGAACCACCAAGGGTCGGATACGACTGAATGGATAATTCGATTCGAATCAGCATTGCTATTTCTGTATAATTTCACTGCAGGGATCAAAGGAGAGTAACATATTTTCTGTTGTTTTCTCTTGCATTTCTTTTAAATTTTTAATTGTAAGCCTCACAGAATCACCGTGGAGTCAGGCAGCCTCGGAACTGAAATATTAAATAAAATAAATATTCAGTAAAAACAGTAAGTAGCCCTTCCCTAACTACACTCCGAATTAATGGTTTTGGCATAAAAAGAGCTCAGATACCCAATCAAAGCTGCTTCCAAAATGATGGTGTTCCAGCGGGGTGGTTCTATTACAGCAAGGACGCTGCTATAATTTTGAATTCTGGCCCAACTTCCAAAAGAACAACTTTCTTTCATTGATCAAAGGAGGTTCCCACAATTAGTGTTAACAGGAGAATGACGTTGTCAAATATCATCCTAATAGCTTCTTCTGCTTGCTCACAATTCCTGATTTCTTTGTACATCCATCTGCCTTTCTCCCCAGTAGAAGGGAGCAGGCACTCTGTCATCCATAACAACTCGGCAGACATCCCATTCAGCAGGAAGGATTTTGCTCTTAAACATAAAGCTGGCCAGGTGGGAAACCGAGAAGATGGTCAATAGCGTGACCAGCATGGTGACTATTTTGAATGGAAAGAGCTGAACATAGACACCTTCTACCACTGAGCATCCTGGGTAACAGATCACGGGGGGGATCTTCAGGGATGGCTCCCCTGCCAGTAGCCGTAGAAGAAACCCGAGGAAGAACCCAACTGCTGAGCCATAGGTGTTGGTGCTGGGAAGGAACAGAGCGCAACACAGCTGGGGAAAGAGGAGGGTGTATACTAGCTCTCCACCCAAGAACCAGAGGTCATAAATCGAATGGGAGTAGAAAGCCAGAACTGCTGAAATTGTCCCAAATACCACCATGGAAACTCTCATTGCCCATAAGACAGCTTTCTCTGTTGCCTGTAAAAAAAGACAAAGGGAGGGAAAATACTTTGGGAAAAACATTGCCTCCAAATTGGAACGGGTGCAAATTCATGAACAGGCTGAATGTTGCATGTAGGCCCTAATCTCATGAAAAAGAATGGCTGTAAAAAATTTTGAGTTCCTCTTTCCTTCATAAAAATGTTCATTTACTGCAAACCCTAGTGTGTATAAAGAGGGATAGGTCAGAAAAGAAATGTTGGCATCAGGAAAGGGAAAGTTCAGAATGCTAGAGAAAATATAAAGAACTTTTTGAGTTGCGTTCAGAATAAAAAGAAGAGGAATCAAGGAAGATAACAAAATGCTAGCAGGAAACAGAAAAGGCAGAGCTGCTTTGTGGGTCGGTGTCCCCCAACTAAAAAGCAAGGGTTCCACCAGGAAATTGTGAAAAGCAGGAGAAAGGAATAGGAAGGAAAGTGGAGGCTGATGGAGACATGGTCATGGAATGCCTCTGTACTTCGAATGAGTTTAAATTTCCATGACTAGATTAATTGCATCTGTGGATTATGAACAAACTAGGGTGGGAGTGGTATCATGATAGAAGCCCAACCCCTTTTTTACATGGCAGGGCTTTGAATGCCTGCCATTTTGCAGATTTGGGGTTTTAACATGTCCGTCATACTCCCAGTTATGACCATTTTTAACGCTATTCTCTCACACACAAAAGATGTATGACTATTTTTTTTAATCCATTCAATCATGTCCGATTCTCGGAGACTGCCTGGACAAGTCCCTGCAGTTTTCTTGGCAAGATTTTCAGAAGTGGTTTGCCATTGCCTCCTTCCTAGGGCTGAGGGGGAGGGGCTGGCCCAAGGTCACCTAGCTGGCTTTGTGCTGTGGGACTAGGCTGAAGCTTCCATAACCTGAAGATGAAGCAGGCACGTAAGCAGAGAGGACAAAAAGCCAGGAATCTTGTCTATAAGATCCCTTCCCGGGAGGTAGATACAGTAAGAAGGAAGCAAGTTGTTAAGGAAACAAAGGAAAAATGTCACCTGAACCAGACAGAGGAAGTTGGGCCTGAGCACATGGAAACCCCCAATCCCATCAACAACTACTTGTGAATCATAAAAGCAAGGACTTTAGGGGATAAAAGGGGTCCCAAAACCCACCCACTCCTTGAGTCCTCTCTGGACCCAGACTTGGTGGCTTCTGTCCCTCTGGCTAGTGCCTGGCAGCTTAGCTGAGAAGGACGTGGGTAAGTGTGGATGAGCATGTGTGTGCAGGGCCGCAACTGGGTGGGGGGCAAGCAGGGCATGTGCCCCAGGGGCCATGCTGGGGGGGGGGGGGCGCCAAAATGACAACACCACCCTCACCAACCCATGGGGGAGGGGAGCGGAATCCATGTTTGCCCTGGGTGACACAGACCCTAGTTGCGGTCCTGTGTGTGTGCGTGTGAGAAAGAGCAAATGTACCTCGCAACCAGTAAAGTTTTGCTGTCACTTTAAATTCACTGGGTCTCCATGTATTACAAAGAACCTGTTGTGCCTCAGTGTTCAGTTGGAAGTGATTTGTGTGTGTCCCTAATTATTTCCCGGCTGTTGACCAGGGCTGTGTGTCTTGTCTGCTCAAGCCGCACCTATCTGGAAAACCCAGGTAGAAAGCAAGGAGGGCTGACAAGATCCGCGTGCCTCAACAGGCTGTGAGTGTGTGAGCGAGTGAGTGACCATAAGCTGAACCTGGGAGCAGCGTGTGTAACAGTGCCTAAGGCGGGACTAGAACTCCCGATCGATCTCCCGGTTCCTAGCCCGATGCCTTAACATTCCTGTATCATTTGTGAGACAAACATTAACAATCAACCACTTACCCTTTTCCGGATTATTTTCCTATAGATGTTGTGAGCAAACATGGAACTGGCCGAGAGCAAAGCAGAATCTCCAGACGACATCACAGCAGCTGCTATGGCACCCAAGCCACCGATGGAGATGTACATTGGGCAGAGATGCTGAAGAACTAGCGGAAGTATGAGGACAGACTCGTTTCTCTCATTTGGGGTGGGGAGACCGTAGTCTGTCTGGTTCCAGTCTCAAAAAGGAAATACAGAAGTATAATTTTCTCTCTTTTTAAAAAAATATAATTTTATTAAAGATTTTAAAAAAGAATATAAAAACTAACACAAACTAATATAAAGTAAGAAAAAGGAAAGAAAGAAAAAGAAATCAAAGAGAAGTGCAAGAAAGGGGGGGAAAGTAAAGAAAAAATAGAAAAGAAAGAAAAAAGATACAAAGGAGTAGCTTCCAATTTTCTTTATAGCAGTTATAAGTACAATTACAAGTTTACCTCTTACTCTATGGTTACAACATGCCTCTCTTCTTTCTATAATCTATTCTGTTGAATCATCAAAACCTTAAATCGTAAGTTCATTTTTTTCTGTTTCACACAAAAAGTCCATAAGGGATTTCCAGTCACCAATAAATGTAGATACTGTTTTTTCTCTGATCAAAGAAGTCAATTTAGCTATCTCAGCAAGTTCCATCATTGTCACCATTCATAAAATGGATAAGAAGTGTAATTTTCAAAGGTTGCTTCAGAATTCAATCAGTCTGTTTACTGCCAAGCACAGTTGCAGATGATGGGGGTTTATCATGATGACCCTTAATGAACCAAGGGTCTAGTTTCTGCATGGGTGCAACTGGGCTAGGTGGCCTTTGAAGTCCCTTTTTGATGTAAGTTATTGTCAGCCTATGGGGCGTGGTGGCTCAGTGGGTAAGACGCCAGGCTTGTCGATCATAAGATCGCAAGTTCGGAGGTTCAAATCCCTAGTCCCACGTTACAGAGTGAGCTCCCTCACTAGCTCCAGCTCTTGCCAACCTAGCAATTTGAAAGCATGCAAATGCAAGTAGATTAATAGGTACCACTTCGATGGGTAGGTAACAGCGTTCCGCGCGCGTCATGCAGCCACATGACTGTGGAAGCGTCTTCGGACAACGCTGGCTCTTCGGCTAACAAACAGAGATGAGCACCGGCCCCTAGAGTCGGACACGACTGCACAAATGTGCGGGGGGAACCTTTACCTTTTTTATTGTCAGCCTTCCCAGATAGACCAAACAGGAAACATGACCAGATGAGCTAATGCTACTTTATTATAAAGCTACATTAACAGAATCTTGCAAGTCTGAAAGTACAAATCTCCCGCCATCTTGAGAAGCTAGGGAAGGTCCCTTCTGAGCCTCTTTCTCCCCCCATTATGCAGATTATGTAGCTGTGGGCTAAGCCCTCTCTTATCTGACCGTTCCCTAGTCAGCATCTCTTCGCCCCATCTCTCAAGGTCTTTCTCACATACCATTATGGTTATTCTGTTCATTGTTGTCTTTTTTATTGGTTTGGTTATAGTAATTTTAATATTTTATTTCTTATCTGCTGCTCTGAATACACTTGGTGAAATATGTATATGTATATGTATATGTATATGTATATGTATATATAATTACAAATGTAACATTAACAATCTCAGATATGCAGATGATACCACTTTGATGGCTGAAAGCGAGGAGGAGTTGAGGAGCCTTATGACGAAGGTGAAAGAAGAAAGTGCAAAAGCTGGGTTGCAGTTAAACCTAAAAAAAAACCAAGATTATGGCAACGAGCTTGATTGATGACTGGCAAATAGAGGGAGAAAAAGTGGAGGCAGTGACAGACTTTGTATTTCTAGGCGCAAAGATTACTGCAGACGCTGACTGCAGCCAGGAAATCAGAAGATGTCTACTTCTTGGGAGGAGAGCAATGGCAAATCTTGATAAAATAGTTAAGAGCAGAGACATCACACTGACAACAAAGGTCCGCATAGTTAAAGCAATGGTATTCCCTGTAGTAACCTATGGCTGCGAGAGCTGGACCATAAGGAAGGCTGAGCGAAGGAAGATAGATGCTTTTGAACTGTGGTGTTGGAGGAAAATTCTGAGAGTGCCTTGGACTGCAAGAAGATCAAACCAGTCCATACTCCAGGAAATCAAGCCAGGCTGCTCACTTGAGGGAATGATATTAAAGGCAAAACTGAAGTACTTTGGCCACATAATGAGAAGACAGGATACCCTGGAGAAGAAGCTGATGCTAGGAAAAGTAGAAGGCAAAAGGAAGAGGGGCCGACCAAGGGCAAGATGGATGGATGGTATTCTGGAGGTGACGGACTCAACCATGGGGGAGCTGGGGATGGTGACGGCCAGCAGAAAGCTCTGGCGTGGACTGGTCCATGAAGTCACGAAGAGTCAGAAACGACTGAACGAATAAACAACAACAACCATATACATACAGTATGTATACCAAAATATGCACACACTGGCTAGGTTTCTGGGCAGCTATCCATGATGATCCTCATGGTGGCTTAAGCATCTTCCCAAAATTGTTTTTAAAAAATGATAGAAATTTCACAGGATCACCAAATAGCATGAGATTTCACCTCTGAGGCTTGTAGATTCTGTCAAGAATGCTAAAACGTGATGACACATCAGCATTTTCACACAAGATACTACCATTCATGCACCATATCACACAAGGCCTCATCAAAGAGGGTAGAAACCTTGTGAAATGTGGGATATGCAGATGTGTGGATGTGTGTAATTTCTGATCCACTTTTTCATTAGTAAAAACAATGCCAAAGCAGGATTAATTTTTTAAAAAATAAAAAATGTTGTGAGTTGACCAGAGGGGTCATGGATGTGCCAGCTCTCTCAGAGATGCTATGTTGTTGATCCTTGAGTTATCAGGGAATATGGAACTAGAGCTGGTGGGTGCCTATGTGTCAACAGAGTTGGGCGGCTAATACATTCAAATAAATAAATACACTTTTAGAGAGGCCAGTTCAAGAAACAAGAGATTCCAAAAATGCTACTTTATTGTTGTAGAGTATATTAACAAGATCTTGAAAGCTTGTCCAAGTTACTTTCTGTCCCATCTTGTACTAAACAAAACCAAAGCGGGATTATTTTGATTTTCTTTCTCACACTTCCTTCAGTCTCTGGACTGTGTAGTCTTTTCTCCAAGTCCCTCCTTAACCGCTTAGTCCTTCCTTTCCCTCTTAATGGCTCTTTCATACCTTCCCCAAGGTCAGCTCTATATTCCTTTATATCATGGGTGTCCAACCTTTTGGCTTCCCTGGGCCACACTGAGTGAAGAGGAATTGCCTTGGGCCACACATAAAATATATAATACAGTTAATGTATATAAGTAATAAAACTTCATTTAGTTTTTATATTTTTTATTATAAAATTTAAAAAAAGAGGGCAACATAAAACTAGTGGGATATTTGACCTTGTTTTTGTGAAACTAATGCATCAATTCTTAGTGAGTTCTCAAGGTGCTTGTCAGCTTTTACCTGGGAGAACCATCACCCATTGGCGACTGCTGCTAACGGCACGTTTTTCTGCCAGAGCCGCTGGCGGCCTCCCCTTCCCGCTCGGTATCTCGGCTCTGCTCTGAGCAGCAGCCTCTGCCAATCTTCGCCTGCTAACTACAGACGCATTAATGGTAGAGCGGCGGACTCTGCTTGGCTTGCGAGTCAAGTTGCAAAACTGACTTGGGCAGCTGCTCACAAACCGGCGGAAGGCCGCTGGCTGCCTGCATGGGAAGCTGAGAGGAGAAGTGGATGCTCTACGCAGGCGATGTAACTACCCTGAGCTTTGTTACTGTCTCAAATGTACCGGGATTGCCTATTTTTGGCATGGGCCTGGCTGCAAAACAGAAGAAAGAGAGAACGGCAACCAAAAAATTGCAAAATAATGTTAAAAGTTTACGATTTTTTGGGGCCGCATTACTAGCTGCTCAGGGCCGCATGCGGCTTGCGGGCCGCGGGTTGGGCACACCTGCTTTATATAGTGACACTGCTTCGTGTTCATAGTTGTTTTTACACTAGGGCTCCTTGACCTGACAGGATATAAGGAAGACAAAATCATTCCTGCATCCAGCATTTATATAGAACAGTGTTCCTCAACCTCAGCAACTTTAAGATGTGTAGGCTTCGACTCCCAGAATTCTGGGAGAATTCTAGGGAATTCTGGGAGTTGAAGTCCACACTTCTTAAAGTTGCGGAGGCTGAGAAACACTGACATAGAGGAATGACACCCCCCCCCCAAAGTATGGCAACACCACTACTAGGGCCGAACTATGGCTCTGCCTTTCTGGTTCTTGTTCAGCCACGTTTACCTGTGGAGGCAGCAACTGCCCCAATCAGTACAGAAGGGATGGCCATGATGAAGCAGCCCAATCCAGAGAAATAGGAAATTAGTCTGGCTTCTTTGGCGGAAGAAGCTGAGAGAACTCGCTGGAAATAGGTTTGCCACGGGATGGCCCCAAGAACCTGGAAGAAAAGTAGAATCTTGAACTGAACCGAAATAAAAACAGATACTATGCTTGATCTCAGCCCAAAGGCCGAGAAGCCGAATCTTAAGAGGATGCTCACGGACTTCATGGAGCAAACCAAAGGTGCCTTTAACCAAGCACCCAGGATGACTCAGGGAAGTTCATTTAATGCAAGGCAGGATGGGCAACTCTTGTACTGTAGCATGTCCACAGCTTCCTTTCTGGAGCATCCTAGAATTTCTGGCCTCCATTTGCCTTTCTTAAAACAACCTCAAGCAGCCTTCCAACTTCTGCCACCTTAGGTTATCACCCCAGTTCAATGCATGTTAAGTCAGCCCTGACATTATTAACTGCATTTCATCTTTAATTTAGAACTGCAGATGAGAATGGGCTGCATATGGATCTCCATCTCCATTTTGGGACATCCCAGGGCACTTTGTCTATATTACACTGCTAATTATTTTTTAATCCCTTCTTGCCCAGTGAATTTACTGCATCTGCAACATATCCTACATGGCCCCAGAGCTCTTTTTAAAAATAAATAAATAGTGTTCTTTGTGGTGAGAAGAACATGGCTTGTCCTTAATTTAGAAAAGCAACCGTTTTTATGATGTAGTTGAACAGAATAAGCGTGGCAAGCCCCCAATTTCCCATCCACTTCAGAAACAGATCTTACCAAATATAAGAAGTCATCCAACCATCTTCCATAATACTCCATTTCTACTTTTCCAGTCCAAGGCGCTTGGAACATATTGTGGGCAGCCGTATAAAAAATGTTTTTTGTGGCGGGGTTCATGATGGCGAAAGGGATACAGATCCACTGGCAGCAAAAACAGAAACATTAGAGGTGAAATAATGTTTTCTGAATGGCTTCCGGCATTCAGAACATTCCAAGTGCTCCACAGTCATGATACTGAATTAATTAAACAAAATGTAAATATAGACTACTGCAATGTGCTCTACATGGGGCTACCCTTGAAGAGTATCCGGAAGCTTCAGCTGGTCCAGAATGTGGCCGCACGGACAGTTATTGGTGCCGTAAAATCAGCACATGTGAAACCTCTGATGCGCGAGCTGCATTGGGTACCAGTTTGCTTCCAGGTCCAATTCAAGGTGTTGGTTATCACCTTTAAAACCCTACATGGCATGGGGCCAGGTTACCTGAGGGACCGTCTCATCCCCAGAACATCGACCCGCCCCAACCAGTCATGCAGAGAGGGCATGCTACGGACCCCATCTAGAAGAGAGTTCCATCTGGCGGGGTCCAGGAGGCGTGCCTTCTCTGCAGTAGCGCCTGCCCTTTGGAATATCTTGCCCCCGGAGCTGAGGTGGGTTTCCTCGCTCCCGACCTTCTGAAAAAACTTGAAGGCCTGGTTCTGCCGCCTTGCCTGGGATGGGAATGCCAACAGTTCCTCCTGGGGCTGGCTGATCCCATGAAGCCCTCCCAAGTATTAATAGCTATCACCCTTGGATTTTATATTGGATTGTATATTTATTGATTGATGTTGTGATTTTGTATTCGTATTTTTAACCTTGTTTTTATTGTGAACCGCCCAGGGTCCCCTGATTGCTTGGCCCACCCACTTAAACCAGATCCCACCTCTGTTTTAAGTTTATCATGGCTACTTTGGCTCCAGTTATTCCATTCATATATGTAGCTCCTCTTTTCCACTTGTAGGGTGCTCTATTTTCTTCCTTTGGGCTCAGGCTATTGAATGTACAGATTAACTGCCAATTCATGCAATAGGATGTCCTAAAGTTCTTTATCTGTTGGCATCTCCTAGATCAGCGTTTCTCAACCTTGGCAACTTTAAGATATGTGGACTTCAACTCCCAGAATTCCTCAGCCAGCGTGTTCCCAAGGTTGAGAAACTCTGTCATAGATAATGAAACCATGCTGGTTTTTCATTCTGGATTTTCAATCACTCCCAGTAGTTCAAGTGAGTAGCAACATAACAGGAGAGGAACTTACCAAGCTGACTGTTATAAAGATAAGTTGTATCACATCTGTATATGCCACTGAATACAGACCTCCTAGCAAAGTATACAATATCACTGTGCATGCAGAAAGAATGATGGCAAAATAACCCTGGATATCCAAAATTACCTTCATGGTTGCTCCTAGGAAAAGAGACAGCCTTAAATGCAGTAGTACATTTTGTGCTATGCAATTTCCCTTACCCAAATATATTAATTTATATGATATATGAAATAACAATTCAATTTGTAACAAAAGCATAGTCATTGTTTCTATGAAGGTTCTCAGTCATCCAGGTGGAATTGTCTGTAGCTTGAATCATGTCAACTGGATTTCTATTTTCTCAGGAGCAAAACGTTTCCACTGAGAAAATAGAAATCCAGTTGACATGATTCAAGCTACAGACATAGTCATTGTTATAAACATTCTTCTGACAACTCCTAGAATTCCCTCTTTTTGGCCATTCCCCTGAAATTCTGGGAGGTGAAGCTGACCCACTAGGAGGGGACCAGGTTGGTCTATGAATTATGAGTCCTTGCAGTCAAGGAGTCACTATCAATTCTATTTTCAGATTTTAAAATGGCCACCATATTCTATGATCTCCATTCATAAAATGGCTGCCATACTGAATGATCTTAGATGAAATATTTGAATGTATAGTCTCTGCCTTACTTCATACAAAACAGCAAGTCTGCTGTTCAAAACTATTCTTAAATTGGGGCACTTAAGACTGCAGAGAAGAATTACAGCATAATTGAATATTTCTCTAAAAATACTAGTATTGGAAATAAAGGACTTTAAAAACTTCTGACACTCCAGTTTATGTATATGCAAGAGTATTTTCACCTCCCCTGTAGTTTTGAATTATAGATTTCTGTTGTATTTCTAAATTATTTAGAGAAAATCACTTTATTTATCATCTCCTCAGTTTCCCTGTTTATGTAATAGACTTCAGAAATGTGAACCAGGTGGAGATTGGAGCTACAAATATCCTCGGATCACAGTTAAAGTAGTTATTCTGAAAATGCCTTCAGAAATCAATAAATCATTTATGGGATGGAAAGCCAATCTTGGCTGTCTTCCCTTGGCTTCAAGGTAGCTAAATTTAGTTTCAGGCAAGACAAGTGAAAGACATTGTATTACCTAAAGAGGCAAGAATAGCAGCAAACCAGAATATGTCAGCGATCAATGGGGGAATAAAAAGAAGGCAGCCCATCACATTCCCATAGATCTCTTGGATTGGATCCATCAGAGTCACATAATTTCTCGTTCTCATTGGATTGACAAAGAAGAGCCCCCCTATTTAAAAAAAAAGTTGTATTACAATCAGTTATCTTCACAAAGTGAAAGGCATCATAGTGCCTTGCAATTCAAGATGATGTTACTACCCTGCATGGGAGAGGACTAGGTTCCTTGCTGGATCACCTTTCCCCAAGTGTTTCTGCTCATCTCACCAGATTGGACAGGATGGGTGTACCCCAGGTCCCCTCTGTTAAATAATGTTACCTGGTGGATGGGACCTAGGAGACATGCCTTCTCTGTTCCTGCCCTATGCAACAACCTCACTGTTGAGATCCAGAAGACCTCAACCCTCCTGGCCTCCCAGAAGGCTGTGAAGACCCGACTCTTCCCCAAGCACTGGACCAGGATGTAAGGTGAGCCCAAGGTAGGTGTGGTTGTGTTGTGAGTCTGTTATGGTGCCTCAGCTATTGAATTAGTTATTTTGACTTGGTTTTCTATGTTGTGGTTGGAGATACCTACCTGCCATTGTTGAATTGCTGTTAGCCACCCAGCCAGGGTTATGTATGTGAGATGGGCGGCCATATTAAATAAATAAATAAATAAATAAATAAATAAATAAATAAAATTCTCCTTCCCCCCATGAAAAAGGTTAGTCTGAGATAAAATGACTCTTCAAGGTTGCCCAGTGTCAAGTCTCTCATCATGAAATAGCAAGAATTATACAGGCTTCGATAAGATGCTTTAAGGCAGGGGCCCCCAACCCCTGGGCTGTGGACCGGTACCAGGCCGTGGCCTGTTAGGAACCGAGCTGCACACTTCCGTCCACGCCATCCCGAAACCATCCCCCCCCCCAGTCCGTGGAAAAATTGTCTTCCACGAAACCGGTCCCTGGTGCCAAAAAGGTTGGGGACTGCTGCTTTAAGGCAAGGATTAGGGTAAGGTAGAAAATCTTGAAACTGAGAAAGGAAACTTCAGCCTTCTTTTATCAGTAAGTTCATTAAGGCAGACTCTCTTTGGACAATTTTGAATCTCTCATTCCTGAGCTTTTTGCAAGCCAGACCAAAATGTCATTTATGCAACAAACTGCTAACAAACGCCTCTCTCATTTGTGGATTGTTTAGTTCTAGAATTCCTCGTGCTTCTTTCTCAGCCTTCTCACAATCTCCCACACCCAAGGAGCAATGAAGTTTGAGTTGAAAGGGGACATTTTGGTCTATTGATCATAACTGACATGCAAGCCCTGAGATGGGCAGTATCTTTTGCACTTAGCCCTGAAAATCAGTTTTTTGTGACATGCTGAGAGTTGCATTCAAAAATGGATGAGGCCAGGAAAATAAGTTGGACCAGCATTGGGAAGAAGGTGGCAAAGGAACAAAATGAAAAGATGGAATATAAACTAATATTTAATAAATATCAAAGGAGAAAGTATCAGACTACCTCATCAATACAGGTTATAAAACTGTTCCGGGAAAGGGAATTATTGACATGGACATCACAAAGGCTGATGAGCAAGAGGAAGGTCCCAGGATGAGCCTTATTTATTAACAAAGGAGACATCTCATCATTCTGAGCTAAGGGTGCAAGCCACTGAAGGGAGCAGTAATTCATGTACTTTCCAACTAAATGGAATTGTGCTTCTGATCATTGATAACAGCACAAACGGGGGCAGATAAGCAGAGATAAAATTAAACACAGAACTCTTGGAGAGAGATTTTTTTAACCTGGTGTCCATCTATCTGTCCCCCCACAGCTAGTTAACAAAATCTTTTAAAATCTTTACCAACAAGGAGAGACAAAGCAAAGCCTGCTGGAGCTTGAACCCACGCTAGTCCTCTTGAGGGAAGGTAGACAATTTCAGCCGTGCCATTGATATAGGCTCCTCCAACCCATGTTGCTGAAAGAAACCACGAAAAGAGGAAATGAGGTTAATAAAAGATACATGGATAATTACAAGGCAAACATATATTGTTTTAATGGATTTGACTTCCCACCAAGAATCATGGAAATTTTCACTGGACGCGGCTGCTGCTGCTGAGAATTCTTTGGCATATATTGGATGGCTCTACGTTCAACTGATGCAATTTTTGTCATCCACAACAATACATCTTTCTGAAATCAGAATCTTACTTCAGCAGTTTAGGTTTGGATATATTATCTCTATTCATTTTGTTGTTGTTTTTCTTGTCACCTGTAGTTTTCTATTCAGTTCTTTTTAGACAATTGAATGAACAATATGGACACTAGGAAAATGCTACTCATTTGGTCATCAACCAGAGGAGCTGGATTAGTTAGAAAATAAATATGAAGTAATTACTAATTATGATCTGTAGTGATTAATTAAGATCTGGACAACACTGCATATGATTATTTATTTATTTATTTATTTATTTATTAGTTAAATTTATATGACTGCCCATCTCCCCCAACGGGGGACTCTGGGCGGTTTACCATAAAAACAAGATTAAAATACAATATAAATACAATATGACATAAGAATATATAAAATCCAATCTGGCGAATTAGGGAGGGTATTATGATATTATATATTATATATTATATATTATATTATATATTATATTATAATATATTATTATTATATATTATTATATATTAAATATTATATTATAATACCTGTTTTGTAATGTTTCATGCAGCAAGAGAGAGAAAAATGTGCTTCGTAAATTCTTAGGATACAGTTTTAAACACCCTTATGAGGCAGTAAACCTTCAATTTATTAAATCACCAATTGTTTAATGAATATTCTTAGCTCCCTTTCAAAGCTATGGCCTTCCCAAAGTGTTTTATTGTGTATTTTAAAAACAATCCAGCTGAAATTAAATACAATTTCAAGCATACATCAGCAGCAGATGCTATAAAACCATTTTTGTTAACACAAGGAAGTTGTAAAAGCCTTTTCAAATAAACACACATGGTACTAGCCTCTAGGTTTGGCAGGTATGTGTGTATGATTTCATTGAATGAAAGACCTTTGAATGAAAGGAGTCATTGAATGAAAGACCTTCTCTTTAATACCTGATTTTACTGATTGTAGATTAGGCTTTGGAACATGATCCTAAAGCATACAAGGATAGAGCAAATACTTCTACAAACTAATTTTTGAAGCCAGAAGCCATAGGGATGGGCTGCTGACATCACGATATTACAGAAGTAAGCTAGATTTGCAAGGATTTGGGGGAGGAGGTAGGCTTTTTAAAAAATAAAAGAAAAATAGGGTTGTAATGCCAATCTTATATTTTATAGCTTCCATTTTAGTATTCCCATTGAAATAGTCAAGATGTGGTGGTTTGCTGCCAAATTTAAGTAGCAGCACCATCACTATTGAGCCTGAGAGTTGCGAAGCTGGGTATGAGGACCACAAATGGCCCATGGAAGAGAGGTCAGATACCCCATAGGACTTTAAAATGCAACACCAACTCTTTTAACTGGTTCTTGGAAATGTATAAGATTTATTATATAATCTTATCAAAACTTACGGGACATTAATTGCAGGAACAATTACGTCCAGGGAACGATGCCTACCATAATGCTGTTGGTGTATTTTCTATCCTTCCCTGTTTATTCATTAACTTTTATATAGTATACCTCTTGATTTTATTTGCTCCAACCTTTCTAGCCAAGATCCATCTTCACTTGCCTTATTTCTTCTAAAAGACTGCAGGCAGGGTTACGTTCTTTTTACTTTGGTCTATTTACTTTTACTAAAGCAAACCAAGTTTGCAATGTTTGATGACTGATCAAACATTGTGATTTACAACAAAATATTGTAATGGAGTCTCCTGCCACCTTATGAGAAGGAAATAAATCTAATTCTCTTAGGGCAACTCAACTCAGACACTTATTTGAGTAAAATGGTAGAATTGGAGAGGTATTAAAACTCAGTGGTTCATCTGAAAATGTATCTATCTACTTAGAAAAAAACAGAAAGTTGGTAAATTGATGGAAAGCATCCCAGCAGGCTAAGATGTAATGAGCAATCTGTTTGCCTTCTTAAAATATTAAATATTAATATTTGTAAAACTAGCAATTGCTGTAAGTTTTGTGGTTGCCTCTATTTCTCTCCCTCTTTCTTAGTGCATTGTTCCTGCCCGCCAGCCAGCCAGTCATACCTTCCTAAGGAGATCAAGAAAGCCATTGCACACTCTTCGATTTCCCATTTCCCCCCCCAAAATTCCATGGTGATTAAGCATGCTGAAGCCTCCTTAGTTGTTCTTTCCCTTGAGTTAGTTGGGGAGGATTAGTTCATTCATGATTAAAAGTATGCTGGTCCCAATCCCTGGGTTTTAACTAACCTTGCTTTGGCTCATTTTCTGTTGGCACACCAGCCCTGCATTTACTTTAAGAGTGATGGATGCTATCTATCATTCTGAAACCTACTTACCAGTACTTACCAGTTGCTGTGAACAATCCGATGCAAAAGTTCATGTTCCTGCCTCCCACTATGGCTATTTCACTGGGCTTCTGGTGCTCCTTCTGTCTGGTTTTCCGGGAAGCCCATATTCCAGTAGCTAAAGTCAGGACATAAAATAAAAGCAGAGCTACCAAGCCACTGATATTCAAAGCCATTTTCTTATAATCTCAGGAATGGACTGAAAATGGATCTAGTGAGTGAACAAGTGATCATAGCCTGCCAGAAGAATCCTATTGAATGCAGTGACTCACTGAACTGGTACAAACCATGCAGAAGAGCTATGACCTTGTGGTCAAGGCACTGATTTCTGCAGTCAGACAAAACAATCTCTCGGGTCTTTAAATATTAAATAATGAAGAAAAATAAGGAAATAGAAGCCTAAATATTTGCACTGACCTTCTGCTTTAGACTGTCGTTTTGTGTGCAATCATTTCATTTAATAAATGCCACTTTTTGAAATTAAAAAGAGTGATGTCATTAAGAGATCTTGGATCAGCATAGAGGGGATGTGGTGGTGAATTTGAAACAGGAGACTGTGGCTTGAATCATGTCAACTGGATTTCTATTTTCTTAGTGGAAACGTTTCACTCCTTATCCAAGGAGCTTCTTCAGTCTGAGTAAAGTTTTTTAAACATATTTAAGGATTCCCTTACTAACTTTACTCAGACTGAAGAAGCTCCTTGGATAAGGAGTGAAACGTTTCCACTAAGAAAATAGAAATCCAGTTGACATGATTCAAGCCACAGACTGTTCCACCTGGATGACTGAGAATCTTCATAGACATATTGAAACAGGAGAGTTTTGCTTTTAATCCCGATGCTGGAGAAGTGCATCAGCAAAGGGATGGAACACTTGCTGCCTTCAGAAGGCCCATCTTTGGCAACTTCAGCAGGTGATGAGAAAAGCACTGGCTGAGAGCAAGGGGAGGAGGTCTGGGTGAGGTAATCACTAGACAAGAAGAAGGACCAATGGCTTGAGTTAGGAAAGATCCGTTTCCTAAATTTCTGCAGTTGGAAAATACCAGATTAGTTGGAAAACACTAGATTAGTTCTCATCACTTCATTTATCTTATACAACAGTGGTGTCTGCAGGATGGGATGAAGAAAGTCAAGATGGCAGCCACAAAGGTGCGATAAAATCCCAGCCTGTTTTTATGGTCCTTGCTTTTTTGACCACACCCTGTGGACATCCCTGTTACTCAACAAACTGAGAATTAAGAATGAAATTGGGAAACCATTCAACCCTGTTTGTAGGAAAACTCTAGATTTATATTAATTCTGCACACATACATTTTCATGAAAGACAGAGAAGTTGTAATGACTATGATGGGGGCATCTGGGGGAGTAAAAATTGTCAAGATGGCATCTGTGACCCCACTGTTGAACCCTGGCCCATTTTACATAAGCCTGGCAGAGACATCCTGTGACTTACTATGAGAAAGGACTGTGTTTTACTGTGTTTTTCCAGTGAGAAGGGTTTATGGTTTTTGTTTCGTTTTGCTATTTAAACTCTGCTAAGCAGGGTGTCTGCAGGATTAGGGGTCCAAAAAATCAACATAGTGTTGTGGCAGTGGACAGTCCTTGCCCCTTTTGTACATGAGTCAATGCTGCACCCAAGCCCAAAGGTTAAGGTTTTGATCCTGCTGCCGCAACTGCCGTCTTGACTTTTGTGACCTTTCCTGTGGATTGAGCTGCAGTTAAACATGTTCAAGGCTTACACTTAGAGTTTTCATGCCTCTTCTACCTTAGAATGGCAGGAAACTGAAATCTGGCAGTACAGTTGACATTCTGGGGACTAGAAAAATGAGTTCAGGGGCTACATGTGGCCCAGGAACTTTTCGTTAACAACAATAGCAACAAAAAAGTTGCCTCCCTTTTGGAAAATTCCTGCATTTTCTTACTGATCCATCCATCCATAGTGGGGCAATGACTTTTGATTGATCATGTTGCAATTGATCATCTCAGCAACTGGTAGACTCTTCTTTGTTGAAATTATTTAAGTAATTGCTGGATGGCCATCCATCAGAGATGCTGCAGCTGCCCATTGTGTTGCGGATCTTTGATCCTGCATTGGTTCCTTTGAACTCTGTGTTTCCATAGACCAGAGCTTTCCAAACTGTGTGTCGGGACACGTTAGTGTGTTGGCTGCAGTGTCTGGGTGTGTCGCGGCTGCTGCTGCTGCCTCCGAGCCCTGCCAGGATTCCGCGCAGGTCCTAGTGCCTGCCTTGTGCCCTGCTGCCTCCAAACTTGCCCTGCCAGGATTCCGCGCAGGTCCTAGTGCCTGCCTTGTGCCCTGCTGCCTCCAAACCTGCCCTGCCAGGATTCTGCGCAGGTCCTAGTGCCTGCCTTGTGCCCTGCTGCCTCCAAACCTGCCCTGCCAGGATTCTGCGCAGGTCCTAGTGCCTGCTTTGTGCCCTGCTGCCCCCAAACCTGCCCTGCCAGGATTCCACGCAGGTCCTAGTGCCTGCCTTGTGCCTGGCTGCCTCCAAACCTGCCCTGCCAGGATTCTGCGCAGGTCCTAGTGCCTGCTTTGTGCCTTGCTGCCTCCAAACCTGCTGTGATTCCGCGCAGGTCCTAGTGCCTGCCTTGTGCCCTGCTGCCTCCAAACTTGCCCTGCCAGGATTCCGCGCAGGTCCTAGTGCCTGCCTTGTGCCCTGCTGCCTCCAAACCTGCCCTGCCAGGATTCCGCACAGGTCCTAGTGCCTGCCTTGTGCCTTGCTGCCTCCAAACCTGCCCTGCCAGGATTCTGCGCAGGTCCTAGTGCCTGCTTTGTGCCTTGCTGCCTCCAAACCTGCTGTGATTCCGCACAGGTCCTAGTGCCTGCCTTGTGCCCTGCTGTAAGAGTGTGTCGCGAAATGATGCCCTGCTGTAAGAGTGTGTCGCGAAATGATGCATGTCTAAAAAGTGTGTCACCAGCATGAAAAGTTTGGAAAGCTCTGCCATAGACTATTGATCAGATCACTGAATGACTTAGCATGTGTCATTCTGCTAGAAATAACAGCACTAAGAAAGAGGGGGAGAAATAGAGACAACCACAAAACTTACAGCAATTCCTAGTTTAATATTTTACAAATATTACTATTTAATATTTTAAGAAGGCAAACAGATTGCTCATTACATCTTAGCCTGCTAGGATGCTTTCCATCAATTTACCATACTTTCTCTTTTTTTCTAAGTAGATAGATATATTTTCAGATGAACCACTGAGTTTTAATACCTCCCCAATTCTACCGTATAACACTCAAAGAAGTGCCTGAGTTGAGTTGCCCTAAGAGAATTAGATTTATTTCCTTCTAATTTGTCCAACCATATCCAAGGGCAAGTGGAAATAGACAAATTAATTTAGGACACTATGACCGCAGAGAGAGAGAGAGAGAGAGAGAGATGGTTGAGATATTTCCAAGAATGTCAACAACTACGAAGATTAAACCAAAAAAACAAAACCTTAAACTGTTTTGTATGAAAAGGAAGATTTTAATGAGGGGAAGGTTTGGAAGAATTTAGAAATCAATCAGAAATTTTGCGAAATCTCTCAACTCATTACTATATTGTAGAAGTTAACTTCCCAACATTCAAGCAAATTCTTGACACCAACCAGGCCAGGTCCATACCTAGCTTGGCTTTATACTCCATTTTTAAATTCCTTTAATTTGGGGTGGGGGTGAGATAAGCTAGCATGCTGCAAAGCAAACCTCCAGTTTCCTTTCCTTGAATTAAGCCTGATTCCAGGTTAATACATGGAGAAGAGGAAGCCGAACAGGAAGAGGAAGAAGAGAAAGCAGAAAACACAGGTAAATTAGAGGAAGATATCCTATCACTAATAATTCAATTGTTCAAGTGCCTGTCCAGTTAGTGTAAGCATACTGTAGATTGGAGAGAGAGCGCCATCTTGATTTTTGCCTCTAGTTTAGATAGCTGTTATTTTATTTATTTATTTCTCCAACTTATATCACCGCCCATCTCCCCCCATAGAGGGGACTCTAGGCGGTTTACAACAAGTTAGCAATTAAAAGATATAAAAATATATAAAATTGTTAGAGTTCTTGTGTTGCCCTGGCGAATTATTCCTATACAAAACAAAGCCAAGCTTCTCATGGTGACGTGAAGTGCAGGTGCAAGATAGCAATGGTCACGTGTACATTGTTTTGACTAGATTGCATGGGAACAAGGTCTCCTGATATCCTTCCGTGGGAAGCCTTCCTCAAGCCCCCCCTGAGCAAGGAAGGGGGGAACTCAGTGCGTAGATGCAGCACATGCTATGTGCTTTGAGGCCTAGTGTGTGTAACAGCTAACTTCCAGCCAATCAGAAAGCTAGAAGAACTGAATATACAACCATGTAAAATGGTGTTCTAAGTCTTCTTGATTTCTAGTGTCTTTTAGCTATGTAGTTCTTCACGTGTTCACTTCCTGTGGACTGGGCAGAGTGAGCTATGCCTGGCTTTGGGTATAGGCCATGGCAGGAACTCTGGCCCTGGGATCAATACAGGGAACTCTGCTTATAAGTTCTAGTTTTGTTTTTCCTTTTACAATGATGTATCTTGTATATTCATCTTTTTCATCATTTGCGATAATGTGCTGTATCTGCATTATTGCCTTATGCCTATCAGTAAACACTGTTGGCCCTAACAAGCTGCATTCTTGTCTGTTTATTCTCAAGCCTTGGTTTTTCCCCTTTAAGCCAGCATATACCCCATCAAAAATACAATAAACAATATATATAACCAACCATAAGTTAATTAAAAATATATAAAACCCAAGAGGCTCTGATGTCATATTTAAAAGAACTCTACGGCGCAAGCCATCCCCATGAGGAGCTATCACCCTTCCCATCCCAAGTGAGGTGGCAAAGCCAGGTCTCCAGTTGCTTTCGGAAGGTCATAAGTGTGGGGGCTTGCCTCACCTCCAGGGGTAGAATATTCCAGAGGGCGGGTGCCACTGTGTGTTATCTAAACAGCAAGGTAGTCCAGACAAGAAGTACAACCAGAAGTACTAGCTCTATCTTTATTATAAGGTTACATTAACAGAATCTTGCAAGACTGAAAGTATTTCTCCCTTCCTTTTCTTTTACTCTCTGGAAAACTAGGGAAGGTCCCTCCTAAAATGCTTCCCATGCCTCCTTCTGTGGACTGCGATATCTTTTACACACCCAGTGTCCAGCCTGCAGCTCTCCCTCCTGTCTCCCAAGGTCATTCCCACATACCATTACAGCTAGACAACAGCCAGCTCCTGCGCGGGTAAGCCAAGTAGCAGGAAGCCAGGGCAGCAAGAACCACAGTCAGAGTTGACTTCCCACAGTGGAAGGTCTCCCCTCCTCCCACTAATCAGTAGGGGTGGCACCCTGCCTCATTCTTAGGGCAATGCCACCCTGCAGGCTAAGCTGCTTGTCTCCTGGGCTGCTTTCAGCTGTTCCTTAAGCCAACATCAGAAATTTCAGTCTAGATTGCAGCAGGTTAGCAACAGAGATGGCCACTGCAAGACCTGATTGGTCCTTCTCTTACTTCTTGCCCCTAGCATCCATGCAGGGATGGCAACCCTTGCTGGTTGGCTCCTGTGTGGGCCAGTCTACCAGATGATTAAGCAGTGTTTCTCAACCTTGGCAACTTTAAGCTGTGTGGACTTCAACTCCCAGAATTTGATTTGAAGTCCACACAGCTTAAAGTTGCCAAGGATTTGAAATACTGAGATAGAGGGACTGTTCCCTCTTCACTAGCCCCTCGGCCTTTCATACACTTCCCTTATGTTTGTACACATGGATGCTTTCATTCTCCCTTCCCACATATCTGTGTTGATTCTAATGCAGACCCTTCCCTCCCCTCCCCCATTTTAAACATCTTTAAGTTGCCATGTTGCCATGTTGCTACTTAGCTTCTCTGAAGCTAAACAATTGTTCTTTCTGACAAGATGCCCATGGATTTACAGAGGAACATAGAAAAGAAAGTACAACCTGTTTCCTATTGCTTTGATTTTTGTAAAGGTAAAGGTTCCCCCTGCACATTTGTGCAGTCGTGTCTGACTCTAGGGGACTCTCGACTCAAAAAAATCAAGATGGTAACTGTGACAGTGCAATCATATATATAAAAAAGTAAAGGTAAAGGTTTTCCCCTGCACAGTTGTGTCCGACTCTAGGGGCCGGTGCTCATCTCCATTTCTTAGCCGAAGAGCCAGCGCTGTCCAAAAACGCTTCCGCAGTCATGTGGCCGGCATGACACGCGCAGAACCCTGTTACCATCCCACCAAAGTGGTACCTATTTATCTACTTGCATTTGCATGCTTCCGAATTGCTAGGTTGGCAAGAGCTGGGGCAAGTGCGGGAGCTCACTCCGTCACGCGGCGCTCGTGTCTCGAACCGCTGACCTTCCGATCGACAAGCCTGGCGTCTTAACCACTGAGCCATTGCGCCCCTCAATTATATATATAGATAATCAAATATAGAGCCAGTTTGGTCTAGTGGTTAAGGCAACGGGCTAGAAACCAGGAGTCTGTGAGTTCTAGTCCCACCTTAGGCATGAAAGCCGGCTGGGTGACCCTGAGCCAATCACATTCTCTCAGCCGTAGGAAGGAGCCAATGGCAAACCAGGAGACTGAGAGTTCTAGTCCTGCCTTAGGCATGAAAGCCGGCTGGGTGACCGTGGGCCAGTCCCTGTCTCTCAGCCCTAGGAAGGAGCCAATGGCGAACCAGGAGACTGAGAGTTCTAGTCCCGCCTTAGGCATGAAAGCCGGCTGGGTGACCCTGAGCCAATCACATTCTCTCAGTCCTAGGAAGGAGCCAATGGCAAACCAGGAGACTGAGAGTTCTAGTCCCGCCTTAGGCATGAAAGCCAGCTGGGTGACCTTGGGCCAGTCACTCTCTCTCAGCCCAACTCACCTCACAAGGTTGTTGTTGTGGGGAAAATAGGAGGAGGAAGGAGTATTAGGTATGTTTGCCGCCTTGAGTTATTTATAAAAATAATAAAGGCGGGATAGAAAATCAATCAATCAATCAATCAATCAAGGCTCCATCTGTATCAAGCTTAAATTGCATCATCGTGGCCATCATCTTGACTTTTTTTTGGACACCCCCATCAACAATGAGGTGAATCACCTTTCCATTTTGGACATTTTACTGTACGAATTACTGTAGGGTTTATTTTCTACATATTCTGGATGATGTGTTTTAATGGTAGATATTCTTAAGCTTTCCAACCCTGCCTACAGGATGTCAAGCATTTAAATCATTTAAAGAGTTTGCACCCATTAATCAGCTGCTTTTAAATGTCTATGAAGGTTCTCAGTCATCCAGGTGGAATTGTCTGTAGCTTGAATCATGTCAACTGGATTTCTCTTTTCTCAGTGGAAACGTTTCGCTCCTTATCCAAGGAGCTTCTTCAGTCTGAGAAAAGTTGGTAAGGGAATCCTAAATATGTTTCTAGGTAGCTGTGTGACCTTACACCTGGGGCTAGGTCATGGTTATATTGAGATGTTATTTTTAAGTCCTTTTATCATCTAAAGGAGGATCGTTAAGATCACCATGCTGCTGTTGAGCTTGTGAAATGGTCTTAATCTTCCTAGGCACAGAAGACAAAGCAGGGAGGAAGATGGGGGAGAGATTGTGCCTGAGGCCCCCACCTCTATTCAAGGAAGGATTTTCCAAGTTGGCATAAATGGATTCCATGACCCCTCTCTCAAACCACCTATCTTCTCTGTCTAAAATGTGAACATTAATGTCCTCAAATGAGTGTCCTTTTTCCTTTAGATGAAGATAAACTGCTGACTCTGGTCCTGTGGTGTTACTTCTCCTGTGTTGGGCCATCCTCCTGTACAAAAGTTGTTTGGTTTCTCCAATGTAGAGTTCAGAGCACTCCTCACTGCACTGGATTGCATAAACTACATTGCTTTTCTTGTGTTTTGGAGTTTGATCTTTGGGGTGTACAAGCCTCTGTCTCAGTGTGTTGGTGGGTTTGAAATATACAGGTATGTGGTGTTTGCCAAATATCCGTTTTATCTTTTCAGACACGCCAGCCATGTAGGGAATGACCAGGTTCTTTCGTTTACTCTGAGTCTCAGCCCTATCTGTCGCTGTTTTAGGTCTGGTAGATTTAGATTTGGTGAAGGCCCAATTAGGATATCCACAGGCCTTCAGGGCTGTTCTCAGGTGCTGATTTTCATTCTTTTTGGAATCCATGGAGGTGGGGATGGTTTCTGCTCTGTGTGACAATGTCCTGATGACTCCTAGTTTGTGCTGCAGTGGATGGTGGGAGTCAAACATCAGATATTGATCTGTGTGTGTGGGTTTCCTGTAGATCCCTATTTCTAGCTTGCCACCGGTCCCAATGAGGACTTCACAGTCTAGGAATGCCAGTCTGTTGTCCTTGGTGTCTTCTCTGGTGAAGCTAATGTTGGCATCTATAATGTTTATATGAAGGCCTGTACTTCCTGGGCCTTGATTTTGACCCAGGTGTCATCCACATACCTAAACCAGTGGGTGGGCACCGTTCCCTGGAATGTGTTGAGTGCTTTCTTCTCCACTTCTTCCATGTATATCCATCCCCTGTATATGCCATCCCCTGTATCTACGGACTTCCTAAGATCCACAAGGAAGGAACACCCCTCCGACCCATAGTCAGCAGCATCAATTCAGTAACATACAACATTGCCAAACACCTCTCTACCATACTAGCACCTCTAGTTGGACACTCTGAACACCACATCCATAATTCGGAAGAATTTGTTTCCAAAGCAAAGATCCTGAAACTGGATACAGATGAAACTATGGTCTCCTTTGATGTGTCCTCCCTTTTCACCAGCATCCCCACCACTCATGCTCTATCCGCTGTCAGGAAGAGACTAGAAGAGGTCATTGGTGATCACTCGTAGCCGAGTAAGATTGTCTTCCAAAGGTAAAATTTTAACGGTGGATCCGTAAGTGGCTGTAAAGGCCAATTCTGGATCCGCACAACCTCCCACAGTGGGGGCATAGGTTTCCGTGTGGGAGACGGGCATGATGAGGGTTTGCCTGACGTGCCTTCCTTTTAGCTCTTTTCTCCCTTTCTCCCTGTACTCGTGCTTCTTCAAAGTCCATAGCACCATTAATAAAGGCTGACCTCCAATTGAAACTCTAGTGACACACCTTTAAGCTGGATTGATGGCGCTGCAGAGGGATTGGTTCGAACTTGCTGGTAAAGCACTTTGGTTTTTTTAATGTTAATCGAGAGGCCGAGCTTTTCATATGCTTCTGTAAAGATGTTTAGGATAGTTTGAAGATCTTCCTCGGAGTGTGCACAGACTACGTTATCATCAGCATATTGAAGTTCTATAACAGAAGTTGCAATTACCTTATTTTTTGCTTTCAGCCTACTAAGATTAAAAAGCTTTCCATCTGTTCGATATATAATTTCTACACCAGTAGGAAGTTTCTCTTCAACAAGGTGCATAATCATAGCGATGAAGATAGCGAATAAGGTTGGAGCAATAACACATCCCTGTTTAACGCCGGATTCCACTTTAAATGGATCGCTTTGAGAGCCATTGTTATTCAGGATTGTTGCCATCATGTCGTCATGGAGTAACCGCAAGATGTTCACAAATTTATCAGGGCATCCGATTTTCAGAAGGATGGTCCAGAGAGCAGTACGATTTACAGTATCAAAAGCTTTAGCCAGATCAATAAACGCCATGTACAGAGGGCGGTTTTGCTCCTTGCATTTTTCTTGAAGCTGTCGTGCAGTGAAGATCATATCCACTGTTCCCCTGGAAGGGCGGAAGCCATTTTGCGTTTCAGGGAGGATGTCTTCTGATACAGATAGGAGACGGTTTGCAATGATCTTTGCCAGGATTTTGCCTGCTGTGGCTAGAAGGGAGATGCCTCGATAGTTTCCACAGTCTGTTCTATCACCCTTTTTAAAGAGAGTGATAATTATGGCATCCCTAAAGTCTGCTGGAATCTCCTCCCTCATCCAGATTTTTTCGATGAGCTTATGAAGTTGTTGTGTAAGTTCAGGCCCGCCTTCTTTAAAGACTTCAGCAGGAATCCCATCAGGTCCACTAGCTTTGTTATTTTTCATTTGTTTAGTGGCTTTACTGACTTCCTCCAAACTAGGGGGTACTGCAAGCTCATTTCTTATTTGTTTTTGCGGGATTTGCAAGAAGACTTCATCAGCCACAGTAGAGTGACGATTAAGGAGATTGTAGTAATGCTCTTTCCAGCGCAGTGCAATAGACTCTTTGTCCTTTAGAAGTTTAGCACCATCTACTGAGCGTAAGGGATTTGTACCATGGTTTGTTGGTCCATAGATGGCCTTTATGGCATTAAAAAAGCCCCGTGCATCATGAGCATCTGCAAAATGTTGGGTTTCTTGGGCTTTTTTTATCCACCATATGTTCTTAAGTTCTCTAGTTCTTCTTTGGACTTCTGCCTTTGCACTGCCGTAGATTTTTTTCTTAACGGCACAGTTAATATCTTTTTGCCATATCTGGAAGGCTTTCCTTTTCTTGTCAATAATATGTTCAATCTCACTATCGTTCTCATCAAACCAGTCCTGATGTCTCTTAGTCTGGTATCCGATAGTTTGTTCACAGGCTGAAATAACAGAAGTCTTCAATTTAATCCAGTGTTCCTCAACATTTTCAGGAAGTTCCATAGGCAGATGTTCCTTGAGAGTTGATTGAAAGCAAGCTCGTTTAATAGGATCTTGAAGAGCCAGTGTATTCATTTTCATTTTACGCCTTGGTTTTCTTCCTTGGAGCCTACGATGAGGGACAATCTTTATGGCCATCGTGGATCGAATTAATCGATGGTCTGTCCAGCAGTCATCGGCGCTCGTCATGGCTCTGGTGAGAAGTACATCACGGCGATCTCTAGCACGGACAATTACATAATCTAAAAGATGCCAGTGCTTCGACCGTGGGTGCTTCCATGATGTTTTAAATTTATTTTTCTGGCGAAAGAGTGTGTTAGTAATGACAAGGTTATGCTCTGCACATTTAGTCAGAAGTAAGATTCCATTCGTGTTGCTGTTGTCAACTCCTTCTTTCCCAATGATCCCTGGCCACAAATCAAAATCACGCCCAACTCTTGCATTGAAATCGCCCAGGAGGATAATTTTATCCTCCTTTGGTATCTCTGATAAGATGGTGTCCAGCTGGGTATAAAATTTTTCCTTGATATCCTCATCTGCATCTAGTGTTGGTGCGTAAGCACTTAGGATAGTTGCCTGTTGGTTTTTGGCGAGTTTTATTCGGAGAGTTGAGAGTCGTTCATTAATCCCAGTAGGAACTTCTGACAAGAGCTTCACAATGTCGTTTTTGATAGCAAAGCCTACCCCATGTATTCGTCGTTCTTGTTCAGGCAGTCCTTTCCAAAAGAAGGTATAACCTCCTTTTTCTTCCTTCAACTGTCCTTCTCCTGCTCTTCGAGTTTCTTGGAGTGCTGCTATATCAATATTAAAACGTCTCAGCTCCCTTGCAATAATGGCAGTCCTACGTTCAGGTCGTTCACTATCCATATTGTCTTGCAGTGTCCGTATATTCCATGTTCCAAAATTCATGTGTTTTTTACGACCGCTAGATGGTGACCCCACTGGTCGCGGTAATCCAGTCAGGGAGAAAATGAGGCAGACTATGTTTAGGGCACCTTTTCTATCCCCCTCCCCATATGGGGTGAGCAGAGTGGATCCTAAATAGGGCTGCTCAGTCGTGGATACAGCTGCCGAACTACTCAACTGCCTCGATCCTTGAGTCAGGGCGACTGAATCCGTATCCACCGCCCATGTGCTGGTCCATGACTAGGAGCTTCCGGATTTCACAGTCCTGCCCCTGTTGCCATTCGTCAGTCGCCATGGGACTTTTGGTTGTTTTGGGTTTGGTGTGGTTGGAAGACGCCTGTGCGTGAATTTGTTTTATGTGTGGAGATTGGTGCACAACGATCAGCACACAACCTTCACAGAAAAAGGCTCTAATCCAATGGCATGGATACCATGACGATTGGTGACCTTTTGTCTGCTGCAGCCTTCATCCGCCTTCGCAGCCGTTGTAACAATACACCTTGTTATCTTCCGCCTGTTTTGCCGTTGAGGACTTTCTTGGATCGTTCTTTGTCTCGTTCCTCCCCTTGGACCTTACCGCCATGGGTGACCCTGCCAGGAGTACATGACTCCCGACGGCTTCGCTCACAGGGTTCATTGGGAACACACAAGCTCACCACAACAAGGTGACGATCCAGCGAGTGAGACTAGAAGAGGACAGCACCCTTGAAAGGAGAAGCCATCTCAACCCAAACCAGATCTGCCATCTTCTGGACCTGTGTCTTAACACCACTTATTTCACATACAGAGGTGACTTTTACAGACAAAAACACGGCTGTGCCATGGGTTCTCCTGTGTCACCCATTGTGGCCAATTTATACATGGAAGAAGTGGAGAAGAAAGCACTCAACACATTCCAGGGAACGGTGCCCACCCACTGGTTTAGGTATGTGGATGACACCTGGGTCAAAATCAAGGCCCAGGAAGTACAGGCCTTCACGGACCATATAAACACTATAGATGCCAACATTAGCTTCACCAGAGAAGACACCAAGGACAACAGACTGGCATTCCTAGACTGTGAAGTCCTCATTGGGACCGGTGGCAAGCTAGAAATAGGGATCTACAGGAAACCCACACACACAGATCAATATCTGATGTTTGACTCCCACCATCCACTGCAGCACAAACTAGGAGTCAACAGGACATTGTCACACAGAGCAGAAACCATCCCCACCTCCATGGATTCCAAAAAGAATGAAAATCAGCACCTGAGAACAGCCCTGAAGGCCTGTGGATATCCAAATTGGGCCTTCACCAAATCTAAATCTACCAGACCTAAAACAGCGACAGATAGGGCTGAGACTCAGAGTAAACGAAAGAACCTGGTCATTCCCTACATGGCTGGCGTGTCTGAAAAGATAAAACGGATATTTGGCAAACACCACATACCTGTATATTTCAAACCCACCAACACACTGAGACAGAGGCTTGTACACCCCAAAGATCAAACTCCAAAACACAAGAAAAGCAATGTAGTTTATGCAATCCAGTGCAGTGAGGAGTGCTCTGAACTCTACATTGGAGAAACCAAACAACTTTTGTACAGGAGGATGGCCCAACACAGGAGAAGTAACACCACAGGACCAGAGTCAGCAGTTTATCTTCATCTAAAGGAAAAAGGACACTCATTTGAGGACATTAATGTTCACATTTTAGACAGAGAAGATAGGTGGTTTGAGAGAGGGGTCAAGGAATCCATTTATGCCAACTTGGAAAATCCTTCCTTGAATAGAGGTGGGGGCCTCAGGCACAATCTCTCCCCCATCTTCCTCCCTGCTTTGTCTTCTGTGCCTAGGAAGATTAAGACCATTTCACAAGCTCAACAGCAGCATGGTGATCTTAACGATCCTCCTTTAGATGATAAAAGGACTTAAAAATAACATCTCAATATAACCATGACCTAGCCCCAGGTGTAAGGTCACACAGCTACCTAGAAACGTATTTAGGATTCCCTTACCAATTTTTCTCAGACTGAAGAAGCTCCTTGGATAAGGAGCGAAACGTTTCCACTGAGAAAATAGAAATCCAGTTGACATGATTCAAGCTACAGCTGCTTTTAAACAACTCACATGGTTAAGTAGCATAGCTTTATAAATTTTGTGACCTGACTGAATTGTTGAGCCTTACCATCAAATTTTCATGGTTTCTTTTGAAGATATTTATTCAAATGAAGGAACTTGTCAGTTAAATCAGCCACATTTGCAAGCAATGTAATGATTGTTATACTTATTGCATAAGAACTAACAACTTATATCTACTGCATAATGATGGTTATACCCACCTATTGCCTTTTAGTATTTAGCATTATAATTTTGTTGTAAGGCAAAAATTACTATTAATAAAAGATTAAATCAACACATATTACCTAATAGAATAAATCATCTCTCATTATATCATGGGAGGTGGAAGGGTTCTCTTCAATATTTCTCTTTCATTATTATAATATTGCTACTTATTAGATTTTATACATTGCTGGCTACTGAAGTGTCTTGGTGGTTTAAAGTCCCCAAATGTAATAAGGTTTCTCCATGGAGTTAGGGGTAGCACCTAGTGAAGTTTGGCTGATCGCAGATGCTAAGCAGGGTTGGTCTTGGGTAGTACTTGGATGAGGGACCATCTGCAAATTCCAGGACTGGGAAGAAAAACAAACATACTTGTCACACTGTCAAGAAAGCTGCATTGATGCAGCCCCTAGGAATCAAATTCAACTCGAGGGCATCTTTTTTCTTGTAATAATGTGTCAGAAGTGACACGTTGTGACCCAAAGTGGATAAACATCAACGATCCCTACTAGTCATTGACTTCAACTTGCAGTCCAAAACTTTTGGCAACAATTTGTACTATGATTTGTACAGGGTGTTTATACTTGCTAACAGATTGCAATTTATTCTTTGTTCTACTTAGGCACCCATGAATTGAGAAGTAACAGCTTGTGCTGGGAATCTGGAGAATGTAGATCTTAAGATTCCCAGGAGAGATACTGTGGTAGATTATTAGCAATTGTTGAATTTTGAACTGGCAGCATTCAAGTTTCATCCGTACAACAATAGATTTGCAAGAATAAAGCAGCAGTAAAGCACTAGTGCAGATACCTATGCCATTTCGAAGGAGAAAAAAACAAAAGCCACTTTAATTATTAGTGGTCAGTATTTATTCCCCTTCATCCCCTTCATGGATCACTGCCTTGTCGTGGCGAAGGGGCTTGCGTAACTCAATTAAGTCAGGTCAAGAAGGACAGGTCATGACAGAGAGTTCTGACAAAATGTGGTCCACTGGAGGAGGAAATGGCAACCCACTCCAGTATCCTTGCCAAGATAACCCCATGGACAGTATCAAAAGGCTAAAAGATATGATGCCAGAAGATGAGCCCCTCAGTTCGGAAGGTGTCCAATATGCTACTGGGGAAGAGCAGAGGGCAATTCCGAGCAGCTCCAGAAAGAGTGAAGCGGCTGGGCAAAAGCCGAAAGGACGCTCAGTTGTGGATGTGTCTGGAAGTGGAAGGAAAGCCCGATGCTGTAAAGAACAATACTGCATAGGAACCTGGAATGTAAGATCAATGAATCAAGGTAAGCTGGATGTGGTCAAACATGAGATGAAAAGATTGAACATCGACATCTTGGGAATCAGCGAACTAAAATGGACAGGAATGGGCAAATTTAATTCAGGAGACCATTATATATACTACTGTGGGCAAGAATCCCTTAGAAGAAATGGAGTAGCCCTCATAGTCAATAAAAGAGTGGGAAAGGCAGTACTGGGGTACAACCTCAAAAACGACAGAATGCTTTCAGTTCGAATCCAAGGCAAACCATTCAACATCACAGTGATCCAAGTCTATGCCCCAACCACTGATGCCGAAGAAGCTGAACTCTTTAGTTCCTCTTCGCTTTCTGCCATTAGGGTGGTATCGTCTGCATATCTGAAGTTGCTGATATTTCTCCCGGCAATCTTAACTCCGGCTTGTGATTCATCCAGCCCGGCATTTCTCATGATGTACTCTGCATATAAGTTAAATAAGCAGGGTGAAAATATACAGCCTTGTCGTACTCCTTTCCCAATTTTGAACCAATCGGTTGTTCCATGTCCAGTTCTAACTGTTGCTTCTTGACCCGCATACAGGTTTCTCAGGAGTGTGAGGTGCTACACTTCTTTGCCCCAACCACATTTCTCTTACACCAATTGACAGACACAAATTGGTTCAGAAGTAAACGGTTTATTGGGAAGCAGTAAGGTTAACACACAGGAAAAGACTTGAATGAAAGTAAGAAGCATGAATCAGTACTTTTAAGCATTGTTAGCCCTATAGATACCCTGGAGAAGAAGCTGATGCTAGGGAAAGTGGAAGGCAAAAGGAAGAGGGGCCGACCAAGGGCAAGATGGATGGATGATATTCTGGAGGTGACGGACTCGACCGTGGGGGAGCTGGGGATGGCAACGGCCGACAGGAAGCTCTGGCGTGGGCTGGTCCATGAGGTCACGAAGAGTCGGAAGCGACTGAACGAATAAACAACAAAGCCCTATAGAATATCCCCCTCCCCATTGTCCTGAATTCCTCTGCTTGTCTTCGTGTTCCTGGTTCCGGGTGCTCAGCCAGTCGTTAGCATTGATGGGTCCTGGTCTCGTCTGAGCCTGGTTGTGTGGATTCCTTCGTGGTGACTCTTGAATGGGTCTTGGCGGTTTCTAGTGCCCCTTGCCCCCCCTGCCCTGCTTGTCTGAATGGCAGGACTCTGCCAGAGTTCTGACAAGGAGACAGGTAAGGTGGTCTGGTACTCCCATCTCTTTAAGAATTTGCCACAGTTTGTTGTGATCCACACAATCAAAGGCTTTAGCGTAGTCAATGAAGCAGAAGTAGATGTTTTTCTGGAACTCTCTTGCTTTTTCCATGATCCAGCGAATGTTGGAAATCTGATCTCTAGTTCCTCTGCCTCTTCGAAACCCAGCTTGCACTTCTGGTAGTTCTCGGTTCACATACTGCTGAAGCCTAGCTTGTAGGATTTTGAGCATAACCTTGCTGGCATGTGAAATGAGTGCAATTGTACGGTAGTTTGAACACTCTTTGGCATTGCCCTTCTTTGGAATTGGAACGTAAACTGACATTTTTTAATCCTGTGGCCACTGTTGAGTTTTCCAAATTTGTTGGCATATTGAGTGCAGCACTTTAACAGCATCATCTTTTAGGATTTTAAATAGCTCAGCTGGGATACTGTCTTCTCCGCTAGCTTTGTTGTTAGTAATGCTTTCTAAGGCCCACTTGACTTCACTCTCTAGGATGTCTGGCTCAAGGTCAGTGACCACACCATCGTATTTATCAGGGACATTGATGAGGGTGAAAGAGGAGAGTGCAAAAGCTGGCTTGAAACTCAACATTAAAAAAACTCAGATCATGGCATCTGGTCCCATCACTTCCTGGCAAATAGAAGGGGAAGAAATGGAAGCAGATTTTATTTTCTTGGGCTCCAAGATCACCGCAGATGGTGACTGCAGCCATGAAATTAAAAGACGCTTGCTCCTTGGGAGGAAAGCTATGGCAAACCTAGACAGCATATTAAAAAGCAGAGACATCACCTTGCCGACAAAGGTCCATATAGTTAAAGCTATGGTTTTCCCAGTAGTAATGTATGGCTGTGAGAGTTGGACCATAAGGAAGGCTGAGCGCCAAAGAATTGATGCTTTCGAGCTGTGGTGCTGGAGAAGACTCTTGAGAGTCCCTTGGACTGCAAGGAGGTCAAACCAGTCAATCCTAAAGGAAATTGACCCTGACTGCTCATTGGAAGGACAGATACTGAAGCTGAAGCTCAAATACTTTGGCCACCTAATGCGAAGAGAGGACTCACTGGAAAAGACCCTGATGCTGGGAAAGACTGAAGGCAAAAGGAGAAGGGGACGGCAGAGGATGAGATGGTTAGATAGCATCACCGATTTAATGAACATGAATTTGAGTAAACTCCGGGTGACAGTGGAGGACAGGAAGGCCTGGCATGTTATGGTCCATGAGGTCACGAAGAGTCAGACACAACTAAACGACTGAACAACAAAAAATTTATTCCCAGCATCTCTCATTTTGTCATTGTTTGGAAGACCTGCAGATGAGGCCAATCAACATCCTATTTCAATTTAGATTTTTTGTAAGAAGGTATTTTATGAATGAAACTAGAACATAGGCTTCTTTTATGAATACTGCTGAATAATATTTGCAAATAGGTCGTTTTAAACTGTGCATTTATTGACTTTAAGAACATAAGACATGTCTTCAAACCCATCTGTCACGCTGCCAAGTTTCAGCAGGAAGATAATTGTGGTAGTATCTCCCTCTCTCGAGAAATGCTGGGAATTATAATTCTGTGAATCTGTATCATAGCCTTCACCTACTGGGCAACCTTCAGATGTGTTGGGAGTATAACCCCCAGAATTCCCTGTTGGCATGCTGCTGGGATTTCTGGGATTTGTAGTCTTAACCCATTTGGAGGGTCCGAGACAAAGGAAGGTTGCAGGATTCTCAGAAATGAAGGTAGTAAAACCAACAGAGAATTTCTGTTTGATAGGCATACCTTAAGTAACCTCTTATAAAATGCAGAAATCTATATTGCAGGTTATCAGACTTAGCACTCTCCAGAGGTATTGGACTATAACTTCCATCATTCCAAGCTATGCTGTCTAGGAGGCATGATGGGGTTTGCCATCTGACACATCTTAAAAGCACTAGATTGTGAGACTGATATTTCAACCAATGCTTTTTTTAAACCACTATTCCAGCACCCAGAATACCATGGGGAAAGAAACAGACTAGATTGGCATCAGCACCTAGATTTGTACAGCTTCCACCCTGGCCCTATTTAAACAAGTCCAAAAAGTTTGGCTCTAAACCCAGCCCAGTTTGAATGGGTGATGGACCCCTTGTGTGAGTTTGGGGCTTTTGAATAGTGGTTGTTGGTTTTTTTTGTCCTGGACCTTCATTGTTTCAATCTTTCATTTTTTAAAAATTGTATTTTGTAAGCTACAGAGTTGTAGCAGAATGGAGTGGCCATAGGTTCCATGGATGGATGGATGGATGGATGGATGGATGGATGGATGGATGGATGGATGGAATTTCTCCATTGGGGAAGCAGACATGCAAGCTGGGAGAAAATAGGACAGAGAGTGGGTGGCAAGAGAATGACCCCAGGATACTTGGAATATTTTTCCGGTTCACATTTTGGATCTCTTTTCCATCTACTTGTACCTACTCATTGCAGACACATTCCCTACCAAGCTCTTTGTGACACCGCCTTTCATCTCATCCTCAGCCTATACCTGAGATATCCTTTGCTTCTTTTATAGTACTGTAATCTTTTCCCCTTTATTCAGTCACCATCCAATAGCAGCCCTAAGGCATATAAAATCTGTTAGGCTTTGTCACCTATAATCTTAGAGAGAAGTCAGGAAAGATATTATGACAGGCATAGTGGCAACTGAGGCAGAATGGAGATCGCAGTGGGGACACAAAATGTCATCTTAATATAGTTGTCTGTTGATTCAGGGATGAGTGGTCCTTGTAGGAGGAGAGCCATGTTAGCCAAAAATCGGAAGGAAGCTGGTGGCCCCTTTTCAAACCAACACTCCACGGCATCTGATGAAGTGTGCTTATGCTTTTTAATAAAATTTGTTAGTCTGAAAAGGGGCCACCAGACTCCTGATGGAAGGATGAGTGGAAAGCACTATAACTCAGTAGTGGGTAAAGACTCAGCACTGTCATGCTTTGGAAAGGAATTAGGACATAAAAACAAAGCCTGAGAAAATGTATGATCTAAAGCAGAGCTTTCCAAACTGTGTGTGGCGACACAAAAGTGTGTCGCCACACACAGTCTGGTGTGTCGCCAGACAACCCGGAAGCGCTGATCATCATCAGCGCTTCCGGGTTTTCCCGGGGCGACACACCAATTACAGCGCGAAAAACCTGGAAGCGGCAGCAGCGCTTCCGGGTTTTTGCGCGCTGCTGCACTTCCGGGTTTTCCCATGGCGACACACCAACGCCGGTTGGTGTGTCGCCACGGGAAAAACTTTGGAAAGCCCTGATCTAAAGACCATAGGATTTCTTTGTAAATCAATTCCATTTGCCACCAGGAGGCACCACAAGACTGATTTTGTCCTGATTGGGACTCATATCATATCAAATTATGAGGATGAAACTGTCATGTGATGCTGGAAAATATCATACAAGGTATATTGTGTAAAAAATAGAGAAATTCCTTCTCTCCAAGGGAGGAAGGGTGGAAGTCATGCAAAACCCTATGTGTGGGGTGTTGACATAACATCTGCACCTGTGTGCTCTGATTGCTTAAGGGAAGAAGGACTGTATATTCCATTTGGATAGAACTTCTAGATATTCCTTCCTGTAACTGCTGAGTACCAGGACCTGGATAGCTCCTAAAGCTAATGCACTGTACATACAATAATCATCAAAAGTGTGAAGGTCTATGAGTTCAATTCCCAGTACTGTAGAAAGTTTGAATCCCAACCCATACAATAACATCTGGCTACCTGCTCCTGAAAGGGCTGTGGTGGCTCAGTGGGTATGACGCCAGGCTTGTCGCAAGTTCGGAGGTTCGAATCCCTAGCCCCGCGTGACGGAGTGAGCTCCCACACTCGCCCCAGCTCTTGCCAACCTAGCAATTCGAAAGCATGCAAATGCAAGTAGATGAATAGGTACCACTTCGGTGGGATGGTAACAGCGTTCCACGTGCGTCATGCGGCCACATGACCGTGGAAGCATCTTCGGACAACGCTGGCTCTTCGGCTAAGAAACGGAGATGAGCACCGGCCCCTAGAGTCGGACACGACTGCACAAATGTGCGGGGGCGGGGGGGGGAACCTTTACCTTTTTACCTGCTCCTGAGGTGTTATGTGGTGCCTCCTGGTGGTCAATGTAACTAAAAAATACCACACGGGATATACACTGTCTAAAAATGGAGAAATTTCTCCCTCCCCCTCCAAGGATGTTAGAAAGCATGTAAACCTGGTACATGGGAACATATAATATAACAGCTGTATCTCTCTGCACTGTAACCTTAAGGGAAGGTGGGCTTTATGTGCCATTCTGAGAGAGCTTTGTAAATTGAGGAAGACAATACACAATACACCTAACTGGGTCACGGGTGCAACCCATTAAAATTGGTTATGTTTGTCTGTTATCTTCTGACTTAACTCTGTTCGAAAACTAAGACCATTTGGTTAGTTTATGCTTCGGTATATTGTGCTAACCCAGCAAATGGCTTAATTCAATAATGAGGTTAAACATAATTTTTGGATGTAGTCAATATTTAGAGCCTAACCTCCAAAAGAAGCAGGTGGCAGCCATGGCTGGGGGTTGGGGTCTTTGCTCAACTTTGGGTTGTGCATCAGTTGCACCCATTCCTGGATTGGGGGCCCTGCTTACAATCACTTGTGCCCTCGTGACCTCCAGATTGGATTATTGCAATGCACGCTACACGGGGCTGCCCTTGAAGACTATTTGGAAGCTTCAGCTGGTGCAGAATGTGGCGCCGTGGGCAATTATTGGTGCCTGTTATTCAGACCGTGTGACACCACTGCTCCGTGAGCTGCATTGGCTCCCAGTGTGCTTCCAGGTGAAATTCAAGGTGCTGGTAGTCACTTTTAAAGCCCTTCATGGCTTGGGACCAGGCTACTTAATGGACCGTCTCTCCCCAATTGTTTCTACCTGTCCTACCCAATCAGGTAGGAAGGGTATGCTCCAGGTACCATCAGCTACAGAGTGTCGGCTGATAGGGCCCAGGAGGAGAGTCTTTTCTGCTGTGGCACCTGCCCTTTGGAACACCATTCCCTTGTAGATCTGATTGCCCCCAACCCAGCCAACTGTCAGGATGTCATCCATGCCACCCTGCCATGGTGCCAGGAAGGGACATCCCGCCAGTCCGTTAAACTCACAGGGGGGTGCTTTACAGTAAAACTACCAGACGTGTAAAGTAGGGGTTTGGTCTATTCACAGAACTGCAAACTATGTTAATGAAAGTATCGCACCGAGCGATTCAGCACCCAGGATAGATCAAGGGGCGATATCACCATGTTAGTTGATTTGGACCCAGAAAGATGTGAAAACTGAGAGACGACGGGAAGGTCGATTGAGCCACGAATTCCGTTGGGTGGGTGGGTGGGTGGGGGGGAAACTTGGAGATTTTTGAACTGTTGGTTGCGGGAGCTTGATTCACTTGAGTCTTTAATGTGCAATGGATCACTGGCTTTAATAAAGATTCCTGAGTGGCTTCATATCCCTGAGTGGCTTGTGTCAGGAACTCTGATTTAATAGTCAATGGATCGAGGGCATCACACCAACCTGAAAACTTGATTTTGGGCCCAAGCCTGGGGCCCCAGGTGTGGGACAGAACCTGTCCCCTGGCTTTGTTAATGGCTGTTAAAGGTTGTTTGATGCTTGGCTGCTATGCGTTTTTATTTTTTATATTGTATATATTTTATCTATTTTTATTGTAAGCCACCTAGAGTCACGTATGTGAGATGGGTGGCTATATAAATTAAATAAAAATAAAATAAATAATAAAATAAGTTCCTTTCATTTTTAACATGGAGCCCAATGTCTCTTTTGATACTCACTAAAAATGGAACATTCTAGACTATTATTGTTGTGTGTGTTGTGTTCAAACAGAAATGCTCAACATGGCTATTAAATGATCAAACAAATAAACCAAGGTTAATGCTAGTCAGGCTTAGCACAGGTAGGCTTTAATTGACCTGGAGAAGCATGAGGTATCATCCCAACCCCATCGCTGAAGTTCAACTTCTTTTATGCTTTAGTATATTTAAATTATGAAAACTTATGCTTCTTCAGATCTTTTTGAACTACAACTCCCAACATCTCCAGACAGCATAGGTGATGATGACAGATGCTAAGATCTGTAGTTCTCTAACACCTGGAAGGTCACAGTTTTCCACCCATGATTCTCTATCTTAAAGAGAGGAAGTTGGACGGTCTAGATTTTGTTGGACTCCAGTTGTTGAACTCAACCCTGGCCAACTTGGCCAATTGTCAGCAATGAAAGGAGAAGTAGTCCATCATCTTAGGAGGTCCATGGGTCCCCTGTTCCTGACTGACAAGCTATTACTTGATCATCTTGAGGTGGGTTAACCAATTAAATTTTGTTAAACCACTTACAAGAATTATATAATTATAGCACTTTTGAAGAGTCTCATAGAGGTTTAATGATAGAGGATGATCATGTTGGAGAAAGGCACCAGTCAATTACAAATTATGTCAGCCTTGCTGAAGTCTTCGGGCAGTATAAAAAAAAAGTCCTGGTTCATGCACTTTTAATGATAGTGGCCATTAAAGTAGTGTTGTTTTTAAAAGTTACATCATTTCAAACTACCAAAAATTGCTTGTCCATGATCCACCACTTCATCATTTACACACGTGTTTAAATAAGCTAAGCTGGTTTAGATTGTTTATTATCCTTTCATCCCCCACCTGCCCCTTCACAGAAGAGTTTTTGGACTGCATACAAATTTTACCATCACTTTTTTTTTAATCCTCAAACAAAAGTGAAACAGAGAAAGGCCTTTTTAGTGGTTCTCTCCTCAGAGAGGATCACATGGGCTCTGTTTTATGTTGGAACAGCAAAGCCAGAGAATCACACCAGATCTAAAACGTTTCCTAGCCATCATAGTAGAGAGCAAATGTCATGTAGTTAACTCTAGTTTATCCAGCTAGGAAGATACTCCATGCTATTCTAAGTGGAGACTAAGCAATCTGCTTGCTTAATACCAGCTGGTTTAATATTCCCACAATCTGTTGGGACTGCACTTTATTTAAGTGTCTATACCCGATCAGCTCTGCACCCATGTGAATACTCTCTCTGTTTAGCAGCTGAGGTGGTTTATTTGTAAATCAACAGGAAATGCATTGAATCTGGTTTTCTAATATTAGTATTGCAGTGCTTGTGGCGAGCTCTCTTCCTATGGACAAGAACTCTTGTCACATCTTGTCCCCTAGTTCTTGAGCTTTCTCCCAGCCCTGCAGAGGTTCATCTACAGTAGTTTCATGCTATCATATCTCAGCTGTTTTAATTATTAGAGCAGAGAAATAGGTCCTTGGGAGTTTGGCCACTTCAGCAGCTTTCTCCATCGTAAATGTTGAGCTGTTTTAAACATAGGGCATGGATGGGGGGCTACTGGTTGAATGCACCCTCCTGTTGGAGGTGCATGAATGGCATCATGTGATGCTCTCCATATATTGAGCATGGTTGCACTGAGAACAACCATGGATCAGCTTTGAATGCTTTCTGAGAGGGAAACCAAAATGGTTCTGCTCTACCATTTCTAAAGACTATGTTATAGTCTTCTCTGCTAGTTTTATTTTACTACTGTGATATTAAGTAACGTGTTTATTATAATTGCTGAGGATGATTGCAACTCAATGATTGTGTTATATTCTGTCTTTATTTCAATATTGTTTTGTACTGTAGGTTTTGAACACATTTTACTGGGCAGCTTATGATGGAAGAAATATTGACTCGGTTTACACATTATTCTAAGCTGTGGTTTATTGAACAAACCACAATTTGTGCAAAGCAAGCCTTCTGTGGTTTGTTGAATCAATCATGACTAAACAAACCATAGCTTGTTTGACTATAGACTTCCAGAGGAAGAAATGACAGACTGAAGATGACAACCGTGGTGAAGAACGAATTGCTGGTGAGCAGGCTGGCTCTTCGAACCTCTCTGGACAAAGGAGAGGACGGGAGATTGCCCACAAATGCTGCTGACAGTTGCTCCTCATGAGGAGACTGCAAGACAGTGGTCTCCGGCAGGTTTTTGAGCACTGGGTGATGAGGGAATAGCCATCTTGCTCAAATCGTGGTCTGCACCTTTGAAAGGACACTAAGTTCACATCCTTCCTTTTCTAATCACTTTCGGAAATTGCTTATTAACTACTTTTCAGGTATTATAAACTTTAGATTGACAAGTTTGAAAACACCAGGTGAGTCTGTCTTCAATCCTTAATGAAAGAAAAATTTAACTATAAGCTTAAGAACTTAAAAAAATTTTTTTTAATTAAACAGCAAAAGCTAATTAAGACTTTGATTTTAGAAAGTTATACATCGATTAAGGGTCCAGATAAGTTTGAAATAAGATTTTGGAATTAGGTATAAAGAATCTTTCCTGTGGGAAAGTCAAATTGTTTTGAATTTTTTTAAAAAATGTAAGATAAGGTTTTAAAAATTGGACACTAGAGCAAGGGTCGGAAATGGCGGCTCGCGAGCCACATGCGGCTCTTTGGCCCCTTGAGTGTGGCTCTTCCGCAGCTGAACTCACCCCTGCCCCTTCCACGCGATTGGATCCCGCCCCCAAACTCCGCGGCTCTCCCGCCCTGCCCCACCCCCACCCCGCGCAAAGTCCAGGTCAGGTCGAGTAGTCACCCCTCGGATCCGAAGCCGCAGGTGGCGAGGGCGCTGCCTGCCCACCGCGCTCGGTGCCCCGCGCCACAACCTGACGGCCAGCGGGGAGCATCCCGTGATATCATCGCCCGTCCCTCCCTCGCTCCCTCTCGCGCTTGGCTCTTACGCGCTCTTGCTCAAGGCCAGGGCCACCCGCAGCCGCCCACACCTCGCGCACAGCCCGCGGGGCTCTCTGCAGCTCCCAAGGCACGCCGGTCCCTCCTCCGTCGAAGGGAGCGGCAGAGAGCCCCGCGGGCTGTGCGCGAGGTGTGGGCGGCTGTGGGTGGCCCTGGCCTTGAGCAAGAGCGTGTAAGAGCCAAGCTCCGGGCGCTCCGGCTGGGGTGCAGCGGGATGGGAGCGTTGCCGGCGGCCCGCGAGGACTGGCCAGGGAAGGTGAGCGAGGGCCATGGGAGAACTAAGAATTGGGGGTGGCTCGCGGCGTGTGAATGCGTGAGAGGGCCGGCCAGATCCGAGCCTTTCCTCCCCGATGGGGTTCAGGGTCTGAACAGGCAGCATGGCCGTGGGGAAGAGGGAGGCATACGGCATCTTTATTGCCTCGTCCAACTGGGCTGCAACGTTTGTGTGTTTGACTGCCAAATATAACCAGGAGTGCAGAAGCTCCTCTCCAAAACGGGCTGGGTGTGAAGGCCAGGTGGCTGCGCATAATTTTTCTCATGTTTCAGAAAAGGTGTGCAGCCGCCTTAAAACCAACTTCTCTGACTTCCTTTGTGGGAGGAGGCAGCAGCCCTTCCCAGCCCAGCAGGACGTGGCCTGCAGAATTTTCTCTCCTCCTCCTCGCAATAGTCCTTTTTGGAGGCGCAGCAGGGAGAGAGTTTTAGCCAGTGACCTTCTCTCATCCAGAGCAGGGAAGGGGAGATTATTTTCTCTTGATCCTCCCCCCCCCACTGCAAAAGCCTCCCTCCCTAAGTTGAAACTGGCTCTGATTGTAGGGAGAGATGGTCTGCAGATTCTCAACTCTTGGAGCTGGGGGGGGGGAGGCATTGTTAGGCTTGGTTGCTTGGACCCCTGCAGCAGGAAGGTTAGGGAAGCGTGCGGGCGTGTGGGGGGGGCGTGGGGGGGCAGTTAAGGTGCTAGCTGCAACAGCCGCCCCCGAAGTGACCATATTCCACTCTTCCAACAGAAATTCCCCCAAGGAAAGGGTCGCTCTTTCCCTCAAGGAAATGTGCTTATTGCTTATTGCTCCAGCAATAAGGCTTGAGAAAAGGAGGAAAAACAGTGTGTGTTTTGCATTTTGCACACCATTGGCTCCCACCCGCAAACCCCGCCCCCTTCCACGCGATTGGTTCCCACCCGCAAACCCCGCCCCCTTCCACGCGATTGGCTCCTGCCCGCAAACCCCGCCCCCTTCCACGCGATTGGCTCCTGCCCCCAAACCCCGCCCCTTCCACACTGTAACTGTTACAGAATGGAGCAAAACTTTCTAACACTGGAAATATTGAAAGACGCTTTTGAAAAGTGGAGTCAAAAGTTAATATTAACAATGTCAACAGCGATATCTGCCTCTATGGATAAGGTAAAGGTAAAGGTTCCCTCCGCACATTTGTGCAGTTGTGTCCGACTCTAGGGGCCGGTGCTCATCTCCGTTTGTTAGCTGAAGAGCCAGCATTGTCTGAAGACGCTTCCACGGTCATGTGGCCGCATGACATGCGCGGAACGCTGTTACCTACCAACCGAAGTGGTACCTATTCATCTACTTGCATTTGCATGGTTTCGAATTGCTAGGTTGGCAAGAGCTCGGGCGAGTGCAGGAGCTCACTCTGCACGCAGGGCTAGGGATTCGAACCTCCGAACTTGCGATCTTCTGATCGACAAGCCTGGCGTCTTACCCGCTGAGCCACCATGCCTCTATGGATAGACTGTGTCTAAAAGATGTTATGGAACAAGTTTTACCTGAGAAGACAGAGATTGAATTGAAAGTAGATTTACAAATGACATGCTACAAGAATAACATGGAAAAAGATGTTACACTGGACATACAGGACAAACCGGCTGATATTTTAATAATTAAAAGGGACATACAAACAATTAACCAAGTGCATAATTTTTCTAAACTGGACCTATAAAAGAAACTTGTTAACGCTTTGAAGAATCTCATGAGAAGGGATAAAGAAGAAATGAAAAGAAATCAAGTTCTACAACATTATTTGAATGGACTAAAGATTAAAATTGTTAGAAGTAAAATGAAGAAATATAAAGTTGGTTTATTTGATCAAGGTTAAAATAGATATGTTGTTATTTCTGGTAACCCTTAATGGACTTTTGCTGACACCAGGACTGAAATGATGATGCTTTATGGATTTGTTTATAGATAAGAGATGGGATGAGACAACGACCGAACCCGACTGAACACAAACTAGAGCTGTTATTAAGGCCTACCTCGTGGCGGTAAGAGTGATGAAACATCAATATTTCTCTGCTCTTATTGCATCCGCAGGATGCCGTCTGACAGCCCTGTTTAGGATCACCCGATCCCTTCTGGGGAAGGAGGATCTAGTAATTCATCTACAGGGCCGTGCAGAGGAGTTTTCTGGGCATCTGGAGGATAAAATCACTCGGTTCCGTTCCAAGTTGGATGCCAAGCATGCAGCATGGCCTGTGGAGATGCCTGGGGAGCATACTTACCCGGTTATCTGAGAACAGTTTGACCCTGTTGAGCCCGAGGAAGTGGACAGGGTTCTCCGGACTGTAAACGCCACCACTTGTCAATTGGATCCCTGTCCCTCCTGGCTGGTGAAGGCAGCTCGGGAGGTGATGTGTGGGTGGGTCCAGGCGATGGTGAATTCATCCTTGAGGGAGGGAGTGTTTCTGGCTGCCTTTAAAGAGGCGCTGGTGCACCCCCTCAAGAAACCGTCCCACTGTCTTGGACAATTTTCGTCCAGTCTCCCACCTTCCCTTTTTAGGGAAGGTGGTTGAGAAAGTAGTGGCGCTGCAGCTCCAGAGGATCCTGGATGAAACGGATTATCTGGACCCTTTTCAGTTGGGTTTCAGGACCGGATATGGGACGGAAGGAGCATTGGTCGCACTTTTGGATGATCTCTGGCGGGAGCGGGATGGGGGCAGTGCATCCATCCTTGCTCTCCTTGACCTCTCAGCGGCTTTCAATACCATCGACCATGGTATCCTTTTAGGGCGGCTCAGGGAGTTGGGGGTGGGTGGCACGGTTTTGTGCTGGTTCACCTCCTTCCTCCAGGACCGGTCCCAGGAGGGGAACTCTCCCACCTTCCCTTTTTAGGGAAGGTGGTTGAGAAAGTGGTGGCGCTGCAGCTCCAGAGGATCCTGGATGAAACAGATTATCTGGACCCTATCAATCGGTGTTGATAGGGAGCGAGAGATCCGGCCCGCGACCCCTCCTTTGTGGGGTGCCGCAGGGTTCAGTACTCTCTCTGCTCCTTTTTAACATCTACATGAAACCGCTGGGTGAGATCATCCGTCACCACGGAATGAGGTATTATCAATATGCTGATGATACTCAATTATATATCGCCATCCCGGGTAATTTAAGTGATGCTGTGGCCACCCTCTCTCGGTGCCTGGAGGCTGTAGGGGTCTGGATGTGGAACAACAAGCTTCAGCTGAACCCTGGTAAGATGGAGTGGCTGTGGGTTGAGGGCTCCTCGGTATCCAGGAATTTACCATCTTTGGTTCTGGATGGGGTTGCACTACCCCAGACAGACCCGGTGCGGAACCTGGGGGTTCTCCTGGAGTCACAACTCCTGCTCAAAGAGCAGGTGGCAGCCATGGCCACAACTTCATGTTGTGCGCCAGCTACACCCCTTCCTGGATTGGGAGGTCCTCCTGTCAGTCACTGATGCCCTAATCATCTCCTGCATAGACTATTGCAATGCGCTCTACATGGGGCTACCCTTGAAGAGTATCTGGAAGCTATAGCTGGTTCAGAATGCGGCCGCACGAGCAGTTTTAGAAGCCCCAAAGAGGGCACATATAGCACCTTTGCTGCGCAAGATGTATTGGGTGCCAGTTTGCTTCCGGGTCCAATTCAAGGTGTTGGTTATCACCTTTAAAGCCCTACATGGCATGGGTCCAGGTTACCTGAGGGACCGCCTCAGCCCCATTGCAACGACCTGTCCCACCCGGTCAGGCAGAGAGGGCATGTTACGGACCCTGTCCATGAGAGATTGTTGATTGGCAGGGTCCAGGAAAAGGGCCTTCTCTGCTGTGGCCCCCATCCTCTGGAATAAGTTACCCCCAGAAGTGAGGCAGGCCCCCGCTCTCCCGGCCTTCCGAAAGGGGGTTAAAACTTGGTTGTGCCACCTCGCTTGGGGTGGGAGGGGGGATAGTCAAGCATGGGGGTGGTTGGCACCTTAACGGGGCTAATGATGACACTGTTACTCCACCATCTTGGACTTTATATTGTATATTTCTTATATTTATGTGTATTTATATTTTATACTGTATTTGTTTTAACGATTTTAATTTTTTATTTTTAATTTTACTTGTAAAACCACCCAGAGTTGTTGCAATATGAGATGGGCAGTAAAGAAATAGGATAAATAAATAAATAAGGGAAGAAGAGATCATTTGTTGTAATTTAAGAAGAGGTGAAAAGTTACTAACATCATTTATACTTGTGATGAAGGTTAGAAGTCATTTCTTTATATACTTCTTTTCTTTTTCTTTATTATATTCTTTTCTTTCTTTTTTCTTTCTATTTTTTATGTCTTTTCTTTTTCCCTTTCCCTTTGCACCTTTTACTCTTTTGATTTTTCTATCTTTCTTTTAGTTTGTATTGTATTTAGTTTTTACTATTGTAATTATAATCTTTAATAAAATCACCTGATAAACCATAGCTCAAGGTGATGTGCCAAACAAAGTCAATATGAAAACCATAAGCGTATGGCAATGATCAAGAAGAGTCTGCTGTCATCTTTTCAAACTGACAAATTTTATTAAAAGGCATAAGCTTTCGGTTAGTCTGAAACAGTGTACCAGACAAAACACGGCTCTTATTCATGGAGCAAATTCAAAGAAAATACTTAAATAGACAAAGATGACTTTCAGGAAGACTAAAGTGTGGAGTTTGGCTTGTTTATATTAAAAATGCAATTACTAATACAGCAGGTCCCCAGTTTAAGAACGAGTTCCTTAAGTCAAATTTCTATGTAAGTCGGAACAGTATTTTTATCATCAGTTAGTCAAATGTTTGTCTTAGTATATAGTATATATTTAACCTTTCTATGCATATAAAACTCTTAAGAAATACTTCCAAATACACTAAAACATCTTAAACATAATAATACACCAAGTAGTATTGTGTATTTAACCTGAAACATTGTGCTTAACTCGAATTTTTAATATAATAGTCTTTATGGCATTATAAAGTTCTTAACTAGGAGTCGTCCATAAACCAGGACGCTCTTAAACCGGGGACCTGCTGTAGTTGTTAGTTTTGTATTACCATGGTACAGAATAGCAGGAGGTGGAAGCCTACGCATGGCCCATCAAGATCCCTGCTTCAAGCCATTTGTAAACTACATTTCAGCAGTAAGGGAAGCAACCTGGCAGCATCACTGACTTTGTATACAAAAGGCCTGAGAACGAATCCTAAACTTCATCAATAAACCCTGGAATAGCAATTTGAGCTACTATTAGTAAATGCTCATAGTGTTGACTTGGAGCATTCCTCATAGGTGAGTTAGCACCAGTCCAGGCCCAGAAAATGGGTATGAAAATTTGCTGCCCCATTGATGCCCTCTATCCTGCCATAGGCACAATTGCTCATGTTTACATTGTACAAGGCACATTATGGACAAGGACTGGTGGCTTCTCTTGGCTTTGTTTCCCCCACTTCCTACCAAATGGCTCCAACCAGTAGGAAAACATGCACCATTTATTCTCCCTATCATGGGCTGGATCTGGGGTGTGGGAGAAGCCGAGTTTTAGTTTTCCTTCATTGGGAGGGAAAAATGAAATAAACTAGTGGTTTCTTTTTTCATGTCAGCTAGTTTGGTTATCATCACAATTACGTTTGAAGATTAATGTTTACGTTGGTTTTCTACAACCTGACAGCATATAGATGTGTTGAGATTACAGGTCCCAGAATTTCCAGCTCTCTCTTTAATTAATCTACAGCCCCATTGCGTTAATCTTTATTTCCACTTCTGTAATTATGCAATTCATAATTTATTGCAATTGTTTTTCAGTCATTTTAGTGTTGTTGCATTGAGGCACAATGGCAATTTTCCTGATTTTGAAAGGAATATAGCGAACCAGACTAACACCATTTTGCTTCTGTAACACGCTTGCTTAAGAGAAGGACCGAGTGAGAGAAAATAAGGAGCACACTAGCTGCCAGCTCTGCTCTATCGGCTGACAGGCGACAGGAAAGGCTAAACCACAAAACCCCCTAACACGCCTCTAGCACAGAAACAGCAGGTGTAGACCAATAGGAAGGCAATATTCCCTTGTCTTTGATGTGTGATTTCCTTGTTCTTGATATGTGTGAAGTATAAAAACTGCTATTTGCAATAGCAAGGTGTGGCTTCTCTCCAGCACACTCGCTGCCACGGTGTGTGTCAGAAGTCCACCCGACCTTTCTTTGGCCAAATAAACGCCATAAGCTGAAGTTCTGCCTCTGTGGTCTTTTCTCCTCTATGTAAACGACTGGGGGTCTTTACAATTTCTCTTTCCTTCATTTTCTTTGACTTCGGTTGGAGACGGTCAACCTATAAATGGCACTCAGCAGCCCATTTCTGGTCCCCAAAGTATTTCAAGATTGCACCGTTGAAATATAGTGGCCAAATGTTGAGATATGGTTTGGAAGAATAAGAGTGCAAGGCCAATGGGAGTTGAGTTGACCCCATTACCACCTTTAATTGCCCAGCCCACGCAACTTTATCAAAAAGTGCTTGACCACTCAACTTACTACAGCACAACCAACACAAGTTATGAAAAGGACAACACTACCATACATCAAAAACATCTCAGAAACAACCAACAGACTATTACCACCACACGGCATCACCATAGCACACAAACCAACTAAAGCCCTCCAAAACATCTTAAGTAAACCAAAAGACCCAATAGCCCAAGAAGAAAAAACAGGAGTCATCTACAACATACAGTGTAAAGACTGTAACAGCCACTACGTAGGACAGACAGGCAGAAGATTAACAGAACGCATCCATGAACACCAACTAGCAGTCAGAAGACACAATGAAAACCCCTTAGTCTCACAACACATGGACAGATTCAACCACAGTTTCAACTGGGTAAGTGTGAGCATCCTAGACCAAGCCAAATTCAGAAATGCTATGGAATTCCTGGAAGCTTGGCATTCAGACAAATAAGCCATCAATATAAATTACATAATAAATTACATAAACATACATCCATAAGCCATCAATATAAATTACATAATAAATTACATAAACATACATCCATAAGCCATCAATATAAATTACATAATTACATAAATTACAGTAGAAATTACATAGAAATAAACCACATTTACACACCATTCAAAAGAGACAACAAAACACTAAGAAGAAAACAAAAAGGACCAGAACACATCCCCTCCAGCAGCCAACACCTAGATAAGTAGGGATTAACACCAGCAAACAATCAAGCAGAAAACAATACCCTCATCAAGGAACTACCAAGGAGAAAACCACACCCCCACCAACACTGCCAGGGCAAGCTACTGTATATAAACAGGGAGCAAACCTCACACTCATCGGCACTGGTGGTGTTACCTAGTTGGGTAATGAAACGTCTGCAAGCAAACAACCAAGCTCAGAGAGCACCAAGGACTCCACGCATATACATGTACACACATACAGTACACATGTATAATTCTTATATTTACAAAGCTAACTAGCATGCTAGGAAGAAAAGACTATGGCTTTAATGTGATATACACAATTTCTTTGTGAATTAAGCTGTTTGTTTAGTAGGGATCGTCCAAATATTTTGGCTATGCCATACAAAGTATCTGGAGGCACCAATTAAGCAAATTGCAAATCTGGAACCACATGCACAGAAGATGTTTCCTTTTTTGACAAGAGGTTTTTCTCCCCCCCCCCCCCTCTTTTGGAAGGCAGAGGTTTTTTGGGAAGGTGTGTGTGGGGGTGTATTTAGGCTATTTAATCAGCGACAGTAGCTCCCTCCATTATCTTCAACAGTCTGGAAGAGCTTGTATTCCAGACAGTATCAACATCATTTTTATCCTTGACTGAACTAGCTGAAACTGGGAAAAATTGTGGTCATTCAGTGGAGCAAATTAAAAGAAAATACTTAAATAGACAAAGATGACTTTCAGGAAGACGAAGGTGTGGAGTTTGAGGTGGAAAATTACTAAGTCTGAGACTTGCCATGAATAACTGTAGCTAAAGAGACAAGTTTGACTATAGAAAGTAGCTCCATAGTGTATGAACTGGCTTATTTATATTAAAAATGCAATTATTAATAGTTGTTAGCTTTGTATTAACATGATACAGAATAGCAGGAGGTGGAAGCCTACGCATGGCCCATCAAGATCCCTGCCTCAAGGCATTTATAAACTACATTTCAGCAGTAAGGAAGAAACCAAGTAGCATCACTGACTTTGTATACAAAAGGCCTGAGAACGAATCTGCCCAGAATTATGATGGATAATCAATAAACCCTGGAAATAGTTATTTGAGCTACTATTAGTAAATGCTCATAGTGTTGACTTGGAGCTCTTCCTCATAGGTGAGTTAGCACCAGTCCAGGCCCAGAAAATGGGTATGAAAATTTGCTGCCCCATTGATGCCCTCAGTCCTGCCATAGGCACAATTGCTCATGTTTACATCGTACAAGGCACATTATGGACAAGGACTGGTGGCTTCTCTTGGCTTTGTTTCCCTCCCTTCCTACCAAATGGCTCCAACCAGTAGGAAAACATGCACCATTTATTCTCCCTATCATGGGCTGGATCTGGGGTATTTTTATTTATTTATTTATTTATTTATTTATTTATTTATTTATTTATTTATTTATTTATTTATTTATTTATAATTCAATGTATATCACTGCCCCATCTGGGGTATGAGAGAAGCTGAGTTTTAGCAGATGGAGTTCAGCCATCTGCCAAAACTTGTTTTGGTTTTGCATAAGCATTTGTGTAGGTGTGTTCAAAGGAACCCAGCTGTCAGCAAATATCAACTATTCCAGAAGAGTACTAAACCTGTATTGAAAAGGGGCTGAACATTGGTTTAGTGCTATTCTAAAGGAACCCTAAACCCATGTTCAAAAGCAGCCCAAACAACAGCTGACAGGCATGAGGAGCTGTGCCATGAAGTAGCAGAAAGAGAGCTGGCTTGCTCTCTCTTGCTTCACTATGGAGGGGTGGAGGATGGGATATGCCTGCAGTAATATAAAGAGGTCCGTAAATTCAGAGCTTATCCCATCCCTTAGGCTTAGGGCAGTGTTTCTCAACCTTGGCAGCTTGAAGATGCGTGGACTTCAACTCCCAGAATTCCCCAGCCAGCCAGCCATGCTGGAGTTGAAGTCTACACAACCTCAAGTTGCCAAGGTTGAGAAACACTGCCTTAGGGGGTCATCTTATTGTGTCACTAACATAAATTGTCTGTGAAACACATCCATGGTAAAACCTGTGAAGGGAACAGGGGAAAGTGTTATTTAAACAACTGTATAGTTAAGGATAACTTAAGGCTGCCTCAGGTATGGGCTGGAGAACAGATGAAAACAATGTTATGAGGACATAGAAGAAAAAGGAGGTTGCCATAGATCAGAGCTTTCCAAACTGTGTGTCGCGACACAAAAGTGTGTCGCGACACACAGCGTGGTGTGTCGCCACACCACCCAGAAGCGGCGGTGCGTGCGTGCACGGCGGCAGCGGCGCGGGATCAGTGCTTCTGCGTTTTAGCGGAGGCTGCCGCCGCCCGCATGCCCCCTTGCGGCGCCGCCGTGCGTGCGCCGCCGCACGCCCCCCACGCGCCGCCGCGTGCGCGCATGCGCCGCCACCGCCGCCACTGGTGTGTCGCCAGCGGCGGCACTTTGGAAAGCCCTGCCATAGATAGTTGCAAGTGTCCCTTGGGACTGGGGCATATTATAAGACCTGTAAAATAAAATAAGTGAAGAGAAGCTTTGGGATGGACCACAAAGTTAACTTCATATGAGGCTATAGTGAATTCCTTTTTGTACTGCTTGTACTGCTTTGTTTTATATTCCATACTGCCCAGAATTATGATGGAGTCAGGTGGCCAAAAAATAGGCTGACCATATTTCCTTGAGAGAAAAACGGGACCCTAACCTACCCACGGCTTGCCGGACAAAGTGGGCGCGCATGCGGGGGGGGGTGGGCGCGCAGGCGCGCGGGTGTGCATGGGCGGGCGCAGGCGGGTGGGCGTGCTTCGCCGCAGAACTTTTAAAAACGGGACAAAATGGGTATTTTTCTTAAAACAAAGGGACGGCCAGGAATTGTTTAAAAAAATTATTATTTATTTATTTATGTTTCAATTTATATACCGCTCCATCTCCCCACAAGGGAACTCTGGGCGGTTTACAAAACACAAAAATTAAAATTAAAATCCGACAATTAAAACAACCCAATAAAACACTCTAATATATTAAAATTAAGTATAAAAATCCAAGATGCGGTGGTATGATGTTTGGATGTTTAAAAGGGCCCTATGGCACCAGCCATCCCCAAGAGGAACTGTTCCCCCCCTCCCCCCACGCAAGGCGGCAGAACCAGGTCTTTAAGTTCTTTCTGAAGGCCGGGAGCGATGAGGCCTGCCTCACCTCCGGGGGTAGCATATTCCAAAGGGTGGGCGCCGTTACCGAGAAGGCACGCCTCCTAGACCCCGTCAGGTGACATTCCTTTACGGACGGGATCCGTAGCATGCCCTCTCTGAATGACCGAGTGGGACGGTTCGACGTTATGGGGATGAGACGGTCCCTCAGGTAACCTGGCCCCATGCCATGTAGGGCTTTAAAGGTGATAACCAACACCTTGAATTGGACCCGGAAGCACACAGGCACCCAGTGCAGCTGTCGCAACAGAGGTGTCACATGCGCTGATCTAGGCGCACCAATAACTGCGCGAGCAGCCGCATTCTGGACCAATTGAAGCTTCCGGATACTCCTCAAGGGTAGCCCCATGTAGAGCGCGTTGCAATAGTCTATATGGGAGATGACCAGGGCATGAGTGACTGTACGGAGGGCTTCCCGATCCAGGAAAGGGCATAACTGACGCACAACACGAAGTTGTGCAAAAGCCCTCCTGGCCACGGCTACCACCTGCTCTTCGAGCAGGAGCCGTGAGTCCAGAAGAACCCCCAAATTACGCACTTGGTCTGAATGGGGTAGTGCAACCCCATCCAGAACTAGAGATGACAACTTCCTGGATCCACGGGAGCCATCAATCCACAGCCACTCCGTCTTACCAGGGTTCAGTCGAAGCCTGTTGTTCCCCATCCAGACCCCCACAGCCTCCAGGCACTGAGAAAGGGTAGCCACTGCATCACTTATCTCACCAGGGATGGAAATATATAATTGAGTATCGTCTGCATATTGATGGTATCTCATCCCATGGTGACGGATGATCTCACCCAGCGGTTTCATGTAGATGTTAAATAGGAGAGGGGAAAGAACCGAACCCTGCGGTACCCCACAGACGAGGGGGCGAGGGTCGGATCTTTCCTCTCCTATTACCACCGATTGGGAACGGCCCTGGAGGAAGGAAGTGAACCAGCGCAGAACTACGCCTCCCACCCCCAACTCCCTGAGCTGTCCCAAAAGGATACCATGGTCGATGGTATCGAATGCCGCTGAGAGGTCAAGAAGAGGTAGGATGGATGCACTCCCTCCATCCCGCTCCCGCCAGAGATCATCTGTAAGCACGACCAATGCAGTTTCCACCCCATATCCCGGCCTGAAACCTGACTGGAAGGGGTCCAGATAATCCGTATCATCCAGGATCCTCTGGAGTTGCAACGCCACCGCTTTCTCAACCACCTTCCCTAAAAAGGGGAGGTGGGAGACAGGACGAAAATTGTCCAATATAGTAGGGTCCAGTGATGGTTTCTTGAGGAGGGGGTGCACCAAAGCCCCTTTAAAAGCATCTGGGAACACCCCCTCCCCCAGAGATGCATTAACCATCACCTGGACCCAACCACATGTCACCTCCCGGGCTGCCTGTACCAGCCAGGAAGGGCATGGGTCCAGATGACATGTGGTGGCCCTTACAACCCGAAGGATCCTGTCCACTTCCTTAGGTCCAACAGGATCGAACTGTTCCCAGATAACCGGGCAAAGACGTTCCCTCGGCATCTCCCCAGACTGTGCTACACGCTTAGAGTCCAACTTAGACCGAATCTGAGCGACTTTATCCTGCAGATGCTCAGAAAATTCTTCCGCACGGCCCTGTAGGTGGGTCACAGACTCCACCTTACCCAACAGAGATCTTGTTATCTTAAACAGGGTCGTCGGGCGGCATTCTGCGGATGCAATAAGAGCGGAGAAATATTGACGTTTCGCCGCTCTTACCGCCACAAGGTAGGTCTTAACAGCGACTCTAAAAAATGGGACTGTCCCATTCAAAACGGAACGTATGGTCAGCCTACCAAAAAATAAGTATAATAATCTTTCCAATATAGATGTAACAAGTGCCCACAAGGAAGGAAATCTCTTGAGGTGAGTAGCTGTCCATGGCTGACTTTTTTTTATTCCCCCAGGTTTTTAAAATAAATATGCAACCCCATTTTTTGCAGTGGTTTACTGTTGCATTATTGACTGTATATTTTTAATTAGTCTTCTATTTAAATGTTGTATAAGATGTTATATCGCTATTTCCAGGATTAACTGATGAAGTTTAGGATTCGTTCTCAGGCCTTTTGTATACAAAGTCAGTGAAGCTCCAGTTGTTTCTTTATTTGAAAGTAGAATATAAATGTAGTAGCAAGTACATTAATGTAGATAGCATGACTTCAGACAACTAAGTGAGTCACTTAAGTGGAAGGATCCAGTTTTGTTGTTAGAATAGAATCCCATTCTTCATTTATTGTCATTCATTTATTGTCATTCATTCATTCATTCATTCATTTATTCATTCATTCAATATATATAGCTGCCCATCTCACATTCTTGACTTTGGGTGGGTTACCATTAATATGGTAGCATCTGGGGAAAAATACAGATCTTTTGCTGCATTAAAACAAATCTTTTGGATCTTTCTGCCATATGCATGATGCAATATTATCCTACTGGGCAACTAACACTAAAATATATTTGCAAACACTTTTATGAGTACCAATTAACATAGGCTAGGTAACGTTAAGGCTGGAGTTATTGGGCTGAATTAGCAGATCGTTACTGCTGATACAGCATTCACCCCACCCACAAAGATTATAGTATAAAATACAAGATTACATTGACAAGTTTTACTGCCAGCAATAAATGATGATACAGTCACCATATTACATAATTTACTGTTTGGTGCTGCTCTCTTTTATTTTAATACCGCTGACCTGAGCAGTGTTCAGTCCATGAGCATTGTTGCTTATATAGCAAAGTGTCATCATCTACGCACAAGAAAGGATTGTTATTTTGTTTTACAGGAGCAGAAGGAACTAAAGTTGCAGAATTCTGGACAGTCTTAAGAGGAGAGGATCCAAAAAAAAATGTCAGTGAGGACTAGGGATACTGGCTTGAGGTGGGGAGGAGAATGTGAAACCAATGGAGTGAAGGAAAAGGATGGAGTGAATTATAAAACTGTGTCTCATGACTCACGGGAAGATCTGTGTGTAAAGCACATCTAATTTCATACAAGGAAGCAAATCAGAAATGCTCTTTCATTATGTGCATATCAGAATATCTTCATCTGTGAAAATACCCATTAAATTAAGACCATTAAAGGGGTTCCATTAAACCCAAGTGTCTGTTAAATCCAAATTTACATAACTGACACAACTTATGCCATTGGCCTCATGGTATCATTGACATTTTTAAATATAATTTGTGTCAATATGTAAAAGGTTGAGGCAATTGAACTAAAAATATTGATTAATCTTGAGGCTAATTATGTAAATTACACTGGTTGTCCAAATTGACTTTGAAACAATTGATTTGTCCATTATTTGGAGAGTGAGGTCCAAATGAAAATTTGGTCTATTGTATTTGAAGTCCATTAACTGGAGGCCTCACTGTACATGTAATTGATTTTGATATACTGATATATTGCAAAATCTGTCTTTGCATTTTCTGAGAAGCGTTCTTATCTTCCAAAAGAACCTTCTGTTTTTCTTCCTTACTCTCAGGGTGCTTGAGAATGATTTATTTACTTATCAAATTTGTATGCTGCCTCAATCACAAGACTCTTGATGGCTAACAAGATATTCTTTTATTCTTTTCTTTATTTATTTATAATTCAAATTTATCACCGCCCATCTCCTCCAATGGGGGACTCTTTTAAACTTCTTTTAACCTTCATAAACCTTCTATGAAGGTTCTCAGTCATCCAGGTGGAATTGTCTGTAGCTTGAATCATGTCAACTGGATTTCTATTTTCTCAGTGGAAACATTTCGCTCCTTATCCAAGCATTCTTTTGATGCTGTTTTTGAGCTTACGCTATTGCTGGGTGAGGGAGAGAATGCAAATAATTGTGATGGTTTCTGTGAAACATTTTTCCATCACTCCAAAGTCTCTCGGCCCACATCTCCCAGAAGAAGCGTATTTTCTTCGGATTTAATTGAAATGAGGGGAGCCAAGAATATCGTGCCACTGGAGAACTGACTGTATGATGAAAGATATACAAATCCACCTTCTACCTCAATTAAAAGGCTAACATCACCGCACGCCCTGAGAATTTCAAAAGCAAATTCTCTTACATCAAATTGATTGTGAACTGATAGGAAAAAATGCAGGAGACCGTTTTGCCCTGATAGTTTTAGAATTCACAAACTGACACCATGTTCAGTGCAAACAGAGCAAAGCCACCTGCGTCCTAAAACATAGTTTAGCTTTTTTCCAACTGGTGTCCTCCAGGTGGAATGGACCACAATCTCTAGTTAGCATGGAGGGCCCCCAGTTGGGGAAGGATTCCTTGGGTACCCAACCTCTAAGCCAAATGTAAGACCAAATACTGGTCTTATTATTCTAATACTGTGGCATTCGCCTTCTCATCAAGGACTGGAAGACTGGCAAAGCACCTGAAAGTTCAAACAAGAAACTTCTTCGTTTTAGCCAGTCCATTTTGGACAGGAGGCCTGCAAGTCCTGGCAAGAAGCCCATCGCCATAGCAACCCTACACCACCAGGCCTCTCTCTGCTTGCTCAAGTTTTCTGGTCTGTCCTTCATCAGCCCCAAATGGTTGGATGGGAGGAGCGTGGCTTTACCCATTTTTCCCTGCTTGATTACAGTAGCTAGAGTTTTTGTAAGCAGGAGAGGTGAACGTGCTTTTGCTCCCTCTGGCTTGAACTGCATGTGCTTGAATTGCGCACACATGCCTTCTGTAAAACCACTTGTCAGCATTTTAATCTGTATTATCCTGTGGTTTATAGTCTTAGCCCAAGGAGCTACCAGAATCTACTATATTGGAATTGTGGAAGAAAATTGGGATTATGCACCAACCGGGAAGAATCAGATCACAGGACAAAACCTCACTGAGGATAAGTAAGTCAAATTAGGATTTTCTGTTGCACGGCAAAGATTTTGTTTAAAGTTATTTCATCACTTTGGATAAATTGTGTTTGTCACCCAGATGTAGCTGTTGGCTTAGCTGCTTCCACGTTCTTGGCTTTCTATCCTTTCAAAAGTGTGTCCGGGCAATTTTTAAAGCAGCCTTAACATTTATCTTGAGATTGTCTTTTTTTTGAGGGGGGGGGGGAATTGTGAAATATAATACTGGATTTCAGTGCAGATCCATGACACACAAGTTGCAAATCTCCCTGCGAAAGGGTTGAAAGATGGGAGGAATTTCCTACATGAAATGTGTTGTAAGTCAAGATTAGATAAATGTTGATGTTATCCTAACGGTATGAACCTTGAGAGGGAGATGGGCGGGATATAAATATGATAAATATGATAAATAAATAAATATGATAAATAAATGAACCCCAACATAAATCCCCAAATTAAACTCAATGCATCTCCACTGCCCTATGGACCTAGCTAGATTAAGGGTTTGTATCATAAGCAAAAGGGCTGTAGACTAAGCCTATTTATAATGCCCACTTTAATTAGTAAATTTTCTTTCTAAATAAAACTGCTCATGACTCTGCTGTGCATAAAACGTAACGTTAGGTGCCTTGTTTTGTAGTAGTTTTGTTGCTCTCTGTGTCTGCAGTGTTGAGGACCGCTTGCTATCTATCTATCCAGAGAATATTTAAGAAAAACATATTACACATACAAGGATGTTTCTCCCCATGCAGCTGGGAAAGTTTTTGATAGGCTTAACTTTGCCATTTAATCAATGTATAATAAAGCAAACCGCTTTTAAAGATTCTTTTAATTTGACCTCAACTCCGGGTGACTGAACACAGGTGGGGTTTTCCATTATTTTCTTCTGGAATGTGTTTTGACTCCCCAGTCTAGTCTACTACAGCCTTAGGATTTTCTTGTGGCCTCCCATCCAAGTCATTAACCAGATTTGATACTATTTAGTTTTTCAAAATCAGCTAAGATGGACACTATGTTGCATTCATAATTAGAGGCTTTTTAAATTTCTTAAAAATGGTATATTCTTAGGAACCTTTTCACATTATCTGTTCACCACCCCCAGTGCCTTTGGTAGATGGGCACCTATATAAAAATGTTAAATAAATAAATAAATAAACAAACAAACAAACAAACATTCAATTCTATTATGTACAGGAAGCCACGCAAATTCCTGCTTTGATTTTTTTCTCAGCAAAATATCCTTTATGGATAGCTAATTGCCTATAACAATTGGGAGCCAGTTTGATCTAGTGGTTAAGGCAACGGGCTAGAAACCAGGAGTCTGAGAGTTCTAGTCCTGCCTTAGGCACGAAAGCCGGCTGGGTGACCTTGGGCCAGTCATTCTCTCTCAGCCCAACTCACCACACAGGGTTGCTGTTGTGGGGGAAATAGGTATGTTCGCCTCCTTGAGTTATTTATAAAAAATAGTAAAGGCGGGAAAGAAAGAAAGAAAGAAAGAAAGAAAGAAAGAAAGAAAGAAAGAAAGAAAGAAAGAAAGAAAGAAAGAAAGAAGAAAGAAAGAAAGAAAGAAAATAACACACCTACCCAGAAGAAGCATGGTGATAGTGGCAGTTTCCACCTCACGTTTGTTCAGAAGTATGAAGAAGTCCATGCTTGCATGGAGAATTCTCTTCATAAGAATGTAGGAAAAGCAGGATTTTCTATGTGGCATCTGTTATGACTTTCAGATTTCATTGTGAAACCTTGATATTTTACATGCCCCTGAATGTGGATTACCTTGCTGGAAAAAAAATCACTGTAAAGCATAACTTAGGAAGAGACTTTGATTTTAAAGGGCAAATGTGATCTATCATCTCTCTCTCTCTCTCTCTCTCTCTCTCTCTCTATATATATATATATATATATATATATATATATATATATATATATATAGAGAGAGAGAGAGAGAGAGAGAGTATATACAGTATGACAATATACATTATATACATATACAGATATATAGAGAGACATATACATCATCTATAACATACAGTGTAAGGACTGTAACAGCCACTATGTAGGACAGACAGGCAGAAGACTAGCAGAGCACATCCATGAACATCAACTAGCAGTCAGAAGACACAATGGAAACTCCTTAATCCCACAACACATGGGCAGACTCAACCACAGTTTCAACTGGGAAACTGTGAGCATCCTAGACCAAGCCAAATTCAAAAATGCTAGGGAATTCCTGGAAGCTTTGGCATTCAGGCAAATCCCATGGGGGGAGATGGGCGGTTATAGAAATTAAATAAATAAATAAATAAATAAATAAATAAATCAGCCACCAATAGACACATAGAAATAAACCATATTTACACACTATTCAAAAGAGACAACAAAAAGCTAAGAAGGAAACAAAAAAAAAAAAAACAGAACACATCCTCTCCAGCAGCCAACACCCAGATAATTAACACCAGGCAAACAATCAAGCAGAAACCAATACCCTCATTAAGGAACTGTGAGTTCTAGTCCCGCCTTAGACATGAAAGCCGGCTGGGTGACTTTGGGCCAGTCACACTCTCTCAGCCCAACTTACCTCACAAGGTTGTTGTTGTGGGGAAAGGAGTATTATGTATGTTCGCCACCTTGAGTTATTTATAAAAATAATAAAGGCGGGATAAAAATAAATAGAATAAAAATAAATTTAAAAAACATATCTCCACCAATACTGGCAGGGCAAGCTACTGAGAGCTCTGATGTTGTTCCTGGGATCTGTTGGAGCCACTTTCCCAGCTTGGGAGTCACAGCCCCAAGTGCCCCTACCACCACTGGGACCACTTTGGCTTTCACCTTCCACATCCTCTCCAGTTCCTCCTTCAGGCCCTGGTACTTCTCCAGCTTCTCATACTCCTTCTTCCTGATGTTGCTGTCACTTGGCACCGCTACATCTATCACCACGACCGTCTTCTGGTCCTTGTCTACTACCACAATGTCTGGTTGATTGGCCAGTACCTGCCTGTCCGTCTGGATCTGGAAGTCCCACAGGATCTTAGCCCTGTCATTCTCCATGACCTTCTGTGGAATCTCCCATCTGGACTTGGGAGGGTCTAGCCCAGGGCTTTCCAAACTGTGTGTTGCGACACAGTACTGTGTCACCTGGGGGCCCCAAGTGTGTCGCGCGACAACCCGGAAGTGCTGATGGCGCACTGCTGCTGTGTGCGGCAGTGGGCCATCAGCGCTTCTGGGTTGTCGCGCAACACACGACGCAACAGCGCACAAAAACCCGAAAGCGCGGTGGCAGCAACCCGGAAGTGCCGCCACCGGCGCTTCCGGGTTTTTGCACACCGGCCGTTGGTGTGTCGCCAACGGCAAAAGTTTGGAAAGCCCTGGTCTAGCCCATGCGCTGTGCAGATGTTCCTGTACAGAATGCCAGCTAGTTGGTTGTGCCGTTCAGTGTATGCTGTTCCTGCCTGCATCTTATACCCTGCCACTATGTGTTAGACTGTCTCCGAGGCCTCTCTGCACAGTCTGCACCTTGGGTGCTGTCTAGTGTGGTAGACCCCTGCTTCTATGGATCTGATGCTTAGTGCCTGTTCTTGTGCTGCTATGATCAGTGCCTCAGTGCTGTCTTTTAGTCCAGCCCTTTCCAGCCACTGGTTTGTTTTTGTTTATTCATTCAGTCGCTTCTGACTCTTCGTGACTTCATGGACCAGCCCACGCTAGAGCTTCCTGTCGGCCGTCGCCATCCCCAGCTGCCCCACGGTTGAGTCCGTCACCTCCAGAATATCATCCATCCATCTTGCCCTTGGTCGGCCCCTCTTCTTACATTCCAGGTTCCTATGGTGTGTTGATCTTTAGAACATCGGATTCGTCGTTCGCCACCAGCACCGTCGGCCACTAGCCGTCCTTTCGGCTTTGAGCTAGCTGCGTCATCACATCTAGGGCTAGTTGAACTTATCCTCTGTTCCTCCCCAGTAGCATTTTGACCATCTTCCGACCTGGGAGTCCCATCTTCCGATGGTATACCGACATATCTCTGGTTGTACTGATCCATTTAGTTTTCACAGCAAGAATATTGGGGTGGGTTGCCGTTACCTTCCCCAGGGTACCACTGCTACCACAGGGTACCACAGCCACTGGTAGGATTTCCCAATGTCAGCCACCTCAGCTATCTGTCGATGGTACATCCCATGCAGGGTCTTGTCTTGCCATGGCACTTCCTCTGCTTGATCTTCCTTTCATGTCTGCTGCTGCCTCAGGCATTCTCTCAACAGCTCATCTTTAGGTGCCATCTTACTGATGTACTCCTGGATGCTTTGGGTCTCATCCAGGACAGTGGCTTTGACACTCACCAGACCTCGCCCGCCCTCTTTCCGCCTGGTGTACAGTCTCCGGGTGTTGGACTTGGGGTGGAAACCTCCGTACATTGTGAGGAGCTTTTGGGTCTTCACATCAGCAGCCTCCATGTCCTCCTTTGGACAGCTCACTATACCAGCAAGATCCACGACATCAACATGTGTGTGTGTGTGTGTGTGTGTGTGTGTGTGTATACTGTGTATGTGTGTGTATATATATATGTATATATATATATATATATATATATATATATGTGTGTGTGTGTGTGTGTGTGTGTGTGTGTGTGTGTATATATATATATATATCTCCAGCAAAGGAGATCGTTACCTTGTCGTGGTGCTGGAGCTTGAGCACCTCAATGAAACCATGAGCTAAACCGTGAAGGGACACCCAAGACGGGAAGGTCGTGGCAGAGAGGTCAGACTAAATACGATCCCTGGGGAAGGTAATGGCAACCCACCCCAGTATTCTTGCCATGAAAACTAAATGGATCAGTACAACCAAAGATATGTCGGTATACCATCGGAAGATGGGACTCCCAGGTCGGAAGATGGTCAAAATGCTACTGGGGAGGAACAGAGGATACGTTCAACTAGCCCCAGATGTGATGACGCAGCTAGCTCAAAGCCGAAAGGACGGCTAGTAATAATTAATAATAAAGTGGCTAAAGCAGTGCTTGGATACAATCCAAAAAACGATAGAATGATCTCAATTCGAATTCAGGGTAAGCCATTTAACATCACAGTGATCCAAATATACGCCCCAACCACAGATGCTGAAGAAGCAGAAGTAGATCAGTTCTATGAGGATCTGCAGCACCTACTAGATAATACACCAAAAAGAGATGTTATTTTCATTACAGGAGACTGGAATGCTAAGGTGGGTAGTCAGACGACACCTGGAATTACAGGCAAGCATGGTCTGGGAGAACAAAATGAAGCAGGACATAGGCTGATAGAATTTTGCCAAGACAACTCACTGTGCATAACAAACACTCTCTTCCAACAACCTAAAAGACGACTTTATACATGGACTTCACCAGATGGTTGACACCGAAATCAGATTGACTACATCCTTTGCAGCCAAAGGTGGCGGACATCTATACAGTCGGTAAAAACAAGACCTGGAGCTGACTGTAGTTCAGATCACGAACTTCTTATTGCAAAATTTAGAATCAGACTAAAGAGAATAGGGAAGACCCACAGATCAGTTAGATATGAGCTCACTAATATTCCTAAGGAATATGCAGTGGAGGTGAAGAATAGATTTAAGGGACTAGATTTAGTAGATAGGGTCCCAGAAGAACTATGGACAGAAGTTCGCAACATTGTTCAGGAGGAGGCAACAAAAAACGTCCCAAAGAAAAAGAAAACCAAGAAGGCAAGATGGCTGTCTGCTGAGACACTGGAAGTAGCCGAAGAAAGAAGGAAAGCAAAAGGCAACAGTGATAGGGGGAGATATGCCCAATTAAATGCAAAATTCCAGAGGTTAGCCAGAAGAGATAAGGAATTATTTTTAAACAAGCAATGTGCGGAAGTGGAAGAAGACAATAGAATAGGAAGGACAAGAGACCTCTTCCAGAAAATTAGAAACATCGGAGGCAAATTCCAGGCAAAAATGGGTATGATCAAAAACAAAGATGGTAAGGACCTAACAGAAGCAGAAGATATCAAGAAAAGGTGGCAAGAATATACGGAAGATCTGTATAGGAAGGATAATAATATTGGAGATAGCTTTGACGGTGTGGTCAGTGAGTTAGAGCCAGACATCCTGAAGAGTGAGGTTGAATGGGCCTTAAGAAGCATTGCTAATAACAAGGCAGCAGGAGACGACGGTATCCCAGCTGAACTGTTTAAAATCTTGCAAGATGATGCTGTCAAGGTGATGCATGCCATATGCCAGCAAATTTGGAAAACACAAGAATGGCCATCAGATTGGAAAAAATCAACTTATATCCCCATACCAAAAAAGGGAAGCACTAAAGAATGTTCAAACTATCGAACAGTGGCACTTATTTCACATGCCAGTAAGGTAATGCTCAAGATCTTGCAAGGTAGACTCCAGCAATTCATGGAGCGAGAATTGCCAGATGTACAAGCTGGGTTTAGAAAAGGCAGAGGAACTAGAGACCAAATTGCCAATATCCGCTGGATAATGGAGAAAGCCAGGGAATTTCAGAAAAACATCTATTTCTGTTTTATTGACTATTCTAAAGCCTTTGACTGTGTGGATCATAACAAATTGTGGCAAGTTCTTGGTGGTATGGGGATACCAAGTCATCTTGTCTGCCTCCTGAGGAATCTGTATAACGACCAAGTAGCAACGGTAAGAACAGAGCACGGAACAACGGACTGGTTTAAAATTGGGAAAGGAGTACGGCAGGGTTGTATACTCTCACCCTACCTATTCAACCTGTACGCAGAACACATCATGCGACATGCTGGGCTTGATGAATCCAAGGCTGGAGTTAAAATCGCTGGAAGAAACATTAACAATCTCAGATATGCAGATGATACCACTTTGATGGCTGAAAGCGAGGAGGAGTTGAGGAGCCTTATGACGAAGGTGAAAGAAGAAAGTGCAAAAGCTGGGTTGCAGCTAAACCTCAAAAAAACCAAGATTATGGCAACGAGCTTGATTGATGACTGGCAAATAGAGGGAGAAAAAGTGGAGGCAGTGACAGACTTTGTATTTCTAGGCGCAAAGATTACTGCAGACGCTGACTGCAGCCAGGAAATCAGAAGACGTCTACTTCTTGGGAGGAGAGCAATGGCAAATCTTGATAAAATAGTTAAGAGCAGAGACATCACACTGACAACAAAGGTCCGCATAGTTAAAGCAATGGTATTCCCTGTAGTAACCTATGGCTGCGAGAGCTGGACCATAAGGAAGGCTGAGCGAAGGAAGATAGATGCTTTTGAACTGTGGTGTTGGAGGAAAATTCTGAGAGTGCCTTGGACTGCAAGAAGATCAAACCAGTCCATCCTCCAGGAAATCAAGCCAGACTGCTCACTTGAGGGAATGATATTAAAGGCAAAACTGAAGTACTTTGGCCACATAATGAGAAGACAGGATACCCTGGAGAAGAAGCTGATGCTAGGGAAAGTGGAAGGCAAAAGGAAGAGGGGCCGACCAAGGGCAAGATGGATGGATGGTATTCTGGAGGTGACGGACTCAACCATTGGGGAGCTGGGGATGGTGACGGCCGACAGAAAGCTCTGGCGTGGACTGGTCCATGAAGTCACGAAGAGTCGGAAACGACTGAACGAATAAACAACAACAAATATATATATATATATATATATATATATATATATATATGTATGTGTGTGTGTGTGTGTGTGTGTGTGTGTATATATATATATATATATATATATATATATATATATATATTTTCACTCACTCACTCACTCACTCACTCACTCACTCACTCACTCTAATTCAGTAAATTTGAATTGTTTTCTAACGGAATATACATGTACATTGGAATTTTCCCAGCTTTTCAAATGTCTTGTGTTTGCTTCTGTTCTCTTTCCTTTTCACTGGTTGAAAGGGTATGCTATCTAGGCAGAACAAATTCTTAGGACTCCAAAGTTCTGGTGTGTAAAATCAATCCTGTATGCGTTCACTGATCAAATAGAGACAAGACAATTTTACTTCTTTGGATATTTGAGTAATTCAAGCTAATGGCTTGCCAAGTTTATTTTCTTCCACCATTAAATTTACAATGGTGTTTTGTTTCTCCCAGCAGCTAACTTCAACAACCCATGGTAAGACTTAACAAAGACTGTAAAATGGTGCAACTGAAAGCCATGTTGTTTTAAGCTAACCACATCTAGCTGCTTTTCACTGATGTATATTGTTCATGGAATCATGTACTTTTATTTATTTGTGGCTTGTTTTAATAATAATTCTGTTTTGTCTTTTATTATTATTAGCTTTCTTCAGTACCTTTAGTTTAGCATAGACAAATTTACATTCAGTGGACAAATAAGTTTGTTTGTTTGTTTATTTATTTAGGAAATGTATATGATCACCCATCTTAAATACATAACTCTGGATGGCAGACCATTTGCAAAAAAAATGGTATAAAACAATCCCATAACCAGACAGAATGAAAATAATTCAAACAGAGAAAAAAGAATCCAAACTTGCAAAACAGACACACGTATATTGGGCTCCCTTAAATCCTGGCCTGAGGAAAAAGCCAAGTCTTAACAGACTTCTAGAAGGTCAAGAGGGTTAAGCCCTTCCAAATCTCAAGTTGGGTGCTTGCCAATATCAAATTTATAATCTTATATGTAAGTAGATGAGAAACTACCTTGTACCAGAAGAAAAATGGGATTGGGAGTCCATATTTATTTATTTAATTTTTATCCCACCTTTATTATTTTGATAAATAACTCAAGGCGGCGAACATACCTAATACTCCTTCCTCCTCCTATTTTCCCCACAACAACAACCCTGTGAGGTGAGTTGGGCTGAGAGAGAGTGACTGGCCCAAGGTCACCCAGCCAGCTTTCATGCCTAAGGCGGGACTAGAACTCTTGGTCTCCTGGTTTGCCATTGGCTCCTTCCTAGGGCTGAGAGACAAGGAACTGGCCCAAGGTCACCCAGCTGGCTTTCATGCCTAAGGCGGGACTAGAACTCACAGACTCCTGGTTTCTAGCCCAGCACCTTAACCACTAGACCAAACTGGCTCTAAAAATATTCAAGATCCAACTAATTTGTTTCTTAAATTTATGGCTACAAGGTTCTACATATCTTCTGTCTCCCATTGGGTGTTATCAAGTGCAGCTCCAAATCTGTTCTGGAAACATACTGAGCCCCTGGTCATTCAAATGAAAGCATTGTTGGGTACTTTCCGTCATGGGGTACTTTCTCCCCAGTTCTCTATTTGTGTCACACTCATCCACATCCCACATTTCTCCCATATTTATATTAAGTGGCATATTGCTTCTCTCTTTGCTGGTTATTTGTTAGGGCAGAGCTTTCCAAACTGTGTGTCGCGACACAAAAGTGTGTCGCCACACACAGCGTGGTGTGTCGCCACACCACCCGGAAGTGGCGGCGCGCGCGTGCACGGCGGCAGCAGCAGCGGGGCGGGATCAGTGCTTCTGCGTTTTAGCGGAGGCTGCCGCCGCCACCATGCACGCGCACGCCGCCGCACACTCCCCCGTGCCGCCGTGCACACACGCGCCGCCGCACGCCCCCGCGCCACCGCCATGCGCGCGCCGCCACACCCCCACCGCACTGCCGCCGTGCGCGCGCGCATTGATTTCTGTAACACCTGAATTCAAGATTCTTAGATTTCAGGTCTGTAACACTTGAATTTCAGATTCCTAGATTTTTTTTATGAAGCTGAAATTGGTATACACATTTGGTGATTTTTTTAAAAATTCCCCATATTCTGGAGAGTGGAAGTGATACAGTATTTGAACTTTAATCTTCCATAATGATTGAAACATGGGTTGAAAATTGGTTTTCCTGCTTTTCATTGTAGAGAAGGAAATAAGACCATGAAAAGAGGACCTGACAGAATTGGAAAAGTTTACAAGAAGGCAATTTTCAGACAGTTCACAGATGAGTGCTACTCTCAGGAGATTGCAAAACCATCTTGGCTGGGTTTTCTTGGTCCAGTGCTGATAGCTGAAGAAAGGGACACCTTTATTATTCATTTAAAAAACTTTGCTTCCCGGCCATATTCTGTACATCCGCACGGGGTCTTTTACAAGAAAGACTCTGAAGGTAAAACAAATGACTTCTTTTCAGTCTTACTGTTTCAGATGTTATTTTCCAATATTACTGTTAGAGTGACTGTGGTGGTTGGAATAGTGTGCTGGAACTACTGTAGGCTGAAGTGGCCTGGGTTCAAGGCTGCCGCTCACATCATTTAGTCTGCTGAGATACTGTATATAAAAATATCCCTGCTGTGTTGGACCATATTCTTGACCAGTCCAACATTCTGATTCTCACAGTGACTACCCAGGTACTTCCAAGGAGTTCATTAAAAGAACATAAAAACAAATCAGTCCTTCATAGCTGCTGACATTTGGTTTTCAGAGCTACTGTAGACTGTTTCAGAACATTAAGCTTCCAGGTGGCCCATGACTACAGTCTTTGATAAAACTAGAAGATCATGTGGAAAAATCTAACATCTTGCTTCTCTCAGCAAGCAGGGCATGAAAGCAATGCCCCTGTCCTGCTTTTGCTGCCCCAAATATTGCTTCTGAGCTTGCGGGTTCCATATAGCCATCACAGTCAATTGCCATAGATGGGCTATCAATCCTTGCCTTGGAACCACTACTTTGGATAGTTTACAAAACATCTGTAGGGTAAGGACCATCTGTACTTCTGGGGATAGGTTATTCTAAAGAATGGGGACAACTGAGAAGTCCTGTCACCTGGTCTACATCTCATGTACTGCCCAAGGAGGGGAACCCACAACAGGCTCTCCTTTTATGACAGGACCATATGGGCAGATTTGATTCTGGCAAGGTGTTTGAAGGCAATGGACCAGCACTTTGAAATGGGCTGGAAGCCTACTGGCAATCAATGCAGTTAACTTCTAAACTGTTGTTATTCTACCCTGATTGGGTTGTCCCATCAGAGGTCTAGCTGCTGCCTTTTGTATCAGCTGTAGCTTCAAAATCATCTCAAATCCAACCCTACATAGAATACAATTCAGTAATCCAACTGAATGGTGATCAAGGCATAAGCCAGGACATCTTGGTCCACATAGGGTCATTATCTGGTGCATTAGCCAATACTGAGCAAATGCTCCCCTGGCCATAGCTTCTACTTGCTTTTCAGAAGGAGCCAAAAGTCCAGGAGAACCCTAAAGCCATGAACCAACACTTGAGAAGCATGACCCCATTCAGAGTTACAGCTTTGAAAGAGGATTTCTCTGGAGAACAGTGGATGGTAGCAGCATTAATCAAATAGGCTGTCCCCAGAAATTGTGGGAGGGTACAGTAGCGATTAGGGGCGTGGTGGCTCAGCGGGTAAGACGCCAGGCTTGTCGATCGGAAGATCGCAAGTTCAGAGGTTCGAATCCCTAGCCCCGCGTGACGGAGTGAGCTCCCGCACTAGCCCCAGCTCTTGCCAACCTAGCAATTCGAAAGCATGCAAATGCAAGTAGATTAATAGGTACCACTTCGGTGGGATGGTAACAGCGTTCCGCGCGTGTCATGCGGCCACATGACCATGGAAGCGTCTTCGGACAACGCTGGCTCTTCGGCTAACAAACGGAGATGAGCACCGGCCCCTAGAGTCGGACACGACTGCACAAATGTGCGGGGGGTACCTTTACCTTTTTACAGTAGCGATTGCAAGGGAAGGATTTAGAGAGCTCCCTTGTGGGAATTAGAGCATCCAACCCAATGTATCACAGGTGTACTGTATGTGTGATAGTCTGTCCACCATTAACAATGTTCTATGACAGAGGTGGGCGAAGCAGTGACCTTGCAGCTGCTAAAAGGGATGTAAGGAACCAGAAGGATCTCTTTTTGTCAGGGTATTCATCTCTGCAATCTTAACACCTTTTATCTCTGGAACCTGCAATGTTCTCCCAAGTCAACTGACCCACAAGAAAGATGAATTGAGCTTAACTCCTGTGACTGCTGTTTTCTTGGCAGAATTACAGAAATGATTGGCCATTGCCTTACAGGTAGTCCTCGCTTAATGTCCACACGTTCAGTGACCATTTGAAGTTACGACGGTGCTGAACGAGGGGTACTTACAACTGGTCCTTGAAGTTGCGGCTGTGTCAGTGTCCCTACAGTCACGTGATCACGATTTGGGCATTTGGCAACCAGCCCACAATTATGACGTTGCAGTGTCCCGCGGTCACATGATCGCCATTTGAGACCTTTACTGCCGGCTTCTGACAAGCAAAGTCAATGTGGAAGCCAGCAGGAGGTTGCAAAAGGTGATCATATGACATGGGACCCTTAGACCACATGGGATTTGCCTAATGATAGCAACTGGGACTGCTGAAACTACTGTCATAAGTTGGCACAGTCATGTGACATCACGCCTTACAACCACGTCACTTAGCAACGGAGTTCCCAGTCCCAATTACCGTCAATAAGCAAGAACTACTTGTATTTCTAGATTTTTTTTCCCCACTTCCCACCACTCTCCTTTTTAAATGGCATAAGAATCCAGGTGTACCTCTGAACTTTGGAAACAGAAGAAATGCTATTAAGGCGTTAAGGGAAAATATTGTGGATTCAGACTGTCTTCTTTCCATCTCTGCTTCAGGGGCACTTTATCGTGATGGGACAAGCGGAAAGAGCAAAGAAGATGACTTTGTTCTCCCTGGGACCAATTACACATACACGTGGCCAGTGACTGATGATTTTGCACCTACTTCAGCTGATCCACCATGTCTGACCTGGATTTACCATTCACATGTTGACACCCCAAAAGATATCAGCAGTGGGTTAATCGGACCATTGCTGGTTTGTAAGAAAGGTACAGAGTTTAGAATACTGTCTTTGGTGATGCAGAGTTGGTTACTGAGATCCTGAATGACTTAGTATCAGAATACTTGACACTGTTATAACTGCCATACCAACGTATCCATCCTTGTGCTCCTTGATATCTTGGCAGCTTTTGATACTGTCAACCACAGTGTCCTTGTGAGCTGGCTTGAGCTGTGGGTTGGGGATCGGGGCCACTGTTTTATGGTGGTTTATTTATTATTATTTGGATTTATCACCGCCCATCTCTACCATGGTAGACTCTGGGCGGTTTACAATCATATTATAAACAGTTAAAAACCTATACATATAAAATCTACTATAAAATAAATAAAAAAATCCAAGAGATGGTGTGTTCTTAAAAGGAGGATATTACTAAGCTAGCCACCCCCAGGAGGAACTATTATTTCCTTCGTTCCAAGCAAGGCGGCAGAACCAGGTCTTTAAAGACTTCCTGAAGGCCAGGAGCGAGGGTGCCCGCCTCACCTCCGGGGGCAAGATATTCCATAGGGCGGGCGCTATCGCAGAGAAGGCACGCCTCCTGGACCCCGCTAGATGGAATTCTTTTGTTGATGGGGTCCGAAGCATGCCCTCCCTGCATGACCGGGTGGTTCTCTTCCTTTCTCCAGGGCTGGTTCCAGTTGGTGTTGGTAGGCAGGGAGAGATCGTTCCTCAGGGCCCTCCTTTGTGGGGTGCCACAGGGCTTCTATTCTATTCTATTCTATTCTATTCTATTCTATTCTATTCTATTCCATTCCATTCCATTCCATTCCATTCCATTCCATTCCATCCCCCCACCCCTTTTCAACATCTACACGAAACCGCTGGGTGATGTCAGGCCCAGCCCAAGAACGACAAAGGATCAATCCAGCCAAACTTCAGTTCTTTATTTGCTCACACCATGTAGACAGAATCTTGCCAGACTCAAGCTACTCTACCTAACCTAAGGGGAAATAACCTGGGAAGGCTCTAGGGCAGGGCTAGTCTGAACCTCTTAGTCTTCCAGCTCCAGACTGTGTTTTCTCTTATCTTGCTCCCCTTCTTTGAAAGTGCCCCAGCAGTGGGTCCACTTAACCCACTGCTGATAACCAGCAGTATTACTGAAGTCCATCACAGGTGAGTTCATCTGCCAGTTTGGGGTTTGGTATCATCAGTACATTGATAATACCTAATTATATCTTTTGACCCTGGGCTGGCCAAGTGAGGCTGTCAAGGTTCTGCCAAGTGCCTGGAGACTGTGCAGGTTTGGATGGGCAGGAACCATCTCCGACTCAGTCCTACCAAGACCGAGTGCTGTGGGTGTTTGGACTGCCCAGATCTGGGGATATTCCATCTTTGACCTTGGCACTTCTCCATTCAAGGATGGTGTGCAATTTGGAGTTCTTCCTGGACTCACTGCAATGTGCTCTACATGGTGCTGTCTTTGAAGACCACTTGGAAGCTTCAAATGGTCCAGAATGCAGCAGCCTCAGTATGCCCATGTAAAGTCTCTGCTTCATGAGCTGCAGTGGTTGCCAGTTTGCATTCAGGTGCTATTCAAGGTACTGGTTGCTACAGATAAAGCCCTACATGGCATAGAGCCTGGGTAGTTGAGGGACTGCCTGTCTCCCATAGGATCTCCCCAACCAATCCGATCTGGCAGGGTTGGTGTGCTCCAGGTTCCTTCAATTAAACAATGCCATCCATCGAGACCTTCTCTGCACCTCCTCTGTACCAGCACCTGCCCTCTGGAATGAGGTTTCCTCCAAGATTCAAACAACTCCCATCCTACTGGTGTTTCAAAAGGCACTGAAGACCTGGTTCTTTGCCCAGGCCTTTGGTGAACGTGATCGAAGCCTCCTTTAATTCTTTTGTTTTGTTTCCATCTGGGTTAGTTATCTTTGCCATCTTTGCTCTTTATTGTTTTATGTTGTCTTCTTGTTTAATTTTTTAAAAAACATTTTGTACACTGCCCAGAGTCGCTGGGAGTCAGGCAGCATATAAATTTAATAAATAAATAAATTGATTCATTAGCAATGAGTGGGCAAGGAGATGTGAAGAGACCAACTTCAGCACCTTTCCCCTCTGCTGAGTTGCAGTGCTTTTCACCTATGCTCAAGATGGCCAGAAACTATTTGTTGTTGTTGTTCAGTCGTTTAGTCGTGTCCGACTCTTCGTGACCCCATGGACCACAGCACGCCAGGCCTTCCTGTCCTCCACTGCCTCCCAGAGTTTACTCAAATTCATGTTCATTACATCGGTGATGGTATCTAACCATCTCATCCTCTGCCGTCCCCTTCTCCTCTTGCCTTCAGTCTTTCCCAGCATCAGGGTCTTTTCCAGTGAGTCCTCTCTTCGCATTAGGTGGCCAAAGTATTTGAGCTTCAGCTTCAGCATCTGTCCTTCCAATGAGCAGTCAGGGTTGATTTCCTTTAGGATTGACTGATTTGACCTCCTTGCAGTCCAAGGGACTCTTAAGAGTCTTCTCCAGCACCACAGCTCAAAAGCATCAATTCTTCGGCGCTCAGCCTTCCTTATGGTCCAACTCTCACAGCCATATGTTACTACTGGGAAAACCATAGCTTTAATTATACGGACCTTTGCTGTCTAGGTTTGCCATAGCTTTCCTCCCAAGGAGCAAGCATCTTTTAATTTCATGGCTGCAGTCACTGTCTGCGGTGATCTTGGAGCCCAAGAGAATAAAATCTGTCACTGCTTCCATTTCTTCCCCTTCTATTTGCCAGGAAGTGATGGGACCAGATGCCATGATCTGAGTTTTTTTAATGTTGAGTTTCAAGCCAGCTTTTGCACTCTCCTCTTTCACCCTCATCAAGAGGCTCTTTAGTTCCTCTTCACTTTCTGCCATTAGGGTGGTATTGTCTGCATATACCAGCATAAAATGTGTTGTCCTCGGTGCTGATCCTGATCGAACCTCGAGTCTTGTCCCTGTGTACCCACCATTGCTCACCACCTGACCATACTCCAACAAAATATAACCTGAAAAAGTCTAGCAGATTTTTTTTGACTCTGCCATTGGATAGTGTTGGAATAAGGGGAGGAGTATTATTTTAATACTCATACAGCTAAAGACAACTCAAGGCTGTCTCACTCACAGGCTGGGGACAAGATGCAGGCATCACGGGGACACAGTGGAAAAAGGAAGTTGCCAAGGCATGTTTGTCTCATGGTTAGGAATAAATATGGAAAGGTCATCCTTCAAAGGTCAACACTAAGCATGGAACTTCCTATAAAGGTAGTGTCTCCTTTCGTCCTCCCTGATGTCTTCCACCTGTCACTTTGAAGCTGTTTTTATTCCTCACCTTCCAATACTAACCATTTTTTAAAATTTAATACTGAGATGTTTCTGCTGTTTATATAAAATGTAGGGGTTTTTTTTAATCCATTCAATCGTGTCCGATTCTCAGAGACTGCCTGGACAAGTCCCTGCAGTTTTCTTGGCAAGATTTTTCAGAGGTGTTTTGCCATTGCCTCCTTCCTAGGACTGAGAGAGAGTGACTGGCCCAAGGTCACCCAGCTGGCTTTGTGCCTAAGACGGGACTAGAACTCATGGTCTCTTGGTTTCTAGCCTGATGCCTTAACCGCTACACCCCACTGGCTTTCAAGGTGTTACAGAGCTTTTTTAAAGAAAAGTTTTAAAAAGGGAGTTATGATAATATTGTTTTTATATATGATAACTGCTGAGAGATTATTATATGCACAAAAATGGAAACACTCTGAAATACCCGCAACAGAGGAATGGCTGGTGAAGATGAAAGAATTAGCAGAGATGGCAAAATTGACTTGTCTGATTAGAGATAGGACAATAACCACATTTATTAGTGACTGGAAACCCCTAATGGACTTTTTGCTGAAAAAATAGAAAAATGAACTTGTGACTTATGGGTTTGATGATTAGAAATGGTAGACTATGGAAAGAAGGAAATTATGTTGTAACTGTAGAGAGAGAGGGTAAAATATAAATGTACTTGTAACTGCTGTTAAGAAGATCGGAAGCCGCTTCTTTATAACTTTTTCTTTTCATTTCCTTCTCCAAGTAAATTTCCTTAAGAGAATTTCCTCAATTTCTTTTTAAAGGTTTATTAGACAATACTTCAGCTTCAGTAGCAAACAACTCTAAAGGCTTTGCCCTGATGTTCAGCTCTATAGATGAAAATCTCAGCTGGTACCTGGATGAGAATATAAACACTTTTTGCTTAGATCCTAGTACAGTCGATAAAGAGGATGAAGATTTTCAGTTCAGCAATAAGATGCTTTGTAAGTTGTTGCCATAACTGTTGCCATTGTAAGTTGTTGTTTTTACAGCCATAACTAGCTTGGAGTGTGACTTCTGGCTGCCGTAGCTTTTCTTAAGAAACTTGAAATGGTAAGTTACGTTTCAATAATATTATTAGGGCCTTCCACTTAGATTGCTTACAGGTTGAAACAGAGTTTGCAAGTACCTTTCATTTCAAGCTCTGCTTCTCACTTGATATTAGACCTTGAGTCAAATGGTGACATTTCAGCCTCTGGAAAAGAGGGATTAGGTAAACTAAGGGAGGGTGGATTTCAAGCCTGTAAAATTCATTTTATAGTTTATTAAGACCTCCATGTTCATCAACTGCAGCTTAGTGTGATGTCATGCAAACATGCATGTGTGCATAAAGGACCAAGAAGTGAACCAGAGGTCAAGAGCAAAGGGAGTGAAAGATGACAGGACCGTATCAGAACTAAGGAGAACTTTGATGTCAGATAAGGTTCAGTTAATTCAGTAACCAGTATATGTGGGCAAAGTCAGTTTATGGCCTTAGAATTTTGTTTTGATTAACATAACTAAACAGTGGGAATAGTATTTTAGTCTAGAAGGCATACTACTTTGAAATTCCCTGTTACTCTTCCCAAGAATGAGGTGGCGCAGAAGGGTGGAATAAAAGAGGTGAAATGGACCTCAGACATTGTCTACTACAATCCAATCTCCCACTTACTGAACAAATAATGCAAGAAGCACCTATAGAATTCCAGATAGATGGCCATCCAACCTCTGATCAGTTAATTCCAGAGAAGGAGAAACCACGAGTGGCAATCAGTTTCACACTGGAAATTGGCATTCCCTTTAGATGTTTAATCTAACATTGCAAAATGCTGTTTTTTTAACACAAATTGCTATGTGCATCTTCTCAGGATTTGTTTTGGAAAGCAAATGCTTTGTTGCATTCCCATTTCTCCTACCCACTGATTGTTTTCTTTGTATTATATATTTATAGCAATTAATGGATATATGTTTGGAAACATCCCTGGCCTGGAAATGTGTGCTGGTGATTTGGTGCCTTGGTTCTTGATTGGAATGGGGAGCGAATTGGAGGTTCATTCTGTGCACTTCTTTGATCACACCCTAATTAACAGAGGATATAGGACAGATGTCGTTGGTCTCTTTCCTGCTACCTTCATCACAGCAGAAATGATTGCAGAGAATGTTGGGAAATGGCTTTTAAACTGTCAAGTCAATAGTCACATGCCAGGTATACAATGCAACAAACAGCAGCATGCATGCCATGTTATAAGGCAGTGTGGAAACTTTTCTCGGTTTCAGATCTGGGCCAGAATTTGGATCAAAGCAGATCCTAAATCCATGGCAGACCTGAATCTAACCAGGCTCTAACCCTTACCTCTATTGCTAAACAGCCCTGAGTCCTGTATAAGTCTGCTTGAGCTTATTCCAAAAAGAGTGTTTGGGGCCACTTGGAGATTTGTGCTCAGAAGATGCTGGAGGAAAGAGGAAGAAGAAATCATTGTCATGGTTCCACTTGGAGAGTCTCAAATTCGACCAGTAATTTTCTTCTTAATGTATCTATGAAGGTTCTCAGTCATCCAGGTGGAATTGTCTGTAGCTTGAATCATGTCAACTGGATTTCTATTTTCTCAGTGGAAACGTTTCGCTCCTTATCCAAGGAGCTTCTTCAGTCTGAGCAAAGTTAGTAAGGGAATCCTAAATATGTTTCTAGGTAGCTTTGCTCAGACTGAAGAAGCTCCTTGGATAAGGAGCGAAACGTTTCCACTGAGAAAATAGAAATCCAGTTGACATGATTCAAGCTACAGTCTTCTTAATGTAGTTTCTTAGACAAGAATAATGACAGACGAATTGGTGGGGAAGCCTTTTGGGTGGATGGGGAAGAACCAATTTTGTTACTGCAGGCCATATGGCAGCTCAGGACAAGGTAGTGATTTTTGCTCCTTATTCTCAGCATTTCAAGGGCTGCACATTTGGAAAAAAGATCACAGTTCATTTACAAACTGGTTTTGAGAGACCCAGGAGCGGAACTGATAACAGTGCGCATGTGCCTTGAATGGACTGTGATAAACATCTTGGACAAAGACAGCTTTTGTGGGATTAGACCAAAAGAGATTAAATGCTTCTCATGTTTCCTTTTTGCACTGCAGCTGGTATGGCAGGATTATATAGCATCAAGTCCTGTGGTCAAAACATTATTGTCCCTTCCTGGAGTGGTCAGAAAAGAAAATATTTTATTGCTGCTGAAAGAATTCTGTGGGATTACGGGCCTGGTGGTATTAATGCATTCACTGGACAACCTTTAAATGCCACTGACAGGTCAGCATCATTTATTAATTTATTCAATCCCCCCCTACTTTTCCCTCCTCTTCAGTTAATATGTTTTCCCCCTCTCATTGGCACAGGTTACAAGTCACTTCATAAGAGCCTGGAACTTTCACATTAACTTACTTATCCCACATAACTGTGTTGACAGAACACAGAGCTAGCTAGCTGCATTTTCATAATGTGCAATATTTGATTAGTTTTAACTTCAGATGATGTTAATGGTTTACTGCAAACCTAGGACATAACCTATTTGGTTAGGTGATGGGTTACTAATCAAGTATACCAGGTTATGCATGTTTGTGGGAACATAATGCATGGATCTTAACTTACAAAATGGGTGAAGTTCCAGATTCAGATCACAAACTGATTTGAATGGAAATTCATTAAGTGAATTTCAAAACTGTTTTGAAGTATATCATCTAATCTAAATGAGTCTCCTATGCAGGTATATGACTCAGGTTGCTCCACTACATATCCCAGCATTACAAATCCATGGGGAGCTTTGTAATTGGCATTCATGCTTTGTGTTTTCACAGTGACTCAGCGCCTTACTTTACGCAAGGAGATGATCGAATAGGAGGGCAGTATTGGAAGGTCCACTACGTGGCCTACACTGATGGTAGCTTTAGCAGAAGAAAGTCGCAACCTGAAGCTGAGGCCCACCTTGGCATACTTGGTATGAGTTGGTGAATAATTTGGAGGTTTTTCATGGCACTGGTTTTAGTCATACCTTCAGTCATGATGGCACATATCCTAAGAGCAGTTCTTGACCTAGGCAAGCCAGGATGAAACCCTAGCCAACAGTACTGAAACAATAGGATTGAGCCACATCATACTGCAAATGTGGGCTTCCTAATAGCATTGTATCCATGAGATGTAGTTTTCTCTGTGCAAGGAACTTTAAACCATAGAAGCCCCCATCTGTTTTGTGAATGAAAACTAAACCTGGATCATGTGAGCAAGTACAACATCAGAATTTTTTGTGGAGCATGGAATTAGATGACATGGAATCAGTGCCCTTCATGTCAGTGGTTGGGAAGAAGATGTGCCAAAGGGAAATAAATCTAGAATCCCATATATTCTCTCCCCTTCCTATATGTTTTCTATTTGTAATGACATGAGTGGTGGAAAGGACAAAAAACAGCAATTTGCTGTTGCCTAGCCAAATGTGTTCCATGCAGTGTCAAAATCAGCCATGGAGATGTTGTGCTTCAGCAGAGAGAGGGATAGCAATAATGGTGAGAGTGCAATTTGTTTACATGGAGAAAGGGAGTTTGTAGAGTGATTTCTTGGAAGAGATGGCAGTGAGAGTCCAAGGAAGAATGGGTGGAGGCATTTTGGAGCCTCGTGTAAGGGCCTTCTGATGAAGTAGGGAGATTTTCTGGTGCAGAACTAGGAAGATGCTTTCAACCAATCCTTTTTTAACAATTAATTTATCTGCCTCTAATTTCAAGGCCCAGTTATCAAAGCTGAAGTTGGTGATACCATTTTGGTTACTTTTCTCAATAGAGGAGACAAGAACCATAGCATGATGCCCCATGGTGTAGCTTTCAATAAGTCATCAGAAGGAATCCCTTATGCTGACGGTAAGTGAATCTATGTTACTTCTCTCTGTGTATTTTGTTTTCTACCCGTTCGCTAAGGAGTTTACAGAATACATGAAACAGGCATCGAAGAATTACTTGAAATGATTTTTTTTACTGTTTTGAATGGCAAACTCCCACCCTGCATCACAAATAGTTTCTGAAATATTTCTTTGCTATGTGGTATGGATGAGATGGTGCAGGATGAGGTATTCCGGCTCCTCATTGGACACGTGGGACTAATTTTGCAGAGTTTTGGATTCAGGTCCTTTTAACCTCACAACAACCTTCTTGGAGAACTTAGATTCCTGCCACATACCACCAAATCTGCAGAAGCAGTTTGAAGGTGTTCTGTCATCTTCCGCTCTGTTGCCTCAGAAATAAATGCTGAGGACAAGGAGCAAAAACCTATTCTCCGCCTCAAGGTGTTGCAGGTTGGCCCCATTGAAGCGACACTTAAGGGAAGCCAAATTACTTGCACAGCCACCAATCCACACCCTTCACCTTGTTTTTGATATATCTGGAGCAGAGCAGCACAAGGCTGCATCACCTCACACATTTAACTTAGTTCCTGAGTTCATCTATTAGCAAAACACGTTGAATGATAAATTTACCAGATGGCTTGGGTATACAAATGAGCCAAAGGGCTCACCTAAACGGCTGCTTGGATGTGCTTTGTTCCAGCATTATCTGCTCTGTCCTGGCAGCCAAGCTCCAACCAATCTCAGTAATGTGATTGAGGCATATTACAGAAAGCAATTAGTGGATTTCCTGTTGACAGGAAAACATCCACCAGTCATTCTCCTTAAAGAGGCTGGAGCTGAAGGCTGGACACAGGGGTCAGAGCCTGATCTGAGGGGTGAGAGGGGGCTTTATGCCTCTGCTGCTTTACTGGGAGGTCCCCATTCACCCCGCAGATTAGACACTGCAGCTCCTTACACCCCACCAATGATCTGCCAGTTAACTCTCTCTTCATAATGTTTAATGTATTGTCAAAGCCCGGAAGACCCACAACAGCCATTCATAATGTTTCTTGTTCTGATTCTCTCATGTTTCCTCCAACTCACTTCATCCTTCTCTTGAATTCTCTCTCGTGCCCTCTCTTTCACACACTCAATCTGTCCCTCTCGTGCTCTCTCTTGCACTGTCTCACACTCACTTGTTCTTCATTGTTCTCTCTTGCTCTCAGTCTCTCTGGTTCTGCCTAAAACAACAGATGGGAAGCTATTGACAGGCTCTGTTGGGTGGACCCCCACTTTTTCTGCCAGTGCCCCCAAACCTGGCCTTCGAGCTCATCTTCTCCATCATTCCTGCTGCTAGAATGGCAATCCAAAGCTGCAGCATCTACCACTTTGCAAAAGGAAACAAACATGGGAGGGTTTGCATTATTCTAAGTCCATGAGTGTAGCCTAGAAATAGCAATTCATTTCACAAAGGAGAAGAGAAGGTGTCACTTTGGTCAAGGAGCTCTTTCAGAAAGTGCAGAGTTGCCTGGACTGAGCGTGGATGTGCACGCTGCAGCTGAAGCCAGTGAATAGGAGCTGGGCAGTTCTCAGCTCTTGAGTGTCTCTTTACCAGAGTCATCACCAGACCAGAAATCAAGCATACAGCAAAGTTTGTGTCTGAAGAAGAGGGCAAACACCATTTTAGCATCAGATCACAGAAAGTTAGGCAGCCTCAGTTATGGGCTAGAGATGAGTCAAAGGCTGCATCATAAGGCCATGCCCTTCAAGAGCCGTTAGCAAGGCATCTTCAAGGGGGGACATGTGGATGAACCCTAAACCATACTCAAAAATTTCTTAGTCATTATTAAAATGAAGTTTAGCAAGTTGTGCAAATACAGTCGGCTAGGTGCTTAACTGATCTGGATGAGTCTCTGGTGTGAACACAATCCATGAATTATCCTTAGGCTGAAAAAGAGCAAGTGAGTTTTAAATCTCCAAAGTGAGTTTTAAATCTCCCCAGTGCCCTAACTTCTACTCCACATTGATAGAAACAGCATTATTAAATGAGAGCCAGTTTGGCCTAGTGGTTAAGGCTCCAGTCTAGAAACCAGGAGACTGTGAGTTCTAGTCCCGCCTTAGGCATGAAAGCTGGCTGGGTGACCCTGAGCCAATCACATACTCTCAGCCCTAGGAAGGAGCCAGTGGCAAACCAGGAGACTGAGAGTTCTAGTCCCGCCTTAGGCATGAAAGGTCGTTTTTGATAGCAAAGCCTACCCCATGTATTCGTCGTTTTTGTTCAGGCAGTCCTTTCCAAAAGAAGGTATAACCTCCTTTTTCTTCCTTCAACTGTCCTTCTCCTGCTCTTCGAGTTTCTTGGAGTGCTGCTATATCAATATTAAAACGTCTCAGCTCCCTTGCAATAATGGCAGTCCTACGTTCAGGGCGTTCACTATCCAAAATGCTTGTTTACAAAGCCATTGTACTACCAACCCTTTTGTATGCCTGTGAAACATGGACCCTCTACAAACGCCACCTCCAACTTCTTGAAAGATTCCATCACCGCTGCCTCCGAAAAATTCTGCAAATTACTTGGGAAGATAGGCGAACTAATGTTAGCGTATTAGAAGAAGCAAAAACCACCAGCATTGAAACAATGATCATCCAACATCAACTTCGCTGGACCGGCCATGTTGTTCGAATGCCTGACCATCGTCTTCCAAAGCAGCTACTTTACTCCCAACTTAAGAATGGAAAACGGAATAATGGTGGACAGCAAAAGAGATTCAAAGATACTCTCAAAGCTAATTTAAAAAAATGTAATATCAGCATTCAGAACTGGGAAGCCCTAACTCATGAGTGTTTCAATTGGAGGTCAGCCTTTATTAAAGGCACTATGGACTTTGAAGAAGCACGAGTACAGGGCGAAAGGGGGAAACGAGCTAAGAGGAAGGCACGTCAAGCAAACCCTCATTGTGACTGTCTGCCACCCGGAAACCTATGCCCTCATTGTGGAAGGTTGTGCGGATCCAGAATTGGCCTTTACAGCCACTTACGGATCCACTGTTAAGAATTTACCCTTGGAAGACAATCTTACTCGGCTACGAGTGATCGCCAAGAAGAAGAAGAAGGCATGAAAGCCGGCTGGGTGACCCTGAGCCAATCACATTCTCTCAGCCCTAGGAAGGAGCCAATGGCAAACCAGGAGACTGAGAGTTCTAGTCCCGCCTTGGGCATGAAAGCCAGCTGGGTGACCTTGGGCCAGTCACTCCCTCTCAGCCCAACTCACCTCACAGGGTTGTTGTTGTGGGAAAAATAGAAGGAGGAAGGAGTATTAGGTATGTTCGCTGCCTTGCGTTATTTATAAAAATAATAAAGGCAAGATAATGCTTTGGTTTCTGTTCTGTGAGGATAAAAATAAATAAATAAATAAATAAATAAATAAATAAATAAATAAATAAATAAATCATTGGCAGATTTTCACATGATGAAATCAATAGTCCTTCTTTGGAGTGCAGATATTATCACCTAGTTAAGGCACAGTCCACATCACTATTCTTTTAAGATGATGGTAACATGGTGATAAAACTGTGGCTGTGTTCAGACAACACACTTAACTTGGCTACTGAATAACCCATTTTCGGAGTTCTTGCAGTGAGTCAATGATCAGTCTGTCTGGACTCAGATAACAGGCTATGCCACAATCTAATTAAGGTTAACATTAATCAAGTTTAGCTTGTTCTGCTATTGTATATGCTAAGACTTTAGTTAACCTAGTTAATTATGTTGTGTGAAAACAGTCTGAAGTGTTCCCTGAAACATTGAAATCTTTCTATGTCATCTGCAATTCCAAGATATCAACATCTTTTTTATGCAGATGTTTTTACTCAGCTTTTCCATGTAGGCCCCTATACGATACCATTTATTTCTATGAGTAGGCATACTCAAATGATCTTTGGATTTCAATAACAGTTTGATTTTATAGGGATATTTTGACTTTTTTCTTTTAAGGGTATCCAAAGCCAGGAGCTTTTGTTAAACCTGGTGAGACCTTTAAGTATGAATGGAAAGTTCCTGAAAGTGTTGGCCCAACAGACAATGATCCAGCATGCCTCACTTACCTGTATTATTCAGCAACTGATCCAATGATGGATACCCAGTCTGGTCTGGTAGGACCTCTTATCATTTGTAAGAAGAATACTCTGAAACCAGATGGAACCCAGGTACAAACCTTGATGGCATTCTGAATGGCTGACTGCACAGGTGAAGCGAAAGGATGGTTGCTGCACAAATCCAGATGCAAACAGGCTCAGTAACAACTTGAGAACATAAGACTTACCTTCCTGGTTCAGAACATGTCAAAACTAGAAGGATTTTGTGGCTCTCATAGCGGTCCATTAAATCCCCAGGGAAGAAGACAACAAATATAGCCTAACTCTTGATGTTTAGTTATAGCAGCCTTGGTCATAATTACCAAGGAAGTTACAAGAGTTGTAATTCAACATATCTAGTAAAAGTTGTGGGAGTTGAAGTCAGAAAAGTTGTGGGAGTTGAAGTCCACACACCTGAAGGTCAGATTGCAAGGAGGAAAACAAATACTTCAAGACCAGTAACTTCAGGATCAGTAAATAAACTCTGCTTACCAAAAAAAATACTTTAAAAAATTACAATCAGGCCCATCATCAATTGCATAAATAATCAACTCAAAAGAAGACCGTGAAAATAATTGAGTCTTCAGGACTCTCCTGAAAAGGTGGTGGTGATAGGGCTCAGTGAGCTTTAGCAGTAATTTGTTTCAGAGATGTGGAGCCCCTGCTGAAAAGAACCCTATCTAGAACTTCCAACCAAACTGTCCCCAGAGGTTAACAAGCAAAAAGGTACCTTAAACCAGGGGTCCCCAACCTTTTTGGCGCCAGGGACCGGTTTCAAAAGATGATTTTTCCGTGGACCGGGGGGGCGGGGTTTCTGGGATTTCCGCGGACCGGGGCGGTTTCCAGGATTTCCGTGGACCAGGAGGCGGGGTTTGTGGGCGGGAGCCAATCGCGCAGAAGGGGGCAGGGTTTGCGGGCAGGAGCCCTGCGGCCCAGTTCTTAACAGGCTGCGGCCCACTAGTGGGCCGTGGCCCACAGGTTGGGGACCCCTGCCTTAAACAGTGGAATTTCACTTTATTTAACAGCAACATTCCTGAAATTCTTTGTAAAGCAGCAGAATTGAATCTTCTAATGGTTAACAGGTGCCTTAATATAAATTGTGGACAATAGGGGAAAAGTGAGCACTTTGATTAAGAAAAGGCTGTACTACGTTGGTGAGAGGCGAGCGGTAGTAAGTCTGTCTTGGTGGCAGTTTTAAAATATCTCATGTATGGCAAAAGAGAGGCAGCTTCAATGATAAGTTAGGTAGGTAGTAGCCAAAATGCCCCACATGCCCGATGTGAAGAGGAAATGATCAGGAAGCTGATGGAAATTTCTTTCTGGTTTTCTATTTAATGTGCAGACTGAACATTTGCAATTTTAATGAACAATATTTATGTTTTTGCTACAGAAAGGAGTCGACAAAGAATTCTATCTGCTCTTTACTATTTTTGATGAGAATCTGAGTTTTTACCTTGACATAAACATTGGTGCTTTTACTGGCGAGCCATCGACGGTTAATAAGGAAGATGAGGATTTCCAGGAATCCAACAAAATGCATGGTATGAAAAATACACATCAGGAGAGTAACACAAGAGAGGTTTTCATCATGATGCAAAAACATAGGGTAGAATTAGATGCTGTGGGAGAAGCATAGGGTTGTATATGAGTTTATGCTGCTGTTTGCCATCCATCCTGAGGAGAATAAAATAATTTCCTCCATCACTGGAATGCCATGAACTGAAAAGAGGGTAGAATTATGCCTTCCTTCCCTCTCCCGATCATGGAAGGTGGCCAAAATGCTGTTGCTGCTTTTTTTTCTCTCGTAAATGGGGAGGGAGTTGTGGAATTGCCATCGAATGGTTAAGGGATGGGTAAGGAATGGCAGCCAGATTGAGGACAGGTTCAATTTGAATTGGGATGGATTTAAAAATGAGCAGAATTATCTCTTGGATTTGATGGGACTCAGAGATGATGTCCTTCACTACCCAAGACAGGAATCTTCCAGAGCCAGTCAAATGACTTTTTATATCTATTATGTCTTTCCCCACTGAACTGATTTTTGGGTAAGGAAATAATGGGGACACAGAGGAGGGATACAAATAGATGACTAATTCTGGACAGCTTCTCCATAAAACGTGGTATGGGTCCAGGTTACCTGAGGGACCATCTCATCCCCATTAAATCGACCCGTCCCACCCGGTCAGGCAGAGAGGGCATGTTACGGACCCCGTCCATGAGAGATTGTTGATTGGCGGGGCCCAGGAAGTGGGCCTTCTCTGCTGTGGACCCCGCCCTGTGGAACACTCTTCCCCCAGAGGTGAGGCAGGCCCCCTCTCTCCTGGCCTTCCAGAAAGGGTTAAAGACCTGGCTCTGCCATCTGGCTTGGGATGGGAAGGGGGGTAGTCAATCCTGGGGGTGGCTAGCACCTTAAAGTGGTTCCTGTGTACTTATGAATTTAAATCAGAACTTTTAATATTGCCATCTTGGATACTATTTTATATTTATATTTTTACTTAAGATATCTTGTTTTTATTGTATTTTAATCTTTTTTAGCTGTACTGTAAACCGCCCAGAGTCCCTCTTTTGAGGGAGATGGGCGGTGACAAAATTTTATAGATAAATAAACAAACAAATAAATAGATGACTTGTTCTGGACAGCTTCTTCATAAAACCTATGAATAAAAGCCGGCAGGATTGTCCAGCTTCTTTAGAGTTGAGCGGCTTTGTTGACTAGGATCCAGTGGAGAGGGGAACAAGGGGTGTTAAAGAGTGAAATGGGTGCCTTGAGACGTGCAGAGGCTTACGAAAACCACCTTGCTCTTAACAGCCATCAAAAATCCAAAACATACAAAAAAGAAAAGTTGAACATTTTTGCCCCATGCCCTTTGGGCGGGACTCTTAGGCTACAGAAGAGATACTAGCAGGCTGCATTTATTCCCCGGACCAGTTTTTGTAATTTAACAGGTTTTCTTCCCTCGGTTAAATTTTACATTTTAAAAGCACATGTATTAGCGAAAGTGCATATTAAAATATACATGTGAAGGTTTTGTGCTATTTAAATACATCTGCAGAAGAGGGATAAAATATGTAAAAATGAAATTAGTAACTGGATGGATTCTCATAGTTCCTTGTGTAGACTTAATTACAAGCTTACAGTACATTTTGTAACATTATATAATGAATAAATGTGTGTTTTTTTATTTCTGTTAACAAAATTTAGGCTGGGACTGTTAATCAGCTACCCGTCTGTATGATTTGAACAGCACGAGAGTAGTTCATAGATGATTAAGCAGCTATTAATGATAAACCTTTCAGGCTTTTAAAAAAATTATCTAGGTGAATCACTGCGTCTGCCTGCTAGTGAGTAATCAATGTAACCAACTTAATACATATCTGATGAGTGCAGTGGTTAAGCTTTTGCATTCCCATGTCTGACAACTTTAATAACAATGTATGTCTGTGATTTAAGGTCCACTGTAGTCACTAGATGCAATCTTAATCAACTTTAATCTTGTTATCAACAGAAAGTGAATAGCTATGGTGGGATTTGGCACCAGTATGTCCACACTCCCATAAGACCCCAAAATGGAGAGGGGAGAAAACAAAGCAGACCAACAAGGACTAAGTATACTAAATCAGGATCGGACACTACAATGATAAATGGGAAACCACCCATGAGAAACGGGAAGTGGAATGAATAAAATAATAGAGTTGGAAGGGGCCATTTAGATCATTGGATCCAAACCCTTGCTCAAGTAAAGAATCCAGACTAAGCTTCTTTGACAAATGGCTGTTCAGCTTCTCCTTAAACCAGTGTTTCTCAACCTTGGCAACTTTAAGATGTGTGGACTTCAACTCCCAGAATTCCCCAGCCAGCCAGGCTGGCTGGGGAATTCCGGGAGTTGAAGTCCATACATCTTAAAGTTGCCACGGTTGAGAAACACTGCCTTAAAAACATCCCATTCAGGGGAGCTCAGCACATCCGTTGGGCATTGGTTCCATTGTCAACTATTCTTACTGTTTTTCTATCATTCAACCAGAATCTGCCTTCCTGCAACTTTCTTTTCCTCCTTTCAGCAGTCAATGGCTACCTGTTTGGTACCTTGCCTGGGCTCAACATGTGTGAAGGTGACAATGTTTCTTGGCATATGCTTGGAGTGGGCAGCAATACAGATGTGCATGGCGTTCATTTCCAAGGAAACACCACCCATTTGGGAGGCACCATAAGAGACAGTCTTGCTTTGCTCCCCCATGTTTCAACCACAGCACGGATGCAGCCGGATCAAACAGGTAGGTCTTAGAAATGGAATCTCAGCATCATCCTCTGACTGGTTACCACAAACACACTCTCCTTGTGCTAATTTAACATGATGGTAGGATACAAATTATGCATAATTTTGAGTAATTAAGTTTTTGAATCATTCATCTTATGGATTCCAGTTATTTTTGTACACCTGTAATTGTTATTTCTGTTACCTTCCTGCCCTCCTTTTTTCCTGCTACACCATTCAAACAGGGAACAAGTTCTTCTTCTGGTTTCATTTATCTCAGTTTTTCCCAACTAAATCCCTTTCCTTCCTCTCCATAATATTGTTGTTGTTGTTTATTCATTCAGTCGCTTCCGACTCTTTGTAACTTCATGGACCAGCCCACGCCAGAGCTTCCTGTCGGCCGTCGCCATCCCCAGCTCCCCCACGGTCGAGTCCGTCACCTCCGGAATATCATCCATCCATCTTGCCCTTGGTCGGCCCCTCTTCCTTTTGCCTTAATATAACCTGTCTTTATTTTTGTAGTAACACCCTGTGGACAGGACCTATTCATGTTCAGTACAAATCTTGGCCTTTTTAAATTTTTAAACCTTTTTCATATTCATGACTGCACCTCCAGTCCTCTCTGTGGTCAGCTGGTGTTGTGATCAACGTCTCAATTTCCTTTCAGGGACTTTCCAAGTGGTTTGCAGAGTATTTGATCACTTTACCGGCGGGATGAAGCAACTGTATGATGTTAAATCCTGTGGCAAGAGGTCATCTGATGGCAGACACTATGGAACAGTGAGGACCTACTACCTGGCTGCAGAAGAGATGGAATGGGATTACGCCCCTGATAAGAGCTGGGCTGAGAAGAAGGTGGAAGGGATGAGCAAAGAGGAAAGGTATTGACAGGTTATGCTCTGCACCCAGGTCAGAAGGCATGGCTTCCTAGTAGATCTGATCCCTACCACTTCTCTCTTTAGAAATTAAACCCAGCATGTTGAAGCACTTTCAAAATAGGCCAGTGTAAACATGCTGTGAGCCATCTTCAGAGGAATCTTTGCATTGAAAACAGGATTCATTACTTTATAGCTGAGATTACTAAAGTCTTGGCCCCAATCCATCTAATCATAACTAATCCCCATTAAAGGCAAGGGGGAAAATATAGTTGTTTGATTGACATACCCATTTCTTTCAAGAGACCTTGCTGTCTGAACTATGGATAGTTACTTGGAACTATAGTCCTCTGTATTCAGTAGGGCTTCTTTCAAATAATACTGTATAGATTTACAAATTAACATAAGCCCAGAGGAACTTGCACCCAACTAAAAATGCATAGGATTGCCTTGCTCATCATTTCAATGAAATTGAATTACTGTCATTTAGTTTACCTCTCTCTCCTTTTATAATACAAATCTGCTGATCAAACTATTCAGGTTGCATGTTTAGGTATCTACTGCCATCTCCTCCTCCTCTTTGTGTTGTTGTTGTTGTTGTTGTTATTATTATTATTATTATTATTATTATTATTATTATTTTCCAGTTGTATGTCACAGCTGAAGTTGGCCAGTTTTCTTCATGATCTGAGTTCTCTCCAAGGGCTTGGGTATAGTAAATGTAGCTTCTAATTTTCTGTGAGGTGCCCATATAAATTTAGTTCGGTTATTGCAATTCCTTTTTTTTTTTTTCAACATTACTATCTCATAGAATTGATGGCTGAAAGCGAGGAGGAGTTGAGGAGCCTTATGACGAAGGTGAAAGAAGAAAGTGCAAAAGCTGGGTTGCAGTTAAACCTCAAAAAAACCAAGATTATGGCAACGAGCTTGATTGATGACTGGCAAATAGAGGGAGAAAAAGTGGAGGCAGTGACAGACTTTGTATTTCTAGGCGCAAAGATTACTGCAGACGCTGACTGCAGCCAGGAAATCAGAAGACGTCTACTTCTTGGGAGGAGAGCAATGGCAAATCTTGATAAAATAGTTAAGAGCAGAGACATCACACTGACAACAAAGGTCCGCGTAGTTAAAGCAATGGTATTCCCTGTAGTAACCTATGGCTGTGAGAGCTGGACCATAAGGAAGGCTGAGCGAAGGAAGATAGATGCTTTTGAACTGTGGTGTTGGAGGAAAATTCTGAGAGTGCCTTGGACTGCAAGAAGATCAAACCAGTCCATCCTCCAGGAAATCAAGCCAGACTGCTCACTTGAGGGAATGATATTAAAGGCAAAACTGAAGTACTTTGGCCACATAATGAGAAGACAGGATACCCTGGAGAAGAAGCTGATGCTAGGAAAAGTGGAAGGCAAAAGGAAGAGGGGCCGACCAAGGGCAAGATGGATGGATGATATTCTGGAGGTGACAGACTCAACCATTGGGGAGCTGGGGATGGTGACGGCCGACAGAAAGCTCTGGCGTGGACTGGTCCATGAAGTCACGAAGAGTCGGAAACGACTGAACGAATAAACAACAAAATCTCATAGAATGGCTACATCAGTAAACCAAACATGATTCTTTTCAATGACAGTAATGCCTGGTATGTTATGCTTCAGGTATCAATCAGTCTGAATTTTAAAATCCCATAAAATTTTTGCTCTGTCATTTTCAATGACTTGATCTGTGATTTCGTGTTTCCAGGAATTCTTGACTGTGAATGTGTACAAATGATTAATTATTACTTAGAGTTATGAATATTGTTACACTTTTACTTATTTTCAAGTTATGGACATATATTTGTGAGCCAAGGTGAAGATACGATAGGTTCGAAGTACAAGAAGGTGGTTTATAGAGAATACAAAAACGGAGAATTTATGGAGCACAAAAAAAGGACCTTAAAAGAGGAACACCTACAAATTCTAGGTGAGGAACGTGGATAAACCATGAGGCATATTTTTGATACATGATTTTAAAACAATTGCAAAACTTTCTCCTTGCAAAGGAAATCCCTGCTGGTTTCAGTTAAATTTATTCCTAGGTATGTGTGCTTAGGAGTGTAACATCAATGTAAAAGGGTGGGAAATGGCTGAGACAAATTGTCTTGGTCCTCCACTCCAAATAGCTTCCATTTTCTTTCTATTTTGTCTGTCTTACAGCTCCTCTTTCTGCAGGGCAGCATTCCCCACCAGTGTGCTGCAGTTCAGGTGTCCCATTTACTTCCCTGAAAGAAAATGTCATTGCTGCAATGCCATTATCATAGAATCATAAGGCTGGAAAGGACTTTGGACTTTTCTGGTCCAACCCCCTGCCCAAGGCAGAATCCTCAAACCATCCCAGAAAAATGGCTATCCAACCTTTGCTTCAAAAGCTCCAGTGACAGAGCCTCCATGATTTCAGGAGATACCATGTTCTTCTGCTTAATAGCTCTCACCTTCATAAATCCACACCCTCTTGCCTATGACAGCCTTTCACGTATTGGAAGATTGCCATCATGTCTCCTCTCAGCCTTCTCTTCTTGAAGCTCAACATACCCATTAATAAGATAATTACTCATGCCTTTGTCATCTCCCATATAGATTATTGCAACGCGCTCTACATGGGGCTACCCTTGAAGAGTATCCGGAAGCTTCAGCTGGTCCAGAATGCGGCTGCACGAGTAGTCATGGGTGCTATAAGATCAGCACATGTAACACCGCTTCTCTGTGAGCTGCATTGGGTACCAGTTTGCTTCCGGGTCCAATTCAAGGTGTTGGTTATCACCTTTAACGCCCTACATGGCATGGGACCTGGGTACCTGAGGGACTGTCTCATCCCGATTACATCTACCCGCCCCACCCGGTCATGCAGGGAGGGCATGCTTCAGACCCCATCAACAAAAGAATTCCATCTAGCGGGGTCCAGGAGGCGTGCCTTCTCTGCAATAGCACCCGCCCTATGGAATATCTTGCCCCTGGAGGTGAGGCGGGCACCCTCGCTCCTGGCCTTCAGGAAGTCTTTAAAGACCTGGTTCTGCCGCCTTGCCTGGAATGAAGGAAATAATAGTTCCTCCTGGGGGTGGTTAGCTTAGTAATATCCTCCTTTTAAGAACACACCATCTCTTGGATTTTTTATTTATTTTATAGTAGATTTTAGATGTATAGGTTTTTAACTTTTTATAATATGATTGTAAACCACCCAGAGTTTACCATGGTAGAGATGGGCGGTGATAAATCCAGTCAATCAATCAATCAATCAATAAATAAATAAATGTATTGTATGCAACTCAGAGCAGGTTCAAGTTCCCATTTGCTTGAAGAGTCTGAGCAACTTTGGGCCATTCCCTCGCAGTTCCACCTACCCTGTTAAATTTTTGCTTTAGGAGAAAATGAGGAGAAAACATCCTTCCCACATAAACCATTGTGAGCTCCCAGAGAGATGCTAGGATAGAAATGCAGTGAATGAATGAATGAATGAATGAATGAATGAATGAATGAATGAATGAATGAATGATCACATTCTTCCTTTGGAAAGTTTAGAGCAGCCATCTGTCTAATCCTGGGTGGTGATATGATTGAGACTCCCTTATCTGTAACAGCGTATGTTACCTGACTTGGCATATAAATAAAGAGGGAAATTGGAAAAACCTAGTGATAAAAGGTAAATGCTAATTGTTCAGTGATACAACTCTGGCTATACTGGCTATACTGGCTGCACTGTATGTGCCTGTGTGTATCTTTTCTATTTATACAATCAGGCTGTTTGCCTGATGAGAATTCTCACCAAAGGCCCTGTGGAACAGCACAGTTTTCATCACCTTCCTGAGCAAGGTGAGGTCATCTTGACCTTGGGGAACAAGCTGTTCCAGCGTGAGGGACTGCTGCCAAGAAGACCATCCTCCAGGCTCCCATGCCAACCTCTTGGGGGATGGGAAACTGCAGAGATCTGCCCTAGGTGGCATATATTGAGTGGACAGATTCCACCTAAGTAAACAGTCCAAAAGATAGCGAGGAACTGAGCCCTAAAGGGTTTTAAAAGTAATGGCCAGTGCCTTGAATAGGGCCTGGAAGCCCACCAGCAAACAGTGCAGCTCCCCCAACATTGGTGTTATTCTACTACCCTGATTCCTGCCAGTCAGCATTTTTTAAAATTACATTTTTATTATTTATTTTTTAGATTTATAAGGCTGCCTGAGTCAAACAATGTGATTCTGGCCAGCATGCAGCATAAAAAAACAATGAACAAAAACAAAACCCACCATATACTTTAAAAATATACAATATATAAATATACAATGGTGACCAAGCGACATAACAAAATATTCTGAGAAAGGAAAAAAAAGAGAGCCCCCTTTGGGGGAGATGGGGCGGTGATAAAAATCAAAAGAAAGAAAGAAAGAAAGAAAGAAAGAAAGAAAGAAAGAAAGAAAGAAAGAAAGAAAGAAAGAAAGAAAGAGAGAGAGAGAGGGAGGGAGGGAGGGAGGGAGGGAGGGAGGGAGGGAGGGAGGGAAAGGAAGGAAGGAAGGAAGGAAGGAAGGAAGGAAGGAAGGAAGGAAGGAAGGAAGGAAGGAAGGAAGGAAAAGGAAGCAATTCCTTCACCAAAGTGAATAAACAGGGAATTTACAAAAATAATATAATTAAATAGGACAAAATCCGATAAAAATTTTCAGTATTTCATTATTTTCACATAAGTGAAATATTGTAAATAATTTTAAAAACTGCAGATCACTGTTAAAATCCAAGTAATAAAGAAATATCAACCAGTCAACCTTCTTCAAGGGTAGCCCCAAGTAGAGTGAATTTCAGTAGTTTGTCAAGGAGAAGACAAGGGCAAGTGTCACTGTTTTCAGCACCTCCTAGTCCAGCCTTTCTCAACCTTTTGACCCTGGAGGAACCGTTGAAATATTTTTCAGGCCTCGGGGAACCCCTGCACATTCAGGCTCAAATGTAAGCCAGAAGTTACAAACTTATTATATTCGTTTCATGTGTATATGCATTAACAGTGTTGTGGAGTCCTTGGTGCTCTCTGAGCCTTGTTGTTTTCTTGCAGCCGTTTCATTGCCAGGCTAGGCAACATCTTCAGTGCGAACTTGCAGTTCTTTGCACTGAAGATGTTGCCTAGCCTGGCAATGAAACGTCTGCAAGAAAATAACAAGGCTCAGAGAGCACCAAGGACTCCACAGTTCAACCCTGAGCTACAAATATTCTCTTTGATTGGTATTAACAGTGTTCTTAAACTAAAAATTAAGAATGAACTTACCTCTTTAATGTGAAGTTGCCCGAATTTGAAATATTTTTAAAATAAATTGTGATCTCCCAGGTAACCCCTGGTGACCTCTCGCGGAACCCGAGGGTGCCACAGAACCCTGGTTGAGAAACCCAGTCCTGATTTATGTTCCATCTGAAGGACCAGCCATGGCTGTTCTTGAACAGCAACATTTAAGACTTAGAGACATATTTTTCATCATTGCTCCCCAGAGCAACAAGGACTTTACTGTATACTACTTTGTCCTTATTGCTATCTCTCATGTAGGCAGCGAAAAAGGTAGGAGTATAAATAGCTTAAGGGGCATGGTGGCTCAGCGGGTAAGATGCCAGGCTTGTCAAGCGGAAGATCGTAAGTTCGGAGGTTCGAATCCCTAGTCCCGCATGACGGAGTGAGCTCCCGCACTAGCTCCAGCTCTTGCCAACCTAGCAATTCGAAAGCATGCAAATGCAAGTAGATTAATATGCACCACTTTGGTGGGTAGGTAACAGTGTTCCGTGCGCGTCATGCGGCCACATGACCGTGGAAGCGTCTTCGGACAACGCTGGCTCTTCGGCTAACAAACGGAGATGACCACCGGCCCCTAGAGTCGGACACGACTGCACAAATGTGCGGGGGGAACCTTTACCTTTACCTTTTTATAAATAGCTTATTTAAGCAAGTAAGCATTTGTAGAGTTGATGTGGTGCAGTGGCTAGGAGGCTACAAATCTGAAAGTTCGCTCAGTTCAAATCTTGACTCTGTCCCTGGGCAAACTGTTTGCTCTCAGTGTCAGTGCCACATAATGCTGATTTTCCATTCCTTGTTGCTGTATAGATTGCAGCTAGACAATGCAGATGAAATCTTTGAAAACTTGAAAGCTTTAGGGGTATGTTAAGTATTATTACATCAATCTCTACTTTGTTCAACCTGAGATGTAAAGTAGCAGGCAGAATATAGGATTGTTGTTTGATCAGGTCTTAGACCTTAGACCAATGTGATGCAAATGTATCCAGGGTTGTTATAAGAAGACACTATGAAATTCTTTTACTGTTGCTTCCTACATCTGATATTTAGAACATGCTATGTCTGGTTCTAGAAGCAGTATACAGCAATCAAAATTAATGAGCGTTGATAGTTTTCTCATCTATGAATTTGTCTGATTATGTGCTATCAAGTCAGTGTCGACTCTTAGCAACCACATAGATTTTCTCCATGACAATCTGTTCCTAACCTGGTCTTTCAGGTCTTCCAACAGTGCACTCATTTCCACTAACTGAGTCCATCCAACTTGCTGCTGGTTGTCTTCTTCTCTTCCACCTTTCCCAGCATTAGAGTCTTCTCTCGAGAGCATAATGTGTCCAAAGTAGGATAATTTGAGCCTGGTTATTTGTACATCTAGTGAGACTCTGGCTTAATTTGTTTGATGATCCATTTGTTTGTTTCCTTGACTGTCCATGGTATTCTCAGAAGTCTTCTCCAACACCAAAGTTCAAAAGCATCAATACTCTTCCTATCCTCCCCTTTTAAAGCCATCTGCCACATTTTTTTCTATAACAAATTACTTTCCTTTTGTGGGTCCTATAAATTTCCTCCTGTTCAATGAGGGATGCAGCACAGGCAGCAACCAATGAAGGTCAATTATGGGAACAGACACTCTCTAAATGCAGAGTTATCTCCCTTCCAAACTGCCATCTACAGGCATCTTCTCTGCATGAGTTTTGTCCCATATGAAGAAATTTGCAAATTATGCTTCTCACCAGGAGATGGAGCAGCATGTCAGCACCCTTTGACATGGGGAAATTCTGGCAGATCAGGCTGGATGTCCCGTTGATTTTTAATACAGTGTTTCATTATTTTAAATATGTTGTTGACATTAACTAGGCTGACCATACATCCCATTTTGAACGGGACAGTCCCATTTTTTTAGCATTTTTCAACCGTCCCATCATTTTGATAAAAATCTCAGTTTTGTCCCATTTTTTAAACCCGGCAGGAATGGTACGGAAGGAGGATCCGAGCCGGAGCTGCCGACTGGAGGCAGCCCGGAAGAGGAAGCCCTCCCGCCTATCGGCACGTGGCAAAGGAGGGACCGGGGGTGGGGTTTGCAGGCGGGAGCCAATTGCACTGACTGGGGGGCGGGGTTTGCAGGCGGGAGCCAATAGCACAGACTGGGGGCGGGGTTTGCAGGCAGGAGCCAATTGCACAGACAGGGGGTGGGATTTGCAGGCAGGAACCAATCACGCAGACCGGGGTGGGTGGGGACCCCTGTCTTTTTCATGAATACGGAATATTACATAAGACCCTGTCCTGTTTTGCCATCCCAATGTCCTGTTTTTGTCTCAAGGAAATATGGTCAGCCTACATTAACTGAAGTATCTTTATGCAGAGCCAGCCATTTAGAGTGAAGGATCTGTTTTGTAGCCTAATAGAACATTCATGAGAGATTGAGAACAGCTTCTACTTTAACACCTTCTCCACTAAAAAAACCCATAGAAGAGGATACTGATGCAGGGATTATTGTTATTTTTTTATTATTGTGCAATTAATTTCTTACTATATTCTTTAGAATGAGATGAGATAACTTGCCATTCCCTGCATTTTAGCATTGTATATTTCTCAAAAAATACTCACTGTTTTTCTTGTTTTGCTTTAGGGCCTTTCATTCATGCAGAAGTTGGTGACGTAGTAGTAATTATATTTAAGAACAAAGCCAGTAGGCCCTATTCAGTATCAGCACATGGGGTACAAGAAGATGCTGGAACTAACGCTCACGTTACCATGCCAGGTACAGTGATGGATCAGAGTGGGAGACACAATCCTGCCTATTTTCAAGCAAGTCCTTTGAGTTGGATTTGACCCCATGACTCCATGCCCATGTCTTTCTAGTTCCTTTAGCCACAGAATGGAAGGGGTTTCTCATTGCCTTCTTCCCAGAAGTTTTTTCAACATACAGTACAAACTGGGGATTTCCTGCCTGTCTTTCATCCAAGTATTAACTAGTACAGCTCTACAGTGGTTTGGATTTATTCTCCCAATACCTAGCTGGATGTTAAGAAATCCTTAACTCTTAATTTAAAATGTTATTATTTGAAAGCTTTTTCATATAAGGCATTTTAGAATGTGATTGGTACTACTGTGCAGCTCCTGAGCTACAAGCAAAATAGTGAACCTTCATTGTTTTATCAGAAGCACTGAACTATCTAAAACTAGCGGAGTTAATCTGAAAACACAACAGTCCTCAAATCAATACCTCCCGGTATAATTGTAATGCAAATTTGTTTCAACTGAATTGGCACTCTTTATCCAATTCCATTTAAGAGAGTAACTCCTATCAGAATCAGTTGAGCTTCCTTCCAAATACATAGGATTGCACTATTAAATGAATTTACATATCATGCAAAACCATAATGTGACCTGATTGATCTTGGGTTAGTGTGATGTGAAGCCATCCAATTGTAGCCTGTTCAACGAACCATGTTGAAGCAATTTAGTTTGGTCTGAAAACAACTTCTAGTCACTTAAAAATCAATTTAAAAGTCTTTAGTGGATTGCTAGCCATAACTTAAATTGCCTATAGTTTGGGTATCTGTGCTTTTAAGTGGAATTTTGGCACTTTGAGGATTTTATCAAATACTTCTAATCTTGGGAATTAGAGGCAAGTCACACTTTTTAAAAAAGTAGGAGGTATTCTACCAAATTATCAAGTTGGATCAATTTTCATCAAATTTTGGATGTTGACAAACTTTATTTTAACTTTCCCTTTCCCCCAAACTTTTTCTTAAACATAAATGTCTGCATGCAGGAGAAACAAGCATTTACCAATGGAGAATTCCAGAAAGATCAGGTCCTGGTGTTTCTGATCCTAACTGTATTTCCTGGGCTTATTATTCAACAGTGCATTTTGTAAAGGTAAATGAAATATCATACAGTGTATGTGTATGGGATTATCTGTTCTTTCTCTGAGTTTGTCTAACATCTAAGAAGTTGGGGAATTATATTTCATAGGATAACCTTGAATGATTAAGGGAAAAGTCATGGATTCAAGAGTGTCCATTGAGTGGGGGGGGGGAGAGAAGAGATGTTAAAAAAGATGGTGGGCCCATGCATAATGTATGTAAAAAAAAAAGGTGGGGCTTTAATTATATGGTTGCAGCTGCCATTTTGATATTTTTTATTCCTCTCCATCCATGTCCCTCCATGGTTCTCCTTACAGATTTCCATATTTTCTGAATGTATTGGTACTGAACTATTTTCAGGAGGATATGCATCAGGTATAGAGAGAGTTTTTACAGTAGCTACCCTCCAGCTTTTCTCATCAAGGTCAGCAAAGCATGAGATTTAGCAACTTTTAGCAGCACTGTAAAACTTGCACGTGTGAACATAACCCACATTCATTTTTTGGCATGAGATCATTCTCACACTTATTTAAGTCTTGCATTTAATTGTGTGTGTGTGTACATATATATTGCTATCTAGTAAAGGAACCCATTTTTTGTCCCATTTTCTTTTTTTCTATTTATTTCCAGGATATGTATAGTGGTTTGATTGGACCACTTATAATTTGCAGGAAGGGGATATTAAATGAGGAGGGCTCGAGGAGTGATATTGATCGTGAATTTGTCCTTCTGTTTCTGATTTTTGATGAAAATGAATCTTGGTATTTAAATGACAACATTGTAAACTATCTGGGCAAAAATCCTGAAGAATTTAACCGCACCAGTAATTTTATGGAAGGGAACAAAATGCATGGTATGTGATTTAGTACATGGAGTAAGAGAATTACTTTTTGAAGAATATAATGCTTCATAAATTATTTAGGTTTTTGCATCATATAAGCTGACAATGCAATTTCCAGAAAGCAAAAGCCAACTTAGGCTTTCAAAATAATAATGTGTTACAATCTTGTTGGTCCACTATACTGCTATAAACTTTAGGAGAATTTAAAAAGGATTCCCTGTCCTTTAGAATTTACTTGAGAAAAGAGTTTCTGGTCTAGCCTAATATACTGATGAGTTCATAGATTGCACTAAACTATAATGGGCTTTGCTTCAGTTTGGCTGAACAGGCTGTGTGAATGTAGCTGCTGTGGTTGCAAACTAGGATGTATGGCAGGAGCCACTTTTTTTGTGGTTCGGAGCCACACAGTATTTGAGTAGAAGGATCATCATGCAGAGTTGGCAAGGCCAGGATTTTCAGCCAGGGAGGTCAGCATCAGTAGGTTTTTCAGAGGAATTTTATGGTGTTGGGGTTTCTTTTCTTTACATTTAAACCAGAGCTTTCAAAACTCTGTGTTGCGACACATTAGTGTGTCGGCTGCAGTGTCTGGCTGTGTCGCGGCGGCTGCTGCTTCCAGGCTCCGCGCAGGTCCTAGTGCCTGCCTTGTGCTCTGCTGCCTGCAAACCTGCTGTGATTCCGTGCAGGTCCTAGTGCCTGCCTTGTGCTCTGCTGCCTGCAAACCTGCTGTGATTCCGTGCAGGTCCTAGTGCCTGCCTTGTGCTCTGCTGCCTGCAAACCTGCTGTGATTCCGCGCAGGTCCTAGTGCCTGCCTGTGCCCTGCTGTAAGAGTGTGTCGCGAAATGATGCATGTCTAAAAAATGTGTCACCAACATTAAAAGTTTGGAAAGCTCTGCTTTAAACTACAGTATATTCTGTTTTAGGGCTTATATTAAAATTTCTCTGTGTTTCTAACGTGATGGGAATTGATGTGATGTGCTGGCTCCTGGGGCCACAAACAAAGGCTTGGCCTCAGCTAGCCCATTCCTGTGAGTTATGGCTCCACGTGTACTAGCCAACTCTGGTTTATTAACTATGATTAAGCAACCATGGTGTAACACCTAAGTCACTATATGCAGGAACAGTTTCAGTTGGAAAACATTCATATTAGCAAGATCTCCATGAATCCCATTTTACTCTTTCTTTCAAAATGCACTGATAAGTGAGCTGTCTTAGCAGTAGGTCTTGGAAATGAAGGCTTGGTTTTTCAGAGACATACAAATAAATTTCTCCTTGGGAATAAATTTTCAGTATTTTCCATTGGAGCTGAAGTCATCTATATATCCCCCAAAGGTGCTCAAAGAATCTTTTGCAATGGTCAAGAATATATTGGGGGCCATACATGGGAGGATGGAGAAATCGGAGAAGACTGGAAATTCTACTCATGCAAAGGATTCTCTGAATCCAAACCAATAATTTCAACAAGGCCAGGCCTTTGGAATAACACCTTGGGCCAGTCCCTGTCTCTCAGCCCTAGGAAGGAGCCAATAGGAAACCAGGAGACTGAGAGTTCTAGTCCCGCCTCAGGCATGAAAGCCGGCTGGGTGACCTTGGGCCAGTCCCGCTCTCTCAGCCCAACTCACCTCACAGGGTTGTTGTTCTGGGGAAAATAGGAGGAAGGAGTATTAGGTATGTTCCCTGCCTTGAGTTATTTATAAAAGTAATAAAGGCGGGATAAAATTTAAATAAATAAAATAAATAAAACTAAATAAATAAATATCCTTGGTTTCAAGTGACAGAGGAACACCTTAATCTGTGATTCATTCCTTTCAAATCTGTCCCTTATGTGTTTTTTCAGCAATCAATGGAAAAATCTTTGATAATCTCCATGGGCTCATAATGAACGAAGGAGAAGACACAAATTGGTACCTGATAGGAATGGGAAATGAAGTTGATGTCCATACTGTCCATTTTCATGGAGAAACCTTTATTTTCAAGGTTGGTATTAATCAGGGCTGTGTGATTTTTTCTATACTAAGGTGGGCCACCTTTGGCTTAAGTGACATGTTCAGGGCAATACTCCCAAAAGTAGTTGGTGGATCCAGGACAAAAGAAAAGAAAATAGAAAAAAAAACCATAACACCATTTATATTTAATTTTAACCATATAGTTATATGATCATATAGTTAATATGAGTACTTTCCAGTCATATGTTTAATCACTTTCACTTTCTGTCACATTAAACAATTACAGTTTGGTAATAGATTTGGGATGTTTCTTGGGGCACACCTAATGCTTTCAGGGACTACATGCACTTCTGAACAAAAATAAGTATGATTTGTATTATAGTAAATCTATATAGGAAATGCTAGATTTCCAAAATACTATGAAACCTATGCACACTTCAACTGAAGGGAAACAAGAAGCACATAATTAGTAACGTAGTACATTTTGTGGACTAAAAATTATTGTTTTATGGATTTGATATGTACCACTGTCTGGAGATTTACATACAATAATTTCTACAATTTTCTACAACTGCATTCACACAACACACTTAACCCAGTTATTGAATTAACTCATGTTTTGAGTCATGTGAAATATACCGAACTATAAATGAACAACATGCTAAGCTGCTAAAGAAACAAAGTAAAATTAACTCTGTATCAAACTTAGCATATTGTGCAAACGCAGATGCTAAGTCTTTAACAGATCTGCTTGGGTGTATTGTGTGAACACGGCCATTTAGTCAGCATGATCACCTTTCAGAGTGTAGTAATTTTAAAAAATGAATAGTAAAAGAGGAATAGAAACTGTTTTGCCGAACCATGACTCTAACACAGAGCTTTCCAAACTGTGTGTCGGGACACGTTAGTGTGTTGGCTGCAGTGTCTGGGTGTGTCGCAGCTGCTGCTGCCTCCGAGCCCCACCAGGATTCCGCGCAGGTCCTAGTGCCTGTCTTGTGCCTTGCTGCCTCCAAACCTGCTGTGATTCCACGCAGGTCCTAGTGCCTGCCTTGTGCCCTGCTGTAAGTGTGTGTGACGAAATGATGTCCTGCTGTAAGAGTGTGTCGTGAAATGATGCATGTCTAAAAAGTGTGTCACCAACAGGAAAAGTTTGGAAAGCTCTGCTCTAACAGTAGAAAATCTTTACAATGCTCCCCTGTCTTTTCACAGAAAGACCATAATCACAGAGGAGATGTGTATGACCTCATCCCTGCAATTTTTCAGACAGTTGAACTTGTAGCATTTCATCCTGGGACTTGGCTTTTACATTGCCATGTGCATTTTCACAATCATGCAGGGATGGAAACCACGTACACTATAATAAAAGCAGGTAATAAAAATAGGCAAAGGTCTTTTGCAGCAAATGTTGGGCTGAATTCGTGGGGAATCCTTCTTCTTCTCTTGACTGTCTCTGGAAGCCACCAGGACAGCCCCCCATAGATTCTTCCTTGGAATGATCCAAGGCTGTCTTGTCCTAGGTTAGGCGTAGGGTTGAAGAGTGGCTAGAGTAGAGTTATCCTGTCCAGTCAAATTTTAAAAGGATATTTAGGGCGAGAGAAACACACAAAACAATCATTGGTAAATTAGTCCAGAGGTCAGAAGCCAACCCAGTTTCAGTCTTAAACAAATTCCAGAGGGCAAGGAGGGTAGTACCCAGGTTCTGAAGAGTTGATGCTCCAGGATGGCCTATCAGGCAGACAGGTTTCAAGACACGAAGACAAGCAGTCCCAAAGTCTCTCCTCTGTAAACATTACTTCAAGGCATGAGCAACTCTCTAGCAATATTCTGGAGGTTGTAGTTTCTATGCCAGAGCTTTCCAAACTGTGTGTCGCGACACGTTAATGTGTCGGCTGCAGTGTCTGGGTGTGTCGCAGCTGCTGCTGCCTCCGAGCCCTGCCAGGATTCTGCGCAGGTCCTAGTGCCTGCCTTGTGCCTTGCTGCCTCCAAACCTGCTGTGATTCTGCGCAGGTCCTAGTGCCTGCCTTGTGCCCTGCTGTAAGAGTGTGTCGCCAACATGAAAAGTTTGGAAAGCTCTGTTCTATGCCATTACTCGGGTGATCTGGCTGCAAAGTCATCCAAGCATGCTGAGCTAGTTTTGAGTAGACCTTCATACCCAAGACATTGTCCTTTGCAAGCAAGCACTTGGCATCACTCTGCCTTCTGACATTCAATTCCGTGGGAGTGCAGTTCACACGGTCTCGATGGCTACGTTAATTCAGGGGCTAAAGTCCTCTGCTAGGCCCTGTCTCAACAGGAGCAGAGAGCTTGGAATCACCTGATCCATTCCTCTGTGAAGCCATTCTCAAATGAGGCTGTAACCCAGGCAATGCATCAATCACTATTTGCTACCATTGGTATGAAATGGCAGCTGTGCAGAGCCTCATCCATGATTCCTTGGTCTGAAGGGGCATGCCTTCTCCAGTCTGGGGTATGCAGGATAATATATCTCCAAAAAGCATAGGAAACCCCCCTCACTTTTACCCAGCAACAAATCCCTAAGGAATTGCAAGGGGGTTCATTTAAAAGTGGGAGGAGGCCTATCCTGAACAATGCTGTGCTTTTTTTAAAAAAAAAACTAAGCTCTTTTTCTGCTGCTGTTTGTTCAGTGCCACTGCTTATTCTTAGTGTAATCATTAGTGACTTTATGAAGAAAAAGTTTATGGTGAAAATCAGTCCAGAAGTATCATGTTTTAAGTAACACAGAGCAGAAACCATCCCCACCTCCATGGATTCCAAAAAGAATGAAAATCAGCACCTGAGAACAGCTCTGAAGGCCTGTGGATATCCAAATTGGGCCTTCACTAAATCTAAGTCTACCAGACCTAAAACAGCGACAGATAGGGCTGAGACTCAGAGTAAACGAAAGAACCTGGTCATTCCCTACATGGCTGGTGTGTCTGAAAAGATAAAACGGATATTTGGCAAACACCACATACCTGTATATTTCAAACCCACCAACACACTGAGACAGAGGCTTGTACACCCCAAAGATCAAACTCCAAAACACAAGAAAAGCAATGTAGTGTATGCAATCCAGTGCAGTGAGGAGTGCTCTGAGCTCTACATTGGAGAAACCAAACCACCTTTGTACAGGAGGATGGCCCAACACAGGAGGAGCAACACCACAGGACCAGAGTCAGCAGTTTACCTTCATCTAAAGGAAAAAGGACACTCATTTGAGGACATTAATGTTCACATTTTAGACAGGGAAGATAAGTGGCTTGAAAGAGGGGTCAAGGAATCCATTTATGCCAACTTGGAAAATCCTTCTTTGAATAGAGGTGGGGGCCTCAGGCACAATCTTTCCCCTATTTTCCTTCCTGCTTTGTCTTCTGTGCCTAGGAAGATTAAGACCATTTCACAATCTCAACAACAGCAAGGTAATCTTAATGATCCTCCTTTGGATGATAAAGGGACTTAGAAATAAACATCTCAAATAACCATGACCTAGCCCCAGGTGCAAGGTCACACAGCCACCCTAGAAACATATTTAAGGATTCCCTTACAAACTTTGCTCAGACTGAAGAAGCTCCTTGGATAAGGAGTGAAACGTTTCTACTGAGAAAATAGAAATCCAGTTGACATGATTCAAGCTACAGACAATTCCACCTGGATGACTGAGAACCTTCATCGACACATGTTTTAAGTACTGAATACCTATTCACTTAACTTGGATTTATTTATTTGGGTCTAATGTGCTTTCTGTTCAAAACCGGAATTATGCAAAGCATAATCGGTCCAAAACTAGATTATTTTAAGTCAAGTTAGAAAAGGGTTTGATTTAAAGGTGCTCCTGGGGAAATACTCTTCAGAGATGTAGTCAGACGTAATGAGGGTTTCTATTTAAAGTAATCTGCAGTTTCAGCTCAGATGGTTTTTGAATCCAGCCATTGTCATTCATGATGTAATGTGTTATAGTTGAACCCACCCAACTATGATTTGTATTATGTGAACTAGATCTCTGTGGCTGGTTCAGTAAATCTTGGATAAAGCATATCATAGCTCAGCGCAACATATGAAGACAACCAGACAGCGTCTTGGCAGTAGTAAACTTCTGCTTACTAATGAAACCCACTTTTTCCTGCAGAAAATGGAACAAATCTTGACAACAGCAAGACTACTACAGAAGGTAAAACTTCAGCTTATTGACAGATTATGCAGAGCACCACTAACTGCCGCAGCAAATTCATGCAACAGGCACTCAGTGGTGTCTACAGGTATGTGTGTATGACATAGTTGGCAAGATGGAGGTCAGAGTGTTGCATGGAAGCCCTGCCTCTTCTGTACATGCATCTACATTGCACACATATCCAAAGGGGGCCAATTTGTATTGCAATGTTTCATCTGCTATCTTGCTGACTTTGTCATGCACACACACTTGTGTATGCTGCTGCAGATGTATTTTATTCATACTGACATGCCTAAATACCTACTGAAGATATCTTTTGGACACCATTTAAAAAAATCAAATGGAATGGATTCTTCCTATCTTTTCTATCACTGTGCAACCTCCCCCAGATCTGTCCTAGATGGGTAAGAAGAGACGCTCTTTTGCATATTTGTCGCAGTAAAAGGGGTAGTAGAGGAAGAGAAGGTGGGGGGGAAATCTCTTTTTGTGAATCCTAATTTGCTCACACAAAACTGTATGTAGTCCAAGAATTAGCAATATGTTCAGGTAACAGGCTTCATTGTGTGATTTTGCCTGATCTTGCAGGTACTAAATTAAAAAAAACAATAGACCTTGATCTCCAAGGTCCTTTCTCCTCTTTCAAATCTATGATTCTATCATTTAAATAAATATTTAAAAATTCAAAATCACATTACATTTCTTAAAAATTACGAATGCCATGAAATTTCACATAAGAATAGAGAGCCTGTGAAATTTGAGGAGCCTGTGGAAAATCTGGCACTGTTAATTTTAAAATTATAATTCAGGCCATGTGCAAGCAGAGAGCGCCAGCATGGTGTAGTGGTCAAGGCATTGGACTAGAAACTGGAAGACAAGAGTTCTCATCCTGCCTTAGGCATGAAAGCCAGCTGGCTGACTTTGGACCAGTCCCTCGCGCACACTCCAACCCACCTCACAGGGCTGTTGCTATTAAGGGGAACATAGGAGGTGGGAGCATTATGGGCACCGCCTTGAGCTGTCAAAATAAAGGCAGTATATAAATAAGCATCACCCATTCTGCTATTCATGGAAGCAGCCTGACTTTTTTCAGGCTTCTGGGTGAGCCTGGAAAAGAGACCCAGCCGCTTTAAAGAGTCTACTCATTAAAGTTAATGCATCAGCATCTTCTTTTCAGGCTGTTTTAATAAACAGCAGAGGGGGGCTGTGCTCATGCTTGCTTGCAGTCGGAAGCCCTTCTTCCTAATCAATTGCATCCCCACTCAGAGCTGTGGTAGCCACAGGCACCATGTTGCCGGCCCCTGATATAAGGTATTATTTGTGAATTGCCTCAAGAAGAAATGACCTTGTTTTTCTCTTTCAACAGGTAACAGAAGAGCAGAAATAGAGTTCTTTGGGAAAACACTTGGCCTGGAGGAAGCCAGTTCAGTCCTCCAAGTGCTTTGTGTCACTGGAGTAGTGCTTCTGTTCATTGTTTTGACGTTCATGTCTATTGTAGTTTGCCAGAAAAGAAAAGCCCATTATCATTTCTTTGGGTGCAAATCCAATCTTCCAATGGAGCCCCTCTAATTTGACTACATATAGGGCTGTTTCCAATTAATTATTATTCCTTATCAACTAGTACCTTGAGATGGGATCAAGGTAAGAAAGGAGGAGAAGAAAGATGCATGATTATATTTACAAGACGACTACAGGCTGTTTCTCGTAACCAATCTACCTCCCAGCCCTTGTGCGGGTGTAAGAGTATTATTGCATAAACCGGACTGTCCCCACTGCTGTTATCTATTCAGCCACAATAACAAGGCTGGCAAAGGGTGTTGCCCTTACTTATTGTGAGCCAACTTAAGGAAAGGGATTGACGGAGTCCCCTGCCTTCATGTCCATTCCTATCAGGCATCACTTGCCACTGGGAAAACCACCACCAATCTCTCTTCCTAATATGGGAAGGAGTAGTTTAGACAAACTCACAGAACAGCAGGTTAAGCCATCTGTCAAGCTGTCTAACAGGTGACAGGCACTAAGGAGGGTGAAGCTGATGCTTTTCACAGCCCCTTCTCTATGGCTGTGAGTTGGCTTATTTTCAGATCAAGGTACAATGTTCTTCTGAAGGAGCACTAAACATGTTTATCTGACCTACCGGTAAGAAGTGCAGCAAAAGACATGGGGTGAAATGGGAGAGAGCTCTCCCGATAGTCCTCATGCCCCCTCCTCAGTGCCTGGTTCCTTTCAGTGTTTCTGGACATGGGTCTGGTGCCACTGGCAGAAGCAACCAAGGAGTCCAGTTCTGACTTCATGGCTCACAGCATCCAGAAATAGCTATGAAATGGCCATGGAGAACATTTGGAAGGCAGGGTGAGGTTACAGCTAGAACTCTGAACCAGATGAAAGAAGGCTGGAAGAAAAGAAGAATTAACATCAAGTATAAAATTCTAGCTTCTTTCACCACTGAAATGTGGCTCGTTTGGTTTTTGACCAGTGCATTGTGCTGTCAGAGTCCACTCTGACTCGGACTCCGAGCTGGGGGAAGCTTGTGCTGAGCAGGGTCAAAAGGACAGGGCTAACGGACAAACTCATGATGAGCAGGTGTTAGACCAGAGCTTTCCAAACTGTGTGTCGGGACACGTTAGTGTGTCGGCTGCAGTGTCTGGGTGTGTCGCGGCTGCTGCTGCCTCTGAGCCCTGCCAGGATTCCACGCAGGTCCTAGTGCCTGCCTTGTGCCCTGCTGTAAGAGCGTGTCACGAAATGATGCCCTGCTGTAAGAGTGTGTCGCGAAATGATGCATGTCTAAAAAGTGTGTCACCAACATGAAAAGTTTGGAAAGCTCTGTGTTAGACAGTCAGGAGCCTGAGGAGCAGGTGCAGTCTAACTAACCCAGGGATGACTCAGCTGCGCGGGAGAATTCGGAGGAGCTGATTGGTCCAGAACCAGGAACAGGTTCGAACGCACCAATCGGTGCAAGAGAGATGCGTGCTGAAAAGCACGCGAAACAAAGAGAAATCCAATTGGCTCCTGAAGAGAAAAAGTGCGGAGAAAGGAAGATAAAAGGACGCCAGAGCAAGCACCCAGTGGCCGGAGACAACCATCCTACAAACAGCCGTCCTATCGAGCAACCAACCTTGTCCAGCAGAGTTCAGCCTGCGTCTGGTTTGGAAGCCTCTCCTGTAGCCGCAGAGGAATCAGAATCAGAGTCTTTCACCATTTTGTTGTAAACCGCCCAGAGTCCCCCACGGGGGAGTTGGGCGGTGATAAATTTGATTAAATAAATAAATAAATAAATTTTGGAACTGACCCCCGCTGCGTCAGAAGCCCAGTTCGCTTCAGCATCAAAAGGAATGGAGCCTTATCTCGTAGCCTTTCAGCAAACCCCAGCCAAGAAAACTTTGGTCACTTCGGGTGTTCGTCAGCTCGCACCATTAGCTTCACAGCGTTCAGCAGCCTTGGCAAAGCAGCGTTTTGACACTTCAGTTAAGTACTCCATTCGTCCTCGTGTGTCTTGTCACGCTAAACCTGTGCAGCCGCGTTCTGCCGTTGGGGGGTTTTCTGGTATAGTGCGTCCTGTCCTGCCTAGTCCTTAAGGCAGCATTGCCTAGTGCAGAGCTTTCCAAACTTTTCATGTTGGTGACACACTTTTTAGACATGCATCATTTCGTGACACACTCTTACAGCAGGGCACAAGGCAGGCACTAGGACCTGCGCGGAATCCTGGCAGGACTCGGAGGCAGCAGCAGCCGTGACACACCCAGACACTGCAGCCGACACACTAACGTGTCCCAACACACAGTTTGGAAAGCTCTGGCCTAGTGGTTTCAGTCCAGTGTGCCTTGCAGTTACAGTCCAGTTGCCTAGTGGAACCAGTCCAGTCTGCCTTGCAGTTCCAGTCCAGTTGCCTAGTGGAACCAGTCCAGTCTGCCTTGCAGTTCCAGTCCAGTCACCTAGTGGTTCCAGTCCAGTTGCCTAGTGGTTCCAGTCCAGTTGCCTAGTAGTCCCAGTCCAGTCTGCCTTGCAGTTCCAGTCCAGTCGCCTAGTGGAACCATTCCTGTCTGCCCTGCAGTTCCAGTCCAGTTGTGGAGTGATTCTAGTCAAGTACTGTCTAACAGTTCCAGCCCGGTTTCACCTGGCTGCTTCAAGGAGAATCTTGTCAAACGCCAGTCCAGTATATCTATTGCCAGAAGAATGGCCTAGAGTTCCAGTACATCCAGTTGTGTTTGAAGATGCTCTACACTTGTGTGAATTAATGGACTAAATTTCTGTAAATAAATTCTTGTTTAATAAAGAACATTCTTTAGAATCTTCAGAGTTGGCTCATAGTGAGAACAGGACACATGCAAACCCAGCCACTGTGATTTGTTTATGTAACATGCTGCATGAACCCAGTCAATTCTGATTTATTCAATAAAACATGGTTAAAGAAACTATGCTGTAGTACAATCTGCCCTCATTTATTTGTTCTTTGAAGTGAAGTGATGGCTAGATGTTACTGCATGAAGCAAGTTACATTTTGAGCAATTAGATTTCTGTTCTGTTAGAAAACTCATTGGGTAACCTTAGGGAAGTTCTCTTCTTTTACCTCTTGGGATTCTGCAAAGATGTGCTGCCTCCTGATTTTCTTGGAAGAAGGTAGAAGGAATACATGGGACAAGTAGAAGAACTGGCTACCAACTGAATTTTGTCAATTACCAAAGAAAAGCAGTAAGTTTCTCAATGTAATTTAACTTTCTATTTTTTTCAAATCTTGGATAGTATATCCATGAGTCTGTGGGATAATGCTGGCGTATGGGGTTAAGGCGCAGAGCAATCAGACAGAGTGCAGCGTTTATGGCTAAAATGTTTAATTGTAATAAAAGGCAATAAATGTATATACAGTTACATTATTGCAAAAAGGAAAAAAACAAACGTACAAGCAGAGTTTGAAGACGGTGTTGCATCTTAAGCAAGCATATTGTCTCCCCCCTGAGAAGTGTTAGGGTGTTAGGGCTTTTGTTCCCATGAGATAGTTATTTTGGACGAGACATAACAGGCTCTCCATTCTCTTACAAACAGGGATGTGAGGGTGGGATAAACCTGAGATTTATACAGGGTCATTCTCATAAAGACAAACCAATGTCTGCAATTTTCATGTGTGCCACTGTCATCTTGATTTCTTTAAAAGAAGATATACAGTAACAACGATTATGAACACTGTATAATGGCTGGAGACAGAGCAATTGGCATAAGAATAGCTTATCTTGGATGTATACACTTATTGCAATATTTCCAGTAGTAAGCAACTTTTGAAAATTTTGGTAATGTTCCAAAATCTTATTTGACTAAGGATGATAGCAAGAAGAAAATCAGTAGCTAAGTTCATAGATCATGCTAGGCTGCAATGTAGTTGTTAGCCTTTTGAGGTAAACCAGGTCAGGAAACTGCCTGAACTACTGGAATTCTATTGTTATGGGGTATGTATATTAACAGAATCTTGAAAGCCTAACACAGATGCTTTCCATCCCCTTTTATACTAAAGAGAATCAAGGTGAGGCAATCTTGATATTTTTCTTAACCCCATCGTGTCTTTCTGGGCTAAGCTGACGTTCACATAATGGTTGCTGAGTTCCTTCTTCAAGGCCATCTCCATAGTCCTCGATACCACCTCCGCATCAGACTCACTCTCCCCTCCCACATGCAAAGAAATACTGAAAAGGCTTTGCGGGAATCAACTCCAGACTCAGGTACCCCCCCCCTGGTGTGGCAGCTCCCCAGGTTATTACACAAGCCTTGCCACACAGAGTCCCCCCCCCCGCCTTCCAGTTGCATGAGACTGGCCCTGAAGAGTCAGTGAACCCCAGGAGGAAGAGGACTCTGTGCTTCCCATCACTATATTCCTCCTGTCTGTTCATAGTGGTGGCAGATCATGGGGAATGGGGCTTGTGCAGGAATTTCAGATGAACCCGGCGTGTGAAATTGCGGGGCATGGACATCTGTTGTGCTGAGTCTTCCACGACTGACATCAACCCTTTAAGGTAAACCAAGTTCAGAAACAAACACTAGATGAACTACTGGAGCTCTGCTGTTATAGGGTATAACAACGTAATCTTGAAAACCTGATAGTAGTTGATTTAGTTCTTGGCTTCCTACATGATGTAAACTCAGCTATTGTGATCTGTAAACTATGGCTTCTCACTAACCTTGGTATGTGAAACGAGACATTGTAGATTGTTCCACAAACAATTCAATGAACAATGGCTTGGCATGTTCTAGGAACCCAGTCAATATGTACAGTATCTTATGTGTGACCAGCTTTTTGACATCTCACACAGTTGCTGTATATACTACAGGTGGCGGCTTGAGAGAGTCAGAATTGTTTCTCACTTCCCATAGAAAGCTCTTGACAAAATCCCTTCCAAGAGGGCCACCATTGGACCCCCCAAAATCTTCATTCTGCAAAGTGTACTAACCAGGCTACTGTAGGTCCTCCTACCCCTTCATCATAAATCCAAAGAGCTGTTAAAATGTAACAAGGCAAAGAGAGGTGCTCATTGTTACAAGATTTTGGATGAATCTATAACTGTTGAAACGTGCAACGTGTTATCATAGCACTGAAAACTACCACCACAACAAAGTACATTGTTTCTAAACCTTGTATTACTTCAGCTAGGTTTCTACAGATAGATGCCTGCCACAATCCTAAAATGTTATAATGATCAAACGTAATACCAAAAATGATCAAATGTGATAAAAGTTGCTGTCTATAGAGTTTTAATATTATTTAAAACTGATTAATTAAAAAGCACTTGGATCAACTGCAGACTAAGAAACTGATTTGAACTGGATTGTTAATTCAATAATTTGGAAAATTCAGCCAACTTGATTTTTCTGAATATTTCAGGAACAATGCATCTGCTTTGATTTACCAGTTCGATGTGACTTCCTGGTCCACTTCAGAAAGTAGATGTAATTCAAAGATCGGACTGAATCAGCTTCAAATTTAATCTCCAAATTGAAGCATAGCCCTAATTCATTCCCTTATATTTATTAGGAAATATCGATGGGTTTTGGGTTAAATCTAAAGGTCTTCTCCAGCCAATGTTGGATTTAATCCAATATTTGCATCTACTATAAGCTTTTGGCAATCTAAATTTCGGTTCATACTTCACCTTAAGCCATTATTTACTTTGTTTGATGTTGGCTTTGTATGTTGTGTAAACACACTCTATCCAGCTTTAACTGCTGTGATTAGAAATGTTAACAAGGTTTTCAAACTGCTGAGGTTATTGTGATTTCTTAATTATATCCAGTTGTTCCAGTTCAGACTTTGGCTAGATTTACACATCACACTATGGTTACTTGGTTACTTGGCTTAGTGTGATGTAAAAATGAAGCCACTTAGGGCTTGTAATTAATAGTTTATATCAGGGGTACCCAACCTTTTTGGCACCACGGACTGGTCGTGGAAGACAATTTTTCCATGGACGGGGGGGGGTTGCAGGTGGGAGCCAATCGTGCAGACTGGGGGCGGGGTTTGCAGGTGGGAGCCAATCATGTGGACTGGGGGCGGGGTTTGCAGGCGGGAGCCAATTGCATGGACTGGGGGCGGGGTTTGCAGGCGGGAGCCAATTGCACGGACCAGGGGGCGGGGTTTGGATACCCGCATGGCGGCCTGGTTCGTAACAGGCTGCATTATCCGTGAACCAATTATTATTTCTTATTCAACAGACCATGGTTCAAACAAATTATGGCTTAGCATGGCAACAATTAAGGCTTGAGGTCATGGATAACAGCAAACAGGCTACTTAAACTAACTTGATCCAAAATTGAAATAACTAAGTATAAGGGGGTTATGCTAAAATTGCACCATTGCAGCCAGGGTTTGAGAAGTTACAGATTATGCCCTGAGCTGAACTCAGACATATGGCCTTGATTTTACCTTCAGGAGGGGAGAGAGAAAGAGACCAATATTCATAAGGCATCAGACAATTCTTTACACTACAGTTAGTATCTTCAAGCAATTTAATGTATTTTTAAAAATTTATTGCTCACATTTATATGGCTGCCCATCTCACACAAGGTGACTCTGGGTGATGTATAACAATTAAATAAAAACAGCAATAAGTAAAAAGCAACTGTTATAAAAAGATAAAAGTAATTATTAAAAGAAGAATATATATAAAAAATTAAAACATAACAAACCCCGCGGAGAGAGCAAGAATGTCTATCATAATAGAGCCATCTAAGAATGTCTCCCGTTCCCAAACACCCCCAGGCCCGACATCATAACCAGGTCTTGAGGGACTTCCTAAACGATAGCACGGAAGGAGCAATCCTAAATTCAGGGGGGAGAATGTTCCACAAGGAGGGAGCCACGGCAGAGAAGGCCCTCCTCCTGTGAGCCACCAAAGGCAAGTCCGTGGCGGATGGAACCCGTAACATGCCTTCCCTGCCAGATCTAATGGGACGGGCTGATGTAATCGGGGAGAGGCAGTCCCTCAGATGGCCCAGTCCCATGCCATGAAGGGCTTTGAAGGTCAAAACCAGCACCTTGAATTGGGCCCAGAAGCAAACTGGCAGTCAATGCAGCTCGCAAAGCAGAGATGTAATATCTTCTCTTCTAGGAGCACACATAATTGCCCACACCGCTACATTGTGCACCAGCTGAAGCTTCCGGATACTCTTCAAGGACAGCTCCATGTAGTGCGTGTTACAATAGTCCAATCTGGAGGTGAATAAGGCGTGAGTGACAGTGAGCAGAGCCTCCCGATCCAGGAAGGGACGCAGCTGGCACACAACACAAAGCTGTGTGAAGGCCCTCCTAGCCACAACTGCCCCCTGCTCTGCAAGCAGCAGTGGTGAGTCTAACAGGACCCCCAGATTGCGCACCGGGTCTGTCTGGGGCAATGCCACCCCATCCAACACCAAAGATGGCATAGTCCGAGAACCAGCAGGACCCGAACCCCAAGCCACTCAGTCTTGCCAGGGTTCAGCTGAAGCCTGTTATTCCCTATCCAGACCCCCACAGACTCCAGGCACCGGGATAAGGTGCCCATGGCATCGCTTAATTTGCCTGGGGCAGAGATGTATAATTGGGTATCATCAGAATACTGATGGTACCCCACCCCATGGCAATGGATGAGCTCACCCAGCAGCTTCTTGTAGATATTAAATAGGAGAGGGGAGAGCACCGAACCCTGCGGCACCCCACTTAGTAGGGGCCGAGGGCAGGGCTATTTAAAGCTATAGGCCAGTGCTTTACAAACTGCCGCCATTGGCAACACATCAACAGCAGCAGCGGCAGCGGCGCAGGGGCACGTACAGCGGCGGCACGGGGGGGTGTGCGGCAGCGTGTATGGCGGCAGCGGTGGCAGCCTCGTTTTCCGCTAAAACGTGGAAGCGCTGATGGGGCGTCGCTGCCGTCGTCGCCACCTTCCCCACCACCACCGCCGCGTGCGCCTCCGCGCCGCGGCCGTGCACATCCACTTCTGGGCTGTGTCGCGACACACTAAACTGTGTGTCACGACACACTAAAGCAGAGCTTTCCAAACTTTTCATGTTTGACACACTTTTTAGACATACATCATTTCGTGACACACTCTTACAGCAGGGCACAAGGCAGGCACTAGGACCTGCGCGGAATCCTGGCAGGGCAGGTTTATTTATTTATTTTTTATTTAAATTTATATGACCGCCCATCTCCCCCAACGGGGGACTCTGGGCGGTTTACAATAAAATAAAAGGTTTGGAGGCAGCAAGGCACAAGGCAGGCACTAGGACCTGCGCAGAATCCTGGCAGGGCTCGGAGGCAGCAGCAGCCGCGGCAACACACCCAGATGCTGCAGCCGACACACCAACATGTCCCCACACACAGTTTGGAAAGCTGTGAGCTAGGGACTCTGACTTGTGCATTAAATTAGATTAAATAAGGCAAAACAATTGGATATATCACCATTAATAAACATACCACATTTACTAATATAGCATCACCAATACACACTGGATTTAATGGTCTTCGGGCAAACAAGTTTTGCAGCCCATGTTTCAAAAACACAAATGCCATCTAACATTGGGATATTGAATTAACCCATTTCCTGGTTTTGCCCAATGAGCTGAACCACAAACTAAGCCAATCGGTGGAGCGTGTGCCTCACGCCAAACCACAAAAAAGGTGATGGCTCCTAAACTCAGCTGCTTGTGACCTAATGGACAGGTTTTGATAGTTTTCTTGGCCAGACTACAGTGAACAACTAGCTTGCCTTCTTCCCCTAGGATGTGGTGATTTTTTTTAAATTTCCCAATCTAGCTTAGTCCCCAGGGATTTCTTGGTGGTCTCCCATCCAACCAGGAGCGACCTTGCTCTGCCAAGATCGCCCAGATGTTGCACTAGCCCAATTTAGCAGGTCAGGCAAACGCATCCCCACTATCTCTTACTCACTTGGTGAACACAACCATACAGTTGGAAGGGGCCACTTAGGCCATGGAGTACGCACGCACGCACGCACGCACGCACCCACCCCGTGCAGGAACCTGAATTGCAGCCTGCTCGACAAACGTCAGCCCCCAGCTGCTTGAAGACATCCCGCGAAAGGTCCCGCGGCCGAGATAGCTAAGTATCTCCCGTGGGAAAGGTCCGAGGGCCCCTGCTTGCTTCAGGGGCGTGGCCTCTCCCCGAACTCGGGCCCCAGCTTCCCCTTCCCCGCCTCAGCTTATCGGAACCCCGCGGCCCCGCCCCCACTTCGCCAGGCCCCGCCTCTCCGTGACAAGCAGGGAGGAGGCGGGGGTGTCTCTCCCTCCCTCCCCGCCAATGCTCTGCTGCCTTCGGAGAGGGCGCCAAACAAAGGCTACCCGCGGCGCCACTCCAGGCCGGGCAGTCTAGCTTTCTTTGAGGGCGGGGGACCCTGTTGCAGCAGGCGGCCACCCCCTGGCCAGTTGCCGGGGACGCGGCGGCGGCGGCCGGAGTTAGAGATGCTGCCCGGCTGAGTGGCGGGACGAGCGGGCCAGCCTGCGCGCGAGGTGCCTCTGGCGGGTCGCCGTCCTCGCCGCTGCGACCATGGCCATCGCGCACATCGCCACCGAGTACGTCTTCTCGGACTTCTTGCTGAAGGAGACGTCGGAGACCAGATACAAGGGGCTGCGGCTGGAGCTGGCCCTCGACAAGCTGGTCACCTGCATCGCCGTCGGAATGCCGCTCCTCCTCATCTCGCTTGCCTTCGCGCAGGAGATCTCCATCGGTAAGCGGCCGGCCGTGGGGCGCGCCCACCCTCACCCGGGGCTCGGCCTGGGGGCAGAGACGCCCCGCTTCGCTGGAAAGGCCGGGCTGGGCAGCGGGGACCCGACCACTCCCCGGTGACGGCGGGATGCCTTTGAGGACGGGCGAGCGCTGTCTCCCCGCGGGAAGGGGCCGCCGCCCATTCAAAAGAGCCCGGAGCGTTCTGGTGGTCCCTACTTCGGTTCAACGGGCCTGCCTTAGAGCCCGCGTGGGAGCAAGAGCAGTGAGGTTGGGGCTGCGTCCCGCAGAGTCCCCTCCTCCCCCCACTCTGGGCTGTTACTGACCCCATTCTGAGCCTTGGTCACCCCCCGCCCCAGTTCGGGGGGGGGGGGGTGACACCCAACCGGATTGGCAGGACTCATTCTGGCCCTTCGGTGGAAACCCGTTTCCCATTTGCCATGGTTGAGTTTTACGATGCTCGGCTGCTGCCCCGTGTCTTTATCGTATGTATTTTATTCCTTTTTATGGTAAGCCGCCTAGAGTCACCCATGTGAGACGGGTGGCTATATTAATTGATTAAGTCAATATCAATCAATCGATTTTTTTTCAGTCCTAGACCAGCATAGAACTAATAACGTAGCAATTACTCTAAAATAGAAATAAAAATTAAAAAATCATGTTGATAGAGTAAAAGAAGGTTAAGTTAAAATTATTAACGTAAAATTACAGAGTACATGAATTAAAAAGCGAGAGAATCCTAAAAAATTACAATTAATTTTACAACATATAATCTAAATGCTATAAATAACTAGGAGAGAACTATGAAAGGACATAAGTAATATTAAATTTTATAAAACACTATAAGAATTGTGGAGTCCTTGGTGCTCTCTGAGCCTTGTTGTCTACTTACAGACGTTTCATTGCCAGGCTAGGCAACATCTTCAGTGCGAAAAGGGAGTGGGACTTCCACTCCTTTTCCGCATTGAAGATGTTGCCTAGCCTGGCAATGAAATGTCTGCAAGAAAACAACAAGGCTCAGAGAGCACCAAGGGCTCCACAGTTCAACCCTGAGCTACAAATATTCTCTTCGATTGGTACCACTATAAGAATGTAAAGCTGGGCTAACTTATATTAAGTCTAATACTTGCTGGAGACCTGCTTGGCTTTGTTGGGATTAAGTAAATAGACAGATAAATAAATAAATCTCTAGAGCAGAGGATGGTAGGCAAACCTTGCAGTCTTAAGCAGGTTTGTTAAGACAGAAGTCCCATTATAAACAGGGAGACTGGCTTGCGGATAATGAGGTGATGACATTGGGTTAATTAGTGTAAGCTAATCAAACATGTTTTGAGAAGAAAAGCTTAACTCTCTCTGAGATGGCAGAAAGCTAAGTTGAAGCAGAAGTGGTTTGAGAATAGACTTTCCCTCCTTTGTGAGCAGAGAAAGAAGAGTCCTAATACTGTGAAAAAAATGGAATTTATATTGTATTTTTTTATGCTGTTTAGACTCTGTAAGCCACCTAGAGTCTTTCTGTTTGGCAGCCCATACATCTAAATAAATAAATGGTGCATGGTTTGCATTTACTAGCATGAATGCATACATTCATAATGCCACCTTCATTATCTATGCTAGTGTTTCTCAACCTCAGCAACTTTAAGATGTGTGGACTTCAACTCCTAGAATTCCCCAGCCAGCATGCTGGCTGGGGAATTCTGGGAGTTGAAGTCCACACATCTTAAAGTTGCTGAGGTTGAGAAACACTGATCTATGCAATTCTAATGTTGAAACTCTATGACTCTAAGATGCTTCCTATGCATTGCCTGTGAGAACAGGCAGCTGGATAAGCTGAACAGGCCTTTTTGGTAGTGGCCCCACTTTTGTGTTGATACTGAAGTACACCAGATGTCATATTTACAAGCTTGCACAGATTCTTTAAGGTCTCCTTTGAATTTGTGGTTTTCCCATAAGAGAGGTTTCATTAGACTGCTGATAAGTTACCTGTAATTATGTATTGGACTTTGATAAGCAGGATGTTTTTGTTCTTACTATTACTGCTGATTCTAATTGATGTTGTAGTTTATTATTTGTTGGGGGGGATTCTGTCTGGATTCTCCATCCTTACAGAAGGATTAATGTGCTTGTTTTAGTAGAATGGTTTGAGCTCCATTCTGATCCCCAAAACAAATGTCAAGATTTGGAATTATTTCATTCTAAATGCTTCACTTTTGCCCCGATTCTAGTCAGTGGATCTTGGGAGCCAGGAAAAAAAATAAGAACTTGGCTGTCCAAATTCAAAAATATTTGACCAGGACCCAGCACACTATCCTCCCTCCTGCCCTAAATGTCATGGGAACATAGATATCTCAGCCATCCCAGAACTCCAGCAGCCCACTTATGAGTGTTGTTGTTGTTGTTCAGTCGTTTAGTCGTGTCCGACTCTTCATGACCTCATGGACCATAGCATGCCAGGCCTTCCTGTCCTCCACTGTCTCTTACACTTATGAGTAAGCAAGTATAAATGCACTCCAAGGGGGATTTCACTGTATTCAAGTATTTCTCACAGTGCCCTCACAACTGTCATTTTTGGGCCAACACATGAAGGCAGCAGGTGCTTCTAAAAGAGGCAAGCTTGTCTCTCATTTTGAGGACCATCTATAATTTTAAGAGCTGCAGGGGACAAAAAGGAAGCATGATTCTCTGCTAGGCTGTAGAGCAGTGTTTCTCAACCTTGGCAGCTTGAAGATATGTGGGCTTCAACTCTCAGAATTCCCCAACCAGCTGCCAAGGTTGAGAAACACTGTTGTAGAGGTTTTAAAAGCAGCTTGTTTGTGTAGCGCTGAAATTCTTTCTTTTATTCAGTTCTTTGCAAATCCCTAACCTAATGATTTAAACTCAGCATTTGATTTAATGTGATTTTTAGGGCCATTCTAAATACTCTGGTTTAAAGTAAATCACTCCTGGTGACTTCATGGACATATCCTTGTAGTTTTCCTGGCAATAATACAAAATTGGTTTGCAGTCTACCTACACCTCTGGTATTTCCTGGTGGTCTCCAGTCCATCTACTAAATAGATCTGACTCTGCTTAGTTTTTCAAGATTTGTCTTCTGGTCTAACTGGCCCATTAGATGTTCGATAGATGAAAAACTATCACTTCACTCTTGAAAATGTATCATATTCATCTTATAGAGCAAAGTCATTCAGAAAATATGGAATATTCTGAAGTCTCAGCAGTAACAAGTTTACAGAAGAACAGCAACTTGAATGAGAGATACTTAAAATGGAAGAAAAGTAGCCCAGTGGTTTATTGATACCTGAGAATGCTCAGTGACTACAGAACACAGCAAGCTGTTAAATTAATTAGAAAATCAAAAGGAAAGGGAATATATATAAAGGAGTACCTAGAAAAAATATGGCTGCCTAGCTGAAATTCTGAAAAAGAACACTCCATATTAACCCTGGCCAAATATCTTGATTTCTGTGACTCCGTTGGGTTAATTTTACTTTAATTTTGCACTAAAGCAAGCATGCATCTGAACTGCAATTCTTAATATATGCATTTCAGCTTGTAATGTTGCCTAATATATCATTTGCAAACAATTGTCCTTAATCTATACACCTTTGCATGCTATTTCCATGAGTATATACATTTGACTGGACTCCATATCTAGCTCTTTGGGTTCACACGCCAAGCTGAAAACAAACCACGTTATGGATTAGCCGATGGATGACCCAGTGGGTATGTCTCCACAGCTGAAAGTACTTAGCAAACCTTTTGCTAACGAGATTGAAGCATATAAGTATAGATATATAAGCATGCCAAAGCATAGTGGAAATGTGGAAACTCCCTAGAACCGTCCAGCGTTTCTCTTGGAGCTGCAGCTGATCTTTTTTTAACTCCACCAAGAATAGGCACTGGGACTTTCCATGAATTGGGAATGATGAATTTTCGCAGCTGATGAAGTTCATATTTCACTAGGGAGGATTGAAATTCCAGATGCTGGGAAATACAACCATCAAGTTGCTCTCTAGCTATGCAATATCTGGTAACTGCCACTTTTCTTCCAACAGTCCAGCTCCCTAAAGCTGCCTTGGTCCTCCTGAATGGGTTATGTTGCCCCTACTTTTTCCTGTCCTACTTCTCATACTTTTTGGAGCTTGACATTCTGATTTTTATTTAGCATCTGATTCCTCAGAGGATGCAATTGATTGTATTATCCCACCTCTTTGGGGAATTAGGTTATCAGTTTTATGGCCCATAGAGATTTATTTTTTATCGTATTATGTGTGTGTGTGTGTGTGTGTGTGTGTGTATTTATTTATTATATTTATCGTATTTGTGTGTGTGTATTTATTTATATCCCGCCTTTATTATTTTTATAAATAACTCAAGGTGGCGAACGTACCGAATACTCCTTCCTCCTCCTATTTTCCCCACAACAACCACCCTGTGAGGTGAGTTGGGCTGAGAGAGAGGGACTGGCCCAAGGTCACCCAGCTGGCTTGTGTCTGTGTGTGTTGCAAATTGGCATTGGCTTAGATGTCAGTAGAGCTGATCAGACATGACATAGGTACTTAATATCATGGAAGGTATACAGCATTATTGTATGGGTGGTATGATATGGCTCTCCAGATGTGTCTCAGCATTTCTCCTATTGATTGCTGTCTGGAGCTGCTAGGAATTGCAATTCAGTGAAAACTGGAAGATTGTATGTTGTACACCCTTTGACTGTGTTCCTACAACATCCTAAACAGGATTTAACAAAGCACAATTGCTGTGTGTCAAATAACATATTCTGCCAAAACAAGTCAACAATGTTATGACTCTAGTGCAGAGCTTTCCAAACTGTGTGTCGGGACATGTTAGTGTGTCGGCTGCAGTGTCTGGGTGTGTTGCGGCTGCTGCTGCCTCCGAGCCCTGCCAGGATTCCGTGCAGGTCCTAGTGCCTGCCTTGTGCCCTGCTGTAAGAGTGTGTCGCGAAATGATGCGTGTATAAAAAGTGTGTCACCAACATGAAAAGTTTGGAAAGCTCTGCTCTAGTGGAATAGTTAACACAACATACTAAGACAATGGCTGGGTTCTCACAACATACTTAAATCACAGACTATGATATGTGAAGTGATCACTTCAACCAATATTTATATTTTGTTTGGTCTTTCGCTATGGTGTTCCAGGTGGGACTGACTGAGATCTTTTCGTAGTCTATCTCTCCATCTTGTAGGACGTCATCCAAGTGGACATGTGTAATTGAAGGGCCACCACCATGTCACTTTTTATGTCTATCGTCAGGTAAATGTACAATGTGCTCTGCCCATGTATATTTCCATTTAGTGCTATTTTTATGACATATTTGAAATTAGTCTGTCATCAAATTTCCTCAGTTCTGATTCAGTCTCTGAGTAAGTTCATTAGCATTCATTCTTCCTTTGCATGCTGTGTGACTAGAAGCTTTTCTGCATCTCATATCTGTAGGTTCCACACTTCATATTGTATCCTAGAGGATATTAATGTGATACACTAATTGTGATATATCCCATTATGCAAAATATAACCACCATATTCACATTTCCAAGAGGCATCTGGTTGGCCATTGGTTGACCATTATTGGATCATATTTTGGTCAGATACAGCATAGCTCTGCTTAGTTAATATCTGAGGACTTTCCTCTGAGAGTGCAAATGTCTGTACATGAGAACAGGCAAACTGGTACTAATGGATTGTTGGTCAGTAGCTTGTTTTGGTAGATGAGTAGAGATTGGGTCCACATATTATATTAAACCATACTGTGGTTTGCTTGTTTTTGGTGTAGTAGTACAGTGTGTGTGAACTAGACCCCTAAGGCTTGTTTGATAAATTATGGTTTACATCCAGTTTTTGGGTTATGTGTAGATGTAGCTCAAGTATAACATGCAAGGACATCACTGTTTAGGTGGCAGCTTCCTTTTACATTTCATTATTCTGTATTGATTATAATGAGTGATGGTTTCTTGGCAGGGCCAGCTCTATCATTAAGCAAAGGGAACAGATGCCCAGAGGCAGCAAATTCTGCAAGAGATCTAAGGTGGAAACAGTGTGCCATAATGCCTATGCGCACTAAGATAAACTGCTGCCTTCAGGTGCAGTGAGGAGATGATCCCAGTGGACATGCAGAAGGAAGAGTCGATAACCAGTTCAGTAAGGTTGTGTGACCTCACCTGTAACTATGAGACAAACCTAAGAGAGTAGCTGTGCCTCATCCTACTATAAAATAACTACAGAAACACCTTCATGACAAAGGTAATTGCCTAGGATTAACTATGACAGCATCTTCCTGCTTTAGGTACCAAGTCATTCCTCCCTTTGTGAAACTCCTATGGGACTGGTCCCTGATGTATAAAAAAAATAATAGTTTTGAAGAATGAAAAATATTGGTTAACCAATGTTTTCCCTTCTTTCCTCTTCATGATTAATTATTGATTATTAATAAGTTTAGGATGGTAAGCTAGATATTCACAAAACAGTCTTGGGCGTCAGAAGCAAGCCCCACTAAATTTAGGGGGATTAACTCTAGAGTAAACCAGCGTATTTAAGATACAATCTGATTATTGAGGGTAAGAGGAAGTCAAAATCTTTGTTGTTACTAAGGTAATAAAGTTATCGCTTTAAAAATAATGGACCAACTTGTTTAATAGATTGATTCCTTTTTTCATTTAATCAAATGCTCAGATCAAAAGTCTGCTCAGTGATTGGATCAGTGTTTCTCAACCTTATCAACTATAAGATGTGTTCACTTCAACTTCCAAAATTCCCCAGCCAGTCATGCTGGCTGGGGAATTCTGGGACTTGCAGTCCACCCATCTTAAAGTTGCCAAGGTTGAGAAACACTGGTTTAGCCTACAATTCTGGGATTTGAAGTCCACAAATCTTATAGTTGATAAGGTTGCAAAACAATGGACTGGATGAAAGATCTCTTGTTTCTTATTGTGAAAGATGTGATGCTGGTAAATCTTCTAAGGTACTAATACATCCATCATGGTCATAAGAGACCTAGTGATGTTGAATACCCAGGAATGTTTCATATAGCTGTGACCATTTCAGGTTAGAGAGATGCTCCAGCCATGAGCATGTGGACTTTATATTTTGCTTAGATTGCTACGATGTCCTGTATTTGGGGCTGCCCTTGAAGACCATTCCAAGAACCTACTGCCCTTTCACAAGGCCTTAAAGACATCGCTGTGCTACCAGGTGTGGGGATCTGGATGTGCATTACAGCCCATACAGTAGTTTATGTTGAATGTAGATTGTTTTTTAGACTTTGGCTGTGGATTTTGGTAATTTTTGGTAATTCAACTCTAATTTTGGTAACTCGTTTGTATTACTTGTATACATTTTTATGTGTTTATGATTGTATTTGCTTTTTGTCTCTTTTTTAAAATTGTTGTAAGCCACACAGAGTGATGTAGTTGGGATGGGCAGCTATATAAATCAAAGTAATAAATAAATAAATAAATAAATAAATAAATAAATAAATAAATAAATACTTCAAAGGATTCAAAATAGAGTGAGCAAAATATTTACGGACATAGCCACATTTGTGAATATTGCATCAGTTTTAAACTTCATTGTCATTGAATTGAATTGTGCATTGCAGGCCCAATTCAAGGAACCAGTTCTTAATTTTCAAATAATAAACCGCTTGGGTTACAGATACCTGAAGGCGAACCTTATTTTTGTGTCAGTCTACCCATGCTTTAAGATTTTCTGTTGTAGCCCTTCTCCTGGTGCCTCTTTAACAGAGGTGTTCAGTTTAATAACAAAAAAAGCCTTTTTTTTCCCCCAGCAGCAGCACTGGGCATGGAGTGCTCTTATATATAAGCTCAGCAGACAATTAAACAAAACCCCTCTTATTAAGGAACTATCTCTGTTGACTTATCCTGCACTTCACCTGTGATACCGCTTGGTTATAAATTGCATTGCTGTCCAAAATAAGAAAACGGTTGTACATAACCATGTTGCAGAAAAATAAAAAGAAGGGATACCCGTCTTTTGAAATACCAGCTGAACTGAATGATTGGCTCACGCTATTCTAAAATTATGTATGCAGGATGAGTAGCGACTCAGAAGTAATCTTGAAAGCTGCGCCCTTACATGTACACGATTGCAGTGCTGTTTTTCAAACACTACGCCTCTTCCTAATAGAGCAAGAGGGTTGCTGCGTATTTGGCATCTCATACATTTAGTTCTTGGGCTGATGCCTAGAATGACAGCATAGCTTTTATAGCCCATCTCTATAACCCGCCCCCCCTTCTCTTCTCTTCTTCTCCACACTGCCTGACTTTTTGGAAGAAAAGAACTGTTGGCTCTGTGCCATTTTGACGAGGTCTGTTTTAACCCTCTGTGGGGTCAGACAAAAAGTTACTGTTGTCTATGATCAATCCATGACCACTTGGATTATACTGCAACAGTTGTCTTTGCAATAAAAGGCAGCTCATGTGACTTATGAATCACTTTTAATTGTTTGAATTACATTTGCAACAGAACCTCTAAATTTTCTTTATTTTTCACTGTAGCAATATGTAATATTCATCCCTTGGCTGTTTACTGCAATTTAAATTGCAGGCTACGATTTGATCTTTACAGTGATAAATGGAAGTTCTCTCATACATAAACAGATCTGCATGTATATGAATTCAGCCAACACTAGTAAACTCAGAAATACTGTGTACTGCAGAAGGAGGGATTGTAGAGAAAAAACAACACTTACTGGTAATTATTTAATCTTTTTAAAACATATAAGAGTTTCCCTATCCTGGAAGTCTCCAGATGTGTTGGATTACAATTCCCATAATTCCCAGTTAGCTGGGTCTTTGAACAGTAGGAAAATAGAAAGCAATATAACATGATTTAAGTAATCAAGCTATGGTACTGGATCCCTGTTGTTTCTTAAACAGCTTAGGAGCCATGAGGAAGTATTCCAAAATTCAGGCGCACATGATATCCATGTGCCATATTCTATTCTATATCTTTCTCCAGGGAAAAATGTTTCTATTTGATTCTGTTGCATATATACATTATTCTAAATATCTCTTCTTTACTTCACGCCTTGTGTGACCTTCTTTTTTGGCAATGCGTTCTGCTTTGTTTCCTAGGAACCCAGATGAGCTGCTTTTCTCCAAGTGCGTTTTCCTGGCGTCAGGCTGCATACGTGGATTCCTACTGCTGGGCTGCAGTTCAACAAAAGCAGTTGTCCCAGAGCGAATCTGGGCATCTTCCACTCTGGCTTCATAAAGTTTGTATAGCCAGATAATTCTCTGTTTCATTTTTTTCTCCTCTCTTTTGCTTTCTTCTCCTTATTGGAAACCAAAATCTGAGAAGTCTGAGGCTGCAAAACATGCTCTATCCCATGCTGGCTGGGGAATTCTGGGAGTTGAAGTCCACACATCTTAGAGTTGTCAAGGTTGAGAAACACTGCTCTATCCTACATTAATTCCCTGTATTATTATTATTATTATTATTATTATTATTATTATTATTATTATTATTAAATTCCCTTCTCACCCCTATGGGTGGTATGTGTCTTCCTCAACCTCGGGTCCTCTACCAGAGGCCTGGGAGTTTGAGGGTTCTGTGCAGTATCTTAGCTGTTCCTAGCATTGCACTCTTCTGGACAGAGAGCTCTGAAGTTGCTCCTGGGATCTGTTGGAGCCACTTTCCCAGCTTGGGAGTCACAGCCCCAAGTGCCCCTACCACCACTGGGACCACTTTGGCTTTCACCTTCCACATCCTCTCCAGTTCCTCCTTCAGGCCCTGGTACTTCTCCAGCTTCTCATACTCCTTCTTCCTGATGTTGCTGTCACTTGGCACCGCTACATCTATCACCACCGCCGTCTTCTGGTCCTTGTCCACTACCACAATGCCTGGTTGATTGGCCAGTACCTGCCTCTCTGTCTGGATCTGGAAGTCCCACAGGATCTTAGCCCTGTCACTCTCCACAACCTTCTGTGGAATCTCCCATCTGGACTTGGGAGGGTCTAACCCATACACTGTGCAGATGTTCCTGTACACAATGCCAGCTACTTGGTTGTGCCGTTCAGTGTATGCTGTTCCTGCCTGCATCTTACACCCTGCCACTATGTGTTGGACTGTCTCTGAGGCCTCTATGCATGCATGCATGCATGCATATATATATATACAGTATATATCCACTTTGTCCATATGTTTTGATAAAGCATGTGCTTTTAAAAATGTATTTAAAAATGGTATTATTAAACTTTTATTTATTTTACAGCACATGCAGGGTGCCCAATCATAATGGACTCTGAGCAGTGCACAATGCCCCCTCCTTAGCTTGGATGGGACTGTGGTGGCTCAGTGGTTAAGACACTGAGTCAGAAGCCATTAAGGCTGAAAACTCGGTGTGAGCCACGTGCTCCCGGCAATTAGTAAAATCAGTCCCAGCTCCTGCCAACCTAGCAGTTCAAAAGCATGCAAATGCGAGTAGATAAATTAGGTACCACTTCGGTGGGAAAAATCACAGGGACATGAAAGGAGCCTCCTTGGGCATCCCCCGGGCAAGGGTGACACCGGCAAATCCTTTCACCACAGAAGCGAAAGCTTCTGACACGAAACAACAACAACAGCTTGGATTAAAACAAAACAGATTTTTTTAAAAAAATCCAAACCATAAAATTGCAACATAAGGCCTTGGCACTAGTTCCAGTTCACTCCCATTAAAACCGTTTCCATTACTGGAGGGATAAACACCTCTTCCAACCTCCCAGGGTTGTTCGAAGACTTTCTAGACTTTCTAAATGCCAGCGGGAAGGAGACGTTCAAATGGCCAGAGGATGCTGTTCCAAAGGAGGGGAGGGTAATAGAGGCGGTGTGCTTCTGTGGCCTCTGTAGACGGCAGTTGCTTAGCAAGGGGACACAAAGGGAGCCCCGCTCCATTTGACCTTGCTAGGTGGGTAGATGTCATTGGGAGAAAACCTTGAACCATGCTAGACTTTAAAGGTGATAGCCAGCATATTGAATCAAATTCTCTTCGATTGATATTGAATTGTACCCAGAAGCCAGCTGTTAACCAGTACAGCTCCCAAAGTAGCAGTGTTATATGGTTGCAACAAGGAGCACCCAAGACTACTTAAACATCTGCGTTCCAGACCGGTTATCGTTTCTGAATATTCTTCAAGGGCAGCCCCATGTACAGTGCGTTGCAGAAATCCAGTGGAGAGGTGACTAAGGCATGAATGACTGTGAGCAAAGCCGCCTGGTCCACAAGAGGTTGCAACTGGTTAAATATAAATATTGAACCATAGCCACTCAAGACTGCTGACGACTGCAAAATAAAAATTAATTGCAAAATAGATGGAGAGACGAAAGGAGTGCTATGTACACCAGCTTTTGCTCCTGAATGCAGGGCAAGATAAAGATCTAACAAAATGTAAATAAATATTAATGCTTACCTAGATGGATGATTATAAAGCAAATTTTTCTGATCTAGCAGCTCCAGATGAGTTAGACTGCAACTCCTATAATTTCAAGTCTGAACTCCCATCTTTCTTGGAAATGAAATACACACACAGGGTGCCAAGTTACATAAAGTGACTAAAGACTCCAAGTTCCTAATATGCTCCTTGGATAAGGAGTGAAACGTTTCCACTGAGAAAATAGAAATCCAGTTGACATGATTCAAGCTACAGACAATTCCACCTGGATGACTGAGAACCTTCATAAACATATTCCTAATATACTCTGTAATATATACTACATATAAACCTCACCCCTAAAAACCAACCACGTTATATCAACTTGATAGTCTGCTGCTGTTTAGATATGTTGGGATTGCAATACCCAGAATTCGAAGCCAAAATGTCTATGCCAAATCATGGTCTGTGTGTACATTCCCATCTGTAAGACATCAGAACATTTTGGTTTTCTTGTGGTATCAAACTGAATTTGAGTCCTGATTTAAGATTCTCTCTCCTGATTTTCTCCTTCAGTTTTTTCCATACATCCTTCTGCTGCTTGCAATCTTGCTGTACCTGCCATGGCTCTTTTGGCGTTTCACCGCAAAACCCCATCTGTCTGCGGATCTGAAATTTATCTTGGAAGAACTTGACAAGGCTTATAACAGAGCCATCAAAGCTGCAAACAGTTGTCGTAACTGGGATGCCAGAGACACAGCCAGCTCCCCGCCTGCCATTGAAAATATTGCACAGAGGTAACATCTCTTGCCACTTTTCCAGTTTTCTTCAGACCCACCTCCACCCGCCGTGTTCTCCTCTGCTGGAGGACAAGCTTATGTATCATCACACAGCCTGATCAGACTTTTGCTTCAAGTATGGTGAAGTAGCTCAGTAGGTCTCGGACTAGCCCTGGAAGAAAAGGATAGAATTGGACATACTGTATCATCTAGAACAGCCTTTCTCAACCTTTTGACCCTGGAGGAACCCTGGAAATATTTTTCAGGCCTCAGGGGACCCCTGCACATTCAGGCTCAAATATAGGCCAGAGGTTACAAAATTATTATAGTCGTTTCATGTGTATGCCTCTCTATATGCATTAACAGTGTTCTTAAACTAAAAATAAAGAATGAAACTTACCTCTTTAATGTGAAGTTGCCCGAATTTGAAATAATTTTTTAAATAACGCATGATCTCCCAGGGAACCCCTAGTGACCTCTCGCGGAACCCTAGGGTTCCGCGGAACCCTGGTTGAGAAACCCTGATCTAGAAGCTTTGTGACTGACTCCATCATGGCTCTCTTAGGTGCCATGTATCCTGTGTGCTACCACCTCAAGGACCACTTGTCCTGACATAAGGATGGGAAGTCGATGAGTCATGGGCATCCCTTTTGTAGAACAGCCAGGAGTGGGTGAAGCCAAAGTTTTCAGTATTTTTTAAGATTGTTGGTGGACTTTTAGGGATTTCAAGGAGAAAACAAGTGCCTTGAGTCTTGCAGAGGGTCTTAGTATCTGTTGTCCCCATTAGCCCCTTCCCCCAAATCAAACAAACTCCCCCCATGGCTTCAGGCCCTTTGGTTGTTACTTTAAACCAGGGGTCCCCAACCTGTGGGCCGCGGCCTGTTAGGAAGTGGGCCGTGGGGCTCCCTCCTGCAAGCCCCCCCCGCCCCCCCCCCGCCCCGGTCCGTGGAAAAAAATTCTTCCACGACCGGTCCCTGGTGCCAGAAAGGTTGGGGACCGCTGCTTTAAACCATACAACTGCCCCCAAATGTTAAGCCTGCCCACTCACCAGCCTTATCACCTGTAGCCCTCAAAACAAAACAAAGAATCCACCACATTCCCTTTTTAAGGAAGTGCAACTTTTCAGCCACAACAAACTGGCCCTCTGCCCTACAAGGGAAGTGGCCATACGTTCAGGGAACTTCGTGTTGGGGTCAGCATGTGTTACTTTAGGTATGAAATAAAAAACCTTAGAGTGACTTCCATGCATTGACTTCATTTAATTACTGATTGGATAATGACTCTATTTTCTTTGTGCATTCTATGAACATTTTTAATCTTCCGTTTCAAAACACTCCTCCCTACTCATTTGAGGAGTTTCTATATTTGAGGATAAGAAAGAGTGATTGACGTTCTGTCCTTTAATCAAATTAAATCTAAGGCAGCTTACAGCAGAATGTTAACTATTTTTGAGTAGCACTCTTATAAAGCTGTAAGCCACAATAATGAGCTAAACTTTCAGATGGCATAAAACTCTGTCAGGCGTGCCATGGCAGACTCACACAACTTAAACATTTGTTTATCCAGAGGTTCAGCTAAACTGATGTTGCTGTGTTTTCTGATTTGATCCAGTCCTGTACTATACAATAGTTCTCAAGCTGTTTATGACTGTAGAAGCATTATTCTGAGCATTTTCCTTTACATTGAATTGCTGTTTTAATCGTGTTTAAATTATGGGGAATTGCTAATTATTCCCCACTTTGAGATTTCTTTTCAAATGTTGAAAAATGTGTTGAAACGGGAGGGAGGAGGGAGGGAAAGACTGGTACCTGGGAATGTTGAGGTATTGGTTTGTCATTTCTAAAGCAAGTGAAATCCTGACATAACACTCCTGGAAATTGGCTTTTTGTTTTCCAGCTTATGGGAGATCTCTGACAGCCACTTTAAGTACCCTATTGTGGAACAATACCTGAAGACAAAGAAGGGCTCCAAGAGCTTAATCATTAAATACATTGTTTGCCGTTTGCTAACGCTGGTTATTATCCTCTTTGCTTGCCTCTTCCTGGGTTATTATATCAGTCTTTCCTCAATGACGGATGAGTTTGTTTGCAACGTCAAAACTGGGATACTAAAAAATGACACGAATATTCCAGAACGATTTCAGTGCAAAATGGTTGCCGTTGGTGTCTTCCAGCTGCTCAGTTATATCAACTTCATCGTGTACGTGCTGATCACGCCGCTGGTGATCTATGCCTTGTTCATTCCGTTCAGGCAGAGCTCGGACATCCTGCAAGTGTACGAGCTTCTGCCGACGTTTGATGTCCTCAAAGTCAAAGCAAAGCACTACAACGACATGAGCCTCTACCTGCTCTTCCTTGAGGAAAATGTGAGCGAGCTGAAATCTTACAAGTGCCTCAAGGTTCTGGAGAGCCTCAAAGGCAGTGGGGAGAGGTTTGATGCCCTGCAGCTCCTGAGGAACCTTGGCTCGATTAAAATGGACACTGTGGATGCCAAGCCAAACACCATCCCCAAGGAGTGTAGAAAAAAAGCTGAAGTGGAAACGTCTAACGATGCCGCAGAATTAAAAGGTAATGTCTCCCTTTGCTTGTATTTCTCTCTGTTTAGGTAGGTTGCAATTTGCTGCTACATGTAAACTATACTGCAGTGGCTGTTGTGGGTCTTCCGGGCTGTGTGGCCGTGTTCTGGAAGTTGTGGTTCCTAACGTTTCGCCAGCATCTGTGGATTTTGCTTCTATCTGTGCTCCTGCCCTCTGAAGATGCTGGCCACAGATGCTGGCGAAACGTTAGGAACCACAACTTCCAGAACACGGCCACACAGCCCGGAAGACCCACAACAGCCATCGAACTCCGGCCGTGAAAGCCTTCGACAATACATTATACTGCAGTGGTTTATAAATGTTAAAATACTATACTAAGAATAAAACAATTCCAACAAGGCAAAAAGTCATAGCAAATTCACAGACGAACCACTACTTATTAATTTTGCTTATGAGATTGTTTAGGATTTAAAGGTCTGGATCAGACATGTAACTGCTTTCAGTCACATGACTGAAGGGGCATTGAAGCATTAGTCATAAATAACATAAAATTTCCTAGTCATTGTTTTAATGATCTCAGTTGTATTAACCAAGCAATCTTAGTCTGAAGTTTAATAGGGACATGTTTTGATTTGAAAGATGCATTAGAATATTGTAGTTATATGACAGTTTAGATTTGTTGGCTATCCATCCATATTCCATTGCCCATATTACCTTCTTTGTCTGTATTTCCTATATTCTTTTCAATATGTACTATTTTCTATACTCTTTTAAAATATATATAATAAAAGGGGGGGAGAGCCAAATTCGTAGCAAATAGCAACCGTGTGTGTGTGTGTGTGTGTGTGTGTGTGTGTGTGTGTATAAAAAATTTACTACCTGTAACACCAGAGAGAGAGAGATGTGAGTAGTATCCATGTTTCCTTTTTGACATTGTGTTAACCCCAAACTATCCTATTGATGTAATACCAAGACAATGGAAAATAAAAATGATGGCTTGTTGAAAATTTTTGTTAAAAAGCATATTCTATTTTTGATTCCCACAAGAACACTTTTATGATACTAGAACATTTCTGCTGCTTTTATTTTTACAAATCTAATGTAAGTCTGTAATCATATCTGCACTTTTCAGATTGTTATTCATTAAAAACAAATATGATGTGATGATTGTATGATATAAACTTTTCCTGACGATAATAGTTCTCATAATAAGTTCGCAATCTGGTTTCAAATAGTGCATGTTTTATGATCTGCTAATATTTCTAGCTAGTGAGTATCCAATATTTTTAAAAGGGGGTACTATTTTTAAATATTTTTAGATGCTCTTAACCATTCATTCATATGGAATACAGTGGTGATGGAAGAAGCACAAACAATATAAAATATTTATGTATAAAAAAACTCCTAATCAAAAACCTAATCTTTTGCACAATTGTGGAAGTAAACCCTGCTGAGTTCAAAGGAAACTCTAGTGGGTTTAAATCAGGCGTAGCTATACTTATAATAGACCCACTGAAATCAGTGGTTCTTAATTTAATTGAATGAATTGAGACCCACTGATTTACTGTACATCAGTTTTTTTCAAGCTTGGCAACTTTAAAATGTGTGGACTTCAATTCCCAGAATTCCCCAGCAGCATGTCCACACATCTCAAAATTGCCAAGTTTGAAAAACACTGATTTACATCTTTGTCTCCTAACCTTGAATTAATCTGGATCAAATGTCTTACAATTTAAAAAATCAGCAACCTTGACATTGGTCTTAGCCACCCGTCCTCTTTCTTTTTCAAGTCATACATATTCCAGGATTGGTATTACATCTCAGCTGGACTCGATTCTCTTTAGTCATACTTCCAGAGCTCTGAAATAAAATAAAAGCAGACTACTCTGTGCTAGTGCTTACATTAAAAGGATATGACAAGTCTCTTTTTGGCATTTCTACAGATCTGGCTGACCCAAAATTGCCTGATGACACAGAAGGAACAAGTAAAGATGGCAAACTTCGCCAGAGGCTTCTCGACACTTCTTGCTGATGGATTCAGTTCGTGGTCGATAGGTGCCGAAAGCTGTCCTTAACTGTCCAGGCATAAAGCCATATCTACTACACCGCATGATTGCCTTCCCATTGAGTTTACAAGGACTGGGACAGAAGGGCGAATTATCATTTGAAAATATTTGAGCTGTCTGTGTTTACATGTCTACCGTTTACATGCATATTATGCCTAGGGGTACTCTGGTGGGATGAATCATGTCAATTCTGTTAGGGGGGAAAGGCTGGAGTTCACACATTGACTATAGAGGGAGGATTGGTTTCACAAATGTGCAGACATCATTTGATCTCTTCTCAGTTCATTATTATTCATTATTATTAACTGCTCAGAGTCCCTCCTTGTGGGGGAGATGGGCGGTGATAAAAATTTAATAAATAAACAAATTATCCAGTATCTTCAGCCATAACAGAGTATCCAGATTGGGTCCCCAAATAACTGACCCATTGAACAGCAATCAGTACAACAGTTGAAAACCTAATAGTGTCATTACAGATACCCATCGTGTAAATAAGTCAAATACCTTATATTATGTTCCTTGATCTATACCACTTTGAATAAAACTATGGAAGCAAACAAGTTTCTCCACAAGCAGCTCCATGGATAAGGTGTCAGTTACACTTCTCACTTGTGTCAATCTTCCATGAGATTGTACAGTTCAGAGATGGAGAACGGTGACTATCCACAGGTGGCTGAACTCCTACTATCTCTGCCATTAACCATGCTGGTGTCAGAAGCTGGGAGTGGTACTTCAACAACCTTTGAAAATCCACAGCTTCCATGCAACATGGAATACAATATATTCTGATAATACCACCCTTTACAGAACTATCTTAAAGTTAGTAGCTTCAGGATGAAAAGTGAAAGGTCCTCTGTGCAAGCACCGAGTCATTACTGACCCTTTGGAGGGACGCCGCTTTCGCTGACATTTTCTATGCAGACTTATAGCGGGGTGGTTTGCCATTCCCTTCCCCAGTCGTGATTACCTTTCCCCCAGCTTAGCTGGGTACTCATTTTGCCGACCTCGGAAGGATGGAAGGCTGAGTCGACCCGAGCCGGCTCCCTGAGAAACCAACTTCCGCTGGGATTGAACTCAGGTCGTGGGGAGAGTTTCGGTTGCAGTACTGCCGCCTACCACTCTGTGCCACACGAGGCTCAATTCAGGATAGTGGAATGGAATACAAAAAAAAAAAGGGGGGAAATGCTCCCTTGAGTCTGATCTTCAGATATACAGTATGTGCCTGCCTGGTTTTTCTATACTTCATTGCTATATACTTGAAACCAAACTATTAAGCAGCTAGAACTGGCAGGACTGTTTGCAGCTTGGACCAAGACATGTAGAGAGTAGCCTAATCAAATGGAGAGATACCGGCTTTGAATACTTCTCCACCCTTAAGAAGGCTTTGTACTCTTCTACAAGGTAGGTTGATTTTTGCAAGTAAACCTAGAAAAAGTTGCTCTTTCAACTGCTTATGGAGACCAACTTATGCACCAGCAAAATACTGTCTTTACCTGAATGAAATATGTAGAAGGTAGAAGTCCCCTTGATTCGTAATGAATCCATGGACAGTTTTCTTGACAACAAGATGGAAGTGGTTTGCCAGTGTCACCTTCTGGGATGCTTTTCTAACTTCTAGGTCAAGCATGCAGCCATCTGATTTCCTGGTGAACTCCCATGCAAGTACTAACCAGCTGCAACCCTGCCTAGCTTTTTCAAGATCGGCTAGGTATTGTCATCTCTCGTGGCCAAAAAAGAGATGACTCCAAATTTAAGATGATCCCCTGCACTCCAGTCTACGCTCTACAACAAAAGGAAGGCTCTATTACTACATTGTCAGCTATTCCAAGATGATCTAATGTTTTAAAGATAAATTAAGGACAGAAACTAATCTTCCTTTCAGATAAATACTGTATAATCTAGCCATTCCTCCTTTACAACCCTGCAATCACTCATGTAAAGGAGCTATGAAGGTGCTACAAGCAGGAATAGGATCCCTACCTGAGGTATCTTAGATAAAAAGTCCTTTGACTACCTAGATTCTTTAGTGTTGAAAATGCAAAAGCCAGAGAACTGTCCGTCTGTTTCTGGAAAAGGCATTTCAGTGTGCTTCTCAAAGGATTTATTTATTTTATTATTTGGATTTATCACCACCCATCTCTACCACGGTAGACTCGGGCAGGATCCTGTAAAGGCAGCCTTAAATAACACCTTTCTGCCCTGGGAAAATATTGTCCAACTTTCCCAGGCTGCTGTTTGGGTGGAGTAACTTCACACCTTTGTTTCAAAGGGCAAACTCATATCTGGGTAAAAGTGCCACCGTTATACTGCTTTTTTGAGAGCTTAATTGAAAGGATGCACTCTGCTCAGGTAGATTCTGTCTACCTAAACTTGCAATATTCTGAAGAAAATTGTATTCTGAGACTGATCTGTTGAAATTTCAACAACACTATTTACTCCATCAGGGGAGCAGTGAAGAGATCTGGCCCAGAGATCAAATCTTCTGAGGTAAGGTTGAAGGACTTTGGTATCCTTATAAAAAAAGAAGTGATTGAGACATATCATGCCCATTTTCAAATATTTAAAGGGCCATCCCATAAATGATGTAGCAAAATTGTTCTCTTTGTCCAGAGGATAGACCTAGCCAAAGATGAAATTACAAGAAATTGGATTATCAACAAAATGTCAAGAGGGGAAACACGTTTCACGGTAGAAAAAAATGCCTTGGAAGTAATCAATTCTGCTTTTTAAAGCAGAGGCTGAATGAATCAAGGATGTCACAGGTCAGTTTTCCGTAAGAGGAGTAGAGATGATCAGACTAAATCAGAGGGTTTTTTCCCTTCCTCCCAAGGACTGAATTCCAATAGAGAAATAATTCTGAGGGACCCATGCAGATGGTAGGTGATGTGGATTGTTTTATGAGACTTCAAAATAACTTCAAAATCATCAAAACATCTATATCCCATTTTCTTGGAGACTGCCATTCTAAGGAGGCAGCAAATGATAATGTGCTGTATTATCTCAGTTCAAGGACAAATTGTGGGTAACTCCTATTAGCAGAATTGCAAACAGAAAACTACAGCTGTTCATTATCTCAGTCTGCACATCTACTCAAAGCAGGCACAATCCTGTATCTCTGCATTTCTTCTTAGAGAAACAGTAGCAAAAATCAACTTGCACAGAAGTAAACATGGACAGTACAAAATCATAGCCTTCTCCACATCTATGCAGAAATAACCACAATAACTAACCTTGAAATCATAGTGTATGTTTTGGACATAATATAGCATGAGGAGGAATACTCACAAGTAACAATTTTCAGGAGCAAGTGTGAAGTTATTGGCAAAGAATTTAAAAAACTGAGCTCTTTATTATCAAGGCTGCCAGTAACTAGAGATTTCAAAGCATTGTGAAGATTAAAGAAACCATTCTGGAAAAATAGTTGCTGGTTGTTCTTCACGGCCATTTCAAGTCAGTGATTCCATAAGAATTGGACAGAAATCTATGATAGAATTAAAATCGACTCTGCTAGTTGTTCAGCATTCAGGGGTGATATTAATTAAAAACAGAAACAAAGTACTAAAAGAAAGTGCACAATGTCTTTGCATTTCCTCTCCTTTATGTAATATAAGATGGAAACAGCTTACTGTAAACCAGTGATTCTCAACCGTGGCAACTTGAAGATGTGTGGACTTCAACTCCCAGAATTCCCCAGCCAGCATAATTCTGGGAGTTGAAGTCCACACATCTTCAAATTGCCACGGCTGAGAAATAGTGCTTTGTATGGGGAAAGACATAGATTTGACTCCAGTATCTGTATATTCAGTTTAAAAAGTCTGTAGGTGCCTGAAGAGAACCTTGGTTTAACTTGGAGAGACAGTGCCTGCAATTGGCAGGATTGACGGAGAGAAACTAAAAGCAGCGCTTCCCAAGCTTGGGTAAATTACCCAAAATTGGGTAAAAGTGGTTTTTCTTTGGGTATCAACACACAAACCCATTACCCAATTACAACAGGGACATTAAATTAACTTAAAGTGTTTTACCTACATTGGGTAAAAAGGACTTTCGGATAAGCGGTTTTGGGCAGTGAAGGAAGATGTTTGGGAAGCAGTTAAGTTAGTTTTTGTTTGTTCCTGCATGATGGGGTTATGTTCATTTTAGCAGATTAGCTTCGCATGGAATACCTGCAGGAAGACAGGCCAAGTAGGGTGAAATAGGAGAACTTGGGAGTAACAATGTGGTAATGATGAAATAGTGTAACTGTGTAGTATGGCTGTAATAAAATTGTTATATAACACCAAGATGATGTTTTAATTCTTCATTCTGACCGGCTCAATACAATTCCTCATATTATTTGAGTTGTACTGGGGTCATTCTAGTATTATGCACAGCAGTTTACAAAATTCTAACCTCCAAGAAATATTTAAGTAGCTGTGATGATTAGCTTTAGGGCATGACTTTAAGAGGTTATTGGCTCAATTCTCCAATCCATGCAACTAGGGGAAAAGACCCACACTTTATGGGAAGGAGAGGTAGCTTCCTGTAAAAGAATAACATTTTCTTGGTATCTTTCTGCCCCCTTAATAAAAAGGTAAAGGTTCCCCCCGCACATTTGTGCAGTCGTGTCCAACTCTAGGGGCTGGTGCTCATCTCCGTTTGTTAGCCGAAGAGCCAACGTTGTCCGAAGACGCTTCCACAGTCATGTGGCCGGCTTGATGCACGCGGAACGCTGTTACCTACCCACCGAAGTGGTACCTATTAATCTACTTGCATTTGCATGCTTTCGAATTGCTAGGTTGGCAAAAGCTGGGGCTAGTGCGGGAGCTCACTCCGTCACGCGGGGCTATGGATTCAAACCTCCAAAGTTGCGATCTTTTGATCGACAAGCTTGGCGTCTTACCCACTGAGCCATCGCGCCCCATTAATATATTCAGGCAAATGTTGTGAAATACCTTTGTCTGAAACCATTGGAGAACCACGCTAAAGGAGATAATTCTATCTAGGCCAAATGAACGAATGAATTGATCCTATGCTCCCACTGAGGAACTCCCATTTCTGCCACAGACCTGCTCATAACCAGTGGGCACAATCTCGGATCACACAATGTAGTCAGTTCTCTTAGGCCATAGGTTATGTCCAGCCTTCGCAGATGGCAGTGCATAGCAGGGAAAGATGGTGGGTGGTGGTGGTGGTAGACAGCTATCTTTCTGGAATAAGGTCTCCTTCGAGGGAAGCTTGATTCTCAGTGACTCTGTAGCCATGCCCATGCAATTTTCTTGGGGGGGAAATGGTTTGCAACCGCTCGTTGGGGATGGTTTTTAACTTCCCATTCATGTCTGGGCCCTGATAAATCTCCTACCCAATGCTTCCTAATCTTCATTCCACTTTTCTATCCAAAGACCACTCAATGTGGCCTCCTTGCCATGATGGATCAGCCTGAAAACTATTACATTAAGTCAGAATGTTACAGCTGGAAACAACTGATCATGGTTTATATAGTTGTTGATTGATTCATCAGGATTTGAGGAATAAGGGTCACTAAACCAGCTTTTTCCAACATGAAGCAATCTGGAGATGATGGACAGTCTTTACCAGCAAAGGGAGAGAGGGATCCAGTTTGAGAAAAGATGCGGAATATGCTATCCTTTTTTTTTAAATGAGCTTCATTGCTAAAGGTTAGTGGCAAAAACCTGAAGATATGCCTTTTCAATTTATTACATTTATAACCAAATTGAGCGTAAAACAAATATATTTTTATGAATAAATGTTGCTTCTCGGTAAGAGTTATTTGCATTATTTTTTAATGGGAAATAATTATGGGGAATAAGACAGAAATCCATTGGTGACCCAATCAATTTCCACTCAGGCATTTCTAAGGCTGAAAAAAAAATCAGTCTACATTTTAACACAAGCTGTCCCATTTGACACATTCCAAACTAAAATGCACCCAAAATGCAAACTGAAACTTAGTCAACTTTACATTTTTGCACTTCTCTCTGTTTTGGACAACTCTTTAATATAATTTTAGAAAAGGAATTAGACGGCCCAGGGCTTCTCATGATAATCTGAATGCAGAACAATGGTCCCAATCTTTCAGCTACCTTTCCATGTCATGGGAAAAAACAAAATCTGAGGAAAGGGGCCATTGGCCTGCCTTTCTAATGGCAGAAATGCAACACTTGGTTGTTCTTTCTATAATAAGAAAATGATTGTAGAAATCAGAGCCTTGTTCTGCCTTCAGAAAGGAGAACATGGGGAAACATGGAACAAGCATGCTTACCATAATAATGGAGGAGCAATTCATCCAAAAAGTTAATCTTTCTTCCCTTGACATAACTAAATGCCTAACTGGGAGAGAAGATGGTGGAGCAAGCAGGAGCTTGTTGGTTTTTGATCAGTTGCAGGAAGATCCATCTCAAGCATCTGTGTGGTGCAGTGAGGGCAGCGTTCTATTTGGAACACTGAGCGCCCAGGTCACTTTCTCTCAGCCTCTCATACCTGCAGGACTGTTTTGAAGATAAAACTAAAGAGGAAAAGAATCATGCAAACTCCTTTGAAGAAAAAGGTGTGGCAGAATTGTTCTAACAAAATAAAAATGCTCCAAGCATCCTATATTCTGATTACATTGGTCTAAATTAAGCAGACTATGTTAGCAAGTAGCTGGTAAAGTCCAGAGTGCACGAAAAGTGAGCAAACAGCATCATTTGACTTGCTACTGTCCTACAAATGGAAAGTCCACCACTAGCCCAGTTCTCACGTTCTAAAACTTAAATATTTTGCTTTCTCAGCATGGAATCTGAGTTACTGTGGTAATGACTAACTAGCAAATAGGCCAAATGTAATTGATACTGTCTCAGAGATTTTATCCTCCCTCACCCACCCTCAATGTGGATCACTTCACACATAATTCACTTAGTCTGTGTAAGGGAGCTGAGCCCTTTAAGAAGTGGAAATGCAAGCAATAAGCACTGCAGAAACTTAAAACATCAATTTTGACCTTTTAATTTGCCACATACTCTGAAATTAGCCGCCAAAGTTTAGTGGCAACAGCATAGGATGCTCTAGGGATCATGTCGGTTCCAGGGTGAGAAGTTGCCTATCTCCGACCACAGAAGGTCTCCCATGATATATAGGGGGGAGAAAAAACACTGGAAACCAATACAGAGAAGCTGAGAGCTAATACAAGTGATTCTAATAGCCAGACAACTCACTTTGCTTGACAGATTGCCGACTAAGAAAGGGGCAGGTAGGGAAAACAAAAAGGTCTGCTTCTAAAAATAAGCCTTTCTGATGAAAGGTATGTGTCTATTTCCACTCATTCATCCAGGCAGAAACAATCCTCAAAGTAGCTTCTGGCCCAAGTTCTATACTGTGTACGCCAGTAAATCAGGGAGGTCTTGCGGTTGTTTCAATTTCAATTTAAAACATATCACAGGGTTGGGCTTTATTTATGAACAGTCCATAAACAGCTGATGTGCACTGACTAAAACTTTGTCTTTATATATAAAAAATACCCATTTGAAAATCACCCTGACAAATTGTTCCTGCAGAGGAAATCACTGATGTTGAATTTGGGTGCAAAAATACTTATACTGTTTATCAGAAGGAACACACACATGATGCCAAGATATTTTACAGCTGAAGAGTCAAGTGATGGCAAAACACAAGTAGAGCTATGTAACTGCAAATCATGATTTCAACCTCCAGACTGCTCTCAAGCTGGAGAAGGTTGAGAAGTTACAGATTTAGCAGGAATAATGTACAAGTTCTCTTTTATGAACTGATTATTTGTTACCCCTACCTCACCCCACAATTACCCTTTTCTTCCAACACCTTGATCTCAGCTACACCATGGTGCTTTAAAGTTTGTGAACCCTTTTGAATTTTCAATATTTCTGCATACAGTAAATATGACCTAAAATGTGATCTGTTCTCCACACAAGTCCTAAAACTAGATAAAGAGAACCGAATTAAACAAATGAGTCAAAAACATTTTATTTATTGAGAAACTGATCCACAGCTACATATTTGTGTGTGGGAAAGTGTGTAAACCTCTAGGATTAGCAGTTCATCTGAAGGGGAAATTAGACTCAGGTGTTTCAGTCAAAGGAGTGATAATCAGGTGTGGGAGGTCCTGCCTTATTTAAAGAACAGAATTCTGGGTATTCACTATCAAAGTCTGTTGTTCCACAACACAGGCATGTGGAAGTGTGTCATGGCTTGAATAAAGTTTTCTGATGACCTCCGAAAAACAGTTGTTGATGCTCAACAGGCTGGAAAAGGTTAAAAAACTATTTCCGAAGAGTTTGAACTCAGGAAGATCATGTACAAATGGAGGCAATTCCACACCATTTCTTAACCAAGAAGATTGCACCAAGAGCAAGAGCAAGGCGTGTAATACTCTGGGAAGTCTCAAAGAACCCGAGTAACGTCTAAGGAACTAAAGGCCTGTCTTGCATTGGCGAATGTCAGTGCTCATGAGACCACCATCAGGATAACACTGAACATCAATGGTGTGCAAGGCTGGGTTGCAAGGGGGAAGCCACTACTCTCCAAAAAGAACATTGCTGCCCGTCTAGTTTGCAAAAGACCATGTGGATAGGTCTATTGGAAGAATGTTCTGTGGATGGATGAGACGAAAATAGAACTTTTTGGCTTGAATGAAAAGCGTTTTATTTGGCGAAAGGCAAACACGGCATTCTAGCGTAACATCCTTATCCCATCTGTGAAACGTGGTGGTGGCAGTATCATGGTTTGGGCCTGCTTTTCTGCCACTGGACCGGGAGAGCTTGCCATCATTGCTAGAACTATGCATTTTGAACTGGACTAGCAAATTCTACAGAAAATGTCAGAGTATCTGTCTGTGCACTGAAGCTCAAGAGAAAGCGGGCCATGCAGCAAGACAATGACCCAAAATACACAAGTTGTATGACCAAAGAATGGTTAAAAGAGTCCCTCCTTGAGGGGGAGATGGGCGGTCATAGAAATTTAATAAATAAATAATAAATAAATAAAATAGAAGAAAGTTAATGTTTTGGAATAGCCAAGTCAAAGTCCTGACCTTAATCCTATAGAAAAATTGTGGAAGGACCTGCAGTGGGTAGTTTGTGTGAGGAAGCCCATTAACATCCCTGAGTTGAAGCTGTTCTGGAAGGAGGAATGGGCTAAAATTCCTCCAAGCCGATGTGCAGGACTGATCAACAGTTATTGGAAATGTTTAACTGCAATTATTGCTTCCGGGGGGGGGGGGGGAGGGGTGCACACCAGTTACTGAAAGCAAAGGTTTACATATTTTTGCCACACACAAATATGTAGCTTTGGATCATATTCCTCAATATAAATGAATAAGTATAAAGTTTTTCATTCATTTGTTTATTTGGGACTTGTATGGAGAACAGATCACGTTTTAGGTCATATTTATACAGAAATATTGAAAATTCAAAAGGGCTCACAAACTTCTAAGTACCACTGTACATATCTTGCTTCTGCTTCTAGACAAAAACCAAAGAGTGGAATCAAATAAGAAAACTTATTTGGTCTTTTAAAATTCATTTATACAATGACTGTACATAAGACTGATACCCAATGCCTAATTACATTCTCAGTGGTAGGGGCATCAAACACTGAGAGAAAAAACAGAATGGGAAGCCCAGGAAACTTTAGAACATGAAGATTAACCTACAGTGAGGTGTGGGATGGGAAATCAGAGAAAAAGTGCTGCAAAGCTATCTATTTATGCCAGCATTGTCACTATCCTACCTTCTTTCTTAATGTAACATAAATGACCCCTATTGGCATGTTCAGTAAATACAAATCAAAATGTCTAAATATTTAAAAGGAATAGGAACAAACATGTCAGAAACCTTTATTCCATATGAGATACTTCACATCCCTTGTACAATTCCCCAGGGTTTGTAGAATATATTTAAAATATAGTGATCAGTCAGCATATGGACCTTCCATGTTAAAATATATTGCATTGCACAACATTTCCAAGGCCAACATGGTTTTAAAAACTCATCCTGTAACTTAATATTGAGCTTACTTAAAAGGACATATTTTCAAACTGATTTTTTTTAACACCACTGAGATAAGCAGACGCAAGTTGGGAAAAGCTAAGCTAAAGATAAAGCAAACTGATGTCCACTTGGAGGCCTCTCACAATCTATTACTTTCTGTGCATGTCAATGAAATTATTGCCAACTTTACTATTATGGGCATTGCCTCCCCCACGGGAGCTGGAGACTTGTTAAACGTGGAATGCAAGAGTGGCATTTGTTCTCTTACCCAACCAGGTCTAATTCATTCCTCTGTAATACGAAAGAGACACAGGAGGTAAAAGAGCCCTTTAAAGGAAATGCTGTGAAATATTTCCTTCGTCCTTAAGTTTGGATGCCAGAAACTGCTCTCTCCATTCAGGTGTATTTGAAGCTGCTGATTAGGGAAGTGACTGAACTTTGGTGACTCCTTGTTGGAGAAAAGAGGGGCCATTTTTTCCTGAATTCTCTTTTCTCCAGAATTTTCCCAACCTTGTATTCCTGAGCAGATTGTAAGAACGTATCAGAAGGTAAAGAGCAAGACCACCTCAGTGAAAACTGCGACCCCTAAGAGGGGCTATTCCTTTTTACAGATTTCCACTCAAGTGATCTCTGGATCCTACCATTTAGGAGTACATTTGTGCACACCTGATGGCACCACACATACAGAGTAAGCAGCCATTCTTCTCCAAGGAAGCCATCCATTTCAAGGCAATACAGTAAAATTATGGAGAACGAACTGCAAACATCTTAGGCCTCCTTTGCAGAATTTGGGGAAGTTATTTTTGCACTTTCCTTCCATACGTTGGACTCGGAAGTTATCATCTGTTTCTTCTCGAAGTGGAAACAAATAATTCATCCTGTAAATCAATGACAGGCATTTCATTAAGACGTTATATGGTTAAGGAGAATAATCCCCTTTGGACAGGTGGGCTGTATCAGGATATAACAATTCACGGTGGGGTCTGGACTTTTTAAAAAGTTATTTTGAACTTGGATTCTTCACTGACTTTCAATCAGGATTGAACATTTTTGAGAAATTTGGATGGTCCCTGTGCAAAATTCTGATAGAAAAACTTCCTATCAATCATCTTCATTTATATAATACCTTCCTGGAACAACGCATGTCTGATTAATCCATAATTTATTCTGTGATCACCCTGCCAAAAGAAGAAAAACCCTCTCATTTGTATTTTTAGAGCAGCTGTGTGAATCTATGATTTGGAGATTCAATACCTCAAATTCAGTTGGGAGACTTCTGTAAGGTAAAGGTTCCCCCCGCACATTTCTGCAGTCGTGTCCGACTCTAGGGGCCGGTGCTCATCTCCGTTTGTTAGCCGAAGAGCCAGCGTTGTCCGAAGACGCTTCCACAGTCATGTGGCCACATGACGCGCGCGGAATGCTGTTACCTTCCCACCGAAGTGGTACCTATTCATCTACTTGCATTTGCATGCTTTCGAATTGCTAGGTTGGCAAGAGCTGGAGCTAGTGCGGGAGCTCACTCTGCACGCAGGGCTAGGGATTCGAACCTCTGAAATTGAAATCTTCCGATCGACAAGCCTGGCGTCTTACCCTCTGAGCCACCACGCCCCCTGAGACTTCTGTAGATATGCAGAAATGCCCCCATCCCTAAATCAAACTGAAAGTCTGAATCAATATCCAAATAGGACTTTGCCCGATTCACATACCCTAATTCTTAGTCCCCAGAATGCTCACAAATGCTTTGAAACATTGCTTTGAAGGAACCATTGCATAAATTCCAGTAAGCAAGCAAGAATATGCTTGCATCAAGCAGCCTCACCTTCTTCCCTTCCCAGTGTTTCACAACCTTGGCAACTTTAAGACGTGTGGACTTCAACTCCCAGAATTCCCCAGCCAGCCATGCTGGGAATTGAAGTCCACATGTCTTAAAGTTGCCAAGGTTGAGAAACACTGTCCTTTCATATGGATATGTCCAGAGCTACAAGAGAAAACTTCTGGCGACAATTGCCAACATTCGAGGTTTCTTACAGCTTTTAGAGATTGCTAACTTTCTAATTTTCCAGCAAAATAAATCACCTATTATGGTTCTCCTTTACAAAGTTCCAAATAAAATCTGTAATCACTTCATACATTTTGTACTAAAATATATTTAAAATCAGATCTACTGATTATACTAGAATATATTAAAAATCAGATCTACATTTTAATTTTCATTAAAATTAATGAATAAATTAATTAATGATAATTTGCATTATCTATATATCAGCCTGCTTTTTTCGCCTTCAGATTTCAATTTTATTCTGCCCCTATTAAGCAAATCATAGTATTAGAAGCTGAGAGGATAGGCAGATATCTAACTGAACAATTTAATTATGGGATTTAGATTTTAAAGTGGGTAGACTATCCTTTATGGGTTGGGGGCTGTACTTAATATATTTTGGGAGGCCAAAGAGTATGGAGTGGGATAATTATGCAAAATAGCTAGACTTATATCTATGAGAAGGGCCACCTGGAGGAGGTATTTTGGGGATTTTTTATTTAAAAAAACTGTCAAGCCTATTTTAAAACTCCCGCTATAAGCTTTGTATATAGTTCCCACTTCCAAATAGTAGAAACTATTTTTGGCAATTGTGGATGGAAGGGGCTTTGGGAGGTACAAATGAAAGAGGGAAGTAGGGGTTTATGCAGCCTCCCCTGATTCTATGGGATGGTTTCAACTCTTCCTATACATTTTACATTTAATACACTGTGCAAATATTATGGGTCTGGGGATTTCAGTTCCATTGGTGTGACTAGGGTTAGGGAAAGGAGGACGTAACCAGAAAATTAGAAATGGAGCTATTCTACAAGGGGGCATTTTTAAATGGAAGTCATTTAAAGACTCTACCGTGGATCCTGTCTTTTGTATTTGTGAGGTGAATGCATAGCCACCTTCAATCAGATGGAACAGGGGGTACGTCATGACATCCCAAGTCTTCCGCAAAACAGTTTAGGAATTCCTAGTCTTTGAATTCACTGTAGGCACGGCCTTTTACAGAACAGTGGACTTAAGAAAAGCTCATATATTGCTACCAACGTATGAATCAGTCTCACATGAAATATGTTGGCAAATGGGGGAAATCACTTAAAATATGGGCAGAGATGTTCCTCAACAAAGTGACTGACTGCTTCTCTGAAGATACTTCTATCCATAGCTGCTGCTGCTGCTGCTGCTTCAAAGAATCTTTGGCTTAATGGACAGAGGAAACGGCACAATAAATTTGGAAACGCCAAGAGACAAAAAAAGTTTACATAACTATCAGACTTAATGAAGATGACGAGGTTAGGCACACCTTTTATTACAGAGTTTAGGGTCCTTTTCAGAGCACGAAGTTCTAATATGTCAGTTCTTAAGTCAGGGAACAAGGAAATGTGAAGGAACGTAAAAAGTAGTAAATATCGCTCAAACATTTTGCATAAAGATTAAAGGAAGTATGGTGGGAGAAAGATTTTATACCTCATCTGATTCAAAGGCAACACCTTTTGATCCTTGGCTCTGAGAGCTTCTTTGGCTGTATGTTGATGTGGTTGGTAATCTAAGTATTATAAAAAGGAGATGTTATCACTCTTCATAAAAGCACGATGCTAGAAGTCATCAACTATAAACTGCATGGGCTTCCAAAATGTTTCCAGCCCAGTTATAGAATGTTGGCTCTTATCTCTAAACTCCCAACAGATCAGGGCCAAAGTATCAGAAATACCAAAGAACTTGGAATTCCAATTTTTGATGTATTATGGCTTTGTTCTGCATTTTACAGTGAAAGAGAAGTTAGGCTGGTATTAAATGAAAGGCAAAGGCTTTTCAGCAATAGCTTCAAGAAGGCCTGACAGCATAGCCTTACATAGATTGAGGCATGTTCCCCTGAACGTCAATGCAATCTTAAACCAGATCAACTGGTTCTTCACTGTATTTTTAAAAATTACTTTGTTTTGCTCTACTTCAATTTGGGTCTTTGTATGAGAATGATTTTAAAGATAAATACAGCCTTGGAAGCAATTTTGGACAGGAGATTGCTCAAGAAACATTTTAAGTGAACAGACAAGAGGCATAAAAAAACACAGCAGTGATCTCACACATTACTGCTGTAACAGTATCATATGTGAAAAAGGTATGAAAAACAAATTTGATTTATTGAGATCTCCAATAATTATTGGTAAGTGTAGTAGTTTTGAAGTATGTCAGGAAATTGCAGGAAAACTTCGATTCAACAGATCTTCTGGGAAAGAGGGTGTCCTTTATATCAAATAGCTGTTCACCTCACTTATGTCAATTTATATCAATTACCTAATGACATAAATTGATACCAATGACATTAATTTGCATGAATCGTCCAGAATAGTTTGAATACAATAGGCTTTTAGGTTGAAGGGATGTTGGGAGAGAAATTAAGTCTACTGCATTCGAAGTACACTAAACTGGGGTCCGTTAAATTGAAGTTGGTGTACATCCCAACATACATAAATCATGTTAAAACATAAAATGCAGAACAAAAATCAAACCGTAACAATATGAAATAGCGACAGTTTTTAACTAATTTATACTTAGTGAGTTTTGGACTCAGTTTTTGAATCAGAACTTTATTGAATAGGACAAATTATTTTTGAAACTGCAGAAGAGTTCCAAAAGCATCTTGTGATATGGTCACAATATGGTCTGTATGCATGCACACAAATATCCATGAACATTATTTATCTATCATATTTCTTTACTGCCCATCTTGTATTACGACGACTCTGGGCGGTTTACAAACAATTAAAGATATAAGATTAAAATATTGTTAAAACCATACAATATAAATATAAATACACATAAATATAAAAATGCAAAATATAAAATATAACATCCAAGATGGTGAATCATTGGCCCCATCAAGGTGCCAACCACCCCCATGATTGGCTCTTCTGTTCAAAGAAAAGCATTCCCTCCGGCATGCCAAACCTTGTGGGAAGGAGCCATTTCATCCTGGGCTTCTCTACATGCCTAGGTAGGCCTCTTATAAATAACAAACTACAGATCAAGGTGAAATGGTTCTACTAACCTTTGATTTGTAGTAGAGGAAGGGGTAAAAGACACCTCCTCCATATCAGAATCATCATCTTCAATCACCTGGAGAAGAAAGAACAAAGGCCCAGAAAGCAGAATTTTTAATATACAGTATGCACAAGAAAACATCCCCCGTGTTCTTTTTATTGGTGGCTGATTCTGTCCCTTTTTAACTGCTTTTTGCTGAGTTTGTATTTTGAGTTACCTTCTGTTGGGAAAGTGGCAGCTGACTTTTGGAACAAGATCCCCTCTGTTGGGGCTTCTGGGCTCAGGGCTCTGACCATGTTGATTTTCTGTAAGCCCTTGAAAACCAGTCCCCCCTCCCAACACCGCCCCTAAGCGGTGGTCCAGGATGTCAGATGAGCCTCTCCTGTCATGGCTTGGGGATCTGAAGACGTTTGTCTCAGCTTTACTGTGTTTTTCATTATTTTGTTTTACTTTTTAATCCTGCTGAGTTGGGCAGCCATAAAAATTGCTTAAATTAGTAAATAAAATGATACCATGTTTTAAACACATGAGCCCCCTATTGTATGCCAAGCCTGGTTACCGAATCCAAAAATCCACATTGTGAGCCTCACCCTTTTCTATAATGAAACATCTGCCCTCTTTGCAAAGGAAGGACGCTCCTTTCAATAGGATCACTTGAAGACACTTTTGACATCTCAGCAACCTCAGCATTCCCAGGCCTTTCCAAGGAAAGAGGAAGCTAGCAGGCCAACTACATGCCACACCCCTACGCTTTGCAGAAGATTGTGCCTATCTGCTATATAGCAAATCAACTTTCCCCAATGGATGTCCTTCAGATGTACAGAGATGGCAATTTATAGTATTCCCCAACTTTTTAACACAATATAACAATATAGTCTTGGACTATATTTTTATTTAAGAATATTGTTTTCTGGGATTTTATTGATTATTTGTTCTTGTTTTATTGTAAACCGCCCAGAGCTGCTCTTTGAGTGAGATGGGCGGTGACTAAATTTGAAATATAAATAAATAAATAAATTAGACCAAAAATAAAAAGGGAATTTGCTGGATTAATATCATGAAATAACTACCAACCTCTGAATAATTCTTGGCAGGCATTTTCCGGGAGGGCTGCTGCCTTGTTGACTTAAAAGCTAGAAAACATCAGAATAAGAATGTTCAACAATATCATAAACCTATGACACTTTGAACTACTGTTAGCACAAAGCACAAAAGAATTACAAACTTTCTGCAAGACCTGCTTTATGATGGGTATTTATATGCAATTTAAAGATGCACATAAATGACAATGGTTGGGTTTGCATACTATGCTTAATCATGTTTCATTTAACAACAGTTTATTGAATATATCAAAATCATTTGGGTTGACATACAAAACCAAACAAATTTAACATCCGTCTACTGTGTTGCGTGAACCAGGGAGGTCACTGGCCAGATGAAATAGAAGCTCATAAAATAAATAGTTACTGTATCAAAAATAAAATTCATTTAGCACAGATGAGCTTTAAATTAGTGGGCTAAGTAAGATATGGGAAAATGTGACATTTTAATGGAAAAGTGAAAAGTATGATTATCCCATTATTTTTTTAAAAAATCTTTACAGATACCCAATGTGTTTATATGGGACTGTAAGTTGCAAATTTTTCTGGTTGATGGATAGGTTCTGAATATTTAAAGTTAATTGGTAAAATAAATACAACTGCTTATCCATGGTTAAAATGTATGCTGATCCAAAGTATAAACACAGTTAAGGTTAATTGGAGTTTGCTGTTAACAAGGATATGTAAGCCTGATTTCTAAAATCTATTTGACATTGAATCCTAATTAGCTTTAAGCTTGACTGTGGAGTTGCAGGGTAGTTATTAGTCTTATCCAATATATTCCTACCCACACTACCGTAGTTTTTAATTATGTGGCTTGAAAAGTCTAAGCTAGTCCTCCATGTGAAGTATCTGGAATTGGACAAACTTGTACATTTCAGCTGTAATGGAAGAAGAATCTCTGAGATATGTCTATGAAGGTTCTCAGTCATCCAGGTGGAATTGTCTGTAGCTTGAATCGTGTCAACTGGATTTCTATTTTCTCAGTGGAAACGTTTCGCTCCTTATCCAAGACTGAAGAAGCTTCTTGGATAAGGAGCGAAACGTTTCCACTGAGAAAATAGAAATCCAGTTGACATGATTCAAGCTACAGACAATCTCTGAGATATTTCCACAAGCTTCATTTAACTAAACCAATTTCTAAAAAAATGAAGATATTTTCAGCTACTTCTGCTTTTTGATGATTTTCCAGAGGGCAGCTAAATCTCTTCACAGGATATGTAAAAGAAGATGCTGAAGGGCAGAGAGGCCTTAATTGGTGGCGTCCAATATTTTGTAGACAACAATACCAGCATCTCTTGATGCGAGGGCCATGATTCAGAATTCCTAGCTCTACACAAGGAGCAGTGATTTATTGTGAACAACGATTAGACCAAAGACACGATTCAATTCCCATTTCAAAATAAGGGGCTTATTTTCAAGCCAGTAATGATGTTCACCATATAAGTAAAAGTTGTTTGCTGCAGTGAAGTATCACTATCATATTATAAACATGTAAACATTATTTTAAACAAGGGTGTCCATGCAACAGAGGGGGTCCATCTCCATTTTGAACCTACCATCCCAAATCAACATATTTTTTGTAGGAGTCGTTTCAGGCTTGTATGTTCTGCTGCTGCTTGTCTGATCACGGCCAGTACTTCCTGTGTAAATAATACAAGAGAGAGTCAGGAGTTTACATTTTCTGACTTCTTCACCAATTACTAAGCCTTTATGGCAGTGTTCCCAAACTGGTTTGTGCAGACGGCAACATCTTTAAAGGACCAACACAGGATTGGCAACATAGTGCCTGCAGACACCTAGCAAGCATGTACCTGCTTAGATAGAATCACTGGCCTTCAAAATTATTTATTTCATTTTATGAAAATAATTTTGTTTTAATTTTAAAAATAAAGCACCCTAAATTTCAAAATCATCTAACATTTGGTCATATCCTGAGATTTTGGCCATTAAAAAACAACAACTGTTTTTTTCCGAGACCACATATAAGTACCCGCCTGGATAACAACTGTTCCCCAAGAGCCACTGGAGTGGACAGATTCTGGTAGATGACAAGCTTCTAATCTCTCTCTTTTAGGCTACTATAGATGGGTTTAAGTGTGGCCATATACCATAGTTTATTTTATAAATGTAAAGCTAAGCTTTCTGGCAAGCTAGTTCTAAAGGCTCTAATCCCAAAAGTTGTTTGAATCCATGAAATCCAAAAGGATTGTTTGCTTCCTTCCTTCAAAAATCAGCTTGCCATAAAAAAGCAAATTGCCATTTGGCACAGAGTGGTGTTCTATGAGAAGCAAATGGTCACATAGGCCTCTTCAATTATAAATTTCTCCAGACCTTGCCTTTCCCTTCCTTTACACAATAGGTATATTTTCCTATGTTTCTCTGGGTAACAGCTAGACTGGGTGGGTGGAATCATAAATTAGCTGACATAAATTAGCTGAACAATTCCTGTTTTTCAGAACCGGAGAGAACACATTTGCAGGATGTATGGCAGAGGAGAATAATCACTCCTCTGATACAGCTGATTTCTCATAGGGCTTTCAAGACATTAAGTTAGCACACTGCAGTAGCAGACTGATTATAAAACAGGTGGAAAATACAGCACCTTCAATTTAGTCTGGAGGTAACTGTAATTCTCTCTTTGCACTTTATGGTCACAAGGAAAGGATTTTTCCCAATCTTGTGGGCACAAATCGCTTGAAAATAGCATCCTTTAATACAGGGCTTTCCAAAGTGCCGCCGCTGGCGTGTCGCCAGCGGCGGTGCAGCAGTGACGGCACAGGGGCACGCGTGCGCGGCGACATAAGGGGGGCGTGTGGCTGCGCGCACACGGCGGCCGCGCGGGGGGCGCGCAGTCGCGCGCGCATGCACAGCGGCTGCCGCTGCCACCGCACGCGCCACCGCTTCCAGGTGGTGTGGCGACTCACCACGCTGTGTGTGGCGACACACTTTTGTGTCTCGACACACAGTTTGGAAAGCTCTGCTTTAATAGTTCTCACAGCCACATGTCTCTGGAAACCAGAGGCTGGAGAATACGAACAAGTCCTGCCGACGGGTTTTGCAGAAGGATCTGGCCTGCTATTCTGGGTAAGGATTTCAATTTGCTCTGGCACAACTATACTTAGGCCTCGGTTTTGACAGAAAAAAGCAGCCGCCACTGGGATGTAGCGATTAAGGTGCTGAACTACAACGGACGGAGTGCCACATACATTGCCTTTAGCATCTGCAGTAAACACTGGATGTAAATCTAATGAATGGATGAATAAGCCAACATTCAACCACAGCAGCTTTGTAGCAACTGCAACAAGATGGAAACAAACTAGCCTCCTCTTCCTCGCCGAGATGCCCCCCTGGCTGAGATGTTCTGTCCTCCTCTGCCTCTTGCCCGACCTCTCCTTCTACCCCGGCTGGGAGCTAAAGAGTCGTCCGATTCATCATTGGCCCTTTGGTCAGAGGTGGCCACGTCCATGAGGTCCTCATCACTCATGACGGAAGCACCATCAGTTTCCTGAGACCTGGCCTTGGCCCTGTTTATAGCCTGGGAGAAAGGAAAGCAAGCATGTTAAGAAACAAAGGACCATTTCACTCGGCTCTGAAAGCATTTCTCCATGCATGGAATGGAAATTCATTCATTCATTCATTCATTCTCTATTGCCGTCCATCTCAAACAAGTGACTCTGGGTGACGAACAATCATAATTTGGTAATCAAGTTACCAAAGGGATGTAAGAAAACATTTACTGCTGAATAAATTAGTTGTCTTAAAGGGGGGAAATATGAGAGCAAAACAGTGTGTAACGTTTGATTTGAAACAAAGGAAGCTACTTTGTCTACATTTCTTTAGCGAGAAATGAAGCACACCGTTAGGTAAATATGAGTCTCATCTGATTCCTTTTCAGTTTTCAGCCTACCTCGCGAACTTCCTCATCCTCTTCCACCGTGTTCTTTTTTCTCGATTCTCTGAAGCGTTGCACCTGTATTGAAATGGAACAGTCACTGTATTCAGATAAAATAAGAAGTCATGCTTAATGCAGCTTGCTTCCTTGCTCACACAGAAGGGAGGAAAAAGGGTAGCTGAAATTCAGGTATATTCTTTTATACTGTATTAAACAAGGATTTGACCATCTGAATGCAGCCAAAAGGAACTCAGATAACAGTGGACGCAGCTGGTCTATTAATTTTTCTTGTTGTGATGTGACATTTGTAACATTCAATTCTCTATGTCCAGGTAGAATAAATCATTCCATACAAACCTCTTCATCAATTTTTGCTTCTTCTGCATCTATATGCCGCTCCTTCAGAAATCGCTGGGTCTTTTCTAACTGGAACTTCACCAATTCTTCAATAGCATCCTTCTCCTCCTTGTCCACAAATTCTTGCACGGCTTCCCCCATACCCCTCTCAGTCAGAAGAGAAAGCTGCACTTTCTTGGACACACAAACAAAGAGCCACTTTAGGTTAGTTTTATATAATTTTATATACTAACCAGACAAAAGAAAATATGCTTGAAACAAGCTCAGGCAAGATTAGTTTTACTGTAACTAAAGATTTAGTTACAACTTCTGTACAACAACTTTTGTTGTAACTTAACCACAAAAGAGCACATGCTATCAAAATTAGTTTGCATTGGCCCAGATATAACATCAAGGTATGGTTTGCACTTTCTGTAGTATGGCTGTATTCTAGATATACAAGCAAACCGTACTATGTTAACCAAGAATCCCCAAATAATTTTTAAAAAGTTTCACATCCAGATTGTTTGAATGCAGTATCAAACCACAAAGTGCCCACAATTTAAATGTAAAATTCCAATCACGGAATTCCAATCATGGAGTTGAAACCTAGTCTGATTACTATTTTTAAACTTAGTCATAAATACTGGAAAAATATGTTTACCTTCTCTGCTGTTTGGAAATATTGCTTCACTAAGTCCTCCACCCTCAAAGTTGTTCCCTCAGCTGTAGGCTTGTGGACCAGTTTTCTAAAGTTAACCTCATCTTCTAAAAAAATCCAAACAAATACAAAATCCATTTTAATCCATTTTAAGAAAATGCTCACTATTCTAAATAATTACTATCAAAAGATAAAATGCATAGCTAAAGAGTTTAAAAAATCAGGTACTCTCTGTGTGTGTATATATGTATGTTATCTGACAGTCACACAGAAAATATATGATGTTTTATTTTAAAAGTTTAGTGAAATGTAAAAAGGGTTTTGAACAAGTGTAGATTTTTCATGGAAAACTGGAAGTCCTGCATTTTAGAAATACAGATGGAAAGATAAAATAAGTAATGGTTTTCAGCAGTAAAACAAAGCACCATTAAAAATAACACTGGTTCCTACTACATATTTTCTACCTTTATATTCCCTTCAGTATTCAGTGTTATTGAATACATGGGTCTTTACTTGATGGCTTAAATTGCATTATTAAGAAACTTCAGTCTCAGAACAGCATTAACTATTTCCTCAAAAATGATTCATTTGTTTTAACTTTTCATATGCATTTCTTCAAAAAGCAAAGATAATTGTTCAAAGTAATAAGGACTGAATTTTAAAAGGGCTATTAAAACACAAAAGTCTCTACAGCATCCTTTAATATAGCTTCTGATCATGTTTTTTCTTAAACACTTATTTATTTTATCCCTTTATTATTTTTATAAATAACTCATGGCAGCGAACATACCTAATACTCCTTCTTCCTCCTCCTATTTTCCCCACAACAGCAACCCTGTGAGGTGAGTTGGGCTGAGAGAGAGGGACTGGCCCAAGTTCACCGAGCTGGCTTTCATGCCTAAAGCGGGACTAGAACTCACAGACTCCTGGTTTCTAGCCCAGCACCTTAACCACTAGACCAAACTGGCTCACTATCATTGTAATGACCATTCTTTGGATCAATTTCATTTCAAATTATCAGGAATGCTTTTGAGATCCATATACTCTTAAGCAAACCTCACTGGGGTTCATTAAACCTTTAATACAGAACGTTTGTCAGCTATTATTAATCTCCTTTTTAAAGGCCTTTGCATATTTCTCAATATCATCTAAGTTACTTCAGAAGCACAAGTGCTTTGGAAAAGGTGATGTAATAATGTTGAAACCATCAATGAAACAAGAACTAGCAAGCTGCTAGTGCTAAAGACACCCCACCATTTCATCTTGCGTAAGTAGAAAAGAATACCTTGCACATAATTATTCTTCCTATTTCCTTATCAAAAGGAATGCAATCCATGAGCTAGAATCAGTTGTAATGAAAATGTACAGTACTGTAATTACATATACTGTATGAACATATCTTTCAAAGGAATGTTAAATACAGGACAATGACTTAAACATTAGGTGTAGTTAAAAGGATTCTGGGCCTTACCAGGTGATTTTAGGCAAGGATAAGAGTTTATCACAAAAGACTATTATAATCTATAGAAATCAAATAGGCTGGGGTACTGTGAAAAAGAACATCATCAGAACAAATCAGCTATTTTTATGAAGAAACATATTAATAGCAGCAACTCAGGACAGGGAAAAGGAGAATAAATGCACAAGTCACAAATAGCTCATGGAAGTGGGAGATTTAAGAAGGACCAACATCAGTGTAAGAAAATATCTGATAGTATGAAGACGACAGAAATAATGTAGTGGGGGAAGCAGGAGAATAAGTCAAGGAATAAAACCATGGAGAACAAGTGATATGCCTCAAACCAAGTTTTGAGAATATAAAAAAGATGAGAGGAACAAAACAGGACGGCTCCTTCACTTCTGAGATCAACAGCCAGACAAATCTATTGATCAAGAAGTGAAGAGCTACTGATCTTATAGACGAGTTTCTTATTGTCTACATTCGAGTGTCTTCAACATGGTTAATATGAATAATAAGCATTACATCTTTCTGCATGTTCAGTTATGTGCAATATGTTCTTTGTTAAATAAAATTAATTTGATTCTGTATTGTAGTCGTACAGCAAGTGAGACCCTCTGAATTAATAAATGCTTGTTCTGAACAAGTAAAATTGTATTCTTAGATTGTTAGGAATTAAGTCCCGGAGCAGCCCCTCCAAATTCTACAGAATTACAAAAGCCTTTGATGATCATGGGATTCTTGTTTGAAACTTTTGCATAGAAGATGGAGAAGGAAGAGAAGACAGACATGTTTTCTGGGACTTCCGGCGGGGAAATGGCGGACTGAGCAGCTGTGCCCGTGGGCTTAGCGGGCGGAGCTGACAACGCAGCAATTTTGGGGGGGCTCAGGCAGGTTTTCCTGAAGCCTAGGAACGTTCTCTGGATAAAGGAGAACACCTGGAATCACCCCATCTGTCCTCCAGATGGCTGCTTGCAGCCAGAAGATCGCAAACAGCGTTTCGCATTCAACTGGTAAGAGCTAGCTGGGAGGCAGGGCCGTCATCATTTTCCAAGCCACGCTGTAGCCTTAAAGGGACACGAAGACCGGCCACCTCATTTCTAAATCACTAAAGAAATTTTTTTTTAAAGTATGCATAACCTAAGAGAGGCTTTCTACAGTGAGGAGAAGCTGGCTCTCTTGGTGCTTATCATTATTTTGGGGATTACTTTTTTAAAGTTAAGATCCTAGGGGGCGTTATAATCTACTGCGTGAGACATGGAAGATTTTAAACAGATTTTTTCTGACTTCTACCAAGCTTTTATGCAAGATATTCAGGACATCATAGAAAATATGAGGTCTAGAATGTGCCATCAGGTTGGGGATGTGGTGGATGAAATTGAGGAATTCAACAGTGATAGAAATGTTTCTTCTAAGAGTGAGATTGGGATTTCTATTGAGATGCTGGATGAAGATCGGATAGTGGAGTTGGAGAAATTTAATGGAGAGAGAGAGATCTGCAAGCAATAAGTGAAATTGACTTTCTGGTGGAATGCCATGAAAAAGAAGGGGTCATTATGTGTGGTAGGTTTTTTGAAGAGAAGCTGGAATTTTTGAGGGGGACAGTTGGGCTGTTTGATTTTTTCAAGAGAAAAGCTCGGTGCACATTGTGGGGATATGTAAATGCTCTGGTTTATTTTGAAGTGGGGTAAGGGTTAAAGAATGTTTATCTGGATTGCTTTAAGGGTTCGACTGATGTTATTTGCTTTTAAGGATTTGGATTAAGATTATTAGGATATTTTAAAAAATGTTTATTTGGATGGTTTTAAGGATTTGATGTAAGGCTACTATTTTGAAATTGTTTTTGTTTTTTGGGTTTATTAGGATTAAGATTATTAAAACTGTTGTACTATTAAGTATAATGGCAGACAATTTATGTGCTTTTTAGTTTGATTCTTATTATAGTAGACAGAAATGTATAGAATAGTAGTAGGAAGGGAATAATTAAATAAGTGTTATCTTTGGGGAGGAAGCTGTTTAGGAGGTTTATATGAATGTTTTTTCTTTATTTTAATATAAGGGGGGGAGTAACTGTACTTAGTGATTTTTATAAAAATGCTATTCCACTTGCTAAAGTGGAATGATTTATAGAAATAATGTGGTTTTGGTTTAATATTAAGAGATTGATTATGGAAATTTTTGTATATCCTTGCTGTTAAAAGTCAGAAGTCACATCTTTCTGTAATTTTGAAAAAAAAAATTATCTTGTGTTTTCACACCTTTTTAGTTCTTTTTTCTTTTTTTGTTGTTTTTTGGGTTTTTTGTAGCTTTTATCCTTGTCTTGAAACTTAATAAAATTCTTTTTAAAAAAAGAAAGACATGTTTTCTGGTCCAAGTTATTCTGAAAGGAATCAATTTGCATTTGATTCAATATTCTTTTTAAATCGGAAGCGCTATCTATATTAATGTTATAAATAAATAAATAAATAAAACCCATGCTAACCAGATGGTCAGGTTAGAAATAATGATTGGGAGCAAGATAATATCTTGCTTTCAATATCATGTTCATAACTTCACATCATTGTGCATTTAGAGGACTATGCTACATGAAAAATAGATTCTCTTTTTAATGAGTTTGGTCAGAAATTTTTGAAGTTGCATTAAAAGTATTTCATAGGTTATTATACTTATTCTCCACCCCCCACCCCTGCATTTCTTTCCTCAGATTTACAAGGCCCTAATCTTTTTCAGAAGTGAGCACATCATATACCTTTTTTAAATAACATCAATGTGAGAAGAAATAATTTTCCACACAGAAAAGTCAAACTTTTATGGATAGTATTATTTTTCCTAGTGACAATACTTACTACAAAAAAAAATGGAAACTATATACTTTTTTTAAACATTTACCATTTTTCTCTTTTTGTTCCCGACGCCTGAAAAAATGTATGATATCTTTCGGATTAGCCACCCTATCCATGTATTTCTGGCTGAAACGAACTATACTGAAAGATTCGAAGCCTCCGCTGTAATCTACCTTCAAATCAAATAAGATAAAGTATGAGAGATGTGGGAATTTGCAGTTAGACATCTGAAAATAATTAAAAATTCACCGGTTGAGTTTGATGTACTTATGAATATTTCACTAAGTTCATATCAATATTATAGCACATCCCATCTACTGTTAATAATTCATAGGAACACCATGTACTACAGCTGGCACATCTGAAAATATATTCAACTTTAATGATTATGCCTCTTCAAACAGCCAAGCAGCTTATAAAAGTAGTTCCTGTAAGGTCCTCAACCCTCATCTCTAAGGCATATTTTACTGCTACTTCATTAAGCAAAACTAAACCCTTAAGAGAAACATTAAACATGAAGAATTCTTTAAAAACCAACCCATTATTGAAAAGTTACTGCATTTGAAAGTGAGTTACACAGCTAAACGAAACACTAGGCAGAAAGCTTCTGGTTTAAGGACCCCATTCTTACTCGTAATCTTATTAGAGGCTTCTCTGGTTGTTTGGAATTGCTGAGACGTTCTCTTTCTGAGTTTTCCAGCATCATTTCAACCTTGAAGAAAGAGACATAATTCGCTAAATGCAAAATCTGTTCTTCTACCAGGTATCAATATATGCATAACATATATTAAAGCAAGCAACTTTTAAAGGTTTTTTAAAGGTTTTTTTTCTTCTGGCACATATCTATTGGACTTAAGTCAAAACTACGTAAATGAGAAGCTACAAGACTGATTTCCAATTAAAATAGCATGTCCAAACACAGAACAAACAGTATTGGATTCATTATTCTTGTAGTACTCTGAAAGCCACAGCAACATTAATATAGGCAACGTAGCCTGGTTGTATTTACTGGACCCTCATCTTCTCATTTGGTAGAAATAGACAGCAAGTCTACCAACTATCTAGTCTACACTCAAAGAAATGCAAAGGAGAAGTGTTGCCAAAAGATTTTAGAAAGCCTACAATAGAAAATATTAACAGTATGCAATCTACAACCCCCCGTCTAAACAGTCTCAAAAACGCTTTTTGGAGTTTCACAGAACCTTGACAGCAGCAACTGCCAAAAATTGGCAGCAGCATTTCTGCCATTTTGAAGTATAAAATACAAAAAAAGTAACGTGACCCTTAAAATAAGCTTAACTCAGTTTTTTAAAAAAGGTGATTGTCCTGCATCACAAGCCCTCAGCCGAAAAAGTTGTCCCCCATTGGTATCTGTGATCATAACAGTGTGTGTGTGCAAGTGCAGAACAATGAAATGTGAGAGACAATGAAGAAAAGTCCTTTTGTTTAAGAAGAACTCCACTTACCTGACACTGACTTCTACCTAGTACCACATCCAATCCTATACTAAGGGCAATACCAATACCTGTATACAATTTTTTTGAAAGTTACCTTCTCCATGCAGAAATCTTGTATTACTTGTGCGACTTTTGGGTTGTCTGGGTGAAAGATGTCCAGGTGGTCAGCCAGAACAATGTCTTCAATGTAGAAAGGCCGTACGGTCTGGAGAGGAATCTTCTGCATCTTCATTTTTTTGTCCTTGATGCACAACAAGCCCACATGTCTGGAAGGCATTGAACAAAGCTGTTTAAATCTTGACAATATGGTAGAACTTCAGAATACTCACAGAACTTGGCACAAAGCAATTACAATAATAATGGAACTCTAAGAGATGGAGAAGATCAAGGTCCATGGCTAAGAAGTCCCATCTATAGTCATCAAAAAGCCAGCCCTAAGGTTTACATAAATGCATAATGAAGTAACTCTCTTACCTAAATCCAGTTACAGTATATCACTGCAACTGATGTGGCTTATTGTGTTTAATACTGTAACTAGAAGTAAATTAGGTTGTTTCTTACATTTATATTCTGCCTTTCCTCTAAGCAGATAAAGGCAACTTCCATATTGTTTGTTATCCGCCTTTTGACTACCTTAACGATCTTGGGACAGACACTGAACTGAGAAAAAGGACTTCTCCAAAGCCACCCAGTGAGTTGCATCAATTATATAGAGCATATAAGGATATAATTTTCCTGGGTAAAAACAGAACTAGATATAAAAGAGATTTCTGTGATTCATCTTCTCTTCTGCAGTTTCTTGAGGAGAGAAAAACTGTGGTTAAGTCTCCTTCCCGAATTTAGAAGACAGAGGCATCTGCTGAACATCCCCAAAACCCTGAGTGGCCTGTTGCAAAGCCAGGTGTACAACTAGTTTCTTTGCTTATCAGGTTCCACTCTGAAAACTCAGATTCCATGCAATTCTTGGCACAGGGATTATTTTTAGCAGATGGGTTTCTATTTTTTAGAATTCACTAGTGGCATTAGTGAGGAAGGTTCTTGGGAAGCATTTCTTCTTAAATAAATATTTCTGGCTATCATTCATTCATTGGCGATCACTCGTAGCCGAGTAAGATTGTCTTCCAAAGGTAAAATTTTAACGGTGGATCCGTAAGTGGCTGTAAAGGCCAATTCTGGATCCGCACAACCTCCCACAGTGGGGGCATAGGTTTCCGGGTGGGAGACGGTCATGATGAGGGTTTGCCTGACGTGCCTTCCTTTTAGCTCTTTTCTCCCTTTCGCCCTGTACTCGTGCTTCTTCAAAGTCCATAGCGCCATTAATAAAGGCTGACCTCCAATTGAAACGCTCATGAGTTAGGGCTTCCCAGTTCTCAATGCTGATATTACATTTTTTTAAATTAGCTTTGAGAGTATCTTTGAATCTCTTTTGCTGTCCACCAATATTCCGTTTTCCATTCTTACGTTGGGAGTAAAGTAGCTGCTTTGGAAGACGATGGTCAGGCATTCGAACAACATGACCGGTCCAGCGAAGTTGATGTTGGATGATCATTGTTTCAATGCTGGTGGTTTTCGCTTCTTCTAATACGCTAACATTAGTCCGCCTATCTTCCCAAGTAATTTGCAGAATTTTTCAGAGGCAGCGTTGATGGAATCTTTCAAGAAGTTGGAGGTGGCGTTTGTAGAGGGTCCATGTTTCACAGGCGTACAGAAGGGTTGGTAGTACAATGGCTTTGTAAACAAGCATTTTGGTCTCCCTGCGAGTGTCCCGATCCTCAAACACTCTACGCTTCATTCGGGAGAAAGCTACACTCGCAGAGCTCAGGCGATGCTGAATTTCAGCGTCAATGTCGGCTTTTGTAGATAGATGGCTGCCGAGATAAGAAAAGTGATCGACATTTTCTAGTGACACACCTTTAAGCTGGATTGATGGCGCTGCGGAGGGATTGGTTCGAACTTGCTGGTAAAGCACTTTGGTTTTTTTAATGTTAATCGAGAGGCCGAGCTTTTCATATGCTTCTGCAAAGATGTTTAGGATAGTTTGAAGATCTTCCTCGGAGTGTGCACAGACTACGTTATCATCAGCATATTGAAGTTCTATAACAGAAGTTGCAATTACCTTATTTTTTGCTTTCAGCCTACTAAGATTAAAAAGCTTTCCATCTGTTCGATATATAATTTCTACACCAGTAGGAAGTTTCTCTTCAACAAGGTGCATAATCATAGCGATGAAGATAGCGAATAAGGTTGGAGCAATAACACATCCCTGTTTAACGCCGGATTCCACTTTAAATGGATCGCTTTGAGAGCCATTGTTATTCAGGATTGTTGCCATCATGTCGTCATGGAGTAACCGCAAGATGTTCACAAATTTATCAGGGCATCCGATTTTCAGAAGGATGGTCCAGAGAGCAGTACGATTTACAGTATCAAAAGCTTTAGTCAGATCAATAAACGCCATGTACAGAGGGCGGTTTTGCTCCTTGCATTTTTCTTGAAGCTGTCGTGCAGTGAAGATCATATCCACTGTTCCCCTGGAAGGGCGGAAGCCATTTTGCGTTTCAGGGAGGATGTCTTCTGATACAGATAGGAGACGGTTTGCGATGATCTTTGCCAGGATTTTGCCTGCTGTGGCTAGAAGGGAGATGCCTCGATAGTTTCCACAGTCTGTTCTATCACCCTTTTTAAAGAGAGTGATAATTATGGCATCCCTAAAGTCTGCTGGAATCTCCTCCCTCATCCAGATTTTTTCGATGAGCTTATGAAGTTGTTGTGTAAGTTCAGGCCCGCCTTCTTTAAAGACTTCAGCAGGAATCCCATCAGGTCCACTAGCTTTGTTATTTTTCATTTGTTTAGTGGCTTTGCTGACTTCCTCCAAACTAGGGGGTACTGCAAGCTCATTTCTTATTTGTTTTTGTGGGATTTGCAAGAAGACTTCATCAGCCACAGTAGAGTGACGATTAAGGAGATTGTAGTAATGCTCTTTCCAGCGCAGTGCAATAGACTCTTTGTCCTTTAGAAGTTTAGCACCATCTACTGAGCGTAAGGGATTTGTACCATGGTTTGTTGGTCCATAGATGGCCTTTATGGCATTAAAAAAGCCCCGTGCATCATGAGCATCTGCAAAATGTTGGGTTTCTTGGGCTTTTTTTATCCACCATATGTTCTTAAGTTCTCTAGTTCTTCTTTGGACTTCTGCCTTTGCACTGGCGTAGATTTTTTTCTTAACGGCACAGTTAATATCTTTTTGCCATATCTGGAAGACTTTCCTTTTCTTGTCAATAATATGTTCAATCTCACTATCGTTCTCATCAAACCAGTCCTGATGTCTCTTAGTCTGGTATCCGATAGTTTGTTCACAGGCTGAAATAATAGAAGTCTTCAATTTAATCCAGTGTTCCTCAACATTTTCAGGAAGTTCCATAGGCAGATGTTCCTTGAGAGTTGATTGAAAGCAAGCTCGTTTAATAGGATCTTGAAGGGCCAGTGTATTCATTTTATGCCTTGGTTTTCTTCCTTGGAGCCTACGATGAGGGACAATCTTTATGGCCATCGTGGATCGAATTAATCGATGGTCTGTCCAGCAGTCATCGGTGCTCGTCATGGCTCTGGTGAGAAGTACATCACGGCGATCTCTAGCACGGACAATTACATAATCTAAAAGATGCCAGTGCTTCGACCGTGGGTGCTTCCATGATGTTTTAAATTTATTTTTCTGGCGAAAGAGTGTGTTAGTAACGACAAGGTTATGCTCTGCACATTTAGTCAGAAGTAAGATTCCATTCGTGTTGCTGTTGTCAACTCCTTCTTTCCCAATGATCCCTGGCCACAAATCAAAATCCCGCCCAACTCTTGCATTGAAATCGCCCAGGAGGATAATTTTATCCTCCTTTGGTATCTCTGATAAGATGGTGTCCAGCTGGGTATAAAATTTTTCCTTGATATCCTCATCTGCATCTAGTGTTGGTGCGTAAGCACTTAGGATAGTTGCCTGTTGGTTTTTGGCGAGTTTTATTTGCAGAGTTGAGAGTCGTTCGTTAATCCCAGTGGGAACTTCTGACAAGAGCTTCACAAGGTCGTTTTTGATAGCAAAGCCTACCCCATGTATTCGTCGTTCTTGTTCAGGCAGTCCTTTCCAAAAGAAGGTATAACCTCCTTTTTCTTCCTTCAACTGTCCTTCTCCTGCTCTTCGAGTTTCTTGGAGTGCTGCTATATCAATATTAAAACGTCTCAGCTCCCTTGCAATAATGGCAGTCCTACGTTCAGGTCGTTCACTATCCATATTGTCTTGCAGTGTCCGTATATTCCATGTTCCAAAATTCATGTGTTTTTTACGACCGCTAGATGGTGACCCCACTGGTCGCGGTAATCCAGTCAGGGAGAAAATGAGGCAGACTATGTTTAGGGCACCTTTTCTAGCCCCCTCCCCATATGGGGTGAGCAGAGTGGATCCTAAATAGGGCTGCTCAGTCGTGGATACAGCTGCTGAACTACTCAACTGCCTCGATCCTTGAGTCAGGGCGACTGAATCCGTATCCACCGCCCATGTGCTGGTCCATGACTAGGAGCTTCCGGATTTCACAGTCCTGCCCCCGTTGCCATTCGTCAGTCGCCATGGGACTTTTGGTTGTTTTGGGTTTGGTGTGGTTGGAAGACGCCTGTGCGTGAATTTGTTTTATGTGTGGAGATCGGTGCACAACGATCAGCACACAACCTTCACAGAAAAAGGCTCTAATCCAATGGCATGGATACCATGACGACTGGTGACCTTTTGTCTGCTGCAGCCTTCATCCGCCTTCACAGCCGTTGTAACAATACACCTTGTTATCTTCCGCCTGTTCTGCCGTTGAGGACTTTCTTGGATCGTTCTTTGTCTGGTTCCTCCCCCTGGACCTTACCGCCATGGGTGACCCTGCCAGGAGTACATGACTCCCGACGGCTTCGCTCACAGGGTTCATTGGGAACACACAAGCCCACTCACCACAACAAGGTGACGATCCAGCGAGTGAGATTTTTGGCTATACTGCTTTTTATCAGTCTATTCTTGAATGGTCAGTCAACTAGGAGACACTCAGAAGATAAAGCTTTCTCCTTTCCTATGAATCTGTCAGTTAGCATGCAACATTTTAATACCTAGAACTATACTACATTTGGGGAATCGGTGTAGTAAGTTACTAACCCTTAAGTAAGTTACTAATTAGTCAGGGTGGCTTCAGTATTGTGACAAGGGAGAACGCCATCTGTCCCAGAGAGACTGCTTTCAGATTTGCTTTGGATTATCCTTTCTGATAAGGACAATAGAACCAATTACTCCTAGATTCCTCAAGAATGAAAGGGACACGGTGTTTCATCTTAAGGACATGCTAATAGGGTATTTATTTATTTATTAAATTTCTATGACCGCCCATCTCCCCCTCAAGGAGGGACTCTGGGCGGTTTACAACTACAACAAAAGATCATTAAAATACAATGAAAATAACAATACAAATACAAATACAATAAAATCCAGGTGGCAGGTGGTTCTTACAGTGAAGATAAAAATATTTAAAATATTTGAGGCAGCTCTGAGAGATCAGCCATCCCCAAGCATGACCACTTTCCTTCTTGCCCCAGGTATAAACAAGCAAAAAGGCTCCCATAAATTTTTACTGAATATACAATGCAAATTACTGAAAAACATAAGAACGTACTTTCTGGCAGCTTCCCCTGGTGACAAAGAAGTAACCACCGAACTTCCGGGCTGAGAAACATAGAACAGTTGTTGCTCATTTCTGGTTGGAGATATTTTACATTCATGTTCATGACCCCAAATCACAAGGTCAATGAAATCATCTAGAAACTGTTCTGGAATATAGTTTGTGGCGCCGTGTTTACTCCTGTGCCAAAGAAAACAAACACAACAGAAAAAAATTAAAACAGTATTTTGCAAACAATAAACTGAAGTACCGAATTTTAAATACAGCATCTGTTATCCCATTATTAGGCCCATTCTCACTGTTCCAAACATGATTATTAGATATCAAAATGTAAGAGAAGGCAAAAGAAAATGTTGCTGCAAGAACAAATCTTCCTCCTTTTGAGTAAAAATATTGAAGTAAGGCCATCATAGTAGATTTTGCTTTCAGAAGTACTGCCTTGCAATGTTGCCAGGTTAGAGCATGGTTAAATAAAATGCCCCAATAACTAAAATTCTCTACTTGTGTTTTTATATGATCTTGAATTTGCTGGATGTACTTTTTAACTTTTTTTCCAAAAACCAGAATTTTAGTTTTATCATAGTTAATTTGTAATTGATTTTCTTGGCAATACTTAACTAGTGCCTCAAGTATGTGTTTTAAATGTATTATGTAATATTTATTAAATATCTTATTTGTTAATCTGTTTTATCTAATGCCAAGTTCAGATTATATTCGTAACTTGCTTTTTGGACTTTTGGCTGTAAATAAAATTGATTGATTGAAAAGAAAATGTTAGATTCCCATATCTATAGCTACAATCCCACCTAAGCCTCAAAACATGTGTAATTAGTTTGCGGTTCTAGTTCTAAAATTGGTTTGCCACACTGAAAATTATGACATCTATCAGACTCAATGGCCTTGATCAACCCCCGAGACAGATCATCCCTGGGGTACAAGTAAGCAAAGATGAGAACAAACAAAGTTGGATGACATAACTAAGGACAGGCTATGGGTTCAGGATCCAGATGAGTTGATCATAGGTCAAAGTCACAAGATGTAACCTAGTGACTGTGTCATGAATCAGGTAGGTTAAGAAAGAACATGAAGGGACACCATCATCAGAATGAGGAACCATGTCTAGATTAAATTCCACTGAGGCAGGCCTCCATGGGGCTTCTTAACTCACCTGGCCTAATTCCGATCACCTAAATAGGTTCCCTGGCCTAATATCGTGGTGCTGTATCATAGGGGGAAAAAATCAGGGCAATAATTCCTTTAAGCATGAAAGGCATTTCCATGACGCAGGGTGGGTTCACACATCACAAAGCTTTCCAAACTGTGTGTCAGGACACGTTAGTGTGTCGGCTGCAGTGTCTGGGTGTGTGGCGGCTGCTGCTGCCTCCGAGCCCTGCCAGGATTCCGCGCAGGTCCTAGTGCCTGCCTTGTGCCCTGCTGCCTCCAAACCTGCTGTGATTCCGCGCAGGTCCTAGTGCCTGCCTTGTGCCCTGCTGCCTCCAAACCTGCTGTGATTCCGCGTAGGTCCTAGTGCCTGCCTTGTGCCCTGCTGCCTCCAAACCTGCTGTGATTCCGCGCAGGTCCTAGTGCCTGCCTTGTGCCCTGCTGTAGGAGTGTGTCGCGAAATGATTCATATCTAAAAACTGTGTCACCAACATGAAAAGTTTGGAAAGCTCTGCACTAGGAAATAATGCATCTGCCCATCTGCCATATAACACCAGCACTTTGGAAGCAGTACCAACTTGTTTCCCAATGTTATTCAAAGCACTAATGGTAACCTGTAAAGTCCTTCATAGCTTGGACTTGGGGCCTAGATAACTGCAGGATTGCTTCCTCCAAGTAGAAGATGCCTTTCCAAGGTGTACTGGTAGAAAAACCATACCAAGAGTTCCTGCCCCCACTCCCCTTAAGATATGGCAGGATGGGAATCTGACACAAGGATGCTCCACCAGAGCTTCCCATCCTATGGAATCAACTCCACCCAGAAGCAAGCGTTGTTAATTTTAGACAAGTAGAGAAATTTGGTTATTTAAGCAGGCATTCAAAAACTCACAGGTAGGGGATGGGTGTACTGAAGATGCATGTAAGTGCTGTTACATTATATTCTCGTTGTTATTGCAATGTTATCATGATGTTCATTTGCTAATTCATACATTTTTTTCCCGTTCAATCATGTCCAATTCGTGGAGACTGCCTGGACATGTCCCTGCAGTTTTCCTGACAAGGTTTTTCAGAAGTGGTTTGTCATTGCCTGCTTCCTAGGGCTGTGTGTGTGTGACTGGCCCAAGGTCACCCAGCTGGCTTTGTGCCTAAGGCAGGACGAAAACTCACGGTCTCCTGGTTTCTAGCCTGGTGTCTTAACCACTACACCAAACTGGCTCATTCATACATATTGTACAAGTTATTGTATACTGCTTTTGTAAGCTGTTTGGACTTGTTTTTTGATTAAAGATGGTTTAAAGAGGAAGGAAGGAAGGAAGGAAGGAAGGAAGGAAGGAAGGAAGGAAGGAAGGAAGGAAGGAAGGAAGGAAGGAAGGATCTTTAACAAGAGTTGCTGAATATGACATAATGGGCTGAATTTACATTCAGGTACAAAATCTGCTACCTGAATCCCAGGTCAAGCTTCTCAGATAAAATAGGAGTTCATTTGCAAAACAGACTTCAAGTGCAAAATGAAACAATTTATAAATACACAGAAGAAAATCAGAGGTAGACATTGTATACTCTGTACTTTGAATACACACAGCAAAGCATGTTTAAACTAGGTCAATATTCCAAAAGAAGCTTGAAATAAAATATATATCTTTAATATTTAAAGTAATAATGAAAAAGTATCCTACTGAGCCACTGAGCTCATTTAAATTTCGCTCTCTGGATTCCATCCAGGAATCATTTTGTTTATTTGTTCCTCAAGCCCAGGAGAGCAACTCCTTTTTGCCTTAGAGAACCTAAAAGTGCTGGACTTAGTGCTTTAAATTTCTGTGTTTAACTATAATGTGATGCTGAAATGTTTGCATATCATAATCTATCTTCCCTTTCCCTCATTTGGCTTTCCCCAAGTTAATTAATGCAGTTTGTATTTATTTTGGCCATCCAAGGACAATCAAATCAAATCAAATATCTTTATTATGGTCTTTGGCCAGCCTTTACAGTAGGAAAATAGTTTGTTACAGCAATTCATTATCAGGGGAAAAAAGAGAACAATAAGAAAATAAAACAGCATATCTAATTTAAAAATGTGCGCAATTTTATGACCTCATGAAGATATTTGGCCACCTGGTATGTGAGTGTAGATTACCTTAAAAAGTAATAAACATAAACTTTATCAGTATGACCCTCAAATTTAGAGATGGCTGGGGAGATCAGAGCACATCTTGGGGCATCATAAAGAGGACACCGTATGAGGACATGGGCAAGAGTTTCTACCTCCCTGGATCCACAAGGGCAAAGTCTCTGTAAATAAGGAGTCTCATGGATTCTTCCTGCCAGCAGTGCTAAAGGGAGGGCATTAAAGCGGGCTCTGGAAAATGCCCATCGATATTTGCTTAGGGTTAGACCGTATAGGTACCCCACAGTAGAGGGCTTGCAGCTATCTAACATTTGGCAATAGAATTCAGGAGCACTGGTGATATCATTTTGGCGACCAATGGTCCTAATTTCTTTTACTACTGATTTGGCCTTCTCAAGGGGTAATTGGCCTAAATATTCAGGAGAGAGGCCAAGACTGCAAAGTTCTGCTATACCGGTACGGTGCCAATGAGATTGGTGGCTGTCTGACAACAGCAGAGGCAACAGGCCTGTAGGGTCAAACATGGTCCTGAGCCCTGAGATTAGAATCCTGGTCCAGGCCTAGGCCTTAATGCTTGGCACATTAGCTTTAAGCCTCGACTGCATTAGGGGTACATTTTGGGTTAGTGAACAAAGTCCTAAGGAAATCTGAATGGTTTCATAAGCCCTTAAGTTTCTGTATGGGCCAAGTTCTATCCCATATAATAGTTGGGCAACTGTTTTAGCCATAAACAATTTGATTGTCACTGGAATGTAATTTGCTCCCTGTTCCTATAAAATTTAGTTACAGGTAGTCCTCATTTAGCAACTACCTCATTTAGCAACCATTTAGTTACAAGAGTGATGAAAAAGTAACTTTGTGACCAATCCTTGCATTTACAACCTTCACGGGTCTGTAAAGCAAAGGAAAGCTGAAGTAAAATCGTAATCACAGTTGCAGATTCACTTAGCGACCGCTTTGCTTAACGACCAAGTTGCCTGCCCCAATTGTGGTCACTAAACAAGGACTACCTGTATTGCTAGTGTGTTTTTTTGGGCAGTGGAAGTAGCATAATTTACCTGGGCTATTAATTTCCTAGAAGCCTCAAATACTATGCCCAAGTATTTAAAATATTTGACTTGCTCTAATTCTGAAATTGCTGGAAATATTTGCATATCATATCTGTCTTCCCTTTCCCTCATTTGGCTTTCCCCGAGTTAATTAATGCAGTTTGTATTTGTTTTGGCCATCCAAGGACAATAAGATTTCAGTGATTTAATCTTAAATCAGAATGAAACAAGTGGAAAGAGTTCGGATTTCTTGCCGTACTAAACAGCAGCTGTACCTGTTCTGATGAATCACAAACAGATTAAACCATCTATCTTCATCTTCCTTTGGTCTCAACATGGTTACTTGTTTATTCACAAACATTCGATATAGCCTTTCATCGGGAACAGATCCTAGAAGAGAAAAATTACCATGCAATGGGCTTTTAGTGGTCAACCATGCAGAAAATTACACAACTGAGCAGTGAGGGTTAGTATTTAGATAACATATGACATTATTATGCAATTTGCTACTTGCAAATATACATCCTGAAACAAGTTTAATCTTTTGCTGGCTGAACAGTCAGCTTGCAAATTGAAGAAAGCCTTTTCTGTTCGAAAATCATTCCCCCGGAGATTAGATTGGCCCCGACCCTGTCAGCCGTTTGCAAGGCCTTAAAGATAAACTGGGCTTGGGATCCAGTTGTGTGGCAGAGCCTGTGCAATGGTTGTGTGGATTTGCTCTGGATGGTTTAGTTTTTATCTTGGCTGCTCATTGTATGTGTGTGGTTGTCTTTACTGTTCTAGGTTCTTTTTATGGGGTTTTCAACTGTTATTAGCCACCCAGAATCATGAATTTTTCTGAGGCTTTGCACTCAGAAAGGGTTATCTCACAAAATTTTGCACTTGAAATAGTTTGAAATAAAGTATTTTCGTGCACCTAATTAATCTTACGTGGATCAAATCCTGCTGCTCCTATTCCTAATTCTAACCCTCAAATTACAAAATAAAAATTCAATTCAATGTCTTTATTCTTTTTTTTCCATTTTTGGAGATCCAGTTGTATATCCCAAGTATCATGCCCAGATTAAAGATGTGCAAAAATCTTACCTAATCCATAAAGAGCAATCTTTGAATTTCCTTTCTGAAGCAAAATAGGGCTAATTTGTATTTTCTCCATAGATGGTGAACGTCCAAAATGATTAACAAGCCCTGCACAACTTAAAATGTCCAAGGCACAAAGAGCATCTGCCTGTAGATATAGAGAATAAGAGTATCAAAGATGGAATCTGTGAAACATCAATTTTGTTCAATCCACAACACATAAAGCATTAAAGCCAGAATGTGTGCATACACATAAATTAAAACAGTATACTTTGCATGTTATTATTGCAGATTTCTCAGACAAATAATAGATGACAAATTAATGTTTTTCCTGTATTAAATAGCCTCTAAAAGTCTTTGCTGTCTCAAAAGTAGGGAAAACATAAGTGATGGCAAGCTACAGTATGTAAACTGGCATTGCAAATAGCTTCTAATCTGCTTTTCCTTCACCAGATTAAAATGACCTCTGAACAATTAGACAAAAAACAGAAATGGAACTAATTACTGTATTTTCCCCCAAACTAACAACACTTCACAAATAATATATACAAAGACAGTATGGTAAAAGAAGTTTAATTTTAAAAACTTGGTGGAGTTATTAAAGAGACTGAACTAAGTCAATTATGCAACAAAAAATTATATGCTTTTACTATCAGGAAGTTATATTTTATCCTACGCTAGAACATAAACCGTGTACTACATCAAATGCTATTTTTATCTTCTATGCTTTCTTAATCATAATCCATTATAAACTTGACAACATGTTTAAGAAATATAACTGTAGCCTACCAAACACTTGATATAGGATACAAGATAATTCATGCTTAATTTCACTAACAGATTTTAGTATAGATTTGCTGGATTGTAATTTTTATACTCTTGACTATCTTTCTAAAAAAATTACCAGCATAATTAATAACGCTATTGGTCTTCTTTCACCCTGTAACATTCTTACCCCTGTGGGATCATCATGGTTGCCATGAATACTAAAAACTGGAATAGAAACGTTGAGATTTTCGTCTTGGTAGTTAACCCATGGAAACCTAGACAGGTCAAAAAGTTTAAAGCAAGAAAAAATATTACTGCATCATCATTTCCAACATGCAGTTAAGAATGTATTTTCTTTCAGAATAAACCTTATAGGCGGAATTCAGAATTGTGAAGCTCTTGATGCTCTCTGAGCTTGGTTGTTTGGTTACACACCTTAAATTACCGAACTAGGTAACATCATCAGTGAGAGGGAGTGAGGGGTTTGCTGCCTGTATATACAGTATATAGTGGTTTGCTCTGCCACTATATTAGGCAGCAAACCCCACTCTCATTCACACTGGTGATGTTACCTAGTTGGGTAATGAAATGTCTGCAAGCAAACAACCAAGCTCAGAGATCCCCAAAAATTCCACAGTTCAACCCTGAACTACATATATTCTCTTCTACTGAATTTACAAATTTCAGGAATGGAATAGAATTCATCTGATAAATTCTCTGCTTGAAAAAAAGAGATATTTTTATGGACTGCTCCTTGAACTTAAAAGCTGCTCATGAACTTTGAGAGATCTTTTAGTACATATAGGAAGAGAAGTGCAAAGCTACAGGGGAGGGAGAAGTGGGAAAAAAGGCACTTCTCCCATTTCAGCTCCTTTCATGAATGGAACTTCAGGGCAAAAATCAAGAGCTCCATTAAGCAGACTAAACAGGAGAACTCCAAGTGCAATAATAATGCAACCCACAATTAAAATGTACAGTACAGCATTGTCCAGAGTCAGCACCACTAAATCAATACAAAGGACAAACTGGATCTAACTTAATTAAGAAAATTATTTCCAGTTCAGTTACAGCTGCGATTCAGTTAAAATCAGTTACTTACAAAAAACTGAATTTAGTTTACTATAGGAATACTTACTTGCTAAAGCCAAAATTAACTGACTGGTCACTCAGAATTTCAAACTGTACAGGACGGTCACCCATGCAATATTTTCTTAGTAATTCTAAACATGTATATAGTGTTTTCCTGGAAGGCTTGTTTTCATGAAAGAGATCTCCACCTAGTAAAATGAAGTCCACCTATAAAGAGATGTTTTTTTTGGTACGTTATTATTAGATATTCATTTTTTCTCAAAAAGATAGATGATTTCTAAAACTGGTTCAACTAACCAAATGTGTCTTTTTCTGGGAACAGACGTGGCTACTTTAAGGAGTTGCAGGCAGGCACTAGGTTTGCAGCCACTCCAAAGCACCTTTTGGCCTACGAATCCTAAATGTTGCATCTTCCATGCCTCTAAATCCTAACTGCATCTGAGGTCCTTCTATGGCTCAAAAATATGAAGAAAATAAAAGAGATTTCTAGAATTTTGCAGGTTTTATTTTCAATCCTCACTGAAGTGCCCAACATTATAAAATAAGTTACAATGTTCATTAAATAAGTAAGATTAAGTACATCTTATACTGAAAATAGAAAAGAACTGAAGATGAAAAAGTGCACTCAGACATGGTTATGTTGTAAAACTTCACTTAAAAGTGAATTTAATTGTTCCACTATCTGCAATTAATGACTTATAAACAGTCAACATTCCTGCATATCTTAAAACTAATTTTATTTATCTATTTATAAGATTATTAACTGACCCCAAGAGATTCTAGGTGGTATACAAATATAAATTACAACCTGCCATGGCTAATTTTTCGTTACTGCCCCAGTCCTTACTGACAGTACAATTGGCTCAAGTTGCTTCTACTTTCACAATGTCATGGATCCCAATATTTGTGTAATATGCAATTAATGTCCTAACAATAATTTCTAGGAAATATGTGTCCTTTCAGTGATAGTTTTGTTAAGTGATTTCAAAGTGGCTTGCCTCATTATCTCGAGCAAGTTTCAATATTTCATCAAAAGTTACAAAAGTATCATTTCCACGAGAAGCATCCTTCTCCAAATACCCAAGGTGAATGTCTGTAGCAACTAAAATTTTAAATGTGTCTTTTTCTTCATCTCTAAAGTGAAAAGAGAGACAGAAAAAATGCAAAATAGTCATCATTTACTGTTTCAGCACTCTAATACAATGAGGTATTTTGTAAAGTTATAGATTACATTCCTCAAATGCTACACTGTTCATTTTATGGGATTTACAGAATTATAGGGAACTGGGCCTTTAAAAACTTTTCCTGCTATATTTCTATAGTTAACTCAATCGCTATGTGACTTAGAAGAACCTTTAATTATTTGAATTATTTCTTACAGCACATCTGCAGTTCTTTGACAGCACAGGGTTCTGTTTTGCTTTATTGGTTTAAATTACAGAAAAAATATTCTTTGCATCCCTTATATTCAGCTAGTTTTCATTCTCAGCACTGGTGAGGTGACAGTAAATCATAGGAAAACCACAGTTAGCAAGACAGATGACCAAATCTCTTCCCCAAATGGTATGAACATCATGGAAAATTTACCTGGAAGTGATAGAACTCATCTCCACAATCTCCCAAATGTACAGAACGTCTCAAAAAGCCAAATGACTAAAAAAACAGATTCTCAGTCAAGACCTATGAACAACCATATAGAGGAAAACATTAGGGTGATAAACGTTTGGCCAAACGATCGTAAGTTGTTGCTTAAAATGTACTTTTCCACTCAACAAAAAACTCAGTCTGGTGCATAGAAAAATAAATGAAAAAGCAAGTCTACATACCCAAGAATACTCCAAGACAACTGTGATTTTAGCTTTTATCATTATCACATTTTTGATTTTTTGCAAAAAGCACTAAAACCACATGGTTGCTGCCTTTGATTTTTTTTTCAAAAGGAAAATCCCAAAGGATTTGGGGATTTTGTAGGAGGAGAGTTTTAAGAACTCTTACTGTTTGTGGAAACAACAATGAAGTGCTACAAAACCTTTCTGCAGGAACAGAGTGGGAAAGGACAATCCAACCTTTCTTTGCTCCCCCTTCTCTCATTTTACTAGGAAGGAAGGAAGGGAAGGGGTCATTCTCTTTGACATACAATGGGACTTTGAAGGAGGCGGCGAGAGGAAGGGGCTGCTTTCATTTTTTTACAAAAGAGCAACCTGACACGCTCCACTCCATTCCATTTGCAGGGCTTGGGGAAGACAGGAGGGAGACCTGCCAAATAATGGGATTAGGTATTAAGCCTAGCCAAAAAGGGAGAGCCAATTTGGTGTAGTGGTTGAGGTTCCAGGCTAGAAGCTGGGAGACCATGAGTTCTAGTCTTGCTTTAGGCACAAAGCCAGATGGGTGACTTTGGGCCAGTGACTCTCTCTCAGCCCTAGGAAGCAGGCAATGGCAAGCCGCTTCCAAAATCTTACCAAGAAAACTGCAGGCACTAGTCCAGGCAGCCACCAGGAGTCAATACTAACTCGAAGGCACCTATATGCAAGCACGCACACCTCTTTGGAAAGAGGCAACACAGAAACAGCAAATCATATGGAGGTCCACCTCTTCTGAAACAGAGACATTGTGTTGAGTTCTTGGCATGATAAGCAATTGGTCCAATTAATGAATGATTTTAATGGACTGACATGCATACATCCGGTAGATGGTATGACTGGTCTCTGCATAATCATTGAGAAGGATGTGTACTATTTCAGTAAAACTGGAAATTACCATACACGTTCCACACAGTTAAATCATGCACACAATTAAAATGCAAAGGGAACCAAAACCTGAGAGAATAAACAATTTCCCAAATAGGCAACCCAACAAGTAAACCTTGCTTCCTGTAATTCCTATAACATAATTTTTAATTCATATAGCCTAATTCCAATATAATGTAATGTATATATTTATAATTTGTATATAATTCCTAAAATCTTTGCTCTGTACTGAAAAGGAGACAATGCTGGGCCACAATTTAATCTGCTCTGCAGAAAGCATATCCCATGCAGTGACCGGCCAGCAAACTCTTCCATGACCAGCCCATTCTTTGGGAAGAACAGAGAGGCTGGCTTCAAACCAAATGCTTAACCATGTCGGTGGAAGGCGCAGCATTCCCACATGCTAAACTTGGGCTGAGTTAACCTTGGTTGGCTTTCTCATCCTGGGCAGCCCTACCCAACGATTGTGTCAAACCCAAACAACCCAGCCATCTGCTCCGGGGGTAAGCCATCTTCTGGCACCCTGAGCTGGAATAACCCCTCTATCGCACCCAAGGGCGGGCGAGCAACTCCTTCAGACGACAAGAAAGGCAGAACCGCGACTCCTGCAGAGACACTGCAGGCAGCCTCCTCGCTCTGGCTCGGGACTCCTGCGGTTCTTCGTCACCAGGCCCATTTCGTCTCGCCTAGCAGCAGGACAGAGCGAGGCGGCCATCCCCGCGCCTCACCCCGCCGCCCCACAAACTCCCCACCGACCCCCCCACCACAGCTCACCCGACTTTCACTTTCCATCCTTCCCCGCCCTCTCCCGCCAGCGCCGGCAACTACTTCTCGCGAGAACTGTCCAACTCCCGCCCTTCCCCACGAGGTCCCCGGGGCCCAAACACCCGCAATCAACTCTCACTGCGCAGCCGCAGCCTCTTCCCGAGGAAGGCCGGAAGTGTCCTAGACGGGAGGGGAGCGAGGCCTGCCGGGGCGGTGGAGGAGTCGGTGCTGCAGCTGCCTGCTCTCCATGCAATGCGAAGGGCGACTCTGAGTCTCCTTCAGCTGCATCTTGCCCTGGAGCCAAGGAGGTTTTGAAGCGTATATGCCGAGGATTATATTTATCCCACCGCTCCGTGCATGCATTTATTTATCTGTGCGTGTCTAAGTCTCTGTTTCCTGGATGCCTGTAAGGCTTAATTGAGTCACCTTAAAGGTAGGGCTGGCTACTTGGGTTAGCAGGTCGTTTGAATCCTGCCCGTGGGGTGGCGTGGCTGGGCTGACCGTTATGTCTGAAGGGAACCAGTTGTGATTCCTTCAGCAAAGCCTGGCTTGGGGTCCTTGGTGGACACCCCTCGGTGTAAAACACCCCGATGTGTCTGTAGCCTTCATCTGGGCGTGTTAGTCCTGCTCACCTGTGTAGGACTGCCAGCCCTTCGAGGGAGTCCAGACAGGAAACCAAAACCATGAGTACCAACACTACCGTTGTTGTAAGGTTACAGTAACAGGATCTTGCAAGTCTGAAAACGCTTCTCCCCTCCCTCGTTTTACTTTCCAGAGAACTAGGGAGGGTCCCTTCTGAGACGCTTTCTCCACCCCCCTCCCTCCTTTGGGCTCAGATGTCTCTTATCAGACTCGGCTTAATACCTAATCCCCTTATTTGACAGGTCTCCCTTCCGTCCTCCCCAAGTCCTGCAAATGGAATGGAGTGTGTCAGGTTGCTCTTTTGTAAAAAATGAAAGCAGCCGCCTCCTACAAAATCCCATTGTATGTCAAAGATGATGACCCCTTCCCTTCCTTCGTAGTAAAATGAGAGAAGGGGGAGAAAAGAAAGATTGGTCTGTCCTTTCCCCACTCTATTTCTGCAGAAAGGTTTTGCAGCACCTGCGGCTCTTCCTCCTGTCTCCCAAAGTTATTCTCCCATCCCATTACATCGATTTACTGCCATGGTAAGGTTGTGAATATTACGTTTTCTTTAGGGATCCATAGCTTTTGATGACCTGATTCGGTCACCGTCTCTCTAAATTATACCCCCAACTTGGCTCGAGCTTTGCACAGGGTAAGAATATGGAGAGATTTGCTGAAAAATGTCTTGAATGCCAAGAAAAACAAATCATTCAGTACTCTGAGGTAAAACCCCTTGAATGATGCTAAAGTTTAAATTCTCTTTTTTTTCTCCAGGTGGGACTAGTAGTACTTTTGTCCTAGGGAAGAAATCTGGCTCTGTAAAAGGAAGTGAGGAAAAAGAAAGCCTTACTTTGAGTTATTTTCTCCAACAATAGTTGAACTTATGGGAACTCTAGAGGGGGGCAGGCAGCCTTTTGTTTATCCCAAAGATATCTTTAAGCCACCTGAGACCACACACCCCTCATGAAGTGGACTTGAGCCCAACCTGTGTGCCCCTTTCCTCCAAGCTGGCAGAGGCCTGACAGGGTCCTCACTAATACTTGTAGCTACAACCCCTAGGAGATTGCTGGACCTTAGAGAAGCAAACCTTAATCCTTCCGGCACATTGATGCTTTAGACTTTGGAAGCACAGGCTTCCTGGATCCTTGAAACAACCCTGCTGAGTTGGGTTTCACAGCCGGGAAGAGGCAGCCAGTTTCACCTCAACAGCTGATCCACACTCACACAAAGAGCAGTATCCATCCTTTGGACCAGAGTGTCTCAACCTTGGCAACTTTAAGACATGTGGACTTGCTGGCTGGGAATTCTGGGAGTTGAAGTCCACACATCTTCAAGTTGCCAAGGTTGAGAAACACTGCTTTGGACTGATCTGAGTCCCCAACTCCAGGAGAGCCATGGCTTCAGGAAGACCATTGAGGACATGACCTGAGCTGAGTGCTAATGTAGTCCAGTACTGCAAAAAAAAAATTTTTTTTTCTCTTTCTGCCCTGTCCCTCTTCAATCCAGAAATTCTTGTTCATAACTTTTTTTTTTCCATTCCCAAGCAAAGTGTTGCCTGTGTGAAAGTGTGTTCTCTGTGTGTGAATGAAACATCTTGTCCATTTGTCTCCCTTTTTATTATGGCAAGAAGCCCCTAGTATTCTTGCTTTCTTTTTAGTGGCAAGAATCTGCTTTTCTCTTTCAGCCTTCTCCTGTAACTGAATGCTGTGCAAAGTGAATGGCTTCTTGAAATCCCCCCCACTCTCTGAACTCAGCTTCATCTTTAATTATATTGAATGTGCTACTTTCTGAACTTCTCCATCTCTCAGTGAATTCATTGGTCTAAATTCCTCATCATTAAGTGAGTATTACATAATTGCATTGTATGCTATTGGCCTTGAGTATTACCATATTGATTGGTTACAGATAGTCCTCACTTAACGACCGTAATAGGGACCAGAATTTCAGTTGCTAAGCAATGTGGTTGTTAAGTGAGGCACCATATGACCAGACCTGATTTTACTACCATTTTTGTGGCGGTCGTGAAGTGAAGCACCATGATCGTAAAGCAAATTGCAGTGGTTGTAAAGCAAATCAATTGTTTTCAATTGATTTTTGGGGTCGGAAGCCAGCTGGGAAGGTTGCAAATTGTGATCATGTGACCTTGGGACGCTGCAGTCATAAATGTGAGCCAGTTGCCAAGTGCCCAAATCGCAAGCATGTGACCGCGGGGGAGATGCAGTGGTCATAACTTCGAGGACAGTTCATAAGTAACTTTTTTTAGCCCTGTCATATCTCTGAACCGTCGTTAAACAACAAGTTGTTAAGCGAGGACTACCTGTTTTAAGTATAGATTTGTGTTTGCACTTCAAGAATGCACAAACCTGTTTAGTACATTGTAATGTTGTGATTCTGAGAACCTGAAAGAATTGTCACTGTGGAAGTTACAACTGACAGTTGTAACAAGTCAGTGGGACTCTACTGAGTTTGACTGGGGACAATTAGTTCTAAGTAGGGAGCTCCCTGGATTGTTGCTTTCCCAAATTTCAAGGAGGAATCTTCCTTTCCAAAACACTGAATATGCTGGAAATTGAAACCGGGATCATCTACACATGCTGCATGTTTGCCACTGCACTGCAGCTCTGTTATGAAATGTGGTGTAGGTAGAGAGCTGTTATCTGGAAAACAGGAGCTTACCTTTTCCAGGATCACCTTGTTTAGTATTATTTAGGGCTCTCTTGCAGGATTTCAGACAGGATTTTTTTCTAGCTCTAGATGTTTGGAATTGAATCCAAGGTAAGTTCCTACACAGTTGTTTGATTATTTATTTGTTAGACTTTTAGACCACTGCTATCTTATGACTTTGGATGGTTTACAAAATAAAACGTCTATGGTATAATAATACGGTAAACATTTTATGGTTTCATTCTAAGGCGAGGTCATCCATCGGCACAGGGTGTGGGGTCATCAGTATGCTGATGATACGCAGTTGTACATCTCTTTCCTGGGCCAATCAAGTGATGCTGTCAAGGTCCTTTCCCAGTGTCTGAAGGCTCGGGGGGGTCTGGATGGAGGAGAACAGGCTTCTGCTCAACCCTGGCAAGACAGAGTCACTGTGGGTTTTAAGGCCCCCTGGTTCCAGGGATTTTCCATCTTTAACACTGCATGGGGTGCACTTCCCCAGTCAGAGTTGGTGCACAATTTGGGGGTCCTCCTGGACTCTTGGCTACTGCTGTGGCCAGGGGGCCTTTTGCACAGGTTCATCTTGTGCACCAATTGCGCCCATTCCTAGACAGGGAGGCCCTGCTCATGGTGATTCATGCCTTAGTCACCTCCCGTTTGGATTAGTCTAACATGCTTTACATGCGGCTACCCTCGAAGAGCATTTGGAAACTGCAGCTGTTCAGAATGCAGTGGCGCAGGCAGTTTTCTATGTTTCTCGTTATGCCCACGTAATACCACTGCTCTGTGAGCTGCACTGGCTCCCAGTAGGCTTCCGGGTGCAATTCAAGGTGCTGGTCTGTCGTGGCTAGGTGAAGAACAACTCTGAGCCTCGGAATTAATCTCTAGATCTTTATTCTACCTTACACAGAATCTTGCCAAACTAAGCTACACAAAGCAGTTCTCTGGGGAAAAACCCCAGGCACTCTAAGGCGGGTCCGGCCTGACCTTCTTGGACCGGCGCCCAAGGTCTTCGAGGCTGTGAACGTGCTTCTCACCCTGGAAAGCGCCCCCTCCTCCTTCACCCGAGATCTCCATAACATCACCTTCTCCCTCAGAGACAGATTCCATCACATGGTCATCACCTATGAAGCCCTCCATGGCAGGGGGCCAGGCTACCTGCAGGACAGCCTTTCTCCCATTGTTTCTGCCCACCCCACCAGATCTAGTGGAGAGGGCATGCTCTGGGTCCCTTCTGTTAAACAATGTCATCTCGTTGGACCCCGGAGTTGTGCTTTCTTGGTGGCAGCACCTGTCCTATGGAATAGCATCCCCTGGGAGATTCAGATGGCCCCAACCCTGTTAGCCTTTCGCAAGGCACTGAAAACCTGGCTGTTCCCCCAGGCATTTGGGTCAAGGGGTGGATGAGCTCTGCTGCTGTTGGTGGCGAGCACGTCAATGGTTTCCTTGGGGACTGGGGGTTGTTGGTTTTAATCTTGTAAGCTGCCCAGAGTTACTTGTATAAAATGGGCGACTGCATAGATTATATAGAATAGAATAGAACAGAACAGAACAGAATAATAACTTTATTGTCATCCCACTATACACTATACAAGTGCACAATAGAATGAAATTTTGTTGCAGTTGGCTCACAATTTCACTCAAGCAATAAAATACTAATAATAATCAAAAACCATAATTACTATAAAATACCCATTCTTATAAAATATACATTCTTATAAAATACACATTCTTTAACTCACAATTTCAGTCAAACATTAAAATACTAATAAAAATCCATAATTACTATAAAATATACCTTTACATATCCAACATATTTCACCTAAAAGAACCTATTTGGCATTCAAGAATCCAATAGCCTGGGGGACAAAGCTGTTTCCCAATCTGGCTGTTCTACATCGGATACAGCGGAACCTCTTCCCAGAGGGTAACAAAGAAGACAAACCATGATGAGGATGGGAGGCGTCACTGATGATCTTTCGAGCTCTGGACAAACAGCGTGCATGTGCTAAATCTTGGATGAGGGGCAGAGATATCCCAATTATCTTTTCTGCTGCCCTTACCACTCTCTGCACAGACTTTCTATCTGAGGCCCTACAGCCTCCAAACCAGATGGAAATACAGTTAGTAAGTACACTCTCTATAGTGCTTCTGTAGAAAGTAAGGAGAATGGAAGATGGGAGATGTACTTTCTTCATCCGACGCAAAAAGTGCAAACGTTGCTGTGCTCGCTTTACCAAAAATGTGGTATTAAGGGACCAGGTCAGACTATTTGTTAACTGCACCCCCAGGAATCTGATGCTACTGACTGACTCCACAGCTATGTTATTGATAAAAAGTGGAGTGTGACTGCACCGGTTCTTCCTGAAGTCTATAATAATCTCCTTAGTTTTTTCCACATTTAAAACCAAGCTGTTTTTATTGCACCACTCCACCAAACCCTTTACCTCCTCCCTATAAGCCCACTCATCCTCACCCCTGATAAGACCCACTACAGTTGTATCGTCCGCATATTTCACAATGGAATTGGTGGTATATAAATATAAATAAATAAATATATTTATTTAATATGTAAGGTAAAGGTAAAGGTACCCCCCGCACATTTGTGCAGTCGTGTCCGACTCTAGGGGCCGGTGCTCATCTCCGTTTGTTAGCCAAAGAGCCAGCGTTGTCCGAAGACGCTTCCACGGTCATGTGGCCGCATGACACGCGCGGAACGCTGTTACCTACCCACCGAAGTGGTACCTATTCATCTACTTGCATTTGCATGCTTTCGAATTGCTAGGTTGGCAAGAGCTGGAGCTAGTGCAGGAGCTCACTCTGCACGCAGGGCTAGGGATTCGAACCTCCGAACTTGCAATCTTCCGATCAACAAGCCTGGCGTCTTACCCGCTGAGCCACCACGCCCCTTCATTTAATATGTATATATTAGTAAATATAAATATTTATATAAATAAATAGTTATACCAAGGAAGGTTGTTTGATCTTATTTTACAAACCCCTATGCTAAGATAGTGCATTGTGAACAACTTCATTTTTGGATGTGGGAATTGAGAGGATTGATGTAGTACAATCTTTTGAATTCTGACTCTGCTCATTCTTTCTAGAAATAGAAAGAAACAAGACTTTTGGGTTTTTAATTCTGAAGTGATTTTGAAAAGTTACAAAAGAGACTGTAAGAAGAACTCCTTCGTTCATGTTCCTTGTCTGATAATGCCAAAGAAGCAATAAGATAGCTCTTTTATTGACACTCCTGAGACCCTATTCAAGGTGCAGCAAACGCCATGTCCTCTTTTTCCCAATCATAATATCCATTCCTATTTTTTCTTCTCTTTTTAAAGATGGTGGTGATGTTGCTGCCACTAGCTTTTGTTACCAATTGTTAGCAAACTCTGTTGGCAAGCCACTGGGAAATGAGTTAGGAAAAAAGAAGTGGAACTCCTTTGCTGGTTTAGGGACAGGCAGATCAAAGCCTGCAAAATGAATGAAAGCAGAACGTCCGCTGAGAACAACAACACTGACGAGGAGGCAAAAGACTTTGCCGACAGCTTTAACCAGCTTGAACTGCTGGAAACCCACCGGCATCTAATCCCCAGAGGAACACACAGTCTTTGGTCTGGAGACTCTGATGAGGAAGACCAGGAAGAAAAAACAGAGGAATGGTACCAGGCTCAAGAGAAAAAGTTGGCAAATAGTCCAGACAAGCTTCTGCTTTGGGCAGCTGAAAAAAATAGGGTAAGCCAAATGTACTACGTTATATGACAACTCTACACGATAAATTTATCTTGCCTATTATTTCCTAGAGCAGGGCTTTCCAAAGTTTTCCCGCGGCGACACACCAACCGCCGTTGGTGTGTCGCCGCAGGAAAACCCAGAAGTGCCGCCGTTGCAGCAGCGCACAAAAACCCGGAAGCGCTGCTGCCGCTTTCACATTTTTGCGCACCGCCGTTGGTGTGTCGCCGCGGGAAAATCCGGAAGCGCTGATGATGATCAGCGCTTCCGGGTTGTGTGGCGACACACCAGACTGTGTGTGGCGACACACTTTTATGTCGCGACACACAGTTTGGAAAGCTCTGTCCTAGAGAGACTGTAGTTTGACATAATGGGACTTTCAGATGTGCTAGGTTGGGTTGTTACTTTAGTAATGGGGCACTTGGTTAGTGTGGGTTGTTTTTCATTAGACTTGTGTTTCTAATTTGCCATCATTTCCTCTGTGGATGAGGATATCCAGGAAGGGTAGTGTGTTGTTGTTTTCTTCTTCCCTTCTGAATTTTATTCCTTTGAAAATGTTGTTTCTTCATGTGCCTTCTCTAGTTGTTCCTTTTTTATTTTGATGAAGGTGTTGTCTACATACCGGATCCATAATTTTGGTTGTATATGTGGGAGTGCTATAGTTTCTAGACGCTGCATTACGGTCTCTGCTATGAGTCCAGAGAGTGGTGATCCCATGGGTGTTCCTCTGATTTGTTGGTATATTTGTCCATCAAACTGAAAGTAGGTAGTGAGGCAGAGGTTGACAAGGTCCATGATTCTGGGTATTTCAATCTTAGTGTATTTGGCCAGGTCAGGTGTATGGTGTAGTAATGCTGCCATGGATTCTTTCGCTAGTTCTGGGTCTGTGGACGTAAAGAGTGCTGTGACATCGAATGAAACCATAATTTCATGTTCTTCTATTTTTAGGTCTTTGATTTTCTGGAGGCACTCTACTGGGGAGTTGATAGAATATTTGCTCCCCTCTGTGAGATGTCCAAGCTTTTTTGTAAGTTCTTTGGCTATGTGGAGCTTGGACATCTCACAGAGGGGAGCAAATATTCTATCAACTCCCCAGTAGAGTGCCTCCAGAAAATCAAAGACCTAAAAATAGAAGAACATGAAATTATGGTTTCATTCGATGTCACAGCACTCTTTACGTCCATAGACCCAGAACTAGCGAAAGAATCCATGGCACAGTACTACATAACACCCCCGACCTAGCCTAATACACTAAGATCAAAATACCCAGAATCATAGACCTCACCTAGTTGATCAAGTGAAACCCAGTTCTTTCAGAACTAAACTCAGTAGTCTATGAAGTACTCTAGGTTCTGAGTTCCCAGATCATCCTTGCAAAAATGATGGGTTTGAATGGCATGAGTTTTTCTAAATAAGGGGCAAAATAGCTAGAAATATTGGCCTCTTCCACTCTGGTGATATTACTGTATCGCCAGTCATTGCCTTGGTCCTTGGAGTCAATGCATTTTAATGAAAGTGTGGCCTTTATTCAGAGTGTGGAAGCCACCTACCCTTAATCTTATAGAAACTTGTCTAATGCTAACCTCTCTGCCTCCACCCCCACAGCTTAACACAGTGCAAAGGCTCTTGTCTCAAAACCTTGCGCCGATAAATGTCCAGGATGAAGATCAGTATACCCCTCTTCACCGCGCTGCCTATAATGGACACTTGGAAGTGGTGCATGAGCTGATTGCTCACGGTGCAGATGTCCATGCGTTGACTGTGGATAGTTGGACCCCTCTGCACAGTGCTTGCAAATGGAATAACACAAAAATTGCCTCATTCTTGCTCCAGCATGGGGCAAATGTCAACGCTCAGACCAACGGGTTGCTTACACCCTTGCACTTGGCAGCCGGAAACAGAGAGAGCAAAGAGACCCTTGAACTGTTACTCATGAATCGGTATTTAAAGCCAAACCTCAAGAACAACTTGGAAGAGACAGCGTGTGATATTGCTCGGAGGACTGATAAATACCATTACTTGTTTGAAATTGTTGAACATTGCACAAACTCTGTCACAGATTCTTAGGAATTGTCGACAGAGCGCACACTGCCAGAGCATTCGTAAGAAATCTATTTTGTCATTGTATTCTCAACTCTTTATTCCTGCAGGTACCGAAATAAGGCCCTGTTGGGTAACACGGCCATTATTTTAATAAGATAAGCTATGCTACCCTTGTGGGACGTTTTCACTTCAACTTGAAAAACATGGTTATTTTGCTGCTTTCCCCATTCATTGTAGGAGAAATGGAAATCATTCACAGGGCCCCAAAATAACATGTAAATATTCAGTTGGGGAAGCAACACTGTTCAAAACATTGGCTTCTCCTTTTAAAGGCGTGCGGAGTTTTAATGAGACTTACGGGGTGACTGACAATTTTCAACGGAGAAGAGCACTGAATTTGAACTACTGCCGAAACTTGCAGCATTCACACAGATGTTAAAGTTAGCGGCTGCCAGAAATCGAGCTACCTGGTTAATAATGCGAAGTGATTCAGATTTCCAAAATCTACTTCAGTGTCCTGGTGCAATATAATACACCTGTGTCTAATTCCATAGTTGCAGAATGTTACATTTTATGTTCTCAGGTTTTGCTTTTTAAAGTGACAATATGGATGCCTATGTGTGGAAGTGTTTTGTTTGCGCTACATAATTTACTGATCCGATTTCTGGGTCACATTCCCCAATCTAGTGCTTTTTAGTTATTTTAGAACTTCATTATCAGAATTTCCAGCTAATATGTCCAGTGGTCATGTTGACTGGCAATTCAGGGTGTTGTAATTGCAGCACATTCAGAAGTTAGCAGATGGGGGAAAGCTGTTGTAGGTCTTCGATAAATCACATTTAGTTGTTCAGTTTTTAAAAATGGTTTGTGTTCCTTCAGTATCACTGCAATTCACAAACACTTATTAGTGATATTTTAAAGTTATTTTCAGCAGCAGAAAACACTATAGCTGACTGGTCCAAAGACTGCTTGGAAATACTTTATTGCACATCTGCTTGCCGCCTTAAGTTATGTTTTGATTTTGGGATGACTTTGGGTTGTCATTCAGAAATAATCTGTGAAGTAATCATTTGAAGATACTTAGGGCTGGTTCACATGATTCTTTGACACACCTGAGATTGATTAATTGATATATGAAAATCTATTTAGATTTTTTTTTGCAACTTATTTGGAGTTTTTTTACCATGTAACAATTGCACAACTCTTTCATGAGATTTTATCTGCATGTCCATGGTTATGTATAGTATGTGAAGCGGCATTTGTATGTGTTTCTAAGTGCAATGAAGAGTGGAAAATGTGCTGAATGTGGGACTTACAACTGAAGTCAGTTTTTGCTAAAATGATGAGTTTGTGAGAATACAAGTATCTTTTGCTGCTACTTTGAATGCCTTGTGTGAACCAGCCCTGACCTAAAACAAAATCCCTGTAAAATGGGATTTATGTGGCTTGCTGTGGCATGATGTTGTTTCACTGTAAAATTAGTTGTCTTATTAAAATTATTTCTGAATAAGTGATTTGATGGATGTAACAACCCCAAACTGTTAAGGCCTACTGATACTGTACTATGAAGTCCCAGTTTTATGTTACAAGCACGAAAGTCCTATTGATATTTGTGGAACTCTCTGACTGTAATTGTGATCAGATATGAGATATTGCAATATAATCCGTAACTTAGTAGAACTGAATGCCAGTTGGTCACCCTGATCCTTATCACAGATTTCCAAGAATGTTAGAATTGGTAAAATATCATTTTTTTTAACTTTGAGAATAATGCTAATAGTTGAGGCTTACATTATGAAGTAATTGCTTACCTTAAGGCAGTGCAACCTAATGTTCTATGAACCCTTCTAAATATGTTTCCAACTTGGACATCTAAGCCACATTATTTATTTATTTATTTATTTATTTATTCATTCATTCATTCATTCATTCATTCATTCATTCATTCATTCATCACATTTATATCACCACCCATCCTCCCCACAAGGAGGGACCCTGGGCGGTTTTATATCCTGTATCAAATCAAGAGGGTCATCAGATCACTAGTCAAGATTACACTACAAATTTAAACCAATACGAAACCCATGTAGTTGCCCCAGCCTCTCCAAAAGAATATCGTTAATTGTTCTGTCAGAATTTTATTTTCTACATGAAAAAAGACTGCTAGTTATATCATAAAATTACTCCCAGGATTCTGTGATTGCAAGTCATGAATATATGAAGGAGGTTTAAAATATTTTAAGTCTGTAGTGTAAATACGAAAAGCTGTGTAATATAGTCAGATAAACTAGCAGAGATTTGCTGTAACTGAAAGCTGTGAAACACTTATGCATTGTAATTGAGAGAACTGGAACATATATTATTGTATGGAAGGACAAATACAAATGGTGTTGAAATTCATGTTACCTTTTAAAATCTTTTGGAGATACTTGCTAATTTTGAAATCTGCATGGAATATGAATGTAAGAATTTATTCAGGAAACACTTGAAGTTATATGTACCCTAGCTCTGCTCCAAAGTGTTTCGTTTTTTAATGTACTGTAGTCTTGGTTGCAATGATCTGTCTGCAGGGTAGAAGCAGTATTCTGAATACTAATGGAATTCTCAGCAAAATTTGAAGAGAAGTGCCTTTAGAAAGATTATTTTTCTCAAATCCAGTACAGGTAGTCCTTAGTTAACGACAGTAATTGGGACCGGAAATTCCGTTGCCAAGTGACACAGTTGTAAAGCGCAACATCACGTGACTGTGCCACTTAGCGACAGCAGTTCCAGCACTCTCAGTTGCTGTTGTTAAGCGTGACTTCACGTGGTCACCATTTGCAACCTCCTGCCAGCTTCCCCATTGACTTTGCTTATGGGAACTCATCAGGGAAAGTTGCAAATAGCGATCACATGACCACATGATGCTATGACGTAATTGCAAGCTGGTCGCCAAGTGCCCAAATCATGATCACATGACTGCAGGGATGCTGTGACAGCTGCAACTACGAGGACTGGTCATAAATACCACTTGTTCAGCACTGTCATAACTTTGGTCACTGAACGAGTGGTTGTTAAACGAGTGCTAGCTTTTGTTTGAGGGTGGGAAAGAAATTCATGAGTATCTGTAGAAGGTACCTGTGAGAGAGAAAATTACAGAACCACTACCTAGAGCACAGTATGACTATAAGTACAGGAATCTATCTATCTATCTAGTACTGAACTGAACCTTTTGTCTGCTTATCCCAGCACTGGCACTTAGTGATATGATTTTAACTGGTTCACTGCAAAGATGGACCTTGGGGCCTTCTATAAGACATGAGATTGGCTATCTAGTTGTAGTTCTTCCATAGGTTCAACGGACCGTACTTTAAAATTCTTAAGAAGTGACAGATTTATTAGCGGTAGCCAACCTTGGCAGATTTCAAGAAAGCTAAGCAGGGTTGGACCTGCTTAATACTTGGATGTGAGACCAGCAGGCCTATAGGCTAGACTGGAAGTATTCTGGCGGTTTCCATGGGGCCCGGAATCAAGTATGATGTTCATGAGATTTTTCTTTGTTTAAGGATGCATTGAAGTGCCTAATTCACCATAGCTTAAAAGCTAAACAGACTCGGGCCAGGGTGGTACCTGAATTTTTAGTTTTAGTTTTTACTGCTATAGTAGACAGAACGAAAGAGGGGGGGAAAGATATAAAAACAGAAAACATAAGGATGAAATCTCTTATCTCTAGTATTTAAAACAAGCATTGTCAACCACATAAATAATATTGATCAGTCTTTCCTTTAGATCAATAAAGAGCCAATTCATGAGGCAGGAATGAACATGTCATTGACCCAAGATTGTAAATCTAGGATAGTGTTTCCCAAACTTAGCAACTCTAAGTTGTGTAGACTTCAGCTCCCAGGATACTGTAGATTTATAACTGAAAGAGTAAGCAGTTCCCAGCCATGATAGCAAAGGGGTCACATATTAACTTTCCAATTGTGCCAGACCTGGTTAGTCCTTGGCTAGGTACCATTAAGGAAATACCAGAGCTACAGGTTAGACTGGAAAGTTTTTAAAACATCCCAGAATAAAACAATGGCACACCACTTCTATGTTGTCTGCAAGAAAACTACACATAAAGTCTCCAGGAGTTGAGCTGGACCTGAAGGAGATTTTACCTGCTACACATTTTATGCTGGGTGTTAGGGGTTGTGTGCCATCTCTTCAAGAACAATGGATGTGAACAACACTTTTAAGAGTCAGTCTTTTCAAAGGATTAACCTCAACATATAGAGATATATATGTTATATATAGAGATCAAAGGGGGCGTGATGGCTCAGCGGGTAAGACGCCAGGATTGTCGATCGGAAGATTGCACGTTTATAGGTTCGAATCCCTAGCCCCGCGTGACGGAGTGAGCTCCTGCACTAGCTCCAGCTCTTGCCAACCTAGCAATTTGAAAGCATGCAAATGCAAGTAGATGAATAGGTACCACTTCGGTGGGTAGGTAACAGCGTTCCGCGCGCGTCATGCAGGCACATGACCGTGGAAGTGTCTTCAGACAACGCTGGCTCTTCGGCTAACAAACGGAGATGAGCACCGGCCCCTAGAGTCGGACACGACTGCACAAATGTGCGGAGGGAACCTTTACCTTTTTATAGAGATCTAGCAAGCCACAGGTGAAATGTGTATTAAGCAGCCCCATTTGAAAAACTTACATCCATATTCACTGTTTATAACTTTGCAAATTCATGTGAAAATAAGCATTCAGAAGTATGCATATTACTCAAGGAAAGTGCCCTCTTTCTTCTCAGCAGTGATTTGATGCAAAGCTGAACAACCTAAACTTTAATAGCTTCACTGAGTGAATGTAGACATACAGTACTTGGAATTTTTTAAAAGTATGCTGTCAACCTTCTTTGAGGTGGTATGAGGGGAACTGTGTTAGTCTATGGTAGATAAAAATCAGCAGTCTGGCAGACCTTTTCCAACTTTTATTAAAAGTCATAAGCGTTTTTCGGTTACAGCTCACTTCCAAAGATGATGCAAGATTTAAACTGGGATGAGGCAGGGGGGAAATGGGGGGAAGGAGTGAAAGACAGAATGGTTTTCCAGATGCAAGTTAAATGTCAGACAGATTACAAATACTGTACCTTACCAATTAACAACAAACAATGGATTTTTAACACATTACAATCGTTAATTGATAAAATGCTAGTAATCTGTTTCACACATAACCTGCATCTTCATAACTACTGTTTTCCCAATCCCAATTTAAATCCTACATCAGTCTAGCCACTGCATAAGTGAGCTGTAACTCACCAAAGCTTATCCTTTTAATAAAATGTGTTAGATAGAAAAGGTGCTACCAGACCCCTTGTGATCTGAGAATGCATCTCTCTTAGGTCATAAAATGAGGAGTCTATCTTTAAATAATTCTCTAAGGCAGAGCTTTCCAAACTTTTCATGTTGGTGACACACTTTTTAGACATGCATCATTTCGCGACACAGTAATTCAGTTTTACTAGCAAACCAGAGGTTAAACTAACTAACTTATAAGAGATATGGACACATACATAAATTGTATGGGGACACAACATATCTCGTGAAAACAGAGTTCCCCTTTACAGCAGGGCAAGGCTTGGACAGAGCTCCCCTCTTACAGCAGGGCACAAGGCAGGCACTAGGACCTGCGCGGAATCCTGGCAGGGCTTGGAGGCGGCAGCAGCCGCAACACACCCAGACACTGCAGCCGACACACTAATGTGTCGTGACACACAGTTTGGAAAGCTCTGCTCTAAGGCAAAAATTGTCTTTCTCGCCCTTTACTGAAACACAGTTCTATCATAGCCTAAAGCTAACAGAGTATCAAAATATTACAAAGTTAGTTCAGCATGGTACAACATTCATAGAAATAATTAGCATTGTTACATCTAACCTTGTAAAATAAAGTATATAATTGATCTGTTTAAGCCTCACATGTGAGAAATAATTGAGCTGTTGATTTTGGATAGCTAAAGTGGAGTACGAGTTCCTCTTTTATTTGAAAAAGCTCTTCCTTCCTTATCTAATATTTATTGACTTGGTCATTTCTCACAATTGACATATAAAGTGAAATCTTGATTTACTGAACAAGTGGTGTATCCTTAATTGTCCATTAAATTGGAGAATATATCGTTATCAATCTGTCATTTGCATAATGATGTCATTATGTAAATTGACATGAATTACATCATTCAACATTTATGTAACTGTTTTATTTTCTTTATTGATTTATTACTCCTACTGATATATATGCTCAATTCAAAATGTCTCTGGGTGGCTTACAACAAATTTAAAATCAGATCAACTCCTCAGATCTCAAAAACAAAACTACTAGCAGCTGTGGAAAATCACTCAGCTCCATAAAAAAACCTCTTAAAAACATCTCTCTGAGTCAGACTCACTCAATGCTCTGGCCCAACCCCTGTGGGAACAGCCAAGTCTTCAGGGTTTAATACAAATACTGTAGGAGCAGTGAGAGGGTGGAGCTCTGAGGAACCAGCAAAGCAGGGCTCTAGGTCTTGACCTCTCCCCCCCCACAAACACTGACTGGAACCAGCTTGGAGGAAGGAGAACCACTACAACACCATGCTTTCACTCCTATTCCCCTAAGTTGGTCCAGAAGGGTACCATGGTCAATGGTATAGAAACCTACTGAAAGATCAAGAAGGCTCAGGATGCATTTACTGGTGCCATCCTGAGGCCTCCAAAGGCCATCTGCAAGTGTGATCAATGGTGTCACTATACCCAACTTACCAGATAATCCATTCCTTTCAGAACCTTCTGAAGATGCCGCCCAGCCACCTTCTCCACAGCCTTCTCTCAAAAGGGGAGGTTGGAAACTGGACAAAAATTATCCAGTAAATTCAGGTCCAGTGACTGTTTCTTGAGTGGGAGTGGATCACCACCTCATTAAGTGGATCACCCCTTCACTAAAGGATGAGTTAACCATTGCCTGGACCCAACCACAACCTTACACAAGTGATGTAAACTTCCATGGAAATCTAAACTATTGCATGCAAAATCCATTGTAATGAACTCCAATAAACCCAAATTTCACTGTAGATAATCTGATAATACCATCTCCTCTCCCCAATAGTAAAATATTGCATCAAGCATCTTTATCAATGAATATTTTCCTGAGATAGATTTATGTACAGTAGGTGCAATCATGCTCCCAGTATCTGGAATGTCTGTATAGTGTCTTCTTTAAATAACTTTTTGATTATTTTGTAGAGGTCTTCCTATCTAAGAATCAAGCAAAAATGTATGACTCTAACACCCCTTCTTTTTATGGTTCTTCCTGGCTGACTTCCACTGCACATTGTCCCTAATATTAGTCAGGGCCAGAAATATAGCTTGCATCCTATCTCATTGGCTCATTCTTCCTTTTCACTTCATTGGCCTGTGACCAAATGTTTTTCCTTCAAGCATAGTTAGACTCACTAATACTCTCATCCAAATTCTGCAGGTGATACTTCCTTTGTCACAGCCTGGCAGGACAAAATGTTTATGTCTAATATCACCTAAAATAAACCGGATAGGGCTTCAACACCTACAAGCACACTTTCTGGATTTTCAACCAGCTTGCTTGGTGAAGAGATCTTGCCGATTATCTCGCAACCCTGCAATTGGCCCCCCAAACTTGCTGCTTTACATCCACCTGCAGGACCCAAAGGTGACCCTGTTCCAAAGGTGGCCAGCCTTCTGGAGACTATTGGACTTCATAATCTCTCAGCCAGCACTGTTTTTGGCCACCCCGGCCTGGCTTGGAGCTGCTGGGGGGTGCTCCCGCTAATTGGAGGGCGCCAGCTTGGGGAAGACCTTGGGGTCAGCAACCCAGGTGCGCTTCCGGCGTGGTGTGAGTTGCCAAGGCAACCTGTAATCGCCCTCGCTCGAGGCCTCGGGCTGCCGCCGGGCTCAGCCCCCTTTTAACCCGGGGCGAGGGCGCTTTCCCCTCAGCTCCGCCCAGCTTGTGCCACCGCTCTGCCGGCAAATCACCAGCTTCCTCCTCCTCCGCCACCCCTCCTTCAACAACAGCAGCGGCGGCAGCAGCAGCACCTTGGGCTCCTATGGCAACCAGCCTGCGCGTGCCGCTCGCCTGGGCGCGGCCGGCAGAAGCAGCAGGAGCAGCCGCCGTGGGCGAGGCATGAGAGCGTCGAACGGGGAACCGCTGGAGCCCAAGGCTGGGGACTCGGGGAGCCGGATCTACGGCGAGAGCAATGAAGGGGGGCAACCCTGTGAGTGGGGGCGCGCGCGCGCGCCGAGGGTGGAAGGTCCCCTGCCCGGCTGCGAAGGGTCGGGTTGCAGCCCGGGAGCCGCGCCTCGCCCGGCGGAGCGAGACTTTCTCTTCCGCGCTGCTTTTATCCACGGAGTGGAGAAGACTTCCAGGGTTTTCTGGGGGGTGGGGGTGGGGGTGGGGGTGGGGGCTTCAGCTCAAGCAACTGGAAGTTGAAGGGCAGCACAGGCTGGGTGGATACCGGATGGGGGAAGGCTTCTCTCTGTGGGCTGAGGAGGATGGGCTTTGTCCAACGCCTCTGGAAGGCACCCGTTGGGGAGAGCTGTTGGGAGGAGAAAACTCCCAGACCCGTTTGCAGAATGAAGGAATTGAGGCACTCTGTGGTGGGGGACCTACAGCCCATCCTGCTGTCGATAGGTTACACCCTTGCACCCAGCATGGCTTTGCCATTGGTTGGAGGATACTTTGCTGCTTCTTTAAAAGAGGAGTGCTGGTGACCTCATGGGCATGTCGTTGTCTTGGCAACGGTGCAGAAGTGGTTTGCCCATTGCCTTCCATCTCTTATGTTTTTTTCAACTTCCCCAGAGTCCACAGCCCTCAGATTCCCAAGTATTAAGCAGATCTGTTGCTTAGCTTTTTGAGATCAGTCAACGTTACTAACTATATGTTTATGAGGACCTCACTACCATTAAAGTGAACAGGGCTGCTTTGTTCTGCCTCTTGTACAAGGAGATAAAGATCATTCCACCCCTGGTGCCCTCCAGCTATGAGAGTTAAAGCCCAGGACCTCTGGACAGCACCAGGTTTGAGAAGGTTGTCCAGTCTAATATGCAATCCCATTCTGGTCTGCACTGGCCAGACCTGACCTACCCATTATTGTGTGGTTTTCTGGGTACCACATGAGGATTCAGAGAAACTAAAACAGATGCAGAGAATGACCATAAGAGCGATCTGGGGACTGGAAGATAAATCGAGTCAAGGCACTGGGAAATAAGACCTGTGAGGAAAATTGAAGGAAGTGGTTATGTTTAGCCTTGAGAAAAGACAACTGAGCGCAGATCTGTGATCCCTTTTCAAGCACCTAAAGGATACAAAAGAAAGCCAAGATTTGTTCATTATCTTCTCGGAGTACAGGACACAAGAGCATCTGCAGCAAGTAAAGATTTCCTGCAAACGCCAAAATATCCATTGTTACATGATGATGCAAGCCCCACTCCATATGTACAGTTGTGTGACATAAGTACAAAAGGGGCACTGTTTGCATCACAACATCATGGTGCACACTGCATCATTCCCCCCTCTTCCCATGGCAGGACACAAAATGTTAAGGTTTGTTAAGGTGCTGGGCTAGAAACCACTGAGAGTTCTAGTCCCGCCTTAGGCATGAAAGACGGCTGGGTGACCATGGGCCAGTCCCTGTCTATCAGCCCTAGGAAGGAGCCAATGGCAAACCAGGAGACAGAGAGTTCTAAACCGGCCTGAGGCAAGAAAGCCGGCTGGGTGACCTTGGGCCAGTCCCTGTCTCTCAGACCTAGGAAGGAGCCAATGGCAAACCAGGAGACTGAGAGTTCTAGTCCCGCCTTAGGCATGAAAGCCGGCTGGGTGACCTTGGGCCAGTCCCTGTCTCTCAGCCCTAGGAAGGAGCCAATGGCAAACCAGGAGACTGAGAGTTCTAAACCGGCCTGAGGCAAGAAAGCCGGCTGGGTGACCCTGAGCCAATCACATTCTCTCAGCCCTAGGAAGGAGTCAATGGCAAACCAGGAGACAGAGTTCTAGTCCTGCCTCAGGCATGAAAGCCAGCTGGGTGACCTTGGGCCAGTCACTCTCTCTCAGCCCAACTCACCTCACAGGGTTGCTGTTGTGGGGAAAATAGGAGGAGGAGGAAGGAGTATTAGGTATGTTCACTGCCTTGAGTTATTTATAAAAATAATAAAGGTGGGATAGAAAATAAAATAAAAAAAATAAAAATCTTAAATTACAGAGAAGAAGCTTCCAGCTGGATATTTGGAAACTCTCCTTAGCAGGAAGAGCATTTGACAGTGGAACCAGTGACTCAGAGGGCCCTTTTTCACTGGCTGTGCTTGAGCAAGGCCAGAGAAACATTTGTGCAAGATGCTTTAGTTTGGATTCCTGCATGGAACAGAAGTTGGATCCAGTGATTTAAATGTCCTGTTCCCACTTGGTTGTCTTGCACAAATATTAGTTTCCCTCCTACGACGACTTGCTCATCCCATGAAAATGTCTTCTACTTAGTTAAGATGTCACCTTGGAGGACTTGTTTCATTTCCTTCTGGAGAAGTGGTGCTTCTCTAGGATTGTGCCTCAATCCATAATATGGTCTGCTATCAGTTTCTGTTGGCATAGATATTACTGCCTATGTAGATCTTTTCTCTCTTGTTGGCAACGTCTGAACAGTTATCTCTCAAGATACCCAGATTTGGCCCAAGTTGCTGATCCCTAATTTAGATGAAGGTGCCAGTTCAGCAACAACCTTGGCTGATCATGAGAAAGTTAATAGTAACTGGGAGGGGGGGGAGGGCTGAAAATATCACCAAACCATTACTGCATCACCTTGTCTCCTGAGGCTGTTGGTGTTAGAAAAAAATAACATTAAAAATGTGTAGCCACTAGCTGCAAAAATGTTGTCCGTCTACAATACCAGAAATGTGTAGATAGCAACAGAGCTAAAGGTAGAGGAGATTTTCCAAGTGCTATGACAAAGACATTTACTCCTACTTGTGTGTGTGTGTGTGTTTGTGTGTAAAAGAACCTTTTCCAGGACGCTTTGCCTTTCAAAATACATCTCAAAATAGCATATACAAAAAGGAAACTAGTATAAAAACTTTATACCTCCCAATGTCTGATCATTCAAACTCCTGAGTTATACCTGTTGCCTTTTGTATAGAAAGTTACTGAGGTTTTAATGTTTATTTGGAAGGAGAATAAACCATGAAGTAGAACTTTTCTCAACCTCTCATAGCAGAACCACAGCCAGTTTGGTCTAGTGGTTAAGGCACCAGGCTAGAAACCGGGAGACTGTGAGTTCTAACCCTGCCTTAGACACAAAGCCAGCTGGGGGACCTTGGGCCAGTCACTCTCTCTCAGCCCTACGAAAAAGGCAAGGGCAAACTGCTTCAAAAAATCTTGCTGAGAAATCTGCAGGGACATATCCAGACAGTTGCCAGGAGTCAACAGTGACTCAAAGGTGCACACACGCACGCACACACACACAGTAGCAGAGAGAACCTTGAAAGATTCATGAGTCTCACTAGCTAGGATTATTGTTAAGGCATAGCTTTCCAAACTGTGTGTCGCGACACAGTACTGTGTCGCCTGCGGTGTGCAGGTGTGTCGCGCAAAAACCCGGAAGTGCTGATGGCACGCCGCCGCGCGCAGCAGCGCACCATCAGCGCTTCCAGGTTTCGCGCAACACCTGCACACCGCCGCCACCACCATTGGTGTGTGTCACCAACAGGAAAAGTTTGGAAAGCTCTGTTAAGGGCTTAATACACAGAATCTTAGAAACTGAATAAGCCCAAACTGTAGCACTTATTTATTAGTGAATTCATTAAAGGTCTCTGAGAGCCATTTGAACCTCTCCTAGAATGCAAAACTGAAGGGCTAACCATTCTTTTTCCAGATAAGACTGACCTGAAATACCCATCTGTTTGTTATTAATGTGTTGAGATATTCTTGCTTATTCCCCAGCCCCAAAGCCATTCTCGGAGACCTCTCTTCCACAGATTAGGTCTGATAATTATTGCTCTGCCATAGCAATAGAAACTTCTGCTGATCTTTTTTCCATTTCCTGTTCTAGATGCACAAACTCAACTTTTATAAATTCCTCAAAGAAGAAATAAAGCATGATTATTATTCAAGTCACTTTCCTTAAATATTATGTCTTATCAACATATGATTGTTAGAATATTTATAAAATATTGGAGTAGTTTGATTTAATATTTAATTTTGATATAACTAGATGAAGGAAGGCATACCATTTGAGAATTCCTCAATACATCCATTTAAACAGTCTTTTCTAAAACAGGGAAAAAGTTTGTGTATGTTGAGCCACCAAGGAGAGTTAAGGAAGTACTTGAGGAAGAGCTGTATTTCCAGAGGGATGAGTGCAGGATCAGACACCCTTCAGAAGGTAAGCTTTGCAAAATAAGATAAATGGGGGAAATTCCTTAGGCATGAAAGCCGACTGGGTGACCCTGGGCCAGTCGCGTGCTCTCAGCCCAACTCACCTCACAGGGTTGTTGTTGTGGGGAAAATAGGAGGAGGAAGGTGTATGAGGTATGTTCATTGCCTTGAGTTATTTATAAAAATAATAAAGGGATAGAAAACAAACAAACAAACAAATAAATAAATAAATAAATAAATTCAAACTGTGCTTATAATGGGAAGATTCCATTTGTATACTGACCTGCCTTACTTATAATTGTTCCTTTTTGGGAAGAAATTATTATATCTATTACATGTATTATTTCAATTGTGACACAAGGTTTAATATTCTCAAATGTTCATATCCTTTTCAATGATATCCCTATTGCATCAAAATTGACATCTGGGCAAAGTATGCAGATTCTCCATTCTCTACTTTGAGCTAAAATACTTATTCTTCAGCTGTTCTATTGGTTTCACAATATAATATGGACACCCATAGAAAATACACAGCCAATCATTTATTATATTGGTTTTTGTTGATGGTTGTTAGCCATCCAGAGTTCATAGGTAAGATGGGCAGCCATATTAATTTTCTTAAATAAATAAAATCTGTTTTGCACACCCTGAAGAAATCCTCTAAAACCTACCAGCCAGGCTTATCATAATATTGATCCAGCTATGTGAGTCCACAGTTTTTAAGGAAAGGTTGTCAATCATCATTCATCTCCCAAAGGAACCCTTAAGAAACTTCTAAGGAACGCAGGAGTTTCCCACATTTAAGCTGTACAGATCTTCCTTTGTACATACTATTATCTTTGCATAATACTATTAGAGCAAGACACAGGAGACTAAATGTCTACATTTTTGTTGATCATGAGTCTTAAAATGGGAAGGATTTCTTGCATATAAGGTTATGTATGTCAACAAGAGGATGACACTTCTGTTTTGTTATCACTTCTGTTAAAACTGCTACGCTTCTGTTAAAACTGCTGAGATTGTTACAGGTAGACCTTGTTTAGTGACTGCCTCATTTAGCTACCGTTCACAGTTACGACAGTGATGAAAAAGTAACCTTACATCCAATCCTCTCATTTACAACCTTTGCAGGTCTATAAAGCAAAGGAAAGCTGAAATAAGATTATAAAATCATGATGTTTCACTTAGCAACTGCTTCACTTAAAGACCAGGTCTCAATTGTGGTTGCTAAATGAGGACTATCTGTAATTGCAATACAATATAATTACAATAATGCTCTTCTGTATATTATGAACAGTGGCTCTGGAAAGAATTTGGAGCTTGAAAAGAAATTTCCCCGTGGGAGGCTTCAACCCAGCATCACAGAATCAAAGCTGCTTCCTTTCCCAACCTTATTACTCGAGGCATGCAGTCATAAGAAGTAAGAATGTAGTATCTCCTTTTTTTTCCCCACCCCACCACCAAAAGCGTGCATTTAAAACAGCAAAACCATGTAGTGATCGCTAACATTCACTAAATTCATTGCCAGCATTCATTTATTATACATAGAAGAGAGCTACCCTCTCTGAACTGCAAAAATTGAGATAGCTACCAGATGGCAGCCAAGAGATAGGGAAAAAAACCCACCTCTATAGCTCATGAAATCTTACCTGCTTTTTAAAAAAAAGTTAGTCTAAAAAGGTGCAATAAGATTGCTTCTGATTTTTGGCTACCATAGACTAACACGTCTTTCCCCTTGCAGTGTTTATCCCTAATAGTTATCTGCAATTTTGAATCACAAATGCAGCATTCATAAGTTCAAGGTGCCATAGATGTTTTTGCAACTTGCAGTATATTCACAATTATTATTTTTTTAAGTTAGATCTCCAACCTATATTCACAACAGAGTTTTACCTTATATTCACCAGCTCAGTGGGCTACAGCTGTTTTACTAATTTGAATAATTCTGAATAATTTTTCAGGGTAGATTAAGCTGGACCCGTAAAATCGGGTCCAGTCACGTGGTGACTCAACTTATGACTGCAACGACTTACGATGGAAATTCCGGTCCCAGTTGTGGTCATAAGTCGAGAACTGCCTGTATTAAGCCACAGAATTTCATCCCAGAAACTTCAGCCTCTGAAGAGGGTAATCAAAATCATTTTGGAGATCTAGTACAGGCCAGGCAGATGGATATCAATTCTGTTGCTTCAGAGTAAAGTCAACACATTTGTTTGGCATAAATGCTTTGTAATGCCTGTCTTGCAATTCTTTAAACTGTTGTGTTCATTACTTTCATATACAGGTGTTCAACAAAATCAGGGCAGCTTTCATGGCTATCCTTTCCTTCTTATTTAATTCTTATAATAATTCTGCAAGGTAGATTACCCTGAGAGGAGCTGATCCATTCAGTGACCTTCATGGTTGAGCTGGGCTATGAACTCTGCTCTTCCCACTTTTAATTGGACAATTTAACCCACATACCTGAGTATAAAACTCACTGCAACTTACTTGGAAGTATTTATGTTTAGGGTTGCTTAGTTCTTCACTGTATCATGTTTTAAAATGAGTTTTCAGTTTGAAGAATTCCACATTGCATAAACATGTTCAGATTCCTCAGATTTGTGAAGGCAACAACTACATTTTTTGTTTACCAAAACTTTTATGTACCTATAAAAATTCAAGTTGTTTGGGCCCTAATTACTTATACTCCAATGAGATTCTGTCCTTGACGGAAAAGATTCTGGTTGAGAAGGAATGTCCATGACAACTTATGTAGATTTCCACTTTCCATTTAGGAATAATAACTTGATTCATTCCACTCATTGATGAAGTCATATATTTATTTGTTTAAAACAAGGCACAGGGACAGTTTTGTGGTTGCAACTGCTCCACAAATATAATACTTAAGACTCTCTATTTTTATACTTTCTCCTTTCTAGGATAGCCATTCTGAAAAATTCAATCTCCTTTGATGGATGTCAGAGAAGAAAAGCAAATCTATGGCTGTCACATTTATCTGAACATAGACAACTATATTTTAGAATGTATAAAGTAGCTTATAAAATAAACTTTGAAGCTATGCACCTGCCAGTCAGTGTATCTAAGTTGATCATCTGTGACTTAGCTCACCACTAAGTAATTCACTACTTCAGAACAAAAGGGTCCAATCTCTCCAAATGTGTAAACCTTGTATAGGATTTCTGTGGCTTGAATCATGTCAACTGGATTTCTATTTTCTCAGTAGAAACGTTGTAGAAAGCTTGTATAGGATTCTTTTTAGTCATTTTTGAAGATTGTAATCTATTTGTAAGGTCCTCAAAAGTTGTTATAGTACAGTGGCAGCTTGAGCAAATGGAAAACAGCCAAGTATTTTCTTTCTTTTGAGCTTGATTACTCATTGTCCTATTTCTTTTGTATGATTTTATCTTGCCCTCACTCAAAGCCAGTTTAGATGTGAGAACAACCGAGCTGCTTTTTCAAACACGATTGATTAAGTTATAGCTGGTACAGGGGAGATAGGAGAAGGAATTGCTCAGGGCTATGGAGATGGGAGAGAGGGAGGTTAAATTTTTCTCCACCCTTTTTCAAACTCAGTCCTCAAAGCAATTTGAGGTACAGTAAAAGGTTTCTGAGATACCAGTAATCAGCAGTAAGTGATTGGAAGTCTATTCCCTTAACACCATTGTCTCCATTGGATTTAAACACATATATCCAAGACTGTCTCCCTGCAATTCAAGAATTGATTTACTTCTGCCTTATCCGCCATTACAGCAAAATGACAATTACCTCTTTTTCTATATGTGAGGTTTTGGGTCCATGTTAGAGGAATATTTAAACGTCAGTCTGAGAATGGACAGTGGACTTTTCCATTCACAAGTTTCCTCTTGCTGGTGAGAAACTTCAGTAATGTTCCAAAAATGCTTAAGGCGTGATATTAAAGGAGTGTTTTATTGCACCATCACCTTTTCTTAGAAATGAAACTTCCTCCAGTCCTCTTTTTCCACCATTTCTTCCATCTTTTCTGTTTGTAGAGAAAATCTGCTAAGGAAGAAAAGATGTCACTGCTAGCGTGATGCTATTTCATTGCTAGGAACTTGGAAGTTCTTGTCCTATTATGCTGGCAAAGGGAAATGGTGAACATGTGGACACCATTAAGGATCAAGATGAGTAGAGCTCCCAATTGACAAGCTAGAGAAGATTTCAGTTCCAATTGCCATTTTATTGTTTTATTGAGATACTTTGTTTTGGATTGGTTGATCATAGTTTTTCTTTGTTTTCCTTTTGTATGATGCCCAAGATGCATTTCTTTTCTGCACGGTGTTCTTTCTTATATGAGCATATTCCATTTGGAGTATTTTTAACTTCTTTTAATATATATATTATTTTTTAAAAAATAAGTTTTTAAATTATTCATTGGGTTCCATGCAAAATTATTCAATGGGGCCCACTGCTTCAAAAGACTGCTGACCTCTGGAAGAGGGTTAATATTTTGGTGTACTCCTCTAGAAAGTATTTCTGCATTTCCAATGTAAGTTCAGAATGACAGAACCTTCACAGTTCTTGCTTCCTTCTTCCACTGGGGAGACAGCAGTCCCAAGAGTCTATCAGTAAAAAAAGACTACTTCCATTTGATGTTTTGAAGTAAAATTAATGACATTGGGTGACCCAGTCTCTCCACTGGGAGATCACTCAAGTTTGGCCCTGAATTGGGCATTGCTAGAGGTCCATATTCTCATGGTAACCTTATCTTCTCTCTTAAATCCCAATGATAAAAGGAGAAGAAAACAGACCTTCTAGAATCTTGTACATGACAATCCCCCCTTCAGAAAGCAATCCAGTTTTGTAAGATAATCTAGTATTGGGGGAACCAGATAAACATTTCAAACCAGTTCTCTCAAGTTTTCCCTTGCTTCAGTCCCTCCCAGGGATTAAAATATTTCTGGTCAATTTGAGATGGTGTGTCCCAAGTGACAGATCTGGAGCTAACATGAGGGTGGGGAAAGATCAAAAGCTCAGTGGTAGAACAACTGCCTTCCAGAAGAGGACAAGTTCAATCCCTGCCATATCTAGAAAAAGAACATGAGTGAATAACAATCTAGAGATACACGTAACCATATTTACCCAAAGGGCAGTACCCTTCAATTTAAAACAACCGCCCACCAACAAAAGACAGACGGGGAGAAAAATTACTTTTATTATTGTATTTACAAATTTGTGATGGCTGTCCCATTTTAAAGTAAATTCAGTTGTGGGAATGCAACTAGTCTTCCTTTTGGGTAAACGGAGCAGCAAAATCAACTGTGGTTTTTAAAAATATATTTCATATTTCTGTTACCACAGGAAAGACCAAAATCTCTTTCCTGTCTATCCCAGTCTGAGTATCAGTTAACTCTGTTGATTTGAATATACTGTACCTTATAACCGTTACTACTGCTATTTTTATGACTTCAATTCATTTGTATTTTATTTATTCATAACATTTATCTCACATCTGTGTTGTTTTTAACAACCCCAGAGTAGGAATGCATACTTATTGTTCTTTGTAAATGAACTTTATAATTTGTATGTCTTTTGATGTGTCCTGAAATATAATAATTTTGAAGCTGTTTTGTGGGTGGCGAGACTATTATCCTAAAAAGGTGAGCTGATACATATATATAAATAAATAAATAAATAACCAACCCATCCTTTATTTCTTTGTGACTGCTTTATATATGGAAATCTCACCATGCATTATTTGGTCCCCATATTACAACAAAAGAGATTTTCTTTCCATCTTATAGTTTGGTTCAGGACTTACTAACAATTCATGCTTATAAATGGAAGGTTGGATTTGGCAAAACAATCGCTAAGAAGAAGTCAACAAGATGTTCCACTGAAATTCAAAAGTCTGTGGCAAATATTGAAACATGTCAAAATACAAACATTTGTTATTTAATATATTTGTATATATTAAAGCTATATTGCTTTCTATTATTAGAAATCTTGAAGCAGGGTACTGAATATAAGCAATAAATTAAAACAGTATTAAAATGGCACATTCAACCTGATCCAAAGAGATCCTAGAATGCTTTGTGTTCACTAGATGTCCTGGGATTTTGCATTATTGAGATGTGATCACCAGGGATCACCAGCTATCTCTGCTAGCTAAGGTATAATCTCTTTTTCCTATTCTGACCTCATGAGAATATGGATATATAATCTTATTTATGGTTAATTTAAGATGATTAGCTAGCAATTTAATACATTTATAATCCGTGTTAAATAGTAAAATGTATATGGAGTTACATCTTTTGGATTCTTGTCTGGTTTGAGAATAGGGTACATGCCAAATTTGGGATGTCACGAGTCAGGCAGCACTAAATTTGTATCACTCCAGTGTTTCCTTACAGTCCAAAATAAGTTTACTGTTTTATAGTGACTACAAACTAAAAGGACTGACTCAGGGTATAGAGGCAATGCAAATTAAATTCCTTTCAGTTCAAAGCAGATGTTGGTTACAGAGAGGTGAGATGATAAAATGGACTGTAAGGACCAGAAGGAATGATAAGTAGAAAGAGATTGTAGCTCAGATGGCAAAAACAACTGTCGATCCTGGCAATCAAATCTAAATAAGTTCACACAGAGCACCCTGGGATCTCTTTGGATGGGGTTGCATCCTAACTTGGCTAAATGCCAGAGGATATTAGGATATTATTACATCCTAACTTGGCTAAATGCCAGAGGATATTAAATATTATTGCTCACAGCCATGACTAAGAATAGGACAACATATGCTAGGGACAATCTGAGTAATTTACAGACTAAGAGATGTTTAGAGGCAGAACACCTGTGAATCAGGGTTCATTGGCATGTACCTTATTCTCAAACCAGACAAGAATCCAAAAGTTGTAGTTCTATGTAAAGACATTTTTGTGGGGTGCTGCTGGCTTTTGGGGTTCCAGGCACAGATTAATCCAAACAACGTGTTTTAAGGCTAACAATATCTTTATTGGTAGCATAAGGCAATAATGGATGTATAGTGCATTATTGCAAAAAGGAAAAAACAAAGCATACGCAGAGTTCCATCAACAGATGTGAGGAAAGAAAAATCATGGTCTATGCAAAGACCAGGCGTAGTTACAGTTCAGAAACAAAGTACATGGCAACATGTAGATAGCAGTCAAATAGAAGCATAGAATGAGTGAGTGAGTAAGTGAGTACCCATAGTTCATAGCCGAATTATACACATGGTTCAGCATTCTGATTGGCTTATGTGGGCTAGGCCATTTTTCAGCTTAACAATGTAGTAACAGTTGTACTTACTATAAACCGCCATGAGATGGCGGTGTTGCACATTGTCTTCCCTACGGGACACTGTTCCCATGGGACAGGGCTGATATCGCTTTGTTTTGGCTATGGCAAGGCCACGCACCTGGTGTTTACGTGCTTTTTGTTATGGGAGCATTGAATGGAAAAATACTAGCTTTACGAGCTAGTGAAGGAATCCATTCTCATGAATTCTACATAGAAAAACCTTAACACCCCTTCCGAATGGTTTTCCGGAACGTTTTTGGGGAGTGAAAACACTTATTTTACAAGCACACAGAGACACAAATGATTTTATTTCAAACACATTCGCTCTAGTCCCAATCTTGTAACCATGGCAGCATGTTTTTCAAAAGGTAGAGCTTTCGTGAATACATCTGCCACATTCAGTTCAGAAGGACAATATTCTAACTGGATAAATCCTTCCTGAATTGCATGTCTTACATTTTTGAACTTCACATCGACATATTTTGTCCGGCCTCTTACATTCTCAGAGAGAGCAAGCGCAATGCATGATTGTGAGTCTTCATACACTGTGAATGGTGAGGTTATATCTACGGCAAGATCTTCAAATAGTTGTTTACACCAGTGTAGTTCATTTACTGCCTCACTGAGGGCATTATATTCTGCCTCACAAGTTGACACGGCAATTGCATTTTGCTTTCTCGCCCGCCAAGCAACGGCTGTATTGGCAAACAAGCAAAGAAAACCGCTCACAGATTTCCTGTCTCCCTCTTCTGCAAAAGAGCTGTCAACATAAATCACAGGCATTTCGGCTTTAGTAGCTGATACTTTAAGACAAAAATCAGCTGTGCCTTTAAGGTAACGTAGGACCCTTTTTAACCCTTGCCAATCTCGCATAGACGGTTTGGCAACCTTACAACTGAGTACTCCAACTAAGTAAGCTAAGTCAGGGCGTGTCCATTGTGTTAAGTGTAGCAAGCTTCCTACAGCAGAGTGATACAATTCAGGTTGAGGACAAGGTTCCTCACATGTGTCACCCTTTAGGAAATCAAGAGTCATTGGTGTTCTGGTAGGTTTTGCATTTGACATTTCAAGTTGACTCAACAATTGATCAATTTTTCTCTTCTGACTCAGATAGAAGTCACCACTCTGAGCTCTAGTGACTTCAACACCTAGATAGTATTTCAGTTCACCTAGGTCTTTTAACTGAAAGTACTGTCTTAATTGTGTTGCAAACTCTTGTACAAGGTGCAAAGAACCAGTTGCTAGGCAAAAATCATCAACATACGTTAGCAACACTGTGTAGCTACTTCCAGAACCTCTTATGTACACACAAGGATCAGCAACTGACTTTTTAAACTTTAGCTCGGTCAAAGTTGAATCTAAGCACTGATGCCAACAGCGACCAGCCTGCTTTAATCCATAAAGCGCCTTGCGTAGTCTGTACACTTTCTGGGAATTGTCACAAGCATAGCCAGGAGCCTGCTTCATGTACACTGTCTCAGGGAGCTCTGCATTTAAATATGCTGTGTCAACATCAAAATGATGGACAACAAGTTCACGCTGTGCAGCCAGAGAAAGTACCATACGTAAAGACTCTGGTCTAGCTGTGGGTGCATATGTGAGATTATAGTTCAAAAACCTCTCTTGTGAAAACCCCTGAGCAACAAGCCTGGCTTTGTACTGCACTGTATTATCAGGAAGAAGCTTCTTTCTGAAAACCCATCTGGAACCAACAGCTTTCTGGGATGGGGGCAAGTCAGTGACTTCAAACACCTTTTGACTCACTAATGCCTCAAACTCCTTATCCATCGCTGTGTTCCACTTCTCCTGCTCTTCAACAGGCAGAAGCAACATCTCCTGGAAAGACTGAGGTTCACGGGTAATCTGACACACTCTCACCTGCTGAATCACAAACCTGTCAGGCTTCACACCCTTTGTGGAACATGCAGACCTACGAGGAATGACCACTGCCTCTTCCTCATCACTGTCCTCTGTCTTTTCACTACCTGATTCCCCCTTCAGGTCCTGAACCTGCTCAGGTGAAATTTCCTCTTCCTTCACCTGAGAGGACCTTCTCACCACACTAGGAGACTGGGAACCAGAAGGCAGCTGGACTGGTTGTTGTCTAGCCACAGGAGCATGGACAGTTGGCTGTGCACTAGATTGCAACAATACCTCTGAACTAGCATTCAACCTATCCCAACCAGTAGGGTGCTCAAAATTAGCACTTCTGGAGACTACCACACGACCATAGCCTGCAGAAAAACGGTAACCCTTAGATCTTGAGGAATAACCAACAAACCTTAAGCGTTGTGCTTTTGGCTGGTTCTTCCTTCGCTGAGACTTGGGAATGTGAACATACGCAAATGTTCCAAAAACACGCAGATGCTTCAGCGAAGGGCACTTGCCAAACAAAAGGAAGTAAGGAATTTATTTCATTTACAGCTGAATTCCACACCCTGTTGGTTAGATACACTGCAGTCATGGTAGCCTCACCCCAGAAACGGGCTGGCACCTGGGCATCTAACATCAGGCTATTTCTAATGGTATTAACAACACCAATCTTCTTTTCAGCTATTCCATTCTCAGCAGGAACACCAACATTGGCAAGTCTATGGGAGATTCCTTTCCTACGAAGCCAATTCTGGAACTCATGACTTAGGAACTCTCCTCCACAATCTGATTGAAACTGACCTACTTGATAACCATAGTTTCTTTCCACCATTGCAACAAACTCCTTAAAGCGAGCAAAGGCTTCCGCTTTAGATTTGAGCAAATAACAAAACGTAAAGCGAGTATGGTCATCCACCAGAAGAAACATGAAACGTGCCCCTCCTTCACTAGGAGCATTGGGGCCGGCTAAGTCTCCATGAACCAACTGAAAAGGCCTAGTTGACACCCTGTCACTTTTCCTAGCAACAGGCACAGCCTTAATTTTAGATTGTTTGCACACAGTACAATCAAGAAAGTCATCACACTTTTTAGATCCTAGTTCAGGATACACCTTGGCCATTCGGGACAAACTTCCCCACCCGGGATGTCCCAGAACTCTGTGATAATAGTGAATGCATTTGTTATGTGGGGGAACATTGGAAATACAATTTCCTGACACAATCCCCTGTTTAGGAAGCATTTCATACAACTGATTCACTAACCTCCCCCTAGCACATTCAATTCCATCTTTTTCAATAGAACATCCAGTACCCTTGAACACAACAGTATATCCAGACTTCACCAGGGCTGGAACGCTAAGGAGGGAAAAGTCAAGTGTAGGAACACACAACACATTTTGTACACTTATCCCCAAACAAGGAATTCACCCTGAAAAGACACATCAGCCATGGATCCATCAGCTAGAGCAACTTGTTGGATTTTAGGCTCGCTTTTTGTTAACAGCAACTGTTCATTGTTTACAATGATTTGGCTACAAGCTGAGTCCAAGAGCCAAGTCTCTGGAGATCGTTTACTCACAGCCGTGAGCAGAGCAGATACTTGGGTACGTTGTCTAGGCAGTTGTTTCCCCTTCTTTCGCACAAACCTCTTTCCACTGGCACTACCGGCTGGGCGAGGTGGCTGGGGACAATCTTTCATGAAGTGTTGACTCGAGTTGCACCGGTAGCATCTTCTTACAGCACACGCAGCCTCTGTTCCAGCTGGAAAACGCTGTGCAGAAGCCTCAGGAACAGCAACAGATGGCTTACCCTGCATCTTCTCCAGGTCATGAGCTTGCTGGATTTCTTGCAGCCGATTTGTAAGATAATCCACAGTAAGGTCTTGGGGCCTCAATGTCTGAGTTGCCTCGATGAGCATGTCAAAGCTCTTGTCCAAGCTTGACAGGATGACACCAGCTCTCTGGGTATCAGGGATCACAACATCCCGCTCCTCAAGTTCAAGAAACAAAGTCTTGAGTATATGGAGGTGGGTCATCACGTTTCCACCGGGCTGCAGCTTCAGGTTGTAAAGCTGACGTGATAGACCAACAATGGCAGCAGAGGTTTGCTTGGAATAAAGGGCTTTGAGAGCCTCCCAACATGCATGTGCAGTGTCTAGATTGCTGATATGCAGTAGCTGCGATGATTCCAGTCCCAGAATCAAATTGCCATAAGCACGATCCAAACACAACTGCACTTCATCAGTAACGGGACCAGCTGCAGGTGCGTCTTTCACATACTTCCACAAACCTTCTTTTAGGAAGAAAGACTTGATCTTCACACACCAGGTCCGATAGTTTGTGCCATTTAAACGCTAAAAGGCAGACTAGTTAGCCCTGCAGCAGCCATGCTGACCACTCAAAGAAAAACACGTTTACTCCAAAATGCAGCCTCAAAAACAAACCCCCTTGTTACAGCCAGATCCAGTGCAGCGAACAGCAGACCATCCAGACTGGGCATTCCATAACCTGTGGGGTGCTGCTGGCTTTTGGGGTTCCAGGCGCAGATTAATCCAAACAACGTGTTTTAAGGCTAACAATATCTTTATTGGTAGCATAAGGCAATAATGGATGTATAGTGCATTATTGCAAAAAGGAAAAAACAAAGCATATGCAGAGTTCCATCAACAGATGTGAGGAAAGAAAAATCATGGTCTATGCAAAGACCAGGCGTAGTTACAGTGCAGAAACAAAGTACATGGCAACATGTAGATAGCAGTCAAACAGAAGCATAGAATGAGTGAGTGAGTGAGTACCCATAGTTCAAGGGTCGGAAATGGCGGCTCGCGAGCCAAATGCGGCTCTTTGGCCCCTTGAGTGTGGCTCTTCCGCAGGCGGGCGTGGTGCAGCAGGCGCGGCAGCGGGCATGGTGTGCGTTGCTGTGGGCATACCCCTGGCAACCTGGCAGCCGTCTCCGGCAGCCATCTTGATGACGGGCAGGGCTTTCCAAACTGTGTGTCGCGTGACAAACCGGAAGCGCTGAAGCGAGTGGAAATTCTCCGCGCCAATCAGCTGTGCGTCGGGAAGCCCGGCAGCCTGCACGCGCGATTTTTGCCTCATTTTGAAGTGCTCGAGAGCCAGGGGGCGGGGTTTGCGGGCGGGGGCGAATCTCGTGGAAGCACATTGTCTTCCCTACGGGACACTGTTCCCATGGGACAGGGCTGATATCGCTTTGTTTTGGCTATGGCAAGGCCACGCACCTGGTGTTTACGTGCTTTTTGTTATGGGAGCATTGAATGGAAAAATACTAGCTTTATGAGCTAGTGAAGGAATCCATTCGCATGAATTCTACATAGAAAAACCTTAACAATTTTACTATTTAACATGGATTATAAATGTACTAAATTACTAGCTAATCATCTTAAATTAACCTAATTAACCTAAATTAAACTTAAATGAACTTAATTAAATAAGATTATATATCCAGACCAGTCTGGATTTATTCCCAAGAGAACCATACGCAATCCCATTAGAAAATCATTACATATGATTTTACACTTCCGTAAACCAATTTGTTGTTCTTTTCAACATGTTCATTAGATACAAAGAAAGCCTTTGTGTAGAAGGAACTTGAATGAAAAGAGCTTTACAAAAATTTAAATTTGGCCAAAAAACCCCCCAAAACAGACTAGATTTATAAACCTACAAAGGCACAGATACGAATTAATAATTATGAGTCAGATTAAACTCTGTTGAGAGGTACTAAACATGGATGCCCATCATCCCCTTTTCTATTTAATTTAGTTATAGAAACGTTAGCAGTATGCATGAATAATAAAGTTACACAGGTAAATATAACAGAAAAAATACTAAATTTATTTGCCGAGTAATACGATATTAACTCTCTCAAATGCAGTACATTCACCTCTTTAAAATAAAAAGGAGTTGCAAGACTTTGCAGAAGTATCAGGTTTCACAGTTAATTAAAAATATCAATTGTTGTGCATTCATACCTGTCCCAAACTACCAAAAAAAAAAGTATCTACTATCTTAGAAATACCTTTGATACATAAGTCCTTTAAATATTTAGGAAAATCCTTAAAATATTTAATGGCTGTTGTGTAGGCTGACCATATTTCCTTGAGACAAAAACGGGACATTGGGATAGCAAAATGGGACAGGGTCTTATGTAATATTCTGTATTCATGAAAAATACAGGGGTCCCCGCCCTCCAGTCTACACTATTGGCTCCCGCCTGCAACCCCCACCCCCGGTCCGCGCGATTGGCTCCCGCCTGCAAATCCCGCCCTCCTTTGCCGCGTGCTGATAGGCGAGAGGGCTTCCTCTTCCAGGCTGCCTCCAATCAGCAGCTCCGGCTCGGATCCTCCTTCCACGCCATTCCCGCCGGGTTTAAAAAGCGGGACAAAATTGAGATTTTTATCAAAACGACGGGATGGTTGAAAAATGCTAAAAAAAACAGGACTGTCCCATTCAAAACGGGACGTATGGTCAGCCTACTGTTGTGGTGAGAAAAAATGCTCACCTAAAAGAAAAATCAAAGCATTTGGAGATAGAAACAACAAAGAATACTTTATTAGAAATACTTAAAGTGAGTCACTGGGCTGCCTGCCAGTAGACTGTGGATAAAGTCCCAAACAAACCCATTTTGCACATTATATAGGTATTGTCAATAGCGTTTGAAAGAGATAGATAACAGAAGGATAAAAGGGGTAATGCAGTCACTCAGCACCCTTTCCTCTGGAATGCTTTAATAAGCTATTAGATTAAAAATCCCAAAGCTAGTATATTTTTCACCCACCCCCAGATAGAGGCAAAGTTGGGAACATATGATAATAGCTTATGTTTCAACCTACCCTCTATGACCTGAGCGTTCTGCATACACCTCCCTGTGAAGGGAGCAAGCAGTATACCATAATCCAACATGGGAAAAGATTAACAAGACGTGAAACACTGGAATAAAAGCTGTTCCAAGATCCCAGGCAGGATGCTGCAATTAAAGTGATGTTTTCTAAATTAATTATTTCAGCTCCTGCCCCCAGGAGAGAGCCCAGAAAAAGTGTTCACAAAATAGCAAAAACAAATTTAAGGGTTTTGTTTCAATTCCCAAAGTATTCAAGAATCAATAGAAGGATCTCAGAAAAAAGTTTCCATGTCTAAAATTATATTAACAGGCTGCACAGCCAGGACTTACCATCCCAATCATTTTCTACTCACTGCTTTGACTGATCTTTTTGCCTAATTTAAAATTGTATTTTGATGCCTGTTGCTTGCTTTGGATTAAGGAATGGATTACTCTGGAGAATAAGAAATTATTACAACTGGAAGGACATGAATTAAGATTTGGGTGGCATGATTATTTATGGTATGACAAAGTTAAAGTTAATAAGGATTTTAAAAATCATTTTATTAGAAATGCCTTACTGAGAGTCTGGAATAATTATAAGGTAAGACTGTCTCCAAATGTACCATTATGGTTGACTCCTCAGGAAGCAATTACCAGAAGAGAAATGCAAGGAATCAGTTGGCTAAAATATAAAGACCTGTTAAAGTTTGAAGAGGGTGAACCTAAATTTAAAACAAGAGAAATGTTGGAATCTGATGGATTTATATATCATTGGTTCACCTATATACAATTGATGGAATGTTTTAAACTAGATAAAAAGAAATATAAATTTGTTAATGAAATAACACAATTTGAAATGTATAAATGATGATCATGTTATCACTAAGATGTATAAGATTTTGTTACAGATGAATATGGAAGATGAACAAGTTAAGGAATGTATGATCAAATGGGCTAAGAATTTTGGATATAATATTATGCTGGACCAATGGGAGAATATGTGGACGAAAGGTTTGAAATTTACGTTGAATTATAATTTGAAAGAAAATTTTTATAAGATGATGTATCGTTGGTATCTAACTCCTGATAAGTTGTCAAAAATGTATAGTGGTATAACTAATGTTTGTTGGAAATGTTCAGAGGATGAAGGAACCTTTTACCATCTTTGGTGGACTTGTGAGAAGTTCTGGGATCCAGTATGTATTATCATTCAGAAGATTCTTAAAGTAAATATACAAAGAAAGCCAGAGCTTCTTCTTTTAGGTTTGATGGGAAAGCAATTAGAGAAACAGCAAGACTGTTATATGCTCAGCGATGGAAAGATCCGCAAATACCTACAGTTGAAGATTGGATTGTCAAATTAATGGATTTGGCTCAGATGGCAAAATTAACAGTTTTAATAAGAGAGCATTCTATTTCTACTTTTATATCAAATTGGCAACCACTTTTGGAATATTTGCTTGTAACTGAAAAAAATGATGTTTTGATTTTGGGTTTTAAAGATAGAACGATTTGTTGTAATAGAAATAATGTTATGTTAGGGTAATTATTTGTAAGAGATTAGATTTGTATATAATCTTATATCTGTATCGGAGATAGTCGGAAGTCTCCTTATTTGTATTCTCTTTTTTTATATATACAAATTTTATTAGAGTTTTAAAATATACAAAGTTAAAAGTTAGAAATAGAACAGAAAAAGAAATACAAATCAAAGAAAAAGAAAAAGTGTAGAAAAGTAAAAGAAAGATAAAGAAAAGACATAGAAATTAATCGACTTCCGATCTATCTATGGTCATAGGAATAAAAAATTCTTTCTTAATGCTAGCTTTAAATATAATATTCATATACATTTCTTGTCTAATATCTTTATAGTTTGTTCTTTTTACTTTAGTTCTGTTTTCTATCTTATCTATAGTTCTTTCTTTTTTGTATTTTAAATATATATCTTGAAAATAAAATAAAATAAAATAATATATATATATATATATATATATATATATATATATATATTACAGTGAAATTATAAGAAATAGAAGGAATAGAGGTGCAGAACAGAAACAAAAGAAGAAATACAAACATATATAGACATTTAACAAAGCGACTTGCAACTTCCTTGACAAAGGATATATACAAAAAACCTTTCATACAACCCTTGTTTAACTTTATATTATTACTTCTACTTTTCCCGATAATCTATAATTATAACTAATCATCGAAACCATATGTCACTATTTGACTATGTTCAGTTTCATGCAAAAAGTCAATGACTGGCTTCCAGTCTTTCTTAAATTTTATCAATGTTTTTTTTTTATAATAGCCATCAGTTTCGCCATTCCCGCTAATTCCGAAAGCTTAACTAACCACTCCTCAACTGTGGGTAATGCCTGGTCTTTCCAATGTTGGGCCAAAAGCAGTCTCGCAGCCGTTGTCATATAAAGCTTCAACTGGTCCAGAATGCAGCTGCACGGACACTTATTGGGGCCAGAAGATCGGCACATGTGACACCTCTGCTGCGCAAGCTGCATTGGGTACCAGTCTGCTTCCGGGTACAACTCAAGATGTTGGTTATCACCTTTAAAGCCCTACATGGCATAGGGCCAGGTTACCTGAGGGACCGTCTCATCCCCAGTACATCGACCCGTCCCACCCGATCAGCCAGAGAGGGCTTGCTGTGGACCCCATCGACTAAAGAGTTCCATCTAGCGGGGTCCAGGAGGCGGGCCTTCTCTGCAGTTGCGCCTGCCCTTTGGAACATCTTACCCCCAGAGCTGAGGCGGGTTTCCTCGCTCCCGACCTTTCGGAAAGGCTTAAAGACCTGGTTCTGCCGTCTTGCCTGGGAGGGAAATGTCAACAGTTTCTCTTGGGGATGGCTGGTCCCATGAAGCCTCCCAGTTTTATCATTTTTAACATCTTTTATACTTGGATTTTATATTATTTATTATATTGTAATTTTATATTTATGTCTTAATTATGTTTTATTGTGAACCGCCCAGGGTCCCCGATAGGGGAGATGGGCGGTAATATAAATTTAATAAATAAAATAAAGAAGTAATGTACCATGCACTTTTTCTAGATGTATGTCCATCATCCCCAATAAGAAAATTTCTGGTCTCAATTGAATGTCCATTTTCAAAATCTTTTGAATAGTTATATATATGTCCATCCAGTATTCTTTAACTTTTTTACAAGACCACCAAAGGTGGTAAACGTTTCCTTCATGTCTTTTACATTTCCAGCAGAGGTTTGATACTCCTTTATACATTTTAGAAAGTTTATCTGGTGTCAAATGCCATCTATACATCATCTTATAGAAATTTTCTTTAAGATTATAACATACTGTAAATTTAAGACACTTTAACCACATATTTTCCCATTGTTCAAGTTGGATGTTATATTGAAAAAAATTTGCCCATTTTACCATACAGTCTTTTACTAGTTCCTCTTCCATTTCCAACGTTAACAATAATTTGTACATTTTCGTTATAAGATGATAAGGCCATCTTCGGGGAAGGCGCCCCCGGTGGTTGATACCGGTGGCGCGTTCCGGTCCTCCGAGTTCAACCCCAGGTTCTGGACAGCAGATCCTTGAGGGCCTCGGTTTTTGACTGCTGCTACTCAACACCAGGTCAGTAAACAACAAAGCCCCTCTCATAAGTGAATTAATCACGGAGAGAGGGGCGGACCTGGCGTGTATTACTGAAACCTGGCTGGGCCCAGAGGGAAGGGTAGCCCTCTCGGAGATGTGCCCAGCCGGATTTCAGGTGTGGCACCAGCCGAGAGACCGGGGTAGGGGAGGAGGGGTGGCAGTTATCATCAGAGAGTCTTTGGTGGCTTTCAGGGGCCTTGCTCCACAAGTATCCGGATGTGAGACCCTGTTTTTCAAGTTGGGTGCCCGGGAACAGTTGGGAGTGTTGCTACTGTACCAGCCTCCCTGCTGCGTAGCAACCTCCCTGCCTGAGCTGCTGGAGGCTGTCTCGGGGTTGGCGGTGGAGTTCCCCAGGCTTATGGTCCTTGGGGATTTTAACCTGCCGTCCCTGGGGCGTACCTCGGAAGCAGCTCGGGAGTTCATGGCTACCATGGCAGCCATGGGCCTGTCTCAGATTATTCGGGACCCGACTCGAGACAGTGGACTCACTCCGGATTTGGTTTTCTTGTCAGAGCAATGGCAAAGTGATCTGAGGGGAAAGTTAGAACTATCCCCGTTGTCATGGTCAGATCATGTCCTGATATCCCTAGGATTCTCTTATGCCGCCCCACTCCGCAGGGAGGCAGGACCTATTCGATTGGTCCGCCCCCGGCGACTTATGGACCCATTGAGGTTTCAGAGGGAGCTGGGGGTAATACCCGAGGATCTGCTGCACGGTCCAGCGGAGGCATTGGCTGCAACCTGGAATAAGGAGGCGGCCGGTGCCTTGGACAGGATCGCGCCGATGCGACCCCTCCAGCCCCATTCGACCCGTCACTCCCCGTGGTTTACGGAGGAGTTGAGGGTCTTGAAGAGGGTGAACAGACGTCTAGAGCGCCGCTGGAGAAAGATGAAGACGGAACTCGACCGAACACAATCTAGAGCCACTATTAAGGCCTACCTTGTGGCGGTAAGAGCGGCGAAACGTGATTATTTCTCCGCTCTTATTGGTCCGCAGAATGCCATCCGACGGCCCTGTTCAAGATTACTTAATCTCTCTTAGGTAGGGTGGTAGTGACCACCCACCTGCAGGGCCGTGCGGAAGAATTTTCTGAGCTTCTGCAGGATAAAATCGCTCGGATTCGGTCTAAGTTGGACTCCATGCGTGGAATGCAGTCTGGGGAGATGCCGGGAGAGTGGTCTTGCCCTGTTATCTGGGAACGATTTGATCCTGTTGGACCTAAGGAAGTGGACAGGATCCTTCGAATTGTTAATTCCACCACATGTTATTTAGATCCCTGCCCTTCCTGGCTGGTAAAATCGGCCAGGGAGGTGACAGGTGGATGGGTCCAGGCTATGATTAATACATCCTTGTTGGTGGGGGTGGTTCCGACTGCCTTCAAGGAGGCATTGGTGCACCCCCTCCTCAAGAAGCCATCCCTGGACCCTACCATCCTGGACAACTTTCGTCCAGTCTCCCACCTTCCCTTTTTGGGAAAGGTGGTTGAGAAAGTGGTGGCGTTGCAACTTCAAAGGACCCTGGATGAAGCGGATTATCTAGACCCTTTCCAGTCAGGTTTCAGGCCGGGACATGGGACGGAGACTGCATTGGTCGCGCTTATGGATGATCTCTGGCGGGAGCGGGATGGAGGTAGTGCATCCATCCTGGCTCTCTTAGATCTCTCAGCGGCTTTCGATACCATCGACCATGGTATCCTTTTGGGGCGGCTTAGGGAGTTGGGGGTGGGCGGTGTAGTTTTATGCTGGTTCACCTCCTTCCTCCGGGGCCGCTCCCAGTCAGTGGTGATAGGAGAGGAGAGATCCAGCCCGCGACCGCTCCTATGTGGGGTGCCGCAGGGTTCGGTTCTCTCTCCTCTCCTATTTAACATCTACATGAAACCGCTGGGCGAGATCATCCGTCACCATGGGATGAGATATCATCAGTATGCGGATGATACTCAATTGTATATCTCCATCCCTGGTGAGGTAAGTGATGCAGTGTCCACCCTGTCCCAGTGCCTGGGGGCTGTGAGGGCCTGGATGGGGAACAACAGGCTTCAATTGAACCCTGGTAAGACCGAGTGGCTGTGGATTGATGACTTAGCGTCTTCTGGGAAATTATCATCTTTGGTTCTCGATGGGGTAGCACTGCCCCGTTTGGAACCGGTGCGTAATCTGGGGGTCCTTCTAGACTCACGACTCCTGCTCGAAGAGCAGGTGGCAGTCGTGGCTAGGAGGGCTTTCGCACAGCTTCGGTTAGTGTGCCAGTTACGCCCATTCCTGGATTGCGACGCCCTCCGTACAGTCACTCATGCTCTCGTCATCTCCCATGTAGATTATTGCAATGCGCTCTACGTGGGGCTACCCTTGAAGACTATCCAGAAGCTACAGCTGGTGCAGAATGCGGCCGCGCGGGCAATTTTGGGTGCGTCGAGATCAGCACATGTAACACCGTTGCTCCGTGAGCTGCATTGGGTGCCAGTTTGCTTCCGGGTACAATTCAAGGTGTTGGTTATCACCTTTAAAGCCCTACATGGCATGGGGCCAGAATACGTGAGGGACCGTCTGATCCCCATGTTATCGACCCGCCCCACTCGGTCATTCAGAGAGGGCCTGCTACGAACCCCATCAATTAGAGAATGCCATCTGATGGGGTCTAGGAGGCGGGCCTTCTCTGTGGTAGCACCCACTCTATGGAACACCTTGCCCCCAGAGTTAAGACAGATGTCCTCCCTCCCGACCTTTAGGAAAAAGCTGAAGACCTGGTTCTGCCGCCTGGCATGGGAAGGAGGAAGGGATAGTTCCTCATGGGGGTGGCTAATCCCCTGATTTTATAATTGTCCTTCTTTTAATTATTCCATCACCATCTGGATTTTAGAATATGTATTTTATTGTATAACTGTGATTTTAGATATTTTAGATTTTATTTTAACTTGTTTATTGTGTACTGCCCAGAGTTCCCCATGGGGGGAGATGGGCGGTCATATAAATTAAATAAATAAATAATAAATAAATAAATAAATGATTGTTTGAACATAATTCTGTTTCAAATATAGTTTTATCTCTTTCAAATTCATATAATTTCTTATCAGTTTTAAATCTTTCTGTTAGTTGCATATATAGAAACCAATGGCACTTAAACCTTATGCGGTCAAATCTTCTCTAGTTTTCAATCTAATGTCCCCTTGATGATATTCCAACAAATCCTTATATCTTATCCAGTTATAGTTACCTATCATGTCTTTTCTGTGAAAGGCTTCTTGTGGAGATACCCACAGAGGTAGCTTGGGACATATTATGGGTTTATATTTATTCCAAATTCTTAGAATGGCATGCCAAATATAGTGATTTCTAAAGTCCACATTGGCCTTCACCTTATTATAACACAAATAGGCATGCCACCCGAATTTCAAGTCATGACCTTCTAAATTTAATAATCGTATATCCCTTAGTGTTAGCCATTCTTTTGTCCAAACTAAACAAGATGCTGCAAAATATAATTTTAAGTTCGGTAGGACTAAACCTCCCCTCTCTTTTGCGTCACACAAAATTTTATTCTTCACTCTAGATTTTTTTCCTTGCCAAATAATTTTGATATCTCCTGCTGCCATTGTTTAAGTGGTAAGTCTGTAGTTAGTACCGGTATTGTTTGAAATAAAAATAACATTCTTGGTAAGATATTCATTTTTACCACAGCAATTCTCCCCAATAGAGAAAAATGTAATTTTTCCCATCTAACAAAATCTTTTTGCACTTCATTCCATATTTTTACATAATTATTTTGATACAACATACAATTTGTATTTGTTAAGGTAATACCTAAATATTTAACTTTTTTGTCTATCTTAAATCTGGTTTCAGTCATCAGTTCTGTTTGGTCCTGCAACCCCATATTTTTTGTTAGCATTTTTGTTTTATGTTTATTAATTCTGAAACCCACCAATGAACCAAATTCCTTTAATTTATTCATTAATATCTCCACCCCTTTCAATGGTTCTTGTATTGTCAATACCACATCATCGGCAAATGCTCGTAATTTATATGTCTCATTTTTATCTTAATCCCTTTTATCCCATCCTCTTATCTTACATCCCTATTCAAAACTTCCAAAACCAGTATAAATAGGAATGGAGACAAAGGGCATCCTTGTCTCATTCCTTTTTGAATGTCACAAGGTGGTGTTAAATCACCATTCACTATAATTCTTGTTTTTTGTGGTCTATTGACCCCACCCATTTCATAAAATTATCCCCAAATTCCATAATTTCTAAAACTTTAAATAGGAAGGACCAATTAAGATTATCAAATGCTTTTTCCGTAACTAAGAAAATTAATGCAGCCTGTTTTTCGTTATTCTGTTGTAAATATTCAATGATATTCAAAATGGTTCTCAAATTATCTTTCAGCTGTCTTTTAGGTAAAAACCCACTTTGGTCTGGATGAATAAAATCCTGTAAAGCTATTTTCAATCTGTTGGCCAAAATAGTTGTAAATATTTTATAATCACTATTCAATAATGATATTGGTCTGTAATTTTTAGTCAAACTTAATTCTTGGCCATCTATAGGAATTAATACGATATTCGTTTCTTTCCATGATTCTGGCATTGACCCGCCCTTTAAAATATGATTCATTGTAATAAGGCAGGGGTGGGAAACATCAGGCCCATGGGCCATATAAGGCCCGCGGGGCTCCCGCCTAAAGCCCACGGGGCTCCCACCCACAAACCCCGCCCTTTCCATGTGATTGGCTCCTGCCCACAAACCCCGCCCCCCAGTGCTTGTGATTGGCTTCCACCCGCAAACTCGGCCCCCGGTCTGTGGAAATCCCAGAAACCCTGCCCCCCACACCCCAGTCCCCGGTTATAAATATCCAAATGGCCCTTGGCAGAAAAAAGGTTCCCCACCCCTGTAATAAGGAGTAGTTGTAAGATTTCATTTTCAAAATATTTATAATAAGATGCTGGAAGACCATCTGGGCCTGGCGATTTTCCGGTTTTAATCTTTTTTATAATGTCCACAATTTCCATCTTCATTATTGGATCATTCAAGGTCTGTCTTTGTAAAATTGCAAGTTTTGTTTTCTAAGATAAGAGTCTATTTTTTCTATAGAAACATCAGTTCTTTTATACAAAGTGGAATAATATTGATGAAAAATTTTTTGCATAGTTACTTTATCTGTTATAGTTGTATCCCCCTCTTGAAGTTTGAGAATTGTCCTCCTCTCCCTTTCTTTCTGTAATTTGAAGGCCAACCATTTTCCAGGCTGATTTGCAGATTTGAAGTGTTTTTGTTTTACATAGTTCAGCTTAGTCTCTATTTCTCTTATTGTTAGCATTAGGCTGACCATAAATACCGTTTTAAATGGGACAGCACCGTTTTTTTCACATTTCCCAACTGTCCCGCTGTTTTAATATAAATGTCAATTTTGTCCCATTTTTTTTAAAAAATGTCAGGCATGGCAAGTTTGATTCAGCCAAGATGCAATTATCATTTAAAAAGTGCTTGATTGAGGTGCCTGATGTTGGGTGAGACTAGAGAGGGGCAAGGAAGGTGGAAAGAGAGAGGGAGAGGGAGACAGAGAGAGATGGGGAGAGAGATCTTTGCTACCGCCTCTGCTCTGCTCTTAGCTGGTTGCTCTCTGCTCTCTGTTTGTTTTATTAAAATGCGTTTGGGATGTGATCCCGCCCCCTTTTTTCAAGAGTGAAACTGATTATTTCTCCAGCTCGGCAAGAGAGAGTCTTTCGTTTGGGATTGTGGGAGAGAGAGAAAGAGGGAGAAAAAAAGCAGGAGGGAAGGCAGAAGGAAGAGAAGCCTCGCTGGGTGTGGAGTTTTTGAATTCTCCCTTCCCTGCCTCTCTTCTCTCCCCCCTCCCCTCCTTCCTGCAATCCATGATGTTACAAAGCCTGTGAGCTGTGCTTTCCCCATTCGCCTCCTGTCAAATACAGTCCCCCTCTACGTCTACCTAGATTTTTGTATGAGTTCTGTCACTGAAAAATAATTGTTAGCTCAATATGTTCATGTAATAAAACTTTTTCATTTTAATGAAAACAAAAATATTTATATATATACAGTAATCTGGACCAGCAAATGGATCTTAAAAACTCTTTAAAACTTTTTTTATCGTCTTACTTTTTCATGAATACGGAATATTACATAAGTTTAACCCCATCCCATTTTTGCAATCCCAATGTCCCGTTTTTGTCTCAAGGAAATATGGTCAGCCTAGTTAACATGGATAATTGCTGTTGTAAAAGTTTAATTTGGTTTATAATACTTGTTCTAGTAGGGGAATATTTAAATTCTTCTTCTTCTTCTTCTATTTCCTGTAAAATCCCCTGAGTTTTTTCTTGAGATTTCTTCTTCATTTCTTCATTATACTTTATAAAGTAACCTGTCATTATGGCTTTGCTTGCATCCCAAACTGTATTTATATCTGTACCTTTATCTAAATTATCTTCAAAATATTGACAGCTGAGGTCTTAATAATTAAAAGGGATATACAAATAACAAACCAAGAGAGTGACCTGGATAATTTTCCTATATTGGTTTTACAAAAGAGGCGTGTTAAAGCTTTGAAGAATTTTCTGAAAAGGGACAAAATAAAAATGAAAATAAACCAAGTTCTGGGACATTATTTGGACTAAAGATCAAGATTGTTAAAAATAATGGAAGGAATATAAAGTTGGTATATAAATATAATGGAATACAAAGTTTATATTTAAGTTAATATAAAGTTGGTGCACTGATGTTACCTAGTTGGGTAATGAAACGTCTGCAAGCATTAAGGACTCCACAGTTCAACCCTGAGCTACAGATATTCTCTTCTATTGAAAGCTGGTTTATTTGATCAAGGTTAAAATAGATACGTTTTATCTCTGGTAACCCTTAATGGACTTTTGCTGATCAGGACTGAAATGACGAGGCTTTAAGGATCTGTTTATAGATAAGAGATGGGATATGGGAAGAAGAGATCATTGGTTGTATTTTAAGAGAAGGTGAAAAGTTACTAAAATTGTTTATACTTGTGATGAAGGGGGAAGTCATTTCTTTATATATTTCTTTTCTTTTTCTTTACCATATTCTTATTTTTTCTTTCTTTTCTATTTTTCTTTCTATTTCTTTCTTTTCTTTTTTCAGTTTGTATTAGTTTTTATCTTTTTAATTGTAATTTTTAATAAAATTACTATTAAAAAAAGAAAATCAATTAAAAGGGAGAGAGGAAGGAGTGGACACATTCTCTGTTGTCCCAGGGGGCAGGACCAGAACCAAAGGTTGAAGCTACAAGGAAGGAGATTCAGGTTAGGTGCTAGGATGGAATTCCACATGGTCAGAATTGTCAACAATTAGAATAAGTTGCGCAAAGTGGTACCTTTCTCTTCTCTGGAGGTCTCCAAATCCTGGCTGTATAGCCATCTCTCTGGAATTCTTTAGAGCAGCATTTCTCAACCTTGGCAACTTGAAGATGTGTGGACTTCAACTCCCAAAATTCCCCAGCCAGCATGGCTGGCTGGGGAATTCTGGGAGTTGAAGTCCACACATCTTCAAGCTGCCAAAGTTGAGAAACACTGCTTTAGAATGAAGCAAGAGGCTGGACCAAATGATATCTGAGGTTCTTTGTATTAGATACCTGCAGCGAGTAAATTAATTGGCAGACACGTGAAAAGTCCTGGAAGGATTTGACCAGGCTGGTTAGGCACAGCAAAGTCCTGCAGGAAACAGCCCTTTAGCAGAGCCCGAACAGCAAAGCCAGCGAGACCAAGGCTCTTTCGGCGACTACAAGCTGCCTTCCAGCTTCCCTCCAAACGCCTTTCCTTCGGTCAGGAGTCAGCTGCTCCGGCCCTGAGTCACTCCACCCAGCAGAATAGCCAGAAGAAACCCAGGTTTACGGCTGGCCTGCGCCCCCGCCCGCGCGGGGGGCTTTCTTAGATGAGAAGAAGGCATTCGCACCGGTGCGGCCGAGGGCGCTGGGAAGCTTTCTACCCCGATTAGGGTGGAGAGAAGGAAGGCTTCACCCGGGGAATCTCTGCTTGTCCCGCAGCGGAGCCCCAAGAGGCTGGGCAGGCGGCGACCCAATGGGAGAAAGGTCCGGCGGCTATGGCCGGAAGGTGGGCTGGGCGCAGAGGGGTGGGGCCGCCGTTAGGCCAGCCCGGGCAACTCCGGCTGCGGTTTTGCTCCGGGAGGAGGATGGCGGGGCGGGACGGCGCATCTGGACCTGTCGAGCGGCACCACCCGGGGGCGCCGCCGCAGGAGGGGCAGGGCGCCGGGAGGAGGCGGTGGCAGCAGCAGCAGCACCAGCATGCATTCTCGGCCCCGCGTTCATCCCCGCGGACTGGGACGGAGGCCGCCGCGAGGGTTTCCCCTCCTGCCCCCGGCGGCGCTGGAGAGCGGAGCTGGCGAGCTGCCGCGGCGGAAGGCCAGCTGCCTCCGTGGCGCCGGCTCTCCATGGAGCCCACCGAGCTGGCTTTGGGGAAGCTCTGCGGCCGCCGAGGCTGGTGGAATGCTCCGGCCGGGCGGCCGTGGCAACTGCTGGCGGCCTGCTTGACCTGCTGCTCCGTGCTGGGCTGGTACGCCGCCAGCAGCCTGAAGGACCTGGCGCCGCAGGGAGGCCGCTGGCGGGAGAAAGACCCCGAGCCGGTGACGGTGGTGCTGTGGTGGGAGCCCTTCGGGCACAGCCCGGTCTCCGGGGACTGCTGGCGGCTCTTCAACGTCAGCGCCTGCAGCCTCTCCAGCAATCGCAGCCGCCAGCTGGACGCGCACGCGGTCCTCTTCCATCACCGGGACCTCATGCGGCATGGCATCGACCAGCTGCCCCGGCTGAGGCCGCCGGGCCAGCGGTGGGTCTGGATGAACTTCGAATCGCCCTCCCACACGACGGGCCTGCGAGGGCTGACCGGCATTTTCAACTGGACCATGTCCTACAGAGTGGACTCGGATGTCTTTGTGCCCTATGGGTACCTCAAGCTACGCCCGCAGCCCCTTGCCCAGTGTACCTTGCCCAGGAAGACCAAGCTGGTGGCGTGGGTCATCAGTAACTGGAATGAGGGTCATGCCCGGGTCCGTTATTACCACCAGCTGAAAAACTACCTCCCCATTGATATTTACGGGGCTCATGGGCTGGCACTAAAAGACAGTAATGTGGTCAAGACTGTCTCTGAATACAAGTTTTATTTGGCCTTTGAAAATTCCCAGCATCAGGACTACATCACGGAGAAACTCTGGAGGAATGCCTTTCAATCTTGGGCTGTCCCCATCGTCTTGGGCCCTCCTAGGGCCAACTACGAACGATTTCTCCCCTCCGACTCCTTCATTCATGTCAATGACTTCTCTGGCCCCATGCAGCTGGCTGTTTACCTGAAATTCTTAGATAAAAATAAGAACATGTACAGAAAATATTTTGCCTGGAGGAAACAGTATGAGGTGCGGGTAACATCGTTCTGGGTCGAACACTCCTGCAAGGTTTGTAATGTAGTCAGAGTTGCGGGAAAACAGCCCAAGACCATCCAGAATCTCGCCAACTGGTTTGAAAGTTGACTTCATGGGATTGGCTGAGCAGGATGGTTGGGTTGACGCATGCACAAGAAAATATATCAGGGATATTTTAGTTTTTTCTTGGAGAGCCAGTTGATAAAATGAGATTGCTTGGTTTGATCACTGAGGGGAGAGTCACCATAATGTGTGTGTGTGGACTTTTATTGTCTCTCTTTTTTGGCCTGTATGGTAGATATGGTGGTTCACCAAGCTGAAGCACTAGCATTTGTAGGTTTCCATATATGTTAACATTTTTCTGTATCCAGGATCCTAATTAATATGTGTACTTGACCCAACTCTCACTAATGTGGAGTCCTTGGTGCTCTCTGAGCCTTGTTTTCTTGCAGACGTTTCATTTTCAGGCTAGGCAACATCTTCAGTGCGAAAAGGGAGTGGGACTTGCTCTGTTTATATACCATGGCTTGTCCTGCTTGTGTTGGTGGAGGTGTTGTTCTCTCCTTAGTAGTTCCTTGGTTGGGCTGTTGTTTGCTACTTGGTTGATTGACTAATCCTGGTGTTTGATTAATCCTGGTGTTAATCTTTGCATATCTGGGTGATGATTGCTGGCAAGGAGGTGTTCTGGCTCATCAACAGACACATAGAAGTAGACAATAGAAAAGCCAGAAGACCAGAACACCACCTTGCCAGCAATCAACAACCAGATAGGCAAAGATTAACACCAAGATTAGCACCAGAGGAACAATCAAACAGCACAATATACCCTAATCAAGGAACTATTAACTCAGTCAATCAACCAAGCAGCAAACAACAGCCCAATCAAGGAACTCCTAAGGGGAGAACAACACCCCCACCAACACAAGCAGGACAAGCCATGGTATATAAACAGAGAGCAAGTCCCACTCCCTTTTCACACTGAAGATGTTGCCTAGTCTGGCAATGAAACGTCTGCAAGAAAACAAGGTTCAGAGAGCACCAAGGACTCCACAGTTCAACCCTGAGCTACAAATATTTTCTTCAATTGGTCTCACTAATGTGCCTGCTTTTACATCAGTAGAATTTTTAAAGTGGAGAACATTTAAAACATTAAATGTGTGTGTATGCACAGTCTAAAGAGGGTGATCTGTGATAACTCACTGCAGGCTTTGAGCACGTTATGCCTTATGTTGAAAAAAGTCAGACGGTTTGAAATTCTGACTTGTTCTCCTTTTGTTTTACCCATATTTTAAAAACCTTTTATTGCCAGGGTGAGCCAGAAAGCACATCCATTTGTCAAGATAGAAAATGTCAAGATGAAATATCTTCACCAAATTGTTTTACTACAAGTAAAATAATTGCATTCATTGGACCCCATGCTAACATTTTACAGGTCACTAATGCTAATTACAGTTGTGTTTTATTAAAATTGATAGACTCATAAGCAAAATGATTTCTTAAGTCTGACCATTAATGCGTTTTGCACAGTTTTCATACATGGGATGGTATAGTCCAAATGTTGACACACCTAGAAGAATTAGCTTATTGGTTAGCTAGTTGGCAAACCATCTCTTAGCGAATTAAAAATGCATTGGGAAAGTGATTAGGAGAAAATGGTGCTTTGCTATTTGATCAGAGCACTTAAAAAAAAAACTAATATTCTGGGGTTTGCCAATGTGTATTATATAAGGTTTTTCCAGATGTTTTGAAAACAGCCAATTTGGGGGTCAAAGTTTCCAAAGAAGAAATTATTATATTTTTCTCCAAAACAATTTATGCCGTAGGATCTTTTGTCCTGGAATAGAATATGCTGAGAAATATAACAGTGTATGAAACACTCACTGTAACACTGAAATTTTGCACTAGTATATTATTTGTTCAATGAAGGTTAGCAAAACAGTACTAGTAATCTTTGCCCATTGACTAAATAGGCAAACTGACACTGAAGGACTTTTACCCAATGACTTTACTCATGCAGAATCCAATAAGAAAAAAATACTTTGTTTAGGACGGTCAACACTTGGACTGTATTAGCTGTACATATGCTGATATTGAAGCTGATGTGCTTAGCAAGTGCGGGCAGTCAATCTGCTTTCACCGTTTTTCATTGCATCAGACACAAAGAAGCTTCTGTTTGCATCTTCAGTTGCAACAGACTCAAAATGTCCTTATCTGTGGTTCTTCAGATACATTCCCCATAGATGTGAATTACATAGGGGGGGGGGAAAGGTATGCCATAAAAACATCTATTTGGAGCATATGAAGGATTTCTTTCACTAAAAATAAATGTGGTTGCCCCCAGAAGAAAAGTAAAGAGAGATGTGGTAGGAAAAAATTGATGCAAACAGCTTCACTGGTTTACCAAGAGTTTCTGTGTTTTTTCAGACATTGTGCAATTTTCCTGTCCTATCCTGGAGGAAAACTTAGGTACAATCTCAACTAAACCAGATTTGCTCATGCAGGATAAATGCCACAGTACTACACAGCCTCACTTATCAGTAAATTTCATGTAAGAGGACTTCTGATTAGAGATGGGTAGGATCTCCTTGTAATTTATTTCTTTGCACTTGCATTAGTACTGGAGATCTCTATTGTTCAATGATGCATCAAAGATTCTGGAATTCTGTAGAATTGAAAATGCTGTGATGGGAAGAGAAGATAAAAAGTAGAATGTGAATTTTGAAATCATTTGCTGGAGGGGGCTGGAAAGAGAAATGAAAGGAGTGTTAACATAAGTAAAATCTCCCCTGACATCACTTCTGGTGATGCATTCTTATCATTTTCTTTTTACTGCAAAATTTCACTGTTGTCTTCCAGGATGATTCTCAACTTCCCAATCTAATTTGTAGCCCTGATATTTCCCATCAAAGCACCAACCAGGGCCTGTTTGCTTCCCCACCCAGAGAAGTTGGTCAGATGTTGCCACATAGGTCTTTTAAGGGAGGTGGACCTTAAGGTAGTGGCTGTAAAGTTTTAGTACAGATTAACTGGGTTTTTTTTCATTTCTATGATCATAAGGAGCAATAACCTGCACTAGATAAAGATAAAGTTGTTGTATCTTGAAGATCCACAAGATTCGGTGCATGGAAATTTAGGCTGTAATAAATTTGCTAGTCCTTAAAAGTACCAAGATTATTTATTCATTTTGATTCAAATACTCATCGGAATAAATTGGAAAGTTTCTCTAATGTCAGTGTGAAGGACATTGGCTTCACTGAATGATTGCTCTGTAAAAGGCTGTATTGTGCTGAGGGAAAAACCTTTATTGGTTTAAAGTTATTCCTAACAAACATGTTTTGCAACTGTCATTTTAAAGCAAGCCTCCTGTTTACCTTGGAAACGGCTTTTTTTACTAAAATAATATTTTTATACAACTTATTTCTCATTCTTAAGCTTATGACAGTCCCTTTAATAGAAGCAATTTTAATTACATGGTTGAGAAACTAAAGGTTTGAGGGCCTGTTCTTAATTTAAGCACAGGTATTTGTACATCTCATCTTCATACTGATTGCTTTAAAAGGTACTATTCCTTCTTTATTATTTGCATGAAAAGGTGGATCGTCAACCAATAGATCACAATCTACCTTTTTGTCAATTCTTTTGATAAGAGAGATATAGTTTTATGGTGATTAGACATCAGAAACAACAATCCAAAATTGAAAAGAAAATGACATTCAGGTACCTGTATTGTTATTGATTACAGTACCTGTATTTATCAACAAAGACTGTCGTGCAGCGGTGGAAATATCTGGATAATCTTGATAAGATTTAATCAGTTGCCTTTTTTGAGAAGGTGTCCGATAAATTCATGGCAGGATTTTATCTATTTTATAAATGACAAAATGAAAATCGGGATGTATGGAAAGTGCTAGGGAAAGTGGAAGGCAAAAGGAAGAGGGGCCGACCAAGGGCAAGATGGATGGATGGTATTCTGGAGGTGACGGACTCAACCATTGCGGAGCTGAGGATGGTGACGGCCGACAGAGGGCTCTGGCGTGGACTGGTCCATGAAGTCACGAAGAGTTGGAAACGACTGAACGAATAAACAACAACATGGAAAGTTTAAGCGATCTGATATAAGGTTGTTAAGTGTAGAAGCTATTGTGTGTGAAGAATCATAGGGTTAACTCTTTTACCAGGCAAAAAACCTTTTGTTATATTTAACTTTGCAAAGTTTTGTGTAGCAGCTGTTACTATTGGTAAACTTGGGATTCACTTAACTAACCGCCCAATGTCGCCCGGTTTGGGGGAGATGGGCGGTAATATAAATTTAAATAATTAATAAATAAATAAAATAAAACTAATATCTTTATATGGTTCTCCTTAGGCAATTTTTGTATTTTTTATATCTTTTTACTTTTTTACATTTGACTTTTACATTTGGTTTGTTTCTGATCTCTGATTGTAATAAAATTCTATTTACTATTTTCATAAGGATTTGGGGGTTACAGTTTTATCAGAGTCTCCTTCCACGCACAAATCTTTGGGGTAACTTTGGAATGATTATCACCAGAAATGTAACTTCCTGCTGTATAGTGTGTGTGCATAAAACATGCCTTCTAGGTAATTGGTTTCTGTTTATATTGTATGCAAATATATATATTGTTTTTGTTTGCTTAATGTACTAACTTGTGATTTCTTTGCTGATGTTTTAGCATATTTTCAGTGAAAATATACTGTAGTTTATCCAGTAAAAAATGCATATGCAAACCATGATTTAGTGTGGTGTGTGACGTGACCTTAGTTGCTGTGTTAGGAACAGCTGTCATTTATTTCTTAAGTTGTGGAATTCTTACCAAAAAAAATCTAGCAAAGCAAACAGATTCTCATTTGTCCAGATCAATAGAGACAAATACACATAAATGCATTTGCAATGCAAATCACTCAGGGAATTTAATAAGTATCAATATGACGACTTTTGTTATCTGCAATGATGTTTCAGAAAAAATGCAATAAAAATCAGTGAAAGTAAACAAAGCATGCCTCTCTTTTTTTGGCCCTGTTTCTTATTCATTTATGATAGACTTTGAAGTTTTCGTTCAGGTATGGATGTCAAACGGGGACATTATTCTTTTTTTGTTGTTACTTCTCTATTGACTGTATTAGCTTGAGTATTGAAATGAAATTGTCATAATGTTTCCCACCTCCACACCATTAAGCCAGACATTAGAACATGTAAAGTGTGTTATTTATTCATGCATATGATTCCTCAGGCACTTACGGAAGCCTTTGGTAGATACTTTTTGGATATCTTCTACTTTATCAAGATGATGGCTTCAGGTAAGTGTCCAGTGGAAGAATCAAGAGGCACCTTCACCGAGATCACGAAAGAACTACATTTAATGGAAAAGCTCTTGTGAACCACGTGGCAGAAAGGGACTGATCTGTTCCACCACCAACTGAGGAATTGCTTCAAAGCAGGCTAGCTAGGAGAAACTTATCTCACAAATTTCCCCAAGAGTTTGTTTAAAACCAGAGACCAGCATAATTTCACTGAAGCACAGATAGGTTTGTTTTGGTTCTGGAAGCAGAAAGGCTAACCTACAGAGGGGTGAAGATGCGACCCCTTTATATAGAGCAGGGTTTCTCAACCAGGGTTCTGTGGAACCCTAGGGTTCCGCAAGAGGTCACCAGGGGTTCCCTGGGAGATCACGATTTATTTAAAAAATTCAAATTCGGGCAACTTCACGTTAAAGAGGTAAGTTTCATTATTTTTAGTTTAAGAACACTGTTAATGCATAGATACAGGCCTACACATGAAAGGACTATAATAATTTTGTAACTTCTGCCCTATATTTGAGCCTCAATGTGCAGGGGTTCCCTGAGACCTGAAAAAATATTTCAAGGGTTCCTCCAGGATCAAAAAGTTAAGAAAGGCTGATATAGAGAGATGCAAATTACAATATACATGTGATTGGATACAGCTGTAAAGAATTTGACTGGATATAGCAGCACATCAGGTGTTTAGTGAGGTAATTAAGGTGGAGCTATGAAGTGATGGGGCAGGACTACAAAGACAGTGGTGATTTTGAAAGAACAAAGAGGCAATAATGAACATCTTTTTTTTCTGGTGAGTTATTGTTAAAATGCCCTGTATTTTCTCCTACTATCTTCTGGTTTTAACAAATTCCTTATCCTCTAAATGTTTTATGGCTGAGCTGAGAAGATTTATTGTACCAATCGAAGAGGAAAAAAGCCAAAGATTTACTTGAGGACAAAGAAACATACACCCCAGTAAATACCAATCTGATACAGAAACTGGACAACCAAGTCAAAAGAATCCTCAACGACCTCACCAAGAAAGGTCAAAACACTAAAGAAGAACAGAGGCAGATGAAAAGCAGTGCACCCATCATCCCACACTTCTATGGACACCCCAAAATACACAAGCCCGACATACCACTCCGTCCAATTGTATCATTACTAGGGACCCCCACATACAACATAGCTAAAGAACTTACAAGAAAACTGGGGCATCTCACAGAGGAGAGTGAATACTCTTATCAACTCCCCACTACATTGCCTCCAGAAAATCAAAGACCTAAAAATAGATGAAGACAAAATTATGGTGTCATTTGATGTCACTGCACTCTTTACATCCATAGACCAAGCACTAGCGATTGAATCCATGGCAGCAGTTCTACGTAACACATCTGACCTAACTAGATACACCAAGATCAAAATACCCAGAATCATGGACCTCATCAACCTCTGCCTCACCACCTACTTTCAGTTTTATGGACAAATCTACCAACAAATCAAAGGAACACCTATGGGATCACCACTCTCAGGACTCATAGCAGAGATAGTAATGCAACGACTAGAAAGGATAGCACTCCCACACATACAACCCAAAATATGGATCCGGTATGTAGATGACACCTTCGTCATAATAAAAAAGGATCAACTGGAAGAAACACATGAAACCATCAACAACATCTTCAAAGGAATAAAATTCACAAGGGAAGAAGAAAACAACAACACACTACCCTTCTTGGACATCCTCATCAGTAGAAGAAATGATGGCATTCTAGAAACACAAGTCTACAGGAAATCTACCCACACTAACCAAGTGCTCCACTACCAAAGCAATAACCCTACCTCCCACAAGAGGAGCTGTGTAAGAACATTATTCAGACGAGCACAAACACACTGCAGCAACCCAGAACACCAGAAAAAGGAAACAGACCACTTATATAGCATCTTCCAGCAAAATGGATATCCACACAACTTTATCAAAAAGTGCCTGACCACTCAACCCACCACAGCAAAACCAACAGAAGCTATGAAAAGGATTACACTGCCATATATCAGAAACATCTCAGAAACTACTAATAGACTGTTACAACCACATGGCATCACCGTAGCACACAAACCAACCAAAACCCTTCAGAACATTGTAAGTAAACCAAAAGACCCAGTAGCCCAAGAAGAAAAAACAGGAGTTATCTACAACATACAGTGTAAGGACTGTAACAGCCACTATGTAGGACAGACTGGCAGAAGACTAGCAGAACGCATCCATGAACACCAACTAGCAGTCAGAAGACATGATGAAAACTCCTTAATCTCACAACACATAGACTTAACCATACTTTCAACTGGGAAACTGTGAGCATATTAAACCAAGCCAGATCCAAAAATGCTAGAGAATTCCTGGAAGCTTGGCACTCAGACAAAGCAGCCATCAATAGACACATAGAGATAAACAACATTTACGTACCATTCATAAGAGACAATAGAAAAGCCAGAAGACCTGAACACCTCTTGGCCAGCAATCAACTACAAGATATGCAAAGATTAACAGCAAGATTAGCAGCAGAGGAGCAATCAAACAACACAATAGACCCTAATCAAGGAACTATTAACTCTGTCAATCAACCAAGCAGTAAACAACAACCCAGTCAAAGTACTACCAAGGAGAGTACAACACCCCCACCAACACAGGCAGGACATGCCAGGGTATATAAACAGAGAGCAAGTTCCACTCCCTTTTTGCACTGAAGATGTTGCCTAGCCTGGCAATGAAACGTCTGCAAGAAAACAACAAGGCTCAGAGAGCACCAAGGACTCCAAAGATTTATTGTTTCTGAAGTCCCTGGGAAGGTAATTAGGAGGAGATGTTTTTGCTTCATTTTGCTTGTCCTAACCAGTTCCATATTTTCTCCTACCCAGCTGTGAAGAAGCCATTGTGGAACCTCACAACTGGGATGACCGGTGAGATCTGAGATGACTAAACAAGGAGGCACAAATACCAATGCACTGGACAGACAACCTAAAAAATGTACTTTATGCATGTGTAAAATCCCACCTGCCATTTTGTGAATGCATGAAGTAAGAGATAAAAAAGCAAGGCCAAAACCATTACATGTCTACAGGTCTGGTTTCTCATCAATTGCGATCCAAAAGACAGCTAAACAATAATGTAGCGGGCACCTGGTGAATTTTAGAAGGAAAAGCGTTTCCGAGTGGGGTGTGGCCACAGAAAATTACCTGTAAGCAGCTGGCAAATGATAGCCAGCAGCTCCCGATATCTGTAGGAGGATCTTCCTTGATAACCTTGGTGATCAAACAAGGCCTATAATGGCAAAACTGATCTGACAAGATATTCTCATCCTGATGTAATGGGCTGTGAGAATAACTTCGAGTAACAGGAAAAAGAGCCACAACCAAGACAACAGTCAGGTAAGAGAAATCCGAGTCCAAAGCAGGAATTGAATTTGAGAAAGCGTCTCAGAGTTGACCCGCCCTACTTCTCTGGAATGTAAAGGCAGGGAGGGGAAAGGCGCATTCAGATTTGCAAGATTCTGTTACTGTAACCTTATAATAAAAGTAGTACAGGTAGTCCTCGCTTAACGACCACAATTGGGACGAATTTAGCTTGCTAAATGATGCGGTTGTTAAGTGAGACGTCACGTGACCGCTTCACTTAGTGATGGCAACCTTGGCAATCCACCTTGCTGCTGTTAGGCGAATTTTACTGGTCGTTAGCCGAGGACCCACCAATCCAAGCCATTCCGGGCTTGGTCTCTCCCAGCCCCGAGCCTCAGTAAGGTAAGCGACTGCCTCCAACTCCGCCCACCTGCCTATCTCCCCCCCATATCTGCCCTTTGGGCTGCCCTACACCTTGCCTTGCAGGGCAGCAAGCAGTCCCAGAACCTCCCTGGCTGCTTGCTATGCCCTGGGAAGCTGCAGGGCTGGGCTGGGCTGGGCTGGACTTCGGCTACAAAAAAAAAAAAAAGCCCAAAGCAGCCCCTTTGCAAAAAGCTGCTGGGCAGGGCTGAAGAAACTTTTTTTTATAAGTGACTTCTTTGCAAAGGGGCTGCCTTTAGCATTTTTTTTCTCTTTTTCTGCAGCCGAAGCCGGCCCAGCCTGGCCCAGCTGCCAAGCCAGGCATGCCTTGTCAGCAGTAGGAGGAAGAAGGCAGCAAGGTCAGCTGGGGCAGTGGAGCACAGATCAGGTTTCAACCAAGCATGTCTCACACAAGCTTGAAGGAGGAGGCAGCCTCTGCTGTAACCTAATCTTACTTGCTTTGTGGGAGGGGCTGAATCCCGGTTTCCTGTTTCCTGTTCCCCTCTCTTTCCTCTTTCTGCTCGAATCTCCTACTGTTAGGCACCAAAACTTACCATGCGCCTTCCAGAATAAGCCAAGTACACAACAGAGACTTTGGGAACGGACAACAGAAAATTTATTTGGCGCCAAGCAAGGTTGCTGGATGGCAGTCCCACAGGTGCCACGTGCAGGTGACCTCTGAGTGGAGCAGCCATCCCGAGTACAAGAGTGCACAAACTTTTATACAGAGATTACAAGCAGGAAGTGAGGATGATGATGGTATGCCCATATGTGGGTGAGGTGTCTGATGACCATTCCCTGGATTGGTTAGTTTCTGGGGATCAGGGTCCCTCCCAGAGCTGAAGGATTCTGGGATTCACCAGGTCAAGGGGGTGATGTGGGTCATCAACATAGTTACAAAGAATGGAGCTTAGGAACATTCGCACCATTTGTTCTATGGCATTGTCCGGAGGCCCAAAGATTAACACTTGTATCTTACAGAGATAATAGTAACACTTACAGGGACATCGGGTTACACAAGCATACTAAATTACAGAGGTCAGAGCCATAAAGTCAAGTCTTTGGATATTCACATCTTGGGGAGGATAGAACAAAGGATTTATTACAAGGAAGTCAGGTAAACATGTTAGCTTATCAGGAGGAAGACATTGACCAGGAAAGGAGAGCCCCAAGCTGGTATGCATTCTAAAGAGAGGTAGAATTTACTTTGAAGCACCTATTATCGCTATGCAGAATTCTTTGGGGCTTTGCTAAGGCAAAGCCCCTCTCAGGGTCATCCCTGGGTTAACACTCTTTGGTTCAAGCATAATCTTTGGTTTAGTGGAGTTCTAGCAGCGTTGCACTATGGGAAACACTAGAGCAGGGTGTTTTCCAGGCCAAGGTCTGTGGCCCCTGGTTTCTCAGATCCTAACACTACCAAGGAGGATGGCAAGTTTGCTCATGCTTCCATCCAGGTGGGCCACATTAGAATCATGTGGTTCATGTCAGAACCAATTACTTGCACGCATGGACCGTTTCTACTAAGGAACTGTGAGTTACATAAAAAAGAGTTTACAATTTTATTGTAACTTTACATTAACGTGTGAAGTGTGTTTATTTTGTATTTTGAACTGATTAAGCCTTGTGCAAGTTTATGGAAAAGCTTCTACTCTGCTGTATACTAATAAGAAGCAGCGTGGAGTTCTGGTACTACCATCCCAGAATTCCTACAGGCAGCAAGGTCAGCTGGGGCGGTGGAGCGCAGGGCAGCAGGGGGCCAAAAAGGCATAGATGGGGGGAAGATGGGCGGGTGGGGAGAGTTGCAGCACCCCTGCGGTTGTAAGTGTGGGCGGGCTGCCAAGTGCCCGAATTTTGATCACCTGACCGTGGGGGTGCTGCAATGGCCGTATCTTCAGGCACCGGTTGTAAGTCCATTTTTTCAGCACCGTCATAATTTTGAACAGTCGCTCAACAAATGGTCGTTAAGCAAGGACTACCTGTATTAGCATTTATAACTTTGTTTTCCTGGTCTGAACTACCTCAAAGGGCTGACACTCAATAATTTAAGGTCTTAATGGTGTACCCAAAAGCTGGGCCTCATTCAGAAGCTACCTAGAGGCCAGCACAGCAACCTGGCTGCCACATTCTGCAACTTCTGGATCGAGTGCAACCATCACGCCCCATAAAGTATACTACACTAAGCTGAATGTGAGGTTATCAGTACATAAATAACTGTAGCTAGTCTATATTAGTCCAAAAAAGGCAGTTGGCATACCAGCCCAAGCCAGAAATAGACACACCTAACCACAGAAGTCAATTAGGCCTCCAGTGACAATAATGACTTAAGGAGCAGTCCTTAATTAAGTACCTGTAGAGAGCCACAGAAATGACTTTAAGGAAGTTAGGCAGAGGGAATGGTGGTTACATAAATTTTAAGCCTAGGCTTAAAGTTTTTCAAGATTGATGTGAATCCTTTGAAGTACTCAAGATCTTTGGTCATGTTCTTTGATAACATTGGCCATATTATCTTTCAGTTCATCTCGTAAAACCGAGGCAGATGTTTCTTCCAAAAGGCACAAATAATGATAAACAGATGCAGGCTTGCCAATGGAATTCTCCAAAAACCTCAAGCATTTCTGTTGCACCATGTGTGTGTGTGTGTGTGTATCAACCAGCCCTTCCCCGTCTGGAATAGCCTCAAATGCATGAGCTTCCTAAGCTCCAAGAATTCTCAGCAATAAAAGCTATGATGGCTGGTATATTCTGGAAGCTGATGTCTACGTATCTGGAGGAAATCTGGAAGTAATTGTGTAAAAGAGAGAAAAAGGATAGGTGCCTGTGTTCCAGATATGACAAGTGTAGAACGTGCTTGCTTTTGTGTGACAGAACGAATCTCACTTATTAAACTTGTAGTAAGGATTCCAGTCAGTGGTCTTGAGAGTTTTCCTTATCAGACTGTTTTACAAAAGTTTCAACCACACATCTGAAAGCTAGACCAAAGAATCTTGTGTGCTATTATTATTATAGCATAATTCTCTGCAGACCAAACCCACAAAAAGAAAAGAATTTGTAAATCTTTTAAATTACCACAAACATGTTGTTGTTTATGGTCTTCCTCTCTGCAAACTGCAAACTAAGTTTCCAGCAAAATTATGATCACAGAAACAGAGAAATAAAATATTTCTAAACCTGTTTGATCAGGACAGTCTAAAAATGTTGCCGAACAGGTTCATCCTTCTTGAACTTTTGCCAAATGCTCAAGGGCACCTTCCAACCAGTTTTTTTTTACAGACACACACAAAATGGTTCATATAAGCCTGGTCAGTCTGGGCATTACTGATATATACATTGATCCTACCCTCAAGGAAATTCAAGCGATGTAAAAAAAGTAAAATCTTTCAAATTTCCTGGTGATTGATTGATTTTTCTATCCCGCCTTTATTATTGTTATAAATATTTATAATTTATTATAAATATTTATTTATAATATTTATTTATATTATATTTATATAATATATTTATATTTATATATATATAATATTTATTTATATTATATTTATAATATTATATTTATAAATATTTATTAATTTATTTATATAAATTAAATAAATAAAATAATATAATAAATAACTCAAGGCGGGGAACATACCTAATACTCCTTCCTCCTATTTTCCCCACAACAGCAACCCTGTGAGGTGGGTTGGGCTGAGAGAGAGTGACTGGCCCAAGGTCACCCAGCCGGCTTTCATGCCTAAGGCAGGACTAGAACTCTCAGGCTCCTGGTTTGCCATTGGCTCCTTCCTAGGGCTGAGAGAATGTGATTGGCTCAGGGTCACCCAGCCGGCTTTCATGCCTAAGGCGGCACTAGAACTCTCAGGCTCCTGGTTTCTAGCCCGTTGCCTTAACCACTTTATTTATTTACAGTATATTTTGAATTTATATTTTTTATAAATAACTCAAGGTGGTGAACATACCAAATACTCCTTCCTCCTCCTATTTTCCCCACAACAATCCTGTGAGGTGAGTTGGGCTGAGAGAGAGTGACTGGCCCAAGGTCACCCAGCCGGCTTTCATGCCTAAGGCAGGACTAGAACTCACTGTCTCCTGGTTTCTAGCCCGTTGCCTTAACCACTAGTCCAAACTGGATTTCATGTACACATCTATGTGTTCTTGGCAACAGTATGAAAGTGGATCAAAGCCGTCCATGAGGGTCTAAATATCAAGAAGGCATCTACATTCATGTGATCAAAGCCCCGCCCCTTTTTTACCCGCATCACCCATTCAAGTCCTAATTAAATATAACCCAGCTAAGCTCTGAGCCAAAAGGTGATGTACCTATAACTATTTCTACAGGATATTTATGTAGTACCCTGCCCGAGGGAAAGACAGATGCAAAAAGCTTTACTATGTACTGTATATAAATGTGTTATGAATAGTGGGCTAGTTATAAAGCACAAAGGTGCATTCAGAAACATTTTTTATATACATTTTATTAAAAGTTTTAAAGACAGCGTAAAAACTAACACAAACTAATACAGAATAAAGTAAATAAAGAAAATGAGAAAGAAAACAAAGACAGAAGTGCAGAAAGAAAAGATAAAAAGAAATAGAAGCAGCTTCCAATTTCCTTTGTGGCAAATATAAGTAAATTACAAAGGTATCTCTTACTCTATGATTACAAAAAGCAGCAGTCTTTATTGCGGTCATTAACCAGCATGATTACAAAAAAGCTCACTATTTTCTACTATTCGGTTTTTTTTCCTAATCATCAAAACCACAAATTATAAGTGCATTTTTTTCTGTTTCATACAAAAAGTCTATAAGGGGTTTCCAGTCAGCCATCAATGTAGATATTGTTTTTTCTTTAATCAAAGAAGTCAATTTAGCAATTTCTGCAAGCTCCATTATCTTCACCAACCATTGCTCCATTATGGGTAATATCAAACTTTTCCACTTTTGAGCATATAATAATCTTACTGCAGTTGTCATGTATAAAAACAAAGCTCCATGGCTTTTTTTTAGCAGTCTGTCCATTAATCCCAAAAGAAAAGCCTCTGGTTTCAATTGTACATTAGTCTTTAAAACCCCAGAAGTATTTTGAACAGCGCAGATTCCTTTTCATGGCACTGGTGTGCCATGCACACAACGTACTAGGTTAAAATGTGGTTGGCTCGTTTATGGTCCACAGTTTGTTAACTGAACCATAGTTTATAGCATGAAACCAACTGTCTACGTTTGCAGAACTCACCAAACTTAACTAACCACACTGGCTGGGTTCACAAATGCACAAACCCAAAGGACCTCACAAAATGGGTGAAGCAGCCCTAAAATGCGCCTTTGAGCTGTTGCTTAGTATTTATTCCATCATGTCAACATTGTTTATATGACTACCAAAAAACAAAATGTACATTCAATTAGATGTTATACTATGGTTTAATTTTCACCTGTGGAACAGATTTAAACTCAAGTCATGTTTTGAAATTGCCATTAATAAATGCACGGTGATGGGCATATCTCATAAACAAAACTTCCATCTTTGAAGAATCTGGGGAATTTGATTCCAGAAACAGAAATTATACATGTTGAACCAAAAAAGAAAAAGAAAAGAATGTTACTAAGTTTAGACATGTCTTTGCTGACAGATTTCATCACCTCCGTATGGAGTTTGTAAAGAGACATACATCAAGGAAAAGAAATGCCACAGCACTTCTGTAAGAATCAAGATAAGATTATCCTCTTTCTAGCTGTCATGTTTCAGTAAAAGTTACCCAAAGGGAAAAACTTTGGGAGAATCTGACTTATAAATTTTAGCGAATTAATTCTGTGTTCTGGATCCTATGTATCAACACACCCATCTTGTTTTGCATTTTTATGGTTTATTATATTGTGAACTTCCTGGAGTCAGTTTGGAGTTGAGTGGTGCCTAAATTGAATTAAATCAATAAATTAATCTGAGTTGTTATTCCAACTCACTAACAAGTTATATCTAGGGGGTAAAAAACTAGAATAAATAGGAGCATTTTGTACCTGCCTCAACCTGATGAAAGGTTGGTCCAACTCATTTAGAAGGCACCACAGTGGTCTGATTGAATTAGACAGAATTCTCACTTCTTTTTCAAAACCTCATCAGCTCCATCCAGCCATGACATGCTCAGTCTCTGGATTCATCCACTTCTCCTTCATATATTTCTCTTGAAATTCAGTCGTCATTCATTTTCTCTACATGACCAAACCACCTCAATTTTTGTTGTTTATTCGTTCAGTCGCTTCCGACTCTTCGTGACTTCATGGACCAGCCCACGCCAGAGCTTCCTGTCGGCCGTCGCCATCCCCAGCTCCCCCACAGTCGAGTCTGTCACCTCCAGAATATCATCCATCCATCTTGCCCTTGGTCGGCCCCTCTTCCTTTTGCCTTCCACTTTCCCTAGCACCAGCTTCTTCTCCAGGGTATCTTGTCTTCTCATTATGTGGCCAAACCACCTCAATACAGCATGCTTATTTCATACTATTACTATCGTATTCAATCAATGTTAATTTCAGTTCCACTGCATTCAACATAACAATTGTTTCTCTTGACACACTCAACTCTCACTTCCATATAACAAAATATGCAGAAGCATGTGCTTACATATAGCCATTTGCTATAAATTCATTATATAAAGCCATTTTCAAACAATATTCATTCCTCACAACACTTCTGATACCGGCAGCTGGATTATCACTTCATACTATTACTATTGTATTCAATCTACAGTACATTCATTCAGTGCTCATTCATTCTTGACCATTTTTTTCTTATTTTACCACATATACTCAGTGGAACTAAAGAATGAAAAACATGGTTTGAACATATTTGAAGCTGGATCCAACATTTCTGCTGAATTTGAGGAAATGTGGTTCTAGACAGCAGAAATGTTGGATCCAGCTTCTTCTGTGTGTTTAAAGAGGCTTGGTACTTGCTGACTGCGCCTTCTAGAGCTGCTAGTATCAGAAATAAATCTTTCATTCCTATACCCCTGAAGTTGCCAGCTTTTCATATTTGCCTTGCTCTGGTCCCTTCTACAGCAATTTGTAAACAATTTTGCAAGTCAAGTTCTAGCAGGAAAAGTGTTGTCTGCTAAATGTCTATTTTGGAAAAGCTCTGGACATCGTCAAGCTTCATATCCCTTGGTCTGAAGCAAGACGTTCTCCAGGTCGTCACTGAAAAACTCAGCAACCATCTAGTGTTGCATTAGAGACCAACAGGAAATTTCAGAGGTGGAGGCTAGACTGGAATATAGAAAAAATATCCCAGATAAAGTCAATAGCAAACCTCTTCTCTAAAGAAAATGACACAAATTTGTCCATGTAGTCACCAAAGTTGAGGTTAGGGTTCTCCCATCTGACCTGCAAATCTCTAAACCAGTGTTTCTCAACCTTGAGAGCTTTAAGATGTGTGGACTTCAACTCCCAGAATTCTCCAGCCAGGAATTCTGGGAGTTGAAGTCCACACATCTTAAAGTTCCCAAGGTTGAGAGAGACTGCTCTAAACTCAAGGGCATCAAAGTATCAAGAGTTTTCTGCATCTCTTTTCTGCACCGGTTGTCCGGATTTGTGGGCCAGATCTGGTATCCTGAAAGATTAAAGCTTTTTTTTAAATCTTCTACTGCATAACTCCCGTCACTCCAGTTAATAAACCAGGGCTTAAGGTTTAGCATGTTGTGCAAACTCTATCAAATGTTTTTTTCAACAAACCACGAATATATAAACCATGTAAACAGAGACCTTTCCTATTAATATCTCCTACCCACCCTGCACCTCCTTCATCCTATGTACCGATTCTCCCTTTCTTGCAGATATGAAAAGGAAATAATTAAAGGAAGGCAGGATAAGATCTCCAGCGACTGCGCCTTTCAGGCGAAGAATAGGCCGGCGCTCGATTCCAATGAAGGAGAAAGCGCGGAAGGAAGGCGTGGTCTCCGTAGGTGGGCGTGGCTCCCTCGAGGCAGCGCGCCTTGCAGCAGTTGCACGTGGGAGCCCAGAAGCGGAGGCGTCGTTGGGGTTGTCGCGGCGTGTCGGTGGGTGGCTGCAAGTCCCTGTACCCTTTGATTCCGGGGCTCCGTCCTTCCTTGGCTTCCCTTAGAGCGGGTCCGATCCGTTCCCCTGTACGCTAAACCAAAGCAAAGTTAAAACTAAGGAAGCGTGTCCGGTGCGGTTAGTTCTTGACCTGACCTGGTTAAGCGTGTTGTGCGAACGCTCCTCCTGGAAGTTAACGCTAAGTAGATATGTACAAAACTGTGATGCATTGGCGTTTCTAGCCCCAAATACAGAAGGAGTCCTTTTTTCAGAGGTTGATTCTGCCCCCTCCCTCCAAAATCTGCGATCATTCCCCCCCCTTTCTCTTGATGCTGTTTTCGGGGAAATACCTTTTTTCCTAATTATCTCTCAGCTGCATCCCCTGCCTTAATTTATAAATAAAAAACATTGCTATAGAAATAGATTGTTTTGTAAATTTATATTACATATATATTTTGCCCATTGTTCCAGGAACTTCTGGGGGTCAAATCTTGATCTTCCCAATTGACCACCCCCATTTTATCCTCATGATCCTGTGAAGAAGCTTGGGGTGAAAATGGCTAGCAGGATTGAGTAAGGATTCAAATCCAGGGCCTGATCTAAACTTAACTGCACCACATTGGCTATTTCGTGTTTCTACTCCAGACTAAGTAATTGAGAATGTTGTATTTAAAGTAGGCTTAGTCTTTTTATATGAAGCAACTTGCAAATGCATGGTTTGAGTAAGGACAAAGAATCTGGGGCGCTTGAGATGTTGCTGAAATTCTCAATCATTAGCTATGCTGGCAGGAGCTGCTAGTTTAGGGAGTGCTTAATGCGTCCCTATGTATATTTGGTGAATATCTTTTTGAGGGAAAGAATGATTGGCAGTTTAAGGGCTACATTTATGTGACATAACAACATACTGGTATGGTAGTCAGCCAGTAGATGTAGAGATGATTTGCAGTAATTAAGACTGCATTGTTTTATGTTAGCAATAAATACGAGGCATCTACTATTTTTCCCGATTTCGTGGTTGAAGTCAAGTCTTGTGAGAACTGGTGTGGTGTAGTGGTTAAGGCAGTGTTTCTCAACCTTGGCAACTTTAAGATGTATGTATTCCCATACATCTTAAATTCTGGGAATTGATGTCCACAAATCTTAAAGTTGCCAAGGTTGAGAAACACTGGGTTAAGGTCTTGGTTTAGGTTCAAGTCTCAGCATGAAAACTCTAGGTAACCTATGGGCAGTCATCTTCTCTCCATCCAGCTTATCTCACAGAGGTTTTATTGCTGGAATAAAGCAAAGGAAGATCCGCGTGTAAATGTCTTCAGCTGCCAAAGAATGGAGCATAATTCCAATGATAATAAATAATGCAGTACATGCTACATTGCACTTTGTGAGGAGAAATGGATGAGCAGGGAGATTTTTTTTTTTTGGCATCTTCCCTCTACTTTATTTCATCTTGGCCATTTGATGTTTCACAGTTTTGAGCCAAGAATTTATTTAGTAGATTTATATTCCACCTTTGTATAGGCACTCAAGGTACCGTGCATAGTGTTCCCTTCTCCTATTTTTCCACACCACCACAACCTCTATGACAGAGCTTTCCAAACTGTGTGTCGGGACACATTAGTGTGTCGGCTGCAGTGTCTGGGTGTATCGCGGCTGCTGCTGCCTCCGAGCCCTGCCAGGATTCCACGCAGGTCCTAGTGCCTGCCTTGTGCCCTGCTGCCTCCAAACCTGCTGTGATTCTGCACAGGTCCTAGTGCCTGCCTTGTGCCCTGCTGTAATAGTGTGTCGCAAAATGATGCCCTGCTGTAAGAGTGTGTCACGAAATGATGCATGTCTAAAAAGTGTGTCACCAACATGAAAAGTTTGGAAAGCTCTGCTCTATGAGATGGGCTGGGCTGGGCTGACTGGCCCAAGGTCACTAATGAGCTTCTATAGGCTGTGGGTGGACCCTGCTCCTGGTCCAACTCCTTACTGCTTTGCTACCCTTGGCCCTCTGTGCAAAGCTGCAACAAAGAATGTTGGGAAATAGGATCAGTCTTTCAGCACAGTTGAAATACCATTTTTACCAGGATCCTACTGATGGCTGAAGAGCAGGATAAAAATGATAATTTTTTTTTTTAAAAAAGCTTCTTTCTATAAGAACCAGTATAATAGGGTCCTCTTGATGCAGAAGGTAGAATGTCAAAGCTACAACCCAGATAAGCCTGTCTTTTCCATGATTCCCATTTCAGGATAGCTGGGAAGCAAGAAGCTCTTCAGGTCACCTCGGTTATGAATGGATAGTTTCATAGGGGAAGAAGTCAAGTCTTGAAGCTTTTGTTACCCCTGATCTCTTGTGCCTCCATTCCACCCACCAGCATTTATCCTTCTAGAATTGGAGTTAATTGGGAACTATATCGTTTTCTTTATTTCAGTGAGTCAAACCTGGAATAATGACAGGACGGGCTCGTTCCAAAGCCAGAGGGCAACCGTTTTCTGGAAGAGGAACATTTGGACAAAGTGACTTCTCCAAACCAGTATGTTTTTATGCCTGTGCTTGTTTACACAATGTTGATCTTTTCTCAAGCACCTTTGGGGCAGCCGTACCATTAGACGGTTCACCACAAATAGCATATTAAACACCACAAATTATCAGTCTTTTGTATATTTTACATTTCCTTACCTAGAATGAGGAGAACATAATCTCTCTCAGAGCTTGAACTGTCTTGTAGTCTCAGTGAGTAAAGGTCTTTGCCTATTTTTAGCAATCATCAGTTCAATCAATATTGCTCATTTGCTTATAATAATTGCTAAGCAAGGAAGCAAACGGTAAAAAAGGTTAGGCTTACACTGTGAAAAATACGAAGTATACAATGTCAGATAAACTATCTTATAATATATGGAACATGTGATGGACTTTCCTGCAGGCTATTACCTATACAGTACTTGATAATATCTGGCTGTACTTTGTGCAGTAGAACTATTTCTAATAATTTGTGTGGCTGCAGCAAAGATGAACCGTTTAGGTCACATATTTCTATTAATAAGGTATGGCACAATGGTATGAATAAGGGGCGTGGTGGCTCAGCGGGTAAGACGCCAGGCTTGTCGATCGCAAGTTCGGAGGTTCGAATCCCTAGCCCTGCGTGACGGAGTGAGCTCCCGCACTCGCCCCAGCTCTTGTCAACCTAGCAATTCGAAAGCATGCAAATGCAAGTAGATGAATAGGTACCACTTCAGTTGGTAGGTAACAGCGTTCTGCGCGCGTCATGCTGGCCACATGACCGTGGAAGCGTCTTTGGACAACGCTGGCTCTTCGGCTAAGAAACGGAGATGAGCACCGGCCCCTAGAGTCGGACACGACTGCACAAGTGTGCGGGGGGAACCTTTACCTTTACCTTACAATGGTATGAAGCTGTTTTTTTTCATTTTGACAAAACCAGCCAGGGCTGCAGATGCTGGTGGTATCACCACCATATATACACTGGTGGTATCTGTTTCCTAACAGATTATCAGGCAGTATAGCTGTGAAGAGACTATACTATGAAGTTATACATTTTATCTCTGCTTTTGATTGACCTGTCTTACAGATTAGCTGTAAGATAAGGTTAGGTGGCCCTATGTTCTTGTAGGGGTATTGATCCAAACTATTAGCATTCCTGAGAGCATCACCAGCCATGTTGCTGGGGTCTGCTGTGAGATGGGACTGTCAAGGGCCACACGTTCTAGGAAAGGTGGTTGTATTTAATTACTGATTAAATATAGTTAGTACACTCTAAACTTGAATTGTCATCCTGGAAGAGGTCTACCTATGAGGTCACTAAGAGTTGACACCAACTTGATGGTGCATAATCAGACTTGTAGTACGTACAGTATATGTACCAACATCATTTGGTATGGCGTTACTCAGATTTACATTTAATGATTGATAGTAAGCCATTATAGAAAAAAATAGTTTGTTTATGACATATTTGTGTTCTGTATATAAATAGTTGTGTTTTTATTTTGGTGCTTGCACTGAATATATTTTGTTCTAGTGAAACGATGTAGTAAAAAAAGGACCACATTTTGAACAGCTGCTAGTGAATCAAATTCATACCATCTCCAAAGAAATGTATTTGATCCTGTGGGCAGAATTAAATTCAGGATGGATTTCTTACAAGAGAGGGACTGGTATCTGATGCTATAATGTTAGCGAACACAGACTAGAAAGAACATTAAAATGAAGGGTGTCAAGTCACTGTGAGTTTCTTCAATAACTAGTGATAGAAAGCTGTAAAAAACTATGGAAAACAATATACAGAGATCTCAGACTCTGGGAATTTTACCTAAACTAATCTGTCTGGAATGTTTTATACCATAGCTTTCCAAACTGTGTGTCGCGACATTTTAGTGTGTCGCAACACACAGTTTAGTGTGTTGCAAAGTGGTGCGGGGGCGCGCGCGGCGCGGGTGGTGGTGTGTATAGCAGCGGTGGCAGCGGCACACCATCAGCGCTTTCCGCGTTTTAGCGAGGCTGCTGCTGCCGTCGTCGCTGATGCCGCCGCCGCCATACACACCACCGCCCCCGCGCGCCCCTGCGCCGCTGTTGGTGTGTCGCCGATGGCGGCAGTTTGGAAAGCACTTTTATACACTGATAAAATGTTTATTTTAATTTATTTTTATTATTTAAATTTATCCCCACCCATCTCCCGGAATAGGGGACTCTCTTTGTCCTGGGAATAGTTTATAGTTTGGAATAGTGTTAACTTGCTGTCTGAAAGGGTTGTTTGTGTAATCTTTTCATAATGTTTTAGCTTATTTTAACAGACTTACGGTTTAGTAAAAAGGGAGAAATGTGATAGCAGATAAAACAGCAACTAGCTAGAATCAGACTGATGGTGTATCATAGCTTCCCATTCTCAACTCTTAGAACTGTGGGGTGTTACTTAATAGCAAATGTCATTTTTTAAAAAAATTCAGAAATCAACTCAGTGGAGAAAAACACGATCTGTTCATAGTTTTTAATCTGCCACTGTTCTATCATCTCCACCTTAAAGGGTTCTTCAGGAAAGAGTGATTCTTACAGTGTGCCAGAAGACAATAGCAGCCACTTAAGAACTGGAGAACAGCCATTGAAATGTAAGCAAGTTAATTGTGCAATAGCTATTCTTAAAACACCCTAATCTCCAGAGTATACGGAAATATTTAAAGTACAGGTGAATATATTTAAAACTACATATGCTGGTTCTGCCCCAGCCCGGACTTCCTGTTTATCTGGGCAGATAGCTAAACCAAAGAAAATTGATAGGGACTGAGGCTTGTTGATAACGAAAGTATTTGTAGCCAATTTAGAACAGCCTTGCGATAAGCTGTATATTTGCGTGGTAAAAGAGCAGTGCTATGTCAGACTTGGTGCTGAAGTAGAAATCACAGGTCCTAGCTGGCAAGAAAGAAGAAGACAGAAAGACTTCATGCCTCCTGACTCTTCATGGAATAAATCTGTCATAAGTCACAACAGATTGAACCTAACAAAGACATAGGGACCTTGGAAACAATACTGTGGTTGGGATCTAGCAAATCTGAGGGAACGTCTCAGATTCCCTGGCTTCACAGATCATCTATTGCAGAGTAGAGCCATCTCTGTTGTGGCTTTTTATATTAAAATACTGTGTCCCAGGATGCTCATGATGCATTAGTCAATGATTGAGTTAGTCCCCCATTAATGAATCCTAGCACCTTACGGCCATCCAACCATAATTCTGCCAAACTTACAGCAAGGAGCACAGTTTCATATCATTTCAACAATGGCTGGGTAATGCTGTCAATCGCTACTGGAAAATGGCCAGTAGTGTTGCTAGTAATCATTAGTGATAGATATACAGCAGGAAGGGGAACCGGATCTAGTTTAGAGTCAGATCTAGCCTCAATCTATCCAGGTCAGCTACATGACATCAGAGATATGGTTTAAGGGAGGATGCCCCACCTCTACACAAACCCCTCCTCCAATTTAATCTATGTATGAAGAGCTAAGGTGGCAGAGAGAAGGATGCCATGCAGGCTAAAATGGGAAGTTAATGATCTCTGTGTTGTACAGGGCGGCTTCAGCACTAGTTCCCTTCTTCCATTGGACAAGTGCTGAAGGGCTAAACCACAGACACCACTGCTGGCACTCCAGCTGGAACACCTGTAAGGGCACCTGTATCAGGGTGAAGTTTCCAGTACTTTCCTCTTTTTGTAAAGATGCTGGATGGCTGAGTTAGGACCACAGTTGCACCCCAAATCATTCTTGGCTGATATCAGCCGTACCATGTCCATCACATCACCTTCAGGAAAGATGCAGCTGAAACAGACCATCACCCAGGTCAGCCCCGAGATTCTTCCATCTTTGACATGCAAGAAAATTGAGCAAAATGTAAAAGACACTAAAATTTAGAACTGACTATAAAGTTTAGCATCCAAATCAAACAAATTATAAAAGACTTTCCTGATTAATTAACCAGTAGACCAATTTTGAATGTATTGATTTGCAACTTTAGCTTTGTAACGCCTTGCTTTTATTCTTTGTGAGACTGCCAATGTTTTATTTTTGTTTTCTCCTCAAGATGGCTTTTCTGTTGGACCTTATGGCTATACAGTGATGGAGAGAGGGGGAAGGATCCACCGTAAATTTCAAGACCTGGAAGTGAATACCAGAAAAGCCATGTTACATGTAAAAGATTCTAAAACAGGTATAATTTATTCTTCTGTTTTCTTTAGAGAGCAGTTGTTCTTTCTTGTTCACCTATGCTAGGATTTCTTTGGGCAGTTACAATAATATTTCCCATTACAGTTTACATTACAGTCCCACCTACATTACAGTTACAGTAATATTTCCCATATTTCCACCGTTTTGAAAAACTGGGCCTTAACTTCATCATTGAGTGAGAGGTTGCAAAACTCACATACATCAAAACGTTTCAGGCAATCTCAGAAGGTCTCAACAAACAAAATGGGGTTTTAACACATTACAGTTCTTAATTGATAAGGCACTGGTAATCTGTCCAACATGTAATCTGCATCTGCATAGCCATCTTGTGTCTCCCTCCCTCCCCCTTCCTTCTCATCCTACTTTAAATCCTACACCAGTCTAGCCACTTTATGAATCTGATGAAAATCAGGTTAAAGGCATAAGCTTTGTTAGTTGGAAAAGGTGCTCCTAGGGCTATGCTGGCTGGGGAATTTTGGGAGTTGAAGTCCACACATCTTCAAGGTGCCAAGGTTGAGAAACACTGCCATAGACTAACACGGCTCTCCTCCTACAGTACATCTGATGAAGCGAGCTACATCTCACAAAATCTTCTGCCTTTTAATAGGATTTGTTAGTCAGAAAAGGTGCTACCAGACCCCTTCTAATTCTTTTGCCACCATGGGTTAACATGGTTAACATGACTCTTACAATCCCATTCCTGTGTAATGGAAGAAGACAAGCTTGGCTATGAATAGTCATAACATGAATTAGTTATTTGGGGGAAGTTGCATGTTCAATATTAGAGCACATGAACACACGGTTTCCAAACAAACAGGAACACAAAATTAGCAATATAAACATTGAAAGAGAAAAGATCAAGTTCGGATGGAATCGAGATCATATTTTGTTTTAACAAGCAGAAATATGTGCACACTTTTGCTTGTGATTGCAGTGCCTTTGCACAAATAGGCCAAGAAACCAAGAAGTCTTGCATTCCTTGTAGTTTGCCATTTTGTCTGAATTGGGGAACTAGGGTTGGGGAATTGGGAAATAAGCAGAACAGAAAATGAGTACCTAGTAAAGGGACACTGAAGTTCAGTTAGGTATTTTTTTTTCCTACCCAGCTAATTATCTTGCCCATTTCAGGATCCAGCGGCATTCCCGTGAAGATAGTTACCAACCTCTTTAGTCTAGGTTTGCCCAGGGAATGGCAGCTTTACCAGTACCATGTAACATTTAACCCAGAGTTGGAATCAAGGCGTTTACGGATTGCGCTGGTGTACAACCATGTTGAACTTCTTGGAAAAGCCAAAGTATTTGATGGAGCAATCCTGTTTCTTGCACACAAGCTTGGGAACCAGGTAAGACTGTGTGTGTGTGTGTGTGTGCGTGTGCGTGTGCGTGTGCATGTATGTATGAGAGGGGGGGAGAGAGGAGGATGATACTTTTTAAAGAACGTTTGTTGCTACTATGGTTTATCTTTGCCTTTGAAATTTGAGCAAGAGAGTAGGAGATGTTTTTAGAACAAGGAACAGCCACTTACGTACTTTCATTCCCATTGCTCCTGCAAGGGAATTAGGTAAATACATGGATAATGAGATTGTAGTGGGTTATGCTATCTCCAGGGTGACAGATCTCCTGCCTCTCAATACCATTTATTGAGCAGTGCAAGCAGGGGGTGATACTGTCCTCATGTTCTGCTTCAGAGCATCTGGTTGGCAACTCTTGAAAGATGGATACTAACATGGCACAACTAGGAGACATGGCACAACTAACATGGATACAACTAGGCATGTTGTTGTTCAGTCGTTTAGTCGTGTCCGACTCTTCGTGACCTCATGGACCATAGCACGCCAGGCCTTCCTGTCCTCCACTGTCTCCCGGAGTTTACTCAAATTCATGTTCATTACATCGGTGATGGTATCTAACCATCTCATCCTCTGCCGTCCCCTTCTCCTGTTGCCTTCAGTCTTTCCCAGCATCAGGGTCTTTTCCAGTGAGTCCTCTCTTCGCATTAGGTGGCCAAAGTATTTGAGCTTCCTAACTAGGCATACTTTAGTGTAATTCAGGAGAGTTCATCTTTTATCCATACTCCCCTCCATTTCCCCTTGCCTCATTCCCTGCTGCATATCATCCTACACCTTGTCTTTCTGCTCCAGTGCTGGCTTCTACACCATTAGACAAATCAATCAATTTGTTTATTGTTTTGACCACCGGTCGTAACAAATATGTAGGATAAAACCTACATGGATTGGCTATACATTAAAATGTGCAAAAATCATAAGAACTGTTTGAAGAAAATCTTACCAAGTTCGTTTCCGAGCTGGGAATAAAATACGCAGGCACTGTAACCCACCTCAGATAATGTTTGCATTCATTTTTGGTTTTATTAAGTGCGTACCAAGGGACAATTTTATTTTATGATAGTTTAAACAAATTTCTTTGGGCAAAGACATTCAGCACCCTTTTTAGACAAGTTCTTGTTGCTTCTTCCTCCTCCTGTGCTGTTCATTGTGGCTGAGCTGGTAGAAAAAAAGTCCATGCCTTACTATGTAGGCCAGCGTTTCTCAACATTTTGACCCCGGAGGAACCCTTGAAATATTTTTCAGGCCTCAAGGAACCCCTGCACATTCAGGCTCAAATATAGGCCAGAGGTTACAAAATTATTATATTCGTTTCATGTGTAGACCTGTATCTATGCATTAACAGTGTTCTTAAACTGAAAATAAAGAATGAAACTTACCTCTTTAATGTGAAGTTGCCCAAATTTGAAATAAGTTTTTAAATAAATTGTGATCTCCCAGGGAACCCCTAGTGACCTCTCGCGGAACCCTACAGTTCTGTGGAACCCTGGTTGAGCAAACTTGATATAGGCTGTTGGATAATGATTGTATTCTTTGATTTGAGTTATATTTTCCACCCACGTGGCTCATCTGCATGAGAGACAACCTTGTCTCTCACTGAATGGGATGAAGATTCACCTCCCATGTATGCTGCCTTGAGCTTCCAGTAGAGAGGCAGAATATAAAGCTGATCATTGCTAAATGAAGTTGTGATAAAACTTTGCGGTTTCCAATAAAACACATGCATGAAGTAATTCCAAAACATATTTGGTTTATGTCATAGATTGGATACTTCATACCATACTCATACTATATTCCAAATTTATATACCTACGCTGATCAGTTCCTATCCCACCAGTTCTCCATCTTGATTTCCAATAATAAACACTCCATGTAAAGTTTATCATGGCACTTGAATGTGGTTGAGCTTAAATGGACTTGTTCATTCTGTAATTTGGGTTAACCCATAATGCGTTTGGCTTGGCTAAAACAGCAAGCTGTAGTTAATTATAAAACAGCAGAACAATTTGATTTCTTTGTAATATTCTTCATACTCTCCTTCAGAGGGAAGAGGAGCATGAAAGGTTGGGATTTGTTCTGGTTGGTTCGCATAACTCATGGTTTATTCTGACATCTGAATCAGCTCGATTTGAAACCCTTCCTCACCCTCTTTATTGTCTTTCATTACTCATTGTTACAAGTGAAGTTGGTACACAGTTGTAAATTAAATAAGTAGACTCCTGCCTTACTTACTTACTTGCTTGCTAAAAAGGTAAAGGTTCCCCCCGCACATTTGTGCAGTCGTGTCCGACTCTAGGGGCCGGTGCTCATCTCCGTTTGTCAGCCGAAGAGCCAGCGTTGTCCGAAGACGCTTCCACGGTCATGTGGCTGGCATGACGTGTGTGGAACGCTGTTACCTTCCCACCGAAGTGGTACCTATTAATCTACTTGCATTTGCATGCTTTCGAATTGCTAGGTTGGCAAGAGCTGGGGCGAGTGCGGGAGCTCACTCCGCACGAAGGGCTAGGGATTCGAACCTCTGAACTTGTGATCTTCCGATCGACAAGCCTGGCGTCTTACCCGCTGAGCCATCACGCCCCTTACTTATTATTATATAATTATATAATTATTATTACTTATACTTGCTATCCCTTTATTATTTTTATAAATAACTCAAGGCGGCGAACATACCTAATACTCCTTCCTCCTCCTATTTTTCCCACAACAACCACCCTGTGAGGTGAGTTGGGCTGAGAGAGAGTGACTGGCCCAAAGTCACCCAGCCGGCTTTCATGCCTGAGGTGGGACTAGAACTCTCAGTCTCCTGGTTTGTCATTGGCTCCTTCCTAGGGCTGAGAGAATGTGATTGGCTCAGGGTCACCCAGCCGGCTTTCATGCCTGAGGCGGGACTAGAACACTCAGTCTCCTGGATTCTAGCCCAGCACCTTAACCACTAGACCAAACTGGTTCTAGTCTTAAGGCTTATTATCTAAGGTGGGTTATCATCAGTATCCAGTAAAGGTCAATTGCCTAAATGAATATTAGGAGGAATCAGAAGAGGCAACAGTATTTTATGACCTTACCTGTTCATTATTTACGTGCATATGCTAATCCCAAGGTGGAACTGCATGGTCCTAGGCTTTTCTTTTTCGTTGAGCAATCCAATACATTAATGGTTCTCTTGGGCCTCACTCTAGCTCTTTCATAAGCAGTGAAGAAATGTAAAATAGTCCATTACTGTTGAAAAGCATTATTTATTTATTTATTATTTATTTATTTATTTATTATCCCGCCTTTATTATTTTTATAAATACCTCAAGGCAGCGAACATACCAAATACTCCTTCCCCCTCCTATTTTCCCCACAACAACCACCCTGTGAGGTGAGTTGGGCTGAGAGAGAGTGACTGGCCCAAGGTCACCCAGCTGGCTTTCATGCCTAAGGCGGGACTAGAACTCTCAGTCTCCTGGTTTGCCATTGGCTCCTTCCTAGGGCTGAGAGAGAGGGACTGGCCCAAGGTCATCCAGCTGGCTTTCATGCCTAAGGCGGGACTAGAACTCTCTGTCTCCTGGTTTGCCATTGGCTTCTTCCTAGGGCTGAGAGAGAGGGACTGGTCCAAGGTCATCCAGCCGGCTTTCATGCCTAAGGCGGGACTAGAACTCTCAGTCTCCTGGTTTCTAGCCCGTTGCCTTAACCACTAGACCAAACTGGCTCTGGCAGGAGAAAAATAAAAGAATAATAAAGGGGTTTTTTGCAAACATCTTTACAAGCTTTAGTGTCCTCCAGAAAACAACTACCAGGAAGGAGTTGTACAACAGAACGGTTTGTATTAGATCTCTCGCAGTTGAATTTTTTTGTTAAATGAGAAACCACATACAGTAAATCATATATTCTTTGTCTCTTAGGTCACAGAACTGTTTTGTGAAACCCAAAGAGGCAATAATGTAAAGATAACAATCACATTGACTCAACAGCTATTTTCCAGCAATCCTGTGTGCATTCAGTTCATAAACCTCCTCTTTAAAAAGTGAGTCTTTAGGCATGGGGGGGTGGGGCAGATAGAGGAAAGAAGACCCAGTTTTAGACTAAATTCTATTCAAGTGCCTCATACTGTAAATTGCTATTTACCGTACGTTTTGTAGTACTCCTAATTAGGAATATGTGAAGAATGGGTTATCTGCCAATTCCAGTACTAAACTGATCCGATCTATATCTTCAGCCCAAACTGCAGATCAGAGCACTGATTCCTTTCTGGTTTGGTCTTTCTTCAAATTTTGCAATGCAGAAATCCAAGTTAAGCATCCCTCTTATATTGCTGACTAGCCCCTACTTGAACACATTGAGTGAGAGGAGCCCACAACCTCTCTGAGTAATTGTTTCTACTATTGAACTGCTCTTATAGTTAGGAGGTTTTTCCCAACGTTGAACTGGAATCTACCTTCTTGTCACTTTAATCCATCATTCTGTATCTTGCACTTTGGAACCAAACAGAAGAGGTATTGACCTTCTTTTACATGACATGCTTTCAGGTATTTAAAGAGTTCTATCAAATCCCTTAGTCTTTCCTTAGGGCTACAAATAGCCAACACCTTTAATCTATGTTGATAGAACTTACAGTAATTTCCAGTCCATGGCTCATCCCTGTTGACTTTCTCTCAACCTGTTCAATTTCTCTGAATTCTTCTTGAGATATGATACCTAGAACTAGACACACTAGACCAGAGCAGACTAAAATGGAAATTGGAATGATTACTTCCTGTGATTGGGAAATCCCTATTCGGGAGATGGGCGGGGATAAATTTAAATAATAAATAAATAAATAAATAAAATTGTTCTTCAGTTGAAGCAGCCTGCAGCAGAACCTGTAGGATGAAGAATGGAACCTTAAATCTCCTTTTTTAGAGGCCCCTGGGTATTCAAACCCAGAGTTTTGGGTTGAGAGTAAGGAAGATGACCTTGACAGAGATATGCAAGTTCCATTACCAAAGGGACAAGGGGTAAAACGTATCTTAAGTCTGCTATAGTAAGAAAAGGCTCAGACAGACACCTCCCTAATTCACAGGAGTATAAGAAGGGGGAGGAGGTACTGCATAATCAGACTTGCAGGATTTATGTCAGCCTGACCAGGTGGACCAGACCAGGAAATCAACTCCACAGGAAGGCTAAAACAGTTTTTAATTGAGAGTAGCTGTAATAACAGAATCTTGCTTTCATTCAAGTCATTAATAAAAATATTAATATAAAAATATTGAAGAGTAAAGGGCCAAACCTTGTAGCAGTCAACTTGTTACCTTTCTACAATTTGATGAGGAACCTTTGATGAACATTTTATTTTAAATACCTGGTTAGACTGAAAAATGTGTATATTGTAATTTATCAGTTTTGAAATGATACAATTTTTACTGCAAAGTGTGCTAATACAATATATACTTATATTTAATATCCAGGGTTTTACAAAAGTTGTCAATGTATCAGATTGGACAAAACTTCTACAATCCATCTGATCCAGTAGAAATCCCTCAACACAAGTAAGCTGGCCAGCTCATCTTGAAATCTTTGCAGCCTAAATATTCCTGTGGCAAATTAATTAAGTTATTTTATTCATTAATAACTCATTATCTGTTGAGAATCTTTATCAATGTTATCCATTAATTTGAACAATATCCATTTTATACATAAATTAATTGTAGCCTATTAACAATTTATTGGTTTATTTATTAAATTTATATTAGACAGGTCTTCCAAGAGCTCAGGGTTGAGTATGTGAAATTCTTCTTCCAATTTTATCTTCACATTAACCTTGTGACATAAGCTGTGTTGATGGATGAGGAGTAACCCAAAATGAACCAGAAGCTATGCTTGCATAACACTTAGCTATGGTTAACCGATCCATCGTTTATGACGATGGAAACTAATGAATATAGTTTTCTCAGCCCATAAACCACACTGACTGGGTTCATTTGACATACTTAACCTTAACTAGGTCTGCTAAAACTTTAGTTAGAACCTGCATGTACAAAGTATGCTGAACATGGCTAGTTTTAACCCTGCTTAAGTTAAAGTAAGCCATAATACTTAACCCTTAAAGTCTAAGCTATAAGACTTTAACCCTGCTTAAGTTACGTCTGCCATAAGAACCAGGGTTAAAACATGGGTTAACCCATGTTTTAACCCTGGTTCTTATGGCTTAATGCTTGGGTCCTCAAACTTAATTGCAGAGGGTTTCAGGCAACTTGGAGGAGGGGGTGTCGCAACATTTTATTAAAGTAATGAGGCTTTTGCAGGCAAAGCAGAAGCACTATCAAAACTCCTTCCCTCTGTGTCGGGCAAGCCTGCAGCAATTTTGGGTTGGCCAAGCAGGGAGCAAACTTTGACAATATTTCTGCTGCCTGAAGGTATGGATGAATTTTGAGAGATGGCCATGAACAGGTGTCCACAGGTTATAGTCAAGAAAGTTAAGGTGATGCCCATGACAGGGCAAAAAACAGGTCCTTAAAAAACAGGTCACCATCTTGACCTTTTTTGGCCACACCTCTGGCCATGGGTCTAGCATCTTTCAGAACCATCCACTAGTCACAACAATGCTGTGATTGACAGATGGTTTCTGACACAATGGGGGTAGTATATGTATGATCATTTGAGTATATGCATTAGTGAAGTTCAGTATTTTTATCTCTTATCTTACATTACTTTCAAAAGGGAAAAGCTTTTCTTGGGTGATAAGAGAAAAACTAAAAATGGCAAGTCTACTGGCAGTGGTGATAAAAGTTAGCCAAAGTATTATGAAAGTTGCATATTTTTTAGTAAGTGGTATGTATTATTCATGAGAGTATCACAAATCCATTAATCATTTTAAGGGGTCTGTATCACAGAACCTCTGGCCTCAGGTGTTCTGTGTGAACCCAGCCATTTAATTAATTGTGCTCCTTTGTATTGTGTGAACCCAGGAAATGGGTTCTTTCAGGAAGCAAGTTAACGTGTCATATGCAGACCCAGCCAGTGTCCTGTCTCAGGCCACGCACCCACAAACACACAGAGAGGTGGTTGCAAGCTTTACTGAGAAGTTTGTGAAGCAAATAAACAAGCGGCAAAGGAAATACGAATGCAAACGCGCACGTGCACACCCTAGAGCAGGGCTTTCCAAAGTGCCGCCGCTGGCGACACACCTGGCGGCGGCGGCGGCAGCGTCGACACGTGCGCGCGCACGGCGGCGGCGCGGGGGGGCGTGCGGCGGCGCGCGCACGGCGGCGGCGCGGGGGGCGTGCGGCGGCGTGCGCACGGCGGCGGCGTGGGGGGCGTGCGGCGGCGCGCGCGCGCATGGCGGCCGCCGTGCGCGCGCCGCCGCTTCCGGGTGGTGTGGCGACACACCACGCTGTGTGTGGCGACACACTTTTGTGTCGCGACACACAGTTTGGAAAGCTCTTCCCTAGAGAAAACAAGTCCCCAAAAGTCCAGGAAGTCAGAGGTTGCTGGCTTCAGTAGGAGGAGAAGGAAGTGGAACTTGTAGTTGTCCAGATGTTGCTGAACTTCAGCATCATGCATCAAAACCAACACAGCCAGCGATGGGGAATGCTGAAGGTTATATAGCAATATCTAAGGGATCGATAGTTTTCTGGAGGTCAGGAGCCATGCTGTGTTGCCATTTTGCCTCCAAAGGTTGGCATTCTACCCTTAAGCTGTTTGATCCTTTTGAGGCATTGGGGGAGGGGCAAGCCAACCCCCCTCCCCAGTAAAATACGGGAAAAGGGATGATTGGAGGCTTAAAGCACTTATCCGAAAAATGGAACAGATGTTTTGGGAATGCTCACACAGAAGATTCTCTGGGGACCACAAAGGCATGGAGGGCCGCATGTAGTCCACAAATCCCTCCCCTCCTTATTTATTAATTTATTTGTCTCTGGGTCCCTGTATCTAATGGAATCACAGCAGTTTACAAAGCTATAATCATAACAAGTAAAAAAAAAGGTAAAGGTTCCCCCGCACAGTTGTGTCCGACTCTAGGGGCCGGTGCTCATCTCCGTTTGTTAGCCGAAGAGCCAGCGTTGTCCGAAGACGCTTCCACTGTCATGTGGCCGGCATGACTCATGCGGAACGCTGTTACCTACCCACCGAAGTGGTACCTATTCATCTACTTGCATTTGCATGCTTTCGAATTGCTAGGTTGGCAAGAGCTGGGGAAAGTCTCGAACCTCCGAACTCGACAAAAGCCTGGCATCTTACCCGCTGAGCCACTATGCCCCTAAAAAACCCTACTTATAAAACCAAACATGGGATCATCATAAGCTTAAAACAATCAAATGAGATCAAAATAAGATATCCATCACCCCCACCAATGCCATCTGACTCACACTCACTTTCAAACCCCCTGCAAAAGAGGGCCATAGCTTCTTCCCCAACCCTGCAGTTGGAGTTACATTACAGCCCCACTACATTATGGAAATAACAACTCCCTTTGCCATCTGGGTTTGCTTCTTGCGAGTTGCTCAAAGGAAAGAGTGATGTTCACGTTAGATTCCATGACATTCTTTTTAACCCAAATGCAGCTTCAACATGTCTTCTAGCAGATGCCCCTTTTCTACCTCAGAAGGTTTCATGGGGAAAAGATTGAGGACCTCCTTGAGCTTCTCAATCATCCGCAGCTTCCGTTGTTTTGTATGTATGTGGATGTTTTCTTCTGCTCAGAGTCTGTATATTAGATTGACTCAGAATGTCTTTTCTCCCCCCCACCCCCTTTAGGCTGACACTCTGGCCAGGATTTGCTGTGTCTGTTGGGCAGTTTGAGAACAGAGTAATGCTCTCTGCAGACGTGAGCCACAAAGTCCTTCACAGTGAAAATGTTTTGGAGTTCATGACTAATCTGTATGATAACACCGAGAGGGCACGTGTTGCAGAAATCTGTGAGAAGGAATTGGTGGGGCTTATTGTTCTTACGAGGTACAATTTACCCCTTTGGAAATTGTGGCATCTTTCAAGTGTTAGGAACTTCACATTCACTTCAGTTGCTAACTAACTTCATCAGTTTTTTTAATCCATTCAATCATGTCCAATTCTTGGAGACTGCCTGCACATGTCCCTGCGGTTTTCTTGGCAAGGTTTTTCAGACGTGGTTTGCCATTGTCTCCTTCCTAGGGCTGAGAGAGAGGGACTGGCCCAAGGTCACCCAGCTGGCTTTGTGACTAAGGCAGGACTAGAACTCACGGTCTCCCAGTTTCTAGCCTGGTGCCTTAACCACTACACCAAACTTTCTCTCCTCATCAGTTAGTAAACAGACCCAGAATTTTGACTCATTTTGTAGTTTTATATTGCAGCTTTAAAAAATTACTTCTGTAAGAATCCTATTCTTTGTAAGTTAACAGTTTGTAGAACTTGTAGTTCATAGCATAATCATCAGGAATGGCCAGATTGATTGATTGACTGATTTCTTAATCTTAGGCTTTTGTGTTGCTTCAGTCATAAAATTCTCTCTTAAGTGGCATTCATTCCAATCCAATAACAACTAAAATGTAATAGCCTCACATATCTGCCAAATAAACAATATAATGTGCAACAACAACAAAAATTATTCATATATCAACCTGGTCAAATCACATCAATTTTATTATTAAAAGTATTTTTCCCTCCTTGCAATTGATCCAGAATTTTTTCTGACCACTCTAATCTAAGGAGTATGGTTAATTTTGGGAAGAAGCAAATCTGTTTTTCTACAGCTTTACTGGCAGAGATAATTTTTCTTCTTGCTACCCTTTAGAGCTGTTTTTCTACTGGAGTGGGAAAAAAAAATAAATCTTGGCTGGTGTTATTTTGCTTCAGTGATGCTGTTGTATCTCATGTAATGTTAGTCATACTTTTATAATGTTTTGGTATCTGCAAGGATAATTTTAAAACTATTTTACAGTAGGAATTTGTATACATTTTATTTATCAAACTCATTCATAAAATAATAAAACAGGACTAATAAATAAAAATATGGTTAAGTAAACAAAAATCTGGACCAGCAAATTAACAAAACATAATTAAACAAAACAAATATCATGCAAAATTATACCTCGTCTCTCCTGAAAAGTTGCATCATGTATTTTTCACAAGAGAATAGCATTTTTGCCTAAACTCCTATAAACACCACATATTTATTTATTTATTTATTTATTTATTTATTTATTTATTTATTTATTTATTTATTTATTTTATCCCGCCTTTATTATTTTTATAAATAACTCAAGGCGGCGAACATACCTAATACTCCTTTCTCCTCCTATTTTCCCCACAACAGCAACCCTGTGAGGTGAGTTGGGCTGAGAGAGAGTGACTGGCCCAAGGTCACCCAGCTGGCTTTCATGCCTAAGGCGGGACTAGAACTCTCAGTCTCCTGGTTTGCCATTGGCTCCTTCCTAGGGCTAAGAGAGAGGGACTGGCCCAAGGTCACCCAGCCAGCTTTCATGCCTAAGGCGGGACTAGAACTCACAGACTCCTGGTTTCTAGCCCAGCACCTTAACCGCTAGACCAAATATTTTATTATATTTAATGATCTACCATTCATTTGAATTGATTTTTGTGGGTGTGTGGAGGAAAGAATTACGTCAGTTGACACTAGGGAATACCTGCAATATTTAGAATATTTAGATTTTTTTTTACTTGACATTTCAGGTACAACAACAGAACATATCGTATTGATGATATTGAGTGGTCTGTGAAACCAACAGATACATTCCAGAAGCGTGATGGCACTCAGATCTCTTACGAGGATTACTACAAACAGGTAATTGAGAACCTGGATATTGCAGGATGACTCTGCTCCAATATTTATAAATATGGTACCCTTAATTGTGTTGGACTATAATTTCTAGCATTCCCAGACTAGTCACATTAGCCCAGAGTTATATTCCAACAGAACTGAAGGATACCAGATTGACAAAAACTCTTCTGGTGCTTTGTCTAAATAGAATAATAATAATAATAATAATAATAATAATAATAATAATAATACAAACTAAAAGAACAGAAAAAATAGGGTTATTTATTGCTTTGTATTTGAGTGGAAAAGGTTTATTCAGAATTCATAGCACCTCTTTTCAAATCTTTAGCTAACCATCGATTTCTTGGGATCATGTAACTGCCATCCGGGGCAACCAAGTGATCCCAGTTCTTTAAAGAGTGGTAGGCAGGCACTACGTGAGCTCTCTTACACACTGTAAAGCACCTTTACATGCTCAGATCTTGAGCACTGCACAAACCTAGAAAATAGCTGTAAAAAATAGGGTAAATCAAGCTAAGTAAATGTATTAAGTACTTAGGAAATGTATTTACTTAGGAAAGCAACACGTTCTGTTCAGTGTCTTGTTTTAGCTATAATGTGTTGTTCATCTATAGCAGTGTTTCTCAACCTTGGCAACTTTAAGACGTGTGGACTTCAACTCCCAGCATAGCTGGCTGGAGAATTCTGGGAGTTGAAGTCCAGAGATCTTAAAGTTGAATTCTGGGAATTGAAGTCCACACATCTTAAAGTTGCCGAGGTTGAGAAACAGTGATCTGTAGCATCATGGATGAGGAATGGAACTGACTTGCTTACCTCTGATTTCATATTTCTGTGAACAGCAATACGATGTAGTCTTGACTGATCTGAATCAACCAATGCTTGTTAGCCAACTGAAGAGTAAAGGCAGCAGTTCTGTTGAATCCCGTGTGGTGCATCTAGTCCCAGAACTCTGCTACTTGACAGGTAAACCAATGTAGTTTGGCTCATCCAAAAAGCAGTCTCTGTCAGCTTTCTGAGCTTGCCTTTAGCCAATTCTGCAGTATTCAAGAAGTAGAGATGAAGTTTCTGGTCAAATGGAAGTTTGAGAAGAATATAGACAACCCATAAAGACAGTACATGTTTTTTGCATGCAGAAAACTCCAGTTTTAGTTCTTGGCCTCCCCAGGTAATAGATCTTAAGCAAGTCTGTGAAATATGTCTGCCTGAAGCCTCAGGGAGCTGTCAATACATGCCACCATTCTAGATGGATCACTAAAGCAGTTTCAAGTCTTTGTGAAGCTTCCTGCAACATCTAGAAATCCAAGGAGCATCTAGGAATATAGATTCAGACTCGGGGGTGTACACATATTACAACTGGACTAGAAAATAAAGTCCACAGAGAATGGGCCTCCCTCCCTCCCGCCCTCCCTTGATAGCAACCCTATGGCTTCTGTAACTTTCCTCTGTGTTTCTAACAGAGTTTCTGCTTTCCTGAAGATCAACCTGTTACTAACAAAATGCTCATCGTTATGACAATGGAATGTATATGGAAGGGAGTGTGGGGGGGGGCTAACCTGTATTTGTGGGTGATCTGTGGACAAAAGCAAAATACACATGGCTGATTCTCATGAAATGTTGGCCTGAATGAGAGGCAAAGAGCATCTTTGTAAACCGCCCAGAGTTCCCCCTTTGCGGGAAGATGGGCGGTGACAGAAATTTAATAAATAAATAAATAAATAAATAAATATTCAACATTTACTGAAAGTTTTTTTTATATCAGACTGAAGAGACTAGCTAGTTATTTATTTATTTATTTGATTTATATGGCCGCCCATCTCACGCAGGTGTCTTTGGGCAGTATACAAGGATTAAAATCACGAAAAACAACAGCAATTACTGATACTGGCATGTAATGGAACCATCTGCTCTTCTCGAAGTTTGCTAGACAATTTTCATCAAGCAAACGAAAAGGAAGAAGCCTGGGGGGGGGGGGGGGGTGCAGCTGTTTTTATTGTCATCTTGGAATTTTACTATATATATAGCGTATGATGAATACATGACAGAAGAGAAAGCAGATAAATACACACAGTCCTCACAATTATATGTAAACTTCTGCAGGGATACAGAGTAGTCTCATAACTGGATGTCCAGTTCAGCTAACCAAGCGATCGCTTCGGGTGTTACTTTGTGCAGATCTTCTAAGGAGCCAGGGAACACACGTCGTGGGCAGTCTTGCACAATGTGTTTAATAGTTTGCATTTCGGCACCACAATCACAACAAGGAGAATCCTTCCAGCCCCATTGATACAGAGCAGAGGCATTTAACTTTGAAATCCATATAAATCAGTTCTATAACATCGTAAGCAGAAAAGCTGTTAATACCTACTTAGCATTGAGGACTTTTGGACTGCTCTAAATTCAAATGATATAACAACTTTCTGGCAATTAGTGAATGGTAAAGTAAGAGTAAGTATGTCACCCTTGTATTCTATAATCCCATAATCACTCTATTTTACCAATACTTCCAACAAATCTCAGTCATCAGAAGACACCAATTGGTAAGCTGGCCAGTACTAATCCTTGCCCCCTTTACACATTTAGAAGTAGATATTTTAAACCTGAATGAAGCTCCTGGGAATGACTGTCTTCTTTCCAGAATGTTCAAATGCTTTAAAAGAGGGTGGGTTCCCATTCTAACTTCTTTGTTCAATCTAAATAACACTCATGGTTGATCTTCAGAAGTTTGGCATACTAGTATTGTTATTCCCCTCTTCAGAAAAGGGCACCAGCATAAACCCAGCAGCTGTAGACCTATTAATTTGATAGATGTAGTGGCAGAACTTTATAACAAATATATTCTGTTCAGATAGAGGTCTGGACTATGACAAATATCAACATAGCAGAGGAGCAAGCAGGTTTTAAACATAGTTACTCCACAATAGCCCAATTGATTTATCTTAAATAATTTAATAGAAGAGTATGTCAAACAGCATAAGCACAGGTTTTATTGATTTTTGAAACCTTTATGATTCCATAAATAAAAGTTTTCTTTGGTATATGTTTTCAAATTCCATAATAAACTGGTGCCTACTGATATTGTTAAGGATTTTATATTCAAATACTAGGATTTGCCTTAGATTTTCAGCAACAGATTCTGTTTTAAATGATATCCCCACTACTAATGGAGTAAAGCAAAGATGCATGCTTTTTTTTTTAATATATTTTATTGAATTTTAACTCCAGCAAAGGAGATCGTTACCTTGTCGTGGTGCTGGAGCTTGAGCACCTCAATGAAACCATGAGCTAAACCGTGAAGGGACACCCAAGACGGGAAGGTCGTGGCAGAGAGGTCAGACTAAATACGATCCCTGGGGAAGGTAATGGCAACCCACCCCAGTATTCTTGCCATGAAAACTAAATGGATCAGTACAACCAAAGATATGTCGGTATACCATCGGAAGATGGGACTCCCAGGTCAGAAGATGGTCAAAATGCTACTGGGGAGGAACAGAGGATACGTTCAACTAGCCCCAGACGTGATGACGCAGCTAGCTCAAAGCCGAAAGGACGGCTAGCAGCCGACGGTGCTGGTGGTGAACGACGAATCCGATGTTCTAAAGATCAACACACCATAGGAACATGGAACGTAAGATCTATGAGCCAGGGCAAATTGGATGTGGTTATTGGTGAGATGTCAAGATTAAATATAGACATTTTAGGTATCAGTGAACTGAAATGGACTGGAATGGGCCACTTCACATCAGATGACCACCAGATCTACTACTGTGGACAAGAGGACCACAGAAGAAATGGAGTAGCCTTCATAATTAATAATAAAGTGGCTAAAGCAGTGCTTGGATACAATCCAAAAAACGATAGAATGATCTCAATTCGAATTCAGGGGAAACCATTTAACATCACAGTGATCCAAATATACGCCCCAACCACAGATGCTGAAGAAGCAGAAGTAGATCAGTTCTATGAGGATCTGCAGCACCTACTGGATAATACACCAAAAAGAGATGTTATTTTCATTACAGGAGACTGGAATGCTAAGGTGGGTAGTCAGACGACACCTGGAATTACAGGCAAGCATGGTCTGGGAGAACAAAATGAAGCAGGACATAGGCTGATAGAATTTTGCCAAGACAACTCACTGTGCATAACAAACACTCTCTTCCAACAACCTAAAAGACGACTTTATACATGGACTTCACCAGATGGTCGACACCGAAATCAGATTGACTACATCCTTTGCAGCCAAAGGTGGCGGACATCTATACAGTCGATAAAAACAAGACCTGGAGCTGACTGTAGTTCAGATCACGAACTTCTTATTGCAAAATTTAGAATCAGACTAAAGAGAATAGGGAAGACCCACAGATCAGTTAGATATGAGCTCACTAATATTCCTAAGGAATATGCAGTGGAGGTGAAGAATAGATTTAAGGGACTAGATTTAGTAGATAGGGTCCCGGAAGAACTATGGACAGAAGTTCGAAACATTGTTCAGGAGGCGGCAACAAAAAACGTCCCAAAGAAAAGAACAACCAAGAAGGCAAGATGGCTGTCTGCTGAGACACTGGAAATAGCCCAAGAAAGAAGGAAAGCAAAAGGCAACAGTGATAGGGGGAGATATGCCCAATTAAATGCAAAATTCCAGAGGGTAGCCAGAAGAGATAAGGAATTATTTTTAAACAAGCAATGTGCGGAAGTGGAAGAAGACAATAGAATAGGAAGGACAAGAGACCTCTTCCAGAAAATTAGAAACATCGGAGGTAAATTCCAGGCAAAAATGGGTATGATCAAAAACAAAGATGGTAAGGACCTAACAGAAGCAGAAGAGATCAAGAAAAGGTGGCAAGAATATACGGAAGATCTGTATAGGAAGGATAATAATATTGGAGATAGCTTTGACGGTGTGGTCAGTGAGTTAGAGCCAGACATCCTGAAGAGTGAGGTTGAATGGGCCTTAAGAAGCATTGCTAATAACAAGGCAGCAGGAGACGACGGTATCCCAGCTGAACTATTTAAAATCTTGGAAGATGATGCTGTCAAGGTGATGCATGCCATATGCCAGCAAATTTGGAAAACACAAGAATGGCCATCAGATTGGAAAAAATCAACTTATATCCCCATACCAAAAAAGGGAAGCACTAAAGAATGTTCAAACTATCGAACAGTGGCACTTATTTCACATGCCAGTAAGGTAATGCTCAAGATCTTGCAAGGTAGACTCCAGCAATTCATGGAGCGAGAATTGCCAGATGTACAAGCTGGGTTTAGAAAAGGCAGAGGAACTAGAGACCAAATTGCCAATATCCGCTGGATAATGGAGAAAGCCAGGGAATTTCAGAAAAACATCTATTTCTGTTTTATTGACTATTCTAAAGCCTTTGACTGTGTGGATCATAACAAATTGTGGCAAGTTCTTGGTGGTATGGGGATACCAAGTCATCTTGTCTGCCTCCTGAGGAATCTGTATAACGACCAAGTAGCAACGGTAAGAACAGATCACGGAACAACAGACTGGTTTAAGATTGGGAAAGGAGTACAGCAGGGCTGTATACTCTCACCCTACCTATTCAACCTGTACGCAGAACACATCATGCGACATGCTGGGCTTGAGGAATCCAAGGCTGGAGTTAAAATCGCTGGAAGAAACATTAACAATCTCAGATACGCAGATGATACCACTTTGATGGCTGAAAGCGAGGAGGAGTTGAGGAGCCTTATGACGAAGGTGAAAGAAGAAAGTGCAAAAGCTGGGTTGCAGTTAAACCTCAAAAAAACCAAGATTATGGCAACGAGCTTGATTGATGACTGGCAAATAGAGGGAGAAAAAGTGGAGGCAGTGACAGACTTTGTATTTCTAGGCGCAAAGATTACTGCAGACGCTGACTGCAGCCAGGAAATCAGAAGACGTCTACTTCTTGGGAGGAGAGCAATGGCAAGTCTTGATAAAATAGTTAAGAGCAGAGACATCACACTGACAACAAAGGTCCGCATAGTTAAAGCAATGGTATTCCCTGTAGTAACCTATGGCTGCGAGAGTTGGACCATAAGGAAGGCTGAGCGAAGGAAGATTGATGCTTTTGAACTGTGGTGTTGGAGGAAAATTCTGAGAGTGCCTTGGACTGCAAGAAGATCAAACCAGTCCATCCTCCAGGAAATAAAGCCAGACTGCTCACTTGAGGGAATGATCTTAAAGGCAAAACTGAAGTACTTTGGCCACATAATGAGAAGACAGGATACCCTGGAGAAGAAGCTGATGCTAGGGAAAGTGGAAGGCAAAAGGAAGAGGGGCCGACCAAGGGCAAGATGGATGGATGGTATTCTGGAGGTGACGGACTCAACCATTGGGGAGCTGGGGATGGTGACGGCCGACAGAAAGCTCTGGCGTGGACTGGTCCATGAAGTCACGAAGAGTCGGAAACGACTGAACGAATAAACAACAACAATTGAATTTTAAATATACATAGATAAAAGGTTGAAAAGGAAAAAGAAATAGAAATACAAATCAAAGAAAGAAAGAAAAAAGTGTAGTAAAGTAACTAGAAAAAGAGAAAGATGAAACATAGAAATTAGAACTTCCGATTTATCTCTGGTCATAGTGATTTAAAAAATAGTCTCTTACATGCTAGGTCTATATATAACATTGTAGAGCATTTCCTGCCTAATATATCAATTTATATATATTTTAATCTTCAAAACCCCATATAAGCTTTACCCCTCCTCCATTTTGTAAATAGTCCATTAATGGTTTCCACTCTTTAAGAAAATAATAATTTGTATTTTCTTTTAATAAACATATCAATTTATCGTTTTCTGCCATTTCCATTACTTTTAACATCCAGTCCTGTATTGTAGGTATAGTCTGGTTTTTCCAATTTTGTGCATATATAAGTCTTGCTGCTGTAACCATATATTGCATAATTCTTGTAAATTTCTTTCCTATTTGTTCTTCTGTTATTCCCAATAAAAATAATTCTGGTTTATATGGAACTTGAATTTGTAAAATATTTTGCATCAATGAATGTATCATTCATTGACCAAAATTTCTTAGCAATCTCACAAGTCCACCACATATGATAAAATGACCCCTCTTTTTTTTTACATTTCCAACATAAGTTGGATACATTCCCGTACATTTTAGCTAACTTTTGTGGGGTCATATACCATCTGTACATCATTTTATAGAAATTTTCCTTCAAATTATAACACAGAGTAAATTTTAATCCTTTAGTCCACATATCTTCCCATTGTTGCATTTGAATATTATGACCAATATTTTTTGCCCATTTAATCATACAATCTTTAACTTGTTCCTCTACCATTTCACCTTTTAACAATAATTTATACATTTTGGCAATTAAATGGTCATCTGTCTCACATAGTTGTATCTCAAATTCCGATTTATTTTGTTCAAATTCAAGGTCTTTTTTGTCTGATTTAAATTTTTCTACAAGTTGCATATATGAAAGCCATTGGAAAGTATATCCTTCAGAGGCCAATTCTTCTTTTGATTTAGTTTTATATTGTCCTTGTTCTTTTTTTAAAAGATCTTTGTAAGTCAACCATTTATCTTTAACTCTTACTTCTGTTCTATAAAATGCTTCTTGTGTAGAAATCCATAAAGGTCTTTTGTAACATAAAATTAATTTATATTTATTCCAAATTCTTAATAAAGATCTTCTAATATAATGATTTTTAAAATCCACATTGACTTTCACTTTGTCGTACCACAAGTATCCATGCCATCCATATCTTAATTCATGTCCCTCCAAATTCAATAATTTTTCATTTTTCAAAACTATCCATTCTTTTATCCATACCAAACAACAAGCAGCATAATATAATTTCAGATCCGGTAAACCCAGTCCGCGTCTTTCCTTTGAATCTTGCAAGACTTTATATTTTATCCTTGGTTTTTTCCCTTGCCAAATAAACTTAGAAATATCTCGCTGCCATTGTTTGAAAGGTTCTTCTGATGCCAATATAGGTAGTGTTTGAAAAAGATATAAAATTCTTGGCAAAACATTCATGTTAATTGCTGAAATTCTACCTAATAATGATAATTGCAGTTTTTCCCAATGTTCCAAATCTTTCTTAATATCCATCCAAAGTGGAATATAGTTATTCTTGAACAACTTAACATTTTTAGTTGTTAAGTATACTCCCAAATATTTTACTTTTTCTTCCATTGAATATCCTGTTATTTCTTTCAATTTCTCTTGTTGGTGGTAATCCATATTTTTAGTCAAAACTTTTGTCTTCTGTAGATTCACTTTAAACCCTGCTAGCGACCCAAAGTCTTTTAATTTCTGTATTAATATTTCAATTCCTTCTAGTGGATTTTCCAAGGTAATGACTAGGTCGTCAGCAAAGGCTCTTAGTTTATAATCTTCTTTTTTAACTTTGATACCATGGATACCATCATCCTGTCTAATATCCCTAAGTAAAACCTCTAATACCAGTATAAACAAAAGTGGAGATAATGGACAACCTTGTCTAGTACCTTTTTGGATTTCACATGGCTTACTAAATTCTCCATTAACAATTATTTTGGCAAATTGTGGAGTATATATTGATTTAATCCATTTTATAAAATTTCCTCCAAAATTCATATTTTCCAGTACTTTAAACATAAAAAGCCAATTTAAGTTGTCAAAAGCTTTTTCCGCATCAATAAATATCAAGGCAGCTTGTTTATCATAGTGTTGTTCCAAATATTCAATTACATCTAATATATTTCGAACATTGTCTCGTATTTGCCTCTTGGGTAGAAAACCAGCTTGGTCTTGATGAATAAAATCCTTAAGTATATTTTTCATTCTTTCTGCTAATATCGTTGTGAATATCTTATAATCATTATTCAATAGAGATATTGGTATGTAATTTTTAGTTAATGTTAAATCCTGTTGTTCTTTGGGGATCAAAGTTATGTGTGCTTCTTTCCAGGTTTCAGGCATAGTTCCTGTTTCCAAAATAGAATTCATAGTTTTCTGCAAAGGTAGACATAAATCCTCTTCAAAACATTTATAATAGGCTGCTGACAATCCATCTGGTCCAGGAGCTTTTCCACTACTAATTTTCTTAAAAGCTTTTGTCAATTCTTCTTTTGTTATAACATTATTTAATGTCAATCTTTGTTGGTCATTAAGAACAGTTAATTTTTGTTTGTTCAAATATTCTTCAATCTCATCCAAGTTGACATCTTGTTTTTTATATAATTTAGAATAATAGTCATGAAAGACTTTTTGAATATCCATATTATTCACCAAATTTTTTCCTTCATGTTGAATATTAGTAATCAAATTCTTTCGTCTTTGTTTCCTCAATTTATAAGCCAGCCATCTACCTGGTTTATTTGCATGTTCAAAATATTTTTGTTTTGTAAATTTCATTTGAGTCTCTATCTCTTGAGTTAATATCATTGATAATTTGCTTTTGTAATAATTTAATTTGAGTGAGCAAAGTGTCATCCATTGGTTTATCTCTCAAATCTAACTCTTTACTTTTAATTTCATCTAAAATCAATTGAATTCTTTTTTGTTTTTTCTTCCTCATTTGAGCATTGTATTGAATAAAATAACCCCTCATATATGCTTTACTGGCTTCCCATACAGTTTGAATATTAGTCCCTTTGTTCAAATTAAATTGAAAATATTCTCTTAAATTTTTTTTGCATACATCAACTACATCATTATTCCATAGTAGCGACTCATTCAATCTCCATCTAAATACATTCCGTTTCCCTTTAAGAGTCAACATTACTGGATTATGATCTGATAAAGTCTTAGGTAATATATCAACTTTGTTAATATCCATCATCAAATTTTTAGATATCAAGATCATATCTATTCTAGAATGTGATTTAAATCTCTCTGAATAATATGTAAATTCTCTGGAAGTCCCATTCATACATCTCCAAATGTCTTGTAAATCCAACATCTCTTTCAAGTCGAAAAATGTTTGTGGCAATTTTCCCTGTGTTTGCTTCACTTCTTTTTGTGACTGTCTATCCAGTCTGGGGTAAATTACCCCATTCCAATCCCCCATGAAACACCAATTGTCATACGTTAAGTCCAAAAGTTTATCCATCAGGTTTTTATAAAATACTCCTTTATCCATATTCGGTGCATAAAGTCCAACTATCAGTGTTTTAGTTCCTTGTACGTTAGTTTCTACTACAATGTATCGACCCTCTTCATCAGCTAATATCAATTTTGGGTTTAACTTTGGTTGTACATATAAGACTACCCCTTTAGTTTTTTTATATCCAGCCGAAATAAATTCTTCTCCAAGCTGTTTTTGAATCAAATATTTAGTGTCTTTTTTACAAATATGAGTCTCTTGTAAACAACTTATATCCAATTTCTGTTTTTTCAAAAAATGAAATATCTTTCTTCTTTTCTGTGGAGCATTAGCCCCATTAATGTTCCATGTCAGATATTTAAGTTCCATTGGTGTTTTATTCTTTAAAATCCCTTTGTTAAGTCCACACCTGTAGCTCCTTTCTCAGATAGATCTTCAGTCTTCTCTTTGTCTTTCGATGTTTCTCCTCCTTTTGTCAATTCTCCTTCTGGTAAACCCATTTCTTTCTTGTATTTCTCTAAAAAAGCTTTTGCTTTTAAAATGGAAGTTATTTTAAATCTCTGTCCTTTGAAATCAAACGATACGCCTTCCAATTTTTCCCATCTGAATGAAATACTATGTTGCCTTAATTTGTCTGTAAGGAAAGAATAGTCTTTTCTTTTCCTTAATATTCTCAAGGGAATTTCTTTTAATAGAATTATTTCCTTCCCTTCTATGTTTAATCTAGTATTATAATGTTTCCTTAAGATTTGCTCTTTTGTCACTTTTCTTACAAAATATATCAATATGTCTCTAGGGACTTTTCTTTCCTTAGCGTAACGTGAGTTTACTCTGAATATCTTATCTATCTCCAAATCTAAATCTTGTTCTCTTGTCTCCAGGAATTTAGCCAATTCAAAAATCATCCTTTCACATTTTCATCTACTTGTTCTGGAACTGCTCTAAATCTCAAAATGTGCTCTTTCTCTCTCATTTCTGCTAAAGCTGTGATATCTAGATTATGTTCAATCTCTTTAATAGCATATTCTGATTTATCTTCTAATTTTTGCATCTGGCTTTGCGTATCTTTAAGTTCTCCTGACAGAGAATTGACCACTTCCTTGACTGTTTGAATTTCTTTTTTAAAGTCTTGTTTAATCTCTCGGGTTATTTCTTTCTTCATATCGTCCATTTTTTTGTCTAATGCTGTAATCTGATCTTCCATCTGCTTCGTGGAGTCATCCATTTTCTTATTTATTGCTGTATTCTGATCATCCATTTTCTTATTTAGTGCTGCAACAGCTTCTAATATCTTTTTCATTTCTGGTAATAAAGTTTCTGAGGCAGATGTAGCAGGTGTAGCAGAATCAATAGGTGATCCTCCAGTCTCTTTCTTCTTCTCCTTCTCCGCCCGTCTCGTTCCCAAAGACGCCATAGCCCTGCAAAAAAGAAGAAAAAAGGGAGAAAAGGGGAAAAAAGCACCATATAACAATATAACAATAATTATTTTTAAAAAAGGGGGAAAAATTATTATTATTTTTTTAAACAGGTAATAAAAAGAAAAAAGAAAAGGTGAAAAAACAAATATCCAAAAGGTTAAGAAAAAAAAAAAGAAAGAACTAGAAAAAAATTTCAAATAGGCTCCTTTAAAATTTTTCCTCTTAGTTCATTTATAGTCCCTTATATATAAAAGTCCACAGTGTTTCAAACACCCAAGATAAAAGCCTAGGACTTTTTGTTCTCCTGTAGTCAAAATCAAAGATAAGAATAGTAAATATTCCCAGGGTTTCTCCTTCCCACTTGTAATTCTTCAATCCAACCACAAGTCAAAAAGGAAAGATGTTGATAGAAACATATAAAAAAGCCTCTACTTTCCATATCATAATCCAATAATCCAAATTAAACGTTAAATAACTTGACTTTTTCAGAAAAATAAATCCAAACAGAGTTCAAAGTTCAGAAAGAAAAAGAGGAACTTGTATATATAAAAGAATATTTAATAGGGTTCTTTTTTTCTTTTTCAGGCAACAATCTCAACATCAAGGTCTTAAAAAATAAAGTATTATTCACTCCATTTAAATCCAGGCTTTCATATAGTATTCCAAAGAACAAAAAAAAGAAGTACCAATAATTGTCCATATGTAAGAAACTCAAGCCAAACTGAAATAGTAGTAAAAGTCACTTTCACTTCTCTTTCCCAACAATCTTCACCAAGAAGAATAGAAGGCAGAATATTGATTATTCCATGTAGAAACAAAATTAAAATAGAATATTCCCAAAGTAAAATATATATATATAGTAGCCAATAAGTAGAAACTTTAAATCCAAGTAAAAGTGAGAATAATAGGCAGATCACCTTCCTTCTTGGTAAAGTCAATTAACTTTCCTTCCCACTTTTTAACAGTCTTTGACAGGAAAGAAAGAACCACTTCTAGCAATTATTTAACAAGTCCAGAGATAAATCTTAGCGCTTAATTAGGCAATTAACATTTAAAAGAAAACTAAATAGTGCAACTAAAAGGTCGAGTAGAGAGCTACTTAACTTTCCAGCTTCCCGGTTTTCAAAGAGTGTTGATAATCCCCAGCCACCCTTCGCCGCTCAATCTGCATTTTCCCGCAGTGGAAACGGGGATCTGCAGAGAGCAGCAAATCCGGCAGCCCTTGTGGTAAATCTCTTGCTCCCCCTTTTTCCAAGGGTGATTTTCCGGCGATTCTCTTCCTTGTTAATCGCCGCTATTTGGAAACCGTGGAAACGAAGCACGGAGCCTCATTTCAGCGCTCTGCTCAGCTCGACACCCGGAAGCGAAAGTTGCAAAGATGCATTCTTGATCCTTTTTTATTTAGCTATTTTATTAATGATGCAGTCACAAGCCTCATGGGGATAGTTTTTTTTCTGAAAAGATTTTGGATAGAAAAGTGACATTGTATCTCCGTGCTGATGACATGATCCTCATCTCAAAAACCGTGGTTGAACTATGAGGCTATCGTCTCTTGAAAGTAATGGAAGAAAAGTGATCTCATAATTTAACTATGATAAATCAATTAGAATCTTCAGAGGTTCTAATTCTCACCATCAATGGCATCTGAATACTGCTCCAATTGATCAAACCACTTCAGATGTTTATCAAGGCATTTGAATTGCACAATTAATAACACACTTCTTTGCCATTATGTTGTGTTATTAACTGTGCAATTCAAACGCCGTGATAAACAACACAGTGTCACCATGTTTTTCTTTAAGAATTTCTGTTGTAGTGAAAACTTTATGACAACTTTAAGTCCACGATTAAGAAATGCTTTACATCAGCTGTGAATGCAATTGGTATCATCAGCAATACTTGAAGGGAGAGTTCAAAACTCCCCTCTAACATTTGTTTCTGCCTGTGTAGAGCAGATGTGATTGAGGATCTCATTTGCTTTACTGTTCGTCTTTTTTAAATTTCCATAGAACCCCGGGGAAAAAAAATGCTCTTCTCCTGCAGAGTAAAACGGAGTAACCTAATCATTACAAAAATCACTTCCTTGTTGTCATCAATCAAAGGAAAAATTGGAAAGGTTTTAGCCTGGCCTGCTGCCACTTCTCAAGAAATTTGTCCATGCTGACACCCATAATTAAGACCAAGACTGCATACATGCTGTGCCTGATCTTTTAGTTTAGTTTTTTTTACTTGCTTTACTTGCTGTTATTTCATTTATTATCTTAACATTTATTTTTAATTTTACTACTCTGTAATTTGTTACAGCAGAAATGCTATATATAAAAATTCATTCAGACAGATGCGCACATCCCCACACCCATACATTCATACACATTGCTGTGGTGGATTCCTATCCTTGTGAGACCTCATGAGTTTTTCTTTTACTAAAATAGTGAAAGTCCAAGGCTTGCTTTATTTTTTACAGGAGTAGACTGCATCCATTCAATATTGTGAAATGAAGGAGAAAGGTGGGGTCCAAATTTCTCTTTATTTCTGGAGCTCCATTCAAAATTAACACGTTTTCAATCACTGAAAAAGTGACTGGGAAAGTGCTAAGGAAGAGTCATCTGGGTCCGAGTTCACAGATGAAGGGAGAGGAGCCAAGCTCGGTTGCAGCATGTGAATGATTTCAAAAATCAGACCTGGTTAATACTTGGATAGGAGACCACTATAAAATCCCAGGCCAGACTGGAGGAAGGCTGTAGCAAAGCATTTTTGTATCAGCACTAGGAGTTGGGCTTTACCTTTATCTTCTTACAGTACATCCATGGCTGGGAAGCTATACAAGTAGATACTGAAAGCTCAGCCTGAACTGGGATGGCCTCAGGTTCATCCGTTCTGACCATAATGACATGACACCTCTGATTCTGGGTTTTCACCATTATTTTAATCCCATGTGCCACATACTGATTTATGGCTTAGTAAAATATCCCAATATATCACAAATATCACAAGGGGCGCAATGGCTTAGTGGTTAAGATGACAGGCTTGTCGATTGGAAGGTCGCAAGTTCAGAGGTTTGAGACCCTATCCCCGCCTGACGGAGTGAGCGCCCGCACTCACCCCAGCTCTTGCCAACCTAGCAATTCGAAAGCATGCAAATGCAAGTAGATGAATAGGTACCACTTTGGTAGGATGGTAACAGCGTTCCACACGCGTCATGCTGGCCACATGACCGCGGAAGCGTCTTCGGACAGCGCTGGCTCTTCGGCTAAGAAACGGAGATGAGCACCGCCCCCTAGAGTCGGACACGACTGTGCAGGGGAAACCTTTACTTAAAATATCCCAAAAATTTTGTTGTTGTTGTTGTTGTTGTTAGGCCTTGGCAGACGTGCAACTTCAGACTTTCGCTTGATGAGAGATTTAGCTCAACGGACTCATTTGTCCCCAGAATGCAGGCACCAACAGCTGTCTAGACTTGCTGACAACATTCAAAGGTAATTTTCCATCAAGATTATTTCTGCTGCCTAACTGTACATCCACAGTGTTTGGATTTGAGTCTTTTACAAGTGCATCTTTGGGGGAAAAACATAATAAAATAAGAGTGTAGAGCCATTGCACAGATTGATATACTGTATAGACAAATTAGCTAACTGCTGATTTTTCAATTTTTTTTTCTGAAGTCCCCAGTTTGAAGCTGCATTCAAAAAGTATTTCCACTTAAAAAAAAAGAACTGAAGTAGAGATACTCTGTACTTTGATAAATGCATTTCTATCTTTGGATTTTCTACATAATGCATTCAGAAATATATAATTATGCTAGGCCTAAGTTCATATATTCCATAGTACATACTGTAGCTTTCCAAACTGTGTCGCGACACTTTAGTGTGTCGCAACACAGAGTTTGGTGTGTTGCAACACAACCCGGAAGCGGCGGTGGGGGCGTGCACGGTGGCGGTGGTGTGTGTGGTGGCGGTGCGCCATCAGTGCTTCTGCGTTTTAGCGGAGGCCGCCACTGCTGCCGCCATGCACGCTGCCGCACACACACCCCGTGCCGCTGCCGTGCACGCCCCTGCGTGCACCGCCGCCACCGTTGGTGTGTCGCCAACGGCGGCACTTTGGAAAGCACTGCCATAGTATTTTACCTTTTGCTAATTATATTAGGGTAATTGGATGTTTAAGAGGGGGCATCAAGATGTAAAACAAGGTGTCTCCAGCTGGGCTGCAATTTGCATCTCTATCTGAGTGGTCCCTGGCAATGCTAAACTTGACCATTGCTGATTTACAGGACAGTTTGAACCACTTTCCAAGGCCTCCTGCAACCTTTCCCTTCCTGGTTGTGGTCCTGGAGGGCATCCAGATGGGGAAATGGTTTAGAAATATTTTAAGTAAGTAGAAGAATAGGTAAGGGGGCGCGATGGCTCAGCGGTTAAGACGCCAGGCTTGTCGATCGGAAGGTCGCAAGTTCGGAGGTTCAGGACCCTAGCCCCATGTGACGGAGTGAGTTCCCGCACTCGCCCCAGCTGTTGCCAGCCTAGCAATTCAAAAGCATGCAAATGCAAGTAGATAAATAGGTACCACTTCGGTGGGAAGGTAACCATTCCACGTGTCATGCCGGCCACATGACTGCGGAAGCGTCTTCGGATAACGCTGGTTCTTCGGCTAAGAAATGGAGATGAGCACCGGCCCCTAGAGTCAGACACGACTGTGTGGGGAAACTTTTACCTTTACCTTTAGAAGAATAGGTAACACATCTTGTTCCAGGAAAGAGTGACGGTTATTTCCTGCTGGGATTGACATAAGGTAACAATTAACTTTATGTCCAAAAAAAAAAAAAATCAGCACTCAACATCAATAATTACATTTATGATGGAGCAAAATCATCCATGTCTCCAAAGAAGTTAGGTCTCATTGAATTCAGGATTCAGTTCTCTCAATATGTACAGACTTGCTTCTTCCGTGTTTTTAACCACTAGATGGAGTTAAAGAATCATCATCAGTTTACAGAGACACAAGGTATCAGGGTGCCATCCTGCCATTCTTCTTTAGATAGATGGGATTTTAGTAACTAGATAGTGCAAAGCCTGTAGTAATTAGCTAGAGTGCTTGCCAGACAGTAGAGCAAACATTAGAGATAGGAATGGCATGGAGGCGTTAAGGAGGGGGAGAGGGGGACCAGGCTCCAAGGCCATCCATCTGGAAACATCGAAGGCTGGCAGTGTAAAGTTATGGGAAGTGAGTCGGGAGTGGAGGGGTGGACGAGGGGTGCTTGAGAGTCTGGAAGGTTTTAAAATAGGTTTGGGCGCGAAAAATGTTAGTTTGCTCTTTGCATCGATTCTATTCACTTGTATTAATAAAAGAACTTTTCATATCCTATCGTAGCTTGTGCTAAAAGTTTCTAAGTTAATATCAAAGGAGTGAGTCGTCACACAAGGGATATGTCTGAAACACAAATGGATAGTTTCAGAGGAATTGAAGAATACTCTCCAGAAATTTATTATTATTATTATTATTATTATTATTATTATTATTATTATTATTCTATTCGCTTCATGTGTAGGCCTGTATCTTTGCACTAACAGTGTTCTTAAACTAAAAATAAAAGAAACTTACCTGTTTAATGTGAAGTTGCCCGAATTTGAAATAATTTTTTAAATAAATCGTGATCTCCCAGGGAACCCCTGGTGATCTCTCGCGGAACCCTGGTTGAGAAACCCTGCTCTAAACACGTGATAAATGATGAAAGCAATTAACTTAAATTAGAACTAATCCAGGTCAGCATGGTGTGTTAATGCAACTGCTGTGCCTTTTGCAATTGTTAGGTTTTAACTGAGCTATTTAAGTATTTTATGTGAATGCAGTCATTTTGATGAACAGTTGGATGGACCATTTCCTAAATTTCTGTAAGGACTTTTTACAATCCTGACATTTCTCCCAGCCGCCATTCTCTGCAATATAAACTAGGACTGGCCACAGTTACTCATAACTTAAAGAAGCCCTCCCCAATTTGGGTGCCTTCTAGGCTTATGGACTTCAACCCCAAGAATTCCCCAGCCAATATGGATATTGCCAAGAATTCTAAGAGTTGGAGCCCACACATACACATTAAGTCAGGTTAAGCTTGGGCCTCCATTAAAGATTGTTCAGAAATCCCCGTTGGCCCAAAAAGCATCTACCAAGTTTTTAGCTGGAGCTTGTAGATATTTTCACGGCATGAAAATAATAGTAAGGACATGTTATATCAGAGAGTATAATATTTTTTGCAAAAACTGAATGGAAGATACAGCAGAATTGCAAACAAAAATGTGTGTGTTTGGGGAAGAATGCAGAAAAAGGCTGAGTGTGAAGACTGATTTTAAAAAATTCTAATGCACTACAAACCAAATGTGATAGAATTACAAAAATAAAGCTTTGACTTAACTATGATAATTTGCAAAAATGGCCAATTGAGAAAAATGAAATTGATAGAGTTGCTCATCCCTACTTAGGATTCATAATTAATGTACTCATTGATGTTATAGTTCCCACCAAACCCCTAGTGCACTAAATTGAGGGATCTGAGAAGGTTTGTACGCAGGGGCATGGCATAATGTAACATCGGTATCTCTTTCTCTTTTTCTGAGAGCTTAAGGGAAGATGGACTGGATATACCATTTGGATAAATTCCACCTATCTTTTCCTGCACCACCACTGAACATCAGGATCTGGGTAGCTCCTAAAGCTAATGCCTTGTATATAGTCACCTAAAGTCAGTGGTCCATGAGTTCAATTCCCAGTAGAGGGCTTGAATGTCATAGAATAAAATCATGCTGTGTTCATCTGATAAGTCCCACTAAAGACGAAAGTGGTCATGTATAATTGGTGGTCTTGGTGGTCAGTATAATTGAAAAGTATCGAAAGGATTCTGGATCCAATTGATTTTAGGATTCCAATTTTCTTTCAGAAATAAAGATGCTCGCTTAGAATTAGAAAACTGGGGGTTGCAGATTGGATGCCAGGCTCTCTTGACTGGTCGTGTGGTCACCTCAGAAAAAATCCTCATGCAGAACGAGACCGTAAGTAATACCGGCTTAATTTGCATTTTACTTCATATTGTTGAGTGCCACCTCCTCACATTGCCTTCAGTTTCAGGTTAACTCTTTTAAATATATATAATTTCTATTAAAGAAATTTTTAATAGAATAAAAACAATACAAATTTTGAAAGAAAAAAGTGAAAAAAATAGTAAGTGAAAAAAATGCAAAGAAAGAAATAGAGAAGAAAAAAAAAGAAAAAAGAAGCAGCTTCCAATCTTCTTCTAAATGTCACAAGTACATTTATATTTTACCTTCTCTTTCTAAGACAGGGCTTTTCAAACTCTGTGTTGCAACACAATACTGTGTCGCCTGGGGGCCCCAAGTATGTCGCGTGACAACCTGGAAGTGCCGGCGGCGGTGCTTCTGGGTTGCCGCCGTGGCAGCAGCGGCTGCCCCTTCGAAAGGGCAGGCTCGGGGACCCCGAAAATGTCCTCGGTTCCGGCAGGGTGTGCTGGCTAGCCTTGAGTATCAAGTTACACAGAGTCTCTGCTGTGAGCTGAAGGCAGGAATTCACTCACCAGCTGACAGAGTAGCAACAGCCAGAAGTTATGCTGCAGGGAAAAGCCGAGAAAGAAGTCCAGAGTTCGTTTGCCGAAGTCAGGGTTAATCCAGAAGACAACCGATATTCCAAAGCCAGGTCAGGGGTGGTAACAAGTAGGTCAGCGAGAAGTCAAAGCCAGGTCAAGGAGTCCAGAAAACAGAGTAACAGTAGTCCAAACCGAGTCAGGAAATCAGGAATCAAGCCAGGTTGCCAGAGTGGTCGCGAAGCCAATATGCTACGTTGCTCCCACAACTCACTCACCGCTCCGCTGGTGATTTATTAGGGGATTAGGAGCTGTCATCTGAATCCTGCAAAGACTCAACGTTTCCCCTACGTAAGTCTCTTGCAGCTAGCCTCACACTTCTTTGCTTGTCCTTTAAGGCAATGCGTACGCGTCTCCGCCTCTGCCCTTTGGGTGATTCTGGCGAGCTGGGAGTCTGATGAGAACCAGCTGGCTGCTGGCTAGAGGGTGGGGACAAACCACCACCCCCAGTTTGCTCCCCTGTAGCCTCAGTTGTTGCCAACTCCCCACTGCCCTGTGGTGCTGGGTCTACTTCTGGGGCTTCGTCTGGTTCAGTTCCCTGGGGGTTCACCAGGGGCAGCTCGTCTGCTGACTCCTCACTGGAGTCCTGGGGCAGAGGCTAAACCAGGACACTGGGAGGCGAAAAGCCTCGCCGTGCGCATGTGCACGCTGCCAGGATTCCCGGCGCCCAGCTGATCGGCGTGGGGGGGCCCGGGGTGGAAATTCTCTGCGCCGATCAGCTGTGAGCCAGTAAGCCTGGCTGCGCGCGGCGAGGCTTTTCACCTCCCTGCCGGAACCAAGGGCATTTTCGGGGTCCCCGGAGCCTGCCTTTTCAAAGGGGCAGCCGCTGCCGCCACCGCGGCAACCCGGAAGCGCCGCCACTCTCGCTTCCGGGTTTTTGTGGGCCGGCCATTGGTGTGTCGCCAACGGCAAAAGTTTGGAAACCCCTGTTCTAAGGTTACAACATAATTTCCTTCTTTCCATAGTCTACCCTTTCTAATAATCAAACTCATAAACCACAAGTTCATTTTTTTTTCTTTTTTCAGGAAAAAGTCCATAAGGGGCTTCCAGACACTAATAAATGTAGTAGTTTCAGGTTAACTCTGAGGTAACAGCAATGTATAGACAACAGCCCTTTCTGTAGATGCAGGCAGGACCAACCTTTCATCCCACAATGTTGCTGGGGTTCCAAAGACCCTCACAAGCAGAGGCAGTTAACTTTTGGCTCAGCTGTAGCTCCACAGAAAACAGGAGACAATCTTGGAGTGTTTCCTCTGAAGTTCCAGGACAGACAGTTTCTCCCTCATGGGAATTCAGATGTCACCTTGCCTCCCTGCTCCTGAGATTTCTGTCTCATAGCCAAGTTGCCATATTGCTTTGCCACATTCCCCAATTGTTCGGCGGCGCAATCAGAGGGGCTTTGCCGCTCCTTCCCACAGTCAACATTTTTTTTCCTGCTGTGAAAGCAAGTGCAACGAAGAAGTGAAGGGCAGGGGGGAATTGGCCAGAGCTACTGGTTCTCCACCCCCACCCCGCCCCCGGTCAGCCTCTCCTTTCTCCATCCTTTCCAGACAGGGAACAGCAGTGATGACATTTGTGTGGGGACAGGAAACTACTGCAGAAAGCAAGAGAATGAGGATGGTGGCTAGGTGCAAGTGCCCGGTGCCCAGAGATTGAAAACGAGAAGCACTTTTTGAGTCTGGTCTCAGTTCATTTCCGCACGAGGATGCTGTTCAGTTTGAAAGCCGCCCAGGCCAATGTGCTCCCATAATATCTGCAAGGCTGGAGTGCTGAGCTGCTTTATTTCTTGTGTCAGGCAGATCTTGTGTTTGGCAGCACTCAGAAGTAGGAGAAGGAGGATGCAAGATGGTGCAGGGATAGGCAAATGGCATTGCATCCCTCCACTAAGTTATAAAAATAGCAAAAGGTAAGGCTGTGTGAAACTCCTTGTCAGAGGAAGCGGTGGAAAATCTGCAAAGTGTTCATTTGGACACAGCCAGCCTCACATGACAGGCAGAATCCATCTCTCTTTTCCAGTTTAATCAACCTTCTGCACAGCTGAGGATTTGTGCACTTGTCCTGTTTTTTAAACATAGGTCTAGCCCTCTTTCAAAAGAGCACTAAACCCATGTATATAAGGAGCTTGTATAATGCCGGACTGATGTTTTCCAGTACCTCTGCAGAGGCAGACATCTGATCTCTCCTGCACTCCAAGCCAAAATACTATAAACTTGGGGAGGAGTACCCAGCAGTTGGACCCAGCTCTGGACCTGCCATGCATTGAAAGCAATTGGTGGTGGTTTTTCCTGCCAGCAGGTGATACTCTGTGTGGTGGTGGGGGGGGGGGGACAGACCTCCCCATCACTTTCCTTAATTTGTCCTGCATTAAAATTATAAGGACAGAATCACTTTCTGGCTTTGTTAGTGAGATAGAATAGGGATCAGTTGTTGGGGTGGTGTAATTTATGCCGGAATACTTTTTCTTCTGTTTTTCTTGTTGAAAAGCTATATTGCAGTAAAAGCCCTATATCTCTCTGTCAGTAGCTGTCATTCTTTGAGTAAAGTTCCCAGAACTTTGTTTTTGTGATCATGCAATGTTATTCCCAGGACGTACTTCCCTCCCTTATTTTTGAAAAATGGAAAAAAAGCAGAATATAAAGCCAGACAATTGAAATGGCATTTAACACTTCCATTTTTTTGAGAGTCAGTCTTCATTTACTGATGTCTTGTGCCTCTTTGTTTTTTTTTTCTTCCGACAGTGTTTGCCAGTGAACCCTGCGGACTGGTTCAGAGATTTGCGCAGTATGAAGATAATCAGCGCGCCCCCTCTGGAGAGCTGGCTAGTCCTGTGTAGTTACAAATACACGGAGCTGGCCCATAATTTTGTGAACTGTTTGAGAAGAGTAGGAAGTCCCATGAATTTTCGAATTGAATATCCCAGAATGTGAGCTATATTGGATTCTTCATTCCTCAAGGCCTCTTAATTAACCTTTTAAATGTGTACATATCAAGTATTGTAAACCTAGGCTTCTAAATGTCAATAAGGTAGACATTTTGCCAAACTTTCTGGGGAACAGGATTGGTTGCTTGCTCTCTGTCAGCTGTACACTGGATAGAGAGGCCCGGCTTTGTTGTTCCGTAATGGCAGAGATGGCACATAGGTTGAGAAACACTGCTATAGACCATCTTTCCCTCACAGGAAAGTAAATTTTATGTACTAATAACCCGCTGAGATGTTGAGTATGTGGATAGGATGGTGATGAACTTTATCCTACGTTTGGCATCGTATCCTTGGGAAGCCAAGAGTGGACCGAGAAATATGCTCCACCCTGCCTCATATGATGGTAGCAGGGTAATGTTTCCTAATATGTTCTCATTTTGGTCTGCAGTGTGCAAGTAGAAGAGGGCCCTCTGCCATTTGTGAAAGTCCTACAACAGCACGTGAATCCTGAGCTGCAGCTGGTATGTATGCAGAATTGATAAGAACTGCTTTTCAAGTGTATTCAGTGGAGAAAAAGACTTCTGCCGATTATCCAGGTCCCGGGGGAGGAAATTCTTGAAGGCTGGTCTTTCCAGAAGAAACAATACTATTGGCCAAGATGCAAACATAGATTTTGCATGGTTATGATTACATTTTGTATGTCAGCAGCTTTCCCTGTATCCTGATATGGTAGCTTCTTTTCTTTCCAGAATTCTTGATAACAACTTGTCAGAATATGCTGAAGCCTAGAGGAATAGAATCAAAGAGTTGGAAGAGGTAGTTTGGGCTGTGAACCGACTTACATTTGGAGTGGTGGGCTGATTTGAAATTTTGAAAGCAATCTGTCTCAGATCTCTTAGGAAAAGGCTGTCCTGGCGAGCGTGGCCAGTCACAAAACATGCATATCAGAAGGCAAACTGGTTTGCTTCTTTCCACCATATTTTCTTTCTCCTGCCCAAAGGTCCTCTACTGCCTCTACCCATTTTGCATTTGTGTGTTTTTTTTCTGTGCAGGTGGAAATCACTTCCATTTAAGTCTGAGTTGCAGCGGTCCACTGTTTTTATTATTTAATGGATGTCTATGGGCCTACATGGAGTCCAGAGACATTCTTGTATGTAATAATGATGTTGAAAGCTAATGTTTTCCTCCACAACATATTTCCATTTTTAAAAATTTCATGTAATCTAAATTTTTTTAAAGTTAGATAGTTCAAGAGCCTAATAGGTATAAAGGGAGACATCTACAGAAAGTTGGATCCCTGGGTATCACACAACAGAAACTACGTTATATGATTTCTTGGTTTATATTTTTAGAGGTTTTTTTTTTCTTCTTTCTTCATAGTTTGTGATTAGGGGATTAAAAACATTCAATGACTTGCTAGTTCTGAAGGTTGCTGATTTGGAAGAAACATCTTCAGATCTTTTGGAAATTAATCTTATGGCCAAGCTACACATTACACACAACATACTAAAAAAAATCTTGATAACATAGCTGTGATGGCTGAAAAGACAGCATTGTAGGGAGCAGTCTGTAGCTTGAATCATGTCAACTGGATTTCTATTTTCTCAGTGGAAACGTTTCACTCCTTATCCAAGGAGCTTCTTCAGTCTGAGCAAAGTTAGTAAGGGAATCCTTAAATATGTTTTTAGGGTGGCTGTGTGACCTTGCACCTGGGGCTAGGTCATGGTTATTTTGAGATGTTTATTTCTAAGTCCCTTTATCATCTAAAGGAGGATCGTTAAGATTACCATGCTGCTGTTGAGCTTGCGAAATGGTCTTAATCTTCCTAGCACAGAAGACAAAGCAGGAAGGAAGATAGGGGAAAGATTGTGCCTGAGGCCCCCACCTCTATTCAAGGAAGGATTTTCCAAGTTGGCATAAATGGATTCCTTGACCCCTCTCTCAAACCACCTATCTTCTCTGTCTAAAATGTGAACATTAATGTCCTCAAATGAGTGTCCTTTTTCCTTTAGATGAAGATAAACTGCTGACGCTGGTCCTGTGGTGTTACTTCTCCTGTGTTGGGCCATCCTCCTGTACAAAGGTTGTTTGTTTTCTCCAATGTAGAGTTCAGAGCACTCCTCACTGCACTGGATTGCATACACTACATTGCTTTCCTTGTGTTTTGGAGTTTGATCTTTGGGGTGTACAAGCATCTGTCTCAGTGTGTTGGTGGGTTTGAAATATACAGGTATGTGGTGTTTGCCAAATATCCGTTTTATCTTTTCAGACACGCCAAAGGAATCCATTTATGCCAACTTGGAAAATCCTTCCTTGAATAGAGGTGGGGGCCTCAGGCACAATCTTTCCCCTATCTTCCTTCCTGCTTTGTCTTCTGTGCTAGGAAGATTAAGACCATTTCGCAAGCTCAACAGCAGCATGGTAATCTTAACGATCCTCCTTTAGATGATAAAGGGACTTAGAAATAAACATCTCAAAATAACCATGACCTAGCCCCAGGTGCAAGGTCACACAGCCACCCTAGAAACATATTTAAGGATTCCCTTATTAACTTTGCTCAGACTGAAGAAGCTCCTTGGATAAGGAGCGAAACGTTTCCACTGAGAAAATAGAAATCCAGTTGACATGATTCAAGCTACAGACTGTTCCACCTGGATGCCTGAGAACCTTCATCGACATATTGTAGGGAGCAGTTATCCACACAAATGGGTAGGGATAAGTCTTCCCTCCTTGAATGGTTCTGCGTATCTTGTTTCTGTTTCTAGGTATTATGTGTATTGTCTTCCAATAAGAAGGACTGTTATGATGCTGTGAAGAAGTTCTTGAGTCTTCAGCACCCTGTTCCTAGCCAGTGTGTACTTGCCCGCACATTGAGTAAACAAGGAATGATGATGAGTGTGGCTACAAAAATTGCTATGCAGATCATCTGTAAGCTTGGAGGAGAGCTCTGGGCAGTTGAGATACCAGTAAGTAATTCTTTCCAAATAAAGTAGATGTTGACCATATCATAGGCAGAAGGAAGATTTAAGATTGTTGGTCAAACCTGAAATGATTTGCAGTCAGCCAGCAATGATTTCCGACTTCTATTTATCTAACAGCAGGAACTAAATCCCTCCCACCCTAAAATATGCTGTTGAAAAGAAAGGAGATGAATATTATAGATCGAAGGAGTCAAAACTGTAATACAGCGCTGGCATTCAACAGCTTTTAAAACACCTTTGCACCAGCCTCTGGATTTCAGAGTTCTGCTGAAAAGAAAGAAACCTGAAATCTTCCCCATCCTGCTATAGATAGTCACATGATGTGTGCGTTTGTGTGTGTGTCTGTCTGTCTGTCTATCGACATGTAACCCTGTTTCATAGTCAACCAATCTGTCCTAAGAATTCTGGGATTTGTAGTTCTATACAGAGTGTCAGAGACTTGTTCATTTGAAGATACCTGACTATTCCTTTTAAGCAAAGTCTTGCAGGGGATGTGAAAAAGTGGTGATGTTATGTTGATTGCACATCTAAGAAACGGGATGACATGTTGATACATGCAGCCAATATATGGCCCATTTTACTATCTAAGTTAGTAGGACAGTCTTCTAATTTTATCATGCAACTTCTTAAAGAAGATACTGGCTCTTTTTAAAACTTCAGTTAAAAACTCTCTCTATTTTTATTAATTCCCCCTAATCCAGGGCTTTCCAAACTTTTCAGTTGGCGACACACCAACGGCGGCGCGCGAAAACCTGGAAGCACCGCCGCAGCAGTGCTTCCGGGTTTTTGTGCGCCGCCACCACGGCGCTTTTGGGTTTTCGCATGCTGCCACAGCGGCAGCACTTCCGGGTTTTCGCCCACCACCACCGTGGCGCTTTTGGGTTTTCACGTGCGGTGGTGGTGGCCTGGTGTGCCGCATGAAAACCCAGAAGCGCTGATGGCATCATCAGCACTTCTGGGATTTTGCGCAGCACACCTGGGCCCCGCAGGTGACACAGTACTGTGTCACGACACAGAGTCTGGAAAGCTATGCCCTAAGCTATAGTTTTTGTATGCTGTATGACTTTTCCTAATGTCTTAGTCTCTAGTATAAATACTCAGAGTTTTTTATACACATTTCTCCAATTTGCTTTTTTATGTAATGTCCTTGATGAGACTTTTAAAGTGTAAATTTTTCTGGTGCACTTTTTAAAGCAAAACCGTCCCTTTGGCATACCATTTTCAGAAATATACTCTTCTTTTGAATACACATTTCTGCAGAATTTTGACCAAACAAAGATGTAGTCCATCAGACTTCATTAAGTGCTACCACCCATCCTGCAACTCATACCATTTTGCAAATCCTCGTCTATAGAAATTTATGGTTGATGTCTGTTACATCCCTGATCAGACCACTGAAGGAGGAAAATGAAGACAAGGTGCAATGGCTGCTGGTACCTTCCCTTCAAGTTCTTTCACGCCACATAAAGACTCCACATTGAATGCCCCATCCAAATTGTATAATCCAAGAGGCAGTCCTTGCCTCGTGGCTGGGCCTGGGACATTGATAGTGCTATAGCTCCATAGAAACAATAGGTCTTGTTTCATCCTCTGATTCCGTTGTTATTTAATTAACAGCTGAAGTCCCTCATGGTGGTCGGCATTGACGTCAACAAAGACACTGTGACCAAAGGAAGTTCAGTTGTTGGATTTGTGGCCAGCCTGAATGCCTCAATAACTAAGTAAGATTCTTTATTTCTAAAGCTGTCCTTCTGAGGAAGTTTGCACAAATAGTCAGATGTTGCAGTAGCAGCTCCACGTCGAGGTAATACAAACTAGTCATTCTCACTTTATTGTCCATTACTCTGCTAATGAGAATTTCCTGCCTGCTTAGCATTTCTCGTTAGGGGCGTGGTGGCTCAGTGGGTAAGACGCCAGGCTTGTCAATCGGAAGATTGCAAGTTCGGAGGTTCGAATCCCTAGTCCTGCGTGCGGAGTGAGCTTCCGCACTAGCTCCAGCTCTTGCCAACCTAGCAATTCGAAAGCATGCAAATGCAAGTAGATGAATAGGTACCACTTCGGTGGGAAGGTAACAGCGTTCCGCATGCGTCATGCCGGCCACATGACCGCGGAAGCGTCTTCGGACAACGCTGGCTCTTTGGCTAACAAACGGAGATGAGCACCGGCCCCTAGAGTCGGACACGACTGCACAAATGTGCGGGGGTACCTTTACCTTTACCTTTTAGCATTTCTCGTTACATGCACCCCCATCCATTTGTTACTTGTTTCTACAATAGGATATATCTCTAAATCAGTTTGCCTGAAGAGGAAGTAAAGAGGGTGGAGTCCTTGGTGCTCTCTGAGCTTGGTTGTTTGCTTGTAGACTTTTTATTACCCAGCTAGGTAACATCAGTGCTACCTGATTAGCACTGATGATATTACCTAGTCGGGTAATGAAACATCTGCAAGCAAACAACCAAGCTCCGAGAGCACCAAGGACTCCACAGTTCAACCCTGAGCTACAGATATTCTCTTCTATGGGAAGTAAAGACCTTGAGAGAAGTCAGGAATTGCTGTCCCAAACTTTAAGAAACCTTGGCCTGTTGGCAATTTCTTTGGTTGATGTAGGAATGTAAAGTGCAACAGGAGAGACAATAATAGAAACAGCTGTTCAGACATTTGAGAAAGTGGTGTCAGGGAGACACAAGAGAGTGGAGAAGAAGGCCGGGCCATGGGAGATAAGCGGGCACGCAGCTCGGAGTGCCTAGCCTATTTTCCCAAACGTCAGAAGAAGGCTCCGCCCTAGGTTGGACTGATATACTTGGGAATCAGTAGGCATCGTTAGTTTAGCAGGATTCCTGTATGTAGGTATGCAATAAACACTAGAGACTAGATTCCCTGCCTCGGCGTGTTATTTCTGCACCTACACACGACAAGTGTATACTGTAGATCAAAGATGAGAAACTGATGGCCCTGCAGATGTTGCTGAAGGACAGCTCTCGGCATCCCCTTGCCATTTTCCATAATATTAAGGAGAGTGCTGGAAATCATAGTTCAGTAACATCTGAAAGAGAAGTTCCCCATTTCTGGACCTGTGTTGTTCTTTTAACCATGCTGAGAGCTTTATGGCTAATTGACATTTTCTTTGCGTGCAGGTGGTATTCTCGTTGCTTTTTGCAGCCTGCAGGAGCCAGTATGGCAGATTGTTTAAAGGTCTGCATGGAAGGTAAAGAGTAGTGGATAAAGAGTGTGAAATATGCTTTGCAATTAAAACTTTACCTGGCTGGAATAAAGCAAGGTTTCTCAAAATAGTGGCTAGTCTCGTTTTTCCCTTTGGCAAGACAAATATTACAGTGATGATATGAAGTGGGCAAGGGGAACATTGGTAAGGAGGAGTTCTCATCCATAATTTATTTATCAATTTATTAGCATTTGAATGCTGCTCCCCATTAAAAAAAATCAAGTGAATAGAGTTGATTAACATATACATCAAAAATTATATAAAATATGCAATCGGTAGATTTTCAGAGAGGGTGCATTTATATTATAAAATTGGCAGGTATGGGAAGAATTAAGCAGCCCCACCACATTGTTGTTTCATTATAGATGTCACATCCTCCTTTTTTGTCCCTCTCCTATAGTGGCAATGCTGAACTTCACCTTTCCCAAAACGTGGTTGCCTTTAGATATGTTAGGAATGTAATTGCTAGAGTTGGGTGGGCACAATGGTATCCAGTGTAGTCACAACACATCTGAAGGGTGTCACAGTGGCAAAAGCTGCCTCTGTTGTACCTGATCAGATTTGGCATTGAGGAAGGAGTTCTGATTTATTGATTGTATTTATTGCACAGATTTGTATACCGCCCCATCACAAAGACGTAAGCTGGTTTACAAAATTAAAATACACATCAACCTTAAAAAACCAACATTCCTTCATCCCCATAACATTCATGAAACTCATCACATAAAAATGAGGAGTAAAATAAGATCAGAGAGCCAGTTTGGTGTAGTAAAGGTACCAGGCTAGAAACCAGGAGCCTGGGAGTTCTAGTTCTGTTTTAGGCCCAAAGCCAGCTGGGTGACTTTGGGCCAGTCAGTCTCTCTCTCTCTCTCTCTCTCTCTCTCGAAGAAGAAGAAGAAGAAGAAGAAGAAGAAGACGACGACAGTGACAAAAGTGTTACCAAGAAAATAGCATGGACTTGTCCAGGCAGTCAAAAAGAGTCAATAATGACTCAAGGGCACCAAAAACAGTCAACTGAAGGAAATTCCCAGATGGCCAAGCTGATTGAGGATTACATAGTGTAAAACATTTGGTGGCTAGGGTTAAAACCTATTTATTTGTTAGATATTGTTCATTCATCCAGTTTGGATGCCTAATATCCTATCTTTTCTCCAGGACTCAAGGTAGCATAGATGGAGCTCCCCACAAAAATAACTGGGCTGAGAGAGAACAAATGATCCCAAGTCAGCAAATGAAATTCCATGAATAAGGATGGACATGAATCTGGATCTCCCCAGTTCCAGTCCAGGTTCTTTACCACTATACCAACTGGCTCTTTGTCATATCATCTCTACTGAAAAACAATCTAGTATTGCCCCCAACTATATTCAGCATAGTAAGATAACTTCTTCAAGCAAGTGGCAGGTTTTTAAAGAATGTGGATGGGTGCAAAAACCTTTCCACTGCTTTCATTTATCTAGAAGCAGCTCCTGAAAGTTAACTCACCTGTAATAATAAGGTATTCCTTACAGCTCCCTTCCCCCACTCAGTTACCTGAATCCAGTCTGCTTTTGCTTTTCCTTCTTGCAATTCTACAGGAGCTATAAGCAAATGGCAGAAATGTAATGGACAGCTACCTACACGCATAATAGTATACCGGGATGGTATAGGAGATGGGCAGTTGAAGATGTTATTGGATTATGAAGTCCCACAATTGCTCAGAGTCCTCGATGAATGCAGTGGGGGCTGCAGGTAAATATGTCCTACCTTGTACCAGGCTGGTGGTATAAAATATCAGACAGCCACCTTTCTCCATGCTGCTCCATCCCCGTGCAAATGGCCCACTCTCCAAACTCAGAAGAGCAAAGGATTTGGGAGCACCTGCAAGTCCTTTCCTTCCCCCTTCTGAGTGAATTCTCCCTTCTCTTTTTTTTTAGGTTACACCTGGTTGGTGCTATATCTGTACTACCTTAGTTTTGCATTATTTTTCTCTCTCGGATTATTAACACTGTAGCCATCATCCCTGAATAAAATACTATGTAAAGGTAAAGGTTCCCCCGCACAGTCGTGTCTGACTAGGGGCCGGTGCTCATCTCTGTTTGTTAGCCGAAGAGCCAGCATTGTCCAAAGGCGCTTCCGCGGTCATGTGGCCGCATGACGCGCGCGGAACGCTGTTACTATCCCACCGAAGTGGTACCTATTCATCTACTTGCATTTGCATGCTTTCGAATTGCTAGGTTGGCAAGAGCTGGGTCTAGTGCGGGAGCTCACTCCGCACGCAGGGTTCAGGGATTTGAACCTCTGAACTTGCAACCTTCGAATCAACAAACCTGGTGTCTTAACAAAAATTGTTGGGAGCCAGATTTGATCTTCAGCATCTCTCATTTCGCAGTGGAAGTAATGAGTGATTAACCAAGTAATTCATTTTTTTCCATTGAATTTCTTTTTTTTTTTTTAATGTCGGAAGACCCAAGATGTCACTGATCATTGTGAAAAAGAAATGCCTTTGTCGCTTCTTCATTGAGTCTAACGGGGGCCTGAAGAATCCTCCTGTTGGGACTGTTATTGATACAGAAGCCACCCAACCTAAATGGCAAGTATATATTGTCACAACCAGAGACACTCTTGTGTCTATATAACCCAGGGATAGACAAACCTTTTACAGTTGGAGGAGGCACACTTCTCCTTTTACAAAGGAGCATGGTTGGTGATATGATGCTATGGTACAGTATTTCTCAACCTTGGCAACTTTAAGACGTCTGGACTTCAACTCCCAGAATTCCCCAGCCAGCATGGGGAATTCTTGGAGTTGAAGTCCAGATGTCTTAAAGTTGCCAAGGTTGAGAAACACTGCTATAGTGGGTTGGGCTGAAATTTTTGATGATTTTGAGATGCTGGAAGGTTTTTAAGAGAGAAAATAGGTGTGTTAAGCACTGCTTTGTATGCATCAAGAACATGCAGTCAATCCCCCCAAATTGACATTTGTTTATCCTATAATAGATATATAATATAAATAGAACCAAGCTCATTTACACTGACTAATGTACTAAGTACTAATGACTTAACAATTTGATTTTTAAGGTTTCTTGTTAATTCCTTGTGTTTTTACTTTAGTTGCAGTTAATCTCGAACATTTAAATGAATAGGAAGGCAGGATAGAAATCTAAGAAATCCATATCTCAATGAATTATTGCCTTATTTATTTGTCAAATTTATATAGTCGCCCATCTCACGGGAATTGACTCTGGGCAGCATACAATAATCAGATAAAAACAGTACATATATAAAAGCAAGCATTAAAAATATAAAAATCCACATTAAAAAATAAAACAGAAATACACACAAACCCCAGGCAGACAAAGAATTAATACATCCACCTCAATAGTGGAGCCATTGCTACTGTTAATCAGTTCATGCTACATGAAAGATTTTCCAGTACTAATTCTACCTTTGTCCAACAGGTATGACTTTTTCTTGATTAGCCAACTTGCAGGCCAAGGTACTGTCAACCCCACGTACTATAATGTGGTTTACGATGACAACAGGTTAAAGCCAGACCATATGCAGCGGCTCACTTTCAAGTTGTGTCACCTCTACTATAATTGGCCTGTAAGTAGCACCCCTGATGCCATCGGCCTAGAGCCGGTCTCTTCCATCTCCTGGTGAAGTTAGGAAGGAAATAGACTTATTGCTTTCCCCAGTGTGGCATCTTCCAGATGTGGTGGACTTCAACTCCCAGCCTCCCCAGCCAGCATAGCTTACTCACTGAGAATGCTGGCAGTTGTATCCCAGTGTCTCTGGAGAGAGGGAGAGGGGGAGGGAGGGAGGGAGAGAGAGAGAGAGAGAGAACCTCTCTGCCACTCCTGATCCCACCATTTCCCTTGGCATCCATTCCCTTGGCATCCATTCATGGGCGGTAGCACCACCGTTTGCTCCCCAGCCAGTTAAGCAGCTGGCCACGCAAGGCATCACTCTGAGAAGGTCCTCAGCTTATCCATTGTGCACTGGCCTGCCCAGCTTCCTGCTCTGAAGACCCTCTCAGAATGAGGTACCTCGGGCAGGCAGGCAGCCAGGCTGGTAGGTTGTTTAAGAGAGCTGCACTCTCTAAGCTCCAAGAAGCTGTTGCTCTGAGCAGTGGATTGAGGGCAGCTGGTGGAGGCCTAGCCCATTTCATTGCCCATCCAGCTCCACCAGTTGAAATGCTTGCTAGGAGCAACCCTTTCTAGAGTACTCAGCTAGGGAAGAAGCGTGAAATATTCTAAAATTTCTAAAATACAGCCATACCCTCCTCCGGGCTTTTATTTATTTAATTTATTTATTTATTTAATTTTCTATCCTGCCTTGACTTGTAAGTGCCCAGTCCAGGGTGAGACCCACCTTCTGTTTGTAATCCCTGTCTGGAACTAGATTAACTACTGGATATTGTTGACTGGAGGGTTCAGGGACTCTACAGGTAGTCCTTGTTTAATGACCACAATTGGGATCGGAATTCCGGTTGCTAAGCGAAGAGGTCATTAAGTGAATCTGATCTGATTTTACAACCTTTTTTGTGGCAATCGTTAAGTGAACCATGTGGTCGTTAAGCGGATCACGCAGTTCCCCATTGATTTTGCTTGCCAGAAGCTGGCCGGGAAGGTTGAAAATGGCGATCACGTGACCACAGGATGCTGCAACGGTCATAAATGCGAACTGGTTGCCAAGCGCCCAAATCATGATCACGTGACCGTGGGGACGCTGCAACAGTCATAAGTGTGAGAACCGGTTGTAAGTCATTTTTTTCAGCACCGTCTTAAGTCTAAACAGTCACTAAATGAATGGTTGTTAAGTGAGGATTTACTTGTATTATGTTTCTTTTACAAGACGCCAGAAACAGCTTGCTGCTTTTGGTCATAGGTGGCAGTGCAAGATAGTGACATCCCCACCCTTTTTGCTTCCTAGGGGTTAATCAGAGTGCCAGCACCTTGCCAATATGCCAACAAGCTGACGGTTTTGGTCAGCCAGAGCGTCCATAGAGAGCCAAGCCTAGAACTTGCAGACAAGCTTTTCTATTTGTGAAGATGCTGGAGAAGGAGCCGCAGTGAGGAAGGTTTTGGTTTTGAAAAGAAAGCACCGTCTTCAATTTTGGGACTGCTTCAGTTCCAGAAAGAAGAGGTGTAGCCTCTTCTCATTTCTTGCCTCCCCATCAGTAGCCTTGAAGTAAAAACTTGATGGTTTGTTGTATGTTTTAATGAGAATTTTTTGTATGAAAATCTCCATTATTTGAAGGTGTTGTTTATTCTTGTAACTGAATATATAAGATTGTGCAACTATCTTAGAAGAAAATATTTCAGAAAACTGTTTTGTAGTTTACTTATTTTTATTACTAATAGGTTTGTAATAAAGCATGCCTTTAATCCTAGCTTATTTTTATTGGCTGAACAGTGCTTGGGCACAATTTATTATTAATGTTAATACTTTATTTTATTTCTCATGTTGCATACAAAAGAGTCTTCCTGAGGAAGGTGCCCTCCAGATGCATTGGGCTTCAGGTACTATAACACTTTATTTTTAGAAATTATCTTAGTACATCAAATAAAACAACAAAATATATGGAAATATACATGACTGTGACAACAATGTGATGTAACGTTAACATTTAAAAAAAGAAAAACACTTTTAAGAACACCATAAAACACCATTTTATTTTATAAAGTATTTAAATGATTGCATAATATCTAAACTAGCCCTTCCCAGATTGGGGAAGACTGATATCAATGATGCATAACACATAAAATAAAAGGAGTTAGAGTTCCCCTCTGCTAGGTAGGAGTTACAGGCACTAGTCTAAATACAAGAATCGAGCCTAACGTGAGGCATATCTATGTGCCTCGATAGATTTTCTTCTGACATTTTGACACCTTGAAGTAAAATCTGGAAATGAAAAGCAGAACGTTTTTTCTTTCCCTATGAAATATTCTGGAATATTACTTGTACAGAAAGAAGGAAGAGTTAATTACAAAAAACCCTCTTAAATAGGGAGTTCAGAACATCAGTTTTGAGCCAAGTCAATATATACTGTATATCAGCTTATATCTTAGCTCTAGCATTTGCTTTTCCAAGGTTCTGAAATTGACTTTCATTTCATATTAAAACTGGCAATATTGGCTTTCTGATCCTATTCTTACTGGACCATTACAAAGCTCTTAGGATACATCCAAACAACATATTTCAGTAATCCTTAAAACAATTCCTGTAAGATAGATCAATAAGTTAATAAAAGTGTTACCCCATCCCAAAGGGGAAAAAAAAGATGAAAGCTGAGAAGGTGGAAGCCAATTTACCCATAGCATCTTTACTTTTTTATGCACTAGATCTAAATATGATGTTTACTCAGCATGCTAAGCATAATGTAGTTGGTTTGATGTGATGTGAATTCAACCAAAATCAGCTCATTGAATAAGCAATATTAGAAACCTAGCTTTTTTGTAGCGAAAGAATGGACAGCATCTAGAGATCGGTACTGTCCATTGTTTAACATCAATGTGTTCTCTTTACAATGCCAATCCACAGAGGATCTATCCTGTGTAGATATCCTTTCAGTTTCCTGCCTTTTTATGGTCATAAGGATTCTCCACCATGCTGTGATCAAATGTCAAAGTTAACAAAAGAGTGGACAGTCATCCAAGAATTGATATCCAAGTGCTATGAATAGATCACAGGGAATGCTCGTGATTTGATTCAACTGCTTAGAAGTTAAAATAAGATTCTATGTGGTCCATTGCTTTGGGATCAAAACTGAAATACTTCCTTGTGTCCAAGCCAGTGGTAAAAGAACCTAGAGCTGACACTTGGGGAAGGTGTGAGAGAGCTGTTAAGGGGAGGACTTGGAGAAAGGATTACACAGTCCTGAGGTAGAGGGAAGTGTGAAAAAGAAACTCAAAATAACCCTGTCTTGATTTTCTTAAGTATGAGATGGGACAGAGAGAAACTTGGAAAGGCTTTTTCTTTTGCTGTTATTAAGAAATTAGAAAATGCATCAATCTCTACTTTCAAGCAGCTGGACATTTACCAGGGGAATCCAACTGTCCTCTGTCCCTCTCGCTCTAATGGCCACATCAGGCAATCTTAGAAAGTCATTTCTCACTTGCCAGCAGTAAAATGCAAGGCCATATTTCCACAATGGGTAAGCTAAACAGTGCCAGCTCCAACTGATTTGCAAAGCTAGGAAGAGGGGGTGACGTAGACTGGCTCTGTTATAGATCTAGATGGAAAATTAGAAATAACTGCAGGTGGTCCTCATTTAACAACCACAATTGGGACTGGCAAATCCATTGCTAAGCAACAGGGTCGTTAAGCAAAACATTGAGTGAGCGCAATGGACTTAGGACCTCACTTTCACCACGGTTGTTAAGTGAATCACTTGCGGTCATTAAGCAAGACATCACATGACCTTTAGTTGTGATTTTTTTTCTGCTGGCTTCTCCATTGACTTTGCTTGCTGGAAGCCAGCTGTGAAGCGCACAAATGACAATCACGTGACTGGGATGCTGCAACGGTCATAAGTGTGAGGACCAGTTGTAAGTTACTTTTTCAGTGCCGTCGTAACTTCAAACCATCGCTCAACATGGCAGTTGTTAAGCAAGGACTACCTGTAATTTGAGAAGTAGAGAAGAGAAGGCAGTGACCTGACCATCCAGGTACTAACTATTGATGATGATTTCCCCAAGTGATTGTTGATAGCTACCTTTTCCTTCTGGTCAGCAAGTGACCCTTACTACATTGACCCTTAATTCTGACTTAAAGCTAGTTTCGTCTGGCAAAAGTAAAGTTTCTTTCCTTAACCTGAGACTGTCCCTCTGTTGGATCGCAGCTTCCATCTTCCCCCATCACGTTTTCTGTGTATGTAGGATTTATACTGCAGCACTTATGAAAGGTTCAGTTTAGGAAAGTGCAGCTTTTGCAGTGGATGATGGGAATCTAGGTAGGTAATGGGTTAGGAAATTGTCTTCTGCCCCACCCTGTGTATTGATGACCCAGCCATAGTAATAGGAAAGGAAATGGATACTGAATTTTGGATGTGCTTGAACCCCTCTCAGCATTTCCTCATCTTCTAAGGATTTAAACAATTGGTGCTTTTGTCTCCTCTGTCTTTCCACGTGCACTGCGGTGGTTAAGTTCTCTCAAGTTAATTATATGATTCTGGACAGGGAATGTATACATCAGATTGTCCCAGTATTCACAGTGCCAGTTGGAAGTCTTGAAAAAGTCTTCTGACATTCTTTAAAAGTGCAGGAACATCGAATTCCTGCCTTTTCCCTTTGCAAAGCTTAAGCAAGTCCAGGCAACAGCCACATACTTTTGTGAGAGTCATCACCGGATGAGAAGCAAAGAACGCACAAAGGGACGAACCTTGGGCTTCTTGAACAAGCCAAGGGAAGAGGCTCTAAAGCGTGCAGGTAAGATATTTTCCCCTTTGTCTGGTGGCTTTTATTACAAAGTTTTCTTCTTGGTTCGATTGAGACTGTAATGGTTATTCTTGAAGAAAAGAAAAACCTGAGAAAAGTTCAGCTTTGCTTTCCAAATGGCAACTTTTGGAAGGAAAAACTCAGAGGAAATATTCTTTTGTAAAATTCCTACTGGAGAAAAAAGGGGCTTGAGGACCTTGAGTACTGGGACTGGGATCTTTGCTTGGCATCTAGATATGCCCCAGCAACTTCTTTTTGCTGCTGTATCCCCATGATGTTGCCTTCATCTCATCCCCAGCCCATGAGTGAGACAGCCTTAAGTCTCCCTTGGCTATTCTGTTGTTTACCTTGCATTTCCTGCATTCTTCCAGCCTTGTCCAAGGCTGGACATTAGACAACTGTTTTGGTCCATGAGAAAGGAAAACGACCCACACTGAAAGATGGATAACAGTGTCTCCTCTATCAAGATGCTTGCTGTAAGCACCTTTATAAAACCCAAATCCACTACTTGGCAATACTTCCTTAAAAAGTAAAGTCTCCTTAGAATTGTGCTCCACTTCTGACGATTCCTGGAAGTTTCCAGATGGTATTTGTGGCAACAGCATGGAAATGGTTCACTTTCTTTGAGGAAGATTGATTTTTTTAAGTTGTTATGGGGGAAAACAGGAACATTATATGCACTGTCTTGAGCTCCTGAATGAAAGGTAAAGGTACCCCCCGCACATTTGTGCAGTCGTGTCCGACTCTAGGGGCCGGTGCTCATCTCCGTTTGTTAGCCGAAGAGCCAGTGTTGTCCGAAGATGCTTCCACGGTCATGTGGCCGCATGACACGTGCGGAACGCTGTTACCTACCCACTGAAGTGGTACCTATTTATCTACTTGCATTTGCATGCTTTCAACTTGCTAGGTTGGCAAGAGCTGGGGCGAGTGCGGGAGCTCACTCCGTCATGCGGGGCTAGGGATTCGAACCTCCGAACTTGCAATCTTCCGATCAACAAGCCTGGCGTCTTACCCGCTGAGCCACCACGCCCCTTTCCTGAATGAAAGGCAGGGTATAAATTGGTACTTCCTGATAATCTTCCATCCAAGTTCTTCCAAGAACAACCCCACTTAGCTTCCAAGCCAAGACCAAGTGTCAGCCATTTCCTGCCCCCTGATGAGACTTTATCAGGTCCAACCAAACACTTTTCCATTATTTTGGTTGATCGTAATAAAAACAATACCAAATGTGGTATCTGGAATTTATTAAGAACTTTTGCGGGCACGTGCCTTATTAAAAAGAGGCATTCCCATCAGAGAGAGGCAAAAGAGAATGCTGCTTCTAAGATGGTGCTTGCTATAATATACGGATTTAAATTCTGATTCCCTCCTTTGCCTGAAAAGGTTACTTATATTTTTCCAATTAACAAGTATATGCTGGATGGGATGTTTTGTGACAGGCAATCCATAACTCCAAAGTTTGTAGGGTGGGAAATAGGAGTTCTGATATTTCCCTTTCTTCTTGATGATTTTTTTTAAAACTTTCCATACAAAACATATGGAAGGAAGAGAAAATATCCACAGTGGCTTATCAGTCAAAAAGATTGGGATTCCATCCTGGGTGGGTAGAGCCTTGGATACTCCAATATGCTCAGAATTGAACCCAACTCTCAACAGAAATGATTTTGTGCCACCAATGAAGATTTCAGTAGGTGTAGATTTCTTTGGACCTTGAGTGTTCCTACTACAGAAACCTCTGCCTTGGCTAAGGAAGAGGTGGCAGTCAGATAATTAATTTACTATTGACATACACCTTCTTAATCTTTTGATTCTTTTCTCTGTGTGTTTATTTTAAGCTGTCCAGAGTCACGTTTTTTGAAATGGGCAGCTATATAAATACGATAAATAAATATGGGAAAAGTCAGTCTGAGCAGACAATGTAAACTAGTACTCTTAATAATTTCAATATTCTCTATATCAGAGTTTACTGTGTGGTGCCAGAGGGAGAGGGCATTAGATTATGGTGTTTATGTATTATTTTTATTTTTATTGTATCATTTATATCCTGCCTTTATTTGTACAACTCAAGGCAGTGTATATTTTCCCCAAAACAACAACCCTGTGATATATTCAGGAATAATCACTTTAGTGGTTTCTTATTCACAAAAGCAGGAGGTGTGATGGAGAAACAGTTTGGGGACTGTATACATTTTAGAACCCAGGTGTATGAGAGGGAGGGTTGCCTAGTCATATAATTTGACACATCTTATTTTTTGAAAAAGAAAAAAAAACAACTGCAGAAAAATATCTAAATAAGATTTCCAATGTACGTGTAGTCCTGAAATACCAGTCTTGAATGTGTAGAAAATGTTTTTTCCTAGGAATGCAATTCTCAGCTAGATAGTCAGATGTCATGTTACCTTACAACTTCATCTACTTTTTGTATGAATTGAGCCATCTACTCAGACCTGTATTACGCCCAACAGAATCTTGAAATGGCTTTGTGAGTTGATGCTTAATAGTGTAAAAAGGAGCAGAAAGGGGGGCCTTGTCACTTTTGTGGTATTCAGGAGCATCTGAAAGGAGATTTAAAAAAATCAAGGTGATGGCCACGACCACACAATTGAAGCCCCACCCCCTTTTAATATGTGTTGCAAGTAAAAAAAGGGGTGGGGTTTCAACTTCCATCTTGACTTTTTTGGCCCCTGTTGTGGTCTCCACTGAAAGACTCACTCTAAATTAAAGACTAAATTAAAGTCAATTCAGGCGAGGGCCTGGAAGTTGATAAATTATTGGCTAAAAATGCAATTCTTCCCAGTTGGTTTAACCCCTCTAGTTCTAACAGATAACTTCTCTTCACCCTGGAAGCAGGCAGTAGAATATAAGCTGGCTTCATATGGGCTCTCTCCACTATTCTTAATATCATTAGGTTATGACCAAGCTAAACAACTAGTCATTCAAAGAATAAGGGACATGGAGTTCCAGACTGAAGTTAACAGGCTGCCCCAACACGACAGAATTTGGATAAACGGGGGCATATGGGAACCAGCAAGTTATTTGCTAAATCTAACTTTCCCTATGCTGAGAATTGCATTCTTCAAAGCTAGATTCAATATTCTTCCATCTGCACTACTTCAAGGCAGGTATAATAAAATCCCTATAGCTGAGCGTATCTGCCCATGTGGTGAAGAGGAAGTTGAAACCATCTCACATGTACTGTTACACTGTAAATTCTATAGGGACATTAGGTCAGTCTACATTTTGCCCCTAGTAGATAAATTCCCTGGGAATCCAGATAATTTTTACGTGAACCATCATCTTCAGGATCTAAAACCATACATTATGTGTGCAGTAGCCAAATTTTGTGTTGCCGCAATGAAAATAAGACAAACCAGCTAAAGAAGTAATTCCCTTCTTTTAAAAATTACTTTTATTTTATTTATTTTATTTATTTAAATTTATATAACCGCCCATCTCCCCCAACGGGGAACTCTGGGCGGTTTACAATAAAATAGATTAAAACAGGATAAAACATCAATGTACAATATATAAAATTAATAAATAATTATAAATCCAGATGGAGATGGAATTAAACGAAGGACAATAAATTAAGGAATTAACCACCCCCATGAGGAACTATCCCTTCCTCCTTCCCATGCCAGGCGGCAGAACCAGGTCTTCAGCTCTTTCCTAAAGGTCGGGAGGGAGGAGATCTGCCTCAACTCTGGGGGCAAGATGTTCCACAGTGTGGGCGCTGTCACAGAGAAGGCCCACCTCCTAGACCCCATCCGATGATTTTAAATTGAAATATCTTAGTTAATAAATTGTTAGGGAATATATATTTTTATTTTATACTTACTAATGTTTTAGGCTCACACTACCTAGGTAACAAATGTATTAATATAGTAATAGCAGAGTGAACGCTATATTATTATGTGATATATTTTATTAGTTGGTCGTATATTATTGTATAATAATATACAATGATATTATTGTATTTCTTCGTTTTACTTTGTTTTTCTCCTTTTAAATTTTGCTGGTCATTAACCCAATAAATATTATTGATTGATTGATTGATTGATTGAAAAACTAGAATTTGATTTTTTTGCTACCAGGAAATTGATTTTTAAGAATTCTACTTGGCGAGCTTCCAGGGAATTCCTTTGGTTTCCACCAAAGGAAATTTAACTGAATGCCCATATTTGCACATAATGCTAAGCTGGGAATCCTACCTTAATAAATCACAGGGTCTACATTCATTCATCATGTTAAGCCAGAATTTATTGACCATACAACTCCAGACTCCACTGGAGTTGGGCGGCCAATAAATTTAAGATGATGATGATGATGATGATGATGATGATGATGATGATTTCTTATAATGATGGTTTGCTGAACAATAGCATGGTTTACAAATAACATTAAGTCATAAACTTTAGTTTACAAAATCACAGTGACTAACTTTCAAATAACTAGTTAAGCATCTTGTGTGGAATCAAACTTGCTTCCTTGTGTGATTTAGTTGGCATTCACCGCCATGTAACCACTAAAAGTACGGACATCATTTGCAGTTAGGGGCTTTGAGTTTCCAGCTTGAAAATACATCTCTTTTTTAAAGTTAATAACTGGGAATGGAACTGCATGCATGTTAGAACAAGAAAAAATGTGTATTTCCTGTGATTGGCATGGTATTCATGTATCATGTACAAACTTGTGACTCTTTTTGTATTAATATAGCAATTTATAAAAAGGGGAAGGATAACCAGACTTGGCTATTTTGAAACATCTCCTAGAAACAATGTTGTGCTTGGATTCCCCACTTTGTGCTGGTGAGATTTAACAATAGGTTAAATTCCCCCACTCTCTCTTACCTTGCCTTCTTTTTTGCCTGCAGAAATGTTATTTTATGAGAGCTCCACATTCTGGCTTCAATCATAGCTAAATGTTAGTGAAGATTTCGAATGATGGTGAGCGTAGCCCACTTCTCTGTATGTGTGAGAGGTTCTGTGGTGCCAGCTTATCTAAACTTGGTTCCTTTTGGAAGGTAGATAAAAAGGTGAAATCTTTGACTTTTGGAGATTTCACAGACTACCCTGATAGATTTTTTGCAATAATATGGACATCTTCCAGGATATTTTTTCAGTTCCTGATCTGGTCTATAGCCCTAGATTTCCTGTGGTCTCCCATCCAAGCACTAAATATGTTTTTATCTCTCTTCATGCTGAGAATAGCTATCCCAGTTATGCATGCATGCATGCATGCATGCATGCATGCATGCATGCATGCATTCATTCATTCATTCATTCATTCATTCATTCATTCATTTTCTATGCCGCCTTTAGTACCTAATACTTCTTCCTCCTCCTATTTTCCCCACAACAACAATCCTGTGAGGTGAGTTGGGCTGAGAGAGAGTGACTGGCCCAAGGTCACCCAGCCAGCTTTCATGCCTGAGGTGGGACTAGAACTCTCAGTCTCCTGGTTTGCCATTGGCTCCTTCCTAGGGCTGAGAGACAGGGACTGGCCCAAGGTTACCCAGCCGGCTTTCATGCCTAAGGCAGGACTAGAACTGTCAATCTCCTGGTTTCTAGTACAACCATACTTATAGGGTCACACTTTCTCCATCCAATGACAAACCCACTTTGGTTTTTTAAAACATCTTTATTTACAGCTTTTGTCAAAATAAAATAATTTGAAAGATAAACAATTATAGGAGTTGATAGGCTGAAACTATGTGCTGAACTGTTAGGAGGTTAAAAGGTCATCTTTTTTTCTAATAATTTTATTAAATATTACAATTTAAAAGATAAAAACTAATACAAGCTAAAAAAATAAAAGTACAAAAAGAAAAAACAGAAAGTGCAGAAAAGAAAAAAATAGAAAAAATAAGAATATAGTAAAGAAAAAGAAAAATATATAAAGAAGTGACTTCCCCCTTTATCACAACAAGTATAAACAATTTTAGTAACTCATCACCTTCTCTTAAAATACAACCAATGATCTCTTCTTCCCATATCCCATGTCTTATCTATAAACAAACCCTTAAAGCCTCGTCATTTCAGTCCTGATCAGCAAAAGTCCATTGAGGGTTACCAGAGATAACGTATCTATTTTAACCTTGATCACATAAACCAACTTTATATTCCTTGATATTCCTATTTTACTTTTAACAATCTTAATCTTTAGCCCCTTCAAATAATGTCCTAGAACTTGATTTCTTTTTATTTTTTCTTTGTCCCTTCTCACAAACTTCCTCAAAGCTTTAACAAGCCTGTTTTGTAAATCCAATATAGGAAAATTATCCAGGTCACTTCTTGGTTTGTTATTTGTATATCCCTTTTACACCAATACCATTCCCTATACCTCTTCACCCTTGCATCCATTATATCCACACATTGATTCATATACTACCTTTTTTGCCTTTGAAGTTCTTAATAAACTTAGATCAATATTAAGAAAGAACCCACGGCAGGAGAAGCTGAAGGGCAAAAGAGCTCAAAAGGAGTGGAAGTTCCTAAAAGCACAATTGCAAATGATTCCAATGAGGAGAAAAAAATGGATGACAACAGGAAAAGACAATATGGCTTCCTAAGAGACCTGAATGATGATCTGAAAATAGAAAGTGATGCATATAGGAAATGGAAAGAGAGCCAAGTCTCAGAGGAAGAGGACTGATGGGCAACCTGGAACTAGTGTCAGGAAAGGGAACGTTGAGATTAGTGAAGGATGCTAAGAATAGCAAAAAGATTCTTTAGCTTTGCTTAAAATGACGTCACTTCCCAAAAGCAGTTGAGCAGTGGAATGGGTTGTGCAGAAAGATGGTGGGCTGCACTTCGTTGGATGGGTTCAAACCGAGGCTGCACAGCCATCTTGTCGGATGCTTTGATTTAGATTTAGATTTGATTTGGATTTCTGCCTGAGCAGGAGTTGGCCTGAACAGCCCTTTCCAACTCCATTGTTCAGTGAACGTTGGAGCTGGTACTTCAAGAAAGATATTTCTAAGTAAAATGTAAAAATATTTTTGCGCACGGTTTGAGTGTCCTTAAACCAAAGCCGCTGGGTACATCAATAACTATATTTCTGCCCCTTCTTCCCCACAAAAATTCAAAACAGCATAAACAAGAAAGAACAGCATGTTCAATCCAAGCAGATTATAAGGACCCTGATGCTGAAACTGAATGAAAAAGCAGTGTTCTTCTACTATGAGAGAATTGGCTCTTGCAGAAGAAAAATCCTGCCACCACTGACAGCCGTGAGTGTCCAAGCAGCTAAATGTGAGATCTGCAAAGGGGGGGGGGCGCACCCCATAAATCTGCCTTGGGTGGGCTGGTCTCAGGCTGTTGCTTTCTTTCTTTTTTCTGACAATATGTGAAACTAGCAGAGTTCCCAAAGACTAAAAAGAATTCTGCCACAGCAGCTGTTCTCATCCAGAGAATACGACAGATCGTTTTAAACTGGAAACATTCTAAGGCTCGGCTGGCCCCTTTTCCTTGGCGTGTAGTTCTTAAAGATGAGAGGTTTTAGTGGGAAAAAAATGCAACTGGAATAATAATTCATACTGTACACTGCAGTCATTTTTGTACGCAGGAAACAAAACCGGGGGAGTGGGACAAAAGAGAAAGTGAAGGAAGGAAAATGGCACTTCAACTAATTAATTTGTTAATTAACCAAAACTTACTTGATTCCTTTAAAAAGACGACCCATTTAACTTTATTTCAATAGTTCCTTGAGTACTGCCTAGCACAGAGCTTTCCAAACTGTGTGTCACAACACAAAAGTGTGTCGCCACACACAGCGTGGTGTGTCGCCACACCACCCGGAAGCGGCGGCGCGCGCGTGCACGGCGGCCACCATGCACACGCGCGCCGCCGCATGCCCCCTGCGCCACCGCACGCCCCTCCTGTGCCCCCACCGTGCGCGCGCTGCCGCACGCCCCCCTGTGCCGCCGCGCACGCGCCGCCGCACACCCCCCCCACGCCGCCGCCGGGTGTGTCGCCAGCGGCGGCACTTTGGAAAGCCCTGGCCTAGCATGAGTCCATGAGTACTGCATAGCATCTTAGAAAGGACCCTTATTTCAGACTCAAGTTAGACAACCTTTTCCAAGGGGGTGTCCACTGCTACCTTTACATATGCCTAAAATTAACTGGGACCACCTAACCCAGCACTCCCAACCTTAGGGGGGTTAAGATGTGTGGACTTCAATTCCCAGAATTCTGGGAGCTGAAGTCCACACATCTTAAAATGGCTGAGGTTGAGAAACACTGACCTAACCAGTCATAGCTGTTCCCAAAATGCTAAGCAGGATCAGACCTGATGAGAGATGGCTATGAAATCCCAAGGCTGTAACCTAGACTGGGAAGTGGGGTGGGGGGCGAGAGATCCCTTGGCAAACCACCACTCAGGTTTCTTAATGTCCATGGGAAACCCTTAGGGGTTTTGGAAAGAGAGGAATGAAAAGCAGGTTCAAAATATTGGAAACAAGGCCGAAGAAAGAGTGTGGGATAGGACAGAGGTCAAAGAAGTTATGCAGGGTGTAGTAGAAAATGAGAATATTTTAATAACATGGGACATTTTTGCACATTTTTGCAAAATGCATGAGGGTTTCTAAATATACTCTTTTGGAAATTCCCACAGTGTAAGAAAGGTTACATTGGGTGTTGAACTGGGCTATTAAAAGCCATAAAGTTTAATGTCCTTAACCCTTCAGAAAGCAGCTGGATTCCTGAAAAAGTCCATCCATTTCAGCTTGCTGCTGAAATTGTCTGAAAACAAAAGCACAGCAACTTTTCTTCCTTTCCACTTGAGCCACTTTCCTGTAATTTCTTGCTGCCTGCTGGGATTTGGTTTAATACATTTTTGTTGGAGAGGGTGAGGGGAAACTGGTTTGTGAATTCCTGGCAGACATCTCACATGCAGCAGAAAAGCCAGAGGCACTTGAAATATTCAGCTGGAGAAGAGCTGGTGATTTCATGTCTGTAGGATTTAGATCAGGGAGGGACCGGCGGCTGGTAGGTTGATCCCAGAACACGTCAGCTGATTGAGTAGAGAAATTTTGGGCAAGTGAACGTCTTTAGCCCAGGACACTTGGAAGTTCTAGTTCTATTCTAGTTCTAGGTGTAATTGCTATTTCTGAGCATCTTCAACAAAAATATTTTCACTGGAATACAAGAAGCTGTCTTCGATTACATGAGACCAATCTTTCAACCAGCCGAGCGCTGTCTTGAGTAGCTGGGCTCATACATCACACTAAGCCATGGTTTGTTTTAATCACAGTTTGTTGAATAATGTCCTATGGCTAGCATCATAAAAAGCCATGAACCATGTTTTACAATCCACGCTGTCTGGATTCAAACAATATGCTGAAGTTTTACGTCCCTTTGGGATTGGCTGTCTATTTGATTGAGCTTATGCTGTTGTTGTTGTTATGCTTATGCTGGGAAGCCCTAACACATGAGCGTTTCAATTGGAGGTCAGCCTTTATTAATGGCGCCATGGACTTTGAAGAAGCACGAGTACAGGGCGAAAGGGAGAAAAGAGCTAAAAGGAAGGCACGTCAGGCAAACCCTCATCATGACCGTCTCCCACCCGGAAACCTATGCCCTCATTGTGGGAGGTTGTGCGGATCCAGAATTGGCCTTTACAGCCACTTACGGATCCACTGTTAAAATTTTACCTTTGGAAGACAATCTTACTCGGCTACGAGTGATCGCCAATGATGATGATGATGCTGTTGTCTGTTTTGTGACGCTGATCTAATTTAATTCTGCCTCTCCTTAAGATTATTTGAAATTGCAGCAAAGATGGCATTTTCCTTTGTTGCTGTGAATGTGCAGAGCTTGTGGCCACTTCATTTTCCCTCTGGCAGAAACTTCTGCCTTACCCTGCCTCCTGCTTCCTTTTGTCCCCTCACCAATGTTTACCAATCTGTACCTGGTAGCCTTCATTATATTTAGAATTTATCTTCCCTTGCTCCAATCCAGATACTGTAGCAACATGCAACCATGGGCAAAGCTATTGGGGAAAACACCCAGCTGCAAAATTGCTGACCTGCTATCAATTTTGCTGTCACAACTCACTGGGGCTTTAAAATACAATGGAGGAATGGTGACAGGGCAGCTGGGAAGCCTTTGCAGGGTTTCAGGGCTTTCATTTTAAGTTTTAAAAAAATGTATCAAATTTTATTTATGGTTGCAGACCAAAATTCTGTGTAAAACACCAGGCAGCAAACATGTAACAAACTTAAACGTTAAAAGAGAAAAATCAAAACTTCTGACTTAGAACAATCTATCAGAACTTAATTATACCCAGAATTTCTTTACAACAATTGTGACTTAACTAGTTTCCTGGAAATGCTGGAATATCAGAGCCACAGTATCTGCCAGTGAAGAGGTACTTTGTTGTCATATGCTCTGTAGAGGTTTTAGGAGCATTACCTTCTTCACATAGATTAATTATCTCTGGACTCTTAATTTAGATGGAGTTTGTGTTTGGGGGATGAAGGCAGCTTCTATAACCTTCCTTCCCAGGATCTAACATCATTAGTGGCTGAAATAGATTACTTAATGAGAATGATTCATCACTTACTGTAATGCATTCCCTGGGTAAGAATAAGCCTTTAATGTTCTGTTACTTTGAAGCTTTTTTCAGGCTTATCGGACCATAGTGAGTTATTTTTTTCTTTCCCCTCATCTGGACTGGGAAGCTTAGAAAGTACCAGTTGTTATAGTGCACTGGCAACTCAGTTATTCCACTGTCAAGGATGTTTATCAAGTAAAAAAGGAGATACAGATACACAAAGATACGTGAGCCGGTGAATTGAAGACTTGGAGGAATTGAAGTCAGTTGCTCTTCTGATGCCGTGACAAGCAAAACAAGCAAACAAACATAAACAATAGAACTTTTTCTCATAGTGGCCTGCCGTCCATCCATCCATCCATCCATCCATCCATCCATCTCACACAAATCTATGTACTGAAGAAAACAGGGTTTTGGAATAGGGGAATAGCAATTTATATTGTTTCCAATTTGGTGGAGTGGGGTTAGAAAATTTTGATAATCTATGACAGAGCTTTCCAAACTTTTCATGTTGGTGACACACTTTTTAGACATGCATCATTTCGCGACACACTCTTACAGCAGGGCACAAGGTAGGCACTAGGACCTGCGCGGAATCCTGGCAGGGCAGGTTTGGAGGCGGAAGCAGCTGTGACACACCCAGACACTGTAGCCGACACACTAACGTGTCCCGACACAGAGTTTGGAAAGCTCTGCTCTAAGACCAACGGGACTCAGAGGGCTGGACTCTGATTAGGTGGCTTTTTTATTTTTTCATATTTTTTTGCTTACGTCTATTGGTCAACTAGAGGAGAAAAGGGTGAGCGCTGATTGGCCCACAATATTCCCTGTATTTTGAGGTCAACATTGGCAAACACAACCATAGGTCAGTTTTAATTAAGGATTTAGAAAGAATTCCAGAACCCATGCCCTTTAAGATTTCCCTACTTGTCTAAACCCTGCATACAAAATACATTGGTACATTTAACAGAACATCTGGTTTGGTTTGGTTTGGTTTGGTTTGGTTTGGTTTGGTTTGGTTTGGTTTGGTTTGGAGAGCTACAACAGCTGAGGTCTGGAAGGTATCAAGTGCTGACTGATGGCCCATTGCTGAGCAACAAGCAGCTAAAAACAGTGGCTTTGAGGAGGATGAAAGCCCATGAGGGATAGGTGCTGCAGACATCTTTCCCCAACATTTCACAATGGCTGCTTTTGCCCATTCTTTCTATCTGTACTTCTGTCCCACCTTCACTGTTACATAAGAAGCAAAACACTCTGGAAGACTGAACTTGAGGACTTCGATAGCACACCCCAAGCTGTTCGTCCTCTGTAACATAATGGTGGCTTCTTGGAGATAGTTTGTTAGCATTTATCAACATTGCAGCTTAGAGCTGCTAGATCTGAGATGGAAAAAACTGATTCACCATTAAATGGGAGCAGAGAGTTATAGTTTTCTATGTCAATAGCATCATGATCTGTTCAGAACCTTATATTGCCATATAAAATTCCCTTCTTACCCCTGTGGGTGGTATGTGTCTTCCTCAATCTCAGGTCCTCTACCAGAGGCCTGGGAGTTTGAGGGTTCTGTGGAGTCCTTGGTGCTCTCATGTTGTTTTCTTGCAGACGTTTAATTGCCAGGCTAGGCAACATCTTCAGTGCGAAAAGGGAGTGGGACTTGCTCTCTGTTTATACACAGTACCATGGCTTGTCCTGCTTCTGTTGGTGGAGGTGTTGTTCTCTCCTTAGGAGTTCCTTGATTGGGCTGTTGTTTGCTACTTGGTTGATTGACTGAGTTAATAGTTCCTTGATTAGGGTATATTGTGCTGTTTGATTGTTCCTCTGGTGCTAATCTTGGTGTTAATCTTTGCCTATCTGGGTGTTGATTGCTGGCAAGGAGGTGTTCTGGTCTTCTGGCTTTTCTATTGCCTCTTATGAATGGTATGTAAATGTTGTTTACCTCTATGTGTCTGTTGATGGCTGCTTTGTCTGAGTGTCAAGCTTCCAGGAATTCTCTAGCGTTTTTGGACTTGGCTTGGTTTAAGATGCTCAGTTTCCCAGTTGAAAGTATGGTTAAGTCTGTCCACGTCTCACAAGACTAACTCTTTTATACATTAGGGTTGTTGGGGTAGACACCAACTAAAGGAATGTTATCCTAGTCTCCTCCCTACTTTTTTCTTTTCTGTATTTATTATATCTCCTGATGAATAGTTCTGGAGAAGTCAAAATGTTGTACTTTAAATTTACTTTATAGTAGTGTTGTCTGGGTAAGCATTTTGAACTAAAAATGTGTATCATTTTTCAAATGTCTGTCCCTGAAACATTAATTATGTGGCATACGGCGCCTTTGTACAAATGATAAAAAGGCTCCTCTTCCTCAAATAATTTTTAAGTTAGTACTGTATATGATTTATTTCTCGATATAACAATGATAGCAAACATACATAAAGTCATTCTTTATGTTGAACAATAAAAATTATTGAACAAACCATAATAGAACATTCAGATTTTAGTCACAGTGATTAGGAACTCAAAAGTCACTAAAATAATTCATTTGAAAATACAGTAGTTACGTATCTTGCTTTCATGAAAATTGCATTCTTTATGACCATTCCAATGCTTGCTTACCCCAATATCTATAGAAATGTTGTTTTAGGCAATGCAACAGCAGCTTACAGTTGTAAAGATTTTCCCCTCTAAACTCCCCAGTTACTTCATCCTAAGAGGAATTATTACATTCACACCAAAATTCTGAAGTTCAATTCTTTAACTCTTTGACTTTCCCCAATTTAGCCCAATAATGGGCATATTTCTGTTTTCTAAAAGTAGTAGTTTAAGGGGTATTCTTAAACAAAACCCAGTGTGGTATAGTGATTAAGTGGTTGGACTAAGAGTGGGGAAACCCCAGTTCTACTCCAGCTGTAGCCACAAAAATTTACTGGGTGACTTTGGGGCAGGCATTCTCTTTATCAATCCAGCTGTCTGTATTTTTCACAGTGTAGGGCAGGGCTTTCTAAAGTGCTGCCGCTGGCGACACACCGGCGGCGCCAGCGGCGCGCGCACGGCGACGGCGCGGGGGGGCGTGCGGCGGTGCGCGCGTGCATGGCGGCCACCGTGCACGCGCGCGCCGCTGCTTCCGGGTGGTGTGGCGACACACTTTTGTGTCGCGACACACAGTTTGGAAAGCTCTGGTGTAGGGTAATACTCAACATGACCATTAAACAGATATTTTCTGGTTTTCTTGTCGGCCAACGTACATTTACTGTTCATATTACGAAGTATTTCTATTTTAAGAAAAACTAAGTGACTAGGATTTTATAGAAATGTTCCTCAGCCTTCTTGGCTCTATGGGCAGTACATAATAAAATTTTACAATGCAGTGGAGAATACAGTTTTATACTGCAGCATTGGCAATGAAATATTGAAAATTAAGTAACGTTAGATTGGAGGTGCAAGATTATAGAATCAACTTTCAATACTCATTACGGTATTTGAGGGACCATAAAGAGAAGCAGTGGCTTCACAACAGCTATGGAAGCTTGCCAATGGTAATATAATACCATTATATAATATAATTATATAATATAATATAAAGGGTATAATTATATAATATGAAGGGTAATAATACCCATCCTTCCGGAAAAACTTGAAGACCTGGTTCTGCCGCCTTGCTTGGGATGGGAATGCCAACAGTTCCTCCTGGGGCTGGCTGATCCCATGAAGCCCTCCCAGGTATTAACAGCCATCGCCCTTGGATTTTATATTTATTTATTTATATGATCATTTTGTATTTGTATTTTTAACCTTGTTTTATTATGAACCGCCCAGGGTCCCCTGATTGGGGGAGATGGGTGGTATTATTTATTATTTATCGCATGGCACATTCACATCACATTACAATAAAAAACATAGAGCATAATAAATATGAAATATAAAATATAGACAGGAAAATTACAAACGTATGTCTAGGTTACAAATATAGGGTTTTTTGTTTCAGTTGTCACAGCCAGGAAATCAGCAAAGTCTCCACTGTAGGCTCAGTTTTGACAATCTGTCACTATATGTTGGGTTGTTTGGTTTTCGGCCCCACAGTCACAATTCGATGATGTTGTTTTGCCCCACTTATAAAGGGCATCTGCACATCTACCATGACCCGTGCAAATTCGGTACAAGGTTGTCCATATCACATGGGGCTGGTCAAATCCAGGTGGTTTTTCCAAGATTCGGCATTGTAGAGGGCAATTTCCTAGCCAATGTTGTTTCCACATGTTGTGGATATTGAAATTGTCTTCTAGAAGAGCTTTAGCAGTAGAAATGGCTGGATGTCTTGATGTCAGCCTGTTTTGCTCCAAGCAGGCCACGTCATTTAGTATTGGTAGCTGGGGATTACCAATAATCTTCCGATATTCTTGAAGAAGGGTGGTCTTTCATCTTGCATCCGGAGGTGGTATATGGCTCAAAAAGAACAGCCAGTATGTGGGAGTAGGTCGTATCCTCCCACTAACGATGCACATTGACTCATGCAGTTGTGTATCAGTCTTTATTTATTTATTTATTATTTATTTATTTATTATTTCAATTTATTCCCCGCCCATCTCCCTTGCAAGGGACTCTGGGCGGGTTACAACAATTGAAAGTTAAAAACTATAAAAATATCATCTAAAAATACAATAATAATAAAATAATAATATACAATAATAAATTATCTAAATCCAAGATGGATTGGAGACCATGGTGTAGATCGTATTCCTACGGGGCCAGCCAACCCCAGGAGGCACTGCCACCTCTGTCATCCCAGGCTCGATGGGAGAGCCAGGTCTTGAGGGCCTTCCGGAAGGCCAGGAGCGAGGGGGCGAGTCTCACCTCCGGGGGCAAGATGTTCCATAAGGCGGGCGCTATCGCAGAGAAGGCACGTCTCCTGGACCCCGCCAGATGGAATTCTCTTGTTGAGGGGGTCCGAAGCATGCCCTCCCTGCATGCACGGGTGGGGCGGGCCGACGTTATCGGGACGAGACGGTCCCTCAGGTACCCTGGCCCTATGCCATATAGGGCTTTAAAGGTAATCACCAACACCTTGAATTGGACCCGGAAGCAAACTGGTAGCCAATGCAGCTCGCGTAGCAGAGGTGTTACATGTGCCGATCTCATGGCACCCATAACTGCTCGCGCCGCAGCATTCTGAACCAGCTGAAGCTTCCGGATACTCTTCAGGGGTAGCCCCATGTAGAGCGCATTACAGTAATCTATACGGGAGATGACAAGGGCGTGAGTGACTGTTCGGAGGGCCTCCCGATCCAGGAAAGGGCGTAACTGGCGCACAACACGAAGTTGTGCAAAGGCCCTCCTGGCCGTGACTGCCACCTGCTCTTCGAGCAAGAGTCGCGAGTCCAGGAGGACCCCCAGATTCCGCACTGGATCCGAGCGAGGTAGTGCCACCTCACCCAGAACCAAAGATGACAACTTCCCGGATCTAGGGGGGCCATCAATCCACAGCCACTCCGTCTTACCAGGGTTCAGCTGAAGCCTGTTGTTCCCCATCCAGGCCCCCACAGCCTCCAGACACTGACATAAGGCATCGACCGCATCACTTACTTCACCTGGGATGGAGATGTACACCTGGGTATCATCAGCATATTGGTGATACCTCATCCCATGGTGACGGATGATCTCGCCCAGCGGTTTCATGTAGATGTTGAACAGGAGAGGAGAGAGAACCGACCCCTGCGGCACCCCACAAGTCAGGGGGCGCGGGTCAGCCCTCTCCTCCCCTATCAACACCGACTGGGAACGGCCCCGGAGGAAGGAGGTGAACCAGCGCAAAACTACGCCGCCCACCCCCAACTCCCTGAGCCGTCCCAAAAGTATACCGTGGTCGACGGTATCGAAAGCCGCTGAGAGATCTAAGAGAGCTAGGATGGACGCACTCCCTCCATCCCGCTCTCGCCAAAGATCATCCATAAGCGCGACCAATGCGGTCTCCGTCCCATATCCCGGCCTGAAACCTGACTGGAAGGGGTCTAGATAATCCGTTTCCTCCAGAATCCTCTGGAGTTGCCAAGCCACCACCTTCTCAACCACCTTTCCCAAGAAGGGAAGGTGGGAGACTGGGCGAAAATTGCCCAGGATAGTAGGGTCCAGGGACGGCTTCTTGAGGAGGGGGTGCACCAGCGCCTCCTTAAAGACCTCTGGGAACACCCCCTCACTCAAGGACAGATTAATCATCGCCTGGACCCATCCACATGTCACCTCACTGGCCGATTTCACCAGCCAGGAGGGACAAGGGTCAAGCTGGCATGTGGTGGCGTTCACAGTCCGGAGGATCCTGTCCACTTCCTCAGGCGCAACAGGATCAAACTGTTCCCAGATAACATGGTAAGTACGAGTCCCTGGCATCTCCACAGATCCTGTCTCATGCTTGGAGTCCAACTTGGAATGAATCTGGGCGATTTTATCCTGCAGATGCTCAGCAAACTCTTCCGATCGGCCCTGTAAGTGGGTCTCCCCCTGCTCCCGACCCAACAGTGATCTTGTAATTTTAAAAAGGGCCGTCGGGCGGCATTCTGCGGATGCAATAAGAACGGAGAAATATTCACGTTTCGCCGCTCTTACCACCACAAGGTAGGCCTTAACTGCGGCTCTAGATTGTGTTCGGTCAGATTCATTCTTCGTCTTTCTCCAGCGGCGCTCTAGACGTCTCTTAACCCTTTTCAAGGCCCTTAACTCTTCGGTAAACCACGGAGAGCGGCGGGCCAAGTAGGGCCGGAGAGGTCGCATAGGCGCGATCTTGTCCAGGGCTCCAGCCACGGCCCTGTTCCAGGCCGCGGCCAGGAGCTCCACTGGACCGTGAAGCAAGTCCTCGGGAACAACTCCCAGCTCCTTCTGAAACCTCACTGGGTCCATCAGTCGCCGGGAGCGGACCAATCGAATAGGTCCCGCCTCCCTGCGGAGTGGGGCAGCACAAGAGAGTCTAAGGGTCACCAGGGCGTGGTCCGACCATGACAATGGGGAAAGGTGTAGCTTTCCCCTCAGATCACATTGCCACTGCTCAGACAAGAAAACTAAGTCCGGGGTGAGACCACTGTCCCGAGTCGGGTCACGAATAATCTGAGACAGGCCCATAGCTGCCATGGTAGCCATGAACTCCCGAGCCGCCTCCGAGTCCCGTCCCAGAGATGGCAGATTAAAGTCCCCCAGAACCATAAGTCTGGGGAACTCCACTGCCAGCCCCGAGACAGCCTCGAGCAGCTCAGGCAGGGAGGTTGCTACGCAGCAGGGAGGCTGGTACAGCAGCAACACTCCCAACTGTTCTCGTGAACCCAACTTGAAAAACAGGGTCTCACACCCGGCCACTTGTGGAGCAGCGCCCCTGAAGGCCACAAGAGACTCTCGAATGACCACTGCCACCCCTCCTCCCCTGCCCCGGTGTCTCGGCTGATGCCAGACCTGAAACCCGGCTGGACACATTTCCGAGAGGGCCACTCCCCCCTCTGGTGCCAGCCAGGTCTCGGTAATACATACCAGGTCGGCCCCCTCATCCGTGATCAAGTCACTTATAAGGGGGGCTTTGTTGTTCACCGACCTGGCATTCAATAGCAGCAGCCGGAGACCGGAGCCCCCGAGGATCTGCCTACCAGGGCCTGGGTATGAACACGGGGGGCCGGAACGCACCACCGGTAACAAACACCGGGGGCGCCTTCCCTTTCTCGTGTGCGGGCTATTAAGCCACACTGGGGCACAGTACTCTGCTGCTGAGTAAACCAGGCTGAGTGCGGACATTCTCAGCGTATCCGCTATCGAGCCCCAGCTAGTGCCACATAGTTTGTGTAGAATGTTGTTTCTACTTCTCAGTTTGGCAGCAGGCTTCATCAGGTGTTCTTTATAGGAAAGTGTCCTATCCAGTGTGACCCCAAGATATTTGGGATGCATGTTGTGATTGAGCTGGTTTCCCTTAACTCTAACGTTGAGCTCTCTATGTGCTGATCTATTACAAAGGTGGAAGCATGTTACTTCCGTCTTAGTTGGATTGGGCTGTAACCTCCACTTACAAAAATATTTGTCCATTATGTCTAGATCGGAAGTGAGGACATCTTCAGTTGCCTCAAAGGATTTATGTTGAGTGGCTATAGCCCAATCATCTGCCTAGCCAAACTTCCTAGACTTTGTGTGTGGTATGTCAGCTACTGTATGTATAGATTGAAAAGAAGGGGTGCAAGAACCGAGCCTTGTGGTAGTCCATTGTTTAATATTTTAGGTAATGATGGGCGGTAATATAAGTCTAAATAATAAATAAATAAATAAATATATTTTTCTGACAATTGCCTCTTCACACATTTATTGTCAAAGGAGAGAATAATAAGGGTGCACTAAAACTGAATCCAGCAATCACTGTCCTACTCACTAAATGAAGAAGAACAGGAGGAAGGGAGAAAGTGGGCAACGCATGTGCACACTGCTGTGCAAGCTGCTCACTGAGCAAGCAATTTTGCCGGAGACCAGCCAGCTATGCCTGTTTGCCCAGCCACCCAAGCACACAGCCTTCTGCCTGTGGATTGTTAATTAATTAATTAATTAATTTTTCAATATCACCACACCATCTCCCCCGAAGGGGACTCTGGGCGGTTTGCAAAATACAACAATTAAAATTTATAAATATAACTAAATATAAAATCATACAAATCTACAATCATCAAGATTACTAATAAGTTAAATATAAAATCCAGGAGGCGATAAGATGGTATTTTAAAAGGGCTGTATGGCACCACCCATCCCCAGGAGGAACTATTCCCCATCCCAAGCGAGGCGGCAGAACCAGGTCTTTAAGTTCTTCTGGAAGGACAGGAGCGATGGGGCCTGCCTCATCTCTGGGGGCAGAATGTTCCAAAGGGCGGGTGCCACTGCCGAGAAGGCCCTCCTTCTGGACCCCGCCAAATGAAACTCCCTTAACGACGGGGTCCGTAGCATGCCCTCTTGGCATAATTTTTCACTGTTTTGCCCAGAAATGGAAGTACTGCTAGCGTCCTGCACTTTGCAGATGTTCTATTACGTGAATGGTGCCCTTGTGCGTTGTACAACATGAACAATGGTATGCAGCGGCCCTGATTCCTAGACAACACTTCGCTTATTACACTTATGGATAGCTCATGGGCGACCTGTGCTTCTTAGCTGCTCTCCGTGTCTATGTTGGCACACTATACTAACCCATGGTTATTTGAACCATGATTTATTGAATTAACTCAGTTGCTCACAAAGACTTAGCCATAACCTAACTGTATTAGGCAACCATATTTTGTTGTTGTTTATTCGTTCAGTCGCTTCCGACTCTTCGTGACTTCATGGACCAGCCCACGCCAGAGCTTCCTGTCGGCCGTCACCATCCCCAGCTCCCCCATGGTCGAGTCTGTCACCTCCAGAATATCATCCATCCATCTTGCCCTTGGTCGGCCTCTCTTCCTTTTGCCTTCCACTTTCCCTAGCATCAGCTTCTTCTCCAGGGTATCCTGTCTTCTCATTATGTGGCCAAAGTACTTCAGTTTTGCCTTTAATATCATTCCCTCAAGTGAGCAGTCTGGCTTTATTTCCTGGAGTATGGACTGGTTTGATCTTCTTGCACTCCAAGGCACTCTCAGAATTCTCCTCCAACACCACAGTTCAAAAGCATCTATCTTCCTTCGCTCAGCCTTCCTTATGGTCCAGCTCTCACAGCCATAGGTTACTACAGGGAATACCACTGCTTTAACTATGCGGACCTTTGTTGTCAGTGTGATGTCTCTGCTCTTAACTATTTTATCAAGATTTGCCATTGCTCTCCTCCCAAGAAGTAGACGTCTTCTGATTTCCTGGCTGCAGTCAGCGTCTGCAGTAATCTTTGCGCCTAGAACTACAAAGTCTGTCACTGCCTCCACTTTTTCTCCCTCTATTTGCCAGTTATCAATCAAGCTGGTTGCCATAATCTTGGTTTTTTTGAGGTTTAACTGCAACCCAGCTTTTGCACTTTCTTCTTTCACCTTCGTCGTAAGGCTCCTCAACTCCTCCTCGTTTTCAGCCATCAAAGTGGTATCATCTGCATATCTAAGATTGTTAATGTTTCTTCCAGCGATTTTAACTCCAGCCTTGGATTCCTCAAGCCCAGCACGTCGCATGATGTGTTCTGCGTACAGGTTGAATAGGTAGGGTGAGAGTATACAGCCCTGCCGTACTCCTTTCCCAATCTTAAACCAGTCCGTTGTTCCGTGCTCTGTTCTTACCGTTGCTACTTGGTCGTTATACAGATTCCTCAGGAGGCAGACAAGATGACTTGGTATCCCCATACCAACAAGAACGTGCCACAATTTGTTATGATCCACACAGTCAAAGGCTTTAGAATAGTCAATAAAAAAAAATAGATGTTTTTCTGAAACTCCCTGGCTTTCTCCATTATCCAGCGGATATTGGCAATTTGGTCTCTAGTTCCTCTGCCTTTTCTAAACCCAGCTTGTACATCTGGCAATTCTCGCTCCATGAATTGCTGGAGTCTACCTTGCAAGATCTTGAGCATTACCTTACTGGCATGTGAAATAAGTGCCACTGTTCGATAGTTTGAACATTCTTTAGTGCTTCCCTTTTTTGGTATGGGGATATAAGTTGATTTTTTCCAATCTGATGGCCATTCTTGTGTTTTCCAAATGTGCTGGCATATGGCATGCATCACCTTGACAGCATCATCTTGCAAGATTTTAAACAGTTCAGCTGGGATACCGTCGTCTCCTGCTGCCTTGTTATTAGCAATGCTTCTTAAGGCCCATTCAACCTCACTCTTCAGGATGTCTGGCTCTAACTCACTGACCACACCGTCAAAGCTATCTCCAATATTATTATCCTTCCTATACAGATATTCCGTATATTCTTGCCACCTTTTCTTGATCTCTTCTGCTTCTGTTAGGTCCTTACCATCTTTGTTTTTGATCATACCCATTTTTGCCTGGAATTTACCTCCGATGTTTCTAATTTTCTGGAAGAGGTCTCTTGTCCTTCCTATTCTATTGTCTTCTTCCACTTCCGCACATTGCTTGTTTAAAAATAATTCCTTATCTCTTCTGGCTAACCTCTGGAATTTTGCATTGAATTGGGCATATCTCCCCCTATCACTGTTGCCTTTTGCTTTCCTTCTTTCTTGGGCTACTTCCAGTGTCTCAGCAGACAGACATCTTCCCTTCTTGGTTTTCTTTTTCTTTGGGACGTTTTTGTTGCCGCCTCCTGAACAATGTTGCCAACTTCTGTCCATAGTTCTTCCGGGACCCTATCTACTAAATCTAGTCCCTTAAATCTATTCTTCACCTCCACTGCATATTCCTTAGGAATATTAGTGAGCTCATATCTAACTGATCTGTGGGTCTTCCCTATTCTCTTTAGTCTGATTCTAAATTTTGCAATAAGAAGTTCGTGATCTGAACTACAGTCAGCTCCAGGTCTTGTTTTTACCGACTGTATAGATGTCCGCCACCTTTGGCTGCAAAGGATGTAGTCAATCTGATTTCGGTGTCGACCATCTGGTGAAGTCCATGTATAAAGTCGTCTTTTAGGTTGTTGGAAGAGAGTGTTTGTTATGCACAGTGAGTTGTCTTGGCAAAATTCTATCAGCCTATGTCCTGCTTCATTTTGTTCTCCCAGACCATGCTTGCCTGTAATTCCAGGTGTCGTCTGACTACCCACCTTAGCATTCCAGTCTCCTGTAATGAAAATAACATCTCTTTTTGGTGTATTATCCAGTAGGTGCTGCAGATCCTCATAGAACTGATCTACTTCTGCTTCTTCAGCATCTGTGGTTGGGGCGTATATTTGGATCACTGTGATGTTAAATGGCTTCCCCTGAATTCGAATTGAGATCATTCTATCGTTTTTTGGATTGTATCCAAGTACTGCTTTAGCCACTTTATTATTAATTATGAAGGCTACTCCATTTCTTCTGTGGTCCTCTTGTCCACAGTAGTAGATCTGGTGGTCATCTGATGTGAAGTGGCCCATCCCAGTCCATTTCAGTTCACTGACACCTAAAATGTCTATATTTAATCTTGACATCTCACCAATAACCACATCCAATTTGCCCTGGCTCATAGATCTTACATTCCAGGTTCCTATGGTGTGTTGATCTTTAGAACATCGGATTCGTCGTTCACCACCAGCACCGTTGGCCGCTAGCCATCCTTTCGGCTTTGAGCTAGCTGCGTCATCACATCGGGGGCTAGTTGAACGTATCCTCTGTTCCTCCCCAGTAGCATTTTGACCATCTTCCGACCTGGGAGTCCCATCTTCCGATGGTATACCGACATATCTCTGGTTGTACTAATCCATTTAGTTTTCACGGCAAGAATACTGGGGTGGGTTGCCATTACCTTCCCCAGGGATCGTATTTAGTCTGACCTCTCTGCCACGACCTTCCCGTCTTGGGTGTCCCTTCACGGTTTAGCTCATGGTTTCATTGAGGTGCTCAAGCTCCAGCACCACGACAAGGTAACAATCTCCTTTGCTGGAGAACCATATTTTATCCTAGATTAATGTACTAAATAAACCTAGACTACGTGGCTTACAGAGCTCCTGATCAGAACTGTTGAGCAGGAAGGGACTATAGGAGGTTGTGTGAATGTTCTTGTATGAATGTGTGTACGTGTGTGTGTGTGTGTGTGTGTATGTGTATGTGTATGTGTTCGGGCTCCACACATCAACACTGTGTTCATCATTATGTCCACCCATTTGTAATTCTCTGGAGTGCTCCGTTGGGAGCAGTATGGTCCTTCATCTTACTGGAAAGAGGTGCCCTCTTTGATTGGCACAGTGGAAAGAGCAGAGGAGGTGGTCTAGCTCATCTGGTGTAGAACCCATAATAAACACTTGCTCATTCTTGACTGTTCATTCTTGTTCCACTGGTTTGAGCTTGCATAGAAGCTCCATTCTTAACAAGCACTTGACCTAAGCTGACACAACTATCTGCCTTATTTAAGAAATCTGTTTGTACCATCAGGGATTAGAGTGTAAGGTGTGCCACTTCTGAGCTTTCAAGTGCCACCCCGTAGACTGAGAGACTGAAAAGAGGCAGCAGCCTGGGTGAGCTCGGTTTCTTTTGACCAACAATTGTGGCAAGGCCTGACTTGAACCCTAGCTTAGCACATTTCTGTGTGGACAAAACAAATCATTCTTTTTCACTGACATTAACTTCAAACAGTTGTTACAAAGGCAGAAGGAGATTAATAGAAGAGAATATCTGTAGCTCAGGGTTGAACTGTGGAGTCCTTGGTGCTCTCGGAAAGATGTTTGTAATAGAGGATGAAGGCAGGGATTTTCTCCATCGTGTTTAGAGTGAGATCTTGAAAGCCTTGGACAGGATGGGGAAGGGGCAAAGAAGCAGGAAAACTAGCAATTTGTTGGCATTCTTGATGAGGACAGAGAGGGATGGGTACTGAAAGTATGAAACCAGTTGTCCTTCAAATTCCTGCTACTTGCTGCAGCAATGGTTGCTTGGGTTGACAATGCTCTGCACATACATTTGTAAATAAAATAAGTTGTTGTTCAGTCGTTTAGTCGTGTCCGACTCTTCGTGACCTCATGGACCATAGCACGCCAGGCCTTCCTGTCCTCCACTGTCTCCCGGAGTTTACTCAAATTCATGTTCATTACATCGGTGATGCTATCTAACTATCTCATCCTCTGCCGTCCCCTTCTCCTTTTGCCTTCAGTCTTTCCCAGCATCAGGGTCTTTTCCAGTGAGTCCTCTCTTCGCATCAGGTGGCCAAAGTATTTGAGCTTCAGCTTCAGCATCTGTCCTTCCAATGAGCAGTCAGGGTTGATTTCCTTTAGGATTGACTGGTTTGACCTCCTTGCAGTCCAAGGGACTCTCAAGAGTCTTCTCCAGCACCACAGTTCGAAAGCATCAATTCTTCGGCGCTCAGCCTTCCTTATGGTCCAACTCTCACAGCCATACATTACTACTGGAAAAACCATAGCTTTAACTATACGGACCTTTGTTGGCAAGGTGATGTCTCTGCTTTTTAATATGCTGTCTAGGTTTGCCGTAGCTTTCCTCCCAAGGAGCAAGCGTCTTTTAATTTCATGGCTGCAGTCACCGTCTGCGGTGATCTTGGAGCCCAAGAAAATAAAATCTGTCACTGCTTCCCTTTCTTCCCCTTCTATTTGCCAGGATGTGATGGGACCAGATGCCATGATCTGAGTTTTTTTAATGTTGAGTTTCAAGCCAGCTTTTGCACTCTCCTCTTTCCCCCTCATCAAGAGGCTCTTTAGTTCCTCTTCACTTTCTGCCATTAGGGTGGTATCGTCTGCATATCTGAGGTTGTTGATATTTCTCCCGGCAATCTTAACTCCGGCTTGTGATTCATCCAGCCCGGCATTTCTCATGATGTACTCTGCATATAAGTTAAATAAGCACGGTGATAATATACAGCCTTGTCGTACTCCTTTCCCAATTTTGAACCAGTCGGTTGTTCCATGTCCGGTTCTAACTGTTGCTTCTTGACCCGCATACAGGTTTCTCAGGAGACAGGTAAGGTGGTCTGGTACTCCCATCTCTTTAAGACTCCCATCTCTTTAAATAAAATAAGTATTACCAACCAATAAGTCTGCAATGCTCATATTTAAATAAACCCAATCCTGGAACTTTTTTTTTTTTGCTACTTGAGGAATCCAAGTAACCTGTCTAGCTGCTAGCATAATTCCAAGTGTAGTTACTGTTATTATTATTGAAAATAATAAAATGTAGGAGAAGCTGAAGAAGAAGTCCATGAAAGCAAGTAAGGGGACTTTAGCTTCAGGCATCAGCATATCCTAAGGAATAGATAACAAGCTTAGCTAGAAATATTGCATAAGACTAGTTTTTATTTGAACAGGGTGTATGTTTAAGCCTAATTTGTTGTCTCTGATGACTGTTGTCTCTAGACCATCTCAGTCCTTATGTAAATTGGCACCTCTTCGCATCATCATGTGTCTAGGTTAGTAGCAGATCTATCATCTAGTGAACTGCTCAGAGCTTTATACTGTTTATCCTGGATTTTTTTTTCTATTGGAGGGTGTGTTTTTTAGGGGTACTGTCGATTTTGAACAGCTCTGTATTCTTATAAGATTGGCCTATCTCCCATACAGGGAGAAAGAGAGGAAGGGCTGATTTTACTGGACACATGTCTCAGTGCTGCAGGGCCAGGAGATGGTGCTATAGAACTTATGCACTTTTTATCATCTTTCTCCTTTTACTTGCCAGTTAGGTACACAGCCCCATCACATGCCAGGTTTAGCAGGGAGGATCTCTGGTATTCTCTTGGAAAATTGGTGGTGGCAGCAGTTAACTGTCAAGCTGCACATCAAGGCTGTTTATTGCTCTGTATTTATCGTTTGTGCAATCAATTAGTTGCTTCTGAGTCTTCATGACCCAGTGGACATCATTTCATTGGGATTGCTTGTCAGTAATGGCTTCTTTGAATTCTTCTAAGCACCCAGCTGCTTTGTATTCCATCAGCTTTTTTTTTATTCTTTGATTTTTCCAAGCTTTTAGGCCTTCCTCAGTTGCTCTTCTCTACCATTATGTGTCCAAAATGTTTAACTATTTGCTTCACTGACCAGCAGCAAGATGGATGGACTCAGTTACAGCAGTGATGGGTACACCGTTGGAAGATCTGAAAGACCAGGTTAGGGACAGATCATTATGGAGAAAATCTATCTATGTGGTCACTAAGAGTCCACACTGACTTGATGACACATAGTCAATCAATCAATCAATCAATCAATATTAGTGCTTCCAATGAGAAGTGTGGTTTTACTTCATCTAATATTAAGTGAGTTGTTCTTTTTGTAGTCCAAGGAATTGTCAACAGTTTTCCCCAGCATTACAAGGGGCTGTCCACAGTTATTTTTATTGTATACCACAATAAACTTAATATAATCAAAACTTGCCTTTACCTTAACAAAGGAAGCCTGTGGTGAATCCAGTTTGTACATCTAGTATAGTTGGATTGCAAAACCTTGAGCATTATCATACATGTGAGATAAGTGCAAATGTTTAAGGTAAAGGTAAAGGTTCCCCCCGCACATTTGTGCAGTCGTGTCCGACTCTAGGGGCCGGTACTCATCTCCGTTTGTTAGCCGAAGAGCCAGCGTTGTCCAAAGACACTGCCATGGTCATGTGGCCGCATGACGTGCGCGGAACGCTGTTACCTACCCACCGAAGTGGTACCTATTCATCTACTTGCATTTGCATGCTTTCAAATTGCTAGGTTGGCAAGAGCTGGGGCGAGTGCAGGAGCTCACTCCGTCACGCGGGGCTAGGGATTCGAACCTCCAAACTTGCGATCGACAAGCCTGGCGTCTTACCCGCTGAGCCACCACGCCCCTCATTAATAAGCAATGTGATGAAATTAAGGATAACAATTGAATTGGAAGGCAAGAGACTTACTTAAGAAAATCAAGGGAACATGTTAAGCAAAGATGGGCAAAAGCAAAGAGATTTAAATTAAAATTTAATTTAAATTTAAATTTAAATTAAATTTAAATTAAAAGCAAATGTTTAGGCAGAGCATTTTTTAGCACTGCCCTTTTTAAATACTGGAATATAAATTCATATTTTACCACTTCCTTACCATCCCTGCCCCATGCTGTTTTCCAAACCTGCTTTCAAAACTCAAGTACCATTTTAACTTGATCATCCTGCTAAGCTTTAAACAATTCAGATGATATTTCATCAACTCCTGCAGTTTTGTTGTTAGCAATATTTTCTAGGACCCATTTAATTTCACTTTACTGAATCTCTGAATTTAGTTTAGTGATCATCCATAAAATTGATATAATTGAGGTCTTTTATGCATACATAAAACTGATATAAATTTAGATATTTTTATACAGTTCTTTTATGTATATATGCCATCTCTTCTTTATATCTTCTTTTGTCTGTAGATCTTTGTCTGCTTTCTCTTTGCTTTTGCCCATCTTTGCTTAACATGTTCCCTTGATTTTCTTAAGTAAGTCTCTTGCCTTCCAATTCAATTGTTATCCTTAATTTCATCACATTGCTTATTAAATGTAACTTAGTTGGGCAAATATCCTCTGTTGCCTATTGCTTTCAACATATCAGCAGATAGACATTTTGTGCCATCTTTAATGATATCATACATTTTGCTCCAGAGGACTTTAGGCAGTTTACGTATCAAATCCAATCCATTAAATCTATTCCTTGTTATTTAATAATATGGAACATTGGCAAGGTTGTATATTGTTGGTTTGATTATTGTATTTGTTTTCTTTAGTTCAAGTTGTAATTTTGCAAGGTGTTTATGAGAGGAGCTGTGTCAGCCCCAGATCTTGTTTTTGCTGACTGAATAAAGCTTCTCCGCCTTTGCCTGACAACTATATAGTCAATTTGATTTCAGTGTTGTTCATCTGGTGATATCCAATATGTAAAGTACTGTTGGAACACAGTATTTGTTATGAACATACTTGGCACACTCTATTAATCTGGCTCCTGCTTCATTTTGTACACTGAGAACAATCTTTTCCATTATTCCATATACTATTTTATTTTCAGCTTTAGTATTCTAGTCTTCTATAAATAGTATGACATCTTTTCTTGGGTGTTGTGTTGACAAGGTATTGAAAATCACCACAGAACTGTTCAACTACTCCTTCCTCTGCATTTATGGCTGGAGTATAGACTTGGATTGCTGCAATATTCATCGTCTTGCCTTAGATTTGATTTGCAGTCATTGTATCACCTTGGTGTTGTATTCAAGCACTGCCTTGGACGCCCCTTTGTTAATAGAGTTAATAATTTGTTGTAGTTGGTTAATAATGAAAACTATTATTTACAATGAATACACATTAAAACAATATTGCAACTGTCTGCAGTAGTTCTGTTACTCCTAAAATATGAAGTGATCCATTTGTGGCGCATTTTTCAATATGTGGACTTGATCCTGGTTGTGAAAGTCCATCTGGTGTTCCTGGCAGAATACTGGAATGCCTTTCTCCAGTGGGTTGTATTTAGTCTGTCCCTTGTCCATGATCTGCCCATTATGGGTGACCTTTCTGAGTCCTGATAGTATAGTTCATACCATCATTGCTATGGATAAACCCCTTCACCGCTACCTATGGAGAGTGAAATATTATGTATCACTGTAAAATCAGAACAACATATGTCAAGCATAGTATAAATGCTAAGTTTAAAAGTATGTGACAGCAAAAAGATAAAAGCTTAATCACATCCTTAAGTTTAAAAAAAACCCTAGATTGCAAAAACTAAAATACCGAGAGTTACTTTTTTGCTAACCTCTCTTAACACTTCTGCTACAGTCTCCTATATATACTCAGGCAGATCTGAAATATTTTTCTCTTCTGCAACTCTATGGGTGCAACACACAAATGCATCTTGTAGATAAAGACATCCTGCTTTGCTACTTGCACCAGTGATGTAATGGGATCAGCCGATGTAGAAACCATCTGGTTCTTCACATTCTGAAATAGATAGCAGTGTAATTAATTTTATGTTGCACTGTTTTCTTTTCAAGGCGTTGCTAGCTGTTCCTGCCATCTTGTAAAGTATTACATGTTCACCAACCAGAGCTTGACCTTACAGAGAATGATGGACGTGAATGAAAGCTGGAATTTAGATGATTTCAATTGGCTGACCCATGATGCAATTCTTCATGTTGTCAATGCACTAAAAGGTATGTATAGTTCAAGAATGTGCTGGTTTTTTCCTGTCTCCCCACCCCTACCCTCAACTCCAATAAAGTAGAAAAGTGAAGAACCACTTTTCTTATCATCCCCACTTTGGTGCATTGCAACTACACTGTTCTCCGGACTGTGTAATCAATAAAATTCTCAGTAATCAATTAAACTCCATTTGCAAAGAATTTTTTGATGTGAGAGTAATTTGGGTTGGAAAACAAAGGATTTGCCTGCATTGCACAGATGAGGAAGAGAACCCCCAAAACTTGGCTTATTATGAAGAGATGTGAAATGTTATAAGTGGATTTACTGCATGATCTTGGTTTCCACTGTCATCTTGGTCATCTCAGGAGAAACAGCTAACAGTTCTCCACTTCCAGGAAAGGGGGGGGGCAGAAACTAGAAGGTGCTTCTTTTTATGGGTAGGACCTATTCTTTGGAACAGCCTCCTAGTTGAAATCAGATTGGCCCCTCCCCTGATTTCATTCAGGAAATGTTGAAAATGGAGCTCTTTCATACAGCACTTATTACTCAAATGACATCATCACTGCATGTATGTAGATTTTACATGATTGAGTATAATTAAAAGAAGTTATCCTTTGTTATGAATTTTTTGTATTTTTACATTTCATTTGTTTCATTTCTTGGAACCTTCCAATCCAGCAGGACTTTGAATGGCTTACACCCCCTTTTTGCAGTAAGAGAGTTAAAATAAACCCTACCAAAAGCAAATGGCTGTGGGTATTTGGACCACCTGAAACCTAGGGAGGATCCTATACTGGGGTGTCCACAGCACCTGTGGCCAGGAAGGCCTTTGCACAGATTTATCTTGTGCATCAATTGCACAAGCCCCCCTCCCAATAGTCACTCATGCTTTGGTTACCTCACATGTAGATTAATGCAATGTGTTTTATGTGGGGCTGCCCTTGAAGACCACCCAGAAGCTTCAGCTGTTCCAGAATTTGGCAACATGGGCAGTCATGGCAGGCCATGTTATGCCTATGTAAAACCTTTACCTTCATGAGCAACTTTTAGATGTTGTCTATATCTAATGAATTGCGGAGAGTCTTAATTGGATTGTGATGGGATAGAAATGGAACAAACAAACAAATAATAAAATTGTTACTGATTTTAGTAGTCTGGTCTGCAGCAGAAAGCACTACAGCTTCCATATACTGTTGTTAAGCCTTAAGACCAATGAAGTAAGAACAATACAGATTGCAGGACTGTTTCTTTAATGCTGGGATAAATGCAGAATCTTGAAAATTGTAAGAGTAAACTCCCTGTGATAATAGTGACAGTGAATTAATAGTGAATTAATGAAGGCAGAGTCTCTTTGAAACCCTTTCTTCTCATGTCTCTCACATCTGAATGGCATTGCCTCTTCTCAGATAAACCAAACAGTCCCGCTTTCCGACAATCTTTCACAACTATGGGGGAATACAAAGGATCAAATGATAATTTACGAGGGAGCGCATGAAGTAAAACAGTAAGGTGATTATTTGGGTTAGCATGTCAACTGTGGGGATGATAGCATACAAAGCCTGTGTTTGTCCATGCATCCTTTTAAACCATGGTTTTTGAGGAAGCCACAATTGAGCACTTTGGTTGATCTTTCTCTGTTAGTCCTCTGAGGTAAGCCAAGTCAGGACTCCTCAAGAAATACTGGAACTCTTCTTTATTGATAGAGGCTGTAGTAACAGAATCTTGAAAATCTAACTGTGTTTTCCCTTCCCTCCCTCTTATACCCCAGAGAGCTAAGACAGAACTAGATTGAGTTTCTTTCTAATGTTTTCTTTGTTCCCTGGGCCTAAAACATGTTTGTGTAACTGTCCCAGCAATACTTTCTCCAAGGTCATCTCTGTGGCTCTCGCATTCCAGCCTTTGCTTTCATTCCCCCATTGTGGACCAGCTTTGCAACGGAGGTCCTATGTAATCCCAAAATGTTAACCAACATGAAGCCAAAATGGCCAGAATGTCTGCAAGTAAAGATTTCTGCTCTAAAGGTGGGGTGCAATGGGAGGAAAGGAAGGGATGTGGTTAGAGTTGGCTTGGCTTTTGAGAGGATTAACATTATTTTAGAAGACATGCTGATGTTAGAAACTTCAGAGCCCAAGTGGTGTAATAATTAGGGTTCAAGACCACACTAGACTATAAAACTCACCGGGTGACTCTATTTTTTAGCCCCAATCTTTATCATAGTCTTCTTAAAAGGTTAAAATGAAGGGAACCTGTTCTCTCCCCCATAACGTACAATGCCTTAAGCCCCCAGAGAAAAGATGACAAATTATAATAATAATAAATAATAAAATTAAATTAAACAAAACAAAACCTCTTGAGGTGCAGGGAGAAAAGTAAACGTGATTTCCTACCCAGCAGTGGGTATCCTAATGGAAACTTGTCAGGGTTTCCAAGTGTAGCTTGGCAACAGCTCGAGGTCGCAGATTTCACATTCCCATCTCATCAGATTCAAAAGTACTTTGCATCACCCACTTCAACGGCAACGCTCTCCAACCTGGTTTCTCTCCAGATGTGTTGGACTTCAACTCCCATGATTCCCAGACAGCTTGCCTGCAAGAATGGAAATTATGGGAATTGGACCAATATATTTGGGAGAGCATCAGCTTCACTCTGGCTGCTGTGGGGGAAGATACACAGACAGCATCTGCTATCCGTTGGCTTAAATGTATATACAGTGTGTATATATATATATATATATTTGATTCAGTTTAAATCAAGTCATTTAAGGCAGGTAGGTAGACAATAACGCTTCTAAATGTAAGCTAAAAAAAAGGATGGAGATGTTAATGCTGCTTACGTTCATGGAATATGCCTTCTTCGGTTGCCTAGCAACTGATGCGAGGCCAGTTGGATTGCAAGAAGGGAGAACTGTGTTGATAGGCAAGAGTAGCTGTGTCAATTCAGGTGGGTTCAGGACAGGAATGTTCCATCCAGCTGTTGTCTCCACAGCCATGAATGGTTCTTTCGAGGTCAACTTTGGGCTTGGGTGAAGAAAGAAGATGGGAGCTGGGAAACGCTGCCAAAATAAGGAGGTGAGAATGCATGAACCGTGCTGTTTGGGTAAACCTCACAGATCTGTCCAGTGCAAAGTTTGTTGGGTGATGATGCTCAGTGTCGGATTTTCCCCCCCTGCACTGGAGCAATGTTTATTCCAAGCTGAAGTTTGTTTCAATCTAATGTAATGATTACAGTAATAATTAATTAGACGATACGGAATTTCAAGACAGCGTGATGACGGTGCCAACTAAGCAGCAGAAGAGGAAATCCTAAACAGCTGCCATTCAGAATTAACTGCAACACTGTTGTTCTGCTTTTATCTCCCCAGACCCTGAGGCTCCCCAAAGTATTCCAGCAGTTTTTGGGGTCCATCAGTTGGGTAAGTAAATGCAATGTGTATTGTCCTTTTGATCTTTGGAATTCTCTACAACTGTGGTTGCATTTAGCCTGTGAATGGCTTAATTACTGAAAACAGATGACACCTCTAGGTATGTTCTGATGTTTACATGCTTTGGTTTCTTTTTAAAAAATAGATTACTTCTGTTATAAAGGGGGCTCAGACACATCGGTTCTCTGTTCATATGTTTCTTTCGGTAGTCATTATCCTGAAACCTTGACTCAAGAATCCATTTTGTTCTAGGGGAAAAAAACAGCAAAGACAGAGGCTCGGAGAACAGCTAGACATAAAAATAATATGCTATGGGAGTGCAGAGAAGCTAGAAATATCTGTGCATTTTCTCTTTTGATTTAGATTTATGGAAATTGCTCCAATGCCTATTTGATACTCAAGTCACCACCTATATGGTTGACCTTGATCCAATTTATCCATAAAGTGGCTAATTCAAAGCTTCGGAGTCCAATCTTAAAGCACTCTATCCTCCAAGATAGAACAATTAGTCAAAATACTATTCAGGCATGTCTTGTAATATCTTTTCTTTTATACAACTCGCTGTCAGTAGTGTGGTTTTGGTCAATTTAATCTCTATAAACTAAGTAATGAAACATCTTCATGAAGTTCCTTTCCTTCATGTAGATTAAGCTATTAATTCCTTTGTTCTGTCCTGGGACTTTCTGAAACCCACAAATGTCATGGCGTGTGGCTTCCTTGACTAGATTTCTAGCTGGTTTGTAGTTTTTAAGCTTAAGATTTGACCCAGTTTATTAGGTTTCCTTATGATCCCGTTGAGGACCATGGCCCTCCATTTCTTTCTTGGTACCGTCTTTTGGCTAAAGCAGAAATGATGAACTTGAATCCACCCAGATGTTGTTGAAACAACTCCCAACATCTTTCATCCTTGCTCTGTGTTTTGGAGCTGCTGGAAACTGTAGTCGAGAAGGTTCCAGATTCCTCGTTCTTAGCCTAGAAAGATCCATTGCTGGATCTTTAATGGATCCATTGAGAGAGGAAGCTCTATTCCCTGGGAGAGCACGTGATTCACTCGAAAGCTGGGTTCCACATACAATGCAGCAGAACCGTTCTGCACCCTCCTTCTGACTCTGGTGCCTCACATGTGTGTATCAAGTACAACCAAAAATGGATTTATATAGGAGAAAGACCTTTTTTTTGGATAGCTGCTATGGCATGCAAAATGTCCTGCACTTTGACTTCTCAACTATCTTCTACACAACCATTAATGGTACAGGAGTCCTTTCTTTTGAGGCATTTGGTAACCTTCAAAAGATCAAATAGTGTGTATACAGTTGCAGCAATGGTTTAGCTTTATCCAAAAAATGCTGCTCCATGTCTAACTTTCACAGACATATGGAAGTTTGGATTGTGTGGGGTTACAATAATCATGTAATATTACTTCCTCTGCCAGAGTCTTTGGGCAGATGAGGAGTCTGATTCCACGTGTTATTGGGATAATATAGAAGAACTCTCTGAACATTTGCACAGTTCTCACCCAAGTGAGAGGTGCTGACCCAGAGCCTGGAGACTGTGAGGTTCTCGATGTGGAAGAACCGGCTCCAACTCAGCCCTAGCAAGATGGAGTGGTATGGGGTTTTGGGCTGTGTGTGAGTTATATTTTATTTATTTATTTAGTTTCTATCCTGCCTTTATTATTTTTATAAATAACTCAAGGCGGCGAACATACCTAATACTCCTTCCTCCTCCTATTTTCCCCACAACAACAACCCTGTGAGGTGAGTTGGGCTGAGAGAGAGTGACTGGCCCAAGGTCACCCAGCCGGCTTTCATGCCTAAGGCGGGACTAGAACTCACAGTCTCCTGGTTTGCCATTGGCTCCTTCCTAGGGCTGAGAGACAGGGACTGGCCCAAGGTCACCCAGCCGGCTTTCATGCCTAAGGCGGGACTACAACTCTCAGTCTCCTGGTTTGCCATTGGCTCCTTCCTAGGGCTGAGAGACAGGGACTGGCCCAAGGCCACCCAGCCGGCTTTCATGCCTAAGGCGGGACTAGAACTCTCGGTCTCCTGGTTTCTAGCTCAGCACCTTAACCACTAGACCAAACTTGCTCTCTATGTGTATGTTATTCAGCCCAATGAGTTTCTGGTAGTCAAGAAGGTTTGGGGCAAGCTGCTACCACAGACTCTCAAGGTAGCCTGAATCATTCAGCCACTTTTAAAATAGCTGCATTGTTGTGGCCTGAGAGCCCTAACAATAGGTACACTTTATTCAGGTTTTCAGGTGTGTCTACCTACAGTAACTGCCCCCTTTACATTTAATGCATGTGAGCAGGTTGATAGTTGTCTATCCCCACATTAGCTTTGACTCCATCCAGAATTTCTGTTGCCCTATTTCTGTAACCAATCAGAACTCATGGTGTATTTCTTCTGTTTTCCCTCTTTTGAGCTATTTGTGAACCTCGCCACTGCCGCTAGGAATCAATAGGGCTGTGCAGCACCTTGGATGAGAAAGCAAAAAGATACTTTGTAACCTGTGTGGATGCTGAAGTATCACCGGTCTGCAACTCCTTAAAGCAGCTGCATCTTTTTCCAGGGTCATGCAGCTCCCATCTTAGCTGCAACATGATCCCAGTAAAAGATGCATTTGGTTTACGGAGTTTGCAGGCAAGTGATACACGTGTATCCATGTGAAGAGGGAAGAGGGAATGGCCTTGAACAGGAGGAAGAGCTGCTACTAAGGCAATGGTCAGACATTTCTGCAGCAGCATCTTCCACTTCTTATTTGTCAAATACTAATTTTCCCATTGCTTTTTCCACCTCTGTCGGAGGACTGTAAGAAACCGTATGCTAACTAACCTACAGTATCTGCTTGGGTGGGGCATATTTTCCAGGGCATTCTTCTCTTTTATAAAATACATGCTGTGCATTTTGCTTTAAAAGGTTATATGATCTTATTATTCCCCATTGTAGAAGCAACTCTTCTCATTTGTTGCATTCTTGGTGTTCTTTCAGCTTCCTTCTCTTCCTGCAGATATTCCATGATCGGAGTAGGTAATAACATCAGTGCATGGGAGAGAGGAGTTTGCTAGCAGTTTCAGCAAGCAATACATATACAGTATTCTCCACCATTTCACATTTGCTGTAGCACAGTGCATAAATCTGCTGCATGTTCACCAACTATCTGGTGAACGTGAACTATCTGGTAAAGTGGGATTAGAACTCTCAGTCTCCTGGTTTGCCATTGGCTCCTTCCTAGGGCTGAGAGAGAGGGACTGGCCCAAGGTCACCCAGCCGGCTTTCATGCATAAGGCAGGACTGGAACTCTCAGTCTCCTGGTTTGCCATTGGCTCCTTCCTAGGGCTGAGAGAGAGAGTGACTGGCCCAAGGCCACCCAGCCGGCTTTCATGCCTGAGGCGGGACTAGAACTCACAGACTCCTGGTTTCTAGCCTGGCGCCTTAACCACTAGACCAAACTGGCTAGCTTATTTTTATTTTGTAACTTTTTATTGCATGCATAGCCCTTACAATTATTGTATGTTTTATATCTATAACATAATAATATAATGACACAACATTCTACTAGTGTAAATCAGGGTTGCCAGCTTTAGAATTAAAGACATAACACTTGTTTCAGATAGTGAGTATAGAGTTAAGCAAATATCCAGTGGCAGGAGACACCTTGGTTTTTATAATATGGTCAAAGCTTTTCAGTTAAACAGCCATAACTTCACTTCTTCAGAACAAAAAAACTATGCAAAACTGCTGTTTTTCCAAAGCTTCCTTGCTTCAGTTATGCACATTTTCTTGCAATGAAAGATATTCTGCTATTCATGTTTAGAATCACAGGGATATCCAGGTTTTAATACTCACTCAACTATAGAGTTCACTGTATAACTTTCAGCTAGTCAGTCTCTCTTTCTGTGAATTAAATCTGCTCCATAGATTTATTTTACAGAATCTACTCCATAGATTTAATTTTTATTCAGGGGAAAAATGAGAAGAGCTTCTCCATCCCCCTCCCACCTCATCTACGCTATCTGGAGTTCTTTGAGTTGGAAATGCATCAGTCAAGCAAGCAAGCAAGCAAGACGGCTGAGGAACTGCCTCTTGTCTTATTTCCCCCAATAGTATCAGATGCTTGAGCCGATTGCCTCCCTTGGTTAGGGATTCCTGTAGAGTTACTGTAGGTCCTTTGACTAAGAATCTGGGGAACTGTCATCCCAACACACCAAGAGGCACCAAACTGTAAAAGGCTGGAGGTCATTTTAAGCTCATTTCCAATTCTATAGGCAAAGCGGGGCATTCCTGGAGATAATGGTGGACATTTTTGTCCTCCTGGGCAAAATGCTTAAGCACCTATTGGTAGGAGATTGTAAGTTAGGGTAATAGAGTTGTTTTCCAGCATGATTTGTCAAGATCCTACCATCCTCTGGATTTTTATATTCTTATTTATTGTACTGTTTATTGTATTTTAATGATTATTGATTTTTAATCTTAATTTTAATATTTATTGTAAACCGCCCAGAGTGGTGGAGATGGGCGGTGATAAATTTGATTAATAAATAATAAATAAATAATAAATGATTGCCCTTTCCAGGAGCCCAGTGGCATCATTTAGAACAGAGCTTTCCAAACTGTGTGTCGCGACACAAAAGTGTGTCGCCACACACAGTCTAGTGTGTTACCACACAACCCGGAAGCGCTGATCATCATCAGCGCTTCCGGGTTTTCCCGCGGCGACACACCAACGGCGGCGCGCAAAAACCTGAAAGCGGCAGCAGCGCTTCCGGGTTTTTGCGCGGCGACACGGCGGTTGGTGTGTCGCCGCGGGAAAACTTTGGAAAGCCCTGATTTAGAATTATGCATGATGGGCTGGTGGAGGGAACTGGCCTCTTCACTAGAAGTTGCATAAACTCCAACACATTTTGTGTGATCTGGTAGCCACCAGGTCCTCCACCGCAGTCTTCATTCAGTATAGACCAGTGTTTCTGTTTCAACTCTTCAAGTTGCCGAGGTTGAGAAACACTAGTATAGACAGTGGCAGTAATGATTGCTCCAATTAGCACTTTAGATCCTGTTCGGCTGTTTTTCTACATTGATGGAGAGCTAGAAGAGATCAACATGCTGGCATGGATGGACACACACACACACTTGAAAGGGTATGAAGTGGCAGATATTCTGATGACAAGAGTAAACAATTGTAGGATTACGGTCTCTGCCATGCAACTGTTGCAACAAGGAATCCAATTCTGTTTGATTCTGATTGAAACAACAACCCAAACGCTTTGTTCAGATTGCTGGTGGACATCCAGCTGTGAGAATTGGCTTCTTTTCCCCCCTCTCCCATGCTGACCTCATCTGGGCTTGGAACGAATCCAAGGAGCCAGTGCTTCACACAGCATCCTCTTGTCAGAAACAAAACAGGTCAAATTATTAAAGGAAAGAAAGATGGAATGCTCTTCCTCCAAATAGGAAAAACAGATGTGCAGCGGATTTTTCGTTCTCATTTTTAGGGAGGGGGGTCACTTTTTCCAACGGCAGGCCTGTGCTTTGGAGAAGCGTGTTGGAGGAAACGTTATAAATATGTACATTCATTACCATGGCAAAGATCTCACCGTGGCTATTAATTTTGGGAGGAGAGTACAAGGTCTCTTTTCAGTGCCTAGCAGATTCTGGTCGGTAGCGCGGTTTAGTGTGGCTTTAAGTGCTACTTGCAGATGGGACTTTATAACCGCTAGTGGAAAGAGCAGGCATTGAGGACTCCTCCTGCTTGAAGGGTTCCAGCAGGCTTGTTACGCTAAGCATAAATGCACCGCAGTGGGTTTCTTAAGCTGTGTGTGTGGGGTGGGGTGGGGTGGGGTGGGGGAACAAGATTTGCATCTATCAGAAGGTGCCATGGTCTTTGGGGATCCACATCATAGCATGACAAGGATGGTAAGTGACTTTCCCCCGCTTCTTTCTTTACTCTGAATTGGACTACCAAAATGCTAAATTTTTATTTAGGATAAAGAATGTACAGGATGTAGCCTATGACAGAGCATGCTGAGGATGCAGAAGGCAGGGCCGGCCCTAATCTTTGGTAAGCCTTATGAAAGGTAAAGGTTCCCCCACACAGTCGTGTCTGACTCTAGGGGCCGGTGCTCATCTCCGTTTGTTAGCCGAAGAGCCAGCATTGTCCGAAGATGCTTGCTTGCTTGCTTGCTTGCTTGCTTGCTTTCCTTCCTTCCTTCCTTCCTTCCTTCCTTCCTTCCTTCCTTCCTTCCTTCCTTCCTTCCTTCCTTCCTTCCTTCCATCCATCCATCCATCCATCCATCCATCTATCTATCTATCTGGTTTTGATTCTGCTTCAATCCATTCAGACTCTAAGCAGTCCTCAATTAGCCATACACAGTATGTAATAAAATAATATACTATAAAACTTTCAGAGTAAATATTCTTAAACCTACTATATACTGTACATGTAGTCCTCACTTAACGACCACAATAAGGACTGGAAAACTGATGGTTAAGTGGTACGATCGTTAAGTGAGTCACCACGTGAGCGGACCCGATTTTATGACCATTTTACAATGGTCATTAAGTGAATCACGGGTCGTTAAGTGAATCCAGCTTCCCCAATGAACTTTTTTTTTTAGATTTTTTTATCCCGCCTTTATTATTTTTATAAATAACTGAAGGTGGGGAACATACCTAATACTCCCTCCTCCTCCTCCTATTTTCCCCACAACAACAACCCTGTGAGGTGAGTTGGGCTGAGAAAGTGTGACCGGCCTAAAGTCAACCAGTTCAGTTTTCGTGCCTAAGGCGGGACTAGAACTCACAGTCTCCTGGATTCTAGCCGGGTGCCTTAACCACTTAACCAGAAAAAAAGGTCGTAAAAAGCGATCACATGACTGCAGGATGCTACAACTGGTCATAAATGCGAGCCAGCTGCCAAGTGCTCGAATTGTGATTGCCTGACTGGGGATGGTGTGACATTTTGTGACGGTCATAAGTGTGAGAACAGGTTGGAAAAAGCACTTTTTCCAAGGTCGTCGTAACTTTGGACTGTCGTTAAATGAATGGTTGTTAAGTGAGGACTACCTGTAGGTCCAAACTTCAAGGCATTACATCATCCTTACCATAATAATATAATCTCCAAAGGCCAGATCTTAACAATTTTAAAATAGTCCAGTCTTTAAAATGTTAGAAATACTTCTATTCTTTCTCCCTGCATCTTTTCCGAGCATCACGTTACATTCCATAGCTACCCAGCATGCTTGCCTCTTATTGAGAATTATTTTCCTAGATTCCTAATTTGTACTTCTGCAAACCAGTGAACTGATACTCCCTTTGGTTTGTTAAATTATTAAGATTATATCAGACATTCATCCTCCATTCAAGCTCAAATTCATCTTGTTTTCTTGCTAAAACTAGGGAAGAAGTTTGTCTTCTTTGGGGAAGCTCCTTCAATTTCTCAATCTAGTCTACAGCACTGTGGTTTTTGATGGCCTCCCATCCATGTAATAACCTCATCCAACCCTGCTTATCTTTTTTGAGATCTGCCAAAATCAGCTGGGTACTGCCATCTGCTGAGACTCTGTTACTTGGCAGGCCCATTTTATCTATAATGCTTTGAAATTCACCACCATATAATCAACAATATAATAGAGGTATATAGCATCTGTCACATTTCTGGTTTTACTATTGTTTTCTGTACAGGTTTCTCTGTTATTGTTGAATGGTGTTGATTAGGGATATCCAAAATAATCCACGAGTGGTCCATTCTTCCACTAGCCCCACAGTACAGCTCCCCCCTTCCTGGATTAGGTGCTCCTTGGGGTGTGTGTTAATGTTCATGTCCAATGGACAGACTTCCAGACCGTTGGACACATCAAGAATGTCCCCTACAGCTTCAGAGCTGCATTGCCAAAGCGGCAAGAGGGAGCTGTATTGGAACACAGCTGCCAAACCCCACCACAGTTTTGGTGCAACTGTCCTGAAGCCACAGGGTCATCCTGAACATGTGTCCAACGGTCTTCTGGAAGACCGATGAACGTGTATGTGAAAAGCTTGCCCCCCCTCCCGCTTAGGGGCTGCAGAGGAGTTCCAGGGATAGCTGTAGCATAGGGGTGCCAGGAGAAGAGCAGAGGACCACTCCACGGTGAAGCCATGGGCAGCTTCGCTTCGGAGGTACTGCTTCCATCCCACTAGGGGAAGGTATTTCTTCATTCTCCATTCCATGAGAGAAAGGGGGTCTTGTTGGTAACTGGGACAACTGACACCCCCCCCCCCCAAATCTGCTCCTCCTCCTCCTCTCCCATTTCTCTTAGTTCCCAAGCAGTGGAAGGGGAGATGAGGCTCCAATACGGCCCATTCTCTGAACCCATGATCACTCCATGGGATTGGAAAACTGGCAACATTCCCTCCCCTCTCTCCCACCCCCTACCTTTCCCTCCAGGCCTGGGTGGAGAAGCAGCGGGAGAGAAGAGAGGAAATGGGTCTTTTCTCTCCTCCCCCCAGGTAGGAGGTGAAATTGGGTATGGAAGGAGGGAGGTGGCAGAGGAGGGTCGAGGGATCACCACGGGATTGGAGAACTGACCGCAAAGAGGGTGTCCCCCACCCCACCTCTCTCCTCCCCAGGCTTTCAGTGCAGACAAGACCCCCGCTGCTTTGTTGCCAAGGCAGAGTTGGGGTTGGAAATTCCGTAGCCCAGTTCCTGCCCAGGACAGCGGCGTTGAATGCTGCAGGGTGGAAGAGCCCTGAGAGAGAATCACTGGCATCCTGTTCAACCGGACAGCCACCATCTGAACGCACCCCCCCCCCCCGTTTTTTTTTTAATTCTTGACAAAAGTAGTAACTGCAGAAGTTTACAGCAGGCGTCGGAAGGCTGCCCCCAGGAGTTTTGGAATCCAACAACTTCTTGCCATTGGCTGCTTATGCTGGCAGAGGCTGATGGGAGCTGAACTCTGGAACATCTGGAGGGCACCTGGTGGGCAGCCTCGCGTGGAGGTATCACCAGCCTGGCAGGTTGGGGTAGTTCCGCAGGAGCCACCAGGCCTCCCGTCCTTGGTCCTCCGGCTTCGGCAGCCTCCCCGGCTCCGCCCCGCGCTTTTATCTCGCCCGCCCGGCGCGTACGAGAAGCGTCCAGGCAGTGGCGAGTCCGCCGTCCGGCCTGCGGAACGGAGCCTCGCGCGCTAGGACCTGGCCAGCGCCGGAGGCGAGGTGCTTCCGAGCTGCGCGCGTGGGAGGGCGTCGCGGCGGCTCGAATTACGTTGCCAAGCCCAGACCCTTCTCCGGCGCCGCGTCTGAGGGAGCAGGCTTGTGCGGGACGGTCCTTCCTCTGCCCAGGGAGCCTTGGTCGCCGCGGCGAATACATGGGCCACCATTAGGACCCAGAGACGTTGCTATGATTTGGGCAGCCGTAGGTAAAAAGCGCTGGCATTCCGATCATTCCGGCGTGGGAAGTGGTGCGGGCTGGCTCCCCCTCCCCCTCCCGCTTTGGAGGATGCCAAACGCAGGAAACCACCTCAGCCTGTCAAAGTTGCACGCTTGCGCCCTAGCCGCAGCCTTCCCTGTGCCTGCCTAATCTTCCCCCATTTTTTGCGCGGGGGCGGGGGGCGGGAAGGGGATTGATGGTGCCGGGCAGAACTGGCTGGAGACGGGTGGATGGGTTGCTAAATTGAGCTGGGCTCCTGGTTCGCTCCCCGGGAAACTTGGAGGCGGGTGCGCGAGCCACAAGAGTGCGGGCGCCTGTTTGGACGGTTGGGAAGAAGCCCGCGGCTGCGGTTGCAGAGATGAAGGGGGAAACGGCCGAGCCGCGCGCTAGGTTTAGGATTCCCCACCCCGCCTAGCCCGGCTGACCGGAGCCCTCCCCGCTGCCGAAGCGGTTCGTTTATCCTGGGATCTATTTTGGCAGATGGTGGAAGACGTTTCCCCCCCTCCCCGCGGGTACTGGGAAGAGCGGGAGGGTCCCTGCACTTCCTTGCTTTCTAGAAAACTTCCATTTGGGCTTATGGATCCTTCCACTGACCATGAAAAGGAAAAAAAACTGGGCAAAGAAGTAGCTTCGGAAGAATATTTGTAAATAAAATAATTATATGGTAAGGTAAAGGTAAAGGTTTTCCCCTGCACAGTCGTGTCCGACTCTAGGGGGCGGTGCTCATCTCCGTTTCGTAGAAGAGCCAAGAGCTGGGGCGAGTGCGGGAGCTCGCTCCGTCATGGGGCACTTGGGTCTCAAACTGCCGACCTTCCGATGGACAAGCCTGGCGTCTGAGCCATCGCGCCCCTATGATATAGTACTAAAAAGTCTTGCCCCAAAGAGCGATGCAGTGGTGACAGATAGAGAAGTGTGCAGGATAAAACAGTTGGAGTAAGTTAGCACTACAATCCAAATAAAAGCAAAATCTGACCCCTAACTTTGCAGTGCATTTGCAACATGTTGGTGGAAAAGGCATGGCACGGAAGACGAGAAAGGTTGGGCATGGTAAAGTGTGGTCCAAGATGGACCAGGGGGTTTGCTTTAGAGAAGGTGATTTTAGCTTCCTTGGTCCATGTATGTTTGTGTCTATATGTGTATAAGAGTTGGGAAAATAATGCCTAATTTACAGGATTAATTCAGGGATAGATTATTTATTTATTTATTTCGTATGGCATAGCGGAATACAGCATTATTGTTTAAAAATTCACAGAACAATATATAAATATGTATAAAATGTAAAATGTTGAAATGATAGATTGTTTTAAAAACACACACTGCGAATACTAAATGGGATTATAGATAAAATTAAATTATGTGTGAGTAGTTACTAGAGTGGCTAAACCTATGGCCAGGTATCTAGATCGTTTAGCCATTGGACAGCAGTGCCCCCCATTTATGTTTCCAATATTGGCACTTGCCATGATTAGTTCGAATCCAGTTAAGTGCTGTCCAGTTTTTCCTTGGAAGATCAAAGCCATAAGGGCGTTGTACTGGGTCAGACACTAAATTAAACAGATCCGGGTTAGAAATTTTCCATTCCTGGCGCCATGCTGTCTCAATATCAAAATCTTCTCTAACTAATTGCTCTCTGAGTTTCCACGGCGGGTTTCTAGATTTGAGTCTAGGTGTTTGATCGTGACAGTCTTCATGTATAGGTAGTAATCAGTTTGCCTCACATTTCAGCCACTCCCTTTTTAAGGCTAATTGTCTTCTATGGTGTGGAGGTGGTATGTTAGATAATACCGGTAGCCATTCAGAAGGTGTTGATTTAATGGTTCCTGATATTAGCCTCATAGTGTGGTTAAGATGGATGTCCACTGCTTTTGTATGTGCACTGTTTAACCATACAGGGCTACAGTACTCAGCTGCCGAATATGCCAAAGCAAGAGCTGATGTCCTAAGACAGTGCTTTCCAAACTGCTGCCGTTGGTGACACACCAATGGCGGCAGTGGCGGTGGTGCGGCGGTGCGCATGGCGGCGTGGGGGGCGCGGGCGCGCGGCAGTGGTGTGGGGGGGCGTGTGGTGGCGGTGTGCACGGCGGTGGCCTCGCTAAAACGTGGAAGCGCTGATGGCGCGCCGCTGCCGCCATGCACGCCGCCGCCGTGTGCACCCCCACCGCCGCTTCGCAACACACTAAGCTGTGTGTTGTGACACACTAAAGTGTCGTGACACACAGTTTGGAAAGCTATGTCCTAAGAACTGTAGCATTTGCTCCCCAGCTAGTGCTGGAAAGTTCGTGTAGAATGTTGTTCCTAGTTTTTATTTTATCCGTAGTTTTCCTTAGGTGTTCCCTATAGGTTAAGGACCGATCAAGGGTCACTCCTAAGTACTTTGGGTTGTGTTAAACTTCAACAGCTGATTCCTAAATTCCACTTTTGGTGTCCAATTAGCTTGTCTGTTGTTCAAGTGAAAGCAAGCAACCTTGGTTTTGTTGATGTTACGTTTTAGGGATAGGTTGATCTCCAGTGACCAAATTTACAGGAAAAAAATCAGAAGGAATCTGGTAATACCTTTGCAGACTACATATTTTATTAAAAGGCACAATGTTTTGTGAACTACAGTCATTCATTGACTTTGGGCTACCATAGACCAGGCTAACATGGCTTTAATCGAAGAGAATAACATGGCTTTCTCCTACAACTTTAAAGCCTTGTCCTGTAGGTAAATCCTGCTAAGGTAAATCTCCTGAGTTTGGAGGTACTTAACCCTTTCTGAGTATGCATACAATGGCAGCCCTCCTTTAGATCTTTCTAAACGCCCTTATCTAATGGTTTTCAAAACTGTATGAGGTCACATTGAAGAAGTAAAAACTTGATTAGATTTGTGATATGCAGGAGGACATCCATAAGGGTTTCTGTCCCCAGTGTTATATCATGCTGGAAATTTTAGTTTCTTGTGCTGCACTTAAAGGCATCATCTGCCTATTAGATGATGATGATGATGTCTTCTAAAAGCTGCTGAACAGAGAAAAAATACCTGTGTAGGAAGTTTAATTTATAAAGTGTGCCACACATTTGCCAGGTGCTCCGTCTTCTTCTGAAAATGATGAAGGCCAAGTATCCCTACTTGGTAATGAACAGAATACAGTTGGTCCCTGCATAGAGTTTCCTTGTACATTTTTATCCCATGCATTCCTAAATCTCATCTGTGGGATTCGGAACAAAGTCCTCGTTCTAATTATATAATTGCAATTTGAATCTAAGGTGGGCTTTTTTGTGAAGGCAGATGGGGAGAGCTTCACAGAGGCAGATGCAAAATGCTAGTGGCAAATAGTATTTTTATTTTTATTATTATATTTTATTACCTTGGGTAGGTGCCTTTCAGATATTCTGCTTCAGGCTTGCCTAGTTTTTATATCCTACACAATTGAGTTTCAGAGCAAAATGTTAAGCCTTAAGTTTCAGAGCAAAGTGTTTCACAGTAATTCCAGGGTGGTCTTTCAACTAAGGGTCTGCACATTTTGGGGGAATTTTTATTTTTTTAATCTCCAAGGATTTCAGGAAGTGAGGCCATGATATGGGGAAGAATAGCCTTTTTAGGTAGTCTTTGGGAGACATTATTCAATTATTTCTGTAATGTAATCCTATCAAGATCAAGATGATGAATGAACAAGGAATTTGTTTTGAGCCAACTTAATTTTGATTGTTTTATATTATTTCCTCCTCTTGTTTGCTTATGTGGTCTTACGGGACAAAGTGATATACAAAATACAGTAGAATTTAGTAACCAACGCTTCTAGCTCCTGAAAAGTTTTCTTCTCTTGAAAAACAGGGTTTTACCATTTCTTTAGAATGTATTTGGCCAGTATAGGTCAACTTAATTTATTGTCAAAAGATGGTAGAAAACACTTGCTGTTACCACTTTTTATTATACTCTGCTTCAGCCTCCCTGAATGTCCCTGCCACCTGATATGAAAAGTTCCATAGGAGGAATTCCTTCCTGATATATTTCTTTGATTTAATTGAAAGAAGCCAGGGAAGTTGCAGACTGTTGCAGAGGTGATTGTACAGTGAACGGACACTTGCACTTGTTAAGGATGTGTAGTGGTGCTTCACAGGGGCACGTACATAGCACTTGTTTGCAACTCCTTAGCTGTGTCTTTTCCTGGGATCTGAGCTGTGCTTTTAGCAGTTCAATTAACTTACTGGTTTAGTGCAGTTTTTCAAACTAGGCAACTTTAAGATGCGTGGACTTCAACTCTCAGAATTGCTGGTTGGGGAATTCTGGGAGTTGAAGTCCATGCATCTTAAAGTTGCCAGGTTTTGAAAAACACTGGTTTAGTGTATGGACAACATAAGAGTGAGTCGTTATTGCATGCTTTGGAACTGACAGGAAATTGAACCATGAACTTGCCCCTCCAGCGGAAAGAAGGGTACGTGCTTGTGTAATAAAAGAGAGCTGGAAATTTAAATAATTTCCTCTGACAAGTATATGATCTGACCTTGGTAGAAAGGGAGTTAAGATATTTTAATAAATATATCATAATGAAACAATGTGGTAACAAAAGATAAGCATCTCTACCTAAATCTGACTGTATGCTATGAAGAAGGAACCTGTACATACAAAAAGTATTGTGTGGGCCAGCTCCTTTAAATTTATATGCAATACAAAACAATACGTATATATAATGCAAAGATGTCTCACTCATTCTCTCTATTATTTTCCCATTTTTTTCTTCCCCTTAACTTTGCCAGGCATAATCATATGTTTCCCCACAGTATGGGAGACTCCCCGCCCCCACCTGGCTCTGATTTTTTAAAAATAATTTCAAGCATCTTCTAGCACCCTCTTCATTTACAAGAAGGCCGCTGGGCCTCTCATAGGCATTCCTGGAAAATAAAAAGAGTTGGTAGCTGCAGGCGTATGCTTTGTGTGCAAGCATGCCTCCCCCTCCAAAAAAAAAAAGGCAAAAGCAAGCTGGACGTGTTGAGGTGGTTTGGAGCATATACTGTACAGAGACTGAATGAAGGTCGACCCTCAAAATTAGTAAACGAAGGAAGAGAGAATGGGTTGAAAGGAGGGGGAAGACTGAGACAGTCCTGGTTAGATGGAGTTGATGAGATCTTCAAGACAGAGGTGAGAAGTTTAAAGAACAAAAGGCAATGGATGAAGCAGAGTATGGACATAGTGGAAGCATGGATGCTTTGTGAGGAGAGAAGGATATGGAGAGAAATCGTGAATGGGGCTGATTTAGCTATATTCCTTTTCTTTTATTTCCTGCCTTTAACTTCGTTTGCTTACTACTACTTGCTCTTTTTCTGTATAATGTTGCTTAGGGAATTGCATTGTGGGTATTTACGAATGCATTTAAGCTAGGTGGTGGCAGGCAGGCTTCTAGGACAGCGGTCCCCAACCTTTTTGGCACCAGGGACCAGTCGTGGAAATTTTTTTTTCCACGGACCGGGGGGGCAGGGTTTGCAGGCAGGAGCCAATCGCGCGCACCGGGTGGGGGTTGCAGGTGGGAGCCAATTGTGCGTACCGGGGGCAGGGTAATCGTGCACACCGGGGGGCGGGGTTTGCAGGAGAGAGCCCCGCGGCCCACTTCCTAACAGGCTGCGGCCCACAGGTTGGGGACCCCTGTTCTAGGAGACTGGAGTGCTGTTTGAGAGCTAAATGCATTTTTCTGTTAAATGAGTGGTTTATGATTAGCTCTGCTCACAATAGTAGCATTTTGTAAATTGGCACCCTTCTTCATGGCGAAAAAGACCACCTGTCCCTCTGAAGACAAAGTATTATGAACAAGCACATTCAGATGATGAAAACAATCTTTCTGGGCACAGATAAATAAAGACATTAAAGTACAGGTAGTCCTCGCTTAATGACCACAATTGGGACCAGAATTTCAGTTGCTAAGTGGTCATTAAACGAATTTGACCTGATTTTACAACCTTTTTTGCAGCGATCGTTAAGCGAACCATGTGGTCGTTAAGTGGATCACGCAGTTCCCCATTGCTTTTGCTTGTATCAGGGAGATAACTGGTGGAGAAGGAGGGGGCTCCCTCCAGGGGGAGAAATGCATGCGTAGTACTGAATCGCTTTGCTTTCCTCCCAAGAGGCTAAAGAAGGCCCCGCCCTGATTTCTTGGACCTTTTGTCTGAGTATTACCAGTTCATTTTAGTTTAGCTGGATTCTGTCTAAGAGAGTAGGACAATAAACATTAGAGCTACAACTTCAAGTCTCAGCGTGTTTTCCTTCACTCGAAGTCAGGACAGCTTGCCAGAAGCTGGTCGGGAAGGTTGAAAATGGGAATCACATGACCACGGGACGTGCAATGGTCATAAATGTGAACCGGTTGCCAAGTGCCCAAATTGTGATCATGTGACGGGGGATGCTGCAACGGCCGTAAGTGTGAGGACCGATCATAAGTCGGTTTTTTCAGCACTCTCGTAAGTCTAAACCATCACTAAACGAATGGTTGTTAAGCGAGGACTACGTGTAATTCCTTTTTGTTGTTTTCTAGATTAAGCCAAAAGATTCAAAAAGTTGCATTCCTCAATTCAAGTTTAACATAACATAAAAATAGCCATAATGGACTTTGTGGACCACTGAAGAACCTATAGGCAGGACCTGATGGTCATTGCATTCTTCCACTGTTGTGTCCCAGCATTTGGAAACACATTGACTTTGGATTCTGCCCACTCTCTTACAGCCATTGTAGCCTTATCCTCCATGTATTTGTGGTATTCTATTTAAAAATCATCCCAATTGATGGCTACCACCATCTTGGTTTTCTTCACAAGAGTCAGAGATAGTGGCAGTATTGCAAACACGGCATATTCTGGGGGATTGGCTTGGCATGCATGCTTCCAAAAGCCCATTCCATTTGGCATGTGAGTGGTAAAAGAAAATGCTACAAAATACTTCTTTTATCCTTATTTTCCAGAATGGAATTAAGTTGTGCATGCTTGTAAGATGTGGATATGGTGTTCTTTTCTAAAAAAAAAAATTGAATTTTATTCTACAACTCCCCCCTTCTCTGTCAATGTGCAGTTAGAATAGTATTAGACTGGTAGCCTACAGGCCAAAAGTATTGGTACCTCTCCACTTTTTCCCAAAGAATCCCAATTTGCCGTGAAGCAAATTGGAACTGACACAAATAAATGGCATCTACCCTTCTTTATTTCATAGTCCATGGAGCAGACATTTTGCTTTTGATGTATGACTTAACATATTCTTGTAAACAATAAAACAGATGAAAATGGCATGGGCATAATTATTGATACCCCTAAGTTAATATTTCATAGCACTACCTTTTGAGGCAATAACTGCAATCAGGAACTTTCTGTAGCTCTGAATAAGACTTCTATGCTTCTCAACTGGCCATCCCTCTCTTCTTGAGCAAACTGCTCCAGTTGTCTTAGGCTTGATCAGTTCCTTCTCCTAACTGTGAATGTCAGCTTTTTCCATAGATGTTCTGTTGGATTCAGGTCAGGACTCATAGCAGGCCACTTCAGGACAGTCCAATGTTTGCTTTTCCACCATTCTTGGGTTCTCTTAGATGTGCTGTATGTTTTGGGTCATTCTCCTGTTGGAGGACCCATGACCTGTAACTGAGACGGAGCTTTCTAACACTGGACATTATGTTTTGCTCCAGAATGCCTTGATAATCTTCTGGTTTTATTGTGCCTGCACAGATTCAAGGCAGCAAATCAACCCCATAATATTATGGACCCTCCTCCATGTTTCACAGTAGGGACGGTGTTCTTTTCTTTAAATCATCATTTTTTTCTTCTGTGAATATAGAGCTGCTGTAACTTACTAAAGAGCTCTAATTTTGTTTTATCTGTCCAAAGGACATTCTCCCAGAACGACCGTGGGCACTTTGGCAAATGCCAGTTTGGCTTTTTTGTGTCTGTCTTAGGGTCTTCCTGGGTCTTCTACCATGGAGGCCATTTCAGCTATGGATGGTGCAACTTGATATTGTTGTACTTTGATCCTAGAGGTCAGCCAGGATCTGATTTGAAGTTTTCCTTGGTTCTTTCTCCACCATTCGAACTCTCCTTCTGTTCAATCTGGGGTCAGTTTTCCTCTTGCGGCACATCCAGGGAGGTTGGCTATGGTCCCATGGATCTTAGACTTCTTGATAATATCAGCAACCATGGTCACAGGAACATGGAGCTCTTTGGAGATGGTGTTGTAGCCTTCACCTTTATCTTGCTTTGCTATTACCTTCTTCCTTTCCTCCTCAGACAACTCTCTGCTTTTCTTTTGCTTGTCTATGTTCACTTTGGAGTCCTTGGTGCTCTCTGAGCTTGGTTGTTTGCTTGCAGATGTTTTGTTGCCTGACTAGGCAACATCTTCAGTGCTAGAAGGGAGTGAGGTTTGCTCTCTGTTTATATACAGTACCTTGCCCTGACATGTTGGTGGGGGTGTTGTTCTCTCCTTGGTAGTTCCTTGATTAGGCTGTTGTTTACTGCTTCATAGTTTGTCTGAGTTGGTAATTCCTTGATTAGGGTATTGTTTACTGCTTGATTGTTCGTCTGGTGTTAATCTTTGCTTATCTGGGTGTTGATTGCTGGTAAGAGGGTGTTCTGGTCTTTTTGTTTTCTTTTTTAGCTTTTGTCTCTTTTGAATGGTATGTAAACGTTGTTTACTTCTGTGTTCCTGTTGATGGCTGACTTGTCTGAGTGCCAAGCTTCCAGGAATTCCCTTGCGTTTTTGGATTTGACTTGGTCTAGGATGCTCACAGTTTCCCAGTTAAAACTACGGTTGAGTCTGTCCATGTGTTGTGAGCTTAAGGAGTTTCCATTGTGTCTTCTGACTGCTAGTTGGTGTTCGTGGATGCGTTCTGCTAGTCTTCTGCCAGTCTGTCCTACATAGTGGCTGTTACAGTCCTTACACTGTATGTTGTAGATGACTCCTGTTTTTTCTTCTTGGGCTACTGGGTCATGTTCACTTTGCTGCACAAAATGCCTGAGTGAATACTTTTCTCCATTCAAATAGGCTGAGTGACTGATTATGAGATTGAAATTTAATAATGTCTTTTAATTCTAAGGGGTACCAATGATTATGCCCATGCCATTTTAATTTGTTTTATTATTTACAAGAATATGTTAAGTCATACATCAAAGGCAAAGTGTCTGCTCCATGGACCATGAAATAAAGAATGGTAGATGCCATTTACTTGTGTCAGTTTCAACTTATTTCACGGCAAATTGGGATTCTTTGGGGGAAAAAAGGTGAAGGGGTACCAATACTTCTGCCTGCGTCTGTAAATCTTGCTGTCATGCAATCATAACTAGGAAATTTGCATAATTGGATTTAATTTATATGAAAGGTATAAAACCTGGACTTTGGCATGGAATTCAAGAGTTGGTTGCAACTTAGGCTGTACTAAGAGATGTAGGCCATTGGCTTCTTCCAAGGTTGGCTGAATCTGAGGCCCAGTTCAGGGATGGACAGGTGAAGGATAAGATATTTGTTTTCATAGTGAGGGACAAGCTGGAAGTCAGATATCAGAATAGGCAGACAACAATCAAGGAGTCTCACTAAATGTATTGTCGAAGGCTTTCACGGCCGGAGTTCGATGGCTGTTGTGGGTCTTCCGGGCTGTGTGGCCGTGTTCTGGAAGTTATGGTTCCTAACGTTTCGCCAGCATCTGTGGCCAGCATCTTCAGAGGGCAGGAGCACAGCTGGCCACAGATGCTGACCACAGATGCTGGCGAAACGTTAGGAACCACAGCTTCCAGAACACAGCCACACAGCCCGGAAGACCCACAACAGCCACCAGTCTCACTAAAGTTCAGAAACTGAGCCCGCTGGCTTGCCTTCATTATCTAAAGTTCTGGTCAGGAAGAGGAAGGAGTCAGCTCTAGGCTTACTGTATTTTCAAACAGTTAGGTCAGAAATCCAAAATAAAGAAACTCAGCTGCATATTTTACATTTATTTACACGTAGTTACATGTATTTATATAATTAAGCTAATACTGCACATACACTAGGAACATTGCTTGTGTCTGGTGAGCCTCAGCATTATTTAAGTCAGGCACGGAGGATTTCGGAGAGGTATTTTGGGAGCTGGCATTTTACCAGACCTCTAAACACCTTTCCAGCACCTTCTGTACAACTCCACTTATGGGGACTGTGTAAACCATCTGAAATGCCCAAACTGGAACACAGAGCCAGGAAAACCCCAGCCGGGCCATAATATAAACATAGTCTAGCTAGTCCTCTTTTTCAGTTGTTTAAATATAGAAATTTATCAGCCCTCTTGTTCCCATTGGTGTGACATCAGTTGACAGCCTTCATCCTAGGAAGTTGATTTTTAATGGGATGCTCTACAACGTAAGATCTAGTCTTCTGGTTTCCTAGCTTCCTCTAGAGTCTAGAATGCTCAAAGTTGGAGCAGGCAAACTTTTCAGGTCTGTAGCACATTTGGGACTGTTAGTGCATGTTGTGGGCAACCTCACAGAATACCTAACCTCTTATTTTATAACCATGAAAACCAGGAAAATCCCAAAAGCATTGTTGTAAATCCAGATGATTCCTGAGAAGGGCTCTTTATTATGCAAAAGGCCAATTTCACAGGGTGTTTTTTTTTAAATATAAATATATATATACTGTATATAAAAATAATAAAGCAGGGCAGGGAATCTGTAGTGCCCAAAGAGAAGTTCCTGTGAGCATACTGACTCCTGTCAAACCATCTTGCTGTTCCTCATGGCTTGGGCCCTTTCCTCAGCCCCATACAGGGTTCCCGTCTGCTCCACAGCCTTTTTAATGGACATGATGTGAATTGCCCTTTCATTTATTTCATTTTGGGACCATTCTCTTGTGTGACAAAAAATTGGAAGACCATTGGTTTTTAACTGTGTTACAGAAGGTGTTCATAAATGGCTGATACTTGACCTTTCATACGTGACCATGAAAGTTCCTTGATACATTTTGGGAACAGATATCTGGACACTCGGACAACCCTCCCATGAATGGTAACTTAATGTCATTCTGAGCATTTGTTTGTGATCCTTCAAAAGATAAGGAAAATAGATATTTGGATATCCACAAATGCTACGAAGGCCAGCTTTCCTATGTGAATGAAAGCAGGTACCAAATGTTTTAAATGGTTCATGTGTTCTTTGCTTGCCTGCGGGTTTTTTTTTTCATGATAGTGTTGAGTATATAAAGTATGGTTTTGAAGTGATAAAATGCCCCTGTGTGTTTGTTACATTTTGATGTGTAAATGGATTATTTCCTATGGCAAGGGCAAGAAATAGCTTCAATATTTTGTTTCCTTTCTTTGCACACATGTGGTGCTGCTGAGTTTATCTGGCATGTGCAGAAGTTATACCTAAAGATTGTGCAGGTACAGGCATGCCAAAAGCTTGCTGTGAAGTCACCTTGAGAGAAAAGCTAAGCAAAACATTACTGATAGGGGAATTTTGATTTCTATGCTAGCTGGAACATCAAGTAGCAGCTGATTTAAGGTCCTGTGGAAAATATCCTTCCCTTTTCAGAGATGCATGCATGTTGAAAAGTCCCAGTTTGTTAATTGAGAGATACACTAGCTGTTAAATCTCTGTGAGGCTTTTATGTCCATATTTGTTGTTGTTGTTGTTCAATCGTTCAGTCGTGTCCGACTCTTCGTGACCTCATGGACCACAGCACGCCAGGCCTTCCTGTCCTCCACCGTCTCCCGGAGTTTACTCAAATTCATGTTCATTACATCGGTGATGCTATCTAACCATCTCATCCTCTGCCGTCCCCTTCTCCTTTTGCCCTCAGTCTTTCCCAGCATCAGGGTCTTTTCCAGTGAGTCCTCTCTTCGCATTAGGTGGCCAAAGTATTTTAGCAATGCATCTTAATACTACGACTGTGCCAAGCTTGAGATTCAATTCCTTTGGAGTACATTGGGTGCAGAAAGAACACTTGGGTGCAAACATTTAAAAAACTATGTTTTTCCCCCATGATGGCTCAGCCACCATGGAGGGAGCCATGAGATTCCGCATGTTCCAAATCATCTCTTGGGAACTGAATCCCAAGCACTGCACACCCATCTGGAATAGCCACTGCAGGCAGTTGAATTGGGCAGGAATTTGAAGTTTGCAATATGGAAAGAGCATGGCTGGCTGGGGAATTCTGCGAGTTGAAGTCCACACATCTTAGAGTTGCCAAGGTTGAGAAGCACTGTCTTAAGCAATAAGAAAGGAGCCATCCCACACCCAATGTGAAATCCTGAGAAAAAGGATTGTGAGTCAGTTGAACTGGATTTACTTATAGAATCATAGAATTGGGAGTGACCCTAGAGGTCATCTAATTCAAACTGCTGCTCAGTACATTGCTGGCTGGAGTATTCTGGGAGTTGAAGTCCACACATCTTAAAATGGCTGAGGTTGAGGAACCCTGCTCTAGAGCACCTCTGACAGAAGACCCTCCAGCCTCTGTCTGAAGATCTCCAGTGACCTTCTCCTGAAAACACTGCCTGTTTCTCCATACGGTAATCTAGGCTACCAGTTGCATAATTCCCAGCTAAGGAAACAGTGGTATAGAAAAAAATCTCACCCCATTACATCAAAGAAAGAAGGAAGAAAGTGATGGATGGTTGTAGAGTGAGTGGCAGGGTGGAAGGACAGCTTTATAAAGCGAGAAACTCATATGCATTCATTTCTGCTTTCGGTTTGCTTCAGTGTGACCTAACGGGTAGGCCTGCTCCATGGGGTCTCCAGAGTTCTCTTTTATTGCTGCTGCTGAAATGTGGCACCGTTCTGAAGCAGGAGAAAAACAATCTCACAGCCTTTCCAAAACCCCTCCCCACAAACCAGGAAAAAAGCCCGCCTCCCATATGTGGCTCCGGCCTACTCGCTTTGCATCATTGCCCTTATCCCCCAAATAGTCTGTGGCCTTCTGTTTAGAGCAGTGTTTCTCAACCTTGGCAACTTTAAGATGTCTGGACTTCAACTCTGGCTGGGGGATTCTGGAAGTTGAAGTCCAGACATCTTAAAGTTGCTAAGGTTGAGAAACACTGGTTTAGAGGTACCAAATCTGGGCTGCAAAAATCCAGATAACTACCAGAGGGCAGCAGAAAGACACAGAAATTTCTCTTTTCTGCCATCTAGTGGACATCTCGATTTTTCATGGTCTAGATCTACCTCTGCTGCTCAAAGGGTGAAATCCAGGATTCCAAAGTTGGGTGTGCATGTGCTCCCATATGTGCTGGTGAGATGGAATTTGCTACATTAGCAGTAATCAAACATTGAGCTAAAATGGAATTACATGGCTTGATTGTTTGAGAGCCTCAGCAAAATGTAGCAGAATTGGATCCATTTGAGAGATATTTCAGTTAAGGTTAGGTGCTTGTGAAAGGAATGAATCAGAGATGACTCACTCACTAGTGCTAGCCATTATTTGATGTTAACATGTGTGCAAATGATTAAATTGCCAAAATAGGATGAACAGTGGCATGTTTTGTCCCACAGATAACTTCCTTTAGTATCTAGCAAGCACACTGCCCCAACTGACTTTTGTTATTTTAGTGTGTGTGTGTGTGTTTGTGTGTATGTGTGTTTTGTAAATTTGGTATGTTGCAAACTGGTGATGTTAGAGAGCATCTTGGGATGGGCGGGTTAAAAGGGATATTAGAAAGCATCCTTGAAGAGTGAGGACCATCCTTCGATCCATCCATCCATTTTCTTGTTTGTTTGAAAAATATGTGCATTTGTTAATTCACTTCCACTGATATGGTGTGTATTTTACCAGAGTTTTGTGTATATGTGTGAGATGTGTGTTTGTCCAGAACTTTGTGTGTGGAGGCTGTATAGTGTATGCATTTTGGTTGTCTCTGTGTGTTTGTGTAGTGATGTGTGGGAATGAGCTGGGTTAAGGCTAAAGAAGGGAGTTTTGATTTACAGTATTGTTACGCACGGAGGAAAATTCCCATTGGGATTTAAAAAAAAACAGCAGAGGCAACTGGGAATTTGCTAATTTGGTGCTTGCTCATTGGAGGGAGAGAATTTGGCAAGGAACAAAAGAGTTGATGACATCCCTGGGCAAATGATCAGATACTGTTTCCTATCTAAAAAGTGGGGGAATGATTTGTATTAAAGATAACTTCCATCTTTGTATGCTTGCATGTAATCAGGACTGTCAGCTTTGGCGCAGTGCTGAACTTTCAAAGCCATTGTTATCTCATTCACACAAACTGGAGAATGTGGTCTGTATAATTTTGCTCTAGAGATCCGTTTAATCTTCCAGTGACCAAACATAAACGTTTACTACAATAGACAGTGAAATCAAAAGAGTGTATTTCACCCAAGGTTGCAATTTGAGGCTGATACAAAATATGCCATTTCACTTTGAGGGTTGGGGTATTGGGGACATAAGCCTGTTGCGATATTTTTCCTTGTATTCTCTTTCTTGTTGGCATGTTTTCATAGAGAGCTTGTACAAAAAATGCAATCTTAAATCATTTTTACAACTAAGGTTAAAGTGGCATTCCTGCCCCAATGCTTTTTTAAAATGTTGTAAATATGGTTCGTATGGCACATTAAGGCAGAAAAGGGGGAGAATTAAACTTTCTGAAGCACCGTCCGTTGAGGTCTGATGCCTTCCAATAATGTTAGGTTCTATGCTGGTTGAAAGGATGGGAACTGTGATATACTGCAGGGGCATCCACAGGGGGAGTCAAAATCTGCAAAATGGCAGTCACAGGGTTACAGTCCAAGCCCTGCCATCTTGTACGTTTTGACATACACACGTAAAGCTGTGGATGCTGCTGATTTAATGCATCTGGACGAAAGCTGTTTTGCATAAACATTTTGTTTCCTTTTATTATTATGGTCACATAGTAGCGAGAGCATACACGTTCAATTATTAAAATGAAATAAATAAAACATTAAGAGTAAAAATTAAAGTAGAATTAAAAAGAAAGGAATTGGAATCCTGATGACCAAGGAACTGTATTCAGGATTGAGCAGTTATTAACCTTTGAAGGTAATTATTTTGGGGAGATCTATAAAATGTCTGTTGTTACTTCTTTTTATTGAACCGGAATGGGTAACCTGCAAATGGCAGGCCTTCTTTTGCAGCTGCTAGAGTTCCCCAAGCTCATTCAGTGGCAGACTGCTGAATTACAGCAGTGCAATATGTGTGTTTGTGTGTACATTTTCCAAGTTGGCATTAAAACACTTGCTCACTTTTACCTAACCCCAGTTTAGCTCCCTCCAGATGCCAAAAGAAGAGCCAAGCTTTTATTGTCAACACCACCAACCTCCCCAGCAGTCTTTGGAGGCTGAGAAAAAAATAATGCAACCCCCAGCTATAGAAGTCAGGCCGTGGAAGCTGCCTTTCTTTTGACATTAGAAAACAGGAAGCATTTACAGATAACAGGAGAACTTCAGCACTGGAATGCATATGGGGTGACAGGCATGGTGCCATTAAATAGTTGCAGGATACTACATTTCCCTTGTGACAAGGACACTGGTTTCTATATATGTCCTCTGTGTTCTTTCAAGGAACACTGTCCTGATGTAAAGCTTATGTTCAAGCAAACAGACTGTATAAGCAATCATAGGTCCTGTGGCTTGCTTTGAATAGTAATCGGTTGAGCATTCCTACATTCCCTTCAGTTGCACAGTTCTAATGTGAGAGGACATTAGAAGCTTTTACTTCCCCCTTTAAATAAAACTTAGTCTCCCCAAGCTTGGATTTAAGTGAAAACGGTCTCTTTCCCCCCCCCCCCCCCACAACAATCATGAGTTTGTACCTTGGTTTGTGCTGAAAATGTTTGAAACAAACCCTGGTTCCCAAAGCTGGAAATTAACGAAGAATTATGGTCTGTTTAAAAGCATAAATGAACTTTTGCCATTTTTTTGCCTGTTCACAAAAAGAGGAGAAGAAAGGAAGAAGACTGAGGCTAATTCATGTACTGGTGCTATAACTGGGGTTATGCAGAAGCAAGTGGCTTACAGGCAGTGAAGTGGTTTAGCTGCATTGTTTATAATAATAATAATAATAATAATAATAATAACAACAACAACAACAACAACAACAACAACAACAACTTTATTGTCATACTATACACCAAGTGCACAATAGAATGAAATTTTGTTGCAGTTGGCTCACAATTTCAATCAAACACTGAAATACTACTAAAAAAAATATATCCATAGTTACTATAAAATATACATTCTTTAGCTCAGTCAAACACTAAAATACTAATAAAAAAGACCCATAGTTACTATAAAATATACATTCTTTACACATCCAACATTTCACCTAAAAGAACTTATTTAAGCATTCAAGAATCCAATAGCCTGGAGGACAAAGCTGTTTCCCAATCTGGCTGTTCTACATCGGATACAGCGGAACCTCTGTATGGAATATGGATTCAGATTTTATGGCTGGCCACCTTTTCTAGGGACTGTTCTCTTGTTTAAGTCTGTGCCAAATCTTGTCCACCCCAAAATGTACATGATTGCTTTTTCAATAATCTAGGTGCCAAGCGGATATTTGCTACCAACATGTATGTCTGATTGGGTTCAGAAACCATATTAAGCCAAAGTCATTTTGACTGAAGTTGAAGAGAAGTCTTAGTAATGTAATAAATAAATATTATAATTTATAATTGTTGGAGGAAAATTCTGAGAGTGCCTTGGACTGCAAGAAGATCAAACCAGTCCATACTCCAGGAAATCAAGCCAGACTGCTCACTTGAGGGAATGATATTAAAGGCAAAACTGAAGTACTTTGGCCACATAATGAGAAGACAGGATACCCTGGAGAAGAAGCTGATGCTAGGAAAAGTGGAAGGCAAAAGGAAGAGGGGCCGACCAAGGGCAAGATGGATGGATGGTATTCTGGAGGTGACAGACTCAACCATTGGGGAGCTGGGGATGGTGACGGCCGACAGAAAGCTCTGGCGTGGACTGGTCCATGAAGTCACGAAGAGTCGGAAACGACTGAACGAATAAACAACAACAAAATAATTTATAATATTTTATAAATATTATAAATATTTATATTTATAATATTTATAAATATATTATATATTATATATTATTATAATTTAGTAGGTTGTTCAGTAAGCCATGATCACACAAACTACAGTTTAACATTATGTGAACACTATGTGCTCGTAATCCCTTGGATGAAAATTCTTGTGTTGGTCAGTTTGATAGCACTTTCTCACTGTGCTCAGATATATTTCTATATACAATCCAACTGAAGGCAGACATCTGAAAAGCTTGTGAGTGTACATACTGAAAGACCTTTCAGGAGTTATTCAACACATCCAATACTGAAAATGTGTGTATTGATTAAGAGAACTAGTTTATTGTAATGGTAAAGGGGCTGGCTGTAGAGATCCAGGTTTAAGTCTACCCTTAGTGATAGAAATCCTAACAAATCAAATGAATAATAAATTTATAACTCTTGTTTTTTAAATTTTCTCCACAGGCCCCCCATCGATTTGCTATACTTCCAGTACTCCTGTGCAGGTACTGGAAGGCACTGGCTGTCTTAATACAGATCCTCATCTGTTTGGCAATAGGCAAGATGGTTCCCCATTAATGGTAGAAGGGGTCAATAATATTGAAGGTGAGTTTCTGCACTTCATATCTAGCTCTGTCTTCTGCCACCTGTGCCCTTTCTGAAATGTGGACTTCAATTCTCATCATTTTGTCATTGGCCATGTTAGCTGGGAGGATGGAAGTTGCTTTACAATGATTACTTTCAGATTACTGGCTAGCAGCAGGACTGCAGTTAGACCATGGGAAGTAATTACTCCACTCTTATTTTGTCTTGGTCAGACCTCATTTGGAGTCCTATATCCAGTTCTGGGCACCAAAAAGAACCGTGATACACTGGGAACAAGTTCAGAGAAGGTCTCCCTCCTTTTCCTTTTCTCTGTGTATAGAGAAAGAGCATATAAAATAGAGAAAGGGCATACAAGTAAGGGGCATGGTGGCTCAGTGGGTAAGGCGCCAGGCTTGTCGATCGGAAGATCGCAAGTTTGGAGGTTCGAATCCCTAGTCCTGCGTGCGGAGTGAGCTCCCACACTCTCCCCAGCTCTTGACAACCTAGCAATTCGAAAGCATGCAAATGCAAGTAGGTGAATAGGTACCACTTCGGTGGGTAGGTAACAGCGTTCCGCATGTGTCATGCGGTGACATGACCGTGGAAGCGTCTTCGGACAACGCTGGCTCTTCGGCTAACAAACGGAGATGAGCACCGGATCCTAGAGTCGGACACGACTGCACAAATGTGCGGGGGGAACCTTTACCTTTACATACAAGTAAAAGAGGAAAAGGTTATTTTATTTTGCCAGACCTGAGCTTCTTTGCCACCATAGGAGCCAATTGTGCATATGATATTACACCTCTGTGATAGCATTATGGTACTAATGGGCTAGTTGGGACTAGAGAGAGCCATCTTTGGATCAGTTAGGAGCAGTTTGGTATCTGTAGACTTAGGCAGGAATCTGAGAAGGCACATTGGTAGAGAAGACACCAAGTGATTAAAAATAAAAAGATGGCTGCTCAGTTCAGGTTGTAGAACCTTTCTTACCATAGAGGGGCTCAGAAGCTAAGCCCAGACAGGCCTGGTTAGCATTTAGATGGGAAAGCACCATGAAATTTCAGATCTGTAGACTAGAATGGATACCCCAACCCACCCTGGTGTACCACTTCTGTACAGTTACCAAGAGAACTATGTGGATATGTCCATGTAGTTAGCAGGAGACAAGCTCAGCTGAGGCAGTTTTTACAGTCAGGGAAAGCAGCAAGGGAAATGATAGAAAGAAGTTTTTTTTCTCATAATTTCTTCTCTCTCCTTTAATTTTTCACAATTCTCCACTTTCTACCCTTTACAGAATGTGCTCAGGATGGTTTTAATGGTGTTCTATCAGAAACAACCCCAAATGTTGGTAAAACTTGATAGATATTATAAAGAAAGAATAAGAATCAGTTAACTCCTCATTGGCAGCAGTGTAAATGTGAAACAATTTAAATGCTGTACAAAAATGACTCAGGAGCAAATCCTGTTACAAAAGATAAGCATAGTACATAAAATGTCGGTATGAATTTTACTCACCAAACCCCTGAGAACTAAATTGCCTGTAACGGTCCATGAATGAAATATCATCCTATGGTTAAAGTTCTGTCCTTGTATCAGAGGGTAATAGTAGAGCAGAGTGAAGGAGTTGCAATGTTGTTTCAAAAGGTCTCAAACTTGAATCATGTCAACTGGATTTCTATTTTCTCAGTGGAAACGTTTCGCTCCTTATCCAAGGAGCTTCTTCAGTCTGAGCAAAGTTGGTAAGGGAATCCTAAATATGTTTCTAGGTAGCTGTGTGACCTTACACCTGGGGCTAGGTCACACAAGGTCACACAGCCACCTAGAAACATATTTGGATTCTCTTACCAACTTTGCTCAGACTGAAGAAGCTCCTTGGATAAGGAGCGAAACGTTTCCACTGAGAAAATAGAAATCCAGTTGACATGATTCAAGCTACAGACAATTCCACCTGGATGACTGAGAACCTTCATAGACAAAAGGTCTCAAAGAAACTGGGTAGACCAGACACATTTCAAATGCTTCTTCGGTAGCCTTACTTCTTAACTCCTCACCAGAACCAACTGCCAGGTAATACTCTCAATGATGTAATTTTTTTCTGTTGCCTTTAAAAGTTCAGTAATGAAAATGGCCTCACCTCTTACCTTTTCCCCATCTCTCTCTTTCTGCTTGGCATCTGGGCCTCAGCTGAAGACCCTTTGTGTACCTTCTACCCCCCAAGCTTCCTTCAGGCTTCAGAGGTGGAAATGAGAGGTTCGGAGGATGTTGCCCCTGGCACTGTTTTACAGCGGTTGATCCAGGAGCTGCGTTATGGCAATCCGAATGAGAATATGAACCTGCTGGCTCTCCAGCACCAAGCTACGGGGAGTGCAGGACCGTCCAACTCCACGGCCAGCAGCACCCTGTCTTCTTCTGCAGAAAACCTTGTGCCGGAAGACCCACAAATGGTCCAGCAGTCAGCACGGCAGGAACCACAAGGCCAGGAACATCAAGGGGATAATACGGTGATGGAGAAGCAGACCAGAGGCTCCCAGCCTCAGCAGAACAGTGAAGAATTACCTTCTTATGAAGAGGCCAAAGCCCAGTCTCAGTTTTTTAGAAGTCAGCAGCCTAGTGTTGTTGGGCCCAGTTTCTATGTGGCCAGCAGCTCTGGTCCAAAATCTAAAACAGAAGGGAGGCCCACTTTGGCCCGTGCCAACAGTGGACAGGCCCACAAAGACGAAGCACTGAAGGAACTGAAACAAGGCCACGTGCGCTCCTTGAGCGAGCGGATCATGCAGCTCTCCTTGGAAAGGAATGGGGCCAAACAGCATCCTCCCTGCTCGGGGAGAAGCAAAGGGTTCAAATCCAGCGGGCCACCCCCTTCCCAGGCTTCCAATAAAGGCATGGATCTGAGGGGGCCCCCTCCAGATTATCCATTCAAAAGCAAACAGGTGGCCTCTCCAGGAAGCAAAAGTCAAGAGCCGGGGGTGTTTTTTAATGAACAGCATTCTGGAACAATTCAAGAAGTGACAAAGCCATCCTATTCAGCGTCACAGCCAGCAAGGAGCGAAGTAGCCATTGTCCGATATCAGGCTCCCCCAGACTATGGTGTCAACAGGTAATTTTGAATACTCTTTTTCTCTCCTATTGTAAAACGTTAAATGTTCAGATCCTTGCACAATCTTTCTCTTTTCTTTACTACGTAAAGTTGCACTATATGACTCATATCAATACCAAATATTATAAATAGTTATTCTTTCTGTAATTCCAGTCATTATTTGTAAATAATAAAACCCATGGCATAGGTCCAGGTTACCTGAGGGACCGTCTCACCCCGTTCCATCGACCCATCCCACCCGGTCAGGCAGAGAGGCCATGTTACGGACCCTGTCCGTGAGGGATTGCCGATTGGCAGGGTCCAGGAAGAGGGCCTTCTCTGCCATGGCCCCCGCCCTTTGGAACAAGCTACCCCTGGGGGTAAGACAGGCCCCCACTCTCCCGGCCTTTCGGAAGGGAGTAAAAACATGGCTATGCCGCCTGGCCTGGGATGGGAGGGGGGACAGCTATTCATGGGGGTGGTTGGCCCCGTGAGGGTGCCAAGGTTAAGATCTTCCCATCTTGAATTTTATGTTTTACATTCCATATTTTATATTTTATATCTTGTATTGGTATTTTTATGTATTTATATTGAATTGTTTTAGCGACTTGTCATTTTTATTATTTGTAAGCCACCCAGAGTCGTCGTACACGAAATGGGCGGCAGAGAAATTTAATAAATAAATAAAATAAAATAAAATTTACAAGCTCTTTGTCACTAACCCCTTTGTGTAAATAATCCAGCTAAGGTTTATTCCTCTTCCCCCCCTGTAGTCGTCAATGTGCGTCCTCTTTTCCGTCACTGCCAGTGCCACAGGAGCACAGCCCACTGTCCTCCCAGGCCTCCTCCCTTAGCGGTCCCCTGCACTCTGCGTCTCTGCCACCTCTCTCCATGGCCACAGCATCACGGTCTCTGCCTGCAACTCCGCCTAGCCAGCAGCCCCTCACACCAGATGCCTTCACGATAGTACAGCGAGCCCAGCAAATGGTGGAGATGTTGTCTGAAGACAATGAAGCCCTGCAGAAGGAGCTGGAGGGCTACTACGAGAAAGCCGACAAGCTTCAGAAGGTGGGTGGCAGGATAAAGAAAATCCAGATCTATCTATCTATCTATCTATCTATCTATCTATCTATCTATCTATCTATCTATCTATCTATCTATCTATCACCTACCTACCTACCTACCTACCTACCTACCTACCTACCTTACAGTAGTTGTAGCCCATCCAACTCAAAAGATTCTGGGCAGATTACCAAGACTATAGGTGTTTTACCAAGACTATATGCATTTAGGAGGCATGTGTATAATTTGGATTGAGACCCCATCTCTGCCTTGTATAAATTATTTGACTCAGATTCTGTTCCATTTACCTTCTTGGAAATGGATATTGGAAGGGGGGAAAGCATGGCTTTCTGTTTTGGAACTCCATCTGGCACCTCTTTTAGCCTCATCACTTTGCCTTCTTGGGTGGGCTATGGGTCATCATACCATTGCAGGAGGTGTTTTATGCATGGACGTGCCCTCTCTTATGGCACCATTTTGTAAGGTGCCCATAGCATATGCTCAAAACCTCAAAATGTGCCTACATTGATCCCCAGAAGCTGGATCCTGGTTATAGACAGTGGCTAGCTAAATGATCTAATTGTCCAAAGGATAGTTAGGCACTTGGGTAAACGGGAGCCAATTTGTGTAGTGTAGTAGTATCTGGGAAGTATCCAACTCAAATCTCACTTCAGCCAGGATTCTCCAAGGGGCCTTAGATAATATTATCCTTTCCTCCTTGTCGATGTAGTTGTTATTTACTATAAAATACCTGACTGGAATTCTTCCAAATGCTTTATAAACGAACGATGTTATTGCAGGTGCCTGAGTGATACCAATGTTCAGAGGCAATTTCTGTGATGTCGTTTTGTAACACTTCAGCCACCTTCCTGTTGGACAGCCTATTTCTAACGCTTGCCAAATTCTCTGACACAGAGTGTTTATACAGCCGTGGGCTGTCTCAGGCCACAAAAGGGGTTCCCAGATTTTCTTTCCTGAACTAGCTGTTGGAGGTTTTGCTTTGTCGCCTGGGCTGCTTAACTTCCTGGGAAGTGTCCAATTGTACATTTTCAGTTATAAAGCAGTACAGTTACCAAAAAAATAATAATAATAATGCAGAGCATATACAGTATCTACTGATGTGAAAACTTAATTAAGCTTTTAGCAAGTGGGCACGTGGTCCATGCGTAATGAATCAAGACAGCAAAGTATTCTTGGTTTGGGAGAGTGGCTATAGTTAGGTAATTTTAGATTCTGGACTTTGTGGTCTCATGATGAAAATGGAGTGTCTTTAGATAGCCATGCATTTCCTCTTCCAAATCTAGTAAGTTGGTCATGTTATATTTAGGGCTTCTTGATCATTCTGCTGAGGGGGGCCCTGACGATTTTCCTCTCCCTATTGGAACCCCTGGGCTTCTGTTTGCATCATTGTTCCATTCCTTCTGACCTCAGCCTTGCAAAAAAAAATGTTAATTGGAACTCCAGGCTACCATAAGACTGCTCACAGCTGCCATAAACTACAATTTACAAATTGCAAAAGTTGGGTTCACGTGTCATGCTACAGTAATCCTGTACACCCACCCACACATATCTATCATGTTACTCCTTTTGGGGGTAAATGATGTTATCTAAAATGTGGTAGAGGAGATCATGATCTCTGCCACACATCACAGTTTTGGTCAGTCAAGGCTTTTATATAATGCTTTTTTTTTTTACAAGAGAAGGGAAGAGCAGACTAGGTTACAGCCTGAAACATACCAACATGCACATTCCCTGATAGTTTTAAGGACAGGACTGGTCAGTTTTGACACATTTTGGCCATTATGACACAACCAAAACCCAGTTTTAGCCCAAGCGTGCTCATACTGTTTTATGCAAGCTAGGATCTCTAATCTAGAGGCTACCTTGCAAGCCAGCATTCTGTTATCCACATTGCACCAACTAGGACATACATACCAGTGCACTGACATGTGATTAGGATGCTCATGCTAAGTCAAAACTATAACATGTTAATGGTTTAGTCCATTTTGTGAATCCAGAGTCTGTAGCCTATGTTTGGGTTGATGGACCAGCAGTCTAACTTGGGAGAAAGCAACTTCTATGAACTATAGCAGCTGCCGAAGATAAGAATGGGTGGGCCATGTCATGTGAGCATCTTCAGCACCTGAGGAGTGGAATGGGGCTCAAAGGAGGAGAATTGTGCCCATTTCCTCCATCAACCCCATGCCTCCCAAACAGGCTGAAAAGGGGCTGAAATTAGGGGTGTGATTTGGGGTAAAAGACACGAAAATAAAGTAAGAGTGGAGGCAAAAGTCATCTTCCTATTCTGTTTATATTACTAGACAAAGGACTTAAAAATTACATCTCAATATAACCATGACCTAGCCCCAGGTGTAAGGTCACACAGCTACCTAGGAACATATTTAGGATTCCCTTACCAACTTTGCTCAGACTGAAGAAGCTCCTTGGATAAGGAGCGAAACGTTTCCACTAAGAAAATAGAAATCCAGTTGACATGATTCAAGCTACAGACAATTCCACCTGGATGACTGAGAACCTTCATAGACATATTACTAGACAGCCTCCTCCAACATTCTGGCAAGTTAAGCCCCCAACCTAAAAGAAGTTGTCACTGTTTGCATGGAAAGCCTGTGTTCTATGTATCCTGGCATGTTCAAACATGGGAAACTGATTGCTTTCAGCATTACTTGGGTTTTTTATGTTCATGGAAGGATTCCCATTTGGGCATGATTATAAAAGAGTTCTTTTTGCAAAATTACAGAAGTGTTACAGTTGGCAGGGACCTCTAGGTACTGTATAAAATTTGCCAATGATTGACATGCATCCCTGCCCAGCTTTTAATGGAATATTGGTTTCTCCTTTGTCCTAGTTTGAAATAGAAATTCAGAGGATTTCAGAAGCTTATGAGGACCTGGTGAAAATCACCACCAAGAGGGAGTCACTAGACAAGGCTATGCGAAACAAACTTGAAGGTGAAATCAGGAGACTCCATGATTTCAACAGGGACTTGCATGGTATGTCGTCTCCTCCTCCTCCTCCTCCTCCTCCTCCTCCTCCTCCTCCTCCTCCTTCCTCCTCCTCCTCCTCCATAGCCTTTATGCTGTTCCCCTTTGAGATAAGCAGCAATATGGAAAGCATGGAAAACGAGTAAACGAAGAAATTCAAAGCATGACATACGAAAAAGAAAAGGAAACATAGCTAAGACTCATTTATATCAGCATCATTCACTACAGTTGCTCTACCCTTGCAAAGCATCTTTTCTTCTACCATGTCTTTTGTCTTTAAGTATCTCATTTCTCTCTTTTTGAGGATTGCATCATTTCCACCCAAACACAACTTTCTTGGTCTTCCCCTTCCTCTCCATCCATTCACTCTTCCTGTGTGTATTTGTTTTGTGATTTGTTTTGTTATTTCGTTCATTCTCTCAATATGATCAAACCACCGCGGTGAACTTCTTTCATACAGGTCACTTACTTTTGTATCATTTCCTTTCCTTTCTTAATTCATGTTCTTTATCATTTACTCCTCTTACATTTCAATTTCCAATCCCCCATATGCCATGATTGTCACTAGATGGACCTACCAATCTTAACCTCTGCCACTATCATTACTTTAGTAAATCCAGGCTTTCACCAGATGCTTTTTAGTAACATAGTGAAGGTGTAGAATAGGTTACTACCCTTAGTCATACTCAGACCATATGCGGCATGCCCTGCTGATGGTAAGGATGATACCGGTCAGTTTGGGCCATTTTGACTAGAATGCCACAAATGCAACTAAAGCTCATTTGTAGCTCAAGCATGCTTGAGCTGTTCTGTTCAAACCATGATCTCTAATCTAGAGTCTATCTCACAAGCCAACATCACATCAACTAGGAGGTAGATAGGCTTTTAATTTATCGTTGTATTTCAATTTTGTTCCAAAATCAGAAGAGGGTATTGGGGGGGGGGTGTTGAGCAGCAGCACACATTTTTTAAACCATTTGGGTTACTGTTAGCCACAGGGGAGTGCATCCAGTTATGTGAATTGTGTGTGCGTGCATAGTTTTGCTTTGCAGTACTCGGGGATGGTCAGGAGTTTCAAAAATGGAAATGGATTCCCTTTTGCCTTGAAAAGTTTTCCATTTTATTTCAGTCATTTCTGCTTATTGTTATGACAAAGATTAAGCATGTTGACATTGGCAATGTGATCCTGGGGTGCTCTGGGGATCACACATTGGGATTTGGGTGCTGATGGTCCACAACCCATGGGTGGCTTTCCCCAGTTCTAAGCTATCATATTCTGTATTGCCAGGCTAGAGACCAGACAAATTGTTCCCTGTCATGACTTTTAGAGAGTTATTATGGGTAAGATTTTCTGGGCCTGGTTGCAGATGTGTACTTAATGGTTCCATTTATCATTGCTTGACCCAAACGTTATAAACCGAGATTGCTTCGGCTTTCAGTTAATTACATACTTATTTTCTCCAAACAAAAACTTGTGGCTAGCACTAATTATGGTTTAGGGGAAGCCAGGATTGTAAAACATAGATTGACGTTCTCCAGAATTTAGGTATAGAATGAGAAAGTAGGAAGGGGCATTTATATTATTGATTCCAACCCCCTGCTCAGGGCTCGAATCCATATTATAACATCCACAAACAAGTCCATGTCTAGCCTTTAGTTGAGCCCACCATCTCTCTGAGTAAATGGTTCCACAGACAGCCTGCTTTTACTCTTAGGAAGCTTCTTCTGGCATCTAATCAGAATCTGCCTTCCTGTAACTTGTCCTGCACTCTGGAATGGGAATGGAAAAGTTTGCTCACTGAGTTGTGCATTTTTGGCTGGTCCTAAAAAAGGTATTGCCTGACTGGAGTTTGGAATAGCTCTCTGTTATTTGACTAGCCACAGCATAAACTATTGGCGGCAGCTTTACTCCACACTCCACTCCACATTTATTTTTTTTCCACTCCACTCCACTCCCATTGCAAAAAGAGGACAGCTGTACTGATTCCTTGGTTCCCTCCTTCTTCTTGTGCTCCCCAAAATCTGTCTTAGTCACAAGGTGACGAGTCACCGGAGGGGGCATGACAGAAGTAGGAACTTCTTCTACCACAAGGTCCTTTGTTGGAGCTCAACCCCATCTTCAATCCCATTTTTCCCCAAGGAAAAAGAATCTTTTGGCTTGCAGACACCAAGTTAGGATCTGAGCCAGCCTTCCCACGTGCACTCCTTGATGTGTGCCTGGGCTGGAGAAAGTTGAGCCAGGCTGAAGCCTATGGAAGAGAACCTCCACCCTTGATGTAGGTCATTCTTCCTTATTTTCTAGTATGATCTTCCATTTCTTGTTGTTCTTTAAATTAGTTCCTCCCTCCCTCTGAGTCTCTCTTTTTAAAGTATTTTTATGTCACACTTGTTGGCCTGCCTCTTTCTGTTCAAGCATTCAGTGTAATACACATTATGTATTTTTATTCTCAAAATCTCTCTCCTTCCTGTGTAGACCGACTGGAGACTGCAAATAGGCAACTGGCCAGCCGAGAGTTTGAGGGACATGAAAATAAGGCAACAGAGGATCTTTATGCCTCTCAGAGTGAGTGCCATGTTAATATACACTGAAGATATATAGGAATGTGTCTATGTGTGATTTCACTTCTTAACAGCATTTGCACCTGAAAACCTTTCTGTTTTCTGACCTGTTTTTCTGGGGAGATTGTTGTAGCAGTTTATGGTAGGGGGGAAAAGTGGGAACACTTTGAATATTTTCATGCAAGTGGAAAGCCCTGAGAGGAAAAAAGAAGCCCATACCCACGTTCGCAAATGCAATTCTTCTCACCTTCTGGGATCCTTCAAAATTCACGCAGAACCCAAAGTGGCGAAGCTATTAAATGTGGTGCCTTTCCTAAGAAGTGCAACAGACATTTGTGTTCTTCATCCCCAACGTATAGATGTTCCCTGCATCAGCTTTGGAGAAAATTATAAGTTATATGAAGTGAGGCTGAAAAGTGAGCATTGCCCACACAGGCACGGCTGCCATCTTGACCTTTTTGATCCCCCTCAGATCTTCCTGGTCTCTATCCAGCCCGAAGGAGATACTTAGAACCACAATGAAGAATCTAAGACTCCAGGACTTCACATGGCCCTTGAAAGGCACTGCCATCAAGTTGGAATTTTTAATGTGAAAGAAAGGGATTCTTATTATATACATGGGGACAAATGTTGTTAACTGCATTTAATTAATTTTAATACCAATGTCTTGCCTCTGTCTGAATTAACATCCCTGCCCACAAGTGCATCTCATTACTCCGAATATATTATGCCTCCTTTTATTATAGTATTAAATGGTCTTTCAAGGTCCATTTATAGGTAAAGAATAACATTGCACTGGGTGAGAAATTCCTGAGTATGAACTTTTGGCTCAATTTTGTGGAGGTGCAAAAAAAAGGAAATAGAAACCAACTCATCAGTAATAAGGGACAGGCAAGATCATCATCATCATCATCATCATCATCATCATCATCATCATCTTTCCTAACTGGCAAAATAGGCTGGCCACTGCCATTTTCTCTTCTCCAGAGTCCCAAAAACAGATGCTATGTGGTGCTGTAGGAAGAATGGTAGATGATGAATATAGCCCTTCCTGCAAAGAATTGGCTAAAATCTCCCTCCCGCTTTTTCAGCCTGACAAAGTGGGGATAGTGTTCATTCAGTACTAGAATGATGACAATCACCCTATCCTACTTCAGAGCTCTAATGCCTCTGATCACCCAGGTTCTATTTAGACATCATGTTGATCTCCATTTTCACTCTTAAATTTATCACATTCTGTTAGGAAGCCACTTGAGACAATAGCCTTCCACACATTTTATAGTTGTGAATTCTACAACTGTGTGTTCTACAGAGAAGTGCTATTTTGTCCATCCAGAGTCAATGGTGGAGTGGGGCGAATGACGTGATGGCTTTCTATACACTCTTCACCCAGAATGCATGTTGGATTACAAATTATAGAGATCTGCTATAGAATATCCTTCATTTAATCCTGGCCGATTTGAAAGAAGTGAACTTAGTTTAAGGGCAGGGAAAGTTCTCTAAATGCCTGACTAGTTTCCACCAGCTGGATTAATCAATGAGGTTGCAGAATGGCAGCTTTGAAATACACCAGCAGGAGCCTAAAATATGGTTGCAATCAATTAAAGAGTGCAGTGCCTCTAAGAAGTTGCGAGGTGAACACCATAAGGTTTTGTCTGAGTGGGAGAAATGAGCTGAACTTACAATTCTTACGGATCAGCTGCAAGTCTTGGGATCTGCCAGTAGACCCAAGTCACGTACTGCCCATTATGGCTGGTATTTGGATTGGGTCACATCTTAATTGAGTTGTCCCAAGTTGTATGGTTTGGGCCTGGGACAGCCTGCCCTAGACTCTTTGGGAGCACTACAGCCTCACTGAAATACAATATTGATCATTTTCTTAGCTGACAATGTTTACTGAAGTATATTTCTGTGTATACTTTGCTGAAAATATTGATGGAACTACCACAGCTCGTAACCGAGTTGAGCTGTTTATTCGCAACATAGGAGCAGATGTAGTTCCTTAAAGCACAGATCATACAAAATGCCACAAATGTTTGGCATGAATACCCTATGTAAGCTAGACAGCTCCATGCTAAAATAACAGATAAAGTATTTCCAGGAATAGAAAGAGGATTATGCAGAACCTCATCAGATAGATTTTATTTATTTATACTCAGATATCCACAGCCTTGTAAATACCATCTACAGTGTAGCCTTGAGGTAAAAACAGAGTTGGATGTCCTGGAGTGGCTAGTAAGGTGTTTCTATGGCAGCACCACCTGGAGCAAGATGGCACCATTAGAATATGGGTACCCATTTTAGAAATTCTTCCCAAATGATTAACAGGTTTATATGACAGTAAGTTAATTAAAATATTGGAATCTTACCAATTTGTGGGGAGAGGGAGAGAGAAAGTGCATAAGAGCAGTTTAAACTTAAGCAGGGCACTCGTGCTTAAGCACATTTAATTTATTGCTTTTTTTACAGTAAAAGGATAGGCAAAGCAGATCACAATAAACCACTTATCATACTTAATGGTTGGAAAAACTGTTAACCGAAAATTATAGTAAATTTAAATTGAGCACAATTGAATGAACACCAAACAAATATAATATCGTATTTGAAATTACAAGCAAAGAAGAAAACCAAAGTTAAGGCAAAAACAAAATAATAAAGGTGATCTGTACAAGTAGCAGTTGTCTTGACATACTACGTGAGGGCGCAACAGCATAACTACAGTTCAGAGGAAGTGGGGACTAGTTTGCAGTTGGTTCAAAGGAAGCTAGAAGTAAGAAAGGAAAATGTGGGGGGAAACCTGCAATGATTTTCGCAGTGCCTCCCCCCCCCCCCCCAAGTTTGGATGCTAGTGCTTGGCCTCATGTGTTTCAGCAGAATCTGTTTAGGATAAGAGATAAGAGCCTAAGTAGGATAAGACCCTAAATAGAGTTCAGTTTCGTTTTTTTCCCTTATGTTTGAGGACATAAAATATATCTGTATCCTACGCAAACATTGGAAGCAATTGTGCCATCTACTCTTCTTTGGCCAGGACCCACTTAGAATATTCTGTCCAGTTCTGGGACAGTTTTAAAATGGCAATGACTAGTTGGAGTGAGTTCAGACGAGGGCCACCAAGATAGTGATTGGGAACCAGGTCTTGTGAAGAACAGCTAAAGGAACTGGGTATGTTAGAAGACTAAGATGAGATAGATTAGCAATCTTCAGACATCTAATTGGTTGTCATATGGAGTTGGCAGTTGGCTTGTTCTCTCTGTCCCTGGAGGTTGGACCAGAACAAATAGGTTGAAACTAGAGAGAAGTAGCCTCAGGTCAGATATCGGGAGGAATTTCCTGACAGTAAGACCTGATAAGCAGTGGAATAGGGTGCCTCATAAAGTGCTGTTCCTCTTCTGTGGAAATCTTCAAACAGAGGCTAAATTACCATCTGTCTGAAAACTATAGAAGATTCTGCACTAAGCAGGACATTTGATTAGAGGACTTGTGATCTCCCTTCCAGCCCAAGTCTTGATTCTGTGAGCTGAAGTCTAATATCTCTGTAGGCCACCAAGTTCAGAAAAGCTGTCTTGTGAAATGGTTGATTTTTTTTTTTTTTTTTGTGATCTCAGGTGGTGCTTTCCTTGTCCTTTGTTTTTGCAGAAGAGAGGGAAGTTAAGGGAACAGATGTCTAGGGGTTTGTGGCTCCCTGTGGAACAGGACTGTCTGTCATCCATTTAGTGAAAATGTACTGATCCTTAACTCCCCTGAAGAGTTCTTTATCAGTATCCTGAGGACCCCAAATGAATGTTGCCTGCAGAATGAGCAGGCAGAAGTTCCTCCTGCGATGAGCCATAGCTCGCCCTGGGCCATCTGAGCTATTTGGGAATGCTTGGCCACAGCTGAAGTTCAGTGAATTCTTTCCCATCCGATGACTCAGAGCCAAGTTCACATGAATGGGGCTAAGCTAAATAAAGCACAGCAATGTCCCCCCCCCCGCCCCCTCCAAACAATGTGGATATTAACAAGGCCTTGCTGGAATCAACAGCAGCCATGTCGTTTCAGGTCTACTTACAAGCTTTGTCTAATGTAGCTTTCCCGCAACTATGGACCACATTATATACCTGTTTGGTGCAGCATGTGCATGCGGGTGTGTATGTGCGTGCTCACACACATCCATTTTGCCTGATGTCACAACTCAAATGGAGCCTCATTCTTAATCACTTGCTAATTTTTTAAAACTTAAAAATATTGAAATTACATTTCTTTTATGTTTTCATGTCATTACTTAAAATTTCATGTTAGGACTAATGAGGGCTCAAATGTGGAAAGTGATCAGGCCCTTCTGGATCTCTGCATATATGTATGTGTGAGTGTATGTGTAGGTCAGAGCTTTCCAAACTGTGTGTCGCGACACAAAAGTGTGTCGCCACACACAGTCTGGTGTGTCGCCACACAACCTGGAAGCGCTGATCATCATCAGCGCTTCCGGGTTTTCCCACGGCGACACACCAACGGTGGCGCGCAAAAACCGAAAGCGGCAGCAGCGCTTCCGGGTTTTTGCACACTGCCGCAATGGCGGCACTTCCGGGTTTTCCCGCGGCAACACACCAACGGCGGTTGGTGTGTCGCCGCGGGAAGACTTTGGAAAGCCCTGGTGTAGGTAGAGAGCAGTTTGGTGTGGTGGTGAAGGTGCTGGCCTAGAAACCGGGTGTAATGGTATGTAGGAATGGCCTTGAGAGACAGGGTGAAGAGATGCTGCCTAGGGAACAGTCAGATAAGAGAACGCATAGCCCGCAGCTGCATAGTGGGTGGAGCAAGAGGCTCAGAGGGACCCTCCCTAAGTTCTCAGGCTGTAAAGAAGATGGCAGGAGGATTATACTTTCAGACCTGCAAGATTGATGTCAGCCTTACCAGGTAGACCAGACAGGAAAACATGACCAGATAACTAATTCTACTTTCTTGTAAAGCTACATTAACGGAATCTTGCAAGTCTGAAAGTACAGTTCTCCCGCCGTCACCTTTACAGCCCAAGAACTTAGGGAGGGTCCCTTCTGAGCCTCTTGCTCCTCCCACTATGCAGCTGCGGGCTATGCTCTTTCTTATCTGACCATCCGGCAGCATCTCTTCAACCCGTCTCTCAAGGTCATTCCCACATACCATTACACTGGGAGACCTTGAATTGTAATCCTCCTTTAGGCATGAAAGCTGGTTGGGTGACTTTGGCCCAGTCACTCTCTCTCAGCCCAACCCACCTCACAGGGTTGTGGTGGTGAAAATAGGTGGTGGGAATGCTATGTACACCATTTTGAGTGATACAAATAAAGGCAGAATATAAATCTCATAATAAATTATAATCCTAGGTGAGTTTGTAAAAGGTTGTTCCCTAGATGGCTCTGCCAGGGGTCAGATCTAAACATCTCCAGATGTTTTTGGACAATATTCTCCACACCTTGTTTTACCACAATATTTAGTCAGGCAGGCACACAGTGCTACAAAATAAATGTGTGGGCCCAGAGATACTCTGGAGATGGTATAGGTGACTGAACCTTCAGCAGATTATAGACAATCTATCCTGTCCACGAGGCTGTCAGCTGAACGTTTTTCCTCTCCCAACCCCCTGGTGAGGTGGTTAAACGATGGAGAACTAAGAACGTCCATGGCAAAGGGGTGGATTTGGTATATGGTAGTCCTAGTTTAGCAGTGTGGACACTGTTGGGAGTTTACTCTTTCATAAAATGGCTACCCGTCATCTGTATTCTCTTAGAAAGTTTGTATTTGAGGCCCAGAGCCATAATTAGAAATAAAGATAACGATGGACACCAGCAGTTGCCTTGCAGCATGGAGACTAGTATGATTGATTGATTGATTGAAATTTATTAGCTGCCCAACTCCAATGGACTCTGGGTGGGATACAAACTAGGAAAACTGACTGTAAATACCTCAAGACTCCTGGGTGCTAATTTGGGGACTGCAAGCCTAGAACCTGTGAGTTTTTCTCTGAAGGATCTGGCTTTGGCCTTGTCACCCTTCTAGACAAAGAGTACTTGAAGGAGAAGGAGAAGCTAGAAATGGACTTGACAGCCATGCGCTTGACCAACGAAGAGCAGAGAAGGCACATTGAAATCCTGGACCAGGCTCTCAATAGCGCGCAAGCCAAAGTCATCAAACTAGAAGCAGAGGTGAGATGTTAAATTATCTCTCATAAACCGCCACTTGTTTTCTTTCCCTGAGATTGGTGTGGGTGGACAAATTCTCCCCTTGGTGCTAAGGATGATGGGGCTGGCTTCCAATCCAAGCATCAGCATTAAAGGAGGTATTTGTCTCAGGACCACAGCAACACTTCTGTGCTGTCTGGAATATTTTAACTGAAGAGCCCCAGATGTTCTAATCAGGCTTCTCAAGGTCGTTTCTCAATTTCCTTCATTATTTTGGTTGTCCTTTGGGTTGCCTTTTTCTGCACCTTTCTGGGTTTGTTTGTTCTGAGATGCAGTAATTGGACTGTGCACATTTTTTTAAGAATAGTCACATTTGGACTTAGTCATATTTTCCAATCTGCAAGTATATATTTTCAGCATTTATTACAGTGGCTAGAGTAACCCAAAACATAAGGGGAGCCAGGCAGCTAAAAACCCAGAAAGTATGAAGAGCATCTGCTGGGTAATTTCCAAATTGTATCTTTTATTCCAAATTTAGGGTAATCCTTTATCCAGTCACATTAAAATTAACCAGAACTAAAAGGAGAAACATCAATAACTTGCATTCGTGATTTTAAAAGCTTTGGAGCTCTTCTCAGCCTTTGCCCCCATAGCTTGCTCTATAGGAGGAGGAAGAAAGGAAACTGCTTCTCTAGAGTTGGTGAAGCAATCTCCCAGTTTGAACAGCTCCAGCGTAGGCCATGGGGAACCCCTTTATGTGCTTTGAAGATGGCCAACACAAATCCCTCTTGGCATGTGCCAGGCAGTTTCCAACCCCAGGAGCCCGGGGTGCAAAACTCAGGGAGTCCTGCTGTATGTTTTGGAGATAGCCATCTCAAAGGTCCCTTAGGATCTGCCACTTGCCTTCTCCCTACTGGAAGGGTAAATTTGCTGGCACCAACTCTTTAGCCCCTTGTGACCTATTGATTGCAAGGGAGCAGTGGGAGAGAAATGTAGAGTTAAGGATTTACTCTGTGTCCCTCCAGAGGCATCCACAGGGTGGGGCAAGAGCAGTAGCAAAAACAACATTTTTAAGTGACAAAAGCAATGACATCATGATGCAAGCCCCACCCCTTTTCACGTGGACATCACACACATGCCCCAAAGCACCTGTGGATGCTGCTAATCCCCTCTTATCAATTCTATGTAGCAGTGTTTCTCCACTATGGCCACTTGAAGATGTGTGGACTTCAACTCCCAGAATTCCCAGAATTTTCTATGTTGTAATTGTTATTTATTCATGTTTACCTGGATTTAGGTTACTTTTCGTCAAAAGTGGAGAAAGGGTTTACTGCCATAGACCCCTGTTTCTAAAGTTATTCTGTGGGGTTGCATTCAATTTTATGAATTTAATGAATCCCATAGAATTCAAGAATTCACTGGGTTTTATGGGATTACACTGACCACTTCCTGGTGGTCAACAGAACTGTCATCTTAGTTCACTGTTATCTTGAAGATTTATCACTGGACAACCTTTTCACATTCATAGAGTTGAACTCCATCCTGGGTCTATCATCTCTTCTCCATTAATCTCCATGGATAATCTCCATGTTTGCTGTTCTCTCATTCTGGATCACAAGTTCCCAAGTATTGGCAAGTTGTATTAGTACTAATACTGTGGAGTCCTTGGTGCTAATACTGTTTGTTTTTAAATAGTTCTGTCTCATATAAGAACTCCTTGTAATTTAGCTATTGATCTGATGCCCAACTAGCTCATGTCAAGAAGTTGAAGTCTGTTGCACCAGATCTAGTTCCTGGTCATGGAGGTGGCTAGAATAAACAGTCAGACCCTCAAAGTAGACTGGGCTCACATATGATCACACATGGTTTGCTGAATGGATGATGACTGGCCAGCTAATCCATAAACTATGTTCAGAGTTTAGTGCAGCAGCTGTGTAACTAAAAGGAAAATATCCTTATCTAGGTTTCCATTATTTCAGAGGTTACATAGAACAATCATTTTAATTTACATCCTGGATGGAGCAGGAGAGCAGAGGGAGCTTTCAGAAAGATTGAGAGACTTAAGTTACAATACACAAGTTGGACAGGAGCACCAGACTTCGCCCTCCCTTTCCCCCCTTGCATGAATATACATAGACTAAAGTTCAGTCATGAATTGGTTGCTGTTGCTATTCCAGCACAGCCATGGTTTATGAGCATCGATGGCTTGAAAATACTGAATGAACAATAAACAAATCACGTTGTGGTTTAGCATGGGATGAACCAATTCCAAAATCTCCAAGCCATTTTGAACCAAAAGCCAACTCTTTCTCTCTTTTTCCCACATACGCTCATGTGCATGTAAACATACAGTCACTGTTCTTGGTCTCGTCTATTTCTCCCAGGTAAAATTTCTTTTTTGCTGCTCTCATTTCCTTGCTCTGGATTGCACTGACAGGCGGGTTGGCCGCAGAGCACTCTGCTTTGAAGGGAATAAGTTCTCAGTTGTTGGAGGCATTTCCTGAGAAGCAGAGTGATTCCTGTTAGGGATGCTGAGGTGCACTTCCTGTATTGAATTAGAGGTCGGATGAAGTGACTCCCATCCGTGGGGTTCTGTGATTCTGCCTTCAGCTACGGAAGAAGCAAGCACATGTCGAGAAGGTAGAGAAGCTCCAGCAGGCCTTGACCCAACTTCAGGCAGCCTATGAGAAACGAGAGCAGATGGAGCATCGGCTGCGCACCAGGCTGGAAAGAGAGTTGGAATCTCTGAGGCTGCAACAGGTGAGAAATTGAGGAGAACTTTGGTCTCCTGGAGTGACTTAAGGTGCTCCCAGATCAAAGCCCAGAACTGACTTTGTGTTGGTAATGGTCTGCTTCCATCTCAGACTCAGGTGGGATCTTCTTATTTTCCCTAGATTGCTTTGGAATGGTCTCTCTCTCTCTCTCTCTCTCTCTCTCTCTCTCTCTCTCTCTCAGTGTGTGTGTGTGTGTGTGTGTAAAATAAACACTCTTGAACTGTACTCTGCTTTTGGCGACTGTTTTCTTGACAGTGCTATGGTTTCAGGAAGTTTTTTCAATTTCCCTAGAATTGCCATTGGGTGGCTTCCCATCTAACTACTAACCAAGGCCAATCCTGCTTAGCTTCTGAGATCAACCAAGGCCAACTAGGTTCTGCCATCTGCAATGGTAAATATTTTAAAGACACCCACAATAAATGAACTCCACCAAGCTCATTGAGATTTTTGAATTTGCCTAAAACTAAGTGAGTTTAAACCACTTCTGCTCCAAGTGACATCTGGGCAACCCATTAGGCTCAAGTGCACTTTGAAAATGCAGCAGTTGGTTTCAGGCATTCAACACTTTTGGCAAGCATTCAAGGTTGTATCAATCTAATCTTCTGGATTCACCAGTTCTTTTAAAGTACAACATTTGGGGTCTTTGAAGGAGCAAGTAATTGTCATCTTTTAAGTGGTTGTTCTTTAGACAACCAGTGTTAGACATGTTCAGAGGCACTCTGTTGATTTAGAACTAAAACTCTAAATTATTAAAAAAAAAAACACATGGGTCTGCCTCTCTTTGTTGGCTTCTGTTAATCCACAGGCCAGAAAACTGTCTCCTGAGTTTAACATAATTTGAGATAATTTAACAGAATTCAGCCAATTCAGTTACTTGGCATGAGTGAAGAGCTTTTGATTTAATTTATTGGCTTTCTGAGAATTACTTTTTAGGAACCTAGTTGTCACTTGCCAAATTGGAATGCTTAGGGATGTTTTTATGCAGAGATTGATCCTTATGAGCAGGTGTGATATGCTGGTGAAATATTATCATAGCTTGGAAAATTATATGCTAGATCAGTTTCTTCTTTGTATCAAGGAAAACTATTCTGAGCGACTATTGTTTGGAGATATATTTACATTGATATTTATGAGCCGGGGGAATGGGGTGCCTGAAAACAACCATGGTTTGCTGTTATCAGTAGCATAAGCTTCAGGTTTGTGCATTCTCCAATCTTCTTCCCATCTGCCACATGCTAGAAGAGAGAGTGGTGGTGGTTTGCAGTTATGTTTAAAGCTAGCAGGTTATATATTTTTGCAGGCTATCACTTGCCTACAAAGATAATTGGTGGAATCAAATTGTGGTTTGGATCCTGGCTGATAAAACATGCTGTAAATGTAATTTGCTGGAGTCAAACTAAACCCTGGTTTGCTAGATAAAAGGAGATGAGAGAGGACCGACTGCACAGATGTACCTTGTGTTTGAGTTGCTGTCCTATCTGAATATAATCTGTTCTTTCTCTGAAAATGACTAGGATTGGTTTGCTTTCCAGAAGAAGAAGAAGAATTTATATGCCACCTGATTCCTAGTGAATCTGGGCAATTGGTCTGATTGGTCTGATCAGAAGAGCCCTAAATGGATAAAACTGAAAGAACGTTCAAACTGAACTACTTGTCCTCTTGCCTAGCATACGTTGAGTACAAACATGATTGTTCATACCTTCTTTAAGGAAGGGCATAGAATGGCGTTTCTACTTCGACTTTGAAAGCAGTTTTGCAGTAGTTATTGCGTCGTGGGAAATGTCTCTCTCAATGCATTAGCTGCATGTTTTTGTCCATGTTCAGAATCCTTCCATGAACTCCCCAGAAGCCTCAATAGGCCCCTGCTGCAATTGGATGAGATTGCATTGTTAATCATCTTGGTATAAGTCTGTAGACAAAGGGCCATTTTAGTATGCAACGTGGGGTGAGGAATGACTTCCAAGGCTAATTATACATTTTTTAAAAAAATTGCATTAATAATATGATTTTCATCAAGCTGAGTCAGGGCTAAGCAATGAAATGTGACTTTATTGCAACTAAGTGTTATAGGAAACTGTGTTTGCCTACTATGGAGTAAATAATACAGATCTTCTTTACAGAGCTGTAGAACCAATTATTTAGAGAAATTGTGGGTTCTCCTTTGCTGGATATGACCAGTGACTAGACAGCCATCTGTCAGCTTTAATTTTTATTTCTGCATTGAGTGAAGCGTTGGAGGCATTGTCCAAAATGGCTTCTTCCAACTCTATGATTCTATGATATGCTGTTGAATTCAATGGGGCATACTTCAGAGCAGATATGCATCTGATGGCACTGCTGGCCATGACTACCTTTGGTTGGATGAGGGCCAGTGGTCAAGTTTATTTATTATTTCAACTTTTACACTGCCCACTGATACACATCTCTGTATTCTCTGTATAAGAGTATAACAGTTAAAACAAAATTCCAGTGGCCATACCAGAAGAAAAAGACCACAGTTTCCTTACATTTACAATAACCCCAGTGTATACCCCAAACACTTTAGCCTGGTGCCTGTGGAATGAGCCAGATCTTCAGTGCTTTCTTGAAGGCACACGGGATCGAGGCTGTTTAGACCTTGGGGGGAATGTTCTTCCAGAGGTCAGGTGCAGCAACAGAGAAGGTACACTTCCTGGGTTCCATAAGGTGACATTGTTTAATACACGGGACCTCAAGCATGCCAACCTTGTTGGAATTTTCCAGGCAGGCAGATACAGTGGGAAACGGATGGACTCATAACGATCCAGGCCTTATACCATGCAGAGCTTTGTAGATGACATCAGCACCTTGACTTGCATCCAGAAGCTTACTGGTAACCAGTGCAGCTTGTGTAGGAGCGGTAATACATGAGCATAGCCAGGCATGCCCATAACTCTTTGCACTGCTGCATTTTGGACCAGTTGTAGCTTCAGAGTGATCTTCAAGCGCAGCCCCCTGTAGATCACATTATACTAATCCACATGCATGGTGACTCAGGCACAAGTCACTGTCATTAAGGCCTCCTCATCCAAGAAAGGGCACAGTTAGTGCACCAGACAAATCTGTGCAAAGGCCTTCCTGGTCCCAGCTGCCACTTGCTTCTGAAGTCCAGAAAAATCCCTCAGATTCTACCCTAGCTCTGTCTTGGGAAGCACCACCCCATCCGGTCCTTGGTAAATCCCTGGAACTGGATGGTCCATGCTCCTCCTCCACCCACTCGGTCTCAGCCTGTTTCTCTTCATCCAGACCCCAACAGGCTCCAGGTGCAGCGACAGCCCTTTGACTTCATCACTTGGTTGGCTCGGGGTCAAGGTGGGCTGGGCTGAGGATGTAGAGTTTGCCATATTCTGTCAAGTGCTATTAATATGTCGAGATCTGGAAAGACCGTGCAATAATGGAAATCCTTTCCCCATGGGAGGCCAATTTTGAGACTGCTGTTGAACTACTATTTATGTACTTTGGCGGGCTTCATTCCAAAAGCCAGAAATACTTTCCCGCAGGCTGTTTTTCAGGTTATATGTAACTCTGCTTTCTTTTCCTTGTATAATTGGCTGGAGACCCGCCTTTATAATTCAGTGGAGTATACTCATTCCTGGTGACTTTATGGAATCCCTGGTGTTTTCTTAGGAACAGTGTGGAAGTGGTTTGCAATCACTTTCTTCCAGGATATTTTTCAATGTACCCATCTAGCCTATCACGATTTCCTCATAGTCTCCCATCCAAATACTACCAGCTCCAGATCTCTTTTAGCTTTCTCAAAATCAATGAAGCTCACAATATTATTGTGCCATATTTTGCTTATTATTGCAAATATTGCAAATATTATTTTTTAAAAAACAAAAACAACCCCACACAGGTTGCAATTAGGCAACATGATCTGGAGAAGCCCTGGGGGTTGCAAGGTGTGGAGAGGATAGATGCATACTCTGGATGTAGATGCAGTCATAGTAGGGAAAAATATGAGGGAGGTGAGATGGGGGCAAAATAATGTATCTGGATTTTGGGAGAGAGCTCATAAAAATGTGTCTTTCGTCATGTAACCACAGGGAGTGGGTAGATTGAGATAATGAGTTTTTAGTTTGGGGGAGAAGGATGTTTGGCTGAAAAGGGCAATTTAAGCCTTTCTTCCAAAGTAAGAGGACTTCCTGATCATGTCATAAGAGAGTTACATTCTGTTTGTCTGGTTGTGAGGAGAGAGAATGGTTCCCGGTCTAACAAGCTGTGCTGAGTTCAGTCACCAGTTGCATCTCTTATACATGGTGACCATGTGCTTCCTTTACATGTATTTCATTGCTTCAATATGTCTAAATCTGTTTTCCTTTGTTGTTGTTGTTTACATGGTGCATTTATACTATGCCAGCTGAGAAGAATAATTCAAGTATCTGCTGAAATAGATATAGCCTGATGGAAGCTTTGGGCTGTCATATATAGGACGGTGGAATCTAAACTGAAATGCATAATACGTCCATAAATGTGTACGTCCTTCGGTGGTGGACTCTTGGTTGTTTTAGCGAGAGACGCAAAGCCAGACCAGATGGATTCTTGAGCTTTTTGCATGTTAAATGTATACTAAAAATGGTTTAATAGCATCCTCCTTTATTTCAGAAACAAGGGAACTACCAGGCAGCCCCTGTGCCTGAGTACAACGTCCCAGCCTTAATGGAGTTAGTGCGGGAGAAGGACGAAAGGATTCTGGCTTTGGAAGCCGACATGACCAAGTGGGAACAGAAGTACCTCGAAGAGAGCACAATCCGACACTTTGCCATGAATGCTGCAGCCACAGCTGCAACAGAAAAGTAGGATATATTTATTGATCTATCAATCAATCACATTCATATAGGTAGTTGAACGACAGGCTTTTCAGTATTCCACTGATGTTGGGTGAAGCTCAAGAGTTTATGAGGTCTTTTTAAATCTCACTAGACCTTGTGTGAGATTTTGAGAGATTTGGTTGTCTCCTATGACTATGGAGATTTGTAAATACACACATACCTCTCCCGCTGCCCTGCCTTTTTTCTTTTCAGTTTGAGGGGTTGGTGGAAGCCATCAGGATAGCATGGCACCTATGGGCACTGCAGTCACCCCAGGATGTAGATGGCAGAGGAAGCCCCGACACTTAAGGATAGGCATCCACTGAGCACCCAGAGGTGACTAGATGTGGTCCGTGGTCTCTTTAGCCAAAGAACCAGACAGAAGAAGCGTGAGAGACATTCTGTTCTGAGAGACAAGAGAGCTGTTGCACCTAGAAATCACCACACTAGAGAAACAGATAGTTGGATCAATGAAAGGAAGCTTCCCGTATTTTGACCAAGTCAGAGAAAAGCTTTTTCGGGGTTTTCTGTTGCCAGAGATACCTTGGCCACCAACCACTCCCGCAGTGGCAGCTACAGTGAGAGTTCTCTGGAAGTCCGTTTATGGCAGGAAGAAGAGGAGAAGATGCAAACCAACCGGAGGTGTCAGGACATGGAATACATGTAAGGAACAGCTGTGAAATCGCTACTGTGTGATTTGAGTGAAGATATGCAGTGCTGACTAAACCCTGCGGTGTTTAATATGTCCAAAGAATTTTTGGCTTTTGGCATATAAGGCCCTAAACCACTTGGGAGCCAAATCCTGAACGTGCTGCATTCATGTTAGGAAACTGGTTGGTTGCCAAGAGCATTAGAAAAGGTCCTCTGTCTATACTTTGACTAAGGATCATCTTGTGGTTACTTGTGGGCAGGCCTTCTTTATAGAATGCTCTCTCCCTGAACGATCCTGAACCATCTTCTCTTGCAACGAGGAAGACCTGTCTCTTCATTCAGGCCTTCCTTGTATTAATGCTATAGATTGGGGTCCCCAACCTGTGGGCTGCGGCCCACTAGTGGGCCGTGGCCTGTTAGGAACTGGGCCGCAGGGCTCCCGCCCGCAAACCCCACCCCCTTCTGCGCGATTGGCTCCTGCCCGCAAACCCCACCCCCGGTGTGTGTGATTGGCTCCTGCCCGCAAACCCCTCCCCCCGGTCCGCAGAAATCCCGGAAACCTCACCCCCATGGTCCGCGGAAAAATTCTTTTGAAACCGGTCCCTGGCGCCAAAAAAGTTGGGGACCCCTGCTATAGATGGATGGTTCTGTTTAGCTTTGTTTTTCTCACTGTATATTTTTTCACACTGTTTCCTTTGGTGTATTTTAATCATTTCTAAATGCTTTGGTTGCTTTGAAATGTGCACTGCATAGCAAATGGTATATTAAATAAATGACGCCTACACATCCTAATCAAGCCATAATGCCTCATATAACTAGCGTTGCATCAGGGACAGAGTGGGCTGTAGCACATTGTGTCCATGTGTTTCCCACCTTCTCCCATGTACACAAATCAAGGCTGTGCTTACATGACATCCTGTGTCTCCAACTAGCCGCACATATTTTAGGCTCATGACCCTGAGGTCACCTTATAGTTGGGTAAGCCACTGCACATTTCACCATGGATGGATGTGTGTGTCATGCAGATGCTGCCATGTTGTCCATGCAATAGGAGGAAGATTTGACAGGGGAACTTATTCTGTAGCAAATAGCCTCTGCTGTGATGCAAATTTTAGAAAGCAGTTTTGTTGTCTCAGGAGGCTATGTGGTCATCTTTAGAACTTTCCCTCTCAATGATGACTGCAAGGGGAGGGGGCAGCCCAGCCTGTTCTTCTCTGCTCTTCTTCTCGTGGAACGTGCAACTAGATGACAGATGTCAGCCCTTCAAGATAGGTCAGATCAGGAAACAGACACCACAAGAACTACTGGATGTATATTTTATTGTTATAGGAAATAATAACAGAATGTTGAAAGTCTCTCTTATACCAGAGATAGTCAAGGAGTGGCAGTCTTGAGTTTCTTCCTCATCCCCTCCCGTCTTTCTGGGTTAAGCTCATGTTTTCATAACAGTTGTTGCATTCCTTTTTCAAGGCTGTCTCAGTACTCCTCTACAAGGGGACAGCTCCTTGATAGGACTATACCAATCGCATGTCTTCTATACAGAAAATATTTTGCCCATGTTGAATACATTGCAGGCTGGTCGAGATGCACAGTCCCATCCACAAGGGATTAAGCAAGTCCAGTAAGATTGACTTTGCAATCATGTACAAACGTGGAAGTGGTGTGTGTGTGTGCTTTTAATGGATACTATTAGTGGATCATAGCAGGATTAAAGGAAAGCCCTAATTGGGATCAGAAGGGTGCAGTATTTGGATAGAGAGTGAGAAAGGTGCTTTGGTCCAAATACCTACCCGTCTCTAGCTGGGACTAAGTGGCCTCTTATCTTTAAGTCTTCCTTCCACTTCTATAATACCTCTGTAGTTGTCATATAATAATATTATATAATATTATTACCTCTGTATTTGCCAGGTAGACCAGACAGGAAATATGACCAGATAAGCTAATTCTACTTTACTGTAAAGCTACATTAACAGAATCTTGCAAGTCTGAAAGGACAATTCTCCTGCCTCCTTTACAGCCCAGGAAACTAAAGGGGGCCCCTTCTGAACCTCTTGCCCCACCCACTATCCAGCTGCAGGCTATGCAGTCTCTTATTTGACCATTCCCTAGGCAGCATCTCTTTGCCATGTCTCCAAAGGTCTTTCTCACATGCCATTACAGTATTTACGAGTTTAATAAATTATTGTTGTTATTAATAGAATAAAGAATCTGTATGCAAAAATCATCGAGAAAGACGCCATGATCAAGGTCCTTCAGCAGCGATCCAGGAAAGATGCCAGTAAAGGAGATTCTGCAAGCTTGCGGCCTGCTCAGTCGGTGCCATCCATAGCTGCAGCTACAGGAGCACACTCCCATCAGACCTCTCTTAACCACAGCCAGGGAGTTGAGGAGAAGAAAGAAGAAAAGTCATGGAAAGAAAGCATTGGTGAGCTTCAGTTCATACGTGATATGAAGTGATTGTCGTTGAATAAGCCACAGTTTTGTTCAGACAACATGCTAAACCGTGTATCATGATTTGTCAACTGCAGTGGCTAGGTTCATATAACTTGTTTAATCCAAATCAAGCAAAGCACCATTATTGTTTAACAGAATATGTGAACCCATCCTTGGTGTAAGCTGGGGCATGGCAAAGACAGACTAATGCTCTCCACCTCTTAGAGCAGTGTTTCTCAACCTCAGCAAGTTTAAGATGTGTGGACTTCAACTCCCAGAGTAGAGGCAAACCAGGAATCCAGGTTTAGACAGTAAAGTTTCTATGGCTGACTAGCTCTTGGGGCCTGTAGTCACTCTTGTTTGTAATATTGCTTATGACTAAACAGACTCCCCAGTCATTCTAGCTTAGAGTTTTGTGTACACGTGACCATTCTGTGTTGAATGTAGCATCTTTGCGTCAAACTTTGTATAACTAAGTCTCTTTGCCCTTGGGGGAAGGCGAGGCAGAACTATAACGAAAGATATCTTGGTGTCCATGTTGTTGTTGTTCTCTTCAAGGTTTGCTGTTAGGGAAAGACACCCCTGAACCGTCATCCATCCCTTCGATGACCCTTCCACCTCCCTCTTTGTCCTCTACAATGTGTTCGTGGCCAGTCACCGTCTGCCATGCTAAAATGGGCAGCAAAGAGAGCAGCACTCAGACGGACAAAGGCACGGAGCTTCTCTGGCCCAGTGCAGCTTCTTTTCCGGGTAGAGGGAAACTGAGCCTCTCTTCTGGTGGCAGTCCAGCCCTGAGGCACACGGCAGGCAAAAATGCTGGGGAGAAACTGGGTGAGTAATTCCAAGTGCACCGACCCCAAGGATGTGGCAGGATCTGTAGGCTTGTGATTTGCAGAATTCAGAATTTTGAAAATCTGTTCCCGGGGGGAAAAGCAAAGTTCAGCTGTAGATAAACTGAAACGTTGGCTATAAATATTTTAAATAAATGAACAAAATGCAGATTCATTGAAAGGTGCAGATTCAGAAATGGTCCATTTTTCTATCCACTGAAGATTTCCCTCCAGGAAAGCTCTCAGCTTTTACTGAGACGATTAATCTCTTCCTGGCCTGTATGAGTTAAAGGGGTTCTGTGCTTCTTTAATTTGCTTCCCTGTGGCACTCATGGAGGTGTTTCTTCTATTCCTTTGCGCCTCGTTGGAATGGAAGCCACTTGTACCAGGAACTTTACATCCTGCAAGTTTAAAGCACATTTTACTTGGCAGTGCATGGGGCAGCAATCGCCTGAAAGAACGGTCTTAAAAGCAGGTAGCAAGAACAAACATCCAGTGCAACGACAGCCTGGAAAGGGTGTCATGTGAATGTGTGAGATAGATGTCCTATGCGGGGGGTGAGGGGAGGCACTTGCATAGATTGGCTTTTACACGAAACATGCAATTTGGCCCCAAGACCTGACTCATTCTCTCCATTTTTCTCCCTAGAGAACACTTCCAGCTATGGGAAGCTCCTGGACAGCAGCAAAAGCAGAGTTAGCAATCTGCTTCACAAGCCTGAATTTCCAGATCCAGACATGATGGAAGTCCTTATTTGAAGCCATGGAGCTGTTGCTAGTTTGGGTAGCACACATGGCCCCTGGAGGGGGTGTTGTTGTCATTGCTGTACTTGAATTAAAAACTCTGGAGGACAGCACAAAGTTGGACCAAGAAAGTTCGAACCTAGAAGAAAACTCCAGGTGAATCTGACTTTTGACAGAGAGCAGGGGACTCAGAATGTTGGAGATGGGACGTTTGGGATGTCTGCTGTGTACAGTCAACCATGCTGTAGATTTGGGGGGCGGGGGAAAGATGGCAAGAAGTCATAGGAATCAGAGAACATTTTCTACTGGAGGATGTGTTTGATATGCCAAGAACTGTTCTGCAACCATCTAGGTAGTAACGTCATTGGGTGGTATGTTGCCTGCATGACAATTTTTGAATTGCATTTGCAGTTCCTGGGTGAGGGAGCAGGACTTCCAGATACCATTGTTTTAGATACTGCCTTCCTCCTGCTTTTCCTTTTTGATTCCCCCACCATCCAGGTTTGCTTCTACTGTATGTCAAACATGCCAATATACTGTACATCTCTGGTAGAACAAGGTTTAGACAGGTTAATCATAAATTCTTTCCATGATTTCTGTAGCTGTCTCTGTCTACGGCAGGTCCCTGAATGCTGTTGACAACAAAGAAAAATGAGTTAACATCCAGGTGCTCCATACATGACAGCCATGACTTCCTGATCTTATTCCACAAGGTCATCTGTGTTATGAAACTAAGCAGTTAATTAACAAATCAACCAAAATGTCTTCAGCTCCTTGAAGTTTAATGTATTGTGGCTGTGTCAGACCCTTGGCTCATTTAGACCCACAACAATTTATAATCTCAGAAGCATTTTAAGGGATTTCTTCCCTGGATTCATAGCAAGGTTGCACTACCAGCAAGGTTTCCCACTGAGACCAGTCTCTGGCAAAAAGTTTTGCAGCTGAAAAGTCATGTGTAAAGATAGCACATCCTTGGATCAGCCTCTGCTTACTTGCAAGTAGTTCTATTTATGGATAAGCACATTTGCTGCTAGGTAAGACATCTTTGAGTCTTCTGCTGTAAGCTGGGTTATTGAAAGAAAAGTCCTAGTGTAACGTAAGTAGTAGTTCCCAAGATGGTCCCTTCTGCATGGGGCAAAATGTGCAAATGTTTTTGTATTCTCCTTTGTTCTGTAGTTTAGTGCCTGTTATGTTGTATTCTTTCTGAAGAAAAGTATGCCTGTGTAAGGTAAGAGTCCTTATTCCATGTAACAGTGTTCTGGTTTTGCTCTGACTCATAATTTGCCCCTTCATCAGATATTATGTGGAAAAAAGTCTCCCAAGGCTTATAGTAGCTGCTGCTTCCAAGAGTATCTGTAGACAGGAAGGTCATGCAAATCCCTTTTTCCTCCTTCCCTTCCACTGTAGACAAGGAGACAGTCTTCTTGCCTCTTATTAGAGACACGTTTATCCAGGACAGGGATGTCCTTGTTCTCCGTGGCAAAAAGCTGAAAATACAGCACTCTATGAGGCTGAGTTATGTTTTATCCAAAGCATAAATAGCTTGTCTCAAGTTCTGACTGTCTGTGGTCTTACACAAATTCCTCTCCATGGGCTGTAAGGCAAAGATGTGAACCAGGACCGTATGTGGCATTGCTTACTCAGTGCTGTTTTCTTACTCAGCAAAACATGGAAATTTAGAGGGGAATTAGCCTAAAACTTGCTTTCTTATATATTTATACGTATGTACATTTAGACATACATATTCTGTGACATTTCATTGAAGACCAGACCTTCTATTTATAACTTTCCAACAGTACATTTACATCCAAGATTTCACTTGCATACAAAGGGCAAATTGTTACCATTCTTTTGTGTGCAATCTACAGGCGGCTTTCCCAGACCAAAAGGAGCAGGATATTAAATTCTTGTTAATCTGGTTGCATGCAAAAATAATATATTACTCTAGATCAGGGTGCAAGAAAGCATGGTCCGGGAAGCCCCAAAGCCTAAGCAAAGTAGGTGGGGCCAAAACTTTGGGGTCTTTTTTGCATTGGGAGGGCAAGTTGGCTAAAGTTTCAGGGCAAGTTGCAAATACCTAAGCCAGTCATTTCAGCCCTTAACGACCCTCCCAATATGGGGATGGTCCCTGCCCACTTTTCCCTCAACCGGCCTGGTGTGGTCCTCAAGCTGATGGAAGTTCACCTCCATTCCAGTTCATCCTGTTAGAGCACAATTTATATACAGTATTGCATTTGTATAGTGGTTGCTATACTTGTAAACCAATGTTTTCTAGCCTGCCCAATACCTGATTTATGTGCTGCGGTGTTATCCTGCCTGATACTTATAGCATTATGTAGTTATATTCCAGGCAAATGGATTGTAAGATAATGTCATTTTTCCTGTTGTGTTTCTGTTGTGCAGATCGGCTACTGCAGAGCATTGTACAACTTGAATGTGTTTGTATATATACATAGTGTCTCATCTTCCATAACAAATATGGGTGACTCTGGCCAGCCAAAGAATTTTCTCCTGTTCTCAGCTGCTTAAATTTGTGCCTTAATATTGTATATAATAAATGTATACAACTGCAGTTTCCAAATAATTTCTTATATGCAAACGACATCATCCTAGTAAATTTTGAGGACCACCCCATAACACAAAGATTGGCAGCATAGTACTTGTGAAAGCATCATGTCCCAAAGTATGCGAAACCCTAAATCTTAGTTAGCATATTATAGTAGTTGTGTTGATATAACGTGCTATGTTCAAACCATATTGGGCTTTAATGTAGTGGCCCACTGCAGACCACATTTTGTAACAATACAACTTGCTGAACCACAAACTACGCAACTATGAACGATCCACATTTAAATTGTATGAAATCAACCCTGAGTTTGTGGGTGGGAACAGATCAGGGAGTTATTTTGTTGAACCATCTCTCTGCTCAACAACTCATAACTGGTAAGAGAACTGACTAAGAATGTGGAGTCCTTGGTGCTCTCTGAGCTTGGTTGTTTGCTTGCAGAAGTTTCATTACCCAACTAGGTAACATAATCAGATATTACCTAGTTGGGTAATGAAACGTCTGCAAGCAAACAACCAAGCTCAGAGAGCACCAGGGACTCCACAGTTCAACCCTGAGCTACAGATATTCTCTTCTGTTGTGACTAAGAATGGTTTGCAGAGCTGTAGTTAGTCTCAGTACATATATATGTATATATGTTTGCTCACAGACTTAGTAATTAAATCAGCAATAATAAAAGAGCTTATGTTAGCCCCAGGCTCTCTCTCTTATCAATAGAAGACCATCACATTATGGTTCTGCGGCTTTAAGCTGGATTGGTACAGGCAGCCTTGTTAATAGAGATTTCTTGAAACATGCCAAATAGAGAACTGTCCAAAAGAGAACTGCCCTTTGTAAAGTAGGACAGCTGGCCATTTTATCAGTCATATTTCCCCACGCTCTTCCTCACAAACACCAGTATGAATTTAAGATTAAATCTTTAAGTGTGAGAGTGCATGTATATGTATATGAATGAGTGTGCACATGCAACTGACTCTCAGCGGAAGTTAATATTTGTTTGGGCCCCAAATCAGATGCATTTGATGGGTCTCTAGTGGGAACCATGTGTTTGGAATAAACTTGACTAAGTTCCATCCTCAGAACAACTAATTATTTTAGCTGAATAGAAATGCCAGATGCTTGCTTAAATTCATCTTTTGATCTTCAGTCTAATTCTCTTTATGTGAAAAGCAGTTGCTTCTCCCCAGCCCCTCTCCCTCCATATCACGTGTGTCGTATTTTTGCACAAGTGATGCAAATTGTGTAATCTACTGGATGATGTCATGGTGCAAGTGATGTCACTTACTTCTGCCGGGATTGCTGAGGTTCCAATCCCATTTGGATCGGATTTATAATTCTGGACCTAGTTGTCTTAAAGGCCTTTTAAAAGTCTGCACATGTTATTTGGAAATTAGTTCAATTTTATTTGTGAATATTAAAAAAGGTAAAGGTTTTCCCCTGCACACTCGTGTCCGACTCTAGGGGCCGGTGCTCATCTCCGTTTGTTAGCTGAAGAGCCAGCGTTGTCCGAAGACACTTCCATGGTCATGTGGCCAGAATGACGCACGCAGAACGCTGTTACCTACCCATCGAAGTGGTACCTATTTATCTACTTGCATTTGCATGCTTTTGAATTGCTAGGTTGGCAAGAGCTGGGGCGAGTGCGGGAGCTCACTCCGTCACGCGGGGCTAGGGATTCGAACCTCCGAACTTGCGATCTTCCAATCGACAAGCCTGGCGTCTTACCCGCTGAGCCACCACGCCCCCTTTTGTGAATATTATGAAACATTAAAAAAATCCAAACCTCTGAACTACATGTTCACCCAGGTGCCCCATTTCTAAAATGCTTGTAAGACAAGGAGGTTGATATGGCAAGCTGTGCCCACCCCTCATTGTTTTGATAGGAATGGGGAAGAAATTCATGTAGTTTGCATGTGAATTCAAGCCTAACTAATTTTGCTTTTTTTAGACCACTGCATAAGCCAAAATATAACCATCTCTGATTTCTGCAAATGCAGGTTACCAACAATTTCTTTAAAGGGTGCACGTTTCTGTAGTTTGTTCAAAAGGGTACATCTTCAGGAAAACAATTTATATGGGTTGATACTACAGAAAGGTATTTGCAAGACCTGTGCATTTTAGACAAAATGGCAAACAAAAACATACATTTTATTTATTTATTTATTTATTTATTGTTTGATTTATATCACCGCCCATCTCCCCCCACAAGGGGACTCTGGGCGGTTTGGAGAACTGTGTACCAAAACACATGCATGTTTTGCTTTGTTTAAAAGAATTTCCTCAAGTTCAAATGGAACTTAATATATTCACAAAAATGGAATACCGAGTATGTCAGGCGCACAAAACAGAGAATCTGGGAAAAAACTAAATTGACAAATTTTTTCCAGTTGTACTTTCAGAGTGGTCATTTGAAAAACCTGCTTAGCTGCAAGGCTCTGACTTTCAGGTCCAGAAAAAACTGCACCCTCAGTGCTTCCTTCCATAAACTCTACAATTAATTCTGATTCTTTTCAAAACAGGAGAAAGGGCAAAACAATAGGTTTTCTGGTCCTTACATTCTGCTTGCCACAGCAGATAAGGAGAGCGGACTGAGGAAGTTTTGTGCTGGCCGACAGAAAACAATTGGAAAGACAGACAGTTTGCTTTTCCATAATTTCTGCTATATTGTGGCCTTAATGGAAGATGAACCAAGGATAGACCACCTTTCTAGACAGGGGCATACTATATACGGAATTTGAGAACATGTTGAGGCTGCCATGGAAGACTTGCCTATGGACAAAACAGTTGCCATGGTGGGCATGACCCATCACCAATACAGGCAAGCTTGCTCTGCAAGACACCTTCTACCATCCCATCCCCATGAGGCCTTTGCGGAACCCAAAGGCATTGCTGCAAATGTGATGCTAAAGGCCAACATTTGCGATGTGCCAGCTTCTATTTATTAAAATTAAGATGTACTTATATACATATTTAAAGTCAGAGAAAGCAAAAGGAACTTGTAGCCTTGTGGGCTTTGAACGTTATTCTTGAGCTCTGAAGATTTTTAACTAGAGCGCCGCCTACCACATCTGCTTCTTGAGCTTAATAAAATGTGAGAAACTGCCAGAAGCCGTTTTCTGCCGTTGTTAAAGGAATGTCAGTTTCGCTGTCTTTGTGATAACAAGGGTCAAGATGGAAGCTATCTCTGGGATTTACTATCCAGAGCCAAATGGCCATGAGAAAGTGGAGGCCTCCATTCCCAACAGAGATAGCCAGCCATTTTTTAGGAACTGCTTTGAGAAAATGCTTTTCTTCTGGAATTTCCCAAAGAGCAGCTCCATGATGAATGGAGGCACTGACTCCCAAGAGAGCTTCATTTTTCTCATGGTTTAAAGCAGTGTTTCTCAACCATAGCAACTTTAAGACATGGCTGGCTGGGGAATTCTGGGAGTTGAAGTCCACATGTCTTAAAATTGCCAAGGTTGAGAAACACTGCTTTAAAGGAACCATCCTTTTCTAAAATGTGATGAGTAGTCACAAAACCCTCTTCTTTGCTCTGAATTGAAAAAATTGCCATAGTGCTAAGTGAACTTTAGTTAAAATGGACTCCATTGCTTGAATTGTGTTTCGTTGCATGAGGTTAGTGGCACCCCACAAGCTGCCATCTGGGCATGGATCACAAAAGGTAAAGTTTCCTTTGACTCAAGCTTGATTCCCGGTGATGTCAGGGAAATGCCCGTGTAGGGGTTTTTTGGACACAAAATGAAAGTGAGTTGTTATTGTCTTTCGGGATTTTTTTTTTTTAATTTCCCAAACTGGTCCACAGCCCTGTGATGTCCTGGTGATCTTCCATCCACAGACTAACCAGGATAGCCATAACATATAATTTGTCTGATGCTTTGCAGCATGCTAGGTTTCTATGTAAGGTTACTTTAATGTTTGAAATTATTATTTTAACAGCAGTGCTAGTTTCAGGAGGAGAGCAGGTGAGAGGTGAGACATAAATCAAAATAAGTATTTTTAATTAAAAAACAAAACATCAGGGAGCCTGGTGATTACTAAGGACGATGCCTAGAGTCAGTCTGGGCCCTGGCTGGGTACCTCACATGCATGTACGTTACTATCCAGAATAAGTAAGTTGATATACTGTATGTACCTTTATATTTGGAGTAACTATGGTTATTATACAATAAGTTATTTTTAAAAAGAAAAGAATATCTGTAGCTCAGGGTTGCACTGTGGAGTCCTTGGTGCTCTCTGAGCTTGGTTGTTTGCTTGCAGACGTTTCATTACCCAACTAGGTAACATCATCAGTGCACTGATCATATCAGGAAAAGCAGCAAAATGAGACCATCGCTGCTAGGTTCCTTCCTCTCAGAATATGGTATGATCCACCCAGCATTGTCATTTTCCTTCTTTCCACCCCTAACCCATCCACCCCACCTTCTAATGGTGGGGGTTTGGTGAAGCAGTGCTCAATTCTAAACTAGAGGTTGCTGGTGCTTAGGAGCAATAGTCAATCAGCTTGTCCATGAAGGGTTTGCAGCTGGCACATCAGCCCGAACTAATGAAGCATGCTTCATGTCACAGAAGACAGAAGGATCACTGATAGTGCTGAGTCTAAAAACATATCCAAGCTTTCCCATTTGAGGAAGGGGAGAGTACAAACTTTTGCGGAACAGGAGAAAGAACTAATACAGGTTTAATAAAGAAATGGCCTCATGAGTGAGTGATTGATTTATTGAAAACCATTTTCAAAACATTTACAGAATGATTTTTCTATGAATGTAAATTCATAGCAATAAGGAAACCAACATCTGCAGGAAACGGGGGGGGAGGCAAGTTAAAACAACAAAACATGCAAAATATGCCAGACAAGGGGTTAAGTTAAAAAGATACCTATGACCGTGATGGATATTTGCTCATTGTTGACAGATTTCCATCTGAGCCAGCATTTTTCTGATGGAAAGCAAATGACTTGCACCACACAATCTATCAGCAACACAGCCCGTTCCTACTTGATGTATTTTTCCATAAACTTTTTGTGAAATTCAGACCGCAGCGTGTCATTGACAAATCGTTTGTCTTTTTTCATCTCATCTACGCCTTTAGCACAGTTCTTGAAGACGACATCATCATCCCATCTAAAAGAGGAAAGGAACAATCTACATGTCAGAGGTACTGCCAGAGACCTTAGTCCACGCTATACTGTTCTGACATATTTTCCCTTCTGGAATGTTGAGTACTGAACCGGGGACAGCCTATGTTAAAATGTGTAGGCCAGAGCTTTCCAAACTTTTCATGTTGGTGACACACTTTTTAGACATGCATCATTTCGCGACACTCTCTTACAGCAGGGCATCATTTCGTGACACACTCTTACAGCAGGGCACAAGGCAGGCACTAGGACCTGTGTGGAAGCCAGGAGGCAGCAGCAGCTGACACACCCAGACACTGCAGCCCACACACTAACATGTCCCGACACACAGTTTGGAAAGCTCTGGTGTAGGCTGAATTGACGAGAAAAGCAGTGGTCATTTACAAATGATCGGGGCCATGGCCTGGCTAAGGACTGACCATCCTGAGTAACTTCATCCTGACTAAGAAACCCTTGAAGTACTTGGGTTTTTTTCCCCCGAGAGAAGGAGAAGCAGGAACAGAATATCACGGAAAACAAGAAACAACGGAAAATCCTAAGAAATCTATATGAAATGTCATGTGGTAAACAGACTATCCTGAACCTAATAAAAAAATACAGCAGGTGCTATTTGGACAGATAAAACAAAAGGCACAACATTCTAATTTTCCTGAGACAGACCTGGCTTTATTTATATTATGGACCTTCCTAAACAGGAGATTATGAATGCATACTTGAGTTGACTACAGAAACCCATATACAAATAGGTACAATACTTAGAGAGCCATTTCTGGCAAAAGCTAGACTGTAGTCAGAAGCAGATTCAGACAAAGAGAGTTTACGGGTCCTTAAAGGTGCAAGGCAGACTTCTCTAGAAACAGATGTTAGAGAAGACATATATTTCAAAAAAAGTATATTGCCTTTTTTCCCCCAATGAAAGCAATGTAATACAAGTTAATCATCTGGGAATGGAGGAATTTAAAAATGTGTCATACCTCCTTCCTACATTTCAGTGATTTTTCTCTAATTTTAGACTTCTACCTTTTAGGAGTCCCTCAGAGTCTAAGCCTGGGGAAATTCTGTCAATCCTACAGACTTAGTAGAAACCAAGCCACTGGATTAAATCAACTAAAGGGGTAATACTGCGTCGTGTGAGGGTTGGAAATAAAACCCTAACGTAAGGATCTTAGACTGTAGAAGTACCTAGGGCTTTTAAAACAATAAAAGGAAAAAAACTAACTAACACTTTGGCTCATGAAGTTCATAGCTAGGGATGTGCAAAACTCACTGAGGAACGGTATGTGCCAGAGAGCTCTGGAATGTTCTATTCCAACCCTCCACGATGAACCTACTTCTGGACTGTCTCATTTGTGGTGGTTCAGCCGTTTCTGAAAGTAAATTCTCCAAGTGCTCAGTTTTGCACATCCCTGTTCATGGCCTCTCTTGTACATACTGTATGCTAATGCTGAGAGTATAGGGAAATAAACAAGAGGAGCTTGGATTTGTAGTCCAGGAAGACGACTGTGTTTTAATGTGTGTAACAGAGACCAAGGACTTGAAGGCCCTTAACGCCTGCTCCCCACTTTATGATTTTAAGTCACATCTCTTTAAATAATTCAATTAAAACCCAATTCAACTGTTTTGCAATTGCGAATCCATACAGACTAGTGGGAAAAGCTGAGGACCCATTAAATGGACTGTTACATCTCCATACCTTCGCTTCACTTTAAAATTTGCCTGAGGTTGTACTGGTCCTGTAAGGTTCAGCAGAGGGTTACCACTAAGGATGTTTTCCATCCGTATCCTCTCCTCTTCAGCTTTCTGTTCTTGCTCCTGCCAAGAGAATAAAAGGTTGGCTCCACGCTTCTATAAAAGTGGGCTGTCTCCTTTTCAGATCGCTGCAGAACTAGCTACAGGCTTGGCCACAAACACTTCCTAGCCTCCTTTTGCAGCGCATGCGGGTTTCCTCTTTATTTCTGTAGCACCAGGTTTCCATGTCTGAAATAAGCAGATGCCGAATACTGGACTGCAGCCAGAGACTGTTCGGAGGTTTTGGCTTCGTGTGTCCAGGGCAGGCAGCAAGGAGCCCAAGGAATGAGGAGTTCACCTTCAGGCCGAAGCTTCTGCACTCCCCCACTGAGACGTTCAGAGGAGGACTTATAAAAATAAAAGCCCCGTGTCATGCCTCAGGTTGCTCCAGGAGCCTTTGGGTGCCTCTCTCTAACCTTGCTCACACAACAGAGGGCTACAGGAGGGGTAAGCCCTGAAGGATGCTCCCCAAAGTCAGAGGGACCAGCACGCAAGAACTCCCATGTATGTATGTATGACATTTATATGGCTGCCCATCTTATATCAACCAACAACTAAAACAACATAAATAATAAAACAACTACACACACACACATATCTCATAAACATTAAAAACCTGGCCCTACAGTTGAGCTTCCACACGCAGTCCATCGTGAAATCCTCTCGTCCACCTCACCCTATCCCAGCGCTTGGGGGAAACGCCGGATCTTAAGGGATTTTCAGAAGGCTAGGAGGGTGGGGGGCTGCGGAACTTCACCCTATCTGATGTGGTAGGAGGGGCAGATGTCCTGAGGGAGAGGCGGCCCACAGGCAACCTGGCCCTCTTGTTTCAAGGTTGGATGGAAGTGTGACTGCGCGCAGTGGCTGTGATGAGCACATCTGTGGAAGCCTTTGATGTAGGAACTCCTAACAGGGTCTAGCTTCACCACATCCTCTACTCCTCTCTGGAAAGCAAAATAGGGTAATTTGTTTGCCTTCACTCCATCTAAGCAGAAAACAGCAAAGATGATTAATGGCCTCAATTGCTCGATTATGTGCTAAGTTGCAGAACCAAATTTACTGGGTACACAATTTGTACTACTTCTAGATGGAATTCTTTTCACTTATTCAGTGATTTATATGGCCGGACAACTCACAAAGAGTGACTTGGGCAGCTTACATATAGTTAAAAATTTAAAAACAGAAAAACCAGTAACAAAACACACAAAACACCACAATGCAGCAAAATCGAGGCCAAGTTGTCTCAGGATGAGCTCATCCAACATTCTTGCCTGGGGAATAAAACAAGTTTTCAAGGCCTTGCAGAAGGCCAAAAGGGTCAGGGCCATCTGAATCCTGGGGAGGGAATGTAGTCCCAAAGGGCAGGTGCTGTGACAGAAAAGTTGTGCTTCTGGATCCTCCTAGATGACACTGTTTTATGGAAGGACCCTGAAGCATGCCCAAACTGCAGGATCTCATGGGATGAGCCAACCCAATCAGAGACGGCAGTCCCACAAATAACCCAGCCCTAACACTAGACACTAACCCTAGATGCCAACCCAAAATACAGCAAACAGAAGAAGCTTCTTCAGCAACCTAGTTTATGCAACCCAGTAGGCACAAAACCATGGAAATATGGAGTTGGAAGAGGCTATTAAGGCCAGCTACCTACTCAGCGTGAGAATCCACACTAGAGCATCCCTGGACAGCCTTTATTACATACATCCAGCTAAGGGGAGCCCATCGTTTTCCTAGAGATAAAACCATTTTCCTAATAGTCAACTGGATTCCCCTTGCTGTAACTCAAAACCATCATTTCCCGTCTTGCATTCTAGGATGATACAGAATAATTCTTGGCATTCTACATGACAGCCTTTTAAGTACCTGAAGACTGCTGTCATATCCCCCCCCCCCGCCCCTTATCTTTTCTCAAGGCTCAACATTGCCAGCTCATTCAATCCCTCTTCACAGGACTGAGTTTCTAATCTCCTGGACTTCCTTCTTGTCCCTCTCGGAATCTGTTCCAGTGTGTCAGAACCCTTCCTAAAATGTGCTGCCCAGAGTACTTGCAATGAGGCCTGCCCAGTGCAGAATGGGGTGGAATTATTATTTTTCAAGAAGTAATTGCATGATCGCCAAACTATATCGCTATTGATAAATCCTAAACATGCGTACAGTAATGAAAACATCACCGCCCCTATTTTAAACCACCCAAGAATGTCGCTCGCAGCAAATCAGAACTAAATGGTGCTCGTTTCCAGCACGCATACAACAAAAATTGCACAGGGAATCAAAGCAGGGAATTTGAAACTTTGGCTTCTGAGTGACAGATTCAACTATTAACCTTTGTTTGCTTGGAACAAAAAATGGTTTGACTGCTTATCCTTTGGATGAAATTGGAGAGTGAACACCAGCTGATTTAGTCTGGGCCAGGTGGTAAAAGATTATACCACTTGTATAATCCAGGAATAAAGTGCAATCTGGGGATTGGAGGCAGATCAAACAAGCATAAATGTTACAACAAGATAAAAAGCCAATCACACTAGATAAAAAATGCAGCAGTTATATTTAGGCAGTGCAAGATCCAGACCTCCCACTCAAGTTTTTCTCACTTACTGCTCTACAAGATTGTGAGAAGAGACACGTAAGAATCCTTTGCATGATCAAAACCTGATAGGAACTTAAACAGAACTGTATGTATTCTTCAATTAAGTAATTGACAATTGTATACAGTAATTACAATGCTTAATCTTATTCCTGTGCTACACTTCATCGAAATGGAACTATTCTATTTGATCCACTCCATAAATATTATCTTACAATAACTACAAGTAGAAGCAAATACAACTAATGACATTTAGCTTAGGTTCGATCCTTTACTGTTGTTTAATATCATTTTGTCTTACGTTGCTTTCTGGGCCTCTGTGAAACGTCTGGCTGAAAGGCAGCCTCAATTTCTATAGGCACATAATGTTAACGCATGCAGTTATACGCATGAACTACGTGTATTCATCCCCATCATTTCCCAGACAGGCACATTGCTTACCCTAGACAAATGGCATACTCATAAACAGAATTCAGGACAAGCACAACATTCCACAAGAGTTGTAGCTCAGCAGGAGATCACATGGCTTTGACACAGGAGCATAACAGAGTTAAACCAGCCACAGAAAGAATTTCGGGCTGCAAGATTGTGCAGGGGGGGTGTTGCTCGATAGCTTAGGGAACAGCTGCCAATCAGAGCAAAGATTACTGTACTTGGTAAACTAGTGATCCAATGCAGGATAAGCAGTTTTGTATGTTCAAAGGGGAAGCCAAAGAGGCATAGCAAATGATAATAATTGGGGCTGTGCAGCCCTTCATATTTGATTCCAAAAAAGGTGCTCTGGTGCACAGTGGACCAGAAATGCAAAAGTCCTATTTGCAATTCTTTAATTCTCTCCAGAATCACAAAGCTGTCATCTGGAAGCAATGTGATCCAAGATAAAAAGATGCAGCTGCTTTAAAGAGTTACAGAGAGATGCCATATAAGTGCCCCCAAATGCTTCGAAGTATCGTTTTAGAATTGGATCTGAAGCATTGCACAGCCCTAGTAATAGCGAGATTATGTACAACATTCAGTGATCTAGCAATGGAATGTTCTGGTGTTCCCTGGAATGTTCCTGAGTGTTCTGGGGGCAGACTGGCTTCTTCTGGAAGTGTTTCTTGTGAAACAGGAAGTGCTTCATGATGTTCTGGAAAAGATTTCAGGTTAGGGTCCAGACCACATCCACAAAACAGCCAATTGGTGCTTTCTGGAAGGAAAATGGAACGTTCCTGGGAATATCCAAGTGATCTGTTCCTGGACTAAGGAGTTTTGCACATCCCTGACTCCAAGCGAGCTTTAGACCAGCCTTCCCCACCATGGTCCCTTCTGACGCCATCCGAGTACTACTCCCACTATTCTTTGACCATGCTGGCTGGACATGATAGAAACTGCAATTCAGTCCATCCGGAAGGTGCCTGACTGGAAACTTTTCATTCTAGCAGCCTCTAGCAGCCTCTAGTGGTACTAAATGGCTGTTTCTAGAAATAATATTTGTATCTGGGAAGGGCAAAATGTTTCAAATTCAAATCATTCTGAATTTGAAAAGTTTTGCACACCCCTGGCTTATATGCAATGACAAACAGTTTGCTTTGATGTGGTGGACAAGATGCGACAGTAGGTATCTCTGGGCAGTGTTTCTCAACCTGGGGAGCTGAGGTGGGAAAGAATTTTTCCCCAAACACAAAAGAATCACTCTCAATAAGAAATGATAATCCTAGAAGATGCAGACCACCTATCTATCTTCATTTTGCAATTTATTCAGTAAACTTAAATTATGCATTTACCTTTCGGGCTTGCTCTTCAGCTCGTTCCTTTTTTATCTTCTCTAGCTCAGCTAACAGAGCAGCTGTATCATCATCACTCTCTTCATCATAGTCTTCATCCTCATCATCCTCCTACAAATGGAGCAAAATCAGCAGACAGTTCATTTTATACCCAAGGGGAGTGTGCAGTGCTTCAGATCCCATTCCAAAAAGAAGCTTTGGACTGCACAGAGACGCAAACACAGCACCTGTCTGCCACGGTTCTGATGAACCCTGCTGCTTCCTAGGATCATGTGGCAGTTGCAGAAAGCAGCGGCATGATCCTGCGAAAGTTGCAGATGCTTTAAAAACTTCCAGACAGGTGCTCCACTTGTGCTCTGAAGCATCTTTTCCAGTTTATTTCTGAAGTGCACACTGCCCTAGTACTAGCATGAAATATTTAATTCCAGTTTCCTATATAGCAAAACGTATATATATATATATATATATATATATATATATATATATATATATTGCACTTATGAAGCAACTAATCAGATGAAACTGTACCTATGAAAAATGTGTAAGTTTTACACACAATTTATTCAATTTGCAATTTCCAGATTTCCAATCAAGACTCCACCAAGTTAGCATATGTTGTTGTTTTGATATTTTACCACAGAAATCATAACTCTCCAAAGATTTGTTTCTATTTCTGAAGCTTCCTAACTGATCATCAATGCATTCAAGTAAAACACATTTTTGTCAAAAAATTCATGAGACCATTTTTAAGTCACCATATTCTCAATTCAGCTCTGTACAGGTAGTCCTCGACTTACGGCCACAATTGGGACTGGAATTTCCAATGTAAGTCGTTGTGGTTGTAAGACCTGATTTTACGACCATTTTTACGGCAATCATTAAGCGAACCTAGCTTCCCCAATGGGCATTTTTTGCCAGAAAACGGCAAAAAAGTCACAAAACACGATCATGTGACTGCAGGATGCTGCAACCGGTCGTAAATGTGAGCCTGGTTGCCAAGCACCCGAAATGCGATCATGTGACTGCAGGGGGTGGTGTGACTTTTGTGATGCTCGGAAGTGCTTTACACCCAATTCCAAGTCTGTCATAACATCAGACCACTGTTAAACAAAGGGTCATAAGTCAAGGACTACCTATATCAATCATGACCAACCATCTTAGGCCCAACCACAAGTATCACACAACGTATTTTATTTAATCCTAAAGCCTGGGTCTCTACATAGCATGACACCTTCTGGGTGCCTGCCAGGATCTACCCTCTACCTGACTTTATTATTAGATTGTTTTAATTGAAACCAAAAATACATAGGAAGCTGGCATGCTGTAATGTGTCAACTTCAAGCATTTTTAATTTAATTAATTTATTTATTTAGAGAGCCAGTTTGGTCTAGTGGTTAAGGCAATGGGCTAGAAACCAGGAGTCTGTGAGTTCTAGTCCCACCTTAAGCATGAAAGCCAGCTGGGTGACCCTGAGCCAATCGCATTCTCTCAGCCCTAGGAAGGAGCCAATGGGAAACCAGGAGACTGAGAGTTCTAGTCCCGCCTTAGGCACGAAAGCCGGCTGGGTGACCTTGGGCCAGTCACTCTCCCTCAGCCCTAGGAAGGAGCCAATGGCAAACCAGGAGACTGAGAGTTCTAGTCCCGCCTCAGGCATGAAAGCCAGCTGGGTGACCTTGGGCCAGTCACTCTCTCTCAGCCCAACTCACCTCACAGGGTTGTTGTTGTTGTGGGGAAAATAGGAGGAGGAAGGAGTATTAGGTATGTTTGCCACCTTGAGTTATTTATAAAAATAATAAAGGCGGTACAGAAAATAAATAAATATAAATAAATAAATAAATAAATCGGATTTCGTCACCACCCATCTCACTCAAAGACTGACTCTGGGTGCCAAAAACATTTTAGAAAATAAAAATGATGGGGGCCACAGCCCAGTGCTTTGTCATGTGTATGAAAAAAACAAAAGTTGAGATCATAAAGAGAGTTGTGGGATGCTATAAGGAGTGAGGGGAGTAACTGTTTTGCTGTCCACTAAGTGGGTGTTTAGTGACTGGCCACACCCAGCAGTGCAACTGTTTCAGGCAAGCACCTGTAATACATTCTCAAAATTGCAAATGCACTTATCAGCCAAAAAGGTTTGGCAACCCAGCCCTAAATGGATGTCCAAGATTCCCAAAATTTAGGAAAGAAGGAAGATCTCTCTGTTTTACAACTCCTGAAAAGATTCCTGTTCCAACCATTCAAAAATTTGCCTTCTAATATCAGGAAGCTCATATGTCATATTCTCCTATATTAATCCAGTTTTAGGAAACTGCTCCTCATTTTGCAAACGACAGTGGCAATGTTTATGATCACTTATTCTGATCTCAAAGAAAGACCTGTGCCTGACAATCAATTCTAAAAACTCCTGGTTTTCTACAGACTATACCTGGCCCACTGAGTCTGCCCCTTCCTTGCCTACAATTTAGTGGCAGAGCAGATGCTGGGCATACAGCAGATTCAATCTTGAGTTAAAAATTGATCAGGACAGAAATGATGATCGAAACCCTCATCTGAGATCTGGACTGCACTGACAGCCACAGCAGATGGATGACGAGTGGATCAAGATGGTCCACGGAGAAGAGAGCTACTGAGTTCCCAAACTCTCCAAAATACATACATCGGTCAAAGGATCATCTGCATCCAGGTTAGCTGCAGGGATCTGATCTAGTCGAGGTTTCTTTGAGACCGAAGAGGAAGTTGTGTGCTCTGGGAAAGAAACATAGCCCCCAAAAAGAACTTATAACCAACAGCAATGAAAGAAAAGTGAATATCACAGAAAATAAACAAAGCTGTGCTTACAATAAAGCTGACAGTAAAAAAATGTTACCAGTTCACACCAGTCTTTCAGTAAATCTAAATTCTGATAAGAGTTGTATTACTGGTTCTCTAAATGGGAAAAAAAAGGGGGGGTAGAAGGAAAGGACCCAGGCCTCTTCCAGCTCTCTGTGTCTTTTGCTTGTAAGTTTGTAAACAATTTAAGTCTGTAAACAATTCTTAGACCAAAGGCAAGTAGTTATTTATATACAGTACCTTTTCATCTCTGACAAATTGTTGGATTTCCCAGAGCAGGCCTTATATTAAGTGATTTTGCCTTTGAAGACCATTCCCAAATATTGAAAAAGTCCTTTAATACTACTACCCCCTTTTGCTATTGCTTTACAACACCCCCGCAGCATTTGCTGCCAACACATTTCCTTCTACTATCTTTATTCATTTATTATTTGCTCAATTTATATCCCTCCTTTCTGTTTACATCCTCTCTGTAATATATTTACAATACACATAGACCTCGCTTAGCGACTGCCTCAGGCACCAACTGTTTGAACTTGTGACAGTGATGAAAAAGTAACTTTGCGACCAATGCCCGCATTTACAACCTTTGCAGCGTCTCTCTCTCAGGCACGTGTTTGCCACTAGTGTCAGTACACGTTGTCCTGTGCCTGACCCATTCTTCTCCCCCCCCAAAACAAGCTGCTTTTCTTCGCAGCTCAGTGCTTCCCCAAAAGTTAACAAGCTCAGCTCTGTGACCTTAATTAGCCAGCTTGCAGCTGCTGCCTGTAACTGACAAGACTTTAATCACTTTCGGCTTTTGTTTGCCTCCCAGGGCTGGGTGCGCGCTAGGCAAACAGCTGGCGCCAGGGCGTTCTTTTCTATGTGTATCCCCCATTGTGTGCCTGCTTACTCTCTTGTAATCCCTTCCTCTCCAATGAATGTAAATACAAACATTAATTTCCTTCTTGCTAATTAACCCAGCGCTGGGGTGAGCGTTCCAAAGGGTGAGGGAGTAGGGGAAAAAAAAGCTGAAGTAAAATCGTAAGCATCACTTAGTGACCGTTGCTGGTCCCAACTGTGGTCACTAAATGAGGACTACCTGTAATGTGCTATTGACCCTATTGCTGCCCTGCTCTAGCATCTGGGAGAGGTTTCTTAGAACATACACCCCATGGAATATTTATAAATTTTATTTTAGTGAGCCCTTTTTGAATTTCCTGGGCCTGCACTTGATCCACAGGTATCTCCACAAACCACAGGCTGATCAACCCCACAAAACCCCTTTGTTATGACGATGGCACAAACCTCGTGCTGGCCTGTCTCGGTTCTTCTCTCTCACTGCAACTCTCTCCCTCTCCTCCAGTTCTCTCCTGAAATCACGGTTGCGCACCTCTTCAGGGGCATCCTGAGTGGTTTGCCTGAAAGCAGCAGCACATCAAGGAGGCGAATCAAGAAAACGAAGCTGCTGTAGCACAGCAGACAAGAACATGAAATAAGAAGTGGGGATGTGCAAACCAGCAAGATCTGCTTTTGGAAAGTTTCCTAAACATTCTGAGTATGTTTCCATAAGGGCATCTTCCAGAAGTTTACTCTGCGGCCAGAACATATCTGATGAGTTTCCATGAGGTTGTGAAAATGCGATTCTTTGACAGAGCATTCAGAGACATTAGGTTTGAGCCTCTCCTGGTACATAGTGCCATTGTTGTGATATTGTGCTTTTTCTTGGCTGTTTTAATTTTTTTTGTTCATGTTGTATATTTCTCAGAGTGAGTTGGAATAGAGCGGCATATCAATGCCAAAAATAAATAAATAAATAAACCAGAAGAGAAACAGAATGTTGCAGGAATGGACCATGTTGTTTTGTACATAATGAATGAGAAATTCTAATTTCAAACCTTATTTATTTCCTTATGTCAGCTAAATGTCACTTTATTTGGTGCAATACATATTTAATCTGTTTTTTCAGTACCAAAACTGAAAGAATTATAAACCCATGCAACACAGAGAGGCCAGCATTTTAAAAAATAGGCTTAATAATCTAGAAAGCCCAAGCTGTGAAAAGTTTGCAGAGACCCCAAATCTGGGTTAGGCAATGATCTCCACAAAGTGTATTTCAGAGTTTATTTATTTATTTTATTATTTGGATTTATCCCCGCCCATCAATACCATGGTAGACTCTGGGCGGTTAGAGTTAGAGTGCCAAAGAAGAAAAAGTTCTTAGTTCTTACTTCAAAAGGTTGGGAGACCCAGCAAAAGTTTCTGAGACTGATCTTAACTTGAATATCGCTATGTAGGAAGGGCAATCTTTCAGCTGTCCCTCAGAAGCCAAGTTATGTAATACTTTAAAGGAAGGACACTCTATCACAGAGCTTTCCAAACTGTGTGTCGGGACACGTTAGTGTGTCGGCTGCAGTGCCCGGGTGTGTCGCGGCTGCTGCTGCCTCCTGGCTTCCACGCAGGTTCTAGTGCCTGCCTTGTGCCTTGCTGCCTCCAAACCTGCCCTGCCAGGATTCCGTGCAGGTCCTAGTGCCTGCCTTGTGCCCTGCTGTGTGTGTCACGAAATGATGCCCTGCTGTAAGAGTGTGTCGCAAAATGATGCATGTCTAAAAAGTGTGTCACCAACATGAAAAGTTTGGAAAGCTCTGCTCTATCAAAACAACAAAATTATATGACCTTAGGAGTAACTACTACCTCACCATTTTAATTTAGCTTGAAATTCTGTTAACTTACGGGTGTTATGACATGGTAAGGCACACGAAGAACAGAAGAGGAGTTTATTAACCAAAACTTCCTCAAGATACTTGTGTGTGATCCTTGCACACTTTATAGAGAAAAAGGAGCCTGGTGTTAAGTCTCCCTAAGCTGAATTAGCTTCCGACAGGAAGCTCTGGCGTGGGCTGGTCCATGAAGTCACAAAGAGTCGGAAGTGACTGAACGAATAAACAACAAAAAAGCTGAATTTGACTCCTAGTATTTACATGACCAGCAGCAAAGTGGATGGGCTCAGTTACAGTGGTGCTGGTGCACTACTGGAAGACCTCAAGGGCCAGATTAAGGACAGATCACCATGGAGAAAATCTATGTGGTTGCTAACAGGTGACACCAACCTGATGGCACATAATCAATCAATCTAGTTGGCTGGATCGATGCAATGGGGTTAGCATGTTGAATTGAAGATCCAGCGATTGTTTTTGCATCACATTAATTCAAACCTTGGTTAGGGTTGATTGGTTTACTGATTTACTGGTGAGGTCCCAAAAAACTGGAGAAGAGCAAATGTCCCTATTTGGTGGTCTATGTGGTCACTAAGAGTCAAGACTGACTTGATGGCACATAATCAATTACATGCAGACATGAGCTGCCATCGGCTGTGACCCAATGGAGATGACAAATTCATAAATCTCCAGTTGTGTCAGGTGTCCCCTCAAATAATGACTATGCTGCATTGACGACACATTAGATGCCAGAAAGAAAACAAACGGCAGGCATTCCTTCTTGAGGCAAAATAAAACCCACTGCCAGAATCAATTCCCACAAGAAAAACGACTTGGCCTTTACCTATATTTGACTTTTGTATGAGAAGGAAGATCTCTGCTAGAATACTGCTTGGAGAGCTGACTTAAGTCACCTTCTCCTTTCCCTCTTCCGCCTCTTGCAGGTTCAAAGGTTGGTCGAGCAGCAGTAGTCATCTTAAAAGCACGGAATCAAACACACACCATGGATGTAGGTTGAAACCTACAATACTAAGACAAAAACAAAGCTTGATCAATACATCTTATTCAAGGAAACAGCCAGTTTCTGTTACAGTTGTAGTCCAATGTTATATATTTTTATTTCTTAGTAAGCTGCGCTGAATTAAAGGGGTCTGGTGCTAATGAAGCAAACGCAGAATGGCAGTTTTAAGCAGATGTGTATCTTCATTCAACCGCTGCATCCCAAAAGCCCTTAACGATATACCTACATTTTAAAAATATGCAATAGAATACATAGCATTCGTTCTAATTTCCAAGATTGAAAATGGGAAAATGGGGGCAGAAACAGAGCCAAAAAGTATTTTTAATATGAAATATATTTCTATTCTTTTGAACTCTGCTTTGGGGATTTCCTAAAAATGATTATAAAGGATGATAAACAAGATCACCTTTTTTATACTTACATCAAGGCCTCTATCAGAACTGCAAATGTATTTGGTTCATTCAGTTTTTGCTCTTTCTGTACCATGTCCCTGATAGCCTTGAGCTTATTACTTTTTCTCATGAGCCATTCAAGATAGTTAAAAGGTAAAGGTAAAGGTTCCCCCCGCACATTTGTGCAGTCGTGTCCGACTCTAGGGGCCGGTGCTCAGCTCCGTTTCTTAGCCGAAGAGCCAGCATTGTCCGAAGACGCTTCCACGGTCATGTGGCCGCATGACGCGCGCGGACCGCTGTTACCTACCCACCGAAATGGTACCTATTAATCTACTTGCATTTGCATGCTTTCGAATTGCTAGGTTGGCAAGAGCTGGAGCTAGTGCGGGAGCTCACTCCGCACACAGGGCTAGGGATTTGAACCTCCGAACTTGCGATCTTCCGATCGACAAGCCTGGCGTCTTACCCGCTGAGACACCACGCCCCACAAAGATATCAAGATAGTTACATCAAGATAGTTGCTAGAATAAAATTAAAGAAAACCCCGTCTACACTACCTTGGGCCCATGGAAGGTAGGTGAGATTTAAATGTAATCAAGTTACGCTAAAAACTACATTTCAGAATTCACTGGCTACAATGTAAATCTGCATATATATCTCTTAGTAACTTTGCTTTGCTTTTTGCATCTTATGAAATAGTGCATACTTAAAAATGCATACACCAATATAAACAACTATTTTATTATTTATTTATCTAACAAATTTATATGGCCGCCCAACTCACACAGTGACTCCGAAGTCCACAATATAAAAAACCCATCGACCCCCCACGCCCTGCAGTGCCTACAAACACATTTGTTTATTTATTTGCTATCAGTTTTTATTTTGTTCCATAGTTAGCGCAGTTAGACATACACTGCACTAGTGAAACAATTTCCTTTAAGAACAACAAGTTTTAACAATAAACTAGCAATGAGGCATCATTATCACTAGTTTATTTTTTTAAAATACAGAATAAGTATTTTCACATATCTGTTTGTAAAGAAAATGTTTATGTCCAGGTTTTCTTGATGCCATTCAGTCCTCCATAGGGTCCATACGCATGTGCAATATCAAAAGATTTCCTTCAATACTTACCTACCATTCATTTAAGCATTTCCCTACCCTTCTTATCACCAAAGCAGCAAATAACTGAATAACAAACTTCTGTTATCAAGTTACAGATCTATTCTTAGAAGGATATCAAACACAATACAGTATAATTCAGCTTTGCCTCTATATTAATAAACATGACATTTATATTACTTTAATCAAGTTAGACTACAATTAGCTCCTTGTATCAAGTACAGGGATACATGCTGTCTGTCTGCCTATTTATTTATTTAAAAGATTTATATGGCCGCCCAATATAAGCAACTCTGGGTGGCTCACAACAATCTTAATTAGGTACCTTTGATTTCAAAGAATTGAGTCTCTCTTAATTACAACTATTAAAGCCACAATATGAACCTATCCAGCTCAAGGGCAGAACAGGCAGAAGATAACAAGGTGTATTGTTACAACGGCTGCAAAGGCGGATGAAGGCTGCAGCAGAAAAAAAGTCACCAATCGTCATAGTATCCATGCCATTGGATTAGAGCCTTTTTCTGTGAAGGTTGTGTGCTGATCATTGTGCACCGATCTCCACACATAAAACAAATTCACGCACAGGCGTCTTCCAACCACACCAAACCCAAACCAAAGTCCCATGGCGATTGACGAATGGTAACGGGGGCAGGACTGTGAAATCCGGAAGCCGCTAGTCATGAAGGCACGTCAGGCAAACCCTCATCATGACCGTCTTCCACCCGGAAACCTATGCCCTCATTGTGGGAGGTTGTGCAGATCCAGAATTGGCCTTTACAGCCACTTACGGATCCACTGTTAAGATTTTACCCCTGGAAGACAATCTTACTCGGCTACGAGTGATCGCCAAGAAGAAGAATTTTAAACACCACATTCTCACACATCGTGCAAACTGAGGTGCAAGTGTAATCACAGAACAGGCTCCAAGAAAGTTCCTTATTCTAATCCAGTGTTTCCTAACTTTCCAGAGAGGCGGACTTCAACTCCCAGAGTTCTCAGCAATGACCATGCCAGCTAAGGAATTGTGGGGGTTAAAGTCCACACCTCTGGAAGTGGCCCAGGAGGAGGAAACACTGTTCTAATCTCACCTCTCTCCGGTATGATAACCCTGTAAGGTAAAGCCTTTTCAAATCCATGTGACTGGACTAATTCAGAAAATCATTCTGAATTCAAACTCTCTAAAAAGGCCACCTTGACTCTTGATAACTCCTCAGACAGATCCATGTAGTTTCCTAGGCAACAGTACATCAATAGTTTGCCAGTGCTGCCTTCTGTGTTTTTTTTTAAATTCCCAGTCTATCCTCCAGCCCTGGGATTTCCTGGTGGTCTCCTATCCAGGTACTAGCCAGCCCCAACCCAGTTCAGCCAAGGTTGGCTAGAGATTGACACCTAGACAGGCTCTGTATGGCAGGTCAATACTGTTACTCCGGATCGTACATGGAGAGACTGAGAAAGGGCAGATTGGGGCTAAACTTGCCCCTCGCTCAACCCCTCCTCCTTTTGCAAGGAAGGGGTGGGAGAATACTGTCCTACCTTACAGGACTGTCGTATGAATTCTGACTAGATTATGCACGTAAACCTATGATTGCCTGAAAGCTCTATAACACGTAAACAATCCCTATTACAAGAATGATATTGTAATTAATTCTACCTGCTGTAGTGATTGACTTAAATGGGGCAGCCTCCGTGCCCTGAGAAGCAGGGCACAAGACCCACCGCTCAGCTCGACCCACTTACCTACTGCCCGCGGTTACCGCCGCACGGGTAGGCCAGCCGCGCCATTATTCCCCCCACAGACCAGCATCCACCGCACATGAAACCATAGAGACGCAACTCGACGGTGGAGAAGGGAGAATTCATATACTAGAAAGAGGCTAGAGCAGCGCAGTCCCTAAGCTTCCGGTGAAATATGTCCAGGATTGGTCGTTCGGCTTCCCGGGGGCGGGACAAAACTGCGCCGCTCTCAGCCGCATCCTCTCTGCCCCGTTGCAAAGAGAAAGGTAGTTCAGTTTTAGACCGGAAGTGGGAGCACGATCGTATTTAACAAAGAGTTAAGGATAGAGCAAACCTAACATACTACTTCTGGTTTAATTTCCATCGGAAAACAAAATGTGGGAGACTCATCTCACATCGAAAGGGGGTCGAATTCAGATTCAGGAAGGTGTAATAATCCCTTCTACTGCCGACTGGCGAAGCATTTCCCGTCCCTTTTCCTTTTAGCCTCCTTTTCCTAGTGGTCAAGTGGAAACCGGAAGTGTAAGGAGTGCAAGTAATTCTTGCCTTTGTTCCTAAGACTTTCTCTGAAAGGGATTGGGGCGCATGACTGAGATTGAACTAAAAGGGGAGGTGCGAATGATGGGAAGGGGGCGGGGCCTGGAAGATCCTGGTGGGTCGTTGTGCCCCCATATACAGTACTTATAATCACAGAGGTGGCCTTGCTGTAATTCCAGTTTCCAGAGTGCCTAGCCTGAATTGTGGGATAGGTAGTTCATATGCATGTGGAGGGCCCTATAGGGAGGAATGAATTGAAAAGGTAAGCAAAGAGGATCTGGTTGGTTCTTGGATGAGAGACCACAAGGAAACTCTAGATGTATCAGCTAGGCAGAAAGTCACAAAAACATCTTGGAAAAAGACAATGGGAAATTACTTCCATGTTGCTGCTGAGAAAACTACACAGACATCTCCTTTAAGTCACCAGGAGTTGTGCTCAACCTGAAAGAGACTATGTTTTTTTTAATCTAGGACAGGGGTGGGGAACCTTTTTTCTGCCAAGGGCCATTTGGATATTTATAACCGGGGACCGGGCTGGGGGTGGGGGGCGGGGTTTCTGGGACCTCCACAGACCGGGGGCCGGAGTTTGCGGGTGGGAGCCAATCTCAAGCACTGGGGGGTGGGGTTTGCAGGCAGGAGCCAATCACATGGAAGGGGCGGGATTTGCGGGCAGGAGCCCCGCGGGCCTTAGGCAGGAGCCCTGCGGGCCTTATACGGCCCACGGGCCTGACGTTGCCCACCCCTGATCTAGAAGGCAAAAGTTGGAGGATGGGCAAACAGTTCCCATGGTCCTTAAAGAAGAACCTCCAGCACCTTAGATTGTATGTGCATGTCACATTATTAACTGATTTCTGAATCAAACTAGCTGGCTGGAAGATCAGAACAGTGCAGGCAGTGGTATTTCCTGTGACACTCCATGGAAGCAAAAGTTGGATTTTGAAGAAGCAGGATAGAAAGAGTGTTGATGCTTTTGAACTTTACTGTTGGAGAAGACTCCTGAGAATACCGTGGACAGCCAAGAAAGCAAACCAATGGATCATCGAATACTGTAAATCAGCCCAGAGTTCTCACTTGAGACACAAATGATCAGGCTCAAATTATCCTAATTTGGACATGTTTTGTGAAGACCCCGCTCTCTGGAAAAGGCTCTAATGCTGGGAAAGGTGGAAGGAAAGAGAAGAAGAGGACGATCAACAGCAAGGTGGATGGACTCAGTTACAGTGGTGATGAGTGCACCATTGGGAGGCTTGAAAGGACAGGTTAGGGACAGATCGTCATGGAGAACATCTATGTGGTTGCTCAGTAGTGACACCAACCTGATGGTACATAATCAATCTAATTGGCTGGATTGACGCAACATGGTTAACGTGGTCAATTAAAGATCCAGTAACTGCTTTTGCATCATCAGATGTTGTTTGATTAATTTAAACCTTGATTTGTGTGCTGGCTTGGTGAGGTGCCAGAAAACTGGGGAAGAGCAAATGTCCCTATTTTCAACTAAGGGAAGAAGTAGGAACTACAGACCTAATAGCTTAATAGATGGGGGAATGTTGTCAAAAACGTGACCTCAACGAAGTGTTTTACAAAGTTGCTCATGATATTCTCATTAATAATATGGTAAAATATGGGCTAGAGATGATGCAATTGTTAGATGGATGCATAATTGGCCGGCTGTAATTATGTATCAAGGGCGCATAAATGTATAAATAGCTCTACATGGAGTAATATCAAGTGGAGTGCCACAGCCTCGTGCTGTGTTATTAACCAAGATGAAAGGACTGAATGTTAGCTCTTAGAAGAGAAAGAGAGGATTCAGATAGAAATAGACAAGCTCGAACAGTGGGCTGAAAGAAACTGGATGAAATTTAACGGAGAAATGTAAAGTCCTGCCTCTGTGGAGGTACCATTAGAGCATGGAGAAGACTCTGGCTTGGCTGTAGTATATGTAAAAATGATCGGAGTATTCTACTAGATCACAAGTTGAACATCAGCTAGCAGAGCAATGTAACTGCTAAAAAGGCAAATGCTATTTTGGGGTGCCTAAACAGGAGCACAGAGTCCAGATCACAAGAAGTTATTGTCCCCGCCTGCCTCAGTCAGATCTCGCTTGGCATATCTGTCCAGTTCTGGGCACCAGAGTTGAAAAATGGTATTGACGAACTGGAACAAGTTCAGAGGAGGGCTATCAAGATGTTGAAGGGTATGGAAACCAAGTCCTATGAGGAACTGGGTATGTTTAGTCAGCAGAAGAAAAGGTTGAGGGAGAGATGATAGCAGTCTTCCGATATCTGAAGGGCTGTGATATGGAGAAAGAGTACACTTGTTCTCTGTTGCCCCAAAGGGCAGGACCAGAACCAGTGGGTTGAAATTAGAAGTGAATTCGGGATAGATTTTAGGAGGAAGTCTCTGGTGGTAAGACCCGTCAAGCAGTGGAACTGGTTGTGCCTCGAAGTTATATGTTCCTGTTCACTGGAGGTCTTTCAACAGAGGCTGGAGAGCCATCTGTTCAGAATGCTTTAGCAGATCTTGCAGTAAGCATGGGGATGGACTAGATGGCCTTTATAAACTGTTGCTGAAATATGTCACAGAGACAACCAGTTAAAAACTGTATGATAAAATGGATGCAAATTTTGAGAGAAGTAATTACGGTGGATCAATGGGAAGAACTGTGGAAAAAATCAATAAGATGGTACAATGTAAGGGGAAAAGGTTCTACAGATGGTATATAACTCCAGTTTGGTCTAGTGGTTAAGGCAACGGGCTAGAAACCAGGAGTCTGTGAGTTCTAGTCCCGACTTAGGCATGAAAGCTGGCTGGGTGACCCTGAGCCAATCACATTCTCTCAGCCCTAGGAAGGAGCCAATGGGAAACCAGGAGACTGAGAGTTCTAGTCCCGCCTCAGGCATGAAAGCCGGCTGGGTGACCTTGGGCCAGTCACTCTCTCTCAGCCCTAGGAAGGAGCCAATGGGAAACCAGGAGACTGAGAGTTCTAGTCCCGCCTTAGGCATGAAAGCCAGCTGGGTGACCTTGGGCCAGTCACTCTCTCTCAGCCCAACTCACCTCACAGGGTGGTTGTTGTGGGGAAAATAGGAGTAGGAAGGAGTGTTAGGTATGTTTGCCACCTTGAGTTATTTATAAAAATAATAAAGGTGGGATAGAAAATAAATAAATAAATAAATATAACTCCATCTACGATTGCCAAGTTAAAGCATATAACAAGAAATGTTGGAAATGTTCCACAACAAATGTGGAAACAAAGAAGGAACATTTTATCACATGTGGTAGTCATGCAAAAAAAATGCAAAAGTATTGGAAAGAAATACACAAAAAAATTAAAATAAAATTTGAATTGAAATTGCAGATATTTCTATTAGGCATAATCCCAGAAAACATAAACAAAAATATAACAATTTACTAAGATTTGTTGAATGCAGGATGAACTTAACACAACATTGTCTGTAGCTTGAATCATGTCTACTGGATTTCTATTTTCTTAGTGGAAACGTTTCGCTCCTTATCCAAGGAGCTTCTTCAGTCTGAGCAAAGTTGGTAAGGGAATCCTAAATATGTTTCTAGGTAGCTGTGTGACCTTACACCTGGGGGCATGGTTATATTGAGATGTATTTTAAGTCCTTTTATTATCTAAAGGAGGATCGTTAAGATCACCATGCTGCTGTTGAGCTTGTGAAATGGTCTTAATCTTCCTAGGCACAGAAGACAGAGCCGGGAGAAAGATGGGAGAAAGATTGTGCCTGAGGCCCCCACCTCTATTCAAGGAAGGATTTTCCAAGTTGGCATAAATGGATTCCTTGACCCCTCTCTCAAACCACCTATCTTCTCTGTCTAAAATGTGAACATTAATGTCCTCAAATGAGTGTCCTTTTTCCTTTAAATGAAGATAAACTGCTGACTCTGGTCCTGTGGTGTTACTTCTCCTGTGTTGGGCCATCCTCCTGTACAAAAGTTGTTTGGTTTCTCCAATGTAAAGTTCAGAGCACTCCTCACTGCACTGGATTGCATAAACTACATTGCTTTTCTTGTCTTTTGGAGTTTGATCTTTGGGGTGTACAAGCCTCTGTCTCAGTGTGTTGGTGGGTTTGAAATATACAGGTATGTGGTGTTTGCCAAATATCCGTTTTATCTTTTCAGACACACCAGCCATGTAGGGAATGACCAGGTTCTTTCGTTTACTCTGAGTCTCAGCCCTATCTGTCGCTGTTTTAGGTCTGGTAGATTTAGATTTGGTGAAGGCCCAATTTGGATATCCACAGGCCTTCAGAGCTGTTCTCAGGTGCTGATTTTCATTCTTTTTGGAATCCATGGAGGTGGGGATGGTTTCTGCTCTGTGTGACAATGTCCTGATGACTCCTAGTTTGTGCTGCAGTGGATGGTGGGAGTCAAACATCAGATATTGATCTGTGTGTGTGGGTTTCCTGTAGATCCCTATTTCTAGCTTGCCACCGGTCCCAATGAGGACTTCACAGTCTAGGAATGCCAGTCTGTTGTCCTTGGTGTCTTCTCTGGTGAAGCTAATGTTGATGGTTTCATCTTTGCTGAGGGCTGTCAGGGCTCTCCTCTCTTGGACGGTAGTCACCATTTTACCTGCTGACAAAGGAAGATGTACAGTGCTTCTAAACACTGCAGACTACCACAATAAAATTACCTCACTTTTGGAGGATCACCATACATATGAAAAACTGAAAAGAGACCCCACCAACAATTACAAGAAAAAGGCAATAGACAGTTTGAAACAATTGGAACATGATGGCTCCATCGATAGGATTACCTACCACCGTCTGTATCCTGGAGAAGCCATCCCCTGCATCTACGGACTTCCTAAGATCCACAAGGAAGGAACACCCCTCCGACCCATAGTCAGCAGCATTAATTCGGTAACATACAACATTGCCAAACACCTCTCTACCATACTAGCACCTCTAGTTGGACACTCTGAACACCACATCCATAATTCGGAAGAATTTGTTTCCAAAGCAAAGATCCTGAAACTAGATACAGATGAAACTATGGTCTCCTTTGATGTGTCCTCCCTTTTCACCAGCATCCCCACCACTCATGCTCTATCTGCTGTCAGGAAGAGACTAGAAGAGGACAGCACCCTTGAAAGGAGAAGCCATCTCAACCCAAACCAGATCTGCCATCTTCTGGACCTGTGTCTTAACACCACTTATTTCACATACAGAGGTGACTTTTACAGACAAAAACACGGCTGTGCCATGGGTTCTCCTGTGTCACCCATTGTGGCCAATTTATACATGGAAGAAGTGGAGAAGAAAGCACTCAACACATTCCAGGGAACGGTGCCCACCCACTGGTTTAGGTATGTGGATGACACCTGGGTCAAAATCCAGACCCAGGAAGTACAAGCCTTCACGGACCATATAAACACTATAGATGCCAACATTAGCTTCACCAGAGAAGACACCAAGGACAACAGACTGGCATTCCTAGACTGTGAAGTCCTCATTGGGACCGGTGGCAAGCTAGAAATAGGGATCTACAGGAAACCCACACACACAGATCAATATCTGATGTTTGACTCCCACCATCCACTGCAGCACAAACTAGGAGTCATCAGGACATTGTCACACAGAGCAGAAACCATCCCCACCTCCATGGATTCCAAAAAGAATGAAAATCAGCACCTGAGAACAGCTCTGAAGGCCTGTGGATATCCAAATTGGGCCTTCACCAAATCTAAATCTACCAGACCTAAAACAGTGACAGATAGGGCTGAGACTCAGAGTAAACGAAAGAACCTGGTCATTCCCTACATGGCTGGTGTGTCTGAAAAGATAAAACGGATATTTGGCAAACACCACATACCTGTATATTTCAAACCCACCAACACACTGAGACAGAGGCTTGTACACCCCAAAGATCAAACTCCAAAACACAAGAAAAGCAATGTAGTTTATGCAATCCAGTGCAGTGAGGAGTGCTCTGAACTTTACATTGGAGAACAAACAACTTTTGTACAGGAGGATGGCCCAACACAGGAGAAGTAACACCACAGGACCAGAGTCAGCAGTTTATCTTCATTTAAAGGAAAAAGGACACTCATTTGAGGACATTAATGTTCACATTTTAGACAGAGAAGATAGGTGGTTTGAGAGAGGGGTCAAGGAATCCATTTATGCCAACTTGGAAAATCCTTCCTTGAATAGAGGTGGGGGCCTCAGGCACAATCTTTCTCCCATCTTTCTCCCGGCTCTGTCTTCTGTGCCTAGGAAGATTAAGACCATTTCACAAGCTCAACAGCAGCATGGTGATCTTAACGATCCTCCTTTAGATAATAAAAGGACTTAAAATACATCTCAATATAACCATGCCCCCAGGTGTAAGGTCACACAGCTACCTAGAAACATATTTAGGATTCCCTTACCAACTTTGCTCAGACTGAAGAAGCTCCTTGGATAAGGAGCGAAACGTTTCCACTAAGAAAATAGAAATCCAGTTGACATGATTCAAGCTACAGACAATTCCACCTGGATGACTGAGAACCTTCATAGACATATTAACACAACATTGGAAAAGAGATACCTTGGCCACAATATCAGATTGAGAGGCAAAAATCAGAAAATAAAATTGACAGTATAAGCCACAATAGAAGCCTAACTAAGTTTAAGTAAGAATGCCAATATATCACATTTTGTTAAGCCATAGTTTATTTAGCAATGATTTACTAAGTACAAATACAATTGGCTGGATTCACAGATCATGTTAATCCAAAACCAAGTAAAACACATGTTTGCTTAGTGTAATATATCAATCCAGTCATTCTGAATCTTGTTTTTAAAAACAGATTGTTATAAGATTGAGGATTTGTTTGAAAGTTCATGGATGATTATTTTTTTTATTTTCATACCTGGCACTTACATACATTTTTGAAAGCTACCTTGTGAAGACGTTTTCCTTAGCATATTTATCTTAACGTGGAAGCAGGAAGATATTTAACAGACTCAATTTGTGAGGATGTCAACCAAGGCCTAGTGTCTCTGTGAAATGGATTTTCTAATGCCACCTCCCTTTCTTTAATGAATGTTAGTAGTCTGATTTGTTAGTGTATAACTTGAATTTTGCTTCCACAGTGCTATTCAATAGCTAGTTGAAAATAAAATATCTAGTTATTAAATATGTCTTCTCAACTTAATTGTTTTCTGGAATTAAGCCACAAGAGGTCCCTAGAGAATTTCAGGTAAACTTAAGATACATATAGATGCTGCAATTCTTCTGCATCATTCACTGAATTATAGAGAATTTCATTTGTAAGATGTCAGTATTTTCCCACTGCTTCTTAGAGCTAGTTCAGATTTTAAATTGAAGACGTATTATCATAGCATAATAGCTTCCTTTCATATACTTCCTATAGGTTCTATTGTCTCTAGGGAAATTTATAATATTTTGGGATTCTGATTATTGCTTGGATTCTTTTCAATATCTGAGGATAGTTATTAACCAAGTAAAGTTTCCTCATTTGTGGCTCTAAAGATACCATTTTGTTAAACATCTCAAATCACAAATGACAGAAATAGATGGTTAAAAATCCCACTGATTTTATGGGGAAAGTTATATATTGCAAAAATGAATATTACAGGTAGTTCTCGTTTAATGACTGCCTCATTTAGCGACCATTTGCAGTTATGACAGCGATGAAAAAATAACTTTACGACCAGTCCTCACATTTATGACCTTTGCAGGTCTGTAAAGCAAAGGAAAGCTGAAGTAAGATCATAAGCACAGTCGCAGTTTCACTTAGTGACCGCTTTGCTTAACAACCGAGTGGCCGGTCCTAATTGTGGTCACTAAGCAAGGACTACCTGTACTTAAAGATAACTATATCATTCTTAAAGCCATATCCATATCTTCATATATAAAATGTAGTTGAAGGTACAAGTAATACTTTAAGTTATTCATAGTCTTGAGTGACCCATTTTGTTGTTGTTCAGTCGTTAAGTCATGTCCGACTCTTCGTGACCCTATTCCCTTTCTGTTTATGAGCTGGCTATCTATTGATGTAATAGAAATGCTACTTTGTGTGGTCAAGATGTAATATGTTTAAAATTAAGCTGAATGATTTGCTATTTGAAACTTCATGAGAGGTGCTGCTTTTTTTCTCTCTCACCTTTTTTTTCCTTTTATATAATAAAAAAGAAAAAGGAAAAAGAAATAATGTTTGAAAGTGCTCCTGTTGCTCACATGGAAACTATGCAGATTCTCATCGTATCTCCCTGCGTGTTGACAAAACACAGTTTCCCAACACTTTGCAGATCGCTGCACTCTGATCCTTCATGTCATACTCGCCAGTGAATTCCATTATTCCACAGCATTAATCCAAGGTGAGAATGTGAGCATTGCAGCTGCAATAAACTATGTATTGATTGTTAAAGCAGCACGACTTCGTACAAGAAACAACATCCAAAGAAAGTGGGGGGTGTTTGTTTCCAAATAAATGCTTCTTCTCACCAACATGATACCTCCAAACATTTGGGACTTCAATTCACAAAATTTGGCAAAACATGCTGGGAATTATCCATAATGCAAATCCAGCACATGGGAATATGTCAGGTTGGAAAAAGCTTTGCAAAAGTTGTGTATGAAAAACTAGAAGCTATCCTGACATTATTAGGGGGCGTGGTGGCTCAGCGAGTAAGACGCCAGGCTTGTCAGAAGATTGCAAGTTCGGAGGTTCAAATCCCTAGCTCCGCATGATGGAGTGAGCTCCCGCACTTGCCCCAGCTCTTGCCAACCTAGCAATTTGAAAGCATGCAAATGCAAGTAGATGAATAGGTACCACTTCGGTGGGTAGGTAACAGCGTTCCGCGTGCGTCATGCCGGCCACATGACTGCGGAAGCGTCTTTGGACAACGCTGGCTATTCGGGTAACAAACGAAGATGAGCACCGGCCCCTAGAGTCGGACACGACTGCACAAATGTGCGGGGGGAACCTTTACCTTATCCTGACATTATTACTCCTCAATGACCAACAGATCCGGTAATGCAGGGCTTTCCAAAGTTTTCCCGCGGCGACACACCAACCGCCATTGGTGTGTCGCCGCGGGAAAACCCGGAAGTGCCGCCATTGCGGCAGCGCGCAAAAACCTGGAAGCGCTGCTGCCGCTTTCGATTTTTGCGTGCCGTCGTTGGTGTGTCGCCGCGGGAAAACCCGGAAGCGCTGATGATGATCAGCGCTTCTAGGTTGTGTGGCGACACACCAGACTGTGTGTGGTGACACACTTTTGTGTCGCGACACACAGTTTGGAAAGCTCTGCTGTAATGTTTTACTGTAAAAAATATACTGTCAGATTTATTATGGCCTCCTTTGGATTGATCCTTTCAATTGATCAAAATGTTTTAACTGGTTTAAAGTAATTGCACAACAACCCTGAAAGGCACACTTTCGTAGTTCACTAGGTGACATCACGTATAGCAACCGAATAAGCTGTATGAAGGATGGCTCAGCTTAAGAAATCCCCCCCCCAAGTTACCATTAGTTTGCACAACCATTTTCAGTGCTGAATATTTTCTGTTGACAGCAGGCATCCACAGGGACAAATTGGTAGCTGGCAGGACCCAGAAGGATGCATTTAATAATGTAACATTTTGTGTTGATCAGTAACTGCAAATGTTTATCTGTGTGTGACAGTTGCAACATAGAACTTTCTCTAAGCCAGAGTTTCTCAACCAGGGTTCCGTGGCACCCTCGGGTTCCGCGAGAGGTCACTAGGGGTTCCCTGGGAGATCATGGTTTATTTTAAAAATTATTTCAAATTCGGACAACTTCACATTCAAGAGGTAAGTTTCATTCTTTATTTTTAGTTTAAGATACCGTCGACCATGGTATCCTTCTGGAGCGGCTCAGGGAGTTGGGGGCAGGCGGCGTTGTGCTGCGCTGGTTCGCCTCCTTCCTCCAGGGCCGGTTCCAGTCGGTGTTGATTGGGAGCGAGAGATCCAGCCCGCGGGCCCTTTCTTGTGGGGTCCCGCAGGGCTCGGTACTCTCCCCGCTCCTTCTTAACATCTACATGAAACCGCTGGGTGAGATCATCCGTCTTATGGGGTGAGATATCATCAGTTAAGAACTGTTAATGCATACATACAGGCCTACACATGAAACGAATATAATAATTCTGTAACTTGTGGCCTATATTTGAGCCTACGTGAAGGCTGGGTTTTCTCTTATGTTTCCTAGCTTTGCTTGTAATCTTAAAGTTCCTTCACAGCTTACATGAACAGAATTGTCCTTTAATATGTTAGATTAGTATTTGTGTTCAAAAAGAGCAGTGACTCAGACAAAGAGTGTCATTTTTACTCAAAGAGTGTCACTTTCCACTGGGAAACTGTGAGCATATTAGACCAGGCCAAATCCAAAAATGCTAGAGAATTCCTGGAAGCTTGGCACTCAGACAAAGCAGCCATCAACAGACACATAGAGGTAAACAACATTTACATAGCATTCATAAGAGACAATAGAAAAGCCAGAAGACCAGAACACCTCTTGGCCAGCAATCAACAACAAGATAGGCAAAGATTAACAGCAAGATTAGCAGCAGAGGAGCAATCAAACAACACAATAGACCCTAATCAAGGAACTATTAACTCAGTCAATCAACCAAGCAGCAAACAACAACCCAATCAAGGTACTACTAAGGAGAGTACAACACCCCCACCAACACAGGCAGGACAAGCCAGGGTATATAAACAGAGAGCAAGTTCCACTCCCTTTTCGCACTGAAGATGTTGCCTAGCCTGGCAATGAAACGTTTGCAAGAAAACAAGGCTCAGAGAGCACCATGGACTCCACAGTTCAACCCTGAGCTACAAATATTCCCTTCGATTGAGACCCCTATCTAGAACCTGGAGAACAGCTGGGATTCATCATAGCTCCACCTTCCCCAGATCTGTTCCTCCCCAGATACCAGATAGAGAAGGCTACTATAGAAGATCCTGGTTAGATGGATCTATGTTCTGACTCCAAGTCCATCCATTGTGTTAAGCTAGTGTAGCGTAACATTTAGGGCAGTGTTTCTCAACCTTGGCAAGTTTAAGATGTGCAGACTTCAACTCCCAGAATTCCCCAGCCAGCCTATGCTGGCTGGGGAATTCTGGGAGTTGAAGTCCTCACATCTTAAACTTGCCAAGGTTGAGTAACACTGATTTAGGGTGTTGGATCGACTTCAAGTCTTTCAGCCTTGGAAACTTCCTAGGTGCCTCTGAGCTATTGAATCTCAGCTTAGCGTGCCCCATGGGATTCTTACAGGAAAAAAACTGGAAGGCATGCGATGAGTACTGTGTTGAGCTCCTGAAGAAACGGTGGAATATACCTTCAAAAATAAACAAGAAATAAGTGATGGCTTGTTTAACTATGGATTACTGAATTAAACGCAATTGTTGGCTTCATACATTGCATTAAGTGAAACTAGACAAGCCATACTGGGTTAGTAGAAACTGTTGCTACCTAATGTTGATTTTCTTTTCGTAGTCTAGGAATGCGGTGGCTGCCTGGATTCAGAATCCAAACCCTGTATTTCATTAATTTGGTGTCCTCTATAAAATTCCACCCAGTAGTAAGGTATGGCTGTGAGAGTTGGACCATAAGGGAGGCTGAGCGCTGAAGAATTGATGCTTTCGAACTGTGGTGCTGGAGAAGACTCTTAAGAGTCCCTTGAACTGCAAGGAGGTCAAATCAGTCAGTCCTAGAGGAAATCAACCCTGACTGCTCATTGGAAGGACAGATCCTGAAGATGAAGCTCAAATACTTTGGCCACCTAATGCAAAAAGAGGACTCAATGGAAAAGACCCTGATGCTGGGAAAGACTGAAGGCAAAAGGAGAAGGGGACGGCAGAGGAGGAGATGGTTAGATAGCATCACCGATGTAATGAACATGAATTTGAGTAAACTCCAGGAGACAGTGGAGGACAGGAAGGCCTGGCGTGCTATGGTCCATGAGGTCACGAAGAGTCGGACACGACTAAACAACTGAACAACAACAACAACAATAAAATTCCACTCTCTACTTCTACGTATCTCTTGTATCATCCAGCAACCTTAAGTCATATATATGCATTAGAAAGACAGGATGGACATTTTTACACCTCTGTTTTCATATATATATATATATTTACTGACGTATTAGGCTGCTTAATGCATTTGATGAAGTGGCTGCAAATTCTTGGCCTGTATGACTTATGCCACTATACATGTCACAAAACTATGGCACAGAATTCTTTGATGATAAGTTGTTTTCCTGTGATGGATGAATACAGTCTCTCTTCTTAGTATAATCCTTAAATAAATGCATCCACCCAGGAAAAATATGCAGCTATTCATAGTGGAGCAGTGAAGTAGAAGGTGTGGTCCTTATCACAGTTTTTTATTTTTCTTGCCTATTTGCCAGTTCTGGATGGAGTAGGCAGAAGTGTGTCTGAGGAAGCGAGGGGAGAAAAGAAGCAATCCAACCTGTTCTGTTTCAGCCACTTAAAGCCTGCCCTTTTAGCAATTTCTCTTTACTGACATTTCCAGAATCAATGGTAGAAATGATACAGAAGTTGCAAGCCCAGTCATGCTTCGGTGAAGGTTAGGAGAGATTTCTTACTCATTTTAGCAACAGTAAAAGAATGGATTTGTCAAAACATGAAATCTACATTGGTTGCATCAAAAGGTATGTGGTATGCAAGGGTTTTCATGGACACTACTATATACAGTAATAGTGCTTTTATTTTATAGCTTATGAGGACTGCAATGTATAGGGAGTCCTCGTTTAGTGACCACAACTGGGACCAGTGATTTGGTTGTTAAGCAAAGCAGTCACTAAGTGAAATTGCAACTGTGTTTATGATCTTACTTCAGCTTTCCTTTGCTTTACAGACCTGCAAAGGTTGTAAATGTGAGGATTGGTCGTGAATTTACTTTTTCATTCACCATTGCAAATGGTTGCTAAACAAGGCAGTCACTAAATGAGGACTACCTGTATAGGTATGATTGACCATTAGTTCCTGCCCTTGTCTACCTCTATAGAAAAATAATGCATTTGGATTGGGACTCAGTCTAGACAAAACCAGAAAAATAGATTTGAAGAGGTCATTTAGAGCATAAATTCCAACCCTCCAAGCAGAAGTCCATATTAAATTATTATAGTAGATGGGTCTTTATCTTGCTTGCAAGAAGAGCTTGCCACAACAGTTGTAATTGGTTCTACTATCAAATTATTCTCACTGAAATTTCTAGTTCCCCTTAATGATTGACACGAATGTCACCCTGTAATTTAAGACCCTTATTCTGTCCCACATTCTGGGGTTAAGAGAAGAGGTCTTAACCTCCTTTCATGTGACATTTTCTCACATACTTGAAAAATGCTGTCATATCATCTCTTTCCTCTCTAAAGCTATTCCAGACTCCATTTTCCATGCAGGATCCTTGAGCAACACTTTAAAACATAGCTTTCCAAACTGTGTGTCGGGACACATTAGTGTGTCGGCTGCAGTGTCTGGGTGTGTCGTGTGGCTGCTGCTGCTTCTGAGCCCTGCTAGGATTCCACGCAGGTCCTAGTGCCTGCCTTGTGCCTTGCTGCCTCCAAACCTGCTGTGATTCTGCGCAGGTCCTAGTGCCTGCCTTGTGCCCTGCTGTAAGAGTGTGTCGCGAAATGATGCATGTCTAAAAAGTGTGTCACCAACATGAAAAGTTTGGAAAGCTCTGCTTTAAAAACTCCTGCAGGTTTTTTTTAGTCTACTGATCTTGGACACATTTCCAGGAACCTTTTGATACCCTTGTTCTTGGCTGAACCTTATTATTTGTCCCTGATGGTTTCTGTCCCATCAGGTCTATGACTGGCAGTAAAGGGAAGTGAAGCTGTTCAAACTCTGCAGGAGACCCCACTGCCTTTTTCTGGAACAGTCCCAAATATCTTTTTCTATACAGAACAACAAAACCAACAAAGAAGTATGATCAAAGTTGCCATAGCAGACTTGAAGAAAACCCATACAGATACTATGTGAATTGTGTTTCCTATTTCAGTATCTTGTTACTGTAACATATTACAAGAAGATAGGGTCTTGGTAACTAATTCTGTAGCAATAATTACATGGAAGCCATGGTCAACATTTTGTCTGGTTGTTTCAAATCTTTTGGTGAAGTTTAGACTTCCTGATCTCTGCAGGTCCTTCTCATTAGTTCATCTCACCTTTTCCTTATTCCTCTGCCTGGAGATCCACTTGTTCACTGGAATGTATGGCATCTGATCTCCTTCTCCACAACTTGAATCTCATAACTTTTCCTTCTTTAACCTTCTAATCCTTATGGTAAACCATAAACATGCTGAAGTACACTCTAGCAGGATTTGTCTCACAAGGATTCCCCATTTCCTTCTTATTTCCTTCCCCTAGGAACTCCTAGGGCAAGGATCTATCTGCTTTGTGTGCCTTAATATTGCTGCAAGGTAAAGGTTCCCCCCGCACATTTGTGCAGTCGTGTCCGACTCTAGGGTCCGGTGATCATCTCCGTTTCTTAGCCAAAGAGCCAGCGTTGTCCGAAGACGCTTCCACCATCATGTGGCCGCATGACATGCGTGGAACGCTGTTACCTACCCACCGAAGTGGTACCTATTCACCTACTTGCATTTGCATGGTTTCGAATGGTGTGCATGCACCTGCCTTCTATTTTCCTCACAACAACAACCTTATGAGGTAGGTTGGATGAGGGAGAGAGTGGCTCAAAGTCACCCAGGCACCTTTTGTGCCCAGGGGATCTACTTGCATTTGCATGCTTTCAAATTGATAGGTTGGCAAGAGCTGGAGCTAGTGCGGGAGCTCACCCCGCATGCAGGGCTAGGGATTCGAACCTCCGAACTTGCGATCTTCCAATCGACAAGCCTGGTGTCTTACCCGCTGAGCCACCATGCCCCCTTAATATTGCTGTATAAATGAGGCAGTTGTGATTGGTGCCTACATCCCATTCCTTTGAATCATGTTTTAATCAGCATCTGCTTGTCAAGCCAATGATGCCCAGATTCCAAAGCACCTTGTATACTTGTGGGAAATACGTCTACATTTCTCCAAGGGTGTGGTTGGTATCACCTACTCTTTTGCCAGATCAGTTTTCCAAACACATGGAGTACCTAACTCATGAAATGTTATCTTAGAATATCCTTCCCTAAGCTGAATTCCTACATATCTATTTTGAATGCAAGCCTATCATTCCCAGCTTGGCCATTGCTGGTTTGACCTGTAAGCATGCAAATGTAGGAGATGTGTTCAGGGGGTTGGAGTGGAAGACCACTACATAGCAGAAAAAGTATGCAACTTTATTTGATCAGGAACTTGCAAAAGGCTGCTGGGTGGGAATAGATCAGAGCAGATCAAATAGATCAGGTGCTGCATATTCTGGGATCCATTAGAGCCTGGAACTGGCAAATGTTGCTGGTTCAGAGAGTGCTGATTTGCGTAATCCTTGAAGTTGCTGTTCTGCAAAACCAACTGGGATGTGTTGCCAGGTGGAAAAAAGCTATCTCAGCAGATTCTTGACCCAGCAGCAATGTTTGGCAGTTTTATGGCCCATGTGGTGTGCCTGCTATGCTCCCCTCCCCTACAATCCTTCCCAAATTCAAAGGCTGGCCCCATGCCCAGGCTGATCTCTGTGTTGGCAAGCCATGGCAGTCAAGCAAGAATTCCTACTGCTGACTGGTGTTGTTCAATGTCTGCTTGATCTTGCAAAACCAAGAGGAGAAAGGACAGGAATAACTAATTGTTAAAACATATATCTGATTACATCACAAGAACACAACACTTACAACTTCTGATACCACAGCAACCCCATTCGTCTTGTGAAGGAGGGCCGACATTTTGAATGCAATGGGAGGTAGGGGACGGTGGTAACAACTGGGGAGGAGTTTGGAGCAGATGTCTAGAAGTTTACTGGGCATATGAGGAGGGCCCTAACTGGAGCAAGGTTGGACTACTTTAGACCTTTCCACACTGTAGCCTTAAGGTGCTGTATTCTCATGCACAAATTATGGAAATGAAGCCAGCTAAGAAATTGCTTATGGATTGCAATGCCTTCTTCTTTGGCCACAGTGATAGTGTGATGTTCTCTCCAGACTACATTTACTACTCTCCCGATCGATGGATTCCTTTGCTTCTTTACACTTTCTGGTTAAAAAATAATAATGAAAACACAATTTTACCATGCTTTCTGTTGTTTGAGTTAGAATGGAAAGTGGCAAAATTCTTGTCAATTTCATCTTAAAAAAAAAACTTTCATTCTTTCCTTACTCCTCATCAATGAACATTTAAAACAACATGTTGTTGTTGTTTATTAGTTCAGTCGCTTCCGAATCTTCGTGACTTCATTGACCAGCCCATGCCAGAGCTTCCTGTCGGCCGTCGCCACCCCCAGCTCCCCCACGGTCGAGTCCGTCACCTCCAGAATATCATCCATCCATCTTGCCCTTGGTTGGCCCCTCTTCCTTTTGCCTTCCACTTTCCCTAGCATCAGCTTCTTCTCCAGGGTATCCTGTCTTCTCATTATGTGGCCAAAGTGCTTCAGTTTTATGTATTGTCGAAGCCCGGAAGACCCACAACAGCCATTGCTTCAGTTTTGCCTTTAATATCATTCCCTCAAGTGAGCAGTCTGGCTTGATTTCCTGGAGTATGGACTGGTTTGATCTTCTTGCAGTCCAAGGCACTCTCAGACTTTTCCTCCAGCACCACAGTTGAAAAGCATCTATCTTCCTTCGCTCAGCCTTCCTTATGGTCCAGCTCTCGCAGCCATAGGTTACTACGGGGAATACCATTGCTTTGACTATGCGGATCTTTGTTCAACATAGAGGCCCACAATTTCACTTCCATTAGTGAACTTGTCAAAACAAAACAAAACAGGTCCACGGTATCACTGTTTCATCAACAAATTTGTAAAGAGAAAAAAAAGGGCTGTTTTTCACCATTTCATAGTAAACTTATTTAAAAAATGTCAGTGGAGGCCCCGACCAGCGATTAGAGAGGAAGGGGCGTTCCTGCTACAGGGCACCCTAACCGGTTGATGTGGAGGTGTTTGTCTACAAGAAAGTGAAGCAGGTGAACCAGCTTAGACAGCACCACTTGACTAGCTCAAGCCAGAAAACACTACATTTGATGCACAGTAGGAAAAGATGGGTGGAAATTGTCTTCTCATTGAACGGGGGGGTGAGTAGAGGATGACATTATACATTTCTGCCCTCAAGAAATGGTTGTGTAGGTCAGCCCTACATTTGGAAGTAATACCCATTTCCTTCTAAACAGTGAGCCCAAGTACCACTCCTAAATGCAGAATCCAAAATTACTTCATTGCACCACTGTGACCATCATTTTGGAATTCCACATTTTCTCCCATCTAACCAATGTTTCTCTCCATCCCTGCTATAGGATATGAGTTCCTTAAACATCAGATAGAATCATGATCTAATTCTTCAAAATATTAACCAATTAATAGTCCTATATGGCATATATATTTCCCAATCTGATGTTTGCTTGGTACTGGATTCCTATCATCCCCAATCAGCATGGTGGCTGAGAAATAATGGAAGCTGAAAAGTAATCCTGAAAGGAATCAAATTGAGGAAGGCTGCTGTCTACAGGTTAACACAAATCATAGAATCATAGAATTGAAAGGGGCCAGTTTGGTCTAGTGGTTAAGGCAATGGGCTAGAAACCAGGAGATGGTGAGTTCTAGTCCTGCCTGAGGCATGAAAGCCGGCTGGGTGACCTTGGGCCAGTCACCCTCTTTCAGCCCTAGGAAGGAGCCAATGGCGAACCAGGAGACTGAGAGTTCTAGTCCCGCCTTAGGCATGAAAGCCGGCTGGGTGACCTTGGGCCAGTCACCCTCTTTCAGCCCTAGGAAGGAGCCAATGGCGAACCAGGAGACTGAGAGTTCTAGTCCCGCCTTAGGCATGAAAGCCGGCTGGGTGACCTTGGGCCAGTCCCTCTCTCTCAGCCCTAGGAAGGAGCCAATGGCGAACCAGGAGACTGAGAGTACTAGTCCCACCTGAGGCATGAAAGCCGGCTGGGTGACCTTGGGCCAGTCACCCTCTTTCAGCCCTAGGAAGGAGCCAATGGCGAACCAGGAGACTGAGAGTTCTAGTCCCGCCTTAGGCATGAAAGCCGGCTGGGTGACCTTGGGCCAGTCACTCTCTCTCAGCCCTAGGAAGGAGCCAATGGCGAACCAGGAGACTGAGAGTTCTAGTCCCACCTGAGGCATGAAAGCCGGCTGGGTGACCTTGGGCCAGTCACTCTCTCTCAGCCCAACTCACCTCACAGGGTGGTTGTTGTGGGGAAAATAGGAGGAGGGAGTATTAGGTATGTTCACCACCTTGAGTTATTTATAAAAATAATAAAGGGATTTTAAAAATTAATTAATTAATTAAATAAATAAATAAATTATTGAGTCTACCCGGCTGCTACATTCAGGAATCCAAATTGAAGTAGTCATGACAGATGGTTCTCCAGTCTCTGCTTAAACTTAGCCAGTGAAGGAAGACCACTGTGTCTCTGGATAATTAGTTCCATTGTTGCTATTAGGAAGTGTTTTCTAACTTTCACATGGAATCTTCAGTAATTTAAAATTACTGAATTATTCCATCTTCTGCATTTTAGGATGATAAAGAAGAGATTATTAAATAAAAGGATAATAATAATAATAATAATAATAATAATAATAATAATAATACAAACACAGTACTGTTGATATACTTAAAAGAGGGAAATGTATACATATCTATCTATCTATCATCTATCTATCTATCTATCTATCTATCTATCTATCTATCTATCATCTATCTATCATCTATCTATCTATCTATCTATCTATCTATCTATCTATCTATCATCCATCCATCTATCATCTTTGTATATCTGTATACGCTGTATCATTGTTAAATAAAGTTTTTTAATGAAAGACAAAAAGAACAGATTATTTATTTATTAGATTTTTATCCCGCCTTCTCAACTCAGCTCAACCATCAGCTCAAGGTGGTGTGCATGCACCTGCCTTCTATTTTCCTCACAACAACAACCTTACGAGGTAGGTTGGCTGAGGGAGGTAAAGGTAAAGGTTCTCCCCGCACATTTGTGCAGTCGTGTCCGACTCTAGGGGCCGGTGCTCATCTCTGTTTGTTAGCCGAAGAGCCAGCGTTGTCCGAAGACACTTCCACGGTCATGTGGCCGGCATGACACGTGCAGAACGCTGTTACCTTCCCACCGAAGTGGTACCTATTAGTCTACTTGCATTTGCATGCTTTCGAATGGTGTGCATGCACCTGCCTTCTATTTTCCTCACAACAACAACCTTATGAGGTAGGTTGGCTGAGGGAGAGAGTGGCTCAGTCACCCAGCCACCTTTTGTGCCCAGGGGAGGATTAGAACTCTTGGTCTCCCAGTTTCTAGCCCAGAACCTTAGCTACTGTACCAGACTAGCTCTCATTATAACCTCATGGCAAATTTTCCAAATTTTTGCTAGACCTAGTGCCTTTATTATGCTTATTTTTCGACTGAATTGTTGTTATATCAAGACTTTGGCAGGTGTCCAGCTGGCCTTAGATAGGCAGGCAGTGGTACATAAATGGAGATCAACATTACCAGTGCTATTTATGGCTGCAATGTGATAAGAATTCCCATTAAATGGGAATGTTTATCAGTAGGTGGCTGACCTACATGCCTAAGTGATAGATCGTCAAATGAACAGGAATCCTGTGGCACAAGAAATGTATCCCATGATACTTTTCCTAATAGCTTATATATATAATTATTTGTTAACAATTTGTATGTCATCTGAAGTATTTCATCTCTGTGCAATTATTTGCTCGGATGTGCTTATGTATATCTGATGTTGCCTTCATCTCATCCCAACCTGTGAGTTAAACAGGTTTAAGTCCGCCTTTGCTGTATCAAGATTCTTCCGACAACATCCAAAGGCAGCCTCGAGGTGTATAAAATCTGTTAAGCTGTGTTAGTCCTCCTTTTGAAGGAAGTTAGTGGGCTGCAGTGATTTAGAACAGAGGCAATTAGGACAGAATGACATCAGCCTTTTGAGATAGGCCAGGTCAAGAAACAGACACCGCAGGGATTCCAGGAATGCTACTTTATTGTTTTGGGATACATTAATAGAATCTTGAAAGCTTGTTCAAAACCTTCACTGCTCCTTTTTAAGGTCAAGCTGGGGCTGGTCAGAGTCTCTCTGTCACACTTCCTACTTTCCCAGGACTGAGTGACCATTTCCTCTTTCCCATCTCCTTTTCAAGGCCAGAGCTAAAGTCTTCTACAACTAGGGATTGGGCATGGAGACAGCCAGCTTTATACTAGTATAGTTTTCTTCCAGTTCAAGAAGCTCAGCCTCATGTCCTCCTAACTATGGCATGACACGGCCCAGTAGCTTTTTTCTCCTGCCATGTCCTCATGATGTTGCCTTCATCTCATCTCCGGCCCAGAGCTGAGGCTGCCTAAAGTCATCGTTCATTCTTCCAGTTTCAAAGTTGTGTTTTCCTTCTGCTCTTGACACTGTTTTTGCAATGGACACAATCTAGCGTGCTTCGTTGACATCTGTTACTGATGTGGTCAGAGGGTTGTGACCTGCTCAGCTCCGGTGGGCCATCTTTGGCTGCTTCTGACCTGCGTCCTCCCCTTCAGTTGCTGGGCATCGCTTCCACAGCCATTTGGGGATAGGCTGGAAGAGCAACAGGTGCCAAACCGGCCCTGTCCCATCCCGTCCCGTCCCACGTTAAGGAGAATGATCGGTAGTCATTTTTCCCACTGGTAAGTGACACTCAGTGCAAACTTCATCTGTCTGAAATTAAGCATGTACCTACTCTGCTAAACTGTACACCATGTGAGAAAATACCGACAACAAAACTTTGTATCATTTTGGAAGAAAGAGTGGAGTGAATGTGACTCAGGAGCGAAAAATTTGGAAAGAGGCTTGCCCTCTTTTTTTTTTTTTGTACAGTTCAAGGCAACATACACAGTGCTCCCTCCTCTTATTTTCTCCACACCACCAGCTCTGTGGTAACTGTCCCAAGTCACTGTCCCAAGGTCACCCGGCCGGCTTCCATGCCTAAGTGAGGACAAGAACTCCTGGTCTCCTAGTTTCTAATCCAGCACCTTGGCCACTACACCAAACTGATTCTCAAATTCTCTTTATTTATTTATTTATTTATTTATTTATTTATTTATTTATTTATTTATTTTATTTATTGGATTTATCACCGCCCAACTCCCCCAAGGGGGACTATGTCTAGACTTCTGTGGGGGTAAAAGACTTGGGGGAACAATTTCAAACAAAGGGGTGAGAAAAAGTGGCACTTTCATGAAAGAACAATTACTTTTATAAAAGACTGAAAACTGATTTCCTGGGAAGATACGGGGAACTGAAGACATCGCTGTGAAAGCGGAGCCGACGAATGTGGCAAAGACCAAGGAACCAGTCCCTTGGAACCTCTCCAGATAAGGAGAGGACAGGAGATTGCCTACATGTGTCCCGTATGGCTGCTCCTTGTGAGGAGACCGCAGGTTTTCTGCGGGTTTGAGTGCCAGGAGACTCAGGGATGAGCCATCTTGCCTGCAACCGTGGCAGAGCCTTTTGAACGACATTAAGTTTGCAAGCCTCACTTTCTAATCACTTTTGGAAATTGCCTATTAACCATCTTAAAGCTATTTATTTATTTATTAAATTTCTATGACCGCCCATCTACCCCTCAAGGAGGGACTCTGGGCGGTTCACAGCTATAACAATAACATCATTAAAATACAATAAAAACACAATAAAATATAAATACAATAAATATAAATTAAAACCAAGTGGCAGGTGGTTCGTACAGTGACCTATTAGAGACCTACAGAAAGACAAGTTTGAAAAGTCATCAGGTGAGTTTTATCTTCAACTCTGAACAAAAGAAAAAACAATTATAAGCTTAAGAATTTGAAATAAACAGCAAAAAGCTAAATACAATTTTGATCTAAGAAAGTTATAAACGGATTAAGGGTCTAGATAAATTTGAAATATTGACTTTTACTATAAGATTTTGGAATTGACTATAAAAAATAAATAGCTTCTCGTGGGAAACCGACTTATTTTGGCTATCCCGGCTATTGTAAACCATAACAAAGATAAGTGACTTTAAGATTTTAGAAACTGGACACTAGAGAGGACTAAAGATTCTAAGCAGAAGGGAAAAAAATACAGGCCTGTTCTTGATGTGAGTTAATACTGGGACTTACAAAATGATTCAAAATGTTATACCATTGGAAATATTAAAGGAGATCTTTGAAGAATGGAGCCAGAAATTAGTAACTACAATATCAACACTGTCAGTAATGATGTATGCTTCTATGGATAGACTATTTCCAAAAGATGTTAATGGAGGAATGACAGATGTGGAACAAAGTTTATCTGACAAGACAGAGAAAGTACCGAAAATGGAACTACAAATGACAGGCCAAGATAATGATTTGGAAAAGGACAGTGTCCTGTCCCGACTAAGACCCGAAGCAGGAAGGTGTGGATAAAGTCCTTTATTTACAATTAAAACACACAAAATAAATCTAGAGCAGGGCTTTCCAAAGTGCTACCTCTGGCGACACACCAGCGGCGGATGCGGTTCTGGCTCAAGACTGCAGAGCGAGGTTCCGGCTCAGGGCTTGGTGCAAAGGCAAGGCGAGATTCCGGCACGAGGCTTGACGGGACTGCGAGGTACGATTCCGGTACGAGAGTGGGCACGGTGGCTGCAAGGCGAGGTTCTGGCTCGAGGCTGGACTCGGAGGCTGGGCAGGGTTCCGGCACAGGATGGGGCGCGGCGGCAAGAAGAGGATCAGGCCCGAAGCATGGCTGTGCTACGGGGCAGGGTTCTGGCGTGGCACGTGGTGGGGCGACAAGGTAGGGCTCCGGCATGAGGCTTGGCTGGACTGGCAAAGCTCTGGCGTGGAAGTGAGGTGAGGTCTGAGTGGGGATTCTGGTGTGGCGACGGGATCGTGATTCACTCCAGGAGGTTGTACGGAACGTGAACGGTTGTCTCCGGCAATGGGTGCATGCTGCGCTCACCTTTTATCTTTGATTTTCGCGCCGTTTGTGAGCGGGAGCCAATCATGCCTCGTGTTGCTCTGCCCGCCTTTCCCACCGCCGTTCTCGCGTGCTAATAGGTGGAGGCGAGTCTCCGTCTGGGCTGCCTCCAATCAGCTGCTCTGAATCTAATTCAAATTTCGTGCCAACTCCGTTCTTTCCTGTTTCTATTATTATTTGCCCCTCCATTTCTAGATCGAACTCATCAGACTCAGCCTCCATCCTGACAGACGCTTTACTAGATATACAAAAGAAACTGTTCTGGCAACTCTTAATGGACTTTTTGCTGACACCAGGATTGAAACGTTGATGCTTTATGGATTTGCTTATAGATAAGGGATGGGATATGGGATGGATACTTTGTAACCTTATAGGGGATGAAAAGTTACTAAATTTGTTTATACTTGTTGTGGTGAAGATTGGAAGTTACTTCTTTATATATTTCTTTTCTTTTCTCTTTCTTTTTTTCCTTCCTTCCTTCCTTCCTTCCTTCCTTCCTTCCTTCCTTCCTTCCTTCCTTCCTTCCTTCCTTCCTTCCTTCCTTCCTTCTTCTTTCTTTCTTTCTTTCTTTCTTTCTTTCTTTCTTTCTTTCTTTCTTTCTTTCTTTCTTTCTTTCCTTTCGATTTTTATCACCGCCTCATCTCCCCCAAATGGGACTCTTTATTATATTCTTTCTTTTCTTTTTCTTCTTTCTTTTTCTTTTTCTCCTACACTTTTTATTATTTTTTTCTCTTCTCTTCTCTTAGTTTGTATTAGTTTTTACTATTGTAATATTAATAAAAATTATGTTTTTTAAAAAAATAAAAGACTGGAAACCCTTTGTGGACTGTTTTGTGGTTTGTTTATTGGAAGAACGGAACCATGATATGTAATTTGGGGGGTGGAATTGGTAATAACTATGTTTATAACTGCTGCAAAGAAGATTGGAAGTCGCTTTCTTTTTCTCTCTTTTTTCTTTTGTTATCCTTCACTTTTTCTTTTATTCTTTCATGTTTCTTTCATGTTTCTACTTTTCCTTTTATGTTTCCATAGTTCTTTAATCTTATGTAAAATGTTCTTTTAATAAAAATTATATTAAAAAAGAGAGAGAGAAAGAGTGGCACTTTTCTTGCTCCAAGGTGACCTCTCTAGAAGTGGCCGCTTGTCTTTAAACAAAACAGAACTCTGTCACATGCACAACTCATAACATATAGTGAAAATACGGACATTCCAGGCTCAATGCCAGAGAACTTCCAGTTTGCTTTATTGTTCCCATTCCCCATACTGTCCGCTGGGACATCAGCTGCTTTCTCCTCTGCAATGTCAGCTTAGAAAATGCAATGCATGGAAATCACAAGCTGTCTGACAAGAGGAACTTTAAGAGGCAGATTGGACACAGGAATGAAGCAGGCTTCTGCTGTATCTTTTAAAAATGTGTAATCCTGATTATAAGTGCACACATCCATCCGCAAAGAGCCCACCTCCCAAGTAGATGCTATGTGGTCAAAGTCAGAAACCTTAGTGAGTTACATCCAAATGCTAATTTTTGTCATAGCAAGATGATTTCAGGCAGGGAGCTATGATGAAATATGGTATGCTCAGGGATTGAGCATAATTTGATTGTAAAATCAAATTACTCTGGGTTTTCTGTAATTAAAATTTCAAGCAGCTTAGTCTTTTCTGTTAAATGAGGCAATTCATGGAGACTACCTAGGTTTGCTCATGTTTTGGTCTAGTACCTTTGACATGGATGTAGTTTCAGGTAGATTGATTTAATGTTCCCTTTTCAAATTAAACCCCAAGCTGATAGTGACCATTTCTTACTGGCTATCTAACTGGCATTAAATATTCAAGATACTCATCTTGGAGAGTTATTTACAGCTGCCCCCTCAGCTTCTACGGGCATCACCTGTCAGATGGTCCAGCAAGGTAGACAAAGAAGTTGCCAGATTTCTTGGCTCCCCAAGGCCTCTTGGCTATGTTCAGATACCCTGTCAAAAGGCTCCCCAAATCTCTTAGTTGACTGTAGCTTGAATCATGTCAACTGGATTTCTATTTTCTCAGTGGAAACGTTTCGCTCCTTATCCAAGGAGCTTCTTCAGTCTGAGCTCAGACTGAAGAAGCTCCTTGGATAAGGAGCGAAACGTTTCCACTGAGAAAATAGAAATCCAGTTGACATGATTCAAGCTACAGACAATTCCACCTGGATGACTGAGAACCTTCATAGACTCTTAGTTGACTGTTTTCAAGAGTAATACTCTGTGTGTGTATGTGTGTGTGTGTGTGTGTGTGAGAGAGAGAGAGAGAGAGAGGGAGAATTCAACATATCACATGCATTACAGGTAGACCTCACTTCTGACTGCAACTGGAACCAGCCACTCCACTGCTGAGTGATGCAGTCATAAAGTGAAACATCACATGACCATACCCAGCTTACAACATCAGTTCTGGCTGTGGTTGTTAAGCAAATTACCCGTGGTCGTTAAGCAAGACATCAGGTGATTATGACTTGCAACTTCCTGCTGGCTTCCCCATTGACTTTGCTTGTCGGAAGCCAGCTTGAAGATCGCAAATGGTGATCATGTGACCGCGGGGATGCAGTGAGGGCCGCAAGTTTGAGGACCAGTCGCAAAGCTGCTTTTTCAATGCCGTTGTAACTGCAGTCAGTAAGTGAGGATTAATTGTATGTGATTGTAACTTACAGTTCTGGTTGTGTGGAAGTAGGGTTTTGGCAGAAGTCATATCAAAATATAAGCTGTAATATTTCAGAGAGGGAAAGAGACAAGCTTACCCTATTCTAGCTTTCTCCAGTTTTGCAACAAACTATAGCTCTCATATTCCCTAGCCAGGACAGCTGGAGAGTATGGGAGTTAAAACCCAACACATTAGGAGAAGATCAAAGTGAGGAAGACTACTGAGCTGTATTCCTGCCAATGATGATTTCTTGCGCAAGATACTGCTCCTGTTCGAAGCATTGCAAAATGTTACACGCTAGCATTCCTTTAGTCTGCAGTAACTTGACCTTTTAAAAACCTGCTCTGTTTTAAAAGCCAAAAAGACTTTCTCCTTTTGATCCTGTGGGAAGTGAGATTATTATATGCACAAAGATGGAAAGACTCTGAAATACCCACAATAAAGGAATGGCTGGTGAAGATGACAGAAATTGCAGAGATGGCAAAATTGACTTGCTTGATTAGGGAAAAGAAAACAACTACATTTGTTGGTGATTAGAAACCATTTATGGATTTTTGCTGAAAACAAAACATTTGGAAAAGAGAATGCTATGTATGTTCTGCCTTGAGTTGGGAGGGAGGGAGGGAGGAAAGAGGGAAGGAAGGAAAAGGGGTAGAGAAATATCAGCAGACTTGAGGAAGTTCCAAGGCTAGCAAAAGTACCAAAAGTCCTTAGAAAAGAAGCAAAAACAAATACTAGGCCAACAGGGAGGTGAAAAAAACTTCCATTAACAGTTATTGAGAACTGCATCTTCAGTAGATAAAGACACAGTATGGATACAAAATCCACTTGGGCACTGCGGGTATAAAATGCGATGGGTCCAGCTAGGGCTTCCTGGCTGAAATATTGAAGACTGAAAGCATTTTATTGCATGTCTTTGTTTATCGAATAACAGACTAAAGCAAATACTTAATTCAGAGCTTTCCAAACTTTTCATGTTGGTGACATACTTTTTAGACATGCATCATTTCGTGACACACTCTTACAGCAGGGCACAAGGCAGGCACTAGGACCTGTGCGGAATCACAGCAGGTTTGGAGGCAGCGAGGCACAAGGCAGGCACTAGGACCTGCGTGGAATCCTGGCAGGGCAGGTTTGGAGGCAGCAGGGCACAAGGCAGGCATAAGGACCTGCGCGGAATCACAGAAGGTTTGGAGGCAGCAAGGCACAAGGCAGGTACTAGGACCTGCGCGGAATCCTGGCAGGGCAGGTTTGGAGACAGCAGGGCACAAGGCAGGCACTAGGACCTGCGCGGAATCACAGCAGGTTTGGAGGCAGCAGGGCACAAGGCAGGCACTAGGACCTGCGCAGAATCCTGGCAGGGTTCGGAGGCAGCAGCAGCTGCGACACACCCAGACACTGCAGCCGACACACTAACGTGTCCCGACGCACAGTTTGGAAAGCTCTGACTTAATTGTTGGGTTTTTCAGGCTTTGGGAGATCAATACCAAGGCATCGATCAGGTTCCACAAAATCCATCCGACTAAAGCAAGCTTGCTGTTAAGTTTCAAAGGACAAGCAGTTCATTGATCTCTATCCAGTTGCATGAACATGGGTGAGTAGCAAGATGAGATGTCTCCACCCACTCCCCAGAGTGCTAATTTCTAGGGAGCTGGCCAGAAGATTTGAACATGATTGCCAGACAGGCCCAGCCCTTCCTTCAGTGATGCAGCTATTTAATTGCTTCTAGGAAGTCTAGGGCTACTTGAAGCCTCCTGCAAATATCTCACGTGCCCCTCATTTTATATAGATGCATGGAGCTGTTTTGATTCTGATTTTTAAATAGAGAGCATTTTGGGTTCTTCAGACTTTGGGTTTTTGGCAGACGTCTCACCCCGTGTGACTGTGAAGCTTGAAAGTCTGCAGAAAACCTGATCAGTACCTTGGTATTAATCCCAAAATCCTGGAGAACCCGGTCACAAGATGGGCACAAACCTGGGTTACCTCTATTCCAAGAAATTCATAACAGGGAACAACTGGATCCTATCCTCCAGGCTGCCCACCACAACCCAGAAGGACTTTTACCATGTTTGCTGAATGTTTATAACTGATCAGTTAAGACAATCACTGTCTCTCATAATTCTCATATCTGCTCCATTTTTCCAGCATAGGTATAATGAAGGAAAGAGTGATGACACATCATATACTGAATTTCTACCTGCCACAAAATTATTACAAGCTCTAGGGCTTTACCAGGTGCAGAGACAAAGATGGAAACTGAATTAATTGCAGACTTAACTTCCCACACGATTCTCAATAGTGATGTTGCACTGGCTGCATATAGAAGGATGTGATGGAACTAGCAGTTGATGTAGCTGTATAATCAAAATTACAGACCCTCCTTGACATGGAGGTTTAGCAAGAGGGACATGGCCTTTTTGGTAGTGGTCACACTGCTGCTGAAACCGATCAATGAGATGTTGCACATTTCTTACTCAGTGGCTGCAACACAGAATGACGAAATAAGCGTCATTTGACGTTACTTCGAACAGGACAGCTGTTTAATGGAGGCCACTCACACTGCTGGGCTGAGTCATCAGGACACAAGTTACTGAGTTATGAAATTCTGAGCAATGGACACACATGCCTGACCTGAGCTGACTCCATCAGGCACCAATTAATTAACCCTCATTAAGCATTTTTTTTCATCTACACCTGTTTTGATGAGGAATACAGTTGCAATTTCAGCCGACATTCTGAATTACTTATTGGAAAAGCACCCTGTGATTTGAATAAGAATTTAGCTATGAGGACCAGTCTAGAATTATTTTAGAACTAGGCATACCTGTTTGCACTTCATCTACAGCTGTGAGTCTTCTTTGCCACTGTTGTGGATAAAGTGCAACTATAGTGCCACTTTCCCCATTTGCACCTTTCTGTGGCACAAAAATGCCCTGGCACCATGTGTCTTCTGCTGTGTCCCCATGGTGTTATGCCCTCATCTCAGTCCACGAGTGAGGCAGACTTCAATCATCCTTAGCATTAAAGTAGTGTTTTCCCTCTTAATCCAACAGCATACAGCGACAACCAAAAGTATGTAAAATTTGTTATGCTTTGAGTTTACACTGGAGTTTAAGTCAGGGGATCAGTAGCAGGTGGGACTAGGGAGGCACTTTTTGACAGTTAATGTGGGCACATCCCTGCCCTCCAGTCCCCACTATCTTCCGGTCTTGTCTGCTGTTATCTCCTTTGGAGTCCTCTGCTGGTGGTCTTTTGCATTTCTGCAAGAACAGTAGAGATGCATTTTTTATTGGGGGGTTCCTAAGAGGGGCATGAAAGCCGGCTGGGTGACCTTGGGCCAGTCACTCTCTCTCAGCCCAACTCACCTCACAGGGTTGTTGTTGTGGGGAAAATAGGAGGAGGAAGGAGTATTAGGTATGTTCGCCGCCTTGAGTTATTTATAAAAATAATAAAGGCGGGATAGAAAATAAATAAATAAATAAATAAATAAATAAATAAATAAATAAATAAATAAACTCTGCTCTAATTGCATGTAAATGTTTCCCTACTGAAAATATGTCTACCTGTTTAATATAAAATGGTATATACATACTGGAATGGTGAAGGCAAAAGGTGTCCGTAAATGTGCACCAGAATTGTGCAGTGGCACTAGACTAATCAGTGACAAAAGTGTAAAGTGCTTTGATTTTATAGTGGAAATAGAAGAATGATGGAAAAATGGGACCAATCCATCCTTTCCACCCCCAACCCCCCATCACCTCTCAAACAGAACATGCAGGAATCTGAAAGTCACAATATTCCCTATATACTGAAAGGAGAGGAAGGGAAGCCATAAATAAGTATTGCTTGTGACACAGCTCCCTTCATGACTCCATTTTTTTTTAGTTACTCAACTTAGATTAAGGCAGAACTGGGTATAAGTGGAGCAGTATAGGAAGGCATAAGGGGCATGGTGGCTCAGCGGATAAGACGCCAGGCTTGTCGATCGGAAGGTCGCAAGTTTGGAGGTTCAAGACCCTAGCCCCGTGTGACGCAGTGAGCTCCCGCACTCGCCCCAGCTCTTGCCAACCTAGCAATTGGAAAGCATGCAAATGCAAGTATTGTGGAACATCTTGCCCCCAGAGGTGAGGCTGGCCCCCTCGCTCCTGACCTTCCGGATGACTCTTAAGACCTGGCTCTGCTGCCTTGCCTGGGATGAGGGAGGTAATAGTACCTCCTGGGGGTGGCTGGCCCCATAATGTCCTCCTGATAGCTGATTTTTATTCTTTCTTTGAGGTCACAAAGAGTTGGACACGACTAAACGACTGAACAACTTCAAACAAAAACTTTGTAACCACTTTGTTTTCAGTGTAATAAAAGCATTGCATGAATTGGTCTTAGACAGATTTCTATTCCTTGATTTAGGATCACTGGAAGATGACTTACATTTTCCCCCAATCTCACTCTATTGTGTGTATAGAGCCTTACCTCCCATTCTTCAAGCCAGCACAAACTGGTAGCATTAATAATCTTCTATGAATCTGTCTGGCTCCCCTTTAAAGCCATCCAGGCTGGTGACAATCATTACACTTTTTCTAAAGAATCTGCTTCTCATAAAGGATGAGACAGAAGGATAAGCTTCTGAGGACGACCTCTGTCCAAACATCCACTTGCTCCACGCAATGCGTCATTTCATCAACTCTGTCAACCCCTCTTCTTTGTTTCCAAGCTAAATCCCCCAAATGCTGTACCTTCCTTCACTGAATGATAGATAATTTGGGCTACCCCTTTCTGCATTTCCCCCCCTGTTCTGCAATATTCTCTTCAAAGCAGAGCTATCAAACTGCACATAGAATCCCAGGGTGGTCCCACCATTACAGTTCACAAAAGTATCACCATTGCCTTCTCCAAGCTACTGCCATTGGCTATTCTAGCTGAGGATGATAGGATATGAAGTCTTAAGCATCTCAAGAGTTTCAGGTTGGGAAAAGCTACATTAAGATGCAGGGAGTTTTATTTTCAATTTACAGATAGTCCTCGCTTAATGACCATTCGAAGTTACGATGGTGGTGGAAAAAGTGACTTGCGACCAGTCCTCGCACTTACGATCGTCGCAGTGTTCCCTACAGTCATGTGATTGCAATTCAGGCGCTTTGCAACCGTCGTGCATTTGTGACGTCCATTTGGGACCTTCCCAGCTGGCTTCTGACAAGCAAAGTCAGTGGGGAAGCCGGCAGGAGGTCACAAGTCATGGTCACATGATATCTTGCTTAACAACCTCAGGTGATTCGCTTAACGACCGCAACCAGGACTGCCATAACTGCCATTGCTAAGTGGGGTTGTCATATGATGTTTCGCTTAATTACTGATTTGCTTAGTGATGGAGTTGCTGGTCCCAATTACGGTCATTAAGCGTGGACTACCAGTATGTCCTAATCCTAATGGTGCCCAACACAGAACTTCTACAGAAGAACATACACATGGTTGATTTTTCCACTGATAAGGACCTATTTATGCCAAGACCTCTTTTGGCCTCTATTGCTGCCAGCAGATCATTCCCAGGGATCTGGAGAACACTGCCATCAAAGTCTCTTGCGAATTTAAGGCTTTGTGTTCCAGGATCCGGTGTGACAAAATCCCTCATAGGTCTGTGGATTAAATTGATGCCCCTTTCCTCAACCCTTTCTACTGTTTTAACTAGACTTTTGCGCCATGCTAAGTCATGATTTGTTTAACCATGATTAATAAAAAAACCACAATTAGCTGGGTTCAGGCCACATCCTCCACCATAAACTGCCTCTTACAGACCGCAATGGCTGGGTCACACATGTTCATTCTTAAATCTGGGTTTCATAAAGGATGCAAACAGGCTGTGCCGATTATGGTAAAACCTAAATCCAGGGATTCAGTGACTGTTCATACAACATGATTCATGAGGCCAAGGTTTGACAGCTGCATTTGCACATGTCAGAATTGGCTAGGATGGTTATATGGGCCTGATGAAGTAGACAGGATCCTCCGGATTGTAAATGCCACCACATGTCACCTTGACCCGTGTCCCTCCTGGCTGGTTAAGTCAGCCCGGGAGGTGACGTGTGGCTGGGTCCAGGCAATGATTAATACATCCTTGAGTGAGGGGGTGTTCCCGGCTGCCTTTAAGGAGGCGCTGGTGCACCCACTCCTCAAGAAACCGTCCCTGGACCCCACCATCTTGGGCAATTTTCGCCTGGTCTCCCACCTTCCCTTTTTGGGAAAGGTGGTTGAGAAGGTGGTAGAGTTGCAACTCCAGAGGATCCTGGAGGAAACGGATTATCTGGACCCCTTTCAGTCAGGTTTCAGGCCGGGATACGGGATGGAGACCGCATTGGTTGCACTTATGGATGATCTCTGGCGGGAGCGGGATGGAGGGAGTGCGTCCATCCTGGCTCTCCTAGATCTCTCAGCGGCTTTTGATACCGTTGACCATGGTATCCTTTTGGGGCGGCTCAGGGAGTTGGGGGTGGGCGGTGTGGTTTTACGCTGGTTCACCTCCTTCCTCCAGGGCCATTCCCAGTCGGTGGTGATAGGGGAGGAGAGAGCCGACCCGTGACCCCTGCTTTATGGGGTGCCGCAGGGTTCGGTTCTCTCTCCTCTCATGTTTAACATCTACATGAAGCCACTGGGCGAGATCATCTGTCACCATGGGATGAGGTATCACCAATATGCTGATGATACTCAGTTATACATCTGCATCCCGGGTGAAGTAAGTGATGGGGTCGATGCCTTGTCTCAGTGCCTGGGGGCTGTGCGGGTCTGGATGGGGAACAACAGGCTTCAGCTGAACCCTGGTAAGACTGAGTGGCTGTGGATTGATGGCCCCCCTAGATCCGGGAAGTTGTCATCTTTGGTTCTGGGTGGGGTGGCACTGTGCTCTACACGGGGCTACCCTTGAAGAGTATCCGGAAGCTTCAGCTGCTCCAGAATGCGGCTGCACGGGTAGTTCTGGGTGCTATAAGATCAGCACATGTAACACCGCTACTCTGTGAGCTGCATTGGGTACCAGTCTGCTTCCGGGTCCAATTCAAGGTGTTGGTGATCACCTTTAAAGCCCTACATGGCATGGGGCCAGGGTACCTGAGGGACTGTCTCATCCCGATAACATCGACCCGCCCCAGCCGCTCATGCAGAGAGGGCATGCTTCGGACCCCATCAACAAGAGAATTCCATCTAGCGGGGTCCAGGAGGCGGGCCTTCTCTGCGATAGCGCCCGCATTGTGGAACATCTTGCCCCCTGAGGTGAGGCTGGCCCCCTCGCTCCTGACCTTCCGGAAGACTCTTAAGACCTGGCTCTGCCGCCTTGCCTGGGACGAGGGAGGTAATAGTACCTCCTGGGGGTGGCTGGCCCCATAATGTCCTCCTGATCGCTGATTTTACCATCTCTTGGATTTTTACCTGTTTTTATCTATTTATTGTGATATTGTAATTTTATATGTACAGATTTTAACTATGGATATGCTGTTAACCGCCCAGAGTCCCTTATTCGGGGAGATGGGCGGGGATAAATTTAAATAATAAATAAATTAAAAAAAATATGGATAGTTCCGTCATTCATTCATTTGGAAGAGGGGGGTTATGGAATGGTGTCTACCCAGCCCGAATGGTTAGTTTATGGCTCAAGTACTGTGTGAACCAAGGAAACGGGTAAAGCGTGTTGTGTGAAAACGGGCATGGACTCCCTGGGCTGCTGGAAGAACGGCGCCGCCGCACATTCATTTACAGCGGCTACTGGGCGGCAGGAAGGGTTTTCTTGCCGAATCCTCGGAAACCTCTCCCGTCAGGGGATCCCGACTGCATTGCAGCATTCCCCGCCTTCTGTCCTTCCTCCTCCTTCCGTTCTGACGACCAGTTGCGGCCCGGAGCCAAAAGACAGGCCGAGCTGCTGGCCACCCCGTGACGTAGGACAGGAAGAAAAGTGCGGGCGGGGCAGAGAGGAAGAGTGGAAAAGAACGGGGGCTCCTTGCTGGACCTCCCGAGGCCGCAGAGCGCGTGCAGAGCGCCGGCTGCTCAACCCCCGCGTGAGTCAGCCCCGCTCCTCACGTGCTCGCGCCACTGGCGCTCGCAGATTTTGGGAGGCGCGGCGGCTGGCAGCGGGCGCACTTTCGTATTTCACGGCCCGCCCGGAGGCTCCGCCGCTCACAACCTCCCGGCCGCCTGCCCGGATCGCAAGCCTCTCCGCGGAAGCGTCTCTCTGCAGCAGCGCCCCTTCGCGCGCCGTTTCTCGCTTCGGGAAAGAAGCCCCGCATCTTCGCCAGCCCGGGAACGGCGCCCCTCCCAAGATGAGAGCCGCGTTCCCCGCGTGTCTGCTCGCCGTGCTGGCCTGGGCCGCCTCGACCGACGGCAGGGTGGTGGGAAAAGACGACGCGGGTTTTGCAGAATGCGACGTTTTCTTCTACCAACAGGCTCCCCCGCAGGGCTTCCCGGACGAGCAGGTAGCCAAGATCTGCCAGAAGTACAGCCGGGAGCCGCGCTTCGCCACCCTCTACAGCACGCAGGAGAAAGTCCCACTTTATTCGGCTTTCCGGTACAGCGAAGGGGGCGCCCCCGGGGAGGAGGAGAGGTGGCTGGTGGAGCCGCAGGTGAGCCTCTCGGCGGCGGAACGGGACGTGGGGCGGGGGCGAGGGAACGCCGCTTCGTGGGGAAAGCAGCCGCGAGGGCGGGAGCGCTTGGAGCGGGGTGTGTGTGTGTGTGTGTGTGTGTGTGTGCGCGCGGACGCCCCTGTCTGGGATGTCCAACTCGGGCGCAAGAGGGGATGCGCTGGCTCAGTAGGCAGTCAATGCACCCCCTTCCCCCACTCAGCCCAGCCGTTGCAGGAAATGCAGTTCTGGACAAGATGGACTGGTGGGTCTTGGGGATGCAAAGAAGGAACAGAGGGGCCTTTGGTCTGGAAGAGACCTTTTTAGAATCCAACTCTGAGCCCCTTAGCATTCTCTGGCAGCAGAGCCGTGTTTACCATGGACAGTGGCCTGGGAAGAGAGCTGCAGCCAGGCTCCGCTGACCCCTGCTGAATGTCCCCTGCATTCTTCAACCACTGCAAGCCCTCCCGCCCCCCCCCCCATTCCCCAGTGAACTCATCCACCAAATCTCTGCCAATTCCTACCCTTTTTCGGACACCTTGACGGGCCTTCCCCAGTGCGTGGGTCTCTATAAGTTGGACTTTGGTGCCCATAAATTGGCATTGCTGGGTGGGGCTTATCAGAGTTGAAAAAATCCATCCCACCTGGAGGGTTAGCAGGCTGGCAAAAGCTGGTGCAGTGTAATCTACTACAAGGGGGGGTGGGGGTGCGGGGAGGTGGGCAGGGGAGTCTACTGTAGCCCAAAGGCATGCTTCATGGGGCGGTGAACTGTGCTAGGGGGAGACATACTTGCAACAGTTTCATGCCTTGTGATTCTGCATGAACACACATGTGCATTCCATCCATTTTGCATACTTGCAACACTCTCCAGAGAAGACTTTTCCTTCCTAGATCAGCGATCTGTGCACTGAGTAAACTCTGGTTTTAAAAGCAGCTTGGCGCTTTTTACAAAGATCATGCTGTTAATGTATAGAGTTTTGTTATCCTCGATTTAGGCCTCTTGATTGTATACAGTATGCACCGACTTTTTAAAATGCTATCTTGTTATTTATAGCTTTTGATGGGACACATTAGCCTGGGTCTGGTGTGGCTGTGGCATTTTACTACTATCAAATGGCCGAATGACTATGTGAAATCCTATTAAATGCACAGTTAAGTTTGCCTACTACACAGAGTGATTGCTTAGCAAATTAAAGTAAGGAAAGCTCCTATAATGTTCACTGCAGTAAGAATAGTTACAAGGACAAAAAGAGAGAGACAGAGAGAGGGGGCAAGGGAGGGAGAAAGGAAGCCCTTACGTTAACTGGCATGGGAGGAAGTTATAATTAAGTTTGACTCACTTATTTTTAAATTTTATTGGGGGGTGGCAGAAAAAAGAACAACATCCATTCTGGAATTCTGAAAGGACCATAAAGGTGTCATTCTTCGTGCCTTAATTTTTTTTAAAAAAATCCCTAACTCACCAGGCTAGAAACTGAGAGACCATGAATCCTAGTCCTGCCTTAGGCACAAAATCAGTGGGTGACCTTGGGCTTATCTTTCTCAAACCCAGGAAGAAGAAGGCAATTCAAAGTTTCGAAATCTTGTCAAGGAAACTGCAGAGACTTGTCCAGGCAGTTGCTTGGAGTCAACACTGACTTGAAGTCACTAAAAAAAAAATCAATAGCTTTTACCTTTAATTGGTGAGGTGGTTCTAATCATTTGATGTAAGCTCAAGTCTTCTTTGAAATACAGATTTAGCTCTAAGAGCAGCTATTTGCCGTTTCAACCTCCTGCACCCGTTTCCCATTGCAGAATAGTTTTACATGCATAAGCATAAATATAATCAGTTACAAAGCTTCCTTGAGAAAGAAAGTCAGTATCCAGGCATCTGGTCTTAATCCAAGTATGACGAAGCAAAGATGAATCTAGAGCCTAGTCCTCACTGAGGAGGCTGTATCAGTCCAGTCATAGGAGGTATCTGATATTTATTTATTTAATTTTTATCCCTCCTTTATTGTTTTTATAAATAACTCAAGGCGGCGAACATACCTAATACTCCTTCCTCCTCCTCTTTTCCCCACAATAACAACCCTGTGAGGTGGGTTGGGCTGAGAGAGAGTGACTGGCCCAAGGTTACCCAGCAAGCTTTCATGCCTACGGCAGGACTAGAACTCACAGTCTCCTGGTTTGCTATTGGCTCCTTCCTAGGGCTGAGAGACAGGGACTGGCCCAAGGTCACCCAGCCGGCTTTCATGCCTAAGGCAGGACTAGAACTCTCAGTCTCCTGGTTTCTGGCCCGTTGCCTTAACCACTAGACCATAGCTTTCCAAACTGTGTGTCGCAACACTTTAGTGTGTCGCGACACACAGTTTAGTGTGTCGCGAAGTGGCGGTGGGGGCGTGCATGGCAGTGCGGGGGCGCGTGTGGGGTTGGTGGTGTGCATGGCGGCGGCAGCAGCGGCGCGCCATCAGCGCTTCCGCGTTTTAGCGAGGCCGCTGCCGCCACCGCCATGCACCCCCCTGCACCGCATACGCCCCCGCCGCTGCACGCACCCCTGTGCTGCCATTGGTGTGTCGCCAATGGCGGCAGTTTGGAAAGCACTGCAGTAGACCAAACTGGCTCTCCATATGACTGAATGTTTCTGCATATAGACACCTGGATTAAGGAAAGGAAATGCGATGGGAATGTTAGGAAACTCAGTGCTAATACTTCTCTGCAATTTGCTAATTGTCTCTGAGTTGCAGCCCTTTTTAAGACAGGCATGCGGGTGAAGGAGTGGCCCCGGTGCATTCCAAAAATGTAACAGGTTAGACACAGCTTTTCCCCTTGAGGGAAAGTGAGGCGTGAAATGGGTGTGTGCTGTCTTTTTGGGGAAGGCAAATTAATTGAAAAAGAATGACAGTGAGTCTGATGTTATAATTCAGATTTCTCCAAACATGGTTCCCTTTAGGGGTTGCCCTTGCCAGCAAGAGATGATGGTAATTGTAATCCAATGCCCGGAAAACTTCTGGCTAAGGATTGATTGATTGATTATGTGCCATCAAGTCAGTGTTGACTCTTAGCGACCACATAGATAGATTTTCTCCATGATGATCTGTCCCTAAGCTGGTTTTTCAGGTCTTCCAACGGTGCACCCATCGCCAGTGTAACTGAGTCCATCCACTTGCTGCTGGTCATCCTCTTCTTCCCTTTCCTTCCACCTTTTCCAGCACTGTTGCCTTTTCCAGAGAGCTGCCAGGTCTTTGCATAAACATGTCCAAAGTAGGATAATCTGAGCCTGGTCATTTGTGCCTTGAGTGAGAACTCTGGGTTGACTTGTTCATGATCCATTTATTTGTATTCTTGGCTAGCCACGGTATTCTCAGGAGTCTTTTCCAACACCAAAGTCAAAAGCATCAATCCTGTTCTTATCCTGCTTCTTCATGGCTAAGGAAGGGTGATGTAATTTAAGGTTTCTGAAGGAGGAACATCAGGAAAACTAGAGAGCCAACTACTTGGGAATTAAACAATAAGCCTGATATACTGATAGAATCAATGCAGAGGAAAGAGGACCAATACCAACTTCCTGGCTCACCCAAGGTGTACATAAAATTATCTGAGGATTGCCAGGTGTCAACAGCTACCTTCCCTACATCCATATCTCACTTTTCTGGGAATGTTCTTAAGCTGTGGGGAGACCATCTTAAGAGCATTGGATTTTTGAGGTTTCCTCTGAGGTCAGAGAGAAGACCCCAGCCTTGGAGATCACTCTCCTGCCTCCCTTCCTGTCTTCTCCTGGGATTGGAAAGCCTGATGGGAGCTTGGTGAAAACTGAATGCTGGTTGTACACCACTAATCTAGGAAAATGATTAGACTAGCCCAGAGCTTTCCAAACTTTTCATGTTGGTGACACACTTTTTAGACATGCATCATTTCGCGACACACTCTTACAGCAGGGCATCATTTTGCGACACACTCTTACAGCCGGGCACAAGGCAGGCACTAGGACCTGCGCGGAATCCTGGCAGGGCTCGGAGGCAGCAGCATCCGTGACACATCCAGACACTGCAGCCGACACACTAACGCAGAGCTTTCCAAACTGTGTGTCGCGACACAAAAGTGTGTCGCCACACACAGTCTGGTATGTCGCCACACAACCCGGAAGCGCTGATCATCATCAGCGCTTCCGGGTTTTCCTGCGGCGACACACCAACGGCGGCGCGCAAAAACCTGAAAGCGGCAGCAGCGCTTCCGGGTTTTTGCGCGCTGCCGCAATGGCGGCACTTCCGGGTTTTCCCGTGGCGACACACCAACAGCGGTTGGTGTGTCGCCGTGGGAAAACTTTGGAAAGCCCTGCACTAACGTGTCCCGACACACAGTTTGGAAAGCTCTGGACTAGCCATTCATCTAAATGAACCCTTTTCCATTGTGAATAGTCTGTGTGTGAATTTTAAAAGGGGGGCGGTAAGTGGTGGTCCCAGCTCCATCCTTATTTCTGTCTTGCTGGTGTCGCCAGCAGGATCTGTTGACGTGTTCTCTCTAGGTAGGAAGACTTTATTCCAGGGATCATCCAGCTTTAACGCTGGGAGGCCCATTTTGGAATTTGGAGGCGGCATTCTTTGGGTGCCTTCGCAGAATGTCCGCCACGGTGGGAGTCAGCACTAAGCCAAAACGATTTACCCAAAGGAAGAGTCTCTTGCCCCAAAACCTAACTACAAGTCGGAGGCAAGGTCTGAGTCTCACATGCCAAATCACACATTTGCATCCCCAAAGCTCAACAGGATAGAGGTTTGAAGGCAAACTGGAGACGCGTAGAGGAAGTCACACAGACCCACAGGTGAAACACACCAAGAACTCCTACCCAGGCCAGGAACCCTACCAGAAGACCCCTGTCCCCCCCAAAACCAGTGGGATTCAGAAGCTTTCTTAGAAATGAAGTGAATGGTGAATGGTGGCAGGTTTCCATTTATTCCTTATTGTAAATTTAACCACAATCCATTAAAAATATATAAGTCTGATGGCCCAGGGAGCCTGATCGGTGGTCTCTGGACCCCATGTGGGGAGCCCCAGTTCTATCATCAGAAGTGAGAAGTTCAATCTCTTCATTTCTTGGCCGCATGCATAGGCGGAAGAGCTCTGGCAGAAAAAAATATGGCACCCGAAGCCAAGATTATACAGAGGCCACTTTGAGGATGCAGCCTCTTGCTGCAATAGAGAGGGGGGCACAAATGGGTCGGGCTGCAACAGAAGCGAGAAGGTCAGCCAGTGGTTGTGGCACAGAACTTAAATTCCTGCCATTCCCTCCCAAGTGGCGCAGGTTAACTCCCCCGAGATACTTGGGGAACAGCTTGGCTATGCCACATGCCAGACTGACAGATTTGGCTGCAAGAGGCTGACTATCCTTTTTGATGACATCTTTTCGACGTGAACATGAGAAGCTGCCTTGTGCTGAATCTGACCTTGGGATTCATCTAGCTCAGGACGTAGCCATCCAAGGTCTCCAAGAACAATCCCAGTGTTGTCCCATCTTGTTACCATTTGAGATTCTGTTTTACGCAGGGGAAGCCAAGACTGAGGCCTGGATCTTTTACACATGAAGTACATCTTCTAGCACCAAGCTGGCCTCGCTCTTCTTTCCACTTTGACGTCATCACTGAGGGCTTGCTAGATGTTAATTTAACAGTGCAATTAGCAGCCCCCCCCCTTAAGCACTTAATTATAAGCACTTTTCTGGAGAGCAGTGGGGAGAAATTATATTAGGCAGGTAGGGCTGACTTTCTGCCTTCAATCCATATCCCGAATCATTGGCACCATGAATATGGGATTGTTGGGTCTATATCTGGGGCCCCACTATCTAGGGCAGAGCTTTCCAAACTGTGTGTGGCGACACAAAAGTGTGTCGCCACACACAGTCTGGTGTGTCGCCACACAACCCGGAAGTGCTGATCATCATCAGCACTTCCGGGTTTCCCCGCAGCGACACACCCAACGGCGGCGCGCAAAAACCCGAAAGCAGCAGCAGCGCTTCCGGGTTTTTGCACACTGCCGCAACGGCGGCACTTCCAGGTTTTCCCGCGGCGACACACCAACGGCGGTTGGTGTGTCGCCGCGGGAAAACTTTGGAAAGCCCTGATCTAGGGAGAGTAGACAGGTGGTGATAGGGATACAGCAATGACTACAGACAAGCTCCAGCAGCCAAAGGATAAGAATTTTGTTTATTACCACCTGGTTAAAAAAATTTCATTCAAGCTCATTGGGCAGAGCGGTGGAGTAACCAGGATGAGATCAAGGGACCACTGGAAAGGATTTTGTCCATGGTGATGTCAAACCTGGGGGCATTTCTGATACTAATAAAATGTTCTGCCTGCTCATGGAAGGCTTTTAAAGGAAAGCATTGCAGGTACATGAATTGTAACGAAGGGGAGAGAGGATAATTCTGCCCAGCAATTGGGGATTCCCCATTGGTACAAATCGCAGAGTGGGTGCTTTCGACGGGGTCTGAGTTGTGGTTGCTGGGAATGTAATGCCAACTTTCCTTTTTTTTTTTTTAAAGACCTACTGATTTTCAAAGTATAGCTAAAATACAAAATATAGAGTATAGGTAAGACAGAGTACAAAACTAAAGAAAAAAGAAAAACTATAAAAGTGCAGAACTAGATAGAAAGCGGAAAAAGAAAGTGACTTCCGACCTTCTCCAATACAGATATAAATGCATTTTGTACAGATATAATCTCTTGCCATTAGTTAAACCTTCATAACATTATTTCTATAAAATCAAACCATTTAATCATCAAAACCCAAAACCAAAGCTTCATTTTTTTCAGACACAAGCAAATAATCTAAAAGTGGTTGCCAAATAGAAACAAATCCAGACACGGTGTTTTCTCTTATCGACGCTGTTAGCTTAGCCATTTGGGCCAGTTCCATTAATTTAACCATCCATTCCTCCACTGTAGGGATTTGTGTCTTTCCATCTTTGTGCAATAACGCCAACTTTCCATGGGTGCTATTTTCCTGGGATAGATGGTCCCTTTCCCATGCCAGTAATTAAATTTAAACCCCCCCACCCCAGTGGAGTCAAAATAAAGTCTGGGTTGTCTTTACAGTCCCTGTCCCAGAACGCTTAACATGGCTGCAGAAGCTTCTGACTTAATCCCATCATTTTTAGGATTAACAACACTGGTGGGATCTACGTAGTTGTTTTCCCATGTTGAACCAAGGATGTTCTCGCCAGCACTGCTTCTGCCTCTTGTGCATCATATTGAGAAGTAAACAGAAGTCATATATGCTCATTGCCCCCCCCCCCGAAGTTTCTTTGGCTATGCATGATCTCTCTGAGGACCCGATAAGCCATTTGTTCCCACTGGGTGAGGGAAAGTTCCCTCTGAAGGAGGCCAGGATTGTACCAACTTCTGCCCTGACTGTGGTGGTCTGCAAACAAGCTTCTTCTGAAACAGAAGGATGTTTGACTGCAAAATGAATAGGGAAGGCAATTGGGTGTGTGTGTGTGTGTGGGGGAAAGCCAGCTATTTCCCACAAACAAATATATCCCATTGTGACGACTCAATTTGTTTACAACAGGGTGATTTCAAGGAAAGCATTGTGTGTTCAGGGAACCAATTAGTCTCAGAAGCCTGTTTGGAGAACCAGCTGATGCCCTACTATGTTCACCGTCTTAGCTGCGCATGGCTTTTCTAGATGAGACATGACAATGTGTGTGTGGGGGGGGGAGGGGGGGGCTTTGGTTTTAGAATGAGGCCCAGGAGAGCATCATCATTCTGAGGTGGCAAAACATCAAGCAGGAAATTAATATTTCATCCAAGTTCTTGAGGGACCTCGGTGAGACAGTTATACTGTAAATAGACATATTGGCTCAGGAAATGTATACAGTAGCCTCCTTTCCCATTCTGGATACTTGGACTAAAGCACCCATCATCCCCAGGCTGCACTTTACATCAGTGTTCCTCAACCTTAGCAACTTGAAGATGTGTGGACTTCAACTCCCAGAATTCCCCAGCCAGCAACGCTGGCTAGGGAATTCTGGGAGTTGAAGTCCACACATCTTCAAGTTGCTAAGGTTGGGGATCCCTGCTTTACATCATTGTTGGTCTACCTTGGTAGAGGAATATATATATATTTGTACAGTACACTGAACCCTACATCAGCCAGCAAGCTAAACAAACAAACAAACATCCTTGCATAATACTTAGCTAGGTTAGTGCTAATCAGGCTTAGCGTGTTGTATGGATAGAGCTGTCAGGTTTTTAATTGACCTGGTTATAGGAACATGCCACCCAGTAGCTAGGAGGGAAGGGGTGTCTAGAAGAGTTGTTGTAGATAATGTAGAGTGGGAAGAAATGTTTCAGCGACATGCCTCAGGAGAGAGATGTGTTACTATTTCTGTAGCATATTTTCAGTGGTCAAGCTCTTTTGTGCTGCTGCTTTTTCATTTGGCCTGGGAGAAACAGAAATGCCTGACTCATACAGCGGCAGAGGCCTCACTCACACGTCCAGGCTGGGCATTTTGCAAAATCAAATGCTATCTTATATATTTGAATAGGGCATCACACAGCCAAACGCCAGGCAGGCATTCATACATCATGTCCAAAATACACAAGCAGACGAATGTGTGAACCAACTGCACTGAGAAGCATTGCACAATCGTTGGCTGCTAGTGAGAACAATTAGGCATAGCTAGCCCAAATGATGCCCTTGCATGCGCGAATCAGCCCCAAGGGCGCAACCCTCATTTCAAGCTTAGCTCTCTATCTGCTGTACCAGTTTAGTCTCTGTTTGGTGGGTGGGTGGATGTCCCCAGTGATTTGGAAGGAAGATTGTGGTACGCCAGTCTTTGCTGTATATTCAGTTGTTGGTACTTGGTTGATCTGGACAGGGGGGGGGGGGTCATGGTCTGATCTGAGATAAACCACAGCAACAGCAGAAGCAGCAACAATGATGGAGATGGGATTTGGTGAGAATAATCTCAAACAACAGCTTTGTGTTCGTTTCTGTGTGAAAAACTGTCCAGTATTGGTCCAGTTTAAAGACGAAGAGTTCGAAGGAGGATGAATAAGCTTTGGTGCTTTCCTGTCTCCATTAGTACCTAGACAACTGATGGAGACAATGTTCAAGTCATCATTGCAGTGAGATGCATTCCTATGGAAATGAGAGAACATGTATCAGGACAGATACATCAGTCCAAGCAGATTTTAGGCACACTGTCTCATCCCTTCCCAAGTGAGGTTTGGAGATAAGCATACATGGCCAACTCATGGGTGTCCTGACAGGGAGTACTGCTCCGTGGCATTGGAAAGTCACTTATTGACTGACTGCTTCAGATTTATCACCACCTAATATTGAGAGATGCTCTGCTTAGCAACGGACAGGGCTTGGTGTGAGACAGGAATCCAAAGCACCAATTACTGATTTGGTGGGACCTTGGCCAATCTTCTGCACAGGGAGGAAAATTGAAATGCTTGGTATCTGACAGATCGCCATCAAGCTTCCACTCCATTGTCTCAAGTGTACGAGAGCCCACTACTACCCAAGGCATTATTCTGCCATCAAAGAGCTCTTAGTTGTTTTTCCTAAAGCCTAACTAAAAATCAGCCTCCCTTTTATTTCAATCCATTAATTCTAATCCTGTCCCCCAGAAAACAGAGAATACATCTGCCCTCTCTTCTCTGTGACAGTCTCTCCTATATTTGAAGATTGTGACTAATTTTTTTCCTTCATGTTCTGTTCAGGCTAAACAAACCCACCATTTCTACAAGCTGAAAAAGAGTGAAATTTTGATCTGAAAAATGTAAATAATAATAGGCAAGAGGTCTGTAGATATACTGTATGCAGACTGCCATTGACTAGAGACCAGCCATCAGAAATCAGAGTTGTCAAATTGGTCAGAACTGTGACAGTAATCTGTTCCAGCCATGGTTTTGCAATCATCGCCAGGGGTCGTGTGTAAAATGCTCCATGCGGGGAGCACATCTTGCTGGAAACGGAGCTCCGCCTTTCTGACACTCTGTTCATTTGATCGAGTACAACTGAGCTCTCAATGGCCAACACCTTCCTGAATAAAAACTCATAATTAATTCCCTAAGAATGACGACCGGATTTCTACCTTTGTTTAATGTTATCTTGCCTCTGGCAGTGAAGCCTTCTGCTCTGATTGGTTGAGATATCCTGGAATGCTATGGAATGTTATAGAATGTAAAATGTTCCGACTATGGAATGGGAGTCAGAAGAACCAGCTCATGACATGAGGCTGCAAAAATCTGAAGCAGGAAGGCAGGTCTGATCCATGTGATTTATGTATCTGCTTGATTGGGGAATCAATCAATGTAAGGACTCCGCATGTCGAAAGCAAGCCTCCTCCTGGCTTAATTCCTTAAACAATTATATTAATCATAGCTAAACTTGTCATGAGATTACAGGCCTGGCCTTTAAAAAAAATAATATCGTAAGTATGTACTAACCTCTCTTGGATCATCTCAAAATCTTTCCAGCATTCTTTTCCCCAAAGGTGACTGACCAGATGCTCATGAATTTACCGGTCCATGACCAATCAATAACACTAAAACAAATTTAAAATCAGAAAGTTCAGTTGTCCCCATTGCTAACTCTCAATTCTAGATTTTGAAAATTGCAGTATATGTTTGCAATTTGCAGCTTCAATTCGAGAATTTAAAATTATGCTACAAGAACTACAAGTTCTAAGTCGGGACATATGCTTTGTTACAAAAAGCAGTTTGCCAAACTTAAAAGGACAGTACCAGGATTGTCTTAAAACAACCATCACCAAAATATTGGAAATGATTTATGATTTCCAGAGTTGTGGAGTCCTTGGTGCTCTCTGAGCTTGGCTGTTTGCTTGCAGACATTTCATTACCCGACTAGGTAACGTCATCAGTGCAGATTTCCAAAATATTGTTTCCAACCATTTATTTGGGGGTGGTGGATGGGATTGATATTTTTCAGGAAATGGCTCTGGTTGCAAATATGGGTTCTGAATTCAGCAGTTGCTCTTATCCCTCTTTCAGATCGATGACCCTGAAAATGGTCTGGAAGAAATGGTGCCAGAAGCTGAGATCACAGTGGATCATCTGGGAAGAAACCAGGCCCTCAGGGCAGATTATGCAGACTCCGGCTATGAGAGGGGGAACCTGAACCCCAGCTCTCTTCATAAGGATGATCATCAAGTTGCCACCCACACGCTGACCAACGCGGTGCCAGTCTCCCCTCCTTTCCAGGAGCTCTGGCATTGGGAAGTTGAGAAGCTTGTCAGCCAAGGATTGGCTCCGCACTGTCAAAATGGGAAAGATCTCTATCTCCTCTCAGGAGCAGTGCCATCCGCTCTCAAAGTAAAAGACAAAGTCGCGGTCCCCAAATTCCTCTGGCTGGCAGCCTGCTGTGATAATGGTGCTGAGACCTGGTCGGTGGGACTTATTAAAGAGGCGGGTGTTGAGAGTCGTCTGGAAGACCTAACGGTAGAAGCCCTTGAGAAGAAGCTTCCTGCAGGAGTTGAGCTCTTTAAGAACAACTGTGGTCAAGATCGGCAGGATGCTAAGAAGCTGGAGACAGTGTTGCACTCTCTGAAGGAGGTCCGGGCGAAGGAACCAGAACCGCACGTGAAAAAGCCCACTCAGAGTAAACACACCGACGCTGCAAAGGAGGAGTGTGGCTTTCTGAATAAGCTTTTTCATTTCTTTGTTAGCCCTCTCTTGAAACTGCTCAAATTTGTTTTCTATCTGGTTAGCCAACTTGTGAAATGTATGTGGCATTTGCTCATGTACCTTTTCCAGAAGGTTATCAGTGGGGTGTCCACATTCGTCAAAGGAATTTCCACTGCCCTGCTGGATATCTTTATCTGTGTGGCCCAAGTGGGTGTCAGCATCCTGAATGGCATTGCAAAAAACATCTACAATGTTCTGATGGTTACCTACAGGATTCTTAGCGTCCCCATTAATCTGATCCTGGATATTGTGTCTTTCCCTTTTTACACCCTGGGTGCCATTCCTGCTGTTCTCCAAGATATTGCTTCAGGCATCGGTGGCTTGTTCTTATTGGTCATTGATGCTACCACAAATTTTGTGAAGGGCCTAAACTATATTGTGTCTCACCTAGCCAAAATGTTTCTTCCCATGACTGCTTCCTAAGAATGACTCCAAAGATTACCTTCCGAAGCAATACTTGTCCTCTATATTGCTTGTCTTCAGCTGTTCTTACACGTATTTATTGTGGTGACATTTCCAGTGATGAACCAGTGTTCCAGGAACATGGGTGAGCTACGTAACCCTGAAACGGGAATTTAATGGCAAATTAAAATTGCACTTACTATAAGATGTTGAACTTGTGGAACTGTTGAACTGATTGGTTTCCTAGCTTGTGTCCAGCCTTTTGAAAAACATGAAGCAGACTGGATCTGAGATCCTCTCAACTAAAACATTTAAAAATGTGAATATTGCTTTTTTCTTAGCAAGCAGTGATTCCCCCAAATCCTTTGGCTCTCTGGATAACACAACAGTCTCTAGTTCTGTTGGACTGCAACTGCCATCACTCTCAGACGGGATAATCCTCCACTGTGCTGGGTAGGAATTTTGGATGTTGTAATCCAACTCCTCTGGAGGACATTGGGATGGAGAAGATTGAGTTTTAGAATATGGAAAGGATTTTTCTGTGGGTGGGAATGGTTTTTCAAAGATTTTAAGGAATTGTTTTGTAAGTCATGGTCACCTTAGTACAATGATTGAGGTTTGAGTGCACTGACCCCAAGTTTAATGCCACTTAAAATATAAGTGTGATTAGGGAGCATCCCCTCTGTTTAACACCTAATCTAACCTGGGTTAACTCAGATAAGCTATAAATTATGTTTGCTTCATTGTCCTCAAGGCAAGTAACAGGGATGGTAACTTAGGGCAGTATTTTAGGAACCCAGCAACTAATGTTTGATGCTAAAGAGACAATAAATTTCCAGCGTGAAGAAGTACAAATGGCAAAGAGACTGACCTAGTATCTCATTTAGATCTCACATTGGGCATGAATTGGATTCACACATTGTGGTAAGCTTCTGGTTGCTTAACTGGTTAATTGAATAAACCACAATTACCTTGTTTCACACAACAGACTAAACCCTAACGTATGGCTGGGTTCACATATGATGCTAAGCCAAAGTCAAAGAAATCACCTAGGGCTTGATCATGGACAAAGTCAATCATTGCGGTGGATGTCTGGTAGAAGCCACCATGATGCCACACGTGCCAAGATGTCATCATGCAAATGATGTTACTTGTGTAATTAGCACTATTTGCATGATGACATTGTGGCATGTATCATGCCACTTGCCTCTTAGAAGGCCCGGTATCACTGCCTGTATTAAGTTCAGCCCCCTCCCCCCAAAAATGTAGAGTAGGTGAAGAGAGTATTGAGCAAATACATAGGATTATTTATTACATTGAGCCAAATAATGTATGTAAAGTGCTGGGTACTGTTCATGTATTACTGCTATGTATATTTTGGTACCATATGCTGTATTCTTTCTGGAAGTTTGTAGTTTTCTGATTTCTGGTTCTAAAGTCTGTCTCTGGGTGGCTTACAAATAAAAAGACAGTATATAGAAACAAGAACCCAACCGACCAGAAGAACAGAACACCAACAAGAAACCAACCACAATGCATGGGCGCCCCACAATCACCCCGTCTCCAAGATGTGGGAGAACAACCAGCTCTTTAACAATTTCTTAAATGACATGAGAGGGAGCCAGTTTGGTGTAATGGTTAGGGCACTGGGATAGGAACCAGGAGACCGTGAGTTCTAGTCCCACCTGAGGCACGAAGCCAGCTGGGTGACCTTGGGCCAGTCCCTCTCTCTCAGCCCTAGGAAGGAGCCAATGGGAAACCAGGAGACTAAGAGTTCTAGTCCCGCCTCAGGCATGAAAGCCGGCTGGGTGACCTTGGGCCAGTCCCTCTCTCTCAGCCCTAGGAAGGAGCCAATGGGAAACCAGGAGACTGAGAGTTCTAGTCCCGCCTTAGGCATGAAAGCCAGCTGGGTGACCTCAGGCCAGTCCCTCTCTCTCAGCCCTAGGAAGGAGGCAATGTCAAACCACTTCCAAAATCTTGCCAAGAAAACTGCAGGGTCTTGTCCAGGCAGTTGCCAGGTGTCAACAATGACTTGAAAGCATACACACACACGACATAAAAATGGGAGTTACACAAATCTCGGGGAGTATTATCATTCCAAGGGGCAGGTACTGCAACAGAGTAGGTGTGCTTCCTGGGTCCTGCGATATGACATTGTTTAATTGACTGGATCCAGAGCGCACTTGCCCTGCTTGACCATCCTGAATGAGCACAGACAACTGGAGATAAGTTATCCTCAGGTAGCCGGGCTGTATGCCATGAACAGCTTCAAAGATGATGACCAGTACCTTGAATTGCACCTGGAAGCCAACTGGTATCCAATGCAGCTCACAAAGCAGCAGGGTCATGGTCCAACTGTAGCTTCTGGATGGTCTTCAAGGGCAGCCCCATGTAAAGTACAAATCCAGAAATCCAGTCATGAGGAATGAGTGACTGAAGGGCTTCCTGAACCAGAAGTGGCACTACTGGTGCATTAGATGTACTTGTGCAAAGGCCCTCTTGGCCACAGCTGCCACCTGTTCTTCGAGCAGGAGGTGAGAGTGCAAGAGGACCTCTAGATTGTGCACAAGCCTTGAATGGGGGAGTGCAACCCCACTGAAAGTCAGTGGTGAAACATCTCCAGCTCTTGGGTGCCCAAATAGACACAACCTCTCAGTCTTATCAGGATTGAGCTTGAGCTGTTCCTCCCCATCCAGATCCACATAGTCTCCAGACACTGGGTTAGGACTTTGACATGTGTGACCAAAGCTGTCTCTGTACTGAACCCTGGCCTGAACCCCAACTGAAATGGGTCCAAATAATCTGCTTCCTGCAGGGTCTTCTGGAGCTGAAGTCCAATCGCCCTCTCCACTTTTTAGGGAAGGTTAGAGCTGGATGGGTAATACAGGCCAGGTCGGCCACCTCATCCACTATCAAATAGTGCATGAGAACAGATTTGTTATAGACTGACCTGGCATTCAACAGCAGCAGCCTGAGCCCAGGGCCACCAAGGATCCAGTAACTTGAACCTGTGGGGAGATCCTGAAGGTTGGATGCCAGGATCTCTAGCCGCCCAGAGTCCTCCGTTAGGGAGGGGATAGGCGGTGTATAAATTCGATAAATAATAAATAAATAAATAAATAAATAAATCACTCTGAAACAGTGAGCCCAGTATCCCCAAGGGCATCCTGTCCCCAGGATCCCACCATCTCTCTCTGCCCATCAAGGTCCTGATGTTCCAGCTTGCTTTCCCACATCCCCCCTGCTCTCTCACAACCCTCTGCCCAATAGGAGAATGAGACGTAAAAGGCTAGAAAGCCCAGGTGCCAGTCCCTGAGGCCCAAAGAAGGAGTCAACGGACCAGCATCCAGCCCCAGTTCCGAGAATGGTCCCACAGGGCTCTGTGAGAATGGCACAGATCTTCTGGTGGTAGAAGCACCACCCAGACCAGTGTTGCCAACCTCAATCAGAGTTCTTTCGAGTCCTTTTCTGGGCACCTCCCAAAGTTTCTCCCTCCCAGGAAAAAGCACCCCAGGGAGCCAAAGCACCAATCTGCACCAAAAATTCCACCCTGGGGCTGAGGAGGGGCAGTGGGAGATGGACCAAGCCTGTAGAGTTGTAGCCAGCGCCTGCGATGTTGCAGGTAGCCTACTGGCCTCACCAGGCTAGCCAGCAGTCAGGGACTCTGCCCAGTCTTCCCAATGGCAGCTGTCAGGAATGGCCTGAAGAGCAATCAAGCTACGCCCAGCCCCGAGCCTCTTGACTCTCTGCCTCCAGCACACCACTGCACTTGAACATCCCAAATGGATCACCCCAGCCTTTCATAACTGGGTATCTTCCAAAGGTACTGCCAACCTAGCAATTCGAAAGCATGCAAATGCAAGTAGATTAATAGGTACCACTTCGGTGGGATGGTAACAGCGTTCCGTGCTTGTCATGCCAGCCACATGACCGTGGAAGCGTCTTCGGACCGCGCTGGCTCTTCGGCTAAGAAACGGAGATGAGTACCGGCCGGCCACAACTGCACAACTGTGCGGGGGGAACCTTTACCTTTACCTTACTTTCCAAAGACATGGATTACAACTTCACTCCCATCTTGCAGAGTAGTTAGGTTCCAAAACAGGGAGATTCCGATTGGGAAAATCAAGATTATTACAACATGTACACAGGGGAAAGTCGGGGGCTGTCCTTGAAGGCAGTTCAGGAATCATTAATATGAAATGGAACCCTATATTTCTATCTGGGGTTGAGCATATGGAATGCATTTGGCCAGTCTTCCAGACAATTGTGCAGACTTCCATCTTCATTCAGGGGGTTGTTACAGATTTTAAGGACCTCTAGCCTGGAATATTGTTGCTGAAAGTATAGGGTGTCTGTGCAACCTTCTTCTCAGAGGCCAGCTCTCTAGTTGAAGGATTTCTGTTTCAAGCCTGGTTTTAAGATAAGGAATACCAAGAATAGAAAACAGTTGGAGTTGCCCACAAAGATGAGAACCTGTGGTTCTCCAGATAAGCTTCCAACAGCTCAATACTATGGCAGTGGTGAAAGAGGATGGAAGTTGAAGCCCTAGAGGAGACTATGTAGGCACACAGCACCTTTGGTTATAGTTCTGACTATGCATTCTATTTCTATCTAAATTTTACTATAGTAAAGCGTTGATTTAATGGGCCATTGCACGGAAGGTGTGTCTGTTAAATCCAGATGCCCATTAAATTTGCATTGACGAATGCAAATGGCATTAAATATCAGTTACATAATTATGCAATGTCGTTAATTACCACAAATAAAGGTAAATTATGTCAATTGTCCAGGCTGCTTCAAAAACAATGGACTTGATCCATAATTTAGAGGTAACATTTTAATTATTGCATCTGAAGTCTAGCGAATCGAGGTTCAGAGAATCAAGGTTTTATTGAAATCTATGGGTATTCATGAATGGTAGCCTTGAAGATACCGCTCTTCTCCTACAGAAACAGAAACAAAGTCTTTCTTAGTCCCTTCTGTCTGATGAGATGAGGCAGGACCCACAATAGGGATTTTTCTTTTGAGATGTTTCATCTTCAGAATGCTCTTGCCAGGGAGGGTCACCACCCCCAAGTTCAACATGTTCTGTGCAGAAAGGAAAGGTCTTTTGTATTTGCCAGGCTTTCAAAGACATCATATACAGTAATATATTGCCTCTGTTTCCAGAAATGTGGATCATAATGTAGTCAAAACAGCACCGGCAATGCAAAAAAGGGAAGTATTAACTGATTTATCATGCAAATTCTGTGCAATTCCCTGGATTTGCAGAAGACTTCTAGAAAATCAGCATCTTCCCCCACAAGGAGTGTGAGCATAGAGGGAAACATACTGCAAAACCAGTGAATGGAAAGTTGAGCACGCTTAGTGGCTTATTTTTATTTTTCGTGTCAGAAGCACCAAGGCGCTTTCGTAGTGAAAAGTGGTGCCTATTTATCTAATTGCATTTGCATGCTTTTGAACTGCTAGGTTGGCAGGAGCTGGGACAAATTGCCGGGAGCTCACTCCGGCACGCGGCTCGCGCTCTTGGGATTCGAACTGCCGAGCTGTCAGCCTTAATGGCCTCTGACTCAGCGTCTTAACCAGAGCCACCACGGTCCCTTATGAACTTATGAACAGAGGCTTATGAACAGAGTGTTTACCAACAATTATGCAGTGTGTGCAGGGAGGAATGTTTATGTATGGAAGCAATCCTGGGAGTGGATTGGAGTATCTTGGAGAAAGATTTGACTGACAGGAATAGGAGTCTAGACCCTAAACTGTTTTCTTGCAGATTCTACTTCTAGAGCTCTGCTATGTTTGGCAGTCCCCCTTGCTATTTTTGTTCTGCATTATACTGGTTTCTTAAAATATATGTAAGTTTTTAAACTGTCGCAAGACATTTTAGATGAAGAACAGCACAGAAATTCATCTGTTAGGAAAATAAACAGCATTTCCTCTAGGGCAGTGTATCTCATATTTTATGCAATTGTGGATCACTAAATAAAAGTTTGGGAAATGCAAGGACCACCCAATTAAATGCCCCTCCTTGCTGCTTTTTCCTCTTGTAAGAGTTTGGGGGTTCACTTGGGGGGGGCAACTAAGTTAATGATTATTGATATTCCCATCCCCTCCATTTCTGGCCTTTTAAAACTAAACTGTGTTTACCGAAACAGTATAATTCAAAATTAAGTCTTTATTTACCACTTGAGTCATTTTAGGCACTCCGTGCCCTAAACTTGGCCAGGAATGTTCTTCTGGAGAAAACTCCGGCCCTTGAGTGCCAGGAGCAAGCAGATCTCCAACCCAGTGAAATCCTGTGTTGAGATTCCGATCATCATTCCCATTTGCACTCAGATCTTTGGGATGCTGGTGTGAGAACACAGTTCCACCCTGCACAACACATGCAAACTCGCAATTGGTAATTGCATTGAGACTGTTTATTATTGTCCACTTTCTGAATTTTCGTATGGAGCATTGCTACTTGTGTTATCATCTGAATGATACTGAACTGGTGAACCAGTTTTCAACCATTGGTCCATTCTGGGGAATGGCTGTCAGCCAGCCAGGTGGGACCTGAAGTGGCACCACTCTCTTTTTGGCATCTGCTGAAGTGGTGAAAATCTAGCTGGGGCAACATTTTCTAATCTAGAAATGCAGCGAGCAGTAAACTACCTTTCTTGGTGTTCTGGTTTGGCAAGAATCTGTAGTTTAATTAATGCACTTTGGGGGCGGGGGAGAGACATCCCATTTCCAAATTGTAGAACTGATACGTCCTGCTTCTTTTTGCCAAAACCCACAATCAGGAGGAGCCTGGGAACACCTTTTCAGACTACTGCAGTTCACAAAAGTTTATGAATAAAATTAGTTAATCTGGAAAGGTGCTCTCAGGCCCCTCCTAGGTTTGGCTACTGTAGGATAAACACAAGTTTGGCCACCCCAGATAAGCACAAGCCCACAAGTTTCTGAAATAGTTACTTCTACTAATAGCATACAAAATTAAGAGAACTGTACTGTTTTGAATTAAGTTTCTAGCCCTTAAAATTGAGATGCTAGGCTTGAAAGGTGAACATGAAAATAATTGAAGTCCCAGAAAGCGATAGTCAGAGGTTTCTGCAAAATGATAAAATCTTCACTGTATTCCATAGCGATAACTGGGAAATGAGCATGTATATGTAATGCTGTATATCTGATCATCATCATCATCATCATCATCATCATCATCATCATCATCATCATCATCTATTAAACATGTATGCCGCCCAGGCGGCTCACAACTGTTGGAGGTTCCAGCAAATCAGCATGCCCCATTAGCATATGGGTGATTGCTCTAGGAGGCAATCTTTTTCTCTCTCTGCTTTCTTCCACTGGAGAAGGAGGACCATGCAGCTGCTGGTCCTTCCATGGAGAGGCCATGTGCTAGGCCTCAACTCCAGAATTTCCCCCTGTTCTCCATGCAGCCTTCACCAGCAATGAGGGGTGAGGGTAAATTAAGTTTAGGGACAAAAGAAGAACAAGAAGTCATCTTTCCTGAACAAAAATGTAACTGGACCAAATAAACAGTAAGAACACTTTTTGTAACCTATGTTGTCTAAGCGTGTAATTCTTTATGCTTGGGTGGGCTATGTGCTTAAGATCAATATCCTATATCTCTCTAGGGTGCTCATTAATGCTATTAAGATAAAAACTCCTTTCTGTTTGTGCTCTGCTCCATTCAGTGGTCCTAGCTGCCCACTAGTGGTCTTCAACAACAATCAAAGAGATTACAATAATCATGCATCATTGCAATCTGACAAAAGAGCACATTATTTTGAGCCAACCAGTTTGATTTTAGTCTTATCCTTTTGCGCATGTATGTGGGTATAAAGGTAGCCAATGGTAGTAGGGACCCCCCAACACACAAACACACACACACACACACACACACATGTCTATGAAGGTTCTCAGTCATCCAGGTGGAATTGTCTGTAGCTTGAATCATGTCAACTGGATTTCTATTTTCTTAATGGAAACGTTTCGCTCCTTATCCAAGGGGCTTCTTCAGTCTGAGCAAAGTTGGCAAGGGAATCCTAAATATGTTCCTAGGTAGCTGTGTGACCTTACACCTGGGGCTAGGTCATGGTTATATTGAGATGTAATTTTTAAGTCCTTTTATCATCTAATGGAGGGTCGTTAAAAACACCATGCTGCTGTTGAGCTTCTGAAATGGTCTTAATCTTCCTAGGCACAGAAGACAACACGGGGAGGAAGATGGGGGAGAGTTTGTGCCTGAGGCCCCCACCTCTATTCAAGGAAGGATTTTCCAAGTTGGCATAAATGGATTCCTTGACCCCTCTCTCAAACCACCTATCTTCTCTGTCTAAAATGTGAACATTAATGTCCTCAAATGAGTGTCCTTTTTCTTTTAGATGAAGATAAACTGCTGACTCCGGTCCCGTGGCGTTATCTCTCCTGTGCTGTGCCATCCTCCTGTACATAGGTTGTTTGGTTTCTCCAATGTAGAGTTCAGAGCACTCCTCACTGCACTGGATTGCATAAACTACATTGCTTTTCTTATGTTTTGGAGTTTGTTTTGGAGTCAAACTCCAAAACATAAGAAAAGCAATGTAGTTTATGCAATCCAGTGCAGTGAGGAGTGCTCTGAACTCTACATTGGAGAAACCAAACAACCTATGTACAGGAGGATGGCACAGCACAGGAGAGATAACGCCACGGGACCGGAGTCAGCAGTTTATCTTCATCTAAAAGAAAAAGGACACTCATTTGAGGACATTAATGTTCACATTTTAGACAGAGAAGATAGGTGGTTTGAGAGAGGGGTCAAGGAATCCATTTATGCCAACTTGGAAAATCCTTCCTTGAATAGAGGTGGGGGCCTCAGGCACAAACTCTCCCCCATCTTCCTCCCCGTGTTGTCTTCTGTGCCTAGGAAGATTAAGACCATTTCAGAAGCTCAACAGCAGCATGGTGTTTTTAACGACCCTCCATTAGATGATAAAAGGACTTAAAAATTACATCTCAATATAACCATGACCTAGCCCCAGGTGTAAGGTCACACAGCTACCTAGGAACATATTTAGGATTCCCTTGCCAACTTTGCTCAGACTGAAGAAGCCCCTTGGATAAGGAGCGAAACGTTTCCATTAAGAAAATAGAAATCCAGTTGACATGATTCAAGCTACAGACACACACACACACACACACACACACACACCCCTTTCCTTTTTTGTAAAGAAGTCCTCTGGTGCAACATGTTATCATTTCTCCAGCCCCTTGAAGTAGAAATGTTTCATCCCCAGCTCCTAAAGTTTGGGGAAAGAAAGATAGAAAATAATTTTAAAAGTTCTGCTGAGTTCACACCAGGGATGTTTTCCTTGTCTGCGGATCAAGCATGGCTGATAACCACTAGACCACAGAGAGGGAGGCTTATAACGGAAGCTGCTGCCGACTTTGAAATAAAAATTGACAAAATACGTGTAATTTTAAAACTGGTGTGGTGCCTGCATGTAAGTGCATTTTGATGCTTTAACTTTGTATATAGACATTCCATTGGATCAATCTTCTTCATCCTAGCGTTTATCCCCCTGGTGCAGGGTCCGCATTTTCTGGATCAACCGGAAGTTGGTAATTGGTTGATCCGTTTAGTTGCGACGGGGTAACCGACCGGCTTGTTGCTAGAGCCTGACGTCGGAAGCTAGGGCTAGCTGACGGGAGATCACCCCGTCACGCGGCATCCACACACGGGCTTCGAACCACCGACCTTAAGATCTTCCCGTCTCAGCGTCTCAGCGCCTTAGCCACGTGAGCCACTGCGGCCCCATTCCATTGGATCAATATGTCCCGTAAAATCCACCCACAGAAAGGAAAGCAACTGAGCAATTGCTTTCCTCGAACAGAGAGGTGGGTGGGGACAGCAGCAGGGAAGTTGTCCAATGAGAGGCAGCCCAGACTGGATCCCTTGGAAACCGTTGCCAAAACATCTCAGTCCGGACAGGTTTTTCTTAAACCATCTTAAAGTTAAGCCAGCATCAGCCCAGGAGAGGGGAGGAGCAGCTAAAGGATGCAGTGCTTATCCTGCTTAGGGATGAAACAAGCAAAAGAAGCATAATGAGGCATAAAATTGCCCTGGATTGCTGATTTGCCAGTAGCAATAGCATTATCTCTAATGTTTGGTTTGTTTTCCAGCCTAATTCTCCCCAGGAAATTAATTCGGTTTGCATAAGACTTATGCTTTAAGACTGCGACTATTATACCTGTGCCTAAAAAATCTACGATCACGTGTCTCAATGACTATTGCCCGATAGCACTCACTCCCATTGTGATGAAATGTTTTGAGAGACTGATGAAGGATTATATTGTTTCCAGACTCCCCCCTTCGTTTGATCCACTTCAGTTTGCTTATGGGCGGAATCGCTCCGTAGAGGATGCTATCTCTTCTTCATTCGACTCTGGTACATCTTGAGGAGAAGAACAGTTATGTGCAATTGCTGTTTATAGATTTCAGCTCAGCGTTCAGTACGATTGTTCCCCAGCATTTGGTGGACAAAATGGGTTCTCTAGGTTTCAGTACTCCCTTGTGTAATTGGCTACTTGACTTCCTTTCTTAGAGGTCTTAGTCGGTGTGAGTTGGATACAATACTTCTAGCTCTATCTCCTTGAGCATCGGCTCCCCACAGGGCTGTGTCTTGAGCCCATTGTTGTTCACCCTGATGACACATGACTGTTGCGCCAAGTATACCACCAATTCCATTGTGAAATATGCGGACGATACAACTTTAGTGGGTCTTATCAGGGGTGAGGATGAGTGGGCTTATAGGGAGGAGGTGAAGGGTTTGGTGGAGTGGTGCAATAAAAACAGCTTGGTTCTAAATGTGGAAAAAACTAAGGAGATTATTATAGACTTCAGGAAGAACCAGTGTAGTCACACTCCACTTTTTATAAATAACATAGCTGTGGAGTCAGTCAGTAGCATCAGATTCCTGGGGGTGCAGTTAACAAATAGTCTGACCTGGTCCCTTAATACCGCATTTTTGGTAAAGCGAGCACAGCAATGTTTGCACTTTTTGCGTTGGATGAAGAAAGTACATCTCCCATCTTCCATTCTCCTTACTTTCTATAGAGGCACTATAGAGAGTGTACTTATTAACTGTATTTCCATCTGGTTTGGAGGCTGTAGTGCCTCAGATAGAAAGATGTCTATGAAGGTTCTCAGTCATCCAGGTGGAATTGTCTGTAGCTTGAATCATGTCAACTGGATTTCTATTTTCTCAGTGGAAACGTTTCGCTCCTTATCCAAGGAGCTTCTTCAGTCTGAGCAAAGTTAGTAAGGGAATCCTAAATACGTTTCTAGGTAGCTGTGTGACCTTACACCTGGGGCTAGGTCATGGTTATATTGAGATGTTATTTTAAGTCCTTTTATCATCTAAAGGAGGATCGTTAAGATCACCATGCTGCTCTTGAGCTTGCAAAATGGTCTTAATCTTCCTAGCACAGAAGACAAAGCAGGGAGGAAGATGGGGGAAAGATTGTGCCTGAGGCCCCCACCTCTATTCAAGGAAGGATTTTCCAAGTTGGCATAAATGGATTCCTTGACCCCTGTGGTGTTACTTCTCCTGTAGCCTCCAGGAGGATGGCCCAACACAGGAGAAGTAACACCACAGGACCAGAGTCAGCAGTTTATCTTCATTTAAAGGAAAAAGGACACTCATTTGAGGACATTATGTTCACATTTTAGACAGAGAAGATAGGTGGTTTGAGAGAGGGGTCAAGGAATCCATTTATGCCAACTTGGAAAATCCTTCCTTGAATAGAGGTGGGGGCCTCAGGCACAATTTTTCCCCCATCTTCCTCCCTGCTTTGTCTTCTGTGCCTAGGAAGATTAAGACCATTTCACAAGCTCAACAGCAGCATGGTGATCTTAACGATCCTCCTTTAGATGATAAAAGGACTTAAAATAACATCTCAATATAACCATGACCTAGCCCCAGGTGTAAGGTCACACAGCTACCTAGAAACATATTTAGGATTCCCTTACTAACTTTGCTCAGACTGAAGAAGCTCCTTGGATAAGGAGCGAAACGTTTCCACTGAGAAAAAAGAAATCCAGTTGACATGATTCAAGCTACAGACTCAGATAGAAAGTCTGTGCAGAGAGTGGTAAGGGCAGCAGAAAAGATAATTGGGATATCTCTGCCCCTCATCCAAGATTTAGCACATGCACGCTGTTTGTCCAGAGCTCGAAAGATCATCAGTGATGCCTCCCATCCTCATCATGGTTTGTTTTCTTTGTTACCCTCTGGGAAGAGGTTCCACTGTATCCGATGTAGAACAGCCAGATTGGGAAATAGCTTTGTCCCCCAGGCTATTGGATTCTTGAATGCTTAAATAAGTTATTTTAGGTGAAATGTTGGATGTTTAAAGAATGTATATTTTATAGTAACTATGGATTTTTTATTAGTATTTTAGTGTTTGACTGAAATTGTGAGCTAAAGAATGTATATTTTATAGTAACTATGGATTTTTTTATTAGTATTTTAGTGTTTGATTGAAATTGTGAGCCAACTGCAATGAAATTTCATTGTATTGTGCACTTGGTGTATAGTGTATAGTGGGGATGACAATAAAGTTATTATTCTATTTCTATTATTTCTATTTCTATTATTTCTATTTCTATTATTCCTATTCCTATTCCTATTCCTATTCCTATTCCTATTCCTATTCCTATTCCTATTCCTATTCCTATTCCTATTCCTATTCCTATTCCTATTCCTATTCATCAGTGTTTCTCAGCCTTGGCAGCTTGAAGATGTGTGGACTTCAACTCCCAGAATTCCCCAGCCAGCATCGCTGGGAGTTGAAGTCCACACATCTTCAAGCTGCCAAGGTTGAGAAACACTGGCATAAGCAGTCTCAGAGTAAGCTCAGTATCTAGTGCAGAGCTTTCCAAACTGTGTGTGGCGACACAAAAGTGTGTCGCCACACACAGTCTGGTGTGTTGCCACACAACCCGGAAGTGCTGATCATCATCAGCGCTTCCGGGTTTTCCCGCGGCGACACACCAACGGTGCCGCGCAAAAATCAGAAAGCGGCAGCAGCGCTTCCAGGTTTTTGCGCGCTGCTGCAACGGCGGCACTTCCGGGTTTTCCCGTGGCGACACACCAACGGCGGTTGGTGTGTCGCCACGGGAAAACTTTGGAAAGCCCTGATCTAGTGACTACATAAACAAATGTTCCTGGCAACAGTACACCAACAGTTTGTTTATGGGATTTTTTTTCACCTACGCAGTCTAGCCTACACCCGAGGATCCCTTGATAAGCCTCCCATCCAAGTGCTACAGCTTTTCAAAATCAGCCAGGGCTGGCCAGATGCCATCAAACGCTACCATCTTTGTGAGTATGGGATTCGTCAAGCTTACGTGTAAAGACAAATGGGTCTATGGCTCTGCCTTTCCAGTCTCTGCTTTTTTATTGAAAGAGCTGGGACTTGGGCAGACGGGACACAGGTTTAGCTCGCACCAGGGATATCCGTAGGGTGTGGTCAGAAAGGTCAAAATGGTGGCCAAGATGGTGCAGTGGAAGCTCCGCCCATTTTTAAATGTGCAATAACGGGTGGAGCTTCGGTTGCACCCTCGTGGCTGCCTTTTTGACACCCTGTAGGTACCCCTTGTTCACACACCGTTTCCCAAAAACTCATGATACTTAGAAAGCATTCCATGGAGGCGGCACAAGAATGCTCAAACTACTGGCTCACGTGTAGTCTTTTGGCTTTGTGAGGTTGGCCAGTGTTGCAGCTGGCGTGAACAACCATCAACCTCTCCCCACTCTGGTATTTTCTCTGCGCTCCAGTTTGGGCCTGCTGTTAGCTACTGTAGCTCTAGAGATGTTGCGGGCATAGTCCTTTCCAGCCCAATGCATGTCAGTACAAAGGTTTCTGCTGGCACAGCACACCCACGTTTTGTTGATGTTTGATACACAAACAAGGATAGAAATGAAAGTGACACTGATGCGGAACTGGCAGAAAAAAAGGCATAGAAATGATCAAGGGGCTAAAGCAACTTCCATAGAATGGGAAAGACAGTTTTGGGTGAACTTCCCATCTTATTGAGGGGAATAATAGGACTTAAGACTAGAACCAGTTTGGTCTAGTGGTTAAGGTGCTGGGCTAGAAACCAGGAGTCTGTGAGTTCTAGTCCCGCCTTAGGCATGAAAGCCAGATGGGTGACCCTGAGCCAATCACATTCTCTCAGCCCTAGGAAGGAGCCAATGGCAAACCAGAAGACTGAGAGTTCTAGTCCTGCTTTAGGCATGAAAGCCGGCTGGGTGACCTTGGGCCAGTCCCTGTCTCTCAGCCCAACTCACCTCACAGGGTGGTTGTTATGGGGAAAATAGGAGGAAGGAGTATTAGGTATGTTTGCCACCTTGAGTTATTTATAATAATAATAAAGGTGGGATAAAAATTAAATAAATTAATTAAAGAGAGCCAGTTTGGCATAGTGGTTAAAGCACCAGGCTAGAAACCGGGAGACTGTGAGTTCTAGTCCCACCTTAGGCACGAAGCCAGTTGGGTGACCTTGGGCCAGTCTCTCTGTCTCAACCCCAGGAAGAAGACAATGGCAAACCACTTCTGAAATCTTGCCAAGAAAACTGCAGGGACTTGTCTAGGCAATCACCAGGAGTCAACACTGACTTGTAGGCATGTGCATGCACGCACGCACACACACACAGAGAGACTTAAAACAGTCCTAGAAGGAGTCGCAGCACAGCAACAACTAGTGCGGTGTCCATTCTGTAGAAACATCAAGGTAGGGCTAAGAGGTCTTGCCCATTTGCCTTTCTCTAATCTGCAAGCAGTCCCGTTTTTGTGGAAGTTTCTTATCCTAATCTTTTTTTTTTTGAGCAGAATGAATTCATTCAAATAGAACAAATCTTAGTTCCCAGGAGAGAAGACCAGCTTCTTCTATCAGACACACAGCATTAATATTTGCCCTGGAGATTAAATTATGGAAGATAGGCCATGAAAGTTCTCTTAATAGCCATTAGTAGACTTATTCCTCCATGAATAATTAGCACATCAGAAATATCAAGTTCGTGAAGACCTATAATAACTCAAGCCATCACTCAGTGCGACAATCCGTAATGTGAAATATGTAAGGTAGAATCCTCCAAGTGTTGGTTTTTCCATTCTAGCTAGTGCAGCCAAAGTGAACAACTGGGCTTGGTATTCAGCATATCAATTGTGGAGGCTACAAACTGCCAGCGTCTGCACTGTAACAGTCTAGCTTTGGGAAGAAGCTTCTGTACAGCAGGGGTCCCCAACCTGTGGGCCGCGGCCTGTTAGGAACTGGGCCAAGGGGCTCCCACCATCAAACCCTGCCCCCTTCCGCACGATTGGCTCCCGCCCGCAAACCCTGCCCCCGGTACGTGCGATTGGCTCCCTCCCGGAAACCCTGCCCCACGGAAATCCCGGAAACCCCGCCTCCCCGGTCCGCGGAAAAATCGTCTTTTGAAACCGGTCCCTGGTGCCAAAAAGGTTGGGGACCTCTGCTGTACAGTATTCCATTAGGACAGTGGCTCTTAAACTGTTTGACCCAATTTCTCCTTTTCCCAGTCTTGAATTATGTCATTAGCCCCCCCCCCCCCGCAAAAGACTTGTTTTACACAAGCATCTCGGCAGCCCCAACTGGTTCCTTGTCTCACAAACAAGCAATTACAAATTCCTCCATTACCCCCAGGATATGTCCACATTAACACCCCCCCCTTTAAGAACCTCTGCATTAGGAATTAAGGACACAAATAAAACTTGACATTGTAGGAGAGCTGGGTTAGTCAATGGTCACCAAAAATTAGGAGTCTGGTAGTACCTTTTCAGACTAATAAATTTTATTAAAAGATACAAGCTTTCATGACCGGCAGCCCTATAGAGCTAACTTCCATTTGTTAGTGTGAAAAGGGGCTGCCAGGCTTAGAACAAGCATTTCTAATTGGACACCGCCCTCTTGTGTTAAGAGTAGGGACAGCCTGTTAATTTAAAAAAACCAAACCAAACCAAAAAAGGTTTAGGGCAGGATCCAGCTATAATTAATCATGGTTAATTAAAACCTCACAGATTTACTATTTGAAATGCCTTCTGTTGCAATGCAAAGGGCTGACCTCACCTATCAAACACATTATTAATTTAAAAAAGTCAAAAAATATACAGCAAAACAGAAACCCCCAAATAGCTGCAGCTAATTTTTGGGAATTGATCGGTTGATTGGATGAGCAAGGGAGCGTGTGTAGGACAGTAGCATGCCCTTTGATTTAATGAATTCTGGACTGCAATATGTGTGGCTGCTAACTTTTGCAAACTCATGGATATGTTCTTTGGGCAACAATGTATAATTGGTTTGCCACTGACATATTCTGGGATGTTTTTCCAACTTAGGCCAATTTAAGGAAGACAGACTGTATCTCCATCACGAGAGACACTGTGCTTCTGATTCACAAACGTTGGGGAATGCTGGGATATTACCAAAGGCAAAGAGTTCATTCTTGCTTGGAGAAGAAACATTAGGCTCTGTGAATCAGAAATTAGCAAAAAACCCTGCTGGGTCAGGCCAAAGGTCTCTTGAGTAAGATCCTGTTTCTCAAAAGTGGCCAACGGGTTTCCCTGGGAAGCAGGCAAGAAGCACCTTCTCTGATGTTGCTTCCCAGCAATTAATATTCAGATGCCTGCTTCCTCTGATCTTGCAGGTAGCAGGCCACCATTGTGATAAATGACTACCAATAACCTTAGACTGAAGTTTAACATGGACCACATCCTGCTAAACCAGTGTTTCTCAACCTCAGCAAGTTTAAGATGGGTGGACTTCAACTCCCAGAATTCCCCAGCCAGCATGCTGGCTCGGGAATTCTGGGAGTTGAAGTCCACCCATCTTAAACTTGCTGAGGTTGAGAAACACTGTGCTAAACTATAAAGCAGTTTGCTTGTTAGAGGCTGAGGATATTCTGTGAAGCCAGCCGATGAGATTTAATTTAATAAACAGTGGTTCAACCTGATACTAGTTGATGTAATAATTCTTTTTGCCTGTCCTGAACCCCTGCTCCCCATTGCAGCTTTCATCATCACTGGGTACCTTTGCCCTTCAGGTAAAATACACGATAAAAGCAGATTATGACATTCACTGAATTGAAAAGAACAAACAGGACAGGTAGTGGGGTTTTTTTTTGCCAGTTTTATTGAACCAGTAAAATTCCTGCTGATAACAATGAAAGAGATTTCAGCAAGTATAAATGCTATACAATTTAAACAAACCCCACTGTTCCGTACCTATAAATATTTTTTTTTGAAAACGTCATAAAAAGTGCAGATTTTATTAATTGCTGTTAACAGATTAATATGCACACACATATTACTTTATTGAAAAATATGTTTGTTTCAGCTCACTAATTTTTTTTTTCTGGATCTGCTCCAATACAATTCAAGATGAGTAACTAAAAGCTTAAACCAAGAAAGACAGGAAAAAAAGTGAGTCACACAGATAGATCCAGTAGGATTGACTTGTCCAATATCCATATTGGTTAGAAAACTTAAGCTAAAGTCTTGGATAGGTCTTAAATCTGCACATTTTCAAAAAGAATGAGTGTGTGTTGCTAGTTTTATTTTGCTGGTGTTGTTAAGGGTAATCAAAAGCCCACAAATGCTTAAGTTATTCCTGTGATAAAATATTTATATTTTGGAGTGTAGGAAAGGGACACCCCCGTCAACTTTGTGTTGCTCTGGAATAACTTCAAACATGTCCTGAGGTAACAGAATAAAAGTTTTCCAAGACTATATGAACACAATAAAAATCCATTCCTCCCTTTCTCACTCTCTTTACTGGCATTAAACTATGTGGTGGAAAAGCCTATTGGTCAGTTACAAGCAACCGATGGGCCAAATATGGCCCACTCAGATGATCCACTATTGGAGCATCTGTTTATATTCTTGTAGTCAATCAAAGATGTATTTCGATTTTTGTCCACTTCCTTACTGCTGGCTCCAGGGAAAACTGAAAATACATCTTGGGTCTTGCTCTTCCCACAAACAAATCTCCCTCCCAGGGATAAACTTTGGACAGTGGATGGAAAGGGAAATGGACCATGCCCTTCCCTACGGTGCTCACCCTTGGACATTTTCCACCCTGTACTCTTAAATGCTAGCAGAAGCTGAGATACCAATTCACACTGACCTGCATTTTCCCTAAACATTTTTGAGCAAGGATGAAGAGACAATGCTACGTAAATTCTCTAACTGGATTCTTATATTGCTAACCAACCATTCCCACATGTTTAGAGCGGTACAAATAAATTTGTCTCTCTCATATACATAAGTTCATGCTACCCATACTAAAGACGTGATTTCAAATTAACAGGAAAGGACAATTTTAAATGGTTATGGGTTACTGAGTCACTATCAAAAACAAAAATAGAAACACCAAACCCTAAAAAGCTTAAACCCATAGACACATCTTCATTCTCTCCCCACAGACCAAAACACACACAAACACAACCCATAGACACAAACATAATACAGCTGTGGAAATTCTAAATAACATAAGCTTAATCTACGTACAGCCATAACACAGTACACAACTGAAGGTGGACATAATCCCACCTCACTTCTGGCTGCCGCTCTATATTTCACAAATTGTGAAGAAAAAAAAAGTTACAGTAACAAAGTCAAGGACCATAAAGGCCTATCACAGCTTCTAGAAATACACTACATTTAACAGGGGGGAAAAAGTGATGTCAATTTTTTTTTGAGTAATCACTAAGTGCAACTAGATGTTTACACATTTATTTATTTAAATTTTTATCCTGCCTTTATTGTTTTTATAAATAACTCAAGGCGGTGAACATACCTAATACTCCTTCCTCCTCCTATTTTCCCCACAACAGCAACCCTGTGAGGTGAGTGGGGCTGAGAGAGATGCTACATGCTACATACTGGACGTCAATCCCAGAGCCAGTTCATTGGGCCACTCTGCATACATTCAGGCACCATTTGTTTTCGTCCCAGATAACGTCAAGGACTACACCAGCCTTCCACTCTCCAGATGTGCTGAGATGCCATTCTCTAGACACGCTGGGAGTTGTGGTCTCACTATATCTGGAGAGCGTAAGTCTCGGAAAGTCCAGATTAAACATGATTGTGATGGCCTGTTTATTTTGAGAAATTTTTGGTGCATATTTTAACTGGGTCCACATCTACTGGGATTGTAATAAGGCCATTGGGGGATGTGCTGAGAAGCAAAAGGACTTTCTGAATATCCTTTTGTGAATGAGCAATTCATCAGAATTTATATACGTACATAGCTGAGAACTCAATTGTTTGCCTTTTAAGTTAAATTGGAAAGAAAGACCCACCTTCATCTTGACGTGAAAGGACTTGGCAGGGCTCCTGGGGGAGTGGTTGGGATGGGAGAAGTAAAGTGTGCTTTGGTGGCCCTCCCTCCCTTTGTATGGCTGACCAGTTGTCCCAGGTCTTCACCCAATCACAACCTGATACAAGTCAGGTCTAGAAGAGAGCGCCATTCCAAATGCTCTATTCAGGCTACTTGTTCAGAAACCATACAGGATGAACTTGAAAGGAGGGGGAGAAATTGCTAGGAAAGACCTTAGGGCTTCCTAACTGAATGGTTCAGGAGGCCAACCAGCGTACGTCTGTTATACATAGAATTATATGTTGCTCTCCACGGTTCCAATCAGTCCACAAACGAATAAAAGAAAACACTACTCTATTTTTGAAGTTCTATTTCACAGGAATCTAAGCTTTGGGTGTTCCCCGGTTAAGATCTTATGTCAACGGGAGACATTTTGAGCAACCCTTAGCCTCAAGTCTTGACCCCTCGCTTTCTCCCTTGGGGGAAAGGGCAGCTTCATTTGGAGGCTGCTAAACTGGACAGGGAGTCGCACAAGTTGCAAAGGCAATCTAGATCTGACCACCTTTTTTGTTCTATGCCACCCTGTCAGAGGTTGAGTCAACCTTTCTTCACCTGGCACCCTTCTGGACATGTTGGACTTCAACTACCATCATCCCCAGTCAGCATTTCCCCAAATAGCTGATCACTGTAATTTCAAAGCATCCTAAAGCAAGCATGTACAGAAAGCAGGTTAAAAAAAAAACTCAGAGAGAAGAGATTTTTACCTAGACTAAGAATTATGCAGCTTCTGCCCCAAAAGGAACTGCTTCCACATACGGATTTCTCTGCCTGGTCAGAAAAATCTCTGGCAGTTGTGACATCTTCTCCTCAAGAGGGAAATATACGCACCACTGATCTGGCAAGGTGGAAGATCTGTGTGCGGTTCTGTGCAAAATCCTTGCAGGGACAAACCTGATAATGTAGTAATTCCTTGTGTGCACTATTAAAGCAAGCTGCACCTTTTATGATCAAAGCACACCTGAACAACAGCACTTGAGAAAAGCTCATGTGCAACTTTGCTTTGAATTTGTTTGGTGTTCACAGATAGCAGAGCAAAGAATTCCTGGGATTCCCCTTTTCAGCTCAAAGGATAGGTGTAAAAATTTCTCTGTCCTTGAAAAAAGATCTTGAATCAAAAGTCATATCCATCTAAATCTCTCCTGCATTTATGCTTTTTAAAGCAGTCCTACTAGCCTCTTTATATATGTAGGGGGGAAAAAAGCATATACTGTATATGCCACTACATTAAAATGACCCCCCTCCATTCTACAAAAAACGTTGAAAAGCCAAATGGAATTGCAAAGCAAATTTGTTCATTCTTGCGAATTGAAGTTTTCCAACTGTGGTTGGCTGGTTTAAAGAAATATTTATTATTTGGTCTTACTTGATTATAAATGGCTTCACTCCATAGACCAGTGTTTTTCAACCTTGGCAACTTTAAGATGTGTGGACTTCAACTCCCAGAATTCCCTAGCCAGTAGGAGGAATTAGTGGGTCTGATGCCCAGTATCAACCAGGAGCACCCTCCAGTCTTTCAAAGTGGAAGCCGAACCTAGTTGTGGAATAGAAATATGCAAGAGGTCTGGAAATCTACGTGGCTACACTCAGGTCACCAATCGTTCAGTTTGGAACTTGGCATCTCCTCTGATGTACCAGCTATCCCAAGACCAGAGCAGTCCAATGAAGCCCATTATTTAATGCAGGTATGGAATTAGAACATCTTATTTCAGTTGCAGAATCTGGGTTCTCATGATGCAGAGATTAGCTGCTTCCTTTTAGCCTATGAATATATCCTATTTCCTGTACAGATAATTTTCATCACAGCTCCCCAGATATTAATCTCACTAGGGAACAAAAATAAAACAGATGCTGGAAAAAAACAAGCACCCTCCCCCCCATCCCCAAAATCACAACTGGATCTGGGCTGCAGTCCTATGCCTGCTTACGCAGGGGAAGCTACTTCAAAGTAAGCCTGCAGAGGACTTTTGCACAGCAGATTTTGCATTCCATTTTGTCCCAACTCTTGCCTGGGATTAGTACCTGGGGTTTGCCACATATAAGCATTTCCTACACCTGGGAATTAGAAACTCAAGTTACACTTTTTTCCCCTTTCTCAAATACTCTTTCTTGGCCAACTGCAATTGTGAACCCACCTCTCTCCCCCCCCCCCAAATAAACTCAGTACATCTTATAAAAACTGAGGTGGGGGGAGAAATTATGAAGTAACCCAATTTAGGTTTTGCCCAACAGCAGAACAAATGAACAAATGCTTAAGGGCCTTGTTATCTCCTATCTAGAGCCAAAGCCCCAACTTCTGCCCTTCCTACACTTGGGGAAGTTTACTGTACTGCCCAGCTCTACAACAAGGGAAGAAAATATAAGAATCTCCAGATGTTGTTCAGATGCTACTTCTAATTCCAGCTACATGGCCAGTCGTGCACAATGCTGGGAACTGTACTCCAGCAACATCTGGAGGGCCACAGGTTCCCCAACCCTCCTCTCCAGAGTGATGTTATTATTGACAGTCTGACTTGCAGCTCTCTTCTGCCCCTTGGCTGATAATGGGACAGATTTTGGTCCACGGGCCACCAGCTGCCGACGACTACAATCACAGTATCAGAAGCAAAACAGAAAACTATGCCTATGCAACAAACAATTTTAATGCATAAAAGTTGACTCTTTCACATGTGCTTTCCTCCCCACTTTTTTTTTTTGCATATTTACAGTTTGGCACATGTGTGAGCTTAAGCAATAAATCAGATTAAAAAAACAAGGTAAAAATGGATGTCTATTCTGAACATTCAGCATGTAAAAACAGAGACATAACTCCAACTTATTTAAGTATATAAATCTAACCACTCTACTTGACCACACCAAATCATACTAGTCTTAACTTACGACCTTGGAAACATTTTGTAACGTTTAGGCTTGCCATTGTATTTCTAAGGAAAAACCCTAATTCTCAAAGAGCAGGCTCCAACCTCAAACGCCAAATGCAGATCTGGCACCAAGTAAAATCAAACGTTTCCTTCCACTAATGAATCCAGAAGTTAGATATTTCACCAAGGAAAGAAAAAGTAAACAAAGTCTTAGAAATGTAAAGCCTATTTACCTCTTGGCGAGATGACTCTTCCGTTATAATAAAAGGAAACTTTTAAAAAGGAAAGACATTACTGCTTCTGCATTTAGAACACCGGCTGCTATTAAAAAGAAAAAAAATCCCACCTGCCCCGGAAAGAAAAATTAAAGCTCTTATAATCCAAAACACGAACCAGATCACATATGTAACCATTCGTGTTAAGACAGACCAGATTATCTGTAGAGTAGTAGGACAAAGGATGCTTCAACCTTCCACCACTTGCTGTTCCGCCCGATGTCCCTTCTGGTCTAGTCTAGCGACAAAGAGGAGAGAATCTGACTGAGGATACAGAGCACAGAGGACAGAGATGCAGGGAAGGGCATCAGTCCGCTCTTCTACCTCCCTTTGATCTCCAGCAGTTACTCTGCTGCTCTGTGGCTGGAGACCAGACCTCACCAGCTTCTTCTCCACCTCCATCATGGCTCTAGTTCAAAGCCAGAGTCCGCTCAAAACTAAAAATGCCACTGACTCCCGCAAGTGTGCGCAACTCTTCCACTGGTTCAGTGTGATTCTGGACACAGCAATCCTATGCTGAGAGAACACGTGCCCGACTTTTACCATAGCAAAACCACCGGCCGATTTCTCTCCTTGCATATGAAATTCCTGTGCCATCTGCACCTGCAAGGAGGGAGGACTGGAAAAGTTTGTCAAGCGGCAGCCAACTTATCTTAGGTTGGCGTGTGGTTGGTGCCTCCCCCACAGAATAGTCCCCCTTCTTGCCACAGTGCAGTTCTAATTTAACAGCTGTCTCCATTCAACTGAATTTCTTCCCAAGGGCAGAACTGCAGAAAGTGTAACATCAAGAGGGAGATAATGCTTAGGGGGGGATGGGGATGGGGGAGCACTAGATTTTTTTTAGATTAGTTTTACAGAGAACTCTAAATGCTCTCCTCAAATTAGAATGTCTAGATTTCTTTAAGAGAAGCTACAAGAGTGCAATTGATGCAGCTGATAGAAATCTGTAGTGTAAATGTATCCCCAGAGGATGTTGATATCAAAAATAGCTTACAGTTCGACATACAGAAGAAAACTACAGGAAAGTGAACAATCATTTCAACATCTGAAAGGGGGGAGATGGGTGGGAGAACAACATCCGATCACAACAGTGATAGAAGGGGAAAGAATTAAGTTTTTCAAAGTTCAACAAAATAACCCTGGTCTGGTTATTTTTGTATTTTTTTTTTTTAACATGGAAAGACTTTCAAAATCACTCTTATAAAACAAACCATTATGAAAATCTTTCACTTTTAAAAAAAATGATTCTATATTGCTTTCTACAGCTCGTTTAGAATGAAAGAAAACCCATTTCGTTCATTTCCAAAGCATAGAAAAACAAACTGAAGTCAGTCTTAAGCCAGGAAAGGGGTAGGTGGGTGGGTGGGTGGGTGGGTGAGGGAGGAGTCTACACCAAAACAAGTCCAGCAGAAGTTAGTCACAACTGAATCTTGTTGCCAAAATGTTGCTCAGTGCTTAGATTTATTGGTAGATTAAGTCCACTCAAAGGCAGTGGGCAAGTTGTCGACTTTGACAAGCCAGTCACAGTTGGGCCAAAGCAGCTTAGATTCCAGTGGGACTTAGCTGTGACTAACATTCCCTGGAATGAGCCCATAACTGAAAAGTCACTGTCTCAGTGGGTCAGTATTCAGGCACTTTGCTGAAATTCAACATAACACACTTAAAGCTATAAAAACACTGATATCTTGTGCTCTAAAACTGTAAGAGTGTGCTCAAGCACCACAGAGACAGGATCTTTTTTTTGGCAATTCACATCTTTTCCTCAAAAAGGCCAGCTGCCAATGGGAACCACCTACTCAAAGTGATTGTGGCACATTTGCCATCCACTTCCCTAGAACTCACACTGTCGTCTCCATTGGAAGGAACCGAGGCTCCACAGAAGTGTATGGGGGATGTGTGCTCCACCCCAGTTTTATTTAATAGATGCTTTGGCAATGTAAGAGTAGCTGATTGTTCAAGGCAAGCAAGCCAAGGGTCGTAACAATGTTTGGGAAGGAACAAACAGCTGTTCTCCAGCCATTTTGAACAGGACTTTTCAGCAGGAAGTTAGGGGAAAACTTGCCTTTCTGCTCAAATATTGCACTTCCTTTGTTCACTCATGACAACACACAGAAACATGATTCATAGCTTTAAAATACATATATAAAAAACCCTGCTCTGACACTACCACTCAGGGAAATACAACAGGAATCAAATTTCTAAAGCTTGAATTGAACACCATTGTAATTACTCTCATATAATAGTATTTTTGTAAAAAAGAAACAGCAGTGGAAGAAGCTGTAACTTCATGGGAAAGCACTTTCTTTGCTTGTAGAAGGGGTCCTTGGCATCTCTAGTGAAAGGATCTCACATTGCAAGGGAATTAAAGATGCCTACCTGAGATTCTAATGGAACAACTGCCAACCAGAACCCAGCGTTGCTGGGCAAGATGGACCCAACAGAAGGCAGCATCACATAAAACTTTCAGGGAAGCAGCTACAGATCGGCAAGAGAACCCATGCTTCAGATGCACAAGGGTTGGAGAAGCTGAAGAGCAGAAACAGGGCTGGTCTCAACTCTCCAGCGGTGTCACTTAGCACAAGCCCAAACTTTCCCATTTGAAAAAAACAACAACAACCCCATACTTGCACAGATTTTTTTTTCCTTTTGATCAGGCAGCGTGTGTTGAACTTGCATACCCTGCACGGCTGCCTGATCTAAGAACCAGTTAAAAGTTTTAACACGTTATAAAGTGACTTGGTAAAAAATTCCCATATGTCAAGTTAACCGAGTTGCTGACTTGGGTTGCGAAGGACCTCCACACGCTCGGAGGGGCAAAAAGTGGACAATCCTAGGCCAAAGAGGATAAGGCGATCCCTGGACCTGTACAGTTGAAATGGTTATGGGAAGAACCACTGCATTCAGAAAAAAAAAGTATTCCAATGCTGTGTTTTAGTAGCGTGCCGCAGGCTTTACAGCAGCCACTTTCACATTTTTCTTCAAAAAGGCAGACACAATAGTTGCATTCATTTCACGTGACCTCCAAACTACTGCTGAAGAATTACATTTCTAGGAGTTACGTAAGAATAAGCGAGCTGAGCAATTCAGCTTAAAACGTAGCATATACTGTATTTAGGAAAATGGCATGTGCATATCCCAGAAAGAGCTAAAAGGAAGAGGGGGAGAAGAGAAAGACAATCCCGTGCAGGATACTGTCTACAGGACAGACTGGGTGGGATAGCTGGAACCTCAAAAAGACACACTTCAAAAGTTTTAATTCCGAGCAGAAGAAAAAACAGCAAAGAATCAGAGATAGCAAACCGGCTTAGGGCTTGCGAGCAATACTTTGATGGGAACCCACTTCAGCAGCAGCGTTCCACAGTGTTATGTTTGCTATCGCTAGTAAAGTTAAGCATCAAGAAATACATAGACAGACAGAGAAAAGAGCGAGAGATCATTGCACGGTGACAGCTGCCAGACACACAGCTTCAGCTTTCAACACTACGGAATCCAATAGCCTGACGCCACCCCACAGGCGGCATTTTACTGCTCGTCTTGTTTGGAAGTTTGTTCATACAACGGCATCGGCCCATCAGGTCAAGTGACGGGTGATGGCACGAAGGGCGTAGAGCAGTTCAGCCTGCATGCGTGCCTCCATGAGAAGAAGATTCACGTGGACCTAAGGAAATATTTAAACAAACTGGTAATACACAGAGAGACATGCATGGTTTTAAGGACCTTTCTCAAAGAGGTGCCTTGGTCTTTCGTGAGGTGGGATGGTGAGGCTTAAAGGGATGAGACTACTGTAACTCACTCTACATGGAGCTGCCCTTGAAGACTACCTGGAAACTTCAGCTGGTCCAGAATGCAGCAGTGTGTGGGCTTAGTGCTTGGTCTCAGTACAGCCATGTTACACCTTAAGTGATCGGTCTAAATAATGCCGTTTTACACCTTTGCTGTGCAACCTGCACTGGCTACCAGTAGGTTTCCATGTGCAATTCAAGGTGCTGGTGGTGACCTATAATAAGCTGCTGGTCATGACTTATAAAGCCCTACATGGCTCAAAGCCTGGGTGTCTTAGAGGTCACCTTTCCCCAACAGTTTCTACCTGTCTTCCCCAGAAAATGAGGGAGCACCTGCTGAGTGTCCCCATCTACCAGAAGATCTGGTGGTAAGCATTGTCTGTAGCATCCCCCCCACCCCAGGAACCCTGAAGTGCATGTGGGCCCCACCCTCACGGCCTTCCAGGAGCTGGTGGAAACATGGCTCTTCCGGAAGGCCTTTGGGGGAATGATCATGATACCACTTCTTAATTTTATAATTTTTCGTTTTGTATTTTACCCATAATTCATTTTTATGGGTCTCTTCTTTTAAACATTTATTTTCTGTAAGCTGCCTAAAATCCAGGTGGTTTCAGGCATTTAGATAAATTTTACAAATAAATAAAATCAATGGACTAGTCCATGGGTGCCAGTTCACCACTCATCGCTTGCAGCATCAACTGGAACGTTGCATGTGAGAAGAAACCGTCACAGAGTTACTACCAAAGCCAGATGTTACAGAATCCTTGTCATCTGCCCCAGGCTTAAAACAGAATTTCCTTCCAACCCCCCCCCCTTTTAAAGGTGGGCTGTTCCACCCACAGCTTTTGGGGTAGAAAGGTGTGGCCACCCCAAAGTTTCACTCTTGGTGGTTGTGGAGAATATTAATGCAATGGAAGGGTGTGTTTAGTGCATGGATATGACAATTTGCTTCTGCAGAAATGCCATTTTCCTGGGTTATGCACAAAAAGAATGTGTGCTAATGTGTTTGCATTGAGGGACTCACCTTTTCCGAGTGCTTGAACTGGCGCCAGTAGCTGTCGTACATGCGCTTGGTCGTTCTCTCTGGGTAGCAGGTCACTGTCTTAATGTAAATCTTCAGGTTCCTTTCAAGTAACTGATTAACTTCACCATAATCATAGTCATCATATCTAGGCGAGATTAAGCTGGTCTGAATCTCTCTTTTCTGAGCACATGGGATATTTTTAAAAAGCAATTCTTTTTCTTTTGACTGAAAAATCCCTTAAAACTGTGCGTCAGGATAAATCTGCCTGAACGCTGGATTGCGAACCTTACAGTTCCAATATGACCTAGTTCCATTAGCTTGGTCAAACATTAACCTGAAACTTATCTGAAAAGAGCCAATTCTCATTAACAATCTTAGGACCAAATTCACCCAGCATATTTGCCAGGACTGAGAGAACATCACTAGGAGCAATTCTTGTGATTGAAACTCCTTAGAAAGGTTTGCTTCTTGGAAATCATTTTGAAGGTTTTTGTGGAATCTGATTCACAAGAATCCCCGGTTATTTGGGCAGCAAATTTTCACCCACAATTCAATCATGGCCACCCATCTGAAAAGTTTAGAAAGAATACTGCAAAAGTGGGGTTGCAGAGATACTGCAAACATGTGATTATATTTTGGGCTGGGAGGGTGTCCCCTAACAAACATATGCTCCGGAATTCATGCAGATCAGAGTCACAAAAATTTACTAGGCAACAAGAGAAAGATGGCCGCCCTTCTCTCCCCTTCCATCCAAAATGCACATTATGAGCGCTTAGCCGCAATCAAGGGAGTCCGCAGGAGGTATCAAAAAAGTCAAGATGGCCACCACCTGAAGCCTTGCCACTTTTTAACGTGAGTTTTTGGAGCTCCTGATGAAAGCTGTTCTACAAATGCTGCTATTCCAGGACGTGCAGTGAACCACCACAGGTCAAAGTTTAGTGTCTGCAGTTTTGTTCCCAGGGCCAGGCCTCCGTAAGACTTCTTTTGTGTGAAGGAGGATAGAAGCAAATAGCTTTTAAAAGGTCAGGACGGACATTGAGCGATGCCTGGCCCAGGAATGCAAGTTGCTGAACAATACTGAGGAGGCAAGGCGAGTTTCACTCGCAGTGGAAAATTGTTCCGTAGGGAAGTGGTGCTAAAGACATTTCCTACTTAGCTGCTGCTTCTTGCCGTACCCTTTTGCATTTGGCAACGCAAGTATGAAAGAATAAGGGCCAAACTAGCTGACCCATCAAATGAGTCTTAGTGTTCAATATGTACTTTTTTAGATCTTGATTATTTAGCAATATATAACCACCCAGAGTTCCCTTGTGGGGGGAGATGGGCGGTGATATAAGTTAGAAATAATAAATAATAAATAATAAATAAATATTTTAATTATTTTTCACCCCTGCAAGGGCTGCCAAAACAATTAAAAAACAAAAGAAAGCTAAAAGACATATTTTTAAAAATTAGATCAACGAAACCTAAAATACAAAAAAAAAGTTCAAACCTTCAACCCTATATTTAAAAGCGCTGCACAGGGAAGCAGGATTTTCTCACCTGCCTAAGTATTTATTATCAGGGAAGGGCCTAATCTTGCCTATCTTGCATTCCACTAAGGGAGGGGTATCTCTGTCCTTCCTATGTCCTGAGCCTAAGCTGTTTAGGGTATTGTGGGTAAGCCTCCTCTGGTTCAATAGCTTAAACATGCGTTAACTTAGCCTTTTCAGTAGAAAACGTAAAAAGGGGGTTTTACTAGAGCAATCTGGGTTTTGCTGAATGTATTTCATGAAACTGGCATGAGCTGGTTTTAAGATTATTAACTGTTTTTTTTTATTATTATCTGCCTTTTGAAAACACCTCTCGGGATTTTGCATTTGCTTAATTCCAGATACTGGAATGTCCTGACAAAAATGGATACCCCACTGATTAACTACAAGGTTATAAATACGTAGACTTAAAGTAAGAAAAGGTTTAGCGCTGTGACTTGAGAGGCAGAGGGTGGAATCTAGCTTGGAGGGTCAAAGGGGGAAAGCCGAGAACGTAAATTGGGTGCCCACAATGTTGCAGGCTGCAATTTTAACCAGACTGATCATGATTATGTTTTTTAAACTGCTGTTCCAATCTTTTGTTTATGAGTATTCTTGCTTTTGCTTGCACATTAGAAAGGATTAATTGCATATTAGAAAGGATTAATTTCTCAGTAAAGCTACTGGATTTTTACAGTTCTCAGTTCAGTCAGGGTTCAAGATTCAGCGCAGTTCAGCCACTCAACAGCATTTTGTCAGTCCCATGAGGACAAAGAAGGGGAAACCTCTGAACAAGATCCAAAGTTCTACCAACAGAACTGAGTCAGCATAGGAGACATGTTCCGGACTAGCAGAAAATGAGGGATTTTATTTTATTTTATTTATTTTCTATCCCTTTATTATTTTTATAAATAACTCAAGGCGGCGAACATACCTAATACTCCTTCCTCCTCCTATTTTCCCCACAACAACCACCCTGTGAGTTGAGTTGGGCTGAGAGTGAGTGACTGGCCCAAGGTCACCCAGCCGGCTTTCATGCCTGAGGCGGGACTAGAACTCACAGACTCGTTTGCCATTGGCTCCTTCCTAGGGCTGAGACACAGGGACTGGCCCATGGTCACCCAGCCGGCTTTCATGCCTGAGGCGGGACTAGAACTCTCAGTCTCCTGGTTTGCCATTGGCTCCTTCCTAGGGCTGAGAGACAGGGACTGGCCCAAGGTCACCCAGCCGGCTTTCATGCCTGAGGCGGGACTAGAACTCACAGACTCCTTGTTTGCCATTGGCTCCTTCCTAGGGCTGAGACACAGGGACTGGCCCACGGTCACCCAGCCAGCTTTCATGCCTGAGGCGGGACTAGAACTCACTGTCTCCTGGTTTCTAGCCCAGCACCTTAACCACTAGACCCCTGACAGCACTGTTACTTTGGTCCTGGAAGCAAACACAAATCAGCACAGCTAACCTAAAGTTGGTGTACTCCAGTGTTTCTCAAACCTGGCAACTTTAAGATGTGTGGACTTCAACTCCCAGAATTAGCTGCTGCTTCTTGCCGTAGCCTTTTGCATTTGGCAACGCAAGTATGAAAGAATAAGGGCCAAACTAGATGACCCTTCAATTCTGGGAGTTGAAGTCCACACATCTTAAAATTGTCAAGTTTGAGAAACACTATTGTAATGCGTTCTAAAATACACACCAGACAGCACTCTTGTTGGTGTATCTTATAGTATGTAAGTCACAGCTGTAAGAGATGGATGCACCCAGAGGAATTCGGGGGATTCATGAGGAATTTAGTCCTAATGAGATTCAGTTCTAGTCAAACCAACTTCATTATTACATTACATTGACCCGTCCCACCCAGTCAGGCATAGAAGGCATGTTACGGTCCCTGTCCGTGAGAGAATGTCGATTGGCGGGGCCCAGGAAGAGACCCTTCTCTGCCATTGCCCCCACCCTATGGAACACTCTTCCCCCAGAGGTGAGGCAAGCCCCCCCTCTCCCGGCCTTCAGGAAAGGGGTGAAGAGCTGGCTCTGCCATCTTGTGTGGGGCGTGAGGAGGGGTAACCAAGTGGTTAGCACTCTGAAGATGCTCCCGTAAATTAAGAACTTTTTTAACACCTATACCTTGGGTTATATTTTTGTTTAAGAATACTGTTTTATTGTATTTTAATGATTATTTATTCTCAGGGTATTTGTTCAACATGGCCAAAGGAGGGCTTGGAGTGGAGGGTTGGAATATTTATCAGGGTGTGAAAATTTAACTCTGTGCTTCCCTACTATGGTCTAGATGAAAAACATATTCCTCTGAAGCTGCATTAGTCTGGTTAGCTAATAGAAATAATGAAGTGAGATTTCTTCATTTTTATTGTAAACCGCCCAGAGTGGCTCTTTGAGTGAGATGGGCGGTGACTAGATTTGAAAGATAGATAGATAGATAGATAGATAGATAGATAGATAGATAGAATGCAGAGTTAACTGGAACAGCACGGAATAGATAAGCAAACGGTCGCTATGCTTACGTGCATGCAAGGGTACAGTCCGGGTGCGGTGGAACTGCACACTGCACCACAAAACAGCTGCTACAGGTAATGGGACAAACCCTATCGTAGGTTGCCATGGAAATGCCACTCTTATGATGTGTGTGTGCAAAGGTAAACTTTTGGGGGTTGGTTTCCACTTGCTTAGAAATATGTAAGTGTCCAAATGAGGATTAGCCAACGTGACACTGACTACGTAAGCTTGCTTGTCTGTGTATCTGGGGTCTTTCGCCTGGGAACGTTACTTGCATGTAAGTTGCATGTCCTTGCGGGTCTGACCAAGAGACTGCAGACTCTTGATAAAGTTTTGGAGATTTTTAATCCATGTTCTGAATGAGTAGAAGAATGGACCTGAACCTCGCCACCCAGCTGGCAGAGATGAGAGAAGGACCCTGGGGGTTTCTCAGGGTATTTCTCCAACATGGCCAAAGGAGGGCTTGGAGTGGGGGGTTGAAATCTGGTATTTATCAGGGTGTGAAAATTTAACTCTGCTCTTTCGTACTGTAGTCTAGATGAAAAACACATTCCTCTGAAGCTATATTAGTCTGGTTTGTTGTTTATTCGTTCAGTCGCTTCCGACTCTTCGTGACTTCATGGACCAGCCCACGCCAGAGCTTCCTGTCGGCCGTCACCATCCCCAGCTCCCCCATGGTTGAGTCCGTCACCTCCAGAATATTTAATTAGTCTGGTTAGCTAATAGAAATAATGAAGTGAGATTTCTTCCAATTATTTTCTCCCCAAATAGCAGCATTTGTAGAACAGCTTTCATCAGGACTACAGCAGGGGAGGAGAAGATAGGGTTAAATATTAAAAGCATATTAAATAGCAAGGCATAGTTAACATCATATTTACTCTGTCCCTAAATGGAAAAACAAAACCTGCTGATCCTACAGCATTTCTTCAGTTCTTGGGAAAAAAACTAACAGTGGCTGGATATTAACCTAGAGAGAATGCCATCATGCTACTTTTGATTGTGTTTATTTCTGTTCTTTAATTATAAAGGCATACTCATCTACAAAAAGGGGAATACAAGTTAACATATACTATGGTTCTTTCACTCAAGAGGCTAATATTTATCTCAACTCTATTGCATCATATTAAATTTTTCAAACCTAAAGTACTATTTAAATACAATACACAACATCCACTGATTATAGACTGTGACTATTACAAGTCAGGAGACTACTGAATACATCCATTATCCCAGCCAATGTATAACATACCTGATGCCAAACATACAGTGAACATAATTAAATAAAGCTCTTCTTAACATTGTGGTGTCAACATCTTCATGGCTGGCCATGGTATTGTAGGTGAGGTTGTAGACCATCCGGAATTTCTCATCCAGGAGATGCCCAATATCAGAATACAGTCTGTTCACAAGGGAGAATCCATGATTTTCCCAGGTGTAGTCCTATAAAAGAAATTAATTCCACAAATTTGTTTATGGTTGAGCAGTTCTTTTTCTACACCTTAACCGTTCTGGCCCTATACATTGGTAGCTCAGTGAGAGTTTATTTCTTATTTAATTTTATTTCTTATTAGATTTTTCATCCCACCTTTATTATTTTTATAAATAACTCAAGGTGGCGAACATACCTAATACTCCTTCTTCCTCCTATTTTCCCCACAACAACAACCCTGTGAGGTGGGTTGGGCTGAGAGAGAGGGACTGGCCCAAGGTCACCCAGCCGGCTTTCATGCCTAAGGCGGGACTAGAACTCTCAGTCTCCTGGTTTGCCATTGGCTCCTTCCTAGGGCTGAGAGACAGGGACTGGCCCAAGGTCACCCACCCGGCTACATGCCTAAGGTGGGACTAGAACTCTCAGTCTCCTGGTTTCTAGATGTTCTAATTTATTTGGAGAAAGAGCATAAGCGCAATCAGTAAGTGAATTCATTGTTGGGAAGAAAAGGGAACTTTTCTGGAACACATTTTCTTACATTAACTTATTTTAGGATCTTTTGAGATTTTTTCCCTCCAATGATAATGCTTCTTTAAGAATGTATACCCTGACTCTGTATTAACCATGGACAGAGATCATAGCTCAATGGCAGAGAATGTGGTTTGCATGCCAAAAGGTCACAAGGACAACCCCAGGCATCTCTAGGTAAGGCTGGGAAGATTCCTGGGGTAAGTCTCAGAAAGTAGCAACCGGGCCATGCTTTCGATTCTGGACTGGATAGAACAATATTCCTGTGTTCAAAGATGTAATAGAAAAAAAGTTTTTTTGAACAAAAGCCAGGATGCTAACTCCAAAAGACTTAGGAGTGACAGGGGTTGCCATCTATACTTCTTAATTTGGCTCTCCATCAGTACGTTACTCATGTAATCTTACCTGGGCTCGAAATGTTGGAAGATGTTCTTCCCCCCGTCTTGCAAAATCTTTGTAACCAAATCCAGGGTCTTCAACATAGCAGGAAACATCTGCCGTGGAAACTAATTCATCATCAAATGCTATTAAAGAAAAGTACAGGATATAGTAAAATGTACCCTGTCTTAGAAGATTCATCTCAAAACAATTCTATGATACCAAACAGGTCATAAGCCTGGGCTGGTTCCCCACGTACTTCCCCGACCTCATTTTACTTCTGAATTTAGAAAGGGAACTATTCTTGTCTGAGCTACGTCTAACATTTTGAAGTTCAGTTTCAGGCAAAAACATAGTGGATTTGTTCTCAGCCAGATACGCTGTTTGGACGTGTGATATAAAGTAGGACAATTTTTAAAAAGACCTCAATAAATTAAAGACATTGAAGTCCAAAATGGAGCTGTGAGCCCATGCCTAGAAAAAAGACAACCTGAAAGAGAATTGACGGGCAATTGTCAGGCACCAACCAGGCATTCATTTCAAATATATACAGTACATACTGTATATTTGTAAACTAAATCTTTCACCAAAATATTAAACCCCAATTGTTCCTAAAGATGCTCCTGAATGGGTGATGTCCCATTCAGTTCAGAACACTAATCAGCTGAACCTCCATGAATCGCTTCCAATTGACTGGATCAGCACTGGAGGATGGCTCAGGCATTACCATCTCTACACAAAGGTATCTTCAGGGGCTCTCAGAATGCAGCCCTTAGCTGATAACAAGGAAAAAACCTTGCAAAGGATAGGGACCCTGCCCATAGAGATACCCCTAAGTTTGAAATAGGATGCCAGTCCAATGAATGCCATAGCTTGAGCAAGTGTGGCTGTACTTCAGTCATAGCCCCACTGGGCAAATACAGGTTGAACCACACTGCCCACACCTCTGGGGGAAAAGAATAACAAGACCTAGCAAGTTTGATTGTAGCTTAGAGCCATTTGGGTAAAGCTGATGAAAAGAGATCTATGGCTAAAAGCCAATTCCTTCAATATTCTGAGCAATATGGAAAAACTCCAGCAATACCAATAATTAAGGCAGGACATTTCTCTTATCAAGAAACCCTCCAACCATTTGCTTCTCTCTGCCTACCAAATGTTGAAATGGCTTAAGTTTGTTAAATGCCCTTCCCGAAGGTGGACTGCTGCAAAGTTGTTTGCAAATTATCTTGATTCTCCATCTTGGCGGACTCCCAGGCATCCTAATGAAATTGGATGGGGAACCTGCTCTGGGCCTATTACTAGCACCATTAAAAAGGAACCCTTCAGTTCACCCAACTATCACAAGGACCCCTTTATCTTTATTCTGGCTCATTAGCCAATTAAAACATAACTATGTGGGAAGAAACCTAATTGGCAAGCATCCAAATAGTTCATTAATGCAGTTTAAGAAATCAAAGCTGTCAAGCCTTGAATTACTCTTTGGTTTATGTCTGATTCTTGCCATCTCTTTTGGAACAAGCTTTATGGAAGTCCATGACGGCATTTTTTTTTAAAAAAATGACCAAGGTATTAAAAGCTGAGACTAAGCAGTAAAAGAGTCTCTATCTGCCTTGTCTTTGCAGCCTGAATCCTTTACCTTTTCCATTCTAAGTGGCATAAGAAAATGTTTGCTGCACGAGATAATTTGCTTTAAAAATATGATTTTAAAAAAGTATGCACAGTACTAGGGTAAGAAATGCAGCATTTTTATCCCTCTTTCCAGCTAGTCAGCTCAGTTTTTCAATTTCGTTAGCCACTGCAATAATTTGTGCATCACAAAGGTTCCTAGATAGCTTCTTCAGAGGGGCTTCTCTGATATCCTAGGAAGAACGCAGTAATTTTTATTGTACAACATTTGGAGACCTAGCTTTCCATTTGGAGACCTAGCTGAAGTATCCCAATGAATATTTCAGTCCAGCTTTCCCCAACTGAGACACCTTCTACATATGTGGATTTTAATTCCCAGAATTCTCAACAATGAACATGCTAGTTAGGGGATTAAGGGAGTTGATGTTTAAACATTGGGTGGATGTCCAGGCTGAAGAAATGGCACAAAACTCTGTTGGAAAGTGCCTTTCACCAATAGACTTCAAATCAAAATAAAATGCCAGGCCAAACTCCCCACTCAGCAAGTGCCTGGGGGCCACAAGCCTAATTTCTCCAACCTAACCTGAATTCAAATACTAAATTGTCTTTCCACCTTCTGACCCATTTGCTCAGCTCTGGCAAGGTCTTTGACTTTAAGCATGTATAGCATGAATATGATTACAAGAAGCATTTCCAAGGTAGCCATTGTCTAAGAACTTAAAGTTCAGGCACCCAGCCTTAAATTCAAAAGCTCTCTGCAAGTGATCAGTTCAGATCTTTGGCAAGGGCATTCAGCCTCTCAGCTGGCAGCATGTGGCAGCATGCAGCCCTCTGACAAATTAGCTCAAAGGCATGCACCCCTTCATTGGGGGGAAAAATCCCTGTCCTTGCTCTAAATGAGTGTTTCTCAACCTCAGCAACTTCAAGATGTGTGGACTTCAACTCCCAGAATTCTCTAGCCAGTGTGGCTGGCTGGGGAATTCTGGGAATTGAAGTCCACACATCTTGAAATTGCTGAGGTTGAGAAACACTGCTCTAAAGTCTCCAAGATTTCACTGAGCTACCTGGGGTACAGCTTTCCTGAGTAAGTAACTTCATGTTCCCAGTGATGAATTGGGTATTTGAACATTCCAAGACTATTTACATATTTTCTTTCTTTTTGTAAAGCTAGCACGTCAGAAAGAAAAATGAGCTAAAGCCTTCCAGACTTTTTATGATTAAAGATTTATTACTGGTGTAGGGGAACATGCGAAGAGTGTCCCACTTACAATACTCTGAAATGACTGAGTCTGAAGACAGCAGATTTCTCTGCATATATAAACTGGCTCTAAACGATCTCCAGCAAGTGAGAACCACTTTTGTTGTTTAGCTTGTTTTTATTTAATTCAGGTATTGATCGCCAGTGATACCTCTAAAACGGAGTTATGAAAGGAGCTCCACTGGAGCACTGAGAGTGCAATACCTTCGGCAACAACTAGTAGGCTCTCTGATTTTTCTTTCTCAAAGCGGGTATCCATTTCTTCTTGGGAAGCCTCCTCCTCCTCTTGCAGCCTCTTCATTCTGTCCATTAAGGCCTCCAGCTCACTTAACGAATCGGAGAGCTAGAACAGACCACAAGTTGGAAGAACGTTACAAGTTGTTGATTCTCTTTCAAGATGTTTGCTCCCCATCCTACTTTTTATATTTTATATTCAAAGTTTTGGGGGGGATGCTCATGTTCTATTCCTGGCTAAATTATGCAAAAAAAAAAAAAAACCCCAACCAAAACCACCCTTCCTATTATGTGTGGTGGCTGTGGATAAGACCATGTTTCTGCCTATTCCGTTACCAAGAAGCAATAGTGAAGAAACATGAAACCAAGTTGGATGCAGTGAAAATAGGGTACTTAGGAGTATGTGTGTAGTATGAGAAGATGAGATATGGTTAATGGATGCTGAATGAATGTGGATTGTATACAAAAGTGAGTGAACATCATCAAGGGAGTTCACTGAGATGGTTTCGTCGTAAGAGGAATTGAATGGAGAATCAGTCCAAAGCAACTATATGAAGGAAGAGTGAATGCATCAAGAGGAAGTGGAAGACCAAGAAAATCATGGTTGGAGTTGATGGAGATCCTCAAAAAGAGGTGGGAAGTTTAAAGAACAAAAGTCAATGCATGAAGCGGCATATGAATCTGGTGGAAGGGAGGATGGTTGGCCAATATAGAAAGGCATGGAGAGGGGTAGTGAATGAATGTTGTTGGTGCAAGCTAGATATAGCAAATCTCATGCCATTTCTAGGATTACTGAAGTTTTAGCAGGTGTTGCCCACACACTTCTAAACCTATTTTAATAGCCACTGAGGCTTAATATTTCCTTTCTCTTTAAATATGACTTGGAAACTATAGATCCAGATCCTGAGGGACTTTTGTTTTTGCTTTGCTAGTTGGTACAGAAGGTTCCTTGAACAAGTAACCAGGTACAAATCCTCTATTTTACATAAAAGGTGCTTTCCTACTTGGTAAAATTCTACATGCTACTGTGTTGGCTCAAGCCCTATGATCTAAAATAACCACCACCACCACCAAGGAGCATAGGTGGGCATGGAATGTTGCAAGTACACCAGACAGTTGACGAAGAAAAAAGGGCATTGGAAGAATATCTGAAGGACACTGAAGAAGATGCATTGAAGCTAGTACACCATGAAGGCTTACTAAATAGGCCGTAGTGCCCTCCCTATTATCTGAGATTTTATCATCCCTTGGATTTTACACTTATTTATTCTATTTATATTGTAGAATGTACATCATTAATATGATTGTAATTTTATGTTTATATGTTTTTAACTATTGATTTTATTGTAAACCGCCCAGAGTCCCCCATTGGGGGAGATGGGCGGTGATATAAATTTAAATAATAAATAATAATAAATAAATAAATACCAAAGAGACCAAACTGGCCTATAAGAAAGACCAAAGGAAGAATAGAAAAGAGACATGGCAAGGCAAAGTATTACATGGCCAGTACAGAAAAAAAACCTAGCAGGCAAAGCAGATAACAACAAGACCTGGCAATGGCTAAGAGAAGGAAAGTTGAAGAAAGAGACAGAGGGGCTGATTCTGGCTGCACAAGACCAAGCCTTAAGAACAAATGCATATAAAGCCAGAATTGAGAAGACAGCAACAGACAGAAAATGCTGTCTCTGCAAAGAAGCTGAAGAAACAGTGCACCATTTAGTTAGCTGCTGCAAGAAGATCACGCAGACTGGTTACAAACAACGGCATGACAAAGTAGCAGCAATGGTGCATTGGAATATCTGCAAGAAATACCACTTGCCTGCAAGCAAGAACTGGTGGAACCACAAAATAGACAAAGTAATAGAAAATGAAGAAGCCAAAGTGCTCTGGGACTTTAGAATTCAAACAGATAAGCATCTGCCACACAACACCCCAGACTTAACAGTTGTTGACAAGAAAGACAAAAAATTCTGGATAGTGGACATTGCAATACCTGGAGACAGCAGAATAGAAGAGAAAGAACTGGAGAAAATCACAAAATACAAAGACCTGAAAATAGAAGTAGAACAACTGTGGCAAAAGAAAGCAAATATAGTACCAATAGTAATAGGCGCCTTGGGTGCAGTTCCAAAACATCTGGAGCACCACTTGAACACTACTGGCATTGACAAAATCACCATCAGTCAATTGCAAAAGGCAGCTTTACTTGGAACAGCTTACATCCTGCAATTATACCTTTAATATTATTAAACAACAACATCTGCCTATCCCAGGTCCTTGGGAAGGACTCGATAGGTGAACAAAAATGCCAAATCCAGTCTAAACATCTGGCTGATTGTGCAACCATAATAATAATAATAATAATAATAATAATAATAATAATAATAATAATAATATACAGAAGATACAGAAGATATTCTGCAGTGCTGGAACTCAGCTTGGAGCCTTCTGCAGAATAAAGAAGCCTTTAGCCTTTGGGGAAGAAAAAAAAGACATTGTTGACCAGTACACAAGAGGATGGATCTATGAAGAACAGAGGGATTCCACTGTGCTCTGCAGAAGGCAAAGAAAAGAGTCAGAGTACAGGCTCATTACCACAAGGAACCAAAACAAATCACAGACTGGCCAGACCTGTTGGTTAATCCTGCCTAGTCATCCTACTCTTTATAGTTGGCGGAACATATATCAAGTCTGACAATTATTCTTGGTGCTAATTCATGTGAGTATAAATGATTCTGCCTAGAGCAGCTCTAATTTCATTAACATGGACTTCAATTGGAAAAGGACAGAGTAATACAAGTGGATGGCTGACTAACAACTGCATAGTCAACAGGAGAGATCTGTTTTTTGAGACCATGTTTTGGGTTATCTGAATAATGAACTGCAGGCATGGGAGGCATTATATAAGGACTGGTGAAAATATGTCTGCCCAAAGAATGGTAAGCTTGATCAGAAGGGCTTTCAATTGAATCCTGTGGGAGCTGGAGATAAAATTTCAGAAGTCAGAACCTCAGATAAATACATAAGGAATGTAGAAACAAGTATGAATGCTGATGTAATAGGACCTATTAAAACACTCAGTGAAAAATCAGAAAGAACAGTGGAAATTAAAGCTCAGTGTGGTCAAATACATAACTTGGATTTCAAAATGTGAATTTTAACAGCTAACAACAACAACAAAAAACAATGCTCTTCAAATCAGATATTCAAGATGATATCTATTCACTAAGAAATTGTGAACAAACATGATGAATGGGCAGGATGAAAGCTTTGAGATTGAGAGAAATGTATTCAGCGAATACCTATGTATTTTGAATGAGTGAAATCTTCAGGACCACGTAAATTGTACAGAAGGACCTAGCTGTTGATCCATCTGAAACTTTATGTATTATTTTTGAAAAATCTTGGAGAACTGTTGAAGTGCCAGATTACTGGAGAACAAATACCTCTATTCATAAAGGAAGGAAAAAAAGATCCATGGAACTAGAGACCTGTCATCCAGCATCAATACCTGGGAAAATTCTAGAGCAACTCATAAAGACATTGATCTGTAAGCAACTTGAAAATATAATTATTACCAAAAGTCAAAAAGAAGTTTTGGTCTCTTTGCTGCAGATACAATACTGTATATCTTGACTTAGAAAAGTATTTGATAAAGTACTGTGTGACGTGCTAATTAGCAAAATGACAATTAAGTGGACACACAGCTGGCTCAAACATTGTATTCAAAGAATGTTCATCAATCATTTCTCATTAAAGTAGAGAGGAAGAAAGCATATCAAGGGATACCAAGAGATAAGCTATCAAAATTACATAAAAAAGGAATATCAGGAGGTATCAAGTGGGCTTCCAGAAGGATCAGTCCTGGACCCTCCACTCTTCAAAATTTTCATTAATGGCATAGATAAAGAGGTAAAAAGAATGCTTATTAAATTTGAAGATGACACAAAATTCTAGCTAAAATCCTAGAAGACATATATAAAATAAAAATGATCTTAGAAATGAGCTGAAAATAACAGAATGGAATTTAACAAAGATAAATACAAAATTCTTCACTTCAAGAAAATAATTCAGATGCACTGATATACCTGCCTTGGTAACAGTAATTGGAAAAAAGGTCTTGGAATCTTACTTTTTTTGCAAACTGAATATAAATCATCAGTGTGAACTGGCTACGAAATCTGCAATTGCAATATCAAGCTGGATCAAAAGAAGTAGAGTTTCCAAATCTCTAAAAGCTGATAGGTTTTTCATTTTATTATGTGTTATTCTGACAGTGTCTTTAATTCCATGTCTAGTTCTGAGCATCACATTTTAAGAAGGATTCAGAGATGCTGGTGCATGTTCAGAAAAGGTGGTTTCAAGAAAATTAAATCCACTGAAGAGAGATTGAAGGAGCTGGGTATGTTTAATCTTGAACACAGAAGATCAAGGAGGTGTATGTTTGCACTCCTCAAATACCTGAAAGGATGTCACATGGGAAGACCAAGGCCTATTATCTATTGTCAAAGAGTACAAGACACAGAATAATGGATTTCAGTTTAATAAAGCAGATTCCTATTCTCTGTTAGAAAAAATGTTGAAGCGGTAAGATCAGTTCCACAGCAGCACCAATTATTAAGAAATGTGGTAGGCTCCCCTTCATTGGATATGTTCAAGGTGAGACTGGACAACCATCTGTCCTGGATGCTTTAATTTGGATTTTTGAATGAAACAGGGGTTTGGACCCAGTGGTCTAGATGGCATTTCCAGCTCTATGGCTGTATCTCAACTATTTTCTCAATAACTTGTCTACGATGGCTAGGGAAGAAGAAATGCAATGGGAGGGAGAAAGATTACAGCCGCCTTCTATATTAATTTGTGTTTCTTTTTCCTTTAGCTTCTACATTTTCAGCCAGGATTAAAGTCTATCTTAGCTGTTAAAGATTTTATGGACTGCTTCTGCAGTCAAAAGCCTAGCATGAAATATTACTCATCTCTGATTAGCACTTGGATCCACCCTGGAAAGATTTTGTAAATATTTTGCATGGACCAGCCCACGCCAGAGATTCCTGTCGGCCGTTGTCAACCCCAGCTCCCCCATGGTCGAGTCCGTCACCTCCAGAATACCATCCATCCATCTTGCCCTTGGTCGGCCCCTCTTCCTTTTGCCTTCCACTTTCCCTAGCATCAGCTTCTTCTCCAGGGTATCCTGTCTTCTCATTATGTGGCCAAAGTACTTCAGTTTTGCCTTTAATATCATTCCCTCACGTGAGCAGTCTGGCTTTATTTCCTGGAGTATGGACTGGTTTGATCTTCTTGCAGTCCAAGGCACTCTCAGAATTTTTCTCCAACACCACAGTTCAAAAGCATCTATCTTCCTTCGCTCCGCCTTCCTTATGGTCCAGCTCTCACATAGCTGGCATCAATTTTAATAAGAAATATAAAATTTAGCTTGTCGTGTCATTTTCCCACTAGCATCTTCTAGAGTCCTCCAACCAGTGTTGTGCCAAAATAATAGTGATGAGGACAGCTTTACGTCACTTCAGTGATGGCTGGGTGTAGTTATAAATCAGCAGTGGGAAATTGCTCTCAATCATGACTAGTTGTTTGAAATAATGAAATAAATCTTTATGGTTCCTTCAGTCTAGGAAACTTTATTTTTTTTCAGTCTGTGTAACAAAACCGCTTGAACATCCAAAAGTAAACTTAAGGGAAGTTATCCTTCATTTAAGAGATATTATTTTAGCTGAGCAAATTTTCTGTTAAGTTTAGGAATACTTTTATTTTTCTTTCCAGTTTGGGATGCAATTATATTTTTATGTAAGAAGGAAATCACGATGGCCCAGCAATTTAAAAGGGTGTTCTTTGTTGGGAAATGTTGCCCCCTCCCTTCCCCGGCACTTCCTATGGGTCATTTCTTCAGAACCTCTATTGACTTGCCTGCATCTGTATCCCAGCAATGTTTTCTCATATGAGAACAGACACTGCCCTACAACTGACTAAGATGTTAGCTGTACTGTTGACTTTTCAGTCCCTGCTCTCCACCCAACACTTGTTCCTAGTTCTGCTGGGATTTGCATTTTGGTTCCCACATTCCCAGCACTGATAGACACAAAACCACAGGCAGGAATGATCTCCCCTTCCAAGCCAGCTTTTATAACATCAACAAAAGATGAGAAAAAAAAGAAAAGAACAATCTTCAAACACTAACCCCAAAGCTGTTACTTTTGAGGGATGCATTTTCAATGTTGTTGTCATTGGCGAGATCACAGACGCAGAAGTTGTTAACTGATATGAGCCGGTAGCCATTTGAGGTACCAAAATCTCTCTCTTGGTTGATGCCACTACCAAAGACAAAACTTGCCAGAGCGTGATAATGTGCCAAAAGGACCACAGCATGCACCAGTTCAGGAAGAGACCAATTATTTTCCCCTGTCTTAACAAGTTTCTGAAACAAAACAAGAGGAAAAAACAGTACATATGTGAATTTATATTAGATATAGGCACAGGAAACAGGCAGAATGTGTTTTTCTCTGTTGAATTTTAATTTCTGAGTTGGAAGCAGCAAAACCAAAGTATGCCAGGAGGCATTCTAGTCTAATCTCCTTGAATCATTGCAGCACAATTCAGAGATCCTGAGCTTTTCCTAACCTTTCTGCTGCAAAATATAATTCAAAGTGGGAAGAACAAGACTCTTTAGCGCAGTGTTTCTCAACCTTGGCAATGTGAAGATGTGTGGACTTCAACTCCCAGAATTCCCCAGCCAGCCATGCTGGCTAGGGAATTCTGGGAGTTGAAGTCCACACATTTTCATGTTGCCAAGGTTGAAAAACACTGCTTTAGCGTTTAACCAGGATTGTAATTAGATGCTTTGATATCTTAGGCAGATTCTTTTTTAAATGAAAAAGCTCAGTGCCTCCCGTCTCCCAAACTTTGAGCAAAAATGATTATTACAAATCTCATGTCCATGTTGGCTATGTCCCACATGGAACATTTATAGATAAAGGTTCCCCAGCTACATTTGATTCACAAAGCCAGAATCTTTCCAAAGGTGATAGGATTTTTTTTTTAATGTGAAAGGGAAGCATCATAAATAAAAAGGCAGCAGTCATATTAAGTAGATTTAACTCATTTAATTTAAAGTGATTACATTTAAAAGTAAATTAATTTAAATCAAGATTGATTTTATTTTATTCCGGCCTTGCCACTTACTGGAGTCTTGCCCCTGGTGTGCCCTTGGAACGGCAAGGGTGGCCTCAGCCTTGTGCATGCCTGCTTAAAGGTATTCAACAGTTTAATCATCTGGCTATTTCAAGTGGAATGGCAGGAAGGCAAGCCATACCGGCTCTCTGCCAAACTGTAAACAGGAGGTAGCCAGTTCTCTTCTGAGAAAGTCAAAAGCATAAACACCTTCCTCTTTTAGCTCTGTCTCGCTCCCTGCATAAGGGGCCACTTATCGCTTTCCATGCATTACAACATGACTTAGCTATGCAAGGAGGAGTTTCAATAGGTGCAGCTTTGCTCACCTGGATGCCAAACCTCTTCCTCCTTTGAAAAGAAATAAACAATGGCCTGACAGTTCTTTTAATAACAAAGCCCCCAAACCCCTCAACCAAACAGGAAAAACCGGCTTTAGGAGGAGGTGTCGACAGGAGGGAAGCCACATCTATAAATGCTTCTTCTGGCTGCTTTTCTGTGCCTTGACTTGCTGACAACTTCTGATTTACAGAAAGGTGCCACAGAGCTCAAGGTCCAAAGAAAGTGGCAAGGAGACCCTGTTCCCACCGAATCCTAGCAAAAGCTATGATTTTGGCACCTGCAAATGCTTGAACATCTGGCTTGCCCTCTCTAGCCAATTCTAAAAAAAATACCTGAATGTGCTCTTTGGAAACCAGCCAAGGTCGGTGTGCAAGCAGCTTGTTGATTTCGTTCAGATTTTTCAGCCTTTGAGGAATGTACTCTAAGCCATTCAGCCATTCTGGTATCCCTCCAGTCTTCAGGAACTCTTCCACGTGTGTATTTATTAGGTAGGAACACTGGTGCCTGGCAGCAGCCTAAAGATAAAACCCAAAGAGGCAGATGAGCTACAACGGTGGCTAACCAGTAGCTGCCTGTTCCTCTTATGGTAAGAGATGGCAAACGTGTAGGCAGACATGAGAGAAAAAACAGCTTTACAGCAAGGAAGAGAGAACCCTGCATTCAAGCGTTTCCACAACAAAAGCTTACAAAAAATTTCACTGCACTTGTTTTAACAGAAAGGAAGATGCGTGAACTATAAATATATCGTTTATGCAGAACATGAGTGCAGCCAAGCCTGAAACGGCTAAGGCCGTGTGTACCCCCCACATGAATGTACTGTACAAGAAATGAACTCTGCCATAACAGTTACGACAGAGAGCTGTAAGTTTAGAAGCCATTTGTTCAAATCTTGCCTTTCCCATGAATTCGTTGTGGCTTTAAGAAAACTGCTATTATCCAGCCATAACCCTCCCAACACCACTATGAGAACAACAATATAGTGTACTACAGTAGAAGTGCTGTGACTACTGGAAAAATTCTTTATGAATGCTGAAAATATTGTATTTTAGCTACTGCAAAATTTAGTTTATGAAAACTATAGATTATAGTTTTAATTGATTCCAAGTGCATAATTCAGAGTTCCTTGTTTTGGAGCGTATTATTTAAAGGACTTATGTGGTTGTGTATCTCTCACAGTGATCGTAAGTGGCTCACAACAACCACATTTTGACCGAACAAAGCATATAGTCCCTGTAAATCGTTAGAATGAAGAAACTCCATCTATGACTGCAGACCAGGTATACAGTGATCCTAACTCTAGCCTGAATTCATAATCCTATGGGTTAATTTTTCATTTCAGAAAGGTCCAGCTGCTAGATTTCCAGCTCTTAGAGGAAAAGATCAACTAGATTTGGGTGACAGTGTTCTCCCCTCTCAGTTCAGAAGAAGGTGACACTTGCTTTAACTTACAACAATAGTGGAAAATATACTAATGTAATTATGACAGGAGATGATCAAGAAGAGGTAGACTTTTTTAGGGGGCTTACCATGATTGCTATGTAGTGCCGGTAGGGCAAAGGAAGAGGACCATCCACACGCAACATGTAAAATTGACTGCGGAGAAAAGACTCCAGGTACTGAGTGTGTAAACTCATGACCTGAGTGATGTTGTCTAGGCGACCAGACGTAGAATATTCTTCCACAAGCAGATGCATATGTTCATTCAAACTATTGGCTTGCATAACCTTTGGAAAAGGTTCAAAAGCAAGGAAGACATTATTGATTTGATTTAATTTTACATGGTATAAATAATTGTTCCAAGACACGCTTTAAGGACAAGCATGTGTGGAAGTTTAAACAAGATTCAGTAAAAGAGTTTTTTTAAAAAAAAGATTATTAGCCCAAAAGTAATAAACAAAACCAAAACATACACAGAATAGCAGCCATAGTATGATAGAATTTCAGGTCCACCAAAGGCCATCTGAAGAAACACAGTAGTTTATCCTATGACGTTTAGCATAATGCTAAACTAAGATTTGTTCAACAAACCTAGTGTCAGTCCTGCAGATAAGTAACCTGTTCTTCTAGTTCATAGCTTTCCAAACTGTGTGTCGCCTGCGGGGCCCAGGTGTGTCGCGTGAAAACCTGGAAGCGCTGATGGCGCGCCGCCGGCAGGCCATCAGCGCTTCCGGGTTTTCACGTAGCACACCAGGACACCGCTGCCGCTGCGGCTCACGAAAACCTGGAAGTGCAGCGGCAGCACACAAAAACCCGGAAGCGCCGCCGCTGTAGTGGCGTGTGAAAACCTGAAAGCCCTGCGGCAGCGGCAGGCGAAAACTCGGAAGCGCCGCTGCACACGAGAACCCGGAAGCCCCACGGTGGCGGTGCTTCCAGGTTTTCGTGCGCTGCCATAGCGGCGGCGCTTCCGGGTTTTCAGACACCGCTGTTGGTGTGTCGCCAACGGGAAAAGTTTGGAAAGCCCTGTTCTAGTTCTTTGGGTACTCCCAGAACAAGTGGGTAGAGCAAAGAACAAATATGAGCCAGAATTCTAAGTTCAGATACAGCAAAATAAAGTAAGACAGGATTTGTAAAACAAAAGCCATAGTTTTAAATTGCCAGATCGGTCTATGGTGTAAACAACTACATTATGGCTTACAGTTATGTGAGAACCAAACAGAATTGTCCCAATCCATCAGTGAAATGGCCAAACAGTGAAATCCCCCAGCCATTCCATCATTGCTAAGCCACTACCAAGAAAGTAGTGCTCTGTGTTCTATCCTCCCACATTTTGACTATTTAGCTGCAATTTTATAATTCTTCCTTAACAAACCAAAAACCCTTAAAACAGATAAAAATCTATCACTAACCAGCAGCAGATTCATATTATTTTCAAATCTATCCTCCTCCCCATCTTCCTCCTCCTTGATGCAGTTTTTTCCTCAAAAAGCTAAAGAATCTTAGACCATTTTTAAAATGCGAAATTTAACATGGCATAAATATTCATAACCTGCAGTCTACTTTAGCTGATACATTCTTAACAACCAAGAGTATTCGAAGCAATTTTAATCAAATATATAAATACCAGGGTTCAAAATAACTATTTTAATTCACAACAGAAAAAATAGGATTTTTTGTAAGCTTTGCTACCAAAGACTAAGCCAACTATTCTTTTGGATTTCATACACATCAGACTAAGCCAGCGCCTCAATAGCTTGATTCAAAAATTGGGATTCTAAACTGTTGGGACATTCCAGAAATTGAAATGGCTGTGGTGGAAATTATTCAATAGGGCTATAAATCTCCTCGCACCACTTTGATGTCTCATGTTCATTTCTTAAAGGAAAGAAAGAAAAAAAGAACTTACTTCCTTCTCTGGTATAAAGGCACTTGGTCCTCTTGTTAAAGGCAGAGATACTCTGATTTTCTTTTCCTGTAAAAGAAAGTAACAGATGCAACATTTAGCATAACTTTACTTGTGTCATCATTAATATTAAGACTTCCAGGTGGTAAAGCATCAACTTAAGTTGACTGCAAAACTTTTATGAAACCTACGGCTATATTTTAATATCTTGTCTCTTGACTAACCAATGTCAGAGGTCAAGGAACGACAACAAACAGGCTGAAATTCAAAAGGTTTCTAACCATAGCCTTCTAAATCTGTCAGTATTTATTTCACATCAAAATCTACCTGCCCACAGATTGTTATGTCAGTAACAAAACAAAAACGAGATATTTGGAAACCCTTCTGGTCTGATAGCAATTTTCACTAACTACAGGCAGCCATTTGCAAGACTGCTGTAAGATTAGAGTGTTTTATTCCAGGTGGGCACAGAAATGAATTTGACATCTCAACAATATGAGTACATGCTCCAAGGCAGTTGAACAATATGTCAGTTCTTGGAAGGTATCAGAAAAATAAGCTGCAGCAAGTTCCAAGAAGAAAAAAGAAAAGAAAAGAAAAGAAAAGAAAAAAGAAAAGAAAAGAAAAGAAAAAAGAAAAAGGAAGCGAAACTACTGCCAAGTCAAAATGTGTCTGTCAAACTTGCTGGACAGAAAAAGCAGACATGTAAAGAATTAATGCAAATTGTTGAAGACATACAGAACAGTATGCTTGTTCCATAAGACAGCTGTTTATTAATTTTAAATTTCCCTTGCTTTGGTGCTTGGAGTGTTTTCTTTTTCTGTCACTTTACTCTAAAGTTCAAAAGGAACATTTAAATATTCAGAACATCAACTTGAAATGTAGCACCTTCTCAATCTCAACCTTCCCTCAATGGAAGCTTTTCCTAACATGACGACTTCCAGGTCTGTTGGAATTCAACTACCCTTATCTTTAACTTGCAGAATCATTGGTCATTTTGCCTGGGTATGCTGGACTATTTCCGTGAGTTGGAGAAATTCATTTTTGTTCTCTTCTCTCTAAACCAATGTTTCTCAACCTCAGCAATTTTAAGATGTGTGGACTTCCAACTCCCAGAATTCCCTAGCCAGCACGTCCAATATAAAATATATAAAATATAAATTGGTGTGGGTGAAGTGAATGCTTTGAAGGGGAATATAGTTTTTCTAATGAAAGGCAGCTTTTGGGAGAAAAAAAATTAAAGGAAGAACGCAATGCAGAGATGTCAGAATTCCAGCTTCCTGCTGTATGAAACACAAACGCTGATTCACTTTCTAAAAAAGATACTAGACAATAAATAACTGAAAAGAGGAAGAATCAGAAGTTTCAGTTGTATTACTTTATTTTTGGACAGTGCTCAGCAGTTAACTATTGTCTGTATGGTTGGCATTTGAAACATTTGGGTCCTTCCTCCCCATCAAGAATCAGTTTTAGGAGACTTCCTTTGAGGAAGCGATGATGCAGTGGTCTCTGATTCCCCTCCCTGAATACCAAACAGGAGGGTCAAGAAACTTCTATAGTGGCAACCAACAAAGCTATTACATTCTTGGTTAGTAACTCCGAAGAGGCTAACTAGCAGTTGTGAATCTCTCAACCTCTTTCTCCAAGTTGTTTTTTCTATATACAATATTAAATTACATGAGATTATTGTTTCTATTTTTGGGGGACGGAACAAATCAAGGTGCAACCATTATGGAACAGCGAATGCCTTCAAACTATTAATCCAAAAAGGGCCAGATTCCCACCTTTTATTGCAAGTTAAAGTCAGATAAAACATGCAACGCCACGTCAAGGGCAGACCAGAATCATAAACTTGTTTGTTATATGGCATTTCAGAGGATTAGAACAACATTTATTTCAGTTTAGGTAAGTAAGAAGTACTTCTGAGCAGCTGGAACAGATGAGTCTCAATCATTCTACTGGCAAATCAGTCGAAGGGAAACTCATTAGATGGCAGCACTAAGCAAGTTATTGCTACAACAAACTAGTTCAGCGGCAGGGAAATTTCATCTTAGCAGATGCTGCGAAGATAAGCATAAAGACGCACACTCATAACACCATGCAAGAGGTGGTGCTCTCAGTCCCATCCACATTATTTTTAACACTATGTATGCACACAGGAGGGCAAACTGGTTTCTTGGACAAAGCCAATCGCCATAAGTCAAACCGTAACTTCAGACACCCCCTCCCCCCCCCCCGTCCTGGCCAGTTGGAGCGATAACATGTTTGCAGATCCGGGGCACTTATGAAAAAAAAGTTTAAAAAACAGAGGAAGCTGTCCATTTCAAAAATGCACTTCTACTGAATTTTAAAGAAATTATAAGAATAGGAAAAAATACATGAATTGTACGAGCATATTTCACATGGCTTTAATTTTTTTTAAAATGGTTGCTATAGCCCAGTGGTTCTTAAACTGTGGGTAATTACCCCCAAGGGAGTAATTTGGGCATATCCTGGGGGTAATGGAGAATTTATAATTGCTTGTTTGTGAGTCGAGGATCCAGTTTGGGACTGCCGTGGTTGAGACGCTTGTGTAAAACAACAGTCTGTTTTTTCTGTGGGGCTAATGACATTATTCGATACCAGGAAAAGGGGTAATTGGGTCAAACAGTTTGAGAACCACTGCTATAGCCCAATTAGATCAAAAAGGAAATCTGAGCAAATGGGTTGTTCAACCATCTCCCATAACGCTACAGCTTTGATTAAACCCACCTTTCCATAGTGATTGACTCCACATAGGAAGCCACCTTTACTTCTCTACCCATCTTGCACAAACCACAGCTTTGCAGCTGGGGGGAGATTTTCATGATAGGGGAAAGTGTTAAATTCCCTATCCTTGTAGCCCAAATTTGGCTCTTAAAAAGATTTTTTTTGAAAAGGCAGAGATATAAAATGTGTTTGTGTATTTTACATACAGTAGCATTTAATTTGATCTCATCAGAGGTATAAGTCAAGTGTCTCTGGAGTGTTTTTAAATCAGTCTGCTCTTAGTTGAGGCCAGCCACATGCATTGGGTGGCTGATCTTGGACATTATGGGGCTTTTTAGTTGTGCACATCTAGAAGGGGCTGGTCTGGTTAATAAAAATATGGTGCAAGTAGTGCCTATACATTAAAAATAATCTTGGTACAATTTTAGACCGCAGTCAACAAGATAGTAATGCTGTTAATTTACTCTGCCTTGTCCCAGCCCTGAGTTACATGTGTGGGATAGCAGATCAATTATAAAGATCAAAGGCAGATCACAACCACAGACGTGTCAGTGAAAACACCCTCCTATTCATACTTTCCTCAAAATAGAACAAAAATTGCTGCTTTAGACGGGCAGGTGGATACTGCAGTTACCATTCACAGATGTGAACAAATGAACAAACAGAAGCTACTGAGGTGGCTCAGCTGGATCTTTTCTTTCTTTCTTTTGCAAGGGAGGAGAGAAACTGTCACAAAAATGCTATGAGAGATTTGTTCAGAGTAACTTTTATCATTAACATATGAAGTTTGCTACCACAGGATGACTTCCTCTTGGGGACATTCAGTCATATATCTTTTGAAAGGATTAGACTCCGCCTACCAATAATTACAACAGCTGAAATGGAACCTCCACTCTATCAGATGTTAGGGACAAACAATGTGGGAGAACGGTTGTCTCCATATCTAGGCTTGTGATAACACTATTCCTGGAGGCATCTGGTTACTCATAGCTGGAATACTGTATTACACTGTTACCAACATGGCAGATCTAATGTCCTCATTTGTGAAATAACAATTGGGGGGGGGGGGGATCCCAGAGGATTTAATTATTTTAATGGACCAGTGTGGCTTTTTATGTCTTCAAGAACCCCATATTTATTTATCCAGGTGGAATAATCTATTACCACAAGACTGAGAGGAAGTTTACATTTTGAGAGTTCTACCCATCAACCATTAAACAATGCTAAATAATTTGGCTTCAATTGCCTTTTTCTAAAGAGCTCCTAAAGTTAATCTCCAGCTGTGCCAATACTGTACTGTATGAAGATGTCTATGTTTCTCCTTATTTCTGTTCCCCTCTTAGAATCTGGAAATATGTTTCTTATCCTTAAAGCTGAAGAGATGTATGAGGTACAGGTTATAGCCGGCTGTATATTTTCAGAAATGGGGATCAGTAATTGCTTCTGTGTTCCAGGATTATAGGTGATAATTTGGTGGTAATAATCTGTATTTAGAAGGCAATCTTTCCCTGACACAGTTCTAAAATACAGGCTTTAAAACTGCAACATCTGGATTAATCTAGCATTCCCTGCTTTTTTCATACCACATGAGCTCTGGAGAAATCAAAAGCTCACAAACCTTTTGGAACATTGGGTTTCGCCCTAGTAATGACACTGCCCAACCATGGATTCAAAAACAAAACAGAACAGTAGTCATGAATGAGACTGAAAGAAATGGATTTGAAAAATATGAGCCCAAGTACATTTGAATCTAACAGTGTACATAATTAAAAATAACATTTGCATAGATTTGGTGAATTAATGGCATCTGCCTATTGACTATATTTTCCATAGTCATTTTCACTTGCAAAATAAAATTCCTGGCACAATGAGCTGAATCTCCATGCCAAGTGAAACTGTAAGGAGTTCATATTTTTGCTAGATGCTGTTTACTCCAAAAACGTTAGCAGCAATCCAGAAATGCTGCCTACTTTCCCATCTCATCCCATTTCAGGGTAGCCTGAATAGTAGGTTCCTAGTTAGCCAAAACTGCTATTCTGGAGACTAGCTCTTTACAAGGCTATGCCAACCTAAGATGTTCAGAAATTAAGGAAGGAGGCATGATGTATAAACAGAAGTGTGCTGGTTTTGTAGTGGCTGCTTAAACATTTTTTAAATTAAGGATAAACTGAAAAGGGTGTATTTTTTTGGAAATATTCATGGAGGTGGGAGCCGAGAAGAACCGTGCCTTTTATGATTTCCCCCCCCCCCTTCTGGTGACACTAACAAACAATAGTTGGTTTTTTTTAGAGTAAGTGAAGGTAATAGTGCTCTGTCCTTAACCCAGAACTGGATTCACTGAATTATTACACAGGTAAATGCAGCTATTATATAGTGCTCACTATTGTGTTATTGTAGAGATAATTAATACACTTAGCAATAAGACATGGATGAGGAGGAGGGAGGGAGGGAGAGATGATGCCGGAGATGGGCAACCAACAAGGCAGGGTAAAGATAAACATTTATTTGGGCAACATGCAACATACTAAAGGCAGACTCAATCTGCTGTGGATCCTTATCTGGTGAAGTTGGGATCATACAAAAAGGGAGGAATCAACAAGCTTGAGGGAAGGTTAAGGTTTGCTAGAGTGCATAAAAAAACCCTTTAAAAATGATGGCAGACTTCAAAACAGATAATTAAGAAGTGTATAAAATGTTGACTGACTAGCAGTTGGTAGTGCTGGGAGGAGAGAGCGAGCAAATCAATAAAATAGAAAACTGGAGAAATGGAAATGACAATCCTGAGAGGGAGCAAGGCTATGCTTGCACCCTGCACAGAAACACTCCACACTATATACAAGGGTTTCTCAACCAGGGTTCCATGGAACCCTAGGGTTCCATGAGAGGTCACTAGGGGTTCCCTGGGAGATCACGATTTATTGAAAAAATTATTTCAAATTCAGGCAACTTCACACTAAAGAGGTAAGCTTCATTACTTATTTTTAGTTTAAGAACACTGTTAACACATATACTGTATATAGGCCTACACATGAAATGAATATAATTTTGTAACATCTGGCCTATATTTGAGCCTGAATGTGCAGGGTTTCCCCGAGGTCTGAAAAATATTTCAAAGGTTCCTCCAGGGTCAAAAGTTGAGAAAGGTTGCTATATAATGTTGCAGGTGCCACTGGCCTGTTCTCATATTTCCAAAACTCTATGAGATCCAATCCCAAAAGGATCCAGAATGGAGCTATGTTCAAACAGAAACATGCTTATGTTTCTGGGGTTGGGGTCATGGACACAGAGGACAGGTTTAACCCTGAGCAACCTAATTGTATCCTTTTCCTCTCTGATGTAACTGCAAGGTTATATGGAAAAAACACAGAAACACTTGGACAAATAAAAAAGTTGCAGTACCTTGTCATCTACCCTAGTGGCAATTGCCTGACAAATAAGGCACAAATGGCTATGTACAGGCATGGGCAACAGAAAGACTACACTCTGCCCCTTTGTAACAGTCAAGGCATCTTTCTCCCTACAAACTCACTACCTCATAATAGTGGGTGTAATGCCAATTACATACACTTGGTTTAATAGCTGCATAAACAAAACATTACACATACAGCTTCAAGCAATGACATGGAATACTTGACCAAATGAATTTTGCTGATCTTTGTACCACTCCCTTTCAGTAGTTTGAAAGCCCGTTCTGAAGTTTAATTTATTTATATTTTTATACATACATACATACATTTTCTTGGAAGCAGCATGGGAAGAGGCTGTTAGCTGTAATAGAATGAACCTTCTTTTGCTATGAAATGCTGCTGAAAATTAGAAACTTTGAAACCTGACTCAATTGTTAGCCAAAAGGACTTCGTGTAATCTAAATAATACGCAACTTTATCAGATGAGAACACTCTGATCCCAAATGTTAAGTCCTTCATAAACACTTCAACATGATATTGCAGTCAACAATGATTTTTCCCACATTATGCACACTTTAGCTCCTACAAAACCTATTTTCTCCTTAATTTATTATCTAGCTTTGACCTTACAAGGATTCTAATGCAACCTTTTGCTTCATAAAAATAATCTGAAGAGATCTGCTTTAAAACTAATATACTTTATTCATGATCCACTAGCTTTTCTTCTGTTTGGTAAGTGAATATGAATGGTGATTTATTTAACTTCTCTCTGCTTAGAGATTTTTCAAAACTTTGAGACAATCACAGCAGTGATGTTTCTGTTAACGATGCAGGACAGATTGTAATAGAGCAAGTTGATCTCATAATCAGGTACCATAAACAGCTTGGTAATCACTCAGCATAACTCACCACACTAGCCTCATCCGAGCTTTGAGGAGATAAACTAACTTAGGCAGGATTTACATCCCTGGGCTCCTCCCATGTGCCTTAGGATGTCTCATGTTTCTCAAGGGGCATGATGTAGAGATGAAGTGCACATCACAAAAGGAAAGCAAGAACCAAAACAGAGAAAATAATCCTATTTATCCTATTTATTGTACAGTTAGTTGCAACAGAATTCTAGTCTGGACCACTTCAGAATCTGGATGAGAACATCAATGAATGTTCTTCACCAACAAAGTTGTTGTTATATTAATTATGTTATATTAATAAATATGTAATTAATTAAAAAGAAACAAAGCACATTCTTCCTATTTCTAGGCTGGTGCGATATAGCCAGAATTTTGCCAACTTTAATGCTGGATCTGGAGTGTGGTGCCCACAGGCACCAAGGTACATGTAGACTTCTCCTTTGGTATGTACCATGCTCTGAACTTCCTGATTCACAATTTTTAAAAATTCATTTAATTAAAATAAAGTAGGAAACTGGTATGCTGCTTTGCAAAGTCTCAGCCAGTAGCATCTTCCAGATTTTCAATCAGGCCTTTTCACTGCTTCTCAGTCTTTGGGCTAAGATCAAGTGTAATCTAATGCCTCTTAGTCCCATAAGCATGCTTAGCAAAAAATAAAAAAAATAAAATAAACGGTGGGAAACTATAGCCCAGTGCCCACCCAAGCAAAGGTAAGCTGGTAGATATAAAGGGTAACTTGGGACGCTAGAGGAAGTCACGGGGAGCATTCTTATCAGTCTTCTTTCTAGTAAATGGATATTCTGTTATGGGCCATGCCCATCGTGGCAGCCATTTTGTGAGAACATGGACAATATGCTTTGGGAATTCCAAATGTGACAACACACCCTAAGAGATTTGGGACCATTGATTTAAATATAGAAAAGTTCTTAGTGGTGCAAAGTCAACCAGAGATGCAAGAACATAAATGTGTGTCTTCATCTACTTTGACCTGCCTGGGCTGTGGCTCACTTACAAGAAAAGTGAGGGGGGTTAACTACATATTCAATTGTACATATGCATACACTTTTAAGCTCTTGACTTGTATACCTCAAGACTGCATGTGATACAAACAAGCTTCAAGTTCCAAGTTATTTTATATATATAGGCACCCTAAAATAAATTAATTCCTTCAGCCCCACATCTGATTATGTTGGCTGCTAGATACCAAAAGCTAGCATATTACAGGCACATTTTATTTTAGCTTCTTCTGACCCACTAGTTTTTCATATGTTAAACATATCATATATAAGTATGGTATCCTTCAAATATGCAGTCCCCTATGTAGCATCCAGATAACTCTAAATATAGCAGCCACCCTCTAGGCTAATGCACTTATTAGTTAAATTAAAAGAACTATTTTTGAAAGCACGACCTATATTTCATTTGCAACTCTCTTGAAATTAATCTGTAATTTCTTTCTCTTTTTTCAGTTTTAAAGTATTCAGTTAGGTACCCTGAAGGCTTTCTTAAAATCCTTTATGAATTAAAAATAAAACTAAATGATGGGCTGTAGGATAGCATTCTTCCATTAACCTTTGTGAATTCGAGCATTTTGGAAAGTTGTTCTGCCAGTGCAAGTATGAATTTGGCACAGCCTAATGGGTGTGGGAGACAATATACTGCACAGGAGGGTAAGTAGGGGAGAAACTCAGCAGAAAGAAATCACTTGTTTGTTTAATCACTGAACCAGAAACCTATACTGTAACTCATATATTTATTGACGTACATTTTTAAAGGAATCAGGTTTTTTTTTTAATGCAAAAGTAGTCTGTAAGGTACCCAACATTTCTGTTAAATAGTACATTTGCAAAAAAAAACCCTATGCGTTGCTCTTCCTTAATTTCCAAATTTTGCTTATAGTCTTGATTAATTAAAAAAAAACCCACATAGTTGTTCACGTGGCTTTAAACCTTGCCAGCCTATCACTCTACAGTGTTTTCAAGACAGAGAAGGGACCAGAAAAAACAACATGGAAATATAAGTGTTTTAATATTTAAGTGATGCCAAATATTCATACACTTTTCATCAGTTGGACTGTCTTAAATAAAAATAGGTCCTCTTACTATTATAATGATTCAAACAGTGTAGTACATATTTCTAGGAAATGGCAGCATTTATTTCTTTTAACACTAAAGACGTTGAGTAGAAGAATCATACTTTGTTCTTTGATTATTTTATTACCTCTTCATGTTAAATCCAACAATATGCAGTAAACATTAACACTTTGGGGAAAAGTTAATATTCTTTCTTAGAACTTCATATACAGTATTTTTTATTGTTTTATAAAATTTGTGATCAGAGTTATGGAAAAATATTAAGACAAGCTTGCAGTAAAAATGTTGCTTTATTTAAAACAAAGAAAACGAAACTAAGCTTTTCTTCAGCCGAAGAGAAGCACATGGTTGATTAACATAGCTATTTACATTGAGAGAGCAGAGCAGAGAGAACAAAAGGCATTTACATTTTAAATCCTTAACTGGAGTAGCACCTGAGTGGCTAGTATCTGGCATGTGACCAAAACACCTAGGCAACAGATTCCCAATATGGGCAAAAACTCAAACAGCTTGGTCAGAACTCTCAGACTAGCTGGCTCCAAAAGGTAAATTAACATTCCTGAGTGGGGGAGGGGTGAACATGTGCTCTCTCTTGAAACTCACAGGAAAAAAGTTTGAGGCCTGGCTTTTTAAAAACTCAGCCCCATATTCTACAGACATAAAAAATATATGCAACACTCCCCTTTTTTTATGACTAGAAAGAATATGGAAGCAAACCCAGCTTGGTAACCAACTCACAGTGCCTACTGGCAACTAGAGGCTTGGTGAATATATCAGCCAACATTAATTTAGTATCACAGTACTTCAAAATAACCTTTTTCTTGGCTAGAAAATCTTTAACAAGATGAAAACGCACATCAATGTGCTTTGTGCGATTTCTGGTACTTTCAGATAAAGCCAAATGAAGACAGGCTTGGTTGTCTTCATGAATTGTTACAGGCTGGCTTAAAATGACTCCAATGTCTTGCAACAATTGTGTAAACCAAATTACCTCATTGCACAGTTGTGCTAAAGCATAAAATTCGGCTTCAGCTGTGCTAATGGCTACTACTGTCTGCTTTCTGGAAAACCATGCAATAGTGGACTTTGCAAATTGAATTATACTTCCAGAAGTAGACTTTCTATCACTGAGATCTCCAGCCCAATCTGAATCACACCAGCATTCTAACTTTTCTTCTGTGTCTGTAGCAGACAACCTTAAGCAAAAATCTTTGGTACCTTGTAAATAACGAAACAGCCTTTTTAATCCAGACTTTGCAGCAGATGTGGGATTTTCCACAAACCTGCTCAAAATGGACACAGTTAGAAATGTCTGGACGGCTATTGTTTGCAATGTAAAGAAGACTACCAATGGCTGACCTGAAACTATCTCCTTCAGATAACTCACCATCCCCCTTCTCCCCCTCTTTTAGAAACTCGGGAAGCATGGGGGAGGAGACAGACTTACAGTCTTGCATTTTAAAATCCTCCAGCAGTTTCTTAATTTTACTACTCTGACTTATAAGAAAACTGCCATCTTTTTCCCTCTGAATTTCTAATCCTAAGTAATTGTTGACTGCTCCAAGACATTTCAATGTGAAATTGTTTTTCATACAAACCTCAAAAGCATGCTTTTGTTCATCAGATGAAGTGAGCAGCAACAAATCATCAACATACAAGCACAAGTACACCTTGCTTATCATTTTTACATACACACAAGGATCAGCAATTCCCTTCTGAAACCCAAATTTTTGCAATATTATCCATCTTAATATTCCAACAACGCGCGGCCTGTTTCAATCCATAGATGGATTTCTGCAATTCACACACAAGATGTTTTTCTTTTTCATAACCAGGAGGTTGTTGCATAAACAATTTTTCCTCCAAATCACCATACAGAAAAGCAGTTTGAATATCATAGTGATAAACAGACAGTTTCTTCATGGCAGCAACCTTTAAAAGCAACCTGATAGACTCAGCTTTTGTCACTGGAGCAAAAGTTTTGTCATAATCCACATTTTTTCTTTGAGCAAAACCTTTTGCTACCAACCTTGCTTTGTACTTCTGAATTTTACCATCAGAATCTTTTTTCAGTTTGAACACCCACCTACAACCTAAAACCTTCTGATTGGGAGGCAAATTTACTAATTTCCAGGTTTTATTTTCCTTTAAGGAATCCAACTCCTGCTGCATGGCTTCATGCCAGCACTTAGCTATTTCAGCTGGCATCTCATTAATTTCATCTAAAGACTCAGGCTCTGTATGAATGTGAAAAGCCTTCACAACATCTACTTGATAACGATCAGGTGGAACTCCCTTATTAATCCTTTCAGACCTGTGAGGTAGGACAGGACTTACACTCTGATTCCCACCATTGTCCTCAGAAACCTCTGACTTTCCAGACAAGTCAGCTTCCTGCTCACTGACTTCACTAGGTGATTCCTGCAAATCACCATCAGCAAGACTTTGCTGCTCCCCCATGGATAAATCAACTGAAGAACTAGTGTTTATTTTATCCCAATTCTGCTCAGCAAAAGAAGCACTTTTACTAATTATCAATTGATTATCCAGTATGAACCTGTAGCTCCTCTGACTTTGTTCATACCCTACAAAGATTGCTTTCTTTTTTCTGGAAGCCCCCTTACGCCTCAGCTGTTTTGGAATGTGGACCCAAGCTGCGCTTCCAAAAACTCTGAGGTGGATTTACTTTAGGCTTCACACCATAGAACAAATGAAATGGCACATCCTGAATTGCACTGCTAAACAGCCTGTTCTCCACATAACACGCTGTAGAAACAGCTTCTCCCCAAAACCTAAAAGGTAAACTAGCATCCTTCAGCAAACACATCATTGCTTCCTGCAGTGTTCTTCCTTTTCTCTCTGCAACAGAATTCTGTTCTGGAGTGTAAGGGTTAGCTAAAATGTGTTCTATCCCTTTTTCTAACAAAAAACTTTTAAACTTTGAGGATAGATACTCTCCACCTCTGTCTGATTGCAAGGCAGACACTGGCCTTGGGAATTTTCCATTTGCCCAAGCCACAAAAGCCTTAAATTTATCAAAAACCTCATCTTTGTGTTTCAACAAATGAATGTGTATCTGGAAAAATCATCTATGAAGGTCAAAATGTACCTTGCTCCCCCAAGACTAGGAGAAAAGGGGCCTATTACATCAGAATGAATGATCTCTAGAGGCCTAGAGGTGGACCTCTCAGAAAACTTCTTCACAGGAGCCCTTGTGGTTTTATTCTCTTTGCAAACTGCACAATCCAGATACTTATCACAAGGTTTCAATTTTAAATCAGCAGAATAACTAGGCATTTGAGATATGTACTTAAAATTAGCATGAGCAAATCTCCTATGTAATAAATGGATGCATTGATCGTGTATGGGAGTATTTCCAAACACAGCTTTAGCAGTTTGCTGCTCAGCCTTTTGTACAATGTAAAGAGAATCTTTCTGCAAACATTTTGCAACTACTTTACCATCCTTCCTAATTTCACAGCCTTTCTTAAAAGTTATAACATAACCTGAGGCAACTAGCTGTCCCACAGACAAGAGATTACTTTGAAAATTAGGCACAAACAAAACATTTTGAACAGTTTCCCCCAAACATGGAAGATTAATCTCACCTTCACCCACGATCTTGGATACAGATCCATCTGCTAAGGAAACTTTTTGTTTGTTAGTTTTAGACAAAGACAGAAAATCATTTTTATTGTTACAGATATGAGAATTCGCCCCGCTGTCCAGAATCCAAAAATCTTTATCAACAGAGTTCTCTACAACTTCTGCATGAAGAATTTTCTTTCTAGAAGTTTCTTCTTTCTTCTTAGAAGTCTTCTTGCTTTTAAACTGGACACAGTCCTTCTGCAGATGTGCAGGGGATCCACATGTAAAGCATCGCCTGGTGGAAAATGCAGAAGCTTGGAATTCAAAGCTCTTCCGCTCCCTCTGCTGGCCACGAGAAGACTTTATTGTAGAAATGGAGGCAGTTTTATCTTGGCGCTTCTCCCACTCAGCAAGCAGCCGGGTAGTTACTAACGATGGATTTAGATCAGCTTCTGGGATTCCCTCCATGGAGCAAATTAAAGTGTCCCAGGACTCATTCAACGAAGACAGCATTATATAAGCTTTCATAAGAGGGGAAAATTCCATCCCACACTCTTGAAGCTCCACAAAATAGTTTTGCAGCTTATGCAGATGCTCTGGCAAATTTCCATTCTCAGGCAAGTGAGCTTTGTAGAGCTTTTTGGTTAAAATAACCTTGTTGCCTGGAGTAGTTTTCACATATAAATCACGTAAATAGTCCCATAAGTCTTTGGAAGTTTCTTTGCCTCTTACATGTATAAGCTGATAATCCTGAACAGCCAAAATAATGGAGGCTTTGCATTTCTCATCTTTCCTCAGCCAGGCTTGATCTGGATTTTGAGGAATTTGTTCAGAAATTGCAGGCCATAAATTTTCTCTCCTCAAGAAACTCTCCATTTTCAAAGACCAGTTCAAATAATTAGTATTAGAAAGCTTTTCCAGGGGCATACCTTGAAAACTTGAAGCTGCAGCAGCCGCCATTGCTTCTTCTCTCCCCTGTTGTAGTAATCCAAACACGAGGCTTGAAACCACGAGGCTTGAAACTCCGCCTCCAACTGAAAGTTCTTGCAACTGCCAGCAAGTTTCAAAAAAACAAAAGAAGCCTCTTCAAATGCAGATGAATCAGTTCAGCTGTCCTTTCTCATGTTTCCATAAGTTTTGTCTCTGATCCAGAAGCAGTTCCTGGGCACAGAACCTTTTATTGTTTTATAAAATTTGTGATCAGAGTTATGGAAAAATATTAAGACAAGCTTGCAGTAAAAACGTTGCTTTATTTAAAACAAAGAAAACGAAACTAAGCTTTTCTTCAGCCGAAGAGAAGCACATGGTTGATTATCATAGCTATTTACATTGAGATAGCAGAGCAGAGAGCAGAGCAGAGAGAACAAAAGGCATTTACATTTTAAATCCTTAACTGGAGTAGCACCTGAGTGGCTAGTATCTGGCATGTGACCAAAACACCTAGGCAACAGATTCCCAATATGGGCAAAACTCAAACAGCTAATTCTGATTGGTCAGAACTCTCAGACTAGCTGGCTCCAAAAGGTAAATTAACATTCCTGAGTGGGGGGGTGAACATGTGCTCTCTCTTGAAACTCACAGGAAAAAAGTTTGAGGCCTGGCTTTTTAAAAACTCAGCCCCATATTCTACAGACATAAAAAATATATGCAACAGTATTTTGCATGGAAATTCTATACATATACCTGCAAAATATTTTCAAAAGTTTAATATAATTTTTCTAATTTTTTGTGGGGATCTTCAGTTCTGAAAATATGTAGTTGTCTATTAAAGAAAGAGGATTTCATTTTTCAAATTTTGAATTACACCATTTTGTATATCCATTGGCTACTAACAAATTTGGGGTGATTTTTCTTAGTGAAAAATCCTCCTGAATCTCTCTAGAATATTCATACACTACACTTTTTATCAGCTGGATTCTCTTGGAAGCAAAATAGTTCCTCTTATAATTAAAATGATTCAAACATTGGGGTACATTATTTCTAAGATATGGAATTTTAATCTTTTTTTTCATACTAAGTTGACACCATGGAGTAATCCAGATCTCAGAATAAAGAACCCGTTATATGGAAAATGTAGGTGGAAGTTGGGATGTTTACTTTGGATCAATTAGTAGAATGAATTTTTTTTATCATTTGCCACTTTAAAGGGCAAATATTATATGTGTAGTGACATCTACTGACATCCTGATTTGGACTTATGGCATTTTTATTCTTGGAAACACCTAAGCTACTAAGAGAGATTAATACATCCTATGACACAACACCCCCCACCTTAGTCTATAAAATTCTGATGGCAATTAATCAATTATATATACAAATTTTAATGTCTGAATGAAATAAAGACTAAGCAGCGAAAAGACATGTTCACTTCAATAATTCAATAACAAAAAATTCAATAAATCTCAGATTACCTCTTATTCAACAAAAAGTAGTATTTTGTATTTATTGAACTCCATTGCATTTATACAGAAAAGGCATAAATCATTTAAGTTGTTAAAGATGCCATGAGATTAATGCTTTAGATTAATGTTTGTAGTGTCCTATAATCGTTCCTTTTGGGAAGGATGTTATTACATGTACAGTATTAATTTAACTTTGACACAAGATTTCATATTCTCAGATGTTCATATCATTTTGAACTATATTCCTATGATATGGAAATTGACATCTGGATGAAGAAAGTGAATTCTCCATGCCCTAGACAAAAGATTTATTCTTCAGCATTGGAAAGATAAAAATATGGTCCTGCCTACTCAATGGTCTGCAGAATTGATATTATTAGCAACTTACAAAATAATTACTTATTGACATAAATTAACTATGAATGATTATAATGAAATATGACTACCATTTACAGAAATGCTTATGCAGAACTTTTCTATATGCATATGTATCAGTGGACATACTGTACGCCCTGTATGTTTTTTCCCTTTTCACAACTTTGTATATTGTTTATTTTTCTTCGTTTTTTGTATTCAATTAATAAAAGCAATTTTAAAAAATGAAATCCAACAGTATGTAATGTCACAGATTACGCGGAAAGCTATCCGTAGTCAAGTTTCACATATGTGCACAATGTTCTTATATCACAACTGCTTTCATTGCCCATCTTTCAAACCAGTTACTGAACTGAACTTTCAAGTTTAAAGCACAATATGCAGTTCAGCAGAGATGAGGGCAGACTGATAAAGTGACTGGCACGGAAACATATACAAGCAGAGATTCTATCGATTTATATTTCAAATATCTAGACTTCTCAATTCCAATGACTTTGGGAGCCTATATCCTGGCTAGACTCTTTTTAATACATGCTGAAATGGCAAAGCCACAACCAATGAATTACAAGAGTCTGTGACTGGTCCATTGGCTTTTTAATCCTGATGTTGGGAGACAAATACATCTCAAGGTTACATATTTTATTTCCAGCTTAGAAAATAGACTTAGCAAGCCAGTTTAGGCCAAAAGCAAACGGATATTTCGGGAAAGGAAGGTAGTACTGATCACATTCACGCAGCACAATAAGAAAGAAGGAAGCAAAGTACCAGAAAGCTGAAGGATTTGGCTCTATATGCTGGTAAGTAGGCAGGGGAAATTCTTGGGATCCACACATTATGACACTTTTGCTTTTGATAGGAATATTTAAGAATGCAATAAATCCAGAGTCTGTGTTTCTTTTGACACCTTTTGTTCTATTGGAGGATGCAGAGGATATTTAATTAAATGTAGGATCAGTAAAAGACATGCAGAATGGAACATGATTCAAGGTGCTAGTTATGACCTATAAACTATAATATAATACATACATAAAAATGGGAAGCCCTCTTTGTTTATATAATCATTAAGATTCATATCCCACCTTTTATCCAGGAGATTGAGATGGGGAACCCAACACTCCTTCCTCCAATCTTTCCCTACTGCCACCATCCTTGAGATATGTTATAGTGGGAGTGTGTGACTGGCTCGAAGACACCCAGTGAACTTCTGTACCTGAAACTGGTCTTGAACCTGAGCCTCTCCAGTTCTAATCCTTAACCACTCCATCGCATGCCACCAATTCCAGAGAAAAAGGAAATGCTATGTTCAGGTTACTCTAGGATTGTTCCGCTTGAATGTTTGCTTCAGTATATGGTAAAAGCACAGGCAAATGCATGTAGCTGAGGATCATTTCTGATCTGTGTGTAAGCATGGGTGAGCCCTGGAATCTCAGAGGGACATATGTAAGCCAGTTAAACAATTTACACTGGTAGATTACAGGGGAAAAGGGGGCCAGCAATATATGAAGATTTAATATTGACCAAGGAAGAAAATGTATTTAGTTAACCTTGCCTATGACAAAACTCCAATTCAGCAGTAGAACCAAAGGCAACACTGCAAAGCCATTTCCCACTTCTGGCAGATAATAAAGTAGCTCTAATAATGAAAGTCCATGTAATCTTTTTGTTTTTACATTAACTAGAGCAGGAAATAGGACAGGCACTTCAAGATTATGCAGGAGAGTCAGCCACTCAATATTCAATCATTTCCACAGTGCGGGTCCTGACTGCCAGAGACTGGTGCCGTGCAAAGCTGCATGAAGCTGACTAAAGGGCAACGAACCCTGGGAGGATCATTTTTATATGGATCAGAGTTCAGAATTGTTCTTGTAATACGTTCCAGGAGACTGAACAGACATCTCAATATCATAGCAGATCTAATCTCTCCGAAGGCTATTAAGAAATATAAAACATGCCCAGTACTGAACAGCAGACGATATGAGCTATTGCTAGGAACTCATTAGATCAGTGTTTCTCAACCTCAGCAACTTTAAGATGGGTGGACTTCAACTGCCAGAATTCTGGCTGGGGAATTCTGGGAGTTGAAATCCACATCTCTTAAAGTTGCCAAGGTTGAGAAACACTGCATTAGATAATATATAAAGTTCTCTTTGTTAGGGTTCATTACAATTCTCTCTAGGTACTCTTTAACTTGCATCTACTGGAAATGGAGTGAATAAAAATGAAGAACTGGTTCTGGGTAAGCGTGCTCTTTTTTTGTGTGCTAGTCAGCTGGGCATGATTTACAGATGAAGCAAAATCAAAAATTACCATGGGCTGTATCACTTGGGCATGCATGGGTGGAAGTGCACAGAAATACTACATTTAATATGTCTCCACATTTAAAAGAAAAGCTTTTTGTGTGTAAAATCTAGCACAACATGGGGACTGGACTAGGATGATGTACTGTTCCCCCCCCCCCAAAAAAAATATTATGTTCATTTTTATAGCTCAGGCTGCTGTGCAAATAGATACAAGATATGCAAACCACAAAGTGGTTAGTAGCTGAGGCAAATGGAACTGGATATGCTGCAGTTTTTGAATATGACGTTTTCTTATTGAAAAAAGAAGCACTAAGAAGTGATTGTGATGAGGACTGACAAAGACCAGAATTTGTGTTCTCTCTCCCCCCCACCAACCTCTTTATAATGAACTGAAACCCCACACGTGACCTCTGGATAGGTATCTGTTGAATTAGTCCCATAAAGCTTCTGGAGTTTAAAATGACAAAAACAACAGAATGTTAAATTTCATGTCTTTCAATCTATCTCAATTTATTTCCAGAAGAACTACCAAACTAAAGTCTATGTAAAGGAAATGGCACATACTACCAACATATACCTCACCATATGCTATGCCATCACCAAGCCATCTTTGTAGGGTTCAGTAAGTAATCTCGGACCTGTTATAGACAAAGGATGCATTTTTAGGCTACTCTGACCACATTCTTCTAAGAATTTCTTCTATAGTTCTATAGAGATTGGTGAGTGCATGCACCTATCTCCAATTGAGAATTCTCAGCACACATTCACAAAAGCTGAAACTGGTAGACAACTAGGATTCTTTGGGAGAAGTCAAGTTAGAAGACTAATTTAAGTTCATGGTTTTGACAAACCTTTGAGAATGCTAGGCTGCTGTCCGCCCCCGCCCCCAAAAAAATGTTGAAAGGAATCCCAGGATACTTCACTCACTAAACAATTCTCTATTTAACAGATGAAAAAACCAGATAACATACAGCTTTACGTCTTGGTACTTTCAGCACAAATGCAGCAACATAAACCTTGACATGAATCATATTTACGTTTCTAAAGCAACCACCAATGCTTCACAGAATAGTAAAATAAATCTTGAGTGCCACAGGTTGGTTTCCTGCAAGGTAAATTTTAGACCTTCCAAGAATCATGTAGAATATAAACAATTAAGAGTCTTTCCCCCAACATACAAAATCTATTTCATTCCGGCTGGAGGAAACCTGATTAAACTGACATAGGAAGAGCTGAACTTCATGTTTGTTATACATTAATTTTGCAACCAGGGATGGGCCTCCCTCTGGTCAATGTGGCTGCTGAGGAAAGGCTCATCTTTCCTATCCAGTCTTCTTTTTCAAACTGTAGGCTTGACAGTTGTATAAAATCTGAAACAAACAAACAAAAAACAGAGACACATGGAACTAGATCACTGCCAGCAAGTTGATCCTAAGGCTTTTCTCACAAACAAGTTTAAAAAACAAGTAAGAGGCTGTCTGGATAAACAGCATCTTGGATATCAAGATGAAATGATACTAAGATAGAATGAAATCATACTAAGCTTATTTATTAAATCGGGTAATTTTATGAACTTAAATGTATTACGTTAATGTGACTTATTTTCAAGAAAACATGGGTTGCTTCCAGTGAAACGTTTACCCTGCTTCATTCATTTTACTGGGAACTTTAGTCATCATAACCTTCCATTTACAACTCTCCTGTATTTTTCAAGCACTTTTTCAGTCTCTCTTCTTGAAAGAAAGAAAGAAAGAGAGAGAGAGAGAGAGAGAGAGAGAGAGAGAGAGAGAGAGAGAGAGAGAGAGAGAGAGAGAAACTTGCATAAAATTTTTATTTGGTTTTGAGTGAGTGGCCCTTTGACTGCAAGCATTTCTGCTTAAGATGGAGAAACAATTAACACATCTCTCCTACTGGTGAAGAAAACCAGGCCAACATGGTCTCTGCTTTCTCCTTTCATTCTTCAAGCGTACAGGTAACAATGTCGAGTGAAAATGCTACATAGAAGTGGTACCACATTTTAAGACTGGCATTGATCAACTTGCCCTGGCTGAAGTATGAGGAATCTGGAAGGACCATGCAAGTTTAGCCTGCAGACAAGATACAATACAAGTCTCAGGATATCTAAATATGCTATAATAAAGAAGAAGGAGACAACTTGTTCTTTGTTCTGATCCAGAGGCCAGGATAGAACTGATAGGTGGAAACTGCAAGAAAGCAGCATTCATCTAAACACTGGGAGAAAAAGCTTGATGGGGTTTCTTTCAATGAAGCTATTTAGATAAAGATCCGGTAGCCATGGATACTGTTCTGTACCCTGAACTGCAAATCCTGCACTGAATTAAGTGGACTGGACAAAAAATCCCTTCCAAAACTATGTTTGATCATGTATTTATGAACATAAACATCACAATGATACCATTATCAGGAACCTTCAATTTGCTGCATCTCCCTATGGACTGGGAATTTGTTGGCAAACTCAGGAGTCCTTCCACACAACATGTGAAATGATCCCTAGAGACCTGAAAACAGAAATTGATAGTGTACTCTGAAAAAACGTTTATATTCTAGTCATAGTCCTTGTTTATCCATTTCTTAACTTTTCATCAAAATGACATTTGATATCCAAGATGCTGTTTATCCAGACAGCCTCTTACTTCCCAGCCAATGTCAAAGCAAGACCATATGTTCCAGCCACATCTGAGAACTGCCTGCTGACCACTATTCCTCTGCTCAAGAATAGACAGCTTCCCATAGCCGCAGTTCAGAGCCAACAGAACTCTAATGAGTGGGTAAATACAGTGGCATGATATTCTACCACTGTCTACTGTAACTTAATGGCAATGGAATTACAAGAGGTGGTGCTTGATTTTATAAAACTTTCAATGCCGGGACAATAGTTGGAGCCATGAGACAGGCAAGTTTTCTATCAGTATTATTCAATGGACCCCTCCCCGCCTCCCCCGCCATCCACATGAGTGGAAACATCCTGCCATTGTGCCCTAAATAACATGCAAAAATGTATTTCTCATTCAAAAAGAAGGAAGCTAGTTTTAGGGTCCCCTCACACGATTAGGAGAAAAGGAAACTTTACAAGAACAGATTGAATACAGAAAGTACAAGTATGAGAGAGATATTCAAAGTATGCGTGCCATACAAATACACCAAAAGTCCTAAGAGTTTTGCTGCTGAATACATTTGAAATGGCCTGCATTCAGAAGTTAAAATCAAATTTTAAAAGTTTTTTTGGTGTAAATATATGTCCTACCTGAAAATTTTACAACAATATACAACCAACAGAAGCCAATGAAATAAAAGTCCCGCATCAATGAAAGTGTTTAAAAAAGCTGCACTCTCATAATGAAGACCCATAGGAGCAACAGAATTCCACATTAATTTCTACAGATGGCTTTGGTTTTACTAGGAGAGCTCTTGAGGTTTGTCTGGCATCTTCTGCTGAAACTGATAGGAATTAAGAAGTAACTATCCAAATATTCCATCTTACAGTACTAGGCTGTAATTTAGCTACATGGTTTTAGACCTTGGCCTTATGCCTCTCCCCTTTAGCTAGACATCACATATATATATTCTTTCAACCTTTCATCCCGTGCCACAGGTGAAAAAAGAAAACAAAATACTTTGAACATATATAATTTGATATTGTAAAATCGCTTAAATCATAGCACTAGGATAACTCCTGACAGTCTGGCACAGAACGCATTTATTTTTTAAAAAGGCACCATTTTAAAGAAGAAAACATTTTAATAGTATTTTTTTTCCAAAATGAGCCAATGACAATTGCTTAGAAATCAACAAGTTAGAAAAAACATGTCCAGCCTACACTCTGAAGAGCCAGGGTGGTATAGCAATTAAGGAGTTGGACTAGAAGCTGGGAGACCGAGGTTCAAGTCCACCATCAGCCACTGATGCTCACTGGGCCAGTCATTTTCTCTCAGCTCAACCCACTTCACAGAGTGGTTGTTACTGGGGGGGGGGGGGAGACATGGAAGAGGGAATGCTATATAGATCACCCAGAGCGTCTGAAGGACAGGTAGGATCTACCCTATTTCATTGGATTTTTAGCTCCATTTTATGGTGGTGGGTGTCCATCTGTGTATTTGTTTACATAATTTGTGTTATGTTAATGATTTTCTTTGGTATTGTACTTGTCTTTTTACTTTGCTGTACGTTTCCCAGAGTCAGAGATTGGGTTGTTTGCAAAAATGGCGAATAAGTACAATAATTTACAACCCCTTAGCTCTGCTCTGGATCATGTGATCATAAAGGAGGTTGGAGGGGGACTTGGAATGGAAGAGGCACAATATTTCAAGACACTACCCAACTGCCTCTCCCATAGGGATCCACTGGGGAAAATTCTGGATTTTTTTTCCTACAGGCCCTGGCCAGATGCAGCCTATTTTGCCATCTTCTCTCCACACCAAATGTGATCTAGTTCTGTTCAGTTTTTAGAGACTTATCCTGTGGACTAACAGTCAAGACATATGAACAGAGTTCTGAGTCCCTTTACAAAATTTCTTTCTAACTTCCCGTTAGGTTGGAAAGAATAAAAAATGCTGCAGCAACTACCATCAGACCAGGATGCTATCCATCACAGTTCACTTGCTGATACTGAGCCTCTTGGCTCGAGCATCCACATCTGCTTTTCTCTGGTTAATGATCTCAGACTCCCACTGGCTGCATGGTGGCTGATCACCTCTTCATACACTATGCTTCCAGAGAACAAACAAGGAATATAATATATGCACCCCTAAATGGGCCCAAAATTTGAACTGGGTCCCTCTATCTCTTAGGCACTTATATAAAATTAATTTCATAGCTAAATAAGAATATTTTAAAGTTGCAAATTGCTATATTAGTACTCAATGCACAGATTGCGGGGATCTAGGATGTTAGCATTTTCTGCCTTTCTCTTGGAGGTCACATTTATAATTTGTAATGCTTCTCTGCCTACTATTTTCCAACATTTTAATTATGTCTACAGTATATCAAAGGATACAACATGAAAGTCATAAAAGCATCGAGTAAAAATAACTCCTTTTCTTAGTGTCGTACTTTAATGGAGAGTGATGGCACAAATTCACCACCAGTAGGACCATCTTGCAATTCAAGACATGCAAAAATAATATTTTAGCTCAAAAACCTGAAACTCAAGAACTAGATTCTCCCAAATTCCTGAGAAGGGAGCTTGCATTCTACCTTTGTCAGAAAGGAAGAATGAATAAACAGTGACAATTTTACCAAAGGGCAAGTAAGTCACTCAGGAACATTCCATAATCAGTTGATTTTTAAAAAAATATATTTTGCAAGTGATCTGTCCATCCCCAAATCCCACACCTGCCTTCACTACTACCAACACAGTGTTCAACCAACCTATTTTATTAGGGACAGTCCTATTTGAAGCATTTCTCAGGGGAGAGCAGAAGCCTGAAAGTTGATAATCAGAAGTTAATTCTTGAATGGTCAACTGAGGAGCAGCCATCACCCATTCACAGACTTCCCCATTATAGATCTTCCACATTTCTGTTTAAATGGCAGTAATTATTCCTAAACCTGCATCTTTCACCCCCGGCCCATCTAGATTCACATGCAAAACTTCTAAAAATTTGTGATGTGCTACATGGCCATCTTAGTTCAGTTCCAGTCTTTTGGAAGATAAAGAAAGATGTATGGAGAGAAGAAATTTCTTTCTACGGGTAATATAATGAGGGAACAATGAAAGGAAGAACATTGTCTGAATTGTGCAATGAGGGGTGTGTGCGCGTGCAAAAGAGAAAGCACCTATGCACACACTCACACATAGTTCTGGCTTAAGTAAATGGGAATCAGGTGGTACCTAAATCCAGACAGAAGACAGCTACCTTTGAGGCCAAGGAACAGTCATGAATTGCTGATGTAGTAGATGCCAGCTACAAGGGAAGTGGTCTGAAGCAGGAAGAAAGGAACAACAATATAAGAGAGGAAATAGAGTACCAGGAATTTCTTATATGAAACAATTGAGCATCAAAGTACAGGTAAAGACTAGGTGGCAATGCTCTAGACCTCACCTTTCATAAGCTTCATCTCTTCCGTGGCTAGAAGGAAACTTCGTACTCTACAATGCTGTTCTAGTCCCTACTACTGGGGGCAGGGACAATTTGTTTGAGATCAGAGTTTTAAAACCACAGACAGATTACTAGGAGAGAAGCCAGCCTTTCACACTGAAGCTTTAAAGACCAAATTCTTTATCCTGGCTTCAGACAAAAAGATGATTAGCAGCAAAGGAAGCACTTAATCCAGCTGCTATACTCTGAACCAGTTTCAAGTGCAGGATCTACTTCAAGGGCATGAGTGTGTTCTTGGCAAAGTTCCTGCCCCCCAAAACGTTGGGTTGTAATCTCTAGAACAAAAGAACAAAGACAGTTATCTGTACCTGCTTTTCTCCTTCAAGGCTGAAGACAAGTCCCCCCCCCCATTATTCTTGTTTTCTAGTTGGACTGAGTTTGTTAACTCCGCAAATATTTTCTTCCTTGAGGACGACTTTGCTGCAAGGGTCTCAATCACCATTCCAGAAGCCTAGAATCTGACTGTACATTATAAGCGGACGCTATACTGCCTCAAACTCTGCTGCTTTAGCTGGTTTGTTGCTAGTCTTAGTCATCTGGCTTCTGTCCAGACTTCTGTGAGGTGATCACAAGTCTATACCACCAAAGTTTGGGCAATGGCGGCATAGCTACAGCCCTGGCTCCCAGAGTTGCTGCTTCATGGGATTGTTTGGTCCATTCTATGTTCTGCTGGGTCTGTGAGCGCCCTTCCTTCCTCCCTGTCACTACCAATTCAAAAATCTGGACTGCTATTGGCTTGTAAATCCTAGGCATAGTTAACCATTTCATGATCTCCTTGGGTAGGACAAAGAGCTTGTTCAGCAATGTGGAGGGTGTCCTGGGCTTGGCTGGCTCCACTCCCTCCTTCTTGATGACCTCTATGGAGTAATCTGGAAAGAGCACTCTGAAGTCCATGCTGGGATCTGAAGGGAATACTTGCAATCCCTTAAGAGAGACAGTGTAGGGTTGCTGGGCCTAGCTCTAGGTTAAGCATCTTACCAAGCAACACTGGAAATAAGGCTGCTATTGAAGACCAACTGGACGCTTCAATTAGTCCAGAATGCAGAGGCCTGGTTTTTGGCTGGTAGAAGTTGGAAAGTGCACATGACAGCAGTGCTCTGGGCCCTGTACTGTCTTCCTTTTGGATGCCTTGGTTTTCATGAGTAGTGAGAAAATGAAGAAGAGTAGGATTTTGGAAGTAAGGGCAGTTGGTTCCCCTCTCTTCCCACCCGATGGCCTCTGTTGTCCATGATCTGGTTTCAGGATTACATGTAAGTCAGTTCTGCAGACTGCCTCACTCAGGAGGGGCAGGTAAAGGTAAGTTATCTGAGAATCCCATGCTCTTTGTGGATAAACTTGGCCTGATGGAGGCCTGCCCTATGTTGGAACAAGCAGACCATCTCACACCTCTCTTGCTTCTCTCTCAGGGTTCACCATCCCCCTCCTCCGCCAAACTATGCCAAATCCCTCTGTTATGCTGTCAATGAAGTAGAGGGAGATCTGACTTGCTAATCCACAGAATCACTGGATGCTGCACCATCATTTCCAGCCTCAAGACTACTCTGGTTTTACAGAGTGTCATTGCCACTATTCTGACTGGTGTACAGCTTGTTGGCACTCAGAGTCCTTTTCTGGCTGCTTCAGGGTTGCTGAGTTGGTGCTGCCCAGTGCCTCATAAGTCATGGAAGGATGGATTCCAAATGGCCTTCCAAGGGCTTGCAGGGCTTGTTGCCACCTTTGCTTGTCCAGCCTCAGCTGGCTCTGGTTTTATTTCTTCCCTCTAGTCCTTTACAGATCCCATAAGCACATAAGCCTGCCTCTCAACAAACAGAAAGCCAGCACATCACATGCACTTCTTCTTAAACATTGAGGTATTTCTTTTTATAGCACAGCATAATTAGCAATGATGGACCTGCAGTGCCTTTCAAAGCAAGACAAGGGCAAGTTCTAGGCCAGCCCTGTCTCTAGTCAGGGTGAGACAGAAGCCACAAGTAGATGATCTTTCTGTTCGAGAACCCCTGGTAAATCCAAATTCCTGAGCTAATGTCTATATGGTAGCTATGCTGGCTTGTTGCTGACTGGCACCTCATTTACTCACTTCCTCCCAACTAATGATAGACAACACTGTTGAGAAAGCTGCCTAATTGAATGAGCAGACAGACAAGCAGGCAGGCAATTCACGCCATGCATTCAAAGCAGCTATCCTGCATGTGTTGCTCTGCCCATAATACATGCATTGTAATATGCACCACTGCATATTGTACTGTACCATTTGTCTGAATGGGCAGGAAACCAGAAGAGCGAGCACTGAGTGGCAGCAAAGTACCGGAAGGGCTAAGGTGTTCTGCCTGGCTTGCCCAACACTTCTTGAACTACTCTATTTTCCTTGGGTAGGAGTGAAGATGCTTGCCTGCTACGAGTGCACCTGTCTCTATGGTTTCTTATATGCAATGGGAGCAAGACACCATCCTGCTTGTGTCCTCAAGCACCAGAATGTCTTGGGTTGGTCCTGAGCAGACTGTGGTGGAAAAAAGCTTCCTTCATCTTACTTTGGGCATTTGATTCTCTTCCATGTTCATTAGCATTACTGTTCTTGTCTCCATTTGATATGCATAAGCTCTCCTGTTTTTCTCCTCTTTCTCAACATTTATCCATGTGTGAATGCTCAAAGTATATGTAAATAATACATGCTTCTTCCAAGTAATGCATCGTCTCCAAGGATATCACTGAACTCCCAATAGTTTTCTGGGATATGAAGAACCTAGCAAAAACATCTGGCTTGAAAGATCTAGAATAGGTAAGACATAAAAGAGCAACCCAGCACTCATCTCCATGGAAACACAGAACAATTATACAAACAACACAATTAAAGCAGACACTTTTCAATCTTTTGGTAGAATGGGTTGTTTGGAATTAAGACATAACATTACATCTGTGATTTCAAGACAGCAATTTACAGAATAATTAGGAGACTAGCAAGGACACAAAACTGCCAGGTTATTCTGCTAGATGTACAAAGAATGAAGAATCTGCCTTAGTCTAAAATTACTCTTATTTGTCCTGGGTTTTTGGAAGAAGTTTAGAATAATAAACTTGAGATTTGGGGACACCAAATCCTAAATAAAACACTTTATTTCATCCAGCATTGCACACATGAATGATTATTCATGTGTTAATCTCAGAGTTCAATAACAATTGCCTGTGCTTGTTTAAATCCATGCAGAAGAGCTGATTCATGTAAACACAAGGTCAGGACAATGAGCCAAGCTGGGTTCCGAGATGGCTCTAATAGTCATAGTTTGATTAACCATGAAACACAATATCTTGGTTTACATAATATACTAAGCTAAAGCCAAATAACCATGTTAGGACCTGTTGTGATGTGCAAAACCAATTTCTGTATGTATAGTCTGAACTACTTTTATGTCCCTAGGCATTCAGTTATATTGTTAAATGAAGAATTCTTTCCCCTCCACCACCATCTCCTGTGTGGCCCTTTAGATTGTATTTATAATTTATTTTTATGAATGCTATTACTGAACTCTTAAACTGGGCCCAGCAAAGGTTCAAGTGTAAGTTATTACAGTTATTATAGTTTAAAACACTAGACAATTGAAACACACAGTAGATCTACAAGAGGGCATGTGCTGTCCAGCTCTGCTACAGCCCGAGGTGAAGGATGTTGCATATACAATATTTCAGTATTAGGAAGGCCAGAAGAATTTTTAAAACTCCACTTGACTTCCCAGTTTTACAAGCAAGAGAGGGAAGATATGAGAACTGACTGTGAGCTGGTGTGCTCAGCCTGGCAGCCTTCCAGGCAAAGCATGTTGACCCACCCATTCAAAGCCAGATTTTCAGCCCAGCAACTAGAATGACAGCGTCCCTTCAGTTGTTTATTCTTATCCCCAGTGGAAAGTAGAAGCAGAAGTTAGAGCCAATCCCCCACCCCCCAGCTTGCTTGGATAAAGAAAGACTGTGTATGCCTTGCAACTATATGATTTGTATCAAAACAAAATGGCACATCTCAAAATGGCCAACATCCTTGGAGAAGGACCAGACACTCCTATAACACTTTATGAGGTATATTCTAAATTCATACAGAGTAACTAAATGTAGCTCCCTGCTAACAAGTGTTCCTTGTGCTAATATATGAAATGATCCCTCGTTTCATCTTCCAAGAAATTTCCTAAGAATGCAGACACACTTGTCCTCACTTATTTTCATATAATATTGGGAAGGAAAATGTTGGTCCAGCAAGCACATGGACGATTCACGATGATATTAGCTCCGATGTAATAAACTTAAAATTGGAAAGCACCCAACGAACTCTTAGGCTAGATTAGACTAGATTAGAAAAATGGTCAATGCAAACACTGCAGGAATGAAAAACGTATTAAGTGATATAAGAATACCTGAGCAATTGATAAAATGACTTAATCCTGTTTTGGAAATTTTTAATGGATCTCAACCTGAATTAATTCAAGCCCATCTTCATCAGACAAAACAGGCCACGCTGTGCACATAAGGAAGCTTCAACTGTACAACAGCAGTCAACTGTGCCTTCAGAATCAGGGGGTGTATTATGAGGCCTACCTCAGCTAGCAAGAATGAAGTTATTAAGGAGGGTGCCTAAATCTAGCATGTTTACGTGTCTATACGATACTTGGCATCTCAACAAACCCTGATTATGGACTCATATGTTAACACTGCCTAACTACGTCAACATGGTTATTCCTCCTTTGAACCTAATGAAGTGGATAGCATGACAGTGATAGCAAAAAGTTAATACAATAACAGTGGAAGTAGAATCATTTAAAGGCCGCATAAAAGCTTGGCTTTATGGCATGCAGGTTAAATAATTGCAAAATGAAGGAAGGTAAGAAACATGTATGAAGGGATTGTCCAAAACAGAGGCAAATGATATTATTACTCTTTTAATGTTTGTTTAATAGAAATAGAGTTACACATACTTCATTACTTCAAATAATTAAAACACAAACACACCACCATAAAGGAAGATAGATGCTTTTGAACTGTGGTGTTGGAGGAAAATTATGAGAGTGCCTTGGACTGCAGGATGATTATACCAGTCCATACTCCAGGAAATAAAGCCAGACTGCTCACTTGAGGGAATATTAAAAGCAAAACTGAAGTACTTTGGCCACATAATGAGGAGACAGGATACCCTGTAGAAGATGCTGATGCTAGGGAAAGTGGAAGGCCAAAGGAAGAGGGGCCGACCAAGGGCAAGATGGATGGATGATGTTCTGGAGGTGACGGGCTCGACCTTAGGGGAGCTGGGGATGGCGACGGCCGACAGGAAGCTCTGGCGTGGCCTGGTCCATGAAGTCGCGAAGAGTCGGAAGCAACTGAACGAATAAACAACAAAACACACCAGCATAGCTGCAGCTAGCTAGGAGCAAACTGCTCTCTTTGTCCAACTAGACAGGACCCTTGGTGTCATGAAGTGCTGCCACTTGTTTGCTTTTCATGAAACATTAAAAATATCTGTGTTTAATTTCCAGTAGAGCAGGATCTGGCTACCCACCTCTAAAGAGTCCCAATAAGGGACAAAATCTGTCATGCGGTGCCTCCTGGTGATCAGTGTAGCTGAAAAACTCCACACAGGATATACTTCGTGTAAAAATAGAGAAATTCCCCCCACCTCCAAGAGGGCAGGGGGGCAGAAGGGGGTTATATCATAATATAACATCTGTATCTCTGAGAGCTTAAGGGAAGGTGGACTATATATACCATTTTGAGAACATCTGCAGAAGGAAGCACACCAAGTTAGGATAGCATTCCCACCTTCCTGTGCATTCTTTCTCCACATCACAACTGAGGTTTTGCTTGTGTTGCTCAGAAATTTAAAAAGTGAGAGATTACTGAAGAAAGAAGTGGATTGAATACATACATAAAAACATACACAACTGTCCCTCTTGTTCATTATTTAAAAACATGGTCCGTTCTTCTGTAATTACTTAATAGCTCTCAGGACTTGGAAGCCTTGGCCCATGTTCGGAGAAAGACAAATTATAGTAGCATGACTTCTCCACTGGGGAGATGGGGGTTACCAAACCAATCTGATTCCAAACCAGTTAGCTGTCTTTTAGAGCTGCTTAGAGGTTAAGAAATAAGAACACAACATTGTGACTTGCTAAGTGTCACTGAGCAGCTTTCAACCAAGGTATGAATTCAATAAAAAGCAACCTTTCTTAACTGTACTATATCTACCTTCTGGCATTCAGATATACATTGCTTTGGACTATGAGTGATCACAGCTAATACAAGCCATGTCAGAGTCTAGTCCACATAATATGAAGACATGTGCAACAAACTTTAAATTGTAGCTTCTATTAATAAAAATAAACTTAAAGAGGAAGTGTTTTTTCAGCAGAGAAGCAACATGAAAGTTGTGCTTAACCTCTTCCCTTCTAGGGCTGACTGATTCAAATCAAGGCAATTTAAACCATGATTCAAAATTAGTATTTAAAAAAGAGCTGATTTAACTAATTCTGCATTGCTTGAAACTAACCTGCCAAAAAATAATTCTTCATCTCTTTTCTAAACAATGGAGCAAATGTCACCACTAAAATGTTTATTTATGAGGACATACTGTATTATTTGTACCTTTTTCATTTTTTACAACCAAGTCTTATATCTTTGTGGCACTGTATATTGTGCATACTTCCTTTTTAAAAAAAGTATAGAAAATGTTTGTAAACTAGTTCCATTCAGAGATTCTTCTTTACAACTAGTAAACATATAAGTTCATAAAATATAGAAATTAAAAAACCCACACAATGGGTAATCTACATGTTAGACTGCACTGATTCATTCTAGAGAGTAACAGTACAGTTAATATGTTCATATTTATGTTTAGCATTAACTAAGTTATTATTTAACAGAAAGTTGGCATATATTTACACATGCGCCCATTGATTTTTACATACTGTTTTTTCCATGGCAACTCCCTTCTCACTGTTTCCTCAAAGTTTCATTTAATACTGAAATCTAGAAAAATCTGAAGCTATAGTATATGAGGCAAATTTATGGGAAATTCCATCTCTCCTTGCCAGAGGGGAGTGAAACAAACGTATCCAAGTAAATAGTGTAAGCACATTGGAAGGATGAATGGTACTGGTTATAAGAAGTCATGTTATTCAAATCTATGTGGGATGAGAGGCATGCTCCAAAGATAGATGCTGTTAGTCCAGAGGTAATAGGGTTGTTGCCCTCTATCTGTTTTAGTCTTCAATTCTGGTCTATCCCAGCTACGTGACTGCATTGTGGCTGTGGTAACAAACAGCACCACATGCTTATCTTTAAGATGCAACAGGATGCATATGCACACAGCTTTCTGAATGTACACCTGTTTTAGATATTGCCTAACACAGGGTGCCACATTCAGAATATGAAATACTGCCAGATTTTTCTTTTTCTGCAGATCTTATGGCAATGTAAATGTTGATTTCTCAAACCATTCCAAATAAGAAAACTTGAGAAAAACTTTTATTTTAGTGTGTTAGATATAAAATCTGATCAAAAGCCTGGTACATGATAAGAGAGCCAGTCTGGTCTAGTGGTTAAGGCAACGGGCTAGAAACCAGGAGTCTGTGAGTTCTAGTCCCGACTTAGGCATGAAAGCTGGCTGGGTGACCCTGAGCCAATCACATTCTCTCAGCCCAACCCACCTCACAGGGTTGTTGTTGTGGGGAAAAAGGAGGAAGAAGGAGTATTAGGTATGTTCGCCACCTTGAGTTATTTATAAAAATTATAAAGGCGGGATAGAAAATAAATAAATAAATAAATAAATAAAATAAAAATATAATAAAATAAAATAAAATAAAATAATAAAATAAATAATGAAATAAAATAATAAAATAAATAAAATAAAATAAAATAAAATAATAAAATAAAATAAAATAAAATAATAAATAAAATAAAATAAAATAATAAAAAAATAAAATAAAATAAAATAAAATTAAATTAAATTAAATTAAATTAAAAAGTCTATTCAAACATACAGTGGAAATACTGGTCAACTGACCACCTACTACTTGACTACAGTTTATTTCTTATTTTCATTTGTAATATTTTAGTTTATTTAATTCAATTGTTCTTTGAAATTAGATATGGTCTGGTCACTGACTGCAATAAAGACTTGATTCTAAATACTTAGTGGAAAAAAGTGGGAAGAAAAGCAGGTCACCAAGGAACAGGACATACAAGTACCCCAGATATGTAGAAAATTTATTTTTATTTATATATTTACTTATTACACATATTTACAGTAGATACTGCTCAAGTCCCAAGACTCTAGAGCAGAGCTTTCCAAACTTTTCATGTTGGTGACACACTTTTTAGACATGCATCATTTCGCGACACACACTTACAGTAGGGCACAAGGCAGGCACTAGGACCTGCGCAGAATCACAGCAGGTTTGGAGGCAGCAAGGCACAAGGCAGGCACTAGGACCTGCGCGAAATCCTGGCAGGGCTTGGAGGCAGCAGCAGCCGCGACACACCCAGACACTGCAGCCGACACACTAATGTGTCGCGACACACAGTTTGGAAAGCTCTGCTCTAGATGGTATCAGGAAAGCTAAATCTTGTGGAAGATGCTTATAAAAAGTCTTTCTTAGGGTATGTTCAAAATAAAAGGAAGGGAAAGGAAACATTATGCCCGTTGCTCAGTAAAGATCAGAAAATAATAACAGGTAAGATTGAAAAAGCTGACTTATTCAACTTCTCTTTTGGCCTCAGTCGTCACTGAGAAGAGGCTATACTGTATATTCTATTGAACAACTGCAGAGAATTGGCTGAAATAGCAGGATTCTAGCTCAAGCCTGATAGAAACATCAGAGAATGCCTATAGATAAAATCTCCTAGGGTAGCTAGATTATATTCCAGAGTACTGAAATACAACTAGTTGATAGTCTGCACCTTTGAGGAATTCTGGAGAAAGGACAAAGTACTAGACACTGAAATACTGTTCTTATTTCAAAAAATGGAAAAGAAAGATCCAAGGAACAACAGACAAGTCAGTCTCACATTGAAATATTCTAGAGCAGAATGTAAAGTAATTGATCTGTAAATAACCTGAAAACAATTCAGTAATTCCCAGAGATTGGCAAAGATATATTTTGTCCATTATTACATGATATTTTGTTCAGATACTTCATCAGTAGATAGTGGAAATACTGTAGATGTAATATATCTTGTTTTCAGCAGGCTATCTGACAAAATACATCATGACATTTTGATTAGCAACCTACAGTAGTTAAGTATGGGCTCCATGGAATGCCTATATGGTGGATTTATAGTTGTCTTGGAAATCATAGAGGATGATAATCTATGGTTCCTCATAAAGCTGGAAAAAATATCAGCTATGGTGCCACAGGATTCTGTATTCTTCAACATTTTCATTATTGACTTGGATGAAACAGAAGGAATGCTTTGGGTGCAAATGCTCATAGTCTCAAAAACAAAAATGAAATCCTGATAGCTTAGAAAACTGGACTGAAATGAAATTAAATAGAGACTAATGTAAATGTTTTCATGCAAGAAAGAGAAACCAAATGCACAAATATAGAATGTGAGATATCCAGCTTGGTAACAATATGTGTGAAAAAGGATCTTGGAGTTATAGATGATCAGAAGCTGAATATGAGTTTGGCTGTCAAATGTAGAAACACAGTTTTCAGCTGCAGGACCTGAACATAGTTTCTAAATCATGGGAAGAAAGAGTTCCACTTTATTTTGCATTGGTCAGACCATACTTTAAGGATTCAAATAAACTAGAAAAGGTTCAGAGAAGAGCAATGGGAGTGTTCAAGGGTAAGGAAATGAAAACAAATGCAAGGAAGAGGAAATGAATAACAGAATTAAGGTAAAAAAGGAAGACTCCAGTTAAATGCTATGAAAATCTTCCTAACAATAGCAGCAGTTCAACAGCAGAAGAATTTCTGAATTACAAGCTCATTACATATGTATAAACAGAACCAGGATAGCCATCCGATTTAGTGGCCCAAATAGCCCTTCCAATTTTATGATTTTAGAAACACTGAGGGAATCAAGACTGGTAAACTCTATATAAAGGGGCTTTACATCTGCACCACTGATTACTTTTTTATTTATTATTTTCTCATAGTTTCACTTTCACCCATATGCTTAATTAAACAAGGGTGCCACATCTATTTTAATAGCTTTTTAAAAATCATTCTGGCTACTTTCACAAATAATTTTCTAGTTACAGCTGTCATAAAATGTTTCGGCAGAGATGCAAGATGAAAACAAGCAGCAAATTAGTGGTGAATACTTAAACATTTAAGCTTCCTTTAGAGTTCTGTAACAGAAATACTCCTAAAACAAAATATATGATTCCTTCAAGTCACATGTGAAGGCTACACTGTAAAATATTTGGCAGCATTCTTAAAATCCTCATCAAAACCACAGCCTTCTCTTAACAGACATTTAATCAGTTAAACATGATGGAGTTTCTTAGCTTACTTGATCAACCACTCAAAATGCCTCTTGAAAAATAAAAGGATGCCAGTATATCTCTCCCACAATACCTACTTGATTTTTAAAAATTGTTCGGTTCTTGGCAATAACAACTTAACTTGGTTAGACAACATTCTGGCAAACTGATGGTGGCCTAAGACAACTTCATTGTTTGAAGCCATGCAGTCACCTGCCGCTGTTGGTCAATACTGAAAAGACTATCCATTTTCCACAGACACTGAAGAGAACATGCCCTGTTGCTTCAATAAAACTTCTTGGAGAATTTTGCTAGAAAAAACACGATTCAATGCCCTGCAAGGACTGAAGGACTCATTATTATGACTGTTGAAAAAAAAATGAGAAAGTGATAGAATAAGAATCACAAGCTCACACTGCCAGCAAACGCTGGTTACCCTTGGACTAGAATGGCAAGATTAGAAGAATGAAGAACCTCAACTTTCCCAGGAGTGAGAAAGTTAGATAAAACATCTATCCATTGCTTATTCTCTGTCTGCCTTGGAAGGTGGAAATGGGAGTTGTTCATATCACATTTAAGATACATACCTAACACTTTTCAGCAAAAAATATGAAGTATGAATGTGAGAAAGTAGTGTCAGAAACATACCTATGCTCTAATGAGGTATACTGATTAGAGGCACAAGATTATAGCTTCCATTTTGTATATGCATACACAGTGGAAAATTTAGGTAATATATAAACTCACTTATCCTGCTTCTGGAACTTGTAAGTATTCTATATGAATTGAGTATGAGAACCGTAGAAATCAAGTTGGCAATGCAGCATAGCTATGAATAATTTGTTCCAGATTTATATCTTATGCAACTGTTATCACTTACAAACACACAGGGGTGCTATGAGGCAGGAACTTTGGGGAAGACATCCAGAATCCCACCCAAACACAGTAGGTTTGGCTTACCACATGTTGAAGTATACTACCATCTGAAAAGAACCACTATGAGATTATTAAATCCAGAATCTAAAGTTACTACCTACATACTTTACCCTTCCATCTACCCTGCAATCGTAACCTTTCCAAGTTTTCATGGACAGCATTAATCCACAAGCACTGTCCAAATGGGAAACCAATGACTCCTAAAATTATACATGGAGTAATTCTAAATATTAACATGACCAAATAGACATATGGTACTGATGATATACTAGGTGATATACAAATCCCATTGGCCAAAAATATATTTTAATACAATTAAGTTAACTTTGGGCAGGAGCCAAACATTACATTAGAATGAGTGTCGCCTGATGTCTGTCCCAGTCTTCATAACCTACTTTACAAAGCAAATACACTCATTTCACTAATTAGATTTATAGCCTGCCTTATCCTTAAAGCACTAGGTGAACACAGATGTATCATCACTTTTTAATGCCCACAATAGCCCTGTGAGGCAAGACACAATTATTACTATTGTACAGATGGGGACCAAAGAAATGAGCAACTTTTTCAAAGTCAACAAGCAAGGCAACTGGAAATGCTTGGCAGGTAAACCTACACTCTGGTAACTCACTAGCCATTCAGCATGAATCCCCATTTGTTCCTCTGATGGTCCACATGTAAAAGCTGATGAAGTGTGGATGATACAGCTTCTGTTAAGGTAACAGCTGTATAGGTAAATTCTCCTTTGAGATGACCTCAACTCCCTGTGAGTTTATGGATATGTCCATATGATTTACTTGGCAAAAACACTGAAGTGGCTTGCCATTGCCTTCACCCAGGATGATTGTATGACTTTCTAGTCTAGCCTACTGCCCTTGGTACTTTCTGGTGGTCTTCTACTAAATACTAAACATGTCCAGCTCTAAACAATTTTTTGAGATCGTCCAGAGTCAACTATGTGCTCTAGTCCCCAATAATTTAGGAAACACCTCTTCTTTGCAGTATGTCCTGCTAGGTTCTACTGTTGCTGCTAAAAATACCGGGGACTGCTGCCAAAGCTAGATTCTGACAACCCCATAAATGTTTCCAGAAAGAGAGACATATTAGTATGTTAAACATAACCACAAGTCTATGTCTACTAACACATTTGTAATTCATTTAGAACTATACTGTTTATTTGAAGATATTGAAGCCAGTGAGGTGATTCTGATCATTCCAAAGAACGAATCTCAAAAGATTTCATCTTTTCCTTATTAATTGGATCTTGTACTCTATATGAGTTATTGTCTTTCCACTGGTCATATTTCTTTGCACAAAGTTATTTGTGTAAACCATTTGGGAGTCCTGCTCCCTCAATAAAAGCAATCCAGCCCTAAAGAGATTTAATCCAGATGTAGTCCAAGTTAAGCAGTTATCTTGCTAATAGTTAAAATTTGGTACTGCCAGTCCACCTCATTCTTTCTAGCCTTGTAACAAACTTGACCCTCAGCCTTTTATTAGACCATATAAAGTTAGTTATTTGTCTCTGCCACTTGTTTAATATCTTGCCTCCAATTTTTTTATTAGAATGATTGGATATAAGAAGCTTCAGCCTTGGCAAAATATTTATTGTTACCACAGCAGTTCTTCCTAACCAAGACAGTTTCAGCCTTTTCCTTCTTAGGATATTTTCCATTATACTTCCCAAATCTGGGAAAAAGTATTCTTTACATTTTATTTTCTTGCCATATCTTCCTTGCTAATAGAAGTAAAAATAATGCCAGTAAAATAATTTAAATTTAAAAATATCTTTACTGTTTGCTTGTCTTTTTAAAAATATCTAATAAAGCTTTTCAAAAAGGAGAACAAACAAAGACTTACCCGTAAGTTCATAAGGTACAGTTTAAAGCAATGCTGATCAATTCAGCTGGAAGATAGGGCAGCCTACAATGTCTGCTGTTGTAGAGAATGACTCTATCTCTAATTGATGCACATATTTCATATATTCTATGTTTTAAAAGATTACCAGGATTGGACTGGTAAATTTTGGATCTGATAATCTATGGATGCAGTTGGGCTGCCCTTAAACTCAAAATAATCTTGGCAAGGATAATATTTATTTATTTAATTTATATAACCGCCCATCTCCCCCAATGGGGAACTCTGGGCGGTTTACACTAAAATAGTTAAAATAGAATATAAAACATCAGTATACAATATATGTAAAAATAATAAATAATTATAAATCCAGATGGACAATGGAATTAAAACGAAGGACATTATAAAATTAAGGAGTTAGCCACCCCCATGAGGAACTATCCTTCCCTCGATCCCATGCCAGGCGGCAGAACCAGGTCTTCAGCTCTTTCCTAAAGGTCGGGAGGGAGGGAGATCTGTCTCAACTCTGGGGGCAAGATGTTCCACAGTGTGGGTGCCACCACAGAGAAGGCCCGTCTCCTAGACCCCATCAGATGACATTCTTTGATTGATGGGGTTCGTAGCAGGCCCCCTCTGAATGACCTGGTGGGGCGGGTCGATAAAATGGGGATAAGACGGTCCTTCAGGTATTCTGGCCCCATGCCATGTAGGGCTTTAAAGGTAATAACCAACACCTTGAATTGTACCCAGAAGCAAACCGGCACCCAATGCAGCTCACGGAGCAAAGGTGTTATATGTGCAGATTTTGATGCACCCAAAATTGCTCGCGCGGCCGCATTCTGCACCAGCTGAAGCTTCCGGATAGTCTTCAAGGGTAGCCCCATGTAGAAATATGATTTCTAAAGTTCCCTTGTGAAACAGTGAAAGAGGGTAATGGCTATCTGAAAGCTGCAAAGTTAATGTAATTATAAACTTGGCTAATAGCATATGTTCAATTCAAGTATATTTAGCCCATGATGGAGAATCTGGTCCCTCAGGTTGGTCCTGGTTAGTACATGCGTGGAGGATCACTTGGGATTCCAGGAATATTGGATAACCTGGATGTTGGGGTTTGATATACCCAGGAATTTACAGCTAGATATAAATTATACAGAGAGGCTTGATATTTAGGTGAGAGGGGAAATATTCTGCAGAGTCACCCAATTAGCAGCCATTGTTGTAGGGATGATGTGTCAGTGTGTGACTCATACAACAGGTGCTTAGAGTTAAGTTGGGTGTGGTGAATAATGAGAGTGACCTATAAGGTGATTGGTCAGTTTATATATAAATACAGAGATGTCCTGTATTCGTTCTTCTCATTCTTCTCATTCAACCTCTGTATGCTGTATCATTGGTGTATCATTTTGTTACCCGTGTGGAAGTGATCTGTAAATACGTATGTATATATTGTAAGTAAATAGGTTATTTTATATAATCTCTGTGTGAGTGTCTATTTACTATACAGCCTAAGGATCACTGGTGCCTAGGAGAAGAAGCAGGCCGCTCCATCCGCTCGCCCCGACACTGGAGAATTAAAAAAATATCTGGAACAAGGCAATGGCAAACCAGTTCTATAACACTCCTGAGAAAAATGCTTGCAAGCTCAGTTTAAGGGCATTTTTACAAAATTTTTAGGGTATGTAAGGCTTCCTCTCAAATAAACATGCAGAGAATTTTACCTTGACAAGCAGCAACAATGAATATTTAATTCACATTATAAGCCGATTTTTCTTTGCAATATGGACTACATTTGAATGTGAAGAAGACGAAGATTCTCACAAATGGACCAATAAGTAATGTCACAATTAATGGAGAAGAAATTGAAGCTGTCAACGATTTCATTCTACTCGGATCAACGATTAATGCCAAGGGAAGTAGTAATCAAGAAATCAGACGATGTATCGTGCTGGGAAAATCTGCCATCCAAGACCTATCTAAGGTTTTCCGAAGTAAAGACTTCGGTCTAAAAACAAAGGTGCGTCTGACTCACGCTATGGTTTTCTCAATTGCCACATATGCCTGTGAAACTTGGACATTAAAAAAGGAAGATAGAAGAAGAATTGATGCGTTCGAATTGTGGTGTTGGCGAAGATTACTGAAAGTACCATGGACTGCCAGAAGAACAAGCAAATCAGTTTTAGAAGAAATACAAGCAAAATGTTCACTAGAGGCGAGGAAAACTAGGCTTAGACTCTCATACTTTGGGCACATTGTCAGGAAAGACCGATCGCTTGAAAAGGACATCATGTTTGGTAAAGTCGAGGGCCAGCGGTAAAGAGGAAGACCTTCAACGCGATGGATTGACACAATTACTGCAACAATGGATGCAAACAATGGAACAGTCAGGCAATTGGCGCAAGACTGAACAGCATTTCATTCTATTATACATAGGGTCACCATGAGTCGTAAACGACTTGACAGCAACTAACAACAACATAAGCCAGTTTGAAAATATTTTTTTAGTCCTAAGCTTCCACAATGGGTTCTGGGAACAAGTGTTTCCTGTGGTGGTCTTGATCCTTGTTACGATCCTACAGTGCCCCCTCCCCCTGCCAAGTTTCTTGACTGGGAACCAAGAATTTATGTACCATAAAACTTTCCACAGAAATAGAAGACAAAATGCTGAAACAGCACTGCTACTTATTTTTCATAGGATGCCTCCATGCCCATTATCATTATGTAGGTTGGCATTATATTTCCCACATTATGACTCACTCGTGTGGGGAAGTGATGAAGAACATCTACACTGGAACAGGCAAATTGTGGCACTGAGATATTTATGAACTACAACTCCCAGAAAGCATTAGCCACTGTTGGGAGAATGCAGGAATTTCTAGTTCAGCAGTAGTTCAAGTTTCCTACCCTGATCTGCACATTGATTTCTAAGATGAAATCTGAATCAGGGACTACCTGATTCACAGTTCTATTCCATCCTCTGTGCAGTGGAGTTCTTTCAAGCCAGAAGACCTCTAGTGAAGGGAGAGCTCAGCCAAGGTAGGAATTCAGCTGTATTTTTCTGTGCTTCTCAAGTCCATGAAACTTCTCACAAGTTACAACAGAGAGGGGGGGAGATCAAGTATGATGTGTAATATGATCCAAGAGTTCAGGAGTGTGCAGAGAGCTAGAAACACATACACGTAGCAAACATACACATTTGTTAGCATAGAATCGTTTTTACAAATCTAAAGCACTCACAGCTTTTTCTTCTTTTTTAATGCTTTATCCTTACCCCCATGCCTGTTTTCCAGAGCCAAACCCTTTGGGAGAACGGAAGAGAGAATTCTACGATTTCATGGCTTGAAAAACAACTTTGATTGGCACTTGGCCTCACAGAGGAAGGAAAAAAGAAAAACAGCTCTGGGACAAAGAGCACAAATATTTGAGCTCATTGACTTACATGTTTCTTCATATTTACAAGAGAAATCATGGTGCAAAGATATAATTAGAAAGAGGTTGCCAAAGCGAGACTTGGGGTTTTCTCACACACACACACACACACACACACACACACACACACACACACACACACAGCAGAACAAAGGCAAACAAAACTTTTGCTGTAAGTTGATGCTTTTGCCCAGCTCAGCAGTTTTAATTCATTTGCACTAGACAAATAAAAAACATCAGCTAATGCATTCAGTTAGCCACATGTACTAAGAGATAAACTGATCAGAATATTGCTAAACTGTGGATGACTAGGATGTTAATATGGTTAAGAATATACTATAAGAAGTTTGGCTTTCTCCAAGGGTGAAAGCAGGTATTAGCAGAGTTTGGGTGATTGTCCACAGGTTTATAAACTACACTTATAGAGCTGGGAACAAGCATTGCAGTCAAGTACTCCTCCTCATCCCTCCCCCTTGTGCGCCCAAGCATTACTTAGCCTAGATTCTGGCTTGTGTTAAGCTAAAGTCCCCCCTAGGAGTTTAATTGGAGAGCTTCAACTTCATGCCAGTTTACAAGCCAGGATACACAGCCAGGGTTCTTTTCTTCTTGAACGTTAGTTTTTAACATTTTTTTCCCACCCTGCATGTTTTCCACAGAGAAGTGGAAGGTAGGCTTAATTAAGAGAAAGGAAGGCCAAGATTCACTAATGAATTTCATTGCTGAACAAAGATTTGAACCAAAGTTTCTCCTATCTACAACCCACATTTTAATTACTATAACATATTAGCTGCTATTGCCAATTAATGGAATACAGTGTTGATGCAGTTGCGAGGACTTCTACCTGGGCTTAACTTGGTAAAACAATGAAAGTGTATTTTGTTTATTTATTTGATTTATACCCCACCTTGTTCAGGAGCTCAAGGTGAGTACATAGTGTTCTCTTCTCCTCAATATATATTCTATCACACAAAAGACTGCAATCCAAATAAGTCATTCTTCTGAATAAATTTGCACATGGGTGCACACAATGATTCAAACCATCACACTATGCTCACAGTTCCCTTCCATGGCACCCACCAGGCTCCCTTCCTACGTAAATTGTTTTACAAAAAATAAAAAAGCTTACATACTGAAAACAAAGCATCAACCTCCATCATGATTTTTACTTATAAAAATGCCTTTGTACCCTATATGGGCCCCAGAAACTTCCTTGGAAATAAACATGGTGAAGGATACAGTCCAGTGATTTGATGCAGGTATGCATACCTGCTGGAAAAGCATAAATGTTGCATATAGCAGGAGCCATATAGATGATCCTGCTGTGAGGTAGCAAGGTGTTTGTTAAAACAGTGATTTACAATGGTTTATGTCTCCCTCGGCAGTCATTTTATGAACAGAAAACCCTACTCACAAGCAGTTACTCTGAAAGAATGTCCACCATGTTCTTGAAATTCCAGTTGTGACCACCATCCCCAAAAGTTTGAGGCCTGCTATGCTTAGACATGATTTTGTTTACCAAGGTTTATTGAATAATTGGCTTGATTCACACAACACACTGACATAAACTATGGTTTCCAAGGCATAAGTGACTGGGATCATACAACCATGCTAAGTAAAAACCAATCACATTGTGGCTTAGCTCCCTGTTTGAACCAGACTGATAGTTTCAAAATGCAAATTAAAATAAGTTTTTAGGTACCATCTACATCAGGGGTGGGGAATGTCCGGCCCGCAGGCCATATAAGGCCTGCGAAATCATTTGGTCTGGCCCTGCCAAGGCAACCACAGGTGGGACTCGAAATTCAATAAATCTAGGAGCTCCCGCCTGCAAACCACGCCCCCTTCCGCACGATTGGCTCCCGCACGCAAACCCCGCCCCCAGTGCACAGAATTGGCTCCTGCCCGCAAACCCCGCCCCCAGTATGTGCAATTGGCTCCCACCCACAAACCCCGCCCCCTTCCGCACGGTTGGCTCCCGCCCGCAAACCCTGCCCCCCGGTCCGCGAATGATGTTATAAATATCAAAATGGCCCTTGGCAGAAAAAAGGTTCCCCACCCCTGATCTAGATGGACAATTACAGGCATGTCTTCTGACCCTTTTCCTTTGGAAAAAAATGGGAAATCTCTCTTTGAGGCATTTACAATTTACAGTTTATCCCTTCCATACATTTAAAATAATAGATCCATTTAAATTCAGGGCAACTTTTATTGATTGGATAAGACAAATCTATGCATACTGCCTAGATTTTTGTTTCTATGATTACATATTAACACAAATCTAGGCAGTATGCATAGATTTGTCTTGTCCAATCAATTACAGTCTAGAAGTTTTTAATAAAATGATTGATTATATGCCATCAAGTCAGTGTCAACTCTTGGCAACCACATAGATAGATTTTCTCCAATAATTATAGTGCATTAATTTGGGCACAGGAAGAAGAAAAAGTCACCTTTACTGCCATTAATAACCATATTTATACATCAACTAAGCCACAGTCTGCTTAACTATGGATTACTGAACAAACAACTCAATTCATATACTATATGATGCAATGCCTGGTTCAGACAACAAGCTAAGTTATAATATGGTTTGCATTGTTGTGGTCTAGTGTAATGCATGTACCCAGCCAATGACATGCAGGGAGTAAGGAATGTACCCTTAAATTGTATATCTCAATACAACAAAGGTCTCACAAAACATTGGTGGAGCATAACCAGTCAGCAACACAAACATATCCATTTCCCCAAGACCTCTGTTGAAAACAATATTTAGGAAGACAGTCTGACTGTACCAACCCTACTACACAGTCATTCCTTACTTTTTCAAGTTTATTCTTCTGTTAGAAGGGATGTATTACTCTGATGGATAATATAGGAACAATCAATACTGAAAACTGTATCAGTCCTTTAGTGTCCTTTGTTAAAAGTTTTATCACAAGCAAAACCTTAGTATTTTCTAAAAGCATTTTCATTAGCAATAAGTATATAGTGAAGAAAAAAGGCCGAGGTGAGAAGAATATAGTGAAATGCCCATACATACACATATGTATGCATATGTGCTAGGGATAAATTGATAGCAGGAGACAGTATCTATAGAGGTCAAAGCTTTGAAAGCTTTGACACAATCCAAACAAAACAGAACTTTGTCATGGTATTTGTTCTTAATCTTTTCAAGGTCTTGAATCTTCAGGGTCAACAGGGCAGAGTTGAAATAATCGGAAGAAAAGCAATAGTAAAGAAAACAATATAAATGCAGCAATACAAAAATTATACATAGTTATTAAAAAATGAACGCGTCAGTTAAATCTCCCACTGAAATTGGTGGGATTTGTAAGTGCTTATAATACTGGATGATACCTATATATATGTATCGACAATTTTTAATACAGCCTTCCCCATCTTAGTCCATATCAGGCAATTACAGAAACTGTGGTCTATCTGGAGGGCACTAGGTTGGTGAAGGCTGATTCTAAGTTATTAAATGAATCACAGTACGATTGCAAAAACCTGCAAATCATGAATCTGCTGTTTTGGCATTTGGACCTATGACACAACAAATATCATTTATCTTTCAGTGATGGAAGTGCAGAAGACATTGCAGTGTTAACATTTATCCATTATCTATTTTGGTATTTTATTGCAGCATAAAGATTACTAGCAGAGGATTACTACCATTACTTGTATTTTATTACTAGCATAAGGATTACTAGCATTCACAGAGACTCAATTCCTACATCCATATTTATTTACAGAAAGCCCTATATTCTAGCTGGATATGAAGTTATCACTTAGAGATGATTAAACAAAATTCTTCTCCACTCAGGTTCTGAGTTTAATGAACATGATTATCTACTATATTTGTTCCTGAGAACCATGCACAATTTTATTCACGGCTGTTTTTCTTATGCATCACCAAAAACTATTTTCCCTAGTAAGCCCCTTGAACACATTTTGGGAAAAGGCAAAACCAGAAACACCATACAGGAAAGGCACAATGGGTATGCAAGATACATAACATTAACAATACAGTATGGATATTTACACAGCATGCAATCAGCACATAATTTGATACAAAATTACTAGGTGTTTATATTACCTGTGTCTTATTTTATATCCCTGTACCACGGGAAGAAATGTGTGTGTACATTTATTGCCATAAAAAATTATACCTAGCAAGCTCTCTCTCTCTATATAGATATATTTCTCATGTGTGTTTGTGTATATATGTACGTGTGTGTGTGTATCTGAATGCAGCAGCATAGAAGCATTTGTAATAAATTATATATACGTTTGTGTGCATCTATTTATAGATTTTTGAGGAAATCAATACACAACCCAAGATACAAAAAAAACCCCACCGTTTATTTTTTTTGAGAAGCAGATTTATACCCAGCGCCCCCCCACCCAAGACCTTCGGAGGAGGTGTGGCCGGACCGAAGCAGCCCGACCGCCTTCCCTCAGCCGGATCCCCCCTGAGGCGCCGAACTATAATCCGTCATCCTCAGCCAGTGTCGTGGATGATGGAAGCTGTCGTCCGGCGCCTCCGGAGGGGCACCGGGAAAGGCAGCCAAACCCCAGGCGGGGCAGCCCCCCGGCGTGGCGGAGAGAGAGGGCAGACCCACCTGCCTCAGGACTTTCCGGCAGTTGCTACAAACCCGGCGGCACTCGCTGCGCCCGTGCCCGCTGCTGTGGCCGTCGCCGGGGACCGTCGGAGGGCACGACGTGGCGCCGCTGCCTCTGTTCATGGTGCAGCGGGCGAGCGGGCAGAAAGAGGGAAGCGGTGGCGGGCTCAGCGTCCGCCTGCTTTCAGAGCCCGGCGGCTGCAGCCCCAGCAGAAGCGCCTCCGGCCGCCGCCCCCTCCCCCGCCCCTTCCAGCGCCGCTCGGCTTCCCCAGCCCAGGAACAGCGGCTTCCATCCCCTCGCGCACACCCCTCTGCCGCGGCCAATCGTCGCGCTCCGGCCACGCCCCCTCCCTGCCCGACCGGCCAGTGGCAACGCTGGCGGAGCGCAAGCCAATCGACGCGGCGCTCTCCCGTCCTCATCTCCGGGCAGTCTCCGAGTGAGGGGCGGGGCCGCCGAGGGAAGGGGGCGGGGCGAAGAGGAGGCGCACGTCCAGCTGGAGGCTAGGAGGCTGGGCTTCCTTCCACCAATCGGAGGCGCCTCTGTCAAGGGGACCGGGGACAGCGCGCGCACGAGGCGGTTACGCCCCCCTTTTGCTGCCCCCGGGAGAAAGGAGGAAAAGCAAAGCTTTTTACGAAACTGTCGGAATCCTAAAGCAAAACCGTGGAAGTATGATGCATCATCCTTGCTTTAGCTGCTTTCAAAAATGGGAGCGGAAAATTGTTGAAGGAAGCCCAATCTGTTTTGGGGGGTGGGGGAGGGATTGTGCAATGCTTTGTTCCATTCTTCCACAATACGTCCAGGTGCTTCAGACTCCAACTCCCATTATTCCCAATTAACTCAGCCTGGCTAGCTTTGGTTAATGGGAGTTGTAGTCAGATACAACTAGAGGACACCAGGTTGTGAATAGCTTTCTAGCTTGGTGCTTGCAATACAAAACTCAAGATGCCTGGGTTCACAGTGTGCTAGGCCACAGTATGCTTAACTTTAACAAACAGCATTGATTGGATTCACATAACAAACAAAGCTACAGAAACCCAAGAGAACGTAAGACAGATAATCATACCACAAACCAGAAGGACATGGAAACAGAACCAACTGAAAGCAGAGGACAAGGCAGTCCCCAAAAACCTAAAGAGGGACCAAACTATCATCATCCTCCCAGCAGACAAAGGCCGCACCACCATCATTATGGACAGATCACAATATATACAAAAAGCCAAAGATTTACTTGAGGACAAAGAAACCTACACCCCAGTAAACACCAATCCTATACAGAAACTGGACAACCAGGACAAGAGAATCCTCAACGACTTAACCAAGAAAGGTCAAATCACAAAAGAAGAACAGAGGCGATGAAAAGCAGCGGACCCATCATCCCACGCTTCTACGGACGCCCCAAAATACACAAGCCCGACATACCACTCCGTCCAATTGTATCGTTACCAGGGACCCCCCACATACAACATAGCTAAAGAACTTACAAGAAAACTTGGGCATCTCACAGAGGAGAGCGAATACTCTATCAACTCCCCAATACAGTGCCTCCAGGAAATCAAAGACCTAAAAATAGATGAAGATGAAATTTTGGTGTCATTTGATGTCACTGCACTCTTTACATCCATAGACCAAGCACTAGCGATTGAATCTATGGCAGCAGTTCTACGTAACACACCTGACCTAACTGGATACACCAAGATCAAAATACCCAGAATCATGGACCTCATCAACTGCTGCCTCACCACCTACTTTCAGTCTATGAAGGTTCTCAGTCATCCAGGTGGAATTGTCTGTAGCTTGAATCATGTCAACTGGATTTCTATTTTCTTAGTGGAAACGTTTCGCTCCTTATCCAAGGAGCTTCTTCAGTCTGAGCAAAGTTGGTAAGGGAATCCTAAATATGTTCCTAGGTAGCTGTGTGACCTTACACCTGGGGCTAGGTCATGGTTATATTGAGATGTAATTTTTAAGTCCTTTTATCATCTAAAGGAGGGTCGTTAAAATCACCATGCTGCTGTTGAGCTTCTGAAATGGTCTTAATCTTCCTAGGCACAGAAGACAAAACGGGTAGGAAGATGGGGGAGAGTTTGTGCCTGAGGCCCCCACCTCTATTCAAGGAAGGATTTTCCAAGTTGGCATAAATGGATTCCTTGACCCCTCTCTCAAACCACCTATCTTCTCTGTCTAAAATGTGAACATTAATGTCCTCAAATGAGTGTCCTTTTTCTTTTAGATGAAGATAAACTGCTGACTCTGGTCCTGTGGTGTTATTTCTCCTGTGTTGGGCCATCCTCCTGTACATAGGTTGTTTGGTTTCTCCAATGTAGAGTTCAGAGCACTCCTCACTGCACTGGATTGCATAAACTACATTGCTTTTCTTGTGTTTTGGAGTTTGATCTTTGGGGTGTACAAGCCTCTGTCTCAGTGTGTTGGTGGGTTTGAAATATACAGGTATGTGGTGTTTGCCAAATATCCGTTTTATCTTTTCAGACACGCCAGCCATGTAGGGAATGACCAGGTTCTTTCGTTTACTCTGAGTCTCAGCCCTATCTGTCGCTGTTTTAGGTCTGGTAGATTTAGATTTGGTGAAGGCCCAATTTGGATATCCACAGGCCTTCAGGGCTGTTCTCAGGTGCTGATTTTCATTCTTTTTGGAATCCATGGAGGTGGGGATGGTTTCTGCTCTGTGTGACAATGTCCTGATGACTCCTAGTTTGTGCTGCAGTGGATGGTGGGAGTCAAACATCAGATATTGATCTGTGTGTGTGGGTTTCCTGTAGATCCCTATTTCTAGCTTGCCACCGGTCCCAATGAGGACTTCACAGTCTAGGAATGCCAGTCTGTTGTCCTTGGTGTCTTCTCTGGTGAAGCTAATGTTGGCATCTATAGTGTTTATATGGTCCGTGAAGGCCTGTACTTCCTGGGCCTTGATTTTGACCCAGGTGTCATCCACATACCTAAACCAGTGGGTGGGCACCGTTCCCTGGAATGTGTTGAGTGCTTTCTTCTCCACTTCTTCCATGTATAAATTGGCCACAATGGGTGACACAGGAGAACCCATGGCACAGCCGTGTTTTTGTCTGTAAAAGTCACCTCTGTATGTGAAATAAGTGGTGTTAAGACACAGGTCCAGAAGATGGCAGATCTGGTTTGGGTTGAGATGGAAAGGAGAAGCACTCCCACGCATACAACCCAAAGTATGGATCCGGTATGTAGATGACACCTTCGTCATAATAAAAAAGGATCAACTGGAGGAAACACATGAAACCATCAACAACACCTTCAAAGGAATAAAATTCACAAGGGAAGAAGAAAAAAACAACACACTACCCTTCTTGGACATCCTCATCAGTAGAGGAAATGATGGCATTCTACAAACACAAGTCTACCGGAAATCTACCCACACTAACCAAGTGTTCCACTACCAAAGCAATAACCCAGCCTCCCACAAGAGGAGCTGTGTAAGAACACTATTCAGACAAGCACAAACACACTGCAGCAACCCAGAACACCAGAAAAAGGAAATAGACAAGTTATATAGCATCTTCCAGCAAAATGGATACCCACGCAACTTTATCAAAAAGTGCCTGACCACTCAACCCACCACAGCAAAACCAACAGAAGCTATGAAAAGGATGACACTGCCATACACCAGAAACATCTCAGAAACTACTAATAGACTGTTACAACCACACGGCATCTCCATAGCACACAAACCAACCAAAACCCTTCAGAACATTGTAAGTAACCCAAAAGACCCAGTAGCCCAAGAAGAAAAAACAGGAGTTATCTACAACATACAGTGTAAGGACTGTAACAGCCACTATGTAGGACAGACCGGCAGAATACTAGTAGAACGCATCCACGAACACCAACTAGCAGTCAGAAGACATGAGGAAAACTCCTTAATCTCACAACACATGGACAGACTCAACCGTAGTTTTAACTGGGAAACTGTGAGCATCCTAGACCAAGTCAAATCCAAAAACGCAAGGGAATTCCTGGAAGCTTGGCACTCAGACAAGTCAGCCATCAACAGGAACATAGAAGTAAACAACATTTACATACCATTCAAAAGAGCCAATAGAAAAGCCAAAAGACCAGAACACCACCTTGCCAGCAATCAACACCCAGATATGCAAAGATTAACACCAGGATTAGCACCAGAGGAACAATCAAACAGCACAATAGACCCTAATCAAGGAACTATTAACTCAGTCAATCAACCAAGCAGCAAACAACAGCCCAATCAAGGAACTACCAAGGAGAGAACAACACCCCCACCAACACAAGCAGGACAAGCCATGGTATATAAACAGAGAGCAAGTCCCACTCCCTTTTCACACTGAAGATGTTGCCTAGCCTGGCAATGAAACGTTTGCAAGAAAACAACAAGGCTCAGAGAGCACCAAGGACTCCACAAACAAAGCTATAAACCATGGTTTACAAGCTACAACACAGCACGCTAGGAGGAGGAAGGAGTATTAGGTATGTTCGCCACCTTGAGTTATTTATAAAAATAAGGGATAAAAATCAAATAAATAAATAAAGCAAAACAAACCACCTTATGGTTGAATATAATATTCAGATACTTCGGGGTTTGTCTCATTGAGTCCAGCTAAATTGGTAAGAGATTGCAATCTGGATGGCTCATTGAAAGCAAGAAGCCCCATGAAGAAGATTCCACTTACAGGTTGATTGTGTGGATTTGGGTGAGTTTATTTTGTTTTTAATTTTTTGTTGCCTGCTGTGTTGGACTTGCAGTGCTGAAGGGTGGGATGAAAATGATCCCAAGAAAGAAATACAGTAGGATGTTTGTTACAGAAGCCCAAGCCCAAGCCTTTCAAGGAGGATTATTTAGAGGGCTTTTTTTTAAACTGTGGCTTTACTGAAGCCATTGAATTCCGGGAAGAATGCAACGATTTAGGATGATTCCACAGTCTCTCCTACCTTTAAAATGCACAAGCATGTTTGCTCAAATAAAAGGTGAACTCAAAGCTACTAATGGGGAAATTCCCCATGTCAACAAAAACAGGAACCCTGTAATGCTGGAGGGGAGGCAGACAATGACATGGCTTTTCTGATCACAAAGACTGGGCTCAACTGCGTGGGCTTAACCCAATCACTGCTGTTAGCCATAGCAGGCGGAAACAAGGGGGAACAGTAACAACAAACAGAACCAAGAGACTGAGAATCCAGTTGCCATTGAACAAAGCTGAGATTCACAAGGGCTGTGTCCTGAAGGACTAATTTAGCCCAAAACATATTGGGGTACAGAAGAAAGAACATACACTTCCTTGGCAGCACAGCCTGAGCATAAACCCACTGTGGGTGCCAGGAGTGCATTGGATGACACATCGAAAGAGCATCAGTATACATGATGCAACTCTTGTATTAATATCACAATGAGATAAATCTCATTTTTGTGGAAAGGTTTTTCCCCTGGTGAAGAAGCAGTAGCAGGCGGTCTGGGTGATGCTTTACAGTCTGCTTACGGCTTTCTGGACTGTACCACTTCAGAATACAGGTGGGATATTGCCTGATGATGCTCACCAATTCAAACTCTCCAGCTGTGGCATGGCCATGGGAACATGCAGGAGCTTGTAGAATCAGGCAGTTTTATGTACTCTATTCCTCTTCAAGACCTCATCATCAACTGAGTCCCCTTTGTGGGGGGAGATGGGCGGTGATAGAAGTTGGACAAATAAATAAATAAACTGTGCGGTTGCAAAGGCTAATTAAGGTGTAAAATCAGCTAAAAGGAAAATACAGTTGGGTGCACATCTTCTACGCTATATTCCTTTCTGTTTCTGAGGTTCTTGCTGCACAGATATTTTTCCCAAATGCAATGGGTGTTCAAAAGGCATAAATACAGCATCCTCTGTGGTTATCACTCAGTCAAGTACCACAACAATACCTATGATGGCAGTTATAGTGAGTTTAAAAGGTCATGGGTGTTTGATCTTCTACGTACTTCCCCTAAGTCCTAGTAGAGCACTGCAAATGAAGTGGTTCTCATTTTCAGTCTGATAACCAGCTACACATTTGTACAGGGTGTACAGGATTACAGACTCAGAAATAGCATGCGGTTATTCACAGCTATGCAGCTGCATAGGTGCACCATGAAAAACAGCTTCAAAAAAGAAGAAGAAAGTGACCCATTATTTCCTGCTTGCAAATCCTTTCTCCCCTGCCTAAAGTTAAATGAGAAAGCGGCAGGAAATAGCGCAAAAGAGGTTCTATAATAGAAGCCAGCAATTTGCATCTCTCTAAATCCAGTTTTGTGTCCACTGCTACAGCTCCTTCCAAATGTGCCATTAAATTTCTTTTCCCCTGTTGTTCTGAGGCAGGACATACATAAAAACTGTGGTATAAACCTAAACAGGCTTGATATAGTTAAACACAAACAAAGAAAAAAACAACTTCCTCAAAGAAATCCAGTTGAAAATAGAAAATTCCGCTTCCTTGCCTGTTCCCGTCTCCCTGCAGAGGCATTCAAGGTAATCCCTGGTTATCCATACCTTTTTCTATAACTTTAAAACCACTCCCACTGGCAAGAGTTAACATCCCCCTAGAACAGAAAATATTTAATTGGTGGAATATGGAAAGTCCAGCCCTACCATAAAGTTAATTGGTGAAAAGTCAGAGATTAACAGAGAAATAAATTTAGGGAGCAGTTGGAGAATATCCTGTGCACCGCACGAGTGAGCCTGGTGTTACTTCTTCAGGAACAGCAATTGCCTTTGGCAAAAGAATAAAGGAATTAATAACCACAGCTACAGCATAGCTTGCTTGCACATGTAGAAACAGGACAGCTGTGCTGCAAGGCAGCAGGAGATTAGATATTCGCTCTGGGGAAGTTGAAAAAGTTGGAGAGAGTATGTGAGGTCTGTTTGCCTCAGGTTGTCGGGTTAGTGAAAAATGCTGAGTCAGAGTAGCTGGTCTCTGTGCTAATGCGGTTAGAAGATATAATTAGGACAGAGCTGATGGGGACTTGTTTTTCAATGCTGAGAGCCACCTTACAATACCTCCTGGACAGGCTAGTCACAGTGTAAAATATCAAGAGAATGTTATCTTCCCTCTGTTTGTGTTTCTGTTGCAATTCATCCCCAGATTTGGTAAGACCTGAAATTGGGTTTTGATTTGGGAAGAATCTGTAATAATCTGCAATCATTATCTGTCCTCTGATGGGCAGGCCCAACAGAGCTAATTCACAACTGCCCACTTATTATTTATTTATTTTATTAAATTTATATTTGTTGTTCAGTCGTTTAGTCGTGTCCGACTCTTCGTGACCTCATGGACCATAGCACACCAGGCCTTCCTGTCCTCCACTGTCTCTCGGAGACAGTTTTATATTACCTATTTACTTACCACTTACCTATTGACTGCAGCCTTTTCCATTCCTTAGGGCAGTGTTTCTCAACCTTGTCAAGATGTTTGAACTTCAACTCCCAGAATTCCCCAGCCAGCATGCTGGGAGTTGAAGTCCACACATCTTAAAGTTGCTAAGGTTGAGAAACACTGCCTTAGAGGATGCTATTGAGTGGGTGAGTTGTTGTTTTTGTTTATTCGTTCAGTCGCTTCCGACTCTTCGTGACTTCATGGACCAGCCCACGCCAGAGCTTCCTGTCGGCCGTCACCATCCCTAGCTCCCCCACGGTCGAGTCCGTCACCTCCAGAATATCATCCACCCATCTTGCCCTTGGTCAACCCCTCTTCCTTTGGCCTTCCACTTTCCCCAGCATCAGCTTCTTCTCCAGGGTATCCTGTCTTCTCATTATGTGGCCAAAGTACTTTAGTTTTGCCTTTAATATCATTCCCTCAAGTGAGTAGTCTGGCTTTATTTCCTGGAGTATGGACTGGTTTGATCTTCTTGCAGTCCAAGGCACTCTCAGAATTTTCCTCCAACACCCCAGTTCAAAATGTCTATGAAGGTTCTCAGTCATCCAGGTGGAATTGTCTGTAGCTTGAATCATGTCAACTGGATTTCTATTTTCTCAGTGGAAACGTTTCACTCCTTATCCAAGGAGCTTCTTCAGCCTGAGCAAAGTTAGTAAGGGAATCCTAAAATATGTTGCTGTGTGACCTTACACCTGGGGCTAGGTCATGGTTATTTTTTTGAGATGTTATTTCTAAGTCCCTTTATCATTTACAGAAGGATTGTTAAGATCACCATGCTGCTGTTGAGCTTGCAAAATGGTCTTAATCTTCCTAGGCACAGAAGACAAAGTAAGGAGGAAGATAGGGGAAAGATTGTGCCTGAGGCCACCGGGTAGAATCTGTCAAATTAAGGCAGAATGAGCTGCCTTCCCCCAAACAAGAATGTGTTTAGCTGGTTGTTCTGCCCCACACTTCTGTCTCATTCCTTTTTGTGAAGCTGGACAAAAAAGAAATATAGAAAAGGGAAGTATTATTTGACATTCCCATGCAGGAGAAAGTGAGAACCAGCTTCTAACAACATTCAGGATGAAAGTCCTTCTCTTCTGATTTTCATTTCATTTAAATGTCAAAGAGGGCACAATAAAATTTTGACCTTCTCAGGCAGACCCAATTTAAATTTATCTCTCCCAGACACACCTTTGCCTGTTTGAGATTCCTGTTTTTCCTTTCAGCAGTCAATAAGTAGCTTTTGAAATTCAAGTCTGCTCTTAGAGCTTCTATTAGGGCTGATTTAAACAATGCTGTGTCTTGCTTCCTGGATAGAACCAATCACTTCTATGGGAGGCAGCTGTTCACTATATTGTTGGTTTCGAGCACCTGTCAACACCTTCTTTGCCAAGTTAATTGAGGTCTGAAAAGCTAAAATATTTTTCAGATTGATGTCTTGATAGATGGTGCTGCGGCCACAGTCATCGACCCACCAAGTTTACTGTACTTGGTTCTATAGACTCTCTACCCCAAATTAGGAGTTTTCATAATCTGTGCAGACTGGAATGAGAGATGACTAAACTGGCAGGTCTGGACATCTGACAAAACTTTCTGCCAAACGCAGCAGTTTTTATTACATGTATATTTTTTTAGGTTTATTCATGAGGAGGTTTACACACATTCATTTATCATATTATAGCAGGATTTCTCAACCAGGGTTCCGTGGAGCCCTAGGGTTCCACAAGAGGTCACTAGGGGTTCCCTGGGAGATCACGATTTATTTAAAAAATTATTTCAAATTCAGGCAACTTCACATTAAAGAGGTAAGTTTCATTCTTTATTTTTAGTTTAAGAACACTGTTAATGCATATATGCAGGCCTACACATGAAACGAATATAATAATTTTGTAACTTCTGGCCTATATTTGAGCCTGAATGTGCAGGGTTTCTCGGAGGCCTGAAAAATATTTCAAGGGTTCCTCCAGGGTCAAAAGGCTGAGAAGGCTGTATTAGAGGGAGGCAGTATTGGAGAGTTGCAGGATTGCTGAAATTTCATCTAGGGAAGAGTAGGAAAATGGTAACTTGAATGCTCTGCTTTGTTTTGATTGGATTTCAACCTCTTACTAAGAAATTAAAAATTGGGCCAGTAGAGTGATCTTACTGCCTCCCTTCCCTGACTCATTTTGTTTTCAGCAAGAATAGAGAAGTTAAAACAAGTTAAAATGACGAAACTGTCCATGAGCCCTTGCTATCAGAAGAGACAGAGAAATGCTTACACAAGTATTTTAAAATTGCATCTGATCTTTTAAATGAAATACTTTAGGGACTAAAGATATTGCTTGGACAGACTTCATTTCAAATATAGGGAAACTGATATCATTTTTTGCTACTATCCCCCACCCCACCCTCCATCCCCCAAACTTCCTTGGACTAGTAAGGAGATGCTCAAGACTTTTTTAAAACTTAAGGAATCTGTTGATATCTCCACCTCTTCCCTGCCCCTAGAAACAGAGCAAGAAGCAAAAACATATTTTATACTATTTGCTTTGAAATATAAGAACAGAGGATGAAAAATTAGACAAATGGAAATGAATGAGATGGAATATTCACAGATGAAGTCATGTTGACAAAAATCTAAGTGAACATTCTAGAAAATTGCAGAATTGTATTTACCTGTATCAGGTAAGCTTAACAAATTAAGCTACAAAATATGATTATCAAGACTATGCATTTTTCCTTACATCTGATCTAGAACAACATATAAAATTAATGAGTCTCTTGCCATTGTAAATAAGTCAGGGAGACCTTGAACAATCCCAATCAATCATGTTCCGTTCTTAAGCAACCCATCTTGCCAATAGGGCAACAATTGCTCTAAAATATCTGGCAATGCTAGTGCAGCAGCTTTAGAAATCTTTCAAATTACTCCAAGTTCAGGGATGGGGTGTGTGCTGAGTCACAATTCCTAATTTCAGCATGCCAAGCTGTTTTACAGCCAGAGAACCTTCTAATTAATTTTGTGCAAATGAAACTTCCTGTAGCCGAAAGACATTCAGATTCCTTTCACAAGCTGGAAGTTATATGATGCTGTCCAACAGATAGTAGCCAGAATCCCAGGCAGCAGACATTTCCATACAACCCTGCCATGGGAGACTGACTGTTGGAGATGGTTATTGTCCTGTTCTAGTGCATAAGTCAGTGCTTTCCAAAGTGCTGCCATTGGCGACACACCAAAGGCGGCGGTGGGGCGGTGTGCAGGGGGGGGTGCGGCGGCGGTGTGCACGGCGGCAGCCTTGCTAAAACACGGAAGCAATGATGGCGCGCCGCTGCCGTCGTCGCCGCCACGCGCACCCCCCACTGCTGCACGCGCCCCTGCACCACCACTTCACGTCACACTAAACTGTGTGTTGCGACAGACTAAGGTGTCGCGACACACAGTTTGGAAAGCTATGGCATAAGTGGTCAACATGTGACCCCATTTAGTTGCCTATTGCCTACATGTTCTAGACCAGGGGTCCCCAACCTGTGGGCCACAGCCCACTAGTGGGCCGCAGCCTGTTAGGAAGTGGGCCACGGGGCTCCCTCCTGCAAACCCCGCCTCTGGTGCACGCAATTGGCTCCCGCCTGCAAACCCCACCCCCTGGTGCGCATGATTGGCTCCCGCCTGCAAAACCCCCCCCCCCCGGTCCGTGGAAAAATTTTCTTCCACGACCGGCCCCTGGTGCCAGAAAGGTTGGGGACTGCTGTTCTAGACAGCAGGCCAGTGGTGAGACATGATGAGAGTTACAGTCTAACCTAATCTGCCCAACTTGGCTGCCTTCCAGATGTATGGACTTAAATTCCCAGATTTCTCCAGCTTGTATAGTCTTTGTTAAGAATTCTGGGAATTGAAATCCATACAACTGGAAGGCATCTTGGCTGGGGAAAGTTTGTCTTATGCTTGTAATTCTATTGTTTGTTTTTATTTCAGTGAATTCTCTCTTTTAGCTTATGGGCATCAAGTTCTTTATATTAAGAGAATTGGTTCTCCATTTGTTGATCCTTAGGTAGCCAAAAAGCATGTTCAAGTCCAAATTCCCCATGGTTTGCAGTAGGCTGTACACTGTAATATTTTGCAGAACGACATGTGTGTGTAATATATTTCCAGATACCAGTTTGGGAATGTACTCACTTTCTCTTTTGCCTCTCTAGTTCCAACACAGTATTTTTTCTCATCAGAAATTATATGTCCGTAGTATCTGGAGCATTTACTGCATCAAATCAAAGAAATACTTGGCTGAGTATTACTTCCAGCTGGTTTGATACGGATTGTGCCACTTCTAAAAGAAATTAAGAGCTTTATATTTAGCATAGAGAAAGTCTAATTTACAACAGCCCCCTTTGAGATATTATGAATTGAAAAAATATTATAAGATACTAATACACCAGAAGAAATAGAAAGCAGAGAGAGACTCTTGATCATTATTAATAAATGCTTCTCTCTACAAAGACTCTAAAACCTTTTGGAATTTAATTTCCAGGGCTTTCACTGCTCCCTCAGTCCCAGATTGCTGTATACCATCTAAGACTTGGGAAAAATATTTCAAATACATTTTTATGGAATAGGGGCAGCCTATTGTAAGCATAGCAAACAACATTAGATCAAAGTTACTTACCTTTCCACAGTTGGGAACCAGTGTGACAGGAAGAGATTGTTGACCTTATTTCAAAAGTAAAATCTGGTAGGCTCCTGGCTAGGATAATATACCCATTGAACTTCCTAAACAAAGTCTAGATTGGTGGGGCCCTTTATTAGCAGCCATATTTACTGCAATAGATAGTTCTTGTTTAATCCCTTCAGGCTGGAATAGGTCTATAATAGTTCCCCTATATAAGAAGGGAGAAATGGAATACCCGGTCAATAATAGGCCAATTAGTTTGTTGTCAGTCCTGGGAAAACTTTATGCAAGACATTTAAATGAAAAATTTACCTCTTACCTTGAGGAACATGCTCAGGCTGCTTTTAGGAAAGGCTGATCAACAATTGATCAGTGTTTTATATTAGCTTACCTAGCAGGAAGATATTCTATTTTCCTGAAAGGCAAATTATTTGCTGCTTTTATAGATTTTAAGGTAGGCTGATCATACGTCCCGTTTTGAACGGGACAGTCCCGTTCTTTTACCTTTTCCATACCGTACCGTCGTTTCCTTAAAAAACTCAATTTCGTCCCGTTTTTTAAGGGATGGAGTGCGTGCACGGACGCGTGCTGGTGTGCTGGCGCATGCACGCGTGAGCATTAGGGTCCCGTTTCCGTCTCAGGGAAATATGGTCAGCCTATTTTAAGGCCGCTTTTAATTCTGTTAATCGGACAAAACTCTGGGCTAAATTAGAGAGTTTGGTCCATGAAAGGCATCTCACATACTATATTTAATACCGGCACTATATCAAGATAGTATAATGCAAGTTAGATGCAACAGAAAAGGTTTACTTGCAGGTGATATAATATAAGGGGTGAAGACCTGGCTCTGCCATCTCGCTTAGGGCATTAGGAAGGGTAATGAATTCTGGGGGTGGTTAGTGCCTTGAAGAGGCTCCTATTAATTAAATGAATTCAACTTAAGAACTTTTTAATATCTCTATCTTGGATTTTATATTTATATTTTTATTTAAGAAGATTGGTTTTATTGTATTTTAATCTTTATTTATTCCAGTTTTATTGTATACCACCCAGAGTCCCTCTTTGAGTGAGATGGGCGGTGATGAAATTTGAAAAACAAACAAACAAACAAATATAATAATGAACAAGGATATGAGACAAGGTTGTATACTGGCCCCTACACTATTTAATATCTATGTCAATGATCTGGAGAATATTTTACTTCAGGTTGATGGCCACTGGCCACCATTAGCCAAAAGGACAATTTGTGCTTTGTTATATGCAGATGACGCTGTTCTTCTTTCACGTTCTAGATTAGGTTTGAAATGCCTACTTGAGGCACTAGTTAAGTATTACCAAGAAAATCAATTACAAATCAACTATGATAAAATAAAATTTTGGTTTTGGAAAAAAAAAGTTAAAAAGAGCTGCTGAAATTCAAGATCATGTGATAACACAAGTAGAGAATTTTAGTTATTTGGGCATTTTATTCAATCATGCTGTATCCTGGCAACATCATTGCAAGATAATATTTCTGAAAGCAAAATCTACTGTGATGGCCTTGCTTCAACATTTTTATTCAAAAGGAGGGAGATTTGTTCCTGCAGCAATACAGGTTTTTAATGCAAAAATTGCATCTCAAATTTTATATGGAGCTCCAACTGCAGGTGAATTTTTAAAGATCTCTTTTAAGTGTTCAAAGTTGTGTTCCAAACTCTGTTCTTCTCCTGGAAACTGGGCAGTGCCTTTGAAAACAAAGGCTTGGCTAAGCACTGTTCAGTTTTGGATGCAAAAATACGTTTTAAAAAACAAGGAAGGGTTGCTTCAGGAAATCCCAAATGAATCTTTTGTAGATATGTGGTTTTAAACAGGTGAACCAAAAGATTAGTCAGATTGGCATTGTTCCTGATTATTTATTTTCCAGGGGTATGACATCAGCATTTCATTGTATTAAACAAAGATTATGGGATAATTCAGTACAGGAATTAATGGCTAGAGCCAAAGTTCCATGTTCACCTGTAGCTTTTGGAATTAATTACAGATATACTTTTCAGCTCCCTAAACATCTTAATAGTTTATATTTAAGTAAATACAAAATAGCCTTTTCAAAAGCCAGATTAAATGTGTTGCCATCAAATATGCTTTATGGTAGATTTTTTAAAAATCCCCGTCTCTCAAAGATTTTGCCCCTGTAATGGTATTGATCTCGAGATGGTGGATCATATTTTATTGTATTTTGGATTTTATAAGAGTCTTCGGCAGGATGTTATTTGGCCTTTTTTAAAATCAAAACCAGGAAAAGATACTTCTGAGTGTGTTAAAATTTTACTTGCAGATAAAAATCCTAAAATTATAGAGGCAACAGCCAGATTTTTAACTATGGCTATAAAAAACAAAGCTTTTAATAACACTTCAGTCAATTGGAGTTTTAAGTGTGTTATATAATATTGATCAAATATTTTACTTGTTAAACTGTTTTATCTAATGCCAAATTTTAGATTATATTTGTAACCTGTTATTTGGGCCTTTTGGCCATAAATAAATAAAATTATTGAAATAAAAATAGAACCACACACTTTATTTTTTAATTTAAATTATATAGTTACCCTGTTTGCAAACAGTGACCCTGGGTGGCTTTTTAATAATTATGTGCCATCAGTGTCAACTTTAGCAACACGAAGGTAGGCTTTCTCCAGGATGAGAGAATGCCTTTCAGGTGTTCCAGTGGTGTACCCATTACAGTTGGAATGTGTGTCAATGTTCTTCTTAACCTGCTCCTTCAAAGGTCAACTTTTATTTCCACAGAGTATCACAGGGAAAATTATTGCCTGCACACTTCTGATCTTTAAAGGTATAGACATATCACTACATCTGAGTTTCAGTATACTTTTTCCACCTTTGTTTGATTTTCTTTCATTCATTATCTATTGGTGTTTTTAGTGCACCAATTTCAGGTTGGAACCTCTTTCTGGGTTTGGAGATCTTTTGGAAGACTTTTCTTATTTTTCCATGTCGGTTTCCATCATCATCTTTATACAAGTTGTAACACTGTTTCTTGTTTCTTCTAACAGCTCTCTGAAATTCTTTGTTTTCTTCCTGTTTGTCTTTTTTGGCTTGGGCTAGATCTCTCCTCCCTACCAACACTTACTGGACCTGGCCCCAAAGTAAGGAAGAGAACCACTGCAATACTGTGTCTTCCACTTCTAACCCTCAAAGCCAGTCCAGAACCTTGATACCTTGATCAATGATACCAAAAGCTGCTGAGAGATCAAGGAGGGGTAGGATGAATGTATCACCCCAATTCTGGTCCCACCAAAGTTCATTGACAAGTGCAATCAATGATGTCTCGGTACTGTATCCTAGTCTGAAACATAATTATTGAAAAAGGTCTGAAAAGGGTCCAGATAATCTATTTCCTCCAATACCTTCAAGTTCTGTAAACTGACTACCTTCCACTGAGCAAGTGGAAATTGTCTAGTACCATTGGATCTTCCTTCCTTCCTTCCTTCCTTCCTTCCTTCCTTCCTTCCTTCCTTCCATCCATCCATCCATCCATCCATCCATCCTTTACACGCTGGTTCTCTAATTGTTAAAGATTTAATGTGGACATTAAATGAAAGGAGATCTAAATATAAGCCACTTCATGCTCCTGGAAGGAAGGTAGACTATAAACCTAACTAGCTATGTTTACACAAATCACATACCCATGGTTGACCAATCCTGATTGGTCAAGAATCCTGATTCTCTAGGTTCATATGAGACGTTGAACATATCAGAGCTGAACATATGAGAAACTAAAATCTGCATTGACTTGTTTCTGATTCTCTCTCTTGTGTGAACACAATGACAGCTTCTCTGATGAATCTATATCACAGGACTCCTTCACAGTGGGATTAAAAGTTAACAAAGATAAAGAAAATATCACAAACTGCTTCTGTAATCTCACCCAGCTCTGAAAATGGAATGGCATAAGAGGTTGTCTAATAAGACACATCATTCTAGGCCCCACTTGAGCAAACAAAACTATAGATAAGACTATTTGGTTCCATGGTTGGATTTTGAAATCTATATGAAAAATTCAGTATTGCTTGTAATTGTTGTTGTTATGGTCCTTCAAGTCAGTCTTGATTTCTGATGATTTCAAGATGTTCTAAATATACAGTAGGTACACAGTTTATTATTTGTATTTATTTTTCAAAGCATTGGATACTCAGCCAGGGAGGCAAGTGAGTGCAGCTAACTGATGCCCATTATGAGGTGTGGAAGACTGAACACAGAAATAGCTTTCCATGACAGCTACAGCAATAACTTTTTTTTTCAAAAGCACCTTTAATTCCCCAGAGACATGCACTATTAAAAATAAAGATAATTTTTTTGCCTCTAGGCTCACGATCTAAAAATGACAAAGAAGTGCCAAACAAGATTGGGCAGTCTGCTTATGAGATGGAGCTTCCTGGCAGGACAGTAATGTGATTGTGTAGACTGTATGTGGGACAGTCATGTTGCAGTGACTGGTAGGCAGAAGATCAGCCCTTCCAGATAAGTGCAAGGTGAGGTTGAGGTAAGGCAGTGGGAGGGGGAAAAATAGAGGATTGGGATTAGGTGTGGAAACAGCTTTGTTAGGTGCAAATTAAGATAGGCAAATTCAGAAGATCTGGTGGAGTCATAAGAGATGGATCTTTCATGATGGATAGGAAAAATATGAGGTTCTGGGCAGGCAGTTCCAGGGGAAAGGAGATCTGCAGTTTGGTGCCAATGTCTCTTTCTGGTCCAGTACTCTCATTCTGGGGCTGGGTTATAAAAGGTCTTAACCTCAGGGTGCTGCTGGTAAATGCTGGATTGGTATGCAATAAGACCATGTTCATCCAGAATGTCATGGGTGAGCCTCGATTAGCAAAACCTGGTTGAGCAAGAGTGACAGTGTCACAGTTTAGGAGATCTGCTCTCCTGGGTTTTGCAAGGCAGAGGGTAGTGATAATCCTCTAAGGATGTTTGGTGGCATTCAGGCGGCAATCGTGGGCTTGTCCCAGGTAATCTGTAGCTTGATGCATGTCAATATGCGAGATCTAATCTTCACCGCAGAACTAATCTAATTAGTTCTAATCTAGATCTAATCTTCACCGCATGATGATCTGAAAATAAAGAACATGATTGGTAGTCCGTGGCTATGGTCAGATAATTCTCTAATTTGTCTGAGGTTAGTTGCCAATTCAATCCTCTTTGGATGCTTTTCAGCTAGAGTTCAGACATGGGGTGGAAACTGCATTGGTTGTGCTACTCGATGTCCTGAGTTGGGGCAAGTGCATCCCTTCTGGTTCCCTTAGATTTCGGCATTCAGTATCACTGACCATGGTATCCTTCTGAGGTGCCCGCATGAGCTGGGAGATGGAGACACCATTTTTCAGAGATTGCACTCTTTCCAGAGTTAATGGTTCCAATTGGTGGTAGTGGTATAAGAGAGTCAGCCATTCCAATGTGGGTGCCACAAGGTGGTTTCTTAACATTTCTATGAAGCCGATGGGAGAAATAATCAATTGGTTTTGGGAGGGAAGAAATCTTCGATATGCTGAAGATACCCAAATACATTTTGTGGGCCTAGCCAGTGGTACAGTAGAAGTCCTAGCCTGGCATTGGGAGATTGTAATGATTTGAATGGGAAAAGAAGAGACTGAAGTTAACTCCCAGCATAACTGATTATGCTTATAACTTTGCCCAGAAACATTTTTTTCTTCTCTGCTCCAGTGGTATCTCTATAACAGTGTTTCTCAACCTTGACCCTATGCTGGCTGGGGAATTCTGGGAGTTGAAGTCTACACATCTTAAAGTTGCCAAGGTTGAGAAACACTCATCTAGTTCAAGCAGATCCTACCAGTCCAGTGCACTCATCTCAAATGGGGATTCTGAAGGTTTTCCATGTAAAGATGCTGGAAGGCGGGGGGAAGCAAGATCATTTTGTTTCTCAGGGCTAGAACCTGCCTTGTGGAATAGCCTTTCACCAGAAATCCAGATAGCTTCATGCCTCCTGACCTTTAAAAAACCTTAAATTACTGAGCTGTTCAGAAGGGCATTTAATTATGATCTGTAATTAGTGCACATTATTATTATTATTATTATTATTATTATTATTATTATTATTTTATGAAAGGTTTTGATAGTTCAAGATTATTATTTCTGTATTGCTGTTATAATTGTTTTGGTTTTTAGTGTATCCTATTATGAATCCTTGTACAATATGGTGGTATATGAATAAAGTAAATAATTTGAGCATTTCTGCATATGCAGGGGTTAATTTTGAAGTATGTGAAGTATCCCCCAAAGTTCATTTAGCAATTATCACACTGATAGTATATTTTAATTCACTATAGTTTATCTCTTTGGCAACACACTGATCTCCAAATGGGAGTGTAAACTACAATATTCATAATCCCAAACCTCTTGGCCCACCTTGCAGGGATTATGGGATTTATAGTCCAACACATCTGAAGTGTGAATATTATTTATTTATTTATTTATTGCTCACATTTCTTCACCGCCCATCTCGCCAAGCGACTCTGGGCGGTTTACAATTCAATTAAAATAACAAGAGATTAAAATCATAAAAACAAGTGCATCATAAAAATATAAATGTAAATATAAAATATAAAATCCCAGATGGACAAACAATCTCGATAAAATTCCTCGGGGCCATGTATCTACTTTCCTGATGAACAAAAAGACCCCAAATTATGCCCTAATTCATGATCATGTACTTATGATCTGCTAATATTAAACCACAGGTTTAAAAAGTGCTTTTTATTGACTAATTTCTAACCTATCTGCCACATGACAACTTGGTTTTTTTTCCTTTGGCATTGCCTTTCCCCAACCAACTCATTGTGCAACATCATCAAAGCTTGAGCTTCAGATGTTTTTCGCCTGGTAACAAGATGATGTCAGTTGTACAGGAAAGTGACCAATCAGAAGGAAGAGTACATCAGATATTGTTGAGATTTTCCTAAGCTGTTTCCTAGCAAAATCAGCGGCAGCTTTGTAAATTGCAAAGAGGGATCTCTACACTTCCTTTGCACTTGCTGCAGAGACAGGAAGTGTCTGGCCGCTGTACTTGATAACATTTGCATGAAGACTTTCTCTGCAAGATTGGCTTTGCATCAGGTAATAAAGAAACTCTGTTCAGAACCATTGCTTTCTTCTTTATTTTATTTCTATGTAACCACAATCTTGGTAAGCTCATTATGAAACTGCAGGATAGAATGACTCCATTTCCATGTTCTTTAAAAATGTTGATGAGCTGTATGCTGTATAAATTATGGCTAGATTGATACTCGGGGTTATCATGAGTCTATACTGAAATGTCTCCAGGAAAGCAAAAATAGTTTTTTGTGCTTCAGTAGATTGATCTTATTTGCAAAGCCAATTCTTGTGAGTTGCCTATCTTCATAAGCTTTGGTGGAACCATAAGTGCAGAGTGCTAAGGCAGATAGATGTCCAGGGCCTTACACAGTAGGAAGGAGGTGAAATGATCTTCATTACCATTTAAGACCATCACTGTAAACCCATTAAATCCAAGCTATAGAATAACCTTCTACAACCTGAAGCCCTCCAGATTTGTTGGGATTACAATTCCCAGAATACCAACCGAAGAGAATATTTGTAGCTCAGGGTTGAACTGTGGAGTCCTTGGTGCTCTCTGAGCCTTGTTGTTTTCTTGCAGATGTTTCATTGCCAGACTAGGCAACATCTTCAGGCACTGAAGATGTTGCCTAGTCTGGCAATGAAACATCTGCAAGAAAACAAGGCTCAGAGAACACCAAGGACTCCACAATTCCCAGAATTTCAGGAATTTTCAGGGGAGAACAGCCCCATTTAATCCCCATGCTCTGAACAGGGTTGGACTAGATGGCCTACAAAAGACCTCATTGTTGGATGGGGCTAGAATAAGGGGTATGTACTATTTTAATATTGGAACAGTTGATGATGACTGTTTTCACTCATGTAGCATAAAATTGTATGGATATGGAGGAGAGTTCCTGGTGTCAAGAAAGTCTTGTTCTCTGAATTTGGGTTTCTCTAAACGTGAAGTCCTCAATTGCTCAGATTGAAATTTCTGTAATTCTTAATCTCATTTTATGATTTATACTGCACTAATTATTGCTGCTGATATTTGCATATTAATTGGATTTTAACGATGATTTGTAGTTTTTGAAATTTATTTAAAACTGATAAATGAAATATTGAAAATTTTAACCTAATTCTGTGGTGCTTGTAAATTTGTTGTTTATCCACTTGTGTGCTTTCTTTTCCTTTTGGGCCTGTTTCCTCCCCCTTTTAAATCTTTCTTCTTCTTCTTCTTTTCTTAAAAACACTTAATTTTTTTAAAAAAGAAAATATTGTTTTCTGCGTAACCCCCTTTCTGGATTCTGCTTCTTAGCCTCACACTGATGCAATGATTCCCAAAGTGTGGTTTGCAGATCTGCTGGTGATCTACAGAGGTTCAGCAAGTGGTCCACTACAACTTCTCCATTTTCATAGGCCAGTTTCAGCCTTAACTCCCTGTGCATGCCAACAGCTAACCCGATGTGAGAGATTGATGGGAGGCTGGAAAAGTAGCAGGAGGAATGTTAGACATAAACAGCCAAAAGATAAGAAAAGAGATTATTAGTAGCTTCCGTCCTAAATGATAGCTCAGTCCAGGCTTGGGGGAAAAAAACAGGAAGAAGAGATCCAGATTGTTCAGACTCCGCCTTAGCAAACTCACTGAACGAAGGCTGGAAATTGCACTTCACACTTCCCAAGATTTTGTACCTTCCTCCAACCGTTTCATTAAAAACATCTTATGGAAGTTGGTGTAATTCTTGCTCCTTGTTTGTGTCTTGTTGTGAAGGGCTTCACACAAGATCCCTCTTGTTGCCCCAGTTTCTGTCTCAGTGACAGTAGATCAGTGGCTAAGAAACTGGTTCACTGAAGCATAGAAACAAGAAGACAAGCAATAACATGAGTCTTAACATTCAGAAAATTGACAACGGTGAACAGTCCTCAAATCTAAGTTACCCAGTGTGAGTCCCCAGGTGCTGTGCTCAGTGGAACGGTGAACTGCACAAGCAATCCCCAAAGAAAAGTGCAAATAGGGAAGATGGCGGTGAGCATGTAAAAATGGGATTTCATTGGGTGGGGATCTACTCTTTTCCAGCCCCTTAGTATTCAGACGTTTCTACTGAAGGATATTCCCGACTAGCAAATTTGTTCTAATAGGATTGTTATTATGTCATTGGGTAAGATAAAATGATTCAAGTGGTAAAGAAATAATTCTGGAATAAATGGTTTGGTGTGCAATTTAATTTTAAAAGGCCTTTTAAAATGGAGGGGATGGGAAGGTGGTAGATTGATTGATTGATTGATTGATTGATTGATTGATTGATCTATCTATCTATCTATCTATCTATCTATCTATCTATCATCTATTTAATTTATCCCCGCCCATCTCCCCGAATAGGGGACTCTGGGCGGTTTACAAAATATCAGTTTACATCCGGCTCAAACCAAGCAAGACTAAGTGGCTTTGGGTGTTTGGGCCTCTCAGTACCAAGGTTTTTCCATCTTTGGTCCTGGATGGGGTGGTACTGCCCCAAACGGACCCATTGCACAATTTGGGGGTCCTCCTGGACTCACGGCTCCTGCTGGAAGAGCAGGTGGCAGCCGTGGCTAAGAGGACCTTTGCACACCTTCGGGTTGTGCGCCAGTTGCGCCCATTCTTGGACCGCGAGGCACTATTCACTGTCACTCATGCCCTGGTGACCTCCTGTTTGGACTATTGCAATGCGCTCTACATGGGGCTGCCCTTGAAGAGCATTTGGAAGCTTCAGCTGGTGCAGAATGCAGCTGCCCGGGTTGTAAATAGTGTTGGCTACTCGGCACATGTGACACCACTGCTTCGGGAGCTGCATTGGTTGCTGGTGTGTTTCCGGGTGCAATTCAAGGTGCTGGTTGTCATCTTTAAAGCCCTTCATGGCTTGGGACCGGGTTACCTTAGGGACCGTCTTTTCCCAGTTATTTCTACCCATCCAATCCGGTCCAGCAGGATGGGCATGCTCCGGGTCCCGTCAGCCAAGGAATGTCAGCTGGCGGGGACCAGGAGGCGTGCCTTTTCTGCTGTGGCGCCTGCCCTCTGGAACACCCTCCTTCCTGAGATTAGGATGGCCCCGACCCTTTTGGCTTTTCGGAAGGCCTTGAAGACCTGGCTTTGTGCCCGGGCCTGGGGCCCCGAGTGTGCGAAGGGCCCCGTTTCATGGTTGTGCTAACACCAATGGCTTTTAAGATCTCCCGGCTGTATTTATATTTATATCAAATTTTTGGTATTGTTTTTATTGTTGATTGTTTTTATTATTGTTAGCCGCCCAGAGTCACTGGTTTGAGATTCGTGGCTATATAAATTGAATGAATGAATGAATGAATGAATGAATGAATGAATGAATGAATGAATACAACCAAAATCATTATCTTACTCACCAAAAATGTGAGCTCCCATGGTCTTAACAAACAAAAATGTAGGACAGGGAATGTCTGTTTAATTGGCCAGTCACATGTTTTTCTAGTGTTTATTTAGTGGTCCACGATTGTAACAATTTGAAAAATGCTCCTGTAGAGTGACAGAATATTGGGAGTGAGGATAAATGTTTAGGAGTTGTCATTTTTTTTTCATTATATTCCCGCTATTCTGAAAAAAAATGTGACAGTATGCAACTATAATATATTTCCCCCCCAAATTTTATTTGGTTCAAGGGTTCTGTACTGTCTGCCCCCTTCAGAATAAAGATCTCAGGAGGGTTCAGTTCATCAGATGCACATGGGAGCATCCACACATTAATCTCAACAGTTCAATTTTTTATTTTTTTTATTTTAAAAAAAAGCCTACAAAACCATTTCTGGAAACAATTCTGGGATGGCAGTTCCCCAGACTTACAAGTTTTAGGGGACTTCAATCTGCCTTCTCTAGGAGTGGGGTCTGAGGCGGCTCAGGAGTTCATGGCCACCATGGTGGCCATGGCCCTATCCCAAGTCATCCAGAGCCCGACATGGGACAGCGGTCACACACCGGATCTGCTGTTCCTGTCGGAGCAGTGGCTATGCGATCTGAAATTGGGGGAGCTTTCGGTGTCCCCCTTGTCATGGTCAGACCACGCCCTGATTCCCATGGGATTCTCTAGTGCCACAATCCACTGCAGGGAGGCTGGACCCATTCGATCGGTCCGCCCCCAGTGACTAATGGCACCGGATGGGTTCCAGAGGGAGTGGGGTTCCCCAGACTTATGGTCCTCAGAGGCTTCAATCTGCCTTTTCTAGGAATGGGCTCTGGTTTGGGGGTTCATGGCCACCATGATGGTCATGGGCCTATCCCAGATCATCCAGAGCCTGAGATGGGACAGTGGTCACACACCAGATCTGGTGTTCCTGTTGGAGCAGTCGATATGTGATCTGAAATTGGGGGAGCTCTTGGTGTCTCCCTTGTCATGGACAAATCATGCCCTGATTACCATGGGATTCTCTAGCACCACTATTCACTGCAGGGAAGCTGGACCTTTTAGATTGTCACCCACAGCAACTGATGGTCCCAGATGGGTTTCAGTGGGAGCTGGGGGCTGTTCCTGCTGGTATGCTGCATGGTCCATCTGAAGTCCTGGTCGCCGCTTGGAATAAGGGGGTGCCTGAGGCTTTAGATCGGATCACGCCTATGCGACCTCTCCCCTTTCAGTATTAAAACTGAAGGAAGAGCACCTCCATCAAGTGCAAGCTAAGATTCCTGATTAAAAATTGTGAGGTTAGGAGTCAGTGACCTGTACTTTCGGAACTATTCTGGAACTTGAGTTTTCTAAATGAATGTTGTTTATTAGGTTCTGTTTCACTTTTTTTAAAAAGGAGACCTCCCTTCAGTTGAAGGCTGAGTCACGCTAATCAGAATTAGTTCAGATCATGCATCAGCTTTCAAGTTGGCCACTGACTGTTCTATCTGGGAAAAAAATCTCAGACACCATTTTATCTGAGCATCTAGAAATCTGATGAAGTATTGTTCCAGCCCTGATATCTGGAGTACTTTTTAATACTTGAGGTTGGTCTGAACATTGATCTCTTTATTTAATCCTGCCTCATATTATGCTGAAAAACAAGCTGTCCATAAGGTGTAGCCGTCTGGTGGCTGAATCACCGTTGTTCCATCTGGGGCACAAATCACATCTCCCACATGCTCAGGCCTTAAGGGATGTACCATCAACCAAATGCAGCATTGATTGTGCTTTTTAGGTTAAGGAAACAATGAAATCTGGTTTTCCTGCTACTCCACTACTACTTTCCACTACTCTAGAGGAGGGAATAGCAGCCAGTTTGGTCTAGTGGTTAAGGCACCAGGCTAGAAACCAGGAGACTGAGAGTTCTAGTCTGGCCTTAGGCATGAAAGCTGGCTGGGTGACCTTGGGCCAGTCCCTGTCTCTCAGCCCTAGGAAGGAGCCAATGGCAAGCCAGGAGAATGAGAGTTCTAGTCCTGCCTTAGGCATGAAAGCTGGCTGGGTGACCATGGGCCAGTCCCTGTCTCTCAGCCCTAGGAAGGAGCCAATGGCAAACAAGGAGACGGGGAGTTCTAGTCCCGCCTTAGGCATGAAAGCTGGCTGGGTGACCTTGGGCCAGTCCCTGTCTCTCAGCCCTAGGAAGGAGCCAATGGCAAGCCAGGAGAGTGAGAGTTCTAGTCCCACCTTAGGCATGAAAGCCGGCTGGGTGACTTTGGGCCAGTCACTCTCTCTCAGGCCAACCCACCTCACAGGGTGGTTGTTGTGGGGAAAATAGGAGGAGGAAGGAGTATTAGGGATGTACCCCGCCTTGAGTTATTTATAAAAATAATAAAGGCTAGATAAAATTTTTTAAAAAATCTAAATACTGCTTCATATCTGAATCAGCCAAGACAAAAGGCCGATTTGTTTTAGGAACCATATCTACACAGTTCTTCCTTGCTGATCCTATATGCTGCCCACATTTCCTTCAACCTGCCAAGCTGCTCCTACATTAAAGGATGTGTGGAATTGCCAAATTGGAAGAATGGGAGAACGGGGGAAATGTGCTTTCCTCCATGTCTGGGTTCATGTATGACTGTCCCCAAACTGTATACCAATTGTGGATCATAACATGGGGAAAATAGCTCGGTAGTTTCTTTAGTTATTTTCAAAATCTTTCAAAATGATGCATGGTTTGGTCCATTTTGTTATGATTTCAAACTTTAAGTAGGGCTTTCTCTCACAGCAGGAGGCACAATGTTATCTGGCCCAGATTTCTACACGAGTGTTGATGGTATGTCCAGGGGGATCAAAAAGTCAACATGATGTCTGCGACCACATGATTGAAGGCTCATACCTTTTTTATATGTATCACAAGTGCAACGTATGGAAAAGAAGAGACAGACTTTGATCATAGATACCCTCTTGACTTTTCTGAGCCCCTGTGGATGCTGCTGGGTGTACCAAAGGCCCCCCTTCAAAAAGTAATGGGAGAAACAAGACCCAAAACTAAAATTTGTGTGTTGTGTGCCTGCAACCAGGGATTCTTTCTTTCTTCTGAACAGACATAGAACTGCGGTATCACATTTTTTCAAATCTTATTTGGTTCCACCACTGAGGCCCATGTGACAGTATAGCCACAGGATACAAAAACAAGTTACATAATGCTGAATAAATGCATGCTAAATAGCAAATGGCAAATAGCAAAATAGCAGATTCACGTGCACTCTCACAGGCATTTAAAAAAAAATGAAGAAGTGATAGACACACCACTGAAAATTAATCAAGCAAATATAGCAAACATCTGGCAGAACTCACTTTGAACACTCCGTTATTAGCTGGTCAAGAATGTCAACATTAATTGAGCTACACAGTCCCCCAAATAATGAAAAGTTGCTACCAAACAGCAAGATAAAAGTATTTTTGTTTCATGGTGTTGGGAGTAAAGAAAAGTTGCAGGAAGGCCTGCTGGATGAGGTGGTTGCCTTAGATCACTGATGTCTGGGGATGGCAGAAAATGCATGGAGATACAGTTGCCCACGATTTCCTTTTAGGCTTCGAAACTAGCACGGAGACTTCAAGTATAGTGTGTTTAAATTCTTACGGGTCCGGAAGTCCCACAGAAGGTGCATTCATTTCAGACTTCCCTCTACCCTTTCTTCTGACTGAATGCGATCCCCCTGCTTTTTTTAAGGTTATATGTTAATTTTATAAGATGCCTTGAATAAAAGCGTATAGATCCATTTGGCCCCCTTGTTTCCAGTAATGAACCAAAATTTAGACTTGGTACTTCAGTGGGCTGTTTAGAGCCTGGGAAAGGGATGACAGTTTGCAAAATATTACATGCACAGGCGATCTGCATATTCTTCATCAAGACAATGTGTATCCACCTCTCCACTATATCAAGCAAGCAGTTAGCAAGAAGATAAAGGAGGCTCTATCCTAATCAATTTAGAGATAAATTTTAAACATCCTTTTAAACATCCAAACATCATACCACCGCATCTTGGATTTTTATACTTAATTTTAATATATTAGAGTGTTTTATTGGGTTGTTTTAATTGTCGGATTTTAATTTTTGTGTATTGTAAACCGCCCAGAGTTCCCTTGCGGGGAGATGGAGCGGTATATAAATTGAAACATAAATAAATAAAATAAATAAATAAATAAATAAAATTGGGTGCTCAGGTAAGCATATCCATTTGCCAACATTTCTGTAACCTAATTCCTTTTTATCTTTCAATAAATCTGGTTAAAGAAGACTTGGAGAATCTTGCTTTTTAGTTATAAGTGGCTGCTAAGGGTATGACAGGTATTTCATGTGCAGGACTTAGAATAATTAGCTCCCTACCTGTGTCAAAAGTTGGGCCTCTTCCACATGTGAGAATAGTACCATATTAACTCCAGTCTCCTCATGATGTCAGCCTTGCATAGGGGTTGGAAAGCCAAGTTACTCCAGACAAAATGTTGCAAAGGCATTTTTGCAACACTTCCTTTAATGCTGACAGGGAGGGAGGTTATTTATTTATTTATTTATTTATTTATTTATTTATTTATTTATTTATTTATTTTCTATCCCTTAACTTTTTTATAAATAAGGCGGCGAACATACCTAATACTCCTTCCTCCTCCTATTTTCCCCACAACAACAACCCTGTGAGGTGAGTTGGGCTGAGAGAGAGTGACTGGCCCAAGGTCACCCAGCCGGCTTTCATGCCTAAGGCGGGACTAGAACTCTCAGTCTCCTGGTTTGCCATTGGCTCCTTCCTAGGGCTGAGAGACAGGGACTGGCCCAAGGTCACCCAGCCGGCTTTCATGCCAAAGGTGGGACTAGAACTCTCAGACTCCTGGTTTCTAGCCCGTTGCCTTAACCACTAGACCAAACTGGCTCTCACTCAAGGTTTCCCACTGATAGAAAATATTACCATCTCCTGTCACTTGACTTCCTGGATTTTCCCTCTCCAATCAGGTGGAGAGAGAGAGAGTGGGGGGAAGAGAGAGATCACACATGGAAAAAGAGGGGACAGTCAGCCCTTCAAGGTAGTCCAGACAGGAAACTTTTCCCCCCTTTTCATCCACCCAAGCTCCCAGAACAATAAAGGAGGAAATTCACCCAGCAATACAAGCTGCACAGGGAAAGAGGGCTGGTAGCTGTGTGTAATTAATTGTTCAAGTGTCAATGCAATTGGTTTTTAAATGGAGGGTGGTCACTTCCTTGTTTGTCTTAGGAAGTAAAATGTCTTGGTCTGGCTTTGGTAATATGTATGCATAAATGCAGATGTGCTGTTTATTCAACAATAAACCACCACAGCCCCTCACCCTCCCAATAGCACAGTCTCTGGATTGAAATATCTTTTTCTATAGATGAGGCACATTCTCCTTAAACACTAAAGCAAACATCTGGTTTCTCTTGCTCTCTTTTTTTCTCTCCCTCTCACATTCCCCCCTCACTCCCCTCCCCTCTGTGTATACATGTATAGAAAAAAAATACCCAGTTTTTTATTACCACCACATGGCTAACACCTATGAAGAAAGCATATCTTTCCCCCTTTATTATAATTGGCAACATAGCCTGATTTCAAAACTAGGTTAAGAACTGCAGTAACCATAGCAGTTTAGAGAAATTATTTTGCCGGGACAAAGATTTATTAAAGGCCCACAATACAGGTATACTATGGAAGATGAAGATGAAGATGAAGATGAAGATGAAGATGAAGATGAAGATGAAGAAGAAGAAGAAGAAGAAGAAGAAGAAGAAGAAGAAGAGGAGGAGGAGGAGGAGGAAGAGGAGAAGATTTTAATGGGCCAGGAAAATAGAACAAAGTTTTTGAAGGAATCCACATTCTTTTTTAAGAATCAAATTTATATCTATGTGTGTCTGTGGATTCATGTGTTGGTCAGGAGCATTCCAGCTCCCCATGGGGTCTGCCACCTGTGGCCCCTTTTAGAAGGATCAGTTGCTTCACTCATTTGCTAGAAGAAGTTGCCATCTATTCTTTGGTGAACCCCAGGATAAGATTGTTGCATTGTGTTCCTTGTGTTCCCTTGTTTTCTTGTCTTTCTTTTCTTTTTTATAAGAACTTTATTATTTTTCAAAGTATAGTTAAAATACAAACTAGAAAGTATAGAAAAGATAGGAAATAGAACTAAAGAAAAAAAACTATAAGTGCAAATAGACAGAAAATAGAAACGGAAAGTGACTTCCGACTTTCTCCAATACAGATATAGATACTGTAGATTTACAAATATAATCTCTTACCATTAGCTAAACCATAGTAACATTATTTCTATTAAAACAAACCATTTAATCACTAAAACCCAGAGTCAAAACTTCATTTTTTTCCAACACAAGCAAGTACTCTAAAAGTGGTTGCCAAGTAGATATAAATCCAGAGACAGAATGGTCTCTTATTAGCGTTGTTAACTTAGCCATTTGAGCCAAATCCATTAATTTAATAATCCAACCTTCAACTGTAGGTATTTGTGGATCTTTCCATCGTTGTGCATATAAAAGTCTTGCAGCTGTAATCATGTATAAAAGCAAAATTCCATATTGTTTCTCTAGCTCCTGTTTTCTAGTCTTTCTTGTTTTCCCTGCGTATCTTGTACCTCAGGATATCACACTGTTAAACTAGAATTTGCTACCACACAATTTAGGGTTGTGCATATCAGTACAGTATGTTTGTGCGTGTGTGTATGTTGTTGGAATTCAGCAAATCAAGCATGCCTTATTAGCATACGGGTGATTGCTCTAGGATGCAAACTCTGTGCTAGAGGAAGCTGCTTGTTGCCCCTCCCACTTCCTCTTCTCTCTGATTTTTCCACCGACAGAGCAGCAGCATGCAAGCTGCTTTCCCTCCATCTTGGCCACATGGATGGGCCTAGGAGATTTCCTCCCCTTTCTCCACGCAGCCTCTGGCAGCAAACAGGGCCAGAGGTATACAGTTTAGGGAACAGAAAGAACTGAAACCAATTTTCTACTGAAATGGCTGTACCTGGACAAAATAAATGTAAGAACTCTTTTGTACTTACTTTTTGTACCTGCAGTGTCTAAGTGTGTGTTTATTTATGCTTGGGTGGGCATAGTATATAGATTCATTTATTTGAAACATTTATATGGCCACTCAAGGTGACTCTGGGCAGCTTACAAAAACAAACAAACCTCCCCACAATGCAAACAATAATGAATCAACAACATAATAAAATGGTGACCCAAAGAGCAATAGCATCATCATCCAATCAGGGTTCTGACACATCATGGTCCAAAAGCCCAAGGAAAGAGCCAGGTCTTTGCGGCCTTTCTAAAAGCCATCAGGGTCAAGGCCAACTGAAGGTTCAACACATCTGGCTGGAGAAAAAATGCTGTAGCATCTCTGAGGACAGCATGACTTGGACCTGAAGATCCTACCATTATATTTTACCATAATATCCTGCCTTTTGTTCATCAATATGACAGACATAATGCCAGGGTTCTGCCAGTGGTAGGGAAATCACAGCCTAAATTATGGTAGTTATCTAGACTGGAAGACAGAGAATGTAAACATGCAACTTTCTCCAGGGGAGAGGATGAGGAGTGTGAAAAGGACAACCAAGGCTTATCTTCTCGGAGGCAGCTGTATAAAAGGGTGCAAAGGATTTGAACTATGACTGGCATAAATTCTGTAACATTTCTTCCACCCATTCAGAGATTGTCAACTGTCTGGTAAGGGTACTGTATTCTGTTTACAGGCAGGTTGAGGCAGGTTGAGGAACACTTGCCAAAGGTGATTTTAATGTGTGCTGGATTGCATGCTTGCATGCATGCCAAAAATGTCACAGAATGGCAACTGCATTCCCTGCATAAAGTTGGGTTTTTGCAAATCATGGCTTGCATAACCCAGGAACTGCCTGAACAATAACGAAATATTTAGCAGAATAATCCTTGTCTCTGGAAGGAGCTTGGAACGTAGGGTTCTAGGTATTGCTTCCAATGAGGCATTGAATATCTAGTCCTGCTGAGTTTCAGCAAAGTTGCTGTAATACATACCTTCAGCTCCTCCTTTGAAAACCACCCACAGATTTACCACTGCGGCTACCATGTTGTAGAGGCATTCTTTGCTTGGGTACACAAAATAGTGGACAGAATCTTCTAAAATAGTGTTCAGCCTTATCTTCCCCAACCTGGACGTCCTTCAGATATAAAAACTAACTCCCAGCATTATCACCAATACCCATGACGGCTAGGAATTCTGAGAATTACTCCAGACTTCTAAGAGTATGCCCAGACTGAGGAAGGCTGGCCCAGCATCTTATGTCTATTGCTCCATATTTGAGGTTTCCTTATCATTGATCCACTGCTCCATTACCACTCCTACTTCTGGAGAGCTACATTTGCAGACAAGCTGTGTAATCAAGTGAACATTATAGGGTGTGTGGGCACACGCATGCCTGCACACACAGGCAGTAAATTTAACTTCCTCATTGACTTGCTGTGAACTTGAACTAAAAATAAAACCATCCTGGAGGCTTCAGAAACAGATAGGACACACACAAGGTTAAAACCAGCCAGGTGGCAATCCTGCAGAGTATTTATTATCACTGTGAGCAATTGCCCTGATCATTTTGCTTAGTCATATAAATAAAATGGTAAATCAAGAGCTATAGTCATACAGGCCTACCATGGGATGGGGTTGGGCATGGAAGGTTTCCAGCATTTTTCTGCTGGAAAAGGATCCAGAAGAAAATTAATTGAATAACTGTGTATGAGGTTTTACTGTGTATCTAGACAGACTGGAGAAGTATAGACTTCCAAAAAACCTCCAGGGGGCACTTCCATACCACCTGACTTTCTATCCTCAAAGCAGTTTGAAACCAACTCCCTATTACCTTGACTTCTGCTGGCCTTGCAATGCAGAGTCTGTACAGAGAGCACAATCTAGTTGCAGTAGGAAAAAGGGACTGTTCACCAAGTTTGTGGTTAAAAAGAAAATGCCAGTTTTGCTGCAGTTTTCAGTAAACTGGAGCCAAAACAAAAATACATTGTGGCTCCCCAAAACAGGTGATAATGTGAGATAAATTGGGTCCAGAGCTGATCCCCAAGTATTGCAAAATGTTGATGTGGAAATGTCCTTTCTGATACAAAAAGGTTCTCCAAGCTGTAAGAGCTCAGAAATGCATCTTATCACCTAGCCCTATCAGTGGCACTGAAACTTGGATTTGAACATGGATTCTTATTCACACATGCATATCACAATTCTCCAGGATTGGATTTTGGTTTTGACTTTAAACACCTGCATAAATTGGCTTTTAGATACTTTCATTTTCATATTTTCCCCTGTGTTATTAAAGTATTCTACTATGAAATTGTTGTTATTGCTTTACCTTTTAAATGTTTTAATAACCTTGTAATCCCTTCAGATACTTTGAGTAATTGGCATGATGGTGTCATTCGTCATCATTATGATCATGATCATGATCATCATCTAGAAGACCTTTCTGAACTGATTACTCTTTTGAAAAGTTTTGTGCATGCTGCAACATCAGATAATATGAAAATTCTTTCTCTACTGCAGGGCTTTCCAAAGTGCCACGCCAGCGGCGGTGGCGGCAGCGACGGCGCGGGGGGGCGTGCGGCGGTGTGCGCGCACGGTGGCGGCATGGGGGGGCGTGCGGCGGCGCGCGCGCGCACGGTGGCGGCGCGGGGGGGCGTGCGGCGGCGCGGGGTGTGTGTGGCGGCGCGCCCGTGCATGGCGGCCGCCGTGCACGCGCGCGCCGCCGCTTCCGGGTGGTGTGGCGACACACCACGCTGTGTGTGGCGACACACTTTTGTGTCGCGACACACAGTTTGGAAAGCTCTGCTCTACTGTTTGAGCTGTGATCACACTTGTTGGTTACATTTCTTAGCTGTTTTACAAACTCCATTCTCTAAGCAATGCCCACCAAAATTAAAACATGTATATCGTAAGCAGTCTCTTAAGCAGTTAGCAGAAATTCACAATTAAAACCACACATTCACATACATCTTGTGGTCATTCCCTGTTGGTGCTAAATAAAAAAAGAAACACCTGTGAAGTGTTCAAGAGGACATGGGGCTTTCCCTGGTGGCCACGTCCACCATCCATACAAAAGTTCCTGCTCATCTGCCAACATATATCATAAGGCCTTGAGGAGTCTTTTTGGTACCCATTGTCCAAGCACAAGAGCTTATTTGGGAGGAGGAACAGTTGCGGGAGGAGGGGGGACTGCTGTACATCCTGTTTCTCTACAGTGGCTTTCAGGTCATTTTGGTGTGCTAGGCTAATCTTCTCCAACCAGGACACTTCCTGAAGCACTGAATTTCAGCTCCCAGGAACCTGTGGTGGTACATCTATTCTGGGAGTTGAAATTCTGGGAGTTGAAGTCAATCACATTTAAGGGTCCCAGGTGAGGAAGGTAGTTCTAATGTGTAGCTATTGCCACTGTTCTTGTTGAGATACCCAATATGGCATCTCTAGACACTTCCCTTGCCACCTTCCAGGCTCCATTTTCTCCCTTATTATTTTTTTTCCTGGTCCACTCCAATCAACCAATCAGTCAGTCAGAAATTAGCAGGTTGCCAAGGACCGGTTTCAGGTATAATTGTTATTTAGAAGGATGCTTCTGAGCCCCACATATACCACGAAAATAATCTTAGAAAGTTAAAGCTGGCAGAAGGGTGCCCACCTAATCAACGAGTGTCTTGTGCCTGGCCATGGCCGAAACACCTGAAAAAAAAAACCTGTAGAGGACCCAATATATCTGCGTATTAAATTATTTCAGCTCTACCTTTCTCCATTATGCTAAAGAATCCCAAAATATCAGTATGCAAAATCTTAGAATGAAAATATATCTGAATTTAGTGAATGAATCCATTTACTCAAGGAGGATACAACTTTTTTGCCAGTGTGGGGTTTTCTCAGAACTACAGTCCAAAAAAATGAGATGGACATCTAAACCTAAATTTGTATTAATTTTAACTTATGAATCGCCATGTAGTTCAGAATTTCCAGTATCTGTGACATGAAAAATTACAATTTGGGGGCAATATTTGGAGGTGCTCTGAGGGTACACTCAAGATTTGGCGGGGAGACTCAGACCCAGGAATGACATATTGTGCTGCTTTGCATTAATTGATGAAAGGACATATAGTTAATCAACCAGGTTGATCAATCAGAAGTGTGAGCCCCTGAACTAGGATGTCACAATAAAATAAAGGAAAGAAAAGGACGTATTTTGCGAGCTTTATTGATCAGCTGACCTTCAGAATATGTTCAGCAAGTAATTTGGATCTTACTAAAACAGAGCTTTCCAAACTGTGTGTCGGGACACGTTCGTGTGTCGGCTGCAGTGTCTGGGTGTGTAGCGGATGCAGAGGGTTTGATCAGTAGATTTATCAAATTAAAGCTGTTGTCACAATCATGGTTGTTATGCACGTCAGGCTGGATTCTCAGTTGAAAGGCTGGATTTATTTTTTTCCCCAGACAAAATATGCAGCTGCCTGAGATGATGCCTGTCCATATACACCTTTACTGTCTCCATCCACACAGTTAAACGTGGTGCTCTTTCTCCCTGTTGCAGACCCTAGCTTCTGGTTCCTAATCTCTATTTAATAGGCAGTGAGGTTGCTCTGCCACCACGAGATAGTGCTGGGTGTTCAAAATACCTGGAAACTCCAGCCTATTCCACATTGATCAAGAGAAGGGAAGAAGGCATGCTGGAAGAAATTTTAACTTGGAAATTTCACCTGATTTCTTCTTGATCAAGGGAAAGGAGGAGGAATTACAAGAGAAATACCTGGGAACTCTGCAGACACATCCCATTGTTCAAGAAAAGGACGGAAGATAACACTTGATAAGTTGTCAAAAATGTTTAAAGGGGTATCAAAAGTGTGTTGGAAATGCTCCCAGGGTGAAGGAACTTTTTACCATCTTTGGTGGACTTGTGAGAAGGCAAAAGCATTTTGGGAGCGAATCTGTATTATAATTCAAAAGATTCTTAATGTGGATATACAATTGAAACCAGAACTGTTTCTTTTGGGCTTGATGGACCAACAATTTGGAAGAATATATGGGACTTTGTTTTTGTATATGATAACAGCAGCAAGCCTTTTGTATGCACAAAGATGGAAAGATGGACAAATTCCCACACTGGAAGAATGGATGGTGAAATTAATGGAGTTGGCGCAGATGGCAAAATTGACAGCATTGATAAGAGAAAATACTGTAACTGGATTTGTTTCTACTTGGAAACTGCTTTTGGACTATTTGCTTGTAACTGAAAAAAATGAAGTTTTGATTTTGGGCTTTGACAATTAATTGGTTTGATTTTATAGAAATAATGTTAATTAAGGTTTAATTAAGAGTAAGAGATTAAGATCGTTTAATAAGTACTTATATCTGTGTTGGAGAAGGTCGGAAGTCACCTTCTTTGTAATTTTCTTGCTATTCTTGCACTTTTTATGTTTGTCTTTTTTCTTTAATTCTGTATTCTAGTTTTTCTGTATTTTGTATTTTAACTTTTCTTTGAAACTTTAATAAAGTTCTTATTAAAACACACACACAAAAGGGTGGATGAATTAAGCCCTCCCTGTTCTTTCTCTCTCTTTGTGTACTGTTTTTCAATACAATAAAAGTATAGAAAAATTAAAGAGAAAATATGAAAGAAAAAAAGATAGAAGCGAGAAAAGTAAGAAAAGTAAGAAAACAGAATTATGACTACCATCATTCTTTCCATCGAGCAATTGCCATCTTAATTTTCCTCCTTCCTCTTTAACCCTTTTTAATCCCCAATTCCATAAATCATCAGTCCAGTCTGTTCTTCTTTCAACAAAAAGTCCCTAGAAGGCTTCCAGTCTTTTAAAAACGTCTATCGTTTTTTCCCTGACTTCTGTTAAGTATCCTGATATAAGATACTATGACTTTTTAAGACAATATAATAAATGCTGCTTTCTTAAGGACTAGACTTACAGTGGAGAAGACTGTTCTTAATTGCTCCTGAATATGTAAGATGTATAGCAAAGGAGATTGTTACCTTGTCGTGGTGCTGGAGCTTGAGCACCTCAATGAAACCATGAGCTAAACCGTGAAGGGACACCCAAGACGGGAAGGTCGTGGCAGAGAGGTCAGACTAAATACGATCCCTGGGGAAGGTAATGGCAACCCACCCCAGTATTCTTGCCATGAAAACTAAATGGATCAGTACAACCAAAGATATGTCGGTATACCATCGGAAGATGGGACTCCCAGGTCGGAAGATGGTCAAAATGCTACTGGGGAGGAACAGAGGATACGTTCAACTAGCCCCAGATGTGATGACGCAGCTAGCTCAAAGCCGAAAGGATGGCTAGCGGCCGACGGTGCTGGTGGTGAACGACGAATCCGATGTTCTAAAGATCAACACACCATAGGAACCTGGAATGTAAGATCTATGAGCCAGGGCAAATTGGATGTGGTTATTGGTGAGATGTCAAGATTAAATATAGACATTTTAGGTGTCAGTGAACTGAAATGGACTGGGATGGGCCACTTCACATCAGATGACCACCAGATCTACTACTGTGGACAAGAGGACCACAAAAGAAATGGAGTAGCCTTCATAATTAATAATAAAGTGGCTAAAGCAGTGCTTGGATACAATCCAAAAAACGATAGAATGATCTCAATTCGAATTCAGGGTAAGCCATTTAACATCACAGTGATCCAAATATACGCCCCAACCACAGAGGCTGAAGAAGCAGAAGTAGATCAGTTCTATGAGGATCTGCAGCACCTACTGGATAATACACCAAAAAGAGATGTTATTTTCATTACAGGAGACTGGAATGCTAAGGTGGGTAGTCAGACGACACCTGGAATTACAGGCAAGCATGGTCTGGGAGAACAAAATGAAGCAGGACATAGGCTGATAGAATTTTGCCAAGACAACTCACTGTGCATAACAAACACTCTCTTCCAACAACCTAAAAGACGACTTTATACATGGACTTCACCAGATGGTCGACACCGAAATCAGATTGACTACATCCTTTGCAGCCAAAGGTGGCAGACATCTATACAGTCAGTAAAAACAAGACCTGGAGCTGACTGTAGTTCAGATCACGAACTTCTTATTGCAAAATTTAGAATCAGACTAAAGAGAATAGGGAAGACCCACAGATCAGTTAGATATGAGCTCACTAATATTCCTAAGGAATATGTAGTGGAGGTGAAGAATAGATTTAAGGGACTAGATTTAGTAGATAGGGTCCCGGAAGAACTATGGACAGAAGTTCGCAACATTGTTCAGGGGGCGGCAACAAAAAACGTCCCAAAGAAAAAGAAAACCAAGAAGGCAAGATGGCTGTCTGCTGAAACACTGGAAGTAGCCCAAGAAAGAAGGAAAGCAAAAGGCAACAGTGGTAGGGGGAGATATGCCCAATTAAATGCAAAATTCCAGAGGTTAGCCAGAAGAGATAAGGAATTATTTTTAAACAAGCAATGTGCGGAAGTGGAAGAAGACAATAGAATAGGAAGGACAAGAGACCTCTTCCAGAAAATTAGAAACATTGGAGGTAAATTTCAGGCAAATATGGGTATGATCAAAAACAAAGATGGTAAGGACCTAACAGAAGCAGAAGAGATCAAGAAAAGGTGGCAAGAATATACGGAAGATCTGTATAGGAAGGATAATAATATTGGAGATAGCTTTGACAGTGTGGTCAGTGAGTTAGAGCCAGACATCCTGAAGAGTGAGGTTGAATGGGCCTTAAGAAGCATTGCTAATAACAAGGCAGCAGGAGACGATGGTATCCCAGCTGAACTGTTTAAAATCTTGCAAGATGATGCTGTCAAGGTGATGCATGCCATATGCCAGCAAATTTGGAAAACACAAGAATGGCCATCAGATTGGAAAAAATCAACTTATATCCCCATACCAAAAAAGGGAAGCACTAAAGAATGTTCAAACTATCGAACAGTGCCACTTATTTCACATGCCAGTAAGGTAATGCTCAAGATCTTGCAAGGTAGACTCCAGCAATTCATGGAGCGAGAATTGCCAGATGTACAAGCTGGGTTTAGAAAAGGCAGAGGAACTAGAGACCAAATTGCCAATATCCGCTGGATAATGGAGAAAGCCAGGGAATTTCAGAAAAACATCTATTTCTGTTTTATTGACTATTCTAAAGCCTTTGACTGTGTGGATCATAACAAATTGTGGCAAGTTCTTGGTGGTATGGGAATACCAAGTCATCTTGTCTGCCTCCTGAGGAATCTGTAGCAACAGTAAGAACAGAGCACGGAACAACGGACTGGTTTAAGATTGGGAAAGGAGTACGGCAGGGTTGTATACTCTCATCCTACCTATTCAACCTGTACGCAGAACACATCATGCGACATGCTGGGCTTGAGGAATCCAAGGCTGGAGTTAAAATCGCTGGAAGAAACATTAACAATCTCAGATATGCAGATGATACCACTTTGATGGCTGAAAGCGAGGAGGAGTTGAGGAGTCTTATGACGAAGGTGAAAGAAGAAAGTGCAAAAGCTGGGTTGCAGTTAAACCTCAAAAAAAAACCAAGATTATGGCAACGAGCTTGATTAATGACTGGCAAATAAAGGGAGAAAAAGTGGAGGCAGTGACAGACTTTGTATTTCTAGGCGCAAAGATTACTGCAGACGCTGACTGCAGCCAGGAAATCAGAAGACGTCTACTTCTTGGGAGGAGAGCAATGGCAAATCTTGATAAAATAGTTAAGAGCAGAGACATCACACTGACAACAAAGGTCCGCATAGTTAAAGCAATGGTATTCCCTGTAGTAACCTATGGCTGTGAGAGCTGGACCATAAGGAAGGCTGAGCGAAGGAAGATAGATGCTTTTGAACTGTGGTGTTGGAGGAAAATTCTGAGAGTGCCTTGGACTGCAAGAAGATCAAACCAGTCCATACTCCAGGAAATCAAGCCAGACTGCTCACTTGAGGGAATGATATTAAAGGCAAAACTGAAGTACTTTGGCCACATAATGAGAAGACAGGATACCCTGGAGAAGAAGCTGATGCTAGGGAAAGTGGAAGGCAAAAGGAAGAGGGGCCGACCAAGGGCAAGATGGATGGATGGCATTCTGGAGGTGACGGACTCAACCATTGGGGAGCTGGGAATGGTGACGGCCGACAGAAAGCTCTGGCGTGGACTGGTCCATGAAGTCACGAAGAGTCGGAAACGACTGAACGAATAAACAACAAATGTAAGATGTAGAATGTGGCTCCTTTCCAAGAAACAAGATTAGATCTTATTCCCTTAGCCTTATGCTGAGAAGTTGCTATTCATGAAAAAAGAAGGTAGTGCCTGCCTTCTTGAGCAATTACCTGCCCACCATGACTATGGCTTAGTGCAGAAATGTGGATGTTTGACCAGCTTGGTCCCTTAGCATTAAATTCACCAGACTATCCTCCACTACAGGGGTCCCCAACCTGTGGGACGTGGCCTACTAGTGGGCTGCAGCCTGTTAGGAACTGGGCCGCGGGGCTCCCACCTGCAAACCCCGCTCCCTTCTGTGCAATTGGCTCCCGCCCGCAAACCCCACCCCTGGTGCTTGTGATTGGCTCCCGCCTGCAAACCCCACCCCCGGTCCACGGAAATCCTGGAAACCCCGCCCCCCCCCCCCGGTCTGCAGAAAAATCATCTTTTGAAACCGGTCCCTGGCGCCAAAAAGGTTGGGGACCCCTGCTCCACTGTGTATTTCCCACAGTGCCCTGGGGCAGTGGATATGTTGTCACTTCCAGGAATTGCTATACAGGATAGGGCTATCATATTGAGCTGGAAAAATCCAGAAAACCAAAGTTCTCATCATTTTTAGGAGTCCAAGTCAAGTCAGATTTTAAAACTAGTAATCTACTGTCTTTTTTTTTTTTTTTTTAAATGATTTCTTCTTTTTTTTTTTACACAACATTGGAAGGGGAGAAAAGTTTGCAAAGAATTTATTGAACATGCACAAAAGAAGAAACAAATTGTCTAATCAGATTTGGAGAGAATAACTTTTATAAGCCAGATAACATGCATCTTACATAATGAACAGATACAGAATATTAAAATGTAACACCCAATGACTCATAAAGAGGCTATTAAGCCTTTTGGACCCACAGCATCTGTTCTGTTTTACTTGAATAAAGGTAAAGAAAGGAAAACAATTTCAAAACTGCCTCCATATATCTTGGATTCATGTTACCCTTAATTAAAAAAGAATTTTTCCAAGTTTTGCCTTAACAAGCTGCTGCCATCTGTTCCTTGCATTACAGTGTGTATGCGCTATATACATACACATACATCAAATAGACATAGAGTGAAATACACAGTAATTGAAGTAGAGTCTTTGCATCTAAAATCCAGATACTTTTCTTACATAATGTGGAGTTGGTCTTTTTGACACCCGTAAAAGAAAGGAAAGCTGAGTCACAGCAAGACAGAGGAAAAATGGGGTAGGTGGATGGTTTTTAGGATCAGTTCAATGCTGAAATGGGCTGCAGCTCTCATCAAAAAGCACTGTCTCAGCTTGGTGGGTCCCATAAAGTGAGTTTTATCATTACTGACTTGTGCTGCTTCTACAGTAGGGTGTGAACTGCTGCAATAAGGTACTTTCCCCAATGTACATGATTCTTATTAAGCAGATGATCTGATACCAGTTGAAGAGAATGTCTGTAGCTCAGGGTTGAACTGTGGAGTCCTTGGTGTTCTCTGAGCTTGGTTGTTTTCTTGTAGACATTTCATTGCCCGACTAGGCAACATCTCCAGTGCTAGAAGGAAGTGGGGTTTGCTCTCTATTCATATACAGTAGCTTGCCCTGACAGTGTTGGTGGGGGTGTTGTTCTCTCCTTGGTAGTTACTTGATTAGGCTGTTGTTTACTGCTTGACTGAGTTGGTAGTTCCTTGATTAGGGTATTGTATACTGCTTGATTTGGTGTTAATCCTGGTGTTAATCTTTGCTTATCTGGGTGTTGATTGCTGGCAAGGAGGTCAAAGATCAAGCAGTAAACAACAGCCTAATCAAGGAACTACCAAGGAGAGAACAACACCCCCACCAACATGTCAGGGCAAGCTACTGTATATAAACAGAGAGCAAACCCCACTCCCTTCTAGCACTGAAGATGTTGTCTAGTTGGGCAATGAAATGTCTGCAAGAAAAGAACCAAGCTCAGAGAACACCAAGGACTCCAAAGATGATCTGAACCAGACAACTCCTGTCCAGGAATAAGAGCCTCTCCAGGAATTGCTTCTTCCACCCTTTCATCTCTCCCATCCTAATCTGCCAAAATTGTGCCTCCAAATTTTGGCTAGTTGGGCATTTTGGGGTTTGAGAGGGGAATTAAGGGTAGGATTCTCTTACTTTGATTCTCACCCATATTTCTTAAGAAAGAATGGAAGGATTATGGCCCTCAAATTTGGCCATTTTGCTGCTGAAATTCTTGCAGCACAGTTTTGAGGCACTGGAGACTATCCACGTGGTGCTCCGTGAAGGCAGATTTCAAATGAAAACGGTGGTAATGAATGTCTACCACACCATCACTGACATTTTTCAGAAATGCTCTCTTCCTGGGCTGTCCAGCATCATGGAATTAGCTTCTTGGAGCACTTTGTCATTGCAGTTCCATACTGTGGTCCAGCAGGTCACCTATTTTTCCCCTGTTATAATACAGGTAATTGAAAGCTCCCTTGGTGTGCAAGAAGAGTTGGTCCCTCCAACTACTACTCACTTGCTGGTGTGCTTTTCTCCTTGTCTTGAGTGCACAGACATCTACATCTGCTTTCCAACTGGTATTGATTGAACTCTAGATGACCTGAAGAGGCTCATCTAGTAAATTCAAAGACTGTAGCTATAAAGAGGCTAATTTCAGCATGAGGAAGGGTGAGTAGCAATAAAAGCCTGCCAGGTCACATGGTCTGGTCACAGGGCCTTCTATTTAGACAGTAATGAATGGATCCCCAGGGAGATGCCAATGCCCCGTGGATACTTCTTGTGGTGTACGGCAGGTTCCCTATCCATCTGATTTTGTTTTCTATTTTCCCATTCTTTTAATTTTATACAGATTGAACAGAAAGTTATAGCGTGCTGCAAAGCAGAACACCAGCTTCAACCATCTTCTGTCTTTTCCCAAAGGCCTCTGGAGACGGCATTATCTTTCTTAAAAAATAAAAACAGATAGGGAAGAAACAGCAACCTTGGAGGCAAGGGAGGTAATAAGAAGGCACTGCAGAATTTTATATAATGTAAACTGCTGAGCAGCTTTGGAACTATCTATCTTGAAAGTGCAATATGCTTGAAAACAAAGAAACAAACAAATAAATGTTAAATGGGTCTTTGACACTAGAGATGATCACATTGACAGCTCTTTTATGAACATGCCCATAACATGTTATAATTCCAATTCCGTCCACTAGTTTGAAAAAAGAGTAGGGGGTCTGTGAATTATACTGTAGTCATCGTTACCATGTTTGCATGCATGCTATGGGTAGACATTTTTCTAGGCCAGGGAGCACATTTGGAGGAAAGTGGTGGTTGAACTCATACCACTTGGGGGAAAGGGGGATGATTTTGCTTGGCCTCAACAAAAAGACTATCGTGATACAGTATGCCAGTCCTTTGAGGTAGACCAGGTCAAGAAACAGATGCAGCAGGGTTCCAGGAATGTTCTCTCTTGTTAGGGTAGAATAATGGAATCTCAAGATCCTGTCAAACTTTCTCTGTACTTCATCTTATACCAAACAAAATCAAGGCAGAGTATACTGAGATGCTTTCTTATGCTTTCCTTTTTCTCAGGACTGTGTAATTTTTTCCTGAAACTTCTTCCTTAATGGTCCAACCGTTCATTCCCCCTTCCCAAGGTCAGGTCTACCCATTCTTTCACATGATACAGAGGGCCAGTCATAACTCTTCCATTCACCAGAAGGAAAGCTAGTCAGGTGGCTTGCTGCCATATTGTCTTATTCTGCCCTTATCTCCTCTTCTGCACATCACTCAGACTCAATAATCTGACCTATGGAGCATAGATTGCTCCATGACCACTCATTTCACAGTCACTTAAACCCTAAATCCTCTGGCAACTATCCAAGCCTTGGAGAAAACTGATCCAAAGAAATCCTGGAGCACTTCATGTATTAGACTTCCTGGAATCTTCTGTTACTGAGATGTGACCACAGAATCAACAGTTGTCTGCTGAAGCAGAAAACTCTTTTTATCTCATAATTCACTTCATCACTCTGTACGTTTCTTGCAATTTATACATCTTTTTGTCAGCTCATCTTATCTCTGCTACATATCAATGGGTTTTTCACCCTCATCTTCATCTGCATGTCCACTTCGTGTGAACTTGTTATAGAAAACAAAATTATTTTGGACTGTAAGAAAACACTGGAATGATCTGAGTTAGTGCTGCCTGAGCAGCGAGAGTTCAGTTTTTAGATCTGTATTCCCAACAAGTCAAGTATTTCTATACCTTGGAATGCTCCTGACCTACTCAGATTAACTCTGGGTTTTATACGGGCCCCTTTATAAAGAAGGCGCTGGGGTGCAGCAACTCTCTTTTAAAAAATGTTCTAGGCATGTCTATATTCCTGTAATAATTGGTACACTGAGTTCAACATGCTGTGAGCCCACCGTCCTGGGTTTGTGGCCTTCCTGGTCTTTCTGCTGAGTGGAATGTGATCTGAAAACCTATTTGAATGGCACAGCTACCTAAGGATGGTGAGCCTGTCTCACATCCAGAATCAGCTTCAGCTTTGAAAGTGGGGTATCACACACTGTTTTCTCTTGCTGGGATTCTCCATGAAACAGTAGGCTGCTGGGAAGATGATTGAACGGTGAAAGGCATGGCATTCCCACCACCTTTCAACAAAAAATCCTTCACCCCACCTATGACAATTTCACCAAAATGTATTTTTTCTTTGGGGGGGCGGGGTGGAAAAACAAACAATTTTATTTCTTATCAAGTAGAATGAGAGTGGCATCAAAAATAGAAAAAGGAGTTTTGGCCCAACATGAAATTTTCCTGAATGCCTATAAATACCTTATGCAAATCTTTCTCCTCTTTCTCTTTAGCAATGTATACGTGTCTACCTTATACAGCAGAGCTTTCCAAACTGTGTGTTGGGACACGTTAGTGTGTCGGCTGAAGTGTCTGGGTGTGTTGCGGCTGCTGCTGCCTCTGAACCCTGTCAGGATTCCGCGCAGGTCCTAGTGCCTGCCTTGTGCCTTACTGCCTCCAAACCTGCTGTGATTCCACGCAGGTCCTAGTGCCTGCCTTGTGCCCTGCTGCCTCCAAACCTGCCCTGCCAGGATTCCGCGCAGGTCCTAGTGCCTGCCTTGTGCCCTGCTGTAAGAGTGTGTCACAAAATGATGCCCTGCTGTAAGAGTGTGTCGCGAAAAGATGCATGTCTAAAAAGTGTGTCACCAACATGAAAAGTTTGGAAAGCTCTGTTATACAGTATTGATCCTTTAGAAGACTCCTGGGCATCTCAGGTTTAAACACAGAAAAAGGCAATGCAAAAGGTAAAACTGAAATACTTGTGTGGGTCTCTGCGTTGGAAACTCGAAACCCCAAGTGGAGTCCAGCCTGCATCTCAATGAATTATATACGCTGGTTTAGCAGGAGTTTAATAACAGCATTCAGCAATCTCAACAGATTATCAAAAACCCTAGGAACTAATGTTCCACTTCTTTTGAAGCTCAGGTCAAATATTAATTAGTTCCCTAGGAAGAGTGCTGCTTTGTAGCTGCTGCTCCAGACCTACTCTGCTCTGTACACATGCATAATGCAGATCTAAGGGGCGTGGTGGCTCAGCGGGTGAGGTGCCAGGCTTGTCAAGGGAAGATCACAGGTTCGGAGGTTCGAATCCCTAGTCCCACATGACGGAGTGAGCTCCCACATTTGCCCCAGCTTTTGCCAACCTAGCAATTCGAAAGCATGCAAATGCAAGTAGATAAATAGGTACCACTTCGGTGGGACGGTAACAGTGTTCCGTGTGCGTCATGCCGGCCACATGACCGTGGAAGCGTCTTCGGACAACACTGCCTCTTCGGCTAAGAAACGGAGATGAGCACCGGCCCCTAGAGTCGGACACGACTGCACAAATGTGCGGGGGGAACCTTTACCTTTTTATAATGCAGATCTAGTACTTGAGAAAGAACTATGGTTCCTATAGGCAAATGAGGCACCATTTAGTCCAATTGTACCCAAGGAATACATTTGTTCCAGATGGTTTATATCTGCCTTTAAATACATTTTTTGGAGAAATACCTTGAGAATCTCCCTAGTGTCCTTCTCTCTTCTCTGCCATCTGGGTGGCGAGATTTGGGTTCGTTCCTCTACTCATTCAGGACATGGATTAAAACTCTCCAAAACTTTATCAAGAGTCTGCAGTGTCTTGGTCAGATATGCAAGGACACATGAAGTAATGTTCCCCATGAAAGACCCTAAATCCACAAAAGCTTATATAGTCAATGTCACACAAGGCATTTCAAATGGTGCAATCACATTGGCTAATCCCCATTTGGTTGCATATACATTTCTAAGTAATTGGAAAATCCCCCAAAAGTTTACCTTTGCACATGCATATCGTAAGAGTGGCTTTCCATAGCAATCTAATATAGGGTTTGTCCTGTTTATCTATAGGAGATGTTTCGTGATGTGATGTGCGGTTCCACCACGCCCAAATTGCGCCCTTGCACCCACATAAGCATAGTGACTGTTTGCTTATCTATTCCTTGCTGTTCCAGATAAATTTGTATCCTAATAATGAAGTTGTTTGACTAGGGCTAAGCCGCCTCATTAGGACTAAATTCCTCATGAATTCCCCAAATTCCTCTGGGTCTATTGATTGATTGATTATGTGCCACCCAGTAGTTTTTAACTCCTAGTGACCACTTAGATAGATTTTCTCCATAGTGATCTATCCCTAACCTGGTCTTTCAGCATTTCCTACAGTGCACTCATTGCCACTGTAACTGAGTCCATCCCCCTTGCTGCTGGTCATCCTCTTCTTCTCTTTCTTTCTACCTTTCCCAGCATTAGAGCCTTCTCTGGGGAGAATATCTTAAAATGTTCAGACAAAGATTGCCTTGTCTATTTAGGAGGAAGGGGAAGGTTTACTTATTGTTTAAATCAGAGCTTTCCAAACTGTGTGTCATGACACATTAGTGTGTCGGCTGCAGTGTCTGGGTGTGTTGCGGCTGCTGCTGCCTCCGAGCCCTGCCAGGATTCCACGCAGGTCCTAGTGCCTGCCTTGTGCCTTGCTGCCTCCAAACCTGCTGTGATTCCGTGCAGGTCCTAGTGCCTGCCTTGTGCCCTGCTGTAAGAGTGTGTCGCAAATTGATGCATGTCTAAAAAGTGTGTCACCAACATGAAAAGTTTGGAAAGCTCTGGTCTAAATGTACAAGGTGGCTGAGGCTTCCAGCTTCTCCCATTTTTTAAGAGAGAAAATGTTCCATATACTCCTGAGCCATATTGAACTCTCTACCGTGGCCACTTCTCCTTCATAGCATGTCCTGAACTGGCATTTTGACTATGAGCACATAAACATTCCAAGAAATATTACAAAGAAGCAGCACCACAATAGAGCCCAACACTGGAGTGAGAATGTAGGACATTTTCCTTCTGCAAGGAAAGACAAAGTCTAACCACTTTCCAAATCTGAGCCAGATCCCCCTCCCCCGCCCCCGGAGAAGGATGAACACTAGCCGAATTTTGTTTTGACTAGTTTTCATCCCACTGTGAATTGGGTTGGCAAAAATCCATTCCTCAAAAGATTTCAGACCTCACTAGTTAGAGGCATACAATAGATTGCAACAGCATAACATTAATGCCAACATTTGCTGTCTGGTCTGGGTAGAAAGATACTCAGATAATTTTAGGATTTCCATCAGGCAAAGGCAAATGAAATCCACCTTTTCTGCTGATGGATTTGGACATTAGTGGGAAGAAATCCTCCAAAACAAAATAGAAATACCAGCTTCAAGATGTTTAAATGTTAAGGTAAAGGTAAAGGTTCCCCCCGCACAGTTGTGCAGTCGTGTCCGACTCTAGGGGCCGGTGCTCATCTCCGTTTGTTAGCCGAAGAGCCAGCGTTGTCCGAAGACGCTTCCACGGTCATGTGGCCGGCATGATGCATGTGGAACACTGTTACCTACCCACCGAAGTGGTACCTATTCATCTACTTGCATTTGCATGCTTTCGAATTGCTAGGTTGGCAAGAGCTGGGGCGAGTGCAGGAGCTCACTCCGTCATGCAGGGCTAGGGATTCGAACCTCCGAACTTGCGATCTTCCGATCGACAAGCCTGGCGTCTTACCCGCTGAGCCACCATGCCCCTTAAATGTTACTAGATCACAAAAACTAAATTTGCAAGATGATGTTCATCCTCCTCAACATCACCGCCACCACTATGTCTAATGCCAAAAAAATAAAAGGAAAAAGAAATTCATATACCATCATAAACAAAGTCATCCTTCATTGCCCCTCTGTCAAAAAAGGACCAGTTCAAATACAAAGGACGCATATCAAAAAGCTATGGCTACAAGTCAGGTATACCTTTATCTTTCCGATGTCAAATAAAAATTCTCTTGGTTATATGACATGCTGAAAGCCCATTCAACTCTGGATATGTTGATAGATTCCATGAACTCTGGAGACAGCCAAGAATACTGTCACTTTGGCAGGCAGCAATCCTACAAAATCATGTGGGAATTCAACATTAAAGGGACAGGATCTGCCATTGCAAGGAATCCTTCTTACACCATTCTTCTTGTATCAGTCAAAACTATGCCAAGCTTGCAAACCTGTAGGGTTGTGGTGAAGTTATTTTAGATCCTGGACTCAAAGATTTTAACAAGAGCTACCAGATTTGGGTTACAGATCCACGTAGTCACTATTCTGTGGAGTCCTTGGTGCTCTCTGAGCCTTGTTGTTTTCTTGCAGACGTTTCATTGCAATGAAACGTCTGCAAGAAAACAACAAGGCTCAGAGAGCACCAAGGACTCCACAGTTCATCCCTGAGCTACAAATATTATCTTTGATTAGTCACTATTCTCTTTCTAAAAACATTGCTTGAGTTTCCAGTTGTAGATTTGTTGCACACATCTGGAATTTCAATGTGCCTCTTGCGTAAGTTACAGGAGACTTGCTTTTCATGGTTAGCAAAAGAGAGACTTGTTATACAGATCAGGCATTTGATAAATTGTTGTTGTTGTTTATTCGTTCAGTCGTTTCCGACTCTTCGTGACTTCATGGACCAGCCCACGCCAGAGCTTTCTGTCGGCCGTCACCATCCCCAGCTCCCCAATGGCTGAGTCCGTCACCTCCAGAATACCATCCATCCATCTTGCCCTTGGTCGGCCCCTCTTCCTTTTGCCTTCCACTTTTCCTAGCATCAGCTTCTTCTCCAGGGTATCCTGTCTTCTCATTATGTGGCCAAAGTACTTCAGTTTTGCCTTTAATATCATTCCCTCAAGTGAGCAGTCTGGCTTGATTTCCTGGAGTATGGACTGGTTTGATCTTCTTGCAGTCCAAGGCACTCTCAGAATTTTCCTCCAACACCACAGTTCAAAAGCATCTATCTTCCTTCGCTCAGCCTTCCTTATGGTCCAGCTCTCGCAGCCATAGGTTACTACAGGAAATACCATTGCTTTAACTATGCGGACCTTTGTTGTCAGTGTGATGTCTCTGCTCTTAACTATTTTATCAAGATTTGCCATTGCTCTCCTCCCAAGAAGTAGACGTCTTCTGATTTCCTGGCTGCAGTCAGCGTCTGCAGTAATCTTTGCGCCTAGAAATACAAAGTCTGTCACTGCCTCCACTTTTTCTCCCTCTATTTGCCAGTCATCAATCAAGCTCGTTGCCATAATCTTGGTTTTTTTGAGGTTTAACTGCAACCCAGCTTTTGCACTTTCTTCTTTCACCTTCGTCATAAGACTCCTCAACTCCTCCTCGCTTTCAGCCATCAAAGTGGTATCATCTGCATATCTGAGATTGTTAATGTTTCTTCCAGCGATTTTAACTCCAGCCTTGGATTCCTCAAGCCCAGCATGTCGCATGATGTGTTCTGCGTACAGGTTGAATAGGTAGGGTGAGAGTATACAACCCTGCCGTACTCCTTTCCCAATCTTAAACCAGTCCGTTGTTCCGTGCTCTGTTCTTACCGTTGCTACTTGGTCGTTATACAGATTCCTTAGGAGGCAGACAAGATGACTTGGTATCCCCATACCACCAAGAACTTGCCACAATTTGTTATGGTCCACACAGTCAAAGGCTTTAGAATAGTCAATAAAACAGAAATAGATGTTTTTCTGAAATTCCCTGGCTTTCTCCATTATCCAGCGGATATTGGCAATTTGGTCTCTAGTTCCTCTGCCTTTTCTAAACCCAGCTTGTACATCTGGCAATTCTCGCTCCATGAATTGCTGGAGTCTACCTTGCAAGATCTTGAGCATTACCTTACTGGCATGTGAAATAAGTGCCACTGTTCGATAGTTTGAACATTCTTTAGTGCTTCCCTTTTTTGGTATGGGGATATAAGTTGATTTTTTCCAATCTGATGGCCATTCTTGTGTTTTCCAAATTTGCTGGCATATGGCATGCATCACCTTGACAGCATCATCTTGCAAGATTTTAAACAGTTCAGCTGGGATACCGTCGTCTCCTGCTGCCTTGTTATTAGCAATGCTTCTTAAGGCCCATTCAACCTCACTCTTCAGGATGTCTGGCTCTAACTCACTGACCACACCATCAAAGCTATCTCCAATATTATTATCCTTCCTATACAGATCTTCCGTATATTCTTGCCACCTTTTCTTGATCTCTTCTGCTTCTGTTAGGTCCTTACCATCTTTGTTTTTGATCATACCCATTTTTGCCTGGAATTTACCTCCGATGTTTCTAATTTTCTGGAAGAGGTCTCTTGTCCTTCCTATTCTATTGTCTTCTTCCACTTCCGCACATTGCTTGTTTAAAAATAATTCCTTATCTCTTCTGGCTAACCTCTGGAATTTTGCATTTAATTGGGCATATCTCCCCCTATCACTGTTGCCTTTTGCTTTCCTTCTTTCTTGGGCTACTTCCAGTGTTTCAGCAGACAGCCATCTTGCCTTCTTGGTTTTCTTTTTCTTTGCGACGTTTTTTGTTGCCGCCTCCTGAACAATGTTGCGAACTTCTGTCCATAGTTCTTCTGGGACCCTATCTACTAAATCTAGTCCCTTAAATCTATTCTTCACCTCCACTGCATATTCCTTAGGAATATTAGTGAGCTCATATCTAACATCTGTGGGTCTTCCCTATTCTCTTTAGTCTGATTCTAAATTTTGCAATAAGAAGTTCGTGATCTGAACTACAGTCAGCTCCAGGTCTTGTTTTTACCGACTGTATAGAGGTCCGCCACCTTTGGCTGCAAAGGATGTAGTCAATCTGATTTCGGTGTCGACCATCTGGTGAAGTCCATGTATAAAGTCGTCTTTTAGGTTGTTGGAAGAGAGTGTTTGTTATGCACAGTGAGTTGTCTTGGCAAAATTCTATCAGCCTATGTCCTGCTTCATTTTGTTCTCCCAGACCATGCTTGCCTGTAATTCCAGGTGTCGTCTGACTACCCACCTTAGCATTCCAGTCTCCTGTAATGAAAATAACATCTCTTTTTGGTGTATTATCTAGTAGGTGCTGCAGATCCTCATAGAACTGATCTACTTCTGCTTCTTCAGCATCTGTGGTTGGGGCGTATATTTGGATCACTGTGATGTTAAATGGCTTACCCTGAATTCGAATTGAGATCATTCTATCGTTTTTTGGATTGTATCCAAGCACTGCTTTAGCCACTTTATTATTAATTATGAAGGCTACTCCATTTCTTCTGTGGTCCTCTTGTCCACAGTAGTAGATCTGGTGGTCATCTGATGTGAAATGGCCCATCCCAGTCCATTTCAGTTCACTGACACCTAAAATGTCTATATTTAATCTTGACATCTCACCAATAACCACATCCAATTTGCCCTGGCTCATAGATCTTACATTCCAGGTTCCTATGGTGTGTTGATCTTTAGAACATCGGATTCGTCGTTCACCACCAGCACCGTCGGCCGCTAGCCGTCCTTTCGGCTTTGAGCTAGCTGCGTCATCACATCTGGGGCTAGTTGAACGTATCCTCTGTTCCTCCCCAGTAGCATTTTGACCATCTTCCGACCTGGGAGTCCCATCTTCCGATGGTATACCGACATATCTTTGGTTGTACTGATCCATTTAGTTTTCATGGCAAGAATACTGGGGTGGGTTGCCATTACCTTCCCCAGGGATCGTATTTAGTCTGACCTCTCTGCCACGACCTTCCCGTCTTGGGTGTCCCTTCACGGTTTAGCTCATGGTTTCATTGAGGTGCTCAAGCTCCAGCACCACGACAAGGTAACGATCTCCTTTGCTGGAGTATTGATAAATAGGCTTTAGTAAGTAGCAACACAGGGAGCTAAAAATATAAATGGATGAAAGAGGAGGAGGAGGAGCAAAGATCTCAGCAACAGAGCAGCCAATGAAACAGGGAATATATAAAGCAGTCTTTGATTGGCTGGAGCAACCCTCCTCAAATTTTGGCAAATGGATGTCAGTGGCAAGATGGCCTTTGTATTTTAAGCTCCAAATTACATATTCTGAAGGTCAGCTGATCAGTAAGGCTTGCAGCATAGGTCACTGTTTCTCAAACTTGGCAACTTTAAGACATGTGGACTTCAACACCAGCATGCTAGCTGGGGAATTCTGGGAGTTGAAGTCCACATGTCTTAAAGTTGCCAAGTTTGAGAAACACTGACCTAGATAATGTTTGAGAAACACTGACCTAGGGACAAGATAGCAAAAGAGACAGACAGAAACGGAGAGACCAAGAGCAGGCAAACATGATTAAGCCAAGAATAGGACACAATTATAGATATTTTGGTATCATCCAGTTTGGAGTATAATAGTTTCAGCACCCAAGGAAGTAAACTTTTTTTTTCAACCTCAGACATTCACCATGGAATAGGAGAAAAATTACTGTGACTCTTTTTTTCTCATTTTCCCCCCATTTCTTTTTCCAGAGGTCTGGTTTTATTAAGCACATTAGCGGTTTAATGCAGCAATTTTATTGCTTATTTTTATATAGTAAAGCAGAAAATTGCACTACCAAAATTCAGTCTGAGAGGAAGGGCTCTGTTACCAAAATTAAATCTCCGAGGGCAGCGAAAAGAAGAAAAAAGGCTTATAACAAAGCCGCTTGTGCAGGGCTGTCTCTAAAGTCTTTAAGCAGCTTCATCTGAGAATCCTGAGTTATGTATCGGTGGCTTTATTAGTAAAAATATTATCTTCCCTTTATGTAATTAAAATGATGAATTGCAGCAACAGTGGAAGTGCAGCATTGCAGCCTAATATAAATTCAGCCAAATGATAGGGAGATTAAAATCCAAAATACATTAAAAAGGAGCTTGCTGATGGCATAACAAATGCCAGGGTGGGGTGCTTTGGTCTCTGGCCACTGAATGTATGAAATGGCTCCATCCCAATCCATTGAACTGGAGGTACGGTATAAAGTTATGCCTGTAAAGTTCTGAATGGAATCCATATGCACGTTTTCACTTGCTGTGGAAATGCTCAAGAGGTGCCCTTTATATATTTCAGATTTTGTGGAGTCCATGGTGCTCTCCGAGCCTTGTTGTTTTCTTGCAGACGTTTCATTTCCAGGCTAGGCAACATCTTCAGTGCGAAAAGGGAGTGGGACTTGCTCTCTGTTTATATACCCTGGCTTGTCCTGCCTGTGTTGGTGGGGGTGTTGTTCTCTCCTTGGTAGTACCTTGATTGGGTTGTTGATTGGATCAAGGTACTACCAAGGAGAGTACAACACCCCCACCAACACAGGCAGGACAAGCCAGGGTATATAAACAGAGAGCAAGTACCACTCACTTTTCGCACTGAAGATGTTGCCTAGCCTGGCAATGAAACGTCTGCAAGAAAACAACAAGGCTCAGAGAGCACCATGGACTCCACAGTTCAACCCTGAGCTACAAATATTCTCTTTGATTGGAATTTCAGATTTTGTTTGGTTTTGGCTTAGTTTAAGATTCCATGACACCCCATATATTGCTGAACTAGAATTCCCAGCCCTACTGTTGGCTGTGCTTCCTAAGAACGATGGGAGTTGAAATTCTGCAATATCTGGAGAGCTACAGGTTGCCTTAGGTATTGTATGGCTTAGGGGTTGTGTATACCTGGCTAGTTTAGTTTGTAAACCATGGTTAATGGCTTAGGATGTTGCATGAATATAGCTTCTTCTGGTTAACTAAATAATTGTTTAATGCAACATATGAATATAGCCTCTTCTGGTTAACTAAATAATTGTTTAATGCAACATATGAACTCAGTGACATATCACACTAAACCAGTATTTCTCAACCTTGGCAACTTTAAAAAGAGTGGACTTCAACTCCCAGAATTCCGCAGCCAGCATAGCTGGGGAATTCTGGAAGTTGAAGTCCACACTTCTTAAAGTTGCCAAGGTTGAGAAACACTGCACTAAACTGTGGTGTGTTATATCATATTTTATTGAATAAATCACCATTGGTTTCATACAACCTATTAAGCCAAAATGAAAGGAAGAAAATTGGGACTGTGTAGTGGTGCGTAGTCTGTCTCTGTGTGGAGGAGGGGATGATGTTTGTTATGAGGAATGAAGTTGTACAAGTCTCATCTCATCTTCTTTTACAGCAGCTGTTTACTTGTGTTTTCCTTAGGGGAAACCACACATTATCACTGAAGCCTTTTGCTCTCCAATAGACAAACAAAACACCGTAAGGGCACTCTCTTCAACATGGAAGATATGAACATCGGCTCACCCTGCTACTACGTGAGGATGCTTGCAAAGCAACTTTCATTTGAAGTAGAATTCCAGAATTGGACAAGGCCATTGAGGTAACAGAATCCCATCTCATGCTCAGTGCAGGCATTCAAATCAAAGCACGTCTCCAGACAGATTATTATTATTATTATTTAATCAAACTTATATCACCGCCCATCTCCCTCCATCGGAGGGACTCTGGGCGGTTTACAACAAGATAATAAAACGAAAGACATAAAATATACATACAATATAAAAATACTAAGATATAAAACAAGATTAAAATCCAAGAATAATAAAAAGATCTAACTCAATCCAACGTGGGAGAGGGGCTCTCTAAGATATTAGCCATCCCCAAGAGTGACTACTTCTTCCTTGGCCCCAGGCAAGGCGGCAGAACCAAGTTTTCAGGTTCCTCCGGAAGGTCAGGAGCGAAGGGGCTAATCTCACCTCCGGGGGCAAGTTGTTCCACAGGGCGGGAGCTACTGCAGAGAAGGCATGCCTCCTGGACCCTGCCATATGGAACTGTCTTGTAGATGGGGTCCGCAGCATGCCCTCTCTGCATGATCGGGTGGGACAGGTAGATGTATTGGGGACGAGGCGGTCCTTCAGGTAACCTGGTCCCATGCCATGTAGGGCTTTAAAGGTGATAACCAACACCTTGAATTGGACCCGGAAGCAAACTGGTACCCAATGCAGCTCACTCAATAAAGGTGTTATGTGTGTCGATCTAGGGGCACCAACAATGGCCCATGCAGCTGCATTCTGGACCAGCTGAAGCCTCCGGATACTCTTTAAGGGTAGCCCCATGTAGAGCGCATTACAGTAATCTATATGGGAGATAACAAGGGCATGAGTGACTGTTCAAAGGGCCTCCCGATCCAGGAACGGGCGTAACTGGCGCACAACAGGAAGTTGTGCAAAGGCCCTTCTGGCCATGACTGCCACCTGCTCATTGAGCAGGAATCGTGAGTCCAGGAGGACCCCCAGATTCCGCACCGGATCTGTCTGGGGCAGTGCAACCCCATCCAGAACCAAAGATGATAATGTCCCAGACAGGGAAGAGCCATTAATCCACAGCCACTCCGTCTTACCAGGGTTCAGCTGAAGCCTGTTGGACCCCATCCAGGCCCCTACAGCCCCCAGGCACCGAGAAAGGGCAGCCACAGCATCACTTATCTCACCTGGGACAGAGATGTATAACTGAGTATCATCAGCATATTGATGATATCTTATCCCATGGTGGCGGATGATCTCGCCCAGCAGTTTCATGTAGATGTTAAACAGGAGTGGGGAAAGAACCGAACCCTGCGGCACCCCACAAAGGAGGGGACGAGGGTTGGATTTCCCATTCCCTATTACCACTGATTGGGACCGGCCCTGGAGGAAGGAGGTGAACCAGCATAAAACCACGCTGCCCACCCCCAACTCCCTGAGCCGACCCAAAAGGATACCTTGGTCGATGGTATCGAAAGCCGCTGAGAGGTCAAGAAGAGCTAGGATGGATGCACTGCCTCCATCCCGCTCCCGCCAGAGATCATCCATAAGTGCGACCAATGCTGTTTCTGTCCCATGTCCAGGCCTGAAACCTGACTGAAAGGGGTCTAGATAATCCGTTTCCTCCAGAATCCTCTGGAGCTGCAACGCCACCACTTTCTCAACCACCTTCCCCATAAAGGGAAGGTGGGAGACTGGACGAAAATTATCCAGTACCATAGGGTCCAGCGATGGCTTCTTGAGGAGGGGGTGTACCAATGCCTCCTTAAAGGCAGTTGGAAACACCCCCTCTCTCAAGGATGCATTAACCATCACCTGGACCCAGCCACATGTCATCCCCCTAGCTGCTTTCACCAGCCAGGAGGGGCATTTCTAGCCTCAGCTTGAACTTGTCCACTTTTCTTATTCCTTTGCTGAACTGCATGTAGTATATTTCAGAAGTGTTCTTCTATCATTCAGTTAGGATTTGCCTTCCTGCAACTTAAAATTCATTATTTTGTGTCCTGTTCAATGGAAATAAAGAGAACAGATGTTGAACTTCTTTTCTGAGATTAGAAGGATGTTATTATTTTCCCCCTTAATTGTTTCTAAACATGCTCTCTTCCTTCAATTTGCCTTCATAAGACTTAGTTTCCAATCCCCCAATCACTGTTGTTGCTCTTTCTGAGTTTGTTTTATGTTGTCTGAAACCTTTTTAAAATGTGGTGCTGAGGACTAGATGTAGTACTCGAGGTGGGGTCTGACTACTGCAGAATAAAGCGGATCTATGAATTCTTGTGATTTGGAAGCAAGTTGATGCATGCAGCCTAAAATTGCATTTGTCTTTTTTGCAACCTCATTATTCTGCTGACTTGCATTCTGTTGACAAACTAATATTTCACAAGGACTTTTATCAGGCCAAGAATCCCCTGTTCTTTCCTGTGCATTTGATTTCCTAAATGACAAACTTTGCTCTCTGTTAAATTTTATTCTGTTTTCATCCCATTTCACTAATTGATCAAGATTGTTTTGAATTCTATTTCTAAGGAATTAGCTATCGTTTTGAGCCATCTACAATTTTGATAAGCAGTCCTGTTCATCTAAGATGATAAGTGCTCTTGAAGTATCATTTAAAAGTCAACCATGTATTCATTTTATTTTCATACCATCTATCCCACGCTAGAGTATGGTCTGGGTGGTTGGAGAAAGTTATGGAATACTATGTCAAATGCTTTTCTTAAACTAAGCCATAGCGTGTCTACAGAATTACCACAATCTCCTAAGGAAGTTATTCAAATACAAATGACATAAGAATTGTGTACAGATGTAAGATTACATAGGATTATTATTACTATTATTGTTTCTCCCAATGAGGTGTGTTTTGGGGTGTGTGTGTTAATGACATTATTCATGACCAGGAAAGGGGGCAATTGGGTCAAACAGTTTAAGAACCATTGAAACAGAGTTTTTGAAATGAAATGAAATGAAATGTCCTTCTTTGCTTCTTTTTGGTGGGGGAGATCAAAGTAAGGACATAATTACTTTTTCTAAAGGTCCGTATAGTTAAAGCTATGGTTTTTCCAGTAGCAATGTATGGCTGTGAGAGTTGGACCATAAGGAAGGCTGAGCGCCGAAGAATTGATGCTTTCGAGCTGTGGTGCTGGAGAAGACTCTTGAGAGTCCCTTGGACTGCAAGGAGGTCAAACCAGTCAATCGTAAAGGAAATCAACCCTGACTGCTCATTGGAAGGACAGATGCTGAAGCTGAAGCTCAAATACTTTGGCCACCTAATGCGAAGAGAGGACTCACTGGAAAAGACCCTGATGCTGGGAAAGACTGAAGGCAAAAGGAGAAGGGGACGGCAGAGGATGAGATGGTTAGATAGCATCACCGATGTAATGAACATGAATTTGAGTAAACTCCGAGAGACAGTGGAGGACAGGAAGGCCTGGCGTGCTATGGCCCATGAGGTCACGAAGAGTCGGACACGACTAAACGACTGAACAACAACTTTTTCTTTCTTTTGATGAACAATTTGGTATTTCTCCTCATTGGAACTGAAAGCACATAATGGTGAAACTCACAAAAGCTGCCCAGATAAATTGCCACTACAATATTTCTCAGTCCATTCCCTTTTAAGTTTCAGATGACTTTAAATCGATGTAGTTAACCTTGTGTTGTATTTACTGGCTGAAAGGTAATTAGAAAATTGAGATGTGGGTAAGGTGGATGGACTCAGTTACAGTTTGCAATGAATCCACCATTGGAAGACCTGAAAAACCAGGTTAGACCAGGTCATCACGTGATCACTAAGAGTTAACAACAACTTGATGGCCCATAATCAATCAAACAATCCATCAATCAATCATTGATGGGCCAAAGATCATGTGCCCTCCCTCCCCATATTCCCTTTTTTGCAGTTCAAGAACCTTTTTTTGACAATTGTTGCTGAAAATTAGCAGTACAAAGTGCTTCTATTTGGATGCACCCAAATTAAAATAAGCATACTTTTCTGAAACAAAGGCCACCAAACCCATAAATTCCAGTTCTTAGCTTTACCCACATATGGCCTAGTTCTTGTTCCTTTTTTGCCCACCCAAAAGTTTTTGCCAGCCAGTGAGTTTTGGGCACCAATCAATTATGGACACTTATTTTAGCTGACTCACACTTTCCCCCCCACCAAATGGCTAGAGTTATTGATCAATGGTTGACAGTTACCTCTGTTAATATAAGTACCCACTCCGTAATCACAAGAAGGATATCACACCAATCAATTATGTCTGTGGTGGGCAAAATCTTTTCGGACAGGAGATTTTAATACTAGTGGCAGGGAAAAGAGGAACAAAACGCCAAGGCCCTTGACCTTCACACACCTGGCAACAAAAAGGTGCCCTGTCCTACCTTTACCCTTTGCAATATACTTTTATACATAAAACCATATCATGTGGAACAAAACTAGAGTGGCTGTTTTACATTAACCCTAATGCAAGGATATGATATAGTGTACATATGTTCACAGAGAGCCAGTTTGGTGTAGTGGTTAGGGCACCAGGCTAAAAACTGGGAGACTGTGAATTCTAGTTCTGCCTGAGGCACAAAGCCAGCTGGGTGACCTTGGGCCAGTCACTTTTTCTTAGCCCTAGGGAGGAGGCAATGGCAAACCACTTCTGAAATCTTGCCAAGAAAACTGCAGGGACTAGTCCAGGCAGTCACCAGGAGTTAAGACAGATACACAGTTCACATTCCTTGCTTATTATACTGATTTCTAGAGTCCAGTTTCCTATCACCTATTACTATATCCCTTATTGCATTTCATTCCAACTGCATCTGTGAATTTTATTTATTTCTGTGCTTTCAATCTCTTTCACACCGCAAACATTGCCTCAAATTGTCCTTGCTGTCCTGATCTCTAAAACAAATTAGAACGACAGTGACTAACCTCTAGCACAGTCTCCAAGGGGTTTGGTATAAATTGATAAATCACTGATATATCATTCATCACTCTGAGGACTGAAAACTTCAATCCTGTATTTTAAAACAAACAATGTATTTTGCACAGAGACAAACAGAAGCATTAATAATCATCAGGTACCGAAAGGTGCTCCATGGAGGGTGGGATGGGGGGAAGAACCAAAGAATTCAAGATTGTATGATGTACCACCATATTTCTCTCTAAATGACTGGATTCAGGATTTTTGAAATGACAAGGGATAGAGAAGCAGACGAGGAAGTAAAGACAGCAGCCAGATTGTGAAAAAAAATTTTTTTTTAATTAACAGGCAAAAACAAATCCACACTGATGCAGTTGAAAAGCTTGTTGCTTATATGGCAGCGTCCCACATGTTTTTATCATTTACAAACGTCTGGATAAGGTTATAGGTTTAAATGTACCATTAAATGCAACATAATGGGTTGCAGAACTTATTCTCTCTCTCTCTTCCGCTGGGTTGTAGCCGCGTTCCATACCTACTTAAAGGAACTGCATCGTCAGCAAGATCTAAGCTGGGCATGCATCCATGTTTTTCCTTATTTTTAAAAGAGTCATTGACCTGACAAAGGCCTGTAGTGAAATGTGAAGCATGAAACGAGACCAGACGTGGCTGTATTTGCTGAAGCTTCTTTCATCGGACAGAAAAAACAGGGCTACATATCTGCCTGCAGTCATCAGAATACTGATTGTGTATTTTATGAATGCTCAGCAATTGGTTTTAATTAGAAAGTGCATGAGAAGGAATAAACCAGCCAAGCTGGCCATAGAAGGCAACAGCACTCGCTTCGGGGCTGTCAAGTTTCCCTTGCGCTCTTCTCAACACACCCATGGATCCCTAGTCTTTTTAGGTGATAATGTGGTTACACATAGGCTTTCCTCTAAATCAGTGTTTCTCAACCTTGGCAACTTTAAAATGTGTGGACTTCAACTCCCAGAATCCCCCAGCCAGCCATGCTGCATGACAGCATGACTGCATGCTGGCTGGGGAATTCTGGTAGTTGAAGTCCACACATCTTAAAGTTGCCAAGGTTGAGAAACACTAGATTAGAATCACCCTAGTCCATATACATACTCTACTGCTCTAGATCTTGGCGATCACAATGGATAACAAGAGGAGTGACATTTTAAAAGTGACTGAGATTAATACGATTGCTTTTGCCTTCTAGACACTCCAAAGTGGTCTCCTCTTTAATTTGAGATAGAGAAAAAGGGAGGTGGTTGGTTATTAGTTAGGATTGGAATAGCCACTTAGCAGAATATGCCCAAAAGGAAGCTATGTGTAAAAAGATGACAAAGAGTTAACCTATGCTTATTTTTACATACAGACCATGACTGGATGACTTTTGCTGGAAACTGGACAGAAGGAATGTGCATCTACTTCTTCTCCTGGGCATCTTGGTGGCTTTTAATACCATCTATCATGGTATCCTTCTGGACAATCTTGAAAGATTGGGCCTTGGGACAGTGATTTCTAGTAGCTCTGGTCCTTGCTAGAGAACTGTGGGAGATTAAACTGAAGACACCCATCTCTATTTGTCCTTACTATCTAACTCCAAGAAAGCAAGCAGTAACCTTGAACATTGCCCAAGTTCAGTAGTGGGCTGGGTGGGGGAGAACAAATGAAATTAAATCAGGCAAGGCAGAAAATCTGTTGGCAACTAGGAAACTAGTCTTGGGGGCTGAGGTTTAGCCTATTTTAAAATCATAGCATTAGAACACACCATAGCAGTAATCTAGTCCGATACCCTACTCAGTGCAGGATTCAATACAGTGTTTCTGATAGATGGTCTCTGTTTGAAGACCACTAGTGAAGGAGAACTCACCACTTAATGTGGCAGCTGGTTCCACTGGCCAGAAGCTCTTATTGTCAGGAAATTCCTCTTAATGTCTCACCTGCGCCACCTTCCTTATAATTTTGACCCAAATCAGGTCTGACTAGAGGGCCACATTGTTTATAATCCCAGATCTCATCCAATGTCATCTGCTCCAGGAATGGGGAAACCTCCAGCCCATGGTGCTACTCTGATTGCCAAGCCAAGCCAAGCCAAGCCAAGCCAAGCCAAGCCAAGCCAAGCCAAGCCATTCTGTCCACAGGGCTTCATCTGAGGTCATGGAAGAACCAAAGTACAGTGTTTTGAGCAGGATGTCTGCGAGGAATATTTAGTTACAGTAATGCCTCTCTAGGTTATCACCTAGATATATTTTTGAGCATTTGCTGCCCAGTCCTTTTAAACGGCGTGGTGGCTCAGCGGGTAAGACGCCAGGCTTGTCGATCGGAAGGTCGCAAGTTCGGAGGTTCGAATCCCTAGCCCTGCGTGTGGAGTGAGCTCCCGCACTAGCTCCAGCTCTTGCCAACCTAGCAATTCGAAAGCATGCAAATGCAAGTAGATGAATAGGTACCACTTCGGTGGGTAGGTAACAGCGTTGTGTGTCATGCCAGCCACGTGACTGTGGAAGTGTCTTCGGACAACGCTGGCTCTTTGGCTAACAAACGGAGATGAGCACCGGCCCCTAGAGTCGGACATGACTGCACAAATGTGCGGGGGGAACCTTTACCTTTTACCTTTTAAACTGAGGATATCAAACTTCTAAATGAACATGTGAAAAGGAGATGCTTTACATGCCTCATTCCTTACATCTGTTTTCATCCCTGTAAAAAAAGAAAAAGCAATGCAAGCAATTGAACAGGCATAAGTTTGAACCAAATTTACTGGGAGGAATATGGGTATAAAGCTCTTTACATTCCTCAACTCTGATCTGCTAATCTCCAATAAATCACCTATGATTTTCTTAACCAACTCAGGCTACATTGAAGATTTATGCCTCAAGGATTTATCCTTTCCCACCAGCCTTAATCCTGATTCAAGATATACACGTGGGCCTGATAGAGCAGAGGAGAGCATGGAAGAGAATTTGAATAATCCATTGAAAATCTGCCCCCGCTTTTATTTTCCAGTTGGGTTCTCAGAGATGGGCCATTGTTTTAGTGCATAGTCATTAGAATTATGATGGTGGTGGATGGATAAGAAGTTTAATGCAAGTGAAACCCATATTTTATATTGCTATTAATCTTTTAACATCATGCCTTGCTAGCAAATTTTCTGGAGCCAGCCAATTGACCTGTATTAAGAAAACAATTTCAGATTTCAGCTAAGGGTGCAGAGACTGAGTTTTTAGTAAAGGTTCCAAGTGAAGTTCAATGATCTGATATAGAGAGATAGATTGATGACAGATAGACAGACAGACACAGATATAGACATAGACACAGACACATATACAGTACATACACATGCGTGTGTGCACACGCACGTACACACACACACACACTTGTACTACCTGGAACAGAACCTCATAATAACAACACAAGTGTTCTTTGTTTTTAATCAACATATTTTCCCCATCTGTTTAGCTTCTAAGCCAGCTAACACACATCAATACTTCTTGTAAGAAAACTCAGCAAACAGTCAAATGAATAACCAGGAAGTAGGTATAAAAAACAAAAAATTAGAGCCCTTCAGCATTTTGGAAATAGTTTCAAACATATGTTTTAGGATATGCAGAAGTATGAACAGAGTGTCTCTCTCCAACTTTTTAAAGCAGTCTTATCCTTTTCCAGGATCAGGTGGTACCTAGAGAGGACAGCCATAAGTAACATCCCAAAGAACCTTTTTGGAATCAAAACTAAAGCACTCCATCCCTAATATCAACCCAGCCTATTCAACAAGCAGTGGTAAGAAGAAACATGTCATAATGTGAAATGCAAACCAGATCCTATGAGTATGTAGAAACTAGACTGAGCTGAAATCATGGCAGAACCCATAAGGGGGTTAGCAGATGCTGAAATGCCATTAGAAAAGGGTAAAAAGGTTTCTAGGTTAGAAGAATTCTGCAAGGAAGAATGGGGGAAGAAATCCAAAAGCAAGAATAATAAGATCTGTATCTGGCCAAAGGAAGTATTCGAAAGCTGTTATTTGTTCCAAAGGAAGTGGTAAAAAACACTGAGTGAAAGGAGGTCCTCATGTTTGCACCTGCCACATTCACTGTTTTCTTATTTTTAATCCATATGTAATGTCACCTAAGTAGTAAGCACACATTCAAACTTGCAGAAAAATGCCATGTTTAAGGATGTGCCAGCTGTTATTTGCTGGGGAATTCATTGAAATATATAATTTTACCAGGGGTGCCTAAACTTAGGATGCAACTGATTTGATTTGATTTTAACAATGTATATAACCCCTCATTTCACAGCAGTGACACTAGCCGGTGAACAGAGGGGTGATATAATATACACAGAAGGTCTAAAAATAATTCCACTTCCATTCCAAAGACCGGAACTACTGTAAGCAAATCAGCCAACAGGGCTTACTTAACTTCCTGGCCAAACTTGGGGGAACAGCCAGATCTTTAATGCCTCGTGAAAGGCAACAGGATCTGGATCTCCAGGGGGATGCCGCTCCATAGGGCAGGTGCTGCGACAGAGAAGGCACCCCCAAAGGAGACTGCCAATGTGGAGAACAGCACCCGTGAAAGTCGATGGAATAACTTGTCCATTGCCTTAGGTCTTTTTCTCACTTGGACCTAGCCCTATTCCAAACACGCCATAGCAACGTCTTTTTCTGGTTGGGCGCCCTTGAAATTGCCTTTATCTCATCCCCAGCCCATGAGGAAGACATTCTTAGGTCATTCTTAGTGTTAAATCGTATCCCCCTCCCTTACTCTGACACTGTCCAAGGGCAGCCCCAAAGTATATAAAATCTGTTGAGCCTTGTCACCCATCACCTTGGGGGGGCAATCAAAGGATTAAGAGTGACAGAGAAGAGACAATTGGGACATCTGCAGAGGAGGCAAAGGGGGAGAAGTGATGAAACATTTATTGTGTTGGGGAGTCTTTGGTGCTCTCTGAGCCTTGTTGTTTTCATGCAGACGTTTCATTGCCAGGCTAGGCAACATCTTCAGTGTGAAAAGGGAGTGGAACTTGCTGTCTGTTTATATACCCTGGCTTGTCCTGCCTGTGTTGGTGGGGGTCTTGTACTCTCCTTGGTAGTTCCTTGATTGGGCTGTTGTGTGCTGTTTGGGTGATTGACTGAGTTAATAGTTCCTTGATTAAGGTCTATTGTGTTGTTTGATTGCTCCTCTGCTGCTAATCTTGCTGTTAATCTATGCATATCTTATCATAGATAAGTTCCTCCCTTCCCCTTCCCCTTCCCCTTCCCCTTCCCCTTCCCCTTCCCCTTCCCCTTCCCCTTCCCTTCCCTCTTTGCATCAATCTTGACTGCTGAAGACTACCCAGATGATTCTTCCTAGGGCTGAGAAACATTTATTGTGTTATCACAACTCAAGTGCCTGCACTTTCATATATGCTTAAGTACATAAGGGGCAGAGCTTGCATCGCAAGGTCATGGGTGCACATTTCATCCTTTTGTCTTCTTCATGGATAGGGACCAGCAGTGGCACTAGCAAATGTCACGCTGGTATCATTTTCTGCTGTCTCAAGGATGGGTGGAGAGCACTTTAATTCAGCAGTTGGGGAAATGCCCTTAGTCAGTAAATTATTTGGGGCCAGCCTTGCATACAAAGGAGGTCTAAAGAAACTTGATCTTTGTAGCAGCCAGTAGATTTTATCAGTGTAAGTGGAGATTCCTTCTTTTCCAGAAGAAACATCAGAGGAATTTTCAAAGAAGGACCAAAGGCTTTCAGGAAGGGCAGATCTGCATTTCCTGATTGCCCTAACGCCAGGCCATTCATGGCTTCCTGAGCATAGAAATAGATGAAGTTGTCTTCCTCCCACTCCCAGCCTGCACATGTGTGCTGCTTTCTGACCTGACCATCTTAGCTGTTCAAGAGCAGATGGATCCAGCAGTTAGCTTCATTCTACTAGCTGCTGTAATTGGCTGCCACTGCCTGGCATCCATCTTCCTCCAGTGGCTGAATTCTGGGGGGCCAGGCAAATATGTTCTCTATTGATCAGCAATTGTTGTTCTTTGTAATCATCATACTTCTGCAATTGATCCAATGATGGCCCATTAGGTCAGTGAACTATCCTCACCCCTAGAAGTTCATGCTCCATTCAACCTTATCTCTCCTAGTGGGCACCCTTTCTATTTCTGCCCAGGTGGGGTGACGCATGCACTTATTGCTTTTCCACCCCTGCCCACTGTAATGCAAAGCTTCCCTTCCCTCCCATTTTTAAAGAACATCTTCAAGTTTCAAAGGAGGAATCTTGCTACTTTGTTTCTATGAAGCTGAAATATCAGTGATGCCTTGCTATAAATTTCCCATGATCCCACAGAGGAACCTAGGAATGAAAGAACAACCAGTTTCTTGTTGCTTGGATTATTGTAGCATCAGAGCTATGACGGTACCATAAGGGTAAAAAAAGAGGAGTCTGTGGTTAGTGTCAAAGGAGATATGTGAGAAAGTGGTGTGAAGGCATCCATAAGTGCAAACATCTGGGAATGCACAGGAAAGGCACAAGGACTAGTGAAGAGGGAACAATCCTTTTATCATCTGGTAGACCGTGGAAGCGTCTTCGGACAACGCTGGCTCTTTGGCTAACAAACGGAGATGAGCACCGGCCCCTAGAGTCGGACACGACTGCACAAATGTGCGGGGGGAACCTTTACCTTTTTAAACTGGTCCACACAGGAGCCAACCAGCAAAGCTTGCTATCCCTGCATCCCTGATGGGAAGAGCAAGAAGCAGGAGAAGGACCAATCAGGTCTTGCAGGGGCATTAGTCCAGACCGAGCACCAGTCCAGCTCTTTTGCCATTCCGCTGCATTCCAGACTGGCATTTCTGAAGTTGGCTTAAGGAACAGTTGGGCGCAGCACAGTCAGCCTGCAGGGTGGCATTGCCCTACGACAGAGCAAGAAATGATGTTATCCCTCACCATGAGGTTTCTTTGGCAGGTGAGGTATAAAATTCCACAAGAGTGACTTTTCTTCCCTGAAAATAAAATCCCAGGAACAAAAGTTGTAAGTTGTGGATAGTTTGTTACCTTTAAAGGACATCCGAAATAGCTACTTTCTTCTACCTACTGAAAAGGATAGCCATTTGGGAGGAAACTACAAGGTTGATTGTTCTATATCAGGGGTGGGGAACCTTTTTTCTACCAAGGGCCATTTGGATATTTATAACTGGGGACCAGGGGGGTGGGGGGCGGGGTTTCTGGGATTTCCGTGGACCGGGGGCTGGAGTTTGCAGGCGGGAGCCAATCACAAGCACTGGGGGGCGGGGTTTGCGGGCGGGAGCCAATTGTGTGGAAGGGGTGGGGTTTGCGAGCAGGAGCCCCGCGGGCCTTAGGCGGGAGCCCCGCGGGCCTTATACGGCCCATGGGCCTGACGTTGCCCACTCCTGTTCTATATCATGAAGATGATTTCTCATTCATTCATTCATTCATTCATTCATTCATTCGTCAAATTTATATGGCCGCCCATCTCACAAACAAGTGATTCTGGGTGGCATACAACAAAGTTAAAAACAATATATAAAAACTTATTATTATTATTATTATTATTATTATTATTATTATCTAAAAACTTTAAAAAAACAAAAGGCTAAGAGGTTACTATGGTTTCTATACTTTATAGAGATACTGTGGGTGGCCAGGGTTAGAAACATTTTTGGGGAGGTGGAGGGCTGCTGTGATGATGGAAAATGTGTAAGTTTCTTCCCTTTTTTCTCAGATTGAGAGTTTTTCTGTCTTATTTTCAGCTAGGGTAAGTCCATTTTAAGAATTACGTTACATAATCTTTTTGGTAACTGTAATTGGAGGGGGCGCTGTCCTGGGGATGCACCCAGGGTGTACATGTACAAGAGTGCAGAGGAGCACAGAGATGATCTTGGAGAAGGCATGCAGAGACCATTAGCAAAGCATGAGTTCAGTCCAGGAAAACAGGGCAGTGTGAGAAAGAAACTTAAGGTTGCTTCGCCTTGGCTGTCTTTGGTATAAGAGAGAAGGAAACACTGCCAGGCTTTCAAGATTCTGTTGTAATAGCTGATATCAATAAAGTAGACTTTTAGTATTTCTTATGGTAGCTATTTCCTGACCTAGCCTACTTTGAAGGGGTGACCTAGAGAGAGATGTCCACAAGTCATGTGAACTCTGGTGGTTTTCCTACACATTGCAGAAGGTTGGACCAGATGACTCTTGTGGTCCTTTCTGTTAGAGTTATTGGGTTTCAACCAAGCACATCTCACAGAAGCTTGAAGGAGGAGGCAGCCTCTGCTGTAACCTAATCTTACTTGCTTTGTGTGGGAGGGGCTGAATCCTGATTTCCTGTTCCTGTTCCTGTTCCCTTCTCTTCTCCTCTTTCCTGTTTGAATCTCCCACCAAGGAGGATGGTCAGCTATGGCTGTCCACGTTGCTCACACTTCCATTCAGGTGGGCCACATTAAGAAGCATGTGGGTCTTGTCAGAACCTATTGCTCGCACGCATGGACCATTTCTACTAAGAAACTGTGAGTTACAATAAAACTGTAAGCTCTTTTTAATGTTACTTTACATTAACATGTGAAGTGTGTTTATTTTGTTTTTTTTTTGAACTGATTAAGCCTTGTGCAAGTTTATGGGAATGCTTCTGCTCTGCTATATACTAATAAGAAGCTGCGTGGAGTTCTGGTATTACCATTCCAGAATTCCTACACTTTCCACCTCCACAATTCTATGATTCTACTAGACAACCCATGACCCGTTGGCTCATCCTTTCAATGGCAGAGGGTGCACAGGTGGGGGAGACTTACCTGAGCAACTTGCAACCTTCCCTGCAAGGTTCCCCATTGACTTTCTCCCTGCAAACTTCCCAGGCAGGAAATTGCAAGTCCAAACCTGCCACTGCGCTGCCATGGCCAGCTGTGGTCATGCAATCCCCATTGACTTTCTCCCTGCAAGATTCCCAGGCTGCCCCATTGACTTGTGGGAAGCTTGCAGGGAGTGTCAATGAGGATCATGTGATCACAGCTGACTGCAGCAGCACAGCAGCAGCATTGAAACAGCAACAACTTCCCCAAATTTCATTCCCATGGGAGTAACGGGTCCTGGAATTCTGTAAGTTAGCTCATTTGAGGTACCTTTGTTGAAAACGTTTTGCCCTATGATACAGTGTTTTGCCCAATTGAAGGTTACAAAGTATCAAACACAGAGCTTTCCAAACTGTGTGTCGCGACACAAAAGTGTGTTGCCTGCAGGGCCCAGATGTGTCACGTCAAAAGCGATGTGAAGCGCCATCAGCGCTTCCGGGTTTTTTGCGGCGACACACCAACGGCGGAGCGCGAAAATCCGAAAGCACCACAGCCACGGCGGCACACAAAAACTGAAAGCGGCAGCAGCGCTTCCGGGTTTTTGCGCGCTGCCACAATGGCGGCGCTTCTGGGTTTTCCCGCGGCGACACACCAACGGCAGTTGGTGTGTTGCCGTGGGAAAACTTTGGAAAGCCCTGATCAAACAGACACAAGAATTTTAGTATATAGATGAATTCCAAGATATATAAAAGTAAAAGGGAGAGGGAGAGAAAGAAAAAGAAAAAGAAAGACTCCAAAGGGGGAAAATATCCCCAAACTGCCCAATAAGGCTTGAGCATGTTCAATGGTCATAGAATGCTGGTTGATTGTTAAGAGAAAAAAAATGAAAAAAGACAATAAAAGAAACCAGGATAATCATGGAACAGATAGGAATACAGTCCATATTGTATTGTCCTCACCTTACAACATTTGGCAATTTTGTTATTCTATATCATAAGGTAGATCCTACTGTGATTGGTGTGTGGGTTTTTGTTAGGCTGACCATTGCAGGTGGGAGCCAATCGCGCAGACCGGGGGCAGGGTTTGCAGGCAGGAGCCAATCGCGCGGACCGGGGGCAGGGACCCCTGTCTTTTTCATGAATATGGAATATTACATAAGCCCCCGTCCCATTCCGCCAACCCAATGTCCCGTTTTTGTCTCAAGGAAATATGGTCAGCCTAGTTTTTGTTTGTTTGCATTTTTGGTCCTACAGATGTATGGTGAGATAAATACTGAAAACAAGAAGATTGGTCTTTCCTTCAGAAATAAAACATCCTGCTTACTTTTTAAAAAGTACGGATGGCTGGGGCTGTTGACATTTGCTTTCATAGCCATGTGAGCTTCTCTAAGAGTCTGCTTCACCTTTACAGCGCTTCCTAGACAGCCCATGGAAACCTGGTCACATAGTCAGGGCAAGAAGTGCAGTGAAGGAAAAGAAGCCTCGGTAGAAAGATCTAGATGGAGATTAGTGTGTGGGGCATAGTTCCTATTTAAAAAAAAAGAAACTTCCAAGAACCATAATTATCTTGTACCATTTTAAAAATACAAATCTTTCTGCCCTAAAAGATACCCATTTTTTTTCCTTTGGATTTTTCTTCTTTATTAAACCCCTGGAAAGAGTGAAAATCCACAATTAAAAAAAGCAAGGAATACATGAGTTAGATTTACACTGATTGCTAGGGTTGACCAGCCCCTTAAAAAACAATTTTTGAAATGGGAGTCCATTGCCCAATTCTTATTTTGTGCAACGAGAGTGCTAAGCTTTACAAATGGCATGTCTCTTTGTGTAACTAATTTACTAGTCTGAGCAGTAACTCAGCTTTATGGCCTCATTTATTAGTGTGAGACAATGTCCTTCATGCTATTCCCATCACCTAAATACTGGTTACACACACTTTCCCTTTCTTTTGTCTTTGAAAGTGCTTTGCTAACATTACTTCCAAGGGGAACACTGTCGGTCAGTTGGGAAATCAGTGTTGTCTTTAATACTGATGCAGATTAGGCAAAATGTGAATGATTGGCAACGTAGTTCCATGACAGTCTCCCCAACTTGACACAGATATGCAGGGACTGTGACTCCTAGAATTCCCAACTGGAGATGGACTCCTATTCTCTTTCAAATACCTCCCCCCTTCTTTTTTTATTTTATTCCTAGCAACCTCATCCTTTTTAAAGAAGAAGGCTGCAGAGCAGAGACAGCTTGTAGCAGTGGTCTGCCTGAGTGCTGGCATGTAGCTTTTGAAAGTAGGTTGAGGACCATAGATTCACTGCTCTTGAGAACAAGCTTTGAAACTCATATGCTTTGCATTTCAGATGTACCCTGTTCTTCCTGCCCCTAGTTCAGCATCCATGGTAGATAGGATCTGGCTTGGTCTAAGAGATCTACAGTTTCCCAGCTGAAATTGTGGTTGAACTCATCAGTGTGTTGTGAAATTAAGGAGGTCTCATCATATTTTCTGACTGCCAGTTGATGTTCATGGACGCATTCTCTCAATTTTCTGCCTGTTTGCCCCCCACCGAGTGGTTTTTATAATCCTTGTATTGTATGTTGTAGATGACTCCTGATTTGTGTCCTTTGCCTGTTGGGTATTCTGAGGATAGTTTGAATAGATTTAGTTGGTTTATGGGTTGCCCGCTATAGCAGGTTTAGATGTTTCATTTCTTCCAGGGCAAAAATGGGTCGGTCGGTCGGTCGGTCGGTCGGTCGGTCGGTCGGTCTGTCTGTCTGTCTGTCTGTCTGTCTGTCTGTCTGTCTATCTATCTATCTATCTATCTATCTATCTATCTATCTATCTATCAATCATGTTTAACATGTACATTAGCCAAATCTAATAAACTGCAAATGTGTGAAATGGGCTCCTTGAAATGGCAGCCTCATTTGTCTCTGTGCAACCATTTTTTTAAAAAAACTTCAGCAGTGATTTGGCTTCATTGTAAAATATTGTTATGATCCATAGTGGTCTTCAGTGCAAATCAATCAGGATGAACACTCATGATTCAGTAACTCAGAGGAAATGTCTCCCTTAGCGAGGACAGAAATGGGAATGACATTAAGAAATCTTTACAAACATTTAAACAGAAATGCAACATTGCATGGGGACATGGGTTGTACTTTCTCTTAACCCACCTCTGAGAGAGCCTTCGCCCTCTCTTCTTTTCCTCTTTTTAAGTGGGCAGAATTTCAAATAGAGGCTCCCTTCAAACAGAGGATTGTCTTCTGTCAGCCCTTACAATAGAGCAACAGTTCTTCAAGTGTGGTCTGGGGACTCCTGAGGGTTCCCCGAGACCCTCTCGGGGGGTCTGCAAAGTCAAATAAATATTTTAAAATTTCTCAGCTTTAATTTCTAATACCCAGCCTGAGCAGAAATGGAAAAGGTGCCCACTGGGAGATGTAAGGGTTAAATGGAACACGAGCTTCCATGGGCAAAGATTGTTGATTGGACAGGTCATTGTTGGATCAACTGCAACAATGGAGTAGTAGCAGTCCAGCAACCCAGGAAGAAATGGCTCCACAGGGCAGTGAACTGCCACTGGAGGGAAGGGGACTGCTGTTTTATGGGCAGCTGTCCTGTGCTAATGCTGGGGAGGGGAAGGAAGGAACACAGGTGTTCGCAATCTGCTAAGCAGCTTGTCCTTCCACCTGTCCCAGGCTCTGCAACCTGGGGCTGCCAGCCATAATGTAATCCTGGGATTGTGCCATCTGACTCCTGGCTTCTGGTGGATTTGCATTTCAGCACACCTGTGACCCTTATTTTCACTGCTGGCCAAATTTCTCCTCCTTTTATTTTAAATTATTTCCCCCTTCTGCAAAGTCTGAAGTGCTTTGGGACAGACCTAGGAAACACTGAATCTGATCACCATTTAAGAAGAACAGAAAACTCTTAGCGGCGTCTGCCACAAGACGTGCAGAATCAGCAATAGCCATCTGTGAGTGTGTGCTAGCTGTTGTTGTTATTATTATTATTTTAAAATTAATCTGTTCTTTATGAGCAAGCATCTGATCATCACTTGCTGGTGGGTTCAGAACGAGGCAGCTGTCGAAGAAAAATGTTGCCAATAAGGTATTGCTTGAGATGTTTGCTGAGCGCAACAGCGATGCAGTTTAACAACATGCTGATGTAGGTGGAAAGCAAGAAGTAACTGTCTAAAGATGCTTAGATGACAGCTAAGAAAGAAAAAAAGATCCAGATGGGGTTGCCGCTGAGAAAAAGGAAAAGGGAACAATGGCTGCTGCAATTATAATTAAGTGACTTATCATCCACCTCTCCCCCACCTCTCGCCCCCACTGCTTTTTATTGGAATATTTTCTGGCGCATAAGTTGAAAAAGCTTGGCATTGTCACTGGAAGGTATTATTCATACCATCCCTTGAAGTGAATAGTGTATTGAATTGGCTTGTTCTTTTGACACTGCTGCATTTCCTAGCACTGCATTCAGCATTTCTTTTCTCACGAGGCTCTCAATACATTCTGCTCTGAAAGGCAGGTATAAAACAAGAATGAACCTTCCTACGATGACTGGACCCATTTCCAATGGATTTGTAAAAATTAAAAATGAATATGAACATTTGCTTGATCAGAAATCAGATGAGGCGGTATAAAAAGAACCTGGTTGGGAAGAAACATAGTTTCTCTGACAACAAAGGTCCGCATAGTTAAAGCAATGGTATTCCCTGTAGTAACCTATGGCTGCGAGAGCTGGACCATAAGGAAGGCTGAGCGAAGGAAGATAGATGCTTTGGAACTGTGGTGTTGGAGGAAAATTCTGAGAGTGCCTTGGACTGCAAGAAGATCAAACCAGTCCATACTCCAGGAAATAAAGCCAGACTGCTCACGTGAGGGAATGATATTAAAGGCAAAACTGAAGTACTTTGGCCACATAATGAGAAGACAGGATACCCTGGAGAAGATGCTGATGTTAGGGAAAGTGGAAGGCAAAAGGAAGAGGGGCCGACCAAGGGCAAGATGGATGGATGATATTCTGGAGGTGACAGACTCAACCATGGGGGAGCTGGGGATGGTGACGGCCGACAGGAAGCTCTGGCATGGGCTGGTCCATGAAGTCACAAAGAGTCGGAAGCGACTGAACGAATAAACAACAACAACAAAGAGTTCCCTTCTTGCTTGAGGGTTCATTTATAACCGATTAGGTAGGAAAACAAAATGCATGCATTTTGATTCAACCTCCAAGGGAAACACACTAACCCACATCTGAATATACATCATTTCACGGTATGGAAGATCATAGCAGAACACTTGACTGTAACCACTGTAGCAATCTGGTAGATGATATTGCAAGTAGAATTCTTTGGTCCTTCCAGGAATATTATCTAGAAGAATAAGAAGCAATTCTTGATTGGAGTCCCTGTAATGAGAGCATCATAAGGATATATGGGCCACCAAGTTCACCATCCCTTCACTAGATGGGCACAATTGCTCTGAGTTTGATGGAATTGGTTTCAAGCAAGGGTGACAGAAGAATATTCAAAGGGGCCATATCAAAAGGCTTCCTTTACTTAGGGACTATAATGTTGGAATGATATCAAATCAAATCTTTATTTCAGTCATTGACCACCATGGTATTATGCAATCAACCCAACAATTTGATTAGAACGAAGTAGCCAAAACCAGAAACACTAGCCTTGAAATATAAGTTCGGTGAGAAAGCAGAATAAGACAAAATGTTTATTTCTGCTAATACTATAAATATTAAAACTAAAATGACTATCATTGTTAGTACTAATACAATAACTCTAATTCCAATCAAGTCAAGTCAAGTCAAGTCAAGTCAAATGCCAGTTTGGTCTAGTGGTTAAGGCACCAGGCTAGAAACCAGGAGACTGTGAGTTCTAGTCCCGCCTCAGGCATGAAAGCCAGCTGGGTGACCTGGGGCCAGTCCCTGTCTCTCAGCCCTAGGAAGGAGCCAATGGCAAACCAGGAGACTGAGAGTTCTAGTCCCGCCTTAGGCATGAAAGCCAGCTGGGTGACCTTGGGCCAGTCCCTCTCTCTCAGCCCAACTCACCTCACAGGGTTGCTGTTGTGGGGAAAAGAGGAGGAGGAAGGAGTATTAGGGATGTTCACCACCTTGAGTTATTTATAAAAGTAAAAAGGTGGGATAAAAAAATCTTTAAAAATTCTATATTTCTGGCTATAAATTGGTGGTTAGACCTAGCATACATAAAGAAGAAGAAAAACTTACATAGAAAATTTCCATATTTATGAAGCTGGAGGAACAATCACCTCTTAACTGATTTTACTAGTGGCATATAGAAATTTGGCAGCATCCAGGAAGATAGGCTCTGCCTGATCAGGTAAGAGGATCTGCCTGTAAAATAAAGCAATACGGTTTGGATATTTTATCAAATGAGGGGAAATAAAACAGACTCTAATGTCCCCATAAAACCAGCAGTACAATAACACATGGGCAGTAGATTCTACATCACCTGTATCATGTGGACATAACTGAAGGGTGTATGGTACTTTCTTGTATTTTCCTTCTAGGACAGCTGAGGGTAAAGATAAACTGAGCCAGTGTAAAAACTTAGAAAACTGTGATGAAATTTATGTATCTTGAGGGTCTGATCAGAAGAGATTGGCATTGGAGAGATAATCTACTACAGGTGTCTATTCCTGATGCTTCCAAAGGAGTCTTAATGGGCATCTAATTCAAGTCTCTGAAAATCAGTACCACAGATCCTCTGCCTAATTGCAGACTTATCTTTGTGGAATAGCCATAAATTCTGGGGCAAACCATAAGCTAAATGCTTAATCTCCAAAGTGCTCTTCCAGGGGGAATGAAAATGGCATAGGACAAGTAGACTCAACATCTAATTACCATTAGTTACCCTAAACATTTCCCACTAAGATGGTCTTTAGACCTATTTCATAAAGGAGAATCTTCTATTGAATTAAAGATTCTATTGAAGAATTTTTAAAGGATAGTTCTTTGTTTAAAGACCTCCTATATTTCAGCCTTCTCTACTATATAGATTGCTGGGACTAGTTCCCAGAATTCCTAATTAACACAGACTTGGGATTTCTGGGGTTTCATTTCCCACAATGCCATAGGGCTCTAACTGGAGTATAACTCAGGAGGCTTGCAACATTGCTTCCCAAGGCCCAGGGTAGGGAAGGCCCAATTGACTTAGGGTGCCAAGGAGTGGCTTTGGGCCTACGAATTACATCTAAAATAATGTCAGGTTTGGAAACATAGATAAGCCTAGTTCTATCTCCCATGTCTTTTTTTAAGAGAGAAGAATTTCACACAATTACCCATAATTCATGCTGGCTTCTGTGCAGAGAACCAATAGTTTGGGTGCCCAGATGACATCCTCCCAATATGTTTAGCAGCTGAAACTCCCAGAATTCTCAGCTAGGGGGTTCTGACAATTGTAGCCCCAACACACCTGAAGGGTGCCATGCTGTGAACCAGAAGTTTATCTGAAGGGACATCTGGCCTAAATCTGATTTAAAGTTAAAGACACACAAGAAGGAAATGCAGACAGGGGTGTACAGGTCTCCTTATTCCAGCCTTTCCCACTACAGTGAGATGTTCTGCATTGTTCAGTACCTGCAGTTCAATGTCCTCTGTTGACCTCTTTGTGGATGATGCATTTCCTTTCATGCATCACCTTTTCCTTTCCCCGACTGCTGCTCTATTTCTGTGAACTGTCTGGCCCTTGTTAGTTTGAATGAGCTGTTTTTAATTCAAGACAAGGTAACATAAAGGCCAAAAGGATGTCTCGGTCAGTTGGAAACAGAAGTGGAGCTTTTATCGCTGTTGTTGTTGTTAAGTATTTTGGCTTGGAACAGTTATTTTGCCATCCTAAATAATGGCCAGGTTATTCTTGCCGTCGAACAGGTCAGATAAAAATTCCATTGAACAGAATAATTTTGGCTTGCAAAGGACAAGAAGGAAGGGGAATGTTATAGCACAGTTCAGAATTGGCTGTTCTCATACAAACCCCCGTTTGGTCTGCTTTGGGACCTTTTGAGAAGACTGATAGAACTGGCCCCACCATTAAGCAAAGTGAAGCAACACCCAGCAAATGATGGGAAACAGCGGCTGGAGGCACCTGGCTTTCCTTTCTGAGCTCCCCAGTTGTTCCCTATTATTGGGTCTCGGAAGTGCAAATAGCAGGACTGAAGTGTGATTTATAATTCAGGTGTTGTATTGGATTGGGAGTGGGCAAGTTGAAGTGCCCCTTTAGCCCAGAAATCCATGGCTGAGCTTAGAAGCAGGTTTGGGCCTGGTGGCTTTTAGCTGGGAGACAACCTGGAAATTCCAGGGCTGGGAAGTCAAAAACCAAACCAAACCAAACCAATATTCAAAAGAAGGATTCTGAACTATTCTGTCCTTTTGTCAAGAAGCTGCAGACATGTCTATGAGGTCACGAGAACTTCTGCTCAATTCTTGGAAGTCTTTAAGGTTACATTTTCTACTATCCCAACCTCCTTCACAGGATTATTATGGGAAGACAAGCTGAGAGGCAATCCCCTTTGAGCTACAGATAAAAGGCAAGATATACACTTAATAATAAAAATAATAAAATTTAAATTGTGAATCAGTCAGGTCCTCCTACAGAATAGGGAGTGGTCCTCTCTTGTCTTGTCTCCAGAGTAAAACTTCTTGACCTAAAGGTAAAGGTAAAGGTACCCCCCGCACATTTGTGCAGTCGTGTCCGACTCTAGGGTCCGGTGCTCATCTCCGTTTGTTAGCCGAAGAGCCAGCGTTGTCCGAAGACGCTTCCACGGTCATGTGGCCGGCATGACGTGCATGGAACGCTGTTACCTACCCACCGAAGTGGTACCTATTCATCTACTTGCATTTGCATGTTTTCGAATTGCTAGGTTGGCAGAGCTGGAGCTAGTGTGGGAGCTCACTCCGCACGCAGGGCTAGGGATTCGAACCTCCGAACTTGTGATCTTCCGATCGACAAGCCTGGCGTCTTACCCGCTGAGCCACCACGCCCCCCTTGACCTAATCCAGGTCAAAAGAACCACTGTCAAGAACTGGGGCTGGCTTCTCATAGGCTGTTTTTCCACAGGAAGAATTACAACACCTTGATATTTTCTGTATTCAGGGGAAGCCAATGATCAAGAGGATATCTAATTTAATTTGAAGCTTCTGTGCATAAACAGATATGCAGTGTAATGGCCTCATTACAAAAAAGACAGTTTGTAGATCAATACAGCAGGAAAAGTATGTCCTCTGATTTACTGGAAATTATGAATATTTCCTTTCCAACATTCAATAAAATTAAGTTGGACACCACATTCTCTTAGAAGTTCTGCAGAAGAGGCTTTTAAATTGTTCAGCCTTCCCCAACATGGACATACTTCAGTTGTGTACAGCAAATTCCAGAATGCCTCAATCAGCATGACTATTACTGAGAATTCTGGGAACCAAAGTTTATATAACAGAAAGAAGCCAAGATTGAAGACTGAGTAATCCTACAGAAAAGGGGCTAAATATTCAGTCAGAAAGAAAGGTCAGTAGCCAGTTTCACAACAAAAGTTTTTAAAAAGTTCTCCATTGTTCACAAAAACCAGTATGACACACTAGGTAGTATGTATGTATGTATGTATGTATGTATGTATGTATGTATCCATCCATCCATCCATCCATCCATCCATCCATCCATCCCACCTTTATTATTTTTATAAATAACTCAAGGCGGTGAACATACCTAATACTCCTTCCTCCTCCTATCTTCCCCACAACAACAACCCTGTGAGGTGAGTTGGGCTGAGAGAGAGTGACTGGCCCAAGGTCATCCAGCCAGCTTTCATGCCTAAGGCAGGACTAGAACTCACCGTCTCCTGGTTTCTAGCCCAGCACCTTAACCACTAGACCAAACTGGCTCTATATCAAACTGTTGTCATTTCTACACTAGCAGTTTATGGTATCTTCCAGACTGAGTCATCCAATCATTGTTATGTCAAATTAACATTAATGTGGGCAGGCTTTATGTCATTTCAGTGATGGTTGGGTGATGTAATGAAGACCTTATAAATCACTAGCGTGGAAATTACCTAAGGCAATTCTGGGTTTAATGGTGCTGTGAGAAGGGGAGGGGACCACCTTGAGTTTCTCAGAGGAAGGGCTGATAGAAATGCACTTTAATGCACATCCATTTTAAGATGTGTGGACTTCAACTCCCAGAATACTGGCTGAGGAATTCTGAGAGTTGAAGTCCACACATCTTAAAGTTGCCAAGTTTGAAAAACACTGGCGTACATCATTCAGTTCTATGGGGTCTAATGTCAGGGTTGGTAACAAAGAATATTGGCTTCAAAATATGTTTCCATTCTCCTATGAACTAGAAGTCCCTCATATTATGAATTTCTACACCTGCTCCATAAAACAGGATTTCTAATATAAATTGCCCTAACAAGAAAACATTCCTAGAATGCTCTTTGTAAACTACCAAGAAAGGAATACCCATTTATTGTACTGTTCTTCTTGTTCTGAACTGGCCACAGATGGAGAAGTCAATTTCACTGAGGAAGATTTGGCAGGGTGGGTGTTCTTATGCCTTGAATGAGTGCTACGTGTGGTGGTAAGTGTAATTCAGTACTATGACTGCTGTTTATCTTATGAGATGTGAAGGAACTCCAGAGTACAATGTACATCACGTTATTTCTTTTTCTCATGCTCTGACTTTGCTTTTCTTATTACTTCTAGCATGTTCCCACAAGTACAACCAGAATTTTGATATTTTCCTTTGTAAAATCTAATCTTGATCATGCTCCCAGTAGTTGTTGTTGTTTTCCAAACTAAAGTTGGTTAGGGTGTGGTGAATCTTATTTACTGGAGCGCTTCATTCTCAGTTAGCAATAAGGCATGTTTTATTAACATCCTGGATTATGGTAACCACTCTTATCAGAAGTTCTAACTCTGGATACTTTCTGACTTCTGTTAAAATCAGCAAGCTACATGTTTCTTCCTTTTAGGACTTACTATGCCTGTATTAAGGGGCGTGGTGGCTCAGCAGGTAAGACGCCAGTCTTGTCGATCGGAAGATCGCAAGTTCGGAGGTTCGAATCCCTAGCCCTGCCTGCGGAGTGATCTCCAGCACTAGCCCCAGCTCTTGCCAACCTAGCAATTCGAAAGCATGCAAATGCAAGTAGATGAATAGGCACCACTTTGGTGGGTAGGTAACAGCGTTCCACACGCGTCATGCGGCCACATGACCGCGGAAGCGTCTTTGGACAATGCTGGCTCTTTGGCTAACAAACGGAGATGAGCACCGGCCCCTAGAGTCGGACACGACTGCACAACTGTGCGGGGGGAACCTTTACCTTTTTATGCCTGTATTACAAATGTAATATTAGTATATTACATCTATAGGTATGTGTTGTGCATGCAGATTTACCACCCACCTTGCAACACACAACATTCTGACAGCAGCATACAACAATCAACATCTTAACTGAGGAATCTAAGCTGTGGCTACAGCCTACTGTTTTAGCTTCCAAACTGACTTTTTGTGACTCCAAAGTAAATAAGGGAGAAGGTGCCCCCTTCTTTCCAATACTGCACTCCCCTCTCAGTTTTAAGCACATTTATTTGGAGGCCACTTCAATATCTCAACCTCCAAGGGGAGCACACCAAAAGAAGCATGCTTCAGTGGTGGTGGTTCTGGTGGCCAAAATATTTTTATCTAACAAGTTTGCCCAAATGTATGGATGTGTTCCAGGCTTAATCAGGTCATTCAAAAACCAACAGAATCTTAATCATAATGTGCTGGAGCTGGTTAGTTGTAATCATGGTTAAACTTCTGTGGGTAGTTTGTTGTGTAAGCCCAGCCTATTTGGTTTATGTTTTACTGTATTGTGTGAATCCTATCCATTAACCCCATTAACCATTAACCCCATGGGTTAATTCAGTAACAAGGTCCAAAGGTTCCTTTTTACATATATGGTGGTCATGTCCAAAAGTTAGTCAGTTTAGGGATATGGAATATGAATGTATAGTCTTTTCTTTATTTTTTTCAACTCATTTCAATTTACATGTTACTTTTTCAATGATGCAATAGATTGTATTTAATCATACTGATTTTTCTTAAGATACCCCTTCTAGATGCTTCCAATATTTTACTATTACTAATAAAGAATAGAGAAAACATCCTGTTTAGGACTTTTCTCATTATTTTCTGATAAGAATACACATTTGAAAAATAAGGCACTATTAATGTTTTTATTACTGGCTGCTAGATTAGTAATAGCAAAATATCAGAAGCATCTAGAAAAGGGTATCAAAGAAAATTCAGTATGATTAAGTACGGTCTATTGCATCATTGAAAAATTTACATGTAAATTGAAATGAGTTGAAAAAAATAAAGAGAAAACTATACATTGTCTGTATGGTTATGAGTGTATTAAATACTTGTCAGCCCTTCAGGGAAGGCTGGGTCCGGGGACAGATTTCACACGGACTACTAGAACTCTATTTTATTGCTGTAGGGTATAATAGCAGAAACTTGAAAGCCTTCTCTGTCTCCCTGTTATGCCAAAGTGAATCAAGGCAGGGCAGTCTTGAGTTTCCTTCTCATCCTCTCCTCTCTTCCAAGACTTATCTGTGTTTATGTAACTATCCTGGTATTCCTTCTTCAGGTTTGCCTCCATACCCCTCTACAGTGCTATAATAACAAAAACGGTCATCAATCTCCTACATCACAGTGAGAGACTATGGAAAGTGTGTGTGTGTGTGTGTGTGTGTGTGTGTATGTGTATGTGTATGTGTATGTGTATGTGTATGTGTATGTGTATGTGTATGTGTATGTGTATGTGTATGTGTATGTGTATGTGTACGTGCCATGGCAAGACAAGCCCCTGCATGGGATGTACCATCGACAGATAGCTGAGGTGGCTGACCTTGGGAAATCCTACCAGTGGCTGGAAAGGGCTGGACTAAAAGACAGCACTGAGGCACTGATCATAGCAGCACAAGAACAGGCACTAAGCACCCAATCCATAGAAGCAGGGGTCTACCACACTAGACAGGACTCAAGGTGCAGACTGTGCAGAGTGGCCTCAGAGACAGTCCAACACATAGTGGCAGGGTGTAAGATGCAGGCAGGAACAGCATATACTGAAGGGCACATCCAAGTAGCTGGCATTGTGTACAGGAACATCTTGAACATATTGAAGATGGCCTTCAATATGTTAGTAATATGATAAATGTGCCTGGTGATTCATAGATATCTAGTTTTCCTTACTTTGGAGACCTGTAAAACAAAATCCTTTCTTATAATATCTGAGGAATATATATATATACATATATATATATATATATATATATAGAGAGAGAGAGAGAGAGAAGGGGGGAGGGGGGAGGGAGGGAGGGTAGACAAGGGCCAGAAGATCAGCACTGTCCTACCTTGTGTTAGCCAGTCTGGGTGGGAGCCTGCTGCTAGATGCAGGCAGGAACAGCATACACTGAACGGCACAACCAAGTAGCTGGCATTGTGTACAGGAACATCTGCACAGCGTATGGGCTAGACCCTCCCAAGTCCAAATGGGAGATTCCACAGAAGGTTGTGGAGAATGACAGGGCTAAGATCCTGTGGGACTTCCATATCCAGACAGACAGGCAGGTACTGGCCAATCAACCAGACATTGTGGTGGTAGACAAGGACCAGAAGACGGCGGTGGTGATAGATGGAGTGGTGCCAAGTGACAGCAACATCAGGAAGAAGGAGTATGAGAAGCTGGAGAAGTACCAGGGCCTGAAGGAGGAACTACGGAGGATGTGGAAAGTGAAGGCCAAAGTGGTCCCAGTGGTGGTAGGAGCACTCGGGGCTGTGACTCCGAAGCTGGGAGAGTGGCTCCAACAGATCCCAGGAGCAACATCAGAGCTCTCTGTCCAGAAGAGTGCAGTGCTAGGAACAGCTAAGATACTGCGCAGAACCCTCAAACTCCCAGGCCTCAGGTAGAGGACCCAAGATTGAGGAAGACACATACCACCCATAGGGGTGAGAAGGGAATTTTTTTTTAGAATATTGATGAGAGAGAGAGAATAAATAATAATAATGTTCCTGCTTTATAAAATGGTAAAAATGTATTGATTACATTTGTGAAGTGCTATTGTTTATGTAGCTGCTAATGTTAAATAATAAAAAAAAAGGTTTTAAAAATCAGTAACAAGGTTAAGCATATTGTCTGTGTGCAACCTTTTATCAACATAGAGAGCCAGTTTGGTCTAGTGCTTAAGGCAACGGGCTAGAAACCAGGAGACTGAGAGTTCTAGTCCCGCCTTAGGCATGAAAGCCAGCTGGGTGACCCTGAGCCAATCACATTCTCTCAGCCCTACGAAGGAGCCAATGGCAAACCAGGAGAGTGAGAGTTCTAGTCCTGCCTTAGGCACGAAAGCCGGCTGGGTGACCTTGGGCCAGTCACTCTCTCAGCCCAACTCACCTCACAGGGTGGTTGTTGTGGGGAAAATAGGAGGAGGAAGGAGTATTTGGTATGTTCACCGCCTTGAGTTATTTATAAAAATAATAAAGGCAGGATAGAAAATAAATAAATAAATGAACAGTGACTAATGTGTTGTGTGTGTGTGTGTGCGTGCGCACACACGCTTCTGCTCTTCCCACCTTTTGTTCCTGTGTGTGTTGTTTTTGTGCACTGGGAACTGTTGAGTGGGCTGCAGATGCTCTGCTCTGGGTCACGTGACCAGGAGGGAGAACGGAAGGAGAACATAGAAGGGAGCAGCAGTGGCTGACATGGCTAGCAACTGCCAACCTGCCTCTCCCATAGGGATGCATTGGGGGATCTTGGGGTGGAATTACTTTGTCTACAGTCCCCAGCCAGATCCAGCCAATGTTCAAGCTCAATTTTTCTTTTCCTAGCTTCTTTCCACACCCCAAATTTATTCCTGTTCTGTTCAGTTTTTAAAGAGTTATTCTGCAAATGGACAGATAGAAAATGACTGGCAGTGTCCCGAGTCCCTTAATATTGCTTTTTTTCCCAACATTCTGTTGGGCTGGAAAGAAGAGAATTTCTCCTTCAAGCCAAGCCTGATGACTTCATGGACTTGATAGCAGCAGTAGAGAAGGAGATGGCCACGGCCTTCTTCCAGAATATATTCAGCTTCCTAGCAAGCCTATTCAAGTGCTACTTTGGGTTTTGATTCTTCATCAAACTCTTCTGAACCAGGTCAATTTGGATCCAAAGGGCCAATTTGAATGGAAAAGTTGATGCTCGATTTTGACATTGGAAGAAGGGAGGTGGGAGAGGAAAGGGGAAAGAAAGAGACATCTTGGATGTGTTAAAGTCATACACAGTGTGAGTTGGTTTAGCCTTGCCAGCTGAGATTATTTTTAACTGGGAAGGAAAAACAATCTCTAGCTCACCAGTTTGTGAATGCAAGAAGACTATTTCTTGCTCCTAAGACTTTGTAAACATGTCACAAACAAGCATTTAGGATTATAAGCATATTGCTGTTCCTTGACATTTTCCTTGCTGTGTCTTGACATTTTCAGAAAGACACAAAAGACCTAAAAAAAGAAACCTCTCATCTTTTTCTCTCCATCATTCTCCCCATAGTCACCATGTGTTTTTGATTTCAGCCTGCCATGAATGTAACAGCAAGCTTTGTTAGATGTAGTTCATTCCCCCTCATGGAATTCCTTTTTCTTCTTTTAGACATCCGATATATAAAACAGTGATCCATGGAAGAAGATGAGTACCATGGAAAAGATTTGCTTGTTTTATTATCTATGCATTAGTCTAATTTTAAAACGATTATTTACAGACATACAGAGTTCAAAACAGTTGCATAACAAGAGACCGTATTGTTTGAAGAAGTCCAAGCAACATCATTATAATGTTTATTTGAAATTCATGATGGATGGATGGATGGATGGATGGATGGATGGATGGATGGAGAAAGAAGAAGGAAGGAAGGAAGGAAGGAAGGAAGGAAGGAAGGAAGGAAGGAAGGAAGGAAGGAAGGAAGGAAGGAAGGAAGGAAGATCACAAATAATCACCATAAATTTCAGACAAAAATTACTTATTGTCCTCCCTTGACCTATCCTGACCTGAAGATTTTAGCAAAGTCATTAATCCTCTGGAGTCAAAATTAGCAGAAGTGTTCACAGTGGCATTCATAGGTGAGATCTTCACCTCAGTTTAATCCAGCATTTAAGATGCACTACATTCTTCACTGACAGTCAAGATTTAATAGCAGCAAGTTGTAAGAACCCAACATGAAGTTGGAGTTTCCAGGAATGGAGGTTTAAGTTGACAATAAAGGCCCTCAGGAGATATTGCAGCACTTGACTACCTCAGAAATTTTTATGCTGGAAGTTCCCCACTCCACTAAAGTATCCTCAGTGTTAGTCAGGCTCTTCTGGAGTATCAGCCTTCTCCTGAGAGATCTTTCCTCCCAAGGCTTCAATTCATGCAACTTGGTGCTTCTCTGCCCTTCTGATGTTTGGCTACTGAAACTACAGAAGCAACACTTTCATGGGCCGAGCAGTCAATACTCCAGATTTGGATGCAGAGTCAAGAGCAATGGAGTATGGTTCTGTATCACCTCTGGCAGTTTCAAAGGTTCAGGTCTTAAATATTCTCTTACCTGCTATATCACAAGAAATAATTAAGGATTTATAGACACCAATTTTCTTCTTTGCTTTCATGGTGAATTGGAAAAGTCTTTCCTTCTTCCTAGTGAACTTGATAAATTGGGGGTGTGGGAAACACATCAGTTTCACTGAACTGTATCTCCTCCCCCCTCATTTGCTAGAGTCAGCTCTACTACAAGTAGGGTATGGCAGCTGCCGAGTGGCACATGTTCGAAGGGGGCAGCAAGTCACTGGAGAAGAGAGGATAAGTCACTTGGTTTGTCCTGCATCCTATAATCTATCCTTCCTCCTTCTGGTGCAGTGAAAATCCCTGATTTGTAGCCAATGTTGAAGAAAGAGTAAGATATTATTATTTGCTAGACCTGGCTACTTGAAATCACTTCTTCACATTGGCTTATCAGGCCCTGTTCCAATCACTGATATTATTGGAGAGACCAGCTTTAAAGTGTATTGAAAGCAGCCTCCATCACCATGGGAACTCTAAACAAACTTTAAAAATATATATTGCCTTTAGTTGGCTCCTGGTGACTACATGGACAAGTCTATGCAGTTTTCTTGGCAATGTTTTTTGGAAATAGTTTGACATTGCTGATTCTTAGGGCTGAGAGTGGGTGACTGACCCAGGGTCATCTAGCTGGCTTTGTGCCTAAGGCAGGACTACAACTCAGTCTCCCAATTTCTAGCCTTTAATCACCACATTAAACTGCTTTCTCTTGACAACATTCAACCATATACAGTAATAAATACATTTTAAAAGCAGAAGAACAACAGTTCATAGTAACAGTAGCAACTCTAGCAACCTGGGTTGGGGAACTATAACCACAAATACAAAACATCTATAATACTAAAAAATGAAGACATAAATCACCCTGTCCCAAAGCCTGCTGAAAGAGCCAAGTCTTCAAAACCTTCCTAAAGGTCAGCAGAATTGGGGCCATGAAGACTTCATGGTGAATGCTGTTCCAGAGGGCAGAGGCAGCCTCAGAGAGAGCCCATCTCTGAGGTCCCATAAGATGGCATTGTTTTAATGATAGGACTGACCTGCTGACCTATCCAAATCTTACAGGATTGTGGAGTCCTTGGTGCTCTCTGAGCCTTGTTGTTTTCTTGCAGACGTTTCATTGCCAGACTAGGTAACATCTTCAGTGGAAAAAGGGAGTGGGACTTGCTCTTTGTTTATATACCATGGCTTGTCCTGCTTCTGTTGGTGGAGGTGTTGTTCTCTCCTTAGTAGTTCCTTGATTGGGCTGTTGTTTGCTACTTGGTTGATTGACTGAGTTAATAGTTCCTTGATTAGGGTATATTGTGCTGTTTGATTGTTCCTCTGGTGCTAATCTTGGTGTTAATCTTTGCCTATCTGGGTGTTGATTGCTGGCAAGGAGGTGTTCTGGTCTTCTGGCTTTTCTATTGTCTCTTATGAATGGTATGTAAATGTTGTTTACCTCTATGTGTCTGTTGATGGCTGCTTTGTCTGAGTGCCAAGCTTCCAGGAATTCTCTAGCATTTTTGGATTTGGCTTGGTTTAATATGCTCACAGTTTCCCAGTTGAAAGTATGGTTAAGTCTGTCCATATGTTGTGAGATTAAGGAGTTTTCATCGTGTCTTCTGACTGCTAGTTGGTGTTCAAGGCTCAGAGAGCACCAAGGACTCCACAGTTCAACCCTGAGCTACAAATATTCTCTTCGATTGGTCTTACAGGATTAGCAGAGACCATTAGAGCAGGGTTTTCCAAAGTTTTCCCGCGGCGACACACCAACCGCTGTTGGTGTGTCACCGCGTGAAAACCCGGAAGTGCCGCCATTGCGGCAGCGCACAAAAACCCGGAAGCGCTGCTGCCGCTTTCAGGTTTTTGCACGCCGCCGTTGGTGTGTCGCCGCGGGAAAACCCGGAAGCGCTGATGATGATCAGCGCTTCCGGGTTGTGTGGCGACACACCAGACTGTGTGTGGCGACACACTTTTGTGTCGCGACACACAGTTTGGAAAGCTCTGCATTAGAGAAAGGTGATCCTGTAAATATCTTGATCCTGAGCCTTGAAGGGCTTTATAAATGACAATGAGCATTTTGAATTCCTGCTGGTAACCAGGCCAGCTTGTGAAGCAGAGACATCACATTGGCAAAATGAGGTGCTGCTGCATTCTGGATCAGCTGTAGGTTCTGAGTGGTTTTCAAGGGCAACCCCATTTAGAGCATATTGCAGTAATCCAGATGAGACATGACTAAAATGTACCAGCTATTAGAACAGGTCATCAAAATGAAACTCAGTTCATGAACACATCCCTGTCCTAACTTGAGGTACAGTTCTACCATCAGGCACAGTGAGATGCTTGCCTAGGTAGCCGTTGCAGCAGAGCCGTGAAGGCACTCCCCTAGCTGTTCTTCCCAAATTTTTTGGTCATTCCTTTCTGTTGGAAACCAAAGCAATATATTTAATGCAACCTCTCCTGGCCAATCAAAGCAGCCTATTGCTTTCAGGGATGGTGAAGGACATTATTGCCACTGATGTAGTAAATCTCTAATTCCAGTCCAACTATTTTTATTCTTACCATATAACTAGGGTTGCTCTTCTTATGTAATGAAATATCTTGGGCAAGCTTTGGTTTCCTTGAGCATTTGAATGGAAGGAACCATGTGATACATATATTTGCAGGCTCGTAAAGGTTTCCTCCCTTTAAAATGAATTGGGCAGCCTATACTCAGCTGAGTTCCATATGCTCAAAAGTAAGTTCATTTCTGGGGCTTTCAAGTGGGATGAACGTGCCAGTACATGATACTTGGATTTCAATCCAATATGTGTTATTTCAGTATTTTATGTTTGAATTGGGTATCTGATTTATTTTCTTGGTTTTTCTTGGAATGTTGGTTTCAGGGTAGTAAGCCCATGCCCTCAGGATGGGTCTCATTAAGAATTCTAATAAATAATAAAATAAATCAGTCACACATTGTTAAGCCTGATGGAACTAGTCTGAGGGAATTGCTTGCTTCAGAAGTAATTATATTTTCTTTACCACATTTTCCTTTGGAACATGAAACTTGAACCTTAATCTTTCTTTCTCAGCAAGGCCAAAATAACCACAATCCAAGCTCCATGACATGCCCCAAGATGTTCTTTGTTGTAAGAGCAACCAGGCATGCTCTCCTTTTGCTATGCCAAAAGAAAGCTTTTGCACATTTCAGGTTAGAACAGAGTGGAAGATGAGCTAGTGCTATTAGTGCTGTTAACAAAGGGTGATAATTCATCTTTGCATATAAATATGTCAGTAAGGTGCATGTATTACAATTTGTCCCACCAACCACCGAAGCAAGGAAAACATGTGGACGATGTTCCAGAAGCAATTTGCAGATCTGAAAATGGACTTCAATTACCCAACACTGGTTGGGAGACCAACTTTGCCAAGCAAGTTCACATTCCTGACCTATTTTGCTGGCAACTTTCTCCTTCAGAAAGTAAAAAAGTAACAAGGGGATCAGCTGTCCTTGACTTGTTCCTAACCAATAGAGATGGTTTAGAAGACAAAGTGGAAGAATGGGAAACCTTGGGGAGAAAAAGTCCATCTAATGCTAGGATTCTAGATATTAAGGGAAACTCAAGCAGTGGAGAGTCAAACACATATCTTGGACTTCAGATTCGAATAAATTCAGAGCAATGATAAGTAGAATTCAATAGCAGAAGCAGCTAATGGGAGTCATAAAAAGATACTAAAAGAGTAACTACAAACAATACTTGCAAGGAACAACAATGGAGGACAGCAGAGAAACATTGTGGCTGCACAAAATGCTTAAAGGACGCATAGGAGGTGGAAAGAGGAACAGGTCACCACGTTAGAATACATATACCTGTATTTCATATCTATATAAACCTGTATATCTGGTAACCCAGATTTGTAGAGATGTCATCAGAAAAGCTAAGCTTAGAATTAGCTGAGGTTGGTGAAGGATGCTTCAAACAAAAAAGCCTTCTTCAGATGTGTTCAAATCAAATGGTAGTGAAAGCAATAGTATGCCAAGTACTCAGAGAAGATGACAAAAATGCAACACATAACAGATCTCTTTGGTCTTCTTCAGATGTTCATATAAGTTCCACTGACTGGACAATAGTGAAGAGCTGATTGAAGGAGCAAAATTCCACCTCAAGTTTGAGAGGAAATTTTTTAGTGAATTCTCCAAGGCCAGATGTATTGCATCTCAAAGTACTGAAAGGACAAGTTGATTGTCTGGCCAAAGCTCTATCCATTATCACTGAGAAATTCTGGAGAAAGGTCTTTACTAAATGCCTGGAAAAGAGCAAATTTTACTCTTTGTTGTTTATTCGTTCAGTCGTCTCCGACTCCTTGTGACCTCATGGACCAGCCCACGCCAGAGCTTCCTGTCGGCCGTCACCATCCCCAGCTCCCCCATGGTTGAGTCCGTCACCTCCAGAATACCATCCATCCACCTTGCCCTTGGTCGGCCCCTCTTCCTTTGGCCTTCCACTTTCCCTAGCATCAGCTTCTTCTCCAGGGTATCCTGTCTTCTCATTATGTGGCCAGTTTTACTCTACCATAGAAAAAGAGAAAGGAGGACTCAAAGAACAAGAGACCAGTCAGTTTGATATCAGTACTTTGGAAGATTCTACAGCAATTTGTAAAACTATATGCACCTTAAAAATTACACTGTAATTACTAGATGTCAACATGAATTTTTCAGGAGCAAACCTTGCCAGACTAATCTTATCTGATTTTTAATGTCTTTAGTAGATTATAGGAATGTTGTAGACATAATATATCTTGGGATTAGTGAAGCATTTTACAATATGCCCCATGACCTTTTGATTAGCAAGCTAGTTATGTATGGGCTGGGTGACATGCCTTTAAAGCTGTACACAGTTGGCTTGAATATTGAACATTACATTTATAGGCACTCATCTATAGTTCATTAGCAAACCCGAATAGAGTATCAAATAGGATGGTACACAATTTGGTCTTGGCCCCTGTATGTTTTATGAACAACTTTAAAAAGTGGGGAGAATTGTTATCAAATCTGCAGATGATGCAAAACTGTGTGGTATAGCTAATACTCTAGAAGAAATAAAACTATATTGATAGATTAGAGAAATAGTCTGAAAATAAAGACATTTCATTTCTCTGCAAAGCTTTTTATTTAGGACAAAAAAAAAAATCAAAAGTACAGTTATAGGATGTGAGTTACCCAATTTGGTAATAGTGTCTGTGAAAAGAAAATTATAGCTAATCACAGGCTGCATATGAGTCAGCAGTGCGACACGGCTGTTAAAAGATGGAATTCAGTTTAAGGCTGCATCAATAGGAGCATTGTTTCAATCATAAGAAGTAATCATTCCACTACATTCTGCACTAGTCAGATCCATCTGAAATACAACATCTCATTCTGGGTACTCCATTTTAAAAAGTGGGCAAAGAAGATGTGAAGAAGGTGTGAGAAGGTTCCAGTTAAGTCATGGTACAAACACAAACCGCAGACCAAGAGGCTGAATGCTTTCCGTTGATATTTACACAAGGTTGGTTTATTATACAATATACACTTCTAATGCATACCATTAATCTACTTATCTGTGCCTAATTATATTTATAAGTGATGATGGTATAGTGATGAGTGAAAAGTGACCATATTTAACAGTAACAGAAGTTGAACCCTGGACGGTTTGGAGATGTTTAAACAGACTGCGCACTGGTTTGGCCAGAACTAAAGATAATATGGAAAAATGGGGGTTTCTCCCTGAGGGCAAGGATACTTGCTGCGAATGCGGCAATATTCAGACAACTACCCATCTTTTACAGTGCCCTTTGGGACCGACATGCACACAGAGTGACTTATTGGCCGGAAACACCTCTGCCATCAATGTGGCCTGGCATTGGGCTAGAGTTATATAAATTTTATATTTTTATTAAATGTTTTATCTTTTTAAAATTTAATTAATATTTTCCCCTTTTTTATTTCCTGCATTTCTGACACGAAACGAGACAAGGAACCCTGGCAAGACGGAATGGCTGTGGGTTCAGGGCTCTTTGGTTTCCAGAGAATTACCATCTTTGGTCTTGGATGGGGTTGCACTGCCCCAGACAGACCCTGTGCGGAACCTGGGGGTTCTCCTGGACTCACGACTCCTGCTCGAAGAGCAGGTGGCAGTCGTGGCCAGGAGAGCCTTTGTACAACTGCGTGTACAACTCCACACATGACTGTTTTTTTGCGTGTTGTGCACCAGCTACGCCCATTCCTGGACCAACAAGCCCTTCTCAGTCAGCCATGCTCTAGTCACCTCCCGTTTGGACTATTGTAATGCGCTGTACATGGGGCTGTCCTTGAAAAGTATCCGGAAGCTTCAATTGGTTCAAAATACAGTGGCCCGCATAGTTTTGTGCAAGCCTAGACTTGCGCATGTGTCACCTCTCTTGCGGGAGCTGCATTGGTTGCTGATTTGCTTCCGGGTCCCAATTCAAGGTGCTGGTTATCACCTTTAAAGCCCTACATGGCTTGGGGCCAGGATATTTGCAGGACTGCCTTTCCCCAGTCACATCCACCCAGCCCACCAGAGTGGGGAGGCAGGGCATGTTGCGGGTCCCTTCAGTTAGGGAGGTACATCTAGTGGGACCAAGGAAAAGGGCCTTCTCCATAGTGCAGGGCTTTCCAAAGTGCTGCCGCTGGCAACACACCAGCGGCAGCGGCGGCGCGCATGAGCACGGCGACGGCGCGGGGGGGCGTGCGGCGGCGTGCGCGCACGGTGGCGGCGCGGGGGGGCGTGCGGCGGCGCGCGCACAGTGGCGGCGCGGGGGCGTGCAGCGGCGCGTGCACGGTGGCATGCACGGGGGGGCGTGCAGCGGCGCGACACACCACGCTGTGTGTGGTGACACACTTTTGTGTCGCGACACACAGTTTGGAAAGCTCTGCCATAGTGGCTTCCTCCCTTTGGAACATCATCCCCTCAGATATACATAAGGTTGGCCCCCTCATTGCTCCTGTTCCAGAAGGCCCTGAAGACGTGGTTTTGTCAACGGGCCTGGGGACCCCAAGCTGCTTCGGAGCCGATCAAGTGGCTGGCATGAATGTGTTTGCTGCCGCCGGGGTGAGTGTGTGTCTATTGTGTTTTTATGGTTTTTAATTCTGTAAGCCGCCTGGAGTCGCCGTGTGCGAGTTGGGCGGCCTTATAAATCTGTTTAATAAATACTAAATAAATAAAAATAATAACTTTCCTTTTTCCTCTCGTGTTTCTTTCACTCCCCACCCTTTACAGCAGTGTTTCTCAAGCTTGGCAACTTTAAGACGTGTGGACTTCAACTCGCTGGCTGGGGAATTCTGGGAGTTGAAGTCCACACGTCTTAAAGTTGCCAAGGTTGAGAAACACTGCTTTACAGCAATAAAGTCAGTATTACCACTCTTTTCCTAGCCTTGTAATTGCTCCCTTTTACTGAGTTGTTCCTCTGGTTCTCCGTCCTTATCAGTTCGTAGGAGGGAGAAAACAATTACTTGTTGCTGGCTGGCGCTGGTCTGCATCTTTGGAAGGCTTGTCAGACTGTAAGGCTCTGCTACTCCTTTCACAGTGGTAGTGACTTCCAAGGCCTGTTGCTGACGCCACCACCTGTTTTGGTCTCACCTCCTCCACACATGACTGGCTGCTGTAGCTCTCCAGCACCCTCTCCTTTCTCCCTTCCTCCAACACCCAGCCCCTGGGCCTTCAGGGTTCCTCTTTTATCCTCTGCAGAACAGGTGGGGTTCTTTCTTCTCTTAAAGTCCCAGGAGCACAATCCATAAGGAAGGGATGCAATTCACAAGGAAGGGAAACTCAGGTCAGCAACCTTGAGTCTTTCCTTCCACAGAAGGACAGCCAGAAATTAAGGGCCAGTCCTTAGGACTAGAAATGATGGACCAGTTTGACAGCTTCTCCAGCTGTTCTGCTTTCCCATGATGCCAGCACTGCTGGAGAGCTGCTAGTTTATTTCTGGTTTGATGTCACTGCCTCCTTTTCCCATTTGGAAGAAATCTTGCCCCACCTTGCCTCCGGCTGCCTGGACTTGGAGCTGGCTTGTGGATTTTACAGGCAACACTGACTGTTAACCCTTGTAGTCAGTTTCTAGTCAATTTCACAGCCCAGTAATTAAGTGCTTGCTTGATTTTCTCTGCTTACAGGAGCAATGGGCACTGAAATTTAGCCTCACCCCACTTCCCATCCTCTGGATTCAAGTAAGCTTTCATCCTCTCCTCTCCCTGCACACACACAGAGGCACAACATTGCTACCTACAGCTGTGGTTGCAGCTGTTGAGGAAACATCTGGTGGTTAAAACTGTGTTGCAATGCCATCAGTACACCTTTCAAGGAGAATTTCAGTACAGGAAAAACGACAGTGATAGCCAGCCAGCTTTTCCCTCATCAAGATTTTTGGTAAAATGGCATATACTAAAAAAAGGGGAGAAGGGAGGAAAAATTGTCATTCCCCCTTTCATGTAAAGCAGGGATGGGGGATTTATGATGCCCCAGTAGCTGCTTTCGTTCAAGGGATGAGCAATGATAATGGTTTCATTTTCCTATTGGCTGGCTAGCCAGAGGAAGCTCACAATTGGCTCATGGTGTTCCCTGCTTGATTTCAGCATTCCAAGCTTGGCAGGAGTGAAGACAAAGCCAAGTTGGCTTGAAAATATTGTGGAGGAACTGAAAGGAAACAATACCATGTGGAAGTGCCTTAATTTACACTTCCAGATCATCTTCGTTGCCCTTCTTTGCACCCATTCTAGTTTGCACCCTTTTTAAAGCGGAGTACCCCAAAGTGGATGTGGTATTGAAGCTGAAATCTGGCCAATGCAGAATGGATTGGCACCATGAATTCCTTGATAAAGAATCATAGGAGCACAGTGATCCTCAAATTGCCTTCAGTCTTTCCACATACAACAAAGTTTCCACTCCCTGATCAGCCTTACTGCCCATCTCTGAACTTGCGCTGGCTTATGAACGTGATGAGGTCAAGCATCAGCATACAAGAATTCCTGAATCTCCGTTGCGGTGGGAATGTGACTTTTAACAGACTTCAGGAATTACCATTGCAGTGCTGAAAATAATAATTTTAAAAAATCATCCCAACTTACCTGTGAAGGCAAAAATGAGGGCAGAATGCTAGAAGCATGCTTAGGACATGGGGAGAAATCCAGCATATGAAGTGGAGTGGAAGAGACTTGATTGCAACAGCCTCCTATATGGTTTCTTGTTGGTTACAATAATGATGTCACTATTCATTTATTATTCATTCATTCATTTATGCCTTAGCATAATGCATGCCTATAAACTTTTGAACCCTGCTGCTATCAAGGCAGGACTTGGGGGCAGATGGTGGCTCAGAGCCATGTGAGAAATAAATTGAGCATCCCTGCTGATCAGTCCATGGAATCACCTGGGGGTTACCATCTTTCCACGTCCTGCCTTCTTCCTGCTATGATAATGAAGCAAGCAAACCATGGCCTTACAGTAGGGGAGAGCTGGAACCCAGCCCAATGAAATGCACTCAAGAAACCCACTGAAGTGATCACCAGGAGAGCACTTTGCCCTTCCCACTGGATCCAAACCCCCATCCAGAAATTGCCATATAACAGGGGTGGACAGCTACAGTCCAGAGGACCTATGAGGACCCCTTTTTGAATTGAGAAACAAACACACAGACCCCTAAAATAGGCTTAACATGATTGGTGTGGGATCAACCAACCAACCAACCCAACCCAAGCTGCTGCCCACCACTAAAGAGAAATGAAAGGTTTAAAAATCATGGCCAATTGATGCATCCTCTCCACTGCAGCCCTGAGATGACCTTCTTAGGATCTGTCCCACAAGTTTGCAGAGACCACTTGTTTTTGCATTGTGCTCTCCTAGTTCCTCCAGGTGAGCACAGCAAAGCTATCTAGGCATGTCATGGTCTGTGGGATTATTTATTTATTTATTTATCAATCATATTTATACCCCGCCTATCCCCTCCCTATCGGAGGACTCTAGGCGGCTTACAACAACATTGGAAATTCATATATTATACAGACATTCATATATATATTATTACCGTGCACTAAGGGGGAGGGGTAAGGGAACCGACTCTTCTTCTGTAGGTATTGGACTACATGTCCCAGAATACCTCGCTTCCGATTTGGCTGCTGACGTCCTGAATGTTGCCGATCGGGTTCTGTCGTCCTCTGACGCCATTCACGGGATTCCCGGGATCTTCTTTCACTCCGAGGGCGACCCCCGACAGGACGCCGGCAAATTCTCCCACTTTAACGTGGTACCCATTTATCTACTTGCATTTAGCTTTCGAACTGCTGGGTTGACAGGAGCTGGGGCAAGTGACGAGAGCTCACTTCGCCACGCGGGGATTTGAACTGCCGACCATTAGATCAGGCAGTCTTACAGCTCTACCGCGCCCCCTTGAGAATATCCTTGAGAGAGAAGAGGAGGAAGAGCTGCAGCCAGGACATCTGTTAGATAAGAGGTGTCTCAGCGCACAGGAGGAATGGGAGTGGAGAAAGCATCTCAGAAGGGACCCTCCCTAGTTCCCTGAAGAGTGAAGGCAAGAGGGGAGAGATGTGCTTTCAGACTTGCAAGATTCTGTTACAGTACTGTAACCTTACAATAAAGCAGAGCTTTCCAAACTTTTGATGTTGGTGACACACTTTTTAGACATGCATCATTTTGCGACACAGTAATTCAGTTTTACTAGCAAACCAGAGGTTAAACTAACTTATAAGAGATATGGATACATACATAAATTGTAATAGTGAAATGTATGGGGACACAACATATCTCATGAAAACAGAGTTCCCCTTTACAGCAGGCAAGGCTTGGACAGAGCTCCCCTCTTACAGCAGGGCACAAGGCAGGCACTAGGACCTGCGCGGAATCACAGCAGGTTTGGAGGCAGCAGGGCACAAGGCAGGCACTAGGACCTGCGCGGAATCACAGCAGGTTTGGAGGCAGCAAGGCACAAGGCAGGCACTAGGACCTGCACGGAATCACAGCAGGTTTGGAGGCAGCAGGGCACAAGGCAGGCACTAGGACCTGTGCGGAATCCTGGCAGGGCTCGGAGGCAGCAGCAGCGAGGCGCTTGAGGCTCTGAGCCAGACTGAGAAGTTTCTCGTTACGTTCGCGTGACACACCTACCCACTGCAGCTGATACCCTAATGTGTCGCGACACACAGTTTGGAAAGCTCTGCAATAAAGGTAGTGTTAGTTCTCTTCGATTGGTAGTGTTAGTACTCATGGTTTTGGTTTCTTATCTGGATTACCTCGAAGGCATGATGCAAGGTTTATCAGTTAATCGGCTGACTTGTCCATGCTTAAGGGAGGACTAGAGCCTGGGTCTTCCCATTCCTAATCCAGCACCTAACCATACACCATGTTTCAATTCGCTCTCACTGTGGTCCTGAGAAATCCCCCCCAATGCTAAGTGCTGCCTCTCCACCCCTAGGCCCTCATTCAGCAGAAGAGACAGAAAGGTTTCCAGTCTGGATATACATTATCAAGGAGCAAAGTACCTTTATACGATCTGAAGAGAAACCAGAGTATACCACTCCAAGCCTGGCTGGCAGCTCGACAAGTCAGAGTTTCTCAGAGCTCTGAGCTCTGAGACCTGGCTAACTTTCTATCTTGTTTGCAGGGGTCTACGGACCACTGAAGTTTCCCCCTGGAGAAGGGGGAACCAGAAGATTGCTCACAGAGCCATTGGAATTGCCCACTCCTGTTTTTCTTTGTTGTTTCCACCGCGGAGAAGAACGGGGGGTGCAATGAAATGGCCGAAAGAGGATTCTAGCTCTGCAGAGAACAGTAAGTCTCTTGGGAGACACAAGAGTGACAGCCAGCTTTTAGATCACCTTATATTAGTTTTCTTTTTAGATTAGTACATTTTTATTATTCTAAAATTTATCTTTGGACTTCGTTCAAAATGTTGGCTAATTTTGTGTTTTCTTTGCTATAATTAATTTTGGTGGAAGTTTGATAGATTTTATTTTGGCAACATAGTGAACAAGTTTTGTATTTTTCTGCCTTTCTTTTGTATCAGAGAAATTGGGACTTAAGAGACTTTGTTGGTATTTCTCACTCGACAAACTTACTGACTTTTGAGAAATTGTTTGTTTGGGTTAAGCAGCTTGCAGCCTGAAGAATAAAGAAGAATAAAGAATAAAGTATAGAGAATGTGTGCCTCTCTACCTTTTTTTTTCTCCTTTTCTATTTTTTTTTAGAAAGGACTATTTTTCATTTGGAATATATTTTCATCTTTCCCTTTACAAACTGTTTGAAATACTGCTCTGTGGAATTTTTTCATCTCTTACTTTAAAAGCTTTTCTCACTTAAAGAAATAGACATTATTGATAAATAATAGAACAGCTGTTCCTTGCTCCCTGAGAAATTTTTTTGTTTTGTCTACGGCAGTTGATTACGCTTTGAACAATAAATAATGGCCTTTCTCACAGTACTTCAGGATTTTAAGGAAGAAACCAGCAAAAATTTTTTGCAAATTAAGAAATCCATAGAACGTATATTAATAGTTTTGGTGGCTCAGGAACAGAAGGTACAAGGGACAGATTTAGAAACAGAGGAAAGATCTTTCGAACCAGTAGAGAAACAGGGAAAGAGGACTTTGAATGTATTGGTACAGAAGAAGATTATGATATCTTACAGGAAGTGGTCTATTAAATGTTTGGGCATAAATACATTGTGGCAGCTGAGACAGGAAGATTTTAATATGCAAATTGATAGATATGGCAAAATAAACATTTTGATATCCCACATGAGTTACAGAAATAAACAAGTTGCATATTGTGATATTGGCATAACCTAAACAGGAGATTTATTGATATTGATTTGGAATGCAAGGTGAATGAAAATGTGGATTTGGTATTGTACACAGAGTAAGCACAGATATGAGAAATTTACAGATGCATAAAAACATGATATTTTAAGTGTAAGATACAAGATTATAAATAAATATGTTGATATTATATATTACTCTTTCTGGAGACACATTTATGAGAAGACAATGAGATGATGAGATGGAATTAGAATGTAGGTTATTACAAGAATATGTTGTATGTATTAGGTTATATGTTATGTTAGGTTTTGTATTTTTGCTATATTATGTATTATGTTATGTAATATGTTAGATTATGTATTAATGGAATATATAGTCATAACATGAACAGAATATACTGTATTTTATTAGACGTAGATAAGGCCTTTATTTGTTATACTAATTGGACTTTATTGAAGATATAAATATAGATGTAAAAATGGAAAGAGCAAATGGAAAACATTTAATTGATGCAACAACGAACATTTGATTACTATTCTAAGGAGTAGAAACCAGAGATGGATTGTTGGAAGATATCAAGAAAGGCGAAACCTATATGAAGAACAGAAGATTGGATTATAGAAATCAAAGGGTATATGACAAAGAAAAGTTTCTGTGTATTGTATTAAGGACTAACATTTAAAGTTAATTGTTGTACTTAAAGTTCAAGGATAAATTGGAGGACATCTATTTTCTATATTTTTTCTTGTTTGTTATTTTTTGACTTCACTTTTTCTTTTCCCTTTTCTTACTTTGTATTTCTATTTCTTTTCTTTTGTATTAGCTTTTAATGTGTATTTTAAAATTAATAAAACTTATGGAAAAAAAAAAGGAGCAAAGTACCTTAAGCAGATACCTTAGCACAGTACCTTGGCTACTTTAAGAACTTAAGCATGCCTGGCTGAGGAATTCTGGGAGTTGAAGTCCACACCGCTTAAAGTTGCCAAGGTTGAGAAACACTGCCTTAGCAGGAGAAAGGGGGAGGGAATACAATAAGCAAAACTGTTGAACTGTAATCCGTTTCAAGTAAGAAAGCTTTTAAAACCAAGGAAGCCTTAATCAGAAAGGTTTTTTCCCCCTTAATTAGCAATAATAGTGCTTTTCAGCACTTGGTGTCTGAGGATCAAATCCTGTTTTTCAAACACTAATAGGCATATCTGCTTAAATACCCTGAGGACAATTAAGCCTAAGAGGCTGAGAATTGATTTACCAAGGCTGCCTAGCTAACAATTGCTTTCTTGAGCTATTTAAGAACAGAAGAACAGCTGACCTAAAATATTATTTTGCTTCTTTTGCTAAAAGACATGACCTTTGAATCCAAAATAATCGCTCTGGGAAAGCTCAATGGAGCTGGTAACTGAAACAATATTAACTCGGTGCATGCACAAACATGTGCAGATATGCACAATCACACATGTTAATTTGACAGATTACATATTGATGATGTTTAACTGGCTCTAATTTATTTTCCGTAACAAGACATCTTTAGAAATCATCCACTACAGTAAAGTGTATAGTGTATGGGGGTTGTGGGGAGAGGAATGCATGTTAGGAATTACAAGTGAGGCTTTTCTGCTTCTTAATTTTCCTCTCTCCGAAACTCAGATGCATTGCAAGAACATTGAATATGTCAGTCTCCTTCCTTCCTCCCTCCCTCCCTCCCTCCCTCCCTCCTGGGGTAGGAATTTCCCAAACTTTTTGGAAAAATAAGTCCATCTGCAATTTTGAATGTGCTATGGCCACATTCACACAATGTATGTCATGCTGGACAGAGCTACTCTCAAAAACCCCATTTTCCTGAAGCCAAACTTTGGTTTGCTTCCATTCACCCCTTTTGTCTCCCTATGACAGAGCTTTCCAAACTGTGTGTCGGGACACGTTAGTGTGTCAGCTGCAGTGTCTGGGTGTGTCGTGGCTGCTGCTGCCTCCAAGCCCTGCCAGGATTCCGCATAGCTCCTAGTGCCTGCCTTGTGCCTTGCTGCCTCCAAACCTGCCCTGCCAGGATTCCACGCAGGTCCTAGTGCCTGCCTTGTGCCCTGCTGTAAGAGTGTGTCACGAAATGATGCATGTCTAAAAAGTGTGTCACCAACATGAAAAGTTTGGAAAGCTCTGCCCTATGAACTCAGCCTACCTTTGTATTTTGGTGGTGGGAAGACTTCAAAACAAAATCCTTGGCTGCGGCGCTTACTATTTTGTTTTCCAAGAATGCCTCTGGGATCTACAAGAAGCCCAGAGGGATTGCCAGAAACCAAGATTATCTTGGTGTTTTGTCAGAGAAGCTAAATAAGTTTTAAAAAATGGGGGGGGGGGAGAGTAAGAAATTTAGTAGGCACTAAAGAAGTGTCACCTGGCAGTGTGATACCAATGGGTACCACAGTGGAGATCCAGATCCTAGAGTTTTCCCCCACACTTTCTTTCTTTTTTTTTTCCTTCAGCAAAAGTTGCTCAGGTCCATATTGAAGTCTGCTCAATGCTTCCTTTTTTGCATGATGCTATTTTGGCTACAGAAGAATCCATAGGCAGAGAATGAGTTTATTTATTAGTATACAAAAGCCTTTCACAGCCTGACTCCTACAGACTCCATTTTCCAATTTCTCTAGCCAGCAGGTTAGGGGAAATTGATACATAGGAGTGAAAAAAAACCTCACTGAAAATAAAACAGTGTATTCTTTTCCTTGTGCATATTGTGAAGATGGTCTCCCCAAATCCCATTTGTCAGAAACAGCTGAACAATCTTCTTCAACCCATTACCCTCCATACCCATTGGATTACTGCTCATCTGATTAGCATGACCGATTCCCATGCTTATGCTCATTCCCATGGAGAGTAAAGGAATCCAAAACACAAGGGAAACGAAACCTTGGAGATGCCCAATCTATCTGGCAGTGTAGGGTTTCATGATTAAAGTTATAGGGATGGAGCCAGATTTAGTCAGGCGCAGAAGACTCTCCTTAAAATCAGAGGGAGGTTAATCATGACTAAATCTGGCCTCAGAGATGTCAATGGGTTTTGTACAAGGAAGTTTTATTCCAACCTACATTTGCTTCTCGAATAGGTTTGCAGGAAAAAAATATATGTCTGTGTCACTATCTGACTTTCTGGTTCAGATGTAGCAAAATATGGTCAACCTCTTTCCAAATGCTCTCTTGAGATTTCCAAATTGTTTTATACTCAGAATTCCCTGCTCTCCTCCACCGCCCCATCCCAATCTATTTTGGGTCCTTGGTTTCAAGGAAAATCCAGACTGTGACTGGTATGGCTAATCTTCTCCATTACGGCCCCTGTCCAGAGCCAGATTTTTCACTGTCTTTGAAACTTGAAGCCTTGGCTGATCCTTCATGGAGGGTAGGCTTTTCCCTTATATAGTCAAAGCCATGGGGCTCCTGGAGGTCATATTCAACACGACAGTGAAAAAATGCAGTTGGGGCAGGAGAAAAACAAACCTGGGCCTCTTGCCAAGAGCTGTTCGCATGTCCCATTTATGCTTGTCTGATGAGAACCACACTGTCTTGCAAGGGGAGATTGGTTTGCATATATCCCAAACTCTCGTTTCCCAACAAAAGGTAATGTCGGGGCATTTGCAAAAGACGTTTTTGATGGTTGAGTAAAACTGATCGATCGTGCTCCCTGGATCAGATTTGTCTCTCTTCTATTCTGCTCACTATAAGATTCTTGGGGATCTAGAAGATGGAAGATGTTGCAAAGCTAAGCAAAACATGGCTTTCTTAAAGACAGCTTTGCTTATCAATCAGTATTGACAAGCCATAATTTATCATTGAGGGCAGAGGGCCTGCCTTCCTCCTTTGCCACTCCCCTAGGCTTGCAGAGTGTCAGGGAGATAACTGGAGGAGAAGGAGGGGGCTCCCTCCAGGGGGAGAAACGCATGCATAGTACTGAATCGCTTTGCTTTCCTCCCAAGAGGCTAAAGAAGGCCCCGCCCTGATTTCTTGGACCCTTTCTCTGAGCATTACCAGTTCATTTTAGTTTAGCTGGATCCTGTCTAGGAGAGTAGGACAATAAACATTAGAGCTTCAACTCAAGTCTCAGCGTGTTTTCCTTCACTCGAAGTCAGGACACAGAGCCTCCTCGATTCTCTTTTGGCATACAATTTTGAGATTGGGAACAGGGGCATAAGTAGAACTGTTGAATCCTTGGTGTTCTCTGAGCCTTGTTGTTTTCTTGCAGACGTTTCATTGCCAGGCTAGGCAACATCTTCAGTGCGAGAAGGGAGTGGGGTTTGCTCTCTGTTTATATACAGTGGCTTAACACCAGACGAACAATCAAACAGTACACAATACCCTAATCAAGGAACTATTAACCCAGTCAATCAACCAAGTAGCAAACAACAGCCTAATCAAGGAACTACCAAGGAGAGAACAACACCCCCACCAACACAAGCAGGACACGCCATGGTATATAAACAGAGAGCAAACCCCACTCCCTCCTCACACTGAGGATGTTGCCTAGTCTGGCAATAAAATGTCTGCAAGAAAACAACAAGGCTCAGAGAGCACCAAGGACTCCACAGTTCAACCCTGAACATTTCTGTCACTGTTAAATTCCTCAGTTTCATCCCCAACATCCCCAACCAGATGACACATTTTAGACCTCATGTTTTCCACAATGTCCTGAATGCCTTGCATAAAAACTTGGTAGGAGTCAGAAAGAATCTGTTTAAAATCTTGGTGGAAGTCAGAGCAAGTCTGTTTAAAATCCTCCATGTCTCACGCTGTAGATTGTGGCGCTCCCTAGGAGCTTAACCAGCGAAAGTCGAAGATATGAAAAAATTCCGGAATGTGTTTACACAAGTGAAAGTGAGATAGCAGACAGTTCCCCAGGGAAAGTAGAAACAGAAAACTGAAAGTTCAAAACAGCCAATTCAACATGTAGGAAAATGCTAATATCTTCAAATTTAGTACAAAAGTAATAACAGGAAGACAATTATTTACTCCCAATCCTCCTTAATATTTGGAGGGAAAACAAAGTCCAAAACTTAAGAATTTTTTTTAAAAAATTAATCCCTAAAATAACGATAAGCACCAAGAGAGCCCACTTCTCCTTGCTGTAGAAAGCCTCTCTTAGGGTACGCGTACTTAAAAAATATATAAATTGGGTGATTTAGAAATGGGGTGGCTGGTCTTAGTGTCCCTTTAAGGCTACAGTGTGGCTTGGAAAGTGATGACATCCCCGCCTCCCGGCTAGCTCTTACCTTTTGAATGCGAATGCTGTTTGCGATCTTCTGGCTGCAAGCAGCCGTCCGGAGGACAAGTGGGATGATTCCGAACATTTTCCTTACTCTGAAAAAGCGCTCCTGGGCTTCAGGAAAAACCTGCCTGAGCCCGAAAAAACTGCCACGTTGTCAGTTCTGCCTGCTGAGCCCACGGGCACAGCTGTTCAGTCTGCCATGTCCCCACCGGAAGTCCACCAAATAATCTATCAAGGGCTGGCTCTATCATTTAACAGAGTGAGATGGCTGCCTCAAGGGCAGTCAGTTGTTGGTTATTTACTATGTTGGCATTGCATGGAACAAGATATGGGAAGAGGTCCTTGTGGGATTTCCTGTCTCATGCATCATGTACAGAAAATGGGTGCAAGGTATCATTGGGTGATCTGCTTCAGGGAGCAATGGACCTACATGTGGAGTCAGCCTGATGTCCAGGCAATGGAGAAATCTGCTCTTCCACATTACATCTGTTCATCTTTAAACTGGATATGGCCAGAAAGCCCATCAAATGCCACATGCCCTCGATTACAGTGTTGCCCCCAAGACCACTCAGTTTAACATGCCATCCAAACAATACAGAATGATTAGTCTGAACTATGATTAGAATGCTTGTATTTCAAACCTGCAATTAAAACCTCCTAATTAAAATGGGAGCCAATATTTCTAAACTCTGATCCACAGCAGCACTTGGGATGAAGAGAAACACCAAACGCAACGACCACCACAAAAAAGGTCGTAAAATCGGGTCAGATTCGCTTAATGACCTCTTCACTTAGCAACCAAAATTCTGGTCCCAATTGTGGTCACTAAGTGAGGACTACCTGTACTGTCTCCCTAAAAGTTGTAACATGCAACTGTGTGTACTAGATTTGTGGCTCAAATCAAACAGCCCAGAAGCTGTTCTGAAAACCCAGCCTACTTTATGATCAGGGTCCAATTTAGGACTGGAGGGCAGGAAGAAGTCTTGCTCCTTCCTCAATAGAGACATTTTCTATTTTTAAATAAAAGAGTCTTTTTATTTGGCAAGTTTTCTGTTTATATTTTTGCCAACCTCCTAAGCCTCAGGGTTTATTAAGGTAAAGGTAAAGGTACCCCCCGCACAGTTGTGCAGTCGTGTCCGACTCTAGGGGCCGGTGCTCATCTCCGTTTGTTAGCCAAAGAGCCAGCGTTGTCCGAAGACGCTTCCACGGTCATGTGGCCGCATGACTCGCGCGGAACGCTGTTACCTACCCACCGAAGTGGTACCTATTAATCTACTTGCATTTGCATGCTTTCGAACTGCTAGGTTGGCAAGAGCTGGAGCTAGTGCAGGAGCTCACTCTGCACGCAGGGTTAGGGATTCGAACCTCCGAACTTGCAATCTTCCGATCAACAAGCCTGGCGTCTTACCCGCTGAGCCACCACGCCCCTCCAGGGTTTATTACTTGGGGGAAAAAAGGGATGTGGAGAATGCAGGTAAGTCTAGATTCCCGCCATTTCAAAAGATTTGCCTCTTCCAGGCCTTCGTATTATATCTGTTGCTTAAATGTGTAATGGGTGGCAGGGAGAATATTAAAATCTATGGACAATACTTTATTGGAGAGCATCCTTTATTTGTAGGACTGCCCGGTCCAAATCTAATTTAAAAATAATAATGCAAAAGGAAGAACGGACCTTGTAGATACACGTGTCACTTTGATGCAATCTTCCCCGCTAAAGTGGGATGTAGTGATATTTAAAATATAGTAGAGCTGTTCAGCACTTTGCATCTGATGAGCAAAAATGTGATTCAGAGTATGAGTGGGTGCCCACACGGCACCTGTTGGCAGCTCTGTAAAGCAGCTGTGTCTTTAGGAAAAATGCAGCCACTTTAAAGAGACGCTAGCTGGTGTTATGCGTACTTCCACACACCCTTTGAAGCACCATTTCCCTTCAAATCCAATTACATCACCCTAAAATACAGTAATGATTCACACATTTACATCAACATGTATTCATCAACATATTAAAATATTATTTATTATTTATTTATTTATTTATTATTTGGATTTATCACCGCCCATCTCTACCATGGCAGACTCTGGGCGGTTTACAATCACATTATAAAAAGTTAAAAAGCTATACATCTAAAACATATTATAAAAATAAAAATAAAAAATCCAAGAGATGGTATGTTCTTAAAAAGAGGATCTTGCTAAGCTAACCACCCCCAGGAGGAACTATTATTTCCTTCGTTCCAGGCAAGGCGGCAGAACCAGGTCTTTAAAGATTTCCTGAAGGCCAGGAGCGAGGGTGCCCATCTCACCTCAGGGGGCAAGATATTATGCTAACTTGTGCCATTTTTCATCCTTTTTTTGGGGGGTAACCTATTTCCTCTTCTTTAACTAGTATGAATATAAGTGGGTAAGATGTTTTGGATTCAAATCCATGCTCAGTCATTAAACTATGTGTGATACTGGGCTGGTGGTTCTTCGTACTTTAACCTACCTCATAGGATCGCTGTGAAGACGAAACGGAGCTCTGTGAAGCCAGGGCAGCATGAAAATAATGTGAAAATCAGTCATGATACATGTTCTTCTGCACAGAAAGTTGGATTCTTGGTTTAAATCAAGGTGTGTTGGTTCGGCCTAGAAAGTACTCGGAATAGCTGGGAAGAAGGTCTAAACTGAACAGAACTTTCAGCTGGATCATACGTATTCCTTCTGTGGCATCACTGGACATGACCTCAGCGATCTAGATTACTGCCATGCACCAAAAATGTTCTCCTGCATCTTTTTCATAGCAGTTCTGATTCAGTTTGATGGAAGAGAATTTGGTTCTGAAGTTTCTTTAAAGAAGAATCAAATTTCCATGAGTGGCGTCCTTGCCCTTATTCAATTATAGAATGGCCAAGGTGTGTAGGTGGAAGTTCTGTCTTGCATTGGGCAATTCTCTTCTGGCTGCCTCTCTGAAGTCCTTCCGTTAAATCCCAAAGGAGATTCTTTCAGGCTGAGAAATGTGGGCAACCGGAAGGTTTCAGAGTGATGGAAAGAGGTGTAACAACAACCCATTTCAGCTGCAGTATCCTTCACCAGCTATACCAGGCAGGGATATTTTTTGAGAAAGTGAATTAGTGCAGCCTTCGTTTGAATTAAAAGAACTAGAAAACCCTCTTATTGATGAACCCTGGCTGTCCTTGTGTCTTTCAGTTTTACCACCACCCAACAACTTTGGGGATTATGCCCTCACCAGGTTTTGGGGAGGGGGGGCTCTGGAGTATGCACAAGGTACCAATGGTTTAAAAATTAAAAGGGGAAATAGCAGCAGGGATGTATTTGGCACCGCTCCTTCTCACCACCAGCATATGATGCACAGAGGGGCAGTGACACAATTGGGAGATCATATGAGATATCTCAGGGAGGGAGGGAGGGAGGGAGAAAGAAAGAAAGGAAAAGAGAGAGAGAGAGAAAGAGAGAGAGAGAGAGAGAGAGAGAGAGAGAGAGAGAGAGAGAGAGAGAAAGAAAGAAAGAAAGAAAGAAAGAAATAAAGAAAGAAAGGAAGGAAGGAAGGAAGGAAGGAAGGAAGGAAGGAAGGAAGGAAGGAAGGGAAAGGAGAAAGAGAAAGAGAAAGAGAAAGAGAAAGAGAAAGAGAAAGAGAAAGAGAAAGAGAAAGAGAAAGAGAAAGAGAAAGAGAAGAAAGAAAGAAAAGAAAAGAAAAGAAAAGAAAAGAAAGAAAGAAAGAAAGAAAGAAGGAAGGAAGGAAGGAAGGAAGGAAGGAAGGAAGGAAGGAAGGAAGGAAGGAAAGAAAGAAAGAAAGAAAGAAAGAAAGAAAGAAAGAAAGAAAGAAAGAAAGAAAGAAAGAAAGAAAGAAAGAAAGAAAGAAACTGGACATGCAAAGAATCCAGCTGGATGGAATCCTAAGCATATGTTTACATGGAACTAAGTCCCACTTGAAACAGTGGATCTATTCCTGAATAAACTTTGGGAAAGATCAGGTTTAGCCCTTTCGTTCTTTGGTGTTTTATTTGGGTCCTAGGCCTGAAATTCCTTCAGAGAGAGTGGAAGGAGACACTTAGGAAACACACACACACACACACACACACACACACACACACACGAGAGCCAGGGCGGTATAGTGGTTAAAGTGTTGGATTAGAATTGGAGAGACCCAGGTTTTAGTCCTCTCTTAGGCACAGAAAGAGCCAGCTGGGTGATTTTGGAATTCTCTGTCATCCATAGATCTGGAAGTCAAAAAATGTCTATCTATCAACTTGCACTGAACTAGTATGATACAGTAGATGACTATCCATAACCTTCATCCTGCAGTAGATTGGTTTGAGTTGACAATAATAATTTTCTTTCTCTCCAATCCACTGTAGTTCCGTGCTGTGTTCCATAATCCTAACTAGTCACCACAAAAGCTTTAAATCTTCATCCCGCCCAAACTGTATGCTTGTAACCAGGCTATTCTCCTGCAAAGTGTCTGCATAGCTCATTAGGCAGTTTTCCCCGACGGACCTGCTTGGATGGTAATTCTGGGAACTGCAGTTTACACAACAATGGTGCAAAGTGGGCGGCACTGTTCTTCTTATGTCTGGAGTGGGGAGTTGGTGGGGCATCCATCACCATCACCATCACCATCACCATCACCATCACCACCATCACCATCACCACCATCACCATCACCACCATCACCATCACCATCACCATCACCATCACCATCACCATCACCATCACCACCATCACCATCACCATCACCACCACCACCACCATCACCATCACCATCATCACCATCACCATCACCACCATCACCATCACCACCACCATCACCATCACCACCACCACCACCATCACCATCACCATCACCACCATCACCATCACCATCACCACCATCACCATCACCATCACCATCACCACCATCACCATCACCATCACCATCACCATCACCATCACCATCACCATCATCCTATTTTAGGGCTTTCACAACTGTCTACATGTATCTCCTACCTTGAAGATGCAGAAAGCTCTGTTGCTGATTTTTAGCAACGGTGGGCAGAAACACATATGAGCACTTTGTCATGGCTGTGTTAACGCACATTCCTCCTGTCCTTCTGTCCATTCAACATAATATCCATAAATATCCAACATAATTGCCCTCCAGGACAATTCAGGGTTTATTACTTTCCAAAAGGCCAGAGGATGTGTGCTACCCTGACCTCAGGAGAGAGGGCAATGTGAAATGGAGGGCTGCTACGAAACACATTGTTTGCCCCCTTCATCTCTGACAACAGGGGACTACCGAAAGATCTTGATGGAGAGGAGGGTATGCTATAGTGAGTGTAGAGCAGTGTTTTTCAAACTTGGCAATTTTAAGATGTGTGGGCTTCAACTACAAGAATTCCCCAGCCAGCACACTGGTATAGGGGATGGCCTTGAAGGACAGAGGGAAGACCTGCTACCAAGGCAAGGATCAGATAAACCAGTCTGGAGCCCAGGCCAAGGAAGTGGTTTATGAAAATGCTTCAGACAGCACTCACCCACCCCACTTCACATGAAGATAAAAGAGGGAGGAAGGGAAGCACATTTGGACTTGCAAGATTCGGTTACTGTAGCTGTTCTAATAAAAGGAGCTTTAGGTCTACATGGTGTCTGTTTCTTAGTCTGGTCTACCTTATAGGGCTAACATATGCAGCAGATGATTCAGATGGCTCACTTCTGAGATCCTGCAGGTCCCTAGGCATCAAGACATATGGGACTTTATTAGTTAAAACCAGCAGTTTGAATTGTACCTGATTGAAACTGATTGGCAACCGCTGCAGTGACCACTAGTTGTATGATATCTTTCAGTTGGTACTGCTAAGAACTTATCCTTAGAAGATTGGGTGATTCATGCAAGAAGAATGAACACTTCTGACATCCTAAATTGAATATTGGACTTGTGCATACCTCCAATATAGTGGAGAGATATAAACTCATGTTCACTACTGAAGATAAGACTTTCCTCAATTTGGCCCAGTCTGGACACATTGCAGCTGCAATTCCAAGAATTGCTAGCTAATATTGCTAACATAGATATGGAGGGCAGCAGGCTGGGAAACATGGTGAAAGTGAAGAATTCCAATTTTATGTAAAATAATGCAAAGAAAGAGAAAGATAAGGTTACAGTATGTTCCTATGGGTCAACAGCTAATTTGGATGTTGCCACGCTGTTTCATTTGCTGATCTGTCTCTCTGCAGAAAAGGAGATCCAAACTAATGATGGTGACCCAGGCGTCTTTCCATGGGGTTCCATCTTCACAGCATAAAGCAATCTGTGTCTACTCAGAAGTTAATCCATTGTACTTACTGGAGGTTTTGTCTAGTAAGTGGGTAGTATATTGTGAGCTATTGTCTTTCTATTATCATCTGAGCTGAAGAACTGGTCCAGAAATGCAAGTCATTGTCCTACCATTACCATTTTCTCTATTAGCAACTCTAATATTTCTTCATCTTGGTGATTTTTAGGCCTTGGCAGAAGGAAGGAAGGAAGGAAGGAAGGAAGGAAGGAAGGAAGGAAGGAAGGAAGGAAGGAAGGAAGGAAGAGAAAGAAAGAAAGAAAGAAAGAAAGAAAGAAAGAAAGAAAGAAAGAAAGAAAGAAAGAAAGAAAAAAGAAAGAAAGAAAGAAAAAAGAAAGAAAGAAAGAAAAAAGAAAGAAAGAAAGAAAGAAAGAAAAAAGAAAGAAAGAAAGAAAGAAAGAAAGAAAGAAAGAAAGAAAGGCTACAACATATAAGATAGTTTTAAATAAGAGGCTGTTTCAGTGACTAATCGTTGTTGAGCTGTAAACATTTAGCCCACTCAAGATGTTCCCAAAAAGACTTGCTCAGCATGATAAAACAGGGCGCAAAGCCAAGGATGAAGTAATGTCATAATTACTTTAGCAACACACTGGCTGAGCCAGAAGCAAAGCAAAACTCAGCGCTGTTTGTATTATAAACTCTTGCCCAAGCCACCAAGTCTCCAGTTCCATCTGCCTTTTTCTTCATCTGCATTGGGAAAATATGCTGCAGATGATGGTCATCTGCTCCTGCAGAGGTGGGAGCTACAACTAGACAGAGTATGTATATGGACTAGGGTGATTCTAATCTAGTGTTTCTCAACCTTGGCCACTTTCAGATGTGTGGACTTGAAGTCCCAGAATTCCCCAGCCAGCAAGGCTGGCTGGGAAATTCCGGGAGTTGAGGTCCACACATCTGAAAGTAGCCAAGGTTGAGAAACACAGCTCTAATCCTTTACCCCCACTGGGGTACAACAGAACCACCTGTCCTCCCTCACCTTTTGTTGCCAGTGGAAGCTTTTCTCCCATTAGAAACAGCAATAGTTTGGGAGGGGAATGTTGCTGTGAAGGGCCAAGGGACCAAGCCCTCGCCTGTTCTGATCTGGTTCCCCTCCTTGAATTTGCAATAGGAAGAACATTTTACATTAGAACTGGGAGAGATGGAACTTAAAGCCTAAGCGTCTTACTCTGGGCATTGATCTGGTTCACATTCCCATGCTATGCCATGAAATACATCCATCACATCACATTTGTAAAAGAAGCTTGTAAATCACCCTTTACTACACTAGCACCTTTCAGATGTTAGCAGGGAATCCTACCCGTTGCAGGCCTAAAAACCTGGAGTGCACCAAGTTAGAGTAGATCCATTTAAGGGGACCCCTTTCATTGGACACAGATTATGATTCTCATTTTTAGCTTAAAAATATAAGCAGTGCCCTGCTGGATCAGACCCCTGGCCCATCCAATCCAGACATCTGTTCTCATAGTGGACAACCAACTGCACAAGGACGCCCGCTAGTCTTCCAGCAACTTCTTTGACTATCCATCTTGAGGGTCATTCCTGTTCATTCTCGTTTGCAGCCAATCGTTCTGCATAACTTTATCAGCTCTCCCTGATGCTGGCTTCATTTCTGATGGCTTTTCAACTTGTCTTAGCACTTGTTGCCGGATCTGCTTGTCTGCACTGTGTTTGTCTAATTCACACGGCAAAGCCATCAATGCACAATGTGATGAGGAGTTTGTTTTTCAGCTGGCTTGTTGCAGAGCCTGATGCTGTTCTGGAACCGAGAAGGAGTGACTGGCCCAAGGTCACCTAGCTGGTTCCCATGCCTAAGGGAGGACCAGAACTTGTCAACCCTGCTCCAAGTCCAACACCGTAACCATTACACCATACTGGTGCTCATATATAGATATATATGAATGACAGCAAATCTCAACATTATACTACTTGCTTTTTAAAAAACAACCAGGTGTCAGTTTTCCTTCCAGCATAGGCAATTGTTGTTTATTGCCATAGATCACCCCAAGCTAACATTCATGTTTATACTGTTGGAAAATATTCAAAACCATGAAGACAGTCCCTAAATGGTTGTTTCCTGTATTCTCATTATTTTCTTCACATTACTTGAGTAATTCTCCTGCCCCAGCCCCCGGCCCCCATGCCCCCAAGTAGAAAATTGCTTGTGAATTTGCCATGAAAGGGACTGGTTCTCAGGCAGTTGTTTATTCTAAGAGGATTGCGTATCTCTGTGTGGGTTGGTCTGTACATGTTGCGATGGATGCCAGAATTGGTCTGGCCTCGTGCCTGAGATGTTGCACAGAGGTAACCACAAAATATGTTTCCTCCCAGTCGCCAGGACTCGGCATATTCTGCTCTTAATAAAATAACATCAACAGTTTGCAGAGCATCATGGGAACTTGGTGGCATCATTAAAAAAAAAGCCACCAGGTTGATTTCTTTCTTTATTTGGCAATCCAGATAAATAATATAAGCTAAAGTAAATGCATATGGATTTCCTTCTGGTGCAGCAAAAAAGAGTTAAGTCAGGACGGAGAAGCACTATTTACTCACTATGGTAATTCACTGGGTATTGTCCCTGCCCTGTATACTTTTCTAAGTCTTAACTACTAGAAACTTGCTTTCCTGAAATGAAAGCTGAGATCCTCAAGGTGATTTGTTCATTTTAAAGGTGATTGACAATAAGTGAAAATGAAGATGCTTCCACCTGGTTCTGTGCTTCTCTGAAAATGGGTACTTGCAATCGAAGGCTCAAGCTAACATATATGGCCCTCACTCCCTTTCACCCAGAAGCCTGCAGAAAGTTTGAAGTTACTTAGTTGTGATAGAAATGTAGGGTGGATGAGAGAAGGGGCTAATCTACTACTCCCAAAGTAAGGAAACTTGCAATGAGAAAGTAGCCATATCCAAATGTCATGCTAAACTATGGTTTGGTATGGTGTTGGTAAACTCCAAACCTAGGGCTATCTCCGACCTATAATTTTAGGCCATATTTGAATTCTGCTATGCAAGGAAAAGTAAAAATTGATAAAAGTAATTTATCAATTTCCTGGCAATCTGACACTTTGGAGGGGAGAGGGTATCACAAAAAGAGCAGAGTGTCTTGGAGAAAGAGATGGAGAAGGTCCTCACCACTCTTTCCTTCAGTTCTATCCACCAAGGAGTCTACAAGAGACCGATAGATTCCAGCCTTTTATAGAAGACAAGTAGTTCACCCAAGCCAAATGTTTAACATGACATGAATGAAACTAGCTCTTGGAGATTCAGGCGTTTGGTTTGATGCTCTCTTCCACCCGTGTCACTTGGAGGAGGCATTTGGAAACATTTGATTTCAGCTAGCTATGGTTTGTTATGTTGTCCAGGCAGCAAGCTCTGGCTAATTTTAAAGTGGATTGGTCTCAGTTTTCAGTGCAATTTCAGTGCAACATTTTTGAAGCAGGCTGAAGCTAATTAAGAGTGGAAGCAGAACCCCTTGGCATGGGAATGGGGAGGTGAAAAAGAAGCTGGGAAGGAAGCTAGGCTGGTCCACATTGGCTAAATGCGGTTCAGTGCAGGAATGGATAGTATGTGGCCCTCTAGAAGTTGTTGGACTGCAGCTCCCAACATCCCTCATCACTGGCTATGTTTATTACGACTGGTGGGAATTTGAGTTCAAAAACAAACTAAAGGGCCATCCATTAGCCAACGCTGGGCTGCCTGAAAGCAGCTAATAAGTTTAGGATAATCTCTGAGAGGCCATTTTTGGTTATACCTCATGTCTCAACGAATCATAAGGGTCATGCAGATGTTTACAAAAGATGGGTTTGGGCCTGCACTTCTAACACAAGCTACAACAGCAATGAACTCATTTCTGGAAAAGGTGTGTCGTCTTATAATTGAAGAGCAGGTGCTTTTGCGAGAAGGAGATGTCCATTGAACAGCAGCATTTATAGGATGTAGGTGTTTGTTGTTGCTTTTCCCTCAAAAAGCCTTTGGGAACTTAGCAGAAGATGCTTTAACAAGTTAGGACACTGCCTTTTCTAGGCAACTATTGAACAGGATCCAAACGTTGGCCACAAACAGTGCACCTGAAGTAATTTAAATCCTCATAGGAGGGCCCCAAGCCCCATCCCCACCCTGCTCCTGCATCATTGTTGGGTCTGGTGGCTGTTTTCTGCTGGTTTGTGATACTCAGAAGTGTCACATGCCCTACACGTGCAAAATCAGAAGAGCACCATTCAGTGGCAACCCAGAACAGAAAGAGTAGGGATCAGCAGTGGGGACAGCAATGTTGATTCTAATGTAGTTTTTTAATTGACTCAGTGGTGGGTGGATAGCACTTTAATCTGGCAGTGGATAAAGGCCCAAAGATTGGCTCTACATGCACAAGAGTGCCAGATGACTTCCATGCATTGAAAAGACACATAAGAGAGGCCACATGGCTTAACTCGATCCCAAGTAGATGATTCAGTTGTAGGCATCACTCCAGCAGTCCATGAAGTTGGATTCCATCTAAAGAAGAGGTTGAATGTAGATCACCCATCACACACTACCGAACAAGATGGACACACTCACTGCTGTGGGGAGCAGGCCTGCCGATGGGCGATATTGGCCCCATGATCTCCATAACATTTCCTGTAGAAAATGAAAGGTAGGGGATATCTGAATCCCACTATATTAGGGTGGGCATAAGATTTTCACATTTTAAGACGTTTAAGTTATATTTTGCCACTTTAAAGTAATGGCAAAGTCTTGCTCTTGAAAGCTCTCCCACCTAAAACTCCATGCAGATAGAAAGTTAGGACAGTAACAATAAATTTCTTAGCTTGGCCTTTGGACTAGTTTTTCTGCTTTCTCTTTCCATGGAGTTCTTAAATTTAGTGAGCATTCAAAATCTGAACATTCCATCATGAGTTGCAGATTGTGCCACCTGTTTAACTAGCTTATTCTAGTGCATATAGGCCAGATCTAGATTTGAAGGGGGCCACAACTGTTTATTGGCCCCTCATTTGTGTTTTTATAGCCTTCTGGATGTAGATGTACCTGGGGACGACAGTGAAAGGTAACCATTTAAAAATCTCTCCAGCACCATCTATGCCAGGGTTCCCCAAACTGGTCAATATTGACCCCCAGGGGTCAATAGGCCTCTCTACGGGGTCAATAAATGGCTGGGGGTCAAAGGGAGGTCATTAAATGGCTGGGGGTCAATAGGTGGTTGATAAATGATGGAAGTTCAGTTGGGGTCTGTTAATCTTTGGGGTCTCTGTAGAGCCGTGTTTCTCAACCTTGGCAACTTTAAGATGTGTGGACTTCAACTCCCAGAATTCCCCAGCCAGCCAGGACCAATCCCTAGTCCTGAAGGTGAGGTAGCTAACAGCGAGACAGTGTTACCCTGGGTTGGATGGTCAGCACCAGCGAGAGCAGCCTTGAGTTGCCATCCTCCTCCTCCTCCTCCTCCTCCTCCTCCTCCTCCTCCTCCTCCTCCTCCTCCTCCTCCTCCTCCTCCTCCTCCTCCTCCATAGTATTATTAGTTAAAGTAGTATTTATTAAATTATTTTCATATAATAAATGTTTGGGGGTCAATGAACAATCTGAAACTTCATGAAGGGGTCAACGAGCTGAAGAGTTTGGGGACCCCTGATCTATGCCTTCACTCTGGGGCACTGTGGGGAATTTGAATGGTTGTCCTCTGTGGGAGCCACTGTGAGATTTTCTATAATAACCCCAGCCGGTCCTAGCTGCTTGAATTTGTAATGACAATTATATGGCCTTCAGATCACGAAGTTTGAAAAGACGAAAACCAATGAAACTATTTCCCTACTCCCATCTTTTTATTTATACAATTGATACGCTATTTCCCTGTGAAGTAAGTCTAGTGGTTTATAAAAGCATTCAAGCGAAGTTTAAAAACAATATCACAAATATATTGAGATCATTTAGAAGCACTTACTGTAACAGTTGCTCTGGAGTTTTCTTGGAGCCATGTTGGTGAGATAAAAATGCATAAAAATAAAGCATGCTTCTCTCTTTTTTTAAAAGATGGATTTTTTTTTTCATTTACTTTCCTTATCAAGCAGCAGATACATATTTCTGGAGTGAGAGTTTACACAAAGCCCTGCTTATCTTTTTCAAAAATAAACACTGAACTCATTTGGACAGAAGAAAACCCCCTCCTATTTCCTTTAGTTGCCCATGCCGTAACCAGCTTCTGGAAAAGGTCTCCTTTGAAATTATTTTGCTTGGACATCTTTCCTTTGCATGGGACTCCATTATGGGGGAAATGATGTGGGGGTGACAATCGAGCTGCCTTCTCATACATAGCCTCCAGACACTTTGGAGGCTGATGGTACAGCTAATGTCCCCGGCACCCTCCAGATAAGTTGGGATGACAACTCCCAGATTTCCTCCCCATCTGAGGAGTACATTGGTGATGATTGAGATTCTGCAGTCCCAGCACACCTGGAAGGCACCAGATTGGTGAAGGAAAACATCCAGGGCTGGCTAAACCAGTTACTGCTTTTGCTCCTTGAGACCGACAAGCAAAAGACACCTCTTCCCTGGAAGTCAAGGCACAGAATAGCCCTGGATCTCATATGTAGCTAGCTGCAGTGAAAATCCTGTTTGCTTCGCTGTCTACATTAGAAGGGCAATATACTGGTCTGGTGGATTTTTCTGTGGCATAAAAAAAAAGTCTGTAGACAAAATTAATTCCAATAGAAGAGAATATCTGTAGCTCAGGGTTGAACTGTGGAGTCCTTGGTGCTCTCTGAGCTTGGCTGTTTGCTTGCAGACGTTTCATTACCAGACTAGGTAACATCATCACTAGACTAGCACTGATGATGTTGCCTAGTCGGGTAATGAAATGTCTGCAAGCAAACAACCAAGCTCAGAGAGCACCAAGGACTCCACAAAATTAATTGCTTATGTTTGTAATATACAGAAGCTCTGTATATATCTTCTATTAAGTTATGTGTTAGCATACAATAGCACAATTTTTTTTAACAATGCAAATCACCCAGTACTTGTTCTTTGACACATGATTTTTTCTGATGGCGGTTTTAACACAAATTACACCAATTATGAACTCTTTTTGGGGGGTGTCTTGCTTAGACACAAGTTTCAGAGGTCTACTTTCTTTTGCAGACTTTTTTCTTTTAGATTTTTGATCAGCACAAAATGGATGTTGTTTGCAACCAGCATTTACAGTGCAGCAGAGTCATTGATACAGATGGAACATTCAAAATCACTTCCGTTGTTGCTGATCCAAGCACATAATCTCTAAAATTTCTTACAGCACCAATCCTATACTCACACAATCTGGGAGCAGGTTCCACTGAATCTCATCTGATTTACTTGAGAGTCAGAACACCATTTCTAAAGGACCCGGGGTCAACATAAAAATATTCCTTCACTGTTCAGCGGAATTATACAAGTGGTTATATTGAAAGGTGATTGCATTTGAGGTGGAGAAATCGAAAAGCCTGAATGGATTTAAGTTCAGGTCTGCGTTTTGGAACGATAATGGGAGATTTGTCATTACATAACAGACCTTCTGCCAAGCAAGAGATGCTTCTTGCAAGCCCTACCCCAGATGCTAGCAAATCCCACGAGCAAATAAATAATCCAGCCTCGCCATTCTAGCTGTCTCCTTCTGACTCCTGTTGGCGATAAATCCAGATTAGCTGGTCCTTTGTTGTTGCCAGCAGAGCCTTGAAGAACTCTTTGTTGTTGAAGAGCTAATGAGCTTCATAGAAGAACCTGATTTTAAGTTCAGCAGAAGGTATACATACGTGTGCGTTGATTAAGGCTGTATGTGGGAGGCAGTGCAGATGGCTGAGAATATGTTGCTGGTGAAACAGCAGATGAGGCTTTTCCCAGGACAGAAATTATCATCCACAAGGATTCGGCATCACCAAATGCCACATTGCAGTCAGCGCTGAATTGTTCTTCATCAGGCGCGGGGACAGTACATGAGAGGCTGCCAGCTTTGGGTCTCATCTCTGGAAGTCTTGTGGACTTTGTGCACGGGAACACAAACGCTGCCCCTTTCTGCAACGATTTAAAACTCATTATAGCAAAGTGGTTCCCACTCTCCACGGCTGTTTCTAAAAAAAAAGGGCCTTTGGCTCTCTGGATAAAATGCTACAATGCACCTCTCCCTTGATGCTGAATCTACAAATCAGAAGGAGTCCAGTAGCATCTTTGCGAATCAAAAATTCTTATTAAAAGGCACGAGCTTTTGTGAGCTAAGGCAGCACTCTTTCCTTTGACACACAACTTTCTTTTTCATTTTTCTCCACCCACATCCATACACAACCTTTGCCCCTCTCCCCACACCAATACACCGCCCCCACCTCCAGACACACAGAGGCATTTTTTTTTGGTTTACAGGGGTTACCAATTGGGAAATTGGGTAAAACATTCAGATGAGTTTGAGGCTTCTGGATCTCTTTGCTGCCATCTGGGATGGTCCAGAAGGGAGCCCATCTCTGGTAGACCAAGTGGCCAATTAGGAGAGGCTAGGAGAAGGGGTTCCTTGGCCCTGGGTTCCCCTTCTCTACATCCCTTGACAATAGCAGGATGTAATGGGCTGTGAGAATGACCTTGGGAGACAGGAGGAAGAGCTGCAGCCAGGGCAATGGTCAGAGAAGAGATATCTCAGCCCACAGAAGGAATGGGGGTGGAGAAAGCATCTCAGAAGGGACCCTCCCTAGTTTTCTGGAAAGTAAAAGTAAGGGAGGAGAGAAGTGCTTTTCAGACTTGCAAGATTCTGTTACTATAGCCTTACAATAAAGGTACAATAAAGGTTTGTGCTTCTTGTCTGGACTAGCTCGAAGGGCTGACACAGGAACAGAGGTTTTTTCTTTCCTACGGCAGATTTGCCCTTCCAGATTCCTGAAGGGCTAGCATGAATTACTCACTACCGGTGGAGAGCAGGAATGATTGACATCACACACACACACACATACACACACACACACACACACACACACACACACAGTCGGCAGCTCACGTACTGTATCTCTGCCTGCTCACGTTTTCTGGCACCATGTCAAAAGTATGTTTTCCCTCTTGTGCTGGCATGACCCACACAGTCTGGTTTGCATGCCACACTTCAATTCCTTGTAAACAACCCCCTCCACCCTTGTGGTAAGAATGGCTCCTTCCCTCTGGTCACTGCCCTCCACTGCCATTTTTTTTACAAGTTCACCAATGGAGAAGTGAAAAGCTGAGATTTTTTTTTTACAAGTTTGTTAATGGAACAGTGCACCCATAGACCTCTCTATGGTTCCCTATAGAAAATACCCAGTCCTCTGTGGCCCTCTTACCTATCTCTGAGAAGCTCCTTCCCCTGCACTTTCTGAGCAGTGGAGAAGACCTCCCTTTAGGATGAGGATGGTTCAAAAGGATCTGCCACAGAAGGACCAGTGGAGTCCTTGGTGTTCTCTGAGCCTTGTTGTTTTCTTGCAGACGTTTCATTGCCAGACTAGGCAACATCTTCAGTGCGAAAAGGAAGTGGGACTTGCTTTCTGTTTATACTGTATATCGTGGCTTGTCCTGCTTGTGTTGGTGGAGGTGTTGTTCACTCCTTTGGAGTTCCTTGATTGGGCTGTTGTTTGCTGTTTGGTTGATTGACTAGGTTAATAGTTCCATCCAGCTGTGCAGTTAATTGGAGGTTTTTATCTGATACTGGCGGGCAGGGCATGCTGTCGTAGGCATTCATGCAGAAAGAACAGCTGTTCTTTGGTGGAAGTTTGCCTACCTGCAAATTTCTCCCATTTGCGTGCTATCTGGAGCATTTGACGCCCATATGTGGTACCAATCGAAGAGAATATTTGTAGCTCAGGGTTGAACAGAAGGAGCAGCATGGAAGGCTCCTCTTTTTAATTCCTCGGTACGCCCACATGACCCCACCACTCCATGAGTTGTGCTGGTTGCCAGTTGAGTTCTGGGTGGAATTCATGGAGCTGGTTATCACCTATAAAGCCCTTTATGGCATCTAGCCTGGTTGGTTGAGGGACTGCCTATCTCACATCCTTCCCATCCAGTAAGATCCAGCAAGTGGATGCTGTTTGGGTCCCCTCTATTAAACTTCGTCATGTATCAGGGCCATATTGGCGTGACTTCTCTGCTGCGACACCTGCCCTCTGCGATAGCTTTCCCCAAGAGATCCATAGGATCCCACCCTGATGATGTTCTGGAAATCTTTAAAAAATTGGCAATTTTCCTAGGCCTTGGGACAGGGTGGCTGGTGAGGCACTGTAAGTTTTGTGTTTGGTATGTTTGTCTTTGTCTTTATGGATATAGGTAGGTATCCTCTGCTTCTCTTTCATTCTATTGCCTTTTTTGCTACTTAAAGCACTCAGAGTCAGGCTGTCTTCAAATCGATGTACAGGTAGTCCTCGCTTAAGAACCACAATTGGGACCAGCAACTCCATCACTAAGCAACGTGGTTGTTAAGCGAGACACTACGTGACCATGATTTGCAATTTTACTGCTGGCTTCTCCATTGACTCTGCTTGTCAGAAGCCTGTTATGAAACGCAGAAATGGCGATCATGTGACCGTGGGACATTGCAACGGTCATAAGTGTGAGAGCTGCTCACAAAGTTACTTTTTCAGCGCCATCGCAACTTCGAACAGTCACTAAGCAGGGCAGTCAGTAAGCAAGATCTACCTGTAAATAAATAGATAGGTAAATAATAAATAAATGGAATACCAATGCTGTTCCAGAATATTCCTTTTACCTCTCTATTTTTTTTATTTATTAGATTTACATCCCATTATATGTTCCCCCCATAACAACCCTGTTAGGTAGGTCTGGTTGAGAGAGGGCAACTTGCCCAAAGTCGTGCAGGGAGCGTCTGTGGCTGAAGGGGCACTGGACCTTAGGTCTGCCCGCTCCTAATCCAACACCTTCACCATACCCCCTTGTTGGCATTGCTCCACCTAAGATTAGAAGGGAAGTAGAAGCAGACGCCGAAAGAACCACGCAAGAGACGGACTCTCGTCACCCTCTGAGCGGATATGCTCCTCCAATTTGTCGACTTAAATCTAGAAAGAGCTTTATGGCAAGAACTAATACCCTAGAGGGGTCCAAAGAACAGAATCGAATAAGTAAATGGAGGAATGAGCTCACCGATTTGAGTATTTTACCAAAGGAAGAAATGGCCGCTGGGAACACTCTCCCTTACACAGTTTGGAGGACAATGAATAGGATGAGGGTGGGGGTACCAAGGTGCAAGACAAATTTATTTAAGTGGGGGTTGTTGGCTGACGACAATACGTTATGTGAATGCGGAGAAATCCAAGACCCGGACAGCAAGCTAATGACAAAGCTGTGGCGGTGGCTACATTTTGCCAGAGTAAAGTTTGATCTGGACTCGAAATAAATAAAAAAATTTCACCATGATACCACACTACCTCTTTCTTCAGATCTCTACAGTATTTCATTCCCCAAAACTGCCAGCCTTCCCTTAGCTATGCTCATAGGGAACTGGAATAGAATTGGCTTAAGAATTGTCCTTGATAGTATCTCTCTGTCTTTCTTAAACTATTTTTCCTTTAGAAATTCCCCAAACCCATGCCCAAGCCAGCCTCATCACTGAGATCATAGTCGAATATATTCCTTCAAACTCAGCACCAACAGGGAACTTACTTTTAAGTAGTAAAATGAAACCGGCGCATAAAATGACATGGTTTCCATGCAGCAAACATACAAAGAAATTTTAGAGAAAGAGTTTAATGACATTGGGCTTATTGCAAGCAAACCTGTGTATTTAAACATTCCTACAGGCTTCCCAATTGACACTCGTATTCATTTGTGAATTTCTGTAAGTACTGAAGGAACTCCTGAATTACAGGTGATGGAGTTAGCGTGGCATGGTGGTTTAGGTGTTGGATTACAACTGTGGAGAGTCAGGTTCAGGTTGACCCTCAGCTATAATTTGGGGCCAGCCACCTTTTCTCCAAACCAACTAATGAACCAGCCAACCACCCCACCCAGCCTCCGTTCCACATGGGATTGTGGGGATAAAATGGAGCTCTCCGGGTGAAGCTGTTTGAGGTCATGGCAAAAATGTGGGATAGACCCTGCTAGGCTTTCATAAGGCATTAAAAACATGGTTCTGCCGTCAAGCCTAGGGCCTTGATAGTATCAGTGAACCTGTTTCTTGGTCATGGTTACATTGGAGGCGTAATGTCTTGGGCATTCGCGGCTGCTATTTTATGTTATTTATGTTGTTTCTGATTTTGGCTGTTCTTCTTTTCTACTCTGTTTTTATCCTATTTTACCTGTTAGCTGCCCAGAGTCATGTATATGAGATGGGTGGCCATATAAATGTATTAAATAAATGAATAAAAGAAACATGATGACTACATGATGATGGTGGTAAGTGCCATGTAAGTTGAGGGAGATCCCATACTTCTAAACTACTACTGGTTGTCCTCTAAGGGATCTCCCATCCCTCCAATTTGTGACTCAGTCATAGTCCTTAAAAACCAAAATGATTGAAAGGAACGTTGGACATACACTTAGAAAGTATTTATCACACCGAATGACTGTAATGCCTTCCACAGGGTTTAAGCAGCATCTGGTGGCCACTTGTATTAAAGCACTCGTTTAGAAAGGAATATCTGGAGGTGGGTAAGCAAAACAGCACAGCAAGTGGTTAATACTTGGATAGGAGACCACCAGGGAAATCCCAGGGCCGGAGGCTAGTGTAGAAAATAGGGTGAAAAAAACAATTCTGGAGGAAGATAACAGAAAGCCACCGTTTCCTGGCAAGAAAACCTCATGGAGATGTTCAGATTGACTCAAAGGAGTCACTGCCTTTTTTCTACGAGAAAGTGGTGCAGAATGTGAAAGGTCTGTGTCGATATAAATCAAGCGATAATATTACAGTCTTCTTGAATAAATTAGAAGTTTTCTTTTGGCTTTTTGCACAATACATCGAACTGGAGTAGGGTTTCTTTTATAAAAACACATATTCAAAATTCATAGTCTACATTGGGGAAGGGGGGGAATCTCAGGAATGTCAAACCAACATTAAGCAGAACTGTGTTTTTGGGCATCTAAATGTAGAGAACACTGAAGATAGGTAGGTATGAGATAGATAGATAGATAGATAGATAGATAGATAGATAGATAGATAGATAGATAGATAGATGAGAGATAGAGATGATAGAGACATAGATAGAGATGATAGAGATTATAGCTATCCATCTCTCTCTCTCTCTCTTTCTCTCATCTGGATATAGATAGATATAGATGATAGATAGATAGATAGATAGATAGAGAGAGAGAGAGAGAGAGAGAGAGAGAGAGAGATGATAGAGACATAGATAGAGATGATAGAGATTATAGCTATCCATCTCTCTCTCTCTTTCTCTCATCTGGATATAGATAGATATAGATGATGATAGATAGATAGATAGATAGATAGATAGATAGATAGATAGATGAGAGATAGAGATGATAGAGACATAGATAGAGATGATAGAGATTATAGCTATCCATCTCTCTCTCTCTCTTTCTCTCATCTGGATATAGATAGATATAGATGATAGATAGATAGATAGATAGATAGATAGATAGATAGATAGATAGAGAGATAGAGATGATAGAGATGATAGAGACATAGATAGAGATGATAGAGATTATAGCTATCCATCTCTCTCTCTCTTTCTCTCATCTGGATATAGATAGATATAGATGATAGATAGATAGATAGATAGATAGATAGATAGATAGATAGATAGATAGATGAGAGATAGAGATGATAGAGACATAGATAGAGATGATAGAGATTATAGCTATCCATCTCTCTCTCTCTCTCTCTCTCTCTCTTTCATCTGGATATAGATAGATATAGATGATAGATAGATAGATAGATAGATAGATAGATAGATAGATGAGAGATAGAGATGATAGAGACATAGATAGAGATGATAGAGATTATAGTTATCCATCTCTCTCTCTCTTTCTCTCATCTGGATATAGATAGATATAGATGATAGATAGATAGATAGATAGATAGATAGATAGATAGATAGATAGATAGATAGATAGATAGATGAGAGATAGAGATGATAGAGACATAGATAGAGATTATAGCTATCCATCTCTCTCTCTCTCTCTTTCTCTCATCTGGATATAGATAGATATAGATATAGATGATAGATAGATAGATGATAGATAGATAGATAGATAGATAGATAGATAGATAGATAATTCTGGTGCACCAGAAATGCACAAGCTCATCAGGCATGGTGCTATAATAAACAGGTTGTGGAAGAGGAAAGGGGAAATTTGACCTTTCAAAGCCAAGCCATGAAGTCTGCACAGTCAGTCTTAAGACAGATAGGATGGAGAAGCTGTAACAGACCACCTTCCATGCAGAGATCAAGATTTTTTGGGGGGTGGCAGGAGAGGGGGTTGGATGTGAAAATGCTCTATCTGATGTAATGGCTTCAGGTTACATCCTCCTGTTGCTCCTGGCAAGGGGGATGGAAAAGGCGTCAGGTAGAAAATGCGTTTTTTAAAATATACTGTAAAAAGCAAAACACAGGTCCTTTGTAGGCCGAGAACTGAAGTAGAGAGAAGCTACTCAGTGTTTAAATTAGCACAGCTGGAAACATTTAGATATATTGTAGGTAAAAAGAAGAAATCAAATCTGGTAGCACCAGCTAGTGGTTGGAAGATGGTCTGTAGATAGAGCATTATGGATTTAAAAAAAAAACCCTCTTCATTGTAGGAGCCTACTGTTGAATGACTAACTAGCATTATTCTAGTCAGATAAGAATCAGCAACACAGACGTGCAAAGCCCAAAACTGACATTGACTATTTGAAGAGTAAGGCGTCAGTTTCATGCACTGAAATTAAATCTGATTGTAAGAGTCAAAATGATAGAAAGTTAATTTTTCTCCTGTTCATAATGCATTTATCTAGAATAGATTTATTCTATAAAATTAGAACCACAAAATAACCCACCAGTAAGTGTTTGGGTTGGCTCAGTGGGTAACCATCAGTGGCTACCATCTTGACTTTTGACACTCCTACCCCCATGGACAGGGGCGTGGTGGCTCAGCGGATAAGACGCCAGGCTTGTCAATCGGAAGTTCAGAGGTTCGAATCCCTAGCCCCGCGTGACGGAGTGAGCTCCCGCACTCGCCCCAGCTCTTGCCAACCTAGCAATTCGAAAGCATGCAAATGCAAGTAGATGAATAGGTACCACTTCAGTCGGTAGGTAACAGCGTTCTGCGCGCGTCATGCTGGCCACATGACCGCGGAAGTGTCTTCGGACAATGCTGGCTCTTCGGCTAACAAATGGAGATGAGCACCGGCCCCTAGAGTCGGACACAACTGCACAAATGTGCGGGGGGAACCTTTACCTTAAGTGTTTGGGTTGGTGGGGTGTGCAAGATAATTCAAAACTGTCTCTGGTATGTAGATCATGCCACATTAGTCACAATATTTGGTATTGCCTTTCATTAAATTTTTGGCAGGATAGGATTTAAAAAAAAAAATTCTAATGACTTTTCTAGGTCAATAGACAGCCTGTGAATGATACAAGGAAGTTTATTAGCTATCAGATAACTTTATAAAGGATGCAAGGAATTAATAAAATAATGGATCTCTCATTTTTCCTGCCCGCATTTTCTGAATTCTCTTTTTAAGGTGGGAATATATGACATATGTACTTCAACGTGCATGTAAAAAAAAAACCTAAATTTTATTACTAAATATATACATAACGTAAAGGTAAAGGTTCCCCCCTGCACATTTGTGCAGTCGTGTCCGACCCTAGGGGCCGGTGCTCATCTCCGTTTGTTAGCCGAAGAGCCAGCGTTGTCCGAAGACGCTTCCGCGGTCATGTGGCCGCATGACGTGTGCGGAACGCTGTTACCTACCCACCGAAGTGGTACCTATTTATCTAGTTGCATTTGCATGCTTTCGAATTGCTAGGTTGGCAAGAGCTGGGGCGAGTGCGGAGCTCACTCTGCACACAGGGCTAGGGATTCGAACCTCCAAACTTGCAATCTTCTGATCGACAAGCCTGGCGTCTTACCCGCTGAGCCACCACGCCCCTAAACATATGTATGTGGAAATAAGCACAACTAGAGCAGATGAAGAAGCATGTGCTAAAGGACAAGGCAGAGAAACAGCAAAAGATCGACAGATCAGAGGTGCTTGCAGGATAGGTCAAAAAAGTCAAGATGGTGGCTGCAATAGTGAGAGAAAAGCTCTGCTTGTTTTTTTTATGTGTGATGCATATAAAAACCCCACTGTTGCAGCCACCATCCTGACAGCCCATGCAGCGTAAGATTATCCATACCTTATTTAATGGTGGATAATTTCCTTAGTAAGTGGGGACAATTCTGCAGATGTATTTTCATCTCAGCAAAGCATTTGACCAAAGTATTCCATGACATTCTAATTAGCAAGCTGGTTAAATGTGAAACATTTGAAACAAAGGTAGGTGTCAAGCAGGTGCCATTGGGTTCAGTGCTGGATTCCGTATTAGTGATTTGGAGAATGGGGAGGGAATCCTTTTCATATTTGCAGATGAAGAGAAAATTCTCATAATTTGTGGTGGTATAATCCTCTAGTATTATAATATACCCGCCCAGAGTCCCTTGTATGGCAGATGGGCGGGGAATAAATTGAATAAATAAATAAATAAAATAAAATAAATATTATAATATATCTAATATTATTATATTATCAGATGGGGGCGTGATGGCTCAGTGGTTAAGACGCCAGGCCTGTCAATTGGAAGGCCGGCGGTTCGAGACCCGAGCGCCGCGTGACGGAGTGAGCTCCTGCATTCGCCCCAGCTCTTGCCAACCTAGCAATTCAAAAGCATGCAAATGCAAGTAGATGAATAGGTATCACTTTGGTGGGATGATAACAGCCACATGACCGCGGAAGCGTCTTCGGACAACGCTGGCTCTTTGGCTAAGAAATGGAGATGAGCACCGGCCCCTAGAGTCGGACACGACTGTGCAGGGGAAAACCTTTACCTTTACCTAATCCTCTAAACCAGGGCTTTCCAAAGTTTTCCCACGGCGACACACCAACCACCGTTGGTGAAAACCCGAAGTGCCGCCGTTGCGGCAGCGCGCAAAAACCCGGAAGCGCTGCTGCCGCTTTTGATTTTTGCGCACCGCGGTTGGTGTGTCGCCGCAGGAAAACCCGGAAGCGCTGATGATCAGTGCTTCCAGGTTGTGTGGCAACACACCAGACTGTGTGTGGCGACACACTTTTGTGTCGCGACAGAGTGTTTGGAAAGCTCTGCTCTAAACTAATAATTTATGCATCTCCCCCACCTCCTCATGAATAAAAATTAATGGTTAAAGTTGGGTGAAAAGTATTGAGCATTGTCAACACTAGCTTCTGCTTTGCCAGGGCAAGCTTACAGCTTGAGCAAGCAAAGCAGGAAACAATGCTCAGAGCTGGTTTGACAGCCCTCCCACTTTGTCCACACAAGTCTGATCAGGTTTTTAAAAAATGTGTTTCCCCTCTAAGCTGGTTGTAACATCTGGGCTAGGTGTGCATGTGTGGTTACCTAAGGATTGACAGGTCTCAGAAATCAGTTGAAAGGAACAGAGTATTTAATGAAGGCAAAGGCCTAGGAAACAACCATCAAATAGCCAGGCATGGGAGGGGCATTGCCTGATTTGGTCATCGTACTTGTAAAGAAGGTATTGGAATGGTACTTTTTTTACAGATTAAGAATCAACAAGTGTTGATTGATTAAAAAGGTGAATGCAATTTTACATAGCATTCATATAGTGCTGTTATATTACACCAGCCTTCATTGCCAAAATAAGTAATTCATATTTTAAAAATGGGTAGAAATGTGTAATTTTTTCATACTTGGTGTCAATGTCATAAAGCTCAACAACTCTGTAAGATGATCCATTCTAGAATGAAACAAATTTTAAACACTGACTTTATTTTTCTGTTAAGCATAACTAAACCTTTTATTTCTACAAAGAATATAGAGTTGGCTCTGTATATGACAACAGCTGCTAGGATACTTAATGCTTCTTACCAGAAACTACACATATTTCTTCTTTAGAATGACAAATTATGCATCTGTGTCAAGAATATTTAAAAATCAAGTCCTATACTGAATTTAACTTGGAAACCATTTATAGACTGTAACTCTACCCATGGACTTGTACCACATGCAAAGTTTGGGTTTCTCTTAACGTAAGGGTTTAAAGTACTAGATCTTCCCTGATTCATGGTATGGATAGATTTTCTCAGAATATAGTCCTATTAATTGTGTGTTCTGATGATTTTTATATTGGCTGCCTTTGCTAATAATTGAATATTGATTTGATTTTAATTACAGTTTTAAAGTAGTAAATTGATGCAAGATCATTTTTATATGCAGTACTAATCTGTTATTTTGAACACTCTCATACAATTGTATATAGCTTCGTAAATCTGTTTCTTTTTTTGTACCTTTTTTCTTTGTTGTACTTTCAAATGTACGTTCAAATAAATTAAAATTAAAAAAAAAGGATCAGAGAAACCAAAACAGATTCACAGAAAGGGAAAAAGGATAATCAGAGAACTAAATAGTCCTAGAAAAAAGACTGAAAAAATTGGTTAAGAAGTCTATGGATGATATAATAGCACCCTTTAAATACTTGGATGTGATTGCTCTAGAGGACTGGACATTGAACAATGGATTTTAAGTTACAGGAAGAGGGGTTCTGATTGAATATTATAAAAAAAACCTTCCTAACAGTAAGAGCAATTAGTGGTGGAACCTTTTATCCCAATGGGGTTTCCCCCTTCTTTGGATGTGTTTGTACAGGAACTAGATAGCCATCTGTTGAACTTTAAGGTTTGTAGACTTCAACTCCCAGAATTCTCTAGCCAGCATGCTGGGGAATTCTAGGAGCTGAAGTCCTCACATCTTAGTTCCCAAGGTTGAAAAACACTGAGCTGAACAGAATACTAGGGACAGTTTGGAATCATGACTTCAAATTTCATTTATGATTTTAAAAGTTTATTCATTACAGGCAATCTGTGAAACACACACACAAACTATAGAACAGACATGATGTTGGCTAGGATGGATCAGGTTCATAGGCATCCGTTTGGAAAAGGCTGGTCAAAACCCCAGATTAAAATTATCCCTTTGCCCAGTTTCGGAACTAAATGGGAAGTTACTGATTGAGAGGCATACTGCTGTTTTAACAAGCTTTTATTGTGAAATATTGGATTTAGAAAAAGTACAAAAATGTCAAATGTGTGCCAGTACAGAATTTCAACACAATATACATATGTAAGTAAGATGAACAGCCTCACCTCAAAATGGAGATAGACATTTAACTAAAAAAAATGCAATATTCACAGGCTAAAAGTACATAAATAATTCAAGCCCAAGGGATTTTTTCTTGTTTGATGCCAATTATTGAAAAACCGATTTAAATGCACATCATAGTGCATCATCTTGGGAGTCTACATAAAACCAAACTCATTGTGAAAACCACCCAAATCCCCTATATTTCATTTGCTAGTTTCCAGCCTTTGAAACGCCACAATTAAAAGTAAAAAAAAAAAAAGTTTCTCTTTAGACAGGTAAAGTCTTGTAAATGTTTTGAAATGGGATTTTCTACAGCTCTGGTATTTAAAAACCAGAATGTTGGTTTTCTTCCTCTATAATGTCCCTATTGCAGCATAAACAGGTTTCAGTGACAATGCCTTGATCAGAAAGTCATTATGTTTCTTGTGAAAAGTTTTGACCAGTTTCTTTTTAAACAAGTCCACCAGCGACAGGTAGTCATTCAAAAAGTATCAAAATACTCTGAAATGGAAGTCAGCAATTAAAAAAAAGCCTGAATGATTAAGCAATTCAACAGGATAGCAAAAGAATATTCTACCCTATCAATATAATCATGTAAGATCAGCAAATTGTATTTATAAATTTACAAAGTTCATCTTTAGTATACAAAAAATAAAAAATTCTCAATATTGTAGAAAGCAGCTTTTTTTGTGTTCAAATTACAATTATTCAGTAGTCTCTTGGGAACAAACCCTCCCAAAACCGGTAGCTAGAGGCCCCAAAACATGAAGGCTAACTGAAGTGCAATTCCTGTGATAATAACTTGAGCACCCTTTTATCAACAGGATTTTCCATTTAATAGAAAAAAGTGTCTTTTAATTTTAGGTTGATGAAACTGTATTTTCTGGAATGGTCATTAACTTTTCTAATAACTTACATCATTCTCCTATAAAGAACCATAAAAATATCAAAGGATTATTGGTTTCTGTTTTTAAGCTTTACACATCCAGGGCATGATTTCCAACTTACTTATTTCAGAGTTACTTCTTGCTTACCTGCTACAGCAGTGTTTTTCCACTGCTTAGCAACTTTAAGGTGTGTGGACTTCAACTCCCAGGAATTCCCCAGCCAGCATGCTGGTCGCTACATCTTAAAGTTGCCAAGTTTAAAAAACACCGTGCTAGAGACTTCTGTGCATTACACAAGGTTTGGAGACACATTCCAGGGTGCACTAGTTTGTGCAATGCTGAGAGGTCTTTGCCCTGAAGAAATTGAGAGTGCCTGTAGAACACACTCAACAAACTCCTACAGGTACATGTACAACCAAAGCTCAGTAGCAGTGGTCACTATTGTTACTGATCTACTTCCATGGAATCCCAGGCTGCCCAAAATACAGTTTGAGAGCCACTGATTTATGGTATGTCTGTTTAAATTCTTACTTGGAAATGAGAATGTGCTACTCAATCTCACTCTATCCCTCTAGTGCAAATGGCGCTTCAGCCTGCATTACCGTCACGTGACTGCAAAGACTGAGCCAAGGTTATGGGGCCAGCGATGGTTCTATGACTACACGGCTGTTTTTCGGTTTTTTAATTCTCAGCGTTGGGCATTCAGGTTCCTCCGGGGACATTTCTTTTGGCTCCCACTTGATCGGCCACAGAACTACTGAGTGACAACGCCTTAACAACATAAAGCTTTCAGTGTAGATTATTTTCTCACTGTATAGAAATAAAAAGGCATGTTTACAGAACTATTTAAAATGGCATCGCAGTTCAATGCCATGTTATTAAAAGAAATATCTGAAGAGTTACATTAGCTCAAATACTGTTCCCTCATCATTCAGTCGAGAACACATCACTGAGAATACAATGCAAATCAGCACTGAGATAAAATAAATCATCTACTTTTAGAAGCCCTACAGTTTAAAAGCCCCCCTCCATTAAGTTAGGCACAGCAAGAGTTAAGACAAATACTCTCTACACAGACACATCTGTAACCGTATCTACAGCCAAAATTCATTGCCTGCCAGTACTTAGCACCTTCCCTATCATCCTAACAATTTGATCTTAGCATTTGATTCTTCTGTATATACATTTATAAATATATACATACCGGGAAACATTTAAACATGATCAAAGAAAAAAGAAAAGTATATACAAATACCAACATTCCTATAAACAAACCATTGGGAGAAAAAGGCACTTGCAGAGGAGGAAGTCTACGGCGTATTTTCAGAAAAACACATTTTGTTCTGGTACTTACAATAGAGACTCTCTTTCCATTTCTATAACAGGAAATGCAAAACACGAGTTATCACTAAGAATAAAACGGTTAAGAACTTTTACACATATTTATAGGTTTAAGCTTCTTGTAATAAAAGCACCATGATTTTAATCCTCAACGCACTCTTATTCTGACTGAAGGACAAAGAAGAGTTGCCAAGGATCCAGTGCTCTTGCTCGGTCTCAGATTAGCTGCTGCTGCTGGAACGTAGATACGGCTGAAACTCTGTCCTTGAGACACGTCCATCCAGCTCCCAGGCAAGCCCTGCTCTTGCCCAGGGGACCAATGGGAAGCCACCGGTCTGCGCTTGGGGGCCTGCTCTTGCCCAGGGGACCAATGGGAAGCCACCGGTCTGCACATAGCGGCGCTTGGGGGGCGGCCCTCGCAAGAGGCTGCCATTCATGTATTTGTTATTGCATGACGTGCTTGCCAGGGACAGCACTTACGGATCGCCAGGCGCTGGCCAGCTGCCTCCTTCTGTATGGCTGCGTGTATGCATTATCTACGTACGTGTGCCTTCTTCAAACCTGTTGAAGTACTTTAACAATCCAAATGATTTTTATTTGCAAAAAAAACACCCATGGCATTATCAGTTACAAAAAGGTATAGGAAATAGGCCATCAACTCTGCACGCGAAAAGGTTTGTTTCTACGGAGTTTCCCGAGTCCGTTACCTTTCCAATATCAATAGCTAGGCAAGCAGCCATCTTCTTATGGTGATGTCAGCATATTCCCGCTCTTGTCAAACTTCTTGCCCTTTGACAGTGCTGCAACCTGTTTGAGCAGCTCTCTGTTCTTTGCCTACAAAAACCCCAAACACCCGGTGCTCCCGGTTATTTTGTAAAATGCACATTATTCTACATAAAGATTTAAAAATATGGCTTCGGTTCCAATCTAGCATCGTTATCACAAAGGCTGCAAAAATACTCGTGCAGTTAATACTCCTTTTATTTGAACTGCAGGGAAAAAAAATACGCTATACCAGAGATGGAGAACCCGACCCAGCAGGCTGGCTCATCCAGCCTGTGGTACGCCAAGGGAGACCCCTGCACCTCTCAAACCCTACTTCTAGCTGCTCTGCCGGTCCTGTTGGTAGTCCTACAAGAGTGACGCCAGAACAATTTCCACTCAGCTTGAATTTTGCCTCCCCCAACTCCCATCCTTGAGGGAAAAAGGAAATGAGGAACAAGGCAGGAGGAGTCTACTTTCTGGTGCTCCTGCACAATGCTTTCAGGATAGGGGAGATGTAGCCCACTTCCTTCCTTGTGCAGGGAAGGACAAGGGGCAGGTGAAGAAAAGGCTACCCCCTTAAAGCAGCGGTCCCCAACCTTTATGGCACCAGGGACCGGTTTCGCGGAAGACAATTTTTCCACGGACGGGGGGGGATGGGCGGGCCACGCGGGCCACAGGCGGGGCTTGATGGGCAGGCTGTGTGGCCCGGTTCCTAACAGGCCACGGACCGGTACCAGGCCACGGCCCAGGGGTTGGGGACCCCTGCCTTAAAGGACAAAATCACTTTTTAATGAACACTCGACATAAACAAGTGGGGGGGTAGGGGAGAAGAGTTTGACCCAATGGTTCCTCTCTTTCTATTCCTGCTCTTGCACTTGAACATCTACTTGAAGCTGCTGGGAGAAGTCATCCAATGGTCTGGGATGACATTCACAAACCAACTAGCAAAACTCAAGAGAAATCACGAGAAACGATCCAGCTTGTGCCTGCAAAGCCTACTACTTGTTTAACATTACTATGGGTTCCACCTCTTTGTGAAATGTCAGAATCCAACCAAAGTCTAGCCTTAGGGACTCTAGGGAATACAGCACAGGAGGAGAGTTGTGTTAGTCTGTGGTAGCCCAAAATCAGGGAGGGGTCCGGCAGCACCTTTTCAGATTAACACACTTCATTGTTTATTTATTACTATTAATAAATATTAATTAGCATTAAAAGCCGGCTGGGTGACCTTGGGCCAGTCACTCTCTCTCAGCCCAACTCACCTCACAGGGTGGTTGTTGTGGGGAAAATAGGAGGAGGAAGGAGTATTAGGTACGTTCGCCGCCTTGAGTTATTTATACAAATAATAAAGGCGGGATAAAAAATAAATAAATAAATAAAACAAAAAATAAATTATTATTACAAAATCATTTCATTAACACGCACAGGCTTTTGTGAATTGTAGCTGCCAATGGTTATGGTTTTTTTTTTAAATAAAATGTGTGAAGTCAGGAAAGGTGCTTCCTGACTCCTCCTGAATTTTTGGGCAATACAGTGCAACTGACAGTACTGGGTTCAAAATTTAGACCACTTGGCTCTCATACATTGACATTCTCAGCTATTACTGATTGTCTGTGACGGAATACCGTTTACCTGTAACTGTTCTACAGTTTCCTTGTGAGCTCTTTCCATACTGTTCATCTTGGTTCTTAAATTTGACTCTTGGTATTGAAAGTCCGCTTTCAGCTCAGTCAACTGAGAAAAAGAATGGAATGATCTCTTTAAAGATACTGTCTACGGTTACTTCAATGCTCTCTCTCTCAAATATCAACAAGATGCATTTCTTGAGCTTACGAGGTAAACATTTAAAGTTAAGGAATGCATTCTTTTTCAATTGGTTTAAAGGCTAGAAAAGAAAATATAATGTAGCACTAAGTAATTTATCTGCATATGCAAAGGATGCTGAGTTTATCTGTAAAATAGAAAACAGTGATTTAGAATTTTGTCCATGTTTTATTATGTATAGCCAAAATACACTGTCCTTCAAAATATATTAGCAACAAAAAAGCAGCAAGTCCTTTTCTAATTTACCTGAAAATTAAACCTCATCATAAAAGACAGAGCTGCCATAAACTGGTAGGTATACCTTTAAACCCTTGAGCAGCAAAATTGATCAGCTCAGGAATACTGTAAGATTACAGTACCAACATTATTCTAACTGCTTAAGCTTTCTAATAAGGCTCTTTGCCTTAATTTCTAAACACTTTATTTCAGGCTTTTAAGCGCCTCCAAGAAAATCTACAAATAACGCTGCACATTATAACATGAGGAACGGTTTTGAAAGGTGTCCAGAAAATTACCTTAATACACAGTTCTTCATCTCCAAAAAGAACTTTACTCCATTATCACTTTTAAGTTTGTTATAGAATCAGCTTATTAATGCATGCATACTCATCTGAAGTGCTGAGATCTATACCAAGTCCACAATAAGTACTGTATAACCCTTCTAATTTCTTCAAAGTTAGAATGATAAAGGGTTAATAGTGCATTTCCTCAACAAGTTTCTAATTCCTCAACAATGTATTAAAAAGAGTCTTGAGTTATAGCCACTGCATAAATCAAATATATGTTTGGGGCACAAGACATTTCAGGAAAAAAAACACTGCTGCGACCAGCAATAATAGCTAAAGCAAATGTATAATATATTGCATGGCATACTTCGAATGCTAAGGAAAACAGGGTTCACCAAAACTTTCAACAAGAGTGTTCTATCAAAAATGAAGTGAGGGGTAATTTCCTGTCTTCCATCATCTTTTCATACTTGGGAGCCAAGGATCTTCTTTTTGGGAAAGAAAAAGGATTCAGAGGGAAGACGCCCTAAATTAAGTAATCAACCATGTAAATGACAAATGTACTGGATAAATTCAGGAAAACATTCTGCCTGGTTCATAAAAGGGTGACAGTTTAAGTCTGTTTTTCCTATCAAGCAATTATTTGGGGACAAAAAATGGTGGCATTGTTTGAATAGCAGTGTGCGAACCCTATTCAGTTGCCTTTCATTACGTTTTACCATTCCTGAATCTTAACTGCAGAGGTTGTTTTAAGGCTTGCTGACATAAAAATTGCTCGGCCTGCCCCATATAGTGTAGGATGGAGATTCATTTTTTAAAATTCATATAGCAGTGATTTAGATGTACAAGGTGCTTAGCCCCACTAGAAAGCTAAACTATCAAAAACATGAAGTTTTGCCCAACCTGGGTAGTTATGCCCTTCTCACTCTGGTGAGAGACTTCCTGTTCTAATTTGTAGATTGAGGGAAAAGAAGAGATGGTTGTTGTGGGTTTTCCGGGCTGTGTGGCCGTGTTCTGGCAGTTTTTGTTCCTAACATTTCGCCAGTAGCTGTGGCTGGCATCTTCAGAGGACAGGAGCACAGCTAGAAGATTCTCCCTGTGCCCAAGTGGAGGGTGTGTGTTCCTGCTGGTGTTTACCTGCTGGTCCCACACACGACAGCATGACACCCCCTAATCACCGCAAAAAACCCTCTCCCAATCTCTTGCAAATGACCTCTCAGCAGCTATAAACACCAGCAGAAACACACACCCTCCACTTGGGCACAGAGAAAATCTTCTAGCTGTGCTCCTGTCCTCTGAAGATGCCAGCCACAGCTACTGGCGAAACGTTAGGAACCAAAACTGCCAGAACACGGCCACACAGCCCGGAAAACCCACAACAACCATTGGATTCCGGCCGTGAAAGCCTTCGACTATACATCGAAAAGAAGAGACATAAATGTCCTATTTGCAATATACACAAGCTTCTAAATCTGATTCCTGTGAATAACATTTGAACAACATTCATTTCTAACACATTCTTCCTCTGCATTTAAAAAAATATTAGTTCAGTAAAATCTCAATTTCATGGATAATCTGGAGGACAGGAGTTGTGCTACATCCAAATGTTAATTAAATATGAATTTACATCATTTGCATCAATTTACAGCATTTGTGTAGTTACATAAATTGACTCAAATGACATTAATTTACATAAATTGTCTGAACTGCTTGGGGAAAAATGGACTTTCTCTGTTTTCTGAGGTCATGTCCACATGCAACTATTATCTGTAGTTTCGGAAGTCCACCGAGGGAGGGTCCAGAGGTTTTACTGCATTTTTAACCCAGTAAATGTTTGGCAAACATATAAATCTTAGATGCAAACGGAACACTTCTGAAGTAGCTAATGAGATGATTGAACCTTTCACCTTTTTATCTTTCTCCAGTATAGTTTGATCTCTTTGTTGCAAGAGACGTTTCAGTGACATCACTTCTTCTTTCAACTGACTTATGAGAACGAAGTTGTCAGTACCGCCGCTGTCTGCTGACTGATTTATAGAGCTACTGTAAAAATAAATAGCATCAAATGTAACTAAAGACAGAAACAAACTGCATCACAAGCATCTTTAAACACAAGTATGTCTGTGTTTATCTGCTTAATAATATATCTGCCATTGCATGCAATCTCTGCCATTAGTAAGCAGATTTTATCCATCCCTTTGTGTCAGGTAATTGGCACGTATTAAAAAGACCACCTGTCAAAATACGTATTTAAGCATTAACTTTCAAAGGGTTGGAAACTTGCTTAATGAAGCAGTCATCTTTTATACGGACAACAGTTAACTAAGAGATTCATTTTTTATTTAAGATGTATTTAGAATAAAACTGATTCACAAGGGTCAAATATGGCATTGCTGCATTAGATTGATTTCTGATTTGTTTTAATTTTAGTTCATTATCCCAAGAACTGCTGGTAGCAGAATTTTCCACAAAGATTTAGGCCATTTTAGTAGAAATCCCAAAAGATCAAGAATTTGAGTAATAGCCATGTCAAAATTAATAAAATAATGGGAAAAAGTATGAATTCTACCTGTCCAAACATTGTTCTATTCAACAGAACAGAAAAATATTCAGAACTGTATTTTTACCTATCTCCATTAGATGGCTTGGATTCCATTTTGGGCTTTTTCTTTGGAGTTTCATTCTGAATAGCTGAAGAGGATTTATGGCTGCAAAGAAACATTAAGAATATTATGTTACATATGGACATATAGCCACATTTACCCAAAATAGCAAGCACATAGATATTATATAGTATTGCTTAAATTTAAAGTTGGGGCAAGGATTCCCCTGCATTGGACCCAATCTATCCTCTCACCTTCTCCTGTAGCAATCAACTTTTAAAAATAAATTTCCATCATTCCTAATTCTTTTAATGCTTAATTGCCATTTGAGGGACATTTGGAACACATTATACTGCTGATGCAATGTTATTTGTGCCCTCCCTAAAAAAATCCCCAGCTTTTTACACAGCAGTTAGGGTTTCCAAAAAGTCTCCACTGGTGTCAGTGAAATCTTTTTAAGTTAACACATGTGCAAATTTTAACTTTCCCTTCTCTATGTGCTACACCCTCAAGTCAGCCCATACTAATTAATCTTAAAGGAGATAAAGAGTCAATTCTGTCCTAGCCAGTTCTGATGCCAAATTTTCCATTTGCTGGCATCTAGCACTTCATAAGGGGAAAGAAAGAACAAATAGTTTCCAATCCTGATAGAAAGGAACAGTTGTCTTTTCAATACTATTTACCTCTGCTTCCACAATCCCTGATCGTCTTCTGGGCTCAGACTGCCGATTCTGAAATACAGAATGTTGAACCAGCTTATCAGTGGTATTCCAATAACTGGTTTCAGTCAGTAACTTCAGAAACACTGTGGTTTGAAAAGATGGAGATAGAAGAAAGCAAATAGCCTTTTTTGTCTAATAAGGGACTGGACAACTTTTCTGGCCCTGCATGCCATTACAGGTAGTCCTCACTTAGCGACTGCCTCAGACAGCAACCGTTTGCAGTTGTGACGATGAAAAAGTAACTCTATGACCAATGCCCGCATTTACGGCAGCGTCTCTCTCTCTCTCTCACATGTTCACCATTACAGTCAGCCAGTATGCACTGTCCTGTGCCTGACCCATTTTTTTCCTCCCCTCCGCAGAGCAGAGAGATTGCCTAAAGAAGCTGTCTCTTCCTGAGCTGCTTTTCTCCCCAGCAGTGGCCCCTAAAGAGTGCTAACCCCACGTTAACAAGCTCAACTCTGTGACCTTAATTATTTATCAGAACCCTCCCTGCTGCCTGACAATGACAAAACCCTAATCAGTTTTACACTAAAGGCTTTTGTTTGCCTCCAAAACATTAATTCTCTCCTTGCTAATTATCCCAGCGCCGGGGTGAGCATTTACAAAGGGTGGGGGAGTGGGGGGAAAAGGGCTGTAAGATTTGCCCTTTTACCCGGCTCCCTCATGAGTTGAGTTTGCCCGCCATTTGGGCTCACCCAGCTGTTTGGGGTTGTATCCTTCTGACACTGTAAAGCAAAGGAAAGTTGAAGTAAAAGCGTAAGCGCAGTCACGTGATTTTCACTTAGCGACCGCTTCGCTTAATGACTGAGTCACCGGAACTAACTGCCATCGGTAAACAAGGACTACCACATGATGGTTTTTTTTAAAACACACACACACACACACACACACACACAGACATAAGCATACGGCATCCTGCATGAGATCTTCAAGATCTTGGCATTCACATTCACCTACTGCCAATTTCTAACCCAGGTACTACTGTTCTATTCCACTCTTTTAATCCCTGACAGAAGATAATGAGCATCAGAACAAGTGAGTATGTAACGTTACAATGCATCTTATTTGGAGTTTGCCGAAGTCTTCTTAATACAGAACAGGGTCATGCCTAAATTCCATTTAATTCTATGTACTAACAAGAGGGCTAAGGAGAAAGCCAACACTTCTTAGTTATGAACTCCTGAGATGTTCCATGCAAACATGTCCCTGACCAATATACAGTCTCTAACAGTCATGCCAAGATCTTATGCGATCCAAGGTCTCCAGTAAGAGTTGCAATGTTCTCTGAAGAGTGTGCGTCTTTGCCACATCATAATCTCATTTCTGAAAACTCTGTCTTAGTCAAGTAATTTGTTGCGTTCACAAGAAGCTCCTTTTTAAGAATTATATGCTCAACTTCCTTAAAGAAATGGAACTAGCAGGGCAGATTGTTTTTATCCTGGTTGATATTTTTAAATATCTAGAACAACGTTTAGTTGATAGAACTCCCTGTCTGCCACACTATATATATTCAGATGAAGATACCGGCACATATTTTTAAATCTACCACCGGACAGGAATGTGCCTCCTGGGACTGCTCAATGTCAAGGTTTCTCACAGCACTTACGTGTGATGGCCACTGCTGTGATGATGGTGGTGATGGTGGGAGTGACGGTGGTGGTGATGATGGTGTTTCAAACGATGCTGGTCTTTTTCAGTAATGGATGCAGTAGAAGAATTAGAATGTGAAGGCCCTAAGCTCTTCCTCTGTTCCTTGGTCTTCTGCAGTACTCTCTTGTAGGACAGAGTGCAAAGCCAACACAACAGCTTCCCATCAACCTTTTGGGAAATCATTCGCAGCAAGTTATGTTACACGTACTGAGTGCTAAAAAGACACACAACAGCCAAAATAAAATTATCAAATACTACTGCTGTTATTCTTGCACACAGATCTTAATATAAACAAGAATATGAATATGTATGTACAGTATATATAAGACATCACCAGCATATCAAATAAAATATGCTAGACATTGCAGAAAATTCTGTGAAAAAAAATCTCCAATCTGTTTATCTTTCACCTGATTTCCAAGAAATGCCACTGGTTTAGGCAAAGAGATATTTAGCTCCAGCATCCAGTACTACTATATTTGTTAATATAACTAAATAATGTATTCTAGAGCAGGGTTCCTCAACCTCAGCCATTTTAAGATGTGTGGACTTCAACTCCCAGAATACTCCAGCCAGCATTGCTGGCTGGAGTATTCTGGGAGTTGAAGTCCACACATCTTAAAATGGCTGAGGTTGAGGAACCCTGTTCTAGAGGACACAGGGCTGCCCAGGCTCTTGTGCTTTGATAAACATGCTAAAGGCTTTGGGTATAGCCTGAAGGTACATAATATATATTCAACAATAATGCTGAGCTACACAAATTAATGTATGATGAATTTCTAGGTACATTACCTTGAAGTCTATGAATAACAAATGGATATACATGATTATTGCAATAGCTTAAACTCCATAAATGGTAACTGGGCAAACTATAGGCCAAACTTTGACACTGACATTATTTGAAACTCTTAACATATTATTAAAAATTTCATGTGATTGTTTTTGTTGTTCACTGTTTTGCCAAGTCAAATTAATTTACCCAACGAACTATCAGATGACATATAAACATATATAACACCGAAACATATGAAGAGAGATTCATTATATGCAAATTATTTCGCTATAAACACTTGGAAGGAGTCATTTTAACGTAGTGTAAAAGGCAGTTTTCTTCTAGAAAACATCAGATCAACAATGCAGCTAATTTAGTTACTTAAGATGTAAGGGGGAGGGCTCATCACGCAATCCTTTTGTATATATAGATCAAGATTTGATCACTGCCACGGTCATTCATCAATGTAATACTAAACAGGATAACAAAACATTCAGTCTGGGTTGGGATAATGGAATGTAAGTTGGATTTTACTCATAATTGATTTGAGATCAGTTGCACTGGCAATTCTACACACAAACTTTTATTTAAAAATCACAAAAGCATACCTTTCTTCTTCCTTCTTCTTTGCGGTCAAAAGCACATTGCTGCTTACACTGTTCACATGTCTGAGGTGGTCCATATTTTTTTTCAGAGTTTGTACAGCGCTGACATTTTGTGCCAATAAAAGCAGCAATGATGTTGCAGTACTGACAAGGTTTTGGCTGGAAAAAATGGTTACAAACCCTTAAACATTTGTTAAATTCTGTCATAATTTAAACTGATGAGAACGGAGAATCAATGGGGGGAAAATCAGATAATTATACAGAGGGTTGAAGACAACTCTTCTTCCAGTTATAAAACATAATGCTCTTCTAGCATGTTTGGTCTAGTGGTTAAGGTGCTGGGCTAGAAACCAGGAGACTGAGAGTTCTAGTTCCGCCTTAGGCATGGAACCTGGCTGGGTGACCTTGGGCCAGTCCCTCTCTCTCAGCCCAACTCACCTCACAGGGTTGCTGTTGCGGGGAAAATAGGAAGAAGGAGTATTAGCTATGTTCGCCACCTTGAGTTATTTATAAAAAAATAATAATCAGTTAATTATATAGATGCCTAAACAAATTAAGTAAGGTTTCCCCTTCCAGTCGTATCCAGCTCTAGGGGGCGGCGCTCATCTCCGATTCTCAGCCGAGGGAGCCAGCGTTGTCCATAGACGCTTCCGTGGTCATGTGGCCAGCATGACTAAATGCCGAGGTGCACGGAACGCTGTTACCTTCCCACCGGAGTGGTACCTATTTATCTACTTGCATTTTTACGTGCTTTCGAACTGCTAGGTTGGCAGGAGCTGGGCAACAACGGGAGCTCACCCCGTTATGCGGTGTTTCCGGGTCTCGAACTGCCGACCTGCCTTTTCGTTCGACAGTCGGTAGTCTTAACCGTTATGCCGCCGCGCTGCCCCTTTGCCTAAACAAATCGTAGGCATTTTACCATTGTTCATATGAAATAATAAAGCAATTTTCTGGTATGGCGATTACAATTTTCCTTAGTTATGTGAAGTAAAGGGAGAAATTGTACCATGCATACTGAAAACTTTTAGACATTTAGATTAATGCAATTCTAATTTTATGAAACAGGGAGGATAGTTCCAGACAGTGACTGGAATCACATGAGATGGAACCACTTAAACTCTGAATATGTTATCAAAGGAATTACAGGTAGTCCTTGCTTAACAACCGGTCGCTTAATAACCGTTCAAAGTTACGACAGCTTTGGAAAGGGTGCTTTACGGCCTGTTAAGCACTTCCAGCCATCGTGAAACATTGTGCCACCCCCCCCCCCACGGTCACATGGTTGCATTTTGGGCGCTTGGCAACCGGCTCACATTTACGACCGGTTTCCAAGCGCCACGCGATCATGTGATCGCCATTTGCAATCTTCTCTGCCGGTTTCCCCAGAAAGTCAATGGGGAATCCAGCAGGGAAGGTTGCAAGTGGAGGGGATGGAGGGGAGGGGAAACCCTGTGGCAGGCTGAACAGAGCTCAAATCCTGAGGATTTCTGCTTTGTTCCAGCAGCCCCATGAAGGATTTCCCCTCCGTGCCTGGAGAGGAGGGGAAACCCTTCAGCAGGCATTCTTTCGCTCCACTTAACGACCGGGAGATTGCTTAACAACCACAACCGGGAGTGCTGGGATTGCGATCGTTGAGCACATGGCCACCTCGTTTAATGACCAATTTGCTCAACGACCGAGATTCCGGTCCCACTTATGGTCCTTAATCAAGGGCTACCTGTATGACCTTTTATCTCTTCTCAGATATAGTACTTGCATTTATTTATTTTCCCACCTTAATTATTTTTTTTAACAGCCTGATCACAAATACAACTATAGATGTTAACTCACCGTTCCAAATTGTTTCACATTTTGGGCGCACTTCTTGCATATTGTATTAGTTTTGCTAGAAGAAAAGCAAAATTCCAACTTTTAGCTACTTTGTTACCATCTACCTGTAATTATTGTTGAAAAGGAGCAAGTTGTGAATTAAAATGTTGTTCCTAAGGTTCTCAAAGAGTGGTTACTGCCACATAAAATAAGGAGAGAACAAATTTCCAATTCAGAAAAAATGGAATTAGTCTAACTTTATTAGTTCTATAGGAATTCTTTCATCAAAATGAACAAATGTACTATTTACTATACCCTAAAGTAAATTTTAATCTCAGACACCATTAACCAGTAAAGTTTCTACTCAATACTTCATTTTAAATCCTAATTTTCAAATTCTGATTACCGAGGGATCCTTCTTAGCCTTAACTGAATGTATGATTGCAAGCAGGCTACATAACCTCTTAACTGAGATTAAAGATACTGCTGCACTAGTAAAGGGTTTAAAAATATACATTTGGAACTAAAGCCACATTCTGTTATGCCTTATAAGAACTGTAACTATAACAGTACAGAAAGACGCTAGCATTCTGACCATCTATTGGATGAAGATCACCTGTTTGAGGCTACCATTTAAAAAAACTATCAGACATGCACTAAATGGAGAATGCAAAACAAAAACACAAAGCAACCCTAAGGAAACTCATGTTTGTATGTTAGGAAGAAATGGAGTAGAGCAGCATTTTCTAACCTGACATTTTCCTGAGGTGTATAACTCCAAGAATTCTCAGCCAGCAGAACTAGATATGAATTTAGGCCGTATGCATGGCATTTCCAGAACCTCCAAGAATTATTTTTCTTCAATAGTCCTTTTTTCATTAATGCATTTAACTTACCTCTCTTGCTGAAATTCTGATCGGCAGTAAGTACATTTTACAATGGGGTGCGCAATACGACATTCCTAGAAAGAGATAAAATATCAATATTTTATTGAAGTGCAACAAGTGACATTAGGTGTATCTGATTTTACCTTACAAAATAGAATTGCTGCCAACATGAAAGTTTTACCAATTAGAGCGAGCAGATCACCAAATTTAGTATATCAAAATGGAAACTTACATCCCCCCCTCTCTCTCACACACACATAGCCAAATTATTATATATTTTCCAAATCATCTTTGTGAACACTTTGTGGCACTCTCAATCTAACTTTCAGCTTTTGCAAATCACTTTGGCTTGCTATGTGTAAGTAGAATTATTTAATTTACTTAATTACAGTAGTTTAATTTTTTTAATGTACAATGCAAGAATGTTTCCAATCTTGAATAAGTACCCCAAACCATTAAAATTAAAGATAGTTAGGTATTTGTATGCATATTTTAATCTAATATATAATTATGGGCCAGGTCACATAATAAGACAGTAATAGTGAATATAACGATGGTCATGTTCCCGGGCACATGAGAGAAAAACTCACTTGCCAAGTTTCTTTCCAAAATCAACTAGTGGTCTGGGGGAGACACAGTGAAGTCTTAACCGCTTCTTCTAAACATTGGTCAGCTGAGGTACTGAACTAGGCAGCTATTCTTGATTAGTGGACCAACAATATAATTTATCAACGGAACAGCATCTTTGACAGACTACTGAAAAACTTAGTGCAAGTTAATTATTTCAAATAATGTTGTATGCCATAGTTTTCAACAACTTTTGGAGATTTAAAACATAAACATCACACATAAAAATCATTTATAAAAATCACACACAACAATTTAAATGTGGTTTGCCCTGCAGTGGAAACATTTATTCATTTATCGCAAGTGCCTCTATACCACTTTAATCGTATGACTCTAAGCAGCTTTTTTCATTTAAAAAATACCCATGCGGCTGAAGGCAAGATGTGCTAAGCAGTTCCACTTCTGTAACACCTAACCCACAGACTGTCTCAAACTCCATGTTTATTCAATGAATAGTCTACCGATACATAGGCAGTTACATAAGAAAGCACGAAAGCACAGACAATACACACGCAGACACACACACCCACAACAATTTTTGTCATTTTCCATTTTGTTTTTTGCTTTGTTTTGATATTATGAACTCCTGAAACTAATTGCCTTGGAATGTATCTGCTACTGGATCCATGTAACATTCTGTGATTTTGTAACTGTTTAGGAAAATTTAGATCATAAGAGACCACAGCTTTTCTTCTTAAAAGAAAACAGATGTCTCCTCATTGCTAAAAACGAATCAACAAAGACATTTGGTGTTTTATATGTATACAACTCATTCTTTAAAGTTCAAATATGTAAGTAGCAGTGAATTTATGTTTTAAATTTTGGGATGAAATTTCCTGGTCTATCTCATTCCATATGAAATGAGTTCAAGGAAAATACCTACACGAAGTCAAAATACTTGGGGTCAAGAACCCCAACAGTAGTGGTGGAAAATTTGAAACAAGACTGCCATTCTGAGCAGCACTACATGCTGTACAGTTGTCATTATTATCCACCTGTTTCTAATTTTCCTGCTAGATTTCAATGATGTGGAAAATTCCACCTTACTTTTATTGGAAGGAACCACAGATGCTACAAGAGAAGGTGCAATTCTGGTACAGCACCGGTTTTTGTAAGCATCTAAGGCAGAGCTTTCCAAACTTTTCATGTTGGTGACACACTTTTTAGACATGCATCATTTCACGACACACTCTTAGAGCAGGGCACAAGGCAGGCACTAGGACCTGCATGGAATCACAGCAGGTTTGGAGGCAGCAGGGCACAAGGCAGGCACTAGGACCTGTGCAGAATCCTGGCAGGGCAGGTTTGGAGGCAGCAGGGCACAAGGCAGGCACTAGAACCTGCCTGTAAGCCAGGAGGCAGCAGCAGCTGGGACACATCCAGACACTGCAGCCGACACACTAACCTGTCCCGACACACAGTTTGGAAAGCTCTGGTCTAAGGATTACTACTCTAAGTAGACCACGGGTTCTCAACCAGGGTTCCACAGAGAGGTGACTAGGGGTTCCCTGGGAGATCACAATTTATTTAAAATATTATTTCAAATTCAGACAACTTAAAAATGTAAGTTTCACTCTTTATTTTTAGTTTAAGAACTCTGTTAATGCATATACCCATGAAACGAAAATAATAATTTTGTAACTTCTGGCCTCTATTTGAGCCTGGATGTGCAGGGGTTTCCAGAGCCCTGAAAAATATTTCAAGGGTTCCTCCAGGGTCGAAAAGTTGAGAAAGGCTGATCTAAGGAATGCAAAAAGGAGCCCATCCTTCTACAGCACTTTGATGCATTCTGTCCTAATAGAAGTATTTCCCTCCTGCCGATTCTTTTAAATATTTAGTGGTGTCAGAGTATATTTTAAGTAACCAGATTGGCTCTGTCCCTGAATAATTTATGGGAAAAAAAACTTGGGTTGTTTTCACTGCTTTGGTGCCGAAAGACACGTGTGTGTGTGTGTGTCATTTTTACCTCCAAGGCCTTTAGAAAATGTTCATAATAAAACCCATACACTTGCCCCGGCTGGGTCCATCGCTCACGACTCGCTGAGCCTCACTTCAAAGACCCCCGAGGCCTCTCTGCGCGGGCCGGGCAGCCTCCCCATAGTCCCCGGCCGGGCGAAAGCCTTTCTTCCAAGCCTCCAATCAAGAGCCGCCTGGCCGGCCGCAGCCACCCACGCAACCGTCCCTCCCTTCCGCCTGCCGCCTCCGCCCGCGGCCCCGGGGAAGCGGCACCTTGCAGAGTTGCTGTCCCTGGGAGAGCTCCTCGAAAGGGTAGCGCTGGTTGCACTTGGTGCAGGCATAGAGAGCCGGGGCCGCGCCGGATCCCGCGCCCACGACCACCGCCGACGCCACGATCGCCGCCCCAGAGGCCCCGGATGTTGCCGCCATCCGCCTTCCTCTTGGCCTAGAGGGAGCCACGGCCGGCCGGCCGCCAGCCCTCCCGAGAGGAAATCCAAGCCAGACGGACCGCGACCCGATCCTCGCCGCCGCGGCCGCTTCCCGGCTTCGGTAGGCCGCGCCTCCTCCTTGTGTCAGCGGCGGGGCCCGAGCCCGTTTCTCCCCTCCTTCTCTCCACACAAACAGAGGGAGAGCGCGAGCGAGGGAGCGAATGAACGCCTCGCGAGCCGGCCCGCCTCCTCGACCAATCCGGGCCGCGCGGCAAGGCTTCCTTCAAACCTCGCCGCCCAATGGCAGGGAGCGGAGGAAGGATGCGCATTCCCGCCCGTCCACCTCGCCGCGTTACGTCACGCTTAATCCGACCAACCAGGAAACTGAACGGCCCCCGGGGCGCGCCCTCTCTCATTGGTCCTCCGAGGAGCCCTTTTGAAGTTTTGAGGGATTTCTCTTTCCGCCTATCTCACGATTGCGCTTGCGCAGAAGAGTCCGGAGACACTCCCTCCCCTTTCCTTCTCTCGCTTCCCTTCCAACAGCTCGAAAAACCGACTCATAACCCATACCGAGCTGGCTGTACGATTCACTTCGCTACTGATACCACCCAACGAAATGCAACGTCGAAAGTCCAGGTTGCATTTAAGAACCACCGCCTCCCATCGCCTATTCCTATTGGCTGGTTTTGGCGTCAGTCGCCGCCGTGACACTGTGACGCACTTTAAGAGGCAACGAGCTGGACGCGTTGGGGGAGGGAGTCGCGTCGTGATTGGCCGGTTGCTATGTCACTCAATAGAGCTACCTTGTTGACAGCTGGAAGACGGGGCGGGGGGAGGTGGGGGCGAGGCAGTAGCAGCCGCTGCTGACCTTAAAGGGACATGCACCCGGCACGGCCGCCTTTTCACGACATGGCGGTGGCCGGGGTCCCCGAGCACACGGTGAGCCGGAGGGAGGCGACGCCGCGGCGGTCCGGCTGGGGACCTCATCTCCAGTATGTGGGGAGGCACGCGTAGGCCGTCTGTGGAGGCCTGGCTGTGTCTGCTCGGGAGGGGGAGAACAAGGCGCTCTTCACATGTCCAGAGACGCGCTTTCCGTTTGGCTGGGTGTCTATATTCCCTACCTCTGTCGGCAGGAGTACCCCCTGCATTCTCACTCTCCCCACCTAGTATGGCCTGGGGCTGAAGGGGGATATAGTCAAAATGAACGTTAATTTTAGCCCTTTACTTGAGTTATTCCTCTTGCTTTAGGTAAGGCTTTTTTTGTGTGGGGGGGCGGGTATTAGTGGCCTCAATGTAAAATATGAGTATAAGCCATTCAAATAAAGTTGAGCTCAGTTCCTGGGGACTCACTGGGCAGCCATTGGCTTTTCTGAGGTGTGTGTTTGTTCTAGCCTACAGCCCTGGGACTTCCTGGTGGTCTCCTTTTCAAGGACTCTGCAGTTTGGACCCTGCTTTGCCCTTTGGAGATCAGCCCAGCCTGTTCCTGTGGGCCACTTGCTGTTTCTCAGACTCATCTTCTTTGGGTGTAGGGAAGGTAGACAGGGAAAGAAGAGAATTTCATTTAGGGCCTTCTCAGCAACAGGCAAGGCTGGGATGTGATTTTTAGGTTCTTTTTTATCCCACCTTTATTATTTTTATAAATAACTCAAGGCGGGGAACATACTATGGTTGTTGTGGGGACAATTGTCCTCTGAAGATGCCAGCCACAGCTACTGGCGAAACGTTAGGAACAAAAACTGCCAGAACACGGCCACACAGCCCGGAAAACCCACAACAACCATTGGATTCCGGCCGTCAAAGCCTTCGACTATACATACCTAATACTCTTTCCTCCTATTTTCTCCACAACACAACACCGTAATTACGGTGCATTTATCTATATTTGCCTAAAAAGGTGCATTAAAGGTACAAATTCCTTTTTTAAAAACGAAGAATCACAAGCTTAGTTAATGTGTATCTTTAATTCAAGAAGTTCTGGCAAGTTATTCTTTTAACTCCCTTATAACATTGACTTAGGCTGGTTTTGTGCATTATTGGGGCCGATATTTCTCAGGGAATGCCTCTTCCATTATCTACCTGCTCAAACATTTTGGGTGTCTATCCTTCCTCAAAAGACAGAACCACATGAGGTCTTTTTGGTATCAGGCAGCAAGATTTATTTTCTTCCAGGCATTTTTTATTTTATTTTATTTATTTTCTATCCCGCCTTTATTATTTTTTATAAATAAGTCAAGGCGGCAAACATACCTAATACTCTTTCCTCCTACTATTTTCCCCACAATAACAACCCTGTGAGGTGAGTTGGGCTGAGAGAGTGACTGGCCCAAGGTCACCCACTTGGCTTTCATGCCTATTGGGTGACCTTGGGCCAGTCACTCTCTCTCAGCCCAACTCATTTTTACTGTTTTATCTTCTGTTTAATTTAAAGTAACTGTTCTACACAGGAAGTATCATTCCCATAGGATGCAATATCCAGAATGCAAAAATTCATATGACTAGAACAGGGCTTTCCAAAGTTTTCCCACGGCGACACACCAACCGCCGTTGGTGTGTCGCCGCGGGAAAACTCGGAAGTGCCGCCGTTGCAGCAGCGCGCAAAAACCCGGAAGCGCTGCTGCTGCTTCGGTTTTTGCGTGCCGCCATTGGTGTGTCGCCGCGGGAAAACCCGGAAACGCTGCTGATGATCAGTGCTTCCGGGTTGTGTGGCGACACACCAGACTGTATGTGGCGACACACTTTTGTGTCGCGACACACAGTTTGGAAAGCTCTGGACTAGAAGATAACGTTTTCTGTATCTCCTTTCTGCTATCTAGTTACCCAGATTTTTGCAGCCCACATACAATAGCCTTAGTTTTCTCTCTTATCTATTAATTGCTTTTTATTGCTTTTCTTCTTTTTTAAAAATGCTTTTAGAAACTTTTAATGTTTTTACAACATTTGTAATCTATCCAGAGAAGAGCAATTATTGGACAGTTTAGAAATGTAAATGATTGTAATGGTGTATAAAATGGTGTATAAAATGCAGTGGTGGTTTATCACAATATGTAAATAGTATTCTGGATTAGAGTACAGTATTCTAATACTGTATGTAAATATAGCATTACCACATGCCTTCCAATTAGTTTCAGATCTTGGCAGGATATTTCCTGATACTCTTCTTTTGAGAGTTTTGAATCTATATAAGGAAATATTGGTTTCCAAAGGATATATCTGCAGCAAAATAATTGTTTTTATGCATTTCTTTCTGTTCATCTCTGCTGTTTTTTTTCTTCCAAGTATCATGTGTACATTGCTGAAATTAGAATTTTGGGGAAATGTAATCATTTGTGTTTCTGCTTCATAAAGTTTAAAAAGCTTGAATTGCCTACTGTATGAAATAACAGTTTTCTAAAATAAGGTGCTTACATAGCTTGACATCAGATTTTTTTACCAGAATGTTCTCTCTCTCTGAAAGCTTCTAGATCTTCAACCCTGTGAGCTCTTCCTTGGATGTTAAATCCATTGAATTCTGTGAGGCTTAATTCCCAGATACACTTTTAAGTATCTCTGCACTGTAAGGCTGCAATTATGTGTGCACATATGTAAGAGTAAGATTTGTTGAACTCAGTGGCTCTTTCTTAATAAATATATCTAGATCTGCACTGTGGAAGTATCTAGTTTGTAGCATTATGCCTTTGTATATTCTTAGATGGTACAGTATTTCTGCAGGAGCTTATTTGAAGGATTAGGACATGCAATTTAAAACATGTAAAAAAGTAGAAATTTAGAAATTGCAGCATTTTTATAATGTTTTAAACAAGCAACTTGAGAGCTTTAAGTACAGAGCATAATCTTCCTTTGGGGAGATAGAATAATTCTGCAGTTGCTACTTAAACTGAAATTGTATTGTAATCATATATTTGGGAGTTCCATAGAGGGTGTTTCTCAAATAATTCTATATGTGATTCATATATGTTTTAAATATATTTAGAGTTGTGATGAGTTGCTTAGCAATTGGGTGGCCCTAGAAACCAAATAAATAGTTAAGTATTTATTCCAAATTAAGCTCTTATTGACTTATCTTGAAAATTGTGAGCTTGCAGCATTGAACTGACAATCGTTTGGGTCCCCATATCACACTGTGGTCTTTGAATTGCCTCTAAAGTTTTCAGAGCTCGTTTGAGTACTTTTATTGAATAAATAGTTTTAGAAGTATCTCCAGTTTACTCCCTATCTTATATGTCGATGAAGATTCTCAGTCATCCAGGTGGAATTGTCTGTAGGTTGAGTCATTGCAACTGGATGTCTTTCTTTTGGTTGAAACGTTTAGCTGCTTGTCCAAGTAGCTTCTTCAGTCTGGGCAAAAGTTGGTGAGGGGACCCCATATATGTCTTCCAGGGTGGCTGTATTGACCTTACACCTGATTGGCTTGTAATTGGGCAATTGAGGTGTAGATAGTCTTTAGGATGTCTTACTCCTAAAACCTTTATTCATCCCCAAGTGGATCGTTAAATGTGGCCTTGCTGGTGAACTTGTGAAGTGGTCTTAATCTTCCTGGGGACTAATGAAAGAGCAGCATGATAAATGGGGGACAAGTTGTGCCTGAGGCCTCCGCCTCTATTGAGGGAAGGATTTTCCATTTTGGCATGAATGGATTCCTTAACCCCTCTCTCAAACCACCTAACTTCCCTGTCCAAAATGTGAAACATTTGGTTGAAACATTTCAACCAAAAGAAAGAAATCCCTATCTTAATACTTTTCCTGTTTAGAGCAGCCCTGGGTGCCCCAGAAGGGTAACTTAATCATAATATTGCATAGAAACCAGCTGAGCAAGATATTTCAATTAAATGTTTATCACTTAAATTAGACCCAGTTGTTGTGTGTGTGCAATAAGCCACAAAAGATTTATGACCCACTCCATGTCACATGGCCTACACCATTTAGCAAGGATGCGTGGGAGGCAGGAGAGAGAAGAAGAAAATAATAATGGAAGTTGCATCATGAGAACCTCCCTTGGCTGTATTGGTATCCATGCTAGTCATGTTTCCTTGGAAGCTTATAGCCTCTTTTTGTAGAAGTAAACTGGAGTTGTTGGGATATTTCCAAGCGGACAGGTGGATAATATAGTTTTAAATTATAACTCTCTTATCCCATGTTCTCCTTTCAAGAAGCCCAAGACATCATATATTGCTCCTTCCTTCCTTCCTCTTCAAAAACCACTCAAGAGTAAATTGAACTGCTAAGGGATAGTAGCAGGCCCAAGGTCACCTAGTAAGCTTCATGCTGGCAAGGATTTAATTTCTGGACTATAGTTCAGTTTGCTGTTTGTGAGTCATCTACTTGCCTACTTGGAACAGCATTCTTTGTGGCCAGCTGACCTCCAAGAGTGCAGCTGACTTGCCAGCAATGAGGGGCTGCATTTCAAAAACAGCAGGCACCCTCTCTGCTAATAAGTTTCTTTAGCTTTATTAAATCTGCATTCTGACTTTCCACTGATTACTGTATGCCAGAAGCAGCTAGTGGAACAGATATGTATTATTTAGATACTAGAAGCTGATTGGATATTTCATGATGGTATCGGTTCATATTGTTGTTTTCAACTGCAGATTAGTGTGAATGTCTGCTAGTAGAAACTCAAGCCTATCCCTGGCCTAAGGTCAGCCATATGATCCCCCTTGCCCGAGGAAAGGGTGCCTGTATCCTCCCAAGATTTTAAAAAAATGGCTGACGTTGCCAAATCTTGCACAAATGCTCAAATATCTTGAGAGTTTATGAGATTTCATCATTCTTGATTAGCTCTCTAGGATAGATTACAGAAATCTTGGAGATTTCAGGCATTTTTTGTGTGTGTGAAGTGGCACTTTAGCCTAGCACTGAAAAAGTTATAGACCCTGTCCTTAGTCTGCTGGAGTATGATAATAACTGCTTTTGGGATTGATAATACTTATCAGCTCAACAGTGGTTTCTCTAATCAAACCGTTACAGCCTTCTAAAGATTCAACTTGTTCTCCTTCCTGTTATGGATGAGTGCGGGATAACATCTCTGTATCTTTCAAGGAGCTAAATTAGCCGTTTTTACTTGCTTTCAGGATATTCTCCATGCAAGTCACAGATCTACATCATTCACTGATGGGCTTTCGGCAGCTTCCTTCTCAGAGTACCCCAGGCACAAACCATTCATTAATGCTGACCTATGTCGATCCCCTGCCAAGCCGGTAATTGCCTATCCAGAGAGTAACAGCAAAGGTAATATTTCTACCCAGAGGAAATGGGGCTGTCGGGAACAGTTTTTACTTTATACGTAATCCTGTTTAAAACAATAAATCAGCTTGAAAATGGTATTATCTTTCTAGGCCTTGGCATGCACTTCCCTTCTTAAAAACTGTTGTATAAAATTTGAAGAAAGCTACGTGCTGTTTTGTGACATGGCTTAATAAAAATTGTGGGTGTTTCAGAAATGTGTTGGTAAATTCCTCAGGCACAGAATGGCAGCTTCGTTGTGCCTGTTCACCAGAGGAACAGGCACTGCTGGTTCCCTTCCCTCCTGGTCCCAAAGTTGCTCTCTCAGTATCTCCTTCCCAACTCCAAATAACTGCATAATTTCCTCGCCTCTGAATATTGGGTGTAATCAGAAATTACAACAGTTAACACTGGCTCTTCATTCAGCCTGCAACCTCTATCTCAGGACTGTATTTGCATGGCAGACCTCATGGCTTAAGCATCTGGCAACAGAATTGCAGATCTGATATTACTGGTCACCTCATGCTTGGATTACTGCAATTTATTCTACCGGGGGCTGTCCTTGAAGGCAGTTCTGATGCTTCAAAGTTTAGAATACAGCTACCTGCCTACTGAGTGGTTACTACCAGAATATCAGAATAGCACCAATCTTGTTGGAGCTGCACTGGTTCCCAGCAGAGTGCCAGGTCCAATTCAAGATGCTGATTATCATTTATAAAGCCCTTTAAGGTTTGGGACCTTGTTAGAATCATAGGGTTGGAAAGGACCTTTGTCTTCTAGTCATCCCCCCCTCTCCCATAGGAATCCTCAACCATTTGTCCAGTCTTTTCTTGAAAACCTTCAGTGATGTTCTTGAAAACCTTCAGTGACCCACAACTTCAGGAGCCTGGCTGTTCCATTGCTTAATACTGTAGCTCTGGGACTGACTTGGGTAGAGTCTCTCCATCCTCTCTGTGCAACCCAAGAGGACAGGCTGAGAATCCTTCCCTTGAGAAAAATCAGAGAGGGACCTAGGAAACAGCCCTTCTTGGTAGAAGTCCCCTCACTTTGAACAGCTTGCCTCCAGAGATGCAGATGACTCCTTTCCAAGACCCTACTTCTTCAATGGGCCTGCGGGGCAGAGGGCGCAACTTGGGTTGGAAGCAGTCAAACTGGGGAGGAATTATCTGTGTGTTTTAGGTGGTTTATGGCTGTCATTTGATTCTGAGCTGCCTAGAGTCCTAGGAGAAGGGAGCATATCAATTACAGTAAATGAATGAATGAATGAATAAATCTGGCCTAATTTTTGCACATTGTTGCTTCCTTCCTAACCTCTGTTTTTTCTAACATCTCGTCTGATGAAGATGTATTGCATTTTAATTTGGTCCTAGTAAAGGTATTGCCAAACTCTGGCGATTATTTTTTTTTCTCCTATAGAGTGAAGCAGGGGTCCCCAACCTGTGGGCCATGGCCCACTAGTGGGCCGCAGCCTGTTAGTAACTGGGCCGCGGGGCTCCCGCCCGCAAACCCCGCCCTCCCGGTGCTTGTGATTGGCTCCTGCCCGCAAACCCTGCACCCCGGTCTGCGGAAACCCTGCACCCCCCGGTCCACGAAAAAATCGTCTTTTGAAACTGGTCCCTGGTGCCAACTGTGATTGCTGCTTATTAGCTGGAAACAAATTGCCAGGCTAGTATGTATGTATGTATGTATGTATGTATGTATTTATTTATTTATTTATTTATTTATTACTTAAATTTGTATCACCGCCCATCTCCTCCATACCTGGGGACTCTGGGCGGTTCACAACAATAAGTTAAAAATATAAAATTACAGCAACAATAATTTACATATAAAATCCAAACAAAAAGGTGTTAATAATAAGGCGGGTTTCATGGCACCAGCCACTCCCAAGAGGAACTATTGGCATTCCCGTCCCAAGCCAGGCGGCAGAACCAGGTCTTCAAGTCTTTTCGGAAGGTTGGGAGCGAAGAAACTCGCCTCAGCTCCAGGGGCAAGATATTCCAAGGGGCGGATGCTACTGCAGAGAAGGCACGCCTCCTGGATCCCGCTAGATGGACCTCTTTTGCCGATGGGATCCTTAGCGTGCCCTCGCTGCATGACTGAGTGGGGCGGGTCGATGTTCCGGGGATGAGACGGTCCCTCAGGTAACCTGGTCCCATGCCATGTAGGGCTTTAAAGGCGATAACCAACACCTTGAATTGGACCCGGAAGCAAACTGGTACCCAATGCAGCTCGCGCAGCAGAGGTGTTACATGGGCCGATCTTACAGCACCCATAACTGTCTGCGCGGCCGCATTCTGGACCAGCTGAAGCTTCCGGATACTCTTCAAGGGTAGCCCCATGTAGAGCGCATTGCAGTAGTCTATATGGGAGATGACGGCATGAGTGACTGTTCGGAGGGCATCTCATATATGTGTGCGTGTACGATTGGTTGCTATAATGGACTTTTGGTGTTTAAAATAGTTGACATTGAAGCTGCGGTTGTGAATAGATGTATTCTTTATGGGCACATATTAATTTTTTGCACTGTTCTGTCATTACATTTCATAAGGTGTTAATGTACTTTTGTTGTTCAGTTAGAGGGATATAAATGAATAAAAGGCATTGGATGGAACAAAGGTCCAGTTGGTCAAAATGTCTTGCTTTTTCAAGCTTATTTTTGTAGTAACTCTGCAATTTATATCTCAAAGCTGAGAAAGCTCTGAAATTAGGTTTAGATAAGGAAATACTGCCTATTCTGAAAAGGAAAGATAAAGAATCAAGTACTGTTAATCTGAGACACACTACTAGTTTGCCTGGCATTATAAACCAGTATGACAGTCTCTTTGACATCCAGGAAAAAAAACAAACAGTCCCTGAAAAATTCCTCTGTGACACATGTAGTTTTCTGACACGACTGTGCAGGGGAAACCTTATTCCCTTTACTTATTATTTACTTATTATCCCTTTACTTTACTTATTCTGTTTTTATAAGATTTATCCATAATGCAGAAACAAATAACTGCCACTGCTTTCTCTGCCCCCAACTATCTTGACTGGTACAGTATGCCCTAGCTGCCCTTTTGCCATAAACCCTATAATTTATCCTCTTAAACCTGCTTTGACTGGTTGATAAGTCCTCATTTAGATCAGTTTCCTGATCCCTAATTGAAGTAAGGCAAATGTTCTACCAGTTATCATTTGTGCTGGAATCCAGTGGGAGAATTATATTCCTGTCTTCCCCTACTTTAAGCGTGTCCCTTGAGGGCCATGAGTTCCAGGAAGCTGCATGGATTCTCATCATCCTTTACCCACTTGATCTGATGTGGCCTACTCATGAATGAGAACAACCTTTGAAATGATAGGTTTCTTACTTGGAAGCACTTGGGAATCTTTGAGCTACATGTATACCCCAGGACATTAATTACCTTCCCTTTTGGAGTGGCTGCTGATAACCTAATTAAAATAGGATTATGCAAGTAAGGTTCTCTGTTGGCTGTTGTAGAGAAAAAGCGCTCCTGCTAATTATCAATGACAATGACTTCCTTGCAGAAGTGCCAGCATGAAGAACTGAAGTCATACTTTGTTTACAGCTCTCTGTGTTCCTCTTAATTGCAGAGGCTCAGTTGCTCAAACATTATATCTGGCAATCTTTGTTTGGTATTAATGTTATTATATTAGAAGGTGTTCTACTTTTTTCAGGCCGAGAGCTGTACTCCAAAAAGTGGGCAAGGCTGGGACAAAAGCTGAATTAGATAAAAATTTAACTCAGGTGTACAGTATGTAGAATTACATTAAACTGGTGAATTACCCTAATATAATACTCTTCAAGTATTTAATGATTTTTTCATTCTGTAAACATTGTATTATTTTTAATCATTTTTCTAATGGTCCTTGTGGAATAAGTGAGAGAGAAAAATGTGTCTTGTGCTAGGCCAGTGTTTTTCAAATTTGACAACTCTAAGATGTGTGGACTTCAGCTCCCAGAATTCCCCAGCCAGCATGTTTGATAGTTTGATAGCTGAACCATCGTTGACTTCTAATCTTTGCACCCTTGAGTCCATCACCATCACCTGTCCCCTACCAGCTTACTAACTGATGGGTCTAATTAAATTTGTTTATCTACCAGCCATATTCTCAGCTCTGAAGAACCTGCAGGAGAAAATACGACGGTTGGAGCTAGAAAGGATTCAAGCAGAAGAGAATGTGAAAACCCTGACCAGGGAGACCTCAGATTATAAAAAAGTGCTAAGTGAGCAGTTGCTGGAAAGAGAACAATCGAAGTTGCAAGTGTCCAAGAAAAATAATGGTATATAGACATATTTTATTTATTTATTTGAATTTATATTACCGCCCATCTCCCCCGTTGGAGGACTCTAGGCGGTTCACAATAAAACATATCTTCTTTGCTCATCCACAAAACTTAGAATGGTGCATGTACAAGGACAGATATTAAATGAGGCAGAGACATTTCCAGAAGCCATGTCCCCAGAGAATCCATTCTCTAAATCTCTCCCAATTTTGGTTGCAATCAGCATGCATAACAACCCTTGCGTAGGTTGAATGCGTCTATGTAAGCAGTCACTGTAGCCAAGTAGGATCCAATAGAAGAGAATCTCTGTAGCTCAGGGTTGAACTGTGGAGTCCTTGGTGCTCTCTGAGCTTGGTTGTTTGCTTGTAGACATTTCGTTGCCCGACTAGGCAACATCTTCAGTCTTCAAACGTCTGCGAGCAAACAACCAAGCTTAGAGAGCCCCAAGGACTCCACAAGTAGGATCCCTCCATGGGAAGATGTTCTGTGCATAAGTGCTGTACATAAGCTTCCTTTGCATAGTGGTTGAACCTGTGCCTTGCATGTGCAAATGAATGGCTGATGGCTATGATCCCACTGCTTTCCTTAAGTTTGAAGATATCTCTCTCTCTCTCTCTCTCTCTGTGTTTATAAGAATCCCTATTTGAAAAGGAACTTCCCTTTTTGAGTTAGGTAAGGAAGCTTGTAATGCTTCCTATGTGCCTGCTCCAAAGTAGTCACACAGATAAATGTGAATAATATTGCATCATTAAAGTACTGTGGATTGCAAGTAGCCCAGTGCAATATTCTCAACCTGTGGTCGAGGGATCTCTGTTGATATCTGATGCAGGCAACAAAATTAATAATACAGAGGTGTTTGTTTGTATGGTTCAGAAAGGGGCAGTTGTTTTTCAGGGCAGTATATCTACCATTACACATTTTCTTCTTGACAAATTTCTGAGAATCTCTGGAAAAACTTTGAAAAATCACTGTGAAAATATATTGTTCAGGAAAGCCGCAGCTAGAATTGAGGGTTCTCTGACTATAGCCACAGCACATTATGGAATTAGAATGCGTAGTCCAGTTCCAAAAGCAGTCTAGTTACCATGATACCCAATTGTGTCCTGCTTGCTGAGGAACTGGCAGACTTCTCTGTCAGGTTGCCATTAATCAGCCTTTGGCCAAGGCAACTATGTGATCAAGTTCAACAGCACCTTGTTCTCCACCCTTCTGTTCCACATTGAGATGCATTTGTGGCTGGTCTGAGCACCTTGGGTGTGGATGTAAGGTAGCATAAGTCTGCTCGATATACCTGGATGCATACTTCTGGTTCTTGATTCGTTCATTGGATGTTCAAGTTGGATATTTCTCCGAGTCTTCTCACCTATCTGTTGGGGGCTTCTGGTTTCAAAGAGCCAGTCCTGTATCTATATGCAGCCATTGGAACAGTCTCCTTAGGACCCATTCTGTGTTGGATCTGTAGCATGCATATTCATCTTCTTTGTTTGAAAAAAAAACTTTTAAAGATATTTGCAGCAGCCAATCTGTCTGGTTCATGTGGAACTTCATAACAATGTTAGCTAACTTTCTTTTGCTGCACTGCCTCCAGAGTTGGCAGCACAACTGGTAGCAGCCGAGACTCGCTGTAATCTTCTGGAGAAACAGCTGGAATACATGAAGGAAATGATAGCACAGGCAGAACTCGAAAAGACTACCGTCTTGGAGAAACAGGTACACGGGCCTTGTTAGTTCTAGCCAACCAGATATGATCATTCTAGTCCTGATCTATGGGTTCTAGAAAAGTTGCCAGTAGCCACAGCATCATTTAAAACTTCCTAGTTTACAGAATTTGCTGTTAGACCATTTGTCCAGGTCATTGGTTTAGCTGGTTTTAAAGGGAATAGACTGATTAGGGGAAGGTAGGATGTCAGTGGTTATTAGTCATGAAAGCTATAGATTACCTCCAAAGTCAGAGAAAATCAACCCAAATACTAGCTTTAGAGAACAGCAACTTTCATACAGCTGCTGAACTCAGTAGACCAGCATTTCCCAATATAGACATCCCCCAAATCTGTGGATTTTAATTTTCAGGGTTAGCCATGATGGCTGGGAAATGTTGGGAACTGAAACTGTAGGGTGCAAAGGTATTATTGGAAATCAGGATGATGATTGAAGGAAACTAAAAAAATAAATAAAAATGATGAGGGAATGTGGCAGATGTGTTGTATTACCCCTGGAGTATATTAATACTCAGACTACCATGTAGCACTTCAGACTGCAGAAAGAACATCCTAGGATTGTCTCCTGCACATAATATCTGTTTTCTTGCTTATGGTCTAAAACTATATAGTCTAGGAACCGTTTTATTATTTCTCTGGTATTGGCCAAAGATAGTCGCCAGACTAAAATATCAGTGTTTAGCCATAGAATAACATGTTTGAAGCCAGGCTCTTGAAAATTTTTTACTTATGTCCAAGATTTTTTTAAACCTTTGCTCTTTTCAGAGAAATACAACAACTAACAAACGTGGTTGATTTTTTTAAAAAAAACTTTTTGTGATATCAAGTGGCACAATTCAATTCAACTGGGCCAGCTCTTTCTTCTCCATGACATAAAGAGCTTTGTTTTCCTCCTTTTTTTTCCAGGCCACATTGGAAAGAGAGAAGATAGTTGATCACTCCCACGTGAAGTCCAAGTTGGAAAGGTTGGATCTGCTTGAGAAAGAATACACCCGGCTTACCGCAATGCAGTCTCTTGCAGAGGTGAGACCTGGGGTTGCGCTCATTGTGGAGTGCAAGTTTTGTGATCATGTGATCCTCAACCTTTTACCATATGTAGAATTCTGTATGTCAGCCTTCTCAGCCTAGGTGCCCACAAGATGTACTGACTAACTTAGAATTCTCCGTCTAGCAAAGTCAGTGCTGAGAAATTTGAGAGTTTGCAACTACACACATCATGAGACTCCCAAGGGGAACACTGCTATAACAGGTCTACATCAGACGCAATCCAGTGATTTCAGGGAAGCTGATTTCCCAGAAGTGAGAGCCAATGTGGTATACTGGTTAAGGTTTTGGACTGGGAGAAAGGCCCAGATTCAAATCTACACTCTGCATGGAAGTTCACTGGTGATCTCGGGCTAGTCACACTCTCTCAGCCCAGCCTACCCCTCAGAGCTGTTGTGGAGAAGAAACTGGAGGAAAGTGTCCTATGTACATCACTTTGTCTGAAGGCAAGGTGGGATATAAATCAAGCAATAAATAAATAAAGTGGGTAAAGGATTGCAGATTGTTTTTTTATCTCAAGAATTATAAACATTTTTGTGATGATGGACTGTTTGCTTTTTACAAACTTCTTAAAGGTTTTTGGCTACTTGTTGTTGAAAAAAAATTCTGAATTTGCCCTGGATGTATGGATGTTCAGGTTGTAGGTTCTGTTGCAGGACTACCAACCTGTTCAAGGTGCCTCTTCTGTGTTCAGCCAGGAAGTTTTGAAAAATTTCAAATTCCCTTTTGTTCCAAACTTACTCCTGGTGGTCTCCCAAATCTTATTTTTCTGCACCCTGATTTTGGGGGGTTTCTTTTTCTTGCTGCAGCTGTTTTTAAACAGTTTGACGGCTGCAACTCTTTGCCTAATCATAAAAGATCTAGTAGTAGATTCCCAGTCAACCTTCTACCAGCCCCTGTACCAGATGGAATCTTAGTCTGAGTCAATAGGGTATTTCTGTGTTCTTATTTATTACTTTTATACTGGAAATGAGCAGTCAGTAGGCAGATCAGAGGAACATTTTCCTTGCAAACAAATATATCTGTGGTGCCCCCTGTCTTTGAAAGATGTCACTCTGATACCTTTTCTGTTTACCCTTTGTTGTCCTACTTTTTTATGGGTGGGTGGGTAAAATTGGCTGTTTTCTAGAACTATAAAGTAGGCTAGACTATTACTTTTCTTAAAGGAATGATTAAGATTTGGATCAGGATTTGGATCAGCCACATGGCATCCCACCCAGTGCGGTATAGTAGCAGCAACATTTTGCTCGAGATCATCTTGCTTTGATTTGTTTAAATAGAAAAAAATGAAAGAATTGGAAGAGAAGCTCCAAGAGGAAGAACGTGCTCGGAAGCTGGTGCAGGAAAAAGCTGCCCAGGTAAATCCTGTTCACGTGGGCTGTTGTCCTGCCAATGAGATACCCCTGCCTTGGTTGAGGAGGTGATCGGGTGGACCTGGGGAGGTTCTGTATTGCTTCAGAAACACAAGAGGCCAGGAAATTATTCAATTTGCACAAGATTTAAGTGTCTGAACAGTCAGGCCAACAAGTAGGATGTAGACTGCAGATGCTTTCTTTGGAAGACAGCACAACTATATTGTGTTGAACATTCACATTCAGGTTTGTGGGAAAAAAGAGTGCTCCTCTAACTTTTTCATGCGGATTCCCCCAAGCTACCCATAGTGTATATATTTGTTGATTTAATAATGCAATTCCTTCATATCAGGTCATGGGGCAATAGTTCACTAGTTACATTCTGGGCTGAGTCACTTGCTGTGCTAAACCATAATTGGTTTAACAAAGGAATAAATCACAAACGTTGGGGTCATACAACACATTAAGCCGAAATAGAATATGATATTTGTGTTTCATAAGTCCAGCCAATCCGGTTGCTCCCAAAGTTCTGCTACCATTTGGGAAAAACAAGGCTTTTAATGGTAATAAAATAGAGAATTTCCAGCTCTCCAGTGAACGTTTAACAAGCAACAGGAAAGGGGGATTGGGGTGCTTTAACCTTTCTCCTGCCTGCAACTTTCCTACAATATACCTTCCCTCCCTCTTTTCCTCCAGCTAATGTCCCAAATGCCTGATTGGGAGAGAAATAACTCTGGAGTTCAACCTCTGTAGAATCTCACTTTTAGGGATCCAAATTGACAAGCCAAGGAAGGGCTTATTTCTGGATTGGTCCATCCCCAAGGGTCAAGTGCTGTTATTGTGGTTGAAAGAATAAAATAATTCCCAGACTTATCTTGGCAGCTTCAGACAGGATTGGAGACAAATAGAAGGTTGCTGCAGGCCCAGACCCAGCCGGCACCAGTCTTGATGCCTTCAAAACCCAAAAAGATGAAAAAAAAAACAAAGCAGCTGGAGAAGGTAGGTTGAGGCTACTTGCTCGCAGTCTTATAAATACTTGCTTGGGAATCTTATTGAACTCAGTAGGATTTACTTCTTGGTAACATTATTGTTAGATTCATGAAATAGGTCTATTACTGATTGTGCATTAATGAATTGTATCCAAATCTACTTGCGTTTAGAAACAGAAGGGACAAGTAAGTCATGATTATTTTAGTCCCATGGGTATCAATAAAATACCACAATTAAATTCCAAGAGGTTGGTGCTACCCCTGAAAAAGTACTGTTCATAGTGGATTACCTGACACATACCATTCACCAGTGGCCTTTGGATCAAGGGCTCTGCTGACTATGTTCCACTGATTTGATGTGAAGGAAGTCATGCTTGGAACACCTGGGCCCTAAAATAATGTGGAGCTTTAAAGGTCAAACCCGAAACATTAAGTGGAACCTCAAAAGAGACCCAGCCTGGCCTGTTGATAGCTGTGATAGCCAAACAGAGCTTCCATACCTTGGGGTAGTGAGACCTTTTAGCAAGGAGACAAAGAATGATTGGAGCATTGCTTTTGCAAGGATGGAACTTGCAAAGAGGATGAACTTCTGAAAGAACCTGCCTAGGAGCTGCTGGAAACTGAATGCTGGAATAGATGGTTTGGTCTCATTCAGCAAGGGCCATGTTTGCATTCTTAAGTCCTATGAAGGATGATCGACGTTTTACGTATTTTACAAGGGTGATATATATATATAACCTGAGCTCTTTACTTGTAAACAAGGTGGCTAGCCTCTGTTTAAGAGCAAATCAATTCTCAAAAGGTTTCTAGAAAGATAGCATTGAGATTATCTAGCCTGCTAAACAAGTATCCTTAATAAGTCTTTCACTGGGTAACCAAATGCAGTGATCTGTATGGCTTAATCAATTTCAATTGTTCAAGAATGAATCAGCCAGGAACCTCCTAAATTAGAGTATCTAGTAGCATTTCAAAAAATAAAGGCACTGCTCACTGCTGGACTCCTGCTTTGTAGGAGCTGCCCAAGTCCTGTTTTATGTAATGGGTTCTGTCTCTTTTGGGATAGCTCCATGGTCATTCTTCCAAAAGATACAGAAAAACATCATCTTGGACTATTTTTCCACCTCTTATTATAAGAAACATTCCTTTTAAAACAAACACTAAAAAATCTCTTGTTTCACAAAGTTCTTAAGAAGCAGCAATGGTTTATATTATATTATTGGTCTGCTCTCAAGGCTTTGACACAAGTGTGAGAGACCTGAATGATTTCATTCAATTACCAGCTTTATGTATTTCATATAAGCAGAATTGGGTCTGGCACAATTTCTTCTCTTGAAAAAGCTTCTTCTCTCTCCTTTAGAATGAAACGGGGATGACCCACTTCCATGCACAGCCCCACTACAGGCTACGATTGGGCGATGTGCCATTTGTTGCTGGGAAGGTAAAGAAGCATCATTTTCAGAGCCCTGATCACTCGGTGCAGTCATAGGGAGCGAACAGTGGGAAAGGGTGGCTGTTTTCATTAAATTCCTATAGTCATCCCAGAAGTATCTTGGTAGTCATTCTTGGAAGAGAATCTGGAATGAAGTGGATCTCTGTTCTGACCTTAGTTCTGAACTAAGAATGCTGCTGCTTGTGCAGGCAAAACGTCAGTACCCAAATACAAAAGGGAGATTTCAGCAGGCTTTTTGTTGGTTGGGGGACCAGAAGTTCTCCAGAAGTTGCTGAGCTGTATAATTTGTGGCATTCCTCATTGGCCATGCTGTTTCTGGCTTCTGGTTATAGCCAGAGGGCCCAGAAAGGAGTGGGGGAAAAAAGAGGGTACAAGGGAGAAAGAGATTGGGAAAAGGGGCTCGAAGGTGAGAAAGCATGGACTCATCAAATGGCTGGCGTGCAGCCCCCTTCAGATTCCTTGAAGGACAATCCAACCTTAGACCGGTCTACTCTTGCTTTCTAGTCCTCCTGGCAACAGTGCCATCAGACACAAAACTGAGCACAAGGCAGAATGGTTCCTAAAGCAAACCAGGAAGTATACTGCTGATTCCATTTGTGGTGGTGGTTTTTTTTTTTTTTGTCACATATTTGAAGTAAATAGATTGGTTCAGGGTAGGAAAAAGGACTTACAATGATGTCTTAAATTTTCTTGGCCACCTTAACCTACGGTATGATTTTTTTACTAGATGGAGTTGAGCCATCACTCTCAAGGGATTGCATGCAAATGGAAAAGGGACATAATTCTGTTTTTGCAGAATTCAGAAATTCCTGACTGTCTCTCTTCTTTTTTTAAAGGATCCCAAATAGAAGAGAGGGAGGATCTTGAGCTCTGGGAGCCACTGACATTCAGTGTTGAAAATGGTGGGCTTAGGGCAGGATGTTGAACCCAGGGCTGCACAGGGCTTTGTGCATGCCCTGTCGAGGGCTGCCCTCCGAACTGAGTGGGGCCTCTTTTTATTTTTCCTTAATTTTTTCTTTTGCAGGATTTGTTAGTAACGGCCAAATTCCATCCTCAAAAATGAGTCTCACCTTACCTTGGTGCAAAGACAGTGACATTTTTTTCCCTTAAAGCACCGCAGTCCTTTTTAAAGACATCACCGTAAAAATAGGGTGCCAAAATGTTGGCCCTCCGCCCATTTGGGATCTTATTATGGGGTAGAGTCAGCATTGTTAAGAAGCGTCCGTCTGTTTGGTCTGTTCAGTGCATAACCTTCCTGCCCTTCTTTTCTGCTCTCCGTCATTGCCTCAGTCTACCAGCCCAAGCCACTCAGTCACAGCCAATGTGCAGCACGTGCTCCACCTCATGAAGCATCATTCGAAAGCCCTCTGCAACGACCGCGTGGTCAGCGAAGTCCTGCTGAGTAAGCCGGTGAACAAGGGCAGGAGACCTTCCCTATCTTCCATTTCTTCCACGTCCCAAGGAGACCTTTCCGAGGTGCTTCTGACATTACAAGATGAGCTCGGGCAAATGAGTTTGTGAGTCAAAACTCTCATGCAAATGTTCACCTTGTGATCCTTTTCTGAGCATGTCTGTATTTATTAGATAGTGGTCTGGCAAGAGCTCTTTGCAATCCTATTTGTGTTTTTCTGGAAACCAGTCTGGTGATGCTTTCTACCTAAAAGACATGCATAGGATGCTGTATGCTAGGAAAAAAACAACTTGTCCAAATGCAGTGTGTGTATCTGTCTCTGTAGCTGTTGGGGGTGCTACAGGGAAAATTTCATGAAACTGAATGAAACTGCTGCTACGAGTGAGAAATTGGCTGTTTCAAGTGTTTTGGGCGGTGTTCCAAATTTGAAACTCTTACCATAAACACTTAAAACTACTCGAAAGAGGATGTTTCATGAAATTTCATGTTTGCAATTTTGATTTTGCATGCTCCTCCTCTGTCCATGTAGCCAGCTAGCTATCATGCAGTGTCATGGGTGTATATATCTTTTGGCCCTCAGTCAGAAATGTATGGGTAAAATTTATATCTCCTTGCTGAAAACGTATTCAGCAATGTACACATTTTCTCTTCAGTCAGGATGTAGGAAGCTGGGGAAAGGGGAGAGACAGAAAACCTGAAATTGATGCTCCAAAGAAGGAAGCACATATGCTGTGAATGGTCATTGCAAGACAGGAAAACAAGTTTTCCCCACTCCAAAAGAGCCTCCATTTATGTTGTATTCATTGATCATAATACAAGACTTCCAAACTCCTTAAGGCAGAAGGTCAAAATATAAAATACCTTCTATCACAGTGTTTCTCAACCTCAGCAACTTTAAGATGTGTGGACTTCAACTCCCAGAATTCCCCAGCCAGCCCTGCTCATGCTGGCTGGGGAATTCTGGGAGTTGAAGTCCACACATCTTAAAGTTGCTGAGGTTGAGAAACACTGTTCTATCAGTTCCAAACATTGGTATGAGACACTGCCTCCCTGTGTTCCTCTCCCAACCTTTGGTATTGGCTCACATGTTTCTTCCAGGATTTGGGGAAAAATATAGGGAGAAAAATGATGGATTTATTTTTTAATTAGATGAATTTATTTTGATTTTAGTCTTAGTCATTCTTGAAGTCTCCCTTCAAGTCAAGCTATCCGTGTTGCTTTTCTTGGCAGCAGTGCGAAATATAATGGCCTTTCATCAAAGCTCTTGCAATCCGTGCAATATGAACAAGCAAGCAAGACTCCAAAGCAATGTGTTGTGCATGAAGAAATGCATAATGATCTCAGTCTAGCTTTCAGGGGTCTGAGATACTGGAGTTTGGATATTAATATGGAGCTAGCCAATTATCTGACATATTTGGAATTTGGAATTGATCAGTCAGTCACCCAAACAGCACACAACAGCCCAATCAAGGTACTACTAAGGAGAGTACAACACCCCCACCAACACAGGCAGGACAAGCCAGGGTATATAAACAGACAGCAAGTTCCACTCCCTTTTCGCACTGAAGATGTTGCCTAGCCTGGCAATGAAACGTCTGCATGAAAACAACAAGGCTCAGAGAGCACCAAAGACTCCCCAGTTCAACCCTGAGCTACAAATATTCTCTTCGATTGATATTTGGAATTGTCTAGGGCAGAGCTTTCCAAACTGTGTGTCGGGACACATTAGTGTGTCGGCTGCAGTGTCTGGGTGTGTCGCGGCTGCTGCTGCCTCTGAGCCCTGCCAGGATTCCACACAGGTCCTAGTGCCTGCCTTGTGCCTTGCTGCCTCCAAACCTGCTGTGATTCCACGCAGGTCCTAGTGCCTGCCTTGTGCCCTGCTTTAAGAGTGTGTTGCAAAATGATGCCCTGCTGTAAGAGTGTGTCACGAAATGATGCATGTCTAAAAAGTGTGTCACCAACATGAAAAGTTTGGAAAGCTCTGGTCTAGGGACTACAAAACCTTCATCTGAGGTCACTTTAATGTACTGTCATCTGCCTTGTGGGGAGGTCCATTTGATAAAGTTTCGTAGAAGGAATGGATGTGCTCCAAATAGTTCAGCAGCACTTGAAACTATGGGCCCTGTCAGACTATGTTACAAGTTTTAAAGGGATATATGAAGTACTGTAAGCTTACTTTACCCATTTGATCAAATCGTCCAGATCATCCAGACAACTTCTGTGCCTCCCTTCTGTTACCAGGTAGACCCTCAAATATTATGCACGATGTGGCCAAATTATATGTTGCAACATGTAAAGCTCCCTTATAACATTTTTTTAAAAATTAGTAAATCTGGTTGCAAAGTCAATCCGGTTGACTTTGATCTTGACATTATAGTGCTGCTTAGAATTGTCTTTGTTTTTAGTATGGTTTATTTTAAATGTTGCTAGTCTTTGACTATGTTCGTTCGTTCGTTCGTTCGTTCGTTCATTCATTCATTCATTCATTCATTCATTCATGAAGTGATTTTTCCCCAGGATTTTTTTTTTACTTCCCAGCCTAGCATACAGCTCTAGTGTTCCCTGGAGGTCTTCCAAGTACTAACCTGACCCTGTAAACTTTTGAGTTATATCAAGATGGGCCAGGTACTATCACTGAATTTAATGGGACTTCCTCCTAGGTGTAATATTTGGTAGTTACATATGTTAAAACTCTGCTTTGAATAATGTTACAAGCTTTATCTGATTTAATTCCAAGTAGACAATGATTTAAAAGAATCCTGGAAAATGGCCAACTTTTTTTGGCCTGGTGGCTGTACTTTGTCCTTGCATTTTGTCTGGCGGTGGCAAGGGACGTGGCTGATGATGTCATAACATTACTGGAATTGGCAGAGCATCTCAGGGACCATAGGATTGTTCTGTTTCCTTACTTCAAAGTCAGAGTTGGCGCTTCAGTTCTGGAAGGAGAAACCCATGCCAAATTTCCCTTTATGCCAGCTTCCAGGGAAGCTTCTTGGAGGTTTTAGTGTTGGGAAATACTACAGGGTGATCATGTTGGATTAGGTAGAAAAAGAAGCAGTAGATCCTATTCCTTATTTGCTAATCTCTTCTGAAAATGCTGGACTCTTCTGACATTTAAGTGCGCCAAGACAATAGTAGGATTGCTGATTGCTCTGTGGAAAAAAAATTGTTCCTATTAGCAAGGAAAGGAAAGGTTCCCCTGTGCAAGCATCGAGTCATGTGACCCCTGGGGAGACGCCACTTTCGCTGACGTTTTCCTGGCAGACTATAGAGCGGGGTGGTTTGCCATTGCCTTCCCCAGTCGTAATTACCTTTCCCCCAGCAAGCTGGGTGCTCATTTTACCGGCCTCAGAAGGACGGAAGGCTGAGTCGACCTGAGCCGGCTACCTGAGAACCAGCTACCTGAGAACCAGCTTCCGCTGGGATCGAACTCGGGTCATGGGGAGAGTTTCAGTTGCAATACTGCCACCTACCACTCTGTGCCACACGAGGCTCTATTAGCAAAGTGGATCTGAAATATATGTATTAAGGAAATCAATAATCAGCTATTTTTTGTACCTTCTGTTTTATTTGTTTGTTTTGCATATAAGTGAACACCAGCATTTAGCAAAACTCATCCATGAAGCTTCAACAATTGCCTTAAGGGGAGACTTGGAGAAGGAGTTGGAAGTGCTTGTGAAAAGGATGGAGGCCAAGGCTGAACAAATCAATAAAATCCAGAGACATCGGGCACGGGTGAGTTATCCTGAAGACTGCTTTCAGGCCCCTATGAAATCATTGGCAAGCCAGTTTGGTGTAGTGGTTAAAGCATCAGGCTAGAAACCGGGAGGCCTTGAGTTCTAGTCCCACCTTAGGCATGAAGCCAGGTGGGTGACCTTGGGCCAGTCACTCACTCTCAACCATTTTCAAAACACCTTGCCAAGAAAACTGCAGGGGCAAATCCAGACAGTTGCCAGGAGTCAAGACTGACTTGAAGGCACGTTCCCCCCCCAAAAAAAAAGAAAAGAAAAGAAACCATTGAACAGAATATCTTTATTACAGGTACTAACCAGAAAAGTATACAGCTGTATAACATAAATTACAGAGCACAAATGAAATTACATAACAATTTCTAATTAAGTTAGGAGGAAAATAAGGTAAAATGAAATAGAAATAAAGTTAAATAAAATAAAATAAAAAGGAAAGTGCTAAAAAGTTAAATACTTAAGGCTAATAATTGCATTATGAAACTACCTTGCAAAGGTATAAAAGAAAACATAGTTATAAAGTAGAGTAGTATAAAATGATATAAAAATTTAGATAGAGTTGCCAAATGACATCCTTTATTATTATTATTCCATCTGGTCAGGTTGAATAATAGTTGCCTTGTTTCACTATCTGCTTTACATTGACACAAGCTCTGAAACAGAATTTGCAGCTTTAAAAGTGACATCATCATTATAGTCTGCCTAAAGAAATGAGATATAAAGTTTGTCTGGTTTGCCAGAGAATTTACTTAGGAATTAAATACAGGTGGTGAATTTCAGAAAAAAAAATGGCAATACAGCAACACATGAGCTACACAGTTTCAGCTACTTCCAAATGACAGGGGAAAAGCTGCTCTGTAAAGTGGATACATCCAATAAGGCTGAAGGTAGCACGTTAAAATATGCTAAGGTAAAGATCTTTACCATAGGCTATTTTGCAGCAGGAAGATACAGAGATACTTGGCTGGGACATAAAGTTTACCTCCAGTAAGTTCCCCTTCTGAAAGCAAGGGAAACTCCTAGTATTCTCTCTCTGCAAATCAATGCCCATTGTTTGCTGTTCAACACCTTCTTTAAAGAATGCAAGGCTATGCAACCCTTTGAAATCCTGGATCAGGGTATGCACATGCGCATGCAGGTGGCCTGCCCGTGGCAGGAGCTGCAGAAATGGAGGACTCCATAAGGGCTGAGCGGCATGAAACCTTGGATAATAATTCTGTGGCCACTGCTTTAGGCACGATAGCAGACAAGGAAAGACAACTGATCCACTGTTCTTTATCTTGACTTCCTGCCTGGCATCTTCCAGATGCATGGGAGGAGGATGGAGGTTATCCTGAATAGCTGGACGACACTGTTCAAAAAGGCTGCTCTGCTCTGATCAGCAGCTTCTCTCCAAAGACAAAAACATTTCTGGGAACCAGAAGCCAAATACATGATAGGTTTAATTTAATCGGCTTATCCTTCTTCATTCAGCACTGTATATATTTCTCCCCCCCCCCAACTATGAGAAATTTCTAATGCTATCCGTAGGGTCAGCCTTGAATATTTTCTCTTAAAGCAGAGACCAGCCCACACTACCATTTCATCCAGCGCTATAATGTCTGATTTACTCATGAACCATATGACACACTCCTTAGCTTGACCTAATTTCTCCCTCTGGGTTCCATTTTCTTCCTTTTATCATTTTAAATCTACTTTTATCATTGGTTTTTCAGTTAGTTCAGGAAGTTCTGATGGGTTGGCATTTGGCAATATTATTACGAGAGTGGTTTTAAAGCTGTAGGATCAGTATTGCAATGTTTTCCCCCATCTCCTTTTTCCTCAAGCAGGGGAAAAACGCTTGTTTCTTTCTGCCAGTGCTGTTTCTTACTGTATGGGTACGTAGCCGCGCAGCTGCGCCATCTTTTAAACTGTATTTCTGCTCAGTTTTGGTGTGGCTATGGACATCATAAAAAGAGTAGAAATGGAGAGAAGAGAAAAGCTATGAATTTATTGAAGGGTTAATTGCAACTCCTGGGATGCTGGATCAACAGCCAGTCAACTTAAGCACAATCAAAGCACTGTGCATCAGTGTAGGAACCGTACCGTGCTTCAAACAAGGAGATTGTGTGCTGCGTTCGTTAACAGGTGCCCACCAAGCAGAACTGCAGTTGGAAGAAGTAGCCTTGCCTCTGAAACAAAGGAGACTCCAGTGTAGTGTGCCCAAAAGATTGTGCAGAATATATATATTTTTTCCTTGTTGAGAATCACACACCTTTAAATATAATTAAAGATCTGAACATTGCCGGACGTTCCTCTGGTATCTAGTGTGTGATGAGCGAGAAAGAAATGTAAGTGATCTGTGACTGACTGAAAATAGAGCAGAAAGAGGGAGAGAGACCACTTGTAATAATGAAGCACTGTCTGAGCCTCACAACAAAAAGAAACATCTAAAATGGGTTAAAGCAATTGCTTGAGCAGGGCACTTTCAAAATGGGGGCACACACTGAAGTTACAAGAAGTTACTTTTAAATGCCTGATTCTTATTTTTTATGTTTGTGTGGGTGTGTAGCTGGAGAAGCTGAAGGAGGCCAGGAAGACCAAGCAGCACTGCTCTCGGGATCCCTGCAAAGGGGACGGAGAGAAGATGGCGCCGGTGACTGGCAAGGTGAAAGAGGCCAGTCTGAAGAGAAAACCGGGTGAGCAGGGTAAGAAGAGCCTCCGGCTGCTGAGAGAAATGCAAAGTATACAGTCCTCCCTTCAGAAAGATGACGTCAGTTGGGACTGCTGAAGAGTCTTCCCCTGTGGGGGTTTGCACCTTTCTCCCTTTCATTCTGGCTGTGGCCCAGCCAGCCGCCTGAAAGACAATACCATAGTGGCACCTTCTAAACAAAGGCTTCTCCTATTCCACCTGTATGCCTGATCATCTTGCCATCATGAGGGGAATGGGGGATGGGCAGAAAGGGAAAAAAGGTAGGCCCGTTGTTATTTTATTGCTAAACCCCATGTTGGTACCAGTGATGGCTATATTGCTATGAAAGGTAATCCTTGCCCTACAATTCTGCTTCTGACAATTAACTGTACTCGTTGCTCTGGGTGACCTCCTCCTACACATGGAGACAGTAGGGTGTGTGTGTGGTTTTTTTGTTTGTTTAATTTCATCTCCTGGAGAGTTGAAAGTGATGTGGGAAAAGCATCAGTGTCAATTTTTTTTGCAGCGTTCTTACTTGGCTTTATAAACACACAGGGCCTTTGAATGCAACAATGGAATTAAGGACGGTGCCCCTTTTGACTCTTTCAAGATCCTTTTATCATAAAGCAGCTTTTTCTTTAAAAAGAAATAGCTCCTCCTTCTCAGCATGGAGAACTCTGTATCGCCACTCATACCTCAATGTTTGAGCAAGATGCTCCTGTTTTGAAAGATGGAAATTATGCAGAGGCGAGAAGAGGATTTTGTTTGACATTCAATTAAACACCATGTGTTTTTTTTTTAAAAAAAACCAACCAACCTTCACTTCCATTTTAGCCATGGAATCTAAGTGATGCAGTTTCAGAATAAATTGAATCGCCAGGTTGATTTTATCTCATTTCTGCTGTTTTGCTGAAAAGCATGAGATCAGTATATGTATTTTTTTTTCCAAAATAAATAGTGCCTTAGATCATGCTGTTTAATACTGGCGGGCAGCTTTTTAAAAACTATTATTCCCTAGACTAGAAGATCTGGTGGTGGTTCTGGTACTAGGCAGTTTTAATGTACATGCAACAATATTATTTATTATATTAATAATGTAAAGGCTTTCTGATGATTAGACTGTAGTAATAACTCAAAATGGCCTGTGCTTTTTGAGGTTTGATTGGACTGCAATAAAGGCAATGTGCTAATGGAATAAATTAGCTGGGAAAACCAGTGCTCTTTGATCTCCCACTTAACATGGACTGCTGGACTTCAGGAACTGATCTGTGTAATCCATGCACAAAGCAGGTTGCATCATTAGTTGACATTTTTGCCTTGGTGACAGATTACTGGCTGTAATGAGATTGGACACCTGGCAAACTGGCTGGTGGGCCCAGCCTCTTTCCATCTCCTGCCAAAGCAGAAAAGGACATACAGTATGCCCAGTCAGTCACTCCAGTCTAGTTGTCTCTTGCTTTCTTTTGCAGAGAGACTGAGTAGAAGGAACTAGAATCACTCTTCGCTTGGGCTTGAAGCAAAGTATAAGGGGTCTAGTTTGAAAATTAGCAAACTGGAAGGTGATGACTTTTGGGTCGATGCTCTGACTCTGCTCAGGGCTGCAATAAAAGGAGAAGCTATACATGGCCTGCATTAGATGCATGGATGCTTCAAAGCTGATTGGAAGAAGTGTTGCTGTTTATTGCAGCCACTCTGCTGCTTTGGGCTTCCATGCAATCCTGAAAGAAAAAAAATGCCACTGCTTTAAGAATCACATCAAAGGCTGGGCGCCCTGAAGTAGCAGTATGTTCTTTCCACATTCATAGAAGAGAGAGAAAGAAAAAAAAAGTTGGACTGTTTTAATGACCAGCAGAGAAGTGTCTGAGGCCTGGAGCACTGTTTCCACACCATTTTCAAACTTGCACAGCCCTAGTCACAATACATATGTAGATACATATATAAATTATCTGAAAGAAGGAATCAGATAACAGTGGGCATGCACAGATCTTCGACCGGGGTCGCCTGAAAGGCATCAGTTTGGTAAAGGAACACTTTTTATGTCATGAAGATCACTGGTGCTTCTGTTCCAAATACACAGATAGGATCATAAAAATGTTTGCTCTGCTCTAAACCACGAGTGGAATACAGAGTTGTCATAAGGATGCGCCACTTGTGTGATGATTCTTCCTGCTTTAGTCAAATTGCACCTGGATCTGTTGAAATTGCTTTAAGTAGGAGGTTTATGTGAAAAATCTCAACAGACTTGCTTTGTTAGCAGATGCTCCCCTCCCCAACTTTTATACAGAAGGCCTCTGATTTGTCCCCTGCCCACCTTTAGATGTCTTGGACTACAAATCCCATTCCCATCAGTCATGCTAGTGTGAGAATTGTAGTCAGATCTAGAGTGCCCCAGATCAGGGAAGCTTTTCATGCTAGCTGACTTCCGCCATTGGCATACTTTGCCATGCATTCTCAATTGTAAAGCAAGCTGGCTGGCCAATCTCTACAAAGCTATTTTGCAAGGCTGTGAATCTGAAGTTTTTTTTAAAAAAATGTTCTTTGTCTCCTGAAAAATGCTATGCGCTATTAATAAACTGGACATTACGAGGTCTGTCTCATTTATCAAACCACTCTGTGGCTCCCTTTACAGATGGGCTGCATGTTGTTAGGTAACAGATGCTCACAGTCTGCACCAGAAGTACGACTTCTACCTGTAACTTGTCAAGAGTCATTATGCATTCCTCTTCAAAGATAGACAGGTTGTTTTGCTTACTGACTAGTTTGTATAGAGGACTCTTTGTGCAACATAGGATAAACAGTTTAAAAGGACATCAGAACAGAGTTGTCAAATCTTTGTGAATGGACAGTCTCTGCCACCCTTTCCCAGTCTTCACAGGGGGGCTGCTTCCTAGCACTCCAGGTAATATATTATGGCACTTATTCCTCCTCTAAATAATCCTTGGTAATTAAGAATGAATTCTGAACTTTCTAGAAGTATGACAAATTAAAGAAACCCATTAGACTTTCACTAACTACGTACTGCTTTGTGCAAGGCATAGCCATTCATTTGCCTTCATTTCTGCAGCTGAGCTGTAGAAGGTTCCTCCCTCACCAATATCTGCATGTCACCAGGCCAGGAGGCTGGCTTCAAAGGCTGGACAGCGGACAGAACAGTCCTGTGCCAGGTGATCTTCTCGATGACCTTCCAAGGGGGCCTGCTGGTCTCAGGTGCCCCAAGAGACCATCTGTGTCTCTCACTGAACTGTCAACCTGGTTGGGCATTTTGTCATTATCAGAGGCCATAGGTCCTGGTGTGAATAACACAAGTGACTGCTGCTGTTATGCAGTCATAAATGGAAGCATCTTACTGATACTTAAGTTGAACCTGCTTGTATTGGGAGCCCCTAAGTCTGTGACTCCCTGGAAAAGACCCTGATGCTGGGAAAGACTGAAGGCAAAAGGAGAAGGGGACGGCAGAGGATGAGATGGTTAGATAGCATCACCAATGTAATGAACATGAATTTGAGTAAACTCCGGGACACAGTGGAGGACAGGAAGGCCTGGCGTGCTATGGTCCATGAGGTCACGAAGAGTCGGACACGACTAAACGACTGAACAACAACAAAAAATCTGTGACTAGGACCCAGTTGCTGTCTTGGTGGGAAGAGTGCCAGGGGTCCCAACTTAAGAGTGTGATATAAACAAAGGTCTGCATCTGTCAGTGTATCACTATTAGAGTTTAGATATAGAGTTATGGATGATGCTTTTTGACTTCTGTGGAAACATGCTCTTAAATAAATGCTCAGTACCGTTGTCGCAAACAGGCGAAATATGCCAACAAGCAAGAAAGTGGCATTGTACTCTTCAGTTTATAATGTATCTTTCCTCAAGGCAACATATGACCAATAATCATGTTTAAGACAACGTAGGAAAGCCATCACCTGAGGCAAGTTAATACAGTCAAGGGGCTGCAGGGAAGGATTTGCTCTATCTTGGTGGAAATACCAGAATAGATTGTACCACCATCTATTACAACTGTGAGGATTCTGTTTGAATCTTCCTGGAATACTAGACATATTACATATTTGTCCTTACAAAGACAGCGCTCCGCATCTGCAGTCTGAAGTTTCAGTCTGCTGTTACCATCCCATTCTGTTGCTTGTCTACCAGACACAGCTCAGTCCTCTCCCACCCCATCATGACTTCACAAAAACAGAATTGCGCTTTGACAAAAAGAAGGAAAGTTACATTGTACTTTGTAAGACTGGCATGTCCTTGTAATTGTCTGTTAAGGCCTGTATCTTGAGGGAGCTGCTGTTAAAAGTCCAGTTTGATATACAAAAGCTTTACAAGCAGCTGGAAAACACACTGGATGCTTGGGCTACACACCTCATAAATCCTGGCTGTTGGCAATGCTGGCTGAGACTGCTGGGAGTTGTAGTACAGATACCATAGATGATCTTAGCCAAAAAGCAGAACTGCAAAAGTCAAGTTGTGGGAATACAACTTGGAAGTCAGAGACAAGGGTGATGCTAGAGCTATACATCAGACTTGCCTTGCATGGCACCCTCCGTATGTAGTGGGATTATAGTTCCCAGCATTCCCTTTGAGCATGCTGCTTGAGAATTCTGGGAGTTGCACTTCAACACATCTAGGGAAGGCTGCTGTAACCCATCTCGCCATCCTCTGTGAAAGGTAGCCTACCGAAGGTGTAGGAGGAGCTGCCTTTAGCAGAGAAAACTACTGGCTCACCCAGCCAAATGCTGTTTCCTTCTCTGATCAGCAATGGTCTTGAAGACTGTCCTTCTGAGACTCACCTGGAGATGCCAGGGATCCAATAACTTTTTAAATGCAAAGTAATTAAATCTATTCAATCTCTTGGTGTGCTCACGCAACATGCTAAATCATAAACCATGATTTACAAACCAGAATAGCTAAAGCAAAACTGAACAAACTAGATCATTTATTTGTGTCCACCTTTTGACAGCACTGCATGAACAAGACCGTCATTTGATTTGCTAACCATGGTGTATGGTTTAACTCCCTGATCTACAAGTCACAGCATCCAGAGATAGAAAGTGTACATTTGGCCTACTCCCATGGATGGCCCCTAAGTTACCTTTCCCCAACCTAGGTGCTGGCTAGATGTATAGCTTCAATTCCCAGCATCTTTAGCAATGGCCTTTCCTCAACCAAACGTTCTCCAGATGTTGAATCTACCAAGATATCCAGGAGTGCTCCATATCTGGAGGGCCCCAATTTGGGAAAGACTGCCCTATAGATTGCTTTCTTCTTTACATGAAGACCACTAGAAACATATATGGATGACAGATCTGTTTCCTCATCCCTGTGTAAAGCAGTTAACCTCAGAAGTTTTGAGTTTGCTTTTTCTCCTTTTAGAAGTAATATTCCTATAAGTATGAGAGACCACAAAAAAGCCTATCATTGGTAAGGGTCAGAAGCCAAGAATGCATAAATTCTCATATGCACAACTGCAATTTCTGAATGTTCTTCATTTCTAGCATGCAACTCATCATGATAATTTGCATTCCACTTGCAAATTCCTCTGTGTTTTGTGGAGCAGTTTGTAAGTGGGCAAAGGTAAAATGGGAGATCAGCAAGGTCCACCATGTGCACCAGGAGTCCCTATGAGGCTCTCTGCATTCAGGTGGCTAGGCTTGAAATAAGTACGCACCCAGTATAAGTGCATCACTCCACAGCCAAAACCAATGCTAAAGACCTTGAGCTCATGAATAAGTCCTATAGTTATGTCTTGAGATGCTATGCAGCTAGTTTCCTTGTAATTAGCCCACAAGAAAATTAATTATATAAGAGGTCTTTTTAAAAAAAAGGTTTCACCTCTTGTAGTGTTACAGCTGTAATAAAATACCCTGGAGAAATATAATAAATACAGTGTCTAGACTCAAGACAAGCGTTTCTAATCATTTCGGTATCTTTCCTAGAAAAGGGATCATCAGCAAAGAGTCTGCTCCAGCCTTTCTCAATCTGTTGCTTTCCCACTGTGTTGGATTACAGCTCCCATCAAGACCAGCCAGGGGATGCATCAAGACACTGGGAAGAGCATCAGGTTTTGGAAGACCGGCATGCATGATGTCATACAATCGTCTGGACTGGGGTAACACACTGCGCAGGGGAACTGGCCCTCTCAGAGGAGGAAGTGGAGCGGTTGGTGATTTCTCGCTGGAGCTCGTCCACTTTTTTCTGAAGTTCTGCTCGTTTTGCTAGGAGTTCTTTGTAGCGATTGTGGACTGGTTCCTAATAGCAAAACAAAAAACATTGTGCAAAGTCTTGGGACAGAGGATGAGTAACAATGTCGTTTTTTTTTTTTTCATGACCTAGCAGAGTTCCAGAGCCTATTTCAATACCCAAATTCGCTTCTGTAAAAGCTGTATTGGGCCCAACTACAGAGCCATCCCCCTGGAGTAACACTCACACATATAATTTCAAAGATGGTTGATTTTGGACCAGACAGAGCCCAATGTGAGGGGAAGGCACATTTATCCTTGCGGCCATGGGGTCATCATAGAATGAATGTCTTCTAATGTTGCAAGCCACAGAAAGTCCACTGACTGTACTGTAACTGCAATGCTAAGAAACATCTGATTTTGACCCAAGTCCCCTTTCTCCTCCCAATGAATCAGTTTACCTGTGGTTTCATTCGAGGATTCCACCGGATGTAGTATCCTACCCAAAGCTCTAAGTGACGCATGCTAGCCACAGGATACAAAACATGGTTGGTGTAGCTGGCATACAAAGGGTTGGTGAAGTCTTCAAGCTGACTGTTGATATAGGACCACAGTGATACTGTCTTTTGTGAAAGGCCCTGTAAAGAGCAAGGAGATGAGGGGAAAGATGGAGGAAGAATGCCACATTTCTACGTGTTGCACTTGTGGTGCACTTGTCTGGAATCTGATACTCCAGAACTCTACAGTAGCTCTCCAGAAAAGCCTAATCCATCCGTTGTAAGATTGCACCAGAAAGGACAGAAATTGATTAAATCCAGCAAGCAAGTTTTACTGGTTAAATATATGTTAAAGCTCCATCTCTTTGTATAACTATGTCTGAGAAACGTGAAACTTAAGAAACATCAAGATAGAGGCAGACCCATCATCATACTACTGCATTCATTTTATTCCCAAGGTTCAGTGTATGAATGCTTGAGCTTAGGTAGTCAAAACAGCCCTTTTCATGCACAAGAGGGAGTTACCTTGGGGAGAACCCCAAAAGTTTTAGAAATTCAAAGGATCTACCAATAATAATAATAACGAAGAAGAGACCCAAGCAACACAATGAGCATGGGATGGTAACTGATTTATGGGAAGAAACGGAACTGAATAACTTGGGAACTGTTCATGAGGTGGCCTGAATGGGAGCATCTAGAATGACCAAGAAACAAGACCTAGGGTGAGTCAATGTAAATTCAAAGGCAGGACAGAGCACACAGAAAAAGACATGGTTCAGGGCTGCCCAATGCTGGTAACAGATCTAGGCACTCATTAAGATTCTAGTTCTGAAGGATCCATGATCTTGTGGCTACATAAATAAATGGTTGTATCTAAGGCAGAGCTTTCCAAACTGTGTGTTGGGACACGTTAGTGTGTCGGCTGCAGTGTCTGGGTGTGTTGCGGCTGCTGCTGCCTCCAAGCCCTGCCAGGATTCCGCGCAGGTCCTAGTGCCTGTCTTGTGCCTTGCTGCCTCCAAACCTGCCCTGCCAGGATTCCACGCAGGTCCTAGTGCCTGCCTTGTGCCCCGCTGTAAGAGTGTGTTGCGAAATGATGCATGTCTAAAAAGTGTGTCACCAACATGAAAAGTTTGGAAAGCTCTGATCTAAGGGAAAGTGTTATGATTGAGAGATAAGTAAAAAAGAGGGCCAAATCTACACTTATCCTTGACATGGAATGGCCTGGACCTCCCTGGCAAGACTTGTGAATGCATCAGACATTCAGACCTTTGCATATAATTCAGCAGAAGAAACTCTGCTTTTCGTGCAAGAGATGTCATGTAAAACCTTTAGTCTCATTAAGAAAGGCTGGGGAAGTCTCTTAAAACTTTGGAAAGTTGCAGTCATTCAGCACAGAGAATACTAAGCTAGAGGAACCAGTTCCTGTTCTAGAACATGGAAATGCACATTTTCATTTTTGTTTAGTTTGCAGGTAATGGAGAAACAGGATGCAATGGAGTCACACACTTTCACATGTGTATTTACATCCCATCTTTCCTGCAGGACTGTAAGCTTGTTTTCACAAAAACTCTATGAGGTTGAACAGACTGGGAGATAAGGAGGTCCCCAAAGTCACCCAGAGAAGGTTTATAATAACTGGAGATCTGACCCAGGATTCCACCAATGCTGGTCCTACATTCTAACCAAGCTTCTCTACCCTGAGACCTTCCAAATATATAGGAATACAACCTCCAAACTCTCCAGCCAGAATACTGTAGTTAAACACATCTGGAAGAGGCCAGGCTGAGGACGCCTGCTTTAACCACTGTTCCACAGTGGCTGATTATTCTAATACAGGAGCCCAATCCACCTAAAAGCTACAGCCTAAGCCCATCTGAAATGAAAGACAGCAGTGCTGTAAAACTGCTGTGCCCAGTTTGTAGAAATGGGCTTAAATCGCTTGGTCCTGAGAATGTATATTTTAATATTTTTCTTGGAATTTATATTTTGTATTTATGTAATTTTATATATTTTTAATTCACTATTTTGCTGTGCACCGCCCAGGGTCCCCGTTGGGGGAGATGGGCAGTAATATAAATTTAATAAAATAAAAATAAAATAAATAAAGTTCTAGAACATGGCTTTATGAAAACTTCGTACAGGGGGGAATGGCATAATGCAACATCTGTATCTTTCAGTCTCTGAGAGCTTAAGAGAAGATGGACTGTACTGTATATACCATTTAGACAGATTCCACGTATCCTTTCCTGCCACACCACTGAGCACGAGGACCTTGATAACTCCTAAAGCTAATGCACTGTATATAGTTATCAAAAGTGCAACGGTCCATGAGTTCAATTCCCATAGAATTCTTCTTCTTGGCGATCACTCGTAGCTGAGTAAGATTGTCTCCCAGGGGTAAAATCTTAACAGTGGATCCGTAAGTGGCTGTAAAGGCCAATTCTGGATCCGCACAACCTCCCACAATGAGGGCATAGGTTTCCAGGTGGAAGATGGTCACGATGAGGGTTGGCTTGACGTGCCTTCCTCTTAGCTCGTTTCTCCCTTTCGCCCTGTACTCGTGCTTCTTCAAAGTCCGTAGCGCCTTTAATAAAGGCTGACCTCCAATTGAAATGCTCATGAGTTAAAGCTTCCCAGTTCTCAATGCTGATATTAATTTTTTTTAATTAGCTTTGAGAGTATCTTTGAATCTTTGAACCATAGAATAAGATCTGGCTATGTATGTCTGATGATTCACAATAAGGATGAAACTCTCCCACTGTCATCAAGGCTAATAGCCATTGATCCCCATGACCTCCATGAATCGTTTCAACCCTTTTTGAAGTCAGCCAAGCAAGGCATACTTTGCTGCAGAAGCCCCCCAGACTAGTCCTGGAAACAGCAATATCTGTACATCCCTGTTCAAGTCTGGTAGCCATGAGCAGAGCTGCAAGTTGAACATCAGTTTGCACCCCAGGCAGTGGCATCTGCAGGGAGGAGTCAAACAGGCAAGAGTGCAATGTCACCCCCACCATCTTGCCTGCTTTCACCTCCCCCTCTTGCGGACACTGCTGATCCCTGGGATCTCAGTGCTTTGGGGGAACAGAATATTTGACTGCCGATACGGTGAACTATTACAATGCTGGGAAATCCATCATTTGAAATCCCAGCTTCAAATTCAGACTTGGCTAGGAAGCCCAGTGAGTGATTTGGGGCTAGCCACAACTGGAAACAATACAGGAGTGATTTTCCACTGCTTTCTTCCAGGATTTACTTGCCTTTCAGTCCAACCTACAACCCTGGAAGAGGATATACAGTATGTACAAATGCATAAAATAGAATACTAACAATCTATGCTACATTTTGATAGGAAGAGTTGGTAGCTGTACTGATTATTGACCATTTATTTCCCTTGTTGCTTTCTCCCCCTGCTATGACATCTTTTAAAGGATAAATAAAAACCACGAAGGAACAAGTGTAACTGGCAATGTTCTTTGGTATTCTTAGCATGTTATTCCATCTGAAAATTATCCACAAAAGAGTAGGGGGAACTATTTTTTTTTTTTAAAAAGAAGCATTGAGATAGTTTACCTCTTTCACTCTCTGCTGCTCACTGTTACACAGGAATGTCCCAAAGAGACAGCTGTAGAGATGGTCAAGGATGGTGAGGAGCAAGAACTCGTTGAATTCAAAAGCTGTGGGAAACTTGGGGGGAAAAAAGGACAAGCATTGCAATAGGTTTACACAGGATATTTCCCACGTGGCACTTGAGAGAAGGTTTTCCTGCAAGGAAATTATATCGGAGAAGTGTGTGTTGTATAGGTAGTCCTCACTTAACGACCACAATAAGGACTGGAAAATTGGTTGTTAAGCGGTATGGTTGTTAAGTGAGTCACCATGTGACTGGACCCGATTTTACGACCATTTTTATGGTGATCGTTAAGTGAATCACCACGGTTGTTAAGCGAATCCAGCTTCCCCAATGGACGTTTTTTGCCAGAAACCAGCAAAAAAGGTCACAAATTGCAATCATGTGACCTGGGGGGAACAGTTTGAGACAGTCATAAGTGCGAGTACAAGTCATAAAGCACTTTCGTAACTTCAGACTGTCGTTAAATGAACGATCGTTAAGCAAGGACTACCTTTATGGTGGTACCATAAAAGAGATTATCCCATTTGTAAAACTTGGTGCAAAAAATGGTGTTACTGTCTGCATCCCTCTCTGCATCTTTTTGGAAAGGATATACGTAACTGCCTTCCAAAAATAAGAAATGACTATTTTATATATGTATGCCACCAAGAACTGTGGAATGACAGCCAGAAATGGAAAGAAGGCTGTCCCCAGAACTATAGGTAGCTTTTGACAGAGCAGAGCATTTCTATAGGAAGGGCTGGCAGAGAATTGGGATTAAAACCCCAAAGACTTGCTGCTGATGAGTGAAGACTATAACGGGGATAGCTGTAGCCCCCATTTGGTATCTCAGGATCTCCTCAGCAGCCTTTAGATCAGTGTTTCTCCAACCTTGGCAATTTTAAGATGTGTGGACTTTAACTCCCAGAATTCCCCAGCCAGCATGGCTGGCTGGGGAATTCTGGGAGTTGAAGTCCACACATCTTAAAGTGGCTCCTGGGGTGACGGAGAAGAAAACCGGTTAACCTTTTCTTCGGTTTTGGGAGGATTTGTAGAGTGAATCTGTTTTCACTGTAAGTCTCCATTTTACTCCATACAATTCTTCTCATTTTGGAGTAGCTAAAGAGACTGGCTAGGTACCTTAACTCTCTCGTAAAGCTTAAGACACCCATTTTGCCACTGATCCATCCCCCACAACAAGATGAAAATGTTTGTCCATTATTTAAAGAACCTATATGGCCACCCATCTCAGCATATGACGCTGGGTGGCTAATAACAACGTAACCAACAATCCCAAAGATAAAAGTATAACAACCATCATTACCACCAATAAGTGTTGACCTTGGCCCACTCAAATCTGCTGCTCTTGGAGGAAACAAACAAACAAACAAACCATGGTTGCCAGTGCAATACCAGTCTGCCTTTGGTGCAGACAATATGGAGCTACATGGATATTGGTCAGGCAAATTCAGGTTCCAGTGTTTCTACAAGGCAAGGAACGCCTTGTTGTGTTAAACTATAAGGTCATTTTAGTCCAGTGAGAGAGAACCTTCTTTGCCCCACATTTGGGATCGGTGTTCTCTCAAAAATAAAGTTTTTGAGGGCAGGACCTCCACAGGGAAGGCGGTTTACAAAGCAGGGCAAAATCTGCAAGAAACAAGTACAGGATCTGCATGTAATCTTTGGCTTGGAGATTTCCCATCCTTTCAACACAATCCAAGGAATGCCATTTGGGATAGTCAAAAATGTTGTAATATCAAAAGCAGCCCTCTGTTGTTTGTCTCAGCATGACAGATTAACACTCAAGGCATGGGGAGTGTGTAACTAGGAAGGGGTTATTGTACAAATGGAGAAAATATTCAGCACTAAGCCCCATTGAGTTTAACAGGCTTACTGCCACCGAAGTATCGGCCCTTGCTACACATAAACAAATTTACTTTATATTGCCTCAACAACGAAAAGGGAGGAATATTATTACTGAGGTTCTTTGCTGTCCCAGAAATATACCTGTCTCGTCATCTGCCAGACACAGTCAACAAACTGGAGGAAAACAGGAGATCGGTCAGCATCAGCATGGTTCTTATCTCCATGGCCAACTCTCTGAAATAAAGCAAGAGAAAGGTAAAAGGAAACACACACACACACAGGGACGGAGACATATGACAATCGCCCTACTCATAGGGAACCAAAGCGAGCAACTCACAGGCCTGCAGATGGAGCCCCAACTCCTGATTTGCAGCCTCAAGAAAAAATTAAATTTGTATTTCACCCCCCCCCATTTAAAGCTCACTGTGTATCTCTTAAGCCTCTATTTTGACCTTTTAATTCCCAACCCACTCAGAAAACAAAAGAAAAAAAGAAAAAAACGTTTTACCCTTCATTCTCACCCAATAACATAATGAACTTAAGGACACTGTGGAATTAGGCAAGGCACATCTTTATCCAGCATTTTGTCTCTCATAATGGCCAACAAGATGCTCCTGAAGTTCTCATAAGGAGAAAAGACATCACTCTCTCCCATGTTGTTTCCTTGAAACTGGTATTTTTGGCATGCTGACCCCCATCCTGAAGTAACATAAATCCTCAACATCGAGTCTTGGCATTGACTCTATCAAGATAGCTCTTGATAGACCCATCCCCACCAATTTATCCAATCTCCTTTTAGAGTTATCCATGTTAGTGTCTATCACCACATCCCTTAATGGATTCTACATGCTCTAATTATGCACGGTGTGAATAACTTCCTAAATCTCCTTCAGCTTGGTTTCATTGGATACTGTCCTAAGGTTTTGCATGATGAGAAAACTTGATGCTGTCCTTATTTTCCATGCCATGAATAACTTCCTGAATCATATCCCTCTTCAGCTTTTTCCCCCTGTATTACAGCTCCAAACATTCTAGCCTTTCCTTGTGGGAAAAGTATTCAAGACCCTGGCTTATTTTGATTGCCTTCTTCTGCATTTTTCCCAGCTATTGTGTAGTGTTCCTCAGAACTGTACATCGTACTCCAGAGGTGGATGTGCTACAGATTTGAATAAGGGCATTACAACGATGACTCTTTATTTTCAATCTCTTTCCTTGCTATCCTTCGCCTGAAATTTGGCATTTTCACAGCTGTAGCACACAGAGTCATCTTCACTGAGCTATCTGCTATGACCCCAAGGTCTTTTACCGGATAGTTACAGAAAGCTGTTAAAAGGATGAGTTAACAGGTGACAACAAAATCCAGCAAGCGAGGAGACAGCTTCAGTCAAAATAGTCCATAATGGGCTATCTGGACAAGTTGTTTGACCTGGTAGGATGCAGCTTCTGGTGTCTTGTTCATGCAGTGCTGTACATCAAAAGGTACAGCAATACCAATCACATTAAAGCTATCAAGGAAATTTAATCTGGATTTTAAGACATTACATTGAATGTGAATGTAGGGTAGAAATACAGTGACACACTTACACATCTTCAGATGCGGGAGAGGAGGGGACACAAAAAGATGCATCTGTGTCAAAGAAAGAAATTGGGTGCATATATTTTCTTGCAAGTGTTTCCTGCTCTGATCAGCTGTAAACACATTTCCCCAAACTTTTAGAAAGTAGGGCATGGCATTAAGCCTTCCAGCACATGATTTACTTGGCACAGTTATTTATTTATAACCTGACTTGGCTCCCAGACTGATAAAGGTTCAAGAGATTATTATGTACCAATCGAAGAGAATATTTGTAGCTCAGGGTTGAACTGTGGAGTCCTTGGTGCTCTCTGAGCCTTGTTGTTTTTTTGCAGACGTTTCATAGCCAGGCTAGGCAACATCTTCAGTGCGAACTTTCGCACTGAAGATGTTGCCTAGCCTGGCAATGAAACGTCTGCAAGAAAACAACAAGGCTCAGAGAGCACCAAGGACTCCACAGATCATTATGTAAACAGCCCCTTGCAAGCCTTTCTGTTATCAGGAAAAAAGCTCACCTCCTCACCAGATTATAGGAAGGCTGTTAGAAAGAAAATCAAAACGGGTCACCCTACTGTACATGGGGATATATTGGTCCTACATGGAAAATTGCTGGAATTCTTGTAACCCCATCTCTTTCATCTCAATAAATCTTGCTAATGAGAACTCTGTGAGAATCCAGCACAGTGTTTCTCAACCTTGGCAACTTTAAGACGTGTGGACTTCAACTCCCAGAATTCCCCCAGCCAGCATGGGAATTGAAGTCCACACATCATAAAGTTGCCTCACTGATCTTGCATGATAAATAATCACTTTCGGTTTTCAACAGTTGTCAAAGACCCTGACATCATCCCACCAAAATTATTGCACACTATTCTTCCACAGCAGGCTTTGGAACTTTTCCAGTCACTTGCAATTATATCTGAGTGGTGGTCAGCAAGCCACAGGCCGGTTTATGAGTGTGTATTCACAGCCTTAAATCAATGATCAGCAGCTTGAAGGATGCCATTCTACTTGTATGTTTGTTTACAAGATTCATCCAATAGGCCAAACGCAAAGAAATAGCTAAGGGAAAAGATACAGCATTCTGATCAGAGAACAGGCCGACAAACAGATGCTCAGCCCAAGAATTTTGATCATCAGCAAAATCCCAACTGTGAACCAGAGCATAGAAAAACCCTCACTCTGGCTTTTCTAGAAACTGGTTTAAGATGGAAAAAAAATTCTCCTCTCCTTTCCACTATTACTATTGTTAAACAACCGGGTTTCAAAATCCTATGATCCTCTACCACCAAAACCACCCAACTCACCAGCTGGAATCTGTGCCCGAAACTCAGCCATTCTTTCTCCACCAGCACCTCGAAGCCTCGTATTGTCCTGTAATAGCCATCTAACATGAGCATGGCAAGAGAGGTGAGTTGAGCGGTACGGTCCCAGCCATCGCTGCAATGCACGACCACCGAGGTCTTCCCTGACTCCACCTTGTCAGCAATCCGAAGAGCTCCAGCGAGGATCAGCTGGGTTAAAAAGAGGCATGATGTGACACTGGTATTTATCACAAACAGAAGTAGGCTTGATGGAACAGAGCAATTGGGCCCCATCCATCACCTTCACAATTTTATTTATTTATTTTATTTATTATTTCAATTTATTCCCCGCCCATCTCCCTTGCAAGGGACTCTGGGCGGGTTACAACAATTGAAAGTTTAAAAATACAAAAACAGTATCTAAAATACATTGAATAATAATAATAATAAATTACATAAAATCCAAGGGGGGACCGCAGGATGGACCATACCACTACGGGGCCAGCCAACCCCAGGAGGCACTGCCGCCTCTGTCGTCCCAGGACCGGCGGCAGAGCCAGGTCTTAAGGGTCTTCCGAAAGGCCAGGAGTGAAGGGGCCAGTCTCACCTCTGGGGGCAAGATATTCCACAAGGCGGGCGCTATCGCAGAGAAGGCACGCCTCCTGGACCCCGCTAGATGGAATTCTCTTGTTGAGGGGGTCCGAAGCATGCCCTCTCTGCATGCACGGGTGGGGCGGGTCGACGTTATTGGGACGAGACGGTCCCTCAGGTACCCTGGTCCTATGCCATGTAGGGCTTTAAAGGTAATCACCAACACCTTGAATTGGACCCGGAAGCAAACTGGTAGCCAATGCAGCTCGCGTAGCAGAGGTGTAACATGTGCCGATCTCATGGCACCCATAACTGCTCGCGCCGCGGCATTTTGCACCAGCTGAAGCTTCCGGATACTCTTCAGGGGTAGCCCCATGTAGAGCGCATTACAGTAATCTATACGGGATATGACAAGGGCGTGAGTGACTGTTCGGAGGGCCTCCTGATCCAGGAAAGGGCGTAACTGGCGCACAACACGAAGCTGTGCAAAGGCCCTCCTGGCCGTGACTGCCACCTGCTCTTCGAGCAGGAGTCGCGAGTCCAGGAGGACCCCCAGATTCCGCACTGGATCCGAGCGAGGTAGTGCCACCCCACCCAGAACCAAAGATGACAACTTCCCGGATCTAGCGGGGCCATCAATCCACAGCCACTCCGTCTTACCAGGGTTCAGTTGAAGCCTGTTGTTCCCCATCCAGACCCCCACAGCCTCCAGACACTGAGATAAGGCATCGACCGCATCACCTACTTCACCCGGGATGGAGATGTATAACTGGGTATCATCAGCATATTGGTGATACCTCATCCCGTGGTGACGGATGATCTCGCCCAGTGGCTTCATGTAGATGTTGAACAGGAGAGGAGAGAGAACCGACCCCTGCGGCACCCCACAAATCAGGGGCCGCGGGTCAGCTCTCTCCTCCCCTATCAACACCGACTGGGAACGGCCCTGGAGGAAGGAGGCGAACCAGCGCAAAACTACGCCGCCCACCCCCAACTCCCTGAGCCGTCCCAAAAGTATACCGTGGTCGACAGTATCAAAAGCCGCTGAGAGATCTAAGAGAGCTAGGATGGACGCACTCCCTCCATCCCGCTCTCGCCAGAGATCATCGATAAGCGCGACCAATGCGGTCTCTGTCCCATATCCCGGCCTGAAACCTGACTGGAAGGGGTCTAGATAATCCGTTTCCTCCAGAATCCTCTGGAGTTGCCACGCCACCACCTTCTCAACCACCTTTCCCAAAAAGGGAAGGTGGGAGACTGGGCGAAAGTTGCCCAGGATGGTAGGGTCCAGGGACGGCTTCTTGAGGAGGGGGTGCACCAGCGCCTCCTTAAAGGCCTCCGGAAACACCCCCTGACTCAAGGACAAATTAATCATCGCCTGGACCCATCCACATGTCACCTGACTGGCCGATTTCACCAGCCAGGAGGGACAAGGGTCAAGCTGGCATGTGGTGGCGTTCACAGTCCGAAGGATCCTGTCTACTTCCTCAGGTGCAACAGGATCAAACTGTTCCCAGATAACATGGTAAGTACGAGCCCCTGGCATCTCCACAGATCCTGTCTCACGCTTGGAGTCCAACTTTGAATGAATCTGAGCGATTTTATCCTGCAGATGCTCAGAAAACTCTTCCGATCGGCCCTGTAGGTGGGTCTCCCTCTGCTCCCGACCCAACAATGATCTTGTAATTTTAAAGAGGGCCGTCGGGCGGCATTCTGCGGACGCAATAAGGGCGGAGAAATATTCACGTTTCGCCGCTCTTACCGCCACAAGGTAGGCCTTAACTGCGGCTCTAGATTGTGTTCGGTCAGATTCAGTCTTCGTCTTTCTCCAGCGGCGCTCTAGACGTCTCTTAACCCTCTTCAAGGCCCTTAACTCTTCGGAAAACCACGGAGAGCGGCGGGCCAAGCAGGGCCGGAGAGGTCGCATAGGCGCGATCTTGTCCAGGGCTCCAGCCGCGGCCCTATTCCAGGCCGCGGCCAGGAGCTCAACTGGACCGTGAAGCAAGTCCTCGGGAATAACCCCCAGCTCCTTCTGAAACCTCACTGGGTCCATCAGTCGCCGGGGGCGGACCATTTGAATAGGTCCCGCCTCCCTGCGGAGTGGGGCAGCACAAGAGAGTCTAAGGGTCACCAGGGCGTGGTCTGACCATGACAATGGGGAAAGATGTAACTCTCCCCTCAGATCACATTGCCACTGCTCAGACAAGAAAACTAAGTCCGGGGTGAGACCACTGTCCCGAGTCGGGTCACGAATAATCTGAGACAGGCCCATAGCTGCCATGGTAGCTATGAACTCCCGAGCCGCCTCCGAGTCCCGTCCCAGAGATGGCAGATTGAAGTCCCCCAGAACCATAAGTCTGGGGAACTCCACTGCCAACCCCGAGACAGCCTCGAGCAGCTCAGGCAGGGAGGTTGCTACGCAGCAGGGAGGTTGGTACAACAGCAGCACTCCCAACTGTTCTCGTGAACCCAACTTGAAAAACAGGGTCTCACACCCGGCCACTTGTGGAGCAGCGCCCCTGAAAGCCACAAGAGACTCTCGGATGACCACTGCCACCCCTCCTCCCCTGCCCCGGTGTCTCGGCTGATGCCAGACCTGAAACCCGGCTGGGCACATTTCCGAGAGGGCCACTCCCCCCTCTGGTGCCAGCCAGGTCTCGGTAATACACACCAGGTCGGCCCCCTCATCCGTGATCAAGTCACTTATAAGGGGGGCTTTGTTGTTCACTGACCTGGCATTCAACAGCAGCAGCCGGAGACCAGAGCCCACGAGGATCTGCTTACCAGGGCCTGGGTGTGAACACGGGGGGCCGGAACGCACCACCGGTAACAAACACCGGGGGCGCCTTCCCCAAAGATGGCTTGCCCTCCGGTTCCCGTCATACCGTCCCCTGCCCGTCACCACCCGAATCAAATGGCCCGCCATATAGCCCCCAGAGATTCCCGGTTCTGACCCAGTAGCCTCCACTCCCAGGCCTCCGGAATTCTTAGGCTTAATTAAGAGTCCCTTATCCCATCCATCCATCATGCACTCCCATACACTCTTGGGCAGTGGTAAGACCCCCCAGTGCACCAGCTCTCGCTCTCGGCACTGGTAGGGTCTAGCACCACCCCACTCACACCCTGCACCTCTCCCCCAACTTCTCTCACTGGTCGGGGAGAGGTACCAACACTCGTCACAATCACTCCTGCCCCACCTGACTCTCACCCAGGGGGTGCTCTTCCACACTCATACAATCTTAGCCCCCCTCCCTCGTCTCTCACCCGAGGGGGGGGGTCCACATTCACATCAAGGGACTCCTCCAAGTTCTCTGCCGCCTTAGCTCAATGGTGTTAATCCGAGCAATTGTTATTATTCTTGTGCCCTGATCAACAGGGCTATCGGTCCGGCCTCCGTCCCATCCGCGTCTTCCACGGCTGCCGGGTTCGGCACCAGTTCCAAACAGCTCCCACATCAGGAGCCTCCGGGCCCTCTCAGAAAGTGGCCCGGGAAAAAGACCAGATAGTCTTTAGCGGGGGGGCGCCTCGTCCGTCTCCCACTCCACTCCGTAGCCTCTGGCAGCCCTTGATAGTCCTTGATAGTCTCCGGAAGCTCCGAGGGCTTCGCTGCACCCGCTGGACTCCCTTCTGAGCCGCCCCGGGTCTGCTAGGCCCCCACCAACTCCACCGGCCTAGCTCACCTCCGACGGCCCCAGGCTCCAGCGGTCGATTTTGGAGGCTTCCAAAAGCCTCTAGCAGCTCTCAAAAAGACATCAGTCCCCACAAGCCCCGCTGGTCGAACTCGAAGGCTTGCGTTCAGAGTCTTCCGGCCTTAATGGACTCCAGTTCTCTTTAGCCCCGCCGGTCTAGGTCACACCCAACAGCCTCTTGCAGGCCTCGGCAGCCACCAGCTGTCTCCGGTAACTCACCGGGTCCCGTTTTCGTCGCGTCGAAAGGTTCCGGAGGCCCGACTCGGGCAGAAGCCTCGGCCAGCACTCCCCTCGGAGAAGCCACTCACGCACCGGCAACCACCACCTCTCCGGAATCCCAAAGGTGACATTTAGGGATTTCGGGATTTTCGGTGGGTTTTCAAGAGTTCTTTTTCGGGTTTTTTTCGGCTTTCTCCGGAGCTGTTATCGGCCGCATTAACTTGCGGCCGCCATCTTGGATTAAATCTGCAGGCAAAGCATGGACACTGCCTCCGACATGGAGGCACAATGCTAATTAAAAGTGGGGGCCCAAGCTAGTACATCTGGAGCATGGGAGCAGTATGGGAAAAAACAGCAAGGAATATTGCAAGATGTTTTCCCACACCTTCATGTTGATGCATGCATTCAGTAAGATGGCAACTGCCTTCTACTCTCAAAGTTCAGCTATATTCCAAAGCTTATATCCAAACTTATTTCCTAAGGCTAACATACATATTATTTTGCATTTATTATTTATTCATAAAATAAACCAGGGAAGGTAACCTTTGATATTTTGGGCCATATTTCCCGTAATTCATGGCTGCTAGTCTCACTGATTGCAACTTCTAGTTCATGCCATTGGAGTGGGATGGAAGAATCTGGTTATCTACCCTTGGAATAGCCCCAGTGAAACCATAGCTAAGATAAATTCTGTAAATTAATGGGTTTAAACAGCACAATCTAGTTATGGTATCAACCTATGTTTTGGTTTTACAAGGTATGTTGAATCACAAAGTACCAAACAGTACTGCACTATGTACTCAACCTTTAAAAAAGAATCAATAATGTTAAAACCAAGATTTGCAGATTATGCAAATGCACTGCCAAATCTTTGAGTGACCTGGTTAAATTGTTGTGTAAACACAGCTAATGCATGACTAAGGATTCAAGCTAAAATGTTTTACAATCGTAGCTTCTGCCAACCTGTTCTAGCAAAGACAATGTGGCATGAGGTCATTATCACTCCCAATTTTATGGGATTGTCCCAACTGTTTTTTTTAGAAAAATATAAATCAGTTCTATTAGAAAATAGACCCAGTGTCTTTACAGTTAAGTGAACCAGTCACATAGATGCAAAGGACAAAGAAATGGCTCATGTGGAAAAAAGAACAAAGGAGAGATAAATCAGTTCATCTGTAACTTTTCACTTGTAGCTTTTTCAATGCCTGCATTCTACGTAATGCAAATACCTTAGCCAATCAACGAATACCATGAATTTGCTTGATGGAGCCTGTGTAAACATTAATAAAAGTCTCTTCCTGCTAAAGTACTGACATGTGGGACAGATTCAGTGATTGCTGTTAAAGAAGCTTCTAATAAAGAAAACTTTCTCTTTACTTGTTGGTATAATAATTTAATTTAATTTAATTTAATTTAATTTAATTTAATTTAATTTAATTTAATTTAATTTAATTTAATTTAATTTAATTTAATTTAATTTAATTTAATTTAATTTAATTTAATTTAATTTAATTTAATTTAATTTAATTTAATTTAATTTAATTTAATTTAATTTAATTTAATTTAATTTAATTTAATTTAATTTAATTTAATTTAATTTAATTTAATTTAATTTAATTTAATTTAATTTAATTTAGGAGGTGTGATGGCTGAGTGGTTAAGACGCCAGGCTTGTCGATCGGAAGGTCGGCGGTTCAAGACCTGAGTGCCGCGTGACGGGGTGAGCTCCCGCACTCGCCCCAGCTCTTGCCAACCTAGCAATTCGAAAGCATGCAAATGCAAGTAGATGAATAGGTACCACTTCGGTGGGAAGGTAACAGTGTTCCACGCACGTCATGCCGGCCACATGACCGTGGAAGCGTCTTCGGACAACGCTGGCTCTTCGGCTAACAAACGGAGATGAGCACCTGCCCCTAGAGTCGGACACGACTGCACAAATGTGCAGGGGGAACCTTTACCTTTATACCTTTAAACCCTTGAGCAGCAAAATTGATAAACTCAGGAATACTGTAAGAAACGGAGTTAAGCACCACCCCCTAGAGTTGGACACGACTTCAGAGGAAAACCTTTACCTTATACTTTAATTTGAGTAAAGGGATTTAATATATAATATTTTCAATCAGATTCATATAAAAAGTTTAAACCATCTTAAAACACTACAACAGAACATCTCCAGATGTTTATAAAAAGTCAGATGTAGTGAAGCAATCCTCAAGATGCTTCAACGTCAGTGATGCTGGCTGGGTACTGTAGTTCAAGAACACCTGGGGACCATCAGTTTCTACCTATAATCTAGGACACTAGGTCAAACATGGACAAATCTCAGGTTCATGGGAATGTCAAAGTCCTCCAATCCAAATATACAAATCAAGTTATCAGAAATCAGAAATTGTAACAAATCAACCACTGTAAAATAGAGCAGCAGAATTCTAGAAAACCTAGTCCACAGCAATCTATAGTGCTTGTTGTTTATTCATTCAGTCGCTTCCGACTCTTCGTGACTTCATTGACCAGCCCACGCCAGAGCTTCCTGTCGGCCGTCACCACCCCCAGCTCCCCCAAGGTTTAGTCCGTCACCTCCAGAATATCATCCATCCATCTTGCCCTTGGTCAGCCCCTCTTCCTTTTGCCTTCCACTTTCCCTAGCATCAGCATCTTCTCCAGGGAATCCTGTCTTCTCATTATGTGGCCCAAGTATTTCAGTTTTGCCTTTAATATCATTCCCTCAAGTGAGCAGCCTGGCTTTATTTCCTGGAGTATGGACTGGTTTGATCTTCTTGCAGTCCAAGGCACTCTCAGAATTTTCCTCCAACACCACAGTTCAAAAGCATCTATCTTCCTTCGCTCAGCCTTCCTTATGGTCCAGCTCTCGTAGCCATAGGTTACTACGGGGAATACCATTGCTTTAACTATGTGGACCTTTGTTGTCAGTGTGATGTCTCTGCTCTTCATTATTTTATCAAGATTTGTATATATAGTGCAGCCTTTTTTTAATAGACTGTGTGTAGGATGCTGGTCCATTCTCCCACGGTCTTATTTATATTTGTGTTTATATTGTTAATTGTTTTATATTTGTTTTAACTGGTTGTTTTATTGTACGATGCCCAGAGACACATCTGTGAAATGGGTGGCTATATAAATTTGATAAATAAATGAATTGGGGTAAGGGGTATCCATTATTCAAGAATGCCTGGTGAATCAAAGATAAGAACATTGTGGGGATTTACCTAATTTCTGTGATGATGTCATCATGCAAACAATGCCAATCACACCATTTGGGTGAATATATGTCATTTACATGATTTATAATTACATAAATTGGAGCAGAGATTTGTTCTGTCAGTCAAGATCTGGTAAAATGAGCTTTCACTGTATTTTACAAGTACTCCTATTTTACATACAGTAGGTGGAACACAGGCTGAAAGAGAATAAACGATCAGCAGAAGGCAACTCTAGCTGAGATTGACTGCAAACCATTCTAGATATCCACTGGAAGATCTCCTCTGCCTTCTGCATGCCCTCAATCCAACCCCCTACTTGTGAGAGTGTCATGCTTATAAAAACTATCAACAGATTTATTCTCTCCTGTCTTGACAAAAGAGAGAAACTGCTAACCCTCTTCACCATAAGAGTGTAAGAAAATGAGCAAGAATCAGACTACCATAACTGCCTGTTTCATTTGAAAGTAAGACCTCTCTGGAATACATGTCAGACTTCCTTCTTGTCAGTTTGGACTGGGAACAGTTAATCCGATGAACAAGTACTGTATCTCAGAGCTCCAATTAACAATTATTTATTAGAAGGAAGGTTAAGATTACAGCAGAAAAATTCCAGCAAGTACCTGAAGTCTCTATCATTGCAGCCAACAAGCATGAAGTGCAGGGCCTGCAACTGGATAGTGGAAACTCTTTACCAGTAGGAAGAGTTGCTATGAGAGCAGCTGAATCCATGCCAGTAAAAGAACACACAATCATAATGTATTTTATTTATTTTATGGCATTTCTAGGGCACCACACTCCCAATGGACTCTATGGCCTAACACAGACAGATGCAGAACACCCATCAACTGACCTTGATATGCTCTAGCCAATGAGTGGATTCCAAATTCGAGAGCCAGTGAGTCTCTTCTATGTTGGGATATATAATCTCCTTTAGTTTCCTCAATGACTCTCTCATGACGTGGATATTATGGATGTCCAGGAAGACCAATTCGGCATTCTGATAAGCGTCCTCACTTTCATAGCCTCCTCCTTTAGCCTGCAAAGACAATGAATATCGGGCTGTTTTGGGCTAGCTGAGATTCCACATCTGCAAACTCAACTTCACTGACTGCACAGCCATACACAGTCTCCTGCCACAGTTGCTACGACTGAAGTGAGAGTCTATTTTTTGAATCCTATCTATTTGAGGGTGTTACTTCAATGTGGGGAGAAGCGGGGTAGTAAGCTCCATTAGATGATGCATCAAGTTAACTTCCTTTTGGTCTTTGAGGAACCACCACAAATCTTGCCTTTTCAAGACTGTCTTTTGAAGGAAAAGAATATCACTTTTTTCAAATTACTTTACCTTGCTAATTTGATTTTACAGCTGTTTTTAATGTACTGATTTTTCTTTGGGCTTTATCAATTTCGAAAGCCAGCCCACAGCTCTCCAACTCTTTCTCTCCCGTGAACTTCCCTGCTCTGGAGATCAACAGCGCTATCTCAGCACTGGGGCCTCCTGGTTTCCTAAGAGTAAGGTTTCCCCAATGGTGGGCAACCCTTTCTGGAGCTCAAGTGTTAATGATCTTACATTCTTCCAGATGTCAAGTTAAAACAATACTGTTCCATCAGGTTTTTTCCAACTGTGAGTTCCTATTTTTAGCCGCTATTGTTACACAAGAAGTTTTGTTATCCTTTTAGCAATATTCGAACTAATTGTTATGTAAAACCGCGGGGGACGGAGAATTATTCACACTAATGACTGAGGTGCTAAACCACAACAGAAAAGCAGTACAGAGAAGAATAACCAGAGAATTGTTCACTCCATTTTGACAATAGTAAGTTTTACAAGCAAGGACACATTTCCACTTGTATAGATTCAGCCACACTTAGAAGATTCAACATGGCATCCTCCAAATGCTTTGGAGTTCAACTCCCAGAATTCCAGATGGTTTGCCAGGCTGACTAAAGCTAATGGGAGTGGTAGTTTAAATCATCTGGAGGAGAGAAGGCTGCCTACCTGTGAACTATTGGCTGCTGGGAAACTCATCAACCCCATAAGTTATTAAGATTTTCTTGGAATACTGAGAACTTGCTTGTTGATTTCCTAATTATCTGTCCTCCACTTGGCATGTCCCAGAATACAGAGACTATAACTCCCTGAACTCCCTGCCAGAATGGCCTTCTGCTAGTTGGGAGTTGAAGCCCTCATCTACTGGAAGGTGGGAACCGGCTGAAATACTTGTTGCAAGAGGTATGACAATCCAACCTTGTTAGCTACGGCATTCACACTTGGCCTGGCATCAAAGATCAGTATTTTGTGGGACTGGGCATTGGAATCCATGATAGATTGCAGGTACTTTTCATCTTCTTTGCTCCTCTTGCCACTCACTCCAACCATTGGCTGGCTGCAGCGAGTGACTGTGGCTTGGCTTTCTGGATGAATCCATGACAGAACCTGGCAGAAGACACGAATGGAAAGAAAGAGAGCAAGAATGGGTCAGGGGAAGAAGATAACTGAATAGTCTGGCTTGATTTTTAACTACTCTGATTCAAACCACTGCAACTGCCATCTGAAGTATTCATACTGCTAGGGTGGGTGGTGTCCATAAATTGTAAAATGATTCTTACTGGTCTTTTCCCCCCCTCAAAAATCCACCTGGTGAAGGATGCAGCCCAACACATCTGGAGGGCAGCAGACTGGAGATGGCCAATCTACAGAAGTCACACTGCTAGTGCCATACTTACAGGTATGCGCCCCCTTGACCGGAACGCAGCCACTTTCTTCAACTCCTCATCCGGGATATTGGCTGGAACTACCAGAAGGGCAGGATAGGTATCACAAAGCTCATATTGCTCATTTACTCTAGTCACTCTCCAACTTTCATTAGGAATTCCCTACATAGGGAAGAGAAGCCATTCAGAAGATTTTAATTTAGAAAGAAGGGAAGGGAAGGGAAGGGAAGGGAAGGGAAGGGAAGGGAAGGGAAGGGAAGGGAAGGGAAGGGAAGGGAAGGGAAGGGAAGGGAAGGGAAGGGAAGGGAAGGGAAGGGAAGGGAAGGGAAGGGACCTCTCTCTGGATACCAATCTCTGGAAATTAGAGATTTGCAAAACTGGGATAAATCAAATCCATTTCACTGTCTCCTTTACTTGGCAGAGCAGATTTTTGTCTCTACCAGTTTTACTTCTAGATACTTAATTAGCAACCGAGAGGGGGAAAAAAATCACCAGCTGCTTCAGAGACGGCAGGTTGCTTTGAAAATGTATAAGGTGTCTTTTTATTTCTTTGATCCACAGAAATGCCTCACGTCCTCTGCAGTGCTGGGCATTCTGCAGATGCAGCTTCTTTGCTGCAGCTTCTCCTGGATAACCACGTGACATGCAGTGATTTAGATTAATCTGGCCCAGACACACTTACGTGGGAATATCTTTTATTTGACCATCCTATTAGAAGTTCTTCAAGCCAGCAGTTTTGTAATAAGATAGTTTGCTATAGAGCAGGGCATGCCAGCCAGAAGTGGAATAGTGTGACTCACCTGTCTTCTATACTCCAGAATAGGATCATAAACCTTCCAGCCATTTTCTGGGAAAACTTCTTTGTACTCAAATGCGAATAGAGGCTTAAAAAAAATGGAGAGACTCTTTAGCAATGTATTTTCCACTTTTATATGGCATCTCAAATAACTATTCCCACGAAGCCATTTTTGTTTGTGTAACTTCATAAAAAGCATAAAAGAAAAGCAGAGTGCCCCAGAACTTGCCTATGTTATAATAAGCAGATCACTGCATGTTTCTCCACATTCCTTTGTTTTCTGATCTACGAAACTGCCAGGAGGATGGAAGGGAAGAAACGAATGGTTCTGAAGGAGAGACTTAGTAAGAACTGCATTTCAAAGCAGCATCACAGGGCTGCATTTCAGGTTCCTTGTTCTACACAGGTTGTACAGAATGGTCCCTTTTGTGATGCACAGATTGCGCTTTGTTTGTTTTGAGTGATATGGAACTTAGTGCTAATTGTGGGCTGTATAACTGAGGAAGGGTCAACGGTTCCCATTTAGATTATAGTATGCAACGAGGAATAAGGCTCCAGCCTTCCCAAATTCTGATGCATGCCGTGGCACCAGAACCTTCACTGCCTTCTTTCTCTTTTACTTCATCAAGAAGAGAAGGATCCTGCAAAGGATCTGCTTGACTGTAAAGGCTCACATTTAAAGAGTAGCACACTTTCCCAACATGCTTACAGTTTCACTGATGAGAACTGGAAATAGATCTCCCAAGTCCCCTAGCAAAATATCACGTGAGACACCAGGAACTCCTTTTCCAGGACTTACTGGGATAAAAGTATTAGCATTTCCATCCTGAATATGAAGCCTTGAACTTTATAGAAGTCTTAGAAACCAATTATTCCTGTTGGTCCCTTCTCCCTTTCAAGGAAATTTTGTGATTGGGAAGACCTGGATAAATTCTCCCAAGCTTGATGATCTCTCTAAATTTTCTCAGGGAAAGAGCTGAAAGCTTCCAAGATTTTCTGAGAATTCTCATAGAAATTTCAGAAAAAAACTGAACCAATTATGGATGAATTGGAGGTGCTTCCCTGACACTATTTGCCATGAATCTCCTGATCTGATCCTGGGGGCGGTGTGTGTGTGTGACAAAACCCACAGCTACTCAGTCTTGCCTGGGTTAAATGGAAGCCCCTTCTTCCCCATCTGGATCCCCTCCAGCCTCCAGGAAAACACCAAGACAGATTGCAATTGGGTATCATCAGCATACTGATGGTACTTAACCCTGGACTGACGGATGACCCATCCTGTAAAGGTAAAGGTTTTCCCCTGCACAGTCGTGTCCGACTCTAGGGGCTGGTGCTCATCTCCGTTTCTTAGCCGAAGAGCCAGCGTTGTCCGAAGACGCTTCCGCGGTCATGTGATGCATGCGGAACGCTGTTACCATCCCACCAAAGTGGTACCTATTCATCTACTTGCATTTGCATGCTTTCGAATTGCTAGGTTGGCAAGAGCTGGGGCGAGTGCGGGAGCTCACTCCGTCACGCGGGGCTAGGGATTTGAACCTCCGAACCTGCGATCTTCCGATCGACAAGCCTGGCGTCTTACCTGCTGAGCCACCACGCCCCTGGTATCCTGAGCCTACATCAAATAGTGCAACCAAAAAGGGAAGGTTTGGGACAGTATGAAAATTGTCCAGTTCCACTACATCCAGTGATGGCTTCATGAGAAGAGGCCAGAGCACCACCTCCTTCAGAGCTGGTAGAACTGAACCCTCTCTTAAGGATGCATCCAACACTGCATAGATCCAACTGCATGTCACCTTCCTAGAGGTCTTGACCAACCAGGAGGGACATGGATTTAAAGCACAGGAAGCCATGTTCAGAGCAAATCTGAGCAACTTTATACAATGAATGCCTCGTGGTGGCCTAGTAGGTGCTTCCCTGGTCCCTCCCCACCCAGAAGTGATTGGGTCACCTTAAATAAGGCTGCTGGCTGGCAATCTGCAGACGCAATGAGAGAGAAATAATCACAAATTTCATACATAAAGCCTATATTCATGCATGTGTATTACAGTACCCAATGGCTGTGCCTGGGTATCAGAGACAAGATGCACTCTATTTCTGGCTGGGATCACTCTTATATGTCTGGGTACAGGCATATTTATTTATTTAATTTTTATCCCCCCTTTATTATTTTTATAAATAACTCAAGGCGCCGAACATACCTCATACTCCTTCCTCCTCCTATTTTCCCCACAACAGCAACCCTGTGAGGTGGGTTGGGCTGAGAGGCAGGGATTGGCCCAAGGTCACCCAGCCGGCTTTCATGCCTGAGGCGGGACTAGAACTCACAGACCCCTGGTTTCTAGCCCAGCACCTTAACCACTAGACCAAACTGGCTCTATCAATTTCAATCTGTAAAATTAGCTTTCAGCACGGAGAAATCTGCTTAAAATGATGTGAGTGGAAAAACGTTGAACTCTCTTCAGCTTCTGTTTGATTTTCACATTCAAGAGATGTATTAGAGCTAAGCCAGAAGGTGGATCAGATGGTGGCCTACCCGTTACACTTGTTCTTATGGTTGTAGCACATACCCAACCTTGATTGATCTTGAAAAGCCATGCAGGATAAGATCAAATTTGGATTTTGATGGGAGATCAGTAGGAAATCTTAGAGCTGTAGGCTAGAGAGGGAAGTTGAAAAAACATCCTGGAAGAATGCAGTGACAAAAACTTCTGTATTGTTGCCAAAGCAGACTACATGGATGTGTCCATCAAGTCACCCGGAGTTGAACTCAACCCAAAGGTTTCTTTACCCCTTCAGACTGCTTTCAAAATAAATAAATGTTTGACAACCCCCCAAATTATGGGAAAAATGACTAATTTCAACTTTTACAGGGAAAAATTATTTTAACATTCTGATTCGCCTCTGAGTCTCCTCCTTTTGCAATATGAAACAGTACAGCCTTGCTTTTATATACTGCCTTGAGTTCAAAAAGCCAATAACCCCCACCAAGATCACCATCTCTCCACTTTCCTGCATTTTCATCCTACAGCAATGCCATCGTGTAGCTTGGAAAATACCATGTTTGTAAGATTAGCAAAAAATACTTACCAAGTGATTGGACACTGGAAATGCATACTTCGTCAAGTTCTCAAATATGGATCTTCTTGTGCGACCTTCAGGTCTGTGAGCAAACCGAAGATTCCGAACATCCTACAGAATGTAAGGCAAAACTGGGTCTTACCAGAAGCCCAGCAGTACACCATACTGATTCATTTGCTGCTTTATCAACTGTTTCCAAATTCTCCCTATGTTGTACAGTGGGGAGGAGAAGAATTGTTTTGCAAGGGGAGAGGCAAAACCACAAGTTTTCTGTCACTTAGAGCTGGGGTTCTTCATCTGGTGTCCACAGACAGTTTTCAAGGGCTCCATGAACTTGGATGGGAACAAAGGTAACCTCTAACTGAAATTTAGCTTTTCATTCGATCATGAATGTAGGCAACAACGGCCTCTAGACTCCAAAAATGTTTAACTTCAAAGAATCTCATTTTCTAAAATTATTATACCTTAAAAAAGTAAAACCAGAATAGTGGTGGATTCTTCCACTGGGCAGGGAAGAATGATCTTCAAAGTCATTTCCAACCCTTACATTTTATGATTATATGAACTTTCTGTCAACATGCTTTATTGAAGGCCATTAAGACCATTACAAGCCATTGCTATGGATTATGAACCCAACATTTGCCCATTCTTGATAAACCAGTTTACCTTGCACACAATTTCTAGGCCATATGAATTTTCACCACGACTAGAAGCTCCTCCAATTTTCTCTACTCTGTTAATCACTCCGAGAGGGCCATCTAGAACAAATGGAGGGTCCTGGAGAAAATGGAAATATATTAATAAAGCATCAAAACCAAAGAATTATTTTTATACAGAGCTTGGAGTAGTCAAGGGTTTGATGTTTTGATAGTTAGCCATGCAATAAACTTACAAACATATTCAAAGAGTCTGGGGATACCTTTAAGATTAATGCATCAAATACGATATACATCTTTATTAGATTTATATTCCACCATTCCTCAGAGAGGTCAGAACGTATTACATAGGATCTGCTTTCATTTTGTCACCAAAACAACATCCCTGTTAAGTATGGTGGTTGGAGAGAGACGGACTGGCCAAAATCACTCAGTAAGTTTCCACGGCTAAGAGTGGATGAACTTGGCTCTCCCGTCTTAGTCCAACATCTAAATGGCCACTCAGCACATGGTATAAGTTTCCCTTTGTTACAGTCCATTTCAACACAGGACAATTGTCTACAAAAGCTTATATGGTATAAGAACGTGTAATATTTAGAGTAATATGGAAACATGAATATTACAGCTGGGCTTTGAAGTGTGCAGGAGTGCCTCCACTTTCTTACAGCAATCATGAATTTTGCCATCATTGTGCAAGAAATAACAGAGTTGCTCTTTGGAGACTGAATCCAAAGTGCTGCACAGCCCTAGGGCTGAGAGAATGTGATTGGCTCAGGGTCACCCAGCCGGCTTTCATGCCTAAGGCGGGACTAGAACTCTCAGTCTCCTGGTTTGCCATTGGCTCCTTCCTAGGGCTGAGAGAATGTGATTGGCTCAGGGTCACCCAGCCGGCTTTCATGCCTAAGGCAGGACTAGAACTCACAGCCGCCTGGTTCCTAGCCCGTTGCCTTAACCACTAGACCAAACTGGCTCTCTTTTTGATGAATATCCAGTACAAGCACTGGTTCATTTATCCCACATTTGTCTACACTGCTGGCAATGGCATTCCATGTTTCACAGGTGAGTTTTTCTTTCCCCCCTTTTTATTATATTGTTGTAAATCTTGATAAATCATACTGTTTCAATACAATGCTATTTCTACAGTAATAATTAAAAATTATTGACATTGTATTGTTTAGATAACTTAGAGCAGTGTTTCTTAAAGTGTTGTCCTAGGAACCCTGGGGGTCCCCCAAGACCCTCTCAGGGGTCCTCAAAATCAAAATTATTTGCCAACCTATGTTGAAAAATAATACAATATTAAAATCCAATCAAACAATCTTGAGAAGCAGTAGCGACAGCGAATGCGTCCATTTTAATTTTTAATATGGTAAACATTGATAAATATAACCCATACAAACAAAAGCTCTTTTGGGGTCCTCCATAATTTTTAAAGGTGGAAAGGGGTCCTGAGAGAAAAAAGTTTAAGAAACACTGACTTAGAGTATTGGAAATAAAGAAAAGAGAAACATTCTATCAATATTAATTACAGTGTAGGATGTCGATATTACAAGCATAAAATTATTTGACTTTTTCATCCAAAATTGAGTATAACATTAGAAAAAAAGAAACTGCAACATCAAAGTATTTGTTGTACAATAAAAAATTTGGTTCTGAGCTGATTACTTAATGTTGACATCTTCATTGTATAATTGCTTAATACAGCCTTTTTCAACCTTTTGACCCTGGAGGAACCCTTGAAATATTTTTCAGGCCTTGGGGAACCCCCGCACATTCAGGCTCAAATAGAGGCCAGAAGTCACAAAATCATTATATTTGTTTCATGGGTAGGCCTGTATCTATGCATTAACTGTGTTCTTATACTAAAAATAAAGAATGAAACGTACTGCTTTAATGTGAAGTTGCCCGAATTTGAAATAATTTTTTTAATAAATCGTGATCTCCCAGGGAACCCCTAGTGACCTCTCGCAGAACCCTAGGGCTCCACAGAACCCTGGTTGAGAAACCCTGGCTTAATATACTGTATATGCATGTGAGTTTTTCAACTCCACCTGAAAAGCCAGGAGATTCCATCACGGCTCACAAAACATGTACTGAGCTATGCCCCCCCCCCTTCAAATAATAGCTAAGAACCCGTCAAAAATAAGAAAAAGTAAAAAGGAATTTATTAAGCCTTACCCTTTCCATGCTTTTAAAATATAGTCTGTAATTTGTAACTGTCAAAGTCCCTCGAATAGCTCCAGTAAATGGGCAGATATGAGTAACATCTTTTGCTAGGAAAGAAATTAGAAGTATTATAAATATTTCCACAGGGAACCATTGACATGAAGTTTAAAATCTTTCCCCCCCCCCCCCCCCCCCGTCTTTCTGGGATGAAGCAAGCATAACTCTGGATTTATGCCCACTGGGGAAGGAAAAAATAAGACCTTCTTCTCAGTACTTCTGCAGTTTTGTATGGAGAAGTGTGTTGGGTTATGAAACATTAACCGAAGAAGAATGACAAAGGATTTTAAACTTTGTGGCAGGAAAAAATAAATATGGTCTGACATTATTGTTTTATGGACAGATTTGAGAATGAGAGAGGCACGCAGTTTGGAATTATTTCCCCTGGAATCTCTGACAAAATGCTTAACCTTTAAACTTTCCCCTGAACCTGAAGTTATTTTAATGAGCCGCATGCGCAGCTAGAACCTGAACAATAATTCATCTAAACAAAGACTTGAAGCCAACTATTTCTAGCAGGAAGTTGTCTTATCCACATGCCCAGCCACTCCGTTTCATTCGTTTTCCAGTCTTCTAGTTCTACCCCATCTATCCTACACTCAAAGTCAACTAATTCTCAGTGATCACTGAGGTGGTGCAGTCCTCAATAGACTGTTCAGTCTTCTGACTGAATGAAGTTCTAGTCCCGCCTGAGACACGAAGCCAGCTGGGTGACCTTAGGCCAGTCACTCTCCCCCAGCCCTAGGAAGGAGGCAATGGCAAACCACTTCCGAAAAACCTTGCCAAGAAAACTGCAGGGACTTGTCCAGGCAGTCTCCGAGAATCAGACACGATTGAATGGATAAAATAAAAATAAAAATCAGTACATATCAGTGGGACGGAACCTGTTTGGGATTCTCAGCCCAAATAGCTCTATGCCAGCACACTGAAGCCCAAATACCAGTGGTGGGTCAGTCTCTACTTCACTAGGCATGGCCAACCCTCTGTGGGCATACAGCCCATGCCACTTAATCACCTACACATAGTTACTTATCTTTTATTCAGGCACACTCAGATTCCTGAAAATTTACCCCCTTCCGATTAAGATTAAGCTTTCAAAGATTTATTTTAAATCTTACTTGCCATTTGGGGCAGGAGTTTTTAAGGTGGAACATGTTTTGGGAAGGGGAGACTAGGTGCAAACACTCATCTTGCACAAATGCCAAACTCCAAAATAGATTTCACTGATATTGATAGAGACTACAGGTGGTCCTTGGTTAATGACCACTCGTTCAGTGACCATTCAAACTTCTGATGGTGCTGAATGAGTGGTACTTACAACTGGTCCTTGAAGTTCTGGCCATCTCAGTGCCCCCGCAGTCATGTGATTGCAATCCAGGCAACCGGCCTGGATTTCCGACCATTGTAGTGTCCCACGGTCACATGATCGCAATTTGTGATCTTTCCTGCTGGCTTCCCACAAGCAAAGTCAATGGGGAAGCCAGCAGGAAGTCGGAAGTTGCGATTCATGTGAGGTCCTCACTTAACGACCTGCAGTGATTCACTTAACGATAGTACCCAGGAAATGCTGGAATTGCTGTTGCTAAGCGGCGTGGTCATGTGACATCATACTTTATGACCACATTGCTTAGCGATGGAAATTCCGGTCCCAATTACCGTCATTAAGCGAGGACTGCCTGTATTTTAAATGATAAGTGAGAAGATTCCACACCTCTCACCCCCAAGGAGAAAACATTGGAAAGTTGAATGCCAGCCTTTCCCTTGCCAGCAAAGCTCCCACTTTTAAAAATGTCCCCTGCCCCCCAAAAGCAACCTCCATGATCTTTAACTGAGGCTACTTTCTAAGAGAATGGTCTTACTTTGGGTCATCTGCTTAATGGGAATAAGAGTGTGGGCAAAAAGCAAATAGTTAAATGTAGACTCTCCACGGGGGTTCCCATGTCTGAAATTTAGACATAATGATCAAACTGTTGCAATTTACTTTGGCGAGAAAATACAAATAGAAATAGCTGCACCTACCCATGTCCTTAATAGTTTCTCCTGGTAGCAAAGGGGGCTCTTCCATTTCAGCTAACTTATTAGATTCTCTGAGGACCTAAAACACAAACAAAATATCAGGTGCATTAACCTTCAATACTTACAGATCAAACATTTGAAACTTACTCACTCCACATGAAAAAAATGCAGCATCTCCACCAGCAGGACAAGCCATGGTATATAAACAGAGAGCAAGTCCCACTCCCTTTTCGCACTGAAGATGTTGCCTAGCCTGGCAATGAAATGTCTGCAAGAAAACAACAAGGTTCAGAGAGCACCAAGGACTCCACAGTTCAACCCTGAGCTACAAATATTCTCTTTGATTGAAGTGAAAGAAGTTGTGGACAAGAAAATGCATATAAGAGAGTGATTGTAGAGGAAAAATGTGGGTGAAATAAACATAACTGTATAATACACTTTTCTCTATATATACACAAAAGCATAGTTGTGAAGAATGTAATCAAACAGCAATGAATGTTTAAAGAGACAGGGAAAATACAATGATTTTAAAGGAAATTATTATTGTTGTAATTATTAATTAATTAATTAATTAAATTTAATATAGCCACACACTCCATTGGATGCTGCGTGGCTTACAAAATAAAATGCAATGTGTTATGTTTGTTTGTTTGTTTATTTATTTTCTATCCCGCCTTTATTATTTTTATAAATAACTCAAGGCAGCAAACATACCAAATACACCTTCCTTCTCCTATTTTCCCCACAACAACCACCCTGTGAGGTGAGTTGGGCTGAGAGAGAGTGACTGGCCCAGCCGGCTTTCATGCCTAAGGCGGGACTAGAACTCACAGACTCCTGGTTCCTAGCCCGTTGCCTTAACCAATAGACCAAACTGGCTCTCAAATTTATACCGTGGAGATTGTAAGCAGCTGAGATTGTGACTGGTTAAAAAAAATCAAATGAATCAATGAATCAAATCAAATCATATATATGAATGCTGCAATTAATCAATTAACTATATTTTAAAATAAATCTTCTGTCCTATTCAATTAAGTAGAGAGGAACATTTTTCTGTACAAAACTAAGGAAGGCCTTCCTGGGGAAGACCAGAGAACTTCTGGCAACAGGAAAAGAGCATATTTAGACTCTTTTGAGTTTCCAATCGAAGAGAGAATTTGTAGCTCAGGGTTGAACTGTGGACTCCTTGGTGTTCTCTGAGCTTTGTTGTTTTCTTGCAGACGTTTCATTGCCAGACTAGGCAACATCTTCAGTGCGAAAAGGGAGTGGGACTTGCTCTCTGTTTATATATCGTGGCTTGTCCTGCTTCTGTTGGTGGAAGTGTAGTTCTCTCCTTGGGAGTTCCTTGATTGGAACTCCTTGGGAGTTCCTTGAGTGTTACAACCACACGGTATCACCGTAGCACATAAACCAACCAAAACCCTTCAAAACATCTTAAGTAACCCAAAAGACCCAGTAGCCCAAGAAGAAAAAACAGGAGTTATCTACAACATACAGTGTAAGGACTGTAACAGCCACTATGTAGGATAGACGGGCAGAAGACTAGCAGAGCGCATCCACAAACACCAACTAGCAGTCAGAAGACAGGATGAAAACTCCTTAATCTCACAACACATGGACAGACTCAACCATACTTTCAACTGGGAAACTCTGAGCATCTTAAACCAAGCCAAATCCAAAAATGCTAGAGAATTCCTGTAAGCTCGGCACTCAGACAAAGCAGCCATCAACAGACACATAGAGGTAAACAACATTTACATACCATTCAAAAGAGACAATAGAAAAACCAAAAGACCAGAACACCTCCTTGCCAGCAATCAACATCCAGACATGCAAAGATTAACACCAGGATTAACACCAGATGAACAATCAAACAGTACATTATACCTTAATCAAGGAACTATTAACTTAGTCAATCAATCAAACAGCAAACAACGGCCCAATCAAGGAACTCCTAAGGAGAGAACAATACCTCCACCAACACAAGCAGGACAAGCCACAATATATATATAAACAGAGAGCAAGTCCCACTCCCTTTTCGCACTGAAGATGTTACCAAGCCTGGCAATGAAACGTCTGCAAGAAAACAACAAAGCTCAGAGAACACCAAGGACTCCACAGTCTCTCGAGTTCTTTTGGTTCTGGTGATTTCTTTGTCCCCAAATAGAAAAACATTCTTAGCCCTGCTCCTGTTTTGTAAAAGCAGTAGATAAAAGCAGCACATTTGTATCTGCATAAGACCATCATATCTAACAATATACAGGATTCCTGCAAGTTCCTACATGAAAACCTCTGTAGTTTTCACATAAAATCAGCTAATGATAACCCTATTTTATTAGAGCAAAAGTGCCTTGATGAATGTATGGGGGCTAAATTATGAATTATTGTTAAATTAAATGACGGGTGTTCCTAGATGTGAGATATTCCAGCATCTCTCAAGAATTCAAGTGAGGAAAGAGGAATTCATTTTTATATTTGTTCCAAGACACACTGCAGGCATTTGGCAAAACTTGGATTTGTCCTATGACGACAGAAGAATAAACTCCCTTACCCACACACGCTTTGCAAAGCGAAGATCTGAGTCCCAATAAGAATGAATGCTGGAGCCTCCATGAGGAAATAATGGATTACTGCTCAGGAGGTCACTCCAAGGCCACCAGCTTGCACCCTTCAGATTTGGTTCCTCTCAAATGACAACCAGAGATAATTACAGGAGAGCATTCTTGTTGCAAGTTGGGCACCTACGCAAATATTCAAGGACCTTGACTAATTCTGATATTACTTTTTGCTAAGGCTGCCTTTTGAAACACAAACCCACTCCAGACACTTCTGTTTTCCTTGTCTCAGAGACAAAAGATTGAGTGAGTCTGGCTTTCCCTGATCTAATTTGCACTAAATTTAAATTTTTCCCTGATCTAATTTACACTAAATCAATATACTGTAACCTGGGCTTTGACAAGTCTATGACGAGAGAGCTATAAAAAGAAGATAGAGGAAGGACAAGACTAAAAGACGATCCTGCTAAATAAGCTAAATTCTTCTGCATTAGGAGGCAATTGGTGAACGGAGAGGAGGTGAACAGAAACTAGAGGGCTTATGAACTCAGCTGTCTTTAAAAAATAAAGGGCAAAGAAGATTTGATGTATAAACTCTGCTTGCCAGATTCAGAGGTGCTGATGTAGGTAGAAATTCCTACATGCCCTTCACGCTTTCAGGGAGATTTACCATAATATCCAAAAAAAAGACACTCCTGCCTTTCTGGTGCAGGTTCTTGCTGTGCAGTTTCAATAACATTTATTTCTGTAAAAACTCATACTATCACCTTCCATGCAAACACTAAAACACAGACAATTAAAAAGCGCGCACGCACACACACACACACACACAAACCCAGGCGATATAAAATGAAATAACAACATGATTCTTGAAGTAACCAATGGCCATGAGTAACGGTACAGCATTTTTGTATTTGGAAATGTGAGGCATCATCTATTTCAGTGTTTCTCAATCTTGGTAACTTTAAGAGGTGTGGACTTCAACTCCCAGAATTCCCCAGTCAGCATGGCTGGCTGGGGAACTCTGGGAGTTGAAGTCCACACCTCTTAAAGTTGCCATGGTTGAGAAACACTGATCTATTCATAAGCACAAGTTGTCCTGCTTGGAATAAAAGTGCATCTCATCAGCAGAAACAAAATCTAAAGCCTAGGGTTAAAAAATCCAGATGACCACTAGTTGGCAGCAAAGACCCTGAATAAGTCAAGCTTTGTTCAAAGTTAGCTGAATAATAACAACAAATTGAGGGACTGGCAAACATACATTCAGCAGTTAACAGCTGGACATCAAAAGTTTTTCACAACTTGAGTTCTCTCAAATGGCCACTTCTTTGTCCTCCTCTTGAATTTGTTACTCCACTTCTTACTCCTTGGAAGGAGAGGAAGAATCTTCTCTAATGTTAGGGAGCAGCTCCATAGAGTTCTTCCTATAAAGGAGCAAAAGCTTCCTAACTGACTCCTGGAATTCGAGAAGGAGCCCACTGCTCAGAGATTTCTACCTTAACGAGCTCCAGATCTTCTTCTGAAGAATCCTCAAGAAATGATATAACCCAAGTCAACATCTGAAGCCCTGTCTCACTATCACCCATCATCAGAGGTTGAAATAAGAGAACAGGAGACAGATCAAACCCAGCTGGTGCTACAAGAGAAATGTGTAATGGTATGTGGGAATGTCAAAAGAATATTTATATGTGCTTCATCGACTACAGGAAAGCTTTTGATTGTGTTGACCATGATAATCTATGGCGAGCCCTAGCAGACCTTGGGGTGCCACTACATTTAGTGAAGTTGATGAAATCACTGTATGTAAATCAGGAAGCCACTATACGAACTCAATATAGTGACACTGGTTGGTTCAAGATCGAGAAAGGTGTGTGACAAGGTTCCATTCTGTCACCTTTCTTATTCAACTTGTACGCCGAAGTGATCATCAGGAAACTGGAGCTAGACGAATCAGAAATTGGGGTAAAAATTGGCGGAAGAAACATCAATAACCTTAGATACGCGGAAGATACAACCCTCGTCTCAGAAATGAAGGGTGTTAAATCCATGATAAAACATAATAAAAATTTTTCCAGATTCCAGAACAGGATAAACACAATCAACACAAGTGATTGCTCAGGGTAAGAAACTGCAAATCTAGAGAAGTAGGATGAGGAGATAGGCAGAGAGAAGGGAAAAGTAAAAAAAAAAAAGTTTGTCCAGGCCTTTTGATCAGCTGGAGATTTATTTATTTATTATTTATTTATATTTCAAATTTCATCACCACCCATCTCGCACGAAGCGACTCACCAATTGCTGTGGAGGGTTGCTAAAGGTGAGCAAACCAGCTCTCAGGACATCTCTAGGAGTTTACAAGAAGCTCTTTAGAAAAAGGCCTAAACTTTGCAGAGCCAATCATCCAATCCAAGAGAGGGGAAGCTCTACCATCAGCTCAGCCTGAGGTATAGTGGGTGACATAAGAGAGCCTACTGAGGAATAATGTAGAAGTGTTGGTACATCTTCTAGATAATGGAGATATTATGCAGAGAGAATGGAGGAGCTAAGATGAATAAGCCAACCCCCCTTTTCCAAGATGCACCTTATTTGGAACAAGGAGAACTAAGATCTCCAATTTATTTTGTTTTCCCTAACTACACTCCTTACTTTGATTTACAAGGACTGGTAAAGGGCAGACAAGCAATTGAGAAAATAATATTCATTATTTGTTTATTTGAGCTCCCTTTATATATAAGGCAGCTTACATATCTAATGCTCCCGCCTCCTATTTTCCCCACAATAACCACTCCTTGAAGTGGGATGGGCTGAGAGAGTGTGACTGGCCCAAGGTTACCCTACCAGCTTTCATGCCTAAGGGAGGACTAGAACTCACAGTTTCCCGGTTTCTAGTCCAGCACTTCAGCCACTACTCCAATCTGGCTTTCTTCTGCATAAGAATGCAGAAGACTAGGTCAGGGGTCGGCAAACTTTTTGTGCCGGGAGCCATTTTGACATGCTTGTGCACATTTTGAAGTGCTCGAGAGCCAGGGGGCGGGGTTTGCGGGCGGGAGCCAATCACGTGGAAGGGGGCGGGTTTGCGGACGGGAGCCAATCGCGTGGAAGGGGGCGGGGTTTGCGGGCGGGAGCCAATCGCGTGGAAGGGGGCGGGGGGCTCACGGAGGGAGGGGGTGCAGCCAGCGGCTCCGCGCAGCCAGCGGCTCCGCGAACCCGGCCCGGCCGCCCCACCGGGAGTGGCGGAGAAACAGCTGCCACCCTCCGCTCCCCAGAATATCGTGGGGCAAAGGGAAACCTGCCCGGAGGGGTCATCAGGAGCACAGGATCCGGCCCCAGCCCAGCCTGGCCCACAGCTTCGGCGCCCTCCCCTCGCCATCGCGAAAGTCCCAGGCGACGGCGGGGGCATGTTCGACCTGCTCGTGCAGCACGGGGCGGCCGCCCCCGGAGACTCCGCGGCCCCCCGGCTGCAGGTCTTCCACCGCCTCTCCTCCTCTCTGGCAGCCGGGGGGGCCGCGGAGTCTCCGGGGGCGGCCGCCCCGTCCAGCCCCCCCCCCCCCGGCCGGGCCCACGGCTCGCCCAGGCCGCCCGGGTGCTGCACGAGCAGGTCGAACATGTCCCCGCCGTCGCCTGGGACTTTCGCGATGGCGAGGGGAGGGCGCCGAAGCTGCGGGCCGGGCTGGGCTGGGGCCGGATCCTGTGCTCCCGATGACCCCTCCGGGCAGGTTTCCCTTTGCCCCACGATATTCTGGGGAGCGGAGAGCGTGGGAAGCGGGTGGGGAGAGCAGGCTGGGTTTCCCATCTGCGGCAGGATCCCCGGGCCGCACATCCTCCGCCACCGCCACGGCCAAGCAGGCGCGGGCTCTTTGGCGAGAAGGGGAAAGGCCTTCGCCAGCGCCTGACATCAAGGGCGGCGTGCGGCGCGGCACCCTCCCGCCCCATCAATCCCCCCACCCCGCCGTTCGGCGTCCTCTCCCCCCGCTAACCTGAGCCCTGCGGCGGCCGGGGGAGCCGAGCCAGGCTCGGACCGGAGGCGGCCAAGGGGAGAGCAGGCGGCTCTTCACCCTGCGCCGCCCTGCCGCTCGCGTCCCGGGCGGGCGAGGCAGGGAGAGAAGGGGAGACGGAGGGGCTCCCTCTCCGGCCTCTGCGCCCCTTCAGGCCTGTCTCTGCGAGGCCCGGCGCGGCAGGGAGGCGCTGCTGGCCTACCCGGAGGGCCTCCTGCGGCCGCTTCTCCAAGGCGGGTTGCAGAGCCCACGGGAACGCCTAGTCCCTCCGCTCCCTCCAGCTCCGCCAGCAGCGCCGCCCGCCCCGTCCTGCCGCCCGGCAAACCTCCGCCGGCTCCGTCCCCCCCGCCACCACCGTCCTGGCCAGGCCCCCTGCGCCGCCCTGCTGCTCGCGTCCCGGGACGCGGCGCTGTCGGAGGCGGCGCAGGAGCGGCTGCAGGGGCAACGTGTGTGCGTGAGAGTCAGCTCCGGGGGTTGCGGGGAGGGGGAGGCTGTGTTTCCCCCCTTTGGGTTGCAAACGGCCTTGCATGTGGGCCTGATCAAAGCCAAAACGCTTTTTTTTTTTTTTGAAACGCGGGCTGGAGATGGCGCTGCTCCACGGCATCCAGGTGCTGGGCGAGGGTGCGGGCCCGGGACGCGAGCGGCAGGGCGGCACAGGGCGCCTGGCCAGGGCGGTGGCGGCGGGGGGACGGAGCCGGCGGAGGTTTGCCGGGCGGCAGGACGGGGCGGGCAGCGCTGCTGGTGGAGCTGGAGGGAGCGGAGGGACCAGGCGTTCCCGTGGGTGCAGCGCGCGCTCTGCAACCCGCCTTGGAGAAGCGGCCGCGGGAGGCCCTCCGGGTGCACCCTCCCGCCCCATCAATCCCCCACCCCGCCGTTCGGCGTCCTCTCCCCCCGCTAACCCGAGCCCTGCGGCGGCCGGGGCAGCCGAGCCAGGCTCGGACCGGAGGCGGCCAAGGGGAGAGCAGGCGGCTCTTCGCCCTGCGCCGCCCTGCCGCTCACGTCCCGGGCCCGCGCCCTCGCCCAGCACCTGGATGCCGCGGAGCAGCACCATCTCCAGCCGCAGCAGCCCCTGCAGCCGCTCCTGCACAGCCTCCGACAGCGCCGCGTCCTGGGCCAGCAGCGCCTCCCTCGCTCAGTGCGAGAGCCAGGGGGCGGGGTTTGCGGGCGGGGGCCAATCGCGTGGAAGGGGCGGGGGTGAGTTCAGCTGCGGAAGAGCCACACTCAAGGGGCCAAAGAGCTGCATCTGGCTCGCGAGCCGCCATTTCCGACCCTTGGACTAGGTAAATAGATAGATGGGTACAAAGGGACTTATTTAGCCCCTCTCACTTTGGGCTTGGCCCCACCCAAGTTCTCTATTTTGGACCAGTGTTGGTTTTGTCCAGAAAGGGCTTTGGAACAAAGCTCAACAGAATATGGATTCAGACATAGACATGAAATTTGAGCTTTCTTTTCCTGTAGCCGAGATCTTTACCCAAACGATCTTTACCCAAACGTTATACAGCTGGAGGGAAAATCCATAGCAACATATTGTGGCATTTTTAAGGTGGTAGGTGATAATGCAATCCTCTCTCTCGGAAAAAGAGAATGGCAAGTCTTGCTTATTTGTTGAAAGAACTTAGTATATGGGGGCTGTACTACCTTCAGTAAGAACTTCTTTGCAAAGAGACATTTATTTTCTACCACAGTAGCTTTCTTTCTTTTATCTTTAATCAGCGGCCATGTGATATAAATGAGTCTTGCATGGAACTTATATCATGTGGTCTCAACAGTCTGTGAAAGCCGTGTTTCAACGCCCAAAGTCCAAAACTAACAAAAGGATCAGCTGTTGGTTCACCTAATGTGGCATCCACTCCCTATTCGTAAGTGCCAGGCCAAGACATAGCAGGAAGTGTTCATGAAAAAGCAGTTACATTTTCCTCTTTGGCCAAGCAGCACTGAGGATGTGAACACGTAATAGCATCAGTTATAGCCGTGGCGGCACCTGGTGACCTTGGCTGATCTCCATAAAGCCAAGCAGGATTGGATCTTGTTAGTACTTGGATGGGAAACTACTAGAAAAGCCCAGGAATACTTCCCAGAGGGTAGACTAAGACTGCAAATTTGAAAAATCATCCCAGAAGAAGGGGCAATAACAAGCCTTCTGTACCGTTGCCAAGAAAACAACACATATATGTCCATTAATAATTTAAAAAACAAAGTGAAATATAAACATCCCATGCAGATAAAAAAAATTAAAGATGTTAGGAGAGGAGTATTCTGAAATTAGCTTCCTCCATTAGGTGCGTATTTTCTATACATATTTATTTTTTCTTTCCTCCCAATCTAATTTTACATATACACCTTATTCATCCCATGCCTCTGCTAAGGTGTAGATCAGCTCCAGTGCTTACCTTCAAATCAGGAGAAAAGTTTTCTGTAGAGGTGGAGATAGAATCCGACGAGATGACCGAAGCTGATTTGGTATGTGCTGAGTGATCCGAATGAGAGGTGGAAGCACTAGAGAAACAAGGATGAGAAAAAGGAACAGAAATAGGAACAACTGTTTGATTTTGTACAGTTGGGTAGACCAAAGAACCCTTGATCCTCTTATCTTACTGGACCCAGGAACAAGTGGTGCTTAAAGCTTTCACCTATGCGGATATGGAGAAATTCTTCCCTGAAATGACAGCATCCATTGGATGCCATTATGACATTCATTGACTACAAAACCTCAATTGAGCTGGTGTATTAAAGCACACTGAATTAATTGGTCTCCCATAAGCACGTCCCAACCTATAGTGGACTTCTTACAATGGTTTGGGAGTAGACTAACTGATGGTCTTTGAGGTCCTGTCTAGATCTAGGATTCTAGCCACTAGACTCTTCCATACCTTTGCTTAGGAGAGGAGAAAGGAATATGTGAACCTTCAGATGTTGCTGAACTACAGTTCCCAGTATCCCTCATCATTGGTCATGTTGGACTTCATTCTTTCTCTCCTTAGCAATTTTTTTCTGTCTTGCTATTAATCTTCCCACCTGTATACCACAATATCGACAAAGACAGAACTTGTTAAACTACAATTCCCAGCATCCCTTACCATGCTCATGCTTCCAGGGATTCTGGGAGTTGTAGTTCTACTAACAACTGGAATACTACAGACCTATCCTTATCTAGACCAGTGTTTTTCGACCTTGGCAACTTTAAGATGTGTGGACTTTATGCTGGCTGGGGAATTCTGGGAAATGAAGTCCTCACATCTTAAAGTTGTCAAGGTTGAAAAACACTGTATAAATCTTTATACAGACACAACTTAAAATATGTGGTCTTACTCTGAATGTCACTTATTACACCAGCCCCAACTTCAACTTTTAAAAACAGGACACTACCAGGTGTTGCACACCATGGTGGTTACTCTTGGATTTCTAAATTGTGTGCAAGGCTTAGACATGTAGATGTCCATTTTTGAAACAACCTGCTGAATATGTAAACACCATTCCTTACACTTCTTTCTGCCCACATTAAACTCTCAGGAGATGCAGCCAATGATGGAGAATGCTGGGACTTACAGGATGTCAGGATTTATGTTTGTGTATCTTTAATCTATGGCAGGAATATGCAACCAGATGTTCTCTTGATGTTTTGGATTACAACTTCCATATTCCTTTGCTATTAGTTATGGGAGCTGGGGATGAGAAAACTCATGTTCAAAATATCTGAAGGTCACCATGTTTGATTGTAACCGATCAACTAAGCTACCTTTCTGAAATGGAAACAATTAGTGTGTTGACATGACTCTGGATTTAATGCTGGATTCATCCTGGAGAAGGCCTAACTTGGTGGTCACTAACAGTCAACACTAACTTGATGGCAAATAATCAATGAAACAATCAATCAAATTGCTGTATACGTTCTTGGATATATGCTCAGGTTTTGGACTCTTATCAATATCAAGAATTGTGCATTTGGGAGCATGGGGTTGCCTAAAAAAATATTATGTGACATGGAAAGGAGAAATCTAGAACTGATTTACAGCAATGGATTGTTGGTACCTGTCATTTGTCAACATTTTAATTGCCTGTTTTTGACAGGAGAGCAAGAAATAAAACATCCAAGAGATAAAATCAAAGTTTTTAGCATTATTCTGTTTACAACAAATTTTCCAGGCCCTTTCTCCCTTTTTATTGCTCTTATCTGTTTTGAGATTGTGTTGATCCTTTAATACTGTCATATGTATTTCTATTTTTCCTTGTGTTGCTTAGCATAGCGATGTGTTTTTTTAAAAAATGAGATAAAAATAACATTTTAGAAATTAAATGACAGGGTTCTCATATATATTATTAACCCCATTCCCTGCCACCCTATTTGCCTGAATGACATTTACAGTATTTTTAAGAGGATGATTCAGCCATATATAGCTACAGTATATGTACATATTTTTATGTACTCATAAATACATTATGCTTTTCAAGCAATTAAAAAGTGTCTATATAATGCATTTGAGTGAGCTTTTTTGAAAAATGTCCCAATTTTTTTCTCTCTGAAAGACTGGAAATTTTATATGGACTTTTTGCTGAAAGAAGAAAAAATGAATTGATGATTTATGGATTTGAAGATTAAGAAAGATGAGGATTAAAGGAGGGGTGAGGGGATCTGCAAAATGTTTAGGAGGGAGGAGGGACAATGAGATTGCAATTATCTGTTGAAAAGAAAGTCGGAAGTCATATATATATTTCTTAACTTTAGTTTTTTTTCCTTTTCTTGCACTTTTTCCTCTTTCTTTCTTTCTTTCTTTCTTTCTTTCTTTCTTTCTTTCTTTCTTTCTTTCTTTCTTTCTTTTGATTTGTCTTTTATCATATGAAAATTCTTAATAAATATAAATTAAAAATAAAAACATCAATTTCATGTTGGCCATTGTTGTACAATAGTCTACAGTATTCCAAGCACTGCTCATATACGATTGGTTGGTTTTTTTTTTTTTTTAATATTGGTGGCCGGGGAGAAGAGCCGAAGTTAAAAGTCCGTCTGTGTGAGCTGCTTAGTAAACAAAGCTCTGATTGTTGCACTTCAAGAACAGAAAACTAACCAGCCATTGAAATGCAACACACTGTTTCCTATGGAACAATCTTTGGTTGCTGTTGAATCATGCTATTCATGAGTCAAAATGGCCTAAACCCACCCCCTTGATACTGGCTGTAGAATTCCATTCCCTTAAGAATCTTCCTTTTCTCATAACATTACAAAAAAAAAACACTGTACCAACAAAATCTGATTAGGAACTTTAACTTGAAGAATATGCAGCAATGGCAAAATTAACAGTATATGCACATAACAGAAGTTTAACTAAATTTAAGCAACAATGCCTTCCATGTGTCCTATAAATCATGCAGCAAGGCAAATACAAACACTTAAGAGTACGGTTTCTAAAGTTTATGTTCATAAACACTATAAATCAGTTGGAACACAATGAAGGGGGAAGTCAGAAACCAAATACTTATCTATGCTATTTTTAGTAGGGTTTTTTCCCCCACTATTTAAACTTGTTTTTCCTCTTTTCTTCTTCTTTTTTAGCATTTATAAATAGCAATACAGCGGAGATTTTGGCACTAAGCTCAAAGATTTATATGTGTTTTTAGGCCATAAAAATGTACTTTGTCAATGGTCAATCTTTTATTAATGTTATACTGAACATTAATTGTATAACTTTAGTAATTCTCTTTGTCCACTTATCGATAATGTATCTTTTGAAATTATATCCTTTTTTAAAATAAATATTTTTTTAAAAAAATATTTTTTTCTTTTCAATTATCAGGGAGCAAATTTCTAGACCAGAGCTTTCCAAACTGTGTGTCGGGACACGTTAGTTTGTCAGCTGCAGTGTCTGGGTGTGTCGCGGCTGCTGCTGCCTCCGAGCCCTGCCAGGATTCCATGCAGCTCCTAGTGCCTGCCTTGTGCCTCGCTGCCTCCGAACCTGCTGTGATTCCGCACAGGTCCTAGTGCCTGCCTTGTGCCCTGCTGTAAGAGCGTGTCGCGAAATGATGCATGTCTAAAAAGTGTGTCACCAACATGAAAAGTTTTGAAAGCTCTGTTCTAGACCATAAGCAACTGACAATATGCTTGAGTTGATAGGCAGGAAAGTGAGAATACAGGTAGTCCTTGCTTAACAACCATTCGTTTAGTGATGGTTCAGACCTACAACGATGCTGGGAAAAGTGACTTATGACCGGTCCTCGCACTTACGACTGCCGCAGCATCCCTATGGTCACATGATCACAATTTGGGTGCTTGGCAACTGGTTCACATTTATGACCATTGCAGCATCCCATGGTCACGTGATCGCCATTTTCGACCTTCCTAGTGGCTTCTGGCAAGCAAAATCAATGGGGAACTGCTTGATTCACTTAACCACGTGGTTCGCTTAATGCCTACAGTGATTTGCTTAACAACCGCCACAAAACAAGCTGTAAAATTAGGTTGGATTCACTTAATGACTGCTTTGCTTAGCAACTGAAATTCTGGTCCCAATTGTGGTCGTTAAGTGAGGACTACCTGTAGGATTAAACTGCCTGTATGGATCTGGTACTGTTTTTTCTCCTTTTAAAATCAAAAGACAGAGATTTTGGCAGGGCAGAGAACAGAAAAGATATTTAATCTTTTTCTTGCCAACTGTAGCTGTAAAATTGCCCCAGCTTCTTGTCCTGAAATTTACAGGATGTCCATCCCTCCCCACCTCCTCATTGTGATTCTCCCATTTTTTTCTTATTCTGACTGGAAAATCTGTTAGGGAAAAAAAACAGATTTTCTGCAGGGATTTCCAATTATTAGCTCTTAGTGCCACCGCCTGAGGAGCATCGATCATACAGGTCTTTAAGTGTTGGTTTAAGCTTTTAAACTTAATTTCTGGTTACTTGAATGCCTGCCTCTCTTTGTCTGGGGGAGGAATAATATCTGCAGAAGAGCCCCTTGAAAAGATTGCAGGAGAGGGCTTTTGCCTTTGTCAGGATTTATTCTCTTAGGAGTTTGCCTTGGTCCCTTTGTTAATATCTCCGCTTTTTAGCCAGGTACTCAGAATTGATTTTACAATGGTACAAAGATATATTCATATATTTCAGTGATTAGTTCCGCCTGCTCTGCATTTGGATCCCTTTGGATTATTAGCTGCCTTGATCAACCTGGTTGAATAGAAAAGGCAGGAGCTCAACCGAAACAAATAAATAATCAAGAAGTATCCCATTGTTTCCTCTTTAATGGATTTTTTAAGCCAAGCAAAAAAATAAAAGATAGAAGCAATGATGAGAAAATGCAGGTTACTCAATGGAAAAAAAAAGTCCTAACACTCTGTTCGTAAAGAAGGGAAACTGCACCCCCAAATTCCCTTTTACTTGCAATTTAATTAGGTACAAACAAGCAACTTTCTAAGCCTCAGCATTAACACACTTGCACAACAGAACATCTTGGATCAAATCTTCATTATAGAACATTACGCTCTATCCCAAAATAGAAATACAGATGGCTTGTTTTCTATGCATCCTACACATGGCATTAGTATATGGAAGCACCGTGAGTCCTCTTGCCGCCATCCACCCAATCTGCACCTTTTTCAATGCTGCTGTTTTATTTCTTGAAAAAGAACACTTTCACAACTAATACAGTATTCAAGCGTTAGACATGGATTTCATTCCAGGAGTGAAAGGAATTCTTTAGCAAGATTGCTATAGGCATGTTAGAGTAAGGCAGAGCAGTCAACGCAACAATGCAACTGCAGAACTAGGTGAAACCAAGGCATGTAAATGTAAATGACACCATAGAACAGGTTCAGAACAAGGCCAGAACATTTAACCCAGGATTGGAAGCAATTCACCTTCTCCAGAAAATGACTTTTCCATTTAGATACACTTACGCAAGATGCTTTGTACTAGAAAAGGCCTGTCCTCTACTAAGCACTATAGATCCCCATCTTCTCACCTCGTAAAAAAGCGGAGCTCAGACCACCACAAGCAAATTGTGCATTACACAAAGGTGCCATGATATTTGGGGGGGGGGGGCAAATTAAGTTTTAAAAATAAATTCTCCATTCCAAACAGCAACCGTGCGTGCTCGCTTACATCAGATTTCACTTCTTCCGAAACGAGTGCTGTATATCAATTCAGAGAAACTGTATGTATCATGTAATCTGAAACTATCAGCACCAGGAACATCTTCTGGTGTGCATATTGTTGCAATTCCGGGAAGCTCAGCCTAACGAATACAAGCTGCACCGAGTCTCCATTTTGCACAAAGATGCCTTGCAGATCAGCAGTGGCCCTGGTGGGGCTTTGAGGACACAAGACCCCTGCTGATCTCCCAAGATGCAGAACTAGCAGCAGAGAACAGATCCAGGCAGTGAAGCATCTAGCGATCAAGAGCACACAAATGTTGGAGAGCAATTGCGCCTGGCTCCTCTTCAGCTTTTTTTCTTTTTGAAATGTAGAGTGATCGATCATATCGCAGTAGGTAAACTAATGTCCTGCCTTGTGGTTCCATTTATGTTCCGAAGGTCCAAGAGAACTGGTCAATTTATGCACCACAGCAAGAAATCGAAATTATTCAGAATTCCCAGCTAATGTGTCCCTGGAAGGTGGTGGTGGTGGTGGGGCATTTCATTTTCAAAGAGCTATAAACTTTCTGGGTTATTTTGTGTAACTGTAACGTATAACAGGAATACAGGTAGTCCTCACTTAATGACCATTTGTTTAGTGATGGTTCAGACTTATGACAGTGATGAAAAAAACGACTTACAACCAGTGCTCACACTTACAACCGTCACAGTGTCCCCATGGTCATGTGATCAACGATTTGGGCACTTGGCAACTGGTTCACATTTATGACCATCGCAGCATCCCGTGGTCATGCGATCACCATTTTTTACCTTCATCTATATACTGTATTTACTATCAATCTATCTATGGAGGTTGTGGGTTCTTCAACTCTACGGTTGGACAGCCACCTCTCACGGATGCTTTAATTGGATTTCTGGCCATTCCAACTTACGAGTCTATGATTCTTTGGCCTGCAAAAATTAAAACTCCATTTCAGGTTGAAGGTCCCACAACCATTCAAGTGGCTACCGGTATTTTTTTTCCTTCCCTACCCACAGGAATGAAGATTACACTTTCAAAAGGAACAGAAAAATGGACGCCAGCTTGCTTGTTTATAACAAAATGAATCTAATAGCAGCAGGCTACCTTTTTTGTTGTTGTTACCAGCAAACAATCTTACTTGGCTACGAGTGATCGCCAATGATGAATGATGACCAGCAAACACATCTGGGATTTAAAGAATGCCACAAGCTTGCTAAAAAAATGTCTCCTACAGGAAGGGCGCTTGCCCATTCCCCAAATGGCTGCCACTGTGGGTGTGGGGAATCAAGAAACTTGTGAGGTTATTCCCCACCATTCCCTTTAACATCCACAAGGGATTTTCTCCAGTCCGTTTTATTTTTGCCCATTTTCTGTACTCTATTCATCTAAATAATTTTTGGGACATCTCTGCATGGCAGCTTCAATTGACACACAAACATACACACATGAAAAGAAGTGGGCAGTAAGAATGATGGACAGGAATTTTGACGGGCCTCAGAAAATCTGACAATTTGACAAGACTTTGAGCAAACTGGTGCCATGCGCATAATCTTACCCACTTCTGGACTGTAACATTTGAAAGATGCTTTTCAGCCATCCACTAGAGCAAACTGTATTAGCTTTTAAAGGCTGATAATCTTAACAAGAAATTATTCAAGTGAATACAAGGAAACAGAATGTCTATGTTCATAAACAGTCTTAACTAGGCCAGGGAACTGAATTTGGGGCTGCATTTGCACAACATGTTAACTACAATCTGATTTTTCTAATTTAACCTGTGTGCAAACCAGTCTGTTTCAATAATTTTTGATAATTCTATGTATAGTGCAAACCCAGAAAATGAGTTCATTTACTAACCATGTTCAGTGCATTGCATGAATGAAGTCTCTCCCCCTCTCTCTATATATATATATTTGTATATATACACATACATATACATATACATACACACACACACATACATACATAAACACACACAGACACTGTATATATATATCACATTCCATTCACAATCTTTGGTGCATTGCATGAAGTCTGTCTGTCTGTCTGTCTGTCTGTCTATCTATCTATCTATCTATCTACACACACACACACACACATCCTGTATATACACACATACATACATACACACACACACATACATACATACATACATACATACATACTGTATATATATATATCACATTCCATTCACAACCTTTGGTGATAATCAAACAGTACTAAGCATCTGGTTAATACTTGGATGGAAGACCACCAAGAAACCACAGCAAAGTACGCTAACTAGGAAGTCAAAAAAACAACCTAGAAGATGATAATGGCATCAACTTCAGAATTGTTGCTTAGAAAAAACTACCCTGATGTGCCCAGGTAGCTATCAAGAGTCAACTTCAATATGAGGGACACTGCACACAGCAAGTGGTAGCCCCCAGCAGCCTTGAATAATCTTGAAAAAAGCTAAGCAGGGTCAGACCTGCTTAGCACTTGGATGGGAGACCACAAGGAACTCCCAGGAATATACACTAGATTGAGAAGTCAAGAAAACTCTGAAGGCGGCAGTGACAAACCACTCCCATGTTGTGGTCAAGACTATACGGATATATCTATGAAATCAGCAGGAGTTGAGCTTCACTCAAGGAATCTTTCCTGTTTACTCAGATACTTTCAGAATTCCTTGGTCCAATTTGTGTATCAATTCTAGGCATAATGAGTACCACCACTGAACACCATGTTATAAACTTTCAAGAAAAAGTGCACTGGCTGATAGACTCAACGATCCACATTTTCCATACACCTGTTGGAGAATTCTTGACCTTGACTTATTTCTCTAGGATACTGCAGTAATTCACTGTTTTCTTGCCAGCCCCCACTCTATAATAACCTTATTATGTACCCATGTATACCCACTGGCTTTACTCTTTTTTGTTTAAGATCTTATGATGTGGGATAGCAATGATTAGGAAGTAAGGGTTAATAGTGAACTGAGTACATTATCCAGGAAACAGCCATGGCTATCTGTCGATGAAGGTTCTCAGTCATCCAGGTGGAACAGTCTGTAGCTTGAATCATGTCAACTGGATTTCTATTTTCTCAGTGGAAACGTTTCGCTCCTTATCCAAGAAGCCAGTTGACATGATTCAAGCTACAGCCATGGCTATCTGACATCCAGACCAGGAGCATTCCATTCACAACATTTTGTGGTAGGTCTCACTTGTAAAGTCAGGGTTCTAAGTTAACTCCCAGGCGGCATTCACACAACACACTTAATCAAGTCTAGTAAAGCAGATGCATTCACACAACCTACTGATTTTGGTTAGAGTTAACTTTGCTTTGTTTTTTGTGGCTTAGTGAGTAGTGTAAGCCCAGCCATTTGGTGAGAAGAGTGTTTGGTGCATCGTGAGAAGAAAAAAAGAGTAAATTTAGCCACCAAGTAAAGCATGTTTTCCCAACATACTACCCTGTAGACATGCTAGGGTGAAAGCTCCCACAGTGCCCAGCAATGTATCTGGAGAAATGGTGCCCTAAACATAGTCTGCCTCATTTTCTCCCTGACTGGGCTACCGCGACCAGTGGGGTCACTATCTAGCGGTCGTAAAAAACACGTGAATTTTGGAACATGGAATATACGGACACTGCAAGACAATATGGATAGTGAACAACCTGAACGTAGGACTGCCATTATTGCAAGGGAGCTGAGACGTTTTAATATTGATATAGCAATATGTCTATGAAGGATCTCAGTCATCCAGGTGGAATTGTCTGTAGCTTGAATCATGTCAACTGGATTTCTATTTTCTCAGTGGAAACGTTTCGCTCCTTATCCAAGGAATTCTGTGCCTAGGAAGATTAAGACCATTTCACAAGCTCAACAGCAGCATGGTGATCTTAACGATCCTCCTTTAGATAATAAAAGGACTTAAAATAACCTCTCAATATAACCATGACCCCAGGTGTAAGGTCACACAGCTACCTAGAAACATATTTAGGATTCCCTTACCAACTTTGCTCAGACTGAAGAAGCTCCTTGGATAAGGAGCGAAACGTTTCCACTGAGAAAATAGAAATCCAGTTGACATGATTCAAGCTACAGACATTGATATAGCAGCACTTCAAGAAACTCGAAGAGCAGGAGAAGGACAGTTGAAGGAAGAAAAAGGAGGTTATACCTTCTTTTGGAAAGGACTGCCTGAACAAGAACGACGAATACATGGGGTAGGCTTTGCTATCAAAAACGACCTTGTGAAGCTCTTGTCAGAAGTTCCCACTGGGACTAATGAATGACTCTCAACTCTCCGAATAAAACTCGCCAAAAACCAACAGGCAACTATCCTAAGTGCTTATGCACCAACACTAGATGCAGATGAGGATATCAAGGAAAATTTTTATACCCAGCTGGACACCATCTTATCAGAGATACCAAAGGAGGATAAAATTAGAGTTGGGCGTGACTTTGATTTGTGGCCAGGGATCATTGGGAAAGAAGGAGTTGACAACAGCAACACGAATGGAATCTTACTTCTGACCAAATGTGCAGAGCATAACCTTGTCATTACTAACACACTCTTTTGCCAGAAAAATAAATTTAAAACATCATGGAAGCACCCACGGTCGAAGCACTGGCATCTTTTAGATTATGTAATTGTCCGTGCTAGAGATCGCCGTGATGTACTTCTCACCAGAGCCATGACGAGCGCCGATGACTGCTGGACAGACCATCGATTAATTCAATCCATGATGGCCATAAAGATTGTCCCTCATCGTAGGCTCCAAGGAAGAAAACCAAGGCGTAAAATGAATACACTGGCCCTTCAAGATTCTATTAAATGAGCTTGCTTTCAATCAACTCTCAAGGAACATCTGCCTATGGTACTTCCTGAAAATGTTGAGGAACACTGGATTAAATTGAAGACTTCTATTATTTCAGCCTGTGAACAAACTATCGGATACCAGACTAAGAGACATCAGGACTGGTTTGATGAGAACGATAGTGAGATTGAACATATTATTGACAAGAAAAGGAAAGCCTTCCAGATATGGCAAAAAGATATTAACTGTGCCGTTAAGAAAAAAATCTACGCCAGTGCAAAGGCAGAAGTCCAAAGAAGAACTAGAGAACTTAAGAACATACAGTGGGGCAAAAAAGTATTTAGTCAGCCACCAATTGTGCAAGTTCTCCCACTTAAAAAGATGAGAGAGGCCTGTAATTGACATCATAGGTAGACCTCAACTATGAGAGACAAAATGAGAAAACAAATCCAGACAATCACATTGTCTGATTCGGAAAGAATTTATTTGCAAATTATGGTGGAAAATAAGTATTTGGTAAATATCAAAAGTTCATCTCAATACTTTGTTATATATCCTTTGTTGGCAATGACAGAGGTCAAACATTTTCTGTAAGTCTTCACAAGGTTGGCACACACTGTTGCTGGTATGTTGGCCCATTCCTCCATGCAGATCTCCTCTAGAGCAGTGATGTTTTGGGGCTGTCGCTGGGCAACACGGACTTTCAACTCCCTCCAAAGGTTTTCTATGGGGTTGAGATCTGGAGACTGGCTAGGCCACTCCAGGACCTTGAAATGCTTCTTACGAAGCCACTCCTTCATTGCCCGGGCGGTGTGTTTGGGATCATTGTCATGCTGAAAGACCCAGCCACGTTTCATCTTCAATGCCCTTGCTGATGGAAGGAGGTTTGCACTCAAAATCTCACGATACATGGCCCCATTCATTCTTTCCTGTACATGGAACAGTCGTCCTGGTCCCTTTGCAGAGAAACAGCCCCAAAGCATGTTGTTGCCACCCCCATGCTTCACAGTAGGTATGGTGTTCTTTGGATGCAACTCAGCATTCTCTCTCCTCCAAACACGACGAGTTGTGTTTCTACCAAACAGTTCTACTTTGGTTTCATCTGACCATATGACATTCTCCCAATCCTCTTCTGGATCATCCAAATGCTCTCTAGCAAACTTCGGACGGGCCCGGACATGTACTGGCTTAAGCAGGGGGACACGTCTGGCACTGCAGGATCTGCGTCCCTGGCGGCATAGTGTGTTACTGATGGTAGCCTTTGTTACGTTGGTCCCAGCTCTCTGCAGGTCATTCACTAGGTCCCCCCGTGTGGTTCTGGGATTTTTGCTCACCGTTCTTGTGATCATTTTGACCCCACGGGGTGAGATCTTGCGTGGAGCCCCAGATCGAGGGAGATTATCAGTGGTCTTGTATGTCTTCCATTTTCTAATTATTGCTCCCACAGTTGCCTGCCTGCCTATTGCAGATTCAGTCTTCCCAGCCTGGTGCAGGTCTACAATTTTGTTTCTGGTGTCCTTCGACAGCTCTTTGGTCTTCACCATAGTGGAGTTTGGAGTGTGACTGTTTGAGGTTGTGGACAGGTGTCTTTTATACTGATAACAAGTTCAAACAGGTGCCATTACTACAGGTAATGAGTGGAGGACAGAGGAGCCTCTTAAAGAAGAAGTTACAGGTCTGTGAGAGCCAGAAATCTTGCTTGTTTGTAGGTGACCAAATACTTATTTTCCACCATAATTTGCAAATAAATTCTTTCCAAATCAGACAATGTGATTGTCTGAATTTGTTTTCTCATTTTGTCTCTCATAGTTGAGGTCTACCTATGATGTCAATTACAGGCCTCTCTCATCTTTTTAAGTGGGAGAACTTGCACAATTGGTGGCTGACTAAATACTTTTTTGCCCCACTGTATGGTGGATAAAAAAAGCCCAAGAAACCCAACATTTTGCAGATGCTCATGAAGCACAGGGCTTTTTTAATGCCATAAAGGCCATCTATGGATCAACAAACCATGGTACAAATCCCTTACGCTCAGTAGATGGTGCTAAACTTCTAAAGGACAAAGAGTCTATTGCACTGCGCTGGAAAGAGCATTACTACAATCTCCTTAATCGTCACTCTACTGTGGCTGATGAAGTCTTCTTGCAAATCCCGCAAAAACAAATAAGAGATGAGCTTGCAGTACCCCCTAGTTTGGAGGAAGTCAGTAAAGCCACTAAACAAATGAAAAATAACAAAGCTAGTGGACCTGATGGGATTCCTGCTGAAGTCTTTAAAGAAGGCGGGCCTGAACTTACACAACAACTTCATAAGCTCATCGAAAAAATCTGGATGAGGGAGGAGATTCCAGCAGACTTTAGGGTTGCCATAATTATCACTCTCTTTAAAAAGGGTGATAGAACAGACTGTGGAAACTATCGAGGCATCTCCCTTCTAGCCACAGCAGGCAAAATCCTGGCAAAGATCATCGCAAACCGCCTCCTATCTGTATCAGAAGACATCCTCCCTGAAACGCAAAATGGCTTCCGCCCTTCCAGGGGAACAGTGGATATGATCTTCACTGCACAACAGCTTCAAGAAAAATGCAAGGAGCAAAACCGCCCTCTGTACACGGCGTTTATTGATCGGACTAAAGCTTTTGATACTGTAAATCGTACTGCTTTCTGGACCATCCTTCTGAAAATCGGATGCCCTGATAAATTTGTGAACATCTTGCGGTTACTCCATGACGACATGATGGCAACAACCCTGAATAACAATGGCTCTCAAAGCGATCCATTTAAAGTGGAATCCGGCGTTAAACAGGGATGCGTTATTGCTCCAACCTTATTCGCTATCTTCATCGCTATGATTATACACCTTGTTGAAGAGAAACTTCCTACTGGTGTACAAATTATATATCGAACAGATGGAAAGCTTTTTAATCTTAGTAGGCTGAAAGCAAAAAATAAGGTAATTGCAACTTCTGTTATAGAACTTCAATATGCTGATGATAACGTAGTCTGTGCACACTCCGAGGAAGATCTTCAAACTATCCTAAACATCTTTGCAGAAGCATATGAAAAGCTCGGCCTCTCGATTAACATTAAAAAAACCAAAGTGCTTTACCAGCAAGTTCGAACCAATCCCTCCGCAGCGCCATCAATCCAGCTTAAAGGTGTGTCACTAGAAAATGTCGACCACTTTTCTTATCTTGGCAGCCATCTATCTACAAAAGCCTACATCGACGCTGAAATTCAGCATTGCCTGAGCTCTGCGAGTGTAGCTTTCTCCCGAATGAAGCGTAGAGTGTTTGAGGATCGGGACATTCGCAGGGAGACCAAAATGCTTGTTTACAAAGCCATTGTACTACCAACCCTTCCGTACGCCTGTGAAACATGGACCCTCTACAAACGCCACCTCCAACTTGAAAGATTCCATCAACGCTGCCTCCGAAAAATTCTGCAAATTACTTGGGAATATAGGCGGACTAATGTTAGCGTATTAGAAGAAGCGAAAACCACCAGCATTGAAACAATGATCATCCAACATCAACTTCGCTGGACCGGTCATGTTGTTCGAATGCCTGACCATCGTCTTCCAAAGCAGCTACTTTACTCCCAACTTAAGAATGGAAAACGGAATATTGGTGGACAGCAAAAGAGATTCAAAGATACTCTCAAAGCTAATTTTAAAAAATGTAATATCAGCATTGAGAACTGGGAAGCCCTAACTCATGAGCATTTCAATTGGAGGTCAGCCTTTATTAATGGCACTATGGACTTTGAAGAAGCACGAGTACAGGGCGAAAGGGAGAAAAGAGCTAAAAGGAAGGCACGTCAGGCAAACCCTCATCATGACCGTCTCCCACCCGGAAACCTATGCCCTCATTGTGGGAGGTTGTGCGGATCCAGAATTGGCCTTTATAGCCACTTACGGATCCACCGTTAAAATTTTACCTTTGGAAGACAATCTTACTCGGCTACGAGTGATCGCCAATGATGAAATGATCTGGAGAACACAAATTTTGGAATGCTCTTCAATCTTTTAACCTCTCTTATAACAGTGAAGCTACAGGTTAAATTCAATCAAAGCTAAATCCCATTTTGCCTAGTGGATTTTATACCTCCTTGGCCAATGGATTACAGCTAGGCTTAACTCAAGTCAGTGAAAGTTGCTCAGAAATAAATAGCTCAGGTTGTTCCCAAGTCAGCATGCAAAGAACGGCAAGCTAAGCCTTCTGCAGTAATGCCCACCCACTACGATTTCCTGGGGTCCCAAGGATCCAGCTGCAAGAAATCCTGCCCATGAGATTGGGCCTGTCGGTCAAACTGTTTGGAAGACCAGCTGCAGCCTCGAAGATGAGACGCCGTTGCAAAGCAGACCATCGCCCAGCACGTGCAGCTTCCCCATCAGTCCTTCCCTGCAGCTGGGAGCAGCATCCAGCCCTTCCAGATGCCGGGGCGTCGAATAAAACCCGGATCAGGCCTCCAGCCTTTTCCCCTTCCTACCATCAAACCACAGATCTGGATCCAAGAAGGGCGCAAGGGGCCAACCGGGCGATCCCTGGCTTCTCTTCACCCACGCTGCCGCCCCCACGACCCTCCGGAACGGAGCCGCCAGGCAACCCCCCCCCCCCACGACCCTCCGCAGCCCCCGCTCCCGCTCTTTGCCCCGGGAGAGGCTTCAGGAGAAATACCTGGAGAGGGAATCGGTGCTGGGCTGGCGGGTGGCCGGCGGCGCCGGCTTGGAGGCGAGGCTCTCGCAGCTGGAGCATTTCTCCATCTCGGATTCGGAGGAGCAGGGCCGGCGGAAGAGCCTCACCGACGCGCTGGGGGAAAGGGAGAAAGGGCGCCCTCCTGTCAGAGGAATGGGGAGCCGAGAGGGGGAGAGGAAGCTGCCATCTTTAGCCCACAGTGCAGCGCGCAGAGATGGGAGGCTGCGACGTCCCAGTCCCTCCTCCAACCCTTGTGGAGGAGGCTGCGGACCGCCGCATCTCCTTCGCGCCGGGAGAAGCCAGCGCCTTAGTCTGCCGCGGGGATGCTCGTCGGGAGCGCGCGCCCACCCGCGGGGGTCGCGCCTTTGGGGCCTGGGAGCGGGCCCGCCTCCTCACTTCTCCGCGCTCTTACGAGGCCGCCGGGCTGCGCGCGGCAGGCGGGCCGGTTCGGTAGGGGATGCTTCCCTTCGCCCGGTCAAGGTCTGCCTGCTCGTGACTGGAAGCAAAAGGGAGTGCTGCCTGGCGGGGAGGGAATTAAGACGGACCCACATTTTAGCAAGGAGTTCGGGGACAGAGGGTGTTTTGGGGGGGCGGGAGCCGTGCAGTCCACCCAGTACCGGAAAACAAAAAGAAGAAATGCCTTGATGGCCCATTTTTTTAAATTTGAGCACCGATGCACAAAAGCTTGCTTGCTTATTTATTTATGTAATTTAGATAGCCGCCCATCTCACATATTATATGCTGTAATGTATTTATTTATTTATTTATTAAATTTATATAGCCACCCATCTCACATGTGTCTGGATTTCGGGGCTGCTGCTGGTTCTCAGGAAGGAGGGAGCGCATTCCAGGGAGATAAGAGAACTCTCAGCAGTCCAGAGAGTGCTGGTGGGAAAGCAGAGAGATTCAGGCTCGCCCGGCCCTAGAGTCTCCCAGGTTATTTGTGCTTAGGTTGGTTAGAGTAGCTTTAGTCTGGCAAGTTTCTTTCTGTACGGTGAGAACAAATAAAGAACTGGAGTTTGGAATACACTGACTGTCCTTGTTCTTGGGCTGCCCCTGACATAATGCTGTGATGTATTTATGAAATTTATATAGCTGCCCACCTCACATACTGAAGGCTGTAATACAGCCTTTCTCAACCTTTTGACCCTGGAGGAACCCTTGAAATATTTTTTCAGGCCTTGGGGAACCCCTGCACATTCATGCTCAAATAGAGGCCAGATGTTACAAAATTATTATATTCATTTCACGTGTAGGCCTGTATATATGCATTAACAGTGTTCTTAAACTGAAAATAAAGAATGAAACTGTAATGACCCCAATCACGATGCCCTAATAAACACTTCTCAATGCAGTTCATTGAAATGCAGATTAAGCTTTTATTCAGGATACATGTTAATTGAAGCACTTCTAAAGATCTGAATGGGGATTCCCTCCAAAGCTTGCTAACTTATCTCCCCCCCCCCACCCCGCCAATTCACAGGCACGATGATCTCAACTGTTCAAACTTTCACTCTCCCTTCTCAGCCTCCAACTCCTGCAGGTGGGTGACCTTGACGAAGCCGCCTCCCGTCTCCACAGTCAGCCATAACATCCCATATCCCCCTCCCTGCAGTTCACACACTAACCATCTCTCTACTCTCCATGACAGGATTCATGATGAACCCTGACAGAAACTTACCTCTTTAATGTGAAGTTGCCCAAATTTGAAATAATTTTTTAAATAAATCATGATCTCCCAGGGAACCCTAGGGTGCCGCAGAACCCTGGTTGAGAAACCCTGCTTTAATATATCTAGTGCAGGCCTTTCATATATCTAGTGCAGGGCTTTCCAAACTCTGTGTTGCGACACAGTACTGTGTCGCCTTGGGGCCCCAAGTGTGTTGCGCGACAACCCGGAAGTGCTAATGGCGCACTGCCGCACGCGGCGGCGGGCCATCAGCACTTCCGGGTTCCAGGACGCCGCCACTGCTGCCACAGCGTGGAAAAACCCGAAAGCGCCGCGGTGCTTCCGGGGTTTTGCGTGCCAGCCATTGGTGTGTCACCAATGGCAAAAGTTTGGAAAGCCCTGGTCTAGTGGCTTGTAAAAGTGTGTTGGTTGTTGTTTTTGCTGGGAGGAAAAAGCCGTTCCTTTGACTAACCACAGTCCTGTGTGAGCCTGAAATAAATAATACTCCCTTCTCTGCTCTGCTCCATGGGGAGAGAATGGAATACTTAGGTTGAGGTTCCAAGAAGCTACTTTTAAGAGTTGCATATAGAAGCAAACTTCTAGCCAGCTGGCTCAGTGGCGTGCTTGTAAATGTGAAGTTACCAGGAGCTGAACATTTCTCAAGGGAGACCTATGTAGGACTTTCAGGTGTTCAAAACATGTCACGTGTGTTATCTCACTGCTGCCTTATAAGGCAATTTATTTATTTTATTTATTTATTAATCAAATTTATCACCGCCCATCTCTACCACAGTAGACTCTGGGCGGTTTACAATAAATGTTAAAATTAAGATTAAAATCAATAATCATTAAAATACAATAAACAGTACAATAAATAAGAATATAAAAATCCAGAGGATGGTAGGATCTTAAAAAGAGGTCATTATTAAATTAACCACCCCCAGGAGGAACTATCTCTACCTTTGTCCCACGCCAGGCGGCAGAACCAGGTTTTTAGGGACTTCCTAAAGGCCAAGAGGGAGGGCGCCTGCCTCACCTCTGGGGACAGAATGTTCCACAGGGCGGGCGCTATCGCAGAGAAGGCACGCCTCCTGGACCCGGCTAGATGGAATTCCTTTGTTGACGGGGTCCGCAGCATGCCCTCCCTGCATGACCGGGTGGGGCGGGTAGATGCAATCGGGATGAGACGGTCCCTCAGATAGCCTGGCCCCATGCCATGTAGGGCTTTAACCAACACCTTGAATTGGACCCGGAAGCAAACTGGTACCCAATGCAGCTCGCGGAGCAGTGGTGTTACATGATTTGCTATTACTATTACCCAAAATGCTGATGAGACACGCTAGGGACTTTCTCATCCATGGTCCAGTCTTTTAAGCAGTACAGCACATCAGTTTTCAAACTGGCAAAATCTTGTATTAAAATGGAATGCACAGAATCTTCTCCAGATTTGCTTTATATGCAGACAAGGCTTAGAGATTAATGTGTTGCACAGCCTCAGAATGTCTGGGGGAAAGGATAACTCTCTCCTCAGCCCCACCACCACCACCACATTGCTAAAGATGGTATGGAATGATATTGCTAAGAATTTCAAAAAGTATACAGTACAGGAAACAGTGGGAGTCAACCAAGCAGGTAAGCAAGTTGGAGGAAATAGGGAAAAAGAGCTGTGAAAAAAAGGAGCAATAATTCTCATGTAGATTACAACAGCAGGATTGTATTGCTTTTTGCCTCTCCTTGTTAAGTTTGGAAAACGGGCCTATCTTTACAAGAGTGGGGAAACTGCACATTTGTAACCACCTCTGTAGCCGAAACAATTTAAATTATTTACTTGTTGCTACAGGAACCCCATAATGAGGATTGATAGCACCTTAAGGACAAACTTGTTCTGGAATCATTTTTTTCCTGATGTATCTGAGAAAGTGAACTTTACTGATCTATAGAAGCTGGCACAATTGCAAAAAAAGAATCAATGCTATTTTGCCAGAATTAACTAACATGGCCAGGGCTTGGACAGCTGTTACCTAACTCAAGATAACGTTGAGAATACTGTTCATGTGATCAGCCAGAGAGAGCTGGGCATTTCCTGGTATTCATCCTCTGTATTGTGGAACAGGAAAAAAGAGGATCATAGAGGACAAGAAATTCTAAATTGACCACAGCCTTGAAAACATTGGGGGTGTGTTTATGGGTTTCCCCCCTAAGTTTATTTTTTGAAAAGCAAGGTAGAAGGAGAAAAAAAAGCAGCTGAAACATCTAATGAACAAAAGTAAATAAAAGATTAGTCTGCCTTTGAATCGTGGGTCTTCTATTCCTGTTTGCACTGAATTCATGAGAGGTCACATATTTATGTATTAGACCCATATCCTGCCTTTCATTTAGGAGCTAAAGGCAGTACATAGCACTGTGAGATGGATTGGTGTAAGGGAGGATGACTGGCCCAAAGTCAACCAGGGAGCTTCCGTGGCTGAGGTGGGACTAGGACCTGGCCCTCCCCATTCCTTATCCAACATCTCAACCAACCACACACACTTCTAATTTGGGGGCAGACAACCTGTGCACCTCCAGTTGTTGCTGAACCATGACTCCCAGCATCCATCACCACTGGCCATGCTTTCTACGGATGCCAGGAGAGAAGTAGTGTTCAGAAGCTGTCTTCGCCGAATTGATTCTCCTCTACTTCCCTCCCTCTTCTCCCTTGCCCTGTTGCTCTGGGATACTTCTCTAACACTGGCCATCTGAAATTGGAGAACAGAAGAAGAAGAGAGAGCATGCTGGAAGAATCTGGGGAATCCAGGCCTCCCTCACAGTCTGCAAATAGGGGGAAATGATGCTACCTCTGGAGCCAACATAGCTTATTTCACTCCCTCTGGAATCTATGGGAAGGAAACAAACATTGTATAGATATAATACAAATCTTGCTGCTACACATGCACAGACAGCACAATACCCAGCTATATTTCTTTTTCCCTTCCTGCAGCTGCTCATCTTTCTTCATATTTTATGGAGTATTTTATGGAGTAATATTTTATGGAGAAATATTTTATGGAGAAATATTTTATGGAGTATTTCTGATGCAGGGTCAGGACCAAGGTATCCTGACCCTTCAGCCTCAAACCCTTGCTCTTTCCTGTTTCCTTCTGTTTCTCCTCTTCTTTTCCAAGTATTTTTGTGGAAAGGAATTTTCCAGTGTCATAATGATGGGCCTTGACCCACTGTGCAATGCCCATTATTATTCTCTTTGTTATCCCCACAGGCAAAAAATACTATGGAAGTGGATCTATCCCAGGGGTATGGAACTGCTCCGCCACATTTAGAAGGGTACAGATTTACTGAAATGAGTTTGTATGCAGCGCTAACGTATCCATGCATGCAAATTAGAATATATGTGTGTTCTACAATTTTTAGAATGCTTCTGAAGGGTTGACCTGCATCAATTATAAATCAAATCAGTAATCTCTTTAATGGCCAGAGTATTAAATAGGAAGCTTTCTTAGATAAGGTTAGGCTAGTTGTCCCTTTCAACAATAGTTGTGAACTCCAGCTTTCTTCATATATGGCAGGGCTTTCCAAAGTTTTCTCGCGGCGACACACCAATGGCGGTGCGCGCAAAAACCCGGAAGCACCACCACTGCTGCGGTGCTTTTGGATTTTCGCGTGCCACAGTGGTGGCGGTGTCCTTGTTTGCCATGTGAAAACCCGGAAGCGCTGATGGCCCGCCGCTGCCGCTGCGTGCACAGCGGCACGCAGAGGCGGTGCGCCATCAGCGCTTCCAGGTTTTGACACGGCACACCTGGGCCCCGCAGGCAACACACTTTTGTGTTGCGACACACAGTTTGGAAAGCTGTGATATATGGCTTCAAGACATTTTGCTCCCTGCAGTAGAAAAGCACCCCTGCCAAAGTCAAGGTGCCCAGGGCTAGGCAAATTGTTCTAAGTAAAGTGATATCAACTTTCAGCTCAGCTCCTGACTCCTTCATGGACATATCCATGTGGTCTTCTTGGCAACAATATAGAAATGATTTGCCCTTGCCTTTTTCTGGGATAATTTTTCAGTTTCTTAATATAACGTACAGTCCTAGGGTCTTCTATCCAAGTACTGACCAAGTCCAAATCTGTTTAGCTTCCAAGCCCATACGTACGTGTGCTATCCCTGCTGAGTAGGCAAAAGTTTGGAGTGCTGTAGTATAAATTCTCATGAACACCTACCTTTTCTGCTTCCTAACAGTAAAATAAAATAATAACATAGATCATCATCATCATCATCATCATCATCATCATCATCTGTAACTGTGAATAATTGGCTGTTCTCTCCTACTTTCCCCCTAACAGTAACCCTATGAGGTAGGTTGGACTGAGACAGAACAACTGACCCAAAGTCACCCAGTTGGCTTTTGATGACTCATGTACACATGATGGAAAATTTGGGACATATTAGCAAATAGCCCTGGCTTTAGCTTTTAGAGCTAAAAGTGGTTGAACTGAGATACTGAATTTAATAGTAAATCCACAAAAAGCAGCCATTATAAAACTCTTTGACCTGATCCAGAGCCCTACAGAAGATGCTCTGATGATCACTGGAGACCTTAAATCAGGAGCACCTTGAGACCCACCCTAAATCTCTTCTCTGGTGGCTCCAAGAGCAACGTTTAACCATATGCTAGAAATAGGTGGCCCTGTTTCCTACCATTTCAGGATGGGAAAAGCACAGAAATATTTGTAATTTTAAAAAAAGCAAAGGGGAAGAAAAATCTCCTCCCATCCCCAACTATCAGGAAAAAGAGACTCCTGGTTCTTTCAACATGACCAGGTTCCACCTACATTGCAGGTACTCCTGTCTGTTGCAGGTCTCTCAAAAATATTGTATAGTCTTCAGTCACCAAAAGGTAGACCACCCCAGCCTTAGATTAATACCATTGCCACAGCGTACTCAGCACATTAGAGTTCCTATATGAGCCCCAGGGATACAGGTGGCAAATTGGAGTCTGACTACTGGATCTAATAGCCATCTCAAGGCACCAATGGACTTGTGTTGGTAAACAGGCTTATTGGCTGCTTTTAGGCTGGCAGATCTGCACATAGATGATGTCCTTCTTATCAGCAATGAAGCAGCTTATCAAGCTAGGTCAGGTCAATGAATCTTTCACTATTACTGAATGTGGGGTTGATTCTCTGAAGTGTTCCTTGCTTTGAATTGTGATTCGGGGCGAGAAACTCTGATGGAAAGTGTGTGAAACCAAGGTCTAGAGTTGGAAGAGGCCATTTAGCCCATTGAGTCCAACACCCTGCTCTGCACAGGAACCCTTTATTCTGTATCTTGCTCTCTGGGATGACAGAAAGCAGCTCTTGATCTCTATGTGACATCCTTTCAAAAACTTGAACTATTATCATAGCCCCTCCCTGCCTTCTACAACATTCCTAGTAAAGTAAAGGTAAAGGTTTCCCCTGCACAGTTGTGTCTGACTCCAGGGGCCGGTGCTCATCTCCGTTTGTTAGCCAAAGAGCCAGCGTTGTCCGAAGACGCTTCCACGGTCATGTGGCCGGCATGATGCACGTGGAACGCTGTTACTTTCCCACCGAAGTGGTACCTATTCATCTACTTGCATTTGCAAGCTTTCAAATTGCTAGGTTGGCAAGAGCTGGGGCGAGTACGGGAGCTCACTCCGTCATGCGGGGTTAGGGATTCGAACCTCCGAACTTGTGATCTTCCGATCGACAAGCCTGGCGTCTTACCTGCTGAGCCATCGCGCTCCCTACAACATTCCTAGTTCCTTCAATTTGTCTTCATAGAATTTAGTTCTTGATCTCTCATCCTTGTTGCCCTTCCCTGAACCTACATTGTGTGCATCCTTCTTAAAGTCTATTCCCAAAACTGGGCACAGTATTTAAGGTAGGGTGCAGAGCACATTTGGAATGATGACTTTCTGAGATTTAAGAGAGCCGGTGTTTCTTCTGAAACAGCCTTCTTCAACCTGGAGATGGAATTCAGCAGCCAAAATCCTTAGCTAACATGGCATAACTAATTATATGAAACCAGGTTTCAGATTTTAGACAAAGTTTAGGGTCCTCAATTATTTTATTCATAATTCTCTTCCTGACTCCTCTTATATAAGCTGCTGCATAAATCTCAGGATGGAAAAAATTTAATCATATCATACAATTCCCCTTGCCCCATACATTGTATATTCAAATACGAAAGAAAAATGTTTTTTTTCTCCTTTGCAGTATAAAATACAAAGTTTGGACAGTACATTTTTATTCCACATGTGTATAAATATAACCCAAAGAATATGATTTCAGTATTCCTACCAAAATATTACATTTTTTGTACAAAAGTTTACAAAAACGTTTCTATATATTTACAGCCCAATACTGAAAAGAACTCCTGATTCAATACTGCAAAAGATAAGTGTAGTGCATTTAACTGTATTGGTAAAAAGAAGATATATGGCATTAACAAGATGCAGGGTTTTTCTTGTTTTAAAATAAAAATACTCCCAGCTTTTTTTCATACTTTGATCACAAAGGTGCAACCTAGGGTCAAGGGTTCAAGAGCATGGAGTTTTGAAACAAACAGAAGTTGCACAAGGATATGTCTCTTTTACAACTTTGGTTCACAGAACTGCAGATAATCAGGAATTATAAAATTGTGAAGTGGGTCATCTGCGGAAATCGTAACAAGCTGGATATTCCTATTTCACTGGAAAATGCTAGACAGATCTTGAATAGAAAGTCTCTAATTCCCTTGAGTTTGGTACTCTGTACTCTGCACGTACAGTATTCTCCCATAAGGAGGGGTATTAGGAAGAAAGTAGGTGGGGAGCCAAACCAGTTACAATGCAAGTTATCTGTTTATCCCACCTAATTCTGTAGATTTACTTCCAGGGAAGTGGGTAGAGAACTGCAGCTTTAATGGAGCATTAGGAACTTTGGAGTAGAGATTTAGGAAGCTACCATATGATCCCTGGATGTTCAGGATTGTGGGATGGCTCTTTCTCACCCCAAACTAAATATCCTATGGAGTCCTTGGTGCTCTCTGAACTTGGTTGTTTGCTTGCAGACGTTGCATTACCCAGTTAGGTAATGAAACATCTGCAAGCAAACAACCAAGCTCAGAGAGCACCAAGGACTCCACAGTTCAACCCTGAGCTTTGACATGCATATATGGGTTCTATCAATAAACTTCCTTGGCACTTACTGATTGCTTCTATGAAGTGCTAAACCTGCTTCCCTAAATTTGATATGCTCCAGATGTTCTAGACTACAATTCTCATGATGCACTGAATGAAAATGGTAAGAATTCTAATCAAAACACATTTGGAATGTGCAATGTTAGGGAAGGCTACGCTTTTTGAGTTGGGTGTTCTTTTCTGTTTTTTGTTTATTTTTCCCAGCCAGATTTGTATTTGTATTTGTATACACACACACACACACACACACACACACACACACACCCAGATACACATGAAAATCATTAGTGGATATCAGCAGGTATATTTTTGATGCAGTGCATATTCCTGGGTCTCTCCTTTGTGTTATAGATTTAAATATTAGCCTACATATTTAGGATTTGCTTAGATGATGAACAGCCATTTCTTTGATTTCCTTTATCATTCAGAACCCCATCAACTATTTGGAAACTATGGATCCAAACTTCACCATCCCTGGCATACTTGATAATGGGACAAGTTATGTAAGCTTGGTTGCATCCAAGTGCTTAAGTTTGGATCCGCAACTCACTGTTTTGCTTCCCCCCCCCTAACTTTTATCTTCTACAAACTGAAGAGTGATATCCTGACTTTTCAGCCTTAAAAAAACCCAATAATAATAATAATAATAATAATAATAATAATAATAATAATACACCAGGAGTTAATAATTGTTAGCTGCCTCAGGAATGGCCTCCTAATATCTCATCAAGGTTGATGTCCTTCATCCAATCATCACTACCGGGCTCTGTTTTCAACAAAGAGTCAATGAAGTCCGGATCACTATTGAGTGCAGGCCCAATGTTATCTCCTTGCTGGTTCAGAAAGTCAAATGCTAGATCACTGGAGTGATCTGTTCCTTGAAAAGCCCTGGTGGGCATTTGGGTAGTACTTGATGAGAACTGGTTTGATGACAAGGGGTGGGGTGGTGTCATCCCCACCCTGGGTGGGTTTAAGTGTGCCACAGCCTCTGCCCGTAATTGGGTAGGCATTGCACTCTGGGATTTGGATGCCCCAGCCATTTGCCCATTTAAACTTTGGTTCATTTGGCTTGCAGGGGTTCTCATCTGGATAGTGCCCAGTTGGGTAGGAGGCACCATGGCACGCGGAGGAAACTGCTGGAGGGCAGCTGTGCGCTGTAGTGGCTGGTTCGTGTAGGAGCTTCCAGATGGGAAAGGGGATCCTGAAGCCCTCTGCGTTTCCTGTTGCTTTGATCCTGTTTCTGGAGAAACCCAGCTCTGAGCTGCAGCATTTGAGTTGACCATCACATTTGAAGGTCTTTGTGCTGAAGTCCCCTGGTTCAAGCTGAGTTTCCCTTGCTGGGAGTTAACTCCCAGGCCACTGTCAAAGGTTGGCATGTTGTTGCCTTGCCCAGGTGGTGCTGGCCGAGATACTGCAGGGTTGCTTTGACTGGTTACAATCGGGTTTAGATTTCTGTGCTGTGGAACTTGGCTCACTCCTGATGTTGCCACATTATACGCATTTGGTTGACTGCAGGGAATGTTCCCATAGCAGCTGACGTGGTGACCTGCCGGAAGAGAAGGCATCCTGGTTCCATGAGTTGTGGACAGGAGATTAGATGGCTGTGGCAAAATGCTAGGAGTGGAAATGGGGTTGGAGAAACACAGGTTGGAGTTGATGCTCACAGCCGGTGATCCACCTAGGAGGAAACAAAGGTATAAAAATCCATAATCTTTACTGATCATCCATCAGGGGGTCCAAACAGGATTCAGAAACCAAAGTACCCATAGGGCCACTTTCTACTCTGGCTATCGTCCTATCCCTCACTCAACACAATGACCCTACTGGAGAAAATGAAGTATATTCCTATGCCATCCAATGCCATTTCTTTGAAGCATGGTAGAATCATTCATCATCCCTTTTGCTCAATTACATGGCAGGATCAAGCCAACTTTGGCTGTTCTCAGCTAAGCAGCCTGATCAAGTTAATACTTAGACGAGAGATGATCAGGAAATACCAGGGCTGTAAGCTAGGCTGGGAATTTTTTTAAAAAAATCAAAACCTTGGAAGAAGGCAGTAGCCAACCACTTATGTACACTGCCAACCAAACCACATGGGCATATCCCTGAAGTCACCAGGAGCTGAGCTCAACTCCAAGGAAACTTGACTAGATTTATGTACCATCTGTTATCTCCAGAGTGTGTGTCTCTTATGTTCTGATTTCTTTCCTCTTCTCAGAAATTTCAACCAGAGGATTATAAGCAGAAATTTGATGCTCAGCCATGGGGGATGCTATGTATGTATGTATGTATGTATGTATGTATGTATGTATGTATGTATGTATAGTACAATTATAAATGTACCTCTTACTCTATGGTTACAACATAACTCTCTTTCTGTATTCTATCCTGTCCAATCATCAAAACCATAAATCATAAGTTCTTTTTTTTCTGTTTCATGCAAAAAGTCTATAAAGGGTTTCCAGTCAGCAATAAACATAGACATTGTCTTTTCTCTGATCAAAGAGGTCAATTTAGCCATCTCAGCAAGTTCTATCATCTTCACCAACCGTTCCTCCATTGTGGGTAGTAGCCTTGGGGTGGTGCTTTCCTTCATGGGTAATGGATGAGGCCAGCTGATCACTTAGGTCCTTTCCACCCACAAGCTATATATATATTCTTCAGGATACCCTGGAGAAGAAGCTGATGCTAGGGAAAGTGGAAGGCAAAAGGAAGAGGGGCCGACCAAGGGCAAGATGGATGGATGGTATTCTGGAGGTGACGGACTCAACCATTGGGGAGCTGGGGATGGTGACGGCCGACAGAAAGCTCTGGCGTGGACTGGTCCATGAGGTCACGAAGAGTCGGAAACGACTGAACGAATAAACAACAAAACCCACAAGCTGGATTTGTACAACACAACAGACTAAGCTAAAATGGGGTTGGATATTTTGTGCTTCAGAATGTTATGGAAACCCAGCAGGTTGTATGAACTCAGCCATCATATTAAATCACAATATGATTTATTGGGGCATAGTATATTATGTGAACAGAGCTTTATTAACTCAGATTTAGGGATGAGTATATCAAATGAACCCAGCCAGTGATTTATACGAAATGGGATTTTTCTCTATTTCTGATTGGTAGTGAGCCTTCTATTGTTCCCTGATCCTTAATAGGCTGAGACCAAGGCTCATTACAAACTTGGTTTAGTTAAATGGGTGGACTGTTAAGCTTCTCCTGATTGATTTGTGGAGGCACAAATTTTAATGTGTTGACTTTTAAAGGAAAGGCATTCTGTGTGTGATATCATGTAATGATTGAAAGATGAGCCACTGCTTCATCTAGCTTGGTATTCTGGACAATGACTGGCAACCAGCCTTATGTTAAAGGTAGAAGTTGGCAAGAAGAGGACCCAGTTGTTCTTAGGCTAGACACAACACTCATGTAAACAAGCATCTCCTAGTCTTAAAGCCTGGAAGAGAACTGATAAATTTTCTTTGACTCAAATATGCAGGAGGAATTAAAACATGATTTCTGAATTCTGCTGTAAGCAAATATTCTGCATATACATGGCTTCTAGCTTGTTTGCAATAAAGCAACTTATTTAACTATGACATGTCTGTGACCTTAGGCCAGAGCTTTCCAAACTGTGTGTCGGGACACATTAGTGTGTCAGCTGCAATGTCTAGGTGTGTTGCGGCTGCTGCTGCCTCCGAGCCCTGCCAGGATTCCACGCAGGTCCTAGTGCCTGCCTTGTGCCTTGCTGCCTCCAAACCTGCTGTGATTCCGTGCAGGTCCTAGTGCCTGCCTTGTGCCTGGCTGCCCCCAAACCTGCCCTGCCAGGATTCCACACAGGTCCTAGTGCCTGCCTTGTGCCTCGCTGCCTCCAAACCTGCTGTCATTCCACGCAGGTCCTAGTGCCTGCCTTGTGCCTTGCTGCCTCCAAACCTGCCCTGCCAGGATTCCACGCAGGTCCCAGTGCCTGCCTTGTGCCTTGCTGCCTCCAAACCTGCTGTGATTCTGCGCAGGTCCTAGTGCCTGCCTTGTGCCTTGCTGCCTCCAAACCTGCTGTGATTCCACGCAGGTCCCAGTGCCTGCCTTGTGCCTTGCTGCCTCCAAACCTGCTGTCATTCCACGCAGGTCCTAGTGCCTGCCTTGTGCCTTGCTGCCTCCAAACCTGCTGTGATTCCGTGCAGGTCCTAGTGCCTGCCTTGTGCCTGGCTGCCCCCAAACCTGCCCTGCCCTGCCACAAGGCAGGTCCTAGTGCCTGCCTTGTGCCTTGCTGCCTCCAAACCTGCCCTGCCAGGATTCCACGCAGGTCCCAGTGCCTGCCTTGTGCCCTGCTGTAAGAGTGTGTCACGAAATGATGCCCTGCTGTAAGAGTGTGTCGCAAAATGATGCATGTCTAAAAAGTGTGTCACCATCTTGAAAAGTTTGGAAAGCTCTGCCTTAGGCCATAAGCAAGTTCTCATGTATTTTAATTGAAATGCTGTGTCTCTGGAGAAACCTCTGAATGGTCTGTTTCCCCACTTACAGGAATTCCTGTCTCACTGTGTCTTCCAGCACCTGGGATTCACTGCCCTAGCAGGTCTTTCAGCAGGGAGTGTCTTGACACTTTTGCCACACTCCTACACAGGAACCACTGAGATTTTTATTTTATTTTTTGCACAAGACAAATGCATGCAACGTGAAGTATGAATGTGAAGGCAGGAGTAATCACAACTCATTGGATTTCTCTTTTGCACGGAGTGAGGATGAAGGGATTTTTGTTATTCCTGGATCGGTGGCAGCTTGGGGTGAATTATGCTATGTTCTTTGCTCTTATTCTTAGAGTTTCAGTGTCAGCAGAAGAGAAGATGATCGTGGATCATCTTCAACTGACTTTGCAGGACTGGGGAGTGAAAACAGTAGCAATGTGAAAGAACCCATGGAGACTCTTATCAGAGAGCTGCCTGGATTAGACATGTCATTAGCAATTAAGCAGTGCAATTAGAGCTGAATTTGTACACCAAACATCATTGAAACAAAGCAGATGTTCCAGACACATAACTGAGTATTTGTTGCAACAAAAAGACTCAAGCGACTAAGGCATTTTCTAGATTAGCCAAGATGGAACATGTTGATTCTGACCCAGATGGCCAAGATACTATATTATTTCGTAACAGCAGAAATTGTTTCAGAGGGTGCAGTGGTTGGGGACAATGGTTTTCTCTCTCACTCCCAAGACAAAGTTTCCTTTTTTCTCTGAATCACTTGCTATTTTTAGCTTTTTCACCCCCCCACTTTTTGTGCTACTTTAATTTATACCAGATGGGCAGAAATTGCATTCCAATTAGTGTTCAACAGAGAACATAACCAGACCTCGGATACTAAAAAAATTGAGTGGTACTGGAGAATGTGTCAATTTCTGATTAATGGCCGGAGCTGACAGTCCATCATGAAGAGAGAGGTGTATGCTCTCTGAAAGTCAATTCTGAGACTGGCTACGCAATCTTTAATTCTATTTCATGAAGAGTAGGCGTGGGAGGACCATTGAAACTAAATCCAAACCAGAGGACAAATGTATTCAATGAGGAATAGGGTAAATGCCACAGTGCAGAATACTTTTTAGAAAAATGCTCGACAGTCTTTCAACATTCTCCATCAAATGTATAGACCAGTGTTTCTCAACCTTGGCCACTTGAAGATGTGTGGCTGTCAACTCCCAGAATTCCCCAGCCAGCATGCTGGCTGGGGAATTCTGGAAGTTGACGTCCACTCATCTTCAAGTGGCCAAGGTTGAGAAACACTGATATAGACAGAAAGGTTAGGTAGATAATTTCTCCAAATATCTACAAGGGAAGAGAGAAATTCTCTAAACATCTCTGTGGTGATTCCTACTAAAAAAAGACCATAGGAAGACACCTGTCCTTGGGATTTCATGCCAATCTAGGAAGCGAGGAAAGCCTCATACTTTTGGAGCGATGACTTAAACACAAGATCCTCACACATTTGTAAAAATGTAAAATCAGAACAGCAGAGTCTACCCAGGAGCATTCTTCAGGTATTCTTTTCTCATCTAAAAAGCATTCTAAAGAATTTCTCTGCCAAGCATTAGCCTTTTTAAAATAACAATAACAATAACAATAACAATAACAATAACAATAACAATAACAATAACAATAACAATAACAATAACAATAACAATAACAATAACAATAACAATAACAATAACAATAACAATAACAATAACACATCCACCCCATGTTATGTATAAACAGGGAGTGAGGTCAGATTTGCACAAATGCAAGTAATGCAGTTGTTGTTTTTTGTTAATCGTGTCCGATTCAGAGACTGCCTAGACAAGTCCCTGCAGTTTTCTTGGCAAGGTTTTTCGGAAGTGGTTTGCCATTGCTTCCTTTCTAGGGCTGAGAGAGAGGTACTGGCCCAGGGTCACCCAGATGGCTTTGTGCCTGAGGCAGGACTAGAACGCACGGTCTCCTGGTTTATAGCCCGGTGCCTTAACCACTACACCAATCGAAGAGAACAACCCAATCAAGGTACTACCAAGGAGAGTACAACACCCCCACCAACACAGGCAGGACAAGCCAGGGTATATAAACAGAGAGCAAGTCCCACTCCCTTTTCGCACTGAAGATGTTGCCTAGCCTGGCAATGAAACGTCTGCAAGAAAACAACAAGGCTCAGAGAGCATCATGGACTCCACACTACACCAAACTGGGTCATAAGTTAGCCGCCATGAAAAAAACACAAGCAGGCTCAGAATCACAGTTTTCTTCAAGCTTGTGTGCTCTCTAGGTATGGATTGGATTTGAACTCTCCTATTTGTAGCATTTGGCTCTGCAGGTTAGAAATGATGAGATATCAAGACATCTGGGTGGCTTTAAATTGGGGAAGGCTGGCTATTCTGAGTACGCAGTTCCCAGTTTCTTTGTAATTTGAGCCCTGACTAGGTCCCATGGAGAACCGAATAGCTCTGGTTGAGAAGTCATTTGCTTATGTTCATGTGAAGGGACCTCATAGCACTTCCTGGAAAGACAACCAGAGCTATATGTACCTTACATTTCAACATTTCTTAACGTTGTGATGCAATTCGCCATTCCAAAAACTAGGGAAAAGTGTCCACAATTACAAAGAGGATTTCAGGCAATGTGTGCGCAAAAAGGCATATATTAGGAGAAATGCGTGGGTGCTATTTAAATCCCCCCCCTCCAGTATTTTGTTTGCCATACTCTCACATGGTCTAAATAAGGCGTTAAGTGTCCTTATTCCAGATGGGTATACTCAAATGAATCTGAGTTTATGAACATGTGCCTGCTTCATTCACACTTGCATCAAGGTGTATGCCTAAAAATGCAGTGTGTGAAAAGGCCCTAAAATAGAACATGAGACAATGAGACTCTGTTGCCCAAATCAATCTTCTTTAACATATTCAGAGACCTTAGAAAAATGAGACTTGGTTTAGGTCTTCACTAACTAAAATTTAAATGTTTTAAAAGTGAAGATCCATGAAGAATGTTTTAAGTCATCAGACGACTCATCACATGTTAGAATTACTCTTCATTTTCTTTGGAAGTCCTTGATTTGTCAAGCCACCAGGCAAATTCCAACAGAGTTGGATAGGCAGATTTTCCTATCTTTAGATGTCTTCTGATTAAACTGTTAGCTTATGTACTGGGCTCAAATCATCTTTTAAGCTGTTGGTGCAACTGCAGCAATGCCATAAAATGTTCACGGACACTGCAACAGCTGAGGGGAAAGGTCAGTGGAGGGCTCCTGAAAATCAATGTAGCTTCTGTGAAGGAAACTGAAAGCTGGTTTGTTTGGGGTGGGGGAAAGGCCTCAAGGAAGGTCTAGGGGACAAGGAGACTTTTGTGTTTCAAATGGATGAAAGCAAAGAGGAGTTTAGGAGGAAGGAAGTTTGAGAGACCAGGGGGACAAGAAAACAGGAAGAAAACAGGAGAAACCCTCACATCAAACTTGGAGAGAAGGAAGGCCTGAGTGTTGCTCATGAGGAAAAAGCTATATGTCCCACATTCGGACCAGTCAAATCTTTGTCTGAAGGTGTCTGTTTGCTTTTACGCACATGCTTACCTGAATATTGGTGTGTTTGCTGCACGTTGACTTGGCCCCTTCTTTGGTCCTTATAATCTGGTGGTGGTCTTGTAAGGTATCTATTCAGTTGATCTTGAGGGGTTACTTTCTCCTACAGGATGAACAAAAAGAGAAACTCATTGCTATTTATTTATTATGCTGAGGTCACAATGTTGAACTGAATCACCTGACAGCATATACAGTACATACATTTGAAGATGCATCCTCAAGGGAGACCCTGCTCCATTGATGCAACAGAGGAGAAGCCGCTGGGGAGCTGTGGATATTTGTTAAAACAAGCTTCTCCAGCTTGATGTCCCTCAGAGGTGTTGGAATCAATTTTGGGAACTAAACTCTCAACAATGGAGGACAACAGGTTGAGGAAGCGCCCGTAGGGATGACTGTAATTTCAAGTTGTGCAATATGGAGACCTCACAGATCAAATTAAATTTTATTTATTTATTTTATTTATATATCACATTTATATCACCGCCCATCTCCCCCACAAGGAGGGACCCTGGGCGGAAATGTTGGTATATTGTTTGGGATGAGAACAAATATTAAGAGGAGATGTTGCTGGGTCATATCTGTCAGTTCTAGGAAGAGGCTACAAATGAATACAGACAACTTAGATGATCTGGATGGAATAACAACTTATTTTTCTCATTTTCTCTGATTCTTATTCTCTTGTGATCTTATATTATCACACCTAGATATATGTGCCTAGCATGTTATGTCAAGCCCTTCACACAATTATCTGAGTAATAGGTACAAGAAGCTTGTCGTGCAACACAATGCTATTATACCTATTTTGCATTTGAGGAGAAGAGAATATGCTTTATACAAGGCTGCTGAAAAGAGGAATTTGAATCTGTAAGTGTTGTTAGTTCATCTTTAGTTATTTTTGCAAAGCAAATAGGAAAAAGGGGGTGAGGAACTCTGCAACAGAAACTGGCTGCAATTCCTCCTTTTTTTTTAACTTTGCATTTCCCCCCCCCCCTCCTCCTGGCAAAATGCATTTACTCTTCCTGCAGAAGGAAGGCATTTCCAGTCCAATTGTGCAGTTTTCACACAAAATAAGGCTTCTGGAGAGCAAACCAAGTTTTGCCTGAAGAAATTCAGGGGATATACATGGGTGGTCCTCGTGCATTGCCAGCGTCTGCTAAGAAAGGGGATGGCACTTGCTGCTCTGTACCGATTCCTCAGCTGCCCTGTAACCTGCTTTCCTTGTGGATGAAAATACAGAATTCCCACCCTTTGTCTGCAGTCATATCATTGTTGACTTCTGCACCAAAGTCCTGCTCTAATATTATTAGTTCCATGAATCATAGCTTGCGAAGCTATGATTCCTCTGAAACAGAAACAAAACTTGTGAGATCAGGAAAATATACAATCCTGAAACTCATAATGCGTAAGGTGCCTCTGAAGCCTAGTTGACCATCTTCCTCCTGACTGCCTACTATGACTTCAAGATTTCAGAGATGTTTCTCGGCATCTGCTTCCTGACCTGTGTCATGGTCTCCGATTCAAAGCTAACAAGAGGAGCTACTTGGAACCTAGGACTTTCCCCATGGACAAGATATGTTCGACCTTCATACTCCTACTTCTGAAGTACACCTATGGATGTCGATGAAGGTTCTCAGTCATCCAGGTGGAATTGTCTGTAGCTTGAATCATGTCAACTGGATTTCTATTTTCTCAGTGGAAACGTTTCACTCCTTATCCAAGAAGCTTCTTCAGTCTGTGCAAAGTTAGTAAGGGAATCCTTAAATATGTTTCTAGGGTGGCTGTGTGACCTTGCACCTGGGGCTAGGTCATGGTTATTTTGAGATGTTTGTTTCTAAGTCCCTTTATCATCTAAAGGAGGATCGTTAAGATTACCCTGCTGCTGTTGAGCTTGTGAAATGGTCTTAATCTTCCTAGGCACAGAAGACAAAGCAGGAAGGAAGATAGGGGAAAGATTGTGCCTGAGGCCCCCACCTCTATTCAAAGAAGGATTTTCCAAGTTGGCATAAATGGATTTTGCAGAGTGAGTGCAATTCAGAAGAGAATATTTGTAGCTCAGGGTTGAACTGTGGAGTCCTTGGTGCTCTCTGAGCCTTGTTGTTTTCTTGCAGATGTTTCATTGCCAGACTAGGCAACACCTTCAGTGCGAAAAGGGAGTGGGAGTTGCTCTCTGTTTATATACCATGGCCTGTCCTGTTTGCTGCTGTTTGCTCCTGTTGTTGCTACTAACAAACAACAGCAACAAACAACAGCCCAATCAAGGAACTCCTAAGGAGAGAACAACACCTCCACCAACACAAGCAGGACAAGCCATGGTATATAAACAGAGAGCAAGTCCCACTCCCTTTTTGCACTGAAGATGTTGCCTAGTTTGGCAATGAAACGTCTGCAAGAAAACAACAAAGCCCAGAGAGCACCAGGGACTCCACAGTGAAATTCAGATTGCCCGAAATTCCTCAGGTGCCAAACGATTCCAACAGGCTGACTAGATCTTTCCTCACATTTCCTTTTTGAATCCTGGGAGGTCGTTTTACATACAGCTAAAATAGAAAATTGGGATATTTACTGCTTCTGTTAGTATTTGCTGCTGCTGGTGGTGCTGCTGAAGGAGAAAGTGTTGTTTGAGCTGCTCATTCAGCAACGCTTGTTGTGATGAGTTGACGTAGTTGCTTCCAGTGTTTGCATTTGTGCATGTGGCAGATCCTGGGTTGGCGCCTCCGCTTTGACCCAAGACAGTATGTTGATCCTGTAGAAGAAAAAGGAAAGATGGGTTGAGCAAAAAGATGTACAAAGATTCACACCAGCAGAAATTGAAAGGAAGCATCACTATCCCTATCTTCTTGGAAGGTGATGAAAACAAAGGTCCTACTGTCTTAAGCTGTGGAGTGCCTGCTGGAGGAACTTGGCCAAAGCATATTCTGGAAAGGAAAAATTACATGGCTCTCTTTGCATGTGAAGTGAAAACCTCGAAGCTCAAAGGAAGCAACTGAATTATCCTGGGAACTATTTGGGAAGCTGTCATAGTAATTAGTAGTGTGATCACAGAGCACCAGCTACATTCGCAGGTATAATTATGAAGTTACAGTATTTTATTCCTTTCTCCTACTGTTTTGAGGAGGGAGGGGCACACATATTTTTCTATCAGTTAACCCTATTTTCACTCGCTCTCATTATATATTGACCTATTTTGTCTCTCCGCATTTTTTTCTTCTTCCTAGCGCTTTTGCCGCAGGTGCAGGGTCTGCTTTTTCGGATCAACCGAATGTTGATCCATTCGTTGCAACAGGAATTAACTGACTGGCTTGTTGCCCGAGCCTGGCATCGGGGGCTGAGAGAGAGTGACTGGCCAAAGGTTACCCAGCCGGCTTTCATGCCTAAGGCGGGCTAGAATTCACAGTCTCCTGGTTTCTAGCCTGGAGCCTTAACCACTAGACCAGTGTTTCTCAACCTTGGCAACTTGAAGATGTGTGGACTTCAACTCCCAGAATTCCCCAGCCAGCATATGCTGGCTGGGGAATTCTGGGAGTTGAAGTCCACACATCTTCAAGTTGCCAAAGGTGAGAAACACTGCACTAGACCAAACTGGCTCTCTTTTGTCTCTCTGCAAATGTTTACCACATTTTATCACAATGAACAAGCAGAACACTAGCTCTGATCTTGCACATGAAGGCAACTGTGTCTAATGGCCAATGCCAACAAAGGGTAGGGGTCTTATCTGATCTCTGTCCTAATGGTGTCAAGTCATATTTTCTCCCACATGCAGGTCTGTTGATCACACATTTTGTTATATTCAATCCTGCTCTGAAAAGCTCAAGTTGAAAAACAGCTTACACATTTTTCAAATCAATCAATCTAATTCATCCCTGAAGTAAATTATAAGCTAAAGGTAAAGGTTCCCCCACACAGTCGTGTCCGACTCTAGGGGCCGGTGCTCATCTCCGTTTGTTAGCTGAAGAGCCAGCGTTGTCCGAAGACGCTTCCACGGTCATGTGGCCGCATGACGCGCGTGGAACGCTGTTACCTACCCACCGAACTGGTACCTATTCATCTACTTGCATTTGCATGCTTTTGAATTGCTAGGTTGGCAAGAGCTGGGGCGAGTGCGGGAGCTCACTCCGTCACACGGCGCTCGGGTCTCGAACCTCTGAACTTGCGACCTTCCAATCGACAAGCCTGGCGCCTTAACTGCTGAGCCACTGTGCCCCCAAAGTAAATTATACACATGAAAATTAGGGGAAGCTGCCATAGTAAGGAATGGGAAAAAAAAACCTTTGCATAGATTGCAACGAGTGGCCCATCTCTTACTGATAGGTTAAAAAAAAAAAGGGGGGGGTATAATGGAGTTCTTTATCAGAAAGCCAATGCATCTCTGATATACAAATCCTTCTTTGAATTTTGTTTTATATTGAGACTTGAAGCTTCCCTTTCTACTAGGTAAAATGCACTGTCTTCTCCTTGGTTCTATTTCTTTGCACAATAAAGGTTGGAAAAATCAATCAGAAACTGTATGCACATATGGCTCTGTGTGTGTGTGTGTGTGTATGTGTGAAATCAGAATGGTTGGCATCTTTCTTTTGTACACATTGTTGTAGCCAAGAAACAAAACCAAGGGCTGGATGATGTATTTAACTTAGTGTAAGCTGGGTGTAGGGAAACTTTGCATCTCTATGGCTCCCATCGAATTCTAGGAATCATATTTAAATGTCCTGCAACTGCCAAGACCAGAGCTACAGGATTAAACTAGCTGCTCACCCAGGAACTTATAATTTAGTTCCTTTCCATTGCTCTTTCTGAATTCCAGTCGCTCATGGTTTATTTTATATGTAGCTAAGCATTATTACTCAATTCTTCTGTCAAAAGGCTAATTAGGACAGCTTATGAAAATGTAAAACAAAGCAATATAACCTAGGAACAAATCACCAATAAAACTGCACAGCCAAGGACTTAAAACCCTCCCATGAGGAACCAAAGGGCTGTTGTAAAAGGTAAGGTAAAGTCTCTTTTGAGTCAAACTTGATCCCTGACAACTACATGGCCATAACCATAGTTTTCTTGGCAACAATACAAAAATGTGGAGTCCTTAGCGCAACAAAGTGGGCAAAAAATGATACGGCTAATGATCATGGATGCCCACCTCAGATTAAACAAATATCAACACACCATAGACAGCCTCAAGGAGCAACTAGAACAGACTATGACCCCTGAACACATCAACATGCTGACTACTACCATCAAGACCACATCATTGAGACAAGCAGAAAAAAGGAAAGCTAAACTCCAAACTAAAGTGCTTAAGTTAAACCCCAGAAACAAAGAAGTACCAGAACCAGAATGGGTGGTCAACATGTCCAGCTGCCCATTATCCACTGCAGAACACAATATCCTACAGAGAGGCCTCAATTACAACACAGAGGATGCGAATATATTAGAATTCTTTGCAGCTTTAGAAGCAGCATTGAAAACTACAGGACTTACCACAGAAACCCAAGAGAACATAAGACAGATAATCATACCACAAACCAGAATGACATGGAAACAGAACCAACTGAAAGTAGAGGACAGGGCAGCACTCAAAAACCTAAAAAGGGACCAAACTATCATCATCCTCCCAGCAGACAAAGGCCGCACCACCGTCATTATGGACAGATTGCAATATATACAAAAGGCTAAAGAATTACTTGAGGACAAAGAAACCTACACCTTAGTAACCACCAATCCCATACATAAACTGAGTAACAAGGTAGAAAGAACTCTTAACAACATCACCAAGAAAGGTCAAATCACAAAAGAAGAACAGAGGTAGATGAAAAGCAGTGGACCCATCCTCCCATGCTTCTATGGATGCCCCAAACTACGCAAACCTGGCATACTTCTTCGACCAATTGTATTGTTACCAGGGACTCCTACTTACAACAAAGCTAAAGAGCTCACAAAAAACCTTTGGCACCTTACAGAGGGGAGCGAATATTCTATCAACTCCCCACTACAGTGCCTCCAGAAAATCAAAGACTTAAAAATAGAAGAAGATGAAATAATGGTGTCATTCGATGTCATTGCACTCTTTACATCCATAGACCCAGCACTAGCGAAAGAATCCATGGCAGCAGTTCTACGAAACACACCCGACCTAGTCAAATACACTAAGATAGAAATACCCAGAACCATGGACCTCATTGACCTCTGCCTCACTACCTACTTTCAGTTTGATGGACAAATATACCAACAAATCAAAGGAACACCCATGGGATCACCACTTTCAGGACTCATAGCAGAGATTGTAATGCAGCGTCTAGAAATGATGGCACTCCCACATATACAACCCAAAGTATGGATCTGGTATGTAGATGGCACTTTCGTCATAATAAAAAAGGAACAACTGGAGGAAACACATGAAACCATCAACAACATCTTCAATGGAATAAAATTCACAAGGGAAGAAGAAAACAACAACACACTACCCTTCTTGGACATCCTCATCAGTAGAGGAAATGATGGCATTCTAGAAACACAAGTCTAACGGAAATCTACCCACACTAACCAAGTGCTCCATTACCAAAGCAACAACCCAACCTCCCACATGAGAAGCTGTGTAAGAACATTATTCAGAAAAGCACTAATGCACTACAGCAACCCAGAACACCAGAAAAAGGAAACAGATAATCTATACAGCATCTTCCATCAAAATGGATACCCACTCAATGTTATCAAAAAGTGGCTGACCACCTACACTACACTACACTACATAACCCACTACAACACAACCAACAGAAGCTATGAAAAGGATAACACTGCCATACATCAGAAACATATCAGAAACTACCAATAGACTGTTACAACCACAAGGCATCACCGTAGCACATAAACCAATCAAAACCCTTCAGAACATCTTAAGTAACCCAAAAGACCCAGTAGCCGAAGAAGAAAAAAACAGGAGTTATCTACAACATACAGTGTAAGGACTGTAGCAGCCACTATGTAGGACAGACGGGCAGAAGACTAACAGAGCGCATCCATGAACACCAACTAGCAGTCAGATGATACAATGAAAACTCTTTAATCTCACAACACATGGACAGACTCAACCATACTTTCAACTGGGAAACTGTTAGCATCTTAAACCAAGCCAAATCCAAAAACGCTAGAGAATTCCTGGAAGCTTGGCACTCAGACAGAGCAGCCATCAACAGACACATAGAGGTAAACAACATTTACATACCATTCATAAGAGACAATAGAAAAGCCAAAAGACCAGAACACCTCCTTGATAGCAATCAACACCCAGATATGCAAAGATTAACACCAGGATTAGCACCAGAGGAACAATCAAACAGCACAATATACCCTAATCAAGGAATATTAATTCAGTCAGTCAACCAAGCAGCAAACAACAGCCCAATCAAGAAACTCCTAAGGAGAGAACAACACCCCCACCAACACAAGCAGGACAAGCCATGGTATATAAACAGAGAGCAAGTCCCACTCCCTTTTTGCACTGAAGATGTTGCCTAGTCTGGCAATGAAATGTCTGCAAGAAAACAACAAAGCTCAGAGAGCACCAAGGACTCCACAGTTCAACCCTGAGCTACAAATATTCTCTTCGATTGGTAATACAAAAATGGTTTGACACTGCCACCTTCTGGGATTTTTCCCCCCAATTTTTCAGTCTAGCCTACAGCACGGGGATTTCCTGGTGGGTTCCTAACCAAATACCAACTAGTTCCGATCCTGCTTAGCTTTTTCAACATCAGCCAAGCTCAAAACAATCTTCATTGTTTGCTTAAATTATGTCAAAATATGAACTAGGTGCACATTCTCACCACCACAGTAGGAAAGTCTAGATTTATTGATTTATTTTTTATCTCACCTTAAAAGACATGGCACTTAAGGTGAAAGGAAGATCCTACCCATTCACCTCTTCCCCGGTGATTTTAACACCACCTTCACTCTCTAGGAGATCAGCAAGCCAACCTATAAAAATCATTCTGAAGTGATCCTCAGAACAATACTTTATGAGATACTCACAGTCCTGCTTATATAGGCAGTTATCATGGCCTACCAATAAATAATGTGTAATGTTAAGCTGAAGATAATTCACTTGCTGAAATTCTTGTAACCCCATCCCCTTCATCTCAATAAATCTTGCTAAAGAAGAGTCTGCTAGACTCTTGCTTAGGAAAAATTACTTTAAGTTTGAGGCAGCTGCCAAAGAACCTGAATATCATAAGAATATCATAACAGTAAGAATATCATAATAGAATATTATAATAGAATTCATAATAGAATATCATAACAGCTCTGCTCATCTTAGTCCAACATTTTATTTCTTACAGTAGACATCCTGATGCCTCTAATATGGAGCTCTGAAGCAGGAAGTGGGGATGTATCCCTCTCCTTCCATTGTTTCCATGCAAATGCTATTTGAATGTATACTAGCTCCAACCCAGAGGTACCACTGACACCAACAACCTTGATAGACACGTCCTCCATGAATTTATCCAATCCCCTTTTAAAGTCATTCAGGTTTGTGGCCATGAGCATGTCTTGTAATGAATTCTACATGTTAATTATGCACTGGATGAAGAACTGCTTTTTTTGTCTATTTTAAAATCTCCTCCTAATCAGTTCAATTAGATGTTATCCTACTATTTGGAGAGAAGAGGAGAACTTCATGCTGTCCACTTTCTTCAACCCTTGTATCACTTTAAGCACCTGAATTAGATTCCCCAATCACCTTTTTTCCAAGCTAAGGCATGGCAAACATTCTAGCCTTTTCTCATAGGTAGGCTGACCATACATCCCATTTTGAACGGGACAGTCCCGTTTTCTCAACAATTCCCGACCGTCCCGTCATTTTAAGAAAAATATCCATTTTGTCCTGTTTTTGAAAGTTCCCACGCCCGTGTGCCCACACGCCCACTTTGTCTACTAGCTCCAACACACATCCTTGAAAGACTACACTTCTTACATCCTTCCATTAAGAAAATTGCTCATTTATTTCTACCCTTTGCTTTTGGCTTTTTAATCAGTTGGCAGTCCATAGAACCATGGGTCTTCTTATCCTGTGGCTGCTAAATTTACTCAGTAACCTTTGATGAGGAATGTTGTCAAAGACTTTTGAAAATTTACATATTCAGTGTGGATAGGGTCACCTCCATCTGCACATTTTTGACATTCCTCAAAACTCTACAATGTTGGTGGGGCAGGATTTTCCTTTGTGGAATTCATGATGATATTCCTTCAGCAAAACCTGTTCCTCTATATGCCTTTAAAAAAAAGAATTCTTAGCATTTCTGCCAATTTGCCTGGAACAGACATTATGCTGAGTGGCCTATAATCTCTCTGATCTCTCTTTTTTCAATATTGATGTCCCATTGGCTACCTTTGGGGGCTGGGGTGGGGACAGGTTAAAAAGATTTACCAGAAGGTCACATTTCAGTGTTTTAATAACCCTCTGTGGATGTCATTGGGTCCCAGTGATTTGTTACCATGTAGTCTCTCAAGATGTCCTACAGTATCTTCTCTTGTTACCTCAGTTTGCTTTAGTTCTGTTTTCTTTCCTGAAAAAGTCAGTGCAGGCTCAGGTATCTGTCTTGTATCTTCTGTAGTAAAGACAGATGACAATAATTCATGCAGTTTTTCAGGGTCTCCATAGCCTCATTGAGGATCTCTTTTTCTCCATCATCTAACAACCCAACACTTTTCTTGGCTAGCTTTCTATTTCAAATATCTTTAAAGAAGTTTTTAGTGTTCCAGTTATGGGATCACATAGGTGGGAAAGGAGCGTTGAACTACATATCAACAAAGGGGTCCAGTTGCTTCTTTAGCGGAAAGATGTTCCAGTGGTTCTATGGATCATACAGAAGCACTCCTTAAAACCATGGGTCCAGGGAGAGACAGATTCCAGTGGTTCTATGGATCATAAAGAAGCACTTTTTCCATATGTTTCCTTGAAAAACTCCCTGGGTCCAGGGAGAGACAAATTCTTTCTTGGGCCACAGATCAGTTCCTATGGGCTTGCAGCAACTTAGACTTACACAACAACCAAGTTTTTTAACATGAACAAAGGCGGACAGTGCTTAATCATTAACAAGTGTCTAATTTGTTTCTCCATGTGCTCAATGTAATCTCCTGCTGGGGCAGTCTGGCATATTTCCTGTCTGGGCTATGGAGTGCCCATTGGTGATCAGACAGGGCTGTCTTTTTAAATATGTCCATAATGTCTCCAAGTACAGATGCTGGAATCCTATAGGCCAGTGTTTCTCAATCTCAGTAACTTTTAGATGCTGGCTGGGGAATTCTGGGAATTGAAGTTCACACATCTTAAACTTGCTGAAGTTGAGAAACACTGCTCTAGACAAATGTCTTTCCATTTTTTTCTTGGCAAATGCAACTAGAAGCATGAAAGATAGGGTGAGATCCATTACATTAAGCATGTACTTCAAAAGGGGTATGCAGAGAAGAAACTCATGGCCACCAAAGTAGATTGGAACTAGTTCACAGAGGAACAGCAGAAGGGATTTACTCAGCCTTTCCCAACTGGGTGCCTCCAGATATATAGCTTACAACACTGACATTACAAAACCAACCATCCCTGGCCCCTCCATTTGTTTTGGCTACAACTTAGTGAAAATTACATATAAAAATTACATATTTTAAATAAAAACTGATTCACATCTTTTTTTAAAAAAGATCTTTTAAAAAGAAAGCCTGGCCAGCAGAAATTTATCCACATACACCTATACTGAGCAGCAGAGATTTTCAAAGGAAAATTCAAACTATACAAAGACCCTAACACCACCAGCATTTATTAATCTCACCGGTAAGACATCAATTCTTTAAAAAGACAAAACAAAAAACTCTCAGAAACAAAGTTCACCAAGATTAAACTATTGTTTAGCTTAATTTTGTCTATGTAATATGTCATTTGTCGTTGATACACACCAGCCTTATCCAAAGCTAGTGTTTTCTAGATATATTGGATTAGAGCTCTCAGGATCCCCAGCCAACATGGCCGGTGCTCTTGCCAGCTAGGAATTGTGGGAGTTGTAGTCCGAAGACATCTGAGGGGTACCAGATGTGGCTGACATAAGGTAATCAGAGAATGAAAACATGCTGATACTCTACCGTTTGAAGGAGATTAGTGTAATCTTTTATATGAACTGATGCAAAAAAGAAAATATGAGAGCCATGATTCTTGTGTGTGTGTAGGTGTGGATGCCCGTGTGTCAGTATACAACTGACAAGTCTCTTTGTCATTCTTGCTATGCATAAATTCCTCCAGGGAGGCCAAAAATGTAGCTTCTTTCTTTCTTTCTTTCTTTCTTTCTTTCTTTCTTTCTTTCTTTCTTTCTTTCTTTCTTTCTTTCTTTCTTTCTTTCTTTCTTTCTTTCTTCTTTGGCTGTCTGAAAATCATTTCCCTCTACCTTACAGTAAATACATTAAAAAAAAAAGACTGACATGGCTAGCTGCTGATTGTGCTCCCTGGAACAATTTGGAAATATTTGCCCCTTTTCTGCCTCCTCCTTTCATTCACTCAAACCACAGCTATGCCTGCCAGAACTTCCTCTCAGCTTTCTCATTCTTCTCATGCTTAGGGTCTGACAATAAGATCCTATCCTTGTTTTGCTTCGAACCAGCCAACCTCAATTTATTCCCCTTTCCCAGCTGGGGAGCCATTCATATGGGGAGAAGACAATTCGGAGCAACAGTGCTTGGAACAGTTTAACTCAGGGACCCCCAACCCTTTTGGTGCCAGGGACCAGTTTCAAAAGACTATTTTTCCATGGACTGGGGAGGTGGGGTTTCCGGGATTTCCGCGGACTGGGGGGCGGGGTTTGTGGACGGGAGCCAATTGTGCGCACCGGGGGGCGGATTTGAGGGCGGGAGCCCCGCGGCCCAGTTCCTAACAGGCCGCGGCCCACAGGTTGGGGACCCCTGGTTTAACTGTTTCTCTAGCCTTTGCATCAAGTCCCCCCCCAATGCATTGTGTTAAGACATGCTTTGTTTAATCATGGTTTCTTGTACAAGCCACAAATGCCTGGCATTGTGCATCATAATAAACCATAAAGCAGGGATGGACTATTTTAGCAGGCAGACACTGCAGTTTGGGATTTTAGGCTGAGGTGTGCAGCTTCGGTTGGCTCAAGGAAAGGTTGTGCTCCAAAAGTAGATGGGGGGCAGGACCCCATGTAGGCCTGATTTTAGGTACTTGGTGTAAAATAGAAAGAGTATCAGACATGGGTTGCAAAAACAAGATAACTATTGAGTGGCAGCAAAGAATTAAGAGTTCTCCATAACTCTCTGCTACCATCTAGGTAACAGAGATATGGAATTTTGCAGCCTGGAATGTCACAGATCTAGAAATGGGTGCCTTATTTTTTCCTTCTTAAAATATCCCAAAATAGGCTGGATATTTTGTCCCACCTATTTGGGGGGATCTAGGGGTATAAAAGGGGTGCTGGTGTTCTGCAGGTGGCCCATGTACCCCATTTTTTGCATCCTAGTTTTAGCTGGACTAATGCTGGTCAGTGGTGTGCAAAGTAGAAGCAATGAGGATTTTACAATGAGGAATTCTGGGAGTTGAAGTCCACACTGCTTAAAGTTGCCAAGTTTGAAAAACACTGCTACTGTATATAGTAAATGAAACTGATTCTGTTTGTTTGAATTGTTGTCTTCCCATATTTTCTTCTATTGCCTTTCTCCCCATTGTTTTATCTAGATATTTGACATCATTGACTTAAAGGGGGATTTCTCAAAACGTTGTCCATCTAGGTCAGTGTTTTTCAAACTTGGCAACTTTAAGATGTGTGGACTTCAACTCCCAGAATTCCCTAGCCAGCATGCTTCAATTCTGGGAGTTGAAGTCCATTCTTGGAGACTGCCTGGACAAGTCCCTGCAGTTTTCTTGGCAAGGTTTTTCGGAAGTGGTTTGCCGTTTCCTCCTTCCTAGAGCTGAGAGAAAGTGACTGGCCCAAGGTCACCCAGCTGGCTTTGTGCCTAAGGTGGGACTAGAACTCAGAGTCTCCCGGATTCTAGGCCGGTGCCTTAATCACTACACCAAACTGGCTCTGCTATATAGTAAACTAAGCCAAATCTGTTTGTTTGGATTTTTATTTTTATTTTGGTATAGCACATTAATTTAGCAACCTCATCCAATATAGAACTTGCTGGAGCAACACAGTATTGCTAAATGTAGTTTTCCAAATTTGGGGAAACAAGTGGCGCCTCCACAAGGTGTAGCAGTATGTTCCGATTGAGCATGTATTAAGTGTTTGAGACTGAGGAAGCTGAACAAGGGGTCCTTACAACCAGTCCTCAAAGTTCTGGCCGTTGCAGCATCCCACATGTGATTGCGACTTCTAACTTCCTTCTGGCTTCCCCATTGACTTTGCTTGTGGGAAGCCGGCAGGGAAGGTTGCAAATCGCAATCATGTGACCGCGGGATGCTGTGACGTTGTAATCGCAAGCTGGGCGCCAAGTGTCTGGATTGCAAACAAGTGACTGTGGGGACACTATGCTGGCCATAAGTATGAAGACCTGTCGTAAGTACCGCTCATTCAGCACCGTCATAATTTCGAACAGTCACTGAACGAGTGGTCATTAAATGAGGACCATCTGTATTTGGTTTTGAATTTGTAGGACTAGAGTTGTTGTTTTAAAGAATGTTTCATATTACAAAAGAACTGATTTAGAAAGAATAGGAGGGGTTTTTTTTTGTTTCCTATACTTTGGGTCATTTTGAGGAAGGATACTGGACATTTAATATTCAATCCTAACATTTTGGCTTGCTCCCTTGCTTTCTACAGGGAGCTCCCTGGGGCATATCAAAATGAGTGTGAATCCAAGAGAGAGTTCACATCAATGTGCCTTTCCCCCCTCCTTTTCTTTTTGAAGTCCTCCGTTACATCTTCTGTCCTATCTGGCCATGCTCAACTCTCATAAAGCTACTTACACTTGTGTATGAATGCTGCTATATTGTGAAGATTAGCAGTTCAAAAATATTTATAGAACATAAAATGCACAGACTTGTTATGGGAAAGCCTGCATATTGGAGGTAACCCTTGCACATTTATATCTATGGACATTTTTTTGCACAAGTCTGTATCACACTAATCACAGGGTCGCAATAAGGGGAAGTTGTGGCCCCAGTACTTTGCCTGCTGCAGTGAGTGAAACTGCTATTATCAATGCACGTCATGCTAATGACCTCAAAATATTAACTTTTCTTAACAGGGCTAGAAACCTGGAGGAACAGTTCCTAAAGACTGCACAACAGTCTGCAATGTAGGAAAAATAATCCAGAAGAGAGAAATGTTATGGAGGTCTTGGAAAATTCACAGCAGTATTGTCCTTGATGGACCAAACACGACTCAATAAAATGACTGTAACCCTAACATTAACTGCTTAGCTTTCTCTTTACAAAATGACCTTTCCAACTCCCCTCTCATCTTCTTCCTTGTTTCTTTCTAGTTGCACATGATGCCTAAAATATACTTTGAAACTATGGACAGGTCCACACTTTCTGCTTGGTCCATCACTGGTATGGGTCATTCACAGCTTCCTGAGTGCAGGAATGGATGACGTTGTCCACTTCTCACACCCAGCCCATTGCAAATGCACCCCACCCCCATGTTTTCCAGCTTCGATTCAAAACTGCTGCCTTCTGACCAAAGCTGTCTTGAGCCCTTCAGAGCAGATGGCGTCCACTGCTTTGTTCTGTTCTAGTAGCAACCTCAGCTCTGAGTGTTGCAGCGCCTGGCATGCCCCCTTTCCTCCAGGGGCTGGTTCCTGCCCTGGACAGCCATTTAATCTTGGGCTCCCAGGCTACTGTTCTCTGCTGTCTTTTCGTACAAACGTGCAAATGATCCAGTGGTGACCCATTCAGGCAGTGAACTTTCTCCACCCTTTGTTTTCCCACCCTCCCTAGAAGCCCATTTCCCATCTTTACATCCAACCAGTGGGCACCTTTTTGCTTTCTGCTCAGGCTGGGTGAAGCATGCTCCCCTTGCTTTCCCACCCCCTGCCCTGAGTGCTGCAAAGCTTCCCTTTTCTTTATTTTTCAAAACATTATTATTTTGAATACTATTCAAAATAATAGTATTCTATTCTGTAAACCGCCCAGAGTCCCCTCTTCAGGGAGATGGGCGGTTTATTTATTACTATTATTATTTTATTATTTATTACTATTCTGTAAACCGCCCAGAGTCCCCTATTCGGGGAGATGGGCAGGGATAAATTAAATAAAATAAATAAATAAATAAATAAATAAATAAATAAATAAATGGCAACATAGGAGCATTGCAACTTGGTTTCTATGAAGCTGAACTAATAGTTCTTCCTTGCTACAGAGTTTCCATGGATCTATACAGGAAGGTAGGAATGAAAAAAACCAACCCATTCCTTGTTGCTTTGATTACTGTAGCATTAGAGCAATGATGGTACTTATAACCCTGCTTTGTTGTTTGTTTTTTTCCCTTATGGCATAAGGGGAAAAAACAGAAACAACAAAGCAGGGTTTCTCAACCAGGGTTCCATGTAACCCTAGGGTTCCGTGAGAGGTCACTAGGGGTTCCCTGGGAGATCACGATTTATTGAAAAAATTATTTCAAATTTGGGCAACTTCACACTAAAGAGGTAAGTTTCATTCTTTATTTTTAGTTTAAGAACGCTGTTAATGCATATATACAGGCCTACACATGAAACCAATATAATAATTTTGTAACTTCTGGCTTATATTTGAGCCTGAATGTGCAGGAGTTCCCCGAGGCCTGAAAATTATTTCAAGGGTTCCTCCAAGGTCAAAAAGTTGAGAAAGGCTGCAACAAAGGGTCTGTGATAGTGCCAAAAAGATAGGTGGGACGGTGGTTGGCAACATCTGGGAAAACAAAGGAAAGAGGCAGAGAGAAGGGGGAACAACCCCTGTATTCCCTGCTGGAATGATCCACACAAGAGCCAGGAAAGGCAAGAAGGAGGGGGTGGCCAATCAGGTCTTGCAGTGGTCATACTCTGGACCGAAGACTAACCTGGCCCTGTTCCCAATCCAGACTGGAATGGGACCAGCATGGAAGACAAACAGTACAATTTCCCTTTCACTGAGGCAGAAACAAACAGATTATCTAGGGTGTGTCTGTGTGTGTGTGTGTGTGTGATGAACAAACAGGATCTCTGGAGTGAGTAGGACACATGCCCCACCCCTCCCTTCCCTTTGGAAAAAGGGGTCTCTCAAAATATACAAAGCATGAAAAGAACCAATCATTAAAGCATATTGACAAACTAACACTAAACTTAAGATTAAAAATACAACGAGCCAAAGCAAAGATATGCAACCATGTACAATTAAGAATGTAAAGGGCCTAGATCTGACACAGGGTCTTTTTCGTGCAGATGTTGGAAAGGTCAACAAGAGCGACCCAGCTAACTGCAACCACGACAGTGGGAAAAAGTGAATGTAAAATGAGCCTCTTCTACCTAAGGCTTGCACGGCACTCCTACCACTGATCCATGCCCCTGGGATTCCATACTACCATTTGTTGAGCAGCCAAGCCTATTTTCTTCTGACCCAACTATCCCAAAACGTACATTTAAAAAGTCTTCAGTTTGGTGATTTGACCTGCTGGAGCTCCATGTGGCTGGGCTGCTTTCGCATTGGTGGGAATTCTAGATAATCCTTGCCTCCAGGCGCCATAACGCTGCCTTCTCTTTTCAGCTACAATGACACTGTAGCGCAGAGCTTTCCAAACTCTGTGTCGCGACATGTTAGTGTGTCGGCTGCAGTGTATAGGTGTGTCGTGCGAACATAAGGCCCGACGCTCAGAGCCGATCCCTGCCAGGATTCCGCGCAGGTCCTAGTGCCTGCCTTGTGCCTTGCTGCCTCCAAACCTGCCCTGCCAGGATTCCGCGCAGGTCCTAGTGCCTGCCTTGTGCCTTGCTGCCTCCAAACCTGCCCTGCCAGGATTCCGCGCAGGTCCTAGTGCCTGCCTTGTGCCTTGCTGCCTCCAAACCTGCCCTGCCAGGATTCCGCGCAGGTCCTAGTGCCTGCCTTGTGCCTTGCTGCCTCCAAACCTGCTGTGATTCCGCACAGGTCCTAGTGCCTGCCTTGTGCCCTGCTGTAAGTGGGGAGCTCTGTCCAAGCCTTGCCCTGCTGGAAAGGAGAACTCTGTTTTCATGAGATATGTTGTGTCCCCATACATTTCGCTATTACAATTTATGTATGTGTCCATATCTCTTATAAGTTAGTTAGTTTAACCTCTGGTTTGCTAGTAAAACTGAATTACTGTGTCACAAAATGATGCATGTCTAAAAAGTGTGTCACCAACATGAAAAGTTTGGAAACCTCTGTTGTAGCGTCATGGTGTCCTTGGTCCTATGGCGATTTCCCCAATTACACCAGCAGTTTCGGAGTGGTTCCCTTTGTTGTGAGTAAATGTGGTGAGGCAAGGAAGGGAGGAGACAGGAACATGTCAGAAAGCTGATTGCTATTCCATCCCTGGTCTGACTGAGGGAGCACAGGTTAGCTCTGGCCACTTCTGTAACAGTTACAGTTAGGACAATTGCAAACCATCGCAGAAAGAGCTCTGAGAGGAGATGCTGGCCACATGGAAGTGCCTTCTCTTAAAATTTAGCTTTGGTCCAAAGCTGCTATTTGCTCACTGCAGAGCCACTGTAGCCTGGATCAGGCTTTATCTAAACCAGAGAGCCCTGTTTAAGCTCCACACTCTATCATTGTTCAAATTATATAAGCTGTTTTGAAGCATTTACACATGCAGCCTGAAGGTCTGCAGGAAGAAAACCTACACACATACAGCCGTTGTTGGCTGTCTGTGAGCCAGGATTCTGTTTTACCAGGTCCTGACTCACATGGAAGCTGATATCATTAGCTAACCACATATTCCCCCATTATGGTGGGGGGGATCTGGATTCATAATGTCTGATTGAGGCTGGACATAGGAATGCTTGGAATGCTTGGTTTCGCAAAGGTTGGTATGTTGAGTTGGTATGCTTGGACACTGCTAGACATACGTAGGTTCTGATCTGTTCCCAACACAGACGGAGCCTCCCCAGAATCAATCAGTGCTGCCTTTGTTTCCTGTCTATCATGAGTGGCCTTGTCTTCCTGCTGCTGTGCTGACAAAGTTTTGCAAGTGGAAATCTTCTGTTTGCAACAGCGAGCAGTCTTGCAGAAAGGGCCGCATTTGGCTCCAGGGTTTTGCACGTGGCAGTCTGTGTGGCCACTGGAAGGATGCATGACTGATCATGCCTCCCAGATCATGTTATCCCGAATAATGGTAGAGCAGCAGAACTTGATAAAAAGGCCAAGATACTGAATTGTCATTCCTGGAGATATGACACCTTGCTAAGCAGGTGTGATGCTTTCACGTTTTTCCCCTCGTTTTTGAGTGGAGGGGGAAGAGATTTTCTTATAGGCACAAGACTAAGAGGGCAGGCCAACAGATGCACAGTGATTGGTCAAGACCTCTCTGCTTATCTACTCCCCAAGGACAGCAAATTCTGATTAGCTGTTGGTTCTTATGAATTGCTGGAAATTCACAGCACAGAAATCCTGGTGACTAAAACAGTGAGAATTGTCCACTCAGATCCTGCTTCATTTCAATACTGGATTGTAAGATCTGGGCAATGGAATGGCTGGATTTTTGATCACATGACCGTAGGGATGCTGCAACAGTCATAAGTGCGAGGACCAGTCGTAAGTCACTTTTCTCAGCACTGTCGCAACTTGGAATGGTCGCTAAATGAATGGTCGTAAGTCGAGGACTACCTGTATGGGAATCTGTGAAAGAAACAAAGTGAAGCAGAAGCCTTTCTATTGCTGATGCCTTAGGAAGTAAAAGTAAAATTGAATGAACAGGAGCATACAGTTGTGACCTGCAATGCTTATGGCATATTTGCCTTCCTGCCAAAAATGCAAACTTGTAGCACTTCTTGAAGAAAATGTCAGAAGGAGCAGGGAACTAGCCATACTGCAGCTAATTGGAAAGGATGAGGACTCAGTTCAAAAAAGGGAGGCTGTGCCACAGAGACCTCTGAAAGCAACGCTCCATAAGGAATACAGACAGAAAAGCCAGGCGAGAGCATGAAGGGGTGTGAAAGTTAGTTCACCCACGGTCAGAAGGAAACAAGCTGATATCCGATGTCCATTGCCCAAGCAAGAGACCGATGAGGACCGGGTCTCCGAAGGCTGTTCAGCCATTGCATAACTTTTTCTTTTTTGCTGAAAGAAGCAATAACCAGAGGAATTTTGATTTCTCTATAAATAGGACTCAGTTTTGAAAGCAGTAGTCACTAGAATTCTTTCTTAATGGCTTCTTAGGTATTCAGAAGGTATTTTATATTGCTGGAACTCAGGAGAAGTCTTCAAGCCCCTGCAGATGAACCAGGTTCTTAACATTCAGGGTAAGGAAAAGAGTTACTACAGAGAGAAAGCAACTCTGCTCTACAAGATAGGAGTCATAGTAGTTGGTGATTCACTACTACAAGAAAAAATGTATGCATTGGAAAAAAAAAGATGCTTTCTGGAACCATTGGTTCATGAAGCATGGTGACTATCAGGATCAAAACAACTTCAAGACTTACTGAGTCCATCAACCACTATCCCTTTCTGCTTGTGAGAATAATTGATAACTTGAAAAGAATAGCTGAATTACATCACCGCAGTTTGAAAATTTCAGAAGGAGGCTCCAATTGCTGGTGTTGAGGTAGTATTCTCATCCATCCTTCCAGTCCATGGAAAAGAAATGGAAATGACTGGTTACACAAACAGATGAGATTTGGTTTCTGGTTTGCCTGCTGGCATGAGAGAGGTTGCATCTCACAAGGACTGGAAAAGTCTGTTTGGCCAAAGCATGATGAGTTTGATAGTTTTAAACTATATCCTGGGGGAAAGAGACAAAAACCCTGTGAGTCTTATAGAAATTTGGCCTCTTAAAAATCAAAGCAGAATCTGAAAGAAGGTCATCTCATAAAGTTCATGGCCTTCACTGGCTGTCCACTAATGCTGACAATGGGGGGAAATGACCACAGGGATGGTCATTTAGGACAGAAGGGCAAGTATGATTTAGTAGGTATAACAGAGACTTAGTGGATGACTTCCCTAAGTTAAATGCAGCACTTGAGAGATACAGTTTGTTCAAAAGGAAGAGAAGCAATAGAAAGGCAGGATGAATTGTACTATGTTAAAAATATCCATTCCTATTCAGAAATCCAAATGAATGAACTTGGCAGTGGTATAATGGAGCATCTGGGTTAAGCTAAGTGGGAGAACAAAGCAAAGTAATATTTTGTTGGTATCTACTATCATCTGCTCAGCCTGTCAGGCTTCTTCTCAAGCTAGACTGGAACAAACGGACTAAGAAGGGTACAAGAACCTTTGGATTTCAGTGACTGCTGTGTATCAAATGTGAGTTTTATTTCTATTGAAATCAGTGTTCAAATTCTTGCACCCCTTTCTCCTGCTCACCCTGTGTGAAGGGCTAGAAGCAACTCTCTTCTGGGTAGAAGGACAATGTTCATTCATTCCTTGGTTCGGTAATGGTTTTCATACAACCAAAGAAAAAATGTGGATAATGCCTTCCAAAAGCAAAGAGCAAATCTTTCTAAGAGGCATGAAATCATAGTGATGGAGAATTTTAGTTACATTGACAACTGTCAGGAGACAAACTCTGCCAAGCATGGTCCTTCCATGAAATTCCTGACTTGTCTTGCTGATAACGTTTTCCTTCAGAGGATAAAGGATGTAGTTAGCCTTAACTTACCACTAATCAACAGGTAAGACTTAACTGATGAAGTGGCACAGTACAGATAGTCCTCACTTAATGACCATTGGTTTAGTGACAGTTCGGACTTAGGACGGTGCTGAAAAACTGACTTACGGCCTGTACTCACACTTAAGGCTACCACAGCATCCCTGTGGTCATGTGATCAAAATTCAGGCGCTTGGCAACCAGTTTGCATTTATGACCGTTGCAGCGTCCCGTGGTGACGTGATTGCCATTTTTGACCTTTCTGGCCCGTTTCTGGCAAGCAAAATCAATGGGAACCACACGATTCACTTAACAACCATGTAGTTCGCTTAACACCTGCGGTGATTTATTTTATTTTATTTTCTATCCCGTCTTTATTATTTTTTTATAAATAATTCAAGGCGGCGAACATACCTAATACTCCTTCCTCCTCCTATTTTCCCCACAACAACCCTGTGAGGTGAGTTGGGCTGAGAGAGAGTGACTGGCCCAAGGTCACCGAGCCGGCTTTCATGCCTAAGGCGGGACTAGAACTCTCAGTCTCCTGGTTTCTAGCCCGTTGCCTTAACCACTAGACCAAACTGGCTCTCCCACTAGAACAAACTGGCTCTCAGTTTGCTTAACAACAAAACAAAAACCAAAAGATTTGCTTAACAACCATCACAAAAAAGATCATAAAATCAGGTAGGATTCACTTAATGACCATTTTGCTTAGCAACCAAAATTCTGGTCCCAATTGTGGTTGTTAAGCAAGGACTCCCCTTCATGCATCACTGCCTTGTCGTGGCGAAGGGGCTTGCGTAACTCAATGAAGTCAGGTCAAGAAGAACAGGTCATGATGGAGAGTTCTGACAAAACGTGGTCCACTGGAGGAGGGAATGGCAAACCACTCCACTATCCTTGCCAAGAAAACCCATGGACAGTATCAAAAGGCTAAAAGATATGACGCCGGAAGATGAGCCCCTCAGGTCGGAAGGTGTCCAAAATGCTACTGGGGAAGAGCGGAGGGCAATTCCGAGTAGCTCCAGAAAGTGTGAAACGGCTGGGCCAAAGCCGAAAGGACGCTCAGTTGTGGATGTGTCTGGAAGTGGAAGGAAAGTCTGATGCTGTAAAGAACAATATTGCATAGGAACCTGGAATGTAAGATCTATGAATCAAGGTAAGCTGGATGTGGTCAAACATGAGATGACAAGATTGAACATCGACATCTTGGGAATCAGCGAACTAAAATGGACAGGAATGGGCGAATTTAATTCAGGAGACCATTATATATACTACTGTGGGCAAGAATCCCTTAGAAGAAATGGAGTAGCTCTCATAGTCAATAAAAGAGTGGGAAAGGCAGTACTGGGGTACAACCTCAAAAACGACAGAATGCTTTCAGTTCGAATCCAAGGCAAACCATTCAACATCACAGTGATCCAAGTCTATGCCCCAACCACTGATGCCAAAGAAGCTGAAGTTGACCGGTTCTATGAAGATCTACAACACCTTCTAGAACTAACACCAAAAACAGATGTCCTTTTCATCATAGGGGACTGGAATGCTAAGGTAGGAAGTCAAAAAATAACCGGAATAACGGGCAAGTTCGGCCTCGGAGTACAAAATGAAGCAGGGCAAAGGCTAATAGAGTTTTGTCAAGAGAACACGCTGGTCATAGCAAACACTCTTTTCCAACAACACAAGAGACGACTCTACACATGGACATCACCAGATGGTCAATACCGAAATCAGATTGATTATATACTTTGCAGCCAAAGATGGAGAAGCTCTATACAATCAGCAAAAACAAGACCTGGAGCTGACTGTGGCTCAGATCATGAGCTTCTTATCGCAAAATTTAGGCTTAAATTGAAGAACGTAGAGAAAACCACTAGACCAATCAGGTATGACCTAAATCATATCCCTTATGAATATACAGTGGAGGTGAGAAATAGATTTAAAGGATTAGATCTGGTAGACAGAGTGCCTGAAGAACTATGGATGGAGGTTCGTAACATTGTACAGGAGGCAGCAACTAAAACCATCCCAAAGAAAAAGAAATGCAAGAAAGCAAAGTGGCTGACTGATGAGGCTTTACAAATAGCTGAGGAAAGAAGGGAAGCAAAAGGCAAGGGAGAAAGGGAAAGATATAAACAACTGAATGCAGAATTCCAGAGAATAGCAAGGAGAGATAAGAAGGCCTTCTTAAATGAACAATGCAAAGAAATCGAGGAAAACAATAGAATGGGGAAGACTAGAGATCTCTTCAAGAAAATCGGAGATATCAAGGGAACGTTTTGTGCAAAGATGGGCATGATAAAGGACAAAAAAGGCAGGGACCTAACAGAAGCAGAAGAGATTAAGAAGAGGTGGCAAGAATACGCAGAAGAACTATACAAGAAAGATCTTAATATCCCTGATAAATATGATGGTGTGGTCACTGACCTTGAGCCGGACATCCTAGAGAGTGAAGTCAAGTGGGCCTTAGGAAGCATTACTAACAACAAAGCTAGTGGAGAAGACAGTATCCCAGCTGAGCTATTTAAAATCCTAAAAGATGATGCTGTTAAAGTGCTGCACTCAATATGCCAACAAATTTGGAAAACTCAACAGTGGCCACAGGATTGGAAAAGGTCAGTTTACGTTCCAGTTCCAAAGAAAGGCAATGCCAAAGAATGTTCAAACTACCGTACAATTGCGCTCATTTCACATGCCAGCAAGGTTATGCTCAAAATCCTACAAGCTAGGCTTCAGCAGCATGTGAACCGAGAACTACCAGAAGTGCAAGCTGGGTTTCGAAGAGGCAGAGGAACTAGAGATCAGATTGCCAACATTCGCTGGATCATGGAAAAAGCAAGAGAGTTCCAGAAAAACATCTACTTCTGCTTCATTGACTACGCTAAAGCCTTTGATTGTGTGGATCACAACAAACTGTGGCAAATTCTTAAAGAGATGGGAGTACCAGACCACCTTACCTGTCTCCTGAGAAACCTGTATGTGGGTCAAGAAGCAACAGTTAGAACCGGACATGGAACAACCGACTGGTTCAAAATTGGGAAAGGAGTACGACAAGGCTGTATATTATCACCGTGCTTATTTAACTTATATGCAGAGTACATCATGAGAAATGCCGGGCTGGATGAATCACAAGCCGGAGTTAAAATTGCCAGGAGAAATATCAACAACCTCAGATATGCAGACGATACCACCCTAATGGCAGAAAGTGAAGAGGAACTAAAGAGCCTCTTGATGAGGGTGAAAGAGGAGAGTGCAAAAGCTGGCTTGAAACTCAACATTAAAAAAACCCAGATCATGGCATCTGGTCCCATCACTTCCTGGCAAATAGAAGGGGAAGAAATGGAAGCAGTGACAGATTTTATTTTCTTGGGCTCCAAGATCACCGCAGACGGTGACTGCAGCCATGAAATTAAAAGACGCTTGCTCCTTGGGAGGAAAGCTATGGCAAACCTAGACAGCACATTAAAAAGCAGAGACATCACCATGCCGACAAAGGTCCGTATAGTTAAAGCTATGGTTTTTCCAGTAGCAATGTATGGCTGTGAGAGTTGGACCATAAGGAAGGCTGAGCGCCGAAGAATTGATGCTTTCGAGCTGTGGTGCTGGAGAAGACTCTTGAGAGTCCCTTGGACTGCAAGGAGGTCAAACCAGTCAATCCTAAAGGAAATCAACCCTGACTGCTCATTGGAAGGACAGATACTGAAGCTGAAGCTCAAATACTTTGGCCACCTAATGCGAAGAGAGGACTCACTGGAAAAGACCCTGATGCTGGGAAAGACTGAGGGCAAAATGAGAAGGGGACGGCAGAGGATGAGATGGTTAGATAGCATCACCGATGTAATGAACATGAATTTGAGTAAACTCCGAGAGACAGTGGAGGACAGGAAGGCCTGGCGTACTATGGTCCATGAGGTCACGAAGAGTCGGACACGACTAAACGACTGAACAACAACAACAAGCAAGGACTACCTGTAGCAGGAATAATGGGGGGAAAGTGACCAGGTAATGCTGGTGTTTTTGATTTTAAAAGAAACTAAAACTGAACATAGTCAAATACGTATCTCAGACTTCAAAAGAGCAGATTTTAATTAGAGAGTGGTAAGTAAGATGCAATGTCAGAAGAAGCTATTTGAAAAAGGAGTGCATGATGGACGGGAGTTCCTAAAGAGTGCAGCACAGTTGTAGATAACTCCAGTGAGGAAAGAAAATGGAGGGAAGCAGAAGAGGCCAGTGTGTCTACATAAGAAGCCCAGTGAAGATTTGAAAACAAAAAGGGTTTTATAGGACATGGAAGAAGGGGCAGATCATGAAGGAAGAGTATAGACAAGAAGCTTGGAACTCCTTGTCAGAAAAGCAAAATTTCAGAATGAGATGAAATTAGCAAAAGATGCTAAGAGTAACTCAAAAGGCTTCTTTAGTTATGTGCAAAATAAAAGAAAAAAGAAAAGAATCACTACAATAGCTGCTTAATGAAGATAGCAAAATGCTAAGGGAAATAAAGAAAAGCTACTGAAGTCCTATTTGGTCCAGCCTTCTCCAAAAAGAAAAAAGCATTCCACCAGGAATCTGTGAAGAGCAGGATGAAGAAGCAGATTTGAAGCTGAAGACTGATAGAAATGCGGTCAGGAAATATTTCTTTACTTTGAATGAGTTTCAAAGTAAATTTCTAAGTCAGACCACATGAATTGCATTGTAGGATGCTGAACGAACTAGCTGGCTGAACCCTTATACATTATCTCTGAGAAATCCTGGACAAAAGATGAACTTTAAAATGAACGGAGGAGAGCAAAGATTGCCCCTATGTCCAAAAGGGCAAAACAAGGAGATTCAGCAAACTACAGACAGACTGATATTCATTGGCAGGATCAAAACCAATGGGTTAAATTACAAGGAAGGACGTTCAAGCTAGACATCAGAAGGAATTTATGACTGTATGAGCTGTCAGCCAGTGGAATAGGCTGCCACATGATATGGTGAGTTCTCCTTTGGTAAAGGTCTTCTAACAGGCTGGATGGTCATCTGTCAGAGATACTCTAATGCAGGGCTTTCCAAAGTTTTTCCGGCGTTGGTGTGTCACCGCGGGAAAACCCGGAAGTGCGGCAGCGCGCAAAAACCCGGTAGCGCTGCTGCTGCTTTCGGGTTTTGCGCGCTGCAGTTGGTGTGTCGCCGCGGGAAAACCCGGAAGCGCTGATGATGATCAGTGCTTCCGGGTTGTGTGGCGACACACCAGACTGTGTGTGGCGACACACTTTTGTGTCGCGACACACAGTTTGGAAAGCTCTGCTCTAATGGATCCTGAACTAAACAGGGAGTTAGACTACTAGATGATCTGTCTGTCCCTTCCAACTCTATGATTCTATGATATCGATACCTGGGAAGATTCTAAGCCTGTTAATAAGACTTTACTCTGTAAACTGCTTGAAAATAATGTGGTAATTATCAGAAGTCGTTATGGATTTGTCAGAAACAAATCTTGCCAGAATAATCTTATCTCATTTTTTGATGAACTTCCTTAAAAGGTTGTGGGAATGTTGTAGACATAATATATCTTGATTTCAGCAAAGCATTTGACAAATATCCCATGAGATGCTGATTAGCGATCTAGCTAGGCAGCCATTGGATAGCATGACAATCAAGTGGATACAGAGCTGGCTTGAAAATCTTACTCAAAGAGTGCTCATCAATGATTTCTCATCAAATGGGGAGAAATATATCAAGAGGATTTTATATATCAAAATATATATACAATAAGGAGATGTTTCCACCTTCCCAGAAGCCAGCCTAGTCCTGTAGCTTCCTTCTAGACTAGGAATTGGGTTGATTGGGAACATATGCAGGAAGGTTCAGTCTTATCTTCCCTGCAGAGTTTTGGCTCATTCTCACAGCTACATTAATCTACTTTCCTGCCATCCTTGAGAAGAAAGGATATTGCCAGAAATTGTGCTGTCCCCATAATCTACCCTTCCTGTATCACTGCAATAAACTTGGGCAGTGTTCCCTTCCCTGTAATTGCTCTTCTTAACATGAGGCAGGGCAGAGTTGGGGTTCAAGACTTCATCGTTATTATTTACTAAATGCTTTTATCTGAGAGACTTCTCGAACTCCGAGGTCTACCTACAGTTATCTGAGCAAAATAGTTTCCTAGGGCTGTGAAAAGAATGATACTCCTGCCAGAGAAATCGACAATCAATATCCCTATTTTAAATAGCCTCCATACCCCCCCAAATCTTCCTCAGTTATTGAAAGAGCTGATATGATGGACCAAACATAGAGGCTGGACTCAGACAGTCTCAGTACTGTTGCACTTTTGGATCGATCTTTCTTTTCTCTCTCCTGAAGCCAATTTCCTGTGTGAATTATTTATGGGCAGGTAAAGATCTTCTCTCCCTCACACACCCATTTCAAATAGGTGTGTGTGTGTGTGTGTGTGTGTGTGTGTGTGATGTGCTTTCCTTACTTTACGAACTTCCCAACACACACGCACACACACACGCGCACACACACTATACACATACACCAAATAGCAAGATTCCTGGCTGACTGATCTATTGATTTCCTAGCAATTTAATATTTTGGAGTACTGTAAAATATCCAAAACATTTTAAAGACAAGTTGGCTGCTCCCTCTTCTAGCTGAAGTCAAAATACAGATGATGATGATGATGATGATGATGATGTTGTTGTTGTTGTTTTGGAAAATGAGCGGGTTAAGATCTCATGAGCTTTAAAATCCAAACGGAAGGCATCTTGTTCATAACATGCCTGATATGACAGTCATCGAAAAGAAGGAAGTCTGGTTCATTGATGTTGCTATACCAGGTGATGCTAGGTTTGAGGAAAAGCAATCTTGAAAAATTACGAAATACTGGAACTTGCAGATCGAAGTTGAATGCTTATGGAAAAAGAAATCTGCTGTTATACCAATTGTGATTGGAGCCCTAAAGGACTCCCTCGCTATTTGGAAATTTTGAATTTATTGGACCCGAACACCCTAATTTTACAAAAAAATACCCTGCTTGGAACTGCCTATATCCTCAGATGCTACCTTAATAATTCTTAGGTCCTTGGTTAGGACTTGAATTGGTTAGGACTCTTCACTAGTCTTTGACTGTGAATCTAATTGTAGAAGGCCTTCAAGTTGCCTAGATCAGGAAACAGACTCCACAAGAAAATTAGAACTAAGCTTTCTTGATAAAGGCTATATTAACAGAATCCTACAAGTCTGATCATGTTTTTCCTCCCTTGCCTCTTATACCCCAGTGAGTCAGGGAGGAGCCAACCCGAGTCTCTTCCTAACACTATCTCCTTTTTCAAGACTCAAGGAATGCTTCTGCCCTTCTTTTCGTAATGGCTTCTGAATATTTCCTGCAAGGCCATCTCCATGGATCTTTACACCAACAGAGCATTTCAAGATACTGAGTGGAGTTTCTAGAACCTCAAACAGATGGATGGAACATTAAAAGCCATAGTGTGGACCCACAAGGAGAATTTTAGCTCCAAAGTGTTGAGTACAACTCTTAAAGAGCCTTGACATGGACCTACCATGTGATTTGTAGTGGCATTCCAAGGTGCTAGGTGACCTCCAAAGTCACAGTCGATTATGTACAGACCCACTAAGAGTTGTGTGATTAGAGAGGAAAGGATGTGGAGATTCATTTGAAGCTGAGTTTGGGCATAACAATATTGACTTCATGGAAGACCTTCCCTGAGGTTAATATTTCCACTGGAAAGACTATTATGATTATGAGCTGTATTTGAATGCCACACATCTCCCATTGCCACGATCCTTTGCGCTGAAGCAGAGTGGAGTCCACAAGCAGTGGAAATGCGCTTCCTCCTGCTCTGTAATTTCAGAAGGGATTTATTTTCAGCCACCAGCTTTGTGTAGCTCTGCCTTGCTTCTGTATTTATTTTCTATATTTAAAGCAGAGGCAGCAGCCTCCTTTTCTCGGAGTCGCTGAATGAGGGAGGAGAGGGATCGAGAGCTACGGAGAAGATGGGGTTGCCCTTCAATTCTATTTTTAGCTTCCAGGGTTACCCTTGGCAGGAAATGTGGAGCAGACTTGGTGGCTCATGGGAGGGAGAGGAGGCCTGGGGTAGCTCTTGGCTCTTCACCATCTCCCAACCCTTGGTTGGGAAAACACGACTTCTCCTCTGTTCCTCAGCCTTGTTTCACTCTAGTCACGCACAGAGAAGACCACCATTCCTGACCCCGACAGCAGCAACAGCTAAGCATTGGCCCCCATACAAAGGGAGCAACTCTACTGGCCTTGTTCCCAAGGAGTGGTAAAAGCAACCCTCTGGGGGCAGTAGTTTTCAGAACAACATCCTTCCTTCTGTCTTGACAATTGGAGGAAAGAACGCCAACGCGGGTATGTGGAAGAGCCCTCCCTTGCTCTCTAGCCCAGTCTTTCCCACCATCTTGAAAAGGAAGAGAGAAAACTGGAAAAGCAGAGAAGAAATTTGGCCTAATCCAAAAAGAACATGGAGTTTAAGAACGGTAGACTCACTGAACTGGAAGGGCTTCTGAGCCATCAAGTCCTACCCTCAACCCTACTCTCTGCCATTGGGCCATTGAATCCAACTCAAAACATCCACAGCAGTTGGCTTTCCAGCCTCTGCTTGAACATGTCCTATGAAGAGGAGTCACTAACGCTTTTGGTAACTGGTTCAACTTGATCTTGCTATTAGAATCTTTTTTTTCTTAACATTCAAGTTGAGACCTTTTATGAAACACAGTACTTCAAGAAGAAGCAAATAGGCAATTGCTCGATCAGATTTACTTTCCCTAGAAACCACTTATGTGTTAGAAAAATCACCAGGAGACTTCTCCCCTAGTGCCCAAAGAACTGCATGACACATGTTCCTCCCAGCAGATGCCTCTAGCTATAAACTAATAGCAAGAGTCTTCTTTGAGGAAGGATCTTCAGCTCTCAATATGACAACATCCATGTGTAACAAGGCCAGCAGACAAAGAACATAGGTGTTGGCTGAAACAGGAACTCAGGACAAATTCTATCTCAGTGGAGGAACAGCTGCACTTTATGTAGAAGCTTCCAGGCATCTCCAATAAGGGCTGGTAAAATTCCAGCTTGAAATCCTGGAGAGAGGTTCTTGACAGCAATACTGAGCTAAACCAATCAATGACCAGCCAGCTGAAGTAGCATCCTCGGTGCCATACTGCAACATTTCATGGCAGGTCCCATTATTTTATTCATTTTGACATTTTCTAACAATGACTTTTAACGTCCAGCAGATGGCGCATGCCACAAACCTCTAGTGACATGCTTCTTTTTGTGTCTAAAAGCAATTAAGACATCTCTGGGCATAATTGTTCCACGTTATTTTTCTCCTGCCTCACTTAATCTTTAAGAAAAACATTTTCATATTTTCTCTCTCACACTTCCTCCTCCTCCTCCTCCTCCTCCTCCTCCTCCTCCTCCTCCTCCTCCTCCTCCTCCTCCTCCTCCTCTCTTAGTAAAAGGTAAAGGTAAAGGTTGCCCCTGCACATTTGTGCAGTCCTGTCCGACTCTAGGGGCCGGTGCTTATCTCCGTTTGTTAGCCGAAGAGCCAGCGTTGTCGGAAGACGCTTCCACGGTCATGTGGCCGCATGACACACGTGGAACGCTGTTACCTACCCACCGAAGTGGTACCTATTCATCTACTTGCATTACATGCTTTCGAATTGCTAGGTTGTCAAGAGCTGGGGCGAGTGCGGGAGCTCACTCCGCACGCAGGGCTAGGGATTCGAACCTCTGAACTTGCGATCTTCCAATCGACAAGCCTGGCGTCTTACCCGCTGAGCCACCACGTCCCTATCCTCTATCCCTATCCTATACCCTCTCTTAGTAGCTGCATACAAAGAATAATACTCCAGTTGCCACTTTCCTCTGTGCTAAGCATTTCATTTTCCCTTCAAATTGTTATCAAAGGCATGAGGTATGGAAGACCAACCACAGCTTATAAATAGCTCAGAGCCTGGCTACACTATTCAGATCTCAGTCCTTTGCATTTCCCCTCTGAAGGTGAATGGAAAACAGGTTTATGGCTCTCCCCAACTTGCTCCTCCCAGAATTCCAAGACAGCATGAGTTACTCTGCCAACCCATCTGCAGAACGTTAGGTTCCTTCTAGATGTTCCAAGGGGAGACTAAAGGAACTTATCTGCAATAAACAGGATTTTAGGTCTTTCTGCAGACTCTCATTGAAAATGGCAGGCTTGGTGGAGATTGCTTTAGAAAGATGTCAAGGTTTATTTTATTTTATTTTATTATTTTATTTTATTTTATTTTATTATTTTTTAATTTAATTTTATTATTTAATTTAATTTAATTTTATTATTTTTGCAGTTGGTGATATTAGAAGATCCAGTCTATTTTCTTCCTCTATAAAGGAAGACATAGGTTTGATGGAATAAACTTGTAATATTGAATGAAACATTTGTTCCAGTTCTGGTTAACTTTCCATCCAATCCTGAAGGCCAAATTCTTTCATGTGGACACAAAGGAAATAGGAGTGGAAGTGTGTTGGGGGGGGGGGCAGGGGGAGAGGCAGAGACACACAAACCACGTAATCGAATCCCGAACCGAGTTCCCATAAAGGCCTTTCTGGGGTCAAGATACCAGAACATTCCTCCAAACCTGCATTGGATTTGGGAAGGCAGCTTCAACTTGGAACTCACTCCAGATTGTATTTAATACTTTCCTCTTATCCTTCCTTCAAGATGCTAAGGATAGCTGCTCTTTTTCAATGTTTTTACAGTCAGAACAATCTAGGTTGGGATTGGGTTATCTAATGAACGTCATGGGTGTATGAGGATTTGAACCCAATTCTCCTCCACCCAATTCTCAGCTATCCTCTCTCCACTTCTCTCTTTCATCACAGCAGGATTGTCATGCAACAGAATTCATAGGTATCAAATAAAGCTCTTCGTACCACAAACTGGCCTCTTTGGACAATTGTACTAATCCCACGTGTGATGGGCCCAAGACAATGAGGAATTGTGGGGGGACTGTAATAGGGATGGCAGCTAAGTGAGACCTTTTGTAGTGTGCCACTGACACACAAGCAATTTGTTTCAACATAAGATAAGAGAGAGAGGCGTGAGAACAAATGCATAGTGAGATAACCGAATCACACAAATATCAGGGTGTAAGCAGCATCTGTATGAATGTGAACTGGGAAAAATATTTGCAAAAATTTCAGTGAAACCTGGCCCAACTACTTCAGAAGTCAGGTCAACATATTGTTCAACCCCCATCATTGTAGGTGGTCTATGATGATGTTGAAGGTCCACAAGGGAACTACAGTTTGTCTGTAATGGGAGGCAAAAACAATTTTTTTTTAAAATGGCCCAAATCTCAGAAGGTTGCCAAATCTGGCATGTTGGAACAAAATCTTTTGAGATCCTGGCTGTCTTCAAGTCAATTTTAAAAACATTTTAAAATAATGTTCACTTGCTTTTGGATTCCTGCAAAGAATATTTGACCAGCTTTCACTGACAAGGTAGTGGTCCACATAAAATGAAAGCCCAGAACTGCTGCTTGGCATGTATTGGATAATATGATCATCTATCTAGCCTCTAAGACCATGAAATTTAGGATGGGTAAAGAGATGAAGTAGGTCAGGTTAGATCCAGTTTGGTGTAGTGGTTAAGCGTTAAGGCATCAGGCTAGAAACTGGGAGACCGCAAGTTCTAGTCCCGCCTTAGACACGAAGCCAGCTGGGTGACCTTAGGCCAGTCACTCTCCCTCCACCCTAGGAAGGAGGCAATGGCAAACCACTTCTGAAAAACCTTGCCAAGAAAACTACAAGGAATTGTCCAGGCAGTCTCTGAGAATCAGCCACGACTAAACACATTTTTTTAAAAAAAGGAGAGGTAAATTATCCCATTCTCCAATGCATGTTTACTATATACAGATTTCGAACATCTGCAGAACCCTATGTTCGTTTAAACAAAATGATCCTTGCAGTCAGATGCTGAGGCACACAGCACCAAAATGTATTGGTTTTTCCAGCCGGTAGAAAATCTGTTATGCTAGTAACCATCTTGCTGCAGTCGCTCAGTCACTCAGAACACAAAAGCTACTATTTAATCCCTTTTCTCTATGTGAGATAACTGTGCTTGTGATAGATGAAATACTTTTTTCCCCCCTGGAGGATTAAATCCTCCCTTTTAAAGGTATTTGCGTTTTGTTGTATTTCTAATAATCTTTTTTAATCAGCACAGACTGAGAATCAAGGCAGCCTCTTAAAAGGCTCCTATCCACATCTCTTTAAGATGATTCAAAATATACGCCATCTCACAAACAATGAAGAAAAATCCCCTAGAATTGTTTAAAAAACAACAACAAGCAAACACAATTTTATACCACAGATAAGCTGGAGCATTTCATTAGCTTTTGTAAAATAAAAATATTATTTAAAAAAAAATCCTTGGTGGCCTGTTTCTGGTGGAGGAAGGAAATGGACAGAATCAAAAGGAAACGGTTCGCCTCTGTTGAACAACAGATGATTCACACAACCTGTTTTTGACAAACAGTGACGGTGGGAAGAAGTTTCCCCTTCTGAAAATCTGTGATGAAAGTGTTCTTCTAAAAGGACTGTCATATGGTAAGACTGCAAGTTATGGTCTTCTAATCATAGAAATACAGAGTTCGAAGGGACCTTTCTAACCACTATATCCAACCCCTTGCTGAGTGCAGGTATCCAAATTAATGCGGCTTGAACACATCCACTGAACGGGAGCCCACCACCTCTTTGGGTAAGTAAAGGTCCCACTGCCCAGCTGCCCTTTTTCTGTTGGAAGTGTTTTTTCTAATATTTAATTAGACTATGTCTTCCTTATCTTAAATCCATTATTCTGTGTCCCGCATTCTGAATCATCTTCATCTTCATACAAGCAGTAGCTTCCTTGGGGTATGGCAATGCAAGGCTTAGAAATCTTCTCCAAAATTCCACCTGAAGTCAAGGTTTGTATGGAATTGGAATAACCCACCTCCAGTTACCGAGTTTTAGCTTTTACAATAAGAGATGTGGGTTCCTCAACTGGCTCCTCTCAAGATGGGTTCAGGCTGCAACATCCAGATTTCCTTTCTAGGTCTGGTAGGCCGAATGCTATAGAAATCGGGGGCAATTCTGAGCCTTTATGTTCACTGTGACTGTGGATGGTTCTCCTCCAATCGCAATTTCAAAAATCCGAGGGACTTTGGAAAATCATACAGAGCTCCGTCGACCAAGCAGCCTGGTGCTGGCTCAGAAAACCTTTTTCAGAAAGTGCATCTGATTCTCTTGACTGCTTGATCCTTCTGGCCTCTTTTTCCTCTGGGGGGGGGGAATCCATCTTGATGGTGTTGCAACACACCTACCCTTCCTCTCCTTTCTTGGGAGAGCTGCCTGGTGCCAGCTACTTCAACCTTCTCCAAGGTGATTTAAATATATATATATATATATATATATATATATATATATATATATATATATAAAAAGACAGAATAGCAGGCAGAGATTGGAGGCAGGATGTCAGAATGTGTACAGAAAAGAGTTGGGGGCAGGGGATCTCTAGCCCTTCTCAAACATTTCGAGAAGAAATAACTGCTCATCCCCACTTGAATGTTTTCTGCCTTTGGAAGGGCAGGGTTTTGAGAAGAGGTATGTGTGTCTGGTGGGAAAGATTTTGAGATAGCTTGTCATTTTGATACAGTTACAGGAGTAATCTTGCCCTGGAGTTGAAGGGCAAGGGCTAATGTTAGTTCCACGGGATTTGCAAAAGAATATTAATAAAATCATGTTTATTTTAATAGGTTCCCAAAAGAATCTGCGTACTGGAATTGGTTTTCGTTCAACAATTGCATCGCAAAGAAAACAGGAGCCCGTAAAAATTGCAGAACTATATATTGTGTAACAGTGCCTGACTGTTTTCCAGGGTGGGAGGATTTATCACGTTCTCCCATATGTACTGTACTTTTGCCGTTTGTTTTGTTTTGCACTTGCCACATGAAAGAAAAGGAACGGCAATATTCTTACAGCAAAAGAGAAACCCTAATTGCAGTTGCTCTACCAGTTGTAGAAAGGGAAGGGATATTTTACGGAACGCTGCAAAAAATCAATAATGCTTCTGATGCTTTTAAAAGGGTTTGGATCCAGTGAAGGGTATAAATATTTGTATATGCACATATGTGAGAGCAAGTGGGTGAATAAATATGAAAAAAAATTTGCATTCCGAAACAGCAATCTTGTCGGGCAAGATACCTCCCCGATCCAGTTCTCATTTGGGATGTGGTCCTGGCACTATTTATCTACATTGGGGGTGGGGTAGGGGGGGAAAGATAGCAGAAAAAAAATTCTTTCTTGGATTTAGTTGCAAGCCTGGACTTCCACAGACTTGGCCCTCAGCCAAGAAGGAGGAGGAAAATAAAAGTTGCTTCATAAACTTTCCTTTGTCCCAGAAAGAAAATGTTTTCTGGCAACTTTTGAGGCCAAGAATGTTCTTTCAGAGTTGAGAAAAGGAAAAAGGGGAGTGGGAAATGAAGGTGGAGACAGAAATTGACTAGTGATTCAGGTTTACCAGAAACAGTATTGGTCACGAATGAGTAAAATACATTTTTTTCTCCATAGTAGTAACAACTTTTTAAAGGTAGCATTCACTATGCTGTAGCATATCAATTGCCAGCGATTAATGAGTAGGGAATCTCCTGGGGCCTCTGAGATCACACAGAAATTTTATCCCTGTCCTCCATTAAACCATTGTCATGCATAGCTTAGGGAAATCTGACAAACCATGGGAAGCGTGACCATGTCTGTTTTGTACTCTCACTTCTAAAAAGAAGTTCATTAGTTATGAATCAGCTCTGACTCTAATTATTAAAGCACAGCCCGTTCTAGAAACCAGTTTTCCCTAACGTGGGCAGCCTCCAGATGGGTGAACTCCAATCCCAGAATCGCCCAGCCAGCTTGGCCATACCTGAGGATTTTGGGAGTTGAGGTCCATACATCTAGAGGGCATCCTTCCTTCTTGGGGAAGACTCCTTGAACCTGGTTGAAGCGCGTACTTTGGCATGCATTAGAGCAGAGCTTTCCAAACTGTGTGTCGGGACACGTTAGTGTGTCGGCTGCAGTGTCTGGGTGTGTCGCGGCTGCTGCTGCCTCCGAGCCCCGCCAGGATTCTGTGCAGGTCCTAGTGCCTGCCTTGTGCCTTGCTGCCTCCAAACCTGCTGTGATTCCGCGCAGGTCCTAGTGCCTGCCTTGTGCCTTGCTGCCTCCAAACCTGCTGTGATTCCATGCAGGTCCTAGTGCCTGCCCTGTGCCCTGCTGTAAGAGTGTGTCGTGAAAAGATGCATGTCTAAAAAGTGTGTCAACAACATGAAAAGTTTGGAAAGCTCTGCATTAGAGATTCACAGCATACATTTCTGGATAAGAATTAGTAAATACACACAGGCCCTGCAGTACTTAAGGTTTTCTGTATTTACAGACATCATTCATGCCCATAATCTCATTCCTAGCTTAAACCACATATATAACTGTCTGCCTGTTTGCATTTGCAGAATCAGGGAACTGGAAGGGGGCAATACAGGCCATTAACTCCAATCCACTACTCGGTGCAGAGATTCATATTAAAGAATCAAACATTTGCCTGAACAGTATTCGAGAGCCCACCACCTCTTCTGTTAGGAACTGATTCCACTGTTGAACTGCTTATGCTTTTGAACTTTGTTACATTTAGTTGGCCTCTGCCTTCATAAAATTTAAATCCATTATTCTGTGTCCTGCATTCAGGAACACCTCTCAATCTCCCTTGGTGTGATCTCCTTTCAGGTATTTAACAAATGTTATCCTATCCCCTCTCTCCCGGCTCCTTCATTCTCTCTTCATGGACTACTTTTGTAGCAGGGATCAGCAGGGCTTCACATCTGAAGCTGAAAAAGCACATCACAGCGGGTGTGGGCATGCACACCCCACCTGCCGGTGCCTCTTTTCCCAGGCAGCACAATCCCAGGAAAAAATGCATTTGAGTTAAGAAGGTGCCAACAGCGCACCCAGACTGGCTCCAAAGCAACTTCTTATACTTTGTTATCACCTCCTGCACTCAAATGCGTCTTCTCCTAGGACAGGGGTGGGGAACCTTTTTTCTGCGAAGCGCCATTTGGATATTTATAACCGGGGACCGGGGGTGGTGGTGGGGGCGGGGTTTCTGGGATTTCCGTGGATCAGGGGCCGGAGTTTGCAGGCAGGAGCCAATCACGTGGAAGGGGCGGGGTTTGCAGGTGGGAGCCCCGCGGGCCTTATACGGCCCGTGGGCCTGACGTTACCCACCCCTGTCCTAGGACCACATGCTACTGTGCAACACCAGACAAAGATGTAGCTTCTTTAAGAAGGTGTCGACTAATACGGCATGCTCCAAAGAACCCTCTTTGGTTTGGGATCCAAAGTGTTATGGAGCCCTAGTTTCCAGTCCCCTGTTGCAGAGAGTAAGGAAGATGACCTTGACCTTGAGATATATTGAAGGTGTTCCCAAAGGGGCTGAAATATTTTTTCAGTCCAGAACGTCCAGATAAAATTCAGAAGTGGATCAAACAGACACCTCCCTAATTCATTGAACTATAAGAAGGGGGAGGAGATACAGCAGAATCAGACTTGAAAGATTCTATTATAGCCAATCTCAATAAAAGTAGCTTCAGCTTTCCTCTGGAGCTGATTTCATGATCTGATCATCCTTTTGCCCTTCTCTGAACTTGTTCCAGTTTTTCCTCAACAATACTTAAGATGGATCCTTACCCACACAAAATGAACTGCCATGTGAACTTCCTGTATTTGGAAAGTATGTTTCTGTTGAGGCTGGCCAGAATTGCACTGCCATTTTTGCAGTCTAATCCACTACAGCAGGGGTCGCCAACCTGTGGGGCGCGGCCTGTTAGTAACTGGGCTGCCCGCAAACCCCGCCTCCTTCCTCACGATTGGCTCCTGCTCGCAAACCCCGCCCCCGGTGTGCGCGATTGGCTCCCGCCCGCAAACCCCGCCCCCAGTCTGTGGAAATCCCTGAAACCCCGCCCCCCAGTCCGCAGAAATCCTGGAAACCCCACCCCCCCGGTCCGTGGAAAAATCGTCTTTTGAAACCGGTCCCTGGCGCCAAAAAGGTTGGGGACCCCTGCACTACAGGTAGACCTTGCTTAATGACTACCCTGTTTAGCAATCATTTGAAGTTACAACGGTGCTGAAAAACTAACTTTACGACCGGTCCTTACACGACTGTTGCAGTGTCCGTACGGTCACATGGTCGAGATTTGGGTGCTTCGCAACCGGCGGGTGCTTACAACATTCATAATGTCCTACAGTCACGTGATCGCCATTTGCACGCTCTACAATTTACTGGCTTCTGTCAAGCAGAGTCAGTGGAGAAGCCGGCAGTAAATCGCAAGTTGCATTCACGTGATGACTTGCTTAATGACTGTGATGATTCACATAATGACCACGGCAGAAGTGAGGTTGTAAGTCTGTCGCAATCACGTGATGCCTTGCTTAACCACTGTGTCACTTAGCAACAGAGTTGCTAGTCCCAGTTGTGGTTGTGAAGCAAGAACTACCTGTACTGACTCATATTCAGTGTGAAATCAATTTTTTTTGCTGTCCATCAGGAGCTACTGGGTCTAGAATTAGGAACACCTGAGTCTGTGTATGGCTGCCCCATCCACTGAACCACGAGGGCCATGGAATGAAGCCCCTCCCATGGCAGTAAGATGTTCTCAGATTCAGCACTAACTCCTCCCATCCAGGTGGGTGACTTGATCCTTCCAAGCACTGAGCACCTTCCACTGGGGGCTGTGGCTTCCTTGGGCAACAGGGCATTAATCCTTATCAACTGTTTTCACAAAGGTCATAACACAGAGTATGCAGTTCTTTCACGATCCATTTCAGAGACATTCTATGGCATTTTTGGAAAGTTTTTGCCTGTTTCAGGCAAGAGATGCCAATGAATGGCAACAACAGCTTTGGAGCCGTCTCCTGTCTTCTGAAAGAAAGAGCTACTTACATCCCACATAGTCTACCTGGGCCTCTAAACTAGGCTGTACCTTGAGATGAAGTACAGAAAGCTCTCTGTCTGGCAGTGTTGAAACAGTATTCAATTGCCATCTAGTTCACACTGCATGGTGTGTACAGGTGACATTTTGGTTCCAGCAGCAAAGCATCTTGGGTAGTTTGGCTCCAGCTACCTTTTTTTCTCAGTAGTAATTCATTTTCTGACTTCCTAGATTGAGCTTTACCCATCAGCTCCATTGGTTTCTGGTGTAGTACGTCAGTTTTGATAACTTCTACTGCTTAAATCCACAAGTTTCTTCCTCTTCTCTAATCCTTATCCTCTAGTGCAGTGTTTCTCAACCTTGGCAGCTTGAAGATGTGTGGACTTCAACTCCCAGAATTCCACCCATCTTCAAGTTGCCAAGGTTGAGAAACACTGGTCTAGTGTATGTCTCTGTGTGTACAGAAACAGACAAACCAGGAAACACACTTAGCTGGCCTGAGCTAATCTTGGAAAAACTAAACAGGGTCAGACCTGGTGGGTACTTGGATGGGAGACCATGAGGAAATTCCAGGAAAACATCCTGGAAGAAGGCAGCGGCAAGCCACTTTAGTATCGTGGCTAAGAAAACTACGTTTATGTCTCCATGAAGTCATCAGGAGTTGAACTCAACTTGAGGGAGCCTTCACATTTACCTTATTTATAAATTGAAAAGTATCATTCACAAGAAGATCAAGATGCTACACCCTTCAATCTCCAAGCAAGAATGTTCACTGAATCACAGAGCTGGAGTAAAGAGAGGCCCCCGCTTGAGCACCGATAACAAGAATTGGAAAGCCAAAAACTGTTTATGTTGAACAAACAACAGCTACGACTTTTATTGTGCACACAACCTTCCCTCTGCTGTTCCAGAAACTGAGTTAATACTGTTTGGTTCAAGAAAAGGATGCACAGTTCTATTTCCCAGTGAATTTGCAAAAGTATTACCTCAAGCATCACACCTGAAGGATTTTGGGGTGAGTTTTGCTATTAAATGCTTAAAAGTGCAATATTAAGGAATTATTCCAATAGAAGAGATTATCTGCAGCCCAGGGTTGAACTGTGGAGTCCTTGAATGCTCTCTGAGCTTGGTTGTTTGTTGGCAGACGTTTCATAACCCAAATAGGTAACATCATCAGTGTGAGTGAGGGTGGGGTTTGCAGAATTATTTTCTGTGATGGAATGAAGTACGCCTTACGTGAGACCATGGGAAAAGAACAGTAAGGCAGAACCAGTGCTTTAGGATGCACTGCATTTCTACTTCAGCTGCAATGTCTACTTCTCATTTTCCCCCAATTGGAATATACATATGGCAATTTGATGTAAATTTAGTCTCCTCTACTTTTCTGAAAAGGGGCGTGGTGGCTCAGCGGGTAAGACGCCAGGCTTGTTGATCGGAAGATTGCAAGTTCGGAGGTTCGAATCCCTAGCCCTGCGTGCAGAGTGAGATCCTGCACTAGCTCCAGCTCTTGCCAACCTAGCAATTCGAAAGCATGCAAATGCAAGTAGATTAATAGGTACCACTTCGGTGGGTAGGTAACAGCGTTCCACGCGTGTCATGCGGCCACATGACCGTGGAAGCGTCTTCGGACAACGCTGGCTCTTTGGCTAACAAACGGAGATGAGCACCGGCCCCTAGAGTCGGACACGACTGCACAAATGTGCGGGGGGTACCTTTACCTTTACCTTACTTTTCTGAAGCATAGCCTCCTTTTTAGCAATGAGTATGTCACAGCAAACTTAGGAATATAAGGAATATTGAAAACGCTGAACCGATCTGGTCAGTACTTGGAATGGAGACCATCAGAAAACCCGAGGTCATAGACTAGACTGCATTGAAAGAGTATCCAGGGTAAAGGCAGTGGCAAACCACTTCTTTATGGTTGCATGAAAACAACATGGATACGTGTTGTCCTTGAAGCCACCACCGGGAGATAAGCTTGACTCTAGCGGGACTTGAAGTGGCCATTGTTGATAAAACCCGAGATGTTATTCACAGAATCCCCAGTTAAAAACATACATTGCAGAATCAGGAGGAGGAAAGAAGGCAAAACAGCCATCCTACTTCTGAACGGGGTGACTTTGGAATTGAATTTCAACATATAATGCACTCCTCTATAAATGCACCAGGGTTTTTCAAGTTAAGAAAAATGGGAGAGACTGTTTGGCCACCTTGTGAAATCCTTAAAAGAAATACACCTCCCCCACCCACACCTAGATCCCAGCTAGCAGCTTTTTCATCAGGTTTTGATTAAAAAAAACGATTCCAAAAACTGCTGGACCAAAAACCAGTCCCCCAAAGTAGGCAGTTAAAAGGAGCGGATTGACTCTGATCCACTAATTCATAATGGTGAACGCCAAGAGGATTGAAAACCCAGAGCTTGGTGGAAAATGAATGAGAGCACATCACATCTACACATACGCTGTGTGCCTTGCTGAAAACGTCCTCTGATATCTGCTATGTGGTTCTACCTGTGGCATTTTGATGGTTGGTTTATTGGGGTTATTTGTTTTTAATTCCGCTTTTAATTCTACGACAAGACGCTCCTAAGGAAGAAGAAAAAAACCCAAAGCACATGACCTCTTTCTATCATCTGAGGCCAGCCGGGCTGCTAACATTTACAGATGTGGTTTAAGTACAATCATTAAAATAGGTTGTGGGACTAGCTTAGAAATTTGCCTTTCTTCTGCAAACACTGCCTCTTACATTCAGGGCTAGGGTCTTTGAATACCCCCTCTTAACATGAAAGGCTGATGCTTATCATGGCTAGATTCATAGTGAAAGGGTTCTGCCCTTCGGGTTGCACAGACAGAGACAGATTCACATCTTTTGCTGCTTGCCCGCCCCAACTTCTCACAGTGGCCTCCACCAATTGGAGATGGGCTGCTGTCCCCAAGGGAACTCCAGGCATCCCACTTTGGCAGAAGTTCTCATTCCCATGGAAGGAAGTGCAGTTTTTACACCCCCGTTCAACTTTCGGTGGCCACGTTCTCATGCGTTTTGCTCATGGCCTCGTAGGCTTTTCCTCCTTCGGTGAACCGAGCCACCACGTTGTGCAGAGCAGAAGAATGCCTTTAATCACCCACCCCACCATCCCTGAAACTCACAGACAAGGGCGCGAGGAATCACTGAAATGTAAATCAAAAGCAGGGCAACGGAGCTCCTGCAGGATCCTCTATTGTTAAAACCTGGGTGGAGCACTGTAGCTTCAGGAAACATGGGTCCAGAATAACGGTATTAATTACAACTTGTCAGCGTTATTTTACGGTGACCCAGCTCAAACTAGAGCTTCAGTTTGGATAACTTGGCTTTGGGGTTATAAAATAATATGGGATTACTTGTGTGCAGGTCTGGTATGCTTTACCAATTTTGAGAGGAGGGGAGAATTTTATTCCTTGTTGCTGTTGAGAAGTAATACACATTCCTTGATTTTTTAAAAACGAAATTTAGAATGGATTAGGACAGCCATGCCCCCCTTTTAGAAAAGATAGCTCTCTCTTCAGCGCTTGAAGGAATATCTGACCAGCTTCTATTAAAAGCAGTGTTTCTCAACCTTGGCAACTTTAAGATGTCTGGACTTCAACTCCCAGAATTCCCCAGCCAGCCATGCACTTGCTAAGGTTGAGAAACACTCTTTAAAGTTAAAGAAGATGCCTTTGAAGAAAGGTCAGGTACTAAACTTTCCACCCAGTTTATAGCACCAGGGCATGCAAACTGAATACCAAGCAACGCCATGCCCTTAGTTTCTTTTCTCCAATGCAGTGATATTAATAGAATTTGAATTAGAGAAACACTTTCTCAATTTGCACACAAAGTCTCATAGCACAATTCCAGCTGTTACCTTAGCTTTTTTTTTTAACCCAAAGCTAAGTAGGCTCAGGTCTGATTAATACTTGGATGGGGAGACTACTTGAAAACAAAGCAGTATGGTAGACTGGGAAATTTAAAAAATATAGGCAGGAAGATAAAAAAGTGGTAAACCACTTTTGCATTACTGCCAAGCAAACCACATGGACATGCCCAGGAGGGCTCTGTGGAATTGTGCTTTTTCTCTCAAAATTATGAAAGCAGTGTCACACTGGTGGCTGTCTCCCCGCCCCTCCTATGTGTGTGTGATATCACAATGCATGTATCAAAGGAGCAAGGTTTACAATATGATGCTTCCCCTATGAATGGAGAAACTAAGCTTGAACTGAAGGAACATTTATTCCCCCCCCACACCTTTTTTTTTGGGGGGGGGGAGGAGGCTGTGTATCAGTAGCTACCTAACTTCATTCAGAGTTTTAACAGTCTTCTCTGAAGTGAACCATTCAGAAAGGGCTTTATTGCCATTTTACAACATGCGCCTTTATTTAAGCGAACTAAATGTCTAAGTGATTTACTTGTTCTGCCTTTCTAACATGGTACTCTCTTTTTGCTTGGGATGGCAACTCCTACCAGCCACAGCCACAACGGACAATGATAAAAGCTGATGGGATTTATAATACAAAACAGAAGAGAAATCATCAAGTTGAGATGGGCTGGTATAAAAGCTGAACACCACCCCAGTGTTGATGAAAATAAAGGAATTGAACAGAAATAAATTGTGGTGGTGGGGAGAATGTTTCTGAAGGATAATTCTTCATACATTCTTTCTAAAAACACTTGAAATAACCAACATCTAAGGAGCTACATATTCCCGAGGTGTGACATAAAGTATCCCCCGAATGAAAGCAGAAGGAGAGAGACCGGTAATACTTTGGGCAAATCAATCAATCTTTACTCAAAAGAATAAATAGGCATGAAAAACCCCTGAAGGGGGAGCACATTTTATCTCCAGAGCACACTTTGTCTCCAATCTCAAGGTGGCAGTCCACAAGAAAAGGATTTTCCAGACTGATTTTATCGCAAAGCAGCTGAGCTGGGATTCCTTACATGATTTAGCCCCATTTTTATCACATAAATTGGTTAACTAGCTTTTCAGTGCAAGAATATCTATGGCATGCCCACCTGCTCCTTTGTTTTTGATCAATATCTAAAGCAATTGTGTCTGTTACCTCTCCATTCAACATTGTCCTCTTCTTTCTGCACCCCCTTACCACTTCCCGGTTATTCTATGAGCTACCAATCCTAATTTAAGCCTCCCCACAGCATTGTCCATACGTCATCCCAAGCTCTTTTCTTACTGACTGGTGTTTCACAAAACACCATGGTTTGCCACCACAAAACATCATGGTTGAGCCACCACAGGGCCATGCTGTGTAAATTTCATTACATCCCTCCCCTTTGGAGGGGAGACACATGCACAGAGAGAGCCAGTTTGGCGTAGTGGTTAAGGCATCAGGCTAGAAACCAGGAAACCGTGAGTTCTAGTCTTGCCTGAGGCACGAAGCCAATTGGGTGACCTGGAGTCCAGCCCCTCTCTCTCACCCCTAGGAAGGAGGCAATGACAAACCACTTCTGAAATATTGCCAAGAAAACTGCAGGGACTTGTCCAGGCAGTTGCCAGGAGTGACTCAAAGGTACATGTGTGTGTGTGTGTGTGTGTATTTGTACACACACACACACACACGCACAGAACCAGACCAGACTTGACCATCATTCATAGATTTCCACAATGAGTGATGTTGATTTGGAGGAGACATCTGTATCTTAGCCAGCAAGGTAGAAAATACATAACATTGATCAGCATTTCCAAATATTCATCTGCCTTCACCAATGTGGGCATATTTAATTAGCTTGCCAGGACAGCATATAGTACCATTATGCCAGCAAGATGATATAATGATATGGCAAAGGTTAGGTTATTCTAAGGATCACTAGTAGATAAATGCTTTCTTCATTGCATTTGTTACCCAGCTACACCACTAAAAGTTTATAGATGAGCACCTCTTTCAGTCTTGATTGAACCAGGATCTGTTAAAGAAACCTGCACTTTGGGAGGCAGGGAAGAGTTTATAGAGCATGGTACATTTTTGTGTACACCCTTTGAAACACTAACTGCAGACTCCTGTGGCTCCATTAGTAGTTCTTGCAGCTTCTGCCACTAACAGTTCTTAGTAAAATGAATAAGATTAACACATATATAATTCATGGGCCTATGATGGTGTAATGGAATTCTTCTGCCCAGAGAACTCATTTGTCATTCACTCATGAATGTCATGGTCTCCACCAAGACTGTGACTGATGGTTGTATGTGAGAGGTTTTGCAGCACTTAGGAAGTAATTCAGAAAAAGTACTCCAGGGAACATTGGCACATGAACATCCTATCTACCTGCATCTCTTTAAAGCAGCTGTGTCTTTTCCTGGGAACTCATGGCTGCTTTGAAGAGATGCAGATGGGTCTCTGCAAGCTATAAAGCATCTTTTAGAAACTGACTCCAAAGCAGCCCTGTTATATGTAGTTTAATACTCCTGTTGTTGGTATAATAGAGCCTTCCTCCAACTTAGTGCTTTCCCAGACTACAATCCCCAGCAAAACGGATGTAGTAAATAAATGAATCAACATTTGTCTCTCTGATTGGAGTCACATATTGTACAAAGCCTTGGATTGTTAAATAATTCAGATTTGGGTGACTTCACTACACCACCAATCACTAAACTACCAATAAATTCACAATGGCCGAGTTCACAGAACATGCTAAAATAAAACCAAGGGAATCAGATTATGGTTTAGCATACTATGTGAATGCAACTTCTCTTCTCCCACCCTTCAGTACATAGTAGAATTCTGATTAACAAGATGGACCTAACTGTAATTTAGTCTGATGCAAAAACATTTGGTTTCATATGAGTCTTGTCCTTCCTTCCTTCCCTTTAAAATTATGTTCCATCTTTCTAATGCAGAGTCTCTGTGAATACACAAAAGATTAAAGGGAATAAATTTGACAGCCTTTCTATGAAGGATGCTCAACAGCAAAGTATTAGCTGAATTTCCACTTCTGGAAAATAGAAGCTGGAAAAAACAAATAAAACAACCCCATGAATTTTCCATAAGAGTCACTACAGTAATTAGATGATGGGTAAATCCATAGTTTCAGTTTTGTTTTTTCCCCAATTCCTTTGCTCCAAACACAGCAGGTAGAAATGAATACTGTAATTCATTAGCTCTGCATCCTTTTGATCACAGCACTGTAACCACAAGAACATGGCCTTGCGACCAAATTCACAGATGCTTAGAGCAAATATGTCAACCTCCTTAATTCCTCCCTCCCTCTTTTGAGCACGACTTTAATGCAGTATTAATGTGCAAATCCAATACTTAATGGGTCTCTAATAGCTTCCGATTTGCTTGGGATTTCATTTGGGGGAGAGAAATCTTCTAGAAATACAGATAATAAGAAAGGAACAAACAGAATGTTTACAGGTGTCATTTAAAATACCTCTTTTGCTCTGAAGATGTGGAGGCTTTTTATTTTTTAAGGAATGGTATAGTTGTATGAGAAAGCATTGTGGTCAAATGACTCTGCTTTTATTATTAGGAAGCATCTTAAAAGAAGAAACCTCCTCAGTTGCCACTCAATATTTCCCACCATGGAACAAGGGACACAGTGCACATCAGGACATCATCATAGAAGTGGTGCAAATGATGTCATGATCTCCATGACATCACTGTGGCTTCTAACAGATGCCTATGGTTGCCACCAAGAAACATGGTATAGCACAATTGTGCTACCACAATGGATCTCTTTCTTGGGGTGCAGAGTTCTGAGCTATGTCCTCCTCATTAGCCATCCACATGCACATACTGTAGTAAAAATGCACAGAAGTACAACAGTGGCAGCAGAAATCAACTTTTCTAAACAATTGTTAAGTTTTGCTCTATTTAAGCAATCTTATGTAAGTTCTCAGTGCTTTTTTACTACATATGCTTTTAAGGATAGGTGAATATCCTATGTCCTAGGACAGAGCTTTCCAAACTTTTCATGTTGGTGACACACTTTTTAGACATGCATCATTTCGCGACACACTCTTACAGCAGGGCATCATTTCGCAGCACACTCTTACAGCAGGGCATGAGGCAGGCACTAGGACCTGCGCGGAATCACAGCAGGTTTGGAGGCAGCAAGGCACAAGGCAGGCACTAGGACCTGCATGGAATCCTGGCAGGGCTCGGAGGCAGCAGCAGCTGCGACACACCCAGACACTGCAGCCGACACACTAACGTGTCACGACACATTGTTTGGAAAGCTCTGTCCTAGAGACTGTGTGTCCTGCTCTTTGATCCTCCTTTCACCCCAAGGGGCATAATATTAGTGTTTAATTCATTTAATGTTTGACCTGCTTCCACTTTTAAAATCTTTTTTGACATGGCTCTGCCCCTTTACTGAGTATGACCCCATCCAGTTGCCACTTAAAGGATGGTGCAGCTTTTAAGCATCATCCTTGCTTTCCATCAAAAACATTGGATAAGCCAGAGGCATTGTGGTCCATGTCTCCTGAACTCACTGTTACATCAGAGAAGACCAGCCAATGACATCAAGAATGAAGGGCTGGGCAGAGCGGACAGTGGTTGGAAGCATCATCAGTTAAGTTTATATATATATATATATATATACACACACACACACACACACACACACACACACACACACACACAAATAAAATACAAATAAAATAAATAAAAATACAAACTAATACAAACTAATATAAAGTTAGAGAAAGAAAAGAAAGAGAAAGAAGTTGAAGAGAAATCAGCTAAGTCTCCAAAGGTGCTGAAACGTCTGATGCCCACATGCATATTGTTATTCATGGCCATATTATAGAAACAGGATGATACGTCACTAACTATTATCTCATGAAAAAGACTTATTGTCAGGGCAGATGCTAATATTTGCTGCTACACCTGCCTATAAGTGTGCGACCAGAATGTCTTTCTTGGGACTGGACTCCACAAATCCAGTTCTATAAACTAGATGGCTTACAGTAAAAAAAAACAATACAGGTGGCAATAACAAATCACCTCTAAATCACAGGAGGAAAACTGTGTGAGTGAACTGCTGTATCTCACCAGGAACTGAGGCTGATTCTACAGCAACTTTATTTTTCTTTTTCTAATATCTCTCAATGCTAACTTAGGGTGGAGCTAGACTGACATTATACTTCTGCAGTGTGGCAAATATATCACTCATGGAGCACATGATGCAGGCTTCAACTGATCCTCTGGATTAGATTTTCTTGTAAAAATCAGGGTTCCTCTCCCATTGTTTTTATCCTGGGTTGGGGTTTTAGGAAGATTGTGGCTTCTGTGCACTGCTGGATACAATGGGTTTCAAATCTGCAGGACTATATCAGCTTAATTTGTGGGATTCTGCTGCTAGGGGAAAGCACATGGTACTTATATAAGCTGGAGAAGTCAAACTGGGGAGCATTGACATCCAGGAAAAGCCCATTTACATAATTTGCATCACTTCCCCCCCCCCATGCTCCTGGAGACAGCAGAACTAGAAACAAACAACTGTGACACCCAATAGCAAAAGGAAGGCTTCGTTTAAATGATAAAAGGCAATAGCCATGTAATTAAAAATCCACCCCAAAATCCACCCCTCTTCAGAGCCACAAAGTCATAGAGAATTCTCAACTCTGGGAAGGAAGGAAGGAAGGAAGGAAGGAAGGAAGGAAGGAAGGAAGGAAGGAAGGCAGGCAGACACACACAAGTGTGTGTGTGTGTATGTGTCTGTATGACTTCAAGTCAGTCTTGATTCTTGATTCCTGGCAACTGTTTGGACAATTTCATGTGGTTTTCTTGGCAACAATTTCAGGAGTAGTTTGCCACTGTCACCATTGGAAGACCTGAAGGACCAGGGGATGGTTCATCCTAAAGAAAATCTATCTCTGTGGTTGCTAACAGGTGACACCTACTAATTGGCACATAATCAATCAATCAATCAATCAATCAATCAATCAATCAATCAATCAATCTCTTCTATAAGGATATAAATATAAATGTAGTACCACTTTTGAAAGCAGAGACCCACAATATTATTCATGACCAATATGCTTTTCTTTTCTAAAGATGGCCTCAATTACTCTTTCTAGTAGTGCTTGTTAAGAAGACACAATACACAAGGGTAGTCCTGTACCCTATGAACAAGTTTGTTTTCTAGCCTTTTTCACCACAGCGAAAAGATACTGGCAGTATACAGATACAGATACAGATGCAGTAACAAAATATTGCTACACCTTTGAAATTAGGTACATACATTCATAACAAACCAGTTGTTTATTTTGGCTGACTATAGTTGTACAATATAGAGTAAACTAAAATAGCTTGGTACCATAGTTTGTAGAAGCCAGTTTGCCAGTTTGTCAGATCAATAAGGAAACACTGGTTTGATAGAAAATACGAACAGAGACAAATCCCCTCTCCTTGAGGGCAAAGACCAAAAGAAGGGAGAATGCATAAATCTGAGGTCTGCTGCAAATCATAAATATAACTATAAAGATTAATTTGCTATTCTGTTTCAGCTAGACCAGGGTTCCCCGAAGTGGTTCATATCAACCCTCAAAGGTCGATGAGACTATCCAAGGCAGCCTTTTTCAACTTTTTGACCCTGGAGGAACCCTTGAAATATTTTTCAGGCCTCGGGGAACCCCTGCACATTCAGGCTCGAATATAGGCCAGAAGTTACAAAATTATTCTATTCGTTTCATGGGTAGGCCTGTATATATGCATTAACAGTGTTCTTAAACTAAAAATAAAGAATGAAACTTACCTCTTTAATGTGAAGTTGCCCGAATTTTAAATAATTTTTTAAAATAAATCGTGATCTCCCAGGGAACCCCTGGTGACCTTTTGTGGAACCCTAGGGTTCCATGGAACCCTGGTTGAGAAACCCTGATCCAAGGGGTTATTATGATTATGATTATTAATTGTAGTACTATTAGTTAAAGTCGTATTTATTAAATTATCTTCATATAATAAATGTTTGGGGGTTGATGAACAATCTGAAACTTCATGAAGGGGTTGATGAGCTAAAGATTTTGGGGACCCTTGACCTGTTAGAAAGCTGAGATAGTTAGGAAAGAGGTCTATGTGGCTTTAGATGTTTTATTAGCTACTGACCAGCAGGAGGTACTACACAACCAGTTTCCTCCTTCTTGGCACTCTTCAGGCATTGGTATCCTCCACACGAGATATTCCATGTTCAACCCTTTAACATGACTTGAGCCCTCAGGCCTTGCACTTGATGATCACACAGTGCATTTAGCTTTAGAGTTATCTTGGCCTGGCTGCCAGTAGACTGCTTCTGTGGTTTGTGGAATCTATCATCTTCCAAACCACCTTCTACCATCTTCCCCCAGGTTATGCAATATCACTCTAGGGAAAACAGTAATGAGAAGGACCTTTAAGTGTATTGCTGAGAGCTACATCAACCAAGAAACAAGCCTTTCCTTCTCTTATCTCCTTTGTTTAGAGCAGGGGTGGGGAATCTTTTTTCTGCCAAGGGCCATTTGGATATTTATAACCGGGGACCGGGGGGGTGGGGGGCAGGGTTTCTGGGATTTCCGCGGACTGGGGACCGGAGTTTGCGGGCGGGAGCCAATCACAAGCACTGGGGGGCGGGGTTTGTGGACGGGAGCCAATCATGTGGAAGGGGCGGGGTTTGTGGGCAGGAGCCCCGCGGGCCCTAGGCGGGAGCCCCGCGAGCCATGTAATGCCCGCGGGCCTGACGTTGCCCACTCCTGGTTTAGAGAATGGTTAAGCAATCTTGGGGAGTTTAGGTCCTTTCATAAAATGAGTTTTTGGTAGAGATATACAAAACCAACCATTGTAGGAATGGACTACCCTAGGTCATGGACCAGGCTGGTCTGACCACTCAGGGGGGTTGTCTAGTGGTTTTCTGGAAATTAATCTTCTGAAATGAAGCAGTTAATGTTGTTCCAAAAAACATGGAGTGTGACCATGAATTTCTTCCATTTGGAAGATTTAACTTTCAGAATGCTGCTGGATCATCTTTGGAACAGTGGGATGAATATGCTCCAGATCAAAAACAGAACATTCTGGAGTTCTTGGAAAAGTAAGATTTGTAGATTAGTTAGCTGCCCTTTCACAAATTGGCTGCCTTAGTGAGTACAGCCACCAGGTGGGCATGCTTCCAACCAAAGTCCTGGGCTGCAGCCGCCCACCATATTTATTTCCTAGGGATGCCTCAGGAGCCTATGTGAAGCACAGAGATGGAAATAAGGATGATGCAAAGACGGTTGCTTCGCTCTGCAACCTGCCAAGCTTTGCACGTATTATTATTTCTAATTAAAATAACCTAAAATAAATTCAAGGCCGGTATAGCTGGCAACTTGCTGAATTCTGGGGAGGTGTGCCAGTGGTACATTATCACTCAAGGTGCACTGGCACCAGTCTCAGTTCCTATCTACAATTATGCAAAAATGACCACAACATGCATTGTGATGTCCCACTAGCTCCAGTCTTTCTACTTGCAACGTAATGTCCCATACAAATATATAAAGGGCAGAGTTTGTTTCATGATGTCGCAATGCATGTTTTTGCCACTTGTCCTTGGGGATGTCTCTGGGCACCAGGTTGTTCATGCCCAATAAGCATGTTTTGGAAACACCACCAAGCCCGTGGATGGCGGCTGAGGACGGCGGCAGAGGACGACGGATCCCAATTACAACTTCAGGGATGTCAGCAGCCGGCTCCGAAAGCGAGGCATTCTGGGGCTTGTAGTTTATTTCCTAGGGATGCCTCAGGGATGCCTGGAAAAGAAGAGCCGGTTCCCTCACCCCCTCCCTAATCGCGCGGGTACTGTAATATATGATATGATTGTATAAAATTGAATTTACATGATTGTAAGCCGCCTAGAGCCCTCCATTAGGGAGGGGATAGGCGGGGTATAAATAAGATAAATAAATAAATAAATAAATCTTATAGATTTCAGACATCTCCACCACTGAATGGCCCCCTTGCTCACAAGCTATTCTGGTTTACTAATATGGAACCATAGATAAATAATCACAAATTACAAGGCTGTAGGTTTTGCTCTGGTGCAAATAGCAGCTTAAGGGGGGCAATTTAAAACATTTGAAAATGACCCAGGGCAAGGGAGGTCTACCTCCTCCTTTTCTGCCCAATGATATTAATCCAGTTTTGAAAACATGGGAGATCTGATAATGGGTCCCTAATTGTCTCTTCTGATTGGGTCCCATGTTGCAGGACTTCATTCATGCAACCCTGCAACTGTTCTGAAATGTTTGTTGTGACCATGGTCCTGTTTCCTGACCTCTCCTTTTGATTTCCTTGTAGTTGTCTAGGTGAAAACTGAGGGGCCCTGGACAAGAAATGAATGCCATGTTCAGCAACTTACTATACTTGCTGTAGCATCATAAGCCAGCAAAAGAAGCTCATACCTTGCGTGGCTGCTCTCATCATTAAGAAAACTTTTTTGGGGGATGCCTTTGAGTGATCGTTGACTCCTGGAGACTGCCTGGACGTGTCCCTGCAGTTTTCTTGGCAAGATTTCGGAAGTGATTTGCTTGTGTCTCCTTTCTAGGGCTGAGAGAGAGGGACTGGCCCAAGGTCACCCAGCTGGCTTTGCCTAAGGCAGGACTAGAACTCCCGGTCTCCTGGTTTCCCATTGGCTCCTTCCTAGGGCTGAGAGAGAGGGACTGGCCCAAGGTCACCCAGCCGGGTTTGCCTAAGGCAGGACTAGAACTCCCGGTCTCCTGGTTTCCCATTGGCTCCTTCCTAGGGCTGAGAGAGAGGACTGGCCCAAGGTCACCCAGCCGGGTTTGCCTAAGGCAGGACTAGAACTCCCGGTCTCCTGGTTTCTAGCCTGATGCCTTAACCACTACACCAAACTGGACTATAAGAAGATTTACGATAGTCTTATTCCTTCTCCTTACTGTTGACAGATTAATGGAGGAGGAGGAGCACCAGGGACGAAAAATAGTTTAGCTAATTCTGCAGTGAGACTTTAGGCAATGTGTCTTAAGAGAGTTAGGCAAGAAAACTATGGTCAAAACACACCGCAGAGAGGGAAACACACTTGTGGATCTGGGAAACGATATGTTCCTTATTTAAAAACAGGAATGGACAATCTGTCACCCCAGAAATTTATGCAGCCCTCAAAGCACGTTTTTGTGAATTTTCTCTGTTCCTTTCCTCTTGGCCAACAGTCCTGCAAGTTTTGGCAGCCACAAATATAAAAAGTAACCAGTGTAGTTTTTTGACCTTTCAAAATGGGACATACAAAAACAAGTGTACTGCTCCTTAAAATACACAAAAGTAAAGCATCATTGAGTCAGGCTCAACTGTTACTGACTTAATGAGTGTGTAGCTATTTTAGCAACAATATGATATTGGTTTGCTATTGGCTTTTTTCCAGATGCCTCTTCAACTTCCCAATCTAACCTATGCAGGATTTCCTGATGGTCCCCCATCCAAATCAGGTCTGACCTGCTTAGTTTTCCAAAATTAGCCAAAGTCGGCTAGATGGTAACCCATGATTAAAGTAGCCATTTCCCCAACCCTTCTCAACACTTAGGAAAAAAAAGGAAAATTCTGGCTCCATCCCAATGTGATACTGCCACACCCACTTTGCATCATGGCTCCTCCCCCTGGAATGTTCAATCCAAATTATGTCAGTGTTGCCCTGGCGATGTAAAGGATGCTCATCCTGTTTAAAAGGATGAACTTTATTTCAAAGTATTGATGACTCCAGCATGAAGGAGCAAAACCGATTTCAGGGAGCCCAATTTTGAACCACTCCAAACATCATTTTAAAAAGCTGCCCTTTTTAAAAACAACATCAAATCTCTTCATCTGGACTCTTTGACATAAAACAGTTCCAGACTCAGGGAAATGTCTCAAAGACATAATAAAAAGAACGATATTAACTTCCGCCACAGAGAAAGCAAGACTAGATAGACTTCAGTCCAAGCTGTTTATATAATTAGTTCATTAACAGCATTTTTTAAAAATAAAGCAAAAGAGAAGACCCCAATATTTAATTTTTTTAACATAGTACTAGCAGCAATAGTTTCATGGCTTCTAAAACCCAAATCATGTTCCCACCAGCTAATACCAGCCTGGGAGGTGTCACCATATGATACCCCCTAAGGTAGATGGCAACCTATTTGCCTCCCTGCTTAAATTTGCAAAGTGGAAGGGTCACATGCCTTTTTTGCTTCTTATTGCTTCAAAGGGGGCACAATGGCTCAGCGGTTAAGACGCCAGGCTTGTCGATCGGAAGGTCAGCAGTTCGAGACCCGAGCGCCGCGTGACGGAGTGAGCTCCCACACTAGCCTCAGCTCTTGCCAACCTAGCAATTCGAAAGCATGAAAATGCAAGTAGATAAATAGGTACCACTTTGGTGGGATGGTAACAGCGTTCCCTGCACATCATGCCGGCCAGATGACCGTGGAAGCGTCTTCGGACAGTGCTGTCTCTTCGGCTAACAAATGGAGATGAGCACCGGCCCCTAGAGTTGGACACGACTGTGCAGGGGAAACCTTTACCTTTACCTATTGCTTCAAAAAGGCACTGCTGAATTTGGGGCTGCAAAACTCCCAAAGGTTTTAACCCCCCCCCCCAAAGACAACTCTTTTCTCAACCTTGTTATTGTTCAGAATCTGAAAGGAAGGTCAGACTACGTGGCCTCCCAAGTAACATAATGCATCATGAAAATATTCTACATTTGAAAGGTTGTCTGTGCTTACCCCAAATAGGAATTGCATGATGGGTCTGTCTGTATATATAGGACAAAATCTTACCAGCTGATTCTGTGGGCCCAGATATTGCAGTCCTGAACCAGGCTGGTTTTGTAGCATTTTCTGGAGCATGATCTTTTGCTGTAAAGCTAAGGGTACGTTTGGGGGTCTTTGGAGATGCTGGGTTTGGAGAGGTTGGGCAGAATGCTGCTGCTGCTGCTGCTGTTGTGAAGTTTGTGGCTGAACTGCTGAGTTAGACAGCTGCTGGGGTGGCTGCTGTGCATAGTGGAGAAGGGAAGGCTTATTTGGGGGTCCCAAAGCAGAAGATACCTGCTTGTTGGCTTGCTCTGAGCTGAAATGAAACAAAGGCTTGATACTGTTCTGAGGTTCCTCCAGTGACACCTGACTGTTGCTTCCATAACTTCTGGGGATGTCTTGAGGCTTTCGTGGCATTACAACGTTGACAGAGCTTCCCTGGAGCGTAGAGTTTGGCCGGTAGGTGTAACTGCTCATTCCTTTTGATGGAGTCCCATTGACTGGGATCCCAGACATTGCAGAACTTTGCGGACTGAACTGTTGTTGCTGGTGGAAGGATGGGCTAGACATCTTCTCATGGACAAATGATCCAGAAGATGGTTCTGTAGATGACAAAGTAGGCCAGGGTGTTGCTGATTGGCTTTGCTGGCACTGCTGAATCAGAGCGTGCTGTTGTCTGTTCGCTGCTATTTGTTTCAATTGCTGGGCATGAGAAACTTCTTGCCAGTTGGCCAATGGCCGAGGGGGGACTGAAGTCCCTTGAGAAGGAGGAATCTGAGTCTGAGGTACTGAAGGAATTGGAGATGAGGTGGACATAGCAGCACCAGACATGGTGAAAGCTGAGTCTGTAGAAGGAGGCCTCATCTGAGGTGATCCCACTGAAGCTTGGTTCAACCCTGGTGAATACTCTTGCTTGATCACCATTTTATCCATCTGCAGGGAAGATGATTGGGCTGGGGGCCCTCTCTGGATTTGCTGACCAAGGTCAATGTTAAATGGTTCATCTTGCTTGATGGTGGCATTTATCATATTTTCTAATTCAAGGTCACTCATGGGGGGCACGGAAATATTACTCAGTTCATTGAATAGCTCCTGAAGTTCTGGGTCCATCAACTGTTCCCCTGTGTCTTCTCCATATCTGTTCGGGAAAGCATTGTTCTGGGATGTCTGACTATCCAAATGTTTACTACAAGAGATTGTCTCCCCAGGTTCTTTTTTGACCTCCTTTAGAGCCATGTTAAACATCCCATTTGCACTAGAATGACTGTTGTTTGTTGAGCTGTCCATTTTCCTTGGAGCACCATGACCAACTGCGAATGATCCCAACACTGACTGGTTTGGGCAACTGTTACCACACTGACCACGTCCCATGGAAAGATTATCACCACCACCTCGGATTCTCTTAATATCCAGGAAAGTGTTGTCAGCAATACCATTTGATCTCTTGTTATTGGCTGGGGTCAGATTTACCACCAGTTTTCTCTTCAGGGAACCCTGGAGCTGAAAGGAACAAAAGGATTCTTTAGCTGGTTTTTTTTTTTTAAAAAAAAAAACAATTTCCCCAAAATTAGCCATGACTGCCCACTGCCACTAAAATGACTAAAAACGATGGCATCTTAAAAACTAACATAGTTATTACAACATGTCCATTTCAGATACATAGAGTGTTATCCTGAAACAGAAATGTTATATAAACATTTACGGTTGAAGGGAGGAACAGTAAAAAGTCTTTATTGCCTACAGATAAATAAAGCTAAAGAGCATTATTCAAACATTTACTGGGTGTATAATAACATGAAGGTTGTAATTTGATTCTCATATTTTCCTATAGCAATACTTTTTATCACTAGTACACAACAATGAAACCTTGTTCTTACTGACTACTAAAAATCTACCAGGACATCATCTGAAATCCATGCAATACCTCTGCATGAAGCATAGGGGGTCCATGTTTAAGTCAAAATAGCAGTCGTGACAGTGCAAATGAAGCTTCCCAATTTTTTTTTTGTGTCGTCTGAAGCTTCAATCGCACCGTTGTGTAGCCATCTTGACTTTTTTTACCATACCCTGCAGAAACCACTGGCTGTAAAGGACAGCTCTGTGAGACTAGCTCTGCAGGTTCAGAGTCTAAAATTCAGTTGTAATCAACGGAAGGTAACAACGACTAGAATTACAAGATTATCAAACCAATTATCTGAAACTCTTAAGTTACCTACCTGGGTAAAAAAATGAACAGTAAGGAGAATGGGGTAAGTCAGTGGCTCTAATAATTCATGGCTTTGTTCATTTCTTTGGCCACATTCTTTTCTTCACATCAACCTGGTAAATTATATGTGCTTCTTTCTCCCAATACTCTTTACTCTCCTTTTGTGAAACTAGAATCACTCTCCAAGGCCCAGATTCTTTCTGTGAAAGAAGGACGCTTCCAAGCAACAGAAGTCTTTCCCTGGCACCACATTTTGCTCTTCCCAGCATTTACTGTTAATTTATGTTAAAAACAAAATAGTATCTTTTCCAAATCTCAGGACTGGGTAAAAATAACAATAAGGTCTGATATGACCACAATTCCTCAAACCACGATTATGGATCTTCTGCTTTTACTGCTGTCTCTCAGACCGGAGTTGTTTTTAAATCTCCCCAGGGTATGCAAAGTGATTGGGTGGTTTGGTACAGAGAGTCGGGGACAATGATAATGGAGATTTAAAGAACAGCAGCTCAGGAACATGTTTGGAATTGATACAAAGACCTGGGAATCATGATACCCACTTACTTGTTTTCTTTTCATACTTCTGGTTATATTTTTGTCTACAAACGTCACTCTTTCAACTCAGTCCCCTTCGCCTACTCAAAAGCCTTGGTGCGTAACTTTAAGTTCGCCCCAAATGTTGGGGTGGTCTCCAGAGGTTCCTCTGAAAGGGTCATTTTTCATGTGATTGAAGGGGAAATAAATGAACAGCAGCGGGCACCTTTGTCTGCACTGCATTAATTTGATAAATTTAAATCAATCAAAGGTAGGCTTTGGCCAATCCTTGGTCCCCTTCTTGAGTGCCCCTCCATGCAAAAGCCAAGGCCAAGTCTGTGCTTGAGAAAGGTGGTGACGGTCTTAACCATATGAACCAACCACTGGTCCTTCCAATATCTGAGTAATCCCTTGGCTCTGAATGCAATGTATTGGACCATGCAATTTGCCCAGTCCTCTCCTGTGCAAATTACAAGTACATTCTCCTACAACTTTGGCAGAAGGATAATTTTGTTTCAAACTAAACAAACAGAATTAAATGGCTTTAGCCTGGGAATTAATGTTTGGCAGCTTCTCCAAGAAACTGGGCGTGTGAGAGTGGAGAACGGCTATAATGAATCCACTTTAGCTCCAGAAGACTGGACCCGTTTGCCAACTAGATGATTAAGATATAATACATGATTTTATCACTTGCTTCCAAAGCCATTCCTCCCCACCCCAATTCTGGTTAAATAAAAAAGAAAGAAAAAGGAGACTTTGTAAACATTTGCTTAATTTTGATCAGTTAATGACCTTCACTGGAAGAATAATTGGAATGACGTTCCCTTGATACACTGTAGTAAATTAAGGTGGTGGAGGGCGGCCCCCCCACCCAAGTTGCATTGCAGACACAAAAGATCAGTTTCCATAATCTCTGCAAAGTGCAGCTTTCAAAATCTCTCCTTGGCTTTGATTTCAGCGGCTGGCAAGCAATAATGATGTCTGCTAGACAAATACGACAGTAGATAGGTTTGAAAATATTTGCAGTTCAGAATATCCAAGAGGCACAATAGCGACACAGAACAGTACAGCTATAAATAGGTCAAAGCTGTTAATCAGGACAAGGCATTCATTACTTTGGGCGAAACAAATAAGGAACACTCCATGTCGTAGGAGAAGTGTTTTCCCCTTGCTCATTCATCCTGGAGAACTACCCCCTTCCTTGTTTCAGATCCTCTCAAACCATGAATAAATTAACAATCCCTTTGCTGCTAAATCGACAGAAATTAATGTCAATGTATATTACCAGGGGATATACATGCAGCCAGAGTGATGCAAGCAAAGCCAGGGCGGGAGGGAGGGGGAAGGAAGGAAGGAAGGAAGGAAGGAAGGAAGGAAGGAAGGAAGGAAGGAAGGAAGGAAGGAAGGAAGGAAGGAAAGGTAGCACAAGCTTGTTTTCATTTTCTTTTTGCCCTTTTGTCATCCTGTGTATCAGACTTAAACCCAGACAGTTTAACCAGCCCAGCTTGACAATTGTGGGCAATCTGGAGTTCCTAGAGCAGGCATCCTAACTGAAAGGCAAGTGTGTTTCAAAAGGGGTTATGGCCAGGCATTCTTCTTCACTCATTACAAGGTTCCCTCCATCACTTTTGGCACTGCAGGGAGAGGGAGGTGGAGTCAGAGTGCATAAACTGGCAGGAGGATCTGCAGGGGTGTCCGAAAAGTTAAAATATTGGCCACAACTGTGCAATTGAAGCCCGTAAAAAGAGGTGACCCCTCCCTCACGAACACCCCTGTGATCTGATGTACTACCAGGAGGGAACATGATTTAATCTTTGAGCAACTGAAGATGCTCAAGACACGCATGGAATCTGCAATGTATTCATCGTTGCTAAAAATCTGCAGCACGGTCTCCTGACGGTGTGTGGTGGAGAACAAAATGGTAGTGTAGGCCTTAAAAGAATAAGTTTGACATAGTTTAAAAACGAAACAAAAACACTCCACCTCCAGCACATTGCTCCTTGGTCTACATGGTCCATAAAAGGAGGACTGGAGTTTCTGCTCCTGCTATTGGGCTGTTTGGCACAGTGATTTTAACTGACTCTAGCTAAACAGTCCTTTGGGATGTGCCAGATAAAGGCTTAACCTGTACCCTCCATCACAAATCCCTTGATCTGGAGTATGACAATCCCTTAATTTTTGGTTGGCACAACAGGGCCATCTGGAACATCTGGTGAACCAACCCCATGCTGATAGGTCTGAACTGATGGACATAGTTTCCCTTTTTCCCCAAAGCACCTCTTCTATCCTTTTTTTTATACAATGAATGACTGGTAAAAAGCAGACAGCTCCTTTGTCATTCAACCTGTGGGTTGCTACATGGTTTTCTAATTTGCTGGCTTAAACCAACAACTCAAAGAGGAAATATTTTGTTTGACTGGGCAAAGCAATAGCCTCCCCAATGACCTATTTTATTTTATTATTTTATTTTATTATTTTATTTTATTATTATTATTTTATTTTATTTTATTTTATTTTATTTTATTTTATTATTTTATTTTATTTTATTTTATTTTATTTTATTATTTTATTTTATTTTATTATTTATTTTTATTTTATTTTATTATTTTATTTTATTTTATTTTATTTTATTTTATTATTTTATTTTATTATTTTATTTTATTTTATTTTATTTTATTTTATTTATTTTATTTTATTATTATTATTTATTTTATTTTATTTATTTTATTTTATTTTATTTTATTTTATTTTATTTTATTATTTTATTTTATTATTTTATTTTATTTTATTTTATTTTATTTTATTTTATTTTATTTTATTTTTTTATTTTATTTTATTATTTTATTTTATTATTTTATATTTTTTTAATTTTTTTAATTTTTTTTATTCTATTATTTTATTATTTTATTATTTTATTTTATTATTTCTTATCCTTCACCTTCTGTTAAAATGAGGATAGTGCTCAGGTTGAAGAGAAAGAAGAAGACACACGGAAGACCTCTGAACAGCACCCTAGCAGGAGGCCCCGTGACCTTCCACCACCTATCTTCTCTGCAGTGAACTCTAAACACATGCTGAAATCCAAGATCTTAGTTAAGTAATAATTAAGTTATTAGTATAGTTTGGCCAGACTTGATTTTATTTGGAATTCTTTGCAATTATTGTCTTCCCATATTTCCCTGTATTGCTTTTCTCCCCATTATTGTATCTAGAGATTCAACATCATTGAGTTAAAAGGGGATTTCTCAAAACCTTCTCCATCTATCTGAGTGTTTTTCAAACTTGGAAACTTTAAGATGTGTGGACTACAACTCCCAGAATTCCCCAGCCAGTATGCATCTTAAAGTTGCCAAATTTGAAAAACACTGATGTATGTGATTACCCAGCTACCCCTTTTGTTTCAAGACCAACTCTAGGTTTGTTCTTTATTTCTGGACTTTGAATTGACCTTCATTTCTAGTTTTGCTAGTGCTGGGTAGAAGGAAAAAGTCCTGTGTAAAAGGGATAAATAATTGCATAGTGGACAGACTAAAAGAAAGTCAGGAAATTCAGCCTGGATGGTGGCAGGTATCTTTTATTGGAGAATCCTTGCCAAGAAACTTTACATTATTCTCCTTGCTCCTTTGTAACATAGAGTTGCCAAGATTCAACCTGGAACCATTTATGTTTGAAGCACATGGTCTTTACAGTGAGACATGTTGAGTCTAGACCACCTTTTCCTATTCAAGTGTTCTCCAGCTGTACCATACCATGACTGCTAGAACTTCCAGCCATTAGCAATGGAGGCCAAGAATTCGGGGACTTGTAGCTTGACCCATCTGGAGAGCATCAAACTCAGGATGGATGATCCTGAGGAAATGTTTGTGATTGGGTTGGGGAATCCAAAGTGCATTTGAAAGAGGATGGACAATTCTTAGCCTCAATAGATCACAACGGAGGCACCAGAACTCAGAATCAAAGGTAACATACTGATTTCACTCTGGGCTCAAGTTCCTTACTCCTATAAGAACCTAGGACAGTCACTGCCTTTCTTCCATGTCATGGCCTCATACATTCCTGCATTTGTCATCCATTATTTCAGTCCTCTTCATCATGCTTCTTTTCTGGTCTTGTTAACAGATTTGTTAACTGTAGTAGATAATGAATTCTGTTGGAATATTTCATATGAGGCCCCTTTGAAAAAACAATCCTGTAGGCGCCTACAGTACAAAGCAAGGGGGAGAAAGTATTTTTCGTATATTGAGAAGCCAAAGATGAAGTAGGATTGTTGGATGATATGTGCAAACAAAGAGATGTTGCAAATTTGTGCTGCTGTAATGCAAGCTGGGTTGCTCTCTTTGGAAAAATGCCTCCTTCGTAATCAAGTTCTGCCACCGTTTTTTTTTTAAATGTCCCTGTCTTTGAAGCTAGAAGCACCTGCAGAACTCCAGTCTTGAAGTCTACATCAGTGATTTATTGATCCAGTCATCATTAAGGCAATAAATCACCAATGCAGACAGGCTTCATATCGCTACAACTGTAAATTGCTAAGTCTGAAAGCCTCTTAAAGAATGAGAAGTGAGAACCTCCCAGTCGTGACCACCACACAAGTCCTTTTTTGTGCTACTGTAACTCTACCTCCTTACAAATGCACAGAAGTTCCAAGCTCCTGAAACTAAGGCTACAGGAGTGGTAGAACAAAACTCAGAAACGCAGAAACTTTGAATAAAATCCTAGCTTTTATCCAGGTTAACCTGCTGATAGTTTTGTTTTGTGTTTCACGGAGTTGTTCTTCAGGATTGGGGTTGCATTGTTCTAGACTGTAGGACAGGGGTCCCCAACCTGTGGGCCATGGCCCACTAGTGGGCTGCGGCCCGTGCGGGGCTCCCTCCTGCAAACCCCGCCCCCCAGTGCACTGATTACCCCAGCCCCGGTGCGTGCAATTGGCTCCCGCCTGCAAACCCTGCCCCCCCGGTGTGTGCGATTGGCTCCTGCCTGCAAGCCCCGCCCCCCAGTGCACGCGATTGGCTCCTGCCTGCAAACCCTGCCCCCCGGTCCGTGGAAAAATTTTCTTCCACGACTGGTCCCTGGTGCCAGAAAGGTTGGGGGCCGCTGCTGTAGGACACAGAATTATGGTAATAAATTATACCAGGGCTAAGTCTGGTTACAAATGTTATGGAAAACTGCCTAAGAGTAAGAGATGTCCAACTGCTTTATTTTGGATTCTCCGCATTAAGTAGTGGATTGACCTCAGTGGATCCTTCCAACCCTCTGATCCTAGGAAGGGCCTCTACGAAGACAGCATTACATGTGAACTTGAAAGTGTAAATAAAATCAGTCCCAAAAGTTTCCTCTTCGAAGGTGAGCACACAACTCAGTGATAATATATATTCTATGCATACCAAAGCATCCAGGTTCAATCGCCACCATCTCCAATTAGTCATCAGATGAAAGCTGTTAGGAAGGCCCATTATTAATGCTGCCACAATTTTGCTGCCAAAATTAGGTATCTCTTTGCTGCAATCTAGCGGTCATCAGATTTTTGCCGTCTGCATGTGGTAACCCCAGTTAACATTCTGGGCAGATTCTCATACAAATTCAGTGAAAGCTTCCCTTGTTGCCTGCTAGGCTATCTGTCCTGTCTGACACTTCTTTAAAAGATCCTTTACATCAAAACGAAAAATAATATATGGGAACTGACATCCTGCAGAGCAAAGGACTAGCCTTGAGCATCATCTCTCTCTCTCTTACAAGAATGACTCTGAGGCCCCACAAGTACTTTTAGAAAATAAAAATAATGGATAGCTGCAACCCACTGCTTGTGAATACCTGCTTGGGAACCAGAAAAAAAGGGTGATAGAAAATAGGGAGGGTTAAAGGAGATCGCAGGGAGTAGTAAGTAGTAAGTAAGTAGTAAGTAGTAAGTAGTAACCGCCCAGAGTCCCCTTGTGGGGGGAGATGGGCGGTGATATAAGTTAGAAATAATAAATAATAAATAAATAAATAAGTTTATTAACTTTGGGACTGACCACACCATCCCAGAAGCCATTTTGTGATTAGGCAAGTGTCCTTCATGTGTTGCTTCTATTGTGGGCCCCACACCAGCCTCATTGACCTCTGTGGACAATATGAATGTCAGGTGGCTGCACTGTTTGGAACTGTGCCCACCTGCCCAGAAAAAAGAGAAAACTGGGTGCTGGAGAGTTAACTGGGTTAAAAGGGACAATGGAGAAGAAACTTCATCAGTTTGCCTTCCAGTTAATCAAGGTTCTTAGATCAGTCATAACCACCATGGCATTTTGGACATAGCCAAGCTTCTCCTAATGGCTGCCATTTTGTAGGAGGGTTTACCTCATGCCCTCAAAATTCTGAATGTGCACACCAGCCTCCAAAGATTGCTTATGTGAATGTCTTTTGCAGAAAACAAAGGAAGAACCATTCACTGGTTCTTAGGGTAGAAATACAAAACTAGGGAGATTCTACAGGCTTGAAGCATACTCAACTCAGATCTATGGCAAGAGCTATTCCTAACAAATCTTAATGGAGCCCATCCCATCATCTATGGCAATAGAAGGGCATTTGTTTGTTTGTTTGTCATATTTATATCCCGCCCATCTCCCCCGCAAGGAGGGACCCTGGGCGGTTCACAACAAAAGTTTAAAATCAGTAAAAAACATAAATACCACTAAAAGTCAATAAAAATATCTAATATATTGCTGGCATACCAATGTATTTTCAGGGTGCCGGGTGTTTTATGTACGAGAAGCAACAGGATACGGTTGTGTAAATCATGGCCTGAGAATAAGGCCAGGGATAAAATTGGGGTTACCCAGCTATTCTGTTGACATTGTAAATTGCTAATGAAGAATATTTCTAACCTATTTTACAGTAGGCTTTTAAGTGATTTCTTTTAAATTAAAAACTTTAGATAATTGAAGAGAGGAATAATAAGTTACATAAAAATAATAGATAGATCCCAGGATTGGATTTGTGTTGTCTGAAAGCAAAGCAGCAGGTCTTTGGAAAAGCAGACAAAATGATTAAAACGCACACTACTGTAACTCTGTTTTCTCTACATGTCAGGTAAGTGGAAGAGATCCTGGGCTGAATGAAAGCAGTAATCTAATGAAGTTGACTTCTGTTTGGATAAAGTCTTCCCAGTTTGTAGATTGGTAACAATCAGCAAATTTCTTCATTTGAAGAAGTCAATAATTCTGTGTGGACTCAAGTAAGAATTGTGTTTATGTTAAATATAGGCAACATTGCATCTTGGTTTCCATGTGCCCTGAAACACCTCCCTCGTCAAGCAACTTGCCTCATTAAGATTCTTTTAATAAAACAAAAAGTTAACTGGACACAGAAGGCTAAAAAGCAGAGCATCATCCAACATCATACTTAATTACAGCAATGCCTTTAGACCCTACAAGTTCTACTGGGAATTTGAGGGTGTTGTAAATGGGATTACTTCACCTTCTGGAAATGGATTTTTTTTTTACTGGCCATGAGTTACTGTGGCATCCAATTTCTGAACAGTAAACTCTCCTGAAGTAGCCGTTTTGTGAGTGATACTACTACACACTCAGTATTCTAATTATGCTACTAATGGCTACCTACCCATGGTTGAGGCAGTTGCTTGTTTTGGGGGTTATGCATGAACAGATCCTTTGTATAGTAATTCTGAACCAATCAGTCTTTTCTTATCAGATGAATTGGATGGTCCTTCTCCAGCAGTGAGTAAGTACATCTCCTCTCCTCTCACCTGTGGGATGGTTCCCAATGTTCCCACATGCATACTTACAAACAGCACATCCAAATGCTATCTGCACATATACAGTTCAGTGCTGTGGGTGGAAAATGCATGGTTGATTTCTTATTTTGATGTAGTAATCCAAATATATAATTTTTACTATGCCTGCTGAATTGCTCACATATGGATAAAATTCAGGTGTTGCATCTCTATGTGTTTATGCTACTTAGAATTTTTCACACAACCTCCCTCCTCCTGAAATATGTTTTATGTGGGCTTTCTCTGTGCATGATCATTTTGGAATTTTTCTCTGAAGAATCTTTGGCACTGCACTATTTTGCATTCAAAATACCACTATGTATAAGTTGGTACATTAGTTCTTCATCATTTGATGAAAGCAGGGAGGGGGGCAGTAAAAGAGAATGATACAATATTTTAAGGATTTACAGAGGAGAATCTGAATGACTGGTATACGATTCTTCTCCTTGCCTTCTTTCAGGAGAACCAGCAATATTTATCTGGCAGATTAAAAACAAGGATTGTAAAAGGCAGTATATGTACAAAAGTAGGATATTATAAGAATCTGCATTTATGAGTTTCAAAATATAAATATTGGGGTATTCCAACAGGCCAATTCATGGAGTTTTTTTCCCTCGAGGGGAAACTGAAAATGTAGTTTTCAGACTTCATACAAAACCAATCCTTTATAGTCTGCTTTTAAATTGCTCTTCTTTCATAGTCTGCTTTTAAATTGCTCTTATCAACTTCTGGGGGAGAAATGGCGAACTGAAGATGGCTCTGCTAAAAGTGGAGCTGATGACTGCAGTAGAATGAAGAGCCAGTGAGTACACTGGCTCTTCAATAATTTCTCTCCAGACAAGGAGAGGACTTGAGATTGCCCACAAATGCTTCAGACAGTTGCTCCTCATGAGGAGACTGCAAGATAGTGGTCTCTGGTGGGTTTAGAGTTCTGGGAGATGAGGGAACAGCCATCTTGCTCAAACAGCAGTTGGTGCCTTTAAGGACACTGGATTCGCATACTTCCTTTTCTAATCACTTTTGGAAATTACTTGTTAACTGCTTTTCAGCTATTAGGAACCTTTGGATTGACATGTTTTACAGCACCGGGTGAGCTTCCTTCACTCCTTAGCGAAAAAAGTTTTAAATACAAGTTTAAGGACTTAAAAAAGATTTTTTGGGGGAATAAACGGCAAAAGAGTAATTAGAATGTTGATTTTGGAAAGTTACAAATGGACTAAGGTCCAGATGGATTTGAAATAAGATTTTGGAATTAATTATAAGAATACTTCCCATGGGAAAATGCTGTCATTTTGAATTCTCTTTAAAAAATATGATAGGATGAGACATTGAAGGTTGGACACTAGAGGGAACCAGAAGGAACTAAAGATTACAATTAAAGGAGAAGAACACTTAAATTTGACTTACTAATACTGAATGAAGCAAAATATTTTAACATTGGACATACTGAAGGATATTTTAGAACAATGGACCCAGAAATTAATTTTAAGAGTGTCTGCCTCTAAAGATAGACTGTGTTTAAAAGATGTTATGGAAGAGGAAGAGGAAGAGTTTTACCTGACAAGATTGAGACTGATCTGAAAGTGGATTTAAAAATGACAGGCTACAAGAATGATATGGAAAAAGATGCTACATGGACATACAAAAGAAGCTAGCTGATGTCTTAATAATTAAAAGGATATACAAATGACAAACCAAGAGAGTGACCTGGATAATTTTCCTATATTGGATTTATAAAAGAGGCTTGTTAAAGCTTTGAGGAAGTTTGTGAGAAGGGACAAAGAAAAAAAAAGAAAAAAAATCAAGTTCTAGGACATTATTTGAAGGGACTAAAGATTAAGATTGTTAAAATTAAAATAGGAATATAATGGAATATAAAGTTGGTTTATTTGATCAAGATTAAAATAGATATGCTGTTATCTCTGGTAACCCTTAGTGGACTTTTGCTGATCAGGACTGAAACGATGAGGCTTTAAGGATTTGTTAATAGATAAGAGATGGGATATGGGAAGAAGAGATCATTTGTTGTAATTTAAGAGAAGGTGATAAGTTACTAAAATTGTTTATACTTGTGATGAAGGGAGAAGTAATTTCTTTATACATTTCTTTTCTTTTTCTTTACTATATTCTTATTTTTTCTTTCTTTTCTATTTTTCTTTTTATTCTTTTCTTTTTTAAGTTTGTATTAGTTTTTATCTTTGCAATTGTAATAGTTAATAAAATTACTATTAAAAAAAATAAATCGCTCTTCTCCACCCTGATGCATACCTGATATACTGGGACTACAACTCCTAGAATTAGAGCCTGCTCTGCTACAGGAGAATTGATGGGTTGGATTTAGTTAGTAATTGGACAGGAGACCACCAGGAAACCCCAGAGTAAGTAAGAACAACAATAACTTTGAAAGAAGGCACTAACAAACTACTTCTGTATTGTGGTTGAAAAAAACTGAGCTGGGTATCTGTGGGAGAGCAGGCGGTAAGAAAATTACAGGCACCTGTGATTGCCTCCCTCCCCTCTACTTCAAACCTTCTCTCAGCATTGGGACGGCAGAGCTACCGATAAAAAGCAGCTTTGTAACAGCTGGGGGAGGAGGCAAGAGAAAGCAGGAGGAGAGAGCAGAACTGGTGTGTGTTTGGAGATTTTGCAGCAGGCAGCCAGAAAGGAAATAAAGCAACCAAAGAAGCAAAAAGGTGTTTTTCCTACAGAGACTTGGAAGGTCCAGAGCAAACAACATGCAGAAGAAAAGTCCTGCAGCAAACATCTGAAGAGGGGCAAGTGTGTGAAAACTGCCCAATTAAAGAAGCTCTGTGTACTAGATATAGTAGCAACAGAGTAAGCTTGTAGCAGCAGGAGTAATAATAAAACAGTCTTGTCTGAGCAGTGGCAATGTGATCTGAGGAGAGAGTTAGATCTGTCCCCGTTGTCATGGTCAGACCACGCCCTGGTGACTTTGAGATTCTCTTGTTCCACCCCACTCCACAGGGAGGCTGGACCCAATGGATTGGTCTGCCCCCGGCGACTTATGGACCCAATGAGGTTTCAGAGGTTGCTGGGAGTTATACCCAAGGATCTGTTGCATGGTCCAGCGGAGGTCCTGGCCACAGCCTGGAATAGGGAGGCGGCCTGGGCCTCGGACAGGATCGTGCCTGTGCAACTTCTCTTGCCACGTTCAACCCATCACTCCCTGTGGTTTATGGAGGAGTTGAGGGTTTTGAAGAGGGTTAAGAGATGTCTTGAGTGCCACTGGAGAAAGACGAAGGCTGAATCTGACCGAACACAATCTAGAGCCACTGTTAAGGCCTACCTTGTGGTGGTAAGAGTGGCGAAACGTGAATATTTCTCCGCTCTTATTGCATCCGCAGAATGCCACCCGAGGGCCCTGTTTAAGATTACTAGATGTCTTCTGGGTCAAATACAATCAGTGACCCATTCACAGGGCCGTTTGGAAGAGTTTTCAGAGCATCTGCAGGATAAAATCACTCAGATCAATTCTAAGTTGGACTCTAAGCGTGAAGCACAGTCTGGGGAGATGCCAGGGGAACGTACTTACCCTGTTATCTGGGAAAGGTTTGATCCTGGTGGACCTGAGGAAGTGGACAGGATCCTCTGGATTGTAAATGCCACCACATGCCATCTAGATCTGTGCCCTTCCTGGCTAGTAAAATCAGCCTGGGAGGTGACTTGTCCGCTGGGTCCAGGCAATGGTTAATGCATCTCTGGGGGAGGGGGTGTTCCCGGCAGCCTTTAAGGAGGCACTGGTGCACCCCCTCCTCAAGAAACCATCCCTGGACCCTACTATTTTGGACAATTTTCATCCTTTCTCCCACCTTCCCTCTTTGGGAAAGGTGGTTGAGAAAGTGGTGGTGTTACAACTCCAGAGGATTCTGGAGGAAACGGATTATCTAGACCCTTTCCAGTCCGGTTTCAGGCCAGGAAATGGGATGGAGACTGCATTGGTCACATTTATGGATGATCTCTGGCGGGAGCGGGATGGAGGGAGTGCATCCATCCTTGCTCTCCTAGATCTCTCAGAGGCTTTTGATACCATTGACCATGGTACCCTTTTGGGGCGGCTCAGGGAGTTGGGGGTGGGCAGCGTGGTTTTGCGCTGGTTCGCCTCCTTCCTCCAGGGCCGTTCCCAATCGGTGGTGATAGGGGAGGAGAGATCTGACCCGCGACCCCTCCTGTGTGGGGTGCCGCAGGGTTTGGTGCTCTCTCCTCTCCTATTTAACATCTACATGAAGCCACTGGGTGAGATCATCCGTCACCACATGATGATGAATCATCAGTATGCAGATGATACTCATTTGTATATCTCCGTCCCGGGTGAAGTAAGTGATGCGGTCGCCACCCTGTCTCAGTGCCTGGGGGCTGTGGGGGTCTGGATGGGGAATAACAGGCTTCGGCTGAACCCTGGTAAGACGGAGTGGCTGTGGATTGATGGCCTCTCGGGATCCAGGAAGTTGTCATCTTTGGTCCTGGATGGGGTGGCACTGCCCCATTTGGAGCCAGTGCGGAACTTGGGGGTCCACCTGGACTCACGACTCCTGCTCGAAGAGCAGGTGGCAGTCGTGGCCAGGAGGGCCTTTGCGCAACTTCGGGTTGTGCGCCAGTTACGTCCATTCCTTGACCGAGATGCCCTCTGAACAGTCACTCATGCCTTTGTCATCTCCCATTTAGACTATTGCAATGCGCTCTACAGGGGCATGGTGGCTCAGCGGGTAAGACTCCAGGCTTGTCGATCGGAAGATTGCAAGTTCGGAGGTTCGAATCCCTAGCCCCGCGTGACAGAGTGAGCTCCAGAACTAGCTCCAGCTCTTGCCAACATAGCAATTTGAAAGCATGCAAATGCAAGTAGATGAATAGGTACCACTTCGGTGGGTAGGTAACAGCGTTCCGCGTGTGTCATGCAGCCACATGACTGTGGAAGTGTCTTTGGACAACACTGGCTCTTTGGCTAACAAACGGAGATGAGCACCGGCCCCTAGAGTCGGACACGACTGCACAAATGTGCGGGGGGAACCTTTACCTTTTTAATGCACTCTACATGGGGCTACCCTTGAAGAGTATCCGGAAGCTACAGCTGGTCCAGTATGTAGCCGTGCGAGCTATCATTGGTGCCCCTAGATTGGCACATATAAAACCTCTATTATGCAAGCTGCATTGGGTCCCAGTCTGCTTCCGGGTCCAATTCAAGGTGTTGGTTATCACCTTTAAAGCCCTTCATGGCATGGGGCCAGGGTACCTGAAGGAGCGTCTCATCCCCAGAACATCAACCCGCCCCACCCGGTCATGCAGAGAGGGCATGCTTCGGACCCCTTCAACAAGAGAATTCCATCTAGCGGGGTCCAGGAGGCGGGCCTTCTCTGCAGTAGTGCCCGCCTTTTGGAATATCTTGCCCCCGGAGCTGAGGTGGGTTTCCTCGCTCCCGACCTTCCGAAAAAACTTGAAGACCTGGTTCTGCCGCCTTGCCTGGGATGGGAATGCCAACAGTTCCTCCTGGGGGTGGCTGGTGCCATGAAGCCCCCCTAATATTAACATCTGTTGCACATGGGTTTTATATTTATTTGTTGATATTGTAATTTTATAGTTATATTTTTAACTTTGCTTTTATTGTGAACCACCCAGAGTACCCCGGTTGGGGGAGATAGGCGGTGATATAAATTTAAATAATAAAATAAATAAAAATAAAAATATAAGAATAGTTAGTTTATATATGTATTAGATAAGGATAGAAATAGTTGTATAGTATAAGTCCATTAGTAATATAGGTTGGTTAGTTATAAGCTAGGATTGTGTTAGCTAGTCACATACAGTAGTTATATAGAACACACTTTTATATTGTAAATAGTTGTTTAAAGTAAAATGCCTCCCTAAATCTATAAGGGAAGATTTAAAAACTTTAAGTGTTTTTAAACACTTTATTTATTTAAACACTTTATTTCAGTGCTTTATTGGGGGACTTCATTTGAGCCTGGATAAACAACCTTGGGTATAAAAAGAACCCGTGACAGTATCTTCATAAAATCTTCAGAACCTGACCTTGACTGAAAGGACTATTTACTGTTTACTGTTTTTACTTTAGTTACAGCACAAGTAAATGGCACCAAGAATGATTAAAATACCAGTTCCTATCTTTAACCATAAAATACAGTAAGTCTTTTCTAAAGCTTTCATTTATACATGCATCAATTTCCTTTACATGCAAAAGCCTTAATTTCCACTGATTTAGGTTCAGGTATTCATCTATTTCTGTTTTATTGACTATTCTAAAGCCTTTGCCTGTGTGGATCATAACAAATTGTGGCAAGTTCTTGGTGGTATGGGGATACCAAGTCATCTTGTCTGTGTCCTGAGGAATCTGTATAACAACCAAGTAGCAACGGTAAGAACAGAGCACGGAACAACGGACTGGTTTAAGATTGGGAAAGGAGTACGGCAGGGTTGTATACTCTCACCCTACCTATTCAACCTGTATGCAGAACACATCATGTGACGTGCTGGGCTTGAGGAATCCAAGGCTGGAGTTAAAATCGCTGGAAGAAACATTAACAATCTCAGATATGCAGATGATACCACTTTGACAGCTGAAAGCAAGGAGGAGCTGAGGAGCCTTTTGATGAAGGTGAAAGAAGAAAGTGCAAAAGCTGGGTTGCAGTTAAACCTCAAAAAAAACCAAGATTATGGCAACCAGCTTGATTGATGACTGGCAAATAGAGGGAGAAAAAGTGGAGGCAGTGACAGACTTTGTATTTCTAGGCGCAAAGATTACTGCAGACGCTGACTGCAGCCAGGAAATCAGAAGACGTCTACTTCTTGGGAGGAGAGTAATGGCAAATCTTGATAAACTAGTTAAGAGCAGAGACATCACACTGACAACAAAGATCCGCATAGTCAAAGCAATGGTATTCCCTGTAGTAACCTATGGCTGTGAGAGCTGGACCATAAGGAAGGCTGAGCGAAGGAAGATAGATGCTTTTGAACTGTGGTGTTGGAGGACAATTCTGAGAGTGCCTTGGACTGCAAGAAGATCAAAGCAGTCCATACTCCAGGAAATCAAGCCAGACTGCTCACTTGAGGGAATGATATTAAAAGCAAAACTGAAGTACTTTGGCCACATAATGAGAAGACAGGATACCCTGGAGAAGATGCTGGTGCTAGGGAAAGTGGAAGGCAAAAGGAAGAGGGGCCGACCAAGGGCAAGATGGATGGATGATATTCTGGAGGTGACGGACTCGACCGTGGGGGAGCTGGGGGTGGCGACGGACGACAGGAAGCTGTGGCGTGGGCTGGTCCATGAAGTCACGAAGAGTCGGAAGCGACTGAACGAATAAACAACATAAAGGTTCAGGTAAAAAAGTAAAAAAAGAACAGAAAGGTTCTCCGCTCTTATTGCGTCTGCAGAATGCCGCCCGACAGCCCTGTTTAAGATTACTAGATCCCTTTTGGGTCGGATGGACTTGGTGACCCATTTACAGGGCCAGTCGGAAGAGTTTGTTGAGCATCTGCAGGACAAAATCGCTCAGATTCATTCCAAGTTAAACTCTAAGTGTGAGGCACAATCTGGGGAGATGCCAGAGGTACGTACTTACTCTGTTATCTGGGAACAGTTTGATCCTGTTGGGCCCGATGAAGTAGACAGAATCCTCCGGATTGTAAATGCCACCACTTGCCATCTAGACCCGTGTCCCTCCTGGCTGGTAAAGCCAGCCCGGGAGGTCACATGTGGTTGGGTCCAGGCAATGATTAATACATCTTTGGGGGGAGGGGGTGTTTCTGGCTGTCTTTAAGAAGGCGTTGGTGCACCCCCTCCTCAAGAAGCCTTCCCTGGACCCCACTGTTTTAAACAACTTTCGTCCAGTCTCCCACCTTCCCTTTTTGGGAAAGGTGGTTGAGAAGGTGGTGGCGCTGCAACTCCAGAGGATTCTGGATGAAACGGATTATCTAGACCCCTTTCAGTCAGGTTTCAGGCCGGGATATGGGACAGAGACTGCATTGGTCGCGCTTATGGATGATCTCTGGCGGGAGTGAGATGGAGGGAGTGCATCCATTCTCGCTCTCTTGGATCTCTCAGCGGCTTTTGATACCATTGACCACAGTATCCTTTTGGGGCGGCTCAGGGAGTGGTTTTACGCTGGTTCGCCTCCTTCCTCCGGGACCATTCCCAATCAGTGGTAATAGGAGAGGAGAGATCTGACCCTCGACCCCTCTTGTGTGGGGTGCTGCAGGGTTTGGTTCTCTCCTCTCCTATTTAACATCTACATGCAGCCGCTGGGCAAGATCATCTGTCACCACGGGATGAGGTATCACCAATATGCTGATGATACCCAGTTATTCATCTCCGTCCCGGGTGAAGTAAGTGTTGCAGTCGACACCCTTTCTCAGTGTCTGGAGGCTGTAGCAGCCTGGATGGGGCACAACAGGCTTCAGCTGAACCCTGGTAAGACGGAGTGGCTGTGGATTGATGGCCCCTAGATTCCCAGGAACTTGTCATCTTTAACTCTGGATGGGGTGGCACTGCCCCGTTCAGATTCAGTGCGAAACTTGGGGGTCCTCCTGGACTCACGACTCCTGCTCGAGGAGCAGGTGGCAGTCGTGGCCAGGAGGGCCTTTGCACAGCTTCGGGTTGTGCGCCAGTTGCGCCCCTTCCTGGATCAGGAGGCCCTCCGAACAGTCACTCATGCCCTTGTCATCTCCCATATAGATTACTGCAACGCGCTCTACATGGGGCTACCCTTGAAGAGTATCTGGAAGCTTCAGCTGGTCCACAATGCGGCTGCACGGGTAGTTCTGGGTGCTATAAGATCAGCAAATGTAACACCGCTACTCCGTGAGCTGCATTGGGTACCAGTCTTCTTCCGGGTCCAATTCAAGGTGTTGGTTATCACCTTTAAAGCCCTACATGGCATGGGACCAGGGTATCTGAGGGACCGTCTTATCCCGATCACATCTACCCGCCCCACCCGATCATGCAGGGAGGGCATGCTTCGGATCCCATCACTAAACGAATTCCATCTAGCGGGGTCCAGGAGGCATGCCTTCTCTGCGATAGCACCCGCCCTGTGGAATAACTTGCCCCCTGAGGTGAGACGGGCACCCTCGCTCCTGGCCTTCAGGAAGTCTTTAAAGACCTGGTTCTGCCGCGTTGCCTGGAACGAAGGAAATAATAGTTCCTCCTGGGGGTGGTTAGCTTAGTAATATCCTCCTTTTAAGAACACACCATCTTTTGGATTTTTTTTTAATAGTAGTTTTTAGATGTATAGGTTTTTAACTTTTTATATTGTGATTGTAAACCGCCCAGAGTCTACCATGGTGGAGATGGGCGGGGATAAATCCAAATAGATAGATAGATAGATAGATAGATAGATAGATAGATAGATAGATAGATAGGTAAGTAAGTAAGTAAGTAAGTAAGTAAGTAAGTAAGTAAGTAAGTTGCACTGTTACATGCTTTAAAATACAAAGCTAGTGCATTTGTCAGACAAGATAAAAAAATGAGTGCATGATGTTACAAATAATTGTACAATTTGCAAACGAGGCTGCTTGTAGGACAATGAATCTTGTACAGGAAATGTTCTGTGATTTATCTCATCTTACATTGGTTCTTCTTGCATTGTTTATCTAATTATGCCTTTTATTTTTATTTGGAATTCCTCTCTCTTTCCAAAAAAAAAGAATTGTCAAGGTTTATAAAAAAGTGTCAGAGTGTTTTATTTCTTAGAATAGACCTTTGCGGATAAACTGTGAACACTTTATTGCTAATTTAAGACAATGTTTCAAGTTTTTATTTAATGGCAAAGTCAAGGCTTGTTCTACCTCTAAAGACAGATTTCCATAGTAAAATTCAAGCATCACAAAACTATGGGATGGATGAAATTAAGTGGGTTTGAGAAATAACTCATGCTTAATAAAGACATATAATATACAGTTTGATCTTGCTATTGAAGTGTCTTCAGAAGAGCAATTACTTCAACATTAAAGTTCATAGTATGTTTTTAAATTAAATCTATCAAGAAAGAGGTCTGCAAATCTTTTAACTTAGATATTTTAATGTTGTGAAGATTTATCTCTGAATGGAAAATGAGAGCATAGGATGGAAACTCCATTCTGTGGTAAGCATGAATAAGGTTCTAAGACTTGAAGCACCCAAGCACCTGATTGTTACATTATTACATTGATATCATATAAAGGAGATCGACTATGGGTTCTCTTTATTCTCTTTCTCTTCATTCTATGTGAGACAGAAACAGTGCAAAAGCACATCAAGAGTCAAAAGGAGGAAGAGGGTCTGAGGGGAGAAAATCAAAAGTGAGAGAAAGCCAAATGGATCAGGCTTGTGCAGTTTTTTGGTATTCTTTGAGCTCAGTTGTTTGCTTGCAGGCATTTCATTACCCAACTAGGTAACATCATCAGTGTGGGTGAGTATGGAGTTTGCTGCAGGCTACTGACATCATCACTCACACTGATGATGTTACCTAGTTGGGTAATGAAATGTCTGCAATCAAACCACCAAGCTCAGAGATCACCAAGAACTCCACAGTTCAACCCTGAGCTACAGATGTTCTCTACTATTGGGACCAAGACTATAATTCAGTAGATAGTCCATGGTGTCTTTTGGTGGGACTGAGAAAGATTTAACAGAGCTTCTGCAGTCAGTGGAGGCAAAGCCTGGGGAAGAGGTAGTCCTTAACCTACAGGTAGATCTTTGAATGATTTTTCACTGGAGGTCTATTACTTAACACAGCCTTCCTCCGAAGCCAGTGCCATCCCCAAGGGTTTGACTATAGCTTTTGTCACGAGAAAAAGAAAATGGGAGTGAGATCAAGCCAGGAATCCTGATAACTACCATGCAGTCAATTTCGAGCTCATTCTCCACCTCAGACTCCAGCCAGCCAGCAGGTTACAGGAGGCTTTTCTTTGACATGATGTTGCTAGAAGAATGTGAATAAAAAAATTAAGCTTTTCTTTCAAGTTTAGGTATTTTAGTGAGATTTAAAGAGTTTTCCCAGACATCTTGCACTTCCATACCCATATTTATTTCCACTTCTATGGTCAAAAATTGTGCCTGCGAAATTTGGCCCTTTTGCAAAACCCAATTCTCTTTGACCATGAGAAAGATCTTAGCATTCCTGACTGGTGAAGATCACTCGAGTCTACTCATAAACTGTTCAGGTTCTTTTAGCTGACAGTCATTAGTGATGAAGTCTTTCAGAAAAGAGCAGACACATTGATACAGGTAGTCCTCACTTAACGACCACATGCGAACCAGTTGCCAAGCACCCAAATTGTGATCACGTGACCACAGGGATGCTGCGACGGTCGTAAGTGTGAAGACCAGTTATAACTCGATTTTTTCAGCACCGTTGTAAGTCTGAACCATCACTAAACAAATGGTCATTAAGTGAGGACTACCTGTAGTAGATTATATTTGAAGTTCTCTTCGATTGGTATATTTGAAGTTGTAAAGACTGGGAACACCAGAACTTTTGGCCAGTCTGATGATGTCTAAAGTTGGCAAAGTGACAATTTGACAGATGCACATTAAGAACCAAGAGTGGCCACTCTCTGTCTCAGAGTCTAATCTGCCTCTGTATCATGTGAAAATCCCCAAAAGGGATATTTTGGATAGCCCCCCGCCCTCAATTCCACACTTACTTTCTATTAATCCTCACTCTTGCCTATTTTAAAGGTTGTTAGGGCTGCCAAGTCCAAAATCTTTTTGGCTGGCTTGGGCTATGAAACATCAATAATTGGTAGCTGGACGTTGTTTTTCACTTTGGTTTGCACAAATTGTTCTGAACATGGGAATATGGGGAGTTGCTATAGTTACTGATGTAAAACTGGTCGTCAGGGAACAAGAGCTCTTCACAGGTAGGATTTCCATTCCTCCCAATGTTGCTGTATGCCATTTTTTTACCAGTAAAACAAGATCCTTGGCTGCAATGGAACTGGATTTTTCGAAGAGGATTTTTTCCCCCATAAGGAAGAAAAAATGGGTATAAACCTCCTTTAATTAAAAAAACAAATCAGTTTGTGATGTACGTTGAGCAGATATACTCTCTGGGGAATTATTTTGATTGTTTATGTGCAAATACGTTATCTTTCACTCCTTTCCTTGCACACACCCACACAACATTTAAAATTGAGCTCACTTTCTTTTTAATTCACAGGGGTTTTTTTCCTGAAAAAGAAAAGAAAAACCAAACAGAATGGTACAGTAAAAGAACTTGTTTATCCATAATAAGCCAGTCTCTTCTTTGACTCATCCAACTCTTTCTTATGAAAGTGTGCCCCCTTTAAATGTCTTTCCATTCTCCCAAAGGAAGCCCAAATGAGGTCAAATGCATGTGCCTAAATTAACAAAGGGAGAGAAAATGGGGGCAAAAACAGGGAGGGAGAAAATAGGTCTTTTTAAATTTGTCCTCAGCCCACCTAAGATTAAGTAGAGTTTTTCTACATTCTTGTCATCTGTCCCGCAATTAAGAAAAAAACCCCAAATAAACTCAAATTATCCAGGTTAGGTCTTTTCATATAGGTTACTTTTTCTTTGATGCCAAACTTTAAGAAAGCAGTGATCTATACCAGTCAGTTTTATTTTTTTTTTATTTTGGCCCAGTCTTTGCAAAGCAAACGGTGTCATGTTTAGCCATTTCTTTGGAAAGGGTGTTTGATCCCTGCTTAATACACCTACCTCAAAGACAAAATGCAAACTCAAAAAGGGGACCCATATTTAATGTACATTTTGAAAAATACAGCCCAGGAAATGCTTGTGAGGAAGACTGACCAGTTAGTTGACCAGTGGGTCTGGTGAAAATGCTGTCAGTCCAGGAGTTAAGAATGGGCAAATTCAAAGTCCAAGATCATTTTAAGACTAAATATGGTTCTTTATCTTTAAACTGAACTCATATCATACAGCTGTTCAAATACCAACAGAAAATTGTCATTTGTAAAGTAAACTACCCCAGCAGTTCCTTGAAGTGATTAACAACCCAGAGCTATTGTTCTTAAAGATTCTGACCCTTTCTCCCCACCTGAGGGCTCCATGGGTAGGGGTGTCAAAAAAGTCAAGATGTCAGCTGCAACCCTGTGATCAAAGCTCCACTCCTTTTTATGTGTGTGCAGCTGACATCTTGACATTTTTGGCTCATCCTCAGAGATGCCCTTGCCACCAAATACAGTGTGTCCCAGCTAATGGGGAATCTGATGGGGAAAAAGGAAACAGTGTTTTTTGTCCCCATTTTTCAATTCTCAATCCCTTGATCCTCTGGACCAGGTCAGAGTAAAAATACTTTCTAAATTTTGCACAGATTTCTGCCTTCCAGGCCAGCCCTTCATAAACAGCTTTTGTACTAGAGAACTTCTTCCTCTGAGGACAATAGAACTGGACAAAACCTTGGTTCTATTGAAATATTTCCTCCTCTAATTCTTGTGGTGTTTTGGACTTCCAAAACAAAGTACTGATCTTTGGCAACCATTTTTTTATTTTCTAAGAAAATCTGCAAGGCCTTGTGTGTGTGTGTGTGTGTGTGTGTGTGTGTATCTATTTTTATTTTATACAAGATTAAAAAACTACAGAAACTTAAACAGAAAAATTGAAAAAAGAAAAAGATATAAAAGAATAAAAGAAAAAGTAAAAGACAGCAAAAGACAAAGAAAAAAGAAAGAAAAAATATCTAAAGAAGCAACTTCCGATCTTCTTTGCAGCAGTTATAGACATGATAGTTACCATCTCCGTCCTCCCAAATTACATATTATGGTTCCCTTCTTCCCATAAGCAACCCTTTTTAATCAGTGAAATCCCAAAATCACCAATTCATTTTTATCCATTTTCAGCAAAAAGTCCATAAAGGGTTTCCAGTCTTTTAGTTGTTGTTCCCTCCTTAATCAAACAAGTCAATTTAACCATTTCTGCAAACTCTGCCATCTTCACAATCCATTCCTCTGATTGTTCTTGTTATTATAAATTAACACAGATGGTACATGGTATGGGTGTCCATGGAGGGGGGACAAATGACCAGTGCTGATGTCACCATCACACAAATGCCACAACTTGTGTCTAACATTGGGACACAAGTTCCTAATGGCAGCATTTGTGTGATGACATCATCTTGCACATTCTCATTTTGGTGTCACTGCAGTTTGCAGCATTCATCACTGGTGAAGAGTGTTCTGCTTTGCAGAATGCTCGCTTGCTATTTATTTATCTTTTAATGAAATAATTTAAGGGGAGAAAAAAGACAAGGAAAAAAACCTCACAGGCATGTTGGTTGCTTAAGATAAAGCTAAATACATCCTTGAGTTGCACTCAACTCCTGGTGACCACATGTAATGTAGTTTTCCTGGCAACAATAGAGGTTTACCATTGCCAATTAGACTTCAGCCCTCATATTTATGGTGGTCTCCCATCCAAATGTTAACTAAATCTGACTCTATTAAGTCTTTTGAGATAGTCCAGGTCAACTAGATCCTGCCAACCCTTACTTAGTTGAAAAACTCCCCGTTAAAGACAACAGTAATATTCTGTGAAGAACAGTAATATTCCGGGACTTCCAGTGGGGACATGGCAGACTGAACAGCTGTGCCTGCGGGCTTAGCGGGTGGAGCTGAGTGTTCTCTGGATAAAGGAAAACACCTGGAATCACCCCATCTGCCCTCCGGACGGCTGCTTGCAGCCAGAAGATCGCAAACAGTGTCTCACGTTCGACTGGTAAGAGCTAGTAGGGAGGCAGGGATGTCATCATTTTCCAAGCTGTGCTGTAGCCTTAAAGGGACACTAAGACCAGCCCTCCCCCATTTCTAAATTACCAAATTTGCATTTTTTTTTAAAGTATGCATACCCTAGGGGAGGCTTTCTACAGTGAGGAGAAGCTGGTTCCCTTGGTGCTTATCGTTATTTTTGGGATTACTTTTTAAACATTATTTTTTAAGTTTCGGATTTTGTTCTCCTTCCAAATATTAAGGAGGACTGGGAGTAAACAATTGTCTTCCTGTTATTATTTTTGTACTAAATTTGAAGATATTAGCATTTTCCTACACGTTGAATCGGCTGATTTGAATTTTCAGCTTTCTGTTTCTACTTTCCCTTGGGAAGTGTCTGCTTATCTCACTTTCACTTTGTGTAAACACATTTTGGAACTTTTCCATATCTTCGGCTTTTGCTGGTTAAGCTCCTAGGGGGCGCCATAATTTACTGCGTGAGACACAGAAGATCTTAAACAGATTTTTTCTGACTTCCACCAAGATTTTAAAGAGATTCTTTCTGACTCCTATCAAGCTTTTATGCAAGACATTCAGGACATCGTGGAAAATATGAGGTCTGAAATGTGTCATCTGGTTGGGGATGTAGTGGATGAAACTGAGGAATTTAACAGTGATAGAAATGTTTCTTCTAAGAGTGAAATTGGGATTTCTATTGAGATGCTGGATGAAGATTGGATAGCGGAGTTTGAGAAATTTAAGGGAGAGAGAGAACTGCAAGCAACAAGCAAAATTGATTCTCTGGTGGAATGCCATGAAAAAGAAGGGGTCATTATGCATGGGAGGTTTTTTGAAGAGAAGCTGGAATTTTTGAGGAGGGCAGTTGGGCTGTTCGATTTTCCTAAGAAAAAAGCTCTGTGCACATTGTGGGGATATGTAAATGCTCTGGTTTATTTTGAAGTGGGATAAGGGTTAAAGAATGTTTATCTGGACTGCTTTTAGAGTTTCGCTGATGTTATTTGTCTTTAAGGATTTGGATTAAGAATATTAGGGTAAAATGCTTTGGTTTTGGGTTTATTAAGATTAAGATTATTAAAATTGTTGTATTATTAAGTTTAATGGCAGACAATTTATGTGCTTTTTAGTTTGATTTTTGTTATAGTATACAGAAATGTATAGAATAGTAGTAGGAAGGGAATAATTAAATAAGTGTTATCTTTTGGGGGGGAATTTGTTTAGGAGGTTCGGAAATCACATCTTTCTGTTACTTTGAAAAAAAATTATCTTGTTTTTTCACATCTTTTTAGTTTTTTTCTTTTTTATTGTCGTTTTTTGTTTTTTCGTAGCTTTTATCTTTGTCTTGAAACTTAATAAAATTCTTATAAGAAAAAAAAGAACAGTAATATTTCATGAAGAAGAATAGCATATGCTAGTTTTATGCAAAGCTTTCTTCAACGTGAAATGGTCCAGACCAGAACCAACATTAGTGTACGAGCCTTGATATAATATGACAACAGCAGGCTAAAATCTAACAGAACAGTCCTATACACATTTACTCCAAGTCCATCTGATTTACTTCTCTGGGATTTATTCCCAAATAAGGCAATCTAAGATTGTCTGCATCTGTCATTGGTTCATTAGATGCCCTCCTACTGTTTTCTCATAGGTGTAAAATATTGATGCTCCTCACAGGGTCATTAAATAAAAAGGACTATTAGGTTCCTGGTGTTTTCTGAGCTTGGTTGTTTCCCTGAAGATGTTTCTTTACCAGGCTAGCTAACTTCATCAGCACTGATGATGTTACCTAACCTGGTAATAAAATATCTGCAGGAAAACAGCCAAGCTTAGAGATAGGCTGACCATATTTCCTTGGGGGGGAAACGGGACCTTAACCTACCCACGGCTTGCCAGACAAAGTGGGCACGAGCGTGTGTGCGTGCATGCATGCGTGCATGCTTTGCCACAGGAACTTTAAAAAATGGGACAAAATGGATATTTTTCTTAAAACGACGGGACGGTCGGGAATTGTTTAAAAACCGGGACCGTCCCGTTCAAAATGGGACGTATAGTCAGCCTACTTAGAGAACAACAGTTCAACCATCAGCTACATATATTCTCTGCTGTTGGAATAAATAGGGCTGGAAATTCTACCTCCATCCAGATATACAGTAGATATACTGTATTAGACACGACTACATTGCCTGCGGAGATTCTACTGCAATGTATCTCATTCTGGGCATCCTCCATACATGCTTATTACGGAGAAATACAGTATGTGGGTTGAAGTCTGCAGGGATCCAAATAGGGGGAAATTGATTTATAACAATTAATTATCTGACTTTTAACAAATTTATTTATGAATTGATTAAATTTGAAATAATTTGCACATGATTTAGCCATAAAAATAGAGGCTTTTGGGGGGATTATACGGAAAGTTATAAAATTATAATTTATAACAAAGTTATAAGACTTTGATTACATACAAGTTTAATAAAACCTTTTTTCTTAATGATACTTTGAGGCTGCAATCACATACAGACTTAGCAGGAAGTAAGGCCCATTGAATTCATATTGTTGCTCTGTAAAGTATACAGGCTTAAATAAGAATAAATTTAGAGGCCAGTTTTAGAATGTGGAGTCAGCATGACTAACTGAACAAATGAAATATTTTTTTGTGGAAATGACCTTCTTCTGATGCTAGTCACACAAATAAAATGCAACAGAGCACAGATTACTTCAAGCAAGCTTTAAAAAATTGATTCATTGGCTATAAATTAGTATGGAGAAATTCAAAACACAGGGTGTACACATGGATGCAAAATCTAACTCAATTCAGACTGTAGTTTTTGGCTAAAAGAAACTTTTTTTAACCTAGTCCAGGGATTAGATTGCTTTCTTGTATGCAGATGTTGTTGTTGTTCAGTCGTTTAGTCGTGTCTGACTCTTCGTGACCTCATGGACCATAGCACGCCAGGCCTTCCTGTCCTCCACTGTCTCCCGGAGTTTACTCAAATTCATATTCGTTACATCGGTGATGCTATCTAACCATCTCATCCTCTGCTGTCCCCTTCTCCTTTTGCCTTCAGTCTTTCCCAGCATCAGGGTCTTTTCCAGTGAGTCCTCTCTTTGCATTAGGTGGCCAAAGTATTTGAGCTTCAGCTTCAGCATCTGTCCTTCCAATGAGCAGTCAGGGTTGATTTCCTTTAGGATTGACTGGTTTGACCTCCTTGCAGTCCAAGATACTCTCAAGAGTCTTCTCCAGCACCACAGTTCGAAAGCATCAATTCTTTGAGACAGAGGAACTAGAGATCAGATTGCCAACATTCGCTGGATCATGGAAAAAGCAAGAGAGTTCCAGAAAAACATCTACTTCTGCTTCATTGACTACACTAAAGCCTTTGATTGTGTGGATCACAACAAACTGTGGCAAAGTCTTAAAGAGATGGGAGTACCAGACCACCTTACCTGTCTCCTGAGAAACCTGTATGTGGGTCAAGAAGCAACAGTTAGAACCGGACATGGAACAACCGACTGGTTCAAAATTGGGAAAGGAGTACGACAAGGCTGTATATTATCACCCTGCTTATTTAACTTGTATGCAGAGTACATCATGAGAAATGCCGGGCTGGATGAATCACAAGCCGGAGTTAAGATTGCCGGGAGAAATATCAACAACCTCAGATATGCAGACGATACCACCCTAATGGCAGAAAGTGAAGAGGAACTAAAGAGCCTCTTGATGAGGGTGAAAGAGGAGAGTGCAAAAGCTGGCTGGAAACTCAACATTAAAAAAACTCAGATCATGGCATCTGGTCCCATCACTTCCTGGCAAATAGAAGGGGAGGAAATGGAAGCAGTGACAGATTTTATTTTCTTGGGCTCCAAGTTCACCGCAGATGGTGACTGCAGCCATGAAATTAAAAGACGCTTGCTCCTTGGGAGGAAAGCTATGGCAAACCTAGACAGCATATTAAAAAGCAGAGACATCACCTTGCCGACAAAGGTCCGTATAGTTAAAGCTATGGTTTTTCCAGTAGTAATGTATGGCTGTGAGAGTTGGACCATAAGGAAGGCTGAGCGCCGAAGAATTGATGCTTTCGAACTGTGGTGCTAGAGAAGACTCTTGAGAGTCCCTTGGACTGCAAGGAGGTCAAACCAGTCAATCCTAAAGGAAATCAACCCTGACTGCTCATTGGAAGGACAGATGCTGAAGCTGAAGCTCAAATACTTTGGCCACCTAATGTGAAGAGAGGACTCACTGGAAAAGACCCTGATGCTGGGAAAGACTGAAGGCAAAAGGAGAAGGGGACGGAGAGAGGCTCTGCAGGGAAACGAAGCAGCTGAGAGGTGGCAGCCCAGCAGCGGAGCGGCGATTCTCACCAGCTGAGCGGCGGCAGCAGCGCAGCAGCAGGAACCGGCTTCCCTCAGCAGCTGAGAGACTCTGCGGGGAAACGAAGCAGCTGAGAGGCGGCGATTCTCACCAGCTGAGCAGCGGCAGCAGCGCAGCAGCAGAAACCGCCTTTCCCCAGCAGCTGAGAGGCGGCATCTCAAACAGCTGAGAGGCGCATTCCAAGCAACTGAGAGGAAACTGAGAAGCAACTGAGAAGCAGCAGAAGGAACCAGCCGCAGCAGCAGGCAAAAGCGGTGATCCCAGCAGCTGAGAGGGGCGGCAGCGTAGCAGCAAGGAGCAGCGGAGACCACGTGGTGGCATAGTGGCGGCAGCGACCAGCGCTCCCAAGAAGCAAGCGGACAGCGGACAGCAGGCGGCGGCAGACGGCGGCGGAGACCACGTGGCAGCAGGGCGCATCTACGCTGAGAGGTACGCGAGTAAACCCCAACGATTCCAATAGTGAAGACAACACCCCAATCCTGAAAGATTGAATGGAGTCCCAGGATACCAAGCCAGAGGAGGCAGTCCGGGAAGAAGCAGAGACGGCTGAGACATGTGAACCTGGACCCAGCTCAGCCTCCACGCAGGAAAAGGTACGGGGGGGGGGACCAAAAAGCAAATGAAGATTAAAAACATCGAGACACCTAACACCCCCCCCCCGCATCCCACCCCCCACGGAACTTTGAAAGCAGACTGGTCAGTGGGAGTGGGTGAAGGGATGGAGGGACGCAAAGTGCAGAAAAACAAAAAGTGTGTCACCCAAACGCAACGAATTGGGGCAATTGAGGAAAAAGTGTCTCGCATGGACTATAAGGTGGAGGAATTAAGTGAGAGGCTTAATGTGCTTATCTCACTCTTGGTGGGGAGGGAGAGGCCGATACCCAAAACAGGTTCACCTCCCCCCGAAGAGAATAGTAACTTAACAGATTCTGGGGAGGAATCGGAGGAGGAAGACGAAGAGTCAGACACATTCCCACCCACCCCGCAATGGAGGTCGCCGGGCAGCAGGACGGCACCGGTGGGGTTGCGAGAGCTGAAAATGAAGTTCGATGGAGACCCCAAAACTTTAGCATGCTTCATAACTCACGTAAAAGGGTTTATGGAAGAATTTGAAAACGACTTTCACACAGAAGAAGCGAAGGTCAGATATGTGTCTTGTTTCTTGAAAGGGGAAGCGGCTAGCTGGCTCGTGAAATTGCACGATACCAAGGCAAGCACGCTGCGTGACTTCAATAAGTTCATGCGGGCCCTGCGGACCCAGTTCGAAGACACACTGGCTAAAGTGTTGGCCAGAGTGCGCCTCCGAAACCTTGATCAGGGAAAAAACACTGTGGCGGAATATGCTATGGAGTTCAAAAGAATCCTTAGCGAACTACCGCAATGGCCGGAAGAATTCCAAATTGAATACTTCCAGTACGGCCTGAGACAAGACTTATTAGAACTCATGGTGGGGAGGGAAGAACCAAAAACATTAGAAGGCTGGATCCTACTGGCGGGTCGTATCGAACAAAGCCAGACACAGCTGATAACCATTAAAAAGTTCAAACAATTGAAAAGGAAACCTGAACCCACCACACACCCCGCCCGAATGGAGTTCAAGCAAAAACAATGGGAAGAGGAAAGAAATCGGAGAGTGAAAGTTGGCGGTTGCTTTCGATGCGGACGGACAGGACACCTCATCAGTAACTGCCCACAGAATGGGACGACGACCAGAGAGAAGTCACATTCAAAGAAACCCCCAGAGAAGAAAAGAGAAAAAGAGGTGGGGGACAAGCGCAAAGGCACTGCGGCAGCCATGGCAAAATGGAGCCACCCCACATACGTGGATGAAGACAGTGACAGCAAAGAATCAGACTACGAATTTCAGATGGCGGGAAACAAGAAAGGTCTGCTTTAAAGTGCGCCGCGGGGCAGGCCTTCACAAAAGGGCGCAACGAGAAGATTTGCTGCAACCCCACAATGCAAATTCAGGTACGCCTAGAAGTTGTGGGGGGGAGGAGGAAGTACTCTGGGTTGGCAATGCTAGACTCGGGCTGCTCAAGGAGTTTGATGCACCCGTACGTGGCTGACCACTTGGGACTGAGACTTTTTGAACTAAAAATGCCCATTACCTTTTGTCAATTGGATGGTTCGGAGATGAAAGGGGGGCCAGTGGAGCAGTATACGGAGGAAGTACAAATGACTTTGGGAAACCACGTAGAAACCTTGAGGTTCATTGTGGCCCCCATTGCAACAAGACCCGTTGTGTTAGGACTGAAATGGCTGAGAGCTAGAAATCCTAGGGTGGATTGGGTCTCCGGGGAGATTGACTTTTTGGACGGAACTCATGGGGGGACGCACAAAGAAAGAGATGTGGATGACTGGGAAGTGGGGGCAGCTGGGATGGAATTTTGGGACGAGGATTGGGAACAAGGGGACGAAAGCAACCCACAGGCGATCCCGGAAAAATACCTCCCAGTTAGTGAAGTGTTTGGTAAGCAAGAATGCAACCAAGAGCCTCCCCATAGACAGTCAGATGCAACGGTAGACCTCATCCCTGGGGCACCGTTTCCGAAACCCAAGATGTATGCCATGACCCAGAAAGAACTAGCGGAGCTCCGCAAGTTCATTGATAAAAATTTGGCACGAGGCTTCATTGAACCAGCCAATGCCCCGTTAGCAGCCCCAGTGTTATTTAGGAAAAAGAAAGACGGGTCACTGCGGTTGTGCACAGACTACCGGGGGCTCAATGCAATTTCAGTCACTAACCAGTACCCCCTACCCTTGCTGAAAGATATGTTAGCCCAACTATCGAAAGGGAAGGTCTTCACGAAGTTGGACATAAGGGAAGCGTATTACCGGGTACGCATGAGGGAGGGGGATGAGTGGAAAACTGTGTTCAATTGCCCACTAGGATAATTTCAATACTGGGTGCTCCCGTTTGGGATTGCGGGCGGACCGGGAATCTTCATGAGATTCATAAATGAGGTATTGTATGAATTTTTGTACAAAGGGGTAATTGTATATTTAGATGACATCTTAATTTTCTCGGAAAACCTAGAAGAGCACATGGAACTGGTCAAAAAGGTGCTAGAAAAGTTGCTAGAAGCAAAATTGTTTGTCAAACTGGAAAAGTGTGAGTTTCACAAGGACAAACTAGACTTTTTGGGGTACCGCATCTCGAATGCGGGCATTGAAATGGACCCCGAGAAAGTCAAGGCGGTTTTAGGGTGGCAACCCCCCCGAACGCGCAGGCAGCTCCAAGCATTCTTGGGATTTGCTGGGTTCTACAGGCAGTTCATCCAAGATTCCGCACAAATTGTGCTACCCCTAACCGACTTGCTGAAAACAAAAGGCAAGGGGAAAAACGCAAAAGCCCCACCGCCAAGCACGAAATTAGTGTGGACCCAAGAATGCCAAGAAGCTTTTGATAAGCTAAAGGCATTGTTCACGGAGGAGCCCATCCTCAAGCACCCTGAGCCTGACAAACCGTTCGTAATTCACACGGACGCGTCACTCAATGCAGTTGGGGCTATCTTGCTACAGGCAGATGACAGGGAGAAATTGAGACCATGTGCCTATATTTCTCGGAAATTTAACGAAACGGAGAAAAGATGGCATGTTTGGGAAAAAGAGGCATTCGCAGTAAAACACGCGTTAAGCACGTGGCGACACCTCTTGGAAGGGACAGCTGAGCCGTTTCAGGTGTGGACGGATCATAAAAATTTGGAAGCCCTCAAATCCCCGAGAAAATTGAACCCTAAGCATCTCAGATGGGCAGAGTTCCTGAGTAGGTTCAACTTCACGTTGAAATATTTCCCTGGGGGAAAAAACCTCCTGGCGGACACGCTTTCACGCCTGCCGCAGCATGAAGGCAAGATGGAGGAGATCTTTGAGTCTCTAATCCCTTCCCAGCCAGGGGAGGAGCAGACGCAACAGGCACCAGTGGTCAGGGGAGAGGGGAATTTGGCTGTCACCCGCAGCAGCGTGAAACACAGGACTGACTGTGATTCATTCGCAGGAGACCTGCGAGTGGCAACGGTTACTGACACTTGGTGGGTGGAGCACAAACACACGCTAGAGGAGCGAGACGGCATGGGCTGGAAAGACAAGAAAGCATACGTCCCCGAATCCTTAAGACAAAGGGTTTTGAGTATGCACCACGACCACAAAACGGCAGGCCACTTCGGCTTCCTGAAAACACTACACTTAGTCAGGGGAAAGTTTTGGTGGCCATCGTTGCGCGCGGACGTGAAAGCTTATGTGCGAACATGTCCCACGTGCGCCACAGCAAAAAGGAAAATGGGCAAACCCACAGGAAAATTACAGGAGGTAGCTAGTCCAACACAGCCATGGAAGCAAATTGCCATGGACTTTATAGTGGACTTACCAGTGAGCAACAAATACACGGCCATCTGGGTGGTCACAGACCTCTTTTCCAAACAGGCACACTTCATTGCATGCAAGGGCATACCGAACGCCCAGAAGCTAGCGAGACTGTTCATTCAACACATCTATAGGGCCCACGGAACGCCGGAACGCATAATCAGCGATCGCGGCAGCACTTTCACATGCAAATTTTGGAGGGCATTTTTGAAGTTAATTGGATCAGAACAGTAGTGCGTTCCATCCGTGCACAGACGGAGCGAGTGAATGCCTTAACGCCACACTGGAGCAGTACCTGAGATGCTACATAAATTACCAACAAACTGATTGGGCAGAACTCTTGCCGTTCGCAGAAGTCGCGTACAACAACGCGCTCCATCAAAGCACAGGGCTTTCACCATTCAAAGCGGCTACAGGGCAGGACTTTGTAACGATACCTGAATTGGCAATGACCCAGAGCACTGACTTAGAGCAACCTCTGAGAGCAGATGAATGGGTCGAAAGAATCACCAGCAACTGGCCAATAATGGTAAAGACGCTAGAAGAAGCCAAGGCTAGTTACAAAAAACATGCAGACCGTAAACGGGAGAAAGAGTGGGAATTGAGAGTTGGGGACAAAGTGTACTTATCCACCAAAAACTTATGGTCCACGCAACAGTCACGAAAACTAGCGGCCAAGTTCATAGGCCCATTTAAGATCCTTGCAGTAATTAACCCAGTAACGGCCAAACTGGAACTGCCAAAGGCTCTGCGAAAGATTCACCCCGTTTTTCACATTAGTTTGCTGAAACAATACCATGCTTCACATCAGTGGCACCCGGAACCAGAAGCACCCACACCAACACTGGTGGAGGGAGAACCACATTTTGAAATAGACAGGATCTTGGATTCGAGATGGCACAGGGGGCAGCTGCAATACCTAGTCAAATGGACCCATCTCCCGATTGGTGACAGAGAGTGGGTCAACGCCAAACACACACACGCCCCTAAATTGGTCAAGAAGTTCCATAAAGAGTTCCCAGACAAACCCCATTGAATGGAAATAGTCTGGTTTGTATATAGGGGGGGGTGAGTCTTGGGGCGGGAGCATGTCAGAGATCACCCAATCTCTGCCAAAAAGGCAAGCAGACAAAGAGCTCATCAGAAGACTGGAAGTGGCGCGAAACTGACATCGCCGGTCTAGCAAGGGGAATAGACTGGCTCGCACTCAACCGACGATCGGGAATACACATCTTGCCGAACGTTGCCTGGACAACCGGACAGACTGACCCCACGTGTTAACAGCAAAGGACACTGGGGGAGGGAAAGGTTTAAATGTGCTTGTTGTTTCTGTTACCTGCATTCCAGTCTTTGTTAGTGCTAACTCCTGTATTCTATAATAAACTCTTCTGCTTCTAAGAACTCTGGTGCCTGGGAGTTACTTCAGCGCAGAGAGATTATAGCGATCAGAAGGAGCGCCTTACAGGAGGACAGGAAGGCCTGGCGTGCTATGGTTCATGAGGTCACGAAGAGTCAGACACGACTAAACGACTGAACAACAACAACAAAATTTCCTCTTTGTTAACATTAAGGAGTGCTGTTAACAGCTGCTTGGTCAAAACTAAGCTACTTCTGTAGCAGAATATGGTGGTACTGCTTTCTCAGCTGCACAACTTTGGCTAGGAGATGGATAACTATGTTATTAAATATTTCTCCATTTAAAAATATAAATGCATCTGTGTGTAGAAAGCTACCATAACAGAGAAGAAGGTTCTAGCAAACACTTTTGTAAGATGCTAGCTTTCTACTTACCTTAACGCTTCAGTATGGTATTTTTCTTTTACAATGAAACATATTTAAATGTCTGAAATGCTACAACTTGTGAATTTGCGGAAAACATTGACTGGTCATTAACCTTGAGGAAAAGGAGAAATTATGACCACATCTAGTCCATGACTGCTTCACTTCCACTATTCTCAAATAATTCATTAGGGCAAGAATTATAATTTTAGTCCAGACATCATACAGCCTGTGATCATTGATGCACTTAACCAGGGTTAGCTTAGCTGTGGTTTAATTAATCAGCTGCTTGGGATACCATAAGAATCAAACTATAAAACACAGTTTATATACCGTAATGGCTGGGTTCACATAACACAGTAAGCCTCAAATAAACCACACTGTGGGTCTTAGCATACTATGTGACAAAGACAATAATTGAAAACCCACAATTAACCAGAAGGTAATTTAGAAGTGGTGGACAAAATTGGTTTAAACCTTTCTCTCTCTCCCTTCTGTGGCAAACTATTCATAAATTCAACTTTTTCTCTCCCCTCTAAAAAAAAAGAAAGCCAATGATTTTAATTCAATATATAGAGATATCATGGAGTAAGGTCTACTGAACTTAATGGAGTTTGGCTCTAAGCAAACATGCATGTGATTATTTTGTAGGGATGCACATTCCCATTTTTATGCATATTCAATTTGACAGATATTTGGTAAAAATCCTACTACTCTTTGCCTGTTTTTGTAACTTATTCGCCAAAATCTCACAAAGTCAGAGGAAATGTGGGGGACAGGGAATCAGAAATACATAACTGCTAGGCTTACAAGATCTGGGCTGCAACAACTGAGATTAACACTAACTGATGTTTCTCTTTGCTGTCTCTCTTTGCTGACATCTAATGCTTGTCAAGCTTTTTGTAGCCCAGATCTGGTAGTCATACAATTGCAGAAAATACTCTGAATACCAAAGTATCAGGCAGGCCATGTGGTTTATAAGCAAGGCTCCTATGAAGATACTTCCTTGGCTGTATAAGGCTGTTATCTGACCAAGGCAGGGTTTCTCAACCTTGGCAACTTTAAGATGTGTGGACTTCAACTCCCAGAATCACCCAGCCAAGCTTGCTGGCTGGGTGATTCTGGGAGTTGAAGTCCACACATCTTAAAGTTGCCAAGGTTGAGAAACCCTGGACTAAGGGCTGATCTGCATGACTACAATAAACTGCTCCAGAGCAAGTATGGGGTGCTAACCATTTCTCAAGGGAGGAACACATGGTGTTATCCTCTACCAGTCCCCAGCCCATTGGAAAGGCCACCTCTACTTGTCTTTCCCTGCTATGCAACCAATGCCAGTATTTTTCAAATTTTGCAAGTGCTGCCCAGTTTGCTGGCTGCATTTCCTTTCATTGTAGGTGAACACCTCCACTCCCACTAGATACTCTGCACTATCCTCTGGACACTGGTCACTTCCATGACTATTTTGTCCTGAGCCGCTGGCTGCTTGTCCTCTTCTAAAGTGACCTTAACTGTTGAACCTGTTTTCCCCCCCTTCCTTTCATGGCGGGCCAGGGAAAGACTGACCCACCCACCCCTCCTTTTTTTTTTATTGTAAGGGGAAATTAACCAGAACCAATAGAAGAGAAATAACAAGAGCTTTGCCGCTTTCCCTTTCCAGTCCAAGAAACAGGAAGAATGGTCAAAGAGTGATATTTTATTTTTCCTGTTACTAGTCCATACGGGGATGCCCCAGCCAGGAAGATGTCAAGTATGAGGAGGAATCAATAGATGATTGATACCCACGGTCTATCAATGGAAACCACATATCCTCAAAGACCTGCCCACAAAAGGGAAAGTGATTGGTGCACAGGTAGGAAGGGTAAAGAAGGGGAATCAACCAATCAAAGGCCAAGGTAAATAGAGTCCAGACAGAAATCCAGACCATCACCAAAGCCAAAGGGAAGGAAGTGGCTCAAATTTGGAAATGGATTTCTTAAGCTGGCTTCATTTCCAGCTGGTTTATGCATGGGAGCCAAGCAGCTCAAGGTTGAGAAATCCTGGACTAAGAGCTGATCTGCATGACTACAGTAAACTGCTCCAGAGGAGGTATGGGCTGCTAACCGTTTCTTTTGCTGGGATTGGTAAGTCAGGGGGCAGGCATTCTGTGGGTCCAGGACCCATAGAGACCACAAGTATCTTTTTGTAACTGGGATGCTTCTGCCAATCAGAACTGATGAAAGTTGGTTGTGTTGTTTTCTGCCACACTGAGGCAGTGCCCACCTGCCAACTGCAGGTAAGCCTTAAAATGTCTGTAACATATTTTTTTTAAAAGAAAGACTCAAAACATCTATCTCAGGAAAACAAAATAAGAAATCCTAGCCCCATCTGCTGCCATTGGCCATCAAAACTGTGCCCATCCTGAGATAAGTGATGCATTTAAAAAAAACAAATGCCATGTTTTTTTTCTGACAGTGCTGATTCCCCCTCCTCTCCATGCTTCTCTTAACTTTGGCCAGGTATAAACACCAACCAAGCAACTTCATTTTACCCCGAAATCCCGAACTGCAATCTGTAAGGCAAAGAGGGATGAAAAGCTAGCAGAGAATCAAGATGCCTCTTCCACCATCACCACCAGCAGCAGCCCCAACGTCCATGGATCTGCATTTGCGCACCATTTTATTTTTTTCTGACATATGGGAAAATGCGTTAACTTCCCACAGTTTCTCCCTTGAAGAAGAATAAACAGTGAGGTGCTAATCTTCCTTGGTGGGTCAGGCCATTTGTAAACCACATCTGTTAAAACACAAGCGGCCAGAAGATCACACACAGCCTTTGGAATCCAACTCTGGAGGTCTACCTAATCCTTTCAAGTTTTTTTTTTTTGCTTCCTTGCTTACAAAAATGGAAGCCACAGAGATTAATGAGATTCGTGGGCAAGCCTGGAGGCCGCAGCAGTCTCCCTTTATCACGTTACAGTTAATGTTCCATCTATTTTAGCTTTATAACAAACCTCAATCACAAATGAGATGGTGAGATAAAAGCTGCATCTCATCTGGTAAAGATGAGATCTGGGTGCATGTAGGTTCCCCTGTAGGGCCAGCCCTACCGTTAGGTTAAGTGGGGTAATGGCCTCATCTGTCAGGCTTGTAAAACAGGCTGTTCTTCCCTTGTCCCTTTCTTTCCCTGCTCTTGAAGAACACAACGATATACAGTACATCACACAGCCTCTCTTCTACCCCATACACAGCTCAGGTGTGCTACTGGGAGATAAACGTTCACCAGGGAATTGGAGAAGTGGAATTTATTCATTGCTCCTGATTATGGAAAAGCACACTTTTCATTCTAATTATTTTGTTTTCAAAATGTGTATGCCGTCTCCTAGAATCAAGTTTTCCTAAAGCAGCTAATAACGTATTAACATTATAACATTACATTTTGAAGAATGATCATACACAATAAAACACAACAATTAAAATACATGGCTCTAAAATATTTAAGAAGACCCCTGGCAGTTTTGGATTTAGTATTTATTTATTTTATTTATTTATTAAATTTCTCTGCCGCCCGTCTCTTGTACGACGACTCTGGGCAGCTTACAAAGAATAAAAATGGCAAGTCACTAAAAACAATTCCGTATAACTATAAATATAAAAGCATATCAATACAAATACAAAATATAAAATATAAATTCCAGATGGGAAATAAGATCTTATCCTGGCACCCTCACGGGGCCAACCACCCCCATGAATATCTGTCGCCCCTCCCATCCCAGGCCAGGTGGCATAGCCATGTTTTTACTCTCTTCCGAAAGGCCGGGAGAGTGGGTATAGTATAGAGAGTTAGTATATCAGGTAGATCTTTGTTATGGAAATATATGATGGTCCCAGCCTTTCTCAGTTTAGAAGCACCCAGATCTGTTGAGACTACAACTCCTAATCTCTCTTAGATATTAGGTAATATTAATTCCAATTCTATATCACATACCACATTTATTGTTTATATATTTGTTGGGATAAATTAAGAACACTGTCTGCCTCCATGTTGTCTCCTTCCCCCAGAACAGGAAAAGGAAGCCCAATTGTTAAAAGGTTACAAAAGGTTATGAGTTTGATAATGCCAGAGATTAAGACAGGTAAAGGAAGCCCAACTGCTTAGACAAAGGATTCCCTTCCTATTCAATTGGAAAGCTTGACACACAAAAGGTCAGCTCATTCACAGAAATTAGCCAGCCCATTCAGGTAGACCTTCTTCCTCAGCCAAACAGATCTCCATAATAAAATAACAATAGACTTCTTCCAAGGTGCACATTCCAAGTAAGTGGACAAAGCCACAGCCTGCAGGGAACACAGACAGGAAACACAAACAGCAGGGGGCCCAACCACAGAGCACCTCCTCTCTGAAATCCAGCAAATTACACTTCTCTCAGGTTCCTAGGGGGCGGGAACTCCTTTGCATAGCAAGGACCAAGCTCTCCTATATAAATGGCCTGTGGGGGAAATACAGGTGTGGCCACCTTCCAACCAGCATATTCTGTACTTCTATACTCTGCATGTGCTCTTGGAAATAAACCAGCAAACCTCTGTTCCAGCAACTGCCTGTGTGTCTATTCATTCCCGGCTTGGGACAAACCTTGGTAAGATTACCTTCTAACATATTAATAAGGAACATTGTCTAGGCAATCCAATCTTCTTTATTGGAGCATCCAACGTTGGAGCTTTGGTCATTTCTAAAAACCCTGCCTGCATCTGGCCAGCAAGGTGAAAATGATGAAGCAAAGGTACTTGTCTATGCCTCTTTTTCCTCATATTTAATTTATTTTCAAAAAAACCATCAACCAGGTTCTTCTGTCCCATTCCTCCCAACCTAGTACAAGCATCCCAGCTGAAGCAAACATGAGGCCTCAGCTCAAAAATGGTGTGTGTGCTTCTTGTTTAGGTAGTCAATTACACACAGCTATCTTATTTTGAATTGAGTTGTCCTGCCTGAATATTTTGAATAATGTATAGATCATTCTGCTTTTGAAAAAATGATTATCTTTACAAATAATAATAATAATAATAATAATAATAATAATAATAAGGCTCTCAAGAGTATATACAAAATACAGGTTAAAACAGCACACAATACAACACAAATATAGTTGTAACTATCAGGAGGGTCTGCAGGGGAGGTCAAATAAATTATGATGGCTGCTGCTTTGCACATAGAAAAGGGGCAGGAATTTGTTTGCATGCTCACAGCCTCCATCTTGATTTTTTTTTGCTCCTCCCCCCAGAAGACCCTACTAATTATAATGTAATTGATTGTTGGACACATATTCAGCCTTAAAAAAAAGGTAAAGGTTCCCCCTGCACATTTGTGCAGTCGTGTCCGACTCTAGGGGCCGGTGCTCATCTCCGTTTGTTAGCCTTACACATTTGTTTAATCAGGAAAACAGTCTGGTTGTGCAGGCAGATTCAGAGGCAACAAGATAATTAACATATAGGATCCTATCTAAATAAGAATAGGAGAAAGGAATTAGCAATACTCTTTTCAAATATTAATTTGGGCGTTTCAGTACCCTACAAAGCACCTTTACATATCTGAAAGCAGGCATTGTCTCGTGCTTTCGATTCTGGCTGAACTAAAGTTTCAATACAACCCAGCAGGGTGTGTTAGTCTTTCTTTTTAAAGTTGGGTCATTATCAAACAGTTCAATGGAGTTTGCCAATAAGTCTTTATTTAACCATGCTGAAAAACTGCTGACAAATGAGGTTCTTCCTGCAGCAGTAAAAGAAGCCAAACTAAAAATACTTGATTACAAAAATATATAGAGGCGATAGGGAATAGCCCTTCTTGGAAGATTTAAACAAGAAAGTTTCTTTCTTTTTTTTAATGATTTTTATTGAAGAAATTTTTAACAAAGTAAAAACCATAAAAGAAAATAAAGATAATAAAGAAAAATAGTAAATAGTGAAAAAAGAGAAAGAGAGAGATAGAGATAGAGATAGATAGATAGATAGATAGATAGATAGATAGATAGATAGAGAAAGGAAAGGAAAGGAAAGGAAAGGAAAGGAAAGGAAAGGAAAGGAAAGGAAAGGAAAGGAAAGGAAAGGTGATTAAGAAGTGGCTTCCAACCTTCTTGACAGCGGTTATAGATACATTTATATTTTGCCTTCTCTCTCTAAAGTTACATAATAATTTCCTTCTTTCCATAAGCTACCCTTTCTAATCTTCAAACCCATAAATCACAAGTTCATTTTTCTCTTTATCCAGCAAAAAACCCCTAAGGGGTTTCCAGTCACTAAGAAATATAATTGTTGATCTTTCTCTAATCAAACAACTTAATTTTGCCATCTCTGCTAGTTTTATCATTTTCAATTGTCATTCATTCATTTGTTTGTCATTTTCACAATCCTCCACTGTGGGTATTTCAGAGTCTTTCCATTTTTATGCATATAATAGTCTTGCAGCAGTAATCATATATAAAAATAATCTTCCATGGCTCTTTTCTAATTGACTGTCCATTAATTCCAGCAAGAAAAGTTCTGGTTTCAGTTGAATGTTGATCTTTAAACAGGAAAGTTTCTCAAAGAAAGCAGAATGGCTAATCTCTCAAAATAATAATAACATGATTTCCTTGTGGGCAATCATCTGGGTCCCCCCCCCCCCGTTTTTGACATCTTTTAATGTTGTATTGTTTTTGTATATTGCCCAGGGTCTTTTAGATTGAGGCAGTACATAAATGTTGTTACATAAATAGATAAATTTCACTCTGAAATGGCAAAGTAAAGGAAAAGACAGGAAACAATTAGCTTTTTTAAAGCTTATATGACGTGAGATGCCTTCATAATAGTTTTATTTTATTTTATGAAGTTGACACTTATTTTATGACAGTGGTTGGCCCTTCCAGATCAATCTCCACTTATTTTCTTAATGTTGGGATACATACTCTTGTGACATTGAACAGACAACAGGGTAGACAGACTGAACATTACTCTGATTCACGATTAGCACGGGAATCGATAACTGGATGCCTTCCAAAGTTGCACTTCAATTCCCAAATGCCCCAACAGCAAGGTCAATACCAAGGGATTGTGGGAATTGTAGTTTGAAATATCTGGAGGTCACTATGTTCTCCATCTCTGCTAAATATGTCACCTTAAGAAAGATCAGATGCTTCAATTATGGAAATACTATGTTTCTAACTGCACAGTCTTCTCAGTGCTGATTAGAGGCAAAGACTGAGTCCACATAACTCAGAGCTTTCCAAAATGTGTGTCAGGACACGTTAGTGTGTCGGCTGCAGTGTCTGGGTGTGTTGCGGCTGCTGCTGCCTCCAAGCCCTGCCAGGATTCCGCACAGGTCCTAGTGCCTGCCTTGTGCCTTGCTGCCTCCAAACGTGCTGTGATTCTGCGCAGGTCCTAGTGCCTGCCTTGTGCCCTGCTGTAAGAGTGTGTCACAAAATGATGCATGTCTAAAAAGTGTGTCACCAACATGAAAAGTTTGGAAAGCTCTGACATAACTACTAGGAAACTACAATTGGTTCAAAATGCAGTGGTCCACCTATGTTCTAGTTCCCAACGCTAGGCGCATGTAACACTGGTTTTGTGGATCCTGCACTGGTTAGTTGATTGGTTTATGGCACAATTTAAGGCTCTTCATGGCTTGCCACCCAGATACCTGCAGGACTCCCTACTCCAACGAGTACCGACCTGACCAATTTGATCAACCAAGGAGAAAGTGCTGCAGAGCCTACACTTTCATGAGGTTTGGGGGGATGAAGCCAGAAGATGCTGGTGTTCTATAACAGTGCCAATTCTATGGAACAGCCTCCCAGTGGAGATCAGGCTAAATACCCTTTTCCTGACATTTCAAAAACTTTTGAAGATGGAGTTGTTTTGGAGAGCCTTCCCCTGATTTGATGATGCCATCCATAATTTTTATTTTTATTGCCCTGATTGTTGAGTTTGGTTGGTGTGGTTTTATTGATGTTATTTATGTTTTTGTCTAATTTTAGATTCTACCATGGATGTTTTAAATTGTTTTACTCTATTCTGTATACAATAAGTGACCAAGAGGTTTTTTTTATTGCAGTAGGATAGAACTGCATTTAATAAATATAAATATGCTAAATAAATAAATAACACACAAAAAGCTAAACTGTGGTTTACATATCACATGCTACATCAAAACAACCCCATTACAGTTTAAGGGAATAGCTTGATTCCCTTAAGATACAATGTAGTTTGGTTTTTTTTCTTAAATATTCTTAACTATGGTTTATGGTTCAACTTATTGCACGAACACAGGCAAAATACATATCCACATTGATAATTTCCTTAACAATGGTTTCCTAAACATAAAGCTAGGTTCATATAACATGCTAAGCCAAAACAAACAAACCATGTTACAGCTTTGTGTGATATATGAATATGATATATAGCACAGGACTGTCCTGTGGTAACTTTTGATGATAAATTAATAATATATATCCAATAATTCCATATCTTTGAAGGAGAATGTATACACCCCTCAAACACTCATACTCTAGAAAATATGCTAGAGTAGTGATTTCCAAAGTGCCGCCGTTGGCGACACACCAACGGTGGCAGCGGTGGCGGCGCGGTGGCGTGCGGGGGGGTGCGTGCACGGCGGCGGCGTGCATGGTGGTGGTGGCAGCGGCGGCAGCCTCGCTAAAATGTGGAAGCGCTGATGGTGCGCTGCCGCCGCCATGCACACTACCGCTGCCACGTGCACCCCCGTGCCGCTGCTGTGCGCGCCCCTGTGCCGCCACTTCACGACACTCGCAACACACAGTTTGGAAAGCTATGTGCTAGAGGATAACTGAATAATATTTGTCTGTCGACATGAATAATATTTGCTTTTTCAATCTGCTGCCCCTTCTAAATAGTGTATGGATGTGGGAGGGAGAAACAGGCCTTCAATGAAAAAAAGAAGAAATAAATCCCACCCTAATGTATAATCAGTTTCATGCATCTAGTTTCAGAAGTTATGAATTGTGTTCTTCTTGTTTCCTAGTTTCAACCAGAATTGAAAACTGAACTGTCTGGGGCAAAGTTGATCTCACAGACCTTCCAGCTGGGGCCAGAGGAGGTAGAGCATCAAAATTTGCATCAGAAAGAAAGATTACAAACAGGAAATTTTCAGCCTCCTTCTTCCAACTTCAAAGATTTAGAGGAAACATCAGAAATGGGGGTCTTATGTATTAATCTGTTCTTCATTACTTCTGTCTCTTCTCTATTGTGACTACTACTTCATGTACTATTACTGTTCTGCTACTACTAAATACTGTTATAGCTACATTGTCCTGGATCACATAAAAAACATGTTTTTGCATTTTCAAGTTATCTGCCAGTAAATCCTGTTTCATTTAGCTAGTCATCTACACTTGATCTTAACTAAAACTCTGGAACCGCCCAGAGTTCCCTGGTGTAGAGGAGATGGGCGGTGATACAAATTCAAATAATAAATAAAATAAAAAGCCAACTGGGTGACAAGAGAATTAGGTATCATCTCCTTATATAAGAAATAAAGCAAGTGATCTGACAAATCAAGACATGAATATCCAACTAAATAGTCATGGGGTAGTAGTATCTGTTATGGCTTATGGGATAGTAAAACCTTTGGGGTTCTAAATATTTTTGTGTCAATTTCTTCTTTTTGTATGTCATGGTCAAGTGACCATAATAAACTGCTATTAAGAGTAACATTTCACAAGGATTTCAACCTCAGAGAGATTCAGAGACTATCTGAGTTTGACCACCGATTTGGCATGTAGTTGTGGGAAAAAAGAAAGTTCAGGGCTAGAAATGCATTAGAAGGGAAGTGGGTATATGAATCCTACTCTGACAAGAAGCTTTTCTTTCTTGTGATTAGTTAAAGGACTTTGCATTCAAAAGTTTAACTAAACTGGAAATGAAAGTATAATATATTCTAAGTATGCTACTTGATTGTTAACACCAAGAAAGTCAATAGGAATTATTCTAGAGAAGATACTCAGAATGGGAGCATTAATGTGCAATGTACTCTGATTTCATTTTTCAGGAGTATTATACTTCGGATAAAGTGTTAGGGTTAGCATTCATAAAACATTCCTTGCCCTACTATATCCCCCCCACACTGTGGAGAAATGATTATTTGCAACTGTTACAAGAATGAATTTCCCAATGGTGTTTGGGGAAAAAACTTTTTGAACAATCAAAAGGTAAATTTCAATGGACATAAAGTTAGGCCAGAGAAAGTTTGCCCCACTCTAACCCATGCATAGAGAGGGTTGTGAGAACACAATGTCCCAGCGTGATTCAGATCACAATGGTGAATTTCAATTGTCAACAATTGCCATACTTAGCACAACCAGATCTTGGCTTGAAAAATAAATCCTGATGACCATTATTTGGCAGCAAAGAGATATAGAAACACTCAACTCTGTGCTGCTGTCTAATGGTCATCTGTATTTTTGTAGCCTAGATCTGGTTCTCTATTCATCTGCCACAGGGGTACCAATCCCTAATTCTGCTATTCTTCCTATTCACGATTGCTCCCTGTTCACCTGTGTCCTAGAAGCAAATGAGTGCTGATAAGTCCAGGAAGAAACAGTAGCACTTCTGTTTATCTTAGAAATGAAATGAAACGAAATAAATAAATAATCTTGCCCTTTCTCTGGAAGGGTGGGCAGAATAGACCCCAAAGAAAAGGTAGCTAAATAGGGAGTGGCAACATCAGTGAGAGGGTGGTGGATCCACTACGTGAGGAACTCTACCAAGGCATCTTGCTCAAAAGACCCAAACAAACAGGTATTAGTTCAATGTACTCAAATGAAACAGTGCTTACACAATATTATTAAAGACTAAACCTAGATTAATAAAATATGATTGCTGGATGTGCATAAAATGCCATGCCAAACAAATAAACTATATTATGCTTAATGTGATGGCCTGGTCAGGTTATCACAACAAGCAGAGCCACAAACTCCCCACCTCCATGTTTAGCCTAGCCTGTGAGTAACCTTGGGAAACTTGCCATTATCTCATCCTGGAACATTTCACTAAACCTGAAAGTTTATCTATTGCGCTAGACATAAATATTTCTCCCGGCCATCGGTTCCTAACAAAATGCAGGCTCTGTGCATTCAGAACCACGTCGAGCTGGTTCTGTGCATTTGCGGTTTCTGTAACCAACATCTGCTGGACTATTTCTGTCCAGTGTATGGGTCTCCCTGTGCTCATGGAGAATTCTAGGAGATGCAGACTGAATTTATCTGGAAGGAATTCAGTTGGTGTAGGCTTATCTTGAGTGATGCTTTGCACCCACAGAGGCAGGCCTCCAAAGCTTGCAAGATGTAAACAGCCACCACTTTGTTGCCTATGATCCATGTCTGGAAATCAGGAGGATGCTGCCCAGAAACAGGGAAGGTGCAATTAGTTAACAGTGAGCTGCAACATTCTGTAAAAAGACTTTCTGCACCAGGAATCTGGTGTCCTCCGGATGTTTTGCTTGTCCCAATAATCCCTTGCTAATGGCCATGTTGGTTGGGGTAAATGGGGGGTTGAAGTCCAAAACCCCTGGAAGGAACTATGTTGATTATCCTATTCTATACACACATATCTCACACAAGCTCCAGACTAAGCCAGTGCTTTCTATGTCTGTGTTGGAATTTTTATAGTAAAGCACCAAGACAGTTGCTTCTCCCCACAAAGGCATCCAATGGGGTTTAAAATCTTCCAAATGGGAGAACTAAGCATGTCTGGAAAGCTGGCCAAGAAGAGGGACAGCTGGCCCAGTTTCCTTTAGCTGGAAAATTTGAAGATATGTCTTCCTCTCTTTGTGAAGCTTCATGCCACTCCACCCTCCCCATGCTGCATAGTCATGTTTAGTCTAAACAAAAGAACAAAACATGTGTATTAGCACATCCATTCAACATACAATCCTGCTTTCTTATGGAGCTGAACAACCGGATGTTCTATCATATATATGGAGATAATTATTTTGTATTAGCACTGTGCAGTGATCTGGATCCAAAGAGTAAAGTGTGATTTAGACCTGTCAGAAACGCCTTCAATCAAAAGTCTCTCTTCCTGGGATTGTGAAGCTGCTAAGCTAATATGTGGGTTGTTTGGCTTTGGCACAATGTTTCCCAACCTTAGCACCTTCGAGATGTGTGGACTTCAACTCCCAGAATTCTCAGCAAAGGCTGTGCCAGCTTGGAAGTTCCAGGAGTTTATGTCGACAGATCTGGAATATATCAAGGTTAGGAAACACTGGTTTAGCATTGATGTGTGACCTTAGCCATAGTCATATGGAAATCAGTGCATACGGCTAATTGTATGGATTGTGGTTAATCAATGAACCATATTTCAGGAAACCATGGGTTAGAATGATGTGTGAACTTTGTATATTTAAAAAGCTGTTAGAGTGCACAGTGGAACTATTTTACTTATAAAGGGAGTAATTCAAAGCACTTGTAAGATCAGTTAATTTCAACAAGGGGATCATTATGACCCGCCTCACTGTACCGTCCAAAGAACAGTCACAATAAAGATAACTTTTAAAACTGTAAGTGAATAATAAGGCAGCAGTTGGGATCCTTTATGAACTGGATCCAGCCCTAGGGAAAACGTAATCAAACTGGATAAAAGGTCTATTTCACCCAAACAGCTACAAGCATCAAGGACTGTAAAACCATGATGAAATAATGTACTGTAACTTTGGCAGTTCAGAATCACTTCAGCTAAATGCACTTCAACAATCTGAAAAGTCAAAGCCATACAATTTGGCACCAGTTTTTCTTTAAAGGCAAAGCTAGGGCCATTAAATAATGACTTTTTTTAAAGGTATCATCAGATTTTGCTATTTCCCCACCACCACCACCACTACCACCACCACCCACAAACAAAAAAGGTTAAGAAGACAAATTTGGTTATCCTTTGTTTTTGTTGTTTATTTGTTCAGTCACTTCCGACTCTTCGTGACTTCATGGACCAGCCCACGCCAGAGCTTCCTGTCGGCCGTCACCATCCCCAGCTCCCCCACGGTCGAGTCCGTCACCTCTAGAATACCATCCATCCATCTTGCCCTTGGTCGGCCCCTCTTCCTTTTGCCTTCCACTTTCCCTAGCATCAGCTTCTTCTCCAGGGTATCCTGTCTTTGCATTATGTGGCCAAATTACTTCAGTTTTGCCTTTAATATCATTCCCTCAAGTGAGCAGTCTGGCTTGATTTCCTGGAGGATGGACTGGTTTGATCTTCTTGCAGTCCAAGGCACTCTCAGAATTTTCCTCCAACACCATAGTTCAAAAGCATCTATCTTCCTTCGCTCAGCCTTCCATGGTCCAGCTCTCACAGCCATAGGTTACTACAGGGAATACCATTGCTTTAACTATGCGGACCTTTGTTGTCAGTGTGATGTCTCTGCTCTTAACTATTTTATCAAGATTTGCCTTTGCTCTCCTCCCAAGAAGTAGATGTCTTCTGATTTCCTGGCTGCAGTCAGCGTCTGCAGTAAACTTTGCGCCTAGAAATACAAAGTCTGTCACTGCCTCCACTTTTTCTCCCTCTATTTGCCAGTTATCAATCAAGCTCGTTGCCATAATCTTGGTTTTTTTTGAGGTTTAACTGCAACCCAGCTTTTGCAGTTTCTTCTTTCACCTTCGTCATAAGGCTCCTCAACTCCTCCTCGCTTTCAGCCATCAAAGTGGTATCATCTGCATATCTGAGATTGTTAATGTTTCTTCCAGCGATTTTAACTCCAGCCTTGGATTCCTCAAGCCCAGCACGTCACATGATGTGTTCTGCATACAGGTTGAATAGGTAGGGTGAGAGTATACAACCCTGCTGTACTCCTTTCCCAATCTTAAACCAGTCCGTTGCTACTTGGTCGTTATACAGATTCCTCAGGAGGCAGACAAGATGACTTGGTATCCCCATACCACCAAGAACTTGCCACAATTTGTTATGATCCACACAGTCAAAAGCTTTAGAATAGTCAATAAAACAGAAATAGATGTTTTTCTGAAATTCCCTGGCTTTCTCCATTATCCAGCGGATATTGGCAATTTGGTCTCTAGTTCCTCTGCCTTTTCTAAACCCAGCTTGTACATCTGGCAATTCTCGCTCCATGAATTGCTGGAGTCTACCTTGCAAGATCTTGAGCATTACCTTACTGGCATGTGAAATAAGTGCCACTGTTCGATAGTTTGAACATTCTTTAGTGCTTACCTTTTTTGGTATGGGGATATAAGTTGATTTTTTCCAATCTAATGGCCATTCTTGTGTTTTCCAAATTTGCTGGCATATGGCATGCATCACCTTGACAGCATCATCTTGCAAGATTTTAAACAGTTCAGCTGGGATACCGTCGTCTCCTGCTGCCTTGTTATTAGCAATGCTTCTTAAGGCCCATTCAACCTCACTCTTCAGGATGTCTGGCTCTAACTCACTGACCACACCGTCAAAGCTATCTCCAATATTATTATACTTCCTATACAGATCTTCCGTATATTCTTGCCATCTTTTCTTGATCTCTTCTGCTTCTGTTAGGTCCTTACCATCTTTGTTCTTGATCATACCCATTTTTGCCTGGAATTTACCCCCGATGTTTCTAATTTTCTGGAAGAGGTCTCTTGTCCTTCCTATTCTATTGTCTTCTTCCACTTCCGCACATTGCTTGTTTAAAAATAATTCCTTATCTCTTCTGGCTAACCTCTGGAATTTTGCATTCAATTGGGCATATCTCCCCCTCTCACTGTTGCCTTTTGCTTTCCTTCTTTCTTGGGCTACTTCCAGTGTCTCAGCAGACAGCCATCTTGCCTTCTTGGTTTTCTTTTTCTTTGGGACGTTTTTTGTTGCCGCCTCCTGAACAATGTTGCGAACTTCTGTCCATAGTTCTTCTGGGACCCTATCTACTAAATCTAGTCCCTTAAATCTATTCTTCACCTCCACTGCATATTCCTTAGGAATATTAGTGAGCTCATATCTAACTGATCTGTGGGTCTTCCCTATTCTCTTTAGTCTGATTCTAAATTTTGCAATAAGAAGTTCGTGATCTGAACTACAGTCAGCTCCAGGTCTTGTTTTTACCGACTGTATAGATGTCCGCCACCTTTGGCTGCAAAGGATGTAGTCAATCTGATTTTGGTGTCGACCATCTGGTGAAGTCCATGTATAAAGTTGTCTTTTAGGTTGTTGGAAGAGAGTGTTTGTTATGCACAGTGAGTTGTCTTGTCAAAATTCTATCAGTCTATGTCCTGCTTCATTTTGTTCTCCCAGACCATGCTTGCCTGTAATTCCAGGTGTCGTCTGACTACCCACCTTAGCATTCCAGTCTCCTGTAATGAAAATAACCCTAACCTAACCCATTCCAGTCCATTTCAGTTCACTGACACCTAAAATGTCTATATTAAATCTTGACATCTCACCAATAACCACATCCAATTTGCCCTGGCTCATAGATCTTACATTCCAGGTTCCTATGGTGTGTTGATCTTTAGAACATCGGATTCGTCGTTCACCACCAGCACCGTCGGCCGCTAGCCGTCCTTTCGGCTTTGAGCTAGCTGCGTCATCACATCTGGGGCTAGTTGAACGTATCCTCTGTTCCTCCCCAGTAGCATTTTGACCATCTTCCTACCTGGGAGTCCCATCTTCCGATGGTATACCGACATATCTCTGGTTGTACTGATCCATTTAGTTTTCATGGCAAGAATACTGGGGTGGGTTGCCATTACCTTCCCCAGGGATCGTATTAATCTGACCTCTCTGCCACGACCTTCCCGTCTTGGGTGTCCCTTCACGGTTTAGCTCATGGTTTCATTGAGGTGCTCAAGCTCCAGCACCACGACAAGGTAACGATCTCCTTTGCTGGAGTTGGTTATCCTAATTACTTGTAAAAGGAAAGGGTGACCATGACATCAAAGACGTAATGGTAGAAATATGCAAATGTCCTTTCTTTTCTGTAGAATGTCTCAAATGTCTGGCACAAACTCTGTAGGAAGAGGAGATGAAGTTGCCAAAGATAAACTGGAGCCAACATTGGTTTTACTCAGGGGTAGGTTACATAGTGTCTGCCAGACATTCTATCCCAGCTGACTTTTAAGGGAGACTTCTAATTAATAGAAAAAATACATAAATAAATAGGAAAGCTGGCATGCTGCAGAGCAATGTCCTGCCAGCCCCCACCTCATCATTATTAACAAGAATGCTTCAGGGCCCCACTAAGGCCCTAGAGCAGTGTTTCTCAACCTTGGGAACTATAAGATGTGTGGACTTCAACTCCCAGAATGCAGATCAGCCCTTAGTCCAGAGTTTCTCAACCTTGGCAAGTTTAAGATGTGTGGACTTCAACTCCCAGTTGAAGCTGGCTGGGTGATTCTGGGAGTTGAAGTCCACACATCTTAAAGTTCCCAAGGTTGAGAAACACTGTCCTAGAGGCATCCTTAGAAGATAAAAATGGCAGATAGCAGTATTTCAGGGCTCGGTTTGCATGTGGGCCTACCTGCCCAGAAAAACAGACAAGGATAAATTGAGGTGATATAAAGCGGCATGAAAGCCTTGGTAGCTGCATGGCAGAGGGAGCAACCTCATGTTTGCCTTCTGCTAAATGGGTGCTTGTAATTGGCCATACCCACAGTGACAGATTCTGCACAAAGACCATGACATGTTTCCAACACGCCAAATGTGCTCCCTGGTCCAGAAGGTTGTCTATCCTAAGTTTTAATTATTCCATCAAAAGGTTGTATGTAAGTTTCTCAAGTTAACTGCTTAGCCCCAGACCAACTCCAGATTGCTTCCTTTCAGTAAAGTAGCTGCAATACACCCCAGCTTTTATGCCTCTTGCCCTCTCCTTGCTGAAAACAAACAGGTGTAACATTTTACTCTGGGTGAAACCTGAGAGGAGTAGTAGAAAAGTGAACAGTGCATTTATGGTTTGTATCAAATAACATTAAATCAATCTTCTGACAGTGGATCCCAATTCCATCCTATAAAATATCAGTCCACTGTAGGTTTTAGTCTTACAGAATAGTTGTCTTGTGATGGGAAGATTGAGAAGTGTGGGCTTAAAGACTCTCGGCATCTTTTCATATTCAGTTTGATCCATACTTTCGGGTCAAATGCAAAATTGTTACCAAGCCCCAGATCAAGATTTCAACTCCTACTTCTTCTCCTTTGGCCTGATGTGACCACCAAAGAGTGCAATAGAAGGGAATTCTAGACACATAGCTGCAGTCGGAGCAAAAGTAAGAATGTCTTAGCATGAAGCAGAAGATGCCACACATGGTTACACAAAAGTAGATCTGGCACCTTTTCAGAAGTAGATTGCCCAGAATGTGATGTCAGTCCAAACATGTCCAAACACATACACACAACTGAAGGAGGGGGAAAGAAAAACCCAACCTTTTTGGCAGGTTTAAACATCTAAAACATTCCGGATGTTTCTTAAAATCAGAAAATCCTGTTTTCTGCCGGTCTATCAGCTTTTGAAAATTGATCCATTGCCCCAATATCTGCCTGGAGTTATTTTCAGTTCTTTAATCTCATTATTTTCACAAGAAAACCTCTCTCTCCCTCCCTCCCTCCCTCCCTCCCTCCCCCCCATTTATCAAACTGCATCCTGATCCAGAGATCTTCAAGGGCTTCTTGTATATGAACACAATGCACATGAGATTCAAATTGAAACAAGTTCAATTCAAATCAAACTTAGAGAAGATTTGCTACTTTATTTATTTTATTTTTATTTATTTATTTTTCAAATTTTGCCACCACCCATCTCCCTCAAGAAGAGGGACTCTGGGCGGTTTACAATAACAAACACATTAAAACAATAAGCATCTAAAATATAAATACAAAATTATCAAATATAAATATAAAGTAAATATAAATATAAAATCCAAGTGGCCATAAAAGATCTAATTCAGCGAGGAGAGCTCTAAGGCACCAGCCACCCCCAAGAATCACTACTCCCCTTCCTGCCCCAGGCGAGACGGCAGAGCCAAGTCTTCAGGTTCTTCCAGAAGGTCAGGAGCAATGGGGCTTGCCTCACCTTTGGGGGTGTTCAGAGTGTTCCAGAGGGCGGGAGCCACTGCAGAGAAGGCCCACTTCCTGGACCCCGCCAAGCAAAATTCTCTTACAGACGGGGTCCGTAACATGCCCTCTCTGCATGATCAGGTGGGAAGGGTCGATGTTATGGGGATGATACGGTCCCTCAGGTAACCTGGACCCATGCCATGTAGGGCTTTAAAGGTTATAACCAACACCTTCAATTGGACCCGGAAGCAAACTGGCACCCAATGCAGCTCACGTAGCAATGGTGTCACATGTGCCAATCTTGGGGCACCAAGAATTGCTCACACAGCTGCATTCTGGACCAGCTGACACTTCTGGATACTTTTCAAGGGTAGCCCCATGTAGACCGCATTGCAATAGTCTATATGGGAGATGATAAGGGCATGAGTGACTGTTCAGAGGGCTTCTCGATCCAGGAAAGGGCGTAACTGGTGCACAACAAAAAGTTGCGCAAAGGCCCTTCTGGCCACGACTGCCACCTGCTCTTCAAACAGGAGTCGTGAGTCCAGAAGAACCCCCAGATTCTGTACCGGGTCTATCTGGGGAAGTGCAACCCCATCCAGAACTAAAGATGACAATTTCCCGGATACAGAGGAGCCATTAACCCACAGCCACTCTCTTACCAGGGTTCAGCCGAAGCCTGTTGTTCCCCATCCGGACCCCCACAGCCCCCAGGCACCGAGAGAGGGCAGTCACCACATCACTTACTTCACCTGGGTAAAAAAAGGTAAAGGTTCCCCCCGCACATTTGTGCAGTTGTGTCCGACTCTAGGGGCCGGTACTCATCTCTGTTTGTTAGCCGAAGAGCCAGCGTTGTCCGAAGACGCTTCCACGGTCATGTGGCCGCATGACGAGCGTGGAACCCTGTTACCTACCCACCGAAGTGGTACCTATTCATCTACTTGCATTTGCATGCTTTCGAATTGCTAGGTTGGTAAGAGCTGGAGCTAGTGCGGGAGCTCACTCCGCACGCAGGGCTAGGGATTCGAACCTCCGAACTTGCGATCGACAAGCCTGGCGTCTTACCTGCTGAGTCACCACGTCCCTCTTCACCCGGAATGGAGATGTATAATTGGGTATCATCAGCATACTGATGATACCTCATCCCGTGGTGATGGATGATCTCACCCAGTGGTTTCATGTAGATATTGAATAGGAGAGGAGAGAGAACCGAACCCTGTGGCACCCCAGAAAGGAGGGGTCGAGGGTCGAATCTCTCACTCCCTATCACCACTGATTGGGACCGGCCTCGGAGGAAGGAGGTGAACCAGCACAAAATCACGCCGCCCACCCCCAATTCCCTGAGCCGCCCCAAAAGGATACCATGGTCAATGGTATCGAAAGCTGCTGAGAGGTCAAGAACAGCCAGGATGGATGCACTGCCCCATCCCGCTCCCACCAGAGATAATTCATAAGCGCGACCAATGCAGTTTCTGTCCCATATCCAGGCCTGAAACATGACTGGAAGGGGTCTAGATAATCCGTTCATCCAGAATCCTCTGGAGTTGCAATGCCACCACCTTCTCAACCACCTTCCCCAAAAAGGGGAGGTGGGAGACTGGATGAAAATTGTCCAGTACAGTAGGGTCCAGCAACAGTTTCTTGAGGAGGGGGTGCACCAGCGCCTCCTTAAAGGCAGCTGGAAATGCCCCCTCTCTCAAGGATGTATTAACCATCGCCTGGACCCAACCATATGTCACCTCACTGGCTGCCTTCACCAGCCAGGAGGGGCATGGGTCTAGATGACAAGTGGTGGCATTTACAGTCCAGAGGAACCTGTCCACTTCCTTGGGTCCAACAGGATCAAACTGTTCCCAGATAACTGGGTAAGTACGTTCCCTCCACAGACCATGCCTCATGCTTGGAGTCCAACTTGGAACGGATCCAAGTAATTTTATCGTGCAGATGCTCAGAAAACTCCTCCGCACGGCCCTGAAGGTGGGTCACTGGGCCCACCTTCCCCAAAAGGAATTGAGTGATCTTAAACAGGGCCGTTGGGCGGCATTCTGCAGATGCAATAAGAGCATTGACGTTTTGCCACTCTTACTGCCACAAGGTAGGCCTTAATAGCGGCTCTAGCTTGTCTTTGGTCAGATTCGGTCTTTTTCTTCCTCCAGTGGCGCTCTAGACGTTTCTTAACCCTCTTCAAAACCCTCAGCTCCTCTGTGAACCACGGGGAGTGTCAGGGTGAATGGGGCAAGAGAGGTCGCACAGGCGCAATCCTGTCCAAGGCCCTGGCTGCCTCCCTATTCCAGGCTGCAGCCAGGGCCTCCTTTGACATCACGTCTGATAAGGTACTTCCAGATTTCAGCTGTCCACTATCACTTTTACTCTGTTTCTCTCCCTAAGGGTCTTCAAATGTACCTTCCCATCCACATGTACCTTCAGATGTACCTCCCCATTCAACAGGGAAAATGCCTTTATCTATGGCCCTGACCCTTCTGTCTCCATATCCACATATTCACAGGCTCTGCCTTCTGAAGACTCATATGGATGCATGAAAGGCAATGCTATTATCCCTGTTGCATGTCTCTGATGCTTTCTATGTGCTGAATGGGAAAATTCTGGAGCATGGAGTAACCTGCATATATTCTTAGTTGGCTCCTTATGACTAAGCAAATAAAGGTAGAGTGGTGGAAAGAGTTAAAGTGCCAGGTTTTGACTTGGGAGACACTGGTCATCAAGTTCACATCTCACTTGTGGGATTGTTTCTAGGACCAAATAAGAGAGCCCAGAGAAACTACCTAATGTTCCTTGTTATCAACTATAGAGGGCAAAGTGCTGGGTGTTTGTATGTAGCATGTGCTCAAAACAATGCACATTGCTTCATCTGGAGAAGGAGGCAAGGACTGGAGTCTTAAATACCTCATGTTTCTCTTCCCTGGACCTCAACTGGTGCAAATATTTCTGCTCACTCTTTGTTTGATCATTTCCATTCTGCAAAAGAGACCAGGATCCTTCCTGCCAGACATGAGCATGTAAATATTGTCTGGATGGCTAATCTTTGCAATGTTTTAAGCACAACCTCCTTCAAGGCCACACTGAGCTCTATTTACATGTCAAACTGCACATTCTGCCATTGTTTATCACTCACTCACTGATAACCCTAAGAACACCTGATTATGAGGTCTTGCCTATGCCTTGTGAGGGCCTTTTCCAGGGGTGTAACTAGTGCTCACTTGAGGGAATGATATTAAAGGCAAAACTGAAGTACTTTGGCCACATAATGAGAAGACAGGATACCCTGGAGAAGAAGCTGATGCTAGGGAAAGTGGAAGGCAAAAGGAAGAGGGGCCGACCAAGGGCAAGATGGGTGGATGATATTCTGGAGGTGATGGACTCAACCATGGGGGAGCTGGGGATGGTGATGGCCGACAGGAAGCTCTGGCGTGGGCTGGTCCATGAAGTCACGAAGAGTCGGAAGTGACTGAATGAATAAACAACAAAAACAAGTAGTGCTCTCTGGGCCGCAAGGCAAAGCTCTCAGATGGGGCCCCCCAATGGTGAAAGAGCTCAGACACTGAGCCTCCCTGGCTGCCGAGTGCAAGTGAGAGGAAGACAGGAGGAAGGTTACCTTGCTACTACTTCCTCACTACCATAGCAGTAGCAGGCCTGAGTCCCATGAAGGGCTCAAGAGAAGAGGAAGAGATTGGCCAGCAGCAAATAGGGAAAGCCATCAGGGCCTCCAAGGGCCCCGCTTCCACTATAGAGCTTGGCCTCTCTTTGTCCCACTTCTAGGCGATCCCACAGAAGATGATGAGGAACCCAGGTGATATTGCTGCTGAGGTGATGGCTTACTTGTGAGTGGAAGTGGAGGAGGAGATGAAATAGCATCCATGGTGGTAGAACTGCTCCTTCCTCTCCTTCCTTTCCTTTTCTCCCTCCCTCCCTCCCTCCCTCCCTCCCTCCCTGCTGCTCCCATTCCATGGCTCCTGTTGGGGTTCTGCAAGGCATGGGGCAAGAAGGGAGTCAAGGAGCCCCAGGCAGCCACTTCACTATTTGCACACCTCTGGCCTTTCCCTACTTCCATCTAACCATGGCCCGGCCACATCTTTTTTCTCCCTGTGTCTCCATGATGCTGCCTTCATCTCACCCCCAGACCATGAGTGAGACAGGCTTAAGTCATCCTTATCTGTATCATCATTCAAGTAGCCTTTCCTCCTTTATTTCAACACTGGCTACAAACATCTGCAAGTACATCAAATCAGTTAGGCTTGGCCACCCATTATTTTGGAGGTGAGTCAATGACTAGAACAGAGACAATAGAAACAGGATAGGGATTGGCAAAGAAGACAGGAAATGTCATGTCGGTAGAGCTTTCCGCCAACTCTACCATCTCAAACTACCATCCTTTTAACTGTTTCCATTTATCAGTTCCAAATTGAGACAGTTGAATGATAATTTGCATTCTTTAGCTCTTATACCCTGCCTTCCTTTTGCCTGTCTCCGATAATATAATAAAAGGGTTATGACACCTCCTTCTACATTTTATATTTTGCTGTTTTTAGATTATTTATTTATTATATCAATATTTAGGTAGCCACGCATCTCACAATCATGACTCTGGGCAGCAGTTATGATGCTGTAGGGATATTTCAGTAGCCAGTCAAATTTTTATTTATTTTGGCTATGGCCCAAACCAAATATACTGTATATAACAAAGTGTACCAAAAGTCAGGCCCCAGAGGCCAATCACAATATGTTTAATTAATTTTTTTCCCCCAGAGAAAATGTTACTGTACTTAGGAATGTTCAGAGGTCATGCATCGAATGAATAAGGAGCTGTTTTGAAGAAAATGGCAACCAATTCGAACATTTAATGTAATTTATATAATAAATTGTCTATGGGGCCTTATTTCATCTATGGGGCCTGAATTTTGGTATGCCCTATATATAAACAATATATAAATAAATAACAATAAATAAAAGGGGCGTGGTGGCTCAGCGGGTAAGACGCCAGGCTTGTTGATCGGAAGATCGCAAGTTCGGAGGTTCGAATCCCTAGCCCCGCGTGACGGAGTGAGCTCCCGCACTCGCCCCAGCTCTTGCCAACCTAGCAATTCGAAAGCATGCAAATGCAAGTAGATGAATAGGTACCACTTTGGTGGGAAGGTAACAGCGTTCCACGCGCGTCATGTGGCCACATGACCGTGGAAGCATCTTCAGACAACGCTGGCTCTTCGGCTAACAAACGGAGATGAGCACCTAGAGTCGGACACGACTGCACAAATGTGCGGGGGGAACCTTTACCTTACCTACAGTATATATAAACAAAAGCATTTTTAAAAAAATCAAGTAACCCTAACCCTTAAAAAAAAGGTTAGCTGATACAAACAATCCAGTCACAAATAATCAAAAACTTGAAAAAGGATTATACTAACTGATTTATTTATTGATCATTCCAATCTACCTAATAACAGAGTTATTTGGGAAGATTAAACCTAGACGGACTAATGAATGGATGGAGATAGATAGAAATGTAAGGACAATAATCCAAGGTTGTAATCAACTAAATTGATTATAAAGTGTTGGTGGCATCTTGTTACTGTAAAAAGCAGAATAGGTCCCTCTTCTAATATCCCATCACTATTTGCAGAAGATTTCTTGGAAAATTAGGAAGATGCACATTTAAAGGCAGTACCATTTGTCGGAATTTTTAAAAATGTATTTATTTATTTATCTGATCAATTTATATGTCTGCCCATCTCAACAAATGACTCAGCTTCCAAATGGCTTTGACAACTGGGCTAAACAAGGACCCCCTCCAGCAGAGAAAAAGGATTTTAAAATATAAAGGGATTATGATTTAGGATGAAACTGAAGGGAGGGAACCCAGGAAGCAGGGGTGACCGCAAGGGCAAAAATGGCGCGCTCGACTGTGTGCTTGAAGCCCCACCCCTTTTAAATGTGTGTTACACACATTGCACACACTAAAAAGGAACAGGGTTTTTGATTACCTTGGTCAAGACTGCCATTTTAATGCTGTTGATACCCCTCTGCAGCTACCCCTGTAGCTCTAGAAACAATTTTTTAAAGATCTGTATGGCAATGATTGGATCTATTGGAGAGTGGAATTGAAATCAATGCTAGAACTGTTAGTGTTGAAGAAAAAAACGAATGAACAGGAAGTCACAAATGCAGTAAGAATATGGAAAAGGTATTACCATCAGACTCGCCTAAGCAAGATACTTGTGTATATCAGCATTTGCTCTGGAGAACGAACAAAAATGAGTTTAGTAGAGATCAAAGAAAATCCTTCTTCTTACAAAATGTAATTACCAATGAATTCATTATTCCAAGATGTGATGGTGATCGGAGATGTAAAAGAAATTCTCCCTGTCTCCCCTGGCAAGTTTTTATGAGACTGAATTAGCACACGTTGTCAAATGTCCCCATCAAGATGGCACCACTAATCACTAGCCACCGTCTTCCTAAGACAAACATTGCAGCTCCATGTTTTGGAAGGGAGCTATCAATATAAAGTCTCAAGGAAACCTTTTGATTCATACAAGTTTCCCTTTTGTGCTTTGTTATGAAAATTTCCCTGATGCAAGATTTTTAAAAATTAAAAATGCAAGATTTTTAAAAATTAAAAATGCAAGATTTTTTAAAAATTAAAAATGCAAGATTTTTAAAAATTAAAAATGCAAGATTTTTAAAAATTAAAAATGCAAGATTTTTAAAAATTAAAAATGCAAGAATATATTAGTAATGTACAAATTCTTGGGTGGCAAATAGACAGCCAAGATGGAATAATGCTGGTTAGAAGAATACCCTTTCTCATACACACACACACACACACACACACACACACACACACACAGTATATATTCCTTATTTCTTCCAAACATTCTCCTTGTTCATTTTTAATCTCATTCTAATGAATCTGTGCCACCTAAAAGGCATTAACAATAGAATGTTTTCGAATTGTGAGGTTGGCAAGAGCTGGGGCAAGTGTGGGAGCTCACTCCGTCATGCGGGGCTAGGGTCTTGAACCTCTGAACTTGCAACCTTCCGATCGACAAGCCTGGCCTCTTAATCGCTGAGCCATCGCGCCCCCTTGATATTCTCCAGGTGTGTTGGGAATGCTATAAACCAGGGGTGGGGAACGTCCGGCCCACGGGACATACAAGGCCCGCAAAATCATTTGGTCTGGCCCTGCCAAGGCAACTGCAGGCGGGACTCGAAATTCAATAAATCTAGGAGCTCCCGCCCGCAAACCCCGCCCCTTCCATGCGATTGGCTCCTGCCTGCAAACCTTGCCCTTCCGTGCGATTGGCTCATGCCCACAAACCCCACCCCCCAGTGCATGCGATCGGCTCCCGCCCACAAACCCCACCCCCTTCCGCACAATTGGCTCCTGCCCGCAAACCCCGCCCCCCAGTGCATGCGATCGGCTCCCGCCCACAAACCCCACCCCCTTCCGCACGATTGGCTCCTGTCCGCAAACCCCGCCCCCCGGTCTGCGAATGATGTTATAAATATCAAAATGCCCCTTGGCAGAAAAAAGATTCCCCACCCCTGCTATAAACAGTATGAGTGTGGGGCATGTGGATTGCATTAATTGGAGGGTACCACCTAGGGAAAAGTTGCTTTTAATTGGCACAGAGCATCTTTTTTTCTTGACCACGCTTCCCTCTTCCCAACAAGTGCCTAACCAAAATAGGTGTTCCATGAGTTGGTTGATATGCACCCCAATGGGTATTATGCATCCTTATGTCAAACTGCAAAGGACTGTTGGACATGCATAGAATTGGCATTAGTGGGAACATTATACTTGGGATCAGCTGATAGAACAAATCTAATCTGCAGTTGTATGAGGCCTAAATCTTTTTCCCACTGCTACAAAGATATGGATCTTAAAATCTAACAGAGGCAGAGGCAGAGGCAGAAATAAATATTTGCACTAAGATAAGGCTTTATATATGCCTTGCCCCCAACTATATTTATCCATGAAGAATTATTTGCCCAAGAGGGATGGTATCATCTCCCCAGCAGGACTGGCTCTGTAAAATAATGACATGATGTGACTTCAGTTGAAATGGTTCTAGGAGGATCATTTCCCACCCAGTTTCTAGTAGTGCTACTTGAATGAGACCCAGTTTAAAATAGGCATTCCCAATTAGGGTTATGAAACAGATTGGTGAAAGTTAATAATCTGCTGTAGCTTGAATCATGTCAACTGGATTTCTATTTTCATAGAAAATAGAATGTATAGAATTAATGTCCTCGTTCACATTTTAGACAGAGAAGATAGGTGGTTTGAGAGAGGGGTCAAGGAATCCATTTATGCCAACTTGGAAAATCCTTCCTTGAATAGAGGTGGGGCCTCAGGCACAATCTTTCTCCCATCTTTCTCCCCGCATTGTCTTCTGTGCCTAGGAAGATTAAGACCATTTCACAAGCTCAACAGCAGCATGGTGATCTTAACGATCCTCCTTTAGATAATAAAAGGACTTAAAATAACATCTCAATATAACCATGACCCCAGGTGTAAGGTCACACAGCTACCTAGAAACATATTTAGGATTCCCTTACCAACTTTGCTCAGACTGAAGAAGCTCCTTGGATAAGGAGCGAAATGTTTCCACTGAGAAAATAGAAATCCAGTTGACATGATTCAAGCTACAGACAATTCCACCTGGATGACTGAGAACCTTCATAGACTTAATAATCTGCTGTTTCAATCCTAAAGATATATAATGCCTCTGCTGACTGGCTTCTTTGTTTGAAAGTCTGATTTTAAAAATTAAGTAGCAACTTAGTTCCTAGCAATGTATCTCATAAAACATTTTTCATGTAAAAGTGTACTTTCAATATATTTGCATATCCTTAGGAACAAAGGTATACATTTCACTTGCCCTATTACAACTTTCTACAGATTTGTTCAGCTGGTATCAATTTTTTCAATAAAAGCCATTTCTTTGGGATATTTCTGTATATATAGTCTCAAGCTTCTAATTCTCCAAATACTAAACACAGGACATAAGTGGAAGAAAACTTTACTTTACTTTGGAGAATCCACTAGATGGAATTGAATTATTGATTCAGAAATTGAAAGACTTTGGATTACTAGCAGGGTTTAAAGTGAATTTACAGAAAACAAAAGTTTTGACTAAAAACATGGACTATTATCAACAAGAGAAATTGAAAGAAATAACGGGATATTCAATGGAAGAAAAAGTAAAATATTTGGGAGTATATTTAACAACTAAAAATATTAAATTGTTTAAGAATAATTATATTCCGCTTTGGACAGATATTAAAAAAGATTTGGATCAATGGGAAAAATTACAATTATCACTATTAGGTAGAATTTCAGCAATTAAAATGAATATTTTGCCAAGAATTTTATATCTTTTTCAAACACTACCTATATTGGCATCAGAAGAACCTTTTAAACAATGGCAGTGAGAAAAAAAACAAGAATAAAATATAAAGTCTTACAAGATTCAAAGGAAAGAGGCGGACTGGGTCTACCGGATCTGAAATTATATTATGCTGCTTGTTGTTTGGTATGGATTAAAGAGTGGATAGTTTTGAAAAATGAAAAACTATTGAATTTGGAGGGTCATGAATTAAGATATGGATGGCATGGATATTTGTGGTATGATAAAGTGAAAGTTACTGTGGACTTTAAAAATCATTATATCAGAAGATCTTTGTTACGAATTTGGAATAAATATAAACTAACTTTATGTTATAAAAGACCTTTATGGATTTCTACACAAGAAGCATTTCATAGAACAGAAGTAAGAGTTAAAGATAAATGGCTGACTTACAAAGACTTTTTTAAAAAAGAACAAGGACAATATAAAACTAAATCAAAAGAAGAATTGGCCTCAGAAGGATATACTTTTCAATGGCTTTCATATATGCAACTAGTAGAAAAATTTAAATCTGACAAAAAAGAACTTGAATTTGAACAAACTAAATCAGAATTTGAGATACAACTATGTGAGACAGATGACCATTTAATTGCTAAAATGTATAAATTATTGTTAAAAGGTGAAATGGTAGAGGAACAAGTTAAAGACTGTATGATCAAATGGGCAAAAAATATTGGTCATAACATTCAAATGCAACAATGGGAAGATATGTGGATTAAAGGATTAAAATTTACTTCGTGTTATAATTTGAAGGAACATTTCTATAAGATGATGTACAGATGGTACATGACTCCACAAAAGTTAGCTAAAATGTATGGAAATGTTTCCAACTTGTGTTGGAAATGTAAAAAAAAAGAGGGGTCATTTTACCATATGTGGTGGACATGTGAGATTGCAAAGAAGTTTTGGACTCAAATACACTCATTGATGCAAAATATTTTACAAATTCAAATTACATTTAAACCTGAACTATTTCTATTGGGAATAATAGAAGAACAAATAGAAAAGAAATTTACAAGAATTATGCAATATATGGTTACAGCAGCAAGACTTGTATATGCACAAAATTGGAAAAATCAGATTATACCTACGATACAGGACTGGATGTTAAAAGTAATGGACATGGCAGAAAATGATAAATTGACATGTTTATTAAAAGAAAATACAAATTATTATTTTCTTAAAGAATGGAAACCATTAATGGACTATTTACAAAATGCAGGAGGGGCAAAGCTTATATGGGGTTTTGAAGATTAAAACATATATAAATTGATATATTAGACAGGAAATGTTTTACAATGTCATATATTGTACTAGCATGAAAGAGATTAATTTTTAAATTACTAAGACCAGAGATAAATCGGAAGTTGACTAATTTCTATGTTTCATCTTTTTCTTTTTCTATTTACTTTACTACACTTTTTCTTTTCTTTCTTTGATTTGTATTTCTATTTCTTTTTCCTTTTCAAACTTTTATCTATGTATACTTAAAATTTAATAAAATTTACTAAAAAAAAAAAGCTGGTATCAATTTTTTCAATAAAAGCCATTTCTTTGGGAGATTTCTGTATATATAGTCTCAAGCTTCTAATTCTCCAAATACTAAACACAGGACATAAGTGGAAGAAAAGGACTAAGATGATGTTCTTTGTAGGCCTTAGTAACCGCACTAAATCCAGCAGGAACTTAATAAAATTACGTTGTTGTGTTTGAAGATTTTCTTCATGAGCCGAAATGGAATTCAGGGCAGACATCAGGAAAGAAAAGAAAAACCCCATGCGGTTGGAACTATTGTACCTGGTGGGATTTCCATTTGGAGCCTCCTCTTTTCACATGCTTAGACATAAATGGGTGGGTTGTTTGCCTTGGCCATGCCCACATATTGATTGCAGTGCACTAGCAGCTCTTCAGGTTAGTCATACAACTGTTAAGAGCTCCCAACATAGAGGGGGAAATAAAAAAAAAATCCCCTCTCACCCCTATGGGTGGTATGTGTCTTCCTCAACCTCAGGTCCTCTACCAGAGGCCTGGGAGTCTGAGGGTTCTGCGCAGTATCTTAGCTGTTCCTAGCACTGCACTCTTCTGGACAGAGAGCTCTGATGTTGCTCCTGGGATATGTTGGAGCCACTCTCCCAGCTTAGGAGTCACAGCCCTGAGTGCTCCTACCACCACTGGGACCACTTTGGCCTTCACCTTCCACATCCTCTCCAGTTCCTCCTTCAGGCCCTGATACTTCTCCAGCTTCTCATACTCCTTCTTCCTGATGTTGCTGTCACTTGGCACCGCTACATCTATCACCACCGCCGTCTTCTGGTCCTTGTCTACTACCACAATGTCTGGTTGATTGGCCAGTACCTGCCTGTCCGTCTGGATCTGGAAGTCCCACAGGATCTTAGCCCTGTCATTCTCCATGACCTTCTGTGGAATCTCCCATCTGGACTTGGGAGGGTCTAGCCCATATGCTGTGCAGATGTTCCTGTACACAATGCCAGCTACTTGGTTGTGCCGTTCAGTGTATGCTGTTCCTCCCTGCATCTTACACCCTGCCACTATGTGTTGGACTGTCTCTGAGGCCTCTATGCACAGTTTGCACCTTGGGTCCTGTCAGAGATAGATAGATAGATAGATAGATAGATAGATAGATAGATAGATAGATAGATAGAGGGAGAGAGAGAGAGAGATTTCAGCCCAGGCCACAGGAAGTTGCCCATCCCTGCTTTATGGCTTAGTGTGTTGTGACCACTAAAGGTCATTCAATAAATCTTGGTAAAGAAAAATACGGTTTTGTGTGACTCTGTCACTGAAACAAAGCAAGAACCTCCATCAGCCCCAGATTTGCTTGTCTGAGCCTTGCTCCACATATCATCCTACCCTGCTCTGGAGGTATAGCTACCAGATGTGGCTGCAACCCTCTGGACGACCACATCTGGCAGCCAAGCCTTAGAATTTTCTGTACCTTGTTGCTGCCAACTAGTGCCTGGCATAGATTTTTTTCCCCAGTCCAGATGTGGTCACCCAACTAAAGGCCTTCTCCATCGGTGTATCATTGATGCTGCTGATAATAGCAGTCACCTAATAGCTGCGTGTGATTGTTTTTAAAGGACAAAGAGAAGCGAAGCCGAAGGCCTTTTCCTGCTGCTTCCTTCTTGGGAAGCAGTGATTGCAAACAGAAAGGAAGTAGCTTTCCTGTTTTTTCTACAACAGCAACCACTTGGAGAGGGGTGTAGAAAGTTTCACAGCTCCCTGTCCTCCTCCACATGGAAAATATTCCTCCTAAACATCTGGCTCGCTTTTACAACTGTGATAAAACACATCTATTTTCTACTCGCCCCAGGAATTGCTACTTGCTCGATGAATGAATTTTACAAATTGGGAGGGGAAGGGATATCCACGAAGATCAGTATCTTTATATCCTGCTCTTGTGCTATGACTAAGCTTTTGGGTTTTTTTTAATTTCTGAATTTTTTAAATTCCAAAGGCAGTTACGGTGGTTATCATTGTTGAATAATCTGCCAGATCAGATTGGCTAGGCAGATACTATGGGAGATGGGTGGTTCCCCCAAGTAACCAGGCCCTATGCCATGTAGGGCTTTATCTGTAGTGACCAGTACCTTGAATTGTACCCAGAAGCAAACTGGCCACCAGTGCAGCTTGCGAAGCAGAGGTGTTACATGGGCATATTAAGGCATACCCATCACGGCCTGCACCGCTGCATTCTAGACCAGTTCTTCTGGCATGGTTTTTCAACATCCCTTCAGCCCTGAGATCTCCTGGTGGTCTCTCATCCAAGTACTAACTAACCAGATCTGACCTTGTTTACCTTTTGGGGGATCAGCCAAAGTTGGCTAAGTACTTCTCATTTCAGCTAAAGTGTTTTGTAAAGTGCCCTTCCTATTGTGTTGCACAGCAACAGCAAATACTTGACTTAGGACTTAGGACACAAGATGCTTAAGTATAGAGACTGGCAGGCCAATAACATTTCAATGCAGATGGAAAGAAAAAGATTCACTGACAATGTAAATCCTGTCAAACATATGCAAATAGCTGCCAATTATGGTCCTAAGGAACACTAAACTGAGTGTTTTCTAATCATAATCATTTTCTAAATCTGATCATTTATATCCCTACTTTTCTGCATTGCCCACCCAGTTCCTTAACCATTTCTGTTCCCTTCAATTTATTTCCAGGTGAGAATCAAGCTGGACAAATGCAAAATTCAGTCTGTATTATAGGAATTGCTAATAACCACGGATATTAATTTCAATATTAGCAAATTTACAAGTTTAGAAACGTTAGAGGACTGTCCCCCCTCCCTCACTGATGACAAGGGCTAATTTTTTAAAATCTGGAACATTTAAATATTTGCAAAGCTAATTCACATTGACAGTATTAACACAAACATGATAAAAGGAGAGAGGCTGCAGTATCAGCTGTTATTTTCAAATAAAAATTGGCAGTGAAAATAATCACTTTTGCATCAAGCTGGGTATCACAAATATTAGGAAGTTATTTCTTATTATTCTCTTTTTGCTTCCATACATGCCCAACAAAAGCTCTATTTAGTTTTTTTTTACTATTGTTAAAATTCTATCTTATTTTTACTAGTCTCCATAAGCAACTTTACCCACTTGATCTTAGCAACTTTGGTGGGGGAATTTATCCTGCAGAAACCCTGCTGTTCTCATGGAAATGTAATGCTGATTCCTTTGGTTATAGAGAGGTCTTAGGTTAGATCCAAATGTAACCTTAAATCATTCTTATACGGCAAAAATATTACTCACTAGGGGAGAGGGAGGCATTTTTAAAATTAGAATCTGTGTATATTAGACAGCATTCTGAAAAACCCTAGATTTTTATCTCCTTCTCCTTCATTTTATTGCTTAATCTTTCTAGGGAAAGGGTTGGTGTTTACTCGTCTCTTGAGAGAACCAAATTGTCAAGAAACCCAAAGTGATTGAAGGAAAGGGTTAAGACTGTTCTTAGTCACTTAATGGATGTCAATTCTGCAGCTGCCATTTGATTATGTTATGGTATTTTCAGTGTAGATTTAAAATTTAAAAAATAAAAGAGCAAAAGAGAGCATTCCCATGTAAAATAAATGGTTTTATGTCTGTTCTATAGGGGTCAATAGCTACTATTATAGCAGTTTACACAGTTATAGAAAAGTTTGTAATTATATTTTCTTAGTAACACTGTCCCTAAAACACTTCCACCCACCCTGCAAATGTGTTTTGGGACTACAATGCCCAGACCCTGGCTGTATTGTCTGGGAATACTGGGCATTGTAGTTTCAACACATCTGAAGAGTAATGGGCTGGGAAAAGCTTTTTTTAAGTAAATATAGAAGAACGTCAACAGTGTAATTTTTCCTAAGTTGTTTTAACTGGCAGGATTCAGAGCAAACCTGAGACTGTAGATTGCAAGGCCTCTTCTCAATCTACAAGCGCCAGCATTTCCTCTTTCTCTGCTCGTCATAATGCCAAACTGCCCTCCAGTCTTAATGTCCATTTTTTAAATTATAATTATACTGCACAGGTGCTCACAGATACATGTTGTCAGGCCTGGGGTTCTTTGGGAATGGGAGACATTCTTGTTGTTGTTTATTCGTTCAGTCGTTTCCGACTCTTCGTGACTTCATGGACCAGTCCACGCCAGAGCTTTCTGTCGGCCGTCACCATCCCCAGCTCCCCAATGGTTGAGTCCGTCACCTCCAGAATACCATCCATCCATCTTGCCCTTGGTCGGCCCCTCTTCCTTTGGCCTTCCACTTTCCCTAGCATCAGCTTCTTCTCCAGGGTATCCTGTCTTCTCATTATGTGGCCAAAGTACTTCAGTTTTGCCTTTAATATCATTCCCTCAAGTGAGCAGTCTGGCTTTATTTCCTGGAGTATGGACTGGTTTGATCTTCTTGCAGTCCAAGGCACTCTCAGAATTTTCCTCCAACACCACAGTTCAAAAGCATCTATCTTCCTTCGCTCAGCCTTCCTTATGGTCCAGCTCTCGCAGCCATAGGTTACTACAGGGAATACCATTGCTTTAACTATGCGGACCTTTGTTGTCAGTGTGATGTCTCTGCTCTTAACTATTTTATCAAGATTTGCCATTGCTCTCCTCCCAAGAAGTAGACGTCTTCTGATTTCCTGGCTGCAGTCAGCGTCTGCAGTAATCTTTGCACCTAGAAATACAAAGTCTGTCACTGCCTCCACTTTTTCTCCCTCTATTTGCCAGTCATCAATCAAGCTGGTTGCCATAATCTTGGTTTTTTTGAGGTTTAGCTGCAACCCAGCTTTTGCACTTTCTTCTTTCACCTTCGTCATAAGGCTCCTCAACTCCTCCTCGCTTTCAGCCATCAAAGTGGTATCATCCGCATATCTGAGATTGTTAATGTTTCTTCCAGCGATTTTAACTCCAGCCTTGGATTCCTCAAGCCCAGCATGTCGCATAATGTGTTCTGCGTACAGGTTGAATAGGTAGGGTGAGAGTATACAACCCTGCCGTACTCCTTTCCCAATCTTAAACCAGTCCATTGTTCCGTGCTCTGTTCTTACCGTTGCTACTTGGTCGTTATACAGATTCCTCAGGAGGCAGACAAGATGACTTGGTATCCCCATACCACCAAGAACTTGCCACAATTTGTTATGATCCACACAGTCAAAGGCTTTAGAATAGTCAATAAAACAGAAATAGATGTTTTTCTGAAATTCCCTGGTTTTCTCCATTATCCAGCGGATATTGGCAATGTGGTCTCTAGTTCCTCTGCCTTTTCTAAACCCAGCTTGTACATCTGGCAATTCTCGCTCCATGAATTGCTGGAGTCTACCTTGCAAGATCTTGAGCATTACCTTACTGGCATGTGAAATAAGTGCCACTGTTCGATAGTTTGAACATTCTTTAGTGCTTCCCTTTTTTGGTATGGGGATATACAGTAAGTTGATTTTTTCCAATCTGATGGCCATTCTTGTGTTTTCCAAATTTGCTGGCATATGGCATGCATCACCTTGACAGCATCATCTTGCAAGATTTTAAACAGTTCAGCTGGGATACCATCGTCTCCTGCTGCCTTGTTATTAGCAATGCTTCTTAAGGCCCATTCAACCTCACTCTTCAGGATGTCTGGCTCTAACTCACTGACCACACCGTCAAAGCTATCTCCAATATTATTATCCTTCCTATACAGATCTTCCGTGTATTCTTGCCACCTTTTCTTGATCTCTTCTGCTTCTGTTAGGTCCTTACCATCTTTGTTTTTGATCATACCCATTTTTGCCTGGAATTTACCTCCGATGTTTCTAATTTTCTGGAAGAGGTCTCTTGTCCTTCCTATTCTATTGTCTTCTTCCACTTCCGCACATTGCTTGTTTAAAAATAATTCCTTATCTCTTCTGGCTAACCTCTGGAATTTTGCATTTAATTGGGCATATCTCCCCCTATCACTGTTGACTTTTGCTTTCCTTCTTTCTTGGGCTACTTCCAGTGTTTCAGCAGACAGCCATCTTGCCTTCTTGGTTTTCTTTTTCTTTGGGACGTTTTTTGTTGCCGCCTCCTGAACAATGTTGCGAACTTCTGTCCATAGTTCTTCTGGGACCCTATCTACTAAATCTAGTCCCTTAAATCTATTCTTCACCTCCACTGCATATTCCTTAGGAATATTAGTGAGCTCATATCTAACTGATCTGTGGGTCTTCCCTATTCTCTTTAGTCTGATTCTAAATTTTGCAATAAGAAGTTCGTGATCTGAACTACAGTCAGCTCCAGGTCTTGTTTTTACCAACTGTATAGATGTCCGCCACCTTTGGCTGCAAAGGATGTAGTTAATCTGATTTCGGTGTCGACCATCTGGTGAAGTCCATGTATAAAGTCGTCTTTTAGGTTGTTGGAAGAGAGTGTTTGTTATGCACAGTGAGTTGTCTTGTCAAAATTCTATCAGCCTATGTCCTGCTTCATTTTGTTCTCCCAGACCATGCTTGCCTGTAATTCCAGGTGTCGTCTGACTACCCACCTTAGCATTCCAGTCTCCTGTAATGAAAATAACATCTCTTTTTGGTGTATTATCCAGTAGGTGCTGCAGATCCTCATAGAACTGATCTACTTCTGCTTCTTCAGCATCTGTGGTTGGGGCGTATATTTGGATCACTGTGATGTTAAATGGCTTACCCTGAATTCGAATTGAGATCATTCTATCGTTTTTTGGATTGTATCCAAGCACTGCTTTAGCCACTTTATTATTAATTATGAAGGCTACTCCATTTCTTCTGTGGTCCTCTTGTCCACAGTAGTAGACCTGGTGGTCATCTGATGTGAAGTGGCCCATCCCAGTCCATTTCAGTTCACTGACACCTAAAATGTCTATATTTAATCTTGACATCTCACCAATAACCACATCCAATTTGCCCTGGCTCATAGATCTTACATTCCAGGTTCCTATGGTGTGTTGATCTTTAGAACATCGGATTCGTCGTTCACCACCAGCACCGTCGGCCGCTAGCCGTCCTTTCGGCTTTGAGCTAGCTGCGCCATCACATCTGGGGCTAGTTGAACGTATCCTCTGTTCCTCCCCAGTAGCATTTTGACCATCTTCCGACCTGGGAGTCCCATCTTCCGATGGTATACCGACATATCTTTGGTTGTACTGATCCATTTAGTTTTCATGGCAAGAATACTGGGGTGGGTTGCCATTACCTTCCCCAGGGATCGTATTTAGTCTGACCTCTCTGCCACGACCTTCCCGTCTTGGGTGTCCCTTCACGGTTTAGCTCATGGTTTCATTGAGGTGCTCAAGCTCCAGCACCACGACAAGGTAACGATCTCCTTTGCTGGAGGAGACATTCTTAGATGGCTCCATTATGATTGACATTCTTTCTCTCCTGGTGGGGTTGGTATATTTTAAAATTGTTTGAAAATATTCCTATTTTAATAATTACTTTTATCTTTTTATAATGATTATTTTTTTTTTACTTATTCGCTGTTTTTGTTCAATTTGTTGAACAGAGTCGCCTTGTGTGAGATGGGCGGCCATATAAATGTGAGCAATAAATAAATAAATAGATAGATATATACATACATACATAGGTAAAGGTAAAGGTTCCCCCCGCACATTTGTGCAGTTGTGTCCGACTCTAGGGGCCGGTGCTCATCTCTGTTTCTTAGCTGAAGAGCCAACGTTGTCCTAAGACGCTTCCGCGGTCATGTGGCCGCATGACACGCGTGGAACGCTGTTACCTACCCACCGAAGTGGTACCTATTCATCTACTTGCATTTGCATGCTTTCGAATTGCTAGGTTGGCAAGAGCTGGAGCTAGTGCGAGAGCTTACTGCGTCACGCGGGGCTAGGGATTCGAACCTCTGAACTTGCGATCGACAAGCCTGGCGTCTTACCCGCTGAGCCACCACGCCATACATACATACATACATACATACATACATACATACAAATACAAGCCAGAATTAAGCAAATATAGCAGTAGCAATCACATCCTTCACCAGGATGCATGTTCTCATGGGTCACACTGAATGTGGACAAAATAGCCCAAGGGAAATGGAAAGCCAATAATACATGTAGTTAAACTTTGCATTCCGTCCAGGGATGGTAGTTTAAGGAGTGGATGCTTAGGTTTACATTTGTAGCTGTAAACTATTTTCTTTTCCAAAACAATGTTTTCCAAACTCTGATTACAAGATTATCTTCCAGATTAAAATATCCAAAGTGACTGTTTATTGGTCTTCTATTTCTTCACTCTAAATTCCACTTCCTGTTTTCTTTAGGGCTAAGTTTGCAGAAGATGCTGTAGCTCATGTGCTGTAGTGATGAAAGTGTTGGACTCGGCTTGGGGAGATTCCGACTCAAAACTGCTTCCACCCGTGGATGCTTATGGGTAACTTTGGGCCAGGCACTCACCCTCTTAGCCCAACCTCCTGTACCAAAAAACCCCAGAAAACATCCTAATTTTGCAGCTGTTTCAAGGTCACTGCAGCTAAGCCAATTCTCCAATACTGAAGAACACAAAGGCCTGCAGAAGCTTTCAGAATGGGGCAGATGCCTCCTAAGGAAGTGCCCTAAGTAGTTGCAATTGGTATAGATGTACTGCTCAATCAGGAATCGAAAATCTACAGCCGACTTCTAAGCACAAGCCTCTTTTAGCAGATCCCCCAAGATCAGCCCCCCACTGGCAGTAGATCATTGGAAAATGGTGCTGCATTTTCAACAGATTTACAGTGTGTGTGAGAGAGATTATATATTTATAGATGTATTAATATGTAGACCTGGCTCTATCACCTCATAGTGCTCAGGGTAGGCTTTAGCAATAAAATCACAATTAAGATAGCATTACAATATCAAATATTAAAGTATAAAAATTAAATAGAAGATTCCTATGAATATTTAAAACCAAAGTTAATATAGCCAAGGCTCAGAGAATGACAGGATTTCAAGGTAGATCTACAGGGGTTTTCTAAAAGTTAAAGTGAAGTGGGTTGCCTCAGGTCCACTGGAAGATTATTCCAAAGGTCTGGTGCTGCTATAGGGAAGCTCTGCTGATGGGCATACCCTCCCAACCTCTTGCATGGGAAGAACTGTCACCAAGTCCTTCCCAGCAGATGCATGGCCAAAGTATGGTTGGTATTGGGTAAGACGACCGCTCAGATATCCAGCCCCAGAGGATAGCTGTGCTCTTCAGGGCGTTACTGATCAGTGCCAGCACTTTAAATTGCACATAGGGTACTATCCCACCAGTGCCGTGCTCAATGAGAAGTGGAAACACGCACTCATCTTCCAAGCCCACATACTCTCCTAGTTGCAGTGTTCTGCACCGGATGCAGTCTCTGGAGTGTCTTCAAGGGCAGCCTCACATACAGTGCATGTTAGTAATTCAAAGAACATACTGTACTATCTCAATCCAGAGGTGGCCAGAGTACCTTTCCATAGATACTCTTGGTCACATGTGTTGCCACATTTGGCATCCAAGAGCAATCCTAAATCCTATACTAAGCCCTATAGCAGAGCTTTCCAAACTTTTCATGTTGGTGACACACTTTTTAGACATGCATCATTTCGCGACACACTCTTACAGCAGGGCATCATTTCGTGACACACTCTTACAGGCACTAGGACCTGTGCGGAATCACAGCAGGTTTGGAGGCAGCAAGGCACAAGGCAGGCACTAGGACCTGCACGGAATCCTGGCAGGGCAGGTTTGGAGGCAGCAGGGCACAAGGCAGGCACTAGGACCTGCACGGAATCCTGGCAGGGCTCGGAGGCAGCAGCCGCCGCGACACACCCAGACACTGCAGCCGACACACTAATGTGTCCCGACACATAGTTTGGAAAGCTCTGGCCTATAGGGTGAATGCCATTTTATCCAATACCAGCTGAAGGCCATTTTGTGGCTCAGCCAAAGAGTTCCTAACTTAATTCAGTTTATTGGCTCTTCCACAACCCATAAGCACTTATCCATCAGGTTTTTTTTTGCCATTCCTGGTTCAGATAAAAAGCAGAGATAGTGTATCATCTGCTTTTTGATGACACCCCATTCCAAATCTGTAGAAGGCCTCTCCTAATGAATTCATATGGATAGTAAAAAACAAGGGGGACAAGACTGAACCCTGTAGAACCCACTATTATTCTAAATAGAAGTCCCCCAGTTCTGCTTTTGGGAACTGCCTTGCAGGTAGGAATGTCTGCATCTTGCTGCCAATTCCCACTCACAGAGCCAGGACCAAAGGACACCATTGTCCCAGTATCACAAGCTACTGCGAGATTGAGAATCATCAACAGGGTGGTATTTTTCCATATCTCTATCATACGAAGTCATTCGTCAAGGGAACCAAAGCAGTGTCTGGGCCAAAAACCAGCCCCAAAACTGGACTACAATAATAATCAAAATCGAAGCCTTTCCCTTTTTTAACATCCATCACACAACGTTGCATTGCATGTAAAAAGGGGTGGGGTTTTGATTGCACTGTTGCATTCACCACTGACATTGTTGACCCCATCCATGTGCATGCCTCTCATTGCTGCAATTGTCCAGCCACCAATCTCTTGATAATCTTGCCCCAAAGTGGATGTTAGTGATGGGATGGGATGTTGCTCTCCTGGTCCAGAGAGGTCCTCTTCAGGCGTAGGCCTGGGCTCCAAAGAGCCTGCTCTCCCCTACTCTAAATCATAAGTAAATAGGTAAAAGGTAAAGGTTCCCCCACACAGTCGTGTCCGACTCTAGGAGCTGGTGCTCATCTCCGTTTGTCAGCCGAAGAGCCAGCGTTGTCCGAAGACGCTTCCACGGTCATGTGGCCACATGATGCGCGCGGAACGCTGTTACCTACCCACCGAAGTGGTACCTATTTATCTACTTGCATTTGCATGCTTTCGAATTGCGAGGTTGGCAAGAGCTGGGGCTAGTGCGCGAGCTCACTCCGTCACGCGGGTCTAGGGTCTCGAACCTCCGAACGTGCGACCTTCCGATCGACAAGCCTGGCGTCTTAACCGCTGAGCCACCACGCCCCTCATAAGTAAATAGTACAATATTATTTACAGTATTTTGTTTCTGCTTTTCTACTAAAAAGCAGTGTGGATATTAATGCTCATCAGAAAGGGAAATGTTGACTCTTGATTTGTAAGAAACCAAGATTGCCTCTGCACTGGATTGTGATAGAGTTCTCATCTTTCTTTAAAAATCAGAGGTGACTTTCTTCCTTTGTGCCTACTTGATGCCCAGGCAGCTTTTCTACAAAAACCAAACAGAAACCAAACAAAAGCTAGATGTGTAGATGTGATTTGCAAAGGTACTGAAGGAAATGAAGAGTTTCTCAGTGGGGGGGGAATCTTCTTACTGCCAGCTCAAAAACCAGTGTGCTTATGCAAACACAAGAACTTTCACAGCAGTGAAACAAATTCTGAGAGAGGAAAGATTAATTCTGTCTGACAGATCTATTTCCAAAAGTTGCTGGGGGGGGGGGGGAACGTATGTAACTTGTTGGCATTAGGAAGGGTTTTATATCTGAGGGCTAGTGACAGGACTCTGGAATACGATACCTCCCCATGTAAATGCATTTAAAGGATGTTTAAATCTTTAAAACAAGTTTCTAACTTTGAGTAACAAGTGGTGTCAGAAGAGGAAAAACACAGCTTTGAACCAAGGGCACCCTGGCAGATGACACAATTATTGTGGCACAAAAAATGTTTGTTTTTCCAAATCCAAACTCAATCATGGGGCCAATCAACCATCCTCCTAGGGATGTTGTGGGAATAAAAAAAAGAGGGGAGGATAACTATACATGCCACCTTGAGCTCCTAGAGCAGTGTTTCTCAACCTTGGCAACTTTAAGATGTCTGGACTTCAACTCCCAGAATTCCCCAGCCAGCATGGTCCAGACATCTTAAAGTTGCCAAGGTTGAGAAACACTGTCCTAGAGGAAGGACTGACTTGACTTGACTTGACTTGACTTGACTTTGACTGATTGATTGATTAGCAGTAATAGTGGAGAAATTTTGGGACTGAGGAGATGCCTCCAGAAGTGATTTGAACATCTTGGGGAAAAAAGACCTTGTTGTATTTTTATTTTCTCCTGCTTTCTAGGATATCAGGATAGTAAAAGGATTAAACACCAATGTTTTGAATTAGGCAATATTCCAGGCCGTTTTTTTTCCTCCTGAGGATTAGAACAAAATCATCACACAAAAGATGGTTACTGTTTCAGTTTGTGTCCTCTCTTCATATCCAGAGATTTTCTACACATCAAAATCACCCTGAAATGGTACAGATTAGGGCTAATTTGAAATTCCCTACCATCTGTACTATTTCCAATTGGTTTATTTCCTTCTAAAATGCAGCATCAAGAGCAGAAGTAGAACTCCAGATGGATTCCAATTAGCGGAAAATAACGCCGAATAACTACTTTCTCTGTGTCAGAAATGGCAGTTCTGATAAAGCAGAGTAAAATCATATTAGGCTCTTCTGCACTTGCAACCGCCCCACTGACTCATCTTCACACTGTAATTATCCACACTGGCATGATCTTTTTCTCCCGCATTACCGTCCAACCAGCTATCCTATGTTTTGTTGCTGCAGCTGAAATGCAGATTTTATTTACTTAATGGAGAAGATGAAAGGGCCAGAAATAATCATTATGAAGCCACTAGCATGCTCTGTGGGGCAGGGGGAATAATCCAATACTATTTTAAATGCTTCCCACAAAACAGCACAACGAGATAAATGAACATTTTAGAGTTCCTGCCTGTGCTTTATGACTCTCACAAACCATTAATCTATGCACTTATGGAACTTTCCTGCAAGTTAAACTCCCCCGCCCCCTACTAACAGCCAGGGTCATTTAATACTTCCTTTTCAGGGAAGAGGGCAACTTTGTTGAGAAGAGTAGAACAATCTTTGTGATTATCTAGTATCTGAGCTTCCCAGATGCAAGTAATCTACAGATGCTGTGAATTGGGAAAGGATTTTTGCAAAAATGTGATTTTTTTAAAAAAAAGCCCACTTCTCAAATCTCTACCTTGCCCTTGTGTAGCGCTCTCTCTCTCTCTCTCTCTCTCTCTCTCTCTCTCTCTCTCTCTTTCTTTCTTTCTTTCTTTCTTTCTTTCTTTCTTTCTTTCTTTCTTTCTTTCTTTCTTCACATGCAGTTACTGCACATAAAAATGATAATGGTAGTGTTGGAAAATTAAGTCACGCGATGTTTTTGTTCCCTGATGATGCTATGGGTCTCTCTCCCCCCCTCCCCATTTCGGCATGGGATTATCCACAGTAGTTCCACCATCCACCCCAGATAAAGGCAGCCTATTCAGAATCTGCTTTCCACAGTGTCAGTGATGGAAGGCAGCTGGGAAAAAGGTCTCTGTTTATTCTGCTTGGAGGCCAGTGGAGAACTCCCACTCGTAAGGGAATGTTAAATCACACCACAAATCAACCCTGAACTGCACCATTCTTTATTTCCACCATCTGTTTTGCGGGCTAATTTTCCTGAACACTAAATCCAACTCAGAACCAAGGCCAGATTTTCCAAAAAGGGAGAACCAGCTGACCTTCCAGAGTCACTTGAAGTGGCAGAAGGAAACTCAGCTAGAAACAGAGAAGGAGAGACAAGTTTTTATCCATTAGATAAAATACTGCTAGTCCTGTTTTTGTGTTTAAGGAAAGATTATAGTTGCTAACCCAGTATTATTCCAGAATGTAGGACCTGGCGTAATGATCTTAAATTACAGGAAGGCAGACTCTTGTTACAAATATTAGGAAAAAATTACCGGACAGCAAGAACTACCCAACAGTGAAACTCAATGCCCAAGGCTCCCCTTTTCTGGATTTCATCAAAGGCTGGGCAGGTATTTATTTATTTAATCAATTTATATGGCTACCCACCTAGCGAATGTGACTCTGGGTGGTTTAACAACCCATTAAAACAATTAACCACCACAGCAACAATATTAGCAAAGGGTAAAAACCTACAGTGGTCACTGAGGATAAACCAAGTTGAAACAATTGACAAAGATCTCTCAAAGGGCCATCTAGCCCCATGGCCCCAGGCCCTAAGGCAGAGCTTTCCAAACTGTGTGTCGGGACACGTTAGTGTGTTGGCTGCAGTGTCTGGGTGTGTCACGGCTGCTGCTGCCTCCAACCTGCCCTGCCAGGATTCCACGCAGGTCCTAGTGCCTGCCTTGTGCCTTGCTGCCTCCAAACCTGCTGTGATTCCGTGCAGGTCCTAGTGCCTGCCTTGTGCCCTGCTGTAAGAGTGTGTCGCGAAATGATGCCCTGCTGTAAGAGTGTGTCGTGAAATGATGCATGTCTAAAAAGTGTGTCACCAACATGAAAAGTTTGGAAAGCTCTGCCCTAAGGAATCTTTTAATCTGCATCACACCACTAAGAAGGAGATTTACATCAAAGGATCAAATGGATCCTTCCCATTCTATGATTCTAGGGAGGACTTCAATGAGTAAATTGTTAAAGGTGAACGTGAAACTATAATTCTCCAAACTATCAAACTAACTCAGTGTTAGCATATATTTCTTCTACATACCAAAGCTCCAGATTCAATTCCCACCATACCCAATTAACTAGTTACTCTATCATATAACAGAAGTTCTGAAGGTCTGTTTGTAGGATGACCAGATCTGGTAACTTACAAAAATCTGGGTGCTTGTTAGAAGGCACCTAGATCTTTGCAATATCTCAGAGCTGTTGAATGCTTTCAAGGGTTAATACCAATATTTTCTTTTTTTGTTTAATTTTATTAAGTTTCAAGACAAGGATAAAAGCTAAGAAAAAACAAAAAACAAAAAACTACAAAAAAGAAAAAAGAACTAAAGAGGTGTGAAAACGCAAGAGAATTTTTTTTTTCAAAATTACAGAAAGATGTGACTTCCGACTTTTAACAGCTAGGATATACAAAAATTTCCATAATCAATCTCTTACTCTATATTAAACCAAAACCACATTATTTCTATAAATCATTCCACTTTAGCACCTTATAAAAATCACTAAGTACAGTTACTCCCCCCTTATATTAAAATAAAGAAAAAAAATCATATAGACCTCCTAAACAAATTCCCCCCCAAAAGATAACACTTATTTAATGATTCCCTTCCTACTACTATTCTATACATTTCTGTCTACTATAATAAAAATCAAACTAAACAAGCACATAAACTGTCTGCCATTATACTTAAGGGTTAATACCAATATTTTCAATCATGCCTGGTCAGCAACTAGTAAAGATCTTTTAGTACTGGGGTGTTCCTGGTTCTTTGGGGGGGATTGGTACAGATTACGGACAAGAAGCTAATTTTGTCTCTGTTTGTTGTATGGGAGGATTTATTGTACCCCCCCCCCCAAAAAAAGCTTTGGTTTTCAAACAAAACTGAGGATATAGCTGCTTATTTCTAGATTTCTATACCTGTGCTTTATGTCTCTTCTTATCTCTATAAAAGGTAAAGGTTCCCCCCACACATTTGTGCAGTTGTGTCCGACTAGGGGCCGGTGCTCATCTCCGTTTGTTAGCCGAAGAGCCAGCATTGTCCGGAGATGCTTCCACGGTCATGTGGCCGGCATGACACGTGCGGAACGCTGTTACCTTCCCACCGAAGTGGTACCTATTTATCTACTTGCATTTGCATGCTTTCAAATTGCTAGGTTGGCAAGAGCTGGAGCTAGTGCAGGAGCTCACTCCGCACGCAGGGCTAGGGATTCGAACCTCTGAACTTGTGATCTTCCGATCAACAAGCCTGGCATCTTACCTGCTGAGCCACCACGCCCCCCATGGTTATCTCTATAGCTATGCCTTATTTCTTTGTGCTTATAAATCTTATTTCTCTCTATATAACTTATTTCCATGTACTACAGTATATATGTCTGTGCTTTTTAGGTTTCCACATGTATGAGCATTTCTGCACTGCAACCCTAAGCCGCTTATGCCCTATGCTGATGCTGGCATAATTCTCAAGCAGCATGTCCTGACTGAGAGGCCTTGAGAGTGGCTTGCAAGGAATTCAGCTTGGACTGCAGACCACTGGACTGTGCTGCTGCTCTGAGCCCTTCCAACTGTCCATTCCAGGAAAGCAACTGCCAATCAATTTCCTTTCTGTGAGTGGGTCTTACTGGACTTAACATACTTTTATCTATACAAAGTTAAAGCATCAAAATGTACATATGGTATATGTTGGCACAACAATCAGCTGTAAAATAAGCTTTCCTTTCTTGCATTTTCCCAGCTTTTCTTCCAGGCCTGTTGCAGATTCTGCTTACAGGATTTTCTCAGTGGTACAATGAATATAACACTCACTTGACAGGTAGAATGTCCCAGATTTGAAACCCAGCAAAAACTTTTTTTTAATTACTATTTTTGTTTCCCTGAGCTACCTACTTTTCCAATGAGCTTTTTTCTTCCTTAGTAGATTCACCAGTGCACCACTCCATTATTTTCAAATTAGAGACACTAAATCATATGAAACAAAAAGTCCACAATTACTTTTTATAAATACTTGTTATTGATAAATCAATTTGACATGCAAAGTTTGAAGGCTGAATGGAGTGAAGAATTAGAGATCCTCGATTGTCCAATCAGTGAGAAACTATCTCAATGTTTGCATCAAAAATTTCAATAAATCTTAAGACTATGGCTTATTCAAAAAAAATATATTTTGAACTTGTTGGACCCCACTGCATTTGTATAGGAATAAAGATAAGAAATAAATCTCTTTGATTGATAGGAATAAGTAAATAATTTTGTTATTAGAGATAGAATGAGAATAATGTTTCATTAAAACATATTATTTTTCAATAACATAAAATTCTAGAAATAAGTAATTAGATATATTAGCTTGACTTTGAGAAAGGGTTTAATATTCTTGGACATCCACATTCTTTTGAACTACATGCCTATTACATGGAAATTGATGGCTGGACGGTGGAAATGTATTCTCTGTGCCCTTTTTATTGCAAAGAGACTCATCCTTCAACATAGGAAAGATAAATTTATGGCCTCAATTACTCAGTGAATTGAAGACCTGAGGTTACTTGCAAGTTATGAATGAGTTGCTTACAGACATAGACAATTACCATGAAATGTGGTCATCCTTTATTAAGACTGTCTCTTGCACCACCTGCAACTTATGGACACTTTTGGGTAGCTCCACTTAGAGCACATTGCAGTAGTGGAGATGGGACAGAGTGTGTGGGTAACTGCTGTCAAATAGAGTTGCTCAGAAAGGGACGTAATTAGCACACCAGCTGTAATTCTGTAAACATGTTTCTCAACAGAGTCTGCACCTGTGGATCAAATGACAACTGAAGATCAAGGAACACTCCAAGACTGCAGACTTGTTCTTTCAAGGAAAGCGCAAGCCCAATTCAGAACAGGCAGAACCTCAATTCTGGAACCCTGTTTCCTATTTAGCAACAGTCTAATTTCAGTTTGTTTGCCCTTATAAACCCATTATCAAAATTCATTGGAGATGGATGATAAGGAGCAGTAAGTTGGGTGACATTACCACACTGATGGCATCCTACTCCAACGCTCCAGATGACCTACTCCAGTGGTTCATATACAGTAGATGTTGGTGTGCCTTCTTCTAAAAGCACTGGCTTCATTAATCATATTGGTCCCTAGACATTTTTATAAGAATGAGGCATTAGTCATAGGCATCTGCAGCTAGCTGTGATGCTGAAGCAATGATGATATGCATGTGGAAACATCATGACACAAACCTTCCTCTTTTGTATCTGTCCCAATATTGGATGCAAAAATTCAATGTCATGTAATGATGTTCTGATGCACATTTCGTCACTTGTGCCCCATGCAGATGCCTATGGCATCTATGCTCAAATTGGTTAACCTGCCTGTACTGGGACAAGTTTGAGATATAGGAATTAAAAAAGAAAAGCCGACTTTGCATTAGTCTGGATTTTGCAGCTTTTAACAGGCTCAAAAGGGCCGGCCTGTTGCTGTCTCTGGAAAAACAATTTCTATACCAATCATTTGAAAAACCCAATCCTATTTTTATTGGACTAATAAAAGCCCTGTTGAATCAAATCAAAGATGCAAATAATCCAGAAGTTCACAAGGAGGACAGCAGACCATAGCACATTCTTGCTTGTGTTCCACAGCACAAGATGAAGATGGAGTTGCATTCAGCGATCATAACCAGTAGCCACAAAATCGCTGCTTTCCCATTGCTGACCGTTGCCAAGAAAACTGCATGGATGTGTTTATGTAGTTACCAGGAGCTGAGCTTGACTCAAGGGGATCTTGACTTTTACCTTTTCCCTATTTGATCCAGCAAAGTAAATGAAGGTTGCCTTTCATAATGGAATGAAAATAGTACCTGAATGTTATTATTTGCTTTGCCCAAACTGGTGTGGTTGAAGTAGGTTGGGGCGTCAGCTGACAAAATGTCTAGCAAGCCTGGTCCAGCAGTGAGGAATTCTGAGAGTTGCCATCTCTTCTGGAGGATGCCAAGTTGGGGGTGGCTGCTGTACATCTTTCTATACTACTGTATCCTTTGGTTTTTATTTCAAGGCTGTTGTTTTCCCATGTTCTGTACCTCATTTCCTTTAGCTTTCCATATTTCATCTTGTCACTAAGTGACTTGGGATGCTGAAACGGCTCATTTTCTCATGGCAAACATGGTATCTTTATTCAATCCAGATCGTTTCACTCAGGGGGGACCATTTACATGTAAATCTTTTCACAGGCAATGATAACCTTTGGCTCTGCGATATATTATTCAGGGCTATAGCTGTCAAATCCAAATTGTATGCTTTCTCAAAACAATTTTCTCATTTCAGCAGCCTAGGGTGGTTGATAGAAGGTTGGATACAGCTGAGGTGACCTGAGTTCAATAATCTCAGCCACTTGGCCAAAAACGTCACCATATTTGTCTTGAGTAATTCACTACTGTGATGAAATCCCACTTTAGATAAGGTTTCATCACTTAAGATTCAACATGGGTTGAGCCTTGGAACCATGTTTGGGATCCAGGTTTTCCAATAAGTCAGCACTGAAAAAAATGTAATTGTTGCAAGAGGTCAGGGAACATGCTAGGAAGGGCATAATTTTTAATGGCAAGGCAATATTTGAATGCCTCTTCCATCCTGTTCTATTTTGTCTGCAAAAAAAAAAAAAAATCCCTCATGAAGCTGCTGTCCTTAAACAGAAATATCTGCTGGGGACCTCTCACATGTATTTGCGTGTAATTTGGGCCTGATATTTTTTTCCCCCAAAACAAAGAGGAGCTGATCAATTTATTGGAAAAAGAAATGTGCATGTATGTTGATGGAAATATGATAGCACTCTCAACTCCCTTAAAAACTATTTTCACCAGCTATAGACATCCCACTTCAAAGTCTCAGCTGCTGCTTCCAATTTGGCATGGAGGTGTGTGGGTGAGAACGGCACTTCCACTTTAAGGTTCTGCTCTCTTTATTTCGCGCATATTTCTCTAGAGTTTAGATTAGGGTCAACCACACACAACCCATTTCAGTTCAAGAGAGACAAAGTTAAAAGTCTAATTGATACATTCAGTTTCATCTAAGAGTTCTTAAAGAAGTTCTTAAAGTATTAAAATGTGCGATTTTTAATCTGACCAGCTTCTCTTTAATGTTAGTGTCTTTCTTGAAGACTGAAAAAAAGCCAATCAGAGTCCAAGTTTTTAAAAATGGATTGGGGTGTGGGGGGGAGAGGAAATTACAGGACAGTTAGTTTAAATGGTCCAACGTATTATTAAAGTCAGGGGGAAAAAGAAACATTTATAAGAATACAGTACTGTATAATGAAAAGGAACAAAATGGTTTTTGCAAGAGTAAATGTTGTCTTACTAGCTTTCTAGACTTACTGTATTTCTAGAGTTTTGCATTTCTAGATGTTTATGTTTTTTTTTTTTACATTTCTAGATATTTTTGTGACTATAATCAAGCATGTAGAGACAAGTGATCCCATACACGTTTTACATGGATCTTAAACAAGCCTTTGAAAAGGTCCCTCACTAACAGCTCCTTAACAAATTCAGGAGCCATGCCAAAAGATGATGGGGTTTCCCTAATGGGCTAAAGAATAAGAAACAGAGAGTAGGAATAAATAAACCATTTTCAAATTGAAGAGAGGTTGAGAGAGGGCTCAATAGTCAGACCAGTACTTTTTATTTTATCTGTAGATTATCTTTAGTTATGGGTGAGCACTGAGATCAACAGGTCTGCGAAAAGGAATTATGAAGAGCTTCAAAAGGATCTCTCTATATTGAGTGACAAAATGTAGTTCAGGGAACGCACCTGAAAAGTGAAATCCAACTTCACATATACATTAATGGAATTTGAGCCAACAGTGTCTGAACAAGAAAGGACTTTGGAACCCTGGGGGATACTGTAACTCCGTGAAAATGTCAACATGGAGTATTCCTTGGACTTCTTCGGAATGGGATTCAAAACAAAACAGACAATAGAGTAATGTTGTTATATATGTTTATGTTGTGGCATGCACAATTCTGGTCACTGTGCCTCTGAAAAGATATTGCAGAGGTGGGAAAAGTGCAATGAAAATCTTTAGGAGGTAGAGAGCTCTCTGTGAGAAAAGCTACAGTACCAATCGAAGAGAATATTTGTAGCTCAGGGTTGAACTGTGGAGTCCTTGGTGCTCTCTGAGCCTTGTTGTTTTCTTGCGGATGTTTCATTGCCAGGCTAGGCAACATCCTCAGTGCGAAAAGGGAGTGGGACTTGCTCTCTGTTTATATCATGGCTTGTCCTGCTTGTGTTGGTGGGGGTGTTGTTCCCTCCTTGGTAGTTCCTTGATTGGGCTGTTGTTTCCTGCTTGGTTGATTGACTAATAGTTAATTGAGTTAATAGTTCCTTGATTAGGGTATATTGTACTGTTTGATTGCTCCTCTGCTGCTAATCCTGGTGTTAATCTTTGCATATCTTGTTGTTCATTGCTGGCAAGGAGGTGTTCTGGTCTTCTGGCTTTTCTATTGTCTCTTATGAATGGTATCTAAATGTTGTTTACCTCTGTTTCTCCTTGTCTTTATGAGTTTTCTAAGTGTATCTGCTTAGCTACTCTGTGTCTCAAAATTCTGCACTAGATGGATTCTTGGCCTGATCTACGTTCTGATATAAAGCTGAGTTATGAGAAGACAATGAAAACATAACACACAGTTATTTCTCAGAGCCCATGAAAATTAGTGCTGCTTGGAAGTCCTCATTTGGTTGGGCAATATAGGAAGAAAGATATAAATTTTTCTCATTGCAGTCAAACGCAGCCTTGTTCTACAGTCCGAGACTGAATGACAGCATTTTGATTAGATTAACATCCAAACAGTTTTGTTCCATTCAGGGTCACAACTATCTAGCACAGAAAAAGGCCATCCTGGTTACCTTATGGATTCACCGACCCTGGGTACAACAACTAAGAGGGAATACATGAGGGTAGGTAGGCTGTAGAATCCAATAACGTCATCCAGGCGACATTGTCCTGCCAACATCCTCTAGTTTAGCTCATAAGGAAAGCAGAGGCAGTGCATGTGCTGATGGGCTCTCTGCATGGATCATGGCAAGTAACAGTCCAGTTCTACTGACGTCAAAGAGCAGGGGATCATTTACTGAGTTTTCTGTACAGCAGATTTTTTAAATGAGAAACCTAGCTGTTGACAGTTAGAACCGCATTTCAATCAAGATGGAGGCACGGTCAAGGAAGACAGAATAGTTTAGATAACAACATTATTGTCTCCAACAACTGAAGAACAACAGAAAACTCCTGAATGTACCCAGCTAGAACAAAGATCAGTGCTACCTAGTGACGAAACTCAAATAATGACACGATCCACCTCACTCATCTTTTCTTCCCATGCCAGTCGCTGACATCCAATTGGAAAGTTGCTATCCAATTATTGCTCCATGTATATTTTACTCTGAGGGAGAAACAACAGATTTGATTGTTGATGGGGAAAGGCAAGTTTCAATCAGGAAAATAAAATGGGAAAGGATCATACGTTCTGCAGGTTTCTGCTGAATAGATGCTAAATGATTACTGTATTACTTAATGCCAGCCTTTTAAGGCCTTGTTCTAATTACAGCAAGCAGGGCGTAATGTTCTCTGCAGCAAATAGGATGTAGAAAAGGAACTTTATCTAAACTATACTCTTTTTTTGAAAGATGAGATAAAATAGTTTCCTTGCTTGGGGTCCCCCAAACTGCTTATTGTCATATACTGTCTCCTAGAACACTTTGGTTCCGACCCTTAGACCCAGTGGTACACAGGAATTTAATTCCTTCCTTAGAGCTACCATAAAGCAGCATTTTAATGTTTTTATTTAATACCAAATGTCGCTTACACTAATTATAATAAATACAATAAAACAATGGGACCCCCTTCAAATTCTCTCAAAACAATCAGCCCTCACTCCATACTCTCATCCTATCCCCTTGGCCATCTCCAAAAAAGATATTATGTATAGCCTTTGGCTGATGAAAGACTGCCCACCCTGCATTAAAAAGAAGAGCAATATTTAAAATCCCAAAAAGGATGGATGGATGGATGGATGGATGGATGGATGGATGGATGGCTAACTAACTAACTAACTAACTAACTAACTAACTAACTAACTTACACATTAGGCCCACTGGTAAAACCAAGGGAAGGCATGGGTGAAGAAATTATTTTAAATTATGGGTGAAAGCCTCCATGGTAGTGGCCTGTCCCATCTCTGTGAGAAATTTGTTCCATAGTTTAGGTACCACCTGGCTACTTCAGCACCACAGCTGTTTGAAGAACAGCAAGCCATGATATGATCATTAGCAGGACATGAAGACCAGGAAGGGCTCTAATGAATACTGTATTTGTGAACACTAGTAATGGTGGCAGAAGCTTAAAATCCATAATACGGGTGTCATTAACCTTTCTTTTTGTATTTCATTAGGTGTAAATCAGTGTTTTTCCAAACTTGGCAACTTTAGGATGTATGGACTTCAACTCCTAGAATTCCCCAGCCAGCATGCTGGAAGCATTTCAGAAGGGACCCTCCCTAATTTTCCAGAGTAAATGGAGAAGAGGGGAGAAATACTTTCAGAATTGCAAGTTTTTGTTAGTGACACCTTACAATAAAGATAGAGTTAATACTCATAGTTGTGCTTCTTGTCTGGACTACCTGAAAGGCTAACATTCTGGGAGTTGAAGACCACACAACTTAAAGTTGCCAAGTTTGAAAAACACTAGTGTAAATCACATAGCCTCTAGTTTTTCATTGCACAAAGCCCCACACCATGTCCCCTTTCAAATGGCCAGGGATTTGAGCTGGCTAATTCTTAACTCTCATTACAATACCAGCTAAAAGAGATGCCCTCAACTTCTCCTTTGCTGCTGCTCGTGAACACTTAAGGACCAATTTGGAGGTGTCTGAATGCAGGCAAAGAAAGGCAATTGGTACAAAGCTCACAATGAATTTCATGCCAGGCCTCTAACAGTGCATAAAACAATTTAATTTTTGTTTATGGAGGGACTTCAGAGGCTAGCTGGAACATTTCTTTCCCAGTATAGAGCTTCAGGCAGTGATGGGCAGCATGGAGCCCCATCAGAAATAACTCGTGTGCCAGAGGGGCTGCAACTAATTTGCAACTTTTGCATTGCATCATGCAAGGAACATCTTCTGCATTAACTTTTCCATAACCATGATGGATGGTGTGCTACACTTAGCAGATGCATGCTATAATATTCCCATTTGGATAATATAACTTCAAACTCGGGGGGGGGAATAATAAAACAGGCTGGGTCTGCCTATGGAGCAAAAGATCTAGGACTGGAATACTGGAATACAATGCTCTAGTGCAGTGTTTGTCAACCTTGGCAAGTTTAAAATATGTGGACTTCAACTCCCAGAATTCCTTAGGCAACATGCTGGCTGGGGAATTCTGGGAGTTGAAGTCCACATATTTTAAAGTTGCTAAGGTTGACAAACACTGCTCTAGTGGAATAGGAAAGTACCATTTTGACCCAGAGTTAATGCAGAAGATGTTCCTTGTATGATGCAATGCAAAAGTTGCAAATTAGTTGCAGCTCCTTGAGAGAGAGAGAGGGATGCCACGAGAGGGGTGCACATTTATAGAGAGCATTCAGAAGTTCTTCAGTATAGATGAACTAGAATTCCCTGCAACTAGAAAACTAAAATAGTAAACAGAATGTAGCATTTCTCTCCTTGCACGCAAGAACTAAAACTCCTCCATTGGGGAACATTAAAAATAGGACCCTAGGCCTGCAGTTGATAATGATACAGTTGATTCTAATAATTATTTATATCTTACTCTTTTGTCCGTATAGTTAAAGCTATGGTTTTCCCAGTAGTAATGTATGGCTGTGAGAGCTGGATCATAAGGAAGGCTGAGCGCCGAAGAATTGATGCTTTCGAGCTGTGGTGCTGGAGAAGACTCTTGAGAGTCCCTTGGACTGCAAGGAGGTCAAACCAGTCAATCCTAAAGGAAATCAACCCTGACTGCTCATTGGAAGGACAGATGCTGAAGCTGAAGCTCAAATACTTTGGCCACCTAATGCGAAGAGAGGACTCACTGGAAAAGACCCTGATGCTGGGAAAGACTGAGGGCAAAAGGAGAAGGGGACAGCAGAGGATGAGATGGTTAGATAGCATCACCGATGCAATGAACATGAATTTGAGTAAACTCCGGGAGACAGTGGAGGACAGGAAGGCCTGGCGTGCTGTGGTCCATGAGGTCACAAAGAGTCAGACATGACTAAACGACTGAACAACAACAACAACAACTCTTTTGTTGCAAATTCCAGAGGTATGTAACCTCTTAGGATTTTAGTTCATTCCCTGCATGAATAGATAAGAACAGTCATGGAAGCCCATAGTTGGTTTATCTCTAAAAATGGAAGTTGCCTTTGCCCTGTCCTTTAAGATTTACAGCCATTCCACTCTTTAGGTTAGCTGCAGTTATATTTGTACAAGCCACAGCAAAGCATAAGATGCACTTTTTCTTTTCCCTTTTCCCTCTGTTGTTTCTTTAGTTTTTGCTATCTGGTGTTTGTGACCTCTGTTTTCATGAAATGAAATGTAATGGTCTTGTTTCCAATTGTTGCTCTTTGCATTATTTTTCTTACTGTTTGTATTGGTTTAAAAATGGAAAAAGAAAAAAGTAAGGCATGCACTCAGGGCCCTGGGCCCGTGAGACCTGATAAGAAACAGTTCCTTGATACAGAGAGGAGAATTTGCCAACTACATATATCTTTGCATGATTAAAAGAACAACTGCAGCAACAGCAAATCTATCCTTATTCCAATTGGCCAATTTCAGAGTTGGGTGTGGTTTCAGGGCCATCTAGCCCAACCCCTTGCTAAATTCAGGAATCTCACAACTGCAACATCTGGGGCAGATGGTTGTCCTTCCTGTGCTTAAATCCGTCCAGTGAAGAAGAGCCTGCTACTATCCAAGGCAGTTTGTTCCACCATCTGAACAACTCTTACCATTAAGAAATTTCTCCCAATGTACTGCCAAAACAGGCTTGTTTGTAATTTTCACCCAGAAGATCTAGTCATGCTCTCTGAAGGAATAGAAAACAAATGTATTCTTTCTTCTACCCAGCAATCCTTCAGATATTTGTATGTAGCGATTATATCTCCGTTTAATCTTTTCCAGGCTAAGCATGTGGAGCTTTTTCAAACCCCTCATCATCCCAGTCAAATTTCTTGCAATGCATTCTAATTCACTGATGCCCTTACATCTTTACGCAGGATGCATTGTCTACATTGTCTAGAGGTACAATCAAACAGCACAATATACCCTAATCAAGGAACTGTTAACTCAGTCAATCAACCAAGCAGCAAACAACAGCCCAATCAAGGAACTCCTAAGGAGAGAACTACACCTCCACCAACACAAGCAGGTCAAGCCACGATATATAAACAGAGAGCAAAACCCACTCCCTTTTCCCACTGAAGATGTTGCCTAGTCTGGCAATGAAACATTTGCAAGAAAACAACAAGGCTCAGAGAGCACCAAGGACTCCACAGTTCAACCCTGAGCTACAAATATTCTCTTCGCATTGTCTACTATTGCTGCTATTTTCTACACATTCTTTTAGTATAAATATTCCCAGAATGGCTGAAACCATCAAACTGATATCAAATATTAAAGCGACAAGAACAAGACAAAACTTTATGAATTAGTAAACAGAACAGCAAATAATAACAGCCTCAAAATTAAAAGCTTGGAGAATTTTTTTAAAAAGTCTTATTTGAAGCCAAGTTAGATGAACTTTCCTGGAGTTGTTATGTAAAATATGAAATATTTCATGGGTCCCAAAGAAGCAGCCTTCTGCTTGCTGTTGCAAGCACAGGGAAGAGGAATGATCGCTAGAGTGGTATCCATGGAAGCTCTCAAATAGAGGGTTGGATCTACAACAATAATGGGAATTCTGGGAGTTGCAGTCTTAACACTTTTGGAGGAGGCCATATTGAGGATGACTTATCTAGCAGTTTCTCACCTTCAAAAATCCATGGACTTTCTCTCTGAACAGAGATGGAGATTGCCTGGCATGGCCTTCCAGAACTGTTAGTGATGACATTGTTGGAAATCTTATGATATGCAAAAGGTTCCCAAAACATAGTCCCCTAGCCAAAACTGAACCCATTTCATTAATTTGCTGTGCATAGCAATACTTATTTAACCATAAATACCCAGTCTGGTTTCTTACCTTGAGATGCATGCTACAGAGATAATTCCCCATTTATAACTTGGCACTTCGCTCCTAGAGCACACAGATTTAGGTTTGATGGACCTCTCATTTCAAAATTAAGATTTTAGCTCTTTATGAGCTTGGCTCACACAACATGCTGTTGAAAGAAAGCAATGACAAACCACTTCTATATTGTTGGGAAGAAAACTATATTGAAGTGTGTTCCTAAAATCTTCAGAAGTCAAGCTTGACTCAAAAAAATACTTTTCCTTTATCCGTTGAAAGGCACTTGGGATATTTTAAATGAAATATGGAAATTTTCTCGGCCACCGTTGTAGGTTTTTACGCTTTCATTGACACTGTTTTTTGTATTGTTCTTAATGAGCTGTTAGCTGCCCAGAGTTGCATTGGTGAGATGGATGGCACATAAATGGATATAACAATAAATAAATACCATAGATAAATATTTAAAATAAATAAATAAAATGCCTGTAAAACAGACCAATGTTATTAGTGCCAGATTGCAAATGAGTTGCATCTATAGTTTCCGAATGTCTAACCCTTCTATTTGTCCAGATGGCCTAGAATATCTGACCGCAGACTTTCCCACGATCTCACTCCCTAAGAAGCTGCCCACCCAGCTTTACACAATTTCACCAGCCTAATTTTTAATACAAACTCAGGAATGATCTGAAATCTTCAAATGCGGTTTCATGCTGTACAAAGTCTTCATGGTTTGGCTTGGAATCAAGAACTGCGGAGACATTGGACGTCCAGAAAGTATTCCCTGGTAAAAGATTGCAAATGTTTTAGGCTTCCTAGCAAAGGTCATCCTGAGCTTGAGATGTCTCACATGCTGAGCTAAAAATTGACTGGAATAGAAAGAAGAGAATCAACCAAAACTTGTTCAGGAGTTACTGAAAGGGGCTCAAGTACTCCTGGGAAAGTTCTCTCTGAGTATTTTAGGACTGGCCTCTCTTCCATCATTGGGGCCAGTTGGCAGGTAGACTTTCCTGAAAGCAATAGGATCAGTGGCACAGCATGAAGGGTAACGGGGCACATCCATAAGTAAAGGTTTTCCCCTGCACAGTCGTGTCAGACTCTAGGGGTGGTGCTAATCTCCGTTTCTTAGCCGAAGAGCCAGCGCTGTCCAAAGACACTTCCATGGTCATGTGGCTGGCATGACGAGCGCGGAACACTGTTACCTACCCACAGAAGTGGTACCTATTAATCTACTTGCATTTGCATGCTTTCGAATTGCTAGGTTGGCAAGAGCTGGAGAGAGTGTGGGAGCTCACTCCGTCACGCGGCACTCGGGTCTCGAACCTCCGACCTTCCGATCAACAAGCCTGGCATCTTAACCACTGAGCCATCACGCCCCTTATGACATCCATAGGACTCACTAAAATAACAATGATGATCACCACCACCACCACCACCACCACCACCACCACCACCACCATAATAGGATAATTGATGTGGCAATACTAGGGGATAGTAGAATAGAAGACAAAGAATTGGAGAAGATCACAAAGTATCAAGATCTGAAAATTGAAGTTGAAAGATTATGGCATAAACCAGCAGTGGTGGTCCCAGTGGTTATCAGCACACTGGGTGCCAAACCAAAAAGCCTTGGACGATCTTAGAAAATCCGTGCATTGACACAATTTCCAACTGTCAATTACAACAGGCCACACTGCTTGGGTCCACACATATACTGTGCCGATACATGATGATATCCTAGGTTCTTGGGAAGAACTCGATGCCAATGAAGGCCAACACCAGCTAAAGATCTAGCAGCTGTGATTTCACATTGTTGTCTATATAATAATAATGCTACAAGGAAAACCTTAATTGACCATTCAGGGTTGGGACTGTCAATTAAATCTGAATTTACATCGTTTGCAAAGATTCATGTCATTTGCATGATTACATAACTCAAGTAAATGACATAATTTGCAGTAAAGCACTGATGTAATAGGTAGTCTTTTAAATGGGGTTGGAGCCTTTATAGAAAAATAGATCCACTGTATCCAAATTCTGCTATACCAACATGTGTTCAGCTGTACTGTTACGATTACTGTTATTATTATCAAATGGTCGAACTCTTAGAAATTGCAATAAATTGCAATTCACTTCAATTGTTATTGGTTGGTGTCTGAATGCACATCATTGCATTTAGCAATTAAAATGGCTGCCAGTCTTGCCGTAGGATCTGTTGGTTGATCTTTTTCCAATTGAGAAAATAAACAAATTAAATAATTAAAAAAGGGGTCCCTGGGCCTCTTTAGGCAGATTCCTATGAGTCTGGCCCCCTGGCAGTTTCTGATCATGCTTATTGCCAACTCTGGACCTGCTAAACTGTGTTCTACAATGAGATCTTAGTTTATCCAGGGTAGTTACAGCAGACTAGCTAGTGCCTTTCATCACCATACTCCATAAGCTTTTGCAAACCACAGAAGAGAGGTAGCCAAGGAAAATCTGACCTTTCAAATCACAACAGAAACTGTTTTTCTTAGCAATGAAAAATTTTCCAGATTGGAGAACAGTTTACGAGAGCCAGGTTGGTGTAGTGGTTAAGGCACCAGGCTAGAAACTGGGAGACTGTGAGTTCTAGTCCTGCCTTATGCACGAACCCATCTGGGAGTCCTTGGGCCAGTCCGTCTCTCTCAGCCCTAGGAAAGAGGCAATGGCAAACCACTTCCAAAATCTTGCCAAGAAAACTGCAGGGCCTGGTCCAGGCAGTCACCAGGAGTCCACAGTGACTTGGAGGCATTCCCGAGCATTTTGGAGGGGAGACCTGGATTTAGCCAATTGTGCATTCAATATTCAGAAGCAATATGCACTGGAACATCTGGATTCTCCAGTGTGGTGCTCATGACCATCAAGGTGCATCTTACTCAGTGCCCTACCTGACATTTATTTTTTCTTATTGATTCTTTTTTATTTTTTAAAAAATAAACTAAGTAAATTGGCATTGTGCAATGTGAAGTCCAAGCTTCTAGCATAATTATTATTCCCAAAAAAGCCTCTGAGGACACAGTGGAATTGTTATAAAATAAAAATGGCAGATGAGTGCTTTGAAGGCTGCACACCTGAGAGGAAAAAAATGAAAGGTAAACTGCAGGTGATGGGAACATCCTGGATGCTGACCCATTTCACTTCTTAGATCAGAGCTTTCCAAACTGTGTGTTGCGACACGTTAGTGTGTCAGCTGCAGTGTCTGGCTGTGTCGCGGCTGCTGCTGCCTCCGGGCCCTGCCAGGATTCCGTGCAGGTCCTAGTGCCTGCCTTGTGCCTTGCTGCCTCCAAACCTGCTGTGATTCCACACAGGTCCTAGTGCCTGCCTTGTGCCCTGCTGTAAGAGTGTGTCGCGAAATGATGCATGTCTAAAAAGTGTGTCACCAGCATGAAAAGTTTGGAAAGCTCTGTCTTAGATGTTTGGCAGTTGGCCACACCTACCATAACAGATGATTGTGGGAACAGGGGAAGATCTCCTACGGGAACCATTTTGTGAACACATAACATGCTATCAAAATACTAAATAAACCAACTGGCTCCCAAAGATTGGTGTCCTCTTTAGGCATACATAATACCTGCTTTGGCCTCAGTTAATGAGAACCATAGAATCATAAAACTCTGAGAGCCACTTAGCTATCAAGTCCAATCCCTTGCTCAGTGCAAGAATCTAAATTAAAACCTACCTGACAGATGGCGGAGGCCATCTTAGCGTGAGGAACAGTGAAATGACCGCCCCAAGTCAGTAGATTTGCAGAGCTGTTAAGGTGGCAGCCTGGGAAACATTTCACTGCTTTTTGATATTGCTTAGTTTTGCCTTCTTTCCCCTTTTGCCAGATGAAAATTTCTGAAGGCCTCAAAAGCCTGTGTAGCAGTTGGCGATATTAATTCGGCACAGGGGCCCTGGGTCCTATTTATAAAGGGCATTTTTCTGTTTCAAGTTTGAGGAGGCTGCCCATCGGAAATCAATATTGGGGGAATAAAAGAAGCAGCTATATAGGGGGTTTCTGGATGCTGGGCTTTGTCACACTGGTGTAATCTATTTGGCTTTGATTTAAATTGCACCAACTGGTTCTAAATGTATATTTAGAGATACAAATAGCATATTGCATGTAAAACCATATCACCACCCCTCTCTCTTTCTTTTGGTGATGTGTCAGTGGTAACCTGAGATAATATGGCAATCTTGAAAATGCACTGCTAGGCTAAAAATCATGAGTGGTTTTGGCTATCTGAAACATATAACAGGAAGCAGAAGAAAGCCACAATCTGTGTTGGACAGGTTAATATACAAACCAGAGAAGAGTCATGAGTTCATGCTGATAGGAGAACACACGTATCACCCTTTGGGCCTGGTCTGGACTATCCGCAGCAAATGATAAAACACACATTGTGATGTCATGATGCAAGCTCTATCCTTTTGCACTTGTGTGGAATGTTGTGACACAAATACAGAAGGAATGGAGTCTGTGTCCTGACCTTGCAACGCACATTTCATCTTTTGTCCTCCATTCCACCCAACCACCGCTGAGAACACTCATGACCATGATGTATGAGGATCTACTTTGGACTTTGACAGTATGGATTTAACAACAGGAAGCAAATTAATTCCTCTTGCCTATCATTGTCCACCCTGTTAATCCTGAAAGCTAGTCCATGGGGATAGAGTTTGGGCTGAATGTGGCAGGGTGAAATCCATGTTTAAGAAACATGTTGCTTATGGTAGCCAAAGTAGGTTTCATAGAAACACATCTGGTCTAAGAACAATGAATAAAGGTAATATCATGTTTATTGGACAGCTCGGCAGATCTTTAAGAAGGAGTGAAAATCACCTTTTTTATACTGGAGATGTAATTATTTGAGAGACCTTCGACACCCATGATTTGGCTTCTACATTAATATGATTCAGTGAAAGGAAATAAGGTTTAAAGATATTAAAATGGCATTGAATTACATGCCCAAATCCTGGAATGTATCAGTTTATGAAGAACTTTGGAACTTCTTGAATCTGGAATGTAGCTAAAGAAAAATTCGCTTTGTTGGAAAGAAATTACCACTCTGGACTTCAAAATCCTTAACTGAAGAAATGTGTCCACTCCCAGCCTTTGAACCGGCTCTCTGTTGGTCTAATGCAGTGTTTCTCAACCTTGGCAGCTTGAAGATGTGTGGACTTCAATTCCCAGAATTCCCCAGCCAAGCTGCCAAGGTTGAGAAACTTTGATCTAATGGAAAACTGAACAGCTGATTCTCAAATACATACTTTGATACAAAGGATTTTAAAGATCCATATTCAGTTGAACCCATAACTTTTCCTTTTAGGATTAATGGACAGTTAGAAAAAAGCCATGGAAAATTGTTTCAATATATGATTACTGCGGCGAGATTACTATATGCATAGAGGTGGAAAGATTCAACACTACCCACTATGGAGGAATGGTTGATAAAGTTGACGGATTTTGCTGAAATGGACAAATTGATTTCTTTGATTAGAGAAAAGACACTATCTACATTTATTGGTGACTGGAAGCCTCTTATGGACTTTTTGCATAAAAATGAAAAAAATGAACTTGTGATTTATGGTTTCGATGATTAGACAGGACATATTATAGAAAGAAGAGTAATATGATGTAACTTTAGAGAGAGAGGTTAAAATATATTGTACTTATAACTGCTGTGAAGAATATCAGAAGCTACTTCTTTATATCTTTTTTCTTTCTTTTCTATTTTTCCTCAACTTTTTTATTTTCTTGCGCTTTCTGCTTTTTCTTTGATTTCTTTCTTTTTCCTTTTTCTTTCTTACTTTATGTTAGTTTGTGTTAGTTTTTATCTTCTTGTTTAAAAGCTTTAATAAAAATTATATATATAAAAAAAGAAAACTGATCAGCTGATTCTGGGACAAAGTTTAATTCATTATTCAAAAATGGATTACTTTTACAGATCTACTCTAAAGTGTATGTTTGTTTTGTTTGCTGCTTTTGCATTTTTCTTTGTTTGGAGCTACAGATAGCTTTGTTTGTGTGTGTGTGTGCGTGTGTGTGTGCGCACGCATCTGCGCATATAGTTTTATACTTTTCTCTCATTTTATGTATAGTGCAGCAATACAAATAAATACATGACTATTAAAAAAGATAAGACCAATGGACACTGATCCCTTACATATTTAGTATTTCTCTAGATGCGTTCTTACCCCCAACCCTCACCCTTGTTATGTGGGGTAGGGGTTTTGGACCAATCTATTTTGTTTCCTTGTTGGGGACTGGGCTCATTAACGTGCCCTTAATATTATATGGCAGCTGCCTTTCCTGAAACATCACTCTGATAATGTGCCCCTTGCTAGAACAAGAGTTTTTGCCTACAGGGGAAGCTGGCTGCTGAATTTTAATGACCATGTCTGGTTATAATTACCAAGTCTGAATATTTATAGAAACTCGCTTTTACTGGGTAGATATTAGGGGGGAAAAATCCACTCATGCAAAATGCCAATTGACTGCAAATTCACAATAACCCTCTTAAAGTTTAAGAGCAGATTTGGAGTTAAGATTGTAACCCTATTTACAGTGTACTTCTCACGGAATATTAAGTTCTGCTCTCCTTGCTAACCAGGAAATATGCAGAAGACCTGTTTCCTTGTGCTGCTGAATTTCTCAAGATTTTAGATTCACAAATACCTAGTTTGGAGAGCCTGTTTGGTGTAGCAGCTAAAGTGCTGGGCTAGAAACCAGGAGGCTGTGAGTTCTCATCCTGCCTTTGGCATGAAAGCCGGCTGGGTGACCCTGAGCCAATCACATTCTCTCAGCCCTAGAAAGGAACCAATGGCAAACCAGGAGACTGAGAGTTCTAGTCCTGCCTTAGGCATGAAAGCCAGCTGGGTGACTTTGGGCCAGTCCCTCTCTCTCAGCCCAACCCACCTCACAGGGTTGTTGTGGTGGGGAAAATAGGAAGCAGGAGGTATGTTCACCACCTTGAGATAGATAGATAGATAGATAGATAGATAGATAGATAGATAGATAGATGATAGATAGATATGATAGAGGTAAGATAAAATAATAATAGCCTGAAAAAAAACTCAGTATGGATCAGGTAATCCACATGAGTCGATAGTCAGCTCTATGATCATGGTTAGACTGTTTTTCTGGCATTCCGTGCACTTTATAGTCCATTTCACAAGACATTCATCCATGGTCAAGTACTGGGTAAAATATTGTGAAGAAAAACAGCCATGAGAATCAGCCACTAAAGTAAGAATGAATAGGCTTCAGGTGGAAGGGTCTTTCCTAAGTAACACACAGTTGCAGTGAGATGAGTCTCATGTTGGTTACACATTATTATTAAAGTCTTCCGCTTGCAAGCAATTTTGATGTACCACTAAACGCCATCCTAGAAACAGCAATATATTGCTCCCTTCTACTTGAAGAAGCAGTTTGTGCTCTCACTGGGAAGTATCTCTATTTCACTTCATTTCCCAGCTCCCCATTTAATCAGTAGCATATCTCATAACTCCTGGCATCCCATAGCTCGGAGTTGGAAGTAGCATGTTGGCATGATTAGGTAAAGCAGCTCAATTGCAGAATTATGGTGATGCCAATATTAGGAAGTGATGGAGGTTTGCAGTCAAGGCAAACATAGAAACAAAGGGATACTGTATACTTGCAACTTACTCTCTTTTATTTGGGTGAAGAGCAGGATGGGATGAGTGCCTAGGAGCAATCTTGTAATGGTATGTGGGAATGACCTTGGGAGACAGGAGGAAGAGATGCAGCCAGGGCAATGGTCGGATAAGAGGCAACTTAGCTTGCAAAAGGAATGTGGAAGTGGCAAATGTCTCAGAAGGGACCCTCCCTAGTTTCTTGGACTGTAAAGGCAGCAGCGAAGAGATGTCCTTTCAGACTTGCAAGATTCTGTTAATGTAACCTTACAATAAAGTAGAGCTAGTACTTCTGGGTGTGCTTCTTGTCTGGACTACCTCACAAGGCTGACAAATCTTGAGAAAGGTAGGGCAAGGAACTAGGTTTCTGGGCAATAAGGACTGGGAGATAATTGGCTGATGAACCTCTGTAAGCTCTAGATTTGTAAAAGAGGAATTCACTTGTGTTCATAACATCCTGATATCCAAAAATATCTGAAAAGAGTCCAAGTAGCCCAGATGAAATTTGTGTGCATTTTAAGCTGGATTTAGAAGCGTTGAGAGATGGAAAAGAAATACGTAGAAGCCATGATATAGTGCAGGATGGACAACTGTTTTAGGTGCCATGGGCTATTGTTTGCTCTCACAATGCAAATAAAATAAAAAGGTAAACTTTCTGAAATCGGGCAAGACTGCCAAATTTTGTGAGATTTCAATGATCCACTCTCACCTTCCAAGTTCCTGAGTGGAATTATGTGGGAACACCAAAATGTTATGTGTTCTAGCTTGAAATCTCATGAGACTTCATCAGAAAATTTGCCACATTTGGCTATCTTGTGAAATTTGGGACAATCTGAATTTTTGAAATTAATATGCATTTCACTGTCAGGTTTTTGAGGTTTTCTAGAGGCCATCTAGGGATGTTCTAGGCATCTAAAAGTGCTGCTTGGCCAACTCATGATATACCAGGTTTCCTATTTTTAAAACCTTAATAATACTATTGTTTAGACCAGTGCTTCCCAACCATGGCAACTTTAAGATGTATGGACTTCAACTCCCAGAATTCCCCAGCCAGCATGAAGTTGAAGTCCACACATCTTAAAGCTGCCAAGGTTGATAAACATTGGTTTAGACATTTGTTTGTGTAGCAATGAGCTCCCAAAATCAACTTTTGGGGCACCTTTCTCAACCACAAAGATATCCCATGGCTTCTCTTTCTTGAAATAGCTTTATTCTCGCTAAATAGCTTTATTCTTGCTAAACCCTGCACCTATTTCAAGCATGTAATGTGAAGGGAAGTCTCATGCCTTTTATGTTTAGCTATTGCTGAGAAACAAAAAACAAGAAGCAAGAAACATTTAAACCACAGCTTTCCAAACTGTGTGTCGAGACACTTTAGTGTGTCACAACACACAGTCTGGTGTGTTGCCACACAACCCGGAAGCGGCAGCAGGGGCGTGCATGCCGGTGGCACGCCATCAGCGCTTCCGCGTTTTAGTGGAGGCCGCCGCCGCTGCTGCCCCCGCCGTGCACGCCCCCGCCCCCGCGCACCCCCTGCACTGCCGCCGTGCATGCCCCCACCCCTGCGTGCACTGTTGCGCCGCCGCCGCTGCTGCTGCCGTTTGTGTGTCGCCAACGGCGGCACTTTAGAAAGCACTGATCTAAACATTGGAACTAGGCTGCTGCTTCACTAATTTGTTCTTTTAGTTGTGAGATTTGTCTTCGCTTCCTCATAACAATATGTCCTTAATCAAGCGCATGAAAGCACTACTTACAGGTGCAAACCAAGATCAACCAAAGTAAAAAAGAGACAGGGTTTGAGGAACTGAATTAGGCCCAGGATCAAAATGTTCCCATCCCTGTCTTGCAGTGAATGAATGAAAGAGCAAACCAGAAATTTTGGAGGGACAGGAAAGAAGTGGGCTTCTTACAGATATGCTCAGATATGAGACAAGGTTTTGCAGAAACCATGCTTAAAAGGTGTGGAGGTGAACTCAGTAAGTGCTGTCCACCTGCACATTCATTCCACATGGAAACAACAGCTGGGTTGTCACTGGACTCAAAGTCAAATGTGTAACCTGACTCCACTGAAAAGAACTGGGTTTCAGGAGGTGGTAGAAAACATGAATGCTTTCCTTCCATTTATATCTACAATTATCCAATGCACAGAGTTTTCAAGTGATCAGTTGGCATGCCTGGGGTGGCTTTCTAGAATATGAGTTTGAGCAAACACATGTAGAGAAGATGCTGTTTTCCTGGCACCAAAATGGAAAAAAATCAAAATCAAGTGTACTTTAAAGTTCAGAAATCTACACTGACTTCTCTTTCCATTCTTCCTTTCTTTGCAATGCCTTGTTTACAACTTCAAAATATCTGTTGTCCCCAATACTCATTGGGATAAAAATCATATTCCTTCTTGGACACATTTGGTAACTATTTATTTATCCACACTTCCAGACCAGGGGGGGAAAAAAACTACAGTTCTCCTGAGTTCTTCTGTATCTTTTTGTTACAGTCACTCACTCTTGCAACTAGCTTGATTATCCCTGGTGCAATGTTGTGAAATCTTTATGCATTAAAAAAGGAAAGGAACATATTTAGCATCAAGAGCCACTTGAAGCTGCAAGCAAATCAAATGTATCAATTTCCAAAGCAGAGAAGCAGAAATTATTATAATTAATGCCACAAGGGACAAATTGGGGCAGTCGTTTCCTAATTGGAAATCTCAAGTTATATTAAGATTCCAAAGCCCAGAATTGCCTGTCAGTAGGTCCACTGCAAACATTGGCAGATACCAACTTGGGGAAGGATGCTCTAGAACAGAGCTTTCCAAAGTGTGTGTCGCAACACAAAAGTGTGTCGCCTGCGGGGCCCAGATGTGTCGCGTCAAAACCCGGAAGCGCTGATGGCACGCCATCAGGGCTTCCGGGTTTTCCCGCGGCGACACACCAACGGCGGTGCGCGAAAATCCGAAAGCGCCGCAGCCACGGCGGCACGCAAAAAACGAAAGCGGCAGCAGCGCTTCCGGGTTTTTGCACGCTGCCGCAACAGCGGCACTTCCGGGTTTTCACGCGGCGACACACCAACGGCCACGGGAAAACTTTGGAAAGCCCTGCTCTAGAAGGTAGAGTGAAGGAAAAAATATTTTCAGACACCTTCTAGAGAACCTTTTGAAAGAACATGCAGGGCTTTGAAATTATCTATAAGGGAGTATTCAGGCAGTAAGCCAGGAGTATCCACAGGGTGGTGCCAAAAAGTAAAGATGGCCATTGCAAACACCATCTTTACTTTTGTGACTCATCCTTTGACTTTTTTGACCCATCTCTGTGTACCCACCCTTGTGTAGCTGTGTAAACTAAGCAGTCAGACACATCACCTGGTCATTGTAGGCCCTTGTATATGTTGGGTTAATTATACTAATTATTTCAACATTTACATTTCATCAGGCACAAATGAGTTGCATGCAAATTGTCTACATTTTTGCCCCTCTATTTGGGGGTGATACATTTCCCTTTTTGGCAATTTGTAAGTAGCCACCTTAGCTACCCAGAGGGTTTACCAGAAGTAATCGTAATATTCAAGTAAAGATGATGGAGAGTAGAGGAGAACAGGGGTATGGGGAACAATTGAAAAGAGTTCCAAAGAACGTGGAATTCAAATCACAATTTGAGTTCTATTGAGGTCCCTTGAGCTAATCTTCAGAGTCATAGGAAACCCTTGGGTAGTAAAAAGCAAATCATTTCAAGACAGTGCTGTTTTAATCTTGAAGGAGCTTACAGACAGGGTGAGGATGAGTTTGCACTGAACTTTAATGGTAATGAGGTTTGTCCTCATCTCAGCCTTACAAATATAGACATGGAAAAGATTTGTAGTGACTAAGCCATGTATATTGTTGGATACTCTTGACCTCAGTGATGTGTGTTATGATCTACTTTCTCATGAGCATGACTACATTTGTTTACTTGCCTGAATTTTGGCCTCTCCGTATGAGACAATACATACTCACTATATACTCAGGCTGACCTTGTTGTAGGTCTGTTTGATTCAGCTCTATGAGTTTGCTTGGTGTTTGGTTCCATAGCTTAGCTCAACTTAGCTTAAACCCTTCCATCTTTACTAGGTAAAGTCCTCTTTTGTTCAATGCTCTATCTTTGGCCTCTATACCGTTTCCTCATTGTCCTTTAGCTCATTATCTATTTTCTCTGTTATTTCTGGGCTAGTTTGATTTAGATTCAAGGATGTGTAGGAATTTTTTGTTTAAAATATACAGGACTCATGATCAATGTCCTCATGTTCTTGTGGTGAAGGCTTACATCCTGAGTATATCCTGGCAGTGCTTGGAAGCCACATCATTCTTTCTAGTCTCCTTCCAGCCTTCATATTTATATTAAGCTTGGGCTTCTAGCTCTGTTGGATTTGATCAAATATGCACCCTAGGCTATATTTTATCCAGCCAATTTTTATACTTTATTCCATTATGGAATGCCTCAAGATCGGCACATGTGACACCTCTGCTGCGTGAGCTGCACTGGTTACCAGTTTGCTTCCGGGTGCAATTCAAGGTGTTGGTGGTTACCTTTAAAGCCCTACATGGCATGGGACCAGGTTACCTAAGGAACCGCCTCATCCCCAGAACGTCGACCCGCCCCACCCGGTTATCCAGAGAGGGCTTGCTACGGATCCCATCTATAAAAGAATTCCATCTGATGGGGTCCAGGAGGCGAGCCTTCTTGGCAGTGGCACCCGCCCTTTGGAACATTCTCTCCCTGGAGGTGAGGCAGGCCCCCACACTCCTGACCTTCCAAAAGCAATTGAAGACCTGGCTCTGCCACCTCGCCTGGGATGGGGGGGGGTAGTAATAGCTCCTCTTGGAGGTGGCTGGCACCATAGAGTTCCTTTAAACAATAACATAACCTCTTAGATTTTATATATTTATATATTTATATTTAATTAAATTGGAATGATGTATTGTATTTTATATGCTTTTAATTAATCAATTTTGTTGTAAACCGCCCAGAGTCCCCTTGTGGGGGGAGATGGGCGGTGATATAAATTAAACAATAAATAAATAAATTATCTCTTTTCATTTTTTTAATTAATCCTTTCTAAACCTCATCCAATCACAAAGCAAATAAATGAAAGAAGAGAGTATGAATGAATCAAGAGGAAGGGAAAGATTGAGAAAAGTTATGATTGGATTAGTTGACAAGATCCTCAGTGAGAGGGAGGTGAGAAGTTTAAAAAAACATGGCAATAGATTAAGCAATGTATGAACATGGTGGAAACAATGATAGTTTGCAAGAACAGAAAGCTATGGAGAGATACACAAAGTTGGTGTTGGTGTAAACTAATTTTAGCTATATTTTCTTTTAGCTGTTGCCTTTAATTTCCTTTGCTTACTATTTACTACTGCTACTCATCTGGGATGAATTTGAAAATATATGTCCAAGGAATTTGAGAATATAAATCCCAAGGAAGTAAGTGTGAATCCCAAGAAGCCAAACAGGGTCCGCTCTAGGATCAGCTCTGCCACCTGTAATCTGGATCCCCCCTCCCCGTTACTGTTTGGTGAAAGCCTCCATGGAGCGGATTGGTTCAGGGCAATGCAAAATGCATTCTTGAAAGAGTGTGTGTTGCCTTGAAAGAGGTTTTCTCTTCCTCAAGAAACCATTGCTCAGGCCAGAACTTCTGGACAATTATCACCCTGGCTCCAACCTTTCCTTTTTGGAAAAGGTTGTTGAGAAGGTGGTGGAGGTGTAGCTTGAGCCCAGTTCAGTCTGGTTTCAGGCATTTGTACAGCACTGAGACAACACTAATTGTACTTGTGGATGACCTCTGGCAAGACTAGGACAGGGGAGTGCAACTCTCCTAATGTTGCTTGATCTCCCTGTGGCCTCTGATAGCATCAATCATGGTATCCCTTTGAACTGCCTTCAAAGATTAGGATAGGAGGTGCTGTTCTGCAAGGTTCTCCACATAGTGGTGGAGGCGGGGAGAGGTTGTATCCAAGGTTATTTCATTGAGGTGTCCCAAAGCTTGATGCTCTCTCTGCTCTTATAACATCTACATGAAGCTGATGGGTGAGCTTACCCATTGGCCTGGTGTCAGATATCATCAGTATGCAGCTGATACTCAATTTTACACCTTGACCCTAGCCCAGCAGGTGATGTGGTTGACATGTTGTCCCAGTGGCTGGAGGCTGTTAGGTCTGGATGGAGAGGAACAGGCTTAGAATTAATCCCAGTAAGATGGAGTGGCTTTAGGTTGGTTTGGGACGGTGCTGTTCTCTCTGAAATGGAACTGGCTCATAATCTGGAGGTCTTGCTTGATTCTTAAGGGGCAGGTGACAGCTTTGGCTAGGAAGGCCTTTACGCAGAAATCTCTCTTCACAGTCACTCACACCTGAGTCACTTCCAACTGGACTATTGAAATGTGTGGAGTCCTTGGTGCTCATTGAGCTTCACTGTTTGCTTGCAGATACCCAGCTAGGTATCATCATATTGAAATGTGCTCTGTATGGGATTGCCCTTCACCACACGGAACTACAGCTGGCCCAGAATGCAGTGGCTCAAGGAGCAATGGGCACATATCAATTTGCCCCTATAATACCACTAGAGAGCTGCAATAGGTACTGTCTGGCTTCTGGGTGCAATTCAAAGTGCTGGTTGTCTCCTTTAAAGCTCTACGTGGCTTAGAACCTTGGTATCGTCAGGACTGCCAACTCCTAATTGTATCTCCAATGAGACCTGGAAGAACAGGATCCCTCCGTACACCATACCTAATGGGTGTCATCAACAGAGATACACGTGGGCCTTCTCAGCTGGTGTCTCCTTCTGTGGAACATCGTTACCCAAGAGAATTGAATGGCCCTACCCCTAATAAAATTTGGGAAAGCCTCAAAAACCTGGTTGTTCCAGCAGGCCTTGTGGGATTAGATGTTATAATGTTGTTTCCTCCTATACTGGGGTATCTGTTTGTCAGTATGCCATGTTCCCTGGTATATTGCTATAGGAAGTATACTAATGATTGCTCTTTAATATCATAATTATTACTATTTTAACCTGATTTTATGAATGTCGCAAGTACATATGCTGCTCAGAGTTGATAATGATTTGGAGTGGCATATAACCCAAGTATGTGAGTAAATAAATAAATATTTTTTCTCTCTATTTTGCATAATAGAGTTTACTTCAAAAAGGACCAGTGTGATGGGTATGTAGAAAAGTATAATTTGCACCTGTGTTTCTGCACATCCTCTTTCTTCTAACATACTTGTTAGAAATGATTCCTAGGTGGGAAATGAAACCTTCCATTGTCTTCTTTGGATCAACACCTTCTCTTCACTGGAAAGAGGAAAAACTTTTCCTGATGTAAATGGTATGTGGGAATGGCCTTGGGAGACAGGGGGAAGAGCCACAGCCAGGGCAACAGTTGGATAAGTGGCAGCTTAGACCGCAAAAGGAATGCGGACATGGCAAATGTCCCAGAAGGGACCCTCTCTAGTTTCTTGGACTCTAAAAGTGAGGGGGGATAGATATACTTTCAGACTTGCAAGATTCTGTTAATGTAACCTTACAATAAGGTAGAGCTAGTACTTCTGGGTGTGCTTCTTGTCTGGGCTACCTCACAAGGCTGACATCTGTGTATGTCCAAGGTTAACATATTCCTCCTCCTCCTCCTCCTCCTCCTCCTCCTCCTCCTCCTTCTCCTTCTCCTTCTCCTTCTCCTCCTCCTCCTTTCAACCACTGCCATATCATGATCTCATGTAACCCAGGGATGAGGGCTATAACTCAGCCATGCCTAAGTCTATAAGCAACTCTTAGACAACCTGGTACTGACTGGAGGAGTTGTGCATCTGCAAGGTAGGATCAAAACAAGTAAGATGGCAGATGCAGCTCTGTGATCAAGCCCCACCCCTTTTTCATGCATGTCACATCCCAGTACAAAACAGTGAGGGCTTGGGTTGTGATGTCACACCTACCCTCTTGCCTGTTTTGATTCCCCACTGTTTTCATCTTGATCTATTTGTAACAAGGGAACATAAGTATCCTTCTGCATGAAGCATACGATCTTAGCATAGGTTTTCTATGTTGTGAATCAGTCTAGTTTTAAATAAGGTGATTTGTATTGTTTATTTGTGTTTGTATGTGTCTTGTTAAGCATATTAATATTCAGCAAATGTATATACCACTTGCACCAATATCCTAAGCTGGGGTTCTGTCTGATCAAAAGACAGCAGCCAGCTTGAGCTGATGGGCAGTTTGGAGGAAAATTGTTTAAAACAATTCACATACAGTACATACATATGTATGAATTATGATAGGTGATTTGGAGTTAAAGAAATTACTAGCAGGAAGTATAGCTCATGAATTCAATCAAAACTTTGTTCATTTGTTATAGCTACTTCCTTTCTGGTTTTTAAACATTGGCTTGTCCTATTCATGACAAAAAAAGGTCTTTGTTGAAATAATAAGCATTCATCAATAAATACCCTCCTTAAAATAGTGAGCACTATCTCAATGAAGTGAACTTCTCTGTCTTCCCCATCCAAAATGCATGTTTTTCAATGTTTATTTTATATATCTCTAATAGCTTCCTTGTAGTCTTCTCTTTCATTCCGTTCCTAAATTCTGGAAACTTTCAAACTGACAAAGGAAGACATGCTAACACATTTGCCAACTCAAGCTGGCTGCTGTCTTTTGACCAATCAGCAGGCCAGCGTCCAGCATTTTGTGTTTATTTTTGCCAAGGATATCTTTGGTCCCCTTAAATGGCAACACCTTCCTGTTTGGAAGAGGCCCACATTGGCTGGGCATCTCTCCAGGATATGAAAGCGGCAGCAGGAAATGAGAAAAAAATGATCAGAGATCTTATTCTCTCTTTCCCTCTCTCTTTCTTTGAACTGATCCTTGGCCCAGACTGTTGTGAGCAGCGTCCTCACACTTGGTTTCTCACAATTAGTATACCATACTGTTTGGATAGATGATACCACTTTGATGGCTGAAAGCGAGGAGGAGTTGAGGAGCCTTATGACGAAGGTGAAAGAAGAAAGTGCAAAAGCTGGGTTGCAGTTAAACCTCAAAAAAACCAAGATTATGGCAACGAGCTTGATTGATGACTGGCAAATAGAGGGAGAAAAAGTGGAGGCAGTGACAGACTTTGTATTTCTAGGCGCAAAGATTACTGCAGACGCTGACTGCAGCCAGGAAATCAGAAGACGTCTACTTCTTGGGAGGAGAGCAATGGCAAATCTTGATAAAATAGTTAAGAGCAGAGACATCACACTGACAACAAAGGTCCGCATAGTTAAAGCAATGGTATTCCCCGTAGTAACCTATGGCTGTGAGAGCTGGACCATAAGGAAGGCTGAGCGAAGGAAGATAGATGCTTTTGAACTGTGGTGTTGGAGGAAAATTCTGAGAGTGCCTTGGACTGCAAGAAGATCAAACCAGTCCATACTCCAGGAAATAAAACCAGACTGCTCACTTGAGGGAATGATATTAAAGGCAAAACTCAAGTACTTTGGCCACATAATGAGAAGACAGGATACCTTGGAGAAGAAGCTGATGCTAGGGAAAGTGGAAGGCAAAAGGAAGAGGGGCCGACCAAGGGCAAGATGGATGGATGATATTCTGGAGGTGACAGACTCAACCATTGGGGAGCTGGGGATGGTGACGGCCGACAGAAAGCTCTGGCGTGGACTGGTCCATGAAGTCACGAAGAGTCGGAAACGACTGAACGAATAAACAACAACTGTTTGGATACCCCTAGCCAAGGAGGAAAACCCAGCTGTTGAGAATCTATAAAAATCCCAAAGCATCCTGGTTATATATTCCATTCTTAAGTTTTGGTTTGGTTTGAAATATGCTGGAGGCAGAAGTGACTTGAAAAAGGAATCTTTTTCCAGCTTTCTACCACTTGATACCCTGCAGATATTCTGGATACAATTCCAATAATTACCTAACTATAGAAAATATGTTCAAATAATACGAAGAGCATCAAGTTAGAGAGGACAACCCAACCACACATTTGTTTATAACAAACAGGTGCCAGGGGAGTTGGAAGGAAGTCAGGAATCAGCCACTTGCAGGTATGCCTCAGAATAAATGTTGAGGGACAGAGCTGAGAGAACAATGAAAACAGGATCAGGAACTTCTGATGCCCAAAGTCCTGTGAAGAGAGATTGAGCGAATTGGGTACATTTAGCCGTGAGAATAGGAAACTATGAGGAGTTAAAAGAGTCTTCAAATTTCTGAAGGGATGCTATGTAAAAGAAGGAAAAGACTATTTGAAAGTACGAGAAATGGAACAATCGTTTTAAATTATAGAAATATTCCAGTTGAATTTTAGAAAAAAAACTTCTTAATGTTAAGTCACTTTGAAAATGAAGCTATTTTCATAGAGAGATTATGGGTTCCTTTTATTAGCTGTGTTCAGAAACTGGTTAGACATTTGTTGAGGATGCTTTAATTAGGATTCCTGCCTGGAGCAGAGGGTTGAACTTGATGGCCTAAAATGGTTTTTTTCCAACTCTACAATTTTCTGAGATCTCAGCTCCAGTAAGATTTCTTCTTTAGCTCTTGCTGATTGGGAGAGTCCAACGGTCAAAAGCCAGTCCAGAATGCTTCACACCCAGGGGAATCTTTCAAGACTTATTACACAGAACAATTCCTGACTAAAAAATATTATGGTGTTTCAATAACATGTTCCACCAGAGGAAACAATTTGCTGAAGGGTTAAGTGTGTGCAACACAGGAAAAGGGATCTCTTTCAAGCTACTTTCAACTTTCAGCCCAAGGAGGCATCACCTTGTTAAATATGACTCCATCTTGCCATCAGTTTTCCAACCATTATTCTACTCCATTTCCATATTAATTTTCGAATTGTATAAAATTCACAAAAAGGCATACAAATGCTTAATTTGTGGTACTTATTTCTCCTAACATACATATTTCTCCATTCTTTTCTTAACATACACATTTTATAAGTGATTTTCCCATAATTTAATGCATGAAATTGTGTACCTCCCCCTAACACACATACACAAATATTTGGGGCACATTTGCCTTAATACATGCATTTTGTGAGGTTACAAAATACATTGCAAGATCCTGAAAAGTGCAGAGTTTAGCATGCAAATGCCTCCCGATTCATGTATCATTTTGGAAGGTGTGACATGGGTAAGTTTTGTGGAGTCCTTGGTGCTCTCTGAGCTTGATTGTTTGCTTGCAGATGTTTCATTACCCAACTAGGCAACATCATCAGTGCGAGTGAGTGTGGGGTTTGCTCCATGTTTATATACAGTAGCTTGCCCTGCCAGTATTGGTGGGGGTGTGCTTTTCTCCTTGGTAGTTCCTTGATTTGGGTATTGTTTTCTGCTTGATTGTTTGCCTGGTTTTAATCCCTGCTTTCCTGTGTGTTGGCTGCTGGAGTGGATGTGTTCTGGTCTTTTTGTTTCCTTCTTAGCTTTTTGTTGTCTTTTTTGAATGTTGTGTAAATATGGTTTATTTCTATGTATATTGATGACTGATGGATATCTATCTATCTATCTATCTATCTATCTATCTATCTATCTATCTCACATTTCTTTGTCATCCCTATCCATTTTCACCTTCTCTCTCTGCACTTTATCCAATTCATTTCTAACCAAGGCCTTTACTGCTCCCGTTTCATGACCCTCAGCTTTCCAAAGGTTTGGTTGTCCCATCAACCTTCTCTTTCTCCCCTGCTGATCCATTTGCTCAGAACTGCTTCCTCAGCACCTCTGTAATGGGACCACTCTTCCTTCTTTCAAATCCTGAGTCAACACTCATGTTTCATTCAAACATTTGGCATGTTCCCTGAATCCCCAAATGCCCGTTATCTGAAGAAGTGTAACTATAATATATTCACATTGGCTTTCTCATCATCGTACCTTTTTAATTTATACAATGTAGATATCAACGTTTTCATTGATGAAACCAATCCTAGCCTTTATTCCCCTCTTGTATTGAAGTTGGGAATAGAAGCAACTTGGAGCAGAGCTCTGGCTTCTTATACTTCTATGTGATGCTGTATACATAAATAAGCATCCAATTTGGAATGGAGCTAGTTAATCAGTCTCAACCAGAATGCTCTGGAATTATTGTATTACTACCTACAAGCTTCCCCAAAGAAGAAATGCTTGAAATTCAACAATTATTAGGTAAGAGATGTAAAGTTTCATCCACACCCCATTCTCCACAAGACCGAACCACTGCCTCTTTCAGTTAGCAAAACATTTACTATTTCACTCAGTTGGTATGCAGACTAACTGTACTAATTCCACAAGCCAAATGGACATTTGATATGAGTTGAGTACACAGGGCTGGTGGTACCTTCTTCACAATCTGTGTTGAGTACTTGCTTGAGCGGGAAGATGGGACATAAACTGAACAAACAGATAAACTGCAGGGATAACAAGAGAAATGTATCTTATAAAACAAGATGAATGGTATGTCGATGAATGGTACCTTTTGTCTCCCCTGGAATTACTAGTGGCAAATTGAAGTCCCATTCTGAGGACACTGGATTAGATTTATTATTATTACTATTACTATTACTATTACTATTACTCAAATTTATATGAGATTTATATGCAGGACATCTTGTAGTCACATGACAGTGCTCACTATCCTGACGACTGAATGACAAAAAAGCACTAGGTCCTTCACCTAGTGGATCAGCTGTCTTAAGTTTCTCACCAAGTCATCTTTAGCAAGATTTATTGAGATGAAAGGGATGTAGTTACAAGAATTTCAGCAACTGAACCATTTCCCATTTACAACCAATTAATCCCTTAACAAATTAGGATGGATATTTTTTTTAGCTTCTGACAGCCTTTCTGTGGTATATCTTTTCACTGATAGTGAAAACACTTGCAGTTATCTATTTATATAACCATCTCCTAAATCAGTCTGGGAACTCACTGTTACTGGTGGTTTAGAAGCCCAGAAAGATTCATCGATAAACTTGTGACAATCAAATGAAATGGGTCAAGCAAACTGTTCTCTACTATTCACAGCACAGGGAATCAATAGTTATGTTTAATTGCAGAGGTGGATAACATTTGGGAGACTGAGAGATACAAACTAGTGGGGATACATTGCACATGTTGGAGCTGCACATGGTGGGGATGTAGGGGAGAGTTTTGGTGTGGTGGTTAATGTTCTGGATTAGAAGTGTGGAAAATGTCCTCCCTTAGGCATGAAAGCCAGCTGGGTATCTTTGGGCCAGTCAGCCAGTCACCAGATTTTTTCAATTAATGGAACAACATTTATATTATATCTAATTAATTTGTCACAGAAGGTCTTCAGTGGAATTTCCACAGCAGGCCTAATATTTGCTCTTTCTCTGAACTTCTGTAGTCTTTATTGTGGCAAGAATACAAATACTTTCAGTTCATTTCAGGACACTGTTAATTATTATTACGGATATAAGAAACAAAGTCAAGTCTCCTTTGAGTTGTGCTCAACTCCTGGTGATTTCATAGACACATTCATGGAGTTGTCTTAACAATAATATGGAAATTGTTTGTCATGCCTTCTTTCAGGATGTTTTTTTTAAAATCTCCATCTAGCCTTCAGCCCTGGTATTTCCTGTTGGTCTCCAATCCAAGTTCTAATCAGATCTGACCCCGCTCAGGTTTGCAACTTCTTTTAACATTCAAAATTTTTGAAAGTGTGGGGAGAAAGTGCAGTTGATGATGGAAGAGGCTGTGTATATAGATGGGTGAAGGATATGGATGAAAGAAGAGAAGACAACTGTTGAAAATGGGGAGAAGAGAAGGATCACCTAGGAATGTCTCCTGGATTCAAGCCTTTTCAATACAAATGACTTCAATGTAAACTTTTTTTTTTAAAGTAAGTATCTTCTTTGTACTGCAATGCTTAGAAATGTATGCCCATTTTCAAATAGGTCTCTCACCACCAATGGGGATTTGGGATGAATAGTTGATCAGAGAAAGACAGCTACTTTATTTCTGTCCATCAAACCTTGGAGGGAATCTCAGGAAATGAATGTGCAAGTACGCCCCCATTGGCATCCAGGAAGATTTATTTTACATTACTTGCTATTATAGTTTTATCATTACTGAGCGAGACAAAGCTCGTAGCTACCTAGCAAAGGCATTTTTGGTGATGGTGTACCTGAAGACTCACATGGCACTTACATTATGGTTCCTTTTTAAAATTTATTCTTCAAAATATTTAGGAACTATTTTATGAAAAATGGGTTTTTCCCCCAACTCTAGGATTCCACAAGGACTTGAATGGGACCCACAGAACTACAGGAAAGCAAAACTCTGCAAGGGACTAAGGGAGAAAAAATGAATGCACACTGTTGACTCCTGTTCGATGCTGCTCTTCCCCTCTCACTTGCTACATCAGCAACACTTGCAAGTGGAGCTTATTAACTAATATTTGGAAGACCTACCTCTCTTGATCAGAGATTCTGATCAAGATTCTGGGATGGGGATGAACTGTTAATCTGATTGGCAGTAGTCTAGTGCTGATGAGCAGAACTATATCCATTGAGGTTTAATGGACATTTGGATTTAATGGACACCCTTTCGCCCCACATAGTTGGGTTGCAACTATTGCCCACCATTTTAATTTCCAAAGAAAGTATCTTGGGCCTGTTTGGCAGTGCTGGAGGCTGGGACTTTTTTGTAGAGCTTGCTAGCATTCCCCCTTTTCTTCAGTTAGAAGAATGTTAAACAATATATAAAAAGTTAGACCAGGGAGTGTAATGGATGTCAAGGAAGAGTTTTATAGGCACAGAAGTACCCTGTAAGCCATGCTGGTCACATCAAGATTATGCAATAACAAAATGATGGCAACAATATATTCTGATTTTTTTAAAAAGATTGTAATGGACAGTTAGCTGTATATGTATACAGTATATACATATATATGTACTGTATATGGAAACTGCATATTCAGTGGTAGAGTACCGTTCAGGTTGTTGTTGTTGTTCAGTCATTTAGTCGTGTCCGACTCTTCGTGACCTCATGGACCACAGCACGCCAGGCCTTCCTGTCCTCCACTGTCTCCCGGAGTTTACTCAAATTCATGTTCATTGCATCAGTGATGCTATCTAACCATCTCATCCTCTGCCGTCCCCTTCTCCTTTTGCCTTCAGTCTTTCCCAGCATCAGGGTCTTTTCCAGTGAGTCCTCTCTTCGCATTAGGTGGCCAAAGTATTTGAGCTTCAGCTTCAGCATCTGTCCTTCCAATGAGCAGTCAGGGTTGATTTCCTTTAGGATTGACTGGTTTGACCTCCTTGCAGTCCAAGGGACTCTCAAGAGTCTTCTCCAGCACCACAGTTCAGTTCACAGTTCACCGTTCAGGAGCAAGAGACAAAACAGAGATTGGCAACCACTTTTATGATTGACAAAAGTCTCCAGACCCACCTTTAACCAGGTACTGGTCTCCATATGTGCTGGAGAACAACCATTTTCCCCAACCAGCATGGAAAGGGAGAATGCTGAAGATAGGACCATCTGATCTTAATGGAATCAATTCTATGGCTGTATTTTTCTTTCCCCTTCAATTATGGAGCTAAAAGCAATTTTGCCATATCTTTTCTTCAGCACCGCAGCTGTGATGAAAACCAGACCTGTTCTGCAGCTGTTTTAAGATAAACAAATAAACCAGGAGAACCATAGGCAGATCTTCCATGCTACACGTGGTTTCCCTCTCACCCTCAATGTGGCAGTGGAATTGTGGAAAGAGGAAATTGCTTTCTACGTGGTCCATCTGACTGACAGCAGTTTCCCAGGGTCTCACACAGTGTCTTTGCAATCACCTGCCACCTGATCTTTTAAAGCAACAATCGAAGAGAAAGTAAAAGTAAACTATTGGTGGCCAGGAATTGCATTCAAACATTTTTTTGGAGGGGGGGGAGGACCTCAGGGCTGCAGTGATTCAAGCGAGACATGAATTGGACAATATTCCCAGCCATCTATGGAGTTTTGGGAAGTCAGTGCATTTTTTCCCCTTGATTTTTAAAATTGTTGTTTTAAAACTCGGTTTTGTAGTTTGGTTGTTAAATGTTAATTATGACTACAGTTATAACTACACAGTAAAACATACTTCCAGTATATCCCTTGCCTTAAAGAATGGAAGAATGCACTGCCAATTTCTAGCAATCATAAGCTGGGGCAGGGAGAGATCAAGGTCTACAGTATGAGCCATAAAGAGTGGTCAACGATTGCCCACCAAATTTAAATTGGAGATGCCAGAGACTGAACCATGGATCTTCTGTATAAAAAAGTATAGTTATCACTGAATTGTCTCCCAAAATGAGTAATAGTTGTTTTTACTTATTTCTTTAAGGCTGATCAGATATGGTAGCTGACCAATGGGACATGCCCTCTCAGTATCTTCCTGAGAGATTTAATTGAAGCAAGAGAAGGTAAGGAGGCTGTGAACCTCTGGAGAGATTGTATACTTTGTAAAAGGTAAAGGTACCCCCCGCACATTTGTGCAGTCGTGTCCGACTCTAGGGGCCGGTGCTCATCTCCGTTTGTTAGCCAAAGAGCCAGCGTTGTCCGAAGACACTTCCGCGGTCTTGTGGCTGGCATGACGCGTGTGGAACGCTGTTACCTTCCCACCGAAGTGGTACCTATTCATCTACTTGCATTTGCATGCTTTCGAATTGCTAGGTTGGCAAGAGCTGGGGCGAGTGCGGGAGCTCACTCCGTCACGCGGGACTAGGGATTCGAACCTCCGAACCTGCGATCTTCCCTTCGACAAGCCTGGCGTCTTACCCGCTGAGCCACCACACCCCCTATACTTTGTATACCTCAATAAATTAAATCAATACAAGAACAATAAACTCTACCCACACTATCTCCCTGAAATTCTTTTCTCCTCAAAGACATTCGAAAGCAGATTCTGTTTCATAGTTGGGAAAAAAGGAGAAGAAATGTTCATACCACCCTTCTCTGAATATCAGTTGTTTGAAAGGTCTTTCCAAAGGCATCTGTGTGGCCAGAAAGGGATTAGATTGGCTTTGGAATTAATTAATGTATCTCAATTCTTCTTATGTTCTCAACTCACCCACCATAGGAGTATTTAGTATTTAACTCATTCATTAATTAACCCTGTGCTAACCAGATAAGAGTTTGGCCAATGGAGGCTCTGAGGACCAGCGAGACTGACTGTCTCAAAGGAGGCCACTTTTACAGGATACCTTCTTGTGGACTGTAATAATTAGATCAGCCTTTCTCAACTTTTTTACCCTGGAGGAACCCTTGAAATATTTTTCAGGCCTCCGGGAACCCCTGCACATTCAGGCTTGAATATAGGCCAGAAGTTACAAAATTATTATTTTCGTTTCGTGTGTAGGCCTGTATATACGCATAACAATGTTCTTAAACTAAAAATAAAGATTGAAATTTACCTCTTTAATGTGAAGTTGCCTGAATTTGAAATTTTTTTTTAATAAATCACAATCTCCCAGGGAACCCCTAGTGACCTCTTGCAGAACCCTAGGGTTCCACGGAACCCTGGTTGAGAAATCCTGCATTAGATGGTGCTTCTTGGAATCCCATTTGCTCATAGAGCAAAACTGTTGGTTGAAAACACAAAGATCTAAGAAGAACAAAGTCCCATTTAGTAGGCCAAGGGTGAGTAATTTAAGGCCCTGGGATGGGTATAGTTCTGGAATCCTCTCCCTCAATTAAAAAGGTAAAGGTACCCCCCGCACATTTGTGCAGTCGTGTCCGACTCTAGGGGCCGGTGCTCATCTCCGTTTGTTAGCCAAAGAGCCAGCGTTGTCCGAAGACGCTTCCACGGTCATGTCCCTCAATTGCTGAGTATCAAAAGCATGGGTGAAAAACACATGAAAGCAGTTGTGAAGTGGTAAAAAAAGCTAATGAATTTTTTAAAAGAAAACAAAAACAAAACTATTCAAATTCTCTGAAAAAGCAGGAAAATGAAAGTAGTGTCCCCATCTATGGATATGACAGAGCTTTCCAAACTGTGTGTTGGGACACGTTAGTGTGTTGGCTGCGGTGTCTGGGTGTGTTGCGGCTGCTGCTGCCTCTGAGCCCTGCCAGGATTCCGCGCAGGTCCTAGTGCCTGCCTTGTGCCTTGCTGCCTCCAAACCTGCCCTGCCAGGATTCCACGCAGGTCCTAGTGCCTGCCTTGTGCCTTGCTGCCTCCAAACCTGCTGTGATTCCGTGCAGGTCCTAGTGCCTGCCTTGTGCCTGGCTGCCTCCAAACCTGCTGTGATTCCGCGCAGGTCCTAGTGCCTGCCTTGTGCCCTGCTGTAAGAGTGTGTCGCAAAATGATGCCCTGCTGTAAGAGTGTGTCGCAAAATGATGCATGTCTAAAAAGTGTGTCACCAACATGAAAAGTTTGGAAAGCTCTGGGATATGACATGAAACTGCCCACTAAAACTTTCAGTTTCTCCAACGTAGCCTGTTCTGTCCTTATATAGCAGTGTTTCTCAACCTTGGCAACTTTAAGACCCATGGACTTCAACTCCCAGAATTCCCCAGCCAGCATGTCCACACGTCTTAAAGTTGCCAAGGTTGAGTAACACTGTAATATAGAATTCCCAGTAAGGCGAGGAGCTGTTGTCTCCCTTTTTTCATATTTAGCACAAAGGAATAATTATCCAGAGTGGAATTCCTGCAAAGACATCAACATCTGCATTATCATCTCTAAGGTAAAGAAAGTTTTGCATCTTTACAAGCTCTCCCTGGGGTTTCGCAGACAAGCAGCCTCAAATTATGCCAAGAGAAGCTCAGCCCAAGTTTTTGTTCCTTCGATGGTACTAGTCGCAGAGTTTCTCCACTGATTTCATTCCATCTTTTCTAATGCAGGAGTCTGGTTTCAGGCAGAGATAAAAGAGATAAAATTGAGGCCGAGCGGTTCTGCCAGCTTAATTTGTAAGGAGCACAGAGGAAATGAGACAATGCCTTTTTTTTTTAGGGCTAAGAAGGGCAAGAAAAAGCAGAAGCCATGTTTCTGAATTATGTCGGTTTCCCCAACAAGATCCAGAGTAGAACAAAATCCACCGGAAGCATGACTGTTTTATTTAGACCTTGTAGAATTAAAACTGCCAGATGTAGGCTTGGGGGTTATCGTGCGTTTTGTGCAAGCTTAAAATTTGGATTCAGCATATTTAAATAGGATCCAAGCAAGTTGGGTCCAAGCAAGGTATTCCTGGTCAGATGTTACCTGAACAGCATATTGTGGACAGTCCTGTGTCCAGTTCTTCCCCACATTTGAAGGATACCAAAATCTGGAACAGGTTTGGAGAAATGCCTCTGCCTATTTTGTCTTTGCAGCAGCCTTGTGAGACAGTATCTCGGTTATTATTAATTTTACTCTGGTTTCTGAACTTCTTATAAATAAAGGTAAAGGTTCCCCCCGCACATTTGTGCAGTCGTGCCCGACTCTAGGGGCCGGTGCTCATCTCCGTTTGTTAGCCGAAGAGCCAGCGTTGTCCGAAGACACTTCCACGGTCATGTGGCCACATGATGCGCGCGGAACGCTGTTACCTACCCACCAAAGTGGTACCTATTCATCTACTTGCATTTGCATGCTTTCGAATTGCTAGGTTGGCAAGAGCTGGGGCGAGTGCGGGAGCTCACTCCGTCACGCGGGGCTAGGGATTCGAACCTCCGAACTTGCAATCTTCCAATCGACAAGCCTGGCGTCTTACCCGCTGAGCCACCAGATTAACATCTTTACGTTACACCTAATGCAGCTACTCATCATATGTCCCCCCTACATACCAACATTTCCAAGAGGTCCACAGGCCATCAGGGCCATGAATCAGTTGCTCTGGGCAACAGATTTAGAAAGCAGGACCTGGGGCTCAGCACAATTTGCCACCTATCCAGTCTGCCACCCAAAGGAACCACTGCATTCTGCCCAGGGATAAAGCCATCTCTGACCCTGCCTAATGGAAGCACCAGCCCTCCTAATTAAAAACATGGATGCTCAGTGGATGAAGCTGTACATGGAGGCACTCTAGTCACCTGGGGAATTCTGGGAGTTGAAGTCCACACGTCTTCAATTTGCCAGGGTTGGGGAACACTGCCCTATAGTAACAATAGTATTATGTAGGTTAGGCTGAGAGCTAGTGCCTCATCCAGTGAGCTTCCAGATCAGGGAGCACATTGGAACCTTGTGCACACCAATCCTGGCCCAATGCCTTAATTACTGTTGGTTGCGCAGAGATCCAGCACACTAGCTTTCATGATGCGACTGCTTCTTGCTGTGGTTACTGATCAAGGTCTCCAAAAGGAGGGGAGGGGTTTTGAAAAAAGTCAAGATGGCGGCTGCGAATGTGTGATTAAAGCCCCGCCTCTTGTTTACATGTAAAACGGGTGGGGTTTCAACAGCACAGTTGCAGCCACCATCTTGACTTTTTTGACCCTCCCCTCTGCAGACACCCCTGTGCAGCCGCTTCTTTGCTGGCAACCTTTGGAAGAAGAAACTCTTGTTGAGTTCAGAGATCAGGACTTTCTTCCCCAGCTATATTTCCTGTTCACGTGGGACCCATTACATTCATTTTGTGCCTTCATTAAGCTGGCCACTGAGTTCGAGCTGCATCTCAACTGTGCTCTTCACGGAATCAGTATGGAGGCTGTTATCACCTATGGCTAATTTCTCATATTCTTCTCCGCATGCCATTTTTGATGAAGGAAGTGGATTCTATTAATAAAACGCAGGTGGAGGTAGACATGATTAAATTTCAGCTCTGAGCTCAGAAGTCTTAGAGCTTTTAAATAATAAAAAAATGGCATGATATCAATAAAATTAGCTGAACAGAGCAGAACAACTTAGTGGCTGGGGGCTCTGAAGACTGATCTTGGAACAGAAGAATGCAACAAAATCAGAGTTTGGGATTAAGTAGTAACATAAAGCAAAGTCTCCTTTGAGTTAAGCTTGACTGCTGGTAAATTCATGGTAACATACTTTAAGCAAAAATGTCATTTTGGCTGGCATTTGATGGCTATTGAGATAGTGACCCAGTGTAGAGAGTAAGGAAGATGACCTTGATGGAAATAGGCAGGAACTGTTACCTACTGTAGCAAAGGGGACTGAAACATTTTTTAAGTCCAGAGAAACGAGATAACATTTGGAAGTGGATCAGGCAGACACCTCCCTAATTCACTGGAGTATAAGAAGGGGGGAGGATACAGTACAATCAGACTTGAAAGATTCTGCTTTTATAGCCACTCTCAATAAAAGTGGTTTTAGCTTTCCTATGGAGTTGATTTCCTGGTCTGGTCTACCTGGGGTGGGGGGGTGGGGCTGACCCCAAGATAAATGAGGATTCTTCCAGTTCCCTCTACAAGGAGTAGAGAGAAAAAGTTGCAAACTCTGCAAATTATTCCCCCCCCCTCAGATTTTAAGGGGGAAAAATCAGTTTGTGTGTGTGGGGGATGTGGAGGGCCTTGGCTTAGGTCCATATTATTTATTTTATTTATTTATTTATTTATTTATTTATTCATCAAATTTTGCCACCACCCATCTCCCTCCAGATGGAGAGGCAGAATAACCCAAGAGAGTAGAGTAGATGGGCTCTCTTGTCCCAGCTAGACCTACACCTGACATCTGTCCGACTCTTTAGTTCAGGGCTTTCCAAATTTTTCCTGCGGCGACACACCAACCGCCGTTGGTGTGTCGCCACGGGAAAACTCGGAAGTGCCGCCATTGTGGCAGCGCACAAAAAACCAGAAGCGCTGCCGCCGCTTTCAGGTTTTTGCATGCCGCCATTGGTGTGTCGCTGCGGGAAAACCCAGAAGCGCTGATGATGATCAGCGCTTCTGGGTTGTGTGGCGACACACTTTTGTGTCGCGACACACAGTTTGGAAAGCTCTGCTTTAGTTGATTTTCCTGGCTGGTTTTGAGCCACCATTTAAATTTCCCACAATGCCACAGAATAAGGGCACACCAAGGCAATGTTGAACATCAAAATGGTGGCAGTTGGCTTCAAAACTTCAAAACTCAGAATCCAATGATATAGGACAAAACCCTCCAGAAGGCAGTTGTCATGTGCTCTTTCAAACCCACAGCTAGCCTTACTATGGAAAGCTAGCATGTCAGGGTGATACATTCTTAGCATAACTGAAACAGATATACTCCTTGAGCTCCTTCAAAGAAAAATAGCATATATTTTATATATATAGCATATAAGAACTATAGCCCTGAGAATTTTCTGAGATTTCTCCAGTCATTCTGGGGAAGAATTGAAGATTACCTTCACAGTCCCAGCTTAGAGCTAGAGATTTGTTATATAGAGCAGGGCTTTCCAAAGTGCCGCCGCTGGTGACACACCGGCGGTGGCGGCAGCGTGGCGCACGTGCGCACACGGCGGCAGCGCGGGGGGAGGCGCATGTGCACGGCGGCGGCGCGGGGGGGTGTGCGGCGGTGCGCGTGTGCACGGCGGCGGCGGCAGTGGCAGCGGCGGCAGCCTCCGCTAAAACGCGGAAGCCGCGCCGCTACCGCGGCCGCCGTGCATACGCACGCCGCCGCTTCCGGGTGGTGTGGCGACACACCACGCTGTGTGTGGCGACACACTTTTGTGTCGCGACACACAGTTTGGAAAGCTCTGATATAGAGAAAGAAAGAACATTATTTCAATATCTGATTACTGTGGTGAGACTATTATATGCCCAAAGATTAAAAGATTCGGCACTACCCACTATGGAGGAATGGTTGGTGAAACTGACAGAAATTGCTGAGATGGACAAACTGACTTGTTTGATTAGAGAAAGGTCATTATTGACATTCATCAATGACAGGAAACCCCTTTTGGACTTTTTGCATAAAAAAGAAAATGGTTTTATGACTTACGGTTTTGATGATTAGAAAGAATAGCTTATAGAAAGAAGGGAATTATGATGTAATCTTAGAGAGAGAGGTTTGATTATAATTGTATGTATAACTGTCAAGAGGAAGATCAGAAGCCATTTCTATATATTTCTTTTCATGTTTTCTGTTCTTCTATTTTCTTTCTTTTTTCTATCTCCTTTTTCCTTTGTCTTTTTCCTTTCCTTTCCTTTCCTTTCCTTTCCTTTCCTTTCCTTTCCTTTCCTTTCTTTCTCTTTCACGTTTACTTTCTCTTTTTCTTTGAATGTGCTTATTATATATGTAAAATCTTTTAATAAAAACTATTCTAAAAAAAGAAGAAAGAAAGAAAGAAAGAAAGAAAGAAAGAAAGAAAGAAAGAAAGAAAGAAAGAAAGAAAGAAAAACAGATTTATGAATGAAAATCAAGTGGCTCATGCTGTAAATGAAATTCTTACCAGAAAAATCTAGCGGATCAGTTCAAGGTCTCTTGAAACTAAACCAAACACCCCCATCATTTTGATCTTTTTAAGGTGAGACATAGTTCTATTTCTCCTACACAAATCAGAGCTACACTTATAACCATGATACTTGTGGGATGGTGGTTTCCGTTCTTTCTTTTTTTTAAAAAAAACCACCACCAGAATTGCGCACACACACATACCCATCTACAATCACAGCACAAAACATCCTTTTATTGCCGGATGTGAGAGAAACACATGATTCTATAAAAAGCCACAGGAAGGAAGTGGACGAACCTCTGCGTGAGTGGGAGTGTGAAAGGAATGTTGCTGTGTTTCTGAAAACACATTTCTCTTTTGCATTTTAGCCTGAAAGTTCATAGTAAAAGTTGACTTTAACAACAACAACAATAATATACTCAGGGGAAAATTCCCTTGTGGCTCTCCAAACACTGAACCTCTGTTAAACGCTGCAAAAGATTAGATTTTGATCGTTATACTTGTACTATATATGTAGAAGGAAGTGGAAAGATCACAAGACACTAGGAATGGATGGCAAGTTTGGGGTTAAGATAGTTTTTTTTAAAAAAATATCTTCCCATTTTGCAACTACTTCTTGATAAAACAGAAGTTACTTAGTTCCATTTTCTGCCCTTTATATTCGTTTTCTAGTTTTGGAAGAATAGAATATGATGGATAAGGAACTACAGTAGTTGAAGTATTTCTTAAATATCAAAATATCCTGTAACTGATTTATCACTTTGCTCATTTGCTGCCTCCCTATTAGTATACTCCTATGAAGAGTTTTATAGAGGGGCTGTTTCCCCAGACTTTACATCTATAAAACAAAAGAAGAAGAAATGAAAAACATATAGAACAGCATTTCTCAACCTTGGCAACTTTAAGATGTGTGGACTTCAACTCCCAGAATTCCCCAACCAGCTTTCCCCAGTTTGCTGGGGAACTCTGGGAGTTGAAGTCCATACATCTTAAAGTTCAGCACAATTACAGGAAGCAAGCCAACTGCAAACACAGTTTGTGAAACTGGCTTGTTTTCACTAACTAGCGTTCTGATTGTCTGCAGTTTAGTGTGCTTACGTAACACTAAGCTCTCATGACTTTACCAAGGAAATATTTTCTTTGCAGTAGCAAGGAGCAGGGGTGTCTGCAGGGGGAGGTCAAAAAAGGCAAGATGGTGGCTGTGATGGGATGATCAATTTCCTGTCCTGCAGACCCATGTAAGACCTTTAATTCCAAGGTCGCGACTGCCACCTTGACTTTTTTTTTAACCCCCATCCCCAAATCCACAGATACCCTTGGACAGAAGAAAGGAAGAACTTGAAGTCTGATGCTTCATGTACTACAACACTTAAAGATAAAGTATGATTAAAGGTTACGTACAAAACTGAGCTGTAGAAAACAATCCCAAGCAGAAATCAAGACTTAGGACAAGGGAATTAAGTCTACAGCATAAGATTTTCCATTGTCTCACCCCCAAATGTTCATATTTGTTCCCTATTGACAGGAACCTCCAGGGAGTCTCCATCACTCCGAAAACCCACATCCATTTTATGCTCAAGGAATGCCTCAAACTATCCCAGATTGCCCCTAGGGTGGCATTGCAGCCATGTGTAGATCTGTCTACTTGGTGGCCCTTGTTTTGACTGGGGAAGAAGAATGCATTATAGAGCAATTATGCTTTTCTGGTCAAACTTTGCATTTTTGCGTTTGTCCTTGATTTGCTCGGAAAGAAGCACAGGGGAGGCGACTCCCCATTAAGAATGTGACCATTTTGGAAGTGTTTTATTTACAGCACAAAAAATAGCAAAGCAGACAGTGGGTTGCCAATCCACAAGGCTGGCTGCCTCTTAATTTTGCCTGAGAAATGCTGGAGCACCCCGGCAAGTTGTTGGGAAATAACATCCTGAGCAGGGGACCTGTCCACTTTTTATGCCTTTCTAGAATTCAGGGGACAGGGTGGTGAGGATGTGCTTGGCATGGCTCCATAAGCAGGGGTCAGACCGGTGCATACAGCCTGTGCACAGAAGTGCTGTTCATTCCCTCTGCAGCCTCTGTGCTGAGCTACAGCCAAGCAGACCAAAATAATTAACCAACAACTGAGGCTCGATTATCCCGGGAAGTGCAATGAAGCCTCCTAAAGGCGCTCATTTGCAGCTAAGTACTGTTACAGAAACCGCTTTAGCTAAAATGAGAGGTGGGGGGGGGGAATTAAGAGAGGATGCAAAGTTTCCTGTTCAGAAGGGGCTCCCCAGAACGAACACTCATTTATCAAGTTCTCACAGTTGCAGCACAACCAAAGTATGAAGAATCCTCCTTTTTAAAAACTTTAAATACTGTTGGAAAGAGGAGAACCAGGAAGCACCAAAAGAGGGAATATAGAGTAAGTCCATATAGATTTCTTCCATCAGATTTATTTATTTAATTTGTTTGCAGGGCTTATAGGCAATTCCAGCCCGCTGACTCAGAGCAGTGACCAACTCCCCAGTAAGTAGTTGGGATTCAAAACATACAAGCAAATAAAACAGCAACTGGAAAAAATTTCTAGGGAACCAGGACATGTAACTAAAAACATTAACAATAATATTAAAAAGGCCCACTCTCCCAATCAAAAGGTAATTACAACAATCCAGCTTCCTGGCACGAGATTTCTTTGTAATATGAGTAAACTGGTTTTTCCCCCCACTAACTTCCCATTTAGAAAGATTGAGGCTGCTGAAAAAACATCTGTGGTTATACCTTCTGATTGTGCAGAGGATTTCTGATGTTTCAAAAATCCATAAAACAAGCACCTGCCAACGTTTGTCTGCAAATGGTTCCTCCTAGAAATGAGCAATCATGAGTTGGTGGGACCTGGAGCTCTGATGGGGCTTTTAAAAATGTGATCCCCATGTTTGCAGAAATACAACTTATTTTTAAAAAGCCCCATCAGCCCAGAAGGGGCTCAGGAGCCATAAAATGTGGAGTATCAGATGGAAGTGAAAGATTGAAAAAAAAATGGGGGTGGTATAACAGCCTTTCTCAAGCTGATATCTCCCAACCATGTAGGGCTTCAATGCCCAGAATGTCCAGGGAATTGAAATCAACACCATTTGAAGGCACCAGGTAGGAGTAAATGAGAGAAGAGTGTTTTGTTGCTTGTAACTTTACTTCCAGCTGGCCTTTTATTGGGGAGAAATTTTTTAGAAACCGGATAGATTTCCTGCAGTATTTTGGAGGGGGAGAACTAAATATCCATCTAATGATATATAAGAAGAGTTCTGCTCACAACTCTTGTTAGATCTTTTCTTTATTAGCTGTTTCCACCTCAGTGGAATAGTCTGGTAGTCCTATTTTTATTTATTATTTATTAATCAGATTTCTGTCACCACCCATCTCCCTCCTCCGGAAAATTTTGTAGGAAGAAAACACCAGCAGTGGCATCCATTGCCATCTCCATGGACATCACTCAAGAAACACCACACCAAAAGAAATTTGAAAGAAAATTTAAGCACCCAGAGATAGGAAGACAAAAGCCTCTTTTGTAGAATAATAATGGGAGAACTCAGCACACCATTACTATGAACCTCCAGCATGGACCACAGGGAGAGGATCAAAATTGGCGGAATGGAGGGTGGGCTCTTGTGATGCAAGTCCTACCTCTTTTGAACACGTGACACGTGACACTGATGCATACAAAAGGGAGGGGTCTTGCATCACTCCATCTTGCTGGTTTTGACTTCCCCCTGCAGACACAGCTGCCCAAAGAGATAAGACCCCACCGGAGAGACATGGGCCCCCGCCCCTTTCTGGTAGCCCCCAAGAGCCCTTCAAGTTGGCACTGCCAAAATATTACATAACAATGACCCCATTTTCTTTCCCCCCCCTCTCTCTCTGGTGGGGAATTAAGAAAAAAGAGTGTTAGAGGCTGGTTTAAGCTCCCAGTAGATCTAGTCCTCCACAGCACCATGAAACTGGCAGTGACATCTGCAGCAAACCACAGGGATACCATAATGAAACACTCCCGTTGCCACGTCATCGTGTAAATGCCGCAACTATGTAAGTTGTGGCATCGATACTACGACATTATGACACGTTTTGTCATTTGTTCCCCTTGACATTCCCCCGCCCCCCACCAGCAAACACCCACAGGGCTAAGTTTGGCCAGTCCAACTTTGGAGCTCAGTGAATTGAGATGAAGACACTGGAAAGTAACAGAATTTGGAGCCGACCGAAGTGAGCGATCAGGACTGTGGAAGCTAGATTTGGTTTTTCACTCACTGTCCCGCTTTGAGATACTTCGATTTTTATTCTCAAAGTGTAAATGCACAATTTACAAAGTGTAAATGCACCAAGTGTAAATGCTCAAAGTGTAAATCACAGCAGCATTTAATGGAGGAAAAATAAAGCAGCAGCAACAGCAATAATAAACACTTATAATTGTTGGATTCACCATGTACCTGTCAAGGCCCTTATGGCAGCTCACAATCTAGAAAGCAAGATTCTCACGCATTCAGAATAAGCAAGTTTATTGCGAAGAGCAGCGAGCAAGGAGTTTAGCCTATAGAATCTTGGAAATGGGCTATGTGTATCTTGGCCCTCATTTATTAGTGACTACTTTAATGCCTTTGATCTTTTCTCTTAAAGACTTGGTTTAATGGGAAGGATATGAATCATTTATTTGCTACCACAAAAATGTCCATCTGTTCTTGTTCTGCGATATTCTGGAAATGTCTGTTTTCTTTCTCAGGGTCAGAGAATGCCATCACATGTCTTGACTACTACAATGCCCTGTGTGTGGGGCTGCCTTTAAAGATGACTCAGAAGCTACAACTGGTGGTACAGAATTTAGCATCCCGGCTGCAGGTGGGAGGAATCCATTTTTGCAAGATAATTTTGCAGCTGCTGCACTAGTTGCCAATAGGCTTCTAGGCCCAGTTTAAAAAAGCTGGTTATTGCTTATAAAAACCTGCACAGCATGGCACAGCTCTGAGCATTATCAAGGCAGGGATCACCATATTTAAATTTATTCTGCTGGTCCCATGAAATCACCATTCTAGAGAATGTGTCCTTAGAGTTCGATCCTCTTGAGAGGTATGGGGAGAATTGGCCAGAAGGCAGACCTTTGCAGTGGTGTCCCCAATATTATGGAATAGGCTACCCCAGAAGGGCACTCAATCCCCTTCCTCTGGCCTTCTGAAAAGTTGTGAAGACACTTATTTTTCAGTAATTAATCCAAGGGTGGCCAGGTACCATTAGGGTTGCTTTAATGTTATTTTAATGAGAATGGGAGTTATGGCTTGGGGCTGTTTTGATTTTATGATCATGTTTTTATATCATCAATGAATAGACAATATAAAAATTATTTATAAATAAGTAAGATAGATAAGCAATTTGAAAGCATGCAAATGCAAGTAGATTAATAGGTACCACTTCGGTGGGATGGTAACAGCGTTCCGCGTGCGTCATGCCGGCCACATGACCGCGGAAGCATCTTTGGACAACGCTGGCTCTTCGGCTAACAAATGGAGATGAGCACCAGCCCCTAGAGTTAGACACAACTGTGCAGGAGGAACCTTTACCTTTACCTAAGATAGATAAGAAACACAGCTTTGGCTGCCTGCCTATCCAAACCAGCCACATTGTGGCTTAGCAGATTCTTCCACACTTGTGTACCTTCCAGAGGTATGGAGTTCCCAGAATCTGCTGCAGTTGCCACACAGGTGATTCTAAGAATTATAATCCCAAAGTCTAGATCAGTGTTTTTCAACCTCAGCAACTTTACGTTGGCTGGGGAATTCTGGGAGTTGAAGTCCACACATCTTAAAGCTGCTGAGGTTGAGAAACACTGGTCTAGATGATGTCCAGTTTGGGGAATTCTATTGGGTGAATGCAATCAGGTAATCAGACTGACAGGTATGTACATGGAGGAGGTCAGTACTTTGCCCAGCGATAGCATGGAAAGAACTAAAAAGTTCTGCAGGCATGACCTTGATCATGGGAATGTGCTGGAACTGTGCTTAGTTTGCCAAAAAGATGCCAAGCATGTGGAAACATCATGTCTCTGTGTGTGCATCTCTGTACATGGGGGAGGGGGGGGAGGGCAGCATGGAAGCTTACATCAGCACCTACATCTCCAACCCATTTAGCTGTGTCCTGACAAATATCTGCCCTGGAGTATTGCCGTCCCCCTAACATTCAAATGAAAAAAGGTATGAACCCTCTGCAAGTCAAGTTGAACTATCCTAATATTTTAATGATTTTGATTTCCTATGATTATCCTACTAATAATTTTCAGCTTATGATATATCCTTCCTTCCTTCCTTCCTTCGCCCAAATGAATCTGTGGGAACTGCATCTATCACACTTCATACTAACTTAAAAATCTCTGCAGAGGTTCAGAACATAAACAAGGCCTCCTTTTAGAAGCAAGAGGGGAAAAAAGTTCACCAGAAATGCTCCCATCTGGAAGTATTTATAGGCCTAAGTCATTGTGGCCTTTCTAAGAAATCCTTCTCTTTCTTCATTTGTTCTGTCTTCATGAAGTCACACTCAACGACAGGCAAATAACCCTTGTTCTAACTAAGTCATCAGGGGAATGATGGGAAAACAAAGAGACTTGGAATCCCAGCTCTGAGAGCAAACCAAACTTGGTGCCTTGTTAGAGGACTCTTTCATAGGCTGAATTCAAGCGCTATTCACCTAGGGTCCCACAGGCACAGGGGCGCCCAACCCGGCTTTCAGACTTTAAAATACAAGACAGGTTATGTCTGCTGCAGGGCCAGTAGAGGCTCCTAAGCATTTGCCTAAGTGGCATAGGGGATGAAGTAGCAGGTGGGAGCAGGCAGCACGAAAATGTGATAGCTAGTCTTAGCGTGACCACTAGATGGCAGCAAAGAAATACTAAGAACTCTCTCTTGCCACTTAGTGGTCATCTGGGTTTCTGCAGTCCATTTCTGATACTCCTAGTATGAATTCAACCTACTGGCATTACTCCTGTCCTGAGAAAGTACCACAAGCTGCCACTGTTGCTGTGCCTCCCAAAAAGTGACTTGTGTATACAGCCCAGGCGTGGAACAAGTCTACTCTCTCAAATGTAGCTACAAGCTCTCTATCTGATAACTACTGTTAGGATGGGGGAGATGACCTCTGGTTTGACTTGGGACCCAAAGAACTCCCCTTATATCCCTGTATCTACCCAAACTTTAGCAGGCAGAATACTGCACTGGCATAACCTTGGTATCCCCACTGGTAATCCTTGTCCTGACACAAAAATAATGTTGCCAAATGATGGTATTGTTACTTGCTGTGTGCAGGACATGCTAAGGATAGGGATTAGTGGATTTCCCTGGATGATTCCTGCCCTTACTCCCAGAATCATCAGCCATCATGAAAACATCTACCAATCACTCCTCTTAATGTGGAATGAGGCTGGGGCTGGGGGAGAAGGCAAGCTTTGATGGATGGACCCATCTTGATTTGGTGATTGGATGGATGGATGGATGGATGGATGGACAGACGGACAGATGGGGGTCTCCTATAAATAAGGAGAGGCAGCTGTGGAGTGATGGAGATGGTTCATCCTTCCAATCCTCCCAGCCCTGGAAGTTAGCCAGGAGATGGGCAGGAGCTAACCTACCAGGGCCTGTCAGCCGCTTAACATAATGTGTGAATCTAGTTAGGGTGGCTGATTTATAAAAAATCATGGTTAAAACAAACATGACTTAGGATGATGTGAATCCAGTTTAATTGTTTACACAGATGATTTAATTGCCAGAAATACAGACAAATGGCATGCCATCTTTAAGAAATCAGCCTGAACAGGGTCTCAAATTAGGAAAAATAAAAAAAGCTTGCTGGCAGAATGGAAGTCTTTCAAAGCTATAAAGTTCCATCCACTAATAAATGAAAATTGTGCATATCTCCCTGGCCTTTTGGACTGGGGTTTTATTAGGCATTGTCTTGCAATTCTATTTGCAATTCTTGCAGGTCTATCTTCGTTACTCTAAGGTCTGGACACTTCTGCCTCTGATATTAATTGAAGCTAAGACCGAGTCAGATGCCCAATGCTAACATTTGTGCTTTCTCAAGAGAGTCACAGATCATCAACCTAAATTTCCCTTTTTATGAATAACCCCTATTTTCTAGAGAAGGGTTTTCTTCTATCTTTTAGTAACTGAGGATTTGATCTTGTTTGCAATGTAGTCATTATTATCTGACGGTCTCTTGTGTGGAAAGATCCTGAAAGGTGGGTGTGTTCCAGGTCCCTTTGGTTAAACTATGTCATCTATTAGCACCAAGGAAGTGTGGCTTCTCTGTCAAGGTGCCTGCCCTCTGGGACAGCATCCCTACAAAGATCAATATGGCTCCCACCTTGAGGATGTTCAGGAAGGCCCTGAAAATTTGGTTATGCTCCCAGACCTTGATTTAGGGTGGATGTTGAGCCCCTGTAAAATTTTGTGTATTTTTTCCCCTTTGGATGCATATAATCTGTTTCTTCACTTCATTGATTCTTGTTTTTAAAGAGTAAACTGCCCAGAGTTGTTTGGATTTGGGTGGCCTTTACTTTGCGTTTACTTTACTTTACTTTACTTTACTTTACTTTACTTTACTTTACTTTACTTTACTTTACTTTACTTTACTTTACTTTACTTTACTTTACTTTACTTTACTTTAAATTAAATACATACATACATACATACATGCATGCATACTGTACATAGTAGATTATAAAGGCATCTAATATATGAAAAAGAAAAAAAAAGTAAGGGACAAGATTAGGGATAGCATATCTGAGCTGAAAAAAATTGGATAACTGCACAACTACAAGATTCGGCAAAGGCATATGGAGCTAATTCTAACTCTTTCCTGTGATCTGATTTTGAGTTTTGAAGCCCAGATAAGGTAGCTTTAGATAGGATAGCTCAGGATGTATATCTGCCTCACTCCGGAATAAGCAAAGGAAGAAAGGCAACCTGGCTCTATGCAATACACAAATCACTATACCCAGGTTAAGAAAACACTGTTTTTCTGTTCATGTAACATGATGTCCAAACAAATTAAACCATTGTATGCTATAACAGGATGACCAGGTTTAGAGAAGAAACTGAGATAATAGATGGATTTCCTTTTTAAACCACAAATTTCCCAACCTCGTTTTGACTTAGCAAACCAAGCCAAAAGATTCTAAAAAGGGAATGGGCACAAAACAGAATAATTAAAATGACAAGGTAGAAAAAGCTTGCAGAGCATGGCTTCTAGAGTTTTTTACAATCGCTTTACCAGCAGTGGCTATAGGAAGCATCTCTCTTTTCTTTGGTGTAATGAAGTAACAGCTCACGTTAGAGAGAATGTGTTTTTGCTTTCCACTTGGATTGGTGTTTGTCTTAGTCTATATGTACCAATAGAAGAGAATATATGTAGCTCAGGGTTGAACTGTGGAGTCCTTGCAAACCCCACTCCCTTCTAGCACTGAAGATGTTACCTAGTCGGGTAACGAAACGTCTTCAAGAAAACAACCAAGCTCAGAGAACACCAAGGACTCCACAGTTAGTCTATATGTATATAATGGGAAGCACAAGGTGGGCTGTGTATGTTCTGCACTGGGTCACATGACTGGGAGGAGAGGGAGTGGTCTTAGAATGGAGGAGTTGGCAACATTTTGAGCCTCTGCCCAATACCTCTTCCATAAGGATGCATTGGAATACTTTTTTCTAGATGATGATGATGATGATGATGATGATGATGATTTTGCTGCAGTCTCTAGGAGAATCTGACCCATTTTTAGATTGGTTTTTCTTTTGCTAGCTTCTGTCCCCATACCACTTTTGGTCCCATTGTTGTGTTTAGTGTTACAGGAATTATCATGCAGACCAATAGATTTAGTAAGTCAAAGAACGCATGAGATACAAAAAGGAAAGGAAGTATAGCTAAATCTAGTTTATAATAACACTGTACAGTGATGTAGAGAGTAAAGAGAATGGCCATGACAGAGAGAGGAGAGATCCATCACCAAAGCAATGAGAAGGGAAACATGGCTTAAGTCCAAACAATGAAGGAGGAATGCGAAAATGTCTTGGACAGACACCTCCCTAATTCACATTAATATAACGGGGAGGATAAACCATAATCAGACTTGCAAGATTCTGTTACTATAGCCAATCTTAATAAAAGTACTTTTAGTCTTAATGTGGTGTTGATTTGGGGCTGACCACTACAGCTCTCCAGATCTTTCTGTTCTTGTAAACCATCCTTCCTTCCACCACATCCATCCACACATATTTATTATTTATTTATTTATTTATTTATTTATTTATCGTATTTATACCCCGCCTATCCCCTCCCTAACGGAGGACTCTAGGCAGCTTACATACATATATATTTCATTTTTAACATTTCATACATATATCGCGCGCTAAGGGAAGGGGTAAGGGAACTGACTCTTCCGTGGGTACTGGACTACATGTCCCACAATACCTTGCGTCAGAGCCAGCTGCTGACGTCCTGGATGTTGCTGTTTTCAGGATCCGTCGTCTCCGCTGCCATTCAGGAGATCTTCGTTCGGTGGGCGACCCCCGACAGGACGCCAGCAAATTTTCCCACTTAAGGTGGTACCCATTTATCTACTTGCTTAAGCTTTCAAACTGTTGGGTTGATAGGAGCTGGGACTAACAACGAGAGCTCACCTCGTTGCGCGGGGATTCGAATTGCCAACCTTCTGATCGGCAGTCTACAGCTCAGCGGTTTAACCCGCTGAGCCACCGCGTCCCTATATACTGCCTTTTGTTCTTTAGGCAGGTACATATCAAAGTACACTTATGTACGGTATGGAGAAATTAAAGATTTCTCTTTCATGATACGGGAACTGTGGTTAGCTAGTAAAGCAAATTCATTGAAGATGAATTGAAGACATCAGACAAAATGAGAGGCCTCTTCATACAGGTCCATTTCACATACAGTGTATGAACTGTGTCTGACTGATATTGCAGCCACCCTCCTGTGTCCCTGAAGTGCCACTGGTTCTGGGAAGCTGTTCCACAGTTGAGCCAAATAACTTTGAGCTCATTTTTGTGCATCCCAAGAGCAGCAGGAGAGAACTGGAATGAATGCTGGCCAGCTTCTTAACGGTAATGATGAGGACATTTATGGCACAATGGGTGGTGGTGGGGGTGACAAAAAGCTGACCACGTGGAAAACAATGTAGTAGAACATCGTAGTAAAACAATGGCTATAGGATATTGTGATGGCCACCAGCACAGGTAAGATAATTTCATGGGCAATAACTCTGTCAGTGTCTATGAGTTAGGGTTCCTGTGAACACCAGTCACTGGAGAACAATTGCAAGAGACCACTGTTGGCCTCAGGTCCTGTTTCTAGGTTTCTCAGGAACATCAAGCGGGGTTCTACTCCTAACGTTATTATTATAATTATTCTCCTAGCCAACCTGACCAATCTAAACAAGGGAACTTTGCAACAGTGGAAGAGACTTCCTCAAAATACATCTCTTTCCCAAATGAGCTGCATTAAGAATTTCCCCCTATCATTTCCAATCTTTGCAGATCGGGTTTTTTTGACTCACAAGGCTATAGTTGTACCTCAAACTCCTTGTGGTGGCACTCCCAATAAATTATTTTGCAGCAGTGAAATTGGAGCCTTTTATGTGCACTTATATCCAGGATGCCAAGAAGTGTTTTGAAACACTGTTTGCAGATTTCCTGGACTATTAATGAAGATCAGATGTGGCAAATGTCAACTCCAGTCCACCTCACTAAACGAGAACAGGACCAAGTTTCTTAGAACCAATATGTTTCCTATGCCTTCCTCACCTAATTCTAATTGGGTCATATATTACATCTCTTGCATTTCCTTACTATTTTAGTCTCACTGTGCAAAATTGTTTTGCTTTTACTGTATCACCATACTTGGCGTTCCAGGATGCTTTGTTTGAGTGAAAGGAAAGGAAGCAAATCTCTTTAAAACAGAGTCCTATTGCACTAGCAGGATTATGATGCAATCCTAAGTATATTTACTCTGAATTAACTAGCACTGTTCAACAGATATTAATCCCAGTTAAGTGTTCATAAGAGTGCAACTACTATAGGTTTTTCACCACAGGTATACTACATATTGAAGGGGCGTGGTGGCTCAGCAGGTAAGACACCAGGCTTGTCGATCGGAAGATCGCAAGTTTGGCGGTTCGAATCCCTAGCCCTGCGTGCGGAGTGAGCTCCTGCACTAGCCCCAGCTCTTGCCAACCTAGCAATTCGAAAGCATGCAAATGCAAGTAGATGAATAGGTACCACTTTGGTGGGTAGGTAACAGCGTTCCACGTGCGTCATGCCGGCCACATGACTATGGAAGCATCTTCGGACAATGCTGGCTCTTCGGCTAACAAACGGAGATGAGCACCGGCCCCTAGAGTCAGGCACGACTGCACAAATGTGCGGGGGGAACCTTTACCTAAACTACATATTGCTGCAAAGAAAACTAAACAGATACGTCTACAGAGTTACCAGGAGTTGGCTCAACATGAAGTAGATTTTATCTTTCTATTCTTTCCAACCCAGCGGAAAATTGGAAAGGATTACTTAAAGGCCCTGGGCCTCTATCTGTCTGTCCATGGCTAATTCTCAGAAAACTGAACAGGGCCAAATTTGGTGTGGTGAGTGAACCCAACAAAAGAAAGTTCAAATTCAAAAATGGTCTGGATCCAGCTGGGACCTACGAAGACAACAATCCTCTGGTGCATCCCTATGGAAGGGGCAGGTGGAAAGGGGTTGGAATGCTTCTTAAGCCCTATCTCTCCTCCTTCTCCCTCTTGGTCATGTGACTCAGGGTGGAGTTGCTACTAAAGGGTTGGAAAGAATTCCAGAAGCCACACTTGGCAGGCTTATCATATTTTATAATGAGATCCCAGAACTGTAAACCAGTTAGCAGCCTAGACGCTAAATTGTATACCACTGGAAGCTTCCACACACTCTTCAGGGGCAACCCACATACTTTGTGCTGCAGTAGCCTAACTATGATGTAACCAAAGCATAGGTAGATGTTACTACCAAATAGTTCAGAAATGGCTGTAGCTGGTGCTTTAGATCAGTGTTTCTTGACCTTAGCAACTTTAAGGTGTGTGGACTTCAACTCCCAGAATTCCCAGACAGAATGCTGACTGGGGAATTCTGGGAGCTGAAGTTCACACACCTTAAAGTTGCCAAGGTTGAGAAACACTGCTTCAGACGAAGTGGCATAATCATATTTCTGGATCTGCCACTACCTAGAGATTGAAGACAACTTGGATCAAGATGCATTGAAGGACTCACAAGACTATTTGGGGTTTAAATTGTGACAAGCCCTTGGAGAAAACGGACTGTTGCCCTCAGATGTTCAGGTCATTATGCCTGTCTTAGTCCTTATGGAGGCCCCGGTTGCTTTCAAAAAAGGGCTTATAGGTAGTCTTTTGGGACCTGGTTCTTGATGGCAACATCCATGCCATTCTCACTAAGGACACGGGATAGCAGGAGTAGGACCATTGTTGTGGTTGATTCTAAACTGTCACGTGACTGGGGAGCTGAATAACAATTGGGAGGACAGCAGCAAGGCTGAGGCTGACCATGGGCTTCCTGTTTCCATCAATTTTCTGCCAACCCTTCCTAAGATGTCCCTGGGAATGTGGTAGCTATGAATACAAAAGCTATAGAGGGGCAGCATTTTGTTGAAAAGTTATGCAGTGTGATTATAAAGGTAAACGTGCACACACGCACACAGAACACTATTTCTTCTGTGTATTTAAGGCCTCAGTGTGTGTGTGTGTGTGTGTGTGAAGGGAGGGAGAGAGGGAGATCTCCTTCCAAGCAACAGGTCCTTATTTCTTGATCTGGATCTGTTCAACATTCATGGTGTTCCTGGCTGTATTGCCCTACCGTCATCAAAAAGATCCTCCCTGCTGGTTGTTGATTGTGTAGTGACCCCTACGATTGCTGCCAATGTATGCATTTTTGTTTTCTTATTCATAGCTTTGTGTACTCACTTATTCAAACTTCTTCCTTTGAATTTCAGAAAGAGCCAGTCTTCTGCCAGCACTCTGTACATTTTCACATGTCATCGTGTGGAAATTGATTTGACCATATTTTCTAGAGTTAGCCATGTTGAAGTTAGATGGATTTACTTCAAGTAAATATGCCTATGATTGCACTAGTTTTTCTCTTATTTTCTTTATTTCACATCCACGTTTCTCATCCTTATGAAAATACTTGCAGATGTATTTGCAAGATAATGAGCAATGCTGAAAGAGTAGCCTGAGCAAGCCTTTTTTCCTTCCATTCTTAAAAATCCAAGTTTCTAGCCCTTATGGAGATACTGATAGGCTTGTGGAATAGTTAGCAATGCCTACAGAATCCAAAAGTGTAGCCTGAACAGGATTTCCAATAGTGGGAATCATTAGCGCCGGACACCAGTTTTCCAGAATGCCGTAGTTATTCTTACACTTATTCTTACACTTTTAGAATTTACTTTCCATTTTTCTGTCTCCTTTGGAGCACAATGTGATTTCAAGGGCAAGGAAAACGTTTTTCCCATGCCGCCCACTTCTCCCTTTTCCTCATTTTGTCTTCTCCCAACTTCCGTTCCCAGTCAACATATTTGTCAGTTTTAAATAAGCACAGTTTGGCACATTCCTGCCTTCTGGCTTCTATAATGTTTCAGGGTAATTTCTTACATATGTTTGTAAAATGTTAGCTTCCTTCTCTCCTTAAACATGAATGCTACCACTTCAGCCAGACTCAGCAGGTTGCATTTGTAACTTTCCCATGCAATGATGCCAGAACAAAGAACCAAAAATTGATTATATCCCTTCTGAAAAGGTGTTTCCTATGTCTAAAAGCACATGTGCATTCAGTCGGTGTTGCTTTCATAGAGAATTCTATTTTTTATCCAGTGTAATATTTCACAGAAAATCTCAGAACAGAACTTTCTGAGATTTCCGTTATTGACCACATTATTTTACAGAATAAATACATGCTTTCTGAAATCTTAAACCTGACATCGAAGTTTCTGGCATGGAACAATCCTTTGTAACAAGCATCTCCTTTTGATATGCAAAACAGTCTTCTCTGCAAGCTTCTTTTATCATTTACTGGTGGGAGATTCTTGCTTAAAAGCTTTTGATGGTTAGTGGCTACTAGCCCTAAAAATAGTTGAAAGAAACTTTTTTGGCACTTTTGAATACAGTAAAAGAAATCCAAGTGGGGAGGGGGAAATGAAAGGCTCTAAAGACATGATATTCCTTTTTTGGGGGTGGCTAGATGCTGCTATTTTAATTAACCATCACTCAGTTATGAAGCTATTTGCAAATTAATTTATTTCGAAAAACAACACAAAACTCTGGGTAACATTTCACTGCTTAGGATGGCCTGCGAAACAAATCCTGCCTACAGCAGCACTAGGGTGAGGCCTCCCTCTTTTCATATTGTTAGCAAAATAGGCTTTGGGAAGTGATATTTCTAGAACAGGGGTGGGGAACCTTTTTTCTGCCAAGGGCCATTTGGATATTTATAACATCATTCGTGGACCGGGGGGTGGGGTTTGCAAGCGGGAGCCAATCACGCGGAAGGGGGTGGGGTTTGTGGGTGAGAGCCAATCATGTGGAAGGGGTGGGGTTTGTGGGCAGGAGCCAATCGCGCAAAAGGGGGCAGGGTTTGTGGGCGGGAGCTCCTAGAGTTAGTGAATTTCGAGTCCCGCCTGTGGTTGCCTTGGCACGGCCAGACCAAATGATTTCACGGGCCTTTATATGGCCCACGGGCCGGATGTTCCCCACCCCTGTTCTAGAAGTACCCTGTGTTTGGTGTTCAGAAATGGGACGCCTGCTTATTGGAAGTACTAGCTGCTAATACCGTACATATTTGTGAGATTCACATTGATCAAGTATGACATGCATATGCTTTGACAAAGCTTTCTTTCTCTCTCTCTCCTTTAAAACTTCTTTCTTTTCCTCTCTCATAGCAACATTCCTCCTGGTAGCATGGGATGGATTCTCCTGAATGATGGGATTTTCTGAAATAAAGATTCTGGCCTGGATAAGAATCCCTGCACAGTCAATGGGCTTGTAAAAAAGTGAAGGGTCCTTCAAGTCAGGCTTGATTCCTGGTGGCTTCATGGACACAGCCATGGTGGCTGCTGAAATCCCAACACTACCAATGCTGAAGGTTGACAGATGCCAATCTGAGGAATCTACATTCATATATTACTCAAATTTCACAATGGAAGGGCAACTTCTCTATGGATTTGCTAGATTAAGCAGGGAAAGGGTCAGGGTAAAAACATGATGCATATATTCATGCCATTTTTTTGCAACCAAATCAAAAGTAGCGTCTTCCCAACCCTTTTCATGGCTTGGGACCAGGCTACTTATGGGACCGTCTCTCTCCAATTGTTTCCACCTGTCCCACATGGTCCAGAAGGAAGCACATGTCTGGATGCAATCGGCTAAGGAATATTGGCTGGCAGGGCCCAGGAGGAGGGCCTTTTCTGCCATGGAACATCATTCCACCTGAGGAACCTGTGGAACATCATTCCACCTGAGATTAGGTTAGCCCTGACCCTGCTAGCCTTTTGCAAGGCCCTACAAACTTGGTTTTGTGCCCAAGCCTGGGGCCCCAGGAGTGTGATAAAGCCCATCTCTTGGCTTTGGTGATGGTTATTTTATGATGCTTGGCTGCTATGTGTTTTTATTTTGTATTATGTATTTTATTTGTTTTTATCTATCTTACTGTAAGCCGCCCAGAGTCACATTTGTGAGATGGGCGGCTATATAAATCAAACAAACAAAAAAATCAAACAAAACAAAACAAAACGAAGGATAACAAAGAGTGTGTACATTCTTGGGGATGGCTAGCGCCTTAGAGCGTCCTTTTCTCTCGGTTTTAAGAAGACTCGGCCACTTGGATGTTATCATATTTATTATATGGAGAAGTTTTATTTGAATGTTATTTTAATTATTTATAGTTGTATTTTAACTAATCACATTTTATTGTAAACCGCCCAGAGTCCTCCTTGGGGGAGTGGGCGGTGATCAATCTAATAAATAACATAAATAACATAAATAACATAAATAACTAAACTTATTTCCACTGGTCCTGGGATGCTTTTCCCACTACCTGGTCTGTACCTCTAATTCCCCCCCCCCCCCACCACATTTCTCATCCAGATATTAATCAGGTCTGACTCTGTTTAGCTTTTCAACATGAACCAAATGAGTAAGAAGTTGAGCAAATCTATGAAGCAATTGCTAGAAATCAGGGTATGGAAGAAGAAGAGTATATGGGGTAGAACTGTCAAGCTTGTAAGACTCCTCTATTTTCCCCTCTGTTTTACTTGCTTGCTTCCTTATCTGAGGGAAATTATCTAGGCCAGTGAGGATTTCTAACACTGCAAAAAAGGAATCTCCGGTGCTCACCTCTTTCCACACATATCACATCTTCCTTCCTACCTGCAAGGCAGGAGATCTGCAATGTGTCATTCATCTGAAATACTCTCTTGGGGATTGTAAGATTGCACCTTCAGTTTGGCTGCTAAGAGGTTCCAAATTTTCAATTAAAATAATTTGACAACATTGTTTTTGGTCACTTTTCCTTTCAAAGGAAAGTGGTTTTATTTTGTTTTGCTCTTTTCTGACCATCGTTCTCTGGGAAATGCATGCAATGAATGTCATGGAGACTGAATTATGGAAATGTTTACTCTTTCATAACATGGTGCCAAAGGATTTCACTATCTGAGGATCTAGGCTTACTTAGAATGCTTTTATTTCTGTAAATACTGCCATTTATAAGAGGTGCGAAAAAATGTACAAGAATACTTGTCAGACGCATACGGCCCCCCCCTTCTCTGTTTTAAATAACATGAACACAGTGACAGATTGACAAAAGGCAGAAAATATTCACATTCGGCAGCTCAGTTCAGCCAAATCAAACATATGCTTTTGTAGCTGAAAGAGATCAAATCCATTTTATACTTCGCACAAACAGATCTAATGAGTAAAGCTGCCCAAAATAAGAGGCATCCATGAGGGGAGGGGAGGATGTCAAAATAGTCAAGATGGCGGGGCTTCGATCATGTGGTTGTGGCCATCTTGACCTTTTTGACATCCCCCCCCCCAAAGGCCCCAGCTCAGAACAAATCTATAGACTGATTTATAACAGAAAGCTTTATAAACCCCAGCATACAGCGTATTTATTTTGCATTCATCCCTCACTGAGGTATTCTGACTATAATGATGCCAAAATGACACACACAGACATATATATAAGGGGTGGACTTTGTGTTGCAACATCGCAACACATATTTTGCTCCCTCCAGGGATCCATGTGAGCCCTTGAGTGGCATTGGGGAGAACAGTTTACAAAAATTTGAAAAAAAAGAAAATTGAATAGGATTTCATTTTATTTACATCCAAATTCAATTAAAATGTGTGACAGCTAATATGATTCCTTACCAAGCATGTATTGAATAATTCTCCCCTTTTGTGACTTTAGAAGTTGTCGTTAAATAACAACTTCTGGAAAACTCTTTTTAACAAGCAGAATCCCCAGAATAGGTGGGGGCAAATATTCACCTTGATGTGATTTTTGCTACTTGGTGGAACTTTAAAGGTGAAATGGATGCAACCTTTAACTTGCTAATCAGGGATTGTTGCAGCCTGTGAGGTCCAGTTACATAGAACACCTTAATGGGTCAACTAAAGCTTTAATCAGAAAGTTAGGTCAAGAAGAAAGGCTTTGCTCCGTTTCCCATGTCTCTGGCATCAATTCATAACCAAGTTTCAAATATGAGAGATCACCTTTCAGGTATAGTCTAATTTGCGGTTACAGAAAACAAGTCCAAAGCAAATCTGACATGGTAATCCATATAGACTGTTTAGCCTCTGTTGCGGGTTTTAAAAAGTTGTGTGTAATCCTATTTGAAAGGATGCCATGATCTGCGGGTGTCAATGATACCAAAAGAAGGTAAAGGTAAAGGTTCCCCTGCACAGTCGTGTCCGACTCTAGGGGCCAGTGCTCATCTCTGTTTCTTAGCCAAAGAGCCAGTGTTGTCCGAAGGTGCTTCCGCGGTCATGTGGCCGGCATGATGCGAGCGGAACGCTGTTAACTTCCCACCGAAGTGGTACCTATTTATCTATTTATCTATTTATTATTTAAATTTATCCCCACCCATCTCCCCGAATAGGGGACTCTGGGCGGTTTACAACATATCAACAGTTAAAAGCTATACATATAAAATTACAATATAACAATAAATAGATAAAAATATATAAAAATCCAAGAGATGGTAAAATCAGCTATCAGGAGGACATTATGGGGCCAGCCACCCCCAGGAGGTACTATTACCTCCCTCGTCCCAGGCAAGGCAGCAGAGCCAGGTCTTAAGAGTCATCCGGAAGGTCAGGAGCGAGGGGGCCAGCCTCACCTCTGGGGGCAAGATGTTCCACAATACTTGCATTTGCATGCTTTCGAATTGCTAGGTTGGCAAGAGCTGGGGCGAGTGCGGGAGCTCACTCCGTCACGTGGGGCTAGGGTCTCGAACCTCCAAACTTGCGACCTTCAGATCGATAAGCCTGGCGTCTTAACCACTGAGCCATCATGCCCCCTGACCAAAAGAAGAAGCTACCTTAAACTAAATCAACCTATTTTCCTCTCCAGTCCGGTCTATTTATGCTGACAAGTTGCAACTCTACAGGGGTTCTGGCAGAAGTCTTTGCTACCAATTTACCTACTCTCCCAAAGTAGACAAATGAATCGTGCTCATAGAACACACTTAACCTGGTTAGTGAATGAACCGATTTTCCAGGGAATCATGAACTCATAGAATGTGCTGGGTTTCTGCAGCATGCTAAGCCAGAAAAAAATGAACCAAGGTTAACACTAACCAGGTTTAATAGTGTTGTGCAAATGCAGCTGCTAGGTCATTAACAGGTCTGATTTAATGTGTTGTGCAAACCTATGTGAGTGGAAGGAATAAGACATCCAGTAGCTTTAGCAGAGTTTATATTCTTCCTCTCTGGAAAAAAGTGCCTCTGCAAATAAAAATAGAACTGCAATAATGATGAAGAGAACATCTAGATAACTTGGGGGGTGAGAATAGCTTGCTTAAGAACTTACAAAGCATCCACAAACACAATCTCCTCCAATTAATAATATCTGCTTCTTTTGCACTGTGACTTCCAGGATGATTTTCTTGAGAACAGGCTAACGAAGGCTTCTCAGCCTCTGAAGTACAATAGCCCAACAAAGCAAGTAGGATTGTCCTTAAATGAGACATCTTCTCCCCATTTCAGCTAATTCCACCTAGAAACTCTTGTTTATCTCTGCCAGCTGCTCCTGAAACTATGACCTGCGTGTGCTCTTTTTTTTCCACTCACGTAGATACCCGCCCTTCTTGCTCTCCTGTAAGTCCGAATGCAGATCTCATTTTAAAACACAGGGAGTTTCCACAACTTTGGGGAGACCATTTCTTACATAGTTGTTTCCAGTGATGAAACACCACCAACCGTTCTGGACAGGGTGTCTAACAAAGGACCAGTCAACCAGCAGGGTAACACCAGGTAAAGCAGAGAGACAAGCTATTCTAGGAAGCAGCCCAGGGGAAGAAACGCACTCCAAGGTATGTTTGTGTAAAATAGTCAGTTCGAACGCAAGCAAGCAAGCAAACAAACAAACGGTTGGCTTGACTTGAAAACCCCAGCTTTCTCATCCTGTCTGAGAAATTATTTCCAAATCTCTCCCCACTTTGCTTTATTTGGGCAGTCTTTGGCAAAACAGCAACAGACTTGGAGCTAAGGGACCTAAGATCCCAAGCCAGTGCTGACTGGGGGGAGGCCATGAAAGTTGGATCCACCACTTGTCTGATCCCAGTCTCCTAGGGATCCAGATCAGCAAAAGCTCTTCCAAACAAATGGAAAGTTGATGGAAAGAATAAAAAGGTAAAGGTTCCCCCCGCACCTTTGTGCAGTCGTGTCCGACTCTAGGGGCCGGTGCTCATCTCCGTTTGTTAGCCAAAGAGCCAGCGCTGTCCGAAGACGCTTTCACAGTCATGTGGCCTCATGATGCACGCGAAACATTGTTACCTACCCACCGAAGTGGTACCTATTAATCTACTTGCATTTGCATGCTTTCGAATTGCTAGGTTGGCAAGAGCTGGGGCGAGTGCGGGAGCTCACTCCGTCACGCGGGGCTAGGGATTTGAACCTCCGAACTTGCGATCTTCTGATCGACAAGCCTGGCATCTTACCCACTGAGAATACAGAGGGACTAAACCAAACTTGTCCAGTCTAATGCCTGCCAGGTATTTTGGACCACAACTCCCATCAGCCCAACCACTGGCTGTTCTAGCTAGAGGTGATGGGAGTTGTACCATGAAAACATCTGGAGGAGCATGAGATTAGTCAAGGCTGGTCTATAAAAAAGCACAGATAATTGTGGGATAGCAAAAGTATATGAGTCTGTCAGGGAAGAGAAGTGCAGAAGACAGATCTCTATTTTTCCCAGAAAAAAAGGCCCACCAAAATCCCTTAAGCTCAGAGAGCAGATACAAGTGGGCCCTAACTGTATAGAAACCTAAAGCAATCCCTTTTAAATGCCTGCCACACATAATTGATCCTGGGCCACCTGTTTCAGTAATACATTCAAGATGAAAATAACTTGTGGCTTAACTGGGGATCATCATCAGTGGTTGAAGGAACGTATCCCAGTTTTAACAAAGCATTGCATTGAAAGAGAACACTAAAAAAAATAAAAATAAAGTACATTTGGCCAAACTTGCCTCTGAAGTATGAAATCATAGTTAATACATTCAGTTTACTTTGGGTCCCTTTTCTTCCCTCACTCACCCGTTCAAAATGTAGAGGTTGCTCTGATCTGAACTTCCTCCGGAGTGTGTCACCACACTTGGCCTCTCATGTATGCAATTTCGAACATCTAGACTTGGGCTACAAAAATATGGACAACTACTAGATGGCAGTAAAGTATTTTCTGTCTCTCTTTGATGCCATCTCATGATCACCCAGATTTTTGGAGTCCAGGTTTGGTTGAACGAATTAGTTCTAAATGGAATTTAGAGTCATCGGATGTGATCTCACCCAACCAGATATCCTTCTGATGTGCTGGATCTCCAAGCCAATGATCCTGCAGATTGGGAGTTATAGGAGATTAAGTGCAACACATGTGGATGGTACTAGATTGGGGAAAGATTAGTTTTGATTAGTTAATCCTGATCCATTTTCTGGATTAGTTTAATGGCAGCTACTAGTTCCAAGAGCTAAACAAGGTTATTTAGAGAGAGTATGATTCTGTAATACCAGGCATTGGGGTTTCTTTGCTTCTGAAAAAACATTTCTGGAAACAAGATGTTGGACTAGCTGTTGGATTACAATGAGTTGGGATTATAGCAATTATTTTATGGGATGCTTTTCTACTCCTGGACCTGCAGTCCTCCAGTCTCAGATGGCATAGCATAAAATCAGGAAGAAAGAGAACTTAGCTCAATATTATCTGCGGAGCCACAGATACCCCCCACTCTTGGATCAAATGGTGTCCTGACATGATCTAGGGGAGTTCTTATGGTCTTAATTTATTCTGCCAACTCAACAATGGTATAAATTTGCAACTTGACAAAAATCATTTGGAGGGAGAGAATGGGGAGAAAGTCTATTTGGTTCATGAGCTTTGTTTACTGGTAAAACTGCAGTGGAATCTTCCAGAAAGCTTTTTCATTTGGCACCGTGGATTCCATGGAATGCAAATACAACTTTAACTTGCTGTAGCTGCTCTCTGGGATACAGTGTAAAAATAACAGATGTGCCAAGCTTTCTGGGAAAGGAGGAAAAATACACACAAACATCTGAACCTTACATCTGCCAGCTGTTGATGCTATGAGTACTGTAAGAGTTCAACAGTATAGAGCGAAGAAAGTGGAGGCAAAGAGCTCATTTTCTACACTGAGTTGGAGTCTTTACTCTAAACAGTTTTAATTTCTTCTTCTACTACCCTCCGTGCTATTCTGCCCTGACAGGTCTGTTCAACCTACCAAACATGCAATGATGCCTCTCCCCACACACATGCACAAGAAAAAAAAATCCATCAGGCTTTATTAACACCTGTGATTGCAGATTCACTTACTGCATATCAGGAAGCATTGAGCAGTAATAATCTCTGCAGAACGGCAGAGGTGATATCATCCTGCACCCTTCAAAGACAACCCAATGTTTAAAGAAAGCAAACATATCATTAATCTGTTCATTAAGAGAATGATTGATTAATAGCCATGAAGATAGCTAAACATTCAGTCTCCAGCCTGAAGGCTTTATCTGATATGGGCAGCTGAGGAGTGTATGGTGAGGTGGGACTGGGAAGGTGAAGGTGCTTGATGAAGACAGGAAAGTTAATGACTCAAGAACTAAATGGCCAAGTTCAAGACCTAGAAGGGCAATAGCAAATTCAAGGCTAGGAAGTATCTATTCTTAATGGTTCAACAGTGGGGCCAATTAGCCAGAGAGATGGTAGACTCTCCTTCACTATAGTGGGTTCAAATGTTTTCCAATGCAGGAGGTGGTGTATGGGTTAAGTTTGGCTGGAGATGTGATCTCAAACCATCTAGTAAATTTCCATATACAAGGGTGGACTTGAACCTAGGTTTCTCTTGTCCTAGTCCTAGCGCAAACCCCGCCCCCTGGTGCATGCGATTGGCTCCCGCCCACAAACCCCGCCCCCCCAGTCTGTGAAAAAATCATCTTTTGAAACCGGTCCCTGGCGCCAAAAAGGTTGGGGACCCCTGAATTAGTCCAATATAAATTGCACTGCCCTAACTACTGATCCCAATTCTGCCTTAGGAACGAGACCAGTAATTGATCTGTTGTTAGAGGTTAAATATGGAACAAGTTAAGGAAAGCGGTGGGTGGATTCTCCTGGCTTTGTTTCATTTCCCATCAATTGCTACCTGCTTACTGGGAAAAACAACCACAGAATTGCTCTGCTTAATATCTAGTGGGGCAGGGCTGGGACACGTACAGTAGATGGAAGTCTGTGGAGGAGAATTTAGCTCCCATTAAACTTAGCTGAGGAACAAGTACTTTTGCACCTGAGACCTGTCAATCAAGCTATTCCTGAACAACCATGTCCAAACATAGCTTGACTGGCAGGTTGCAGGAGCCAAGAAAGAGCAAGGGACAGTGCACCAAATACTAAAACTGATCTAGTGCTCTTTCAAAAGAGCGGTCAATTCATGCACATCAGGGGCCTGTGCAAGACCTGACAAATGCTTTGGAAGGTGTGAATCAAGTATTATGTAAGTACTGTAAATGCCTCAGTGAAGGTCTGTCCTTCACTGCCCAAGCCAGTGCCCAGAGGGGAGGGGTGTGTGCTCACAGCAGCCTAAAGTGGCCAATGGGGACTAGGTAGATCCCACCTCCTGACTGTACCATCAACCACATCATTCCTGAAGCATATTAGAAGCTGATAAAATTCTGTCAAGAGAAGAGGGAAAACACTACATACTTTACAACTGGAACAGCAAAAGGTGATTGTAAGCTGTCTCCACTGCAGGCTGGGGTTGAAGTGAAGGCAACATCATGAGGATTTGCTTTTAAAAATGGTTAGTGGGACATGTTTGTATTTCATTCGAGAGATGTGCAGATGAGCCCAGAGAGTTGGAAAGAGTCATTAAGGCTATCGAGTCAACCTTTTGCTCAGTGTAGGAATCCACTGTCTTGGGCTGCCTAGGCAATCTTTCAACACATCCAGTAATGGAACTGGTCCCATTGTCAAAGAGGATATGGGCAACATTTCTTGACATTCAACCAAACTATTTATTTTGTTAGACATATCCTGTCTTTCCTCCAGGATCCCAAGGCAGCTTACACGGGAATATCCCTTCATTTTATTCCCACCAAATCTATTCTAAGAAGTAGGTTGGGCTGAGAGAGACTGACTAGCTTAGAAAGTTTCTGTGATTGAAGATCGACTGGAACATGAGTTTTTCCAATCCTAGTCTACCTTTTCCACCACACTGACTTTCAGCAACTGGCCTTCTTGTAACTTAAATTCCATTATTCTTTGTCCTGTTCTTTGGGATGACTGAGAAGTAATCTTGACCTTCCTCTGAATGATGTGATGTCCTTTTAAGTTCTTGAAGAACGTTATCATCTCCCTCCTTGACTTTTCTTCTCAAAATTAAACATTGCTAATTCCTTTGATATCTCTTCTTGGAACTTAGTTTTCTAGGCTTCTGATCATCCTCATTTCCCTAAACTTGTTCTGGATTGCCTGAATCCTACATAATGATTGAGGAGGCATCTGACCAATGCAGAATGAAACAGCTATTGCATCATGCTTGCTGGGTTTTTATTTTATTTTAATTTTTTAAAATTAATAACAGAAAAAAGAAAAAGAAAAAACAAAACAGAAAAATAATAACCTACACTTAATATCTCAGTATCTTAATATCATGCTTGCTAGGGTGATAATGGCACGAGCCCAGGTTATCTGAGGGACCACCTCATCCCCATTACATCATCCCATCCCACCCGATCTTGCAGAGAGGGCATGCTGCGGACCCCCTCTATGAAAGAATTCCATCTAGCAGGGTCTCAGAAGCGAGCCTTCTCTGCAGCAGCACCTGCCCTTTGGAACATCCTCCCCCCAGAGATAAGACAGGCCCCTTCACTCCTGGACTTCGGGAAAAAATTAAAAACTTGGCTCTGTGATCTCGCCTGGGGCAAAAAGGAAAGCGGTCAAGCTTGGGGATGGCTGATTTCTTAGAGCCACCTCAAATATTTTAAACATGTTTAGCTTCACTGTAAGAACCACCTGCCACTTGGGTTTTATTGTATTTATCTTTTTATTGATGTTTTTATTGTATTTTAATGGTGTTGTTGTGGCTGTGAACTGCCCAGAGTCCCTCCTTGAGGGGGAGATGGGCGGTCATAGAAATTAAATAAATAAATAAATAAATAAATAAATAAATAAAGTCACATGTAATTTAAATAACCACCCAGAAAAAGATTTATGTTGAAGGATATCCATCTAAAAAAACAATCTATTTTTTTTTAAAAAGTGTTTATTATATTTGCAGCTCTTGCTTTTTTTTAAAAGTCTTTTTCCCAAGTGAAAGATAAGGCACTTTTTGTTCAAGTAGTATGTGATTTATGATAAGTTTTGCTCAATCATCGTTTATTTAAAGAAAGACATTCTTGCTTTTAAAAACTAACAGAGAAAGGTTTAGCATTTCTGCCCTGCTGCAACTTTGCTCCATCAACTGCAGATTTGCTCTTCCAAGCAAAATGATTCACTTGGTGAACAAGGTTGCAAAGAGCCGTAAGAGTTGTAAATCTGAATCCTGCTCTTCCATGCAAACTCTGCACTGACTCTGATTGATTCCACCCTAATTTAGCCAATGAGAACCAATCTGCTTTGGGGACCTGCCCTTGCAGTTCTTCATACCTGAACTCTTTTCCTCAATGGATTCTCTATTCAGTTAGGTAGAGGGGACTGTTCTAATTTTTAAAGATATTTTTTATCCCGTGTTTATTAAAAAAAAATAACTCAAGGCTGGGAACATCCCTAATACTCCTTCCTCCTCCTCTTTTCCCCACAACAACCACCCTGTGAGGTGAGTTGGGCTGAGAGAGAGTGACTGGCCCAAGGTCACCCAGCTGGCTTTCATGCCCAAGGCGGGACTAGAACTCTCAGTCTCCTGGTTTGCCATTGGCTCCTTCCTAGGGCTGAGAGAATGTGATTGGCTCAGGGTCACCCAGCCGGCTTTCATGCCTCAAGTGGGACTAGAACTCTCAGTCTCCTGGTTTGCCATTGGCTCCTTCCTAGGGCTGAGAGAATGTGATTGGCTCAGGGTCACCCAGCCGGCTTTCATGCCTCAAGTGGGACTAGAACTCTCAGTCTCCTGGTTTTCTGAATCAGTATTTTTATGATCAAGAATATTATTCCAATATGGTGAAGAATAATAGATGAACACTGTTCAAAGGCAAAACCACTGATAACACAAATGCACAAAGATACATCGCAACTGAATCACATCCAAAAGACAATGCTTGCACAACATACTGAATTAAGAACCAGGTTTACCAAGATCCTTTTACTCACACAAATAAGCAAGCCTGACTAGGATTCCTGTACGCCGCCCAGAGTCACTCTCTGCGAGATGGGAGGCTATATAAATATGATGTAATAAATAATAATAAATAATTCTTATGGGGGTCACAGATTATCATATAATCAACTGTAATTTACTGGGTTGAGAGGCTGTTTCCTGGTATATCCACAGTCCTGCCTTAGCCAAAGGGCGGTTTTGTAGGCACAAAAGGAGTGTACTGGGAGTGTAAACATACCACCTGTCCGTAGCTATTTAAAGCAGCAGTGTCTTTTCCTGGGGCTGTATGATTGCTGCAGCTGCTGCACCAGCCTGGGAAAGTATACATTGGGTTAAAGGAGTTGCATGCAGATGCTATGTTCATGCCTCTGCACTCCGAAACTGTCGGTCTCCCAGGTAGACCAGACAGGAAACACGACAAAATGAGCTAATTCTACTTTATTGTAAGGCTACTCTTAACAGAATTTTGCAAGTCGGAAAGTACGAATCTCCCACCATCCCTTTTACAGCCTAATAAGTTAGGGTGGATCCTTTCTAAGTTTCTTTCTCTGCTTGTTATGCAGCTGCAGGTTCCTCCCCCTTTTATCTGATCGTTCCCTAGGCAGCATCTCTTCCCCTCATCTCTCAAAGTCATTCCCACATACCATTACAGAAACAATTCTTTGCCTTCCAACCTGAAATGTTGCACAACTCAGGTAGTGTGTGTGTTAAATTTCTGTTACTGGTAGGAAGCAGGGAGTTTAATTTATTATGGTTGATCACACTGGATTTGGCATTTTTGTCCATCTATCGAGTCCTTCCCAAGGACCCAAGGACCTGGGATAGTCCTTCCCAAGGACCTGGGATAATTTTTTATTATTATTATTATTATTATTATTATTATTATTATTAATTTTGCCATTGAGGTTTACCATCTTATCTAGGCTCTTGCATTTTGTTCAGCGCCCAGAGTCCACTGGAGTTGGGCAGCCAATAAATTTAAATAAACAAACAAACAAATAAATAAATAATCCATTTAAGTAACTTGGGCAACGTATGAAGTTGAGAAGAATGCAACTACCACTGCCCATTCAGAAAGACAGATTATATGGCAGGCCAGCATTCCTTTCCACCTCATGCCCCCCATGCACATTAGATCACAGGAGTACTCCCCAAATCCTCAATGGCTGTGCTGCTTGGGGATAATGGGAACTGTAGTACAGTGCACGTGGTGAGAACTCACTCAAGCCCGGCTGCTGCAGGCCATCCTTCCTTTCCAAATCCAAAGAGTTGGATTTTAATAACTTCATCCCATGCATATGAAAGGAAATGACCATGCCTTTCATCTATTGCAAAGCCTGAGTATGCAGACTAGCGTCCTTCAACCCAGAGAAGAGGGGACTGGAGACTTAAAGAATTCACAAGTGTTCACATGTTAGGAAGAACCCACCCTAGATCTTGGAGGCCGCTATTTTATTGAAAGGCAGACTCTGAAATGGAGATCCTTGCTCTCTCCTGGTTTCCCCATACATCCGGCTCCCACCGCCATCTTTTCTCTGCCCATCAGTGCTTTGCAAAGATACACTTCAGTCCGGCTCCTTCAACGCACATGCTTGTAATAAGTCAAAGCGGCTAGACTGGAGTCCTCAGGAAATACAAACTCCCTTGAAGTCTCCAGCATTTTTCCATGGCAACATTATAGTTATTTGCACTGTGGACAATTGCCGTCTCCCGTTCTTAGGACTAAAAGGTAAAGGTTCCCCCCGCACCTTTGTGCAGTCGTGTCCGACTCTAGGGGCTGGTGCTCATCTCCGTTTGTTAGCTGAAGAGCCAGCGTTGTCCGAAGACGCTTCCGCGGTCATGTGGCCGGCATGACGCACGTGGAACGCTGTTACCTACCCACCGAAGTGGTACCTATTCATCTACTTGCATTTGCATGCTTTCGAATTGCTAGGTTGGCAAGAGCTGGGGCTAGTGCGGGAGCTCACTCCGTCACGCAGGGCTAGGGATTCGAACCTCTGAACTTGCGATCTTCTGATTGACAAGCCTGGCGTCTTACCCACTGAGCCACCACACCCCTGCAACATAAGGACTCATTTCAAAAATTCTGGAGAGAGGTTCCTAGTCAGAACAGGCACTACTAGACAATACATCTATTGACTTACCTGGTCTAAGACAGCAACTTGCAGAATTGTTGCTGCATTCAGACAACATATTTAAATGTTGGGGGAGATGGGCGGTCATATAAATTTAAATAATAAATAAAATAAATAAATAAACTGGTTATTTCTGCGTTTCTGTAACACACTGAATCCTAGATGTGCACCTTCTGAGGGTCTTAACTCATAAATCACAAATGAAAGGCTTTTCTTTGGATATGCATTACAATGGAGTTGGAAAATTTCTCTCATCTCATATAGATTGATGAGTTCCTGAGCTGGGGTTCCAACTTCAGGCAAAAAATGACATTCTAGGAAAAATATTTACAATCAACAAAACCCAATTTCATGTTGTGTTCTTTGTGCTCAAGAGACCATTTCCCTAGTCTGATGCCATTCAGAAAGGCTGGGACTGCAATTCCCAGAATTTTGAGCTAGTATAGTTATTTTTCTTTCATATATTTCTTGCAGTTCTCAGAAAATAGATGCAGGGAGGTTAACTGGCATTTAAATTTGAAACACAGAATTTTGCCTTGGCTGAATGTACCAGAATCCATTCTCTTATTACAACAGTTGAGGGATAAATTGTATTTTAAAAAATACAGTTCTGTTCAAGAGTTCACATAATAAATATCCCACAATTAAATGGTTAGAATGTTATTTTCCCTACCTTCTGGAGGGAAAATTAATCCATATAAAGCTGCCCTAAATAAACATTTTAGCAAAGGAGAGGGAGAAGTGCACTTAGGGAAAACAGATTTCCATTAGGAAAGAGAACAAGAGCAAGAGAAAATAAAGTACATTCCCCCAACCCCAACCCCCCCAAAAAAACCTCCTCCAAAACTTGAATGTCCGGGAATAATCATTTGGGATGAGATGATGAACAAGTTGAAACCATGTGTTTGACAGGTGTGTTTCAGCCTCACGTTAGCTCAGAAAGACAAAATTTAACTAGTCAACTGGAAAAAGAAAGCCAGGGACCAACTTTCTTGGAAAGGAAAGAGAAATATTCCAGAGCAGCATGTTGTCTACTGAAGGAGAAGACTGGAGTGGATGGGGATAGGTATGGTAGATGGGAGTCAGCTTGCAATGTCCTATGCTCAGATGAACCTTTCTGTACGGATATTGCTACTAAGGGACCTTTGTTCATTCACCAGGGAAGCCGTCTTGCAAAGGTCCATGCTGTAGGGACTAGGATGGAATCAGGTTTGGTGGCTTTTCAGGGGAGGGGCCAAATCTGTTCAGCCACAAAGTGGTAGGAGCAATATTTTTGGATAGACAGCTATCCAAATTTCTCTCCTGCTTGCAGCCATTTCACTCTGTTCAATTCTTGTGAAGCTCAGGCAGAAGAACCAGTGTAGGACAGAGAAACTGACCAAGTTCTTGTTGTTGCTACAAGTTCTGCCCAGTTCAATTCTCCTTTTCTTTTCCCAGAGGTAGGTAACCTCTGGGGCAACAAGGTAGGATTTAGAAATGGGGGAGGATGTGTTAGGTGCAATCACCAAATACCCACTTATCAGAAGGTGAACCAGCACCCAAGGACAGTCTCTACCATCCCAGTTGTTATTATCAGATTTTTTTTATCCTGCAGTTTTTGTTTATATATATCTTTATTTTGGTCAACTCAAGGTGGCAAACATACCTAATACTCCTGTCTCCTCTTATAAGTAAGTATTACTACAGGCAATTGCTTTACTTGGAAGCCTATTGACTTCCACTTCTTTTAAAATTAAGAATGTCTTTTAAAAATCAGGCGAAGAAGCTCAGTGGGGCACATTGGGGGCCATGGGCACCATGTCGCCCAATCCTCCCTTACACCAACAAACATCAGCAGCAGGGGAAAAAAATAGCCCAGCATTGCTGATGGTGCCCTCCATTTAATTCCTCCCCAATGCCTCTTCAGGGGGTTAACAGCAACAAATGTGGTGTTTCCTGGGTTGGCCTGCTTCCTCTCTCCAAAGCACACCATGGCATTAACTCTTAATTCTGGCCCTGGTTCATGTGAAACACATGGCGAACTTACAGTACAGTATATGGTGGAGGTCAGTAACCTATAACCCCTGAATGCTCTTTTGGCCCTTGGAGAACTTTTGGAATGGAATGGCTAAAAGGTTTTAAGGGCATGGAGTCAAGCTCTATGGCCTCATTGTAGCCCCATATGAAGTGAGTGTGTAGACCATGTTCAGTAACGCACAGGTGTGCAACTTGTATTTCAAGAAAACTTGTATACTCTTATAAACCTCCTTACCCAGGAAGTTCCCCAGTTGGTCCAAGTTTCTTGGACTTTTTCAGCTTGCTGGACTGAGTCTCAAAATCCCATATGAAAACACCAGCCTTCTAGCAGAGATTTTGACTAGCAGGGATGCTCAAAAGGCCAACTTTGAATGCCATGATGTGTCTCCACTTCAAAAGATGGGTGGAGCTAAGGCAAAAAGTAAAGTTGATTTCTATCACCATATGCTGGGAATTTTATATTTTTATTTTGAGTAGGTAGCACTTATAGATCTGTTCACCACTTGCAGGCAAAGGAGAAAAAAGAAGCCATTCTTATGTCTATGAAGGTTCTCAGTCATCCAGGTGGAATTGTCTGTAGCTTGAATCATGTCAACTGGATTTCTATTTTCTCAGTAGAAACGTTTCGCTCCTTATCCAAGGAGCTTCTTCAGTCTGAGCAAAGTTAGTAAGGGAATCCTAAATATGTTACAAAGTTAGTAAGGGAATCCTAAATATGTTTCTAGGTAGCTGTGTGTCACACAGCTACCTAGAAACATATTTAGGATTCCCTTACTAACTTTGCTCAGACTGAAGAAGCTCCTTGGATAAGGAGCGAAACGTTTCCACTGAGAAAATAGAAATCCAGTTGACATGATTCAAGCTACAGACAAGCCATTCTTATGGTATGAAGAAAGCATTAACAAACCTGTCCATGTTTGGGAACCTGGAAATTATAGCATTATCTGCTTAAAATGTTTGCTCTGTTGTTATTGCCCTCTTAAGCTTGCTTTCTCCAAGCTGATGCTCTCCAGATATGGTGGCCATGCTGGCTAGGGGAAATGGACACTGCAATCCAAACTATCTGGAGAGACTGCGTTTGGGCAAGATTTCTAGTCTACACTAGCTAGTAACCCCAGCTTCTATATGTGTGGGTGTGGGTGTAATATGAGTCCCCATTTTTAGAAGCCTTTGACAGAGCATATTTACCCAGTAAACGAATTTAATTTGCTCTGAGATATTTTGGTCTACCCGGCAAATATGAGTATTAAATGTCCTTATGAAAAGTAGCCACTGTGTGGTGTATACAAGAGACATTTCAAAACTCAAATACCACCACTCACAACTTAAAGAGAATACATTAATTCTATTTTAACATGTAACTCATAATCTGAACTGTAGAATTCAGCGATCTATGGTTGGACTTATAAAGGCCGATAGAGAGAACAGCATGTTCAAGTGAACCCACTCTTCATAATATATAACCGCCCAGAGTCTACCACGGTAGAGATGGGCGGGGATAAATCCAAATAATAAATAAATAAAATAAATAATAAATATTTACAGAAGAGGTCATACCCATCAACCATATCCTAAAGGTTCCTGCAATCAGGGATGCATTCTGCAAAACTAAAGGAACCCACACTTGTGTCTGTAGCTTTCCCTTACAAATAGTATTCAGGGTTCCTGTCTATCATGTGGATGCTATTTTGCAGTTCCATGAGCAACAACAAATAAGGAAGTAATGCTCTAATGTGAAATCAGAGGATCAACAAATGGAAAAGGAATGATTTAATGCAAAGTCTGGTTCATATCTGGCCAACAGCACTTCTCACGTGTATAAACCATCATAGCCTGCTTTCTTAAGTTGTCTTCAAGTACATTGGAGATATTATGGAAGAAGGCCCTTCTGAAGATGCTGGAGGACTTTCTGTGAAAAGTTGTTGCCCAGGGGACCAGCCATAACAGCTCTAACAACACAAAAATAAAAGTTTGCCTGCAGAAATGTTGCTAACCATTGGTGATGCTATCTGTGACTTTCTCAAGTAAATTGCTTATGCCAGGTTTGAACTTTGATCCTTTAAAGCACATGAATCTTCTTCCCCTTGTCCCTTTCCCACCCTCGACCCTGCAAGCTGATTCAATAAACCCAATACCAGCTCAGGAAGAAACTGGTCTCACCCCAGTCATTTGTTGTTGTTGTGGATACTGCTGCTTCAGAACACAAGAGCAAAGAGGGGAAGGAAAAGATTGGCAAGGTGAATGTGAGATGGATCCAATAGATGGGATTGCTGGAGAAAGAAACGGGAACTCACATAACTCTGTACATCCAGGAATACATTACTGCAATGCCATTAATGCATGAATGAAGAGGAGAGGCTGGGTAAGTACTTATATCTTACAGAATGGAAAGGGACTCTAAAGCAGCAGCAGATCATCTGGAAAACTCTTCATGACCACCAACTGGTCAATGCATTATGAGGTTTAACATAGGCTAGGTCCATTTAAAGATCTAAGACATTAAGTGAACATCCCTGGAACACTTGCTACAGGCTGAATGCTGCTTTCCCCATCTTCATTATTGCACTGAGATACTGTAATGGCAACCTGCGGAAGACCTTTGTATTTCGAGGAGTTAGGTGGCATGTTTTGATTTTCCTTCCCCACACCTAGGAGATTAGAGTTTATTTTGAGTTATACTGATGTTTAATTGGCTTGTTTTTGTTGCTGTTTGGCATGAGAGGGGGGAGAGAAGAAGCATATGCTTACTCCTCCAGCAGCCCTTCAGAACATATCTCTGTGGGAAGTGGGGGGAGAGAAAGTCCCCAGCTTGTTAGGTTCACTCCTCCAGCCACTCCTTTAGCGGCTTGGAATGGGGGGGGGGGGGATGATAAGAAATTGTTTTGCTTAAGCACTGGCTTATCTGATGGCTTTCCCAGGTTCTTGGAATGATGTCATGGTCAGGTGCTGGACCACATGAGGAATCCCAGTCAAGGTCAGGCCATGCAGCTTCAGTGCCATGGAAACTTGGTCACGGGGTTTGGGAGCCAGGCTTTGATAAAAGCCTTAGTATTGCCTTTGGAGTTTGGGAGTCCACACAGGCCTGAGTGCTGGGTGCTGTGAAAGTTGCCACCTTGGGGTACCTCCGCTGTCCTTATTAGAGGGCTCCTGGCAGCCTATGGGAGATTAGGTATCACCTTGTTTGCTTGGTATGTATGTATGCATCTCTTTCTGTATGCTATGCTTGTTATGCTCTGTGTAATTCAGTTAAACTGTGCTTCTGCTCAACCTTGTTTGTTTATAATAAAGCTTTAAATTTCTTTATCCACTGGTGTGCTATTATCTCTGGATCTAAAAGAATCAATTGCCCTAGCCCCTGATCAAAGAGAGGCATGGACTCTTGGCAATACAGATAGATTCAACCTTTGTTCATGCAACATGCTATATCATAAACCATGGTTAGCAAGTCATAATGGCTCTGTTCCTATAATATTCTAAGTCAAAAGAATATAAACTACACTATAGTTTCTGACACAGCTAGACAGTAAGAAAGAAATAGGTTCAACTTATGGAACCCTAGGATTCCTGTGTGACTATATACAAATGTACAGAGTATGAGGAACAAGCACAAAGAGCTAGAAATCTTAATGCAGGAAGGTGACTATGATTTAGTAGCAGGCATTGATGGAAATGGCTGGATGAAACTTACAACTGGAATGTACGGATTGAAAGATAGAACTTATAAAAAAGGATAAGGCGTCTTGGGTTCTCTATTCTTCAATATGTATATTAATGACTTGGGTGAAGAGGTGAAGGTTATGCTTATCAGATCTGCAGATGAAACAAAATTAGGTGGAATAACAAATACCCGAGAAGACAGAAATGAAACTTGAAATGATCTTGCTAGGTTAGAGAAATGGGCTAAAAGTAACAGAATGAAGTTTAACAGAGAAAAATGCAAAGGTTTTCATGAAGGAAAGAAAAGTCAGATGCACATATATTGATTATGTGCCATCAAGTTGGAGTCGACTCTTACAGACCAAATAGATAGGTTGTCTTCATGTCTCTGTCCATGTGATTTTCTTGATAAAAATACAGGAATGGTTTACCATTGCCTTCTCCCACGCAGTATGAATTGATGCCTTTGACATTGTCACTAAACTGATCATCCACCTCCAGCATCTTCCTATATCGCTGCTGCCCAACATAGGTGCCTGCTTGCTTTAGCTGGGCAGCTGGGATGGCCTTTAGGCCTTCGGTGACCCTTCTGGGAATATATAATCTTGGCATACACGCCTGACATTCTTCACTCATCCCTCTCAGGAATACCCACCCTCCCCACTACGATGAGGCAGCACAGCAGGACTTGGGGAGTGTGTCACAGATATAGCATGGGGGATAACGGGCGTGTCACAGAATAATGGATTTAAGTTACAGGATGAAAGATTCTGATTGAACTTCAGGAAAAAACAGCCAAGCCACCTTCCTAACTTAAGAGCAGTTCAACTTTGGAACTAGTGTTCCAAAGAGATTGTAGACACTCCTTTACTAGAATGCAGTGAAGCAAAGGTCCCACAGCCATCCTCTAAGGCTGCTTTAATCTGGATTTCTGCTCTGAAAAGAGTTGGTCTAAACCAGGGGTGGGCAACGTCAGGCCCGCGGGCCATATAAGGCCCGCGGGGCTCCCGCCTAAGGCCCGTGGGGCTCCCGCCCGCAAACCCCGCCCCTTCCACGCGATTGGCTCCCGCCCGCAAACCCGCCCCCCAGTGCTTGTGATTGGCTCCCGCCCACAAACTCCAGCCACCGGTCCGCAGAAATCCCAGAAACCACGCCCCCGGTCCCCGGTTATAAATATCCAAATGGCCCTTGGCAGAAAAAAGGTTCCCCACCCCTGGTCTAAACAGACCTCCCCAACTCCATAATTCTATGAATCTGTCTTTAGCCATATCTCCAACTAGCTGTATTCTAGTTTAGCCTCCTCTGATTTTTTTCAATGTGTTTTTTATGTGTGCATTTTTTTTTTAATGTGGGAGAGGATTGCCTCGGAGCTCCCCCTGAACTTTGGATAGGATTACAATTGACAATCTCAGCATGAACTTAATAGCCCCAAGAACTATCGGAGTCTGGCTCAGTGTTGGATTTATGTTTCTATGAGCAACAGACTTTTCATCTATCCTCACACTGTCAACATTTCTCAAAAGGGACCACCATTCCAGTTATACCTTGTAAATAGTGTAAAATATAGATAGTGGTTTACGTTTGGGAGCATACTGCATAGCATGTAGTGGATACATACCATATATTAACACGAGATGTCAGAGAAATGAAGTTATAGCAAAAGTGTTATGCATTTGCATCAGAATCATATGTTAAAGTCTTCCTCCAAAAATGCCACTTGGGGGAGATCGCATTTTCTAAAGCTTTACAATATTTGAAACAAGCAGTTGCCCTTCTTTCCCATTATCTTGTGAGTCCCCTTGTGGGGGGAGATGGGCGGTGATATAAGTTAGAAATAATAAATAAATAAATAAATATCTTCCTTTAGTGTGGCTATTTCGTCTTAATTTTTAAAGTATCTTATAGCAGACGCTCTCTAACTTTGCAATATAATGCCTGCCTAAAATGATAAACGAATGTATACGACTCTCCCAAATAAAACTAAATAACCAGTGAGTAAAGAAAGAAGACTGCTATGATTGGTGGAAAATTTTGACAAATGGTTAGGTTCATGAATCGAGCCATTTCTCAAAACAAAAATGCTACCCATTTAAGCTCTCCTGGATGCTTGTTTTGGCAAACTTGATCAATTAAACACCCCCCCCATTTACTCACAGCACCCTGCGGGGGATTATAAGCCATAGTTTGACAACCCCTGTCTTACAATATTTTTTGGAATCTAGCGTTTATACTAGATAGTTTCATACTTAGCTCTATTTAAAGATTTGATAGGCAACTAAGTATTATTTAGCTATTGTTTATATATTTGATCATTGTTAATTTAGCATTTTATTACATTTTGTAGAGAACATGCAATGGTGCATAGCATTTCACACTTGAACAATTGGTTCCTTCCAAACTTTAGAACACTGCGATGGCTTCGCTGGGCAGTGATATGTGGAATCTCAGCAAATCATTTTCTCCAAAATTAATACTAGTGTGAAATCAATCCTCATCAAGGACAACCTTGATGCCTGCCAGAATCATCAAGAGATGCCACTTAAGTCTACGTCTACAAAAAATTGGAGTACTTCTGAATGCTTGCTTTTAATTCTAGCTTCCTTTGGACGATGCAGAATCTACAGTTAAAGTTCACCTTTCTCTTAGAAATATACAGCATAACACACACACATACAAATATGTGAACATAAGAAAGTTGTAGGGATCAGCCATGATTAAGTGGTAGAACATGGACCCAAGACATAGGCAAGATCTCTCACTAACGTTATAGAAAGGAGTAGCAATATGGAGGGAAAGTAGCAAATCTTCAGATCATTCTAAGAACCTTACTATGTTCTTTCCATAAAATACACTATAAAAAGTTTGATCCTGACATCTCCTGCAACTGAAGCCCTGTTTATGGCATTGCAATTGAAACCTTCTCACGGAATTATGCCTTCCTTAGACTTGTCCAAATGGAGAATTTTGGCACTCCCACGAAGCTCTTTGGATGTGCTGGCACAGATACAAATCCCCAAGGGCAGGAATGCTGCACCTGTGTAAACTGCTGAAGGATACCAGAGGCTTCATATTAGGAAAATTGTGATGGGTGAGAAGCTATTTATTCCTGCCTTTGATCTTGTCCTCCAAGGTCTCGTCCTTTGATTGCCAACAACACTCCCTTTCACTTTCTTAACGCTAGAAGAAGCAAATGAAAAGTCTTTATCTTATTTATTTATTTATTTATTTATTTATTTATTTATTTATCCAACTTATATCACCACCCATCTCCCCCTGTAGAGGGGACTCTGGGTGGTTCCTAGAGTTCGTGCTAACAGTATATCTAATGCAGGTCCTTATGTATGAAGGGGAGAAGACTAACAGCAATCTGAGCCAGTTTTCCCTGTAATTTGCAAGTTGACATCCTTTAATATGGAACAGGCTTCCATTTTCCTGATGTAATTATGACTGGAAAAGATAGTAATAAAAATAAATTGCCACTTTTTAAATATTGTTTGTGATTGCTCAAGGCCAGATCAGGAATAGGTGTCTTCCAGATGTTTTGGGGTACGGCTCTTTTGATTTATAATTGTAATAAAATGGTTGGACACTTCTGGCCCCTAATCTTAAGAGAGAGGAAATAGTTCACTTTCTCTAAGCATTATTTAATTTATATACTTCTATTTCCAAGGGTACTCACCTTTTCCTAAACAACCTCGCCCCCAAGACTATAACCAAATTCAATCACACTGTGTACATTTGAATAAATATAATACAATATTGGGAATTTTGTTCTTGTTTCCTTTCCTAACATATCCTATGGTCAAGGCAATAGAATGTATTTTTATATTCCTATAGGGTATGTCACATGAACATGCCCTACTTCTAAAAGCTTTACAAATAACAACAGTTATAAAGGAATGGCAGGTTGGAAGATCGTTTCTTCTCTCTCCCTTCTCTCTGTCTTCCTCTTTTCTTTAAAAAAAAGGTACAATGCAATAAACATTAACAATCTTAGATACGCAGATGATACCACTTTGATGGCTGAAAGCGAGGAGGAGTTGAGGAGCCTTATGACGAAGGTGAAAGAAGAAAGTGCAAAAGCTGGGTTGCAGTTAAACCTCAAAAAAACCAAGATAATGGCAACCAGCTTGATTGATAACTGGCAAATAGAGGGAGAAAAAGTGGAGGCAGTGACAGACTTTGTATTTCTAGGCGCAAAGATTACTGCAGATGCTGACTGCAGCCAGGAAATCAGAAGACCGTCTACTTCTTGGGAGGAGAGCAATGGCAAATCTTGATAAAATAGTTAAGAGCAGAGACATCACACTGACAACAAAGGTCCGCATAGTTAAAGCAATGGTATTCCCTGTAGTAACCTATGGCTGCGAGAGGTGGACCATAAGGAAGGCTGAGCAAAGGAAGATAGATGCTTTTGAACTGTGGTGTTGGAGGAAAATTCTGAGAGTGCCTTGGACTGCAAGAAGATCAAACCAGTCCATACTCCAGGAAATAAAGCCAGACTGCTCACTTGAGGGAATGATATTAAAGGCAAATGAAGTACTTTGGCCACATAATGAGAAGACAGGATACCCTGGAGAAGAAGCTGATGCTAGGGAAAGTGGAAGGCAAAAGGAAGAGGGGCCGACCAAGGGCAAGATGGATGGATGGTATTCTGGAGGTGACGGACTCAACCATGGGGGAGCTGGGGATGGTGACGGCCGACAGGAAGCTCTGGCGTGGGCTGGTCCACGAAGTCACGAAGAGTCGGAAGTGACTGAACGAATAAACAACAACAATGCAATAAGCAATTAGAGCAAAATAATTTTTTGCTCTATTTTTTTTCTCATTGCAGATGATTACTTTTATGTCTTCTTTATTATCATTTTAAAACTAGCAGCAGAGTAAGATGCCTTCTCAGCTGCCACCACCAGCAACTGTCACTGTCTGAAAAGTTCTTGAAAGTTGAGGCAACATGTCCTACAATGATAGGAAAACACATTACAGGTCTTTTTCAAAGCTGGATACCTTAAGTGTTTCCCTCTTCCCTTCCTTCTAAAAAATCTCAGCTCAGTTATATGAAGAAGCATTACTCATGTGCTTGACTTGTTTAATGAGTGGAAAAACCCATTTCTTAGATTATTGCAAAGAAATATGCACTCTTGCTTGGTACTAAATGCAAGTGAAATCTATGGGACATTTTTCAGGTAGGGCAGGATCAGCTTATGAATGTGGCTAAAATGTTATCCTGAGGATGAGTTTAGAAGTTAGTTTGAAATAAATTACCATTTCTCAATCTTGTCCTACTCTTCCATGCCTGCTGTAACAAACTACATTCCTTTTTAGCCTTGTAAGTTTCCTTGAATTAATGTTCCTTGAATATTTTTGAAATGCACTAAATAAATATCAGATACTTAACTCTCTAGGAATTACACTTTTTCCTTCTCGATTATCTATCATGTTGAATAAATTGAGGGGAAAAAAGCAAACCAACTAACCCAAAATCAGGTTTGGCATAGCCTTGCAAATAAAAATATGTTTCTAAACATCAAACATCATTAATTGCTTTTCTGAGGTCTGAAAAGCATGGAAGGGGAAGAAGGAAAGTTCTGTAGAAATTTCCTGAGGACACTGTAATTTACCAAAGGTTCACAGTAAATTTTAAGACTGATTTACAAATGATGACCTAGCCTCTCTCATTCTTCAAGGTATTGGACAAGGTTTTTTTCTATATTGTTGTGGTGGATTTCGGCAGTGCGGCTGGTTCTCAGGAAGGAGGGAGCACATTTATTTATTTTTTATTTATTTTTTATTTTTTATTTCAATTTATTCCCCGCCCATCTCCCTTGCAAGGGACTCTGGGCGGGTTACAACAATTGAAAGTTTAAAAAATACAAAAACAATATCTAAAATACATCCAATAATAATTCCAAGGAGGTGGAGGAGATAAGTGGAGGCACAGTCCTGGGGGCAATGGTGGGAAAACGAAGAGGTTCAGGATAGCCCCGCCCTAGAGTCTCCCAGGTTATTTCCCCTTAGGTTAGTGAGGGTAGCTTTAGTCTGGCAAGATTCGGTCTATACTGTGTGAGCAAATAAAGTGAAGTTTGGCTGGATTGATTCTTCGTCGTTCTTGGGCTGGGCCCGATAATTGTAGATATTTCATATCACTATTTTGACCATAAAGATGGGAATACCTTAAAGGGGATGCCTATGAAGGTTCTCAGTCATCCAGGTGGAATTGTCTGTAGCTTGAATCATGTCAACTGGATTTCTATTTTCTCAGTGGAAACGTTTCGCTCCTTATCCAAGGAGCTTCTTCAGTCTGAGCAAAGTTGGTAAGGGAATCCTAAATATGTTTCTAGGTAGCTGTGTGACCTTACACCTGAGGCTAGGTCATGGTTATTTTGAGATGTTTATTTCTAAGTCCTTTTATCATCTAAAGGAGGATCCCAATAAATAAAGGAGGATGCCCAATACAGGTCAATCCAACAATATCAGAATAGTCAATTTTGTGGCTCAAGGACAAGTTTAATTTTAGACTCTCATTTTGAGTTCCTCTGATTATGCCAGAGTACTAATCTTCTTTAAAATGCAACCAAGTGTAACAGAGCCAGATGATATAGTGGTTAAGAGGTAGGAGCCAGCTTGGAATTTATCCTCAACCATGGAAGCTCCCTGGATGACTCTGGCCAATCACTATATCTTGGCCCAGCCGATCTCTTTAGAAGGCTGTTCTAGAGAAAAACTAAAGGAAAAACTGCTGTGTATTGTATGTTATCTTGCGCCAATAGCGCAGCTCAAAGAAAAGAAATGCAATCCTGCTGCCTCAACATAAGTATTCTGGGAAATCATAGTTCCTTTCTATTCTACATTGCTCAGACCACAGTTAGAACACTGCATCCAGTTCCATGTATGGCATATTAAGGACAGTGACAAACTGGATCAACTTAGATGATAAGAGGTCTAGAAAAAAAACTATGAGGAACAGTCCGAGCTATTGGGTGTATTTAGCCTGGAGAAGAGAAGACTGCATGCTCACATGATAGATGTCTTCAAGTATTAGAAAGGCTGCCATGCAGAAGGCAGGGCAAAGTTGTTCCAGAAGACAGGATAAGAAACTATGGGTTTAAATTACACGGAAGCTGGACATCAGGAAAAAAATGCCTAATAATAAGAGCTGTTCCACAGTGGAACAGACTTGCCTCAGAAGATGTGGAATCTCCTTTTCAGGATGTGTTTAAACAGAGGCTGGTTGGCCATCTGTCAGAGATCCTGTGGGGGTGGATTCTTACACTGGGCAGGGGGTTGGACTAGAACAGGGGTCGGCAAACTTTTTATGCCGGGAGCCATTTTGACATGCTCGTGCACATTTTGAAATGCTCGAGAGCCAGGGGGTGGGGTTTGTGGGTGGGGGCCAATCGCGTGGAAGGGGGCGGGGTTTGCGGGCGGGGGCCAGTCACGTGGAAGGGGGCGGGGTTTGCGGACGGGAGCCAATCGCGCGGAAGGGAGTGGGGTTTGGGGGCGGGATCCAATCGCGTGGAAGGGTAAGATACAGGCCTGCGCTGCCCTTGGCCGGCCACCCCGGCCCTCGCTCACCTTCCATGGGCGGTTCTCGCGGGCCGACGACGACACTCCCGTCCCGCTGCACCCCAGCTCTCCAAGGCACGCAGGCTGGCCAAGGCGGAGGCGCTCCTGGCGGCGCGCATCTCTGAGCCGTTCCGGGCGCGCTGGTGCTTGGCTGTGAAGCTGGACGAGCTGCCGGACCTGGAGCGCTTCCGCGCGCAGCTGAGCGAGGCCCCGCGCCGGTCTTTTTGGAGCGCTTCCGCGCGCAGCTGAGCGAGGCCCCGCGCCAGTCTTTTTGGAGCGCTTCCGCGCACAGCTGAGCCCTGGGCTGTGGAAATGCGCTCCAAAAAGACCGGCGCGGGGCCTCGCTCAGCTGTGCGCGGAAGCGCTCCAAAAAGACCGGCGCAGGGCCTCGCTCAGCTGCGCGCAGAAGCGCTCCAGGTCCGGCGGCTCATCCAACTTCACAGCCCAGCGCAGCTGAGCGAGGCCCCGCGCCAGTCTTTTTGGAGCGCTTCTGCGCGCAGCTGAGCGAGGCCCCGCTCCGGTCCTTTTGGAGCGCTTCCACGCGCAGCTGAGCGCTGGGCTGTAGAAATGCGCTCCAAAAAGACCGGTGTGGGGCCTCGCTCAGCTGCACACGGAAGCGCTCCAAAAAGACCGGCGCGGGGCCTCGCTCAGCTGCGCGCAGAAGCGCTCCAGGTCCGGCGGCTCGTCCAGCTTCACAGCCCAGCGCAGCTGAGCGAGGCCCCTCACCGGTCTTTTTGGAGCGCTTCCGCGTGCAGCTGACCGAGGCCCCACGCCGGTCTTTTTGGAGCACTTCCGCGCGCAGCTGAGCGCTGGGCTGTGGAAATGCACTCCAAAAAGACCGGCGTGGGGCCTCGCTCAGCTGCGCGCGGAAGCGCTCCAAAAAGACCGGCGCGGGGCCTCACTCAGCTGCGCGCGGAAGCGCTCCAAAAAGACCGGTGAGGGGCCTCACAGCCCAGCGCAGCAGAGCGAGGCCCCACGCCGGTCGTTTTGGAGCGCTTCCGCGCGCAGCTGAGCGAGGCCCCGCGCCGGTCTTTTTTTCGCGCCTCTGGGAAGCAGGGCCAATCGGGCTTCGCCTTGTTCAGCCCGCCTCTCTGCTCCCCTTTGGCGCGCGCTCATTGGTGGAGGCGTCCTTCCTTCTGAGCCTCCACCAATCAGCGTCTGTTTCTTCCCCAGGGTTCGCGCTGCTTCCGGACACCGGCTTTCCGGATGTCGGGCGGCAGACAGAGAGGGAGAGCCAGAGCCGAGGGGCCAAAGAGCCAGATCTGGCTCAAGAGCCGCCATTTCCGACCCTTGGACTAGAAGATCCACGAGATCTCTTCCACCCTATGATTCTTTGATGATATGATCCTGAAGGCAAGATGGGATAAAATTAATGCATAATTAAAAGTAAATAAACAGACCCCAAGAACCATACTGTAATTGTAGGAGAAGCTTAAGAAGTCCACTTCCTTTATCCATGTTTGCAGCAGGAGTGCCTGATACAAGCATGGTGGGCAACTGTGGAAAGGTATAACAGATGCCAGCTATTCCAATTCCATTAAAAAAAAGCTGGTGATTGTGTGCATACCCATGTAGCCATTCACAAGTGCAAGTTAAAAAAAAAGAGTGTGATCATTCACACCTGGACAGATGTATAACTATGCATTGATATTTAGGCTCTCCCAGAAATAAACAGCCAATGACCACAGACCATTATTCCTCAAATGCAAATTTCTTGCCCACAGATGCATTCCCTGGTTTCCAGGCTGAAAATGGTGTTAGGAAAACTACTGCAAATTTGGCTCTGCAGCTTTGGTGATACTCCCATCAACCCAGAATTGTCAGATTGCTAGAAGCGAATGCATGCAACTCGGTAGCACACGGATACTGCAGTCTACATGAAGAGTTACTGAGTCAGATGTTCTTGTAAAAGAAAAATGGCTAATGTGAATTGTATCTTTATAGCCTTGAATTGCAACAGCAGGAAGCAGTAGGTAATTTCTTGTTAAATCAGAAGAAATCCAAAACATCATCTTCTTACCCTACCATAATACTATGGCTGTAAGGCATTTAACAGTTGTGTTACCTGAAGAGCTTCCCTGTCATACATTCAGCTCTAGACATTCAAGAGGACCAGCGTAGAAGATCCAAGTCACCAGATGCAGAGTCCCTGCAACATTTTGCATCTGTATGAGCTGCTACTTAGGATCACCTGAAATACCACAGCTCTATTTGTAGAAAATTGCTGATCCTCTACATAGCCTCCACATGACCGAAGTAAGAAGATGCTATTTTGGGGTCCACGGAATCTGCATTTATTATCTGAGTAATGCTGGATGATGGAGTAGCAGTAGCAAAGACAAGGATTTGGCTAGCAGAAACAAATAACGTGTGAGGCAGAATAACTTCATCAAGAAAAACAATGCCAGAGGATTTTTTTTGAAGTAGTGGGAAGGTTTTTTGAAGGAACTCCTAAATTGTGAAAACTTCATGCACTCTTCCCAGGAAATATCCTTTTATCTGCAGCTCCAAGATCCTAGAAATGGACCTCTGTTCTGAAATGATGCTCCACCAATACAGGACTATGACACCCAGAATCCCCAACCAACACAAGATTCTGGGAGTTGACATTCAAGGTATCTGGAGGTCACCAGGTTGGGAAAGGCTGATCTTCTGCATTTGTATGTTAAAATGGCTCTTATATTACAAATCAAAACAGGTAATAGTCCTTGAGGAGTACTACACATGTAGCAACTCACACTCTTTGGCACATTTAACCCAAGCCAGTGATCATCCCCAATAGTCAGTAGTGCATAGACCATCATTTAGTTTACAGATTATCCATGCAGCACATCTATCATGGCTTCTTTCAAGTGCTATTTATGGGAATTTCATCCTCCACAGTTATTGGAACCAACACACATCACCCATGGCAATTAACCCACTTGGAAAGGCTGATGGGAATTGGACTCTAACAACACCTGGAGGGCTATACGCCTCCTTTGGATGCCTACACTCTCACTCTTTTTCTTAAGGTTCCAGGACTTTTCTTCCTGCTCTGTGTAATTGTGTGGCAGAAAGAAATTCAGCACATTTCCCTCCTCCATTCTCAATGAAAAGAGGTTAGAACAGAAACAAATTCTTGCTAAATCAGACCAAGTTGTCCATCAGCTGTACCCAGTTAAATGCCTCTGAGAAGATTACAAACACAATATAAATGCAACAGCTTCCCTCTATGTTCTGTCCCAAAACAGCTGTTATTTGAAAGTATACTGTTCCTGAACATGGACACTTCACATGCATAGACCTATTCTCCACAAACATGTATATTTCTGTATTAAAAGTTGTCTAAGTTGGTGACTGTTATCATAATAACCTAATAAATGGTTCTTGCTGACTTTCTTCTTCCTCTCTCTGTAAGTGTTAGGTAAAGTATGTTTGTCAGGAGAAAAAAGATGGGAAGCCATGCAAATGGATTTAAGGTTATTTTGACATAGACTGAATCCAGGTGGAATGACCCTTGTCATTTTCTAAACTAGCCTTTCATCTGTTCTTTGGTTGCAACCAAGGTCGAAAGGAGGTTATGGCACCCTTGCAAAATGGTTGCTATGATGGGTTCAGTCAACACGAAACACGCGTATACCAAAAGTCAAACCAAGCTCTTGGTTGGAGACACCTGCCATGGGTTCTCTACCCCATAGATATACCCTTAATGCTTCAATGGCCTCCCCCTCAGACGATTTAGGGATTTTAATACCTTTGGGACCACTTCCCCTCTCTAGATGTTCAGGAGACCCTAGAGGTGGATGTGCCCCACCTGGAGACTGCATCCCTTTAAATAGGTCTGGCAGCCCCTTAAACTCTTTATTTATTTATTTATTTATTACATTTATATCCCGCCCATCTCCCCCACAAGGAGGGACCCTGGGCGGTTCTTCCCTTCTTGCCTCTCTTCCCTTCTTGCCTCTCTTTCCCCATTCCAACCTATCTCTTCTCTCTGTCTCTCTCCAGAGCCGTTCTTCTTGTTGCTGCCTCAACATTTCTGCAACACTGTTAGCCCAAGTATCTGGTCCTAGCCCCTTTTCTGGCTGTTCCCCTTTTTTTCTTTGATTTAACAACTGGCTTAGGCTGGACACCTGTCTCTACTGTGGTGGTAGCCTCATCTGTGTGTATTGGAGGTTCAGCCCCTTCTGCCTTTTCCATCGTTGTCTGTTTGATGTAGGCTCTAGTGAGGGGTCTGGTTTCTGCAGCCAGTATGTTAGCTAGTGCCTGTAAAGTCTGAGGTCTGCGGGGTACAAATTCCCTTCCTTTAGCAACCAAAGTTTTTTCTTTTCATGCACAGTACTGAAGGAGTCCTTTGAGCCTGAACAAACCTCCCTTAAACCTCTTTTGGGAATCCCAGCTATTTTGGATATCCCACCGCTACCACCAATTTGTCACGGGTTCTTTTGTATCCAAGGGTGTTTATTCAGATTCAACAGGAAGTCCCCCACAAAAACACTGCACACATAAAGATTTGTCTCTCCCCTTATTTGTTTTGAGGGTATTTTTACTTATAAACAATTATTTACAGTAGAAAAGTATGCTCTAGCTATCTGTGTGTCTATCTCATACAATCCTAGTTTGTATCTAACTAACCTATATTCCTACTAGAGTTAGACTATGTAACTATTCCTATCCAATACATATCGTAGGCTAACTATGCTATCACCATTACTATCTAACTATAACTATTACTATTAGAAACTAACACTTCTGCTACTATCTCTAGGGCAAGGCTCCTTTAAGAGGGCAGTTTTCTCACTTGCCCCTCTCCAGACGTTTGCTGCAAGACTTCACTGCTGCTTGTCTTTTCCTTCAGACCTTCCACGTCTCTTTGGGGAAACGAACGTCTTCCTCCTGTCTTGGCTGCCAGCTGTAAACTCCAGACATACACCAGCTATTCCTTCACATTCTGCTCTCTCCTTCCCCCCAGCTGTTCCAAACGAAGGCTTTTTAGCAGCCTCACTGCCCTCCTTACACTGAGAGAAGTTTGAAGTACAGGGGAGGAAGGCAGTCACAGGTGCCTGCAATCTTCCTACATACAACCTGTCCTTTCACACCACCCAACACTTTATTTTATAAGAAGGCTTCTGGAAGGCTATATAGGGGCCAATGGTTTCTTGGCAATATAGATGTTTGAGGCTGGTGGTTTGTTTCATAGTGTATTAGCTTTCTGCTCACTTTTCAAATTCAAGGAATCTAAAAATATAAAATTATCTAGGACCTTGGTGGGTGCCAAGAACATGTCTGTTGACCCCACTAGGGATACTAGGCAACAGGTGTCTACTCAAAGCAGAGGTGTCTGCAGGGTATGGTCAAAACAGTCAAGATGGCAGCCACAATGGCACAATTCAAGCTCTGCCTTGTTTTCTGTGTGACGTGTCACTCATATAAAACAGGCAGAGTTTCAACTGCACTATTGTGGCGATCTTGACTTTTTTGACCTTGCCCAATCACAACACCCCTGGCTTAAAAGTACTCCCGTTGGCTTAAATTTGAGGGGAGACAGTCTAGGGGAATTTCTAGAATGGAGATGGAAGTAGTTTGCTACCCGAAGACCTCCGTGCCCGCTTCTACCATTAAAGTTCTCAAAAACCCTCTGAAAGGGGACAAAATTGGCCTAAAATGGCCATTTTGGACAACTGGAGCTGCTTTGGTGGGATGAAGGACAGAAATGATGAGGGCTGTTTGAAGAAGAATTGTGGCCAGTTTGCTGCTGAATTTCTGTGGTATCCACTCGCAATTCTAGGCCTGTAAGCTGCTGGTTTATTTTATGCTCCTGATCATTCACCCCGATCAATGAGTCGTCATCCACAACATAAAAGCAGCAGATCCCCAAGGCAACATAAAAACATAACTAAAAAACATAATCACCAGATGGGCTTAAGAAGCATCTTAATGTCCCTTCGGTGCCCAAAGTCCTGTTGGGAGAGGAGTTTCCCCCCCTCCAGGCACTTTGAAGGGTGCCTGGAAGCGTACCAGTGCAGTTCCTGAAATATCAGCATAATATTGCACAAGTGGTCAGGGTCACTTGGCAAACAGAGGTCCTATCCTGATGATGTTCCAGAAGGCTTTGAAGACCTGGCCCTGGCGTAGGGTGGAGGTGCTCCTCTCGTCTGATGTTGGGGGGTTGGGTTTTTTTGGGGAGATTTAGAGTGTGTTGTCCAGATGGATGCTGGTTTTGGTCTGTTTCACATTCTACATTATATTTTGAATATTGTTCTTTAGAGTTGTGAGCCGGCCAGGGTCAACCTGAGTCGGGTGGCATCTAAATCTAATGAAACTAACCAATGAACACTGTAAACTGGGCGGCTAATTTTTTTACGAAATGTATGTAGTTTCGCGAAAACGCCAGGAATCTGGGGGCAAAGGCTCTCTTGACCCTGTCCTCCACCTGATGCTCAGGGAGGAGCCACGAGGCCAAGGCAGCCTCCCCAGAAGGAGTTTTCCTTCCAGGGGGTGCAAGCCCATCTGGTACTAAAGCTGGAATCAGCCCAGCTCCAGGCGATGTCTGGATGAACAGTCATTCCATCTTGCTGGGATTTAATATAAGCTGCTTCTGTCCCATCCAGTCCCTCCCAGCTTCCAGGGCAGGTCAGGGTGACCAGGCATTCAAGGGCTATGTGGTTGGGGGGGATGGCAGAGAGGAAGAGACCTTCAACTGAAGAGGCTTGGAGGGGAGAGCTTTTCTGGAGACCTGGAAAGGGGAAGGAGCTCAGCTCTGGCACTGCCAAGAGATGCCCCAACTCTGCTCCAGATCCCAATAAACCACAGTGGAGGCTGAGGGTGGGGGCAACTCAAGCCCCAAAGCCAGCCCAGGCTGCCCAAGCGCCCAGGATCACCACGAGTTCGGAAGGCTCCCCAAACCTTGATATGGAAGCCCTTGGCTGATTATTCGCATTCTAATGCTCAGCCTGCCCTGTCTGGAGTTAGGATCTGCATTTAGAGTTAGCCCCGAGAGTTGGGACTGGAAAAACCACCACCACAAAAAAAAATCTACCCAGAGCAATCTTTTGCTTTGGCTGGACAGATGAAGTAGAAACAGTAAGAAAAACAGCCCGGACACGCAACTCACCGCAATCAGGGCTGGATTCCTGGGCTCGCCCCCAGAGGCGGCGTTGGGTTGTTCCCCGTTGATCCCATTTCTGCCACCAGCGCTCCCGTTGCTGATCAGCTGCCGGGGATAGTAGTCGGTCGCAGGGGGCGCTGTGGCGTTGGCAGAAGGCACAGCGGCGCTGTTGCCGGCCGCCCCTGCCGCCGCCGCCGCCGCCGCCGCCGCTTTGCTGTGCTTGCTTCCCTTCCGGGCCGCCTGGCCGTGCTGCACAAGGTTCAGCAGCTGCAAGGTGTTCTCCCGCTCGCGATCCGACCTCTCGGCCCTGCCCCGCTCGTAGCGCCCCTCGCAGCTCAAGTGGTGCTGGCGACAAATGGCGATGCGCGCCCGGAGCCTCTCCACGATCGCGCTGTGCACCCGCGGGGGCGCCGCCGCCGCCGCCGCCATCGAGCCTCCCCCGCCGCCGCCTCCAAGGAGACCCAGGGCTTGAGGGGGCGCCGTATCCCCCATCCCGACGCCTCCTTGCGCTCGCTGCTCTTTACCAACCGGAGATCGCGGCGTTCTCACGCTGACATGAATGGCCCGGCCGAGGGAGTCGCTCGCCTAGATCCAGATCGGATTTTTCCCTTTCCTTTTTTTCCCCACCCCGCAGGGCAACCCGAAGTCAGCCCCCTCCCCCTTATGAATTATGATCCTCGCTGACAGCCAGGAGAGAACTTGACAGATTTCGCGCAGGGGACTACAGAAAACCCATCCTTTGCGGAAGATCTGTTAGCCCAGGAGCGCAACTGATCTCAGGGGTGAGGGGAAAAGAAAGAAAGAAAGAAAGAAAGAAAGAAAGAAAGAAAGAAAGAAAGAAAGAAAGAAAGAAAGAAAGAAAGAAAGAAAGATCCATTCCACAGATGCAGAGCTGCCACAGGCATTTAAAACGCGGTGGAGCAATTGATGAGGGGGCGGGGAGGTGTTTCTTTTTTTCTTTTTAATACGCCCCGAGCTGTTCGAATCGCTTTAAAAAAGATTCTTTTCCCCTCGATTATTAAGAATACGGGACGCGCTGGAAGCAATACTTTCCAAGAAGCGATTTTTGTGGTGTTTTTTTTCCTTTTTTTAAATCATCCCACAAAGTTGAGGGATGCTTTCCAAAAGGGAGAGAAAGTTAGTGGCGGTAGCAGTCCGGGTAGTAATGATGGTCCTCATCTCCGACGAATGCAGAGGCTGCTTGAAAGGTGGCGGCGCGGACGCCAAGAAAGGGACGCGTCGAAATGCGGAGAACGTGAGGCGAGGACGACACGAGGTGGAAGAAAGTTGTTGGCGGAATCCGTAAGTCAGAAGGGGGCGGCAGCGGGGGCGAGACTGACCAAGAGTTGAACTACTTCGCCCTCTCCCTCCATCGCTTCTCAACCCGCTGCTCGCCCGAACTCCTTCGATCCTCGTCCAGATCCGGCGGCGGCTTTTCTCCTCGTTCAGATCCGGCAGAAGGGAAAGCAGTGGGGAAAAAAATAACACCAAACAAAACCCCCAAAGAACAGAAATCCGGAGTTTTCGGGAGCTTCTCTCGCGCCGTGCAAAAAAAAAAAAAAAAAAGAGGGAAAAAAAAGCAGCTTTGCTCTCGGAGCAAGAAAAGAAAAAGAGAGAAAATCTTTCAGGCTTCTGCAGCCCGAAGCTTACCACGGCCCCCGCGCCCGAGGCTGGGGGGCGAAAAGAGACATCCCTCCGCGTCTGGGAAGCGATTTCCAAACCGATCCTGAAACTTACAAACTGCCAGCCTTCTGCCTCCAGAGCGGAGCGACCCAGTGAGGTTCCATCCCTCCCAGATCGGGATCCGTGAGATCTTTCTCTTTCTTTCCGGATTTTCCCCCCCTTTTTTGGCACTATCTCCCAGGCGGTGGGCGCGACGCCGCTCCACCTCCCGGCAATCCCGCCGCGGGTCCTGCTTTCCCTTTGCGCTCGTCTCGGGCTTAAGCCGCCAGCCCGCGAGGACTGCGCGGCGCTGGGGTTACAGCGGCACAAGATTTCATTGTGCTAGCGTAGAAACGAAGCGCGGCGGCAGCAGCAGCAGCAGCAGCAAACGTGAGACTCACCGGGGGGGGGGGGGGGGGAGGGAGGGGGGAGCCCTAGTGGGAGGCTGGCAGCATTACGCCAGAAAGTCCCCGTTCGGGAAACTAGGGGAAGGGAGACCCCTAGCGCCGGAGCAGCGTCCTTGCAAGGGACTTTCCGTTTCCTCCGACGGCGGCTCCTGATGGGTTACAGCGCCCGGCGTGAGCAATACTGGGAGTTCAGCAACATCTGGAGGGTCAGTGGACCTGCCAAAAGTCAGGGAGCACCGTGTCAGAATGAGCTGGCAACACAGCTCCGGGCTCGAAGTATGGGGGAAAGACTGAGCCATCTAAATAAAAACCCTACATCCACAAATGTCCGTTTCCTGCTTTGAGCCTCCCAACGCCAGTTCCTGCAGCTTTCTAAAGCAGTGCCTAAAGCGGCCATCATCTCAAGCGGTGGCAGAAATAGGCACAGATGCATCCCATTTCTTTAGGAAAGACATGGTGCAAATCAAACCGCCTACAATTTCTTAATACATAAGACCCGCCCCCATATAAACGAGGGTTGTCAGTGCATCCAAAATCCACCCTTAAATGTCGCATACACGACAATGGTTGAGTTGAAAGCTCTCCACCTGCCCTTGAATCAGCAGGAAACTATGCCAGGGTGAAATTTTCTGTCCTTGTAGCTAATCCCTGTCCTGCCTCTGTTGCCTCTGATCCAACTCACTGCAGAGGGGAGCTCTCCTGATCTTGCATGCAGAGGGTGTGATGAGCAAAGCATTTGTTGATTGTTCTGGCTTTGCTCCCTTCCCTTTTCAGGTCATCAGCCAGTGGGAGAAGCATCAGCCAGCCACGATGCTGCAGTACAAATGCGGTGGGTCTGGCTGACAGCCTCTTTGTCATTTCTAGGCTCGTTCCTGGGCCCAGCATCCTACGTACCATTTGAGTTGAATGAAGTTTAGAAACAACAGTTTGGAGTCACAAAGTGAGTGAGTTGGGTCACACGTTTCTGATTATGTGCCATCAAGCTGGCGTTGACTCTTAGCGACCACCTAGATAGCTTTCTCCAGGACGATCTGTCCCCGACCTGGCCCTTCAGATCTCCCAACACTGCACCCATCGCTACTGTAACGGAGTCCATCCACCTTGTTGCTGCTCATCCTCTTCTTCTCTTTCCTTCCACCTTTCCCAGTATTATGGACTTCTCCAGGGAGCGGAGTCTTTGCATAATGTGTCCGAAGTATAATTTTGAGCCTGGTCCTATGTGCCTTGAGAGAGAACTCTGGGTTGATTTGTTCGATGATCCATTTGTTGTTTTCTTCGCTGTCCATGGTATTCTCAGGTGTCTTCTCCAACACTAAAGTTCAAAAACATCAATACTCTTCCTATCCTGCTTCTTCAAAGTCCAACTTCTGCTTCCATAGAGTGTCACAAGGAAAACCATTGCCTGCACGATTCTGATCTTTGTAAGTACAGACACGTCACATGTCGCAAATAGGACATTCATTAAAATTTTCTCTCCTCTTCCTTTCTTTATATAGGCAACAAATACCAACTTTCAGATTCCTCCATGGTCTGTTCAGGAGATGGTGGGAAGATAGTTATTTCACTGTGACATTTCAAGCCCAGGCAATTAAGTTTTCTTTACGGACCAATGTCACTGTGTCCAGCTCCTTATGCAGACAACAACAGATGGCAGCAGATGAGACTGACCCCAAGACAAGGAGGACACCCACCCACGTTAGTCTGTAGTAGCCAGGAACAAATTCTACTTACTGATCACCTACTGTAACCTTGCCTCAGTTGCAACCAGTGGCAAAATGTATCATATTTTACACTTTGTGGCTGCGGTTGCATGTTCTCAGCTGAAAGGGGAAAGCATTGCATGAACATCAGTATAGTCAAGGATGACTTAAGGCTCTCTCACTCATAGGCTGAGATCAAAGTGAGGGTAACATGATTTATTTATTTATTTATTTATTTATTTATTATTTCAATTTATTCCCCGCCCATCTCCCTTGCAAGGGACTCTGGGCGGGTTACAACAATTGAAGTTTAAAAAATACAAAAACAATATCTAAAATACTTCTAATAATAAATTACATAAAATCCAAGATGGGGGGACCGTAGGATGGATTATATTACTACGGGGCCAGCCAACCCCAGGAGGCACTGCCGCCTCTGTCATCCCAGGCCCGGCGGCAGAGCCAGGTCTTAAGGGCCTTCCGAAAAGGGAAGGGATGAGAACATAGCAGAAAAAAGTAGCAGCCAAGGGTTGTTTGTGACATTGTTTGATGCAAGGAAGGAAAAGCCCTATCTTGCAAATTCAGTCTTAAAAGAGTTGTCGTATACACATTATTTCAAAATGCTTTTATTTTAAAAGTACAATAAAATCAGAACATAATAGGCAATGCATGTCATATCTTTGTGTGTGTGTTTGTATCCCACTATCTCCTAGCCTGGCCTTCCATATCCTTTGCTATCACTCCTTTATCATCAGAGATAAGGTAGCAAGGAGTGAGTCTGAACCTGCTTGCTGAGTACATTCTGAAATAATACACCAAATGTATTGGATCGGATTGTAGCTGCATCAAGGTCAGGGATCTGCTTCCAACCAGATGGTTCCAGTAAGCTCACAAGCCAAATATGAAGGTAATGCCCATATTTCCATCTTTGTTTCTGGAGTTTGATTGGATTGATTCCATTTCCATCAAAACCCCCTATTTGTTATAACTATAGTCATACGAATATGACAGGTAGTCCTCAACTTATGACCATTCATTTAGCAACTGTTTGAAGTTATGACAGTGCTGAAAAAGTGACTTAGACCAGTCCTCGCCCTTTCGACTGTCACAGCATCCCCACGGTCACATTATCAAAATTTGGGCGCTTGGCAATCTGAATGTATTTATGACAGTTGCAGCGTCCCGGGGTCACATGATCACCATTTGCAACCTTCCCAGCTGGCTTCCAACAAGCAAAGTCAATGGGGAAAGCCGGATTCGCTTAACAACCATGTGATTCACTTAATGGCCGTTGCAAAAAAAGTTGTACAATTGGGCATGACTCACTTAACCACCACCTTGCTTAGCAATGGGTGTTCTGGTCTCAATTGTGGTTGTAAGTCGAGGACTACCAGTATTCAATATAGATGCACAAAGGTTCCTTTTTGTAAGTTATACCCGATTCATGTGTTAACTGGTAGCCAGCTTTCCAACATTCTCTTGCATGGAGATAGTTTTGGGAACAACAATGCAATACATGCTTGTCCAAAGAGAGCTTTCAAGTGGGTCTTTTCCTGCCCTAGCCAGGTGCCAGGAATAGATGTTCTGCCACCAAGCTATGGCTCTTCACATAGTCACAATGGAAGTATGAAGAGAGGGGAACAGCCCCGATTGATCATTTCCTGAGTTAATTATGTGATTAACTGACAATTTATAGGAGATGTTGGTTACCTTTTGAGACCGGAAAATCCTAAATGTGGAAAGGACACAGGGAATATGTACTCCAGCCTTCCATCCTAACTTCCTTGTGTTACTGGGAAAGGTCTGAAACAGGATACTGTGTCTTTTAGGCTGTACATGGTTATAGTTCTTCATACACTTAGAAGAGTTCCTAAATGATGTGGAATGCTGAAGATAGCCCGTCTTTGGATCTTTCCCACAGGCACAAATTTGAGGAGGTAGGAGTGGAGCACACGTCCCACCATCCCTCCCTGGTTAGCTTTTCTAGGTGTCTTGAATATATTTTATCACTCTCTCTAAGCTGTGTGCTTGTTTATTTATTTATTTGGCTGCCCATCTCACACAAAGCGACTCTGGGTGGCGTACAATGAGATAAAATAGCAAATAGATAAAACAATCATTATAAAAAGATAAAAGGTCGTTATTAAAATAAAAATATTAGCAGAAATTTTAAAACATACCAACCGCGCAGAGAGAGCAAGAATGTCAATCATAATAGAGCCATCTAAGAATGTCTCCCGTTCCCAAAGACCCCCAGGCCCGACATCATAACCAGGTCTTGAGGGACTTCCTAAGACAGAGCTTTCCAAACTGTGTTTCGGGACACGTTAGTGTGTCGGCTGCAGTGTCTGGGTGTGTCGAGGCTGCTGCCGCCTCCGAGCCCTGCCAGGATTCCGCGCAGGTCCTAGTGCCTGCCTGGTGCCTTGCTGTAAGAGTGTGTCGCGAAATGATGCATGTCTAAAAAGTGTGTCACCAACATGAAAAGTTTGGAAAGCTCTGTCCTAAGCAGAGAAGGAGCAATATGTGGCTGACTATCACACACAGAATAGCAGTTGATGCACAAATTAGAAAAGTATTCTATAGCTCCTTCCCTTGTGTTAGGGGAACAAAAAGGAACAACAACAACAATAGAAGAGTTTCTTGTTTTAGTGGAATTGATTGGCCTAATCTGAACAGACCCTGATATTTCTGCTTCCTTCGGTGGATGCTGGTAATAAAGCCCTGGAATTCTGGGCCTGCAAGAAGGATAAACTGCAGGTTTTAGGAAGATTGTTTGATACAGCCCTGAAAAAACTAAGTATGTACAGAAAAAATGGTACTGAGAAATGACGACAAAAAGCATCAAAAAGCAACACAGAAATGTTTCTCTTTGAAGAAAGCGCTTGTGTAACTCAGCACAGAAAAGTTCATTTGCTGAATGAACATCCAGTTTGATTTCAAGATGGTTTGGTGAGATATTCGGCCCTCAAGGGCATGGAAGAGATGGCTCCCACTGTAAAATTGTTATTTGGAAGATTATTCTGAATTAAAAATGAAATACAAAAAAGAAATTTAATGCATATATTTGCACGCTATTGTGGACCATAAATAAAGAAGAAATAATAGCAGGAATGCGGTATGGCAGTCAAAATCCATCAGCAGTCTGGCTGAAGCACATGGGATGCATTTTTAAAATCCTTCAAAAGATGAATACATTCAGTCTATTTGTTCATCTTGGAAGAAATCCGCATTGTCCAGATAGTTTTTAAGGACAGAATATTCCTTCAAAGAAAGAAGAAAAACATCGTTGTAAGGCATCTAAAATCCTAAATTTAGAGTATAAAGTCACTTTCTGATGCATGTCATAATCAAGACCCCCAGCTACAATTTTGGGAAGACTTGGAATAACAGCACAGGGAATAGTGGGAGATTACAAAGGGGTATATTTAAATCCTGAGAGGCAGTTTGGTGTAGCGGTGAAGGCACTGGACTAGAAACCGGGAGACCGTGAGTTCTATTCCCGCCTGAGGCACAAAGCCAGCTGGGTGACCTTGGGACAGTCACTTTCTCTCAGCCCTAGGAAGGAGGCAATGGCAAACCACTTCTGAAAAACCTTGCCAAGAAAACTGCAGGGACTTGTCCAGGCAGTCTCAGAGAATCAGACCCGACTGAATGGATTAAAAAATAAATTAATTAAACACAGATTGATTATAGTCAATGGAATAACCAATGAAAGATAGAAAGGAGTCAGCATCAGTAAATATTAGCTCCAGATTATTAGTAAACTCTTTGCACTGTTAATAGCAACACAGAAATTACAATTTTGTTAGGTAGTACTTTTCTCCCTAATATCCCAATGGGGGCTGCCTTTGTCAAAATTCCCTTGGGCCTTCTCAGAAAGCCATCTTTAGTGGTCAAGTTCATATACAGAGAGCCAGTTTGATGTAGTGGTGAAAGTGTTGGATTAGAAACCTGGAGACCATGAGTCCTCCCCTGGGCATGGAAGAACGCTGGGTGACTTTGGGTCAGTCCCTCTCTCTCAACCCAACCTACCTCACAAGGTGGCTGTTGTGGGGAAAATAGGAGGCAGGAGCATTACGTATGCTGCCTTGAGTTGTACAAAATACAAGTGGGATATAAATCTGATATTTTAAAAAAAAATGAAAAAAAATCGACAGTTGTGCAGATGTTAATGTCTTTTCTTTAGTAACTTTGACATAATGTACGGTAATGGAATCATGACCCAGAGATTTGTCTGTTTCTTTTTTAAAAGTAGAACAACAACATAAAATCAACTTGTTGTGGAAATAGCACTGAATTAAAACCTGGTTCAAAACTTTTCCCAGAAAGTTGTCCCTCTCTGGCCTTTAACTAGCTGAAATGGTGAAAGGACCTAGATCAGTGTGGACTTCAGCTCCCAGAAGATGGGGGATAAATAATTAAATATCTGAGCTGGAACCCGATTCTAAACAGAAGAAACTTTCGGTTCACTTTCCATAGGAAATATACGTCATGAGGGATTAGATTTACTCCCTTTGCAATAATTTACTCTCGTTCTACAACAATTTTACCTGCCTCCAAGCAATGCATTTCTTTTTAAAATTATTTTATTATTTATTAACAATTTTACATAAGGTAAAAGACAAACCCAAAGAAAAAGAAAGGAAAGAAAGAAAGGAAAAAAGAAAGAAAAAAGTGCAAGAAAAGAAAAAAAGAAACTAAAGTTGTGAAATACAATGACTTCTGACCTTCTCTTCAACAGATCATTCCAATCGTACAATCCCTCCTCCCTCTTAGATATTATACAAACCCCTTCAGCCCCTCACTTAATCCATAAGCAATGCATTTCCGAACCATCAACAGACTGATGTACCTGACTCATCCAGCCTTCTTCATCCAGCTGCCTGAAAACTCGGTTCACTAAATCTTTGACTGGCTCATCCTGAAGACCCTTGTTTTTTATAGCTGAACAGCAATTCTGATACAATTTATATTTATAATGCTTCAGATTGTGATAAACCTCAGTACGGTTTTTACATATACGACCAATCTTCAACACCTGCATCAAACATAAGTTCTTTTACTGGTCATGTCCTGAACAACAGTAGCAAATACAGCAATTAGTTAAGCAAGAATGGATGTCCTATAAAATAAGAGGATTTAACACAGACAGGACCTTTATTACTATCCAATAATTAAATCCTAATTTGAAAGCAACTCCTGTGCCCACTTTGATAAAGGCAATAGTGATGTCTACTGAGTCCAACTTTTAATTTTTTTGCTCAGGAAGCTACCAAGGGATTACTTCTTTTAATTAGTTCAAATACTGGCACCAATGGAGCAGGCTGACATTTGAAATAATAAATAAAAAGGATTACTTCTTTGTTGCATACATTTATTACCACTAAGTCACAAAGAATATCTTGCTCAACACCACACGAATTGCAAAGGATTTTTTTTAACGAGTTACTGAGTATAAACACAGAAAACCTGCCGTTTACATAGCAGAACAGTCTCCCTAGCATAAATGTAAGCAGTCACTTCATATTAGAAAGTTTGGGAATGGAGAATTAGGAGGCCAGGAAATACTCAGCTAACTTAAAGCTGTACATACGCATAGCAGATGCTGTTAGCACACAAAAGGAATTGGTCAAAATGATGCTTCAAGATACATCAATCTCACATCATTAAATCATCACAGCTTCTAAAGGGGCCAATTCAGTTCTCCTCTTTACTTAATTACCTACCTATCTAAGGTTACTTAGTTTGTTTATACATAAAGTCAGAAAAATGATAGATTACTTTTAGATATCTGCTGCTATTCTGAATCAAGCCAGTCTCTAGCATTTGCATTTTCATTAGCATTTTAGGCAGTCTTTGGATTTTGCATCCAGAAAACCAAAACGTCAATGGAAGAATATTTCAGACTGGAGCCTGATTTCAACTTGAGACTTTCTAAATAAGTTTATGTAAGTTTTATATAAGACTTCATTAGAACTGGGGCAAGTAAATAATATAGTATAGTATAATATTAAATTGCTAAACCATAAATCAACGGCCAACTCTGAACCAGTAGGTTACAATAAAGTTTCTTTAAAAAGAAATTTTACAAGAAGTTTAAGATGCATAAATATTATAGCAGTGCTTTCCAAACTGCTGCTGTTGGCGACACACCAACGGTGGCAGTGGCGGCGGCGCGGGGGGGGGGGCGTGCGGCAGTGTGCACAGCGGCAGCCTCCGCTAAAATGTGGAAGTGCTGATGGTGCGCCGTTGCTGCTGTGCACACCACCGCCATGCACGCCCCCGCCGCCGCTTCTGGGTTGTGTTGCGACACACTAAACTGTGTGTTGCGACACACTAAAGTGTCGTGACACACAGTTTGGAAAGCTATATATTATAGAATAAGACAATTCTTGCACACAAGTTTATTAGCAGTTGTTTCAAGGAAGTGACTGGTTACTTGGTTGCTGATAAAAATGAACAATAAATAACATGAACTGGGATATAATGAATTATATAAATAAATATTGATGATACATTAGAGGTGCCCAGTATTTGGGTCTGAAGTGGAAAAACTGTAGGTTTTTGAATCCAAGGGGAAAAATACATATTTCAGTGAAAGAGGAGTTAAGGAAGTGCTCATAAGCTAATAGACAAGAGATAATCAGAGCTAAAAGAAAGACAAGATAGCTTGAAACAAGGATTGGAAGGCTCAAGATTTGAAAAGTTGGGAAATGGAAAGAACAACAGATACTTTAGAACATAGCTTTCCAAACTGTGTGTCGGGACACGTTAGTGTGTTGGCTGCAGTGTCTGGGTGTGTTGTGGCTGCTGCTGCCTCCGAGTCCTGCCAGGATTCTGCGCAGGTCCTAGTGCCTGGCTGCCTCCAAACCTGCCCTGCCAGGATTCTGCGCAGGTCCTAGTGCCTGCCTTGTGCCCTGCTGTAAGAGTGTATCAAGAAATGATGACCTGCTGTAAGAGTGTCACGAAATGATGCATGTCTAAAAAGTGTGTCACCAACATGAAAAGTTTGGAAAGCTCTGCTTTAGAACTTCATCAAAGAAAATTACTCAAGATTCAGAGGCATCCCTGAAGATTTTGGAAAGGTGGATCTCGAAGGTTGTTTTAAGCAGGTGCTGATGGATACAGTGAGCAATCATGTTATAGTAGATGCAAAACACCTTTTCCATTTTGGTTTTGAGCACTCCACACCTCTAGCATACATTATTTTTAAATGTCTGAAACCTGTGAACAAAATAGCCATAAAAAGTGCAAGCCTTTAAAAATGGAAACATGCAAACACATTCGCTTTTCGGTACTTGGCAAAACATACCTGTTCATCATAGGGCATGAAGTTGTCCACTTCCAGTGTTTTACTATTGTACAGTTTTCCAGACAGAACCACGGTAAACCTACAGTACCTCTGAAGCTCACAGGCTTGACAAGAACGTGTCTCTGGGTTTTTCGGAATTATGCGGACATCAGGATAACTGTTTACTCGTTCCTGGAAAATTACATTTGATTAGAATTCTGCTGATAATTGTTCCAGTGACTTAGTTACCGCAGTTTGGAGATACTATGCATTCATATAGAAACAAAATTTGGATGCACTGTAGGTACCTCTGATTCCTTGTTACACGTTGCTGATTCTTTCAACTACACATGACTATTTATGATTACATTTCTTTTACACTCACACACTTTTTACTTTCAGATAGATATTTATTTAATTGGGTAATCCATGGATTCTCAACTACAGTGGTTCATTGATAGATGGATATAGCGCACTTAATCGAAGCAATATGATTCAACTCTCATTCTCCAGAAGAAAAAGCAACCTGAGGCCTAGCTATATAGTAAGCAGTGAGGGAATTTTTCAAAGTATTATTTGTGCATATCAGGCGCACAACAGTTAGGAACTCTCTTTTCAGAATTGTCTGTGTGTATGCATGTGTGTGTTGAAGGTCTAAAAAACAGGATCTACATGCATCCAGAACAAAGAGTGGGATCTATCAGAGTGAAGCCAATGTCATTTCACTCACCCCTGCCTTCCCAAATATACATTTTATATGCACATAGAAAGGTGAAAAGGAAGTCAGTGTTAATCAGTCTTTGTTCTAAATTCAGAGAATGGGGTTATATAGGAGAACACCGAGCCACCAAGCCCATGGCACTGATATGAGAACCTCCCCAAATGAAATCATCTAAAGCAGGGGGCCCCAACCTGTTAGAAACTGGGCCGCGGGGCTCCCACCCACAAATCCCGCCCCCAGTGCTTGTGATTGGCTCCCTCCCGCAAACCCTGCCCCCAGTGCGGGCGATTGGCTCCCTCCTGCAAACCCCGCCCCCCCAGTCCACGGAAAAATAGTCTTTTGAAACCAGTCCCTGGCACCAAAAAGGCTGGGGACCCCTGATCTAAAGGAAACCATTACTGCAGAAAATTTGGTCCCAAGCTACGCAGGGCTTTAAGGATCATAACTAGGACATTCCAAAAAAGCAATTCTCAAGGCACTATAGTGCTAAGCTGCATGCAAAACTCACTGTTCCATTTTTAGTTACAAAATGCACCTGTCTGGCCATTCAAGGGATGTTTCAGTAATTCCCTGGAAGTAAATCTTCCAGAAAGAGGAAGTGATTCACAATGTTCCAGGGAGTGGCCTGGGCCCATTCCAGAAAGATTTGCTTCTAGAAAACTACCAAGCCTCTCCCTGTATGGCTGGATTGGTGTGCTTAGGAAAACAGCAACAATAGATCATTCCAGGAAACCGTGGAACGCTCTGTCCTTGGAATGGTGAGCTTTGCACATCTCTACGAAGCCCCTCTTAGCTTTAAAGTGGCCGCATCCTTTGCAAGCAATGCGTAGCTGCTTAAAAGGCTGTCCCCAGGGGCTGCACATGAATGTGCATGCACAACCAATCTTCTTTGCTGCCAATCCTGGGAACAGCCTTTGGAGGAGTTTCACAAGCCTTCCAGGAAACTAGCAAATGCCCTTTACATAGGTGTCCTTCTCAATGCTTTGCATGTGGCTCAATCAACGCCCAGCTTTCAGTGAATGCTCAAAACATTTTAATATATGAAAGGACAAGTATACATTCATATTACATTATTGCTAGACATTATAATACGATTTGTCTTCGTTTATATCGTTATATTTTACCCCCTTTTATTGTTGTGCATTGCACTAGGAAAAATAGCACACCACACCGATATGAATGCCAGAGCCACTTCAACTAAGCAATTAAATAAAAAGATTAAGAAGAAAATTCAATACCTTATATCGTTTTTTCCAGCGACAACTTGAAAGTAAATTATCAAGGCGAGGTTGAATAAAGCGGTCATCCAAATAATAGAGGGAAGTCAGCATATTCTGCGCATATCTCTTTTGTCTTTTCCCCTCTTTGGAGAGAAAACAAATCACCGTTATAGGCTTTGTTATTCTTACATAACAATTTAAAAAGAGTAATGCATTTATTTACTGCCCTGAGAAAAACTTGAAAGGAGGTAACAAATAGTAGCCTCTTCAGGAGGGGCCTTTGCTTACCATATAAAGAGCTCAGAAAGTTATCATCAATTGCATTGATGAGAAAGGCTTTTACAACTCTTTGAAAGTGTACGTAATGATCGACACGAGACACTGTTAAAAAACCAACAACACAAATATGTGTCAGTACAGACTGTATGAATAGATGACTAGGTGCTAATAAATGCTATAAGTAGGGTATTTATAGCTACTTCTTGGTTATTGTGACCTTACAGTTTGGAACATATTTCTCCAATGAGATACTGGACACAGGATGATTTCTGTCTTGGGGCTGGTGGTTCTCCTCTTCCAATTCCTTTTCTACATCATCATCATCATCATCATCATCATCATCATAATCATCATCATCATCTATGAAATCTTTCATGCTGTCACTTGTAGGCGTATCACTGATTTCATCTTGTGTGAGGGATGAATGACAATCATGTTGTATCAAAACATCATCTGCACCATCCTAGGGATATTAAAAAAGGCACAGTATTATTAGAATATTTTCGTTGAATTCATTGGTGTTTACCAAAGGCTAGTCTGCATATATATAAAAATAATTAACATTAATCTAATTAATGTTAGAGTAATGTTGCTGTGTATATTAAAATAATTATATGGAAAACACAGTACCAATAGGCCACCCAGAGTTGCAAAGTTTGAGTTGGGCGGCCATATAAATAAATAAGTAGCATTATCTACAAAGATCAGAATTGTGCAAACAACAGTTTTCCCTGTGACACACTATGGAAGTGAAAGTTAGACTTTAAAGAAGCAGGATAGGAAGAGCATTGATGCCTTTCAATTTTGGGACTGGAGAAAACTCCTGAGAATACCGTGGACAGCCAAGAAAACAAACAAATGGTTGGCTGTTGTGGGTCTTCCGGGCTGTGTGGCCGTGTTCTGGAAGTTGTGGTTCCTAACGTTTCGCCAGCATCTGTGGCCAGCATCTTCAGAGGGCAGGAGCACAGATAGAAGCAAAATCTCTGTGCCCAGGTAGAGTGGCAATGTTCTATTTATAGAGCTAAATTATAGGAGATTAGGTGGGGTTTTTTGTTGTGTTGAAATGTTAACGAGTGGCTGATGAGCCACTCGACAATACATTGCACGGAGTGGCTGATGATGCCTTCGACAATACATTGAAACAAATGGTTCCTTGAACAGATCAACAGAGTTCTTACTGGAGGCACAAATGACCAGGCCCATATTATCCTACTTCAGACACATTATGCGAAGACCCAGATCTCTGGAGAAGGCTCTAATGCTGGGAAAGGTGGAAGGAAGAAGAGAAGAGGATGACCAGCAGCAAGGTGGAAGGACTCGGTTACAGTAGCCATAAGTGCACCACTGGAAGAGCTGAAAGACCAGGTTATGGACATATTGCCATGGAGAAAATCTATCCATGTGGTCACTAAGAGATGATAACAGCTTGATGGCACATAATGAAATGCAGCCACCCTACAAGCTAATCATTTATGGCTACTTTCATATTGTTGTGATCACAAGGTAAATGTAAAAAGATGCTTCTAAAATTCATGTACCTTAAACTGGGAAGTAGGTGAAATCCATCTGTGGGCTAGTGCAAGGGTCGGAAATGGCGGCTCGTGAGCCAAATGCGGCTCTTTGGCCCCTTGAGTGTGGCTCTTCCGCAGGCAGGCGTGGCGGGGGCAGGTGCGGCAGCGAGTGTGGCGGGGCAGGCGCGGCAGCGAGTGTGGCGGGGCAGGCGCGGCAGCGGGCATGGTGTGCGTGGCTGTGGGCATACCCCTGGCAACCGCCTAGGCCCAGCCTCTCTTTTTCCTCCGGGGACGGGCTTCACACAGTCTCGCGAGAGTTTGGAAGCCTCCGTCTCCGGCAGCCATCTTGACGACGGGCACTTGCCCGTCGCCTTAACCCAGGGCTTTCCAAACTGTGTGTCGACACAATATTGTGTCGCCGGGGGCCCCCAAGTGTGTCGCGTGACAAGCCGGAAGCGCTGATGAAAATGCCCTCGGTTCTGGCAGGGAGGTGAAAATCGCGTGCGCTGCCAGGCCAGAGTGGAAATTCTCTGCGCCAATCAGCTGTGCGTTGGGAAGCCCGGCAGCCTGCACGCGCGATTTTTGCCTCCCTGCCGGAACCGAGGGCATTTTCGGGGTCCCGGAGTCTGCCCTTTCGAAGGGGCAGTGGTGGTGGGCCATCAGTGCTTCCGGGTTCCAGGACGCCGCTGCCCCTTTGGAAGAGCAGGCTCTGGGGACCCCGAAAATGCCCTCGGTTCCAGAAGGGAGGCAAAAATCGCGCGCGCACGCTGCGGGGCTTCCCGGCACACAGCTGATCAGCACAGAGAATTTCCACCACGTCCCCCCCCACCGCGCCAATCAGCTGTGCGTCGGGAAGCCCGGCAGCCTGCATGCGCGATTTTTGCCTCCCTGATGGAACCGAGGGCATTTTCGGGGTCCCCGGAGTCTGCCCTTTCGAAGGGGCAGCGGTGGTGGTGGGCCATCAGTGCTTCCGGGTTCCAGGACGCCGCTGCTGCCGCTGCCCCTTTGAAAGAGCAGGCTCTGGGGACCCCGAAAATGCCCTCGGTTCCAGCAGGGAGGCAAAAATCACGCGCGCACGCTGCGGGGCTTCCCGGCACACAGCTGATCAGCACAGAGAATTTCCACCCCGTCCCCCCACACCGCGCCAATCAGCTGTGCGTCGGGAAGCCCGGCAGCCTGTACGCGCGATTTTTGCCTCCCTGCCAGAACCGAGGGCATTTTCGGGGTCCCCGGAGTTTGCCCTTTTGAAGGGGCAGCCGTTGCCGCCGCAGCGACAACCTGGAAGCACCGCCGCCGGTGCTTCCAGGTTTTTGTGGGCTGGCCGTTGGTGTGTCGCCAACGGCAAAAGTTTGGAAAGCCCTGCCTTAACCTCTTCGTTGCTGCTCTGCTTACTCTTTTTCTCCGTGCAAAAGCAGCACATTTCCACCCCACAGCCCTAAGTGTGCGCAATTGGCTCCGCCCGCAAACCCCGCTCCCGCGCTGGATTCCCCACCAGCTTTACTTTGCCTGGACTGGGGGCGTGAGCGGCTCCGGAAGAGAAGCGACTGGAGCAGTCGAGCCTCTCTTTCCCTTCTTCTTCCAAACCTCCCCCGCCCCCTTCCAGAGCAATTTGTCGAAGACGCCCGCTTGCTGCTGCTGCGTGGCTGCTGCTCAACTGATCATGAAGGAACCAGGATGTTTACGCAAGCGTGCTTTACCTACCCACTTTTTAACATATTTGGTTCTGCTGGGGGCGGGGAAGGGATCTTGACCAGCCAGGGAAGGCGCGCGGGCGGAGCTGCCTGCCTGGCACTCGGGCGCTCCGGCTGGGGTGCAGCGGGACGGGAGCTCCACCCGCGCGCCTTCCCTGGCCGGTCCTCGCGGGCCGCCGGCGATGCTCCCGTCCCGCTGCACCCCAGCCGGAGCGCCCGAGTGCCAGGCAGGCAGCTCCGCCTGCGCAGTCGTGGCAGCGGGCATGGCGGCGGCGGGCACTGCAGCGGGCATGGCGGCAGCAGGCCCTAAGTGTGCGCGATTGGCCCCCGCCCGCAAAACCCGCCCCCTTCCACGCGATTGGCTCCCGCCCGCAAACCCCTCCCCCTTCCACGCGATTGGCCCCCGCCCGCAAACCCCGCCCCCTGGCTCTCGAGCACTTCAAAATGTGCACGAGCATGTCAAAATGGTTCCCGGCAAAAAAAGTTTGCCAACCCCTGGGCTAGTGACAAGTGTGAAAAAGCAAGTGTCAAAATATGTTCTGCAAATGACTTGAAAATGTACCTCATCACATTGGCTGACTCTGCCAGATCCTCCTGATTGCCGGTGAGACAGTTCTTGCAGTTTTATTTGTCTTCCTAGTTTTCTATTTGCTTCTTCCTCTGCTGGGGATGTGTTTCCATCAACAGATAAATCATCTTCATCAATTATGCAACTGCGTTTAGCAAACACTTTCCTAACAATAGTGCTGTCGTTGCTCTCATCACTGTCATACATCACAGCTGACCGAGATCTCTTCCGCTTCCCAAAGGAGATGTTCTCTTCTTCCAGATCCTCTGATGCTACACCAATACAACACGTCTGAAAATCTGCATCACTCACAGCTTCACCATTACTCTTCCTAAGTATGGGTGCTTCTTCTTCTTTTCCATCTACATCTTCTGAACTGGACTCGAGTTCTTTTTTTGATGATGATATAATTTCATCATCCTCATCCTCACTTTCAGGCAATGTATTTCTTTTAGTCCGCCTCCAGTCAACACGAGATTTGGCTAATGGTTCTTCTGTTCTTGCGCTTCTCCTGGTTTTGTATCTTCTACTTACAGAATTAGTTTCCATACGGATTTACTAAAAAAAAAAAAGCCAATTACTGAGTTCTAAATTCAGTATCTTTTTGCTTTTATAGCTCCCCAAATAGTGATGGGGAGCCCAGTCAAAAAAGGTTTTCTTTTTCTGCTCACACCCCTAGTTCCAGACTTAAAAGAAGTGGACGTACAGTAAACCCTTGATTTAATGGATTAATAGTGGGGGGAAGTGGTGTCCTTTAGACCTGATTGTCCATTATGGCAAATTAAATTTTACACAGGCATAATTTGGTGAATGGATTTTGTCCTCTGGATCCAAAATCTGCCAAACAAGTCCAGTAAATCTCTCAAGCGTTGGGAGAAAAAAAATATGTCATGGAACATTTTAATGTAGAATTATAATGAAGGGTACCTGTGGCAGACAATCCAAAGTTTTGCAGATCTGTTTGATTCAGGTGATGGCTCAGTCGAGTTGTAGTTTTAGAAACATTTGACTGCATGACTGACCAGAAACAAATCTCACATTTGGAAATAAATTCTGCACGTTTTAGAGAACTACAAAATTTTCAGAGGATTTGCCAAAATATTGATTCAAGGCCTGCAACATAACTAGCCCTTCATGCAGCTCCAAGATGAATTGCTTCTTAATAGCACTGGATTCCTCAGACTTCCGCATCAAGCAAACATAAACTGATATGCATTTGGAAACAGGCAAACACATGGCCAGCTAAGGATGCTCAACAGGACCATATGAAAGAAGGTTGCTTCCGTTGATGCCAAACTTCAAACTCTTTTTGAAGTCTGTAAATGTTAAGTAGAAGTTCAACATCAGAGAACTGGGACTTTTCAGAAACTGATACTGATTAAAAAATACCTTTTTTAAATTGAAAAGATATTTTTTATTATTAGTAATATTATTTTCTAAAGAGCATTAAATGTATAAATAATAGCTGGGGATTATGGACCCTGAAGTCCTAGGCACCTGGAAGGACAAGCTGGGGGGAGGCTGTATGAAAAGCATAAACATATCCCACCTTTCTGCCACTCCAGTCTGCCAAGGCAGCTTAAAAGAAAATCATGACCACTTATGGGACGACTTAGAAAGAGGAACAATTGGCTTGGGAAGCTGGCAGGGGCGCTGTGCTACAAAACCCATCATCCCCAGCCAGGGCATGATGGGATTCATCGGCGTCCCTTCCAGGTCCATGCAACCCTCCCTTGAAATGCGAGACTTAAGACGATCAGGCGCTCACCTGAGTCTCCAAACGCACTCCCGCCAAAGAACAAGGTGGGCGGGCGGGGGTGAAGCACGCCCACCTCCCAACCAAACTGCAGGGAATTTTGTTTCTCGGGCCCGCCTCTCTTCCTCCAGCCTGTAATTGGCTGAGCCTTCCCGCCACTCACCTCCGCCCCGCCTCCGTTCTCAGGCGGCCGCTCCAGCTGAGCGGGAGACGGAAGGGGCGTCTCGTGACTTCCGCACTCTCACCCTGGGTACGATCTTCGGAAGGACTTATAACGGTAGACTTATCTATGGTGATCCAGATTCAACGTTCATTTTTTTAAAGTTTGTGAGCGGATGTAGCTTTCTGAATCTGTGTTTCTCAACCTTGGCAACTTTTAGACGTCTGGACTTCAACTCCCAGAATTCCCCAGCCAGCATAGCTAGGATATTAGTTACTTAGTTTAAACATTTTTGCGCACATCTACTCAGAAATACGTCCAACTGATTGCCAAGGACTGCTACCAGTCGAATATGTAACATAGTGTTTGTTAGGAGTTTTTCTTAATCTGGTACAGAACACAGACAGAGACTGTATTTGTTTTTCCCACGCAAAACAGTTCTAGTGTACAAAATTAAACTATCTTATTCTACTATTTCTATTCTTATTTAAGCTATACATTTCTATTTCTATGTCCCTATTCCTATGGTTGTAACACTATGCTTGGGTTTCCAGACTCTGTTCGGACTCTTTTCCTCCCCGTCTCTGCCTCTCAGCGGTCTTGCAGCACCAAAAATCGAAGTTTTCTCTTGCTGTCTGAAGAGGACTGCTGAGGTGCTGGCCTTTGGGTTGGAGGTTTCTCTTTCCCGAGTCTCTGAGGCAGGGCTTTCCAAAGTTTTCCCGCGGCGACACACCAACCGCCCTTGGTGTGTCGCCGCGGGAAAATCCGGAAGTCCCGCCGCCGCGGCAGCGCGCAAAAACCCGGAAGCGCTGCTGCCGCTTTCGGTCTTTGCGCGCCGCCGCGGCTGCGGCGCCTTCGGATTTTCATGTGTCGCCGCGGGAAAACCCGGTGCGGGTGGGGGCGTGCATGGTGGCGGCAGCGGCGGCAGCCTCCGCTAAAACGCGGAAGCACCGATGGCGCGCCGGTGCCGCCGCCGTGCACGCCCCCGCTGCCACTTCCGGGTTGTGTGGCGACACAGCCGACTGTGTGTGGCGACACACTTTTGTGTCGCGACACACAGTTTGGAAAGCTCTGCTCTGAGGCCTTCCTGGCATACCTCTTTTCCTGACACACCCGCGCACATTCTTGCTTTCAGTTTCGTTTTTATAAAACAAACTCTCCAATTGAGGAAAGGGTGAGGCTGTTCTAACAGGGGGCACCCAGATAGCACCAAAACTCTGGATCCCAGGAAGAAAAAATGCCTCCTCGCTCCACGTGGGGATGTTGGCCGCAAACAGCGGTTTGCTCGTTCGCCCGATGCGATAAAGTCCAATAACACACAAGGCGGGAGAATCAGCAGCAGTCTTTAACAAAGGAGGACTCCCTTCCTCAAAGGGAAGGAAAAGTGCTGAATCGGACAGCGATCAGCGTTTTTATACAGTTTACAGAGGTCATTTATTTAAGAAAATAAAGAAAAATTCCTTATTGGCTACTTCTTTTGGCATCTGCGCAGTACTCCTGCATGTTTACATGCTACCCCATAATATTCCTTAGCATGACCCATGTTTCCGATAAAAGCTGCTCTAGGGGTGTTTTTTTTAAGATGCTAATTAGCTAGGGTCATAGCCCCTTGGTTAGGGATGCAGGGTCTGTCTTATCTCTCACCCCAATCTTGGCACAGGCATTTAGGGTCCCATTTAGGAACCTATAACTCAACCCCCTGTCCATTAGGGTCTCATAACTCAAACCCCTGTCCTCCTCCTCCCTCCTTTTGGCACGCACACTGATAACACAGGCATCTGGAGTCGGATAGTTCATCTTCCTGTGTTTTTCCATTCTGTCTGCTTATCTCTCCAGTTCAATATCTCTCCAATCATCAGTATCCAAACAACACCCTTTTTACGGCCTACAACCAGCCCCTCAGAGATTAAAATCCAGGAAAAGTTTCCTTAGGTCGAGGGAAGATTTTGATAAATTTAAAAGTAGAGTGGACCTATGGAAAGCTACAAAGAACCAACATTGGATGGAACCAGTAGAGGAGCTGGCACCTGGTTTTGGCGAAAGCTGGGAAGTTTGGAAATCGTTGAATAGACTGCGCACGGGTATAACAAGATCTGGAGATACTCTGAATAAATGGGGTTATCCAGTGACCTCTGCCCTTTGTGATTGTGGAGACTTGCAGACAACAACACATATGTACACTTGTCCTTTGTGCCCTGATCAATGCACACTTGAGGACCTCATGACAGCGCAACAGAATGCAATTAATGTTGCCAGTTTCTGGGCAAGATTTTAACTTTTATAGTTCATATTTTAAATGCTATGTTTTACAGTATGTTTTTAACTGTGATGCTTCTGACATGAATAAAAAAAAATCTCTCCAGTTTCCCATCCATCAGTGAGTTCACTCTTCCACATACCTCCCTTCTTTTAAGTGACAAGAGCTTTTCTTGGCACTCTTGTCACACCAACTTCACTAGCCATTTCTTTATTTGTTTCTGTGTCTGTCCCTGACGGGATAGAAAATCTGCAAGGATGTTTTGTTTTCCTGCTCTGTGCTGGAGAGTGAACCCAGTGCTACAGGAACTCTCAGTAACAGTACTTGATCCTGGGGCCCTTTTTGCCATATTAGTTGGTACTCTGGACATGATTTACAGCAATAATTGCTACCTCTGGCTATGCCTGGCCAATAGAATCTCTCTAGGATCCTATATGCTGGCTGGGGAATTCTGGGAGTTGAAGTCCAGATGTCTTAAAGTTGCCAAGGTTGAGAAACACTGTTCAGAATTGACAGCACCGCAGTCGTTAAACCACAGTGGGGAAGAGTAATATGAGGGTTTCACTCTGTCTGCCTATCAGCCCTGAAAAACCCCAAGCCTAGCATCAAATAAATAAACAGAGTAATAAAAATGAAAGCTAGGGTGGTAGTTACTTTATTTAAATATTTATTGCGCACATCTACTCAGAAATACGTCCAACTGATTGCCAAGGACTGCATAAGTAACATAGTGTCCCATGTTGTTTATTCGTTCAGTCGCCTCCGACTCTTCGTGACCTCATGGACCAGCCCACGCCAGAGCTTCCTGTCGGCCATCACCATCCCCAGCTCCCCCATGGTTGAGTCTGTCACCTCCAGAATATCATCCATCCATCTTGCCCTTGGTCGGCCCCTCTTCCTTTTGCCTTCCACTTTCCCTAGCATCAGCTTCTTCTCCAGGGTATCCTGTCTTCTCATTATGTGGCCAAAGTACTTCAGTTTTGCCTTTAATAACATTCCCTCAAGTAAGCAGTCTGGCTTTATTTCCTGGAGTATGGACTGGTTTGATCTTCTTGCAGTCCAAGGCACTCTCAGAATTTTCCTCCAACACCACAGTTCAAAAGCATCTATCTTCCTTCGCTCAGCCTTCCTTATGGTCCAGCTCTCACAGCCATAGGTTACTACAGGGAATACCATTGCTTTAACTATGCGGACCTTTGTTGTCAGTGTGATGTCTCTGCTCTTAACTATTTTATCAAGATTTGCCATTGCTCTCCTCCCAAGAAGTAGACGTCTTCTGATTTCCTGGCTGCAGTTAGCATCTGCAGTAATCTTTGCGCCTAGAAATACAAAGTCTGTCACTGCCTCCACTTTTTCTCCCTCTATTTGCCAGTTATCAATCAAGCTGGTTGCCATAATCTTGGTTTTTTTGAGGTTTAACTGCAACCCAGCTTTTGCACTTTCTTCTTTCACCTTCGTCATAAGGCTCCTCAACTCCTCCTCGCTTTCAGCCATCAAAGTGGTATCATCTGCATATCTGAGATTGTTAATGTTTCTTCCAGCGATTTTAACTCCAGCCTTGGATTCCTCAAGCCCAGCACGTCGCATGATGTGTTCTGCGTACAGGTTGAATAGGTAGGGTGAGAGTATACAGCCCTGCCGTACTCCTTTCCCAATCTTAAACCAGTCCGTTGTTCCGTGCTCTGTTCTTACCGTTGCTACTTGGTCGTTATACAGATTCCTCAGGAGGCAGACAAGATGACGTGGTATCCCCATACCACCAAGAACTTGCCACAATTTGTTATGATCCACACAGTCAAAGGCTTTAGAATAGTCAATAAAACAAAAATAGATGTTTTTTCTGAAACTCCCTGGCTTTCTCCATTATCCAGCGGATATTGGCAATTTGGTTTCTAGTTCCTCTGCCTTTTCTAAACCCAGCTTGTACATCTGGCAATTCTCGCTCCATGAATTGCTGGAGTCTACCTTGCAAGATCTTGAGCATTACCTTACTGGCATGTGAAATAAGTGCCACTGTTCGATAGTTTGAACATTCTTTAGTGTTTCCCTTTTTTGGTATGGGTTGATTTTTTCCAATCTGATGGCCATTCTTGTGTTTTCCAAATTTGCTGGCATATGGCATGCATCACCTTGACAGCATCATCTTGCAAGATTTTAAACAGTTCAGCTGGGATACCGTCGTCTCCTGCTGCCTTGTTATTAGCAATGCTTCTTAAGGCCCATTCAACCTCACTCTTCAGGATGTCTGGCTCTAACTCACTGACCACACCGTCAAAGCTATCTCCAATATTATTATCCTTCCTATACAGATATTCCGTATATTCTTGCCACCTTTTCTTGATCTCTTCTGCTTCTGTTAGGTCCTTACCATCTTTGTTTTTGATCATACCCATTTTTGCCTGGAATTTACCTCCGATGTTTCTAATTTTCTGGAAGAGGTCTCTTGTCCTTCCTATTCTATTGTCTTCTTCCACTTCCGCACATTGCTTGTTTAAAAATAATTCCTTATCTCTTCTGGCTAACCTCTGGAATTTTGCATTTAATTGGGCATATCTCCCCCTATCACTGTTGCCTTTTGCTTTCCTTCTTTCTTGGGCTACTTCCAGTGTCTCAGCAGACAGGCATCTTGCCTTCTTGGTTTTCTTTTTCTTTGGGACGTTTTTGTTGCCGCCTCCTGAACAATGTTGCCAACTTCTGTCCATAGTTCTTCCGGGACCCTATCTACTAAATCTAGTCCCTTAAATCTATTCTTCACCTCCACTGCATATTCCTTAGGAATATTAGTGAGCTCATATCTAACTGATCTGTGGGTCTTCCCTATTCTCTTTAGTCTGATTCTAAATTTTGCAATAAGAAGTTCGTGATCTGAACTACAGTCAGCTCCAGGTCTTGTTTTTACCGACTGTATAGATGTCCGCCACCTTTGGCTGCAAAGGATGTAGTCAATCTGATTTCGGTGTCGACCATCTGGTGAAGTCCATGTATAAAGTCGTCTTTTAGGTTGTTGGAAGAGAGTGTTTGTTATGCACAGTGAGTTGTCTTGGCAAAATTCTATCAGCCTATGTCCCGCTTCATATTGTTCTCCCAGACCATGCTTGCCTGTAATTCCAGGTGTCGTCTGACTACCCACCTTAGCATTCCAGTCTCCTGTAATGAAAATAACATCTCTTTTTGGTGTATTATCCAGTAGGTGCTGCAGATCCTCATAGAACTGATCTACTTCTGCTTCTTCAGCATCTGTGGTTGGGGCGTATATTTGGATCACTGTGATGTTAAATGGCTTACCCTGAATTCGAATTGAGATCATTCTATCGTTTTTTGGATTGTATCCAAGCACTGCTTTAGCCACTTTATTATTAATTATGAAGGCTACTCCATTTCTTCTGTGGTCCTCCTGTCCACAGTAGTAGATCTGGTGGTCATCTGATGTGAAGTGGCCCATCCCAGTCCATTTCAGTTCACTGACACCTAAAATGTCTATATTTAATCTTGACATCTCACCAATAACCACATCCAATTTGCCCTGGCTCATAGATCTTACATTCCAGGTTCCTATGGTGTGTAGATCTTTAGAACATCGGATTCGTCGTTCACCACCAGCATCGTCGGTGTCCCATACGATATATTATTTCATCTCCCTGACAAATGGGCTCTCTATCTGAAGATGATGGGATTGTATTCCAAGACATCTGGACAGAATGAGGTTGGGGAAGGTGGATGGAGACGGTTTGGGTTTTGGAAATCTACAGGAGATTCGGTGGAGCAATAGGTTTCTGTGATCTATTGCTTAGTTAAAGTGCAATGCCATGAAATTGGCTACACTCCTGGGGATGCACTACAGACAAAAATAAAATTAGCAAAATCGATTGGGCTGTACTAGGAATTGTCACACCTTTTATTTCATTATTGGAGGTACATTATTAATTGGGAAATCAAAACAAGTCTCAGTTCAAACTTTAACCAACCTGTTAATTGCAGTGGTCTGCAATGCAAGGCTGTTGCCAACTATGTCCAGGCCACCAACAGTTCCAGTTTTAATTATTTTTGACATTAAAATCAAACTGTTCACCCCCTATTTAGACAGATTATGATTTTGTCCTTTTTTTGCTACCTGGCCACGCAGGAAAAATGTCTGCCTACAAATGACTTGTTCCTCTACAATGTTCCTATCTCTATGGCTCTTCTGCTCCAACGGAGCCTCCTTATTGCCCTGCAAAAGAACACAAATTTTCTGTTCGAATTTCCTTGCATTTTTCTCCCACACGATGGCGCTGTTGTCCAGCTATTTCCCACCCTCCCCAACTTGCTGCCTTCATAAAAATATTGTTTCATAAGCAACGGCCCACCTACTGTTTTGGAAACAGTTTTCTATGCTTGGGGGAAAAAAAAGACTTTATACTTTGATTATTGGTATGGGGATGATCTTTTGTTAAGGGGGTGGGGATGAATCTGAAATAGCAAGCTCCTGTTGCTGAGTTCACCAAGAGTTTCCATTGCAGACTGGAATAAGCAGGAGAAAGGCTGATGGTGGGGCAACAACGTTAAAACATAAAAATTAACGCAAACGGAATCTTATTAGGATATCTCTAAATCAGTGTTTCTCAATCTCAGCGACTTTAAGACCTGTGGACTTCAACTCCCAGAATTCCCCAGCCAGCATGCTGGCTGGGGAATTCTGGGAGTTGAAGCCCACAGGTCTTAAAGTCGCTGAGATTGAGAAACACTGCTCTAAATGCAGGGAGGGGGAGCAGGGGAGGATAAGAAAATGCCAAAATGGGTCCATCTCAACAACTGACTCCTTTTTTAAATTCTTTACTCCTCTTGTAGGCTGATGCTCTGAATATGAATAGCTTAAGAAGCTTGTGCAAAGCCCTCTGTGAAAGCTCTTCCGGGCTGCAGGCTTTTAAAGATGGAATCGGAAAAGAAAGCCATCAACGCCTTAACACAGCCCATAGAAATATCCGAGGTGAAAACCACATTTGGAATATCGGGATTCTCATCCCAGCAAAGGAATTTGTGGAATTGGAAATGGCATAGCATCAAATATCCAAAGCAGTTTTCATGTGAGGAAAGTCTATAATATTGTTCAGTTTTTAATCTCAACAAAAAAACAGGGATAGAGTACCAAGCGGTACCCACAGGCATTCGCTGCTTTTGGCAGAATGACAAAAACAGCTTCGTGATGTTGCAGTGAAAGCTCCGCCCCTTTGGGGTGTGCATGCAAGGCAGATAGAAAAGGGGTGTTGCTTGTGACACTACAATACTGCTCATGTCATTCAGACCCCCTCCCCCTTGGGGTTCTTAATTTGGGGCCTATAGGGGATTTCAGGGGGGTTGTGACCTTGATTGATTGATTATGTGCCATCTAGTCAGTGTCAAAGGGGGCGTGGTGGCTCAGCGGGTAAGACACCAGGCTTGTCAATCGGAAGATTGCAACTTCGGAGGTTCGAATCCCTAGCCCCGCATGACGGAGTGAGCTCCCGCACTCGCCCCAGCTCTTGCCAACCTAGCAATTCGAAAGCATGCAAATGCAAGTAGATAAATAAGTACCACTTTGGTGGGAAGGTAACAGCGTTCCGCGCACGTCATGCAGCCACATGACTGTGGAAGCGTCTTCGGACAACGCTGGCTTGTGAACTTGGGGAAAAAAATATCACAACTTTATTTTCACTAACCTCTAACTGAAATTTAACTTGTCTTGTTATTGATGTTGTTGTTGTTTATTCGTTCAGTCGTTTCCGACTCTTCGTGACTTCATGGACCAGTCCACGCCAGAGCCCTCTGTCGGCCGTCACCATCCTCAGCTCCCCAATGGTTGAGTCCGTCACCTCCAGAATATCATCCATTCATCTTGCCCTTGGTCGGCCCCTCTTCCTTTTGCCTTCCACTTTCCCTAGCATCAGCTTCTTCTCCAGGGTATCCTGTCTTCTCATTATGTGGCCAAAGTACTTCAGTTTTGCCTTTAATATCATTCCCTCAAGTGAGCAGTCTGGCTTGATTTCCTGGAGTATGGACTGGTTTGATCTTCTTGCAGTCCAAGGCACTCTCAGAATTTTCCTCCAACACCACAGTTCAAAAGCATCTATCTTCCTTCGCTCAGCCTTCCTTATGGTCCAGCTCTCGCAGCCATAGGTTACTACAGGGAATACCATTGCTTTAACTATGTGGACCTTTGTTGTCAGTGTGATGTCTCTGCTCTTAACTATTTTATCAAGATTTGCCATTGCTCTCCTCCCAAGAAGTTGACGTCTTCTGATTTCCTGGCTGCAGTCAGCATCTGCAGTAATCTTTGCGCCTAGAAATACAAAGTCGGTCACTGCCTCCACTTTTTCTCCCTCTATTTGCCAGTCATCAATCAAGCTCGTTGCCATAATCTTGGTTTTTTTGAGGTTTAACTGCAACCCAGCTTTTGCACTTTCTTCTTTCACCTTCGTCATAAGGCTCCTCAACTCCTCCTCGCTTTCAGCCATCAAAGTGGTATCATCTGCATATCTGAGATTGTTAATGTTTCTTCCAGCGATTTTAACTCCAGCCTTGGATTCCTCAAGCCCAGCACGTCGCATGATGTGTTCTGCGTACAGGTTGAATAGGTAGGGTGAGAGTATACAGCCCTGCCATACTCCTTTCCCAATCTTAAACCAGTCCGTTGTTCCGTGCTCTGTTCTTACCGTTGCTACTTGGTCGTTATACAGATTCCTCAGGAGGCAGACAAGATGACTTGGTATCCCCATACCACCAAGAACTTGCCACAATTTGTTATGATCCACACAGTCAAAGGCTTTAGAATAGTCAATAAAACAAAAATAGATGTTTTTTCTGAAACTCCCTGGCTTTCTCCATTATCCAGCGGATATTGGCAATTTGGTCTCTAGTTCCTCTGCCTTTTCTAAACCCAGCTTGTACATCTGGCAATTCTCGCTCCATGAATTGCTGGAGTCTACCTTGCACGATCTTGAGCATTACCTTACTGGCATGTGAAATAAGTGCCACTGTTCGATAGTTTGAACATTCTTTAGTGTTTCCCTTTTTTGGTATGGGGATATAAGTTGATTTTTTCCAATCTGATGGCCATTCTTGTGTTTTCCAAATTTGCTGGCATATGGCATGCATCACCTTGACAGCATCATCTTGCAAGATTTTAAACAGTTCAGCTGGGATACCGTCGTCTCCTGCTGCCTTGTTATTAGCAATGCTTCTTAAGGCCCATTCAACTTCACTCTTCAGGATGTCTGGCTCTAACTCACTGACCACACCGTCAAAGCTATCTCCAATATTATTTTCCTTCCTATACAGATCTTCCGTATATTCTTGTCACCTTTTCTTGATCTCTTCTGCTTCTGTTAGGTCCTTACCATTTTTGTTTTTGATCATACCCATTTTTGCCTGGAATTTACCTCCGATGTTTCTAATTTTCTGGAAGAGGTCTCTTGTCCTTCCTATTCTATTGTCTTCTTCCACTTCCGCACATTGCTTGTTTAAAAATAATTCCTTATCTCTTCTGGCTAACCTCTGGAATTTTGCATTTAATTGGGCATATCTCCCCCTATCACTGTTGCCTTTTGCTTTCCTTCTTTCTTGGGCTACTTCCAGTGTTTCAGCAGACAGCCATCTTGCCTTCTTGGTTTTCTTTTTCTTTGGGACGTTTTTTGTTGCCGCCTCCTGAACAATGTTGCGAACTTCTGTCCATAGTTCTTCTGGGACCCTATCTACTAAATCTAGTCCCTTAAATCTATTCTTCACCTCCACTGCATATTCCTTAGGAATATTAGTGAGCTCATATCTAACTGATCTGTGGGTCTTCCCTATTCTCTTTAGTCTGATTCTAAATTTTGCAATAAGTTCATGATCTGAACTACAGTCAGCTCCAGGTCTTGTTTTTACCGACTGTATAGATGTCCGCCACCTTTGGCTGCAAAGGATGTAGTCAATCTGATTTCGGTGTCGACCATCTGGTGAAGTCCATGTATAAAGTCGTCTTTTAGGTTGTTGGAAGAGAGTGTTTGTTATGCACAGTGAGTTGTCTTGGCAAAATTCTATCAGCCTGTGTCCTGCTTCATTTTGTTCTCCCAGACCATGCTTTCCTGTAATTCCAGGTGTCGTCTGACTACCCACCTTAGCATTCCAGTCTCCTGTAATGAAAATAACATCTCTTTTTGGTGTATTATCTAGTAGGTGCTGCAGATCCTCATAGAACTGATCTACTTCTGCTTCTTCAGCATCTGTGGTTGGGGCGTATATTTGGATCACTGTGATGTTAAATGGCTTACCCTGAATTCGAATTGAGATCATTCTATCGTTTTTTGGATTGTATCCAAGCACTGCTTTAGCCACTTTATTATTAATTATGAAGGCTACTCCATTTCTTCTGTGGTCCTCCTGTCCACAGTAGTAGATCTGGTGGTCACCTGATGTGAAGTGGCCCATCCCAGTCCATTTCAGTTCACTGACACCTAAAACGTCTATATTTAATCTTGACATCTCACCAATAACCACATCCAATTTGCCCTGGCTCATAGATCTTACATTCCAGGTTCCTATGGTGTGTTGATCTTTAGAACATCGGATTCGTCGTTCACCACCAGCACCGTCGGCCGCTAGCCGTCCTTTCGGCTTTGAGCTAGCTGCGTCATCACATATGGGGCTAGTTGAACGTATCCTCTGTTCCTCCCCAGTAGCATTTTGACCATCTTCCGATCTGGGAGTCCCATCTTCCGATGGTATACCGACATATCTTTGGTTGTACTGATCCATTTAGTTTTCATGGCAAGAATACTGGGGTGGGTTGCCATTACCTTCCCCAGGGATCGTATTCAGTCTGACCTCTCTGCCACAACCTTCCCGTCTTGGGTGTCCCTTCACGGTTTAGCTCATGGTTTCATTGAGGTGCTCAAGCTCCAGCACCACGACAAGGTAACGATCTCCTTTGTTGGAGGTTATTGATGTAATGAATTAATAAAGAAACACATTCATAACTATATTTGTTATTTTTTTTGTATTTTGATAACTGTATTTGAGACAATAGGTTTGCTTTGCAACCCAATCTGAATCAATGTGTTTTATTTTATGCATTTAAATACATTTCTCTAACAAGGGGTCCTCAAAGAGTTCCGTGGCACAAAAAGGTTAAGAAATCCTGCTCTAAAGTTTCTGTACTGAATGGCGTGGCCCTGCTTTAGGGTATGCAGGACATGTTAAGTGAAGCCTTTCATTAAACCCTCTGACTTTGCTGTCCTTCCTTCTTCTCAAGGTCACCAATGGGTGTGACACCATCTGCCACTGCAACAAAGATGGCACATGGTTTTGACCAGTGGCTTGACTCGTGTATTAACCTTTTGTCAAAACTTGGTATTGTTGCCTAAAAACTCAGGCACCCTGAGTTTGGTGTGCAGCTGATAAAAACTAGGTCCCTGAATTTGAGAGACAAACAGCTTAACCTTTGTAAAGGTGGCTTTCTGCCTACCAGAAAACACAAATCACGAAGTGTTTCAGGCAAAAGCAAAAAGCATTTATTAAGGGGGGGTCACGTCCTTTTATAGGGTACAGAGACAAATCATACATACATTTGGTATATGTGATATGTCATAAAGCAAGTAATCAAACAATAAAAGACATTGATTACATGTGAAAATTGAACAATTCAGAAAACATTGATTCTAGATAACATTCCACAAGTAGCAAATCCATAGGCTACGTCACTCCCTTTCCCAGCGGGGTTTGTATCATCTTAAAACTTGCAAGTGTATTCAAGGACTTTCAGAATAGGCTCTCTTATTGTTTAGATGCTGAAAAGGCTAGTTTTTGCAAGTAAAAGAAAGAAAGGGTTTGAGGTAAAAGGAAAACATGGTTTCTTGAACTTGAAAAGAAGGCATGGATGCCATCCTTAAATGCTAATATCACCTTTATTAAAAAGCTAATAATGGAGCTAAAAATTCCAGGTAACAGTACCAACCTGAGCCTGGAACAGGTGACAGGAGAAGCAGGGCAAGAACACTCTTTACCTTGATTTCCAATCCCATGGATCTGGTTGGGAATCAGTGATCTAGTGAGTAAAGCGCTTGTATTTCTCCTTGCTTCTCCTGCTGGAGGAGAATGGACCTGGAGGACAATTCCCAGGCACTGGAGAGAAGGGCATGCCTGTACCAGCTTAAAGCAGTTCATAGATGCCAGGCTGATCCAACATCCAAGGAGCCACCTGGCTGTGACACCAACCAAGTGGTCACTAATACATGTCAGTTTGCATCCATTACCAAACCCCCCCCCCCGCCACACACACACCTTGTCTATCCAAGAGGGAATAATGCTGGAACTGCTAAGGATGATTTTAAGCTGTCTCAGGTATGGACTGGGGATCAAATGAGGCCATGGCATATAAAATAAGTTCCTGGGGCATGTTTACACTGTGGTTAAGTACAAATGGGGAAAGGCTGTTAGTTATGGCCAGCATGAAAAGAAGATTGCCTAGAAATAATCCAGGGCTGCTAGTTGTTATTTCTATATATTATTTCTAATCTTGGAGGCCTGATGGAAGGAGGGACACCCAGATGGCATTTCGATGGCCATGGCGGGAAGCAAACATGGAACTCTGTGCTTGATTCAATGAACCTCTTTTTACCTTCTTAATAAAGCCAGGATTTATAGTGTTAGGAACAGCCCTCTGTTTTCCCAGTAGGTGGCATTTGAGCCCTATAATTGAGGAAAGCAAAAGAGGGGGAAAAAGCTCACCTCATTCAGTTTCCTCACCTTTTCATTGCTGCTCTTCTTACTAAGTAAAATGTCCCATCTCTGTTGCCATCAGTGCTGACAAAATTACGTTATGGTGACTTTGATGAGCTTTGTCATCTAGGAAATACTAGAAGTCAGAAAGTTTGTCATGAGCTTTCTCCCCATTCCCTCCTCCTCCATAAGACTGTAATCAGTATGATAAAACATGTAAATTGGAAATTGCATCAGCTTTGCTACAGAAGATGGCTCTGGTGGCAGTGGGTGGGGGTGGGGAGACCGTTAGTGATCTATGAAAAAGCTTTACAGATAGGGCTGGGGCGAGCAGAAGAGCAAATGGATGGCAAATGGACAGTTTCATGATAAATGTTCAAAACATTCAATTTCTGGCTTATCTGTTGAAGATTCCTGCTCCAAAACCGAACATTAATCAGATGGCAAGGAATTTCGAAACTGTAAAAATGCCTTAGATCCATATCAATACATTTGAGCTCCTCAGTTATTTCAGCAACTGAAATCCTATCAATAAAAAAACAGTTGCTAGTAACTACAAGTGAAATGATTACAATTTCCCTCCAGGAGACATTGTTCACCATACCCCTAATAAAATCCTGAACTTCATAATATCTCCAGATGGCATCGCCAAACTTTTTTGCCCTTTTTAAAGCAAAGCATCTGTTTGAAGCAATGCAGACGCTGAAGGCACCTTGAATGTCTTCTAAACAAGACAGGTTTGCTTTATGTCTTAAGGGGTTGTAGCTTGCGGCACCATTTTCACCTCTTAAAACCCATCAATATAAGATGGTAAGATCTGTACAAGAGTGGAACAGTGTACGAACAGAGACTATGGGCTCATCATCGGTGGAGGTCTCTAAGAAGAGGCTGGAGAGCCACCTCTTGGCTTTCCTGCACCAGAATGATCCTTGTGGTCCATTCCAACTCTTCAGTTTTATGATTCTATGACTCTATGATTCAATAACCTTCAAAACTAGGATGAAAATTCTGGCTCCATCATGCATGCAGTCTCCAGGTTGCCCATCTTGGTCTAAAGCAGTTCTCACCATGTTCTGTGCAACTGTTCTCAAGGCAAATATGCATCAGGTTGCTTTATATTCTAAAACTGCAGATATGAGGGGATCATGATAGGCCCCAGCCCTATCTGTAAAGCTTTTTCATAGAGAGGCCAGAACTCCTACACGTTCTCCTGAAGAGAGAGTTTTCAGTCAGCTACTCCTGTTGGAATGCCTTGTTCCAGTGTGTCAAATGTTAAAGACTCAGGTGCTGTTCCTCTTCTGCATCTGGTCATTTTATGTGGGCATCAGGCATACTTATTTAATGGTAAGAATGACTGCACTGCTACTAAATTGGATCCTGGTTGATCTTGAAAAGCTAAGCCTGCTTAATACTTGGATGGGAGACTATCAGGGAATGCCAAGGCTATTGCTAGGCTTGGAAGTGAACCAAACCCAACCAGAGAGAGAGAGAGAGAGAGAGAGAGAGAGAGAGAGAGAGAGAGAGAGAGAGAGAGAGAGAGAGAGAGAATGAATCTAGACTATTTACTGTTGTCAAAAAAAACTCCATGGAAAAATTGAGGAGATTACCAGGAGCAAAGCATGACTTGGAGGAGACATTACATTTTTTAGGAGATGGACCATACCTCACTGGCTGAACTCCTGCAGAATGGTTCTGATTTGAGGAGGGTCCTATCAAAGTACGTGCTGGGAGGGTCTCCTTGAATCACATCTCCCCACCTTCCCAGTCGTAGCCTGTTACTCTGCTGGAGAGCAACAGCAGAGCAGTAATATGGGAATTTATTGAGTTTTAAAATTTGTGTGTCACTTTTCCTCCAGGAACAAAAGGCCATCTACATAGTATTCTTTCCTCCACTTTCTTTCTCTGTGTGAGGGAGGTTGGGCTGGGAGTGAGGGACTAGCAGAAAAATCTATCCAAGACCTTTCATGGCTAAGGGTGGATTTGAACCTGATTCTTCCTAATCCTCACCACCCACAAGAGTGGGTCAACTACAATTTCCATACCATCTTAAAAGCCATTCCACAGACATCACAATGTAGTAATCCAACCTTAGATTTACTAGTGCATGTGTCACTAATGACACACTCTCTCCTCCAGGTAGAACAGCAGAGATGCCCCGGGGGGTGGGGGAGGGCGGGGGAGTAAAAAAGGCCAAGAGTTTAGCCTTACCCATACAATCAAAATCTTGCCCCCTTTTAATGTTCATCACTTTGATCGCACAGTCATGGCCACCATATTGACATTTTTCACCCCTCTCTATGGGCACCTCCTGGCTGACAGTAAACCCCAGAATTCTCAGTAAGATTTTGCCAAGGGGCTGGGGCTTATGAAGTTTGTAGTGTGATATATCTAGAGGACGTAGCTGCAAGAAAAATAGATTAGTGCAGTTCTCTGTTTACAAACTAGGATAAATTTCAGGTAAGCAGCATTATTTCTTCCAATCATTTTCATTTTCTGCTCTGCGTTTAGTAATCATAGACGTTTGAGAATTTATAAATACTGTAATATGATGTGCGCTGCTCTCCTCAGTATGCAGTAGAAATTTTGACTGGTTTATTTCGAGCGCAGCAGTGTCTGTGGGAGAGCGTGTAGGTCAAAATTGGCAAGATGGCAGATGGAGCATTGTGATTCAAGCCCCGCCCCTTTGGAATCTGCATGCAACACCAATGCATGTATAAAAGGGGTGAAGGTTGGGTCACAATGTTCAATCCATCATCCTGTTGATATTGCCCTTCCCTTGCAAACATCGCCATTTGGATTGCCATTTTTTCTTTTTGTTCCCTTATGCCTTTTGAAGTGTGAAAAAAAAACAGTCAAAGAGATACTAGATAATCTTAGCAATTGGACACCAAACATCAGCACCGGTGTTTGAAGAAAACCTCTGTGCTAAAAGATTGTGCATCTTTCAGAGGCCGTTTAGAAAGGTGCAAAGTCTCTATCCTGAATCAGGGTGACAACCTTCTATGCAAGCCATAACCCCTAACAACTAACAGGTAGTCCTTGACTTACAACCATCCATTTAGCGACCGTTTGAAGTTATGACGGCACTGAAAAAAGTGACTTACGACCAGTCCTCGCCCTTACAATCATTGCAGCATCCCTGCGGTCATGTGATCAAAATTCAGGCACTTGGCAACCAGTATGTATATTCAATGGCTGCAGTGTCCCAGGGAACATAATCACCATTTGTGACCTTCCCAGCCAGCTTCCGACAAGCAAAGTCAGTGGGGGAAGCTGGATTTGCTTAATGACCATGTGATTCACTTAACGACTGCACCAAAAAGGTCATAAAATTGGGCGTGACTCACTTAACGTCTGCCTTGCATAGCAACGGAATTTCCGGTCCCAATTGTGGTCGTAAGTTGAGGACTACCTGATACAGAGAATTGAAGTATAATCTGCATCACTATGGCATCTCAGCACAAGGAGAACATTCTAAAACATGTTACCTGGTTGGTGAACCATGACTTTCGTTTCCCAAAAGCATTTTTCTAAAATAATGTGAACTGCTTTCACTTGCAGCAAAAGAAAGCTTAACAAAAGCTTTAATAGCATGGCCAGGATGATCTGCAAAGAGAAAGCTTTGGTTAAGTCACATTGGATTAATGTTCAAATTAGCTCATCCACATTTAGAAGCACCACTTTCTGTGGAAGTTACAGCAAAACTGCTATCCACTATCCACAATAACACTTTTTGGAGAGGAACTAGGCCCCTGAGATAGAACATGGGCTTTTCATGAGAATCAAGAAAGTTTACAGGAAAAATCTTGATGGATCAGGCCAAAAGTTTCACTTCCCACACTGGACAGTCAGATGTCTAAGGAGTGTCCATGAGCTGGATATGAAGATTGGCTGCTCTCTCCTGATCTGGTTATCCAGAAACTGGTATTTGAAGGAATTATGCTTCTGTGCAAGGAATCCTTCTTCAGTTTTTTTGTACCTATTCTCTTTCGATTTGACGAAAGAGAAGTTGCTTTCAAGATTTCTTTCTAGAAGAGAATATTGGTAAAAATGTGACTTTTTCTAGTAAATTTGTTACCAGGTGGTGCAAACTTCCTGACTTTCATTGTGCAATCATTTCTTCTGCAGTCTGCAGCATCTCTGGCTTTCCATGCTTGCATAAATCCCAGTCCCATGAGAATGTCTCTCATGGGGCTTTTTCAGGTAGAGAGAGATGGGCAGCCACAGAGGCTTCAGAGGGATAGAAAAACACATAATAGAAAATAAAAACATCAGTATTAATACATTCCACCATATCCAGCAATTAATTTAACTTTAAAAGGGACAAGAGAAATTTGAAAGAAATTCTCAGGCATAATAATAATAATAATAATAATAATAATAATAATAATAATAATAGTCTTTTTCATGGAAGAAAAAAAAATGTAAACTTTGTTTTATTAAATCAATTACAGTATTTATTTATGTTTTAAAATCATCAGTATTAATACATTCCACCATATCCAGCAATTAATTTAACTTTAAAAGGGACAAGAGAAATTTGAAAGAAATTCTCAGGCATAATAATAATAATAATAATAATAATAATAATAATAATAGTCTTTTTCATGGAAGAAAAAAAAATGTAAACTTTGTTTTATTAAATCAATTACAGTATTTATTTATGTTTTAAAATCAATCTAACTCTGGGCAGCTAACAACCCATTGAGAACAATATGAGAAAAAAAATCACAGCAAAAGCATAATAACCTCTAACTGCCATTGAGGACAAACCCAATAGGCCTCAACAGTAACGATAACATCTCAAGGGCCATCTGACCTACCAACTTGCATGCCTAGGGCATGATTCTGGCACAACAGAAGTTACAGCCCAGTTTCAAAGTTCACGAGAGCTTACTAATTATGTATTGCAGAGATGGGACATTTCTGGGTGGCCAGCTTGGTCCTTCTGGCTCATGGACCTGAGTGAGCCCGCCCCCCCCCCAATCATCCAACCCTGTTGTCAAGCCTTGAGGTGAAGGACAAACTTGAAAATGGGCCAGTATTTGCAAGGAAGGCTCTGCCTCACATTCTCATTTCAACCTACTCAAAGCCAGTTCCTCCACATTGGGTGAATGGGTGATACTTCTTTCCCTTAACACTTATCTTCTGCCAACCTGGCCTGGATCCAACTTCCTTCTGTTGTTATGCTTTGGGATGTTGTGCTTTTGAGAGGCAAATCTCTCTCTCTCTCTCTCTCTCTCTCTCTCTCTCTCTCTCTCTCTCTCTCTCTCTTTCCCCATTCCATGCTTTATAATTGGGGTGGGGAACATGTACCTTTCTAGATGTTGGTTAATTCATATCAGCCCTCAAAAGCAGTTGAGGGCTTTTGTGAAGTGCATTTCAGCAGATCTGAAAGGACATAGCTGTCCCATCTCTGCCATAATAATAATAATAATAATAATAATAATAATAATAATAATAATAATAATATAAAGCCAGTGAGTTGATCCCATATATCACTGCTCCCAAGGATAGTATGCTGTGGTTTTGTCATCACTGTAGCTTTTTAAATGATCACCATGAAAGGGGAAGGCACCCGACAAAGACAGGGGGGGCGACATTGCAAACAATTGGAAGAATTTCAGCCATCGCCTCCAGCAGTTCTGTAAATTTGCACAGTTCGTTCTCTGTTCGGTGTTTCTTCCTTTCCCATTTCCTTGCCCAGGCTCTACTTTCAGGCTCACCAGGCAATAAGATTTCCGTCAAATCTCGAGGGCGAGGAGAGACTCCTGCATAATTTAACAGCACTCCCTGTTTTTCAAAAGACTCTGCTCACCATTTTGGCAAGACATTAGTTCCACGGCTGGCGCTCTTGGCAGCAGCGTCAGGATGAAATGGCGAGAAGAAAGAGATAAAATAGACAGAGTGAGGAGAGAAAACGGCTCCTTCGATTTGCTGCAGGCGATCTTGAGATTCACTGGCTCCTGCTGTAAACAGTCAGGAACAAAACGAAAACAAAGCCACCAAATAACCCAACAATTTTCTAAGGTGAACTTGGCCAGTGTGTGTGGGGTGCCTTCTTCTTCTTTTTCTCAGAATGACACAGCTGTAATGCTTGACAGGGTACCAAATTACTTTTGCCCTGTTGCTCAAATAAACTGAGCAGACTTTGAAGAACTCTTAATTTCACATCTCAACCATCCAGAAACCAGGCCTTTATGGAACCATTGAACTGAGTTTGGTTCCCCCCCCTCCAAGTAAGCTAGATTTAGAGGGTAAAAGAGCAATGGTGGTGCAAATATATTTTACGCACAAGCTACGTCTTACCTCACTCACCTGCTTCGGACTCAAGTATGAAACTGTAACCAGTCGGAGTTTCTGCTAAAATCTCCTTAATTTCAAGAGGACTTCGTTAAGTTAATTTCCTCTTTATTGCACCCAATGGCTTGCAAACAGCCATTACAGATTATGGCAGATGAAAGACTATGAAGTCACCATCCGTTGCACAATCAGGAGTATATTGCTGGATCAGGGGCTGTGAAATGAGTGGATTAGTATTGTTCTTATGCAGGTCTTTATTTTTAAGACATGCATTCTGCCTTTCCAACAAAAATTATGCTGTGGGTGTCTAACCATTGAAAACATCCACAAAGACAGGTTTAATAATGCCACCTTTGTACAGTTTTCAAGTGTTCTTGGGTTTTTGTACTGACTCTTTTGTGTTCGAACATTTCATAGGCTTTAGAGAGTTATTATCTTTACATCATATCCTATGCGGGTAGGATTAAGGGATGTTCAGTCTGGAGAAAGGAAGACTAAAGGGAGACCTGTTAACTACGTATTGCTTTCTCATGAGCTCAGGTTAGATGTCTGAAGGCCATTTATGTTTCTCCAGGCTATTGTTGGTGATTTCAGGGACTGGATGGACTTCAGGATTTGGGAGATATGCCTAATCTGGATGGAGGTGCACTTCACCTTAAGGAACAGCTTTGCCACTTGAGAGTCTTCCTGGATCTGGCCCTAATGCTGGATTTTTTTTTTTAATATGTTCAATCGTATCTGATTCTCAGAGACTGCCTGGACAAGTCCCTGCAGTTTTCTTGGCAAGGTTTTTCAGAAGTGGTTTGCCATTGCCTCCTTCCTAGGGCTGAGAGAAAGTGACTGGCCCAAGGCCACCCAGCTGGCTCTGTGCTTAAGGTGGGTCTAGAACTCCCGGTCTCCCGGTCTCTAGCCTGATGCCTTAAGCACTAGACCAGACAGGCTCTCTTAATGCTGTTTAGTCATATTATATTGGTGGCAAGGCATCAGCTTTGGCTCAGCTGCACCAATTCCTGGAGATCTCATGCTGGTGACATGTATACTGGGAACCGGAAGGTTGGACTACTTCAATGCATTCTCCATAGGATAGTTTTTGAAGACCCTGACGACCCACACAGGTAGTGAATGGGGTTTCTAGAAGGTGCCACATCAATCCTCCTGTTGAAACAGCTGCACAGGTTTCTCTACTTTCTAGGTTCAGGTTCAAGGTGCTTTCTATGGAACATTAGGGTTCACATAGCTTAGGTTGAAGTTATGTGCAGGACCCCTGAATCTGTACAATCCACCTTCAGTTGGGTATCTTTTATATGTGCCACCATGGATACATTCAACAGTAACACCTAATTCTGCCTTTTCCATGGTAGGACCTAGATTTTGCAGCAACTTGGAACTGGAGCTTGGATAGGCTCTGCCCTTATTATAGTTTAAGAAGTGATTAAGATATTTATATTTACCAAGGCCTTTCCAGAATTGGTTTCCATAACTTCTAAGCTACGTTTTGATACTTCTATTATACAGTATATAAACATATGTAATGTACCTAGAGTACATTATGAGTGGGAAGCAGATACATTTTAAAAATAAAAACAAACAAGTAAATACATTTTAATTTAACCTATTTTGCTTAAAAGCTTCCTGGATTTTGTTTCTACTCTTTTTTTAAAGGAAAACAACAACAACTAGCAACATACAAATAAATAAACAAGCAACCCCTGAAAGATATTTCAGGTATAATGCAAAGATTATAAATTTAATTCATGCTTTTCCTAAATGGGAACACATTTATATTTCATAGTTTCAGAATTCAAAGAAGCATAAATAGCTAGATCTGGATGACTTGCTTCCAGAACAAAATGATAAACTGCATTGTCCCTTGCAGTTAGAAGCATTTCTGCAGAGCACTCCATACTGATTTATATTAAGTAGGAAAGCCATATTAATCTTGCCTAGGTAGCACTGATGTCAGAAGGTTATTTGAAATAGAAGGTGGAAACAGTAAGCTTGAACAAGGCTGATTACGTTTCAGCCTGGGAAACCAATAATGGCAGAATGATATCGAAAAGGAAGTAAATTTTCCGTGTGCGTGTGAATGATTTAGAGTATTTTTCTGCTGTTGGATAGAAAACTATATCTACAGGTGTAACAGGAAATAAAGGATGAAGGGTTAACTAGTTATTCTGTATACAGAATAAAATAATTAAAATAATGCAATACAGATGTCTATGAAGGTTCTCAGTCATCCAGGTGGAATTGTCTGTAGCTTGAATCATGTCAACTGGATCTCTATTTTCTTAATGGAAACGTTTCGCTCCTTATCCAAGGGGCTTCTTCAGTCTGAGCAAAGTTGGTAAGGGAATCCTAAATATGTTCCTAGGTAGCTGTGTGACCTTACACCTGGGGCTAGGTCATGGTTATATTGAGATGTAATTTTTAAGTCCTTTTATCATCTAATGGAGGGTCGTTAAAAACACCATGCTGCTGTTGAGCTTCTGAAATGGTCTTAATCTTCCTAGGCACAGAAGACAACACGGGGAGGAAGATGGGGGAGAGTTTGTGCCTGAGGCCCCCACCTCTATTCAAGGAAGGATTTTCCAAGTTGGCATAAATGGATTCCTTGACCCCTCTCTCAAACCACCTATCTTCTCTGTCTAAAATGTGAACATTAATGTCCTCAAATGAGTGTCCTTTTTCTTTTAGATGAAGATAAACTGCTGACTCTGGTCCTGTGGTGTTATTTCTCCTGTGTTGTGCCATCCTCCTGTACATAGGTTGTTTGGTTTCTCCAATGTAGAGTTCAGAGCAATCCTCACTGCACTGGATTGCATAAACTACATTGCTTTTCTTATGTTTTGGAGTTTGATCTTTGGGGTGTACAAGCCTCTGTCTCAGTGTGTTGGTGGGTTTGAAATATACAGGTATGTGGTGTTTGCCAAATATCCGTTTTATCTTTTCAGACACGCCAGCCATGTAGGGAATGACCAGGTTCTTTCGTTTACTCTGAGTCTCAGCCCTATCTGTCGCTGTTTTAGGTCTGGTAGATTTAGATTTGGTGAAATGGTCTCCTTTGATGTGTCCTCCCTTTTCACCAGCATCCCCACCACTCATGCTCTATCCGCTGTCAGGAAGAGACTAGAAGAGGACAGCACCCTGGAAAGGAGAAGCCATCTCAACCCAAACCAGATCTGCCATCTTCTGGACCTGTGTCTTAACACCACTTATTTCACATACAGAGGTGACTTTTACAGACAAAAACACGGCTGTGCCATGGGTTCTCCTGTGTCACCCATTGTGGCCAATTTATACATGGAAGAAGTGGAGAAGAAAGCACTCAACACATTCCAGGGAACGGTGCCCACCCACTGGTTTAGGTATGTGGATGACACCTGGGTAAAAATCAAGGCCCAGGAAGTACAGGCCTTCACGGACCATATAAACACTATAGATGCCAACATTAGCTTCACCAGAGAAGACACCAAGGACAACAGACTGGCATTCCTAGACTGTGAAGTCCTCATTGGGACTGGTGGCAAGCTAGAAATAGGGATCTACAGGAAACCCACACACACAGATCAATATCTGATGTTTGACTCCCACCATCCACTGCAGCACAAACTAGGAGTCATCAGGACATTGTCACACAGAGCAGAAACCATCCCCACCTCCATGGATTCCAAAAAGAATGAAAATCAGCACCTGAGAACAGCCCTGAAGGCCTGTGGATATCCAAATTGGGCCTTCACCAAATCTAAATCTACCAGACCTAAAACAGCGACAGATAGGGCTGAGACTCAGAGTAAACGAAAGAACCTGGTCATTCCCTACATGGCTGGCGTGTCTGAAAAGATAAAACGGATATTTGGCAAACACCACATACCTGTATATTTCAAACCCACCAACACACTGAGACAGAGGCTTGTACACCCCAAAGATCAAACTCCAAAACACAAGAAAAGCAATGTAGTGTATGCAATCCAGTGCAGTGAGGAGTGCTCTGAACTCTACATTGGAGAAACCAAACAACCTATGTACAGGAGGATGGCACAACACAGGAGAAATAACACCACAGGACCAGAGTCAGCAGTTTATCTTCATCTAAAAGAAAAAGGACACTCATTTGAGGACATTAATGTTCACATTTTAGACAGAGAAGATAGGTGGTTTGAGAGAGGGGTCAAGGAATCCATTTATGCCAACTTGGAAAATCCTTCCTTGAATAGAGGTGGGGGCCTCAGGCACAAACTCTCCCCCATCTTCCTCCCCGTGTTGTCTTCTGTGCCTAGGAAGATTAAGACCATTTCAGAAGCTCAACAGCAGCATGGTGTTTTTAACGACCCTCCATTAGATGATAAAAGGACTTAAAAATTACATCTCAATATAACCATGACCTAGCCCCAGGTGTAAGGTCACACAGCTACCTAGGAACATATTTAGGATTCCCTTACCAACTTTGCTCAGACTGAAGAAGCCCCTTGGATAAGGAGCGAAACGTTTCCATTAAGAAAATAGAGATCCAGTTGACATGATTCAAGCTACAGACAATGCAATACAGATGATTCCAAAAAGAAGCATCTGGACAAAAACCACAAATGTTGACTTATCAGTTTGGCAGGTTCACAGGTGTTCCCTACACCACTTTTCAAGATAGTAGTAATTTTTAAAAAGAATTTCTCTTTCAAAGGACTTTGGTTAACATTCACTCGATGGTTCTTAGAATTGCTTGTCGTAGGAATGGATCTGCAATCTGATTGAATAAGACATCTTCCATATTTTCCCTCTCTCTCTTCTCGAAAAGGATTTTCTGCAAAATAAAGTGAAAGACCAAAAGCTATTTACAGAGATGCCTCTGCGTTTTGATAAAATTTGTTAGTGATAGGACTTTATTGCAGCTTTAATACAGGTCTAAAGAACTGAGATGGGCTCCCGAGTGAGATTAGTTCAGCTGAACTATGAGCAAACATCGATCTGTTCACCATTTATTTGTACTGAACCTTGCTGAGATCATCATATAAGCTGAGTCTTGCTGGACCAGGCCAAAGTCTCTTGTTACCAACAGTGTCCAAACATAGACACTGACATAAGAAGCTGACATGCAAGACATAAGTAGTTTCTTGCTGCTGTTTTCCACCTGCTGAATGAATGTTTGTTTATTTGGTCAATGACCAGCAACTTAAAATTAATAAAAATAACAATTAAAATCACACTAATCAATTCAATACAATTATACATAGGTAACTATGGGATAAAACTATAAATTTAGACAATTATAATATAATCTATAAAACCCTATTACAATAAAACCCTATTACAACAATGACATGTTTTTTTATCTAAACATTAATAGATCTATCATTTTAATAGTATGTTATAAAATATATATCGTAAAAAAATATTTAAAAATGGCTATTGTTTTCCACCTGCTTTTGATCCTGGAGACAGTATTGCTACTATGACTAGAACCACAAGTAGCTTTATTAGCATAGTATGATATGTTTATATCCAATATGCAAGACAGCGCACCTGTTCCACTTGCTGAAGACAGGGGTGGGCAATGGGAGGCCCAGAGAAGCTAAACCACCCCAAATTCCTTATTTGCAGCCCAGAGCCCCCTTTGATTACAATGGCAGAAAACTGGCAGCGTGGTTTTCTACCCTTCCGAGGTAGAAAATATGGAATCTATAGTGTCTCTGGCCTCAAATAAATGTCATGTAGTCAAGAAGCAAATTTTCACAACTGAAAAGCTCCTCTCCCTAAACTCTGGGAAAAATGAACAGTCCTGGCCACCCCTATACAGTATGTAGAACATGACTCACATCACAGCCACACCCACTGCAGCCCCCTCCCCACAAGCAGTTTATGCAATTGCTGGTCACCCATATGGTTTAAGAGGTAGTCCTTGCTTAATGAGCATACATTTAACGACGATTTGGAGATACGATGGGGCTAAAAAAGTTACTTACGAACTGTCCTCAAAGTTATGACCATCACACCACCCCAGCAGTCACGTGATCACAATTTGGGCACTTGGCAACCGGCTTGCATTTATGACCGGTTGCAGCGTCCTGTGGTCATGTGATCATGATTTGCGACCTTCCCAGCCAGCTTCCGACAAGCCAAATCAATAGGGAACCATTGATTCGCTTAATGACCACGGTAAAAATGGTCATAAAATCTGATCCAGTTATGTGATGTCTCACTTAATGACTGCATCACTTAGTGACTGGAATTCCAGTCCCAAGTGTGATAGTTAAGTGAGGACTACCTGTAGTGCCTGGCACAAAATTACCTGGGAGATTTGATCAGATATAACTTGAATGTGGCTCTGTCCTCCATGGATTAGTCTAACAGCCTTACATAAATACATAAAATCTGAGATATCTAGGTCAAGGACACATTTCTCCTGCATTCTATATCCCTAACAGACTGGATACATCTGGAAGCTGGACTGGAGAACATTTCAGGCCTGCTGCCAATGTGTCAGGAGATAGTAAATTGCCATCAGTATTAGTACTGATCCTCCACAAACCCATCCAGTCCTCTCTATCACTGTCCAAGATGGCTGCCATTACCACAATGGTGGCTGTGAATTCCCTAATTTAACTGTGTGGTGTTTGAAGAAGTATTTCCTGAATTTCCCTGCTTTTAGTTTCCATGGAGGGCCTGTAATTCAAAAAGAGTTTCTTTCTCCCCACATTATCTAAGCCAAACATGGTTTTACATATCATTATCACTGGTCCACTCACCCTCCTTCCCAATGTAACACTTTTAAGCTGCCCACATTACATTGTGTGGAAGTGAATTCCAGAGTTGTGCTGTGGGAAGAAATTATTCTACTGGGCTATCCCAGATAGCCCACATTCGGCTTCAGTCAATGACCCTGAGTTACAACATTATGAGAAAAGAGGAAAAGAGAGCAGAGGCAGTTTGGCCTAGTGGTTAAGGTGCTGGGCTAGAAACCAGGAGACTTTACTCTTTACTGCTTTACTCTTAGGAACTTTTTCCTAATGTTCAGCCAAAACTTGAGAGCATTATGATTCCATATCCTGCACTTTGGGGTGATAGAGAACAAGTGTTGGCTTTTTTCTTTCCTGTGGTACTGCTTCAGGAATTTAAAGAATGCTATTAGTGCTGCCTGTCCGATGAAGTGTTTGCCAGTTTGGTGTAGTGCAGGGCTTTCGAAAGTTTTCCCGCGGCGACACACCAACCGCCGTTGGTGTGTCGCCGCGGGAAAACCTGGAAGTGCCGCCGTTGCAGCAGCGCGCAAAAACCCGGAAGCGCTGCTGCCGCTTTCGGGTTTTTGCGCGCTGCCATTGGTGTGTTGCCGCGGGAAAACCCGGAAGCGCTGATGATGATCAGCGCTTCCGGGTTGTGTGGTGACACACCAGACTGTGTGTGGCAACACACTTTTGTGTCGCGACACACAGTTTGGAAAGCTCTGGTGTAGTGGTTAAGGTGCTGGGCTAGAAACCAGGAGACTGAGAGTTCTAGTCCCGCCTTAGGCATGAAATCCGGCTGGGTGACCCTGAGCCAATCACATTCTCTCAGCCCTAGGAAGGAGCCAATGGCAAACTAGGAGACTGAGAGTTCTAGTCCCGCCTCAGGCATGAAAGCCGGCTGGGTGACCTTGGGCCGGCCAGTCTCTCTCAGCCCAACTCACCTCACAGGGTTGTTGTTGTGGGGAAAATAGAACATACCTATGTTCGCCGCCTTGAATTATTTATACAAAATAATTAAGGCGGGATATAAAATAAAATAAAATAAAATAAAATAAAATAAAATAAAACAAAATAAAATAAAATAAAATAAAATAAAATAATAAAACAAAATAAAACAAAACAAAACAAAACAAAATAAAATAAAATAAAATAAAATAAAATAAAATAAAATAAAATAAAATAATAAAATAAAATAAAATAATAAAATAAAATAATAAAATAAAATAAAACAAAACAAAACAAAACAAAACAAAACAAAACAAAACAAAACAAAACAAAACAAAACAATAAAATAAAAAGATAAATAAATAAATAAATAAATAAATAAATAAATAAATGATCTCTGTCTTCTTGAATATTCTTAATATTATATCTAATTTTATTTTCCGCAATTACACTTCCTTTTGTTCTTGCCTCCCCTCTGGATTAAAGCCCAAACATTGGACTTTTTCCTAGTGGAGTATATGGTAACCAGACCATTGTTTCAAGTATGCTCACACCAATAGGATATCAACACTTTTATTTGTAGTGCTTTTGGTAGCAATCACCATGCTGTACATGGGATGGACATTTCTCTTTGGACACTAAGAATGCAGTAATCATAATAATGTAGTTCCTTTCCATAGGTATTGCTATCCTTGTGTGTCTGTCTTGTGATGCCTGGGCTGTTGTTCTATTGCTTTATTTACTTTTGTAAACTCTGTCCTTTTCTGCTCCTTTGTACTCCACCCTGAAGAAGTTTGGAGATTGCTATGAATTCTCAGTATCATCCTGTGAAGCGGTAAGGTGCTGACATGTAATAAATGTTTATGTGATAAAATGGTAATCTTTAACTACCTCTTCTGTACCATTGAACTGTGTATAGATTTTTGAGGATTGTTAGATAAGCTCTTGGGTTTACTTACTGGATTTTATTTCTTTGGTCTGGCCTTTTGGCAATGGTCTATCAGCCCTTGTATTTGTCCTTTAGCAGCTAGCTTCTTTTCTCTCTAGGATGACTACAGCACGACAGTCCTTCTTGTCGTAACTTTGCTGCAACAAGGAGGATATTTGCAAGGGCTTATTCTTAAACAAAGTGATTTGACTGCACTTGTGGCCTTGGAAAATGCAGCTTTGAAAGATTGATGTGCTTCTACTACCAACCCAACCATTTCAGGAGACTTCCTCAGCTTAGAAATGGTTCACTCTCTAGGTCTGGTTTCACCCATGGAAAGAGCTGTGGTTTTGTTTCTTTCGAGGGAAAAAAGGGGCATGTAAAACAATGCAAGGATGATTGTCCTCTAAACTGTAGACAGTGTAGTCCTGATCAAGCTTCCTCTTTCAGGTCCCTTCATCTGACAAAGATTCATGCTTGCTTTGTTGCTGATTTAGTTCCAGTCTCTTTATGCTGTGAATGAATTTCTTCAAGGCTTGATTGAAATGCTGGCTTTGATACAGCAAACTCCAAAGTCTCTAACTCAACATCTTCCTGGCCGGTGACTTACAATTAAGGTTGCTGTGACAACTAGTGCTTCTGAAGGATGCCTCAGGAAGGAGCACAATTGAGGGGCAGAACTGAGGTTGCCATAGGAACTTGAATCTAAACTCTCTGCTCTATAACAATTCAACTTGCATTCTTGTAGCCTTATTTTACTGCAAGAGTCTGTTTGGAGCTATTAATCCAACCGTTGTGTAAGATACAATCATGAGTACAAGGCAAATGATTGGGGGTGGGGGGTGGGGGGAAATGTTATGAACAGAACACTTTGCTTAGGAAAATTGCACATGGAATTAGAATTTGTTCATTTGTTTTTAAAACAATACTAATCCAAAGAAGGCATCATAAGAACATAATCCCCAGGGAAGTATGAAATGTAATACTGTACCGACATTGTGGTTCAACAAACTTTATTTAGCGGATGATATTAACTCTTGGGTGCTTGTGTGGAAATACCAGATGTGCTAAGAAAGAAAAATATCTCTATATTTTGACATCTCCCATGACATTTGTGATGTTCCTTGCTTTTGTTGTTGTTCAGTCGTTCAGTCGTGTCCGACTCTTCGTGCCCTCATGGACCATAGCACGCCAGGCCTTCCTGTCCTCCACTGTCTCTCGGAGTTTACTCAAATTCATGTTCATTACATCGGTGATGCTATCTAACCATCTCATCCTCTGCCGTCCCCTTCTCCTTTTGCCCTCAGTCTTTCCCAGCATCAGGGTCTTTTCCAGTGAGTCCTCTCTTCTCATTAGGTGGCCAAAGTATTTGAGCTTCAGCTTCAGCATCTGTCCTTCCAATGAGCAGTCAGGGTTGATTTCCTTTAGGATTGACTGGTTTGACCTCCTTGCAGTCCAAGGGACTCTCAAGAGTCTTCTCCAGCACCACAGCTCGAAAGCATCAATTCTTCGGCGCTCAGCCTTCCTTATGGTCCAACTCTCACAGCCATACATTGCTACTGGAAAAACCATAGCTTTAACTATACGGACCTTTGTCGGCAAGGTGATGTCTCTGCTTTTTAATATGCTGTCTAGGTTTGCCATAGCTTTCCTTCCAAGGAGCAAGCGTCTTTTAATTTCATGGCTGCAGTCACCGTCTGCGGTGATCTTGGAGCCCAAGAAAATAAAATCTGTCACTGCTTCCATTTCTTCCCCTTCTATTTGCCAGGAAGTGATGGGACCAGATGCCATGATCTGGGTTTTTTTAATGTTGAGTTTCAAGCCAGCTTTTGCACTCTCCTCTTTCACCCTCATCAAGAGGCTCTTTAGTTCCTCTTCACTTTCTGCCATTAGGGTGGTATCGTCTGCATATCTGAGGTTGTTGATATTTTTCCCGGCAATCTTAACTCCGGCTTGTGATTCATCCAGCCCGGCATTTCTCATGATGTACTCTGCATATAAGTTAAATAAGCAGGGTGATAATATACAGCCTTGTCGTACTCCTTTCCCAATTTTGAACCAGTCGGTTGTTCCATGTCCGGTTCTAACTGTTGCTTCTTGACCCACATACAGGTTTTTGTTCCTTGCTTTACCCATCCTTTTATAAGATTATTCTAATGTTAAATAGAAAATTTGTCTTTTGATACAAAAGTGTTTTGTGATTATGCCCATCTTTGCAGCCATTTTGTCAGTAGACAATAGCCCTCAATGGTAACCATGTGGCTTAATTAATAAAAATAAGAACATTTAGAAATAGTAACTATTTGGGAAGATGCCAGGTTCTCAAAGCATGCACAATAGTGCTAAAAAGTTCCTTTCCTTTGGCATATATCCTTCTGGAGTATCTTCTACATAGAAACTTTAAATCTCCATAAATTATTTGAAAATTAAGCTCTAAATCAATTCAGACCTAATCAGATTGATCAAAAACCTTGTTGAATGGATGGATGGATTGACTCCATCAAATCAAACTGAATCGTCCAACTAAAGAAAGCCCAGCTCACATGACAAAATCAATTTGGACTGATTCAGACACTTCCTGTTTGTCCACACAACAGTTTCGATGATCCAAATTTGTCCTAATTGAATCAGATCTGATTTAGAGATTTGATCTGAATTCGTTTAAATAGATTTTTAAATCAGTTCAAGCGTTCAAATAAAATAGGATTTAACTTGCACACTTCCATTAAAAATATAAGGAAGAAAGTCAAATTGTACCAAAGACTTTGTATGAAAGTCCCCCCCCCCCCCCCCGCTGGCACTGAATATATGTAGGAGGAACTAGAATCATGCCCTCTATCTTCAGAGAATATGGCCCCACTTATTCTCATTCATGCATTTACTTAATGTCAGAAAAAGTGTTTTAGAATGGAGCAGCTGCCAACATTCTGATCCATTGACTGATTGCTTCTCCCATACAGATGCATTGGAGGGATTACTTTCTCTTTAGTCCCCAGCCTGATCTGGTCCATTTTCAAACTCAATCTTTCTATTGCCAGCATCTCTCTCCCCACCCCCCACCCCCGCCTCTCCCCAATTGGTCCTGTTCAGTTTTCAAACCATTATCCTGCTGACAGACAGACTCCCGAGTCCCTATTTATCCCAAACTCCATTTGGTTGGAAAGAATAAAAAGAGGCACACAAATTCTAATCTGTGTTTATAATTTGAGAGCAGAGATTTCAAAGTTTAGGCATTTATTATTTATTTATTTATTTATTTATCTATTTGGATTTATCACCGCCCATCTCTACCATGGCAGACTCTGGGCGGTTTACAATCACATTATAAAAAGTTAAAAACCTATACATCTAAAACATATTATAAAAATAAAAAAAAAATAAAAATCCAAGAGATGGTATGTTCTTAAAAAGAGGATATTGCTAAGCTAACCACCCCCAGGAGGAACGATTATTTCCTTCATTCCAGGCAAGGCGGCAGAACCAGGTCTTTAAAGATTTCCTGAAGGCCAGGAGCGAGGGTGCCCGTCTCACCTCAGGGGGCAAGATATTCCACAGGGCGGGTGCTATCGCAGAGAAGGCACGCCTGCTGGACACCGCTAGATGGAATTCATTTAGTGATGGGATCCGAAGCATGCCCTCCCTGCATGATCGGGTGGGGCGGGTGGATGTAATCAGGATAAGACGGTCCCTCAGATACCCTGGTCCCATGCCATGTTATATGTTATTATATGTTCTATGTTCGAGTGCAGGGATCACAAACATCTATTTATACTGTGTTAATGTATTTGACAGATAGATGCTTTTGAACTGTGGTGTTGAAGGAAAATTCTGAGAGTGCCTTGGACTGCAAGAAGATCAAAGCAGTCCATACTCCAAGAAATCAAGCCAGACGGCTCCCTTGAGGGAATGATATGAAAGGCAAAACTGAAGTACTTTGGCCGCATAATGAGAAGACAGGATACCCTGGAGAAGAAGCTGATGCTGGGGAAAGTGGAAGGCAAAAGGAAGAGGGGCCGACCAAGGGCAAGATGGATGGATGATATTCTGGAGGTGACGGACTCGACCGTGGGGCAGCTGGGGATGGTGACGGCCGACAGGAAGCTCTGGCGTGGGCTGGTCCATGAAGTCACGAAGAGTTGGAAGCGACTGAACGAATAAAGAACAAAATGTATTTGACATTGGTGTTGACTCTTAACAACCACATAGATAGATTTTCTCCATGATGATCTGTCTCTAACCTGGTCCTTCAGCTATTCCAACAGTACCCTCATCCCTACTGTAACTGAGTCCATCCACCTGACTGCTGGTCTTCCTCTTCTTCTCTTTCCTTCCACCTTTCCCAGGATTACAGCCTTCTCCAGAGAGCTGGGTCTTCATATAATGTGTCCAAAGTAGTATAATTTGAGCCTGGTCCTTTGTGCCTCAGGTGACTGTAACACACAGTTAAAAAATCTGATTCAGCCTTGGTTAGAAAGAGATACATGTACTCTGTACACAATACAAAAAGTGGCCCAGACTACCACATTAGGAATTCAGCTTCACACATCCTAGTATGCTAGACCTACTGTGCTGTCGGTTTGATGGTTTGGTTTTAATTCCACCCATTTTCCAGAGCAAAAGGTGGAAAATGGCTTTCAGGGTGAACTGTGTGACTAAGACGCCTATGCAGTGCTTCAGTTTTAAAGAGATAAATATTCCTTGGAGAATGCCCTAGTGCCCAGGTTGCACCTGTTTGCAACTCCTGAAACCAGATGTGTCTAAAACTTGGGTTGTTAGGACTTTCCTTGCTATCTAGATACACCGTTAGTTAAGGAGTGTTCGTAGCTGCATCTGATCTCCTTGCTTATCTGATGGTTTATGCAGATGCTGGCAACGTGCCATTTTATCGTTGCCAAGGGCCTGATGGATAATGGGAAATGACTTTTTCTTACTGAGAAACTGGTTCATTAGCATGAGGAAATGATCAAATTGCAGGGATGCAAAGAGTCGGTTTAGCAGTCATGGGCTTAGAAAAGATATCCGATGCATCTGAGGAAGTGAGGTTAAAGTCTCCCAGCGGTGAAGAGAGGAGTTAAAAATGGAAGCAAGAAACGGCTCCTGCCGTTTCCCTCATGCCTGCGAGGCCTTCCAGCCTCCTTGAAACAAGCCATGTAATGCTATTAAACTGCACGCTGAGGAGAGCTAATAATCTGTTGCTACATTAAACATTATTATTTCCTGTATCTCACCAGTGATTTTTATGAGTATGCCACTGAGCCCACCTACAAGTAAGCGGTGGCTATGTGAAATATGAGCCATTTCAGCTGCAAAGAAAAGGTTCTCTGACTACCCTGACAATCCTATTTAACTGCAACTCATGTGACGGAAGCCGGCTGAGTGGGTGCCCTGAAGTTACTTCTGCTTGCCCTTGGCATCGACGATTGTCACAACTTGTAGGCTGTTTGTGGGCAGCCCTCCGTTGCTAGCTTTTGGTATCGTTGGTGGCAGAATGCAACACTCATTTATAGATTTTGAGTCTAAAACCGTTGTTCTTGTTGTCTGTAGCTTGAATCATGTCAACTGGATTTCTATTTTCTCAGTGGAAACGTTTCACTCCTTATCCAAGGAGCTTCTTCAGTCTAAGCAAAGTTAGTAAGGGAATCCTTAAATATGTTTCTAGGTGGCTGTGTGACCTTACACCTGGGGCTAGGTCATGGTTATTTTGAGATGTTATTTCTAAGTCCCTTTATCATCTAAAGGAGGATCGTTAAGATCACCATGCTGCTGTTGAGCTTGCGAAATGGTCTTAATCTTCCTAGGTACAGAAGACAAAGCAGGGAGGAAAATTTTCTTCTTCAATTTTCGTTGTTCTTGTTGTCTCACCAAAGGAACCAAGGGCATTCACAGGGAACCTGGAAACAATGAACATAAATGCACAAACATCCATGTTGTCCCTCAAAAATAAGATAGTCCTACTGCTTTGCTTGAAGGTATGGCAACATGTTGGGTTACCTCAGCCTTCTCCAACCTGTTGCCCTCCATATATGTAGGACTTCATCTTTGCTCATCTCAGTTAATGCTGGAGATGCACTGCAGCTGGGGAAGCAATTAGGGAAGACTGGAAAGAAATTGATGGAGGGAAGGCTAGTTTCATACTGTATATACTGTATCCACTCACTGTCTTCACCTTCTGACCAGTCATCTCTCAAGCACGGTCCTACTTGCTAGTCTCACCTTCTGATGTTGATGCACTAATGGTGACGTCTCCTTCCTTTTTCCTACTTTCAGTAGGAGGTGAAAAAGAGAATGCTGTTGTTCAAAAGGACCTAAGTCAGAGTCTAATTAGCCAGGATTCTAGCTCACGTGGGAGATTTGCATGCAAACTCCTTTTTCACTTTCCACACCAGGGCTTTCCAAAGTGCCGCCGCTGGCGACACACTGAGTGGCGGCGGCGGCGACACGCGCGCGCACGGCGGCAGCGCGGGAGGGGCGTGCGGCGGCGCGGGGGGCGTGCGGCGGCACGCGCGTGCATGGCGGCCGCCGTGCACGCGCGCGCCGCCGCTTCCGGGTGGTGTGGCGACACACCACGCTGTGTGTGGCGACACACTTTTGTGTCGCCACACACAGTTTGGAAAGCTCTGTTCCACACTGTTGCTGAAGAAACAGCTGCCAACGATATGGTTGGTGCATCATGTATTTTCGGTAGATTTCCTAATGGGTGCATTCTGTTTTCTCCTTACACATTCACTGAATGGCACAGGTTGGTCATCTACATTCAGTGGCACCGGATTTTTCCAGGTCATTTCTTTCTGGGCTTTACAGAACTAAATACTAGGATCAGTGTTGGATTTTGCAAAAGGGGCTAAGAATATTTACATTGTCTTAGCTGCCATGTGTGTTCACCAGAGCAGAAAGGCAAGGTACAAACAATAAATAAATGGGTGATTTTCTCAAACATCTCATCCATCTCAAGCTGATGCAGCATGTTCCTTGTATTTTGCACAAAAGCAAATCCATGTTTCCTGAAGGTAAGTGAAGTTTTTAAGTCATGCAGTTGCTGACTGTGAAACCTCTAACATAAAGCCTCTCATGCCTGTTTCTTGACTTTGCCTACCTCAAAGGGCTGACATCAGTCTTGAAGATTAGAGAGGCACAACAGGGATTCCAGGCATGTTCTTTATTGTTGTGTAGTAGAATAACCGAAGCTTGAAAACTTGTCCAAGTTTCTCTCAGGCCTACAAGGTAGACCAGACTAGGAAACCAAAGTTATGCATGCTAATACTACTTTTATTATGAGGTTATAGTAACAGAATCTTGCAAGTCTGAATGTGCTTCCTCCCACCTCCCTTTATCTTCATGAGAACTAGGGAGGGTCTTGTCTGAGACGCTTCCTCAGGTTACAGTTCTGGCATGGACTCAGATTTCTTTTATCTGACTGTTGTTTTGGCTGTGGCTCTTCCGTTGGTTCCTCACGGTTATTCCTTCTGCCCAATACAGTTTCTCTCTGTCCCATCTTATACTAAACAAAATCAAGGTGGGGTTATTTAAGTGCTTAGTTACATTTAAAGAGACTTCATTTTGTTTGCTTGCCAGAGCCTTTTTTTCACATGCAATTGACTGCTGAGATTGGAGCAGTGGGTTAACTGGTGTGTATGCTGACCTCCAGGGGCTGAAGTCTGGAGGGTTAAAGATGGGTTCACCCAAAAATGGTTTTTATAAAAGGATGTCATCTGAGCAAGAATTGCCAGGCCATGGGAGAGATTTCTCTCTTCTTTTCGAAATGCTGCGGGTGCCGTATTTTACAACCACCCCTGGCTTGCATTTAATACTTGTACTCTTAGCAGCAGGATCACAAAACAGCATGTCTGTCTCTTGACTGCTATGTAGTCTTTTTATGCTGCTACCTCTATAAAACTCTTATCACATCTAAATTTGCCTCGCGAGGCCGGAGTAACCCCTTTCTCTTGCAAAAATAATAATAAAACACAGTGGGATGCATAGTCCTCTTATGAAGAGCACATTGCTTTGCCTTAATAATTTACCATAAAGGAAACACATTATTCTGAAATAGATTGGGGGACTTGGAATTCTGGAAGGGGAAGGTGAGAGGAAATTAGCCATATATGCAGGAAACCCACACAATATCTTTGCGGGGTGGAAGAGGTCAGGGAGCCTCAGCTCAGTGGTCATTTCCTTTTGTGTAATTTTCTTGCAATTTGGCAGATTCTGCTACCTGGCGAATTCATTAAAATTTGGATTGTACAAGCCGCATAAGATCTAGTTGATGCTGTTCTCTCTCCCTCCCTCCCTCCCTCTCTTTGCCCTAAAGAGCCTGTAATTGGCTGAAGGACTTCAAAAGTCTCGCTTGGCTTCACCACAGTACGTGTAAAAATTAATTACCCCAGCAAGCAGCTGCAGTGCTTCTAACACAAGGGTGTCAACACACTTCATCTTTCCGAATGGTAGATTCTAGGCTGATGCTAGATGCGCGGCTTACCATAAACATGATTTGTGAGGCTCATTAGCAGCTAGACCTAATTGACTTCCTTTTGTTTTATAGCAATATTAAAAAATAAAGTTCTGACACAATGTTAATTCTTCTTGATGTCTTCAAGGATGGAATCTCCACCACTGTAAGTCTGGATTTAAAAACAAGAACAAAGTATAAATGTAGGTCTATACATGTTCTCGCCAGATATGAACAGAGGTGGAGACAGGGAGATGTTTGGGACTATTGATGTAGCAAAAGAGCAAAATTTATCTATCTATCTATCTATCTATCTATCTATCTATCTATCTATCTATCTATCATCATACTTCTTCACTCATATAGCAATGACTCTGGACGGTTTACAGGTGAATAAAAGAATAAAAGCTTCATTATAAAATATAAATATACATAAATATAGGAATATAAAATATGAAATATAAAATCCAAGATGGTCTTAGTAAAATTTTCAGGGTCACATCAAGGCACCAACCACCCCCATGATCGACTATCCCCCCCTCACCCAAGGTGAGGTGACATAGCCAGGTCTTAACTCCCTTTCGGAAGGCCGGGAGAGTGGGGGCCTGCCTCAACTCTGGGGGTAAGTTATTCCAAAGGGCGGGGGCCACAGCAGAGAAGGCCCTCTTCCTGGACCCTGCCAACTGACAATCTCTCATGGACAGGGTCCGTTACATGCCCTCTCTGCCTGACCGGGTGGGACAGGATGTTAAACAGCCCTACCTTTGTTTATGGCAACCCACTCCAGTATCCTTGCCAAGAAAACCCCATGGACTGTATCACCCTGATGCTGGGAAAGACTGAAGGCAAAAGGAGAAGGGGACGGCAGAGGATGAGATGGTTAGATAGCATCACCGATGTAACGAACATGAATTTGAGTAAACTCCGGGAGACAGTGGAGGACAGGAAGGCCTGCGTTCTATGGTCCATGAGGTCACGAAGAGTCGGACACGACTAAACGACTGAACAACAACAAAACCTTTGTTTATGCCATGGCCTTGTACTCAGCTGGGACCTCATATTGGGCTGCTTTTGGTAAGGATGTAAAAGATCACAAACACGTTTGTGAGATCTGCTAAAACAGACTCTGTCTTGGTATGGGGAGCAACATGGATAGAGTCTACTAGTATCCATCTCTCTCCTGCTGAAAATCTGAAAAATAACAAGAACAGCATTCCTCTCGAGGTCTGTATGGCCCTGACTACCCTATCCTCCAAGAAGGCCTTAAAGGTCAGACTTTTCCAGAAGGCCCTGGAACAGGCTAATTGTGAGCCTGCTGGTATGTTATGTTTTTTTAAAGTTTTTGTAGTCTATTACTTTTGCTCTTATTTTATTTTTATATTGCATTTTTAACTCTCTTTGTATGCTGCCCTGAGCCGTGGGATGATTAGGTGGCCTTACAAATCCATTAAATAAAACAAATAAACAAAAACTATTTGTTCAGAGACAATGGACCTGAAAAAAGAACAAAAGTTTCTGGATGTGGCATAAAAAAGGGAAGCTACATTAAAAAAAAAATTAGTATTCCTCACTTTCCTTTCCTTTTTGGACCAAGAGCTGTGTTTAGTTGTATGGAAGTGCCAAGAGTCATACACAAAAAGTGATCAGGCTAGGAAAAAGCCTATTCTATGTTCTTCCAGATAATCTGGAATTGCTTCCCACTGGTTGATGCTGAAATTTGGCAGTGCTCTTCTGGAAAAGGCATGGGGCTGCTGTTCAAGGACAATGAGAAGGTGCCTCCATGGCAGTTAAAAAACCTTAGATGGGTGCATATGGCCTGTGTTAGAAGAAGAAAATTACATTGGGGGTTCCAATCAGAAATTATTGTCACTTTAAAGCTCTTGCCTGTTTCTCCTCTTAGGCTCCCTCCCCTAATGTCCTATTGTCCTCAGTCCTTTGATTTGAATTCTCTTCCATTTAGACATTTCCAATGATTACACTGCATGGGGGTATACAAGGTTTTACAGCAGAATGTTTAGCTTCAAGGTAGCCTTAAAAAAGAGCTAAATTTTATGGAATTCTTGCATGGTTCTCTGTGGTTAACTCTGATCAACTTGAAATCAGCGGGGCCTTGTTGAAAATCAATATGTTTTAATACAGAATTTCTGGGGTCCTGATCATTTTATTTAAGGATTAAATTAAAATAATGTAAGCCCTTCCAGGCTGATTCAAATGTATATCTCTGTTGCTAATCTCTCCAAGTACTTGATGTTCATTTTTATATTTCATCCTTTGAAAATGGAATCCCTTCCATTTTCATTTGAGGTTCAGCACAATTGTCCTTGCTTCAGTAACTTTCAGTAACTTTCATATTAAATTACAACTATTAGCATTTGTTCCTCACCCTAAAGGGAACCGATAAAAATCACCTAACATAATGAAGTTGCCTTCAACAGCAGAGAGACTTCATTTATGGGAATCCATCTAATATAGTTAAAATGCAGAGTGAACTGGCTGCTTCTAGAATGGGGTGTCCCAAAGCCCCAATTGCTATTCCTAATCTATTTAATGAACTTGTATAGCAGCAATAGAGTTTCTGGTATTTTTAAAAAAGGCTTGTAGGCATGCATAAAAGCCATAGAGAGTGTGCAAAGGCAATGTTAACCGAAGTCCATTTTTATACCTGCACCCACATCCACATAAACACACTCCTGATCTCTATTTTTATCTAATCAATAAAGCAGGGCAGGAAGCTGTTTCTGTGCCTGGGGTTGCATTTTTCTTCTCCTTTTCTTAAAATGCAGCCTCCGAGTGTTGCAAAGAATATGGTGGTGATATATCGATATCATCAGAGGAAGTCAGGCTGAAATTTTAGCCTTTTTTTTTTAGGATTTGAATGCAACTTTTTTAAAACTAAAAAAAGGTTCACATTATTAAAAGGTCCACACACCTATTTAAGAGCTGCTGCTTATTGCAATAACTTGATCTCTTACTCTTAATTAAACCTTGCTATTCTTGCACTTTTTAGTTTTTCTTTTTTCTTTTAGTTCTTTGTTCAAGCTCTTCTGCACTTTGTATTTTAACTGTATTTTGAAACTTTAATAAAATTCTTATAAAAAAAGAAATGGGAGCTGCTGCTAATTCTCCTTCCTTCCTTCCTTCCTTCCTTCCTTCCTTCCTTCCTTCCTTCCTTCCTTCCTTCCTTCCTTCCCTCCCCCTTCTCTCTCTCTCTCTCTTTCTTCCTTTCCTTTCCTTTCCTTTCCTTTCCTTTCCTTTCCTTTCCTTTCCTTTCCTTTCCTTTCCTTTCCTTTCCTTTCCTTTTCTTTCCTTCTCCCTCCCTCCCTCCCTCCCTCCCTTTCTTTCTTTCTTTCTTTCTTTCTTTCTTTCTTTCTTTCTTTCTTTCTTTCTTTCTTTCTTTCTTCCTTCTTTCCTTCCTTCCTTCCTTCCTTCCTTCCCTCCCTCCCTCCCCCCTCCCCCCTTCTCTCTCTCTCTTTCTTCCTTTCCTTTCCTTTCCTTTCCTTTCCTTTCCTTTCCTTTCCTTTCCTTTCCTTTCCTTTCCTTTCCTTTCCTTTCCTTTCCTTTCCTTTCCTTTCCTTTCCTTTCCCCTTCCTTCCTTCCTCCCTCCCTCCCCCTTCTCTCTCGCTCTCTCTTTCTTCCTTTCCTTTCCTTTCCTTTCCTTTCCTTTCCTTTCCTTTCCTTTCCTTTCCTTTCCTTTCCTTTCCTTTCCTTTCCTTTCCTTTCCTTTCCTTTCCCTCCCTCCCTCCCTCCCTCCCTCCCTCCCCCTTCTCTCTCTCTCTCTTCCTTTCCTTTCCTTTCCTTTCCTTTCCTTTTCCTTTCCTTTCCTTTCCTTTCCTTTCCTTTCCTTCCCCCCTTCTCCCTCCCTCCCTCCCTCCCTCCCTCCCTCTCTCTCTCTCTCTCTCTTTCTTTCTTTCTTTCTTTCTTTCTTTCTTTCTTTCTTTCTTTCTTTCTTTCTTTCTTTCTTTCTTTCTTTCTTCTTACATGCACTGCAGATGCACCAGCAAATGGAGGAATTTTATTGGCAAAATTATGGGGATTCTGAAGCGGCTATAGAATAAGGTAGGAGGGTCTCATGTTTGAAAGTGTCAACAATCTACCTGGCATTCAGGTTATCTCTTAGAAGGAAACCTTGTCGCTGTTGTTGTCCTGCCCGTTTAGCTCAGGTCCTGGAAGACAGCACAAAGGATTTCTGTGCCACAGTTGGCCTGGCAGCTCTATTCCTTATCCAAAGCGTTTGATTGTGGGAATTCCTAGGCTGTTGTATTCCTGCTTTGTTGCAATTAATCTTGAAGCAGGTGAAGTAAATCTCTTAATTCTGATCGTTCCTTTCTTAGAGAGTAGGTTTTGCAGAACATGAGGTAATAGAGGTGCTTCAAAATCAGAAGATCATATCTCATAATAGGAACCAGGAAGTTTTTCAGCGGATTCACTTAGCTCAGTTGTAATGCACATGGGAAAATGAACTAGCAAGCAAAATACCGTTGACTTTTACATTTTGCTTCTTTTTCATCTGCAGAGAACAAAACTTTTATGCATATTTTTTTCCCTTGGAATGTATATACACATTTTCTCCAGCATCCATTTGGCCAGATAAAACCAGTTTTTGTAGCATTCTCATTCAATTTGATGGAAAATAAATGGTTTTTGATCTTCTTCCTCAAAGAAAAAGAAAATTGAGGTGAAGTGCTTATGGGTGGAGGGGCAGATTCTTGTGAAAGATTCAAAGGCTGCTTGTGAGTGTCTGTGTTTCATCAATCAACTCTCCAGCTGTTTGCATTGTACAGTCATCTTGCCATTCATGCGTAACCTCCCTGGCTTCTCAGGTTTCCATTAAATCCCAATAGGAGACATCAGGAGGAAATGTTTACCTAGAGACTTTCTGAGATCAAATAGCTATTATTTCAGAAGCTTCAGAAATTCAGAATAATACCTTAGATTTCCACCAAGCCTTGTTTAAGACCTCTACCTCTCTTTCAGTTTGACATGAAAATGAAGTGTTTTGAGGGCATCAGCTTATTCATTCTCATATATAGAGGAGCAATTTTGAAGTTACCTCATCTTCTCTTATCTATATACTGTGGAGTAAATTAGGACACAATAGAAAGATTCCTGCAGGAGCTGTATTCCCTCAGGCTTCTATATTACAGCTAGTCCTCGCTTAATGACCACAATTGGGACTGGAATTTAAGTTGCTAAGCAAAATGATCATTAAGCGAATCTGACCCGATTTTACGACCCTTTTTGTGGCGGTCGTTAAGCAAATCACTGCAGGTATTAAGCAAACCATGTGGTCGTTAAAGGAATCATGCAGTTCCCCATTGATTTCGCTTGCCAGAAGCTGGCCGGGAAGGTAGAAAATGGTGATCACTTTACCACCGGACACTGTGATGGTCATAAATGTGAACTGGTTGCCAAGCACCCAAACTGTGATCACGTGTCCACAGGGATGTTGCAATGGCTGTAAGTGTGAGGATCGTCTGTAAGTCAGTTTTTCAGCACCATTGTAAGTCTGAACCATCACTAAACAAATGGTTGTTAAGCAAGGACTACCTGTATAAGAGGAACAACAACTGCCCCAAAACCTTAGAGAAATACTTCCTTTCTGCCCATCAGAGATGTGATAAATTCAGATACAGTTTGAGGTTGGCGATCTGAGTAATCCAGAAGTATAAAAGAGGGGCTGGAGCTCCACCTATAAGTAAGAGTAATCAAGTGACAGCAGCATTCAGGTAAGGCATAAAAAGAATCATAGAGTCATAAGGTTGGGAAGGACATTGGATGCCTTCTATTCTAATCCCCTGTCCAGAGCAGAAAAAGAACATGATTCTCCTCCTCCTCCTCCTCCTCCTCCTCCTCCTCCTCCTCCTCCTCCTCCTCCTCCTCCTCCTCCTCCTCCTCCTCCTCCCCCCCCCTGGCACCACCACTATCCATCTCCTCATTACCACTTTCACTTTTTCCTTAAGAGGAGAAGACTGAATGTCTCCTGCAGCCGAGGGAAAGTCTTAGCCAAGTAATCAAAAGCAAAACAATAGGCTGTGATTGCTTTTCCATTTGGCCAGCATCTTAGGAAGACAGAAACTCTTGTCAGTCATAAACAGAGACAAAGTGCTCAAGCTGTGCTCGGAGGGATGCTGCTGGATTTGTTCTCTTGCCAGGGACTCATGAGCAATTGCTTTGATAAAGTTTGCAAATGACACAACAAAACCACTTTAAGAAAGAAACACCATCAGAGAGCATCTCTCTCTCTCTCTCTCTCATTCTTAGGAGTGAAGAAGGGAAATAAATAAATGAATTAAATATCCTTCCCCGCCAGCCACCAACTGCCAGCCCTGATTTCACCAGCTACTGTCTAGTTTGTAAATGTCAGTAAATGCTACTTTTTTCTTATAGGCCTTAGTTTATTTGATTTACCACAACTTTCTTTATGACTCTCTCCCACCTGAGAAATAGAGAGTGCCTGACAGTTTATAAAAGGAGGCCTTAATCTTACAGTGATCGGAAAGATGCTGCCCATGGATTTGATAATAGCAACAGCTCTCCCTTCTGTCTGCGCTGACAACTTAAAATAAGTGTCTGCAGGACAGCATTCCTCTGGACAGCCCCCCCTGAAATGAAGCCAACAGGTTTATAAAACAGCAGTGTTTTAATTCCTCTATGATTTATTAGGTACAGGCTCTTGTGAAGAGGTATATGATGCACCTTTTAAACTAAACCCAGACTGAACAAACAGGTCACAGCAACATAGAGTTTCTAACAGGGATGACTGACAAAGAGCAGCTAAGAGTGGGAGAGGATGAACAGAGCTACAGTCTTTTTACTTTCTCTGAGAACATTCCAAGTAGGGGCCATCAAGGACCAAACATAGAAAAAATATGCATTCAAATGTTGACAATCAACTGTCCCTTGATACAGATCTGATACAGATGTCTCCTTCCAATGCTATATCATAATTCTTTGGGCCGTTCTCCAACTGCAAAAGGTCTACTGTTTTTTATGGTTTGATAGAACCTAATACTGGAGATAACCAAGAAAATCCTAGATGACCAGGCTCAATTTATCCTACTTTGGACACATTATGCGAAGTCCTAGCTCTCTGGAAAAGGCTCTAATGCTGGGAAAGGTAGAAGGAAAGAGAAGAAGAGGACGACCAGCAGCAAGGTGGATGGACTCAATTATTGTGCACTGTTCGAAGAGCTGAAAGACCAGGTTAGGGACAGATCGTCATGGAGAAAATCTATCTATGAGGTCACTAAGAGTCAGCATAGACTGGATGGCACATAATCATTCAAAAATCAATCAAAAGAAAATCCTATACATCCTGGACATGTAAAAAGTCTTGCCATGTGTTCCTCTATCTGGTGCTGGACATGTCCCCAGCCTTTGAATCTATAGAAATTTGTAATAGATGCAGAATGGGTAGGCCCAGTCTTTGTACCCACCATCACAAAACACAAAAACAAAAAGATCACTTTGTGATCACGGACCATATAAACACCATAGATGCCAACATTAGGTTCACCAGAGAAGACACCAAGGACAACAGACTGGCATTCCTAGACTGTGAAGTCCTCATTGGGACCGGTGGCAAGCTAGAAATAGGGATCTACAGGAAACCCTCACACACAGATCAATATCTGATGTTTGACTCCCACCATCCACTGCAGCACAAACTAGGAGTCATCAGGACATTGTCACACAGAGCAGAAACCATCCCCACCTCCATGGATTCCAAAAAGAATGAAAATCAGCACCTGAGAACAGCTCTGAAGGCCTGTGGATATCCAAATTGGGCCTTCACTAAATCTAAGTCTACCAGACCTAAAACAGCGACAGATAGGGCTGAGACTCAGAGTAAACGGAAGAACCTGGTCATTCCTTACATGGCTGGCGTGTCTGAAAAGATAAAACGGATATTTGGCAAACACCACATACCTGTATATTTCAAACCCACCAACACACTGAGACAGAGGCTTGTACACCCCAAAGATCAAACTCCAAAACACAAGAAAAGCAATGTAGTGTATGCAATCCAGTGCAGTGAGGAGTGCTCTGAACTCTACATTGGAGAAACCAAACAACCTTTGTACAGGAGGATGGCCCAACACAGGAGAAGTAACACCACAGGACCAGAGTCAGCAGTTTATCTTCATCTAAAGGAAAAAGGACACTCATTTGAGGACATTAATGTTCACATTTTAGACAGAGAAGATAGGTGGTTTGAGAGAGGGGTCAAGGAATCCATTTATGCCAACTTGGAAAATCCTTCCTTGAATAGAGGTGGGGGCTTCAGGCACAATCTTTCCCCTATTTTCCTTCCTGCTTTGTCTTCTGTGCCTAGGAAGATTAAGACCATTTCACAAGCTCAACAGCAGCAGGGTAATCTTAACGATCCTCCTTTAGATGATAAAGGGACTTAGAAATAAACATCTCAAATAACCATGACCTAGCCCCAGGTGCAAGGTCACACAGCCACCCTAGAAACATATTTAAGGATTCCCTTACTAACTTTGCTCAGACTGAAGAAGCTTCTTGGATAAGGAGCGAAACGTTTCCACTGAGAAAATAGAAATCCAGTTGACATGATTCAAGCTACAGACTGTTCCACCTGGATGACTGAGAACCTTCATCAACATTTGTTTGTGTATTTCTTCCTTTTCTGTCTTGGATCCAGACATACAGTAAAATGTATATAAAATAAATAGTGACTTTAGGTAACTTGTTGCGCACTGGTTTGGCCAGAAGTAAAGATAATCTGGAAAAATGGGGGTTTCTCCCTGAGGGCAAGGATACTTGCTGCAAATGCGGCAATATTCAAACAACTAGCCATCTTTTACAGTGCCCTTCGGGACCGACATGCACACAGAGTGACTTATTGGCCGGAAACACATCTGCCATCAATGTGGCCTGGCATTGGGCTAGAGTTATATAAATTTTATATTTATATTAAATTTATTTATTTTATTTATTAATTAAATTTATATGACCACCCAACTCTGGGCGGTTTACAATAAAACCAAGGTTAAAATATAAATATAAAATTACAAATTTTTAACATAATATAGATAAATATAAAATCCAATCTGGTGAGTTGATCTTAAATACTAGGAAGGACATTATGGCATTAACCACCCCCAGGAGGGGCTATTACTTTTCCCCTCCCATGCTAGGCGGCAGAACTAGGTTTTCAGATCTTTCCTAAAGGTTGGGAGGGAGGAAACCTGCCTCAACTCTGGGGGCAAGATATTCCAAAGGGCGGGTGCCATTACAGAGAAGGCCCGTCTCCTGGACCCCACTAGATGAAATTCCCTTATTGATGGGGTCTGTAGCAGGCCCTCCCTGAATGATCGGGTGGGGCAGGTCGATGATATGGGGATAAGACGGTCCCTCAGGTATCCTGGTTCCATGCCATGTAGGGCTTTAAAGGTAATAACCAACACCTTGAATTGGACCCGGAAGCAAACCGGCACCCAATGCAGCTCGCGGAGCAAAGGTGTTATATGTGCTGATCCTGGTGCACTCAAAATTGCCCGCGTGGCCGGATTCTGCACCAGCTGTAGCTTCCGGATATTCTTCAAGGGTAGCCCCATGTAGAGCGCATTGCAATAGTCTATGTGGGAGATGACGAGAGCATGAGTGACCGTTCGGAGGGCATCGCGGTCCAGGAATGGGTGTAACTGACGCACAAGCCGAAGTTGCGCAAAGGCCCTGTTGCAATGTTTTAACTTTTTAAATTTTAATTAATATTTTTCCCTTTTTTATTTCCTGCATTTCTGACATGAAACGAGACGAGACGAGGTAACTTTTATAATCTCAGGTTATTATTTCTTTCCCCTTTTCTCTCTAAAGATTTGGAGTGAAGATTTGGAATAATGTTGCCTCATTTTTCTGTCCTCCGCAGCTATATCGAAAATGCAAGGCTAGAGACACACATCCCCTGTGCTTTTAATTTTATTTCAGTTTAAATATTAAGTATTCTCCTCTTATTTTAGGAGTAAAAACAGTGCTTTCAGTCTTGACACTAAACACCTTTTTTCTTCCTAATCCCTCCAGATGTCTTAAATTAAGAATTCAAGGTGGCATGTTTGCTTTTGAATATATAGCAGCACAGACTGCATGTAAGCTCTTGTTTTTGATCTGTATCCAGTTTGAAATCCTTGCATCTGTTTAATGGTCATCCTGAGTTCTTCAGCCTGTAATCTAATAGCCCTAAGTAATGAACTTCATTTAATCCCTGCTGTACTCCAACTGCTGCTGTTCCTTGAGTAACAGAAATCCCCAACTGCTGCTATATTCAAACAGGAAATACAGGTAATCCTTGCTTAGTGACCACAATTGGGACCAGCAACTCTGTTGTTAAGTGACACGGTCGCTAAGTGAAACATCACCGCAACAGTCTTATGATCTCACTTCTGTTGTGGTCATTAAGCGAATCACCTGTGGTCATTAAGCGAGACATTACGTGACTGCGACTTTCGATTTTACTGCTTGTAAAAGTTTACGATTTTCCATTGACTGCTAGTCAGAAGCCGGTTATGAACCACACGAATGGCGATCACGTGACTGCGGGATGCTGTGATGGTCATAAATGCAAGGACTGGTTGTAAAGTTATTTTTTTAGTGCTGTTGTAACTTTGAATGGTTGCTAAACAGGGCAGTCATTAAGTGAGGTCTACCTGAAAAACATTATTTTCACTCCCCACCCACACCCTTACTTTATGTTGTCTGGATTTGACTGGCTATAGGTGTCTATCGTCTATCGTCTATCGTCTATCGTCTATCGTCTATCGTCTATCGTCTATCGTCTATCGTCTATCGTCTATCGTCTATCATCTATCGTCTATCGTCTATCGTCTATCTATGTGTTTCCTCTAATGGTAAACTGCAAAGCCATCAAGCCTCCTTTCCCTTTATTGCTCTTTTGGATGTTTACCAACCCATAAAAATGGTAAGCCACTTTGGATTTTTATTGAAAGACATCTTGCAAATATTGTTCTTATTTTTTTAAAAAATCATTTAGCTATTGACCATCCAGCAAGTCTGACATGCTTGGGTGCCCCCCTTTTTTTTTGTACAAGGAATTCATTATGATGCACCCAGATGAAAGGGGTTATGTTAAGAAGTGGTTATTAGGACTAGAAGTGTTTATTACCACCAGAATTCACCCGATTGGAAATTGACGGGGAGATTGAAACAGTGGAAACACTTTCTTTACAGTGTCAATAAATAATCAAAAGCAAGTAATGGCTTCCAGTGGAGGTCATGAAAGGTCCAGGGGGAAAAGATGGAAAGCATAGCTGTTGCCTTTTCCTAATAGCATCAGTATAAAACCACATTGCTTCCCAGCCAACACGTTAATGCCAGAGTTACGCTCGACTAGTTTTTGAAATAATTATCCCCTATTGCTTGTTAGGCTTCTTCATTCACGATCGTACCATTTCCTCTGTCTTCTTTCCCCAGATGTGATGATGTGCATTCACTGTCCTTGTATTGTCAGAAGCAGGTCACTTTTCATGTGCTCTTGTGCATTAGCAAAGCTGGACGTTTAGTTCTCTGCAGCCTTCTTCATTTCATTCTATAAATGCTTTGGATTTTACAGGGTTGGTAATTCATAGTCTTGTCATCATCACTTCCTAACTCACTCCATTCTCTTTGTTTGCAGGAAATGAAGTATCCAGCAAAAGGCATTTCCACTAAAAATGAGTGTTATTTCAAATCAGTATTTCTACTTGTGTAGTCATTTATAGACATATAAGAAATATTATTTCATTTATGGCAAGGGCAGCTTGTTCCCCAATTTTGCACTCCACACCTACTGTGCTTATGTCCTCTGAGTTTTCCTTTCCCTGATTTATTTATTTAATAAATAATTTATTAAATTATAATAAATAATAAATTAAATTAAATAAATTAAATAATAAATTAAATAATTTAATTTAATAATTTAAATTAAATAATTTAAATAATAATAATAAATTAAACAAATTATTTAATAATTTATTTAATTAATTTTCATCCCGCCTTTATTATTTTTATAAATAACTCAAGGCGGCGAACATACCTAATATTCCTTCCTCCTCCTATTTTCCCCACAACAGCAACCCTATGAGGTGAGTTGGGCTGAGAGAGAGTGACTGGCCCAAGGTCACCCACCAGTTTCAGAGAAGATGTGCTTCTGACCTTCAGAGGATACCGAAGGGAAAGTGTGCCTACTCTGCCCAGTCTTACTGGGTGGGTAGGCACTGTTGGAGATAGGTGGTCCCTCAAATTACCTGACCATATCACATTATTTGGTTGGCTGACCACTTTGCTTCTCCATACTCTATGACATAAGTGAATTCGGACTGAGGAGAGTCAGGTTCAGGTCTTCAGAGCTGGAGGAATAGCAGGTGTAGCACCAGCAATTCAGGAGTCATTTTATTGCTTGTCAGTTTCCCAGCTCGGTTCTCAGCTGCTGATTCTCCGCACTGTCGGCCGCGTCCTGCCTCAGGTTGCTCTTCTCCTGGCCATGCCAGCACTGAGACCAGCAAAAATGACCACTCTCCCCACCATCCACTAAGCAGCTCATGATGGATTTCAGAGCAAGCTCCATCTCTCTGGGAGGCTCATTAAACTGGTGCACAGAGACCATACAGAGGCCACTGCAGACTTGCAGAAATGCCCAAACTCCCACCTCTCTGTATGTGAACTTGTTTTGAACTGTTTGATCTACATTTTGGGCTACATTTTCATTATGGGATAATATACTGTGTAAGGACACAGCTTGGTAAGTACTTTTGAAATGTGACTTATTAGGAGGAAGCTGAACACTGGAAATTCAACACGTTTTGGGTATACAGGGCATTCTAGTCATAGGGATGGTATTAATTCCTCACACTGTCTTTAAAGCCCTTGAAAAGGAAGGCTGTAGCCATGCATCTAGAGAGTCCTGGGTTCAATTTTGGGCTGGGGGGCAGCCTTGCCTGAACCCTAGGAGAGTCGTTGCCAGTTTAACTAATAGTATGATTTTGGGCAAAGCAGCTTCCTAGCCAGAGTGGGCAATCCAGGGCTTCCCTATCCTTTCAGGGGTCTCTTGAGTCCTTTTTGATTGTGCTACTTCGTTTTCATTGTGTGATTGCTGAAAATCCTGCCGTCTTAAGGTGGGAAAAACCTGCAACCTGTAGAGTAAGCCCTAAAACAGGCTTAATTCAAAAAAATTATTTATTTATTTATTTGTCATATTTGTCTACCACCCATCTCGCATGCAACGACTCTGGGCGGATTACAGATAATAAAATGACAAAACACTACAATATAAATATAAATATAAGTATAAATACATAAAAATACAGATAAAAATATAAAAATACGAAATATGAAATATAAAATTCAAGATGGCAATAAGAACTTATCCTTGGCACCATCATGGTGCCAACCACCCCCATGAATGGCTATCCCCCCTCCCACCCCAAGCGAGGTGGCATAACCAAGTCTTCACCCCCTTCTGGAAGGCCGGGAGAGTGGGGGCCTGTTTTACCTCCGGGGTTAACTTGTTCCAAAGGGTGGGTGCCACGGCAGAGAAGGCCCTCTTCCTGGACCCTGCCAATCAGCAATTCCTCATGGACAGGGTCCGTAACATGCCCTCTCTGCCTGACCGGGTGGGACGGGTCAATGTTATTTATCAAATTTTTATTGAATTTTAATTCAATAAAATATGGGGAAAAGTAACCTCTAGAATAGTAAAAAGTAACCTCTGCCCACTGCGTGTAAATTAGTCCCACCTACTTTCGCTAAGAGTTGACAATGACTTGATGGCACATAATCAATCAAAATCAATCAACTTTGCATCATTATCCCACCCCACAGTGGATCCCCCAAGAAACAGGAGCAGAGTTTGGAGTATGAAATACATGAAAATTATAGTCTAAACTCTAAAGGTCTGGCTTATTTTTAAAACCCACCAGTGGAGCACCCAAAATAAGAACAATGAGAATACCATCCTGCCAAAGACAATGGGGTGGATGGGAAGCAAAAATCCTGCTTGTGTACTTGACACAGCACTGCGTATTCTGTATCACTGCCCCCTCACTGTGGCTCTTATCTCCACAGAAGCTCCTAGCATCAAAAGGTTGTAGGCCCTCAATGGTGCCTGTGGATGGGGGTCAAAAAAGTCAAGATGGTGGCCACACCCATGCAATCAAAGCTTTGCCCCTTTTTATATGCATTGCAATGTATGTAAAAGAGAGGCAGGGCTTTCCATGGTAGCAAACAACATCTTGACTTTTTTTGACCCTCCCATGGATGCCCTGCATACCACTGACAAAGAGAGTATGGATGATTCCTGGACCATTTAAGTGGGACAATTCCACTTTAATATATGTTTGCATATCAGGTTTTTATGAATATTCCAGTAAGTCAGCCAGATTCTTTTTTGAGGTATGCTATTGTTCCAGTCCGTTCTTCCTCCTCCCAATCCTTCTATTTCTCCCCAACAGTGCATGCATGTTCCATAGCCTCTGAGGATGCTCAAGCCTTTTTCAGGGTTTCGTCTGTCCCTCCCTGCTTAAATCTTTTTCTTTTTCTGCTAACTTTAGGATTCCCAGAAGCCTCCAGGTACTTCCTTCTCGTGCATGACCCAACAGTGCTATTTTGGGAGAATTGAGGTATAACTGGTGAGCTGTATACACAACGTACGAGATGCAAAATGCTCGGAACAATTAAAAACCCCCACACTTTTGTAATGGTACTAAGAGTAGTAAGTGCAGCTGTAGGCTACAATTGCCCTGGGTGCTTGAAATAAGCAAAGCCTCCATCCCCATCTCTACAAATGTAATAGGCCTTTCAGTTGGATTTCAATAGTATGTGGGACTGTACATAATACCTACTAGCCAGAAATGGAAGTGCTTTGATGTTAAATACAATTTGGGGAAAGTTGACTATATTCATACTTTAAAAAGAGATCTTTTTGCTACTTGCATTCTCCCCACCGCCCTTCAATTTGCTGGATGCTGCAACTTAGCCTGTTCATAATCAAAAGCCTCCTAGGTAAAGTGGCTATTAAAATAAATGATGACAGCATTTATGTTGATTTATCTGCTAGCCTCTCAAGTGGTACGCCACTGTGATCTGCTTGGCGACTTTTGGAACAGCTGATTTCAAAATTGCAGGAAATTGCACTTAAGAGTAATCCTATTTCAGCCCTAGCAGTTGTTATTTATTCATGAGTTATCATCCAAAAGTCATTGTGTATAAGGCTCCGGGATTTCACAAATTAGGCAAATCTTAACTTTTATCAGGTGGTATGATTTGAATGTGATTACCAGCAAAGTACAGATTATGCAAAATGGGATCTTTGATCTATATATAGGTGGCATTGATGAAATGCTTGTGAACAGTGCTTTCCAAACTCCTGCCGTTGGCGACACACTGGCGGCGGCAACGCAGGGGCACGCACGGCGGTGTGCACGGCGGCAGCCTCGTGTTTTGTGGTAAAACCCGGAAGCGCTGATGGCGCACCGCTGCCGTTGCCACTGCCGCCATGCATGCCGCCGCTGCCGCGGCGCGCACCACCGAAGGGGCGGCAGCCCGCCATCACCACTTTCGGGTTGTGTCGCAACACACACACACAGTTTGGAAAGCACTGCTTGTGAAAATATAAGGCTATTAAAAGGGGAGGGAGAAGACAGAGCTCTTTCATTTCCTCTAGAGTTACCTGAAGGTATGTCGCAACGGGTAGTAGCACCTTGCTGTCCTTGGTTGATCTTGGAAAAAGTAAGCAGGGTCAGACAAGAAGCCAATCAGACTTAGATGGGAAGCCACAAGTGAATTTCAAAGTTGTGGGCTAGACTAAAACGTTTTTAGAAGTTGCAAGAGAAGGCACTAGCAAGCCATTTCAGTATCATTCTTAAGAAAACTATATTTTTGCTGCCCACTGTTGGCAGTGACTCTTGGTTTTGAGATTTGAGTACTGCGACATGCTCTGGTTGGGGCTGCCTTTGAAGACCACATGGAAACTGCAATTGGTACACCATGGAGCGGCCCACTTGCTGGCAGATGAAAGCCACTGTAGAAGAATAATGCCTGATTTGTTCGGTTTTTTTAGCATTAATAGGGACTCCATGCTAATAATAGCATTATAGGGACTGATTAATAGGGAGGGTTTTATGGGTTAACATCAGCAGTTTGAATTGCACTAGGAAACCTACTGGAAATGAATAGTGCTAATTAAGGTTAAGGCACTGGGTTAAGGCACTGGGCTAGAAACTGGGAGACTGTGAGTTCTAGTCCCGCCTTAGGCATGAAGCCAACTGGGTGACCTTGGGCCAACCACTCTCTCTCAGCCCTAGGAAGGAGGCAATGGCAAACCACTTCCAAAATCTTGCCAAGAAAACTGCAGGGACTTGTCCAGGCAGTGGCCAGGAGTCAACACTGACTCGAAGGCATGCTTCCCCCCTCCCAATCCATTAAACCCTACATGGCTTGTCATTCCCCATCACTGTGAAACAACCTGCACCCAGAAATCTGAGTGGTTCCAATCTACTATGTTTTAGGAAAATGTTAAAAGTAGTTTAGGAATTAAGGTGTGTTTGGGCTGTCTTGTATTAAGCTTTGATGGTTGGTTTTACGTTTACATTTATTATTTGGCTGTTTTAATTTATATTTTTTGACATTTAGAGGACTGATTGAGTTGTACCTTTTTCCAGGATCACCCAGCAGCTGCACAATACCAGGAAGAGGTATTAAAGAGCTGTTGAGAGGTACTACGGTTTTGGCCTGGCCTTCTGCAAAACACCTTTTTGGAATTGCATTGCATCACCCTCAAGCAACCTCTTACAAACGTGGGTTGCAGTGACTTAGAATGCAAGGTAAATATTTAATCCCCTTAAAAAATAGGCAAGATTTAATTTTTGAATCATTATCATTAGATAGCAACAGTTAGAAGCCAAGCTCACTAAAATGAATCAAGTGCAGGCTGGAATCAATAATGAAGAACCTTGTGGCATCTTTAAATCGAACAAGTTTATTATAGCATCAGTGTTTATAGATTTAGGAGGCTATAATCCTTGGAAGTGTGTCTCTTTAAAAAATAGCTCATCTTTAGATTCTTTTGCTGTTTCTCAAATAAATCAGAATCACTTTGAATGTTCCCCATGCATTCTAGAAACAGCTTGCTCAGAACAGCAGTGCATAACTATATAAATTAAATAATTTTAACCCATTGCAGTATGTTCTATTGAAGCCCTGTTCAAGTTCATGTAATTTCTTATTTTAGTCAAGTGGGTGGAGGAACCTTCCCTAGCTTATTGTCCCCCATGTTACCCCAGAGATCAGCAAGGGCTTAGCTCAGTGTTTCTCAGCCTCAGCAACTTGGAGATGTGTGGACTTCAACTTCCAGAATTCCCCAGCCATTATGCTGGCTGTGGAATTCTGGGAGTTGAAGTCCACATATCTCAAAGATGTCAAGGTTGAGAAACACTGGCTTAGCTGCATGATTTGAACAATCTTTGAAATGTCCTGTTTGTTTCAGCCCTTAAGAGACTCCAATTCATCAACAGTAGTAAAAAAAGGAGCTGGGTGAATGCATGGAATAATAAAATCTGATCCAACTCCTCTTTCTTACTGGCAGCCTTTATTTTGTTTTCATTGCTGTTTCCTTGCTGCAATAAAGATGCACAGCAGGTTAATCAGGCCCAGCTTTCCAGCCCAGCCCTTGAGACAGCAGTGCGAGAAGTCAAGTCCACCAATTGCTTGGGCTGTTGCTGACAAAGGTCTGCTGTTGCTGGCGGTGCCCTCCTGCCTTTCCCCTTCATTTGTATCTGCAGATTGAATACCTGATCTCTTGCTTCCATGAACCGATCCTGTTATTCTGGCGGATGCATTTCTTTCTCTTTCTCTCTCACCTTGCCCGGCCCTCAGTCTTGTTAAGCAAGCAAGAACACAACTCACATAGCAGCCTTGCCACCACAGAAAGTGTTTGGAGCAGGAAGCACATGGGGGACCATTGAAAAAGTGGCAAGGGGGAGGGTCACACCTATCTTCCATACTTCTGATGGTTTTCCTCTGGGTAGGGAAAGTCTTTCCTAGAACTTTTGAGGGCATCTGCTTTCTTCCCCCACCCCACCCCCTTAACTCTGTGCCTTCTCTTAGATTTCATTCCCTCCTTCATTAAGAGATATTGGGCAGAGTAGCAAATGCTGATTCATTCCAATGTATTCATTTATTTATGTGTTAGAATTATATCTAACTTTTATACCACAAGCTCAAGGTGGCTTTGATGGACATCTCCCTTCATTTTATCCCAACAGAAACAACTTCATAAGGTAGACAAGACTGAGAGAGACTGATTCATCCAATGGCAGGGTGAAATTGGGTGAATTACTCCAGTCCTATGCATAGTTCCCTTTGGCTGATAAAATTATTTGGTTGGGACACCCTCCCTTGCAAGTGCTGTTGGAGATGCATCTTCAAAAGAACCAACTCCTTGCACTATTTATCTTATTGACTACTAGGGCTATTAGGAGAAGACAGAACAGGCAAGGGACTCCCCCTTGGTTTGTCTCTCTGTCTCGGTCTGCTTTCCTCTGATCGGAAGACTGATTCTCTTAGGCTGTCCCATTCAGCATCCTTCCTACAGGAAGAAGGGAGATTTTTTCCTCCTCCTCCCTCCCTCCCTTAAAAGACTGCCAGAAGAGCAGGCTTTCTATTGGCAAATGTAATTTCCTTTAGAATTTTTACTTGTCCTTTGGGACCTTGAGCATCTGTCTCTGGATATGCCCAATGGATTCACTTCTCTTCACAGACATATCCTCTGCTAAATACAGACCTCAAGGAATAAACTGGAATATTCCAACTAGAATTATTTCACCTTTTCCACTACAAATGACTGCTCCCCTTCGGAACAGGAGCAATACACGAATACTATTTGCTCGTCTTTGAGGACAACCCAGATCAATAGCTTGAGGCAGGTTTCTATCTTCTGCCTAAGCTACTCTACCAGCTTTGTGAGAAACCATAGGGGCAGAAGCCTGCTGTGTGTGGAACAGTTCCTTGGCTCCAGAAGGTTTATTACAGTGCTTCCTAAACTTTTTCCTTCATTACCCAAAACCACTTATCAGAAAGTCCTTTTTACCCAAAGTAGGTAAAACACTTTAAGTCAATTTAAATGTCCCTGTTGTGATTGGGTAATGGGTTCGTGTGTCATTACCCAAAGAAAAACCACTTTTACCCAATTTTGGGTAATTTGCCCAGATTTGGGAAGCACTGGTTTATTATGATGCAGAGGTTAACTATGAAAAGTTCAGCAACCCATTAGAAGGATGGAAAGCTCAGCCACACTCATGAGCTTATCCACCTGACCCCTATAGAAGATCAATTTCCTGGGGGTGGAAATTGAATTACAGGGACTTGTTTTGGGACTTTATGCTCCAAATGAAGACAAAGGGGATTTTTAGAAGAGACTTATTGATCAACTGTCAGGTTTTTCATATGAAAATTGGTGTTTGATGGGAGATTGGAATGGTGTGGTCTCCCCACAGATAGACAGGACATCAGAGAAGAAAATTAAAAATACTCAAGGTAAATTACCAAAGAATTTTTTGGATTTGATGGACAATTTAACCTTAGTTGATATATGGAGACATAAAAATGGTAATTCCAGGGAATATACTTATTTTTCAGAAAGGCATAGATCATTTTCAAGAATAGATATGATATGGATCTCATAAAATTGGGCTACTAAGACCGCTAAAGTTGAGATTTAACCAAAGACTTTCTCTGATCATAACCCAGTGAGTTTGATTCTGAAAAGGAAATCTTATAGATGGATACTAAATGAAACATTATTACAAAAAAAGTGGATAATGAAAGACTGTAAAAAGAAATTGACAGAATTCTTTGAAAATAACTTAAATAAAGGCATGGCCTTAAGAGCAGTTTGGGACACAAGTCAAGCCTTTATTAGAGGGTATTTCATACAATATAATATCGAATTGAAGAAAAAAACACAGGAGAAAATGCAGGCTATCTTGCAGGAGATGAAGAGAAAAGAGGAAGAATTAAAGAAATCGCTGGCAAAAACAAGTATTTTATATCAAATTAAACTTTTACAGCAACAGCTATCAATGTTGACAGTAAGAGAAATGGAAACTAAAATGAATTATGCTAAGCAAAATAATTTCAAATATGCAAATAAACTAGGGAAATGGTTAGTTTACAAATTAAGGAAGGAAAAAGAAAAGAAGATGATTTTGAAGTTTTTAACAGATAATGTGACTACTGTCAGGGCCAGCCCAAGAACAACGATGAGTCAGTGCATTCAAACTCCAGTCCTTTATTGCTCTTGCCATACAGACAGAATCTTGCCAGACTAAAGCTATTCTAACTAACCTAAGCACAAATAACCTGGGAGACTCTAGGGCGGGGCAACCCTGAACCTCTTTACTTTCCCAGCAACACTTTCTCAACTGTGAGCCCTCTTATCTCCTTGGAATGTGCTCCCTCCTCCCTGAGAACCAGCGGCAGCGCCGAAATCCACCACACTACAGGTAGTCTTCACTTACCGACTGGCTGCTTAAAGGCCGTTCAAAGTTATGATGGTACCCCAAAAGTAGATTTCCGGCTGGGGCTCGAAATTACTACCCTCACAAAGCCTCCGTGATCACGTGACCTGGATTCGACCATCCCGGAAGAGGTGGCCATTTTGGGTCACATGACCGCCCTTTGGAACCAGGAAGTCTTCACTCAACAGAGGCCTTGTGGGGGTCGTAATTTCGGGTCCCATCGGAAATCTACTTTTGGGGTAGCATCGTAACTTTGAATGGCCTTTAAGCAGCCGGTCGGTAAGTGAAGACTACCCGTACAATCGAAACCAGAGATATTACTTTTGGGACTGATGGATAAACAATTGGAAAAATCTCGTGGAACTTCGTTTTTATATATGATAACTGCAGCGAGACTTTTATATGCTCAAAGGTGGAAAGACTCAATCTCACCTACAATGGAAGAATGGATGGTAAAGTTGATGGAGTTGGCAGAGATGGCGAAATTGACAGCTTTGATTAGAGGAAAGACATTGACTAATTTTATGGCGAATTGGAAGCCCCTTTTGGACTTTTTGCGTGAAACAGAAAAGAATGAAATTATGATATACAGATTTGATGATTAATAATATTAATTGACAATAGAAAAATGGATGTTATGTTGTAACCTTCAAGTAAGAGTTTAATGTAAGTTTTACTTATATCTGTTGTAAAAGACATCGGGAGTTATTCCTTTTTCTATTTCTGTTCTCTTCTTTTTTTTCTGCACTTCTCTTTCTCTTTATTAGTTTCTCTTAGATTTTATCTCTTTGTTTTAAAATTTAATAAAGTTATTTAAAAAAGGGTCAATTTCTTATTAAACCCTGAACTGTTCATTTTTTTATCACATACTTGAATGCCTCAAGAACCAGAAAATATTCCTTGTGTTTAAAAAAACCAACATACTTTGAAGAAATGTTAAGATGTTTTGTACAGGATATGTGTTTCTTTGTAATGAAGGAGCATTTGGAAATGGACTATCCTCCCTCTCTGTCATCCTGAAGTGGTCCAGCATCATTTTATCACATGTTTCTATTGAATGTATATATGAGTTCTGAGAGAAGTCAGATACTGGAATGGAAAAGGAGGCTGGTGTTCATCTGATTCTGAATGCAATATAACTTCCCGTGATCCAGGTCCTTATGAAACTGCCATGCAGAGTGTAAGGGTTGGAAGATTGGTCACAGATGATCACAGAAGATTGGTCACAATTGGACTGAGAAGAAGAAACGGTGTGCGAGGATAGAAAGACAAAATCCATTGTTCACATGGAGACAGGGGCCTTTCAAGATAGTGAAGTTTAAACACAGCCATCAGAGTAATTTGAATGGTACACTAACAAGGGGAAGAAATTCTAAACTCTACAAAGAGTATTTTGCACCATAGGGGGGAAAATTGTGCATTCAGTGGACTCTATTATTTCCAGCAATTCTAGCAGAACAGAACTACTAAGAAGAACTGAGTTCACCTTCCATTTTCTTTTTTCTTCAGAAGTAGGAAGTAGTCTGTATTCCTTCTACGGGCTACAGAATCTGTGGAATTATGAAAAGGTGTGATGAGACACTGGTAGAATTACTTGCAAAATTCCTATAAAGCTAGAGATATCATATATAAAAGTAATCCAGCTGTTGACTTTATGCCCTTTAATCTTAAATCTTGAGAGATGACAATGATCAAAGCAATCTTTAGCTTTCTGGAGTCCAGTTGGGTCCATCTCTAGGTGAAACTACTGTAATAGTTCTCTACCCATACCATCTAACTCTCCAGATCTCTACATTCCAGGAGGATCCTACACAACATCTTTTAAACACAGTCTGTCTATAATGGCAGACACTTAAAATTAATTTCTGGATCCATTGTTCACAAATAACTTTCAATACGTCCAAAGTTAAAGTATTTTGCTCCATTCTGTATTAGTGAGTTAAATTTAAGTGTTCTAATCCTTAATTGTAATCTTTAGTTCCTTCTGGTTCCCTCTAGTGTCCAACCTTCAAAGTCCCAACCTATCATATATTTTTTTAAAGAATTCAAAACTACAGCATTTTCCCACCAGGAGGATTCTTATAATTAATTTCAAAATCTTATTTCAAATCCATCTGGACCCTTAGTCCATTTGTAACTTTCCAAAATCAACATTTTTGGGAGTAAACGTTTTGTTCATGTGTGTATGTGTATGTGTATATGTATACATAACATACATGCACAGGTATGCACAGACACACATACACATACACACTGCAGAGGTTATAAATCATCAGTGGCATGCATCCTCATCTGGTGTTATACATCTAAGTAAAGTAGTAAAGGTTTCCCCTGCACAGTCGTGTCCGACTCTAGGGGCTGGTGCTCATCTCCGTTTGTTACCTGAAGAGTCAGCGTTGTCCGAAGACGCTTCCGCAGTCATGTGGCCGGCATGACACATGCAGAACACTGTTACCTACCCACCGAAGTGGTACCTATTTATCTACTTGCATTTGCATGCTTTTGAATTGCTAGGTTGGCAAGAGCTGGGGCGAGTGCAATTCAACTAACAACTTATAGCAAAGTATTTCACTTCACAAAAGACAAGGAGCTACAAATATTCTCTTTGATTGGTAACACATACACATACACACATACACATATATTGCCTTCAAGTCAGACTTGACTCCTGGCAACTTCAGGGACAGAAGATACTAAATCAGGATACCTGATACTAATGATTTGCAATCTCTGCAGTATGTTGCTAAATACTTCCATGCTAAATCACAGTAGCCAAGAACAATTAATTTCTATGTAAGTTCTATAACCATGTTCCTGATATTTTGGAAATCATAATCACCATCATCTACCACTTCAACCTCTTGGCTTTTATCCAGGGTTTTATCCAGGGTTTCTTAACCAAGTTTCTGCAAGAGGTCACTAGGGGTTCCCTGGGAGATCACGATTTATTAAAAAAATTATTTCAAATTTGGGGAACTTCACATTAAATAGGTAAGCTTCATTCTTTATTTTTATTTAAGAACACTGTTAATGCGGACTTCTGGTGGGGACAATGATGGATTGAGCTGGTTTTTTCCTCTGTCGGCGGACTGACCTGTCAGAGTGGCTTTTTTTCTTGGGCTCAGGCAGGCTTCCTTGGAGCCCAGAAGCATTCTCCGGATTAAGGAGAACCCCAGGAATCACCCCATGTGTTCTCCAGACAGCTGGTCACAGCCAGAAGACTGCAAAATGGTGTTTCACAATCGACTGGTAAGCGATCAACTGGGAGGTGGGGCATCATCTTCTTCCCAAGCCGCTCTGAATCCATAACGGACCTTAAAGCTGCCCACCCCATTTCTACAGCACTAAGGTTTTTTGTTTGAATTTTACCAAAGAAAGGCTTTCTACAACAAAGAAATGCGGAATCTCTTGGTGACTCTCATTATTTTTGAAAATTATTAACTTGGTAATTTGGCTTTTTATATATAATTTGTTAAATTGAGGTTTAAAGAATTTTGTTTTTTTATCACTTTTTTATAAAAGTGATTTTTGAGGAATATAAAACTTTCTTTTCTTCGTTTAATCGGCGGATTGGAGTTCTGATCTATTTGCTTTCACTTTCCTATGGGAATGCTGTTTGTTATTACTTTTTATTTTCCTGATTGGCCACACCAGAGATAAAAAGGCAGGAGAGAGTGTTCAGTTACAGCGTTAATGACTTTACCTTCCTGAGGCAATAGAGGGCGCTATAATCTATCTTACTGTTAAGAAATATGGAGGAAATTAATTTGATATTTAAAGATCTCTACAATGCTGTTATTTCACATGCCAGTAAGGTAATGCTCAAGATCTTGCAAGGTAGACTCCAGCAACTCATGGAGCGAGAATTGCCAGAAGTACAAGCTGGGTTTAGAAAAGGCAGAGGATCTAGAAACCAAATTGCCAATATCCACTGGATAATGGAGAAAGCCAGGAAGTTTCAGAAAAACATCTATTTTTGTTTTATTGACTATTCGAAAGCCTTTGACTGTGTGGATCATAACAAACTGTGGCAAGTTCTTGGAGGTATGGGGATACCAAGTCATCTTGTCTGCCTCCTGAGGAATCTGTATAACAATCAAGTAGCAACGGTGAGAACAGACCATGGAACAATGGACTGGTTTAAGATTGGGAAAGGAGTATGGCAGGAGTATGAAGAAAGAGAATTAAACTCTAGAGCAAGGGTCGGAAATGGCGGCTCGCGAGTCAGATCTGGCTCTTTGGCCCCTCGGCTCTGGCTCTCTCTCTCTGTCTGCCGCCCGACATCCGGAAAGCCAGTCTCCGGAAGCAGAGCGAACCCTGGGGAAGAAACAGATGCTGATTGCTGGAGGCTCAGAAGGAAGGACGCCTCCACCAATCAGCGCGCGCCAAAGGGGAGCAGAGAGGCGGGCTGAACAAGGTGAAGCCCGATTGGCCCTGCTACCCAGAGGCACGAAAAAAAGACCGGCGTGGGGCCTCGCTCAGCTGCGCGCGGAAGCGCCTCAAAAAGACCAGCGCGGGGCCTCGCTCAGCTGCGGAGGAGAAGGAGGAGGAGAAACGCTCATTCCCCCCTTCGCTTCCAGGGATCCGGGATAGCGCCCCCACCAGCAGCAGCAGGGGGACCCACACAGAGTCCATGGAGGCTGCCCCACAAGCGCCCCCAAAGAGAGGAGAAAGACGCGGATGCTTCCAGCCCCAGAGGCGGAATCGGTGGGTCTGGATTGGGGGCAGGAAGCGTTTTTCTCTCAAGTGTCAGCGTTGGGAGTTCCCAGAAAAGCAGACGCACCAATGGGAATTCTCCGTTCTGTAGCGTCATCAGTGTCCGGGCAGAGTCTCTCTTGACTTCGCCTGTGGAGGAGATGGTTCGGAGCAGAGGGAGAAGCGGAGAAAGGGGGAGGGGCCTTAAGAAGCCTTAAAGGGGTGTCTAGTCCACCCCGTCCAGGCACGCAGAGAAAAAGAGAGCCTGGCTGAGAGTCGTGGGGAGAGCAAAGGAAGGGGAGGTCCCCTCTGGAGCTGGCAGGGAGCCCCCTGGAGCTGCAGCCCCCCAAGATCGAAGGATCCCCCTCCCCCTTTCTCCGCTTCTCCCTCTGCTCCGAACCATCTCCTCCACAGGCGAAGTCAAGAGAGACTCTGCCCGGACACTGATGACACTACAGAACGGAGAATTCCCATTGGCGCGTCTGCTTTTCTGGGAACTCCCAACGCTGACACTTGAGAGAAAAACGCTTCCTGCCCCCAATCCAGACCCACCGATTCTGCCTCTGGGGCTGGAAGCATCCGCGTCTTTCTCCTCTCTTTGGGGGCGCTTGTGGGGCAGCCTCCATGGACTCTGTGTGGGTCCCCCTGCTGCTGCTGGTGGGGGCGCTATCCCGGATCCCTGGAAGCGAAGGGGGGAATGAGCGTTTCTCCTCCTCCTTCTCCTCCGCAGCTGAGCGAGGCCCCGCGCCGGTCTTTTTGAAGCGCTTCTGCGCGCAGCTGAGCGCTGGGCTGTGGAAATGCGCTCCAAAAAGACTGGCTCGGGGCCTCGCTCAGCTGCGCGCGGAAGCGCTCCAAAAAGACTGGCTCGGGGCCTTGCTCAGCTGCGCGCGGAAGCGCTCCAAAAAGACTGGCGCGGGGCCTCGCTCAGCTGCGCGTGGAAGCGCTCCAGGTCCGGCGGCTCGTCCAGCTTCACAGCCCAGCGCCAGCGCCAACCGCACTCCCTTCCGCGCGATTGGCTCCTGCCCGCAAACCCCGCCCCCTTCCACGCGATTGGCCCCCGCCCGCAAACCCTGCCCCCTTCCACACGATTGGCCCCCGCCCGCAAACCCTGCCCCCTGGCTCTCGAGCATTTCAAAATGTGCACGAGGATGCCAAAATGGCTCCCGGCATAAAAAGTTTGCCGACCCCTGCTCTAGAGGCTGGAAGATTTTGGACAAATTTTTGGGCTTTTTAAAGCAGGTTGTAGAATTTGAAATTGACAAGGAGAAAGCTCTGTACATAATACTGAGACATGTAAATGCCTTGGTTTACTTTGAAGTGGGATAATTGTCTAAACGTGTTTATCAGGATGGTTTCTTAAAGGTTTGGATAAATGGTTATGTTGTTTTGCAAATTCTTAACATTTTTGGTAAATGCCTAGGTTATTGTTTAAATGTGGTTATCAGGATGGTTTTTTAAGGGTTAAGATAAATGTTTATGCTGTTTGGATAATTTTTATATTTTTGGTTAATGTTAGTTTAGTTGGCAGATAGGAGCAAATTATAGTGAAGAAGGGTAATGTTTGTTACTATATTAGATTCCAAATTATGTTTGAAGGGTTTTATATGTTTTTCTTTAATTGGGAGGGTAATTTTGTTTTAGAAGGGAATGTAATAATGAGAATTTAAATGCTTTATAGAAATAATGTTTACTATAATATGAATTGGAGTAAGAGATTGATATTGAGTTATGTATATCTTTGTTATAGAAAGTCAGAAGTCACTTTGTAGTAGTTTGTTTTGTGCTTTTTCACACCTTTTTAGTTCTGTTTCTTTTTCTTTGTAGGCTTCTTTGTTTCAATCTTTTTAGTTTTTATGTATATTTTGAAAATACTTTAATAAAGTTTTCTAAAAAAAAAAAAGAACACTGTTAATGCATATATGTAGGCATACACATGAAATGAATATAATAATTTGGTAACTTCTGCCCTATATTTGAGCCTGAATGTGCAGGGGTTCCCCAAGGCCTGAAAAATATTTCAAGGGTTCCTCCAGGATCAAAAGGTTGAGAAAAGCTGGTTTCATTTGTTGATACCATAAATGCAACTGTCAAATATTTGCACCAAAGCTGAAAACTCAATAGTCATGGCTGCTGCCATCTAGCATTTCTTTCTATATGTTGTGCTTCAGATCTGCAATTTTATTGCCTGCCATTCTAAATCACCTCCTGAAATCTCAGATTTTAAATGGTTACCTGGACGTACTGGAAGCTGCCTTATAGCAGATGAGATGGATTCATTTAACTCAACATTGTTGATTCCAGAGATGTGGCATTTGTGGCTTTCCCAATATTACTGAGTTCCAGTTCCTGGTGTCCCTTACTATTGGTGATGTTAGCCATTCCTTAAATCAGGTTGCAAGCCAAAACTTTTGATCTGTGCATACTTCTAGTTTAGCTATATAGGATTTAATTAATACGCTGTGGTTGAAAGGGGAGCAGGAAATATTTTAGAGAAGTACTCATTGTCCATTACTTTCATGTGGACTCATCTGGAGGCGTGATAACACCAGGCTTGTCGATTGAAAGATCGCAAGTTCGGAGGCTCGAGACATGAGCGCTGCGTGATGGAGTGAGCTCCCACACTAGCCCCAGCTCTTGCCAACCTAGCAATTCAAAAGCATGCAAATGCAAGTAGATGAATAGGTACCACTTCCGTGGGATGGTAACAGCGTTCCACGTGTGTCATGCCGGCCACATGACCGCGGAAGTGTCTTCGGACAACGCTGGCTCCTCGGCTAAGAAATGGAGATGAGCACAGGGCCCCTAGAGTCGGACATGACTGTGCAGGGGAAACCTTTACCTTTACCATCTGGAGGGAAAACGACAGGGTTGAAAATTGCATGAAGTCAAATAATCACAGGCAGTGGTCTATACACCTCTCCAAATGTGTTGCTGTCCCCCTATTGGTTGGATCGAGCTTTTAGGGTATGTGCAGGGGGCAGGGGTGTGGAGGGAAGAGGTACTGTATATTCTCCCATCTATTTTCTGAAATAATATAGTCTAACTGCAGGATATTTAAGGATGGAGAAATAAGAGTGTGCTTTTCCTGCACTTGGGAATATTCTACAGTGGTCAGTTGAATTTATTCATTAAAAATACTCCTAGGAATGGAGTAATACAGCTCACGGTTGCTCTAACCACACTGTTCCTTCCTCTGTACATTTGTCTTAAGCATGAAAGATGGAGCAAACTCACAACTCCAAGTCATTCTCCACATGCCATATGAGCCTATACTTCTCAGTAGTTCTGTCACCACTACTTCTATGTCCTGGGCATAGAATGTTGGAAAACAACTGCATCTCTTGGGGGATCTCCTACATGTTGGAACTCCATAGTGACCTTCACTGCCCAGGCACACATGTACATGAACAGTGCTATGCCTACGTATGCTTTTCCTTTGAGATAACCATGCTCAATAAAAGGAGTTTGGGAGGTGGACATAAAGTTATTTGAGATATAAGGAAGGCACCCATTAGCATGGTCTTTGCTCCAAGTTTCTTTCTTTGTTTATTCAGTTTGCATGTTTCTATCCCAACACAATCCAAAGACTGTAGGTGGCTTATAAAAAGGTAAAGGTTCCCCCCACACATTTGTGCAGTCGTGTCCGACTCTAGGGGCCGGTGCTCATCTCTGTTTGTTAGCCAAAGAGCCAGTGTTGTCTGAAGATGCTTCCACAGTGATGTAGCCGGCATGACGCATGCGGAACGCTGTTACCTACCCACCAAAGTGGTACCTATTAATCTACTTGCATTTGCATGCTTTCAAATTGCTAGGTTGGCAAGAGCTGGGGCGAGTGCGGGAGCTCACTCCATCACGCAGGCTAGGGATTTGAACCTCCGAACTTGCGATCTTCCAATCGACAAGCCTGGCGTCTTAACCGCTGAGCCATCGTGCCTCCTGTAGGTGGCTTATACAGAATATAAAAATCAGTTAAGAACATCCATGGTACAAACTTCCCTCAAAAGAATAAAAGCAGCAATGGCCCACAACAAAAATTTATTTTTTATTTATGTTGTGCCTTTGAGTCAGTCTTGACTCCTGGCAACTGCCTGGGCAAGTTCTGAAGTTTTCTTGGCAAGGTTTAGAAGTGGTTTGCCATTGTCTCCTTCCTAGGGCTCAGAGAGAGGGACCGGCCCAAGGTCACCCAACTGGCTTCATGCCTAAGGTAGGACTAGAACTCACGGTCTCCCATTTTCTGGCCTGGTGCCTTAACCACTACACCAAACTGGCTCTCAAACATAAGAATACATGCAATAAAAATGAAAGGTGGCATGATAAAATCAGGGGAAGGGTCTCCAAAACAACTGAGTTTTTAATAGCTTCTGAAACATCAGCAAGGAGAGGCTAGCAGGATCAAGCCAGCAAATGTTTGGAGAGGGCTGGGTAAATTGGACTGCAATATATGTCTCCTTTTCAGGGTGTTATCTCTGTTGGTAGTGGTCACACACACTAGCACCAAATGGTGACACTGGGGGAAAGATACATAAAACTTTTTTTTAATGTACATCATATATTATAGACCTTCTGTTCCCTTAGCGAACAAAACTTAAATCCTGCCTCGCCCAGAGGAGGTTGTAACTCACCGAAGCACTGTTCAAGCCCAAATTTAATAACAAGAAAAATGGCTAAGTGTGGCTGTATACACAAACAGGGCCATAATTGTTTTTCAGACAGAGCGAAAAGATCATAAATGTGTTTTACCGTGTTCCTTAATTGTATCAAAAATTGGAAATCAGGACTTGATGGTGGATGAGGGAAGCATTAAACTTCCATGGAATGTTTATTGGATAATATTACAAAGAGGAGGTGTGGTGATAACTACTTATCTTTAAGCGATTTTGAATTTGTGGCATAAAAATATAGTGGCAAGAAAAGACCAAAATTACTTCTGAAGCTCTAGCTTTCTAGGGTCGCTGTCATCATTTTGAAGCAGGCTCTGCAAATTTGCATTTTTGGCATAGACAACTTGCCTTTCCTTAACCACTCCAGTGACTCAGCTGCCCTGGTGGACTGCATGGCTGAGACTATTCAGATGGGACATGAATTCTTTGGGTGCACTAGAACAGGGGTCCCCAACCTGTGGGCTGCGGCCCACTAGTGGGCCGTGGCCTGTTAGGAAGTGGGCCGCGGGGCTCCCTCCTGCAAACCCCGCTCCCCCGGTTCGTGTGATTACCCTGCCCCCAGTGCGCGTGATTGGCTCCTGCCTGCAAATCCCGCCCCCGGTGCGTGTGATTACCCTGCCCCCAGTGCGCGTGATTGGCTCCCTCCTGCAAACCCCGCCCCCCGGTGTGTGCGATTACCCTGCCCCCAGTGCGCGCGATTGGCTCCTGCCTGCAAACCCCACCCCCGGTGCGTGTGATTACCCTGCCCCCAGTGCGCGCAATTGGCTCCCGCCTGCAAATGCCCCTCCCAGTCTGTGGAAAAATTTTCTTCCATGACTGGTCCCGGGTGTCAGAAAGGTTGGGGACCGCTGCCCTAGAACACTTTTTCCCACTGATCAGTCAGCTCTGAAAGGCAGATCTGCACTGCTAGGCTAGTCAATGCAGTGGTGTCAAGTGCAGCTACAGTACAGTTCAGAGAGGAGACAAAGGCCATGTCTCCTCACTTGAAAAAAGCTTGTCTCCTGTTTAAGGATTGTGTTTTCCTGAATTGGAAACTCTTGCAGGGAAATGGAGTTCCTGTTGATTTTAACCATAATGGTCACCTGCCAAAAGAGGGAGCTATTAGCCCCTTCTTTCCAGGGTGTAACTCACCATCCACAGGTAGGAGGTAGTACTACAATTAGTAATTTGATAGTTATTAGGGGACATAAGTGATTCACGGGGTTTCACTGGGTTCCATCTTCAGTTTGTGACCTGTTTGTAGACTCTGAACAAGTTGTTCATTATGGATCTGTTTGGTGAATGCGGCTTTACTCCAGATCATCAGCTTAATAAAATGTCCCAGAGCGTAGTAATTTTCTTCTTACAAAAGAATTTTTAGCTAGGCTTGCTGACAAATGTATGGCTTTTAATGGTTATTTTTTAGGGCTGAATTCACAGTAACAATTGTCTTCAGATCGTAACATTTTAAAATTAGGTTTCCAACTGCATGCATTTGTGCACAAAAGAGGTGAGCTAATGTCTCTCCAGTTTTCCTGATCAGCTTTAGTAGAAGTTATCAGCAATATCTATCTGTGTATCTCCCTACTTACCTACTTAGTTGCTGCCTAATCATTTACATGATAAAGTATCACTATTTTATTTTAATACACAGTGTTAAATACATTCTTCTGGATGTTCAGTAGGTAACAAAATAATTCAGCCAGAATTAACCATATTGCCTTGGCTTAGAGTTCAAATCAGAGATATTCTGATTTCTTAATTCCCTTCCCTGCCACATTTGTAAAAGCCTTGTGAGGACGAAGAGTAAGAGATCAAGATGTGATGCCTGTTGATGAGACAAATAATCTAATACTGCTAATTTTCAGAGGCAGGGTTAGAACTTATTTGACCTAAAGTATTAAGGGGGGAGAGAGCCAGTTTGGTGTAGTGGTGAAGGCACTGGACTAGAAACCGGGAGACCGTGAGTTCTAGTCCTGCCTTAGGCACAAAGCCAGCTGGGTGACCTTGGGTCAGTCGCTCTCTCTCAGCCCTAGGAAGGAGGCAATGGCAAACCACTTCTGAAAAACCTTGCCAAGAAAACTGCAGGGACTTGTCCAGGCAGTCTCCAAGAATCGGACACAATTGAATGGATTTTAAAAAAATTAATGGGGGAGGAAACCAAAGAAACGAGGAGAAGGGGAAAAATTGTAGCTATGAAGTAATTTGGTTGCTGGTAAATTCTTCCCAAACCAAAACAGAGCCTGATGGAGATGCCTATGATCCTCACAAGAAGGAAATAACAGATTTTGTTTTTGTTGTCCAGAGCACTAGGCAGTCAACATACAAAGATGCTGTATTCTGATTTGGAAGCATTATTTCCAAGTCTTAGTAAATTTATCATCCATGATTCAGTGTAAGCCTTTAAACACAATTTTATGAATGGATGAGGCATTGATCTCCTGGAGGCAACTGTCATTTTGATATTGTTGACCTCTCTTGCAAATGCAAGTCCACAGATATAAGCCATGATAGCAGAGTAATACTGATTGTAATGTAAGGGGAATACTGATTCATGTAAGGGGACACAAGAACGTAAGAGTGGAGTTTGTGTCTTGATGTCCCCTGCATGTGGATCATCATTTTGATACAATTAATACAATTTTGATTTGCTGCAGACTCCTATGAGGGTCCAAAAAGGTTATTTCTTCCAAACCTCCCCCATTGACACCCCCCATTTTACCTTCTGTTGATTCAGTGACAAAGCTTAATAGCAATGCCTCTTGCAAATGATATGGCTTAAGTGTCTTGTATTGATTTCTCTTGACTGTTGCAAATATCACAGAACATCATATAATTTCTTACTTCCTGCTCAAATTGAGTCACAATCTCTTCTTGTTTTCCCCATCCTGCATGACTGCTAGGGTGATCGTGACCCAACTGAAGTAGCTATTTGTTCTGCCAAGTGTCCAAGCAGTGATCAGGTGCCCAGACAATTGGTTATTTTAGATCCATAGACAATAAGCACACCAGTGGATTAAGAGAGTTTAAGCTTTATTATAAACTTAAGCAAGCAAATTTAAACAGAAACACAGTTTAACCAGAAACACAGTTTAGGCAGATTAAACAGAAGCATAAAAAGCATAGCATAAAGAAAGGAAATCATAACATACCAGGCAAGTTGAAACCCTATCCCCTTAAGCTGTCAGGAGCCACTTGACCAAGACAGTGGAGATACCCCAGGATGGCTTAATTTCCACAGCACCCAGCGCTCAGGTCTGTGCAGAAGCTCCCAAACTCAAAAGGCAATCCTAAGGTTTTTATCAAAGTCTGGCCCTAAAGGCTCATGACCCTGTTTCCATGGTACAGAGACTGCAGGATCTGACCTTGACTGGATAGTTCCCAGGGTCTGGAGTACCTGTTTATGACATAATCCAAGAGCCTGGGAAGCTATACAGCTAAGCTAGTGCTTAACAAAAACAATCTTGCGGTTTTCTCTTCTCTCTCCACCCCCCCTTTTCAAAGAGAAATAAAAAACAAGTCAGCTAAAAATTAGTATAACTCAAAATAAACTCTAAGCTTCTTTATGTGAGGGAGAAAATCAAAATATGTCACATAAACTCCTCGAAATAACAATGGTCTTCCATGATGCCACTACACTCCACCCCTGGCATATTTTAATTTTTTCCCCCACAACTTTATATTTTATAAATTCCATGTCTCAAAGTAATAAATTGTACATTTGTATACAATCGCTTAACTTCAACATACAGAATACACATCAATATTAACAGAATACAAATAGCTATTACAAAAACAATTACTGGGTGCCAGGCCAAATTTAAAATGTTGGTCATAGTTGGGCTCCATCCTGAAAAAATATCCCACCAATGATGGGTGGTTAAATCTCTTGTTGGGGGAGTTGGGCAGTCATATAAATTTAATTAATAAATAAATTAATAAATAAATTGAGATTGAACTTGATTACTTTTCCATATCAATTGAGCTATTGAGCTGATAATAAATCCCATGGGAAGTGTAAAGTTCCATTCTTCAGCCTTCCAGCCTAAAGTGTTTTTTTCATACTCAATTGCTGCATAATATCCAGTGGTAGTGTGAATTTGGGATACATTACATCAACATTCTCTAACAGGTGGGTGAGATAAATGTCCATCCTCCCAATAAACCGGGTCTATTGATACTACACAGACACACCCTCTACCATTATCAATGATCCTAGGAGCATCATCATTTTACTGAATCCATACACATGTAGCACTGCTAAAATTATAAACACATTGTTCAAATGGAGTAGTATGGATTGGGCAAAGCCATTTTTGAAAGCCCCATTGTTCACATTGGGTGGTCATAAAAAAGGATTCCTCTGTGGCTAATCGTGAATTAAAGTGAGGTATCCACAAATGATTAGTAATTATACCAGGGAGTGGAAGATATGGATATGTAATTATAGTTCCTCCTTTGATTATGGCTATGACTGAAAATTTTAACACTCAATATTGTTTTTCATACCGGGTTACTTTGATCCATTCCCAATTTACATCAGTATTAGTAAAATAAAAATGACTGTTAGAAAAATATGCATACTAAAAGCCCATGCAATGGTTAAATATGGCGCTAGCTTGGTCCCAGGTATACAATCCACCCCTAGTATAAAAAGTGAGCCATAGCCATATTGCCTTCTGCTTCCCTCACGGTTGGTTAGGTGGACTAAATAATGTGGTGTTTGCATAAACAGGATTTTTATATGACAATCTTTTAGCTTTAGCTAGTGTTTTATGTATGTATGTTTGCTCACTACATCGCTGAGTACAACAAAACTTATACACATACATAATAAAAGTGAACATGCAACAATTATACAGAGAAACATAAAAACTTTTTCCCATCACACTTCCATCCTGAAAACACTCTATTAAGCTCCTCCAGCAACTTCTGGGTGTACGACGGCATTGCTCTGCTTTCTTGAACTGAGGATGCAGGATGAACAAACAGCATTCCTGCTTATGGCACAGGTTTCTCTTTGAGCAGCCGTTCGCACATCGAGGTTCCCGATTTACTGCTGGTAGGACATCAGTGGTAGTGTTCAAGGACTCTAAAATAAAATCTAAAAATTCATATACTTTAATCATAACATGTTCCACTTTAACAAAGGGTATTAAAGATAGCCCATAATCCCAGTTTCCAAAAACACTGCTTTTTTGTTATCTATCCTTTTTGTAATAAAAATCCTTATAAAAACTTATCATTGGTTAAATAAGATAAAGAAACATACTTTTCCTTTAACTTTTTTCTGAAAAGGTCTAATTGATAACAACCATACCCTAATAAAGACTCTATATGCCATGGGAAGCCACCATGCCAATGTATTGGTAAAGGAGAACGAATCCAACAATTATAATGATCATTTATTGAGGCATACTTATGCTGGATGTCTTTGTTACCCCTATGATCTGCAAAAGCCACTGCAACCCAAGATACACTGCAGGCTTAAAAAGATGTTCATCTAGGCCAGAGCTTTCCAAACTGTGTGTCGGGACACGTTAGTGTGTTGGCTGCAGTGTCTGGGTGTGTTGTGGCTGCTGCTGCCTCCGAGCCATGCCAGGATTCCACGCAGGTCCTAGTGCCTGCCTTGTGCCTTGCTGCCTCCAAATCTGCCCTGCCAGGATTCCGCACAGGTCCTAGTGCCTGCCTTGTGCCTTGCTGCCTCCAAACCTGTTGTGATTCCGCGCAGGTCCTAGTGCCTGCCTTGTGCCCTGCTGTAAGAGTGTGTCACAAAATGATGCCCTGCTGTAAGAGTGTGTCGCAAAATGATGCATGTCTAAAAAGTGTGTCACCAACATGAAAAGTTTGGAAAGCTCTGATCTAGGAGATAGAAAATAGTTAGAAACAAATACAAATATAAATTTCTCAAAGGCTGCTTCTTTTCAATAATCCTCAAATGATCACAATGATGGTTCCAGGAACTGCTGCAAACAAAAATCAGTCTTAGAGGAGATCCATGTGAACTGTGAACTTATTGGGCATTTTCATTCTGAAAAGAAAGGAAAAACCAAAAACTAGGGCAACCTGATACATTTTCGAGAATGAGCCTGATTATTTCCCCCCCTGGGATGAATGTTAGCTGGATTTTAATCTTGCTGGTGTTCATCTCATCACGGATCCAGTAAGAGGAGACTTACTGCCAAAATACACTCTCAAGAAGATGGATGACTAAATTCTTTTACATCTCTAAAAGCAAGACAATTGATTGTGAATCATTTTCTCTTGCAGTTTATAGAGATTATCTTCTTTAGCAACCTATGATTTATTCCTGTTTCCGGATATTGGCTTGCTGATATCTGAATTAATTGGGCATAAAGCTTGCTGATATTTGAATTGATTGGGGCATAATTCAAGAGGAAAATAACCTTGTCTTGATTATAGCACTGTCTTTCTAGCAATGTCATGACTACTTGCCAACTTGGCTTCTATAGTAGTGTTTCTGCAAGTATTTTCACGTTACCTTCCCCTGTGCGGTACCCTTCAAATGTGTCAGGCTACGCACACATAACTCCCAACCAACCTACTTATACTGTCTGGGAGGGATGGAAGTTGTACATCAGCCCATCTAGATATTATCAGGGTAAGGAGAGCTGCTCAAGACAGATGGTCTGTATGTAGATAAAAATGTACCTTGAGCTTTTTAAAGAAAAAAAATACAAGCTTCAGTAAACAAACAAATGCCTTCAAGTGGGAACTGTACAAGTATCCATCAAGGCTGACAATTTGGTATCTGTAATATTTAAGTTCTTTCACCTCATGAAGACAACAAGAAGTTGCAAACCATTGTGGTTGCCCAGAACTTGCTCTGAGATTTACCAAAGGCTCACTGAAATACAGTTTTACAAACAAAATTTTTTATTTTTACCTTTACTCAGTGTAATGAAAACCCAAACATCCAGCAAATGTAATTGACATTGATAAATAATGCCAGTGCATAAGAAACGTACAGTAGATCAGAAGATGCAGGGGAAGATACACAGATAAAGCATTTGCTGTCAGTTTTCACCAGCCAAATGCTCTTTTCTAAAAAGAAAAAAAAAATCCAGAGAAAGGAGGAAAAAGATCTTGCTGCACAAAGGCCAGGTCAATAGGAAAGGATACAAGAGCTAGTGCGCTATCTGATGGTATCCTGGGGAAGAAGATGCTTGAAAGTTATTGATAGCAATTCATATTTAAACAAAGCAGAGCAATGCAGGCATCGTTCCATGAGTTCCTGTAGTGGCAACGCGGAAGTCCATTGTTATTTCGAGGACTTTAAGTGACATATTTTGATTTTCTCCCTCACACAAAGAAGCTTAGAGTTTATTTTGAGTTATACTAATGTTTAGCTGGCTTGTTCTTTTATTTCTGTTTGAAATGGGGTGGGGGGTGGGAGAAGAAAAAACCTCAAGATTGTTTTTGTTAAGCACTAGCTTATCTGTATAGCTTCCCAGGCTCTTGGGTTATGTCATAAACAGGTGCCCAGACCCTGGGAACTATCTAGTGAAGGTCAGATCCTGCAGTCTCTGTACCATGGAAACAGGGTCACGAGGTATCAGGGATGTCCCATTGCCTACGTGCCATCCTGACATGATACTAGAGAAGGATAGACAATAGACAGAGATGGAAGGTATTTAATGTCTATTCAGCCTGATGACTTAAGTGTGAAGTCGACAGCCGCAAGCACTGATGGGAGGGAGACAAGGTACTTAGACTGCTGTTTGCAAACTTGATTTCACTTGGGTCTTTGAGATGACATGGGTCACGAACTGTAAATAAAAGTTTCCTATCGATTGCAACACTATTCATATGAGGAGTACTGATTTGCAGGAACAGACCATCACAGAAAGACCCAAGTCAAAATGATGGACTGGAAGGAGAGCAACCAGCTCTTCAAAGACAGTTCAAAATTGGGAGAACCAAGACCGGGGGGTGAAACCTCAAACCCGAAAGGGGAGGGCAGCAACCCAGGAACTCAAATCCCACAACCAGGCAACACAGGTACGATCCCGAGAGCCTGGGTAAGCACGCCACAACTGCTGATGGTGACAGGGTATGATCCCACATGGGAGAGCTCCAAAGGAGGAAACTATGGGTGGAGGTCATCCCCAGCAATGCCCAGCTATGGAGAGAGCCCCTACCTCGCAAAGACAACATGGAATGGGGACTTGGAATTGAGGGTCAGGCAGATGGAGGAATGCCAGGATGAGATACAAGGGATGTTGGAGAAAATACTGTGGAGACTGGAACAGCCACCAACGAGTGAAGCAGAGGTGAGAGTACAATGGGCCACAAATGAGAGCTCTGGGGGGCCAGTAGAGGGGTTGGAAAGGCAGGTGGCGGGAAGAAATCCCAATAGCCACTATACTCCAAGGGCCCCCGCAAGCAAGCTAAGAGTAAAATTTGCCGGGGACTAAAAGATGCTACCCTGTTTTTTAACCCAAGTGATGGGTTACATGAGAGAATGCAGAGATTCAATTCCATTGGAGGAAGCGAGAATAAATCATGTAGCAGCTTGCTTAGAGGGAGTAGCAGATGAATGGCTCGTATCACTACACAATGCTCACGCAAGTGAATTAAGATTATTCGAAGGGTTTATGCATGCATTGAGAGAAAGGTTAGAAGACCCAATGTTGAAGTTAAAAGCAGAAACGAACCTCCAGTGCCTCAAGCAGGGAACCAGCTCAGTTTCTGAATACTCACTAGAGTTCAGGAAATTGGCTGGAAGACTAACAGACTGGCCAGAATCTTTTAAAGTACAATGTTTCCGAAAGGGTTTACAGGCAGAAATCCTGAGATGGGCAATAAAGAGGGGAAACCCGAAGACAGTGAAGGAATGGATTGTGTTGGCCGGGGAGATAGAAAATCTACAAATGCAGGTAAAGGAACAGCAGCGAGACGAGGAGAGGAACAGGCGTCAGGCAGCGCACAACCCCCCCAAGGGAAGCAGCGGAGCCCGCAAAGCGTGAGAGGAAGAAAAAGAGCGCAGAGCGAGGAAAACTTATGCTTTAAATGTGGAGGGGAGGGGTATCGTATTGCAGAGTGCCCACAAACCACCCATGGCCACAGCGAAAGGGGGGAGGCACTGCAAAGCAGCAGAAACGGAGGAAAGCTCCTCCGATGGGGAAATGACAGCAACGAAAGGGGGGAGGCTCCGCAAGCTAGCAGAGATGGAAAGAAGCTCCTCAGATGAAGTAATTAAAATGGCGGGAAATGCCTGGGGCTTGTTGTGAACACTGAAGGACGAGCTGAACGGGAAAGGCGTACAAATATGATGAGCAGAGACTGCCCCGCGATGTTGATAAAATTGCAAATAGAAGCACTCGGGGGGAGGAGCAGGTTGAAACTCACAGGGCTATTAGACTCCGGATGCACAAGGAGTCTAGTGAACATGGAAATTTTTAAACAGCTAGGGTTGAAAGTAAAAAAGTTAAGGGAAGCCATAAATTTTGTTCAACTTGATGGTTCTGAAATGTAAGGCGGCCTGGCTAAGTATTGCACCAAGCCAGTAAAAATGAAGGTAGGTACCCACGAGGAAGTATTGAATTTCATAGTGGCACCAGTCTCAGACCCACCAGTAGTATTGGGTCTGGTGTGGCTGAGGGCATGGAATCCTCAAGTGGATTGGGCAGAAAGCAGCTTGAGGTTTGGGGATGAGGAGAACAAAGAACACAGGGAAAGGCAGGAGCTGGGAGGAGCGGCTTCAAATTTAAAAAAGGAGGAATCAGAGGAGGGGACACAAGCTGAGATAATCCCTGAGAACTATAGAGATTGGAGGGTGGTATTTGAAGAGGAGGAAGCAAACCAACTCCTGCCCCATAGAAAAACTGACTGTGCAATAGAGCTAATACCAGGTATGGTGCTACCGAAGCCAAAGATCTACCCACTGACCCCAAAGGAATTACAAGCTCTGAGAGAGTTTGTAGACAAAAACTTAAAACACGGATTTATCTGGCCAGCCGCTTCCCCAATGGTGGTGCCAGTATTGTTTAGAACAAAGAAAGACGGGTCATTACGCATGTGCACGGACTATAGAGGGCTAAATGCGATCTCAGTGGCGAATAAATACCCTTTGCCACTCATAAAAGGCATGCTAGCGCACCTATCAAAAGGAAAAATATTTACCAAACTGGACTTGAGGGAGGCATACCACAGAGTAAGAATTAGGGTGATGAATGGAAGACAGCATTTAATTGTCCATTGGGTTGTTTTGAATTTCTAGTTTTACCGTTCGGGCTTAAAGGCGGGGTGGGTGTGTTTATGCAAATGATCAATGAGGTCTTGCATGACCTGCTATTCAAAGGAGTGCTTGTTTACCTTGATGACATTTTAATATTCACAGAAACAATGGAAGAACGCGTAGAATTAGTAAGAGAGGTATTGAAAAGCCTAGCAGAAAACCACTTGTACGCCAAACCATCGAAGTGCGAGTTTCACAAAGAACAACTGGACTACCTAGGATACAGAATATCAAACAAAGGTATAGGGATGGATCCGGAAAAGGCATGAGCTGTATTGGGATGGGAGGTGCCCAAGACAAAAAAGCAACTCCAGAGTTTCTTAGGGTTCGCGAGTTTCTATCGCCAATTCATACCCCAATTCACACAGATAGCTTTGCCACTAACTGATCTATTGAAGACCAAAGGAAAGGGGGAAGGGAGGAAAAAAGCGAAACCAAGTGCACCAATTAAGTGGTCGGCAGAATGCCAAGAGGCATTTGAGCAGCTAAAGAAGTTATTCTTATCGGAACCAATTTTAAAACACCCCGACCCGGAAAAGCCACTAATAGTCCAGGTTGACGCTTCAGACATGGCCACTGGGGGCATACTTTTAGAAAGGGATGAACAAGGGAAATTGCACCCCTGCACATATCTGTCACACAAATTTAACAACACAGAGCGAAGGTGGCATGTTTGGGAGAAAGAGGCATTTGCAGTCAAGTCAGCATTAGTAAATTGGAGGCATCTAATAGAAGGAGCCACACACCCATTCGAAATATGAACAGAGTATAAAAATCTGGAGGCGCTATTTCCACGGATAGATAGAGAGCTCTCTAAAATGCTGAGGAGGTAAAGGGACTGAAATAGGAAATGGAAGGAGTGGCATATGACCAGAGAAGAATAAATTGTGATCTCCAGAGACTGAGGAACTGTGCCAGAAAGGCTACAGCTCATAATAATTTGAGGTTTGCAAGAGATACCTCAAACAACAATGATAGAGAGGGTTCTTTGAGTACATTGGAAATAAAAAGAAAGCCAGAGAGGATGCAGGTCTTTTGCTGCTAAGAGTGAACGGGTGTTGGTGAGAAGGCAGAGCTTCTTACTGTAGCTCCTATTTTGTGTCTGTTTTCTTTCAGAAGGGACATGGAGCCCTTGCTGGCCATTGTTATGCCACTGGGGGAAAGAGGAAGTGCAATTAAGGATAGGCAAGGAGAGGGCAAGAGGGAACTGAGCTAATTTAAACAAATTCAAGTCTCCAGAGTCAGATGACTTATCCCCTAGAATTCTGAAGGAACTAGCAGAGGCAACTGCAGGCCTGCCAGCTGTAAACTTTGAGGGCTGGAGGATGGATAGGATTCCAAAAATTGGAGGAGAGCAAATGTCATCCATAACTGTACAGATGCCTCTTTCCCTTATCTCAACTGCATCTAGTTTTCATCCCTCCATTCTCTCCCCAGTGAAGGTACTTCCTCTTGTCCTGTCTCCATCATCAAAAGATGGAGGGGAATGTGTTATTTGCTTGTGTGTTTCATCTGCATGACAGAATGGTTGGTAATATGCAAAATGAGGAATCAACCAATCAACCAATCAACCAATCAACCAATCAACCAATCAACCAATCAACCAATCAACCAATCAACCAATCAACCAATCAACCAATCAACCAATCAACCAATCGGATGGCTTATTTGCCAGGCAATTAATTTTAACTGGAATGTGGCTTCTGGAAGATATATCCATACCTCCCCCCCACCCCAATATGCATAGATTTATTGGGTATGGAGTAGGGGTAGAATCTCCAGGACAGAGTTGGCAACCCTAGGATGAAAAAGTGGAGAAGCTGGGCACCCCACAATGTCTGCATTTTACTATCTCCTTTTCCTTCTAGGGAGAATCCTCTTAAATTCAGAGTCAACTTCCTTTCAGGAAAGTATGGTAAATTGTTCCGACTCTAGAGTAGCCACACTAATTCTAGCCTTCAGCTTGGTGGTGCCCACCCCAGCTAAACACTGCTAAATTGGAGGCCACAGTTTTGCACAGCAATTCCAAGGCCCTCTCTGTCTATCAATGCGCTCCAGAGGATATAATATTGCTGGTGGTGTTTCAGAAGGAAGGTTGGATAATGAGGATAGGAGAAAAAAGATCTCTGGAAAAAAGAAAAAAATATAATATCAATATAAAATTAATTCAATATTTAAACTTATTATTAAATCTAGGCCCATATAGGAACATACTGTGTCATCTTCTCATTTTTAGAATATAAAGACATTTCAAAGAACACGTACCTTGAATCCATTACTTAACATCAGGAGAATAAATTTCTTTCCCATTTTTTATTTATATGGCTCTTATCACTAAAATGACATTTCATGATTAAAAAATAAATGGTACCCAGAGGCAATATTTTCCCTCTGATAGATAATATAACATGGTGAAATTGGTCATTATGGACAGTAATTCACGATGTATTCAGAGACTATTAGTTTAATTCGTTTTGCAGAAGACTTTAGAATGGATTCAGTTTGATCAATTAAAGAATGCGGCATTTTAATTGTGACATCACACTGTGGGACCAGCAACAGAGCATCCATGGGGTGGTGGTCAAAAAAGTCAAGACTAGAAGATTTTGGGTTCAACTGCATACACTGATTCAGAGGATTTTAAATAGGAATATACCACAGAAACCAGAACTTTTTCTCTTGGGACTGATGGATAAACAGTTGGAAAAAAGTCATGGAACATTGTTTTTACATATGATAACCAGAGCGAGATTATTGCACAAAGATTTGGCAATACCCACGATGGAGGAATGGTTGGTGAAGATGATAGAACTTGCTGAGTTGACTTCTTTGATTTTGACCTCTTTGATTAGAGAAAAGACAATATCTACGTTAATTGCTGACTGGAAACTCCTTATGGACTTTTTGCGTAAAACAGAAAAAAATGAATTTATGAGGTTTTGACAATTTGACAGGATAGATTATAGAAAGAAGAGTCACAATGTAACTAGAGAAAGAGGTAAATCAACAATTGTACATATAACTGCTGTAAAGAAGATCGGAAGCCACTTTTTAATATCTTTTTTCTTTCTTTTCTATTTCTCGTCTACCTTTCTTCTTTTCTTTTTTCTTTTTGCACTTTAGTTTTCTCTTTTATCTCTTCCTTTTTTCTTTCTTACTCTATTTTAGTTTGTATTAATTTTTACTCTTGTTTTTAAAACTTTCAATAAAATTATATTTAAAAAAGTCAATATGGTGGCCACAACCATATGATTGAAGCCCTGCCCCCTTTTTAATTTGCATTAAAAGGGGTGGGAGTTTGATCACCTAGATGCAACTGCCATCTTGACTTTTTTGACCCCCTCAGCCATTCCTCCACTTCAGTTTATATGCAACACCTCCTTGTCTTCTAGTTTTGTTTTGCCTTAGGTAGAACATTGTCTGCCTGTGGTTAGCAGTTCCAAATTTGTACTTATCTGAGAGTCTAAATTTGCCAACCCCTAAATTTGGCAGGACCACCTTTTGAGTAAGATAAGGTTGCAAAATTTCTAAATGCAAATACACATATATTTTGCATTTATATTTTGCTTCCCTTATTAGACCTTCCTGTTCTACTTTTTGTAAAGTTGTTTTCAAGTCATAATTACAAAATACCCTTTAAAAAAGCATCAACATGGTCCTTTAAAAAAATAATGACAAGGGGCCATGGCTTTCAGATAAGTAGTAGGACTCTAGTTACCCTTTTAAAGAAAGTGCACACGCAGGCATGTGCGTGCGCGCACACACAAACCTGCTACAACTTCCAAATTATATTGACCCACATGTCTTTAATTTATTACAGTGAGAGCGCTGTTCCTTTCAAATGAACCCCTGCCGAGCCCGATCTGCTCACTGACAGAAAATCATTCAGCTGAAAAAGAGAGTGTTTAATATCGCCCCGGGGAAGGTTTGGCTGGGGTGCTTGCTTTAATACGTGGTTTTAACACTGGAAGGGATTGAGAAGGGGGTTAGGAAGCACTATTAGGCCACATAGGAATCAGGGCTTGACAGAGAGGAAACAAAGACCTACAGAGGGGCCCTTTTGTTGGATTTCTCCCATGACGTTCCTCTCCTTCTAGGTCTGACAGCATAATTTGTTCTACGTGACCAGTAATCCAACCTGGATATTTTTTTATTTCTTCTTCTATCTCTTTTTCTCTTATTCAGAGGAGGGCTGTGGAATCTGAAGGGCCACTAAACCTACCCCATGACTTTATTTTAGAGCTTGGTCAAACTTTCTTGGAAAAGAACATCTCTTGGGATTTTCATTCCCTTTCTTCCAATGCTGGAAGAAAAGGGCCGTTGTGTTAGTAAAAATGCCTCCTGCTACTTTATGTTCTCTGCATGGTCCCTGAAAGCCCAGTGGAGGAAGCCAATGAGCAGGCAGGCAGCCAGCTCAGTGGCTGATAAGAACACCTGTAAGGGGAAGGGAACTTTAGGAAAAAGGATTTTAATAGCTCTGCTTCTTGTGAGCCCGCATGGAAGTTTTGGAGACTTTTAGTGTATTATTTAGTGTAATACAAGTCAACCGGAAATCTACCCACTCTAACCAAGTGCTCCACTACCAAAGCAATAACCTAACCTCCCACAAGAGGAGCTGTGTAAGAACACTATTCAGACGAGCACAAACGCACTGCAGCAACCCAGAACACCAGAAAAAGGAAATAGACCACTTATATAGCATCTTCCAGCAAAATGGATACCCACGAAACTTTATCAAAAAGTGCCTGACCACTCAACCCACCACAGCAAAACCAACAGAAGCTATGAAAAGGATTACACGGCCATATATAAGAAACATCTCAGAAACTACTAATTTTTATTTTATTTATTTATTTATTTGTCATATTTATATCCCGCCCATCTCCCCCACAAGGAGGAACCCTAATAGACTGTTACAACCACACAGCATCACCGTAGCACACAAACCAACCAAAACCCTTCAGAACATTGTAAGTAAACCAAAAGACCCAGTAGCCCAAGAAGAAAAAACAGAAGTTATCTACAACATACAGTGTAAGGACTGTAACAGCCACTATGTAGGACAGACTGGCAGAAGACTAGCAGAACGCATCCACGAACACCAACTAGCAGTCAGAAGACACAATGAAAACTCTTTAATCTCACAACACATGGGCAGACGTAGCCATACTTTCAACTGGGAAACTGTGAGCATCTTAAACCAAGCCAAATCCAAAAATGCTAGAGAATTCCTGGAAGCCTGGCACTCAGACAAAGCAGCCATCAACAGACACATAGAGGTAAACAAAATTTACATACCATTCATAAGAGACAATAGAAAAGCCAGAAGATCAGAACACCTCCTTGCCAGCAATCAACAACCAGATAGGCAAGGATTAACACCAAGATTAGCACCAGAGGAGCAATCAAACAACACAATATACCCTAATCAAGGAACTATTATCTTAGTCAATCAACCAAGCAGCAAACAACAACCCAATCAAGGAACTACCAAGTTGAGTACAACACCCCCACCAACACAGGCAGGACAAGCCAGGGTATATAAACAGAGAGCAAGTCCCACTCCCTTTTTGCACTGAAGATGTTGCCTAGCCTGGCAATGAAACGTCTGCAAGAAAACAACAAGGCTCAGAGAGCACCAAGGACTCCACAATGTAATATTTGTTGGTGTTTTTATTGATCAAAGGAATTAAGTCACAAGACAAGTCACAGAGGTGGCAGTTAACTTTCAGCAGAGTCAAGAGTTCAAACTTCTATTGTTTCCCAGGTTGTAAAGATAAAAAGGTCAGAAAGGTTAACTATCTTGTGATAGTTACAAAGTATACAGGAGATGTCTTTTGTTCTTGCTTGATTGCATTCAAGCAGACATGCCTGTCAGCTCACCTCAGCTCTATGTATGGTGAGATGTAAATATGCTGTTTGTATTTTCATTGAAGAGTTAACTCCAGGGATCGGGATGATACTGTTTTATGTTCTCTGTTATATTAATACATTTATGTTTTTGCTGAATGCCTGGTGTCATTTCTTGTCTCTCTAATGCCAAAATGCTTCTGGAACTCTGCACATGCTCCAGAACACACCTTACAACAGGTAATGGGCCCAGAAATGTTTCTTCAGAGAGAAGATATGTGGACTCCAATAGGTGAGCCAACTCCAATTAATCCCACCAATGCATGGCTGTGTGTGGATGAATGTGCCCGAGTGTCCATTATTTTAGGAGTTGAGGACATTCAGCTAGTCAATGTACGGAGTTTGCAGTCTGCCAAAGAATTATGGGATGCTTTGCGAAATTTATATGTAAAGGCCACAGCAGGGAGTAAAGTTACCCTGACAAGAAAACTCTATAAAGCTTATTTATCAGAACAGGAGAGTCTGCCTGAGCATCTGCATAAAATACAGCAGTTGTTTGTCGAATTACAAGAGAGAGGAATGGACTTTACACCTCTGACAAAATCATTCATAATTTTATCTTCCCTGAATGTAACATGGGACATGTTAATATGTACCCTGGAAGCAAAGCCCAAAGCTGAATTTACTCCTTCGTTTGTTTCTGCTCGGCTGCTTGCGGAGTTGGAGAAAAGACAGGAAAAATCTGCACCCATCTCTTCCGGAAAATTGCAGCATGAGAAAGTGAGAGAACGGAAGGACAACGAGGCTGAAGCCACAGCACTAGCAAGCTGAAGATGTTTTAATTGTGGATCAGCTGGACATCTACGCAAAGACTGTGATTTATTGTCCAAAGATCGAAAGACAGGAAAGAAGAACAGACCAGCAGTGTGGAAGAAGGCTCTGCAAACAACTCATATTGCACAGGTTCTTGAAAACTGTAATTCTGATGATGTATGGGTGCTAGATTCTGGTGCAAATTGTCACTTATCTAATTGTAAAAGTTCTTTTGTTTCACTGTCTAAAACTAACAAACAAAGTGTTTCTATAGCTGATGGATCTATGATTAAAATCATGGGTAAAGGTGACATGTATCTATCTTGTTTGGGAGGAACTGTTAGAGATGTGTTATATGTTCCACAATTGCAAACTAATCTTTTATCTGTAGCCCAGTTAGTAGCAGCTGGATATGTCATAACATTTAAAAAGATGGCTGTGAAATATGTAAGAATGGTAAGATGTGTGTAACTTGTGTTCAAAAAGATTCATTGCACATAGTACAGAGTGCTAAAAGTCACACTGCAAAAGCTGTAATTGGCAATATACCAATTCATGATCAGTGCATACATTTGCTACACAGGAGATATGGTCATGCTAATTTTAGATATCTATCACAAATGCCAAGCCTATGTGCTGATTTGAAGTTGAAACCCTGTAACATATATCTGGAATGTGTGGTATGCAAGGAGTGTAAAACTCACAAGGCTTCTATGAGCAAGCACATAGATAGAATCACAACTAGACCTCTTGAAAAAGTACATTCTGATATAATTGGCCCTTTTGCTCCTAGTTTTGGACAAGCGAGATATATAATGACCATAACTGATGATTTTTCAAGATATACATTTATCTATCTGTTGAAACAAAGAGGAGGCATTTGATAAATTTAAAAGTTTTGTAACATGGGCAAATGGTAAATTTCCAAAGCCTGTGTCTGCCTTACAATGTGATAGAGGAGGGGAATATTTTTCTAATGCTTTTAAGAAATTCCTGGCAGAGAAGGGGATAGAACAGATTCTATCTAACCCTTATACTCCTCAGCAGAATGGCGTGGCTGAACGGAAAGGCAGAATGCTTCAAGAAGCCATGATGTGCTTGCTTAAAGATACAAGACTACCTTTTAAATTTTGGGGTGAAGCAGTATCCACTGCCTGTTATGTTCAGAATAGACTGTTTAATTGTGTGATTGAGGATACTCCATTTCATCTGTTCTATGGCATAAAACCCAAAGTCAATCATCTCAGAGTTTTTGGCACTATTGCATGGGTTCATATCCTAAAGCAACAGAGATGGAAGGGAGCTTCCAAAACAAAGAAAGCAATCTTTGTTGGCTATGAACAAAGCCAGAGAAGCTACAGATTCATACGAGATGATCAATTAATAATTAGCAAAAGCGCTTCATTTGCTAAGCAAAACTGGGGAAAAATAAATTCCAGTTCTCCAATTGATTTGACACAAAGGGAACAGCAAGGAATTGCTGATAGTGTTCCTTTGTCTAGTGAAGTAATTAAACAAGAGAGCAAGCTGAAAATATGTCTGATGAAACAGATGCTTCTCAGAAAAGTGATGAAAGTCAGAATATTAGCCCTGTCCTACCTCGCAGGTCTCAGAGGAGTAATAAAGGAATTCCTCCACAATGTTTTGAGGTAGACACAGTTAAAGCCTTTCACATTCACACTGAACCTGAAACTGTACAGCAAATAAATGATATGCCACCTGAAATTGCAAAATGCTGGCATGAGGCAATGCAGCAGGAATTAGCTTCCTTGAAAGAAAACAAAACTTGGAAATTAGTTAATCTTCCTCCCAATGAATGCTGTTTGGGTTGTAGGTGGGTTTTCAAAAACGATGCTAGTGGAAAAATTCAAAAATACAAAGCAAGGTTGGTTGCTAAAGGGTTTTCTCAAAGAAAAGATTTGGATTTTGACAAAACCTTTGCTCCTTTAACAAAGGGTGAATCAATTAGGTTGCTGCTGAAAGTTTCTGCAATGAAAGGAATGTCAGTTCATCATTATATTCAAACTGCATTTCTGTGTGGTCAGTTAGATCAGAAATTATACATGCAACAAGCACCTGGTTATGAACAAGGAAAAAATCTAGTGTGTGCACTACAAAAGTTAATTTATGGTTTAAAACAAGCAGCTCGCTGCTGGAATATAAAACTAGATGAAACACTGCAAAGTTTTGGTTTTGAAAAAGGAACAGCAGATCCATGTGTTTATGTCAAGAAAGACAAACAAAGTTTCATGTATTTATGCTTGTATGTTGATGATGTATTACTACTTACATCATCAGATAGACAAAGACTTGATTTTGAAACTTGTATGCAGAACAATTTCATGATAAAAAGTCTTGGGAAAGTTAATAATTACTTAGGCATGGAAATACGCAGAGAAGAAGATGGTAGTTTCCTGGTAAGCCAAAGCGGTAAAATTAAGAAACTCCTAGAGGAATTTAAAATGCAGGAATGTAAGATTTCCCTGTTGGGGGAGATGGGCAGTGATATAAATTTAAATAAGAAATAAATAATAAGAAATAAATCCCAGTGAGGACAAAACTGGTCATGCAGTGCCTGGTGGTCAGTATAACTGCAAAATGCCACACAGGATATACACTGGGTAAAAATAGAGAAATTTCCGCCCCCACCCCCAAATATCAGGGTGGAAGTCACATAAAATTCCCTACATTGGGGCATGATGTAATGTAACATCTGCTCTTAGAGCTTAAGGGAAGGACTGTATGCATCATTCTGATACTGATAGGGAGATTTCGGGTCTCTATCTGCATTTTGCCTAGCTCTATGTTTCACTAATGGCATTAGGAGTCCAACAAGGTTGGATGAAGGTAGCAGCTGGGTGTCATGAAAGCATGAAAGCCGGCTGGGTGACCTTGGGCCAGTCCCTGTCTCTCAGCCCTAGGAAGGAGCCAATGGCAAACCAGGAGACTGAGAGTTGTAGTCACGCCTTAGGCATGAAAGCCGGCTGGGTGACCTTGGGCCAGTCACTCTCTCTCAACCCAACTCACATCACAGGGTTGTTGTTGTGGGGAAAATAGGAGGAGGAAGGAGTATTTGGTATGTTCGCCACCTTGAGTTATTTATAAAAATAATAAAGGCGGGATAAAAAATTAAATAAATGAATAAATAAATAAATGAAAAGTTCCAGGAAAAGGAACAGAACTTTTATCACTTCAGCTACCCAAATGTTTAGAGATCTTGAATTCTCATTGGGGAGACACTCCAAAAATTCTGCCATATGGATGCTGGAGGAATAATCAGTATTACACTTGCAGTGATGCCCTGCTAAAGAACAGAAGATAGTATTCTGCTTAATCTATTATATACACACTAACAAATGAAATAGGATATTTTGGTTACATCTCAGATGCAAAATTTTGATACATGGAAAACTTATAAGGTAGAAGAAACCCACTGAAGACATCAGAAACTGTTCCTCTTAGTTTCCAATTAAAATTTTTACAGGCCACTACAGTACTATTAAATGTTTTGCAGTGAACATTTTCTTACCCTCTAAATGATTTTTCCCCCTGAATTTATTCTGTGAATAGATCAAACAAGCACAGCAGGAACTTCTTGCAACTGTTTGTTATAGATCTGATTCAGATGGGAAACGAAAAAACTGAAGAATAATAATAAAAATGAAAAATGATGTTGCTGCTTTACAGCATTACCTCTGTTGAATAGCAACAGGATTTCAGACAGGGATTTTCTTTAGTGCTGGAAATTAAACATGGTATCTAGTCTACATGCATCATGGGCTCTGTGTCACTATGCTGCAGGCCTTCTTTGAATGGTGGAAGAGGTAGGCTTACCAGGATGCTGAGAAGTGGTAAAGGGGATTACTATGGTGGATAGTTGGGCATGAGGAAGCATGGGAATGATGGCTACCATGTTTCCTGGTCATGAGAAAGGAACCTGGCCCATTTTGATCACAGAAGCTCAGCATTGTTGGCCTGGGTTAGTACTTAGATGGGGCCACCTGAGAATTCAAGGGCTATAGGCTAGACTGGGAAGTCAAAGAAGCATATCTGAAGATGAACGTGACAAACTCTTCAATAACACTGCTAAGGAGGCTGCATGGATGCAACCACCAGGAATCAATGACTTAAGGGCATCTTTTTCTTTAACACTTGGTAAGAATTATGGGATGTCAACAGGTAATGCCAACCCAATGCAAAAAGGTGGAGAAGAATACAGGTAGTCCTTGACTTACGACCACAACTGGGACTGGAACTTCCATCGCTAAGCGAGGTGGTCATTAAGTGAGTCATGCCCAATTTTATGACCTTTTCTGCCATGGTCATTAAGTGAATCACTGTGGTTGTTAAGTGAATCATGTGGTCATTAAGCAAATCCAGCTTCCCCCATTGACTTTGCTTGTTGGAAGCCAGCAGGGAAGGTCGCAAATGGTGATCACATGACCCTGGGATGCTGCAACTGTTGTAAATACATGCTGGTTGCCAAGTGTCTGAATTTTGATCATGTGACCACAGGGATGCTGCAACAGTCGTAAATGCGAGGACTGGTCATAAGTCACTTTTCCCAGTGCCATTTTAACTTTGAACGGTCACTAAATGAATGGTCGTAAGTCAAGGAATACCTTTAAACTTAGGTTCAAAAATGCACATGGATGGTGACTATAGCTGTGAAAAAGAGATATCTCTATTTGGGAGAAAGACTATGATCCTGACAAAATGTTAAGGTGAATGACCACCAAAAGCTTGTGTTGTCAGGGCCATATTTCTCCCAGTTGTAACATATGGCTATGAAAGCTGGCCCATCAGAAAGGCTGAATAAAGAAAACTCAATACCGTTGAATTGTGATACTGGAGAACATTGCTGAGAATACCTTGAAGATCCTTATAAAGAGGCTTGTCCTCTGCTACAGTATTAGGAATCTTTTGTGCAGCAGCACCACAGCAAACTCAGTGAACACCACCCAATAATTCCAAGAGACCACTGGTAGATTTAAAAAAGTTTTATTTTAGCAACAAAAGCACCTCACCTTCACTCTCTCAAGCAGTCAGATAATATGTACCAAACGATCTTCTTGTGGTGACCATGGGACAAAAAATCATGAGAAATCCCATTAGAGCACTCTTTGAGATGAACCTCAATGGAATCAAAGATGGAACTTCAGACTTCTCTTCCAGCCAGCTCTCTTTTATAAGCAATGCTGGATTATCTCAGTTTGATTGCTGGGTTACCTTGCATCACAGATCTTCTTACAATCATTCATTCATAAAATTCTGGTAGTTGTCCATCTGATCAAAGATGTTCTCTTTCTGTAGGTTGAGTCATGGCAACTGGATTTCTTTCTTTTCTCTTTCATGACCATTCCATGATCATCGGGAGCACAAAAATTTTATCAGAAAAATATCTTCAAGAATTTTCTACTCTTCATAACTTGACTTGGAACATCTCATAGCTTGCTACACTCTTGCACATGCATACTTTTCATGTTTCTTCTCCTGTACAACTGTTTAACCTTTTATTGTCTAGCCATTAACTTATCCTACAACAACTGCAAGAAGTAATCATTCAGAACTTGGTGAAGAAAAATAAAATGGCTTGTTGGAAGTACTAATAATGAAGCTAAAGCTGAAATATTTTGGATACAAAGGCAAGAATCATTGGAAAAATCCATAGCAATCAAAACAGAGGCCAATAGAAGAGAAGATAGTTAGATACTATCATTGATGGCATAGGCTTACAAGAAGTAGTTACTAACAGAGGGTCCTGCTGAAATTGTGCCCATGAATAATGAAAGATTGGAAACAACTAAATAACTTAACAGCAAGAAAAGAATCATGAGGAGCAAAATGAACGTTCAGTCAATTTTCTAAGTCAATGTGTAGGCACCAGGTCTGAATGGCAAATGGGGAAAGACTGCCTGAACAAAAAGGTAGTAGTAGAAGTACAGGCCCCTATGTGGCACCATTCAAAGCTTAAGGCACTTAATTGCTTGTGTTCAGAGAACCAGGACATCTGGGTTCTGGTTTAACAAGCTTCAGAGCTTTGTAAAAATCTTCCTTAAATAAGGGCCAACATGCAGTTGAAGGAGTAATGGTTTCGTGGCATGTCTGTGATTGTCCCTCTCTTTCATGGTTGAGTTCTAGTGAACTTAACCAAGGGCAATAAGTAGCAACAGAAATGACCAGGAAAGAGCAGTGGCAGTGCATTGAATATCATGAAGTGGCTGATGTAGGATCCATTAGAGCAGAGCTTTCCAAACTGTGTGTCGCGACACAAAAGTGTGTCACCACACACAGTCTGGTGTGTCGCCACACAACCCGGAAGCGCTGATCATCATCAGCGCTTCCGGGTTTTCCCGCGGCAACACACCAACTGCAGCGCGCAAAACCCGAAAGGGCAGCTATATATAGCAGCGCTTCCGGGTTTTTGCGTGCTGCCGCACTTCCGGGTTTTCCTGTGGCGACACACCAACGCCGGTTGGTGTGTCACCGCGGGAAAAACTTTGGAAAGCCCTGCATTACAGTTTTCCACAGTACATTCATATAAAAGGAATCAGAGGCATTGTGGGATATAAGTGGAGTCTAGGTTTGGTTAGTTGAGAGAGATAGACCACAATACCCACAATATATTCTTTTGAAGGGCTAGCATAAACTGAGTTGCAAAAATCCAGATGACCACTAGATGGAAACAAAGAATTAGGGCAGTGTTTCTCAACCTCAGCAACTTTAAGATGTGTGGACTTCAAGTCCCAGAATTCCCCAGCCATGCTGCCCAAAATTCTGGGACTTGAAACATATTCAGTGCATATTCAAAACACTAAATTAAGGTTTTCCTGAATCTGTTTGCTACCATCTGGTGGTCATCTGGAATTTTGTAGGCTAGATCTTGTAGTCCTTTTTTTTAGAACTTCACATACTTTATGTGGTGGATTGTATTTGCACAAATGAATATATAAAAAAAGGGAAAATCATATATAAAGGTAAATACACACCCATGCACACAAACGCATATGCATGCACACACACACACACACACACAGAGAGAGAGAGAAGTCACCAATTAGGAGCTGAAATCTCAACTAACTACTCAACCTTTTATGGGCAGTTTTACCTTTGCTGTCAAATCAGGTTTAAATGGACACAGACAGAAGATGTTCAAATAAATCAGTGCACCGTGTAATGTTTCACCTGTATATGTACCAGAAGAAAAATGATGAAGGGAAGGATTAGCCATGGGTTTGATTTATTTCACTTTTAAAACATCAATTTTTGAAAGCTTTCAGAGTAAAACCTGGAATAGTATAAAGGATCAGTTCTTTTCCTTGAATTTATGTTGCAAGTTATGACCAATTCTTTTCTATATAACTTTTTGTTATTCAGGCAATTTAATGTCACACTAAAATGTACACATAGGATAGCAACATCAGAATGCCCTATTAACATTTTCAAGTATGTAAAGCCAGGCTCAATTGCAGGTTTTCTGCAGGATAAGCATATCTGGTGTCGAGCTTCAGAGAATTACTCTTCTTTTGTTTCTCTACATTTGAAATGGCTTTGCAATCCAAAGGCAATCTTTCTGCTCAGTTCCCTGAGCCAAGCATATAAACAATGATGCTCTTGACTGATCAGTTCAATGGAGAGACACATCTGAAGGGAGATATGTCCCTTACCACAAGCTTGATGGAATCACTTTCTAGCACCCTGACATCTAAAATGCTGCCTGCTGTCTTGTAAACCTGTCCAGGCAGTTGATGTTATTTTCTGAAGTCTTTATATGGTATGAGTGCCCTTTTTCACTGGAGTTCAGGCAGGTTTCTATTTGAAAGTTCTTCCTGGTGATTGTTCATTCATGGTGGGCAGGTGGAGAGTTGAAGAAGTTGTCTTCTGTTCCCGCTCTCCAGAAACTGTAGAGGGGCGTGATGGCTCAGCGGGTAAGACGCCAGGCTTGTTGATCGGAAGATTGTAAGTTCAGAAGTTCGAATCCCTAGCCCCGCATGACGGAGTGAGCTCCCGCACTCGCCCCAGCTCTTGCCAACCTAGCAATTCGAAAGCATGCAAATGCAAGTAGATGAATAGGTACCACTTCGGTGGGATGGTAACAGCGTTCCGCGTGCGTCATGCCGGCCATGTGATGGCGGAAGCGTCTTCGGACAACGTTGGCTCTTTGGCTAAGAAACGGAGATGAGCACCGGCCCCTAGTGTCAGACATGACTGTGCAGGGGAAACCTTTACCTTTACTTACTTGTGATAGGGCAGTGTGGCAGTGTAGATGTGTCCTTAGTGATGCTCTAAGCCAGGGTACAGAACTGTTTCAGAGCTTTTTGATGGCTTGCTAGAAGGGGCCGATGCACATGGGCCAGGACAAAAATTACCTTGATTAGTATTAATTAATTAATTGCAATTAATATAATGACTTCTTTTATATATATTTTTCTCTTTGTTCACATTCCCTTTGATGCATCAAACATTACATTTTCTGGTAACTTTTGAAGGACCCTGCAGCCCCATCCAGGGTGGTGGACACCTTTGTATCCTATAATGGGATGACATCCACTGACCGACTCAAAAAGATTCAGTGCATATTCAAACATTTGTTGAAGTAAACCTCAAACATGTTTCTCTTGAATGTTGAACATTTACTTGAGCTATTACTTGAGATAACAGCACCATCTATTGAGAAGCCTCTGTAATATTTAGGACATGTGCCATCAAATAGATCATGTCTATTTGCAGTCATTCCGAATTGCAACATTTATGGAATCTTACAGAGGCTAGGATCACATTGGTTGAATTCCCCAGTGCCTGTAAAGAAAGAATGGGCACTGCATTTATTTGTCTTTGCTTCAAAGTATTCTGCATTTGCCTAAAGGTGAGTTGAATGTTCAAAAAACTTTATCCCCCTCCAAGTCTGAATTGAAGCAATGATATATATTCTTTCATCAGTGTTGCAACTGGCTTAATTTTGATGTCTCCGCCCAACCTGTGTGTTGCAGTTTGGTGAGAGTAGTAGTCTTGCACTTTTTAAAAATAAGGAAATGATTATTAAACTATTTTGACTCTGTAGTGCAGACAATCCCTTGGAGACAAATGGTGGACCTGCAGGCAACAGTCTAATGGAAAAAGTCTTTGCCACTAATCCAATTTCTTTCCCCTTTGCAAGTAAGGTGATATAAATTTAAATAATAAAAAATAAAAAATTCCTTTCCCCAGCAGCCTACTGGGTGAGGAGGGAGAAAGACAACATTGCCAAGGTGGGTTAATTCTGCTTTCATCAGAATTTTATAAAGCGGGGTCATGGTGTTACATCACAAGCTCTGCTCCTTTCGGCCCTGTGTGCAACATCACCAAACACACACAAAAGGGGAGGGGTTCATGTCATGGCATCCTTCAGGATAGTGTGGGTTTGCTCCTTGTTGTTGTCTGGGTTTTGCCATCATTTGTTCCTTTTTTACTATTCCATTGTTTTGGGGTTTTCCATGTTTTTTAAACTTGTGAACCACCCAGAGTTCTGGGAGTCAGGAGTCAGATGGTGTATAAACAAACAAACAAACAAACAAACAAACCACAATGATGTTTTTCTTAGTCTGACCTCCTGCAGATGATGCAAGGGGTGGGAGAGAAGAGAGAAACTGTTTATTACTTTTGGCCCAACAGAATTCCCCTGAGAAATTGTGGCCCTGAGCATTTTTTTTAAAAAAAATCCCAATCTTTTTCTTAGACAGGAAACCAGACCTTGGTTTCTGAAGTATTTTGGGAGGAAAGCTCTCATAATGGATTCTTCCTTGCCTGCTGCTTGCCTGCCTTCCTCTCTCCCCATACATTTTCTCATTTTGGGAACATGTTGTAGATCTAAAGCCTCTTCTTGGACTTCTTCCTTTTTTCTCTCTTGACACCAGAAATGTCATTCTTGGTCTACTGGGAAGACAGTAAAAATTTAATGCTTTTAAGGGTGGAATTTGGTATCAGATTTCTTCTCCAAGGATGAATCACTCTCGTTCTTTTGTAGTTGAAGGCAAACTGAATCTTGGGATACTTTCCAGGGGCTATAGAATTGCAAATATTTTAGAATACTTCAAAAGGTGTCAAAAATCAATTCTGGGGACAACCTCTGCCCCCCGTGTTATACAGGAACTGCCAGAACACTGAGTCAATATCTTAATGAATGAAGCGTGTGATTCCATGTCATCAAATATATTTCTTTGTCCATGTGTTGTTGTTAGTTGCCATCGAGTCATTTACGACTCATGGCGACCCTATGTATAATAGAATGAACTGCTAAATGGTCTTGCACCAATTGCCTGACTGTTCCAATATTTGCATCCATTGTTGTGGTAATTGTATCAATCCATCGCATTGAAGGTCTTCCTCTTTTCCACTGGCCCTCGACTTTACCAAACATGATGTCCTTTTCAAGCAATCAGTCTTTCAGGACAATGTGCCCAAAGTATGAGAGTCTAAGCCTAGTTATCCTCGCCTCTAGTGAATATTTTGCTTGTATTTCTTCTAAAACTGATTTTTTTGTTCTTCTGGCAGTCCATGGTACTTTCAGTAATCTTCGCCAGCACCACAATTCAAATGCATCAATTCTTCTTCTATCTTCCGTTTTTAATGTCCAAGTTTCACAGGCATATGTGGCAATTGAGAAGACCATAGCATGAGTCAGAAGCATCTTTGTTTTTAAACTGATGTCTTTACTTCTGAAAACTTTAGATAGGTCTTGGATGGCAGATTTTCCCAGCGCGATACGTCGTTTGATTTCTTGGTTACTACTTCCCTCAGCATTGATCATTGATCTGAGTAGAATTAAATCATTGACAACTTCAATTTCTTCTCCATTTATTGTGACATTACTTATTGGTCCATTTGTGAGAATCTTCATCTTCTTCACATTCAGGTGTAGTCCGTATTGCTGACTTCAATCTTTAATCTTCATCAGCAAGTACTTCAAGTCTTCTTCATTACCAGCAAGCAAAGTTGTGTCATCTGCATATTGCAGGTTGTTAATGAGTCTTCCACCAATTCTGATACCTCGCTCTTCTTCGTACATTCCTGCTTCTCAAATTATTTGTTCAGGTAACACATTGAATAAGTAGGGTGAAAGTATACAACCTTGCTGCACACCTTTTCCAATTTTGAACCACTCGGTATCACCGTTTTCTGTTCTAACGACTGCCTCTTGATCCGTGTACAGGTTCCGCATGAGTACAGTTAAGTGCTCTGGTATTCCCATTCTTCGTAATATTAACAATAACTTGTTATGGTCCACACAGTCAAATGCCTTTGCGTAATCAATGAAGCAGAGGTAAACATCTTTCTGGTATTCTTTACATTCAGCCAAGATCCATCTGACATCAGCTATGATATCTCTCATGCCGCGTCCTCTTCTAAATCCAGCTTGGACTTCGGGTAGTTCTCTGTCGATGTAAGGATGCAAACGTTGTTGAATTATTTTCAGCAAAATTTTGCTAGCATGTGAAATTAATGAAATTGTTCGATAATTTCCACATTCTGTTTGATCTCCTTCCTTTGGAATGGGTATGAATACGGATCTCTTCCAGTCAGTTGGCCATTTTGTTGTCTTCCAAACTTCTTGACATAGAGGAATAAGTGCTTCCACTGCTGCATCTGATTGTTGAAGTATCTCAATTGGTAATCCATCAATTCCTGGAGCCTTGTTTTTCGCCAGTGCCTTCAGTGCAGCTTGAACTTCTTCCTTCAGTACCGATGGTTCTTGATCATATTCTACCTCCTGGAATAGCTGAAGATCAACTAACTCTTTTTTATACAGTGATTATGTATATTCCTTCCATCTTCTCTTAATACTACCCATGTCATTTAATGCCCATAGGATCTTTAAGAATAGCAACTTGGGGCCTGAATTTTCTCTTCAGCTCTTTCAGCTTGAGAAATGCTGATCTTTGTCCATGTCCCATTCCTCTTTTGCATGCTCAGCGGGTAAGACGCCAGGCTTGTCGATTGGAAGATCGCAAGTTCGGAGGTTCGAATCCCTAGCCCTGCGTGTGGAATGAGCTCCCACACTAGCTCCAGCTCTTGCCAACCTAGCAATTCGAAAGCATGCAAATGCAAGTAGATTAATAGGTACCACTTCGGTGGGAAGGTAACAGCGTTCCGCGGCGTCATGCAGCCACATGACGTGGAAGTGTCTTCGGACAATGCTGGCTCTTCGGCTAACAAACGGAGATGAGCACCGGCCCCTAGAGTCGGACACGACTGCACAAATGTGCGGGGGGTACCTTTACCTTTACCTTTAAACATTTTAAAGGCTGATTGCAATAATAAGTTTGCTTTAATATAAACTTATCTTTAAAGTGTACACTTTGCCTCTCACTTTCTATCTATAGAATTCTCAAATCAGGCTGTGACAATGGAGTAACAATTCTAATTAATTACAAAATCCCACAGCATAAAATTATGATCGTGATCAACATCCTGCATTGTTAAATTTGGAGCCATAATAAAGAAAATACAGATTAAAATAATATGGTAGCACATCTGAAATCACAGCAAATTAACAGATAAAAATAACAGCTTAATATTTTAAATGATTAAAGTAAAGTAACTTGTGTGTGTGTGTGTGTGTGTGTGTGTTTGTGTGTAAAACTGTGTATTGCATTTAACAGTGCATCACTTCCAAACTGTGGCTTTATGATCCTCAGTTCAGTAATTTTAGCCTTAACAGGAATGGAGTCTTTTAAATAGGGCATCTTTTTCAAATGGGAGCCAGTAATTCATCTTCATGATACATTGTGCAACAGTAAATTCAATGAATAGATCTTCATCTGCAACCTGTCAGGATACCATCCTGCCATTCTGCTTTAGATAGATGGGATTTGTAGTAACTAGTTAATGCGAAGCCTGTAGTAATTAGCTAGAGTGCTTGCCAGACAGTAGAGCAACCATTAGAGATAGGAATGGTGGGAAAGGGGTTAGGGAGGGGAGAGAGGAGCCAGGCTCCAAGGCCATCCATCTGGAAACATCGAAGGCTGGCAGTGTAAAGTTATGGGAAGTGAGTCGGGAGTGGAGGGGTGGACGAGGGGTGCTTGAGAGTCTGGCAGGTTATAAAATGTGTTTGCACGGGAAAATTCTAAGTTTGCTCTTTGCATCGATTCTATTCACTTGTATTAACAAAAGAACTTTTTCATATCCTATCATGGCTTGTGCTAAAAGTTTCTAAATAAATTTTAGATTAATTTAGATTAATTTAAATTAATCCAAATTTAGATTTAGATCTTGCCACTTGGATTTTACCCTTATTTTATAATTATTTAATAATTGTATTATATTTTATATATTGTACTTGTATTTTATGCTTGTTGTTTTAATGGATCATTTTTTTTGTCAACCACCCAGAGTCCCTCCTGTGGAGGGAGATGGGCGGTGATAAAAATTTGATAAATAAATAAATAAATAAATAAATAAATAAATAACTAAAATATCAAAGGCGTGAGTCATCACACAACCAATCTGTGCAAAGTCTTTTTGCACACTTGAATACCAGCCTCTGGGCACCATAACAGCCTTCATTTGTATCTGAAGCCTACATACATCATGGAGTCATTTCCAAATGCCTGTCATAATTCAGGATAAAAAAATCCTCATCGTGTGATGGTGAAGATTGCTTGTTTTGGAAGTTACAGAGCATTAGGTTCCAGTCTATTCTCTGCTTTTAAACAGCTTCCCCTCCACTTAACTTTCTCTCACCAAGAAATGGAAACTTGGCAGTGATGCTTTGAGGAAATTCTAGACTTCACACTTAATCGTAATAATAAACCTCAGAGCTGTGGGATATCATTAATGGGAAGTTCAAAGTAAAAATGTGCTTAAGTTATCAGTGTTAGAGAGCAATAACCTTGGATGGGAAAAAACTTGATAGTTTATAGCCTGGGAGTGTTTGTAGGAATACTCGCCCACTCTTTATTTCTCCAGGACTATTTGTATAAATATAAAATATGAATTATTAAGTAAATAGATTGGTATAGTATAGGTCCCCAGAGTCTAAACAAGCATTTAGCTTTCTGATGGAAACTTCATTCCCTCTTGTTGGGTGGCCACGTTGAAGCGCTATCCACTATTCCTTGAGCCAGCAGAAAGCTATGCTAGCATAAAGTTTGCTGCCCATACTAGTGATCCTTTTCTGCCACAGGCATAATGCTGGCAAGTGGTGCCATCCCTAATTATGGTGCAGAGATCAAGACAGGAATTTGTGGAATTCGTTTGTTTCAAACAAGCAAATTTCCTTTGTTTCCTTCCCCTTCCACAAAATAGCAACAGACAGTAGTAAAATAGTGATTGACAGAATAGAAGTCCATACAATGAAGAATGAAGGCTCTTTCCCCACTTGTACCAAACCATGGCACAAACATGCTCTGGAAACATCTTTTTTCTGCTGTGTTCCCACGATGTTGCCTTCATCTCATTTCTAGCACAAAAGGGAAACAGGTTTAAGTTGTCCTTTGCTGGACTGGTGTTAAAACAGCATTTTCTCCTATTCTTCCAATCCTGTCTAAGGTCTGTCTCAAGATATATAAAATATTGGAGGCTGTAAAGGCTTGAAATAGAGGCAAGAGACACTGGATAAAAACTGGTGAAGGGATAGCAAATTTTATATGGGTATAATTTTCTGCCAGTGCAAGGATAGGCAGATAACAGTGGGAAAAGACTCTCTGTTTGATCATGGTCCAAAAATTCTAACAATATCCAAGTAATGCTACAGGTTTTTTTTTTTCGTGTCAGAAGCAAGGTGCTTCTGTAGTGAAAGGATTTGCCAGTGACATCACCGTTGCCCAGGGGACACCCGAGGAGGCTCCTTTCATGTCCCTGTGATTTTTCCCACTGGAGTGGTACCTATTTATCTATTTGCATTTGCATGCTTTTGAACTGCTAGGTTGGCAGGAGCTGGGACAAATTGCCGGGAGCTCACTCCAGCATGCGGCTCATACTCTTGGGATTCGAACTGCCGAGCTGTCAGCCTTAATGGCCTCTGACTCAGCGTCTTAGCCAGCGTCTTAACCACTGAGCCACTGCGGTCCCTACAGGTACTAATATAACTGGTTTTGAGGGTGTCAGACATGACTTCCAATCTGCTCAGGAAGGAAACTGAGTTCCCTGTGAAATCAGGTGTCACCATCAGTGGGTGCTTTCCACTGTGCCAGCTCCTGGCTCCCTCCTGCTGCAAAGATGAGGTCATTTTCAATGGCACAAACCTTGCCATTGCAAGCAGGGACAGCCAGGGCATGGCTCAGGAGAAGCAATACTGTCTGATTGGCAGAAGGATTGATCTCCTTCCTGGGTAAATAGGAAAGGAAGTTGACTGCTACTTCCAATGTACCTTACTTTGTATTTTTTAAATGGCACCTGATGTAATGGAATTTGTTCTTCATCAGGATTTCCGTTCTAGTGTGTTAAAAACAATAATAAAGGATGATTATCTCTACTGGAGGCAATTAGCTGTCACTGAAGAGTAATACTTAAATTTTTTATCCTTCAAACTGCTGGAAAGGCTATTATTGTTATTATTTCTGAAAACCTCAGCCTCTTAGAATGACTTCTGTTCTCTATATCTTTGAATACTGTAGGCCAAGGCAGTGATATATTGAGTGTTTGACCTTACTGCGGGGGGAAAAATCATTAAATACTGATTGCTAGATTATTTCTTTCACAAGTACTCATTTGAGGAGGTTCAATTATGCCTGCAAAACTGATTTGGTATATAAAGAATGTATTCACTTAATGGATCCACGCATTTCCACTAAGTAACATCTATTACACTCTGCTCTGCTCCATAGTGAAAGTTTAATCATTTTGCCAATTATTCGAGCACAGGAAAGACCTTCATACTTATAAAAATTAAATATATGACATAGAAGATATCTTAGCATGACAGTTATCTAAGTATGATACTGTAGATTCATTTTACTGGCTTAAAACTTGCCTGTATTAAAGGATGTCCACCACTTGACCCTGCTGTCAGGTTCACAACAAACGTTATATGTCATGTTGCAGTACTTTGCATACATCAGATCATAACAAAATTGCTGAGCTTGTAATGCTATGAAGTACCACAAAGTGGAATGCCATTTGCTTGAGAACTTCTTTTGCAGCTCAGCATATTCAGTGTAATTCTGCAGGGATCCTGCACTAGCAGAGAATATATATAGCAACATTCCATGTAAGCTAAAGGCCATATGGACTGGGAGCCTTCTGAGAACTCCTGCAGACAAACTTAGGGGATTTCAAGCTCCCTTCCTCCAAGACTCCTGAGTAGGGTGAATCCTAATTTCAGGAGGCCCACAGCAAAATATTCTCCCACTTTCCATGTTAATGGCTTACTTGCTACCTCACTGGGCAATTTGGAGCTGCCAATTAATTTACACATTCTTTAAGGCCACTGGGGATAATTTAAATGATGAGATCCTGAAAATCTGTGTATCTCTCACCACTTAAATCACCTGACTTGCAAATCGATTCTCAACCATTGTTGGAAAGAACCTGAGACAGGAAAAGAAAGCAGAAATACATGGGGAATATTGACTCTGACAGAGCTGTCCAATTGCATTTTAGATTGGCAGACCCTGCTACCTGAGATCTAACTCTTGATGCACCCTATTTTTCTTTTGAACAATCCCCACATTGGTTGGGTTTTCAGGAGCATTGTCACTTTAAATTGCTGGTGCTGACTTTCTGAGCTATGCACCCCATAGTTTGAAAATCTAAATTAGAATTCAAGTTCATGCTCCTGTGCACTTGGTATGATTGTACAATCAAGGTGGATTAGTTTTTCTTGACATTAAAATGGCCACTTCAAATTTTAGGACTTTGTCCCATTAGCTCTTATCAGGGGCATCTGGGAAATGTCAAGGTGCCAGCCCTTCAAAGTAGACAAGGTCAGGAAACAGAAGACGCTAGGAGTCTTGGAACGTACTTCAATGCACTTAAGGTACTACAGGTAGTCCTCACTTAACAACCACAATTGGGACTGGAATTTCAGTTGCTAAGCAAAGTGGTCATTAAACAAATCTGACCTGATTTTATGACCTTTTTTGCGGTAGTTGTTAAGCAAATGACAGAGGGCATTAAGCGAACCATGTGGTTGTTGAGCGAATCATGCAGTTCCCCATTGATTTTGGTTGCCAAAAGCCAGCCAGAAGGTCGAAAATGGCAATCACGTGACCATGGGACGCTGCAATGGTCATAAATGTGAAGTTGCCAAGTGCCCAAATCATGATCCTGTGACCGTGGGAATGCTGTGATGGTCGTAAGTGTGAGGACCAGTTGTAAGTTGGTTTTTCCCAGCACCGTTGTAAGTCTGAACCATCAGTAAATGAATGGTTGTTAAGTGAGGACTACCTTTATAACAGAATCATGAAAGCCTGTCAAAGCCCCTCTCTATTTCAACTTATACCTAACCCAGTCAAGATAGAGTTGTTTTGAGTTTCTATCTCATACTTTCCACTTTCCCAGGATTCATATATATTTGTTTTGTAATGGCGCCGTATTCTCTGGATATTCCATCACATTTATAAATGATAACATAAGTTACCATAATGCTCTTGAGGTTTTTGGTGGCTGAAAAAATGGGCAAATAAATAAATATTTCCCCCCCCCCCAAAAAAAAGTTTGCTGACTTCTGCCTTAGACAGAATGTAGAAATAATGGGCTTGAATGTTTGGTCTCATCTTATGGTCTCAGAAGCTCCCTACTTTAAGCCCAGCAGCATCAGGTAAAGAATCTTGGGTTATACTGAGGCTAAGAAGAATTTTTGCCTGAATCCCCGGAGATGTATGGCAAGCTACTGGCCTGATTTGTCATCAGGCAGTTTCATCCACAAACGCTACTTTCTCCATGCAGATAGATGGCTGTGCCTATTTAATTGTACACCACAGAGTCATGGAAAGATAAAAATATCTCAAGCTAAAATGGGAGAGGCTGGAGGTCATGACTAGCACAGCTTGCATCGCATCAATTTCATGTTCCCTACTATGTACTGTCAGTTTGCTGTTGAGTTACTACTGCCCCATATGCTGAGAGCCGTGGTGATCACAATGGGTGCTTTTGGCATCTTGATGTTGCAGAACATTCAAGCTGCAGGGCCCCCAATTCATTTACAGCTGTTGAGTTAATGTGTCAGTATGAAATTGCTCGCTTGGCATTTTCAATACAGAAGAGCAATGGCCTCCACAGAAAAACAACAAGATGAAAGGATTAGGACTGATAACTGCAGAGCACTTGATGGAATTACAGTAAATGCCAGCAACATCAGGCTGTAGAAGGAGGTGTAATCTACCTATCTATTGTATGTCTGGGCGGAGATAGATAGAAAGATGTAACTCTATACATAATTATTCTAAAAGGAATCTGGTTGTACCTGGGATTCCTGATACTGTATGTATGTATGTAGAGCAGAATGGGGTGGTACAGTCTTCTGTGTTGGGGGCAGAACCCAGAGTAGGTTCTGGTGTTGAAGCTGGAAGGTCAATCCCAATGAATTTTGGAAGATCCAGTAGTGAAATTTAGCAAGCTTATTCCAAGTGTGATTATTGATATTATTGGTGTTTTTCAAGGTCACCAGCAAACCAATGGCAGTCTGAAACGGAGACCTTTTTTTAAACATGCAAAATAACTACCCTACAGTGTTTGGAGTTTCCAAACTTAAATTAATGTCAGATTAGAGGAGACTTGATGGACTATATAAAACCATGAATCACACAAAAATGTGAACATAGTAATATATACAATGGCTTAGCATCTGGAGCTTCAGTAGCAAGGAATCAAGGAGAAGCCAGAATTTTATCTGAAGAGAACATCTGATATTTATTTTTATTTATTTATTTTTTATCCCGCCTTTATTATTTTTATAAATAACTCAAGGTGGCGAACATACCAAATACTCCTTCCTCCTCCTATTTTCCCCACAACAACCACCCTGTGAGGTGAGTTGGGCTGAGAGAGAGTGACTGGCCCAAAGTCACCCAGCCGGCTTTCATGCCTAAGGCGGGACTAGAACTCACAGACTCCTGGTTTCTAGCCCGTTGCCTTAACCACTAGACCAAACTGCTGCCTAAACAAGCAAATGGCCACATTTCTAAAAGGAATGTATCAACCTATTTCTGGCTCATATATTCATTCCTAAACTGATTTAGTTTTATTGCTGCATTAATCTCTTCTTTTTTTAGTTATGTGAACTCATATTTGAATATGTACATAGATATGTACTTTTGCATATATTTTCTGATATTGTTTTTCATTACATGCATCCATAAATGTCTATGAAGGTTCTCAGTCATCCAGGTGGAATTGTCTGTAGCTTGAATCATGTCAACTGGATTTCTATTTTCTCAGTGGAAACGTTTCGCTCCTTATCCAAGGAGCTTCTTCAGTCTGAGCAAAGTTAGTAAGGGAATCCTTAAATATGTTGCTGTGTGACCTTACACCTGGGGCTAGGTCATGGTTATTTTTGAGATGTTATTTCTAAGTCCCTTTATCATCTAAAGAAGGATCGTTAAGATCACCATGCTGCTGTTGAGCTTGCGAAATGGTCTTAATCTTCCTAGGCACAGAAGACAAAGCAGGAAGGAAGATAGGGGAAAGGTTATGCCTGAGGCCCCCACCTCTATTCAAGGAAGGATTTTCCAAGTTGGCATAAATGGATTCCTTGACCCCTCTCTCAAACCACCTGTCTTCTCTGTCTAAAATGTGAACATTAATGTCCTCAAATGAGTGTCCTTTTTCCTTTAGATGAAGATAAACTGCTGACTCTGGTCCTGTGGTGTTGCTCCTCCTGTGTTGGGCCATCCTCCTGTACAAAGGTGGTTTGGTTTCTCCAATGTAGAGTTCAGAGCACTCCTCACTGCACTGGATTGGATACACTACATTGCTTTTCTTGTGTTTTGGAATTTGATCTTTGGGGTGTACAAGCCTCTGTCTCAGTGTGTTGGTGGGTTTGAAATATACAGGTATGCATTTGGGTAGTACTAGGAGGTGGTATCTAGCCAACTCTGACTGATCTCAAAAAGGCTAAGTAGGGTTGGACCTGTATTTGGATCTGGTTAATATTATTATTTGAATGGTAGACCACCATGAAATACCAATGCTGTAGGCTGGACTACAAAGTCAAAAATCCAACCCAGAATCAGATAATAGCAAAAATTGTTAGGGAGATAACTGTACTTGCTCTACTTACTTAAGTCACCCACATCTGGGGTTGACTCAGAAACTTTATTTCAGTGTGTTATGAAATGGGGCTCAGTCAGAGGGATGTGTGTGTCAAATAAGCAAACTCTGCCCCTTCAGTATGTGTGTGTTATGACATCACATGCACATATCTATCATAATCTCATGATACTACTTTCATTATTTTTATGAAAGCTTTAGATTCTATGGATGCCTTTAGATCCTTTGGATCCCACTGGAATCAGTGAAAAACATGGAGATTTGTTAGGAACTTTACCTTAATCTGGGAGGTGTAGATTAGGTGACTTCACTTTAGAATGTGCAAAGGCTGAATTCTTTAAGCTGCCATAGCAATGTATATGGATTCAGGCACATTGATTATGCGCCATCAAGTCAGTGTCCACTTTTCCCAACCATATAGATAGATTTTCTGCAGGACAATCTTTCCCCAACCTGGCCCTTTGGTCCTCTAATGATGCACCCATGCTGCTGTAATTGAGACTATCCACCTTGCTGCTGGTTATCCTCTTCTTCTCTTTCTTCCATCTTTCCATTTATTCCAACACCATGGTCTTTTCAAGGGGAATATATACATAAGTAGCAGCTTCTGCTTCAGACCATTGGCTGTTTCTGTTGCCTAGTGGCTAATACCTTCAGTTCCAGGGAAGAGTTTCTCCAGCCCTACCCAGAGTTATTGGAGATAAACCTTCTGTGACAATCTCGATCCTTTAGCTAATAAATCAGCACTCCTTGCACAAGTCACATAGGAATATGAAGGAATCTTTATTATGCTAGCGATCCATGACACATTAAAGATTCGAGTGAATAGAACTCCCTCCACCAACAGTTTAAAAGCCTACGAATTTCCCCCCACCCCCATCAAGCTGCGCGGCTGGTCTCCCTCTCTTCTGTCTCTCAGCTTCCAGGTCTGAGTCAACTGCCGCAGCAGTGCCCTTTGATCTATCCAGGGTGCTGATTCGGTCGCATAGGTGTGAAGTGAAATCCCCATTGACAGGATTCTTTCCTGTTCTACATGTCCGATGTTTTTGCTGTGAGGCACCACCAAATGACCCTGTGAGTCTGACAGACTGGTGGAATGTCCTTCCTGGCACCATGGCAGGGTGACACCCTTACAACTTCTGTATATAAAATTTGAGATCCATCACAGAACTGTGGCCACTCCTATCCCATTGCAACCTTGACATATATATCTCTGGTTATGATATTCTGCTATGGTTTGGAAACATGCCTATCTATCTCTTTATTCCTTTTTCTCTTACTAGCATTACTGTTTGAATTCCCTCCTGTTTATTGTGCATGATGTTTAGTTGAGACCCCATAATCACACATGCAAAAACAACAGGGGGCAGAAATGGCAAACTCCTTAATTTAAAAGAGCATTTCCCCTGTTTCCCTATTATCTCACTGATATTCTCTAGTAGTTGCTTAAGAGCATATCAGAGCATAAAATGGGATAAGGATTACTATACTGGAACATATAAATGGTCCATCCAGAGCTGGCATCTTCCCTCTCTTGCTGTGGCCAACACCAGATGTCTAGCAAGGAAGTATAAAAACCTTCCTAATGGGCCCAATTGTGCTGTATTATACATGAGATGATATCTGTCTGTCCCCAGCTGGTAATCCCCTTATATCCAAAATTATCAAGGCTGCTGGCCCATGTAATTTTTCTCCTACTGTTTGTAATTGCTAGGCATTTTCTTGTTCATCTAAACATCTAATGTCTCTATTTTTTAAAAAAAACATGCAACACTAATGTGACCGCTTAAAGCCCAATATAATCTTATCTTTTGTTTGAGCCTCTTTTGGATGCACATACTGTAGATAGCCTCTTCTTTTACCCATCATCCAATCTTCTTTTACCCATCATCCATATCTCTGAAGCAATTGTTGAAACTTCTTGAGGGTTGATGGGATAAGCTTTGATCTGACAGTGTGGCTATAGAAGCCATGATGATGTCATGTGTGCCATGATATAATTGTTTCCCCTTTATGGATGTCCATGGCTGACTCATCCTCCCCAAACCCATCTAAGAATAAGATGACAAAATGCCCTTGCCTACTCTTACAGCTCCTGGCAATTTGAAAAGGTTAAAATATGGTCCCTGGTTCTATAGAAGCCTTTTTACTTTAGACAAAAAGATAAATAAGTTGGGGAAAATATCATGGTAAACCTCTGGTCCAAGGTAGGCTGGAAAGATTGCCTTAAACCATGGGAGATGGCAGCTGGTTACTGTCAACAATATTGGACTAAATCAGGACTAACATGGTTTGTGACCTAGTTATCCTTGGAAGCTATGATGACCTCACATGTTGAGACACTGTCATGCAGATTATGTGAATTACATAATCTGTGACATTTGTAAGATGTCATGATGTGATCGATGATAGATGCCAATGTGCCCATAGCTAACTGTTGAACCTCTGTCTGATCATTTGTATATATATTTTAGAGCCTTTACCTCAAAGTCCCAACCTGTATTTAAGCATTAAACTTATGCAGCTGCATAGGAAAAGCATCCATTTTGACCATTAACCTCTCAATACTGGAAACACAGGTGTTGAAATGGAGCTAAACGTTTTGGTTCCACCTATTCCAGAGGTGGTCTGGAAGCCACAAAATTAGTGGTTGGAAGGCTGGTGCATCCTGTTGACTATGGATTGTCTACCCTGTCTTATATGGAAGCTATTTCAGACCCTTGATCATGTTGATCAGCTTCTGTCTTATCTATCACTGTTCTGCAATATCTTTTCAGAGATGTGGTGCCTATAATTATACACAGTGTTTCAGACATGGCCTCAGCATAGATTTGTAGGAGGTCATTATCAAGTTCCCTAGTCCCCTTTCACTTAATTCCCTTTCGCAAGCAGTTTCCAAAAGCATAAGGGCGTTGGTTAAGCTAACCCTTACAAGATTAAAAAATATAAAGAGCCTGAGTTTGTAGACAGTAGGATAGTGACAGTTTTGTATTATTCCCATAAGGATCACTGTTGAAACTTAACACAATTGAATCAAGACATGCAAAGCATTCTTACAATCAATCCACAACCACACTCAAAAGTTTGCATTGCTTCAGCGGAAAGAAACAATTGACTCCTAAAGAAGATTTAGAGGAGGGGAGGCTATTGATCTGTTCAGCCCTGTTGGCTCTAATGAAGCCACTTTTTAAAGCCTATTATGAAGATAAGTCTATTGATTTTCAAAGAGCAGTTTCTTGTAATAAACTCATCAATATAGCAATATATTGACTTAATGTTCTAATAAGAAAAAAAAAGCTACCTTTATTAAGCAGGGATTTGTCTTCATTTTGCTTAATTGACAACATTCTGTATTGGTGGTTTCTTGAGGAGGGGTGGATTCCATCCCAGGCCAATACTTATCAAGTAGAAGCTATCCACAATAATTGAAAGTAATATATTTTTATTCAACAGTCTATACGTGATGTAATTAAAGGCCCATTAGGCAGATAAAACAATAATCTGGATTCACAGTTAGGTTCATTTGTCCTGACTTTTGTTTTTATGGTGGTGTTTATTAACATATTGTTCTCATGTACTTCTTATGTACCTCTTTTTTATAGCATGTTGCCAATTTGCAATATATAGTGAACAGCCAAAATCTATGGCTCATTTAAAGCAGGAGTTGCTGACATTAGAAGAATTACCCATTGCTTGCAAACCAAAACTGCTAGTCAGAGCTTTATCAGTATAGCTGAATTGTTCTTTGTCACCCAGGGACTATACAGATTGGGGCAACCTATAAAAACTATAATTTTATAAATAAGAATGCTCAAGATCCTACAAGGTAGACTCCAGAAATTCATGGAGCGAGAATTGCCAGATGTACAAGCTGGGTTTAGAAAAGGCAGAGGAACTAGAGACCCAATTGCCAATATCCTCTGGATAATGGAGAAAGCCAGGGAGTTTCAGAAAAACATCTATTTCTGTTTTATTGACTATTCTAAAGCCTTTGACTGTATGGATCATAACAAATTGTGGCAAGTTCTTGGTGGTATGGGGATACCAAGTCATCTTGTCTGCCTCCTGAGGAATCTGTATAACGACCAAGTAGCAACGGTAAGAACAGACCACGGAACAATGGACTGGTTTAAGATTGGGGAAAGAGTATGGCAGGGTTGTATACTCTCACCCTACCTATTCAACCTGTACGCAGAACACATCATGCGACGTGCTGGGCTTGAGGAATCCAAGGCTGGAGTTAAAATCGCTGGAAGAAACATTAACAATCTCAGATATGCAGATGATACCACTTTGACAGCTGAAAGCGAGGAGGAGCTGAGGAGCCTTTTGATGAAGGTGAAAGAAGAAAGTGCAAAAGCTGGGTTGCAGTTAAACCTCAAAAAAACCAAGATTATGGCAACCAGCTTGATTGATAACTGGCAAATAGAGGGAGAAAAAGTGGAGGCAGTGACAGATTTTGTATCGCTAGGTGCAAAGATTACTGCAGACGCTGACTGCAGCCAGGAAATCAGAAGATGTCTACTTCTTGGGAGGAGAGCAATGACAAATCTCGATAAAGTAGTTAAGAGCAGAAACATCACACTGACAACAAAGGTCTGCATAGTTAAAGCAATGGTATTCCCTGTAGTAACTTATGGCTGCGAGAGCTGGACCATAAGGAAAGCTGAGTGAAAGAAGATAGATGCTTTTGAACTGTGGTGTTGGAGGAAAATTCCTAGAGTGCCTTGGACTGCACGAAGATCAAACCAGTCCATACTCCAGGAAATAAAGCCAGACTGCTCACTTGAGGGAATGATATTAAAGGCAAAACTGAAGTACTTTGGCCACATAATGAGAAGACAGGATACCCTGGAGAAGATGCTGATGCTAGGGAAAGTGGAAGGCAAAAGGAAGAGGGGCTGACCAAGGGCAAGATGGATGGATGATATTCTGGAGGTGAGGGACTTGACCGTGGGGGAGCTAGGGGTGGTGATGGCCGACAGGAAGCTCTGGTGTGGGCTGGTCCATGAAGTCACGAAGAGTCAGAAGCGACTGAACGAATAAACAACAAAATAAATAAGAAAGAAAGGATGGATGGATGGATGGATGGATAGAAGGTTCTTATGGACCTTTTACTTCACCTTATTATTACAGTTTGGTTTAAAGGATTCTGCAGGGTTTCACTGTATTTAAGAGAAAAAGAAAATGGAAGATGACTTCTTTAGGTCAGCTTCTTAAAGAGTCTTGGAAGTCTATTGTAGCAATTGGAAGCTATTGTGGTTGTAAACCGCCCAGAGTCTACCACGGTAGAGATGGGCGGGGATAAATCCAAATAATAAATAAATAAATAAAATCAACAGAACTATGAACAGAACTGGATTTGAGGAAACTATCTACAATGCCATGCTTTAAAGCATCTGAATCCAAGAGTGGACACTGCTATCATGCACCCAAGATGATGGCACCTGCAATACAGATAAGCTGCCATTGACAGTCTTACCATCCCCATGCAGTGTGACATAAAGGTGAGATGTAGTGAAATTCCAGCTGTAATATTGTAGACTATTGAGCATGAGAGTGAATATGCATTTTAGGAACTAAAGGATGTAATGTAGCAGATCCATGTGGAGTGAAATTCAATATTTGCTCTATCTGTACAAGCACAGGCTGGAATCATATTGACTGAATGGGCTAGGATAAAACCTAAATCTGAGTTCATTTAATTTCCATTGCAAGTGGATTAAAATTATGTTTAATTACACACATTAAGAACATATTACCCATTTCTTTTACTTTAAAAATTACAACATGGAGGATTCTTTTGGAGGGAATTGGACTACAGAGATTTTTGGAAATGCTGGGTTTCACTGATATGCCCAAGGAGTTGAACTCCCCTTTTCCTTCATCATGTTCAGTTTGGTCTTCAAATGCAAACTGGCATGCTGGAAATGAAGCATTATTTCCAAACAGCAGAGTTTATCACCTAGAGACTAATAGTAAATGAATAGGCCGCTTTAGGACCTCCAGAATTCTGGTTTCTCAACATCTGCCAAGAACAGGGCTCATCAAATGCTTTACCCAGCATTCTGAAGGGTTCCCCCCCTCCTTCTGTTTGTTTAAATGTAGCCAAAATGATGGAAGTTCCTCGAATGGTGAAGTGATCCTTTAAGAAACAAATCTCCCTTTCCTTGCTATTAGTTTAGCCTTTGAAATCCCTAGGAGGTAGATTGCAGCAGGTGGCAGTGGGCGAGAAAGCAAGCAGCTGTTGCTTCCTTAATTGTATATGATCATTTGGAGGAGAGTTCTTGGCTGATTGAATTTTTATAACAAAGTAGGATGCTGATGAGAGTTCTGGCACTTTTCAGTGAGAATAATGAAGACTGACAATGTTTCTCCATAACTCCTTTCTTGTATTTACACAGGAACATCCATGAAATCTGGTGAAGGAGCCAACAAATGCCTTCATTGGGGCAATACATGTATCCACTGTTACAAAGCTACCCTAACTAAGCATATAGTGGCCTCTGCAAAGCTAACTTTCCAAATTCTCAGGCCATTAAGGCCTCCCTTGGGGATGTTTAGGCACTGAGCTGCTCTCCCCAACAAAAGATGAGCCTTGGCCAATGTTCCAGTTGAATACTTGTGAATATTTGATGCAAAGGTTGCAGAGGCTTACAAAATCTGGTAAGTGCCGACTATACTCTCATAGCTGCCTTCCCTTTCCCCAAGGTCCAGAAACTTGACCATGAGGAAACAACAAGGAAAGCTAAAAGTACAGGCTGTGAACTATGAAATGTTTTTTTCCCATACTACTTCTCTATTAGTCCCAGAATTCTTAATTGTGCTTCATTGCGCTGGGGGAAAAAATCCTTCATTTTTCTGGCTTTTTCCAGTATCCCCGGGTCAATTTCTGGTCCTTGCAGCAGGAGAAGCTGTAGATGATCCACATAATTCAGTACAGTATAGTGCTACTAGATCTGGGATGTGAAACTATAGATGGCTGCCAAAATACAGATGACAGGTAGTAAAGAAGTGCTGTTTAAAACTTGGCAACTTTAAGATGTGTGGACGGCAACTCCCAGAATGGGAGGAAATGGCGAATTCTGGGAGTTGAAGTCCACACATCTTAAAGTTGCCAAGTTTGAAAAAACACTGCTGTAAACTCTCTGACATTTATTTTGGTTTTGGTAGCCCTAATCCAATAGCGCTGCTTCCCCAGTCACGGTGGTATGGATTTCAGAACCCGGAATTCTGTGGAATGGGAATTCTAAGAGTGAAGGCCACACATCATCTGGGGTGGGTCTAGATTGGGCAGGACTGCAAGAGTGATTTCTTGTAAAATTGAGATGATCCCAGATCCTGACCCATATTTTTTTGCGTCTCTTAACAAACATTCAAGTAGGGTCTATTCTTTTCTTGAATATATAATGCTTCTACTTATTGGTTCATTTCTGGTGTTTTTAACCTGGTATTCCACCAACAGATAATACTTAAGTTGGTTATATCCCTACTTGCATTTCAAATAGATGCACTAGATCCCTCTTCTCAAAAGATCCTTGGTTTCCCATTAACCTGTAAAGGCTGTAGCTGTAAGGAATCAGAGATTATGGGCCTAGACAGAATTGTTATATGGACATGGGACAGATGTCTCCTGCTCTGAAGGCTGGGGAGTAAAGGCCATTGACTGGAAAATGCCAGAGAAAAAAGCCTAAGATTTAAATACACTGATGTGCACAGACACACATAGATTCTATCTTGATTCCTATGCAGGGATGGAACTAGGGTCTGTGTCACCCGGGACAAACATGGATTCCGCAGCCCCCCCCATGGGTTATTTTGTCATTTTGGTGCCCCCCGGGTGTCATTTTGGCGCAACCTCCAGCGCGGTGCCAGGGGCACATGCCCCGCTTGCCCCCCCCCCTAGTTGCAGCCCTGTTCCTATGTTCTGCAGTACACAGATCATCTGTGTATATATGATTTGTCTGCAATAAAGCAACTTATATGTTTTGCTGTTAGCTAGTTGTTGAATTTACCATTGAGTTTCTGGAGAGGTGGGATCTATCATTGTGCCTGATGTGAAGTTAGATAGAACCATATTGTGAAGTTTTTGAGTACCTGAACTAGGTGTATGCAAACACATCCACTGGATGGATTATTTGCCAGCAACATAAGTGATATCCTCTTTTCCTCACTTTTTTCAGCAACTCATCCTCACATCCTTTCCCTAGTAATGCTCCAGGAGTCTTAGTGATCTGGGTGGTACAGATATATCTGTAAATTTTTTAAAAATGTAGATAAATTTTCTCATTTATTTGTTCATTTGTAGAGAGTTGATAAGATGTCAGGAAGTTCTAATAGTCCTCCCAACCAAAGAATTAATTAAATAGAGACGTGTGAATTCTCAAAATTCACAATTTGATAGAGCATTTTTCTGGTCTGATATTTTAACTAAGGATTTTTACATTTATTGCATCATGGAATCATCAAATCAACTCTGAATGATTTTTGCATCACTACAAATAATTTAGAAAGTGACCAAGACCAAGATGATTCTTTGTTCTGGAGTTTGTTTCAGAAACTTTAGTGTCCCACTAAGACTTCAGAAATGGCTTGCTTGGTTTAATAATTGAGGCAAAAGTATCCACCATGTAGAGCAGAGCTTTCCAAACTGTGTGTCGTGACACAAAAGTGTGTTGCCACACACAGTCTGGTGTGTCGCCACACAACCCGGAAGCGCTGATTGTCATCAGCGCTTCCGGGTTTTCCCGCGGTGACACACCAACGGCAGCGCCCAAAAACCCGAAAGTGGCAGCAGCGCTTCCGGGTTTTTGCGCGCTGCCGCAATGGCTGCACTTCCGGGTTTTCCCGTGGCGACACACCAACGGCGGTTGGTGTGTCGCCGCGGGAAAACTTTGGAAAGCCCTGGTGTAGAGATTCACTCCCTGCCCCAGGCATTTTCTTTGAAAGATAGTACAACTTTTGTAGATAAAATTAGAGTAGTTCAGCTTGTATGCGTGTACACACACACACAGTCTTTTAATGCATACAGCGTAATTGTGTTTCTACTTGCCTTGCAAAAAGAAATATGACTGATTGGGAAACTGATTGCCTTTGGCTGTCATATACTCTCTGTGTTGTGAAATTACAGACTTCAGAGAACTCTTGAAAGAATTAAAATCTAAGCACAGCACTTCATCAGGATTTGCTTTGATTTGCAGAATTTCTCTCAGCTGATATACCATTTTGAACATTTGGAAAATCTGCACTGTTGTAGAAATGAAATAGTTCCAAGAATAAAAGTTTAGGAGTTTTTTTAAAAAAATATATGTGGTTAATCATAAACTTTGTATAATACAAACAACTGCAGATCCACAGTTATCGAAATGCTCAAGGAAAAACTTAAGAGTCACCTTTGGTAGTCAAAACTACATACATATGTAAATGCACATCCACCATGGTATTCCCTTTGTGGCTACCATCTTGACTTTTTTGCCCATACCATGCCAAAAAACCCTGCTTCTCTTTTATCACAAACCATTCTAATAGAGAATATATGTAGCTCAGGGTTGAACTGTGGAGTCCTTGGTGCTCTCTGAGCTTGGTTGTTTGCTTGCAGACATTTCATTACCCAACTAGGTAACATCATCAGTGCTAGTGAGTGTGGGGTTTGCTCCCTGTTTACATACAGTAGCTTGCCCTGCCAGTGTTGGTGGGGATATGTTTTTCTCCTTGGTAGTTCCTTAATTAAGGTATTGTTGTCTGCTTGATTCTTGTCTGGTGTTAATCTCTGCTTATCTGGATATTGGCTGCTGGAGAGGATGTGGTCTTTTTGTTTCCTTCTTAGCACCCAGATAATTCTTAAATAACAATTCCCATGGCATCCAACATATTCTTATGTCTGCCTGATGTACCAGTTCTCACTTCCATCTAACAGCAACAACAACAACAACAACAACAACAACAACAACAAAACAGAAACACACTTCTATATGAAGCCTGCACTTTAACTGTTAGGAGGAATTTTATTGCCCATAGCTTTAGCCCCAGATGATTTTAGCTGCTGGTTTAATGGTTTTATTATAATCCTGTACTGATGTTAGCTTTTCAAAACTGTGCATTTTACCAGTTAAAACAACAAATGTTAAAAATAAATAACACTAGAGGGGTGGGGAAGACTTCCATCCACCGATATGTAGCGTCTGCTGTAGATAAAAAAGGACAATGGGAAGTTAAGTGTGGAAAACAAACCAAGAAAGGCAATGGGGTGTTCTGTGTGGATTCTCATATGATATCTTTAAGGACTTACGGATGGATTCTGCCACTGATCATGGTTATTTTTGTTTTAAAATGATTATTGATGGTTTTATATGTTTGTATATTGGTTTTTAAACTTGTTTTTATTGGATTGTTGTTTTACTTGTTGTGAGATGCCTATCCTTCCTATTTAGGAACAAACTCAATTACAGATGTTCCTGGGTTGGGTTTAAGGCCATGTCCCCTACCTTTTCCACTAGTTTCCATCAAAAGTCTTTTTGATGCTATAATGATTGTCAGTTAGTGACTTTTCTAGTACTGGGCTGCCTGGACAATGTTCAACCTGGTAATAATCAGTAAGAGGAGGTTTTCATGAAACATCAATATCAAAATTACTTAAAGCAAAGGTTTAAAAGTTATAAATGGAAAGGAGCAATTAAAACATGGCCCACACCAAGTTTGGTACATGTAGAAAAGGGGCTTCCACAAATGCATTCCCTTAGGATTGTGACATGGTGCCTAGCACTAGATTTGAGGAAATGGATGGGATGGACATCATTGGACAGCTGGGGTTCCCTGATGTCTACAAGACCCAAACTAAAAGGACATTAATTGTGTGATGCTGTTAAAGCACCTCTTTCTCTTTTTCTCTCAGAGTAAGAGGGAGGGGCAATTATAATGAAGGCTTCAGCTTGGCTCAACCAGGCTAATGGAAGTTAGGCTGATAGGCAAGTGGGACAACTGCAAGCAAGAAAATATCAAACTTCTTCCCATGGACCCTGAGGTTCTCAAGCAAAGAGATTGCACCTCTACTATATAGGAATAATGAATATTACCCTCTTGATACGTCTAAAGGTCAGATTGAGGGAGGCTTGTAGTGTTGATGTTAATTTTATCCCTCTTTGGGGAGGGGGGAGATCTAATACTTGGACTGTTTTTCTTTTGACCAACTTGCCCCTCCAACAATTGCTGCCCCACCCTTGATAAGTCTCTTCCTGTTTTATTAGTTCCAAACAGAACAATGCAATGAGGAGGGGCAACGTGTTTCTCAGTAACCCTTACAATAGCTTTGTAAGGTAGAGCAAAATGGTTTACAAACTTGTAATCTAGATGTGGGTGAAGGAGGAAGGGTCAGCTTCAATTGATCAAGATTCATGGAAAGCCCAAGATTTGGATGTTACAGATCTATGCCTTAGGAATTCTGCTACCCTGTCTTTTCTTTCTTTAGTAATTTATATCTCATCTTTCTTTCAGGAGCCCAAGGTGCTCCCTCTTTCTATTTTCCCCCACAATAATAACCCTGTGATGCAAGATGGGCTGAGAGAAAGCGACTGGCTCAAAGTCATCCAGTGAACTTCCATGGCTGATGGCGGAGTAGAACTTAGATCCCCCTGCTCCAGTCCATCTCTTAATGACTACACGTCATTGGTTCTTTTTCCCCAATTTGGATTATTTTATCTATTCTGGATTAGAATCATAGGCTGGATTCCCTCGTCCGTCTAATCCATGGTGCATTTTAATCATGATTCATTGAATGAATGATAGTGATCTGATTGATACATGACTCAAACTGTCAAATCATGTTTTACAAACCAAAATAGGAGGAGGAAGGAGTATTTGGTATGTTCGCCACCTTGAGTTATTTATAAAATAATAATAATAATAATAATAATAATAATAATAATAATAATAAAAAATGGATAGAAAATAAATAAAATAAAAATAAATATGTTGGGGTTTGTATATACCCAGGAATTTACAGATAGATAAATTATACTGGAGAGGCTTGATATCTAGGTGAGAGGGGAATTATTCTGCAAGTCACCCAATTAGCAGCCATTGTTGTAGGGATGATGTGGCAGCAATGACTCATACTACAGGTGCTATCATTTAGTTGGGTGTGGCAGATGATGAGAGTGACCTATAATGTGATTGGTCAGTTTATGTATATAAGCTGAGAAGATTTGGTATTCTTTCTTCTCGTTGCTGTTGAAACTTCTCATCGCTGTATTCCGTTGCTGTATCATTTGTTACTGCTGTTGGATGTATTTTGCGCTACATATGTATATAAAGTAAATAAGCTATTTTATCTAATCTCTGCTTGAGTGTCTATTTACTGCATAGAACGTGGATCACTGGTGTCTTGGAAAAAGGAGCAGGCCGCCCCACGGTGCGCACTCTGACAAAATAAATATCACATAATGCCCAAATCCAACAGATTATGGTTTAGCTCAATTAAAATGGGCCATTTAATCCAACCTGCTGCTCAATGGAGAAATCCAGTCTAAAACATTTCTGAAAAGTGGCTGTCTGCCTATGCCTGAGACTTCATGCCTAACCTGCATAGGAATTGTTTGTTTCATTATCAAACAGCATTCAGGATGTTTTTCACGAAGTAAACATTTATCTTCTTGTAGCTTAAGCCCATTATCTTATTTGCTGCATTCTAAGAGAACCAATCTCCAGCAAAGGAGATCGTTACCTTGTCGTGGTGCTGGAGCTTGAGCACCTCAATGAAACCATGAGCTAAACCGTGAAGGGACACCCAAGACGGGAAGGTCGTGGCAGAGAGGTCAGACTAAATACGATCCCTGGGGAAGGTAATGGCAACCCACCCCAGTATTCTTGCCGTGAAAACTAAATGGATCAGTACAACCAAAGATATGTCGGTATACCATCGGACGATGGGACTCCCAGGTCGGAAGATGGTCAAAATGCTACTGGGGAGGAACAGAGGATACGTTCAACTAGCCCCAGATGTTATGACGCAGCTAGCTCAAAGCCGAAAGGACGGCTAGCGGCCGACGGTGCTGGTGGTGAACGACAAATCCGTTGATCTAAAGATCAACACACCATAGGAACCTGGAATGTAAGATCTATGAGCCAGGGCAAATTGGATGTGGTTATTGGTGAGATGTCAAGATTAAATATAGACATTTTAGGTGTCAGTGAACTGAAATGGACTGGGATGGGCCACTTCACATCAGATGACCACCAGATCTACTACTGTGGACAAGAGGACCACAGAAGAAATGGAGTAGCCTTCATAATTAATAATAAAGTGGCTAAAGCAGTGCTTGGATACAATCCAAAAAACGATAGAATGATCTCAATTCGAATTCAGGGTAAGCCATTTAACATCACAGTGATCCAAATATACGCCCCAACCACAGATGCTGAAGAAGCAGAAGTAGATCAGTTCTATGAGGATCTGCAGCACCTACTGGATAATACACCAAAAAGAGATGTTATTTTCATTACAGGAGACTGGAATGCTAAGGTGGGTAGTCAGACGACACCTGGAATTACAGGCAAGCATGGTCTGGGAGAACAAAATGAAGCAGGACATAGGCTGATAGAATTTTGCCAAGACAACTCACTGTGCATAACAAACACTCTCTTCCAACAACCTAAAAGACGACTTTATACATGGACTTCACCAGATGGTCGACACCGAAATCAGATTGACTACATCCTTTGCAGCCAAAGGTGGCGGACATCTATACAGTCGGTAAAAACAAGACCTGGAGCTGACTGTAGTTCAGATCACGAACTTCTTATTGCAAAATTTAGAATCAGACTAAAGAGAATAGGGAAGACCCACAGATCAGTTAGATATGAGCTCACTAATATTCCTAAGGAATATGCAGTGGAGGTGAAGAATAGATTTAAGGGACTAGATTTAGTAGATAGGGTCCCAGAAGAACTATGGACAGAAGTTCGCAACATTGTTCAGGAGGCGGCAACAAAAAACGTCCCAAAGAAAAAGAAAACCAAGAAGGCAAGATGGCTGTCTGCTGAGACACTGGAAGTAGCCCAAGAAAGAAGGAAAGCAAAAGGCAACAGTGATAGGGGGAGATATGCCCAATTAAATGCAAAATTCCAGAGGTTAGCCAGAAGAGATAAGGAATTATTTTTAAACAAGCAATGTGCGGAAGTGGAAGAAGACAATAGAATAGGAAGGACAAGAGACCTCTTCCAGAAAATTAGAAACATCGGAGGTAAATTCCAGGCAAAAATGGGTATGATCAAAAACAAAGATGGTAAGGACCTAACAGAAGCAGAAGAGATCAAGAAAAGGTGGCAAGAATATACGGAAGATCTGTATAGGAAGGATAATAATATTGGAGATAGCTTTGACGGTGTGGTCAGTGAGTTAGAGCCAGACATCCTGAAGAGTGAGGTTGAATGGGCCTTAAGAAGCATTGCTAATAACAAGGCAGCAGGAGACGACGGTATCCCAGCTGAACTGTTTAAAATCTTGCAAGATGATGCTGTCAAGGTGATGCATGCCATATGCCAGCAAATTTGGAAAACACAAGAATGGCCATCAGATTGGAAAAAATCAACTTATATCCCCATACCAAAAAAGGGAAGCACTAAAGAATGTTCAGACTATCGAACAGTGGCACTTATTTCACATGCCAGTAAGGTAATGCTCAAGATCTTGCAAGGTAGACTCCAGCAGTTCATGGAGCGAGAATTGCCAGATGTACAAGCTGGGTTTAGAAAAGGCAGAGGAACTAGAGACCAAATTGCCAATATCCTCTGGATAATGGAGAAAGCCAGGGAATTTCAGAAAAACATCTATTTCTGTTTTATTGACTATTCTAAAGCCTTTGACTGTGTGGATCATAACAAATTGTGGCAAGTTCTTGGTGGTATGGGGATACCAAGTCATCTTGTCTGCCTCCTGAGGAATCTGTATAACGACCAAGTAGCAACGGTAAGAACAGAGCACGGAACAACGGACTGGTTTAAGATTGGGAAAGGAGTATGGCAGGGTTGTATACTCTCACCCTACCTATTCAACCTGTACACAGAACACATCATGCGACATGCTGGGCTTGAGGAATCCAAGGCTGGAGTTAAAATCGCTGGAAGAAACATTAACAATCTCAGATATGCAGATGATACCACTTTGATGGCTGAAAGCGAGGAGGAGCTGAGGAGCCTTATGACGAAGGTGAAAGAAGAAAGTGCAAAAGCTGGGTTGCAGTTAAACCTCAAAAAAACCAAGATTATGGCAACCAGCTTGATTGATGACTGGCAAATAGAGGGAGAAAAAGTGGAGGCAGTGACCGACTTTGTATTTCTAGGCGCAAAGATTACTGCAGACGCTGACTGCAGCCAGGAAATCAGAAGACGTCTACTTCTTGGGAGGAGAGCAATGGCAAATCTTGATAAAATAGTTAAGAGCAGAGACATCACACTGACAACAAAGGTCCGCATAGTTAAAGCAATGGTATTCCCTGTAGTAACCTATGGCTGCGAGAGCTGGACCATAAGGAAGGCTGAGCGAAGGAAGATAGATGCTTTTGAACTGTGGTGTTGGAGGAAAATTCTGAGAGTGCCTTGGACTGCAAGAAGATCAAACCAGTCCATACTCCAGGAAATCAAGCCAGACTGCTCACTTGAGGGAATGATATTAAAGGCAAAACTGAAGTACTTTGGCCACATAATGAGAAGACAGGATACCCTGGAGAAGAAGCTGATGCTAGGGAAAGTGGAATGCAAAAGGAAGAGGGGCCGACCAAGGGCAAGATGGATGGATGGTATTCTGGAGGTGACGGACTCAACCATTGGGGAGCTGGGAATGGTGACGGCCGACAGAAAGCTCTGGCGTGGACTGGTCCATGAAGTCACGAAGAGTCGGAAGCGACTGAATGAATAAACAACAAAAGAGAACCAATAGTGGCCATTTTCCATGTCACAAAGTCTTGAGATACATGATGAGTTCTATCACATCTTCACCCATCTCTAGCTTTTCTTATTGAGGCAAGATAAAACCAGTTCCTTCAACCTCTCCACAAGTACCATGTTTCAAGTGATGGTTATGAGAATCCCATTAATGTAGCATCCCTCATCCTGATATTCTTCAAATGTGCTGGAATTTCAAACCCTGGAATTCCCTTCCTTGGGGGAGGGTGCTTTAAGTCTCCAAATCAGGGCTTTCCAAAGTGTTTCCCACGTCGACACACCAACTGCCGTTGGTGTGTCGCCACGGGAAAAACCGGAAGTGCCGTCCTTGTGGCAGCGCGCAAAAACCCGGAAGCGCTGCTGCCGCTTTCGGGTTTTGCGCGCTGCAGTTGGTGTGTCGCCGCGGGAAAACCCGGAAGCACTGATTATGATCAGCGCTTCTGGGTTGTGTGGCGACACACCAGACTGTGTGTGGCGACACACGGTTTGGAAATCTCTGCTCCAAATCTTTGCAGAGTTATTCCCAACAAATAAGAGGAGCTCACCTCTACGCACAGAAATAGGCTACAAACTTTGTATTCTCTTTGGGGGAGTTGCTTGTTAATTAGGTTGAATTAAGTTTGGAACCTCATATAAAATATCAAGTTCTTGAATATAGTCAGTATAACCCTCTGTCAGCTTTTGCAGGTAATAACTGCAGTGGAAGTTTGTAGTGGAGGCCAGTTTTGTAGAATGACAAAATCAGTGTGATAAGAATATCACACTGCTGTTAGAAAATTAGAAAATCATAGAACTGTTGAGTTGGGACATCTTGCCCAACTTTCTGCAATGGAAAACCATTTAAAGTATCTATGAGACGTGGATGTCCAGCCTCTTCTTAAAACCTCCAAAGCTGGAGAACCCACTAGGATAGATCTTACCATCAGGAAGTTTTTCCTTACATTTAAACGAAAGTTAGAAAAGCTGCAACTTTTATCACTTATTTCTGCTCCTAGTTTCTGTGGGAATGGAAAATAGTTTCTGCCTATCTTTCCCGTGGCACTCTTTTATGTACCTGAACACTGACATCCTTTCTTCCCTCAATCTTCTTTTCTCCAGAATGAACACTCTGCTTCTAAGTGAACCTGCTGCATAAAGGCTGAAAATGATCTGCAGCTTGTAAAGTTTAAATAAGTATTTGTTTGTTTCTTTGTTTTTTTTTAAAAAAAATGTGTTCCATTTCTATGGCTGCCCACTTGCACATGACCCTGGGCAGTTTACAACAGTTCAAAACAAAATAACAAGGTCAGACAGAATAAAAATGGCCTCTAACATCATTACATCCTGGATTAGTGCCTGTGGGGAAAAACCTAGATCATCAGGGCCCTCTTAAAGGCAGGTGGGATTGGGATATGACTTAAGGTTTAGGAATATCTTTCATTGACAAGTTGACCCTTCTTTGGTAGATTTTTTTCTGCCTTGTAAGCAGATAACTTCTTAATAGGATGTCCTAAGTGCATATCAGAACATTTCATGTTCATCTGAGTTGGTGGAATGTGGACAACAGTATGTTGGCTTGCAAGGTAGTCTCTTGATTAGAGATCGGAGTTTGCCTAGAAGAGTGTGAGCATGCTTGGAACAAAATGCTATGTTGGCTCAGGTGCAACCAAGGCTGCAACTGCCTTGGATAGCAACTATTCGCAGTTACAACGCTGCTAAAAAAGTAATTTTGTGATCAATGCCTGCATTTACAACCTTCACAGCATCTCTCTCTCAGTCATGTGTTCGCCATTGCATACTAAATGACAACTGAGTCAGGTATCTGTAAGTAGCTTATCCATCATAGTGTGGAATATAGCAGGATGGGCTTTAACACTCCATTTGAAGATTACAACTGAACATAAAGAAATGGGAAGGTTGTGAAATTTGCTATTTAAACTAGGCAGCGTTCCAGTAATATTACAAAGAGAGAATTTGCAATTTCAAACTTTGCTTTTAAAGTTGTAGCCCCCTGTTTGTGCAGCTTCTGTAAGCACTTACTGGGGAACCTTTTTTCTGCCAAGGGCCATTTTGATATTTATAACCGGGGACTGGGGGGGTGGGGGGCGGGCGGGGTTTCTGGGATTTCCGTGGACCAGGGGCTGGAGTTTGTGGGCGGGAGCCAATCACAAGCACTGGGGGGCGGGGTTTGCGGGCGGGAGCCAATCACGTGGAAGGGGCAGGGTTTGCGGGCAGGAGCCCTGCGGGCCGTATACGGCCCGCGGGCCTGACGTTGCCCACCCCTGACTTACTGAAAACTGTTTACAAACTGAGCTGATGAAGGAACGGCACAGGTACCAAAACAATGGTTCTCACTAGAGATGGCTAAAAACAAAAGGGGTTATGCCCAGTAACTGAAGATGTTGATGTGTACATTAAATCTCAAAAACAGTCAAGAATGCTGAAAATACATAATGATCACATGCCTGCACTAAAACTTTCAAGCCCAAAAAGAATCAAATGGTCTGTTAATTTAGCTGATAAAATCACTGCAATACTTCACTCGAATCCCTAGCCCCGCGTGCGGAGTGAGCTCCCGCACTAGCTCCAGCTCTTGCCAACCTAGCAATTTGAAAGCATGCAAATGCAAGTAGATGAATAGGTACCACTTCGGTGGGTAGGTAACAGCGTTCCACGTGCATCATACAGCCACATGACCGTGGAAGCGTCTTTAGACAACGCTGGCTCTTCGGCTAACAAACGGAGATGAGCACCGGCCCCTAGAGTCGGACACGACTGCACAAATGTGCGGGGGGAACCTTTACCTTTCTTACTTCACTCAAACCATCTGGCAGATATTCAACTGTAATTGATTAATGCTGATTCAACTTCTCCAGTTATCCTGAGCCACTATCAACAAATTGTTGACCATTTAAAACTAGAATTAAGGCAGGGTAAAGGTAAAGGTTCCCCCCGCACATTTGTGCAGTTGTGTCCGACTCTAGGAGCTGGTGCTCATCTCCGTTTGTTAGCCGAAGAGCCAGCGTTGTCCGAAGACGCTTTCACGGTCATGTGGCCGCATGATGTGTGCGGAACGCTGTTACATACCCACTGAAGTGGTACCTATTCATCTGCTTGCATTTGCATGCTTTCGAATTGCTAGGTTGGCAAGAGCTGGAGCTAGTGCGAGAGCTCACTCCGCATGCAGGGCTAGGGATTCGAACCTCCGAACTTGCGATCTTCCGATCGACAAGCCTGGCGTCTTACCCGCTGAGCCACCCTCTAAATTAAGTTCAGTTCATCAACAACATAGCCTCTGGTTTGATATGGAATGTAGAACATCAGGTTGTATGGTTAGAAATTTGACAAGGAGAGCAAAAGATAGTTGTTCCCCTTAGGTAATTATGGAACTGCTTAGGAAGAAAAGGGAGTATAAACTTCTCCCAAAGCACAAGAAGACATATCAAATGATTCTTTGGCACTCACTCCTGGCTGCCATAGATTCTAAAGACACAACATTATTCTGGAAACTTTTGTTGTTTATTCGTTCAGTCGTTTCCGACTCTTCGTGACTTCATGGACCAGTCCACGCCAGAGCTTTCTGTCGGCCGTCACCATCCCCAATTCTGGAAACTGGTAAATGCCAATTTGGGCGAAGATAACATCTTAGAAGCTAGAGTGTCCAAAGACGAATGGGAGAACCATTATACTAGATTGTTTGCTCCCCATCCCATTCCAATTAATTCTCCAATTAATCTAAAACTTTGTGATGCTACACCCTGGCCCCCTGTCTCTTTAAAGGAAACTGGATCTCTGATCCTGGTGTTGCCATCATGCAAAGCCCCAGGAGAAGACTATATTCCTGGCGATTTATTAAAAGCTATTATTGTCTGTTGAAAGCCTATTTTGGCTAAACTCTTTAATAACATTAATTCCTCTGGCCAACTTCCCCAGGGTTGGAATACAAGCATAATGATCCTAATATGCAAAAAAGGTGATTGTAGCCACCCAGAGAACTATAGACCGATTAGTCTGATTAACATCACAGTTAAAATTTATGCAAAACATCTAGCTAATAGATTAGAGGACTGAGTCATCGATAACAATGTGCTTGCAGAAGAACAGGCAGGGTTTAGAGCAGGATACTCAACAATTGATCATGGTTTTGTACTGGATCATCTGATAAATATGTATGTAAAAATGTCAACAGGAAACTACAGTATATGTTGCCTTTGTGGATTTTTGTGCAGCTTTGATTCTGTTGATAGAAACAAACTATGGATTAAGCTAGATCAGTTGAATTTGGATAGAAGGTTATTAATTTTGATCATGGCTTTACATAGTCAAATTCAGGTAAGGTTAACCCCAGTAGGGCACCTGTCATATAATATCAAGACTTTTAAAGGGGTGAAACAAGGAAAGCGTGCACCTTTACTATTTAATCTATTTATTAATGATATTGTTCCCGGTGGAGAAAATTTTTTTCCAGTAAAAATGAGAAATAGGAACTTGTCCATATTACTTTATGCAGATGATTTATTGCTTATATCCCATTCTCAGATAGGTTTCCGCAGACAGTTAAAAGCTTTGGATAGCTATTGCTCCTTAAATTGTCTAACTGTGAATGCCGAAAAATCAATGGAAGTATTTGGGTAGAAAAGGAAAAGACACAAATGGAGAATTGGGGAATATCATATAGAGCAAGTTCTCTCTTACAGATGCTTGGGCATCCTTTTTAATGCTTCAGGTAGTTGGTGCTCTCACTATGAGGCCCAAAAAATAAAAACTGAGAAAGCTTTGGCAGGAATAATAAAGTTCTGGTGTGCAAGTGGTGGTCGACAAATTTCTCCAATCCTAACTCTTCTAAAAATGAAGTTAGTTCCTTACTTTTTGTATGCAGTGCAGTTATGGGGAATTTCTACCCCTTATGATATGGGATTATTTCAAAGCAAGCTCCTCAGAATTATTTTAGGTGTACCTAATGGTACTCCTATTACCTTTCTCTATGCAGAAACTGTACATACCCTATTTATTTATTTATTTATTTATTTATTTATTTATTTATTTATTTATTTATTTTCTATCCCACCTTTATTATTTTTATAAATAACTCAAGGCGGTGAACATACCTAATACTCCTCCCTCCTCTTATTTTCCCCACAATAACAACCCTGTGAGGTGAGTTGGGCTGAGAGAGAGTGACTGGCCCAAGGTCACCCAGATGGCTTTCATGCCTAAGGCGGGACTAGAACTCACAGTCTCCTGGTTTGCCATTGGCTCCTTCCTAGGGCTGAGAGACAGGGACTGGCCCAAGGTCACCCAGCCGGCTTTCATGCCTAAGGCGGGACTACAACTCTCAGTCTCCTGGTTTGCCATTGGCTCCTTCCTAGGGCTGAGAGACAGGGACTGGCCCAAGGTCACCCAGCCGGCTTTCATGCCTAAGGCGGGACTAGAACTCTCAGTCTCCTGGTTTGCCATTGGCTCCTTCCTACGGCTGAGAGAATGTGATTGGCTCAGGGTCACCCAGCCGGCTTTCATGCCTAAGGTGGGACTAGAACTCACAGACTCCTGGTTCCTAGCCTGTTGCCTTAACCTCTAGACCAAACTGGCTCTCACAATTAAACAATTGCTATCTACAGTAACTAACTATAAACTAAGTTTTATTTTAATTTATTTTAATTTTTTTAATTTATTTTAATTTTTTTAATTTATTTTAATTTTTTTAATTATTTAATTTTAATTGTTATAAACTAACAATTAAAGTTAGAATAATTGTAAGGGCATTTAACTATTGGGCTAGACTCCTCTCACTACCTGATCCTCGACTTGTCAAGCAGTGCCTCCTGGAGCAAATGAATTTCTCCACTCCTCCTTGTACCAGTTGGTTTACATTTTTATCCAATCATATGCATACCTTTGTTTTTTCTCCAGAATTCTTTTTAAATTCAATTAATGCAAACAATAATCAATTATTTAAAAAGAGAGTGCTGAATGTTTTTGGCGAAATTTGTTTAAACTATCACAGAATAAAATTGCCTCTTGGTACGCACTTAATAAAACCAAAATCGAATGCAAGCATTATCTGAGGTGGGTTACAGTTTCATTCCTCCGAGAGGCACTTATGAGACTCCGTTTCCAGCAAATGGCATCGACCACTAGACTGGGCCGATTTCTCAATATCCATCTAATATGTGCTTCTGCCCTTGTTCCAAGGAAATTATAGAAGATTTTATCCCTTACTTATTGTACTGCCCTATTTCTGCTTCAGCACATGGATACTTTCTGGAGCCCCTCTTGATAAGAAAATCATTTTGGGCTGATTCATATAAAATTGAATATCTAATGAATTTAGACAAGGAGACATTGCTATGGAGATTAGCAAGCTTTGTACAGGATGCTGCTAAACAGAGAGAATATTTTATCAAAAGTTCCTAATGTTTTCTAATATTTTATTGGCTGTAATAACATTGTTTTAATGTTTTTACGGATTTTTGTACATTTTAATGTCTTTTATTAATGTTTGGCCACTTTTGTGCAGCTTTATCTTATTTGTTATGACTGGCGGTCAAAACAATAAATAAATTGATAAATTGGTTGATTGTGTAACGTGCATAAGAAAAGTAATTGCAAAGAATACATTCAAGGAGACAAAGAAAATGCAGAGTTATTTAGATGGAAATAATATTTTCTTGTAAGTGGGTAAGGAGCTCTAAATAAACAAAGTGAATGAAATAAAAATAAAAGTAATGACATGATTTGGGATGAAATGGAGTGCTGGAAGGGATATTTTTGTTTTCTATGAGAATGTTAATGATATGTTAAAGACAAGAATTGAAATGAATGACATAATTGTTAGTGTCCAAAAAAAGTCATAGAAAATAAATTTTAACCATTGCAATATTAGGGCCATCTCCCTTGACCATCAAATACCTAGTAGCTTTCTCTGTTTGCTTGTGCCCTGAACTAGTTTCCTGGGGAACTGGCTGACATACATTCTGCTTATAGTTTCTGAAGCAGAAGCTGCTTACTCAGTAGGAAGCAATCAGTCAGTTACTGTAGGCCAGAGCTTTCCAAACTGTGTGTCGGGACACGTTAGTGTGTCAGCTGCAGTGTCTGGGTGTGTTGAGACTGCTGCTGCCTCTGAGCCCTGCCAGGATTCCACGCAGGTCCTAGCGCCTGCCTTGTGCCTTGCTGCCTCCAAACCTGCTGTGATTCCGCACAGGTCCTAGTGCCTGCCTTGTGCCTTGCTGCCTCCAAACCTGCTGTGATTCCGTGCAGGTCCTAGTGCCTGCCTTGTGCCCTGCTGTAAGAGAGTGTCGCGAAATTATGCCCTGCTGTAAGAGTGTGTCGCGAAATGATGCATGTCTAAAAAGTGTGTCACCAACATGAAAAGTTTGGAAAGCTCTGCTGTAGGCAATCAGCTATTTGTTGCCTATACCAACCCCACCCACCAAATTGTTTCCTTCATGGTGCAAAATAGAAGAATCACCTGGTGTCCTAAGTTCTATTTTTATTCTGCTGTCGGGTTAAAGCTGGAATAACCAGAATGTTCCTTTGGGGACTGTTCAAGCTAATTGCCCACAATATTATTTCCAGTGGCTCTGGAAAGTCCTGTGCCTTTTGGATGGATGGATGGATGGATGGATGGATGGATGGATCAGGTCCAGCAGAAGAGGCATGTTGTGGGTTCCATCCATGAGAGTGTACCACCTGACGGGACCCAGGAGGAGAGCTTTTCTGCTGCTGCACCCACCCTACGGAACATCATTCCCCCCGAGGTCAGACTGGTCCTGACCTTGCTGGCCTTCCAGGAAGGCCTGAAGACATGGCTTTGCCCTCTGGCCTGGGGATCAAGTCGTGGTGGTGTGGAGCCTATAAAATGGTTATATTGTTCCTGAATTGACACTGCTGCCCTGTTGATTGTATGGTATGGTTTTAATTGTTTTTAATTGTTTCAATGTTTCAATGTTTGTTTGATTATTTTTAGATTTTGTATTGTTTGTGTTTTAACCTTGTAAGCCACCCAGAATCACGTATGTGAAATGGGCAGCTATATAAATTAAATAAATCAATAATGTAGATTGTTGTTATTAACTCCTTTGCCCGTTTATCTCTTGTGTGTTGTTTGTGTCTCTCTCTTCCTACTTTTGCCTGCTTTTTGTCTCATCTTGCCAGATAACTGTTTTTGATGTTTGCTAATGTTTAATGAATAAACATCAGGCTCCATTTTTGGGTAGCTGTACTGAGTGGCAGGTGGCCTTGCTCTGATCTGGATGTAGGGATTGACAGGGAGTGTGCTGGGTGCAAACAAAACTGGAAATTACCCACTGGAATTTGTCAACAATGTTCTCGGGTCATACCCTTGGGAATCAGCTTTTTAGTTCAGCAGATTCTTTTGTCCTCCTCTTTGTTTCCTGCTGATGAACTCCAAGAACACTCATGACCCAAAATGATTAGCTGAAATGAAAATGAAATGAAATGAAAATGAAATGGTAAAATCAGTCAAGATGGTGGCTGTGACAAGCCCCCCCCCCCCAACCAGTAGTGCTGTTAGTCGTGAAGAACTGCATGGGATTGATCTAGGAGCTTCGTTTCTTTGCCTCAAGACATAATGACTGGCCTGCATTGTACAGCCTACAGTAAACACAGCTCCCAAAATTCTGTTACATGCCTAAGAAATATTACATTAACTAACTAACTTAATGCAACTATCCAGTTACATTACACTTCAGATGGAAAACGTCTGATCTGAATATTTACCTCTTGAACATTTTCAATAGAGAAGTAATAGTATATTAGATTTGGATGAAATATTGTAGTACATAGTCTAGCCCAAGGGTCGGAAATGGCGGCTCGCAAGCCAGATGCGGCTCTTTGGCCCCTTGAGTGTGGCTCTTCCGCAGCTGAACTCACCCCCGCCCCTTCCATGCGATTGGCCCCCGCCCGCAAACCCCGCCCCCTGGCTCTCACACTGAGCGAGGCCCGGCGCAGCAGGGAGGCGCTGCTGGCCCGGGACGCGGCGCTGTCGGAGGCGGCGCAGGAGCAGCCGCAGGGGCTGCTGTGGCTGGAGATGGCGCTGCTCCGCGGCATCCAGGTGCTGGGCGAGGGCGCGGGCCCAGGACACGAGCGGCAGGGCGGCGCAGGGCGAAGAGCCGCCTGCTCTCCCCTTGGCCGCCTCCGGTTCGAGCCTGGTTCGGCTGCCCCGGCCGCCGCAGGGCTCGGGTTAGCGGGGGGAGAGGACGCCGAACGGCGGGGTGGGGGGATTGATGGGGCAGGAGGGTGCACCCGGAGGGCCTCCCGCGGCCGCTTCTCCAAGGCGGGTTGCAGAGCGCGCGCTGTGCCCACAGGAACGCCTGGTCCCTCCGCTCCCTCCAGCTCCGCCACCAGCCCCAGCAGCGCCGCCCGCCCCGTCCTGCCACCCGGCAGATCTCCGCCGGCTCCGTCCCCCCGCCGCCACCGCCACCGCCCCAGCCAGGCCCCCTGCGCCGCCCTGCCGCTCACGTCCCGGGCCTGCGCCCTCGCCCAGCACCTGGATGCCGCGGAGCAGCGCCATCTCCAGCCGCAGCAGCCCCTGAAGCCGCTCCTGCGCTGCCTCCGACAGCGCCGCGTCCCGGGCCAGCAGCGCCTCCCTGCCACGCCGGGCCTCGCAGAGACGGGCCTGAAGGGGCGCAGAGGCCGGAGAGGGAGCCCCTCCGTCTCCCCTTCTCTCCCTGCCTCGCCCGCCCGCAGGGAAGGAGGCGCAGGTCCTGCCCGGTGAAGGCGCAGCCTTCCGCTCTCCCGTGCCCCAGGTTTTGTTGCCCGCGGCAGCCGCTCTAGGAGCCGGCCAACCTCCGCCGCTGGTTCCCAGCGCTTCCCCTTGGATGGGGAGTTCCCTCCCACCGCCCCCCTTGGAGAGACGGGCCTGAAGGGGCGCAGAGGCCGGAGAGGGAGCCCCTCCATATCCCCTTCTCTCCCTGCCTCGCCCGCCCGCAGGGAAGGAGGCATGGGTCCCACCCGGTGGAGAGGGAACAGCCTTCCGCTCTCCTGCACCCCAGGTTTTGTTGCCCGCGGCAGCCGCTCTAGGAGCCGGCCAACCTCCGCCACTGGTTCCCAGCACTTCCCCTTGGACGGGGAGTTCCCTCCCACCGCCCCCCTCAGAGAGATGGGCCTGAAGGGGCGCAGAGGCCGGAGAGGGAGCCCCTCCGTCTCCCCTTCTCTCCCTGCCTCGCCCGCCCGCAGGGAAGGAGGCGTGGGTCCCGCCCGGTGGAGAGGGCGCAGCCTTCCGCTCTGCCCGGGAATGCCGTGGCGCCCAGCAGAGCCCTCTGCACATGCTCCGCGACGCTCCCTCCTTCCCGCCGCCTCTCCTGAGCTGAGCTCCGCAACCGAGCCTGGGCGTGCGTGCGTGAGGGAAGCCGCCATCAAGGGCTTCCTCGCCGAGTTAGTCCGCTGCCTGCAGGGAGGGAGGCGGGGGGGGACAGGGCTGGGCGCTGGGGCGGGGGCAGGGGCCATGGACGGCAGGCCAAAGGGAGATGCCAGGGCAACTGTAGTGACCGGAGGCGGCCAAGGGGAGAGCAGGCGGCTCTTCGCCCTCGGCGCGCCGCGGGGCCAGATGAGCCTCCGGCTGCTGCTTCCTGCGCCCGTGGCCTCTTTGCTGCCGCCGCCGCCCGCCTCGCCTCTGCCGCTCTCCGCTTCCACCTCGCTTGCTGGAACGTATTGAAGGGGAGGAAAAGGAAACATCAAGCTTCTCCGCAAAGCTCCTGGTTGATCTTGATGTTTCCTTTTCCTCCCCTTCAATACGTTCCAGCAAGCGAGGTGGAAGCGGAGAGCGGCAGAGGCGAGGCGGCCTCCGGCTGCTGCTTCCTGCTTCCTGTGCCCGTGGCCTCTGCTGCCGCCGCTGCCCGCCTCACCTCTGCCGCTCTCCGCTTCCACCTCGCTTGCTGGAACGTATTGAAGGGGAGGAAAAGGAAACATCAAGCTTCTCCGCAAAGCTCCTGGTTGATCTTGATGTTTCCTTTTCCTCCCCTTCAATACGTTCCAGCAAGCGAGGTGGAAGCGGAGAGCGGCAGAGGCGAGGCGGCCTCCGGCTGCTGCTTCCTGCTTCCTGTGCCCGTGGCCTCTGCCCCGCCGTCGCCTGGGACTTTCGCGATGGCGAGGGGAGGGCGCCGAAGCTGCGGGCCGGGCTGGGCTGGGGCCGGATCCTGTGCTCCTGATGACCCCTCCGGGCAGGTTTCCCTTTGCCCCACGATATTCTGGGTAGCGGAGGGTGGCAGCTGTTTCCCCGCCACTCCCGGTGGGGTGGCCGGGCCGGGTTCGCGGAGCCGCTGGCTGCGCGGAGCTGCTGGCTGCACCCCCTCCCTCCGTGAGCCCCCCGCCCCCTTCCACACGATTGGCTCCCGCCCGCAAAACCCGCCCCCTTCCACGCAATTGGCTCCCGCCCGCAAAACCCGCCCCCTTCCACGCAATTGGCTCCCGCCCGCAAAACCCGCCCCCTTCCACGCAATTGGCTCCCGCCCGCAAAACCCGCCCCCTGGCTCTCGAGCACTTCAAAATGTGCACGAGCATGTCAAAATGGCTCCCGGCAAAAAAAGTTTGCCGACCCCTGGTCTAGCCTAGAGTTTAATCCAGAAGAAATCCATTCCTTAATAGCGAATTAAGTATCCTCGATAAAGAATAAGTCCTTTTAATGGAAAATAGGTCAATTATGGACCTTGTGGGATTATATTGGTAAGAAGATTCCATAACATTGTATCTAAAAAATATAGGAACATTATAGGGAATATGTTAGCCAATACCTGGACAAATATTGGAAGCAACAATTAATTCCACGTTTTGGGGAATGGGAAAAGATATTTCCTAAAATTAAAATATCATGATATATGATATACTGTATGTATGTATGTATGTATGTATGTGTGTGTGTGTGTGTGTGTGTATATATATATATATATATATATATATATATACATACATACATACATACATACATACATACATACACATACATACATACATACATACACAAACAAATATCTTTTTATAAGAAATTTTGGAAAGGTACTAGAATCAAAAAGAGTCTCATTAAAATTATATATACACACACACATATATACATTCGATTTTAAAGCTAAAAACAGATTATCAAACTATTCAGAAATAAATTCCTGAAGTTATATGGATTTAGAATATTACCTTTGTCAGAGAAAGTTGATAATATTTGACTACGAAATACTGGGTTCTACAAAAGGGATATCTTTCTAGAGTAGCCCAATCTGGATTCTGTAGCTTTTTAATTTAAGCTTTTTCTCTACTTGATTCCTCATTAACTAAAATTAATTGCAGTTTAGGGAGGCAAGAGCTAAATAAATATAGATTTTAAGGAGACCTTGCCCTTCGTATCAGTAAAAAAAATAAAAAAGCCCTCTTGGGTCACTGAAGTCCCAGGTTCAACGAATAGGCTGTTTTTGAGTCATAAACCATTTTTATAAGGTCTCTGGAAAATATTCCAGCGTACTTTTAAGTTCTCAGTTCAGTTCATAGTGCAATGTTCTTTCATTGTCTCTCCCAGCCTTATGAGATCACTTGCCTAGAAGGTGTAAAGGGCTGAAAACACAAGAAAGAAAGCTGAAGTATAGCATGATTTAAAAGGGGCTTGCAAGAGCAAATGTAACTATTGGGGGAGCTAGAAATTCTTCTGTTGCTGCCCCACTTCTAGGACAGGCAACTACCATGCATATACTCTTTTGTGGTAGGTGGAATCTGTCCTCAGACTTGACTGGTGTCTTCTCTTGAATCTTATTTCACATTCCATTGAAATCTTGATACTACAGCTCCCTGGTAGAAACAGAACAGTTCTTTACAGAGAGCTGTTCTTGATCCTCAGGGAGGCTTCCTTTGAAAGGATGTCCAATCAAAGTCTCGTTTAAACATACAGAGTCCTAAGAATGGAGACCAGGGACCTTCAAACCTGGATTGCATAGACACTCAATCACCCACCCTTAGTCTTCTCGAGATAAAATGTTTTTGAATGTAAGCTACAGCTGCTACTTCTCCATCTATGCATACAACCAGTGTATGTATAATTGCAAATATGGAAATTAATACTATAGTTGTGGAATTCTCAGCTAGGCTCCTAGGGATGCTTATGTCCCTGTAGACATATCCCATGACCTCTTTTTCCATATTCCTCATTTATTTATTTATTTATTTGTTTGTTTGTTTATTTATTTATTTATTTATTTATTTATTATTAGATTTCTCACCACCCATCTCCTTGCACCGGATGGACTCTGGGCGGTTTACAAAAACATAGATAATAAAACAATAAATTACAGTATATAAATTACAATATATAAAATACAATTAGGGTTAAAAATAAATATAAATATAAATAAAAAATGAAATCCAATGGCTGATGATCTAACTCAATCCTTGTATGCAACGATCATTCTAGGGCAGGGGTGGGGAAACTTTTTTCTGCCAAGGGCCATTTGGATATTTATAACCGGGGACCGGGGGGGTGGGGGGCTGAGTTTCTGGGATTTCCGTGGACCGGGGGCCAGAGTTTGTGGGCGGGAGCCAATCACAAGCACTGGGGGGCGGGGTTTGTGGGCAGGAGCCAATCGCGTGGAAGGGGTGGGGTTTGTGGGTGGGAGCCCCATGGGCCTTAGGCGGGAGCCCCATGGGCCTTATATGGCCCACAGGCCTGACGTTGCCCACCCCTGCTCTAGGGCACTAGCCATCCCCAAACATGCCTACTCCTCTCCTTGCCCCAAGCCAGGTGGCAGAGCCAAGTCTTCAAATTCCTCCGGAAGGCCAGGAGCGATTGGGCCAACTTCATCTCCAGGGGTAGGATGTTCCATAGGGTGGGAGCTACTGCAGAGAAGGCCCACCTCCTGGACCCCGCCAACCTAAGTTCTTTTACTGATGGGGTCCGCAACATGCCCTCCCTGCAAGATCAGGTGGGATGGGTTGATGTAGTGGGGAAGAGGCGGTCCCTCAGGTAACCTGGCCCCATGCCATGTAGGGCTTTAAAGGTAATAACCAACACCTTGAATTGAACCTGGAAGCAAACTGGCACACAATGCAGCTCACGTAATAAAGGTGTTATATGTGTCCTTCTAGGGACACCAAAGATGGCCTGTGTGGCTGCATTCTGGACCAGCTGTAGCTTCCAGATACTCTTCAAGGGTAGCCCCATGTAGAGAACATTGAAAGAGTCTCTATGGGAGATAACAAGGACATGAGTGACCGAAGGGCCTCTCGATCCAGGAAGGGGCATAACTGATGCACAACACGAAGCTGTGCAAAGGCCCTCCTAGCCACGGCTTCTACCTGCTCTTTGAGCAGGAGCCGTGAGTCCAGGAGAACCCCCAGATTATGCACCAGGCCTGTCTGGGGCAGTGCAACCCCATCCAGAACCAGAGATGACAATCTCCTGGATACAGAAGAGACATTAACCCATAGCCACTCCGTCTTACCAGGGTTCAGCTGAAGCCTGTTGTTCCCCATCCAGACCCCTACAGCCCCCAGGCACTGAGAGAAGGCGGTCAGAGTATCACTCACTTCACCCGGGATGGAGATGTACAACTGAGTATCATCAGCATATTGATGATACCTCATCCCATGGTGATGGATGATGTCACCCAGTGGTTTCATGTAAATGTTAAAAAGGAATGGGGAGAGAACCGAACCCTGCAGCACCCCACAAAAGAGGGGTTGAGGGTCGGATCTCTCACTCCCCATCACCACCGATTGGGACCAGCCCTGGAGGAAGGAAGTGAACCAGCGCAGCACCACGCTGCCCACCCCCAACTCCCTGAGCCACCCCAAAAGGATACCATGGTCGATGATATCGAAAGCCGCTGAGAGATCAAGCAGAGCCAGGATGGATGCACTGCCACCATCCCGCTCCTGCCAGAGATCATCCATGAGTGCGACCAATGCCGTTTCCATCCCATATCCGGGCCTGAAACCTGACTGAAAGGGGTCTAGATAATCCATTTCATCCAGAACTCTCTGGAGCTGGAATGCCACCACTTTCTCAACCACTTTCCCCAAAAAGGGGAGGTGGGAGACTGGATGAAAAGTGTCCAGTACAGTCGGGTCCAGCGATGGTTTCTTGAGGTGTACCAGTGCCTCCTTAAAGGCAGTTGGAAACACCCCCTCCCCTAAGGATGTATTAACCATCGTTTGGACCCAACCACATGTCACCTCCCTGGCTGCTTTCACCAGCCAGGAGGGACATGGGTCTAGATGACAAGTGGTGGCATTTACTGTCCAGAGGATCCTGTCCACTTCCTCGGGCCTAACAGGATCAAACTGTTCCCAGATAACTAGGTAAGTACGTTCCGCCGTTATCTCCCCAGACCATGCCTCAGACTTGGCATCCAACTTGGAACGAATCCGAGCAATTTTATCCTCCAGATGCTCAGAAAACTCTTCAGCACGGCCCTGTAGGTGGGTTTCTACACCCACCTTCCCTAGAAGGGATCGTGTGATCTTAAACAGGGCCGTCAAAATATTTGTTAAAAATATTTTAATTAAACAAATAATAGTTAGATAGCAAATTGCTAGCAGCCAGTATTACTGGGGTGGCAGAGGATAAAGAGAAAATAGAGTGTAAGGACTGAAGCTAAAGAGGTGGCAACCAGGGTCATTATGTAACCATTTGATCAAATATCTCTGTGAAGGTCCATAAAAGAATATTCAAATTTCTAGTGATTTGAGAAGACAGAAGGAAAAGGCTTTGATTTTAAACCTTGGAACAGATGTACTGTATACATAGGAATTGATCCCAGTGTTCTGCTGTAGATAGAACTTCTAACATACTGTATGTGACTGCTTTCTTGTCTGCAAAGAGGCAAGTTATATTATATCTGCAAAGCTTCTATTCCTTTCATATATATTTTATTAAATTTTGATTATACATAGTTAAAAGTTGGAAACAGAAAAAGAAATAGAAATACAAATCAAAGAGAGAAGAAAAAAGGTGTAGTAAAGCAAAGAAAAAAAAGAAAAAGACGAAACATAGAAAATAGTCAACTTCCGACTTATCACTGGTCATAGTAATATAAAAAGTTTGTCTTTCTTGCTAGGTCTGTGTATAATATTAAAAAACCTTTCTTGTCTAATATATCAATTTATATTTATTTTAATCTTCAAATCCCCATATAAGTTTTGCCTCTCCTGCATTTTGCAAATAATCCATTAATAGTTTCCACTCTTTAAGAAAGTACTAGTATATATTTTAATCTTCAAAAACCCATATAGGCTTTACCCCCCCCTGTATATTGCAGATAGTCCATCGATAGTTTACATCCAATCTTATTTCATTGATAAAATCTAATTTTCCCAATTTTTAAGAAGTCCTTATAAGTCATTTATCTCTATTTCTTACTTCTATCTATAAAATGCTTCTTACGTTCTCCTGGTGCATCCCTCATATCTGTCTTGTATTTCTCTAAAAATGTTTTTACTTTTAAAGTAGAGGCTATTCTTGACTTTTGCCCTTTAAGCACTTTCTTTTCTCTAGCATACCATGAATTAGCTCTAGAAGTTTTATCTATTTCCAAATCCAAATCTTGTTCTCTTATTTCTAGAAATTTAACTAATTCAGAGATAAACCTTTCTCTTGCTTTTTCATGTAATTGTTCTAGGGATGCACTCAATCTCCAGGTATGTTCTTTTTCTATCATTTCTGCTAAGGCAATAATATCCAAATTGTATTCAACTTCTTTAATGAAACTTTCTGAGTTAGTCTCTAATTTCTGCATCTGACCTTGAATCTCTTTAAATTCCCCTGATAAGATATTAACCACTTCTTTAACTATCTGCACTTCTTTTTCAAATTCTTGTTCAATTTCCTGGGTTCGATCTTCTTTCGTCTCTTCCTTCTTCTTAACTACTTGTTGTCCCAATAAATCCATCTTTTTGTCCATCTTTTTTTCTAAAGTAAATAAATTTTCCATCCGCTTGTTGATTTGTTGGCCCAAGTTTACAAATGAGTCTTCCATTTTTTAATTTAATAAAGTAATTGCATCCAGAATTGTATCCAGAATTTTTTCTTCTTCTGCTGGTGGAACTTCCGTAGATGCACTTGCAGTTCCTTTTTTTCCCTCTTTGTCTCTCTTCATCCTCAATGCCATATTCGTCATAATGTAGATAATATTCCTGTAAAAGAAAAAGGAGAGAGGGGAGAGGAGGAAATAAAAAGAAGAAGAAAGAGATAATAACTGTTGCAATAGTTGTTTACAAAAAGGAAGAAGTAAAAAAATACCAAAAGTAAAAACAATCCTTTAGAAAATAATTGTCATAACACCAGGATTGTAATCCATACAAAAGGCAAAAACAGTCCTTTAAAAATAATTCACTTGTAATCCATTAGATATGTAAGTAGTCCATTAGATATATACGTCCATGTAAATTCAGGAACAAAAAATAAAAAGGCAGATGGAAACTTTCCCCCCCCCCTACTGTAGTCAAAATAATAATGGAAATGATAAACAGTTCCAAGGTTTCTCACGCCCACTTATAGCTCTTTAATCCAGCCAAAAGTAACTGAAGAAAAAGAAAATTATATAGAATATATAAGGAAAAGCTGCAGTAATCCAAATAGCTTCTTCACCCAAGTCACATATTAAACAATCAAATTTCTATATAAGAAAAGTCCAAACAAAGCATAAAATTTTTAAAAGAACTTATAAAAGAAAGGAGGGATAAATTCTTTCCCAATATTGTAATAATTACAAAATTATTGTAATTTTATTGTATTGTATTTTTATTACTGTTTTTATTGTATTTTGTTGATATTGTGTTGTGAACCGCCCAGAGTCCCTCCTTGAGGGGGAGATGGGCGGTTATAGAAATTCAACAAACAAACAAACAAACAAACAAATAAATAGTGATCACCAAAAAAACCCTTAAAAGGCAGAGTGTTAGTTATTCCATATAGAGTCAAAACCCAAGTAAAATAATTCCAAAATAAAAATGCATTCAGTTGCCAATAAGTGGAAAGCTTAGATCAAGGTAAAAGTAAAAAGAAAGTCACTTTCATTTCATTTTTGGCAAAGTCAATTAGCTTTCCATTCCCACCGTTTAACCATCCATTGACAAGAAAGAAATATACCTCCAGCAATTATATATCAAGTCCAGAGATAAATCTTAGAGCTTAATAAGGCAAATAATATTTAAAAATAAAAAGTGCATCTAAAAGGTTGGATGAGGAGCTACTTATTTATTTATTTATTTATTTTTATTTGTTTAATTTATCTTATTCAGATTCACGGTTTCTGCAGAGCTTCATGACAATTCCAGCTGCCCTTTGCCGCTCCAATCTCCCTTCCCCCGTGGTGGAAATACAGGGGTCAGAAGAGAGCGGCAAATCCAGTGACCCTTGTGAGAGATCTTCTGCTCACCCTCTCTTCGAGGGTGATTTTTCAGCAATTTCTTTTCTTTTCAATCGCCGCAAACGGAAAACCGCGGAGCATCGGCTCATCGCTCCGCTCACTCCAACGCCCGGAAGTGAAAGTGATCTGCAAAGCTTCTATTATGAGCAAGGGTGGAGTGTCTGACACCAAAGGAGGTTCATAAATCATTCTGCATTGACCTGGACAGAAGTATTAAATGGGGTCATCCCATGTTTCTGTCCTCTGTCCTCTGGTCTTCAGCCAGTATGAGGACTTTGGAAAGCACTAGCTTAGCTATCCTTGATTTAAAATAGCAACAGCTAGTTCAGATGAAGCTGTAAACACTGGTAGGGTTAGAATTAGATACAATTAGATAATTAGGTACAATTGGATATTTGATGTTATTTTCTTCTTGACAGCACAGAAGGAAGAGAGTAATGAGAAAAATTCATGAGACAACAAATGGGGTTTAACATAACACCATTTGTGTGTGTGTGTGTGTGTGTGTATAAAACAGCCTTCCCTGAGCCTGTCCTGGTGACTGCCTGGACAAGTCCCTGCAGTTTTTTGGCAAGATTTTGGAAGTGGTTTTCCATTGCCTGCTTTCTAGGGCTGAGAGAAAGTGACTGGCCCAAGGTCACCCAGCTGGCTTCATGCCTAAGATGGGACTCGAACTCACAGTCTCCCAGTTTGTAGCCTGATGCCTTAACCACTACACCAATGAATTAAGTCTGGGGGGGAAAAGTTATTAGAAAGAAACTTAAAATGACCCCACCTTAACTCTCTTTGGCATAAGAGGAAGGGAAGGGAAAATGCTGTCAGGCTTTCAAATTTCTGTTCCTCTAGCCAACTGGGTTCTCAACTGGGGTTCCACAGAAACTTAGCTCTTGTGAGAGGTCCCTAAAGATTCCTGAGGGAACCAGAACCACTGGTTCATGACTGGGGAAAAAAACATTGTTTTTTGAACTTCACGCACTGTGCAATACACTTGTAGTGGTAGAAATTTTTAAGACATGACTCAGCTGTCAGACTACTGCTTTGCTGTTGTTGTAAACATTGTAGAATATGGATTGTGTAGGTTAGAAGTTAATTGTATTGTGAAGCTTTCATATTTTTCGTGATTTTTATTAGGGGTTCCCCAAGACCTGAAAATTATTTCAAGTGTTCCTCCAGGGTAAAAAGATTAAGAAAACTGCTCTAGCTTACATGAATAAAAAAGTTTTACTTATGTATTTATGTATTTATTTGATGTATATAGCTTCCCATCTCACTTTTATGTGACTCTATTTGGCTCACAATAAAACAAAAATAAAATGCATAAAATATGCAATAGAAAAATAGAAAATAAAAATAAAACACATAGCAGCTGAGTTCCAGTATTTCTTGTGGAGTCTTTTTCCTGACCTGGCCAACCTTGAAGGGCTGATACCTACCAACTCTTCTTCACAGAGCCAAACTAGTGCCTGAATACTTTAAGTGGTTCTGGTTTTACAGCTGAATCATGAGCACTATTATGAAGTAAACGTAGAGAAACTAAGGATTTAAGAGCAAATAATTCATTCAGGATTGAGGGAAGCAGGGGAAGAGAAATCGGGATTGAAACAAGGCAGATTGTTATTCCTAAAGTAACAGGACAGAATAACTAAATACAATCCATTTAACCAGAATTAATGAAATGTAGTTTAATTTCCCCTTCATGGATCACTGCCTTGTCGTGGTGAAAGGGCTTGCGTAACTCAATGAAGTCAGGTCAAGAAGAACAGGTCATGACGGAGAGTTCTGACAAAACGTGGTCCAAAACTGGAGGAGGGAATGGCAAACCACTCCAGTATCCTTGCCAAGAAAACCCATGGACAGTATCAAAAGGCTAAAAGATATGATTCCGGAAGATGAGCCCCTCAGGTCGGAAGGTGTCCAAAATGCTACTGGGGAAGAGTGGAGGGCAATTCCGAGTAGCTCCAGAAAGAGTGAAACGGCTGGGCCAAAGCCGAAAGGACGCTCAGTTGTGGATGTGTCTGGAAGTGGAAGGAAAGTCCGATGCTGTAAAGAACAATATTGCATAGGAACCTGGAATGTAAGATCTATGAATCAAGGTAAGCTTTTGTTGTTTATTCGTTCAGTCGTTTCCGACTCTTCGTGACTTCATGGACCAGCCCACGCCAGAGCTTTCTGTCGGCCGTCACCATCCCCAGCTCCCCAATGGTTGAGTCCGTCGCCTCCAGAATACCATCCATCCATCTTGCCCTTGGTCGGCCCCTCTTCCTTTTGCCTTCCACTTTCCCTAGCATCAGCTTCTTCTCCAGGGTATCCTGTCTTCTCATTATGTGGCCAAAGTACTTCAGTTTTGCCTTTAATATCATTCCCTCAAGTGAGCAGTCTGGCTTGATTTCCTGGAGTATGGACTGGTTTGATCTTCTTGCAGTCCAAGGCACTCTCAGAATTTTCCTCCAACACCACAGTTCAAAAGCATCTATCTTCCTTCGCTCAGCCTTCCTTATGGTCCAGCTCTCGCAGCCATAGGTTACTACAGGGAATACCATTGCTTTAACTATGCGGACCTTTGTTGTCAGTGTGATGTCTCTGCTCTTAACTATTTTATCAAGATTTGCCATTGCTCTCCTCCCAAGAAGTAGACGTCTTCTGATTTCCTGGCTGCAGTCAGCGTCTGCAGTAATCTTTGCACCTAGAAATACAAAGTCTGTCACTGCCTCCACTTTTTCTCCCTCTATTTGCCAGTCATCAATCAAGCTCGTTGCCATAATCTTGGTTTTTTTGAGGTTTAACTGCAACCCAGCTTTTGCACTTTCTTCTTTCACCTTGGTCATAAGGCTCCTCAGCTCCTCCTCGCTTTCAGCCATCAAAGTGGTATCATCTGCATATCTGAGATTGTTAATGTTTCTTCCAGCGATTTTAACTCCAGCCTTGGATTCCTCAAGCCCAGCATGTCGTATGATGTGTTCTGCGTACAGGTTGAATAGGTAGGGTGAGAGTATACAACCCTGCCGTACTCCTTTCCCAATCTTAAACCAGTCCGTTGTTCCGTGCTCTGTTCTTACCGTTGCTACTTGGTCGTTATACAGATTCTTTAGGAGGCAGACAAGATGACTTGGTATCCCCATACCACCAAGAACTTGCCACAATTTGTTATGATCCACACAGTCAAAGGCTTTAGAATAGTCAATAAAACAGAAATAGATGTTTTTCTGAAATTCCCTGGCTTTCTCCATTATCCAGCGGATATTGGCAATTTGGTCTCTAGTTCCTCTGCCTTTTCTAAACCCAGCTTGTACATCTGGCAATTCTCGCTCCATGAATTGCTGGAGTCTACCTTGCAAGATCTTGAGCATTACCTTACTGGCATGTGAAATAAGTGCCACTGTTCAATAGTTTGAACATTCTTTAGTGCTTCCCTTTTTTGGTATGGGGATATAAGTTGATTTTTTCCAATCTGATGGCCATTCTTGTGTTTTCCAAATTTGCTGGCATATGGCATGCATCACCTTGACAGCATCATCTTGCAAGATTTTAAACAGTTCAGCTGGGATACCATCGTCTCCTGCTGCCTTGTTATTAGCAATGCTTCTTAAGGCCCATTCAACCTCACTCTTCAGGATGTCTGGCTCTAACTCACTGACCACACCGTCAAAGCTATCTCCAATATTATTATCCTTCCTATACAGATCTTCCGTATATTCTTGCCACCTTTTCTTGATCTCTTCTGCTTCTGTTAGGTCCTTACCATCTTTGTTTTTGATCATACCCATTTTTGCCTGGAATTTACCTCCGATGTTTCTAATTTTCTGGAAGAGGTCTCTTGTCCTTCCTATTCTATTGTCTTCTTCCACTTCCGCACATTGCTTGTTTAAAAATAATTCCTTATCTCTTCTGGCTAACCTCTGGAATTTTGCATTTAATTGGGCATATCTCCCCCTATCACTGTTGCCTTTTGCTTTCCTTCTTTCTTGGGCTACTTCCAGTGTTTCAGCAGACAGCCATCTTGCCTTCTTGGTTTTCTTTTTCTTTGGGACGTTTTTTGTTGCCGCCTCCTGAACAATGTTGCGAATTTCTGTCCATAGTTCTTCTGGGACCCTATCTACTAAATCTAGTCCCTTAAATCTATTCTTCACCTCCACTGCATATTCCTTAGGAATATTAGTGAGCTCATATCTAACTGATCTGTGGGTCTTCCCTATTCTCTTTAGTCTGATTCTAAATTTTGCAATAAGAAGTTCGTGATCTGAACTACAGTCAGCTCCAGGTCTTGTTTTTACCGACTGTATAGATGTCCGCCACCTTTGGCTGCAAAGGATGTAGTCAATCTGATTTCGGTGTCGACCATCTGGTGAAGTCCATGTATAAAGTCGTCTTTTAGGTTGTTGGAAGAGAGTGTTTGTTATGCACAGTGAGTTGTCTTGGCAAAATTCTATCAGCCTATGTCCTGCTTCATTTTGTTCTCCCAGACCATGCTTGCCTGTAATTCCAGGTGTCGTCTGACTACCCACCTTAGCATTCCAGTCTCCTGTAATGAAAATAACATCTCTTTTTGGTGTATTATCTAGTAGGTGCTGCAGATCCTCATAGAACTGATCTACTTCTGCTTCTTCAGCATCTGTGGTTGGCGCGTATATTTGGATCACTGTGATGTTAAATGGCTTACCCTGAATTCGAATTGAGATCATTCTATCGTTTTTTGGATTGTATCCAAGCACTGCTTTAGCCACTTTATTATTAATTATGAAGGCTACTCCATTTCTTCTGTGGTCCTCTTGTCCACAGTAGTAGATCTGGTGGTCATCTGATGTGAAGTGGCCCATCCCAGTCCATTTCAGTTCACTGACACCTAAAATGTCTATATTTAATCTTGACATCTCACCAATAACCACATCCAATTTGCCCTGGCTCATAGATCTTACATTCCAGGTTCCTATGGTGTGTTGATCTTTAGAACATCGGATTCGCCGTTCACCACCAGCACCGTCGGCCGCTAGCCGTCCTTTCGGCTTTGAGCTAGCTGCGTCATCACATCTGGGGCTAGTTGAACGTATCCTCTGTTCCTCCCCAGTAGCATTTTGACCATCTTCCGACCTGGGAGTCCCATCTTCTGATGGTATACCGACATATCTTTGGTTGTACTGATCCATTTAGTTTTCACGGCAAGAATACTGGGGTGGGTTGCCGTTACCTTCCCCAGGGATCGTATTTAGTCTGACCTCTCTGCCACGACCTTCCCGTCTTGGGTGTCCCTTCACGGTTTAGCTCATGGTTTCATTGAGGTGCTCAAGCTCCAGCACCACGACAAGGTAACGATCTCCTTTGCTGGAGAGATAAGGTAAGCTGGATGTGGTCAAACATGAGATGACAAGATTGAACATCGACATCTTGGGAATCAGCGAACTAAAATGGACAGGAATGGGCAAATTTAATTCAGGAGACCATTATATATACTACTGTGGGCAAGAATCCCTTAGAAGAAATGGAGTAGCTCTCATAGTCAATAAAAGAGTGGGAAAGGCAGTACTGGGGTACAACCTCAAAAACAACAGAATGCTTTCAGTTCGAATCCAAGGCAAACCATTCAACATCATAGTGATCCAAGTCTATGCCCCAACCACTGATGCCGAGGAAGCTGAAGTTGACCGGTTCTATGAAGACCTACAACACCTTCTAGAACTAACACCAAAAAAAGATGTCCTTTTCATCATAGGGGACTGGAATGCTAAAGTAGGAAGTCAAAAAATAACCGGAATAACAGGCAAGTTCGGCCTCGGAGTACAAAATGAAGCAGGGGAAAGGCTAATAGAGTTTTGTCAAGAGAACACGCTGGTCATAGCAAACACTCTTTTCCAACAACACAAGAGACGACTCTACACATGGACATCAACAGATGGTCAATACCGAAATCAGATTGATTATATACTTTGCAGCCAAAGATGGAGAAGCTCTATACAATCAGCAAAAACAAGACCTGGAGCTGACTGTGGCTCAGATCATGAGCTTCTTATCGCAAAATTTAGGCTTAAATTGAAGAACGTAGAGAAAACCACTAGACCACTCAGGTATGACCTAAATCATATCCCTTATGAATATACAGTGGAGGTGAGGAATGGATTTAAAGGATTAGATCTGGTAGACAGAGTGCCTGAAGAACTATGGATGGAGGTTCGTAACATTGTACAGGAGGCAGCAACTAAAACCATCCCAAAGAAAAAGAAATGCAAGAAAGCAAAGTGGCTGACTGATGAGGCTTTACAAATAGCTGAGGAAAGAAGGGAAGCAAAAGGCAAGGGAGAAAGGGAAAGATTTAAACAACTGAATGCAGAATTCCAGAGAATAGCAAGGAGAAAAGAAGGCCTTCTTAAATGAACAATGCAAAGAAATCGAGGAAAACAGTAGAATGGGGAAGACTAGAGATCTCTTCAGGAAAATCGGAGATATCAAGGGAAAGTTTTGTGCAAAGATGGGCATGATAAAGGACAAAAAAGGCAGGGACCTAACAGAAGCAGAAGAGATTAAGAAGAGGTGGCAAGAATACACAGAAGAACTATACAAGAAAGATCTTAATATCCCTGATAAATACGATGGTGTGGTCACTGAGCTTGAGCCGGACATCCTAGAGAGTGAAGTCAAGTGGGCCTTAGGAAGCATTACTAACAACAAAGCTAGCGGAGAAGACAGTATCCCAGATGAGCTATTTAAAATCCTAAAAGATGATGCTGTTAAAGTGCTGCACTCAATATGCCAACAAATTTGGAAAACTCAACAGTGGCCACAGGATTGGAAAAGGTCAGTTTACGTTCCAATTCCAAAGAAAGGCAATGCCAAAGAATGTTCAAACTACCGTACAATTGCGCTCATTTCACATGCTAGCAAGGTTATGCTCAAAATCTTACAAGCTAGGCTTCAGCAGTATGTGAACCGAGAACTACCAGAAGTGCAAGCTGGGTTTCGAAGAGGCAGAGGAACTAGAGATCAGATTGCCAACATTCGCTGGATCATGGAAAAAGCAAGAGAGTTCCAGAAAAACATCTACTTCTGCTTCATTGACTACGCTAAAGCCTTTGATTGTGTGGATCACAACAAACTGTGGCAAAGTCTTAAAGAGATGGGAGTACCAGACCACCTTACCTGTCTCCTGAGAAACCTGTATGCGGGTCAAGAAGCAACAGTTAGAACCGGACATGGAACAACCGACTGGTTCAAAATTGGGAGTACGACAAGGCTGTATATTATCACCCTGCTTATTTAACTTATATGCAGAGTACATCATGAGAAATGCCGGGCTGGATGAATCACAAGCCGGAGTTAAGATTGCCGGGAGAAATATCAACAACCTCAGATATGCAGACGATACCACCCTAATGGCAGAAAGTGAAGAGGAACTAAAGAGCCTCTTGATGAGGGTGAAAGGAGAGAGTGCAAAAGCTGGCTTGAAACTCAACATTAAAAAAATCCAGATTATGGCATCTGGTCCCATCACTTCCTGGCAAATAGAAGGGGAAGAAATGGAAGCAGTGACAGATTTTATTTTCTTGGGCTCCAAGATCACCGCAGACGGTGACTGCAGCCATGAAATTAAAAGATGCTTGCTCCTTGGGAGGAAAGCTTTGGCAAACCTAGACAGCATATTAAAAAACAGAGACATCACCTTGCCGACAAAGGTCCGTATAGTTAAAGCTGTGGTTTTCCCAGTAGTAATGTATGGCTGTGAGAGTTGGACCATAAGGAAAGCTGAGCGCCGAAGAATTGATGCTTTTGAACTGTGGTGCTGGAGAAGACTCTTGAGAGTCCATTGGATTGCAAGGAGGTCAAACCAGTAAATCCTAAAGGAAATCAAACCTGACTGCTCATTGGAAGGACAGATGCTGAAGCTGAAGCTCAAATACTTTGGCCACCTAATGTGAAGAGAGGACTCACTGGAAAAGACCCTGATGCTGGGAAAGACTGAAGGCAAAAGGAGAAGGGGACGGCAGAGGATGAGATGGTTAGATAGCATCACCGATGTAATGAACATGAATTTGAGTAAACTCCGAGAGACAGTGGAGGACAGGGAGGCCTGGCGTGCTATGGTCCATGAGGTCACGAATAGTCGGACACGACTAAATGACTGAACAACAAAAGTTTAATTTCAAATTAAATGTAAATGGAATGGAATAAAATTTAGATTTTGATAGTTTTAGTTACTTTCCCTGACATACAGGGAAAGTAACTAAACTAATATGACATCTTTGCTGGTTTTTTAGAGGATGGCCATGACATGTCACCCCAAAACCAGATGTGGCTCCTTGCCTAAAAACTATTGCAGGTTCATCTAATTTGCTTTCTATATAGTTTGGGATTGTCTTGTCAGTATAAACAAACATAAAAGAAAGGAAATCAAGCACGTTTAAAAAAGGCTTTGGAAAATATGGTTTTAAAACAACTATTTTAACTGTTTACATAGGCATTAATTTCATGATCAAGAGGTCATTTATGAACTGTGCAGAGGTGAAATTCAGTGTGTGAATGTAAGATGCAGTGGCATTATCACTGGACTGAATCCCTATTCGTTGTACTTTTAGCAGAATGTTTAACTTTGCCCTGGTAAAAATGACAAGCTTGTCCTTTGGTAAGCTTAGTTTGCTAGCTTACCAAAATCATGGCAGTTGACCAGGTAATTGCAGTGAACATGACTGTATGTCAGGGAAAAAAGAACCTTTATGCCTAGTCCAGTGAAATGCAAGGTGATAGGACACCAGAATTAATCAAATAAACCAGGAAAATTGATGAAAGCTGAAGTTTTGGTTCCTAGCTTACAAATGCAGATGAGGGCCACTTGGAAGAAAAATGATCAATATTAAAAGATTAAATGCTCAGTCATCTAAAAGCATTGACATTCTATTGTTAATGCCTTTTAGTTGGCACAGATTCATTAGAATGAGATTAAAAATGAACAAGGAGAATGTTTGGAAGAAATAAGGAATATATACTCTGTGTGTGTGTGCGTGTGTGTGTGTGTGTGTGCGTGTGTATGTGTATGTGTATGTGTATGTATGCGTGTGTGTGTGTGTGTGTGTGTATGTATGTGTATGTGTATGTGTATGTGTATGTGTATGTGTATGTGTATGTGTATGTGTATGTGTATATGTATATGTATATGTATATGTATATATAAATATATGAGAAAGGGTACTCTTCTAACCAGCATTATTCCATCTTGGCTGTCTATTTGCCACCCAAGAATTTGTACATTACTAATATATTCAGCACGTTCCTGAATGTGGTAAGAATAAAAACTGTGCTAGCAGTTGGAGATAAGCTGAAGCGTGTTCCTTCAAAAGTTCTGTCAGCTGCTACAGAATCTTGTCCTTGCTGTGAGAGATCATTGAGGCCCTCAGTAGCTGCCTGATCATGTCAACTCTGACTCCCTTCCCACATCGAGCATAAAACTGATCCATAAACCAAGTAACAAGGGTGGAAGTGCCAAGCTAATTGCTGGATGAACAATCTCTTGGCCCATGTCTACTTCTTTCTACCATGCACTTCATCAGGACAGTTCCATAACTGTCTAACAAAGTCAGTGCTTTTCTTTGGAAATGTAGGGTTGGGTAGCAGTTACCTTCATTTAGTGGAAAGTATGCATGGAGAGAGAAGCATTAAAGTTAGGAGCATAACTTTTATATGAAAGTATTCCTGAGGCTAGTGCTTGCATGAAAGAAAAAAATAAAGGTGGGTAAGCTTTATTTAAGAAATATGACGATGGGAAAGCCTGAGTTACTTCAGTCTTTTTACAGCTAAGAGCCTGTAGTGTGTTCTTCTCCATTAGGGTAAGAATCAGGTAAGTACTACACAGGTAAGAGTCAGAAAAGAAAAAGGAATGGAACTGCAAGAGGAAGGAAGTGATAAAAGCCCTAAGAATATCAGTTCAACCAATAGGAGGCATGTAACATGGAGACAAGCAAAGTAGTCTTTTAGACAAGAAAAGGAGATAAAAATGCAGAGTCCCTCTGCTAAAAGTCTCTACATCTATAGTCCTTAGTGGTCAAGAGGGTTATAGGTGCAGAAATCCAGTGCATGCAAAGTTCAGTTCCAACGCTTATCGGATGTAGAATAAGTATGAACAAAACATTGAGTCAGGTGCAAAAGTCAGGTGCAAAGCTCATGGAATTATTCACTGCAACTGAACCCATTGTCCTATGGCATACCTAAAGGACCACAGGGAAATGCATGCAGATGGTCCACTGAAGGCATGTACAGTAAATTTCACTGAAATTCTTCAGCTCAGATCTTAAACTAAACTAGTACACCTTTCTCGGTCCTAAAGCAGCATCCTCACTGCTTACTATGCATCATTAAAACTTCCATTCTTAGTACTTCTAGCACCAAGAATGGTGGGCAATTCAACCCCCGCCGGTTCCTTTTGGAATGGGGAGCATTGCAAAGTTCTTTGTTTAAATGGCACCCAGGTGGGAAAAAATAATGAAAACCTTCCTTTAGTCTTTCCTGTTTAAGACAGAACTCATTTGGACAATATGTTTAATCTGAAAGGACTTCTCTCCCACCACCCAGTCCTCTACTTTGCCTTTCTTCTGTGAATAAAAGGAAGGCTGATTGTACTTGTCATGCTTTGACACTAGCTGCAGTAGAATATTCCTCATCATTTTCAGCTCCTCTTGAAACTCCCATTGAAGCTGTAATCCTTCCCTCACCCATTCTCACTTCAAAAAAGGCACTTAATGATAACTCACCAAAGTCCTACAGAATATAAGATTGTTGGGGGGGGGGGGGCAGAATCCATCAGTTTTTGGGCAATAACACAATGTTTTTCTAATGGTATTGTGTATATGTGGAAAGGGAGGAGAAAAGGTCATTATCACGAAGCCAAGGATACAGTATCCTTGAAATTTTCTCCTCTTTGTTCTGCTGTTACAAACATCAGAATGACAACGATATTATTCAGGACAACAGTGCCTGAATATCCATTTGATGACTCCATGGTAGACTTGTAACGTGATGCATGAAGCTCAGTGTGATTGGTCAACAGGTGGACTGAAAAGAGGTCTCCTATTTTGAGGTCAATCACATAACAATGTCTAAAAATCAATTGAACAGAAGGCTTGAAGTGCAGCTCGGTTCAACAGTTGTTGAGAGCAGTTGAGCAAAATTCCAAATCCAAGGCAGCTACTTTCCATATTCAGTTTTTTTCTTCTAAAATTACACTTGGCTGCTTTGTAGTATAGAAATTCAATTGGGTAAATGTTGCTCTTGAAAAAACAGTATAGTGGGTAAGCAATTTGATATGCTTCCTTTGGTGGTCATCAGATTCTCCATCCAGGCACTACATGGAGTAGTAGTCTAGCTTGGGACGTACAGTTCTTCTCCAATGGTTGACCATGTGACTGCTCCCTGGTGCTGTTTATTTTATTTATTTATTAAATTTATAGAGCCACCCATCTGACACATGTGACTCTGCGTGGCACATATAATGCAACAAACAATTAAAAACAAAGCCATTAAAAACCATTAAAACAAGTAAAAAGCTATAGATAAACTATAGCTATGTTGTCCAAAAGAGCATGATTGAACATAGAAGAGATGCAGAAGGCAATATACCTGCCTTGCAAACTTTACATTTATGTAATCAACATAGACTTCAATTTTAGAGCAGTTATTTGCTTTGGTCCATTCATCCACTAATTAACAGAGTTCCGCGTTCATCATGCCGGCCACATGACCACGGAAGCGTCTTCGGACAGCGCTGGCTCTTCGGCTAAGAAAGGGAGATGAGCACCGCCCCCTAGAGTCAGACACGACTGTGCAGGGGAAAACCTCTACCTTTTTTTACCATTAATCTTGTGGTCCTCTTCAGTATCTTTAACTGAAACTAAGTATTGTTACAGGAGGGAGAAGGGAATCCTATCTACCATTTTGTTAGGAAGAAGGAAACAACAAATGTAGTGATGTCCAATCCAGATCTGCATACAAGGTGCAGAATATCTTGAATGGGAAAAAAATGTGAAGGTTTGACAACATTTGTCCATGTTACTCAGTATTGTCTAGAGTGCAAATTAGGGTAATTAACTGCATAAATTGAAACTACAATACGCCTTTAGGAAGTAGTAGAATTTATACTACCATAGGGATTTAGTTCAGCCACATTTGAATGCTACAGCTTGCCTATACCTTGTGTGGACTTTTCTCTGAAGAGCAGAAACTGGCCAGGATCTTGGATAAAGGTCATTCCTAGCTCTACAAAAAGATACCAGGGAAGTCTTTGGTGCTCTCTGAGCCTTGTTGTTTTCATGCAGACGTTTCATTGCCAGGCTAGGCAACATCTTCAGTGCGAAAAGGGAGTGGAACTTGCTGTCTGTTTATATACCCTGGCTTGTCCTGCCTGTGTTGGTGGGGGTCTTGTGCTCTCCTTGGTAGTTCCTTGATTGGGCTGTTGTGTGCTGTTTGGGTGATATAATCAGAAACGTCTGCATGAAAACAACAAGGCTCAGAGAGCACCAAAGACTCCCCAGTTCAACCCTGAGCTACAAATATTCTCTTCGATAGATACCAGGGACTCAACCTGTGACATTCTATGAGAGGTATGTATCCTATTGGGAACCTATGGACCAATACCTTAAACATATAAACTAAGCTATACTGTCAAACTTTTAGTCCATTAAGGTTACCCTATATCATGGGAGCAGAATCCAGAGGCCCCACCCACAAGTCTTCGGTGCAGCTCCCAGACTCATCAAAATGTTGCTCCAGTATTTTAATTGCTGGTCACGGAGAAGGAAGAAATTATTAAATACATGGGCAGTAACCATAGGAACTTAATTCATTATTTTTATCTCTATTATATTCCAATTATTTTATATCAGTTTGGTTCTGCCCACTGTTCCTTCCTGGTCTCTGTACATCTGGTTTGCTCTTCAGAGGTTAGGTACTCAGCATAAAAAAAAAATTAGACTCTTCCAGGCTACATTGACTGGTAGTAGTTCTCCAGAATTTCAGGTGGATTTTCAGACCTAAATGGAAATGTCAAGCGGGTATGGCAGTTACATTGAGATCCAGAATTTCCCGCAGCAGGAGTGTGGGTTATATCAATCATCATTTGCCACCTAGCACCAAGCCTGAGAAACCCAGAGCAAGGGGTTCATTAAGTTGTAAAAAAGGCAGGAGAAGGGAGCAATGGATTTAAACTACAGTACCTTAGGCAATAAGAAGGATTATACTGACTCTTATACTGACATCTGACACTCTTATACTGACCCCTGCTTAAACTGGCTTTATCCTGAATGCAGTAAGGATTCTTATCTAGCTGTTTTGTGTTGAGTGTCTGGGTAGCGTCTGCCAAGTTAGAGTTGAGGAACTTCTTAGTATGTACTCTATCATGAACTGGTTCAATCCTTCCCCAGTCTAGCTGACTACTGCTGGTCTGAACATAGGAGTATCCATATTCTCTGTCTGATCCTCATACTCACAGATAGACACATAAGCCAACATGTAATCCCTTCTACCTTCTCAACAGCTGGACAGGGGACCTTCTCACAGCTCTGGTTGTGCTCTAATCATGGATTTATCTGGATCTGACCACAGTGAATCATGCCCTTTTCACCTCATAGCTAGACTATTCCACCATGCTCTACATGGGGCCGCCTTTGAAGACAAATCAGCAGTTTTAGTTGGTTCAGAAGTGCAGTGGTCTATCTGCTAATCTGAGGTAGCATATCTATTCCAGTACACCTATTGTCAGCCTTCCCAGGTAGACCAGACAGGAAACAAGTAGAGCTAATTCTACTTTATAGTAAGGCTACATTAACAGAATCTTGTAAGTATGAAAGTACAAATCTCCTGCCGTCTCTTTTTACAGCCTGATAAGTTAGGGAGGTTCTTTTCTGAGTTTCTTTCTCTGCCCATTATGCAGCTGCAGGCTATGTCATCTCTTATCTGATCATTCCCTAAGCAGCATCTCTTCCCCCACCCCCATCTCCCAAGGTCATTCCCACATGTCAGAGTCAGCAGTACTGGGGCGGCCCAATATCCGAGAAGCCTTAGAGCAATACGTTCTTCCAGTCCTGATAGGACTCACACGAAATGAGGTTTAGGTAAAAAGTCTATTTACAATTATACATACACAGTCTTCATACACAGCAGTCCAAGAAATACAGATACAGTATGTTGTCCAATGGCACATCAAATAGAAAGAGAGAATACAGCACCTTTACACAGTACTTTTATACACATATCTGTCCAATCAGGACTCACATTACAGTAGCATTGCATCAACCATATAATACATTAGCATACTCTTGCCAGTAGGTGTCATCATCTTTCACCTAATAGAATGATATAGCAGTTTCTATACCCTTTCACCTAGATACACTGAATACATTTCCAGTCTGTTCTATCTGTAAATTCCAGGTTTTATTCTCAAACCTTAACACCACGTACCATTACACCTATGCTATGGCTGCTGCACTGGCTACCAATGCTTTCATGTTTCATTCAAAGTCCCAGTGGTTGCCTTTAAACCCCTACATAGCTTAGCTCCCAGGCACCTGCAGAACCATCAAGATCTAGCCTAGCACCTGCATAGTGCAGGGAGGGATTTCTGAGGGTCCCTGCCCCACACAAAGTTAAGGGAAAGGATGCTTAACAATGTGCCTTCTCTGTAACTGCCCTAGGCTCTGAAACAGCTTGCCTTCTAAGATACGAAATGGCAGAACCTCCTCACCTTTTGCAAACTACTTGAGACTCATCTGCTCAGCCAATGTGTGGGCTGCCTATCAGAAAGGGAATTGCTTCTGTTGCTCTGTTTTTAGTGTTTGTATCTTTTTGTCTTCTAAACTACCCTGCGTCCCATGGAAACAGGCAGTAGAGAAAAATCATAGAATAAACGAAGAACTGTGATATTAACTGTGCAATGCGGATTTTCAGAAAGGTTCTTCCTTTCAAGAGAAGTGGTGTGGCCGCTAGTACTTTAAGGAAAGATTCTAGGTCTGGAAAAATGTTGGCATGTTGGAAACAACGATATTGAAAAAGGATTAAAATGGAAGTGAAGACAAAAGTAATGTCATTATATTTCAGAGTAATCTGCAGTGGAGCTTCTTGGAAGAGCCAACATATTTTGCTTTGATGTAATCATTTGAGTGCATTAGATACCACTCAGCAATCTACCAGGAAGAAAAGACACAATCCTATTTTTTTCTCTTAAAGGTGTTGTTGTAAAAAAAGAAAATCCTTCAGCATACCCATGTTTAATGATCCTGAGGTTAGGCATGGGAAATGGCAAATAAGGTCCATTTGTCTGGCGATAGAGTTGACTTACGGACATTAAGGAAGCATGTTAAGACTTGCTGAAATTAAGGTAATTGGGGAAGGCACCGTGGAAGATACTAAACTCTTTTTATTTTATTCCCTGTCATCGAAACACAGCTTTAATTGGGTACAGTGCAGCTGAATTGAGCCAATAAAAAGTATCATTGATTATAACCTCTATATGACGATAATGGCGGCCATCTTTTTTTATTGTATTGGCAGACAAAATTGCATTTCCTCTTTGTCTCAGGTCACTTACCATCCAAATGAGCATTTGTTAATGGAACTAGGTCGTTAGCCGCCACTTTCTTGGCATTTGCTGGCCCTGCTTGAATGCCCTTTTAAACAGTACCTTGAATATTCATCCTGATTCCTTGTGCCATCTGAATGTGAGTGCCGGTGATTTTTGATGGATGACTCTTCATCTGGTGGCCTTGCAGGACTGTGGAGCGGAAACTGCTGACTTCTGACTGAAGCCAGTTAATTACCCCGAGAGAGAAGCTGGTTCATTATGGCAATAGAAATGAGATGAAACAGGGAGGAAGGACAGCAGCAGGTCAAAAAGGCACGGCCCGGAGGTTCATTATTTTCTGGGGCTTGTTTGATGGATGCTGAATCGTTCTTGTAGTATCAGAGTGGGGCTGAAGGAGAAAAGGAAGAACACTTGCATTATTCATAGACTGCCACGTCTGGTCTCTGGTAATCAGTTCTCCGTACTGCATAGTGAAGAAATGAAAGAGAAAACACAGAGAGCCCCGTTCCAGAGGGACCTTTTTTCCTCGTGCTCAAATATCTTCTTGTATGCATAACTAGCATTTCAGAATAGAAGTTAGAGGATTGCTTCTCCCTCTGATGTGCTAGTGTTGTGAGTTGTATGTTGGGAAGCATTCAAACTGTGCGTGCCTCACCTGAAACCTAAAACACCATATCCCAGCAACTAAACAAGTGGTCCTCTCCTTACCTTTTTCCACTGTTGGGCAACTTACGTTAATTCTAGAAGTTTGTGGAAAGTTGAGATTTTTGCCCCACCTTGCTAAGATCTCAGTTCTATACCCAAACTTTTCAGATTCAGTGCTCAAAATAAATTTAAACAATCCAATGATACTTAGCCTTCTCCCGTAAGTACATAAGAGAATCCTTTGGATTGGAGTATATGGACTGGATGAACTATATCCACTAGGGTGAAATAAATCCGCAGGATGTAGAATGAAGTCAACCACTCTATCCTGTTCCTGCTCCTCCACCCCTGCAAACCAATGCTCTACCATATTTTTTAATAACTGGACCTTCTGAATATACTTTTCTGTCAAGGAGGGGAGAAAATATAATATGGTATCCAATATTTCATCCGTTGTGATTTATTACTTGTGTCCATGGGGGAGTTGTGGACTGTTACTGCACTGTCTACCCATCAAAATTCATTCTTATATATTAAAATACATGGTGTGTATAAGTTTATCCTTCATTCAATATTATTCTAATTGGAGGTAAGAATTCTTCAACCTACAGGTAGTCCTTGCTTAATGACCACTATTGGGACTGGAATTTTGGTTGCTAAGTGAAGCAGTGAATCCAACTCAATTTTACGGCCTTTTTGCAGCAGTCATTAAATGAATCACTGTGTGTGTTAAGCAAACCATGTGGTCATTAAGCAAATCATGCAGTTGCCCATTGATTTTGCTTGCCAGAAGCTGGCCAGGAAGGTCAAAAATGGCAATCATGTGACCACGGGATGCTGTGACTATCATTTAATGTGAACCAGTTGTCAAGAGCCCGAATCGTGATCACGTTACTGCGGGGACGCTGCAATGGCCATAAGTGTGAAGACCAGTCCTAAGTCAGTCTTTTCAGAACCGTCATAAGTCTGAACTGTCACTAAACGAATGGTTGTTAAGCGAGGACTACCTGTACTGCCCACCATTCCTTTTCAATTTTTATCCATTAGCAATGACCATACTGTATGTAAAAATTGCAACCACCTTTGAGGAGTTTTGATTTCCAAAAAGAGATACAAAAATCCAGCCAGGTGTGACACAAGAAAGAGGGACAAATGTTTGGGAGACAGAAAGAAACCTTGGATGATTTCTCCATCACCCATTTGCAAAATGCTTGAAAGAGCCTGACAGATTAATTGAAAGAGTTTTGTCTTTGGCTTGACTCTGATCTATATTCATTTCATTTAAACGTGAATTATAGCATTCTTATTTTTCATTGCCAGAACAATAAATGACTGCATCCAGCGAGTGACATTGACACTAAAGGTTAACTCAAGGGGAGACATACCTGTATATTTCAAACCCACCAACACACTGAGACAGAGGCTTGTACACCCCAAAGATCAAACTCCAAAACACAAGAAAAGCAATGTAGTTTATGCAATCCAGTGCAGTGAGGAGTGCTCTGAACTCTACATTGGAGAAACCAAACAACCTTTGTACAGGAGGATGGCCCAACACAGGAGAAGTAACACCACAGGACCAGAGTCAGCAGTTTATCTTCATCTAAAGGAAAAAGGACACTCATTTGAGGACATTAATGTTCACATTTTAGACAGAGAAGATAGGTGGTTTGAGAGAGGGGTCAAGGAATCCATTTATGCCAACTTGGAAAATCCTTCCTTGAATAGAGGTGGGGGCCTCAGGCACAATCTTTCCCCTATTTTCCTTCCTGCTTTGTCTTCTGTGCCTAGGAAGATTAAGACCATTTCACAAGCTCAACAGCAGCATGGTGATCTTAACGATCCTCCTTTAGATGATAAAGGGACTTAGAAATAACATCTCAAAATAACCATGACCTAGCCCCAGGTGTAAGGTCACACAGCCACCTAGAAACATATTTAAGGATTCCTTTACTAACTTTGCTCAGACTGAAGAAGCTCCTTGGATAAGGAGCGAAACGTTTCCACTGAGAAAATAGAAATCCAGTTGACATGATTCAAGCTACAGACAATTCCACCTGGATGACTGCGAACCTTCATCGACATATCGTCAAGCAGAGACAGTTGTTTGGTTAGCCCTGCTTTCTTCATTCTTAGCTTGTCAATAAAAGTTTCCCCCCCCCAACAATAGACTGCTGAAATGCTAATGCTTAGTGGCATATCATGGGAGAGCTGTTCAAGATTTTTGGAAAAGATATGCTAACCTGTATTCCGTCCTCCTCCACTGCGCAACACTGATTATAAAGGATTACACTGAGCTTTTGTGCAGTGGTAAAGCTTGGAATGCAGTGCCTTATCTTGTCACAGGGGCATGCATACAACAAAAGAAAAGCGGTATGTAAGAATGACTAACCTGTGACTTGCTGTTTCCCTGTTTTTCATTTTTGCAATTATGTCAAGTTCAGTTTCTTTCTCTTTATAATTTTGAGAGCACATTTGATTCATTAAACTTTCAGTAAAACCTGTATGCTTTTTGGTGAACATTTCTGCAAACATATGCATTTTTACTTCTGATTTTGCCTAAAATGCTATGTTTTGCAAACAATTTTCCCAACAATTATATATTATTATATATTCATATTGTGTCCCAATGGCATCCATTTTTGGATTGGGAGGGCATGCTCATGGTCACTCTTGACTTAGTCACCTCCCGGTTAGATTTTTGCACTGTGCAAAACATGGGAGTGCATTTGGAAATTGCAACTGGTCCAGAATGAAGTGGGTCAGGTAGTAATGGGCATGCCTCACTACCCCCATATAGCATCACTACTTCATCAGCTGCACTAGTCTCAGTAGGCTTCTGAGTGCAATTCAAATCCTGGTTGTAACTTATAAAGCCTTCCAAATCCTTTCCTAAAGCAATGTTGGAGTTTTGCCTCCTTCTGTGCATTACTTTTACCCAGGGTAGTAGTATGAAAGCAGAAAGGCAACATGGCTTCCAATGTCATCATGAAGCCAGATATAGAATCATAGAATCATAGAAAGGTAGGGTTGGAAGGGACCTTGGAGGTCTTCTAGTCCAACCCTCTGCCCAAGGAAGGAGTCCTCATACCATCTCGGACAAATGGTTGTCCAAACTTTTTTTGAAAACCTCCAGTGATGGAGCACCCACAACTCTGGGAGGCAAGCTGTTCCACTGCTTAAGAGTTCTCACTGTCAGGAAATTCCTCCTTGTTTCCAGGTTGGATCTCCCTCTGACGAGCTTCCACCCATTGCTTCTTGTCCTACCCTCAGGTGCTAAGGAGAATAAATTGACGCCCTCTTCCCTGTGGCAGCCCTTCAAGTATCGGAAGACTGCAATCATGTCTCCCCTCAATCTTCTCTTCGTTAAGCTAAACATACCTAGTTCCTTTAGTTCCAGATATGCTCTGCTCTCTCTCTCTTTTTTTTTGAAACCCCTCCTTTTCTCTCTCCAATTCTTTTTCTGGCATTCTCTTTTCTCTCTCTTCAAAGCCACGGATTGTGAGGAAGGGACAAATAAAGCTTAACTTATGCCTCCAATATAGCATTTACTGCAATGTGGAATACTTTTGTCTGCTTCTTGCAATCCTCATGCCTGAAAGCAAAGTGCAAGAATCATAGCCTGATAGAATTGGAATGGAAAATACCACCTAAGTCATCAATTCCAACCTCCTGCACAGTACAGAAATCCAAAATAAAGCAAATGACTAACTTTTGCATGAAGACGTACTGTGAATGGGAGGGCACCACTTTTCTGGATAACTGGTTCCATTGATAAATTGCTTTTACATTAGGAAGGATTCCCCCTCCCCCCTAATTTTCAATAATAATTGGCTTTCCTGTAATTTACAGTTTATCAGTCCATGTTCTGGTCTTGGAAATGATGGAGAACAGGACTTGTCTTTGAAGAGCAGCTGAAGAAGGACTTGGTAGAGAGGTTCAGGAGTCAAAACAGAGTTTGGGAGTGTCTTGAAGATTTAGAAGTGACATAGGCTCTTCCTGGCGATATGAGAAGAGGTTGAAAGTTCAGGTAGTAATGAGAGCTGCCCCAAGAGGAAATCTATTTTTGCCGTTTTTCTATAAAAGAGATGACTTGAACCACCTATAACAGTCTTCCCTAAGCTGGTTTCCTCCAGGTGTATGGAGGAAATTCCAGAACTCCCAGCCAACCTGGCACTTGTGTTTGCCATACACATCTGGAAGGAAAGAATGGAGAAAGTCAGATGTAAAATATCCTTTGAATGGCTCTGCATTCTAATTAAGTAAATAAATATTTGCATGCCAATGCTCATGAAAATATAGGAAAGCTTGGAAGAAAATAATGGTTGATTACAGTGTCGGGGATCATACACATGAGTCTGCCCAAACTGAGATTCAGCATCAGTAATATGCCAAGCTGTCTACTGAAATGAAGAATTTGGACTAAAACCACTTCAGAGAAGTTGGGGATCGTATGGCACCATAAGTGGCTGGCCTGCAGGCATTCTATTTAATCTGCACCTGTTTAAGCATTTTTAGTTTGGAGCTGCTGCTGTGGCTGAATATTGCCCAAAGTGAGATTTGAAAGAAGTTGGAAGACTTCTCCGTTGAACAAACCAACTGCACATGGATACTCTGATGGAAGTTGGCCTAGAAATATGTTCAATAAATAAAACTACAGATGTAGCAAAAATATTTCTTTTCTCCCAAATAGGATTGTATATAACCAAAAGCACTCCATCAGACTCTGTCCCTTCACAGGCATCTGATAGAGGTGAAAATGATGCAAGTACATGATTTGCATCTTTTGCACAATGATGCTGTGATACACATGATAGGCAGATGCCCTGGCATCCCATTCAGGACTCACATCACAATAGTGGGCCATCTGGCATCTGCTAGCTACTCAACAGGAGTCACTGTTGGTGCCTACACTTGGTCTGTGCTGGGTTGGTTGTAGCTGCAATTTAAATTTCTTGATTTAATTTCTTGCAAGAAATACCGCATTGGTAGTCTCTAAATGGTGGCTTGAAGCAATGTGGTTTGATCACAGCAAGGGCATCTGCATGTGTGTGTGTGTATGTTTGGATGTGTTAAAAAGGGAAAGTGGCAGTCATGATTGCACAATTAAATCCCATCCATTTCTTACATGCATCACAAACATGATGACAGTGGTGGGGCTTTGATTGCATGGTTATTGCCACCATCTTGACTTTTTGACATCTCTGTGGACCCCCCTGGATCATAGCATTGCTACTTCCCATTTGTCACTCTTAGATCTGTTTAAAACCTATTTCAGTCAGGCTTCAGGCTGGGATTTAGTACTGAGACAGCTTTGGTTGCATTTGTAGATGACCTGTGGCAGAGCTGGGATGGAAGTAGTGCATCTACCCTTCTGCTCCTTTATCTCTCAGTGGCTTTTGATACCATTGATCACAGTTTCCTCCTGAACCAGCTCTGTGGGCTGGGGATTGGAGGCACAATTTTATGGTGATTCTCTTCCTTTCTCTGGGGTTGATTTTAGTCAGTGTTGGTTTGGGAGAAGAGATTGCTCCCTGGGTCCCTTCTTTGTGAAGTGCCACAGGAATCCCCTCCTTTTCAACATCTATGTGAAAATGGTGGGTGAGGTCATCCGTTGGTCTGAAGTTCAGTATGACACCAATTATAGCTTTTGACTCCAGACTGGCTAAGTGAGGCTGACAAGGTTCTGTCCCAGTGCCTGGAGGCTGTGTGGGTTTGGATGGGGAGGAACCATCTGACTTAATCCTACCAAAATTGAGTGGCTGTGGATGTTTGGGCCAACCAGATCTGGAGATATTCCATCTCTGACCTTGGATGGAGTAGCACTTCCCCATTCAAGGGTGGTGTGAAATCTTGGGGACTTCATGGACTCACAGCTTCTGCTCAATGAGAGGTGGCCAGGAAGACCTTTGCACAGCTTCATCTTTGCATCATCTGTGCCTTTTCCTAGAGCAGAGGGCCCTTCAGACAGTCACTCAGGCCCTGTCACCTTATGGTTTGACTATGGTAATGCACTCTACATGGAACTCTTCTTTAAGACTACCTGGAAGCTTCAGCTAGTCCAGAATGCAGTGGCATAGGCAGTGATGGGCATGCCTTGGTATGCCCACGTAACACCGCAACCTGCAGTGGATGCCAGTTTGCTTCCAGGTGTTATTTAAGGTGCTGGTTGTTACCTATAAAGCCCTACATGGCATAGGGCCTGGTTACTGGAGGGACTGCCTATCTCCCATGGTATCTGCTTGGCCAATTTGATCCAGCAGGGTCAGCGTGCTCCAGGTTCCTTTGATCAAACAACACCATCTATCGGGAACCTGGAAGTGTGCCTTCTCTGCCATAGTGCCTGCTCTCTGGAATGATTTTGCCCCAAGATCCGAATGGCCCCCACCTTGCTGGTATTTCAGACAGCCTTGAAGACCTAGCTATTCACCCAGGCCTTTGGTGAGGGTGACTGAAGCCCCCTTCTGGGTAACGTGGGTTTGCCTTGGGTGTTGTCTGATTTGTGCCATCTTTGCCATCTTTTCCTCTTTGTTTTGCATTATTTAACTGTCCTGTGTGTTTTTATCTGTGTACCGCCCAGAGTTGTTGGGAGTCTGGTGGTGGGTGACTTTGGGCCAGTTACTCTCTGTCAGCCCAACCCACCTCACAGGGTTGTTGTTGTGGGGAAAATAGGAGGCAGGAGTATTAGGTATGTTTGCCACCTTGACTTGACATACATACATACATACATACACACATACATACATCAATATAATTTGAATAATTTCCAAAGCATGAACAGGCACACTCTCTGTCCTATCTGTCCATCCATCCATCCGTCCATCCGTCCATCCGTCCATCCATCCATCGTATCTATCCATCGTATCTATCCATCGTATCCATCCATCCATCCATCCATCCATCCATCCATCCATCCATCTATCTATCTATCTATCTATCTATCTATCTATCTATCTATCTATCGTGTGTATGTGTATGTGTATGTACATGAATGAGAGCCAGTTTGGTGTAGTAGTTAAAGGCATCAGGCTAGAAACCTGGAGACCACATTGCCACTACACTTCTTTTACCCTTTTCCAGATTAGATGGATTATTAATTTTAACTAACAGGGTAGTTCTTTGAGTATCTGGAAAAAAATCTATTATGGTCTTAAATCTCCATAATAAATTATATTATTTCCACTATAGAGGACAATGAAACCAAATAATGCATAAAGCAGGGATAGTAATGCAGCATCCATCAGCACCCACAAGAATGCCTACCATTTCCTTAGGTAAAGGTAAAGGTTCCCACCGCACATTTGTGCAATCGTGTCCGACTCTAGGGGCCGGTGCTCATCTCCGTTTGTTAGCCGAAGAGCCAGCGTTGTCCGAAGACGCTTCCACAGTCATGTGGCCAGCATGATGCGCGCAGAACGCTGTTACCTTCCCACTGAAGTGGTACCTATTAATCTACTTGCATTTGCATGCTTTCAAATTGTTAGGTGTCTATGAAGGTTCTCAGTCATCCAGGTGGAATTGTCTGTAGCTTGAATCATGTCAACTGGATTTCTATTTTCTCAGTGGAAACGTTTCGCTCCTTATCCAAGGAGCTTCTTCAGTCTGAGCAAAGTTAGTAAGGGAATCCTTAAATATGTTTCTAGGTGGCTGTGTGACCTGTGTGACAGCCACCTAGAAACATATTTAAGGATTCCCTTACTAACTTTGCTCAGACTGAAGAAGCTCCTTGGATAAGGAGCTAAACGTTTCCACTGAGAAAATAGAAATCCAGTTGACATGATTCAAGCTACATTCAAATTGCTAGGTTGGCAAGAGCTGGGGTGAGTGCGGGAGCTCACTCTGTCATGCAGGGCTAGGGATTTGAACCTCCGAACTTGCGATCTTCCGATCGACAAGCCTGGCGTCTTACCCGCTGAGCCACCACCTTAAACACCATCCTTAAACACCATCCTTAAACACGTTAAAATCCCTGAAATCTCCAAGTGCATCATATTCTATCTGATTTGGTGTTTCCAAGAAAGATCTCATGATATTTTAGGACAAAATGTGATGACCTCATGAGATGTGGGGTAATTTTTAGATGGGTTCACTTGGGACACTATGGGAGATCATGCAATGGTACTTGGAGTTGTTGAGTGGTTGATGTCTGGTATAATTTGAACAGTGTATAATTGAATATATTCAATTATATATATATTCTTCCTAGCAGATTGATTAATACAGATAACTATTTTCCCAGGAGCAACATCCTATCTTGTGCATGTAATGGTTCTGAAAACTATTTCATTATCTAGAATGTCCTGTTGAGTTGTCGTGAGAATTTTACATTTCTATACCTAATTAGAAACCCAAGGAAGTGACAAGATTGTCTTTCCCACTTGATGGGTCATTGCAGATGACCAAGTAATTGCATGTGAAATATAAACTTAGTCAGGCATTATGCTGCATCACATGAGGGGAAATGTGCTGTCCACATTTGCAATGATATCTTCTGATAGCATTGCAGGCATTATTCAGCATTAACTACATGTGTGAAGGAGAGAGCCAGCTGCATATGATACTGTGGACTCAGTCTGTAATCAAAACCCTGCTAGATGCTACCAGATCTGGGCTATAGAAATCTGGATGACCTCCGGATGCAAGCAAATAATTAGAATCATATGTATCTCTTTGCTGCTATCTAGTGGTCTTCTGGATTTTTGCTGCTGCACCATGGTTCTAAATTGTGCAGGGGCTGTTTTCCTATTTCAGATCCTCTTTCTCAATGTGTGGAGAGCAAAGGATGATTCTGGCGTGAGAGATGCAACAGATATAGTATCCATCAAAGTTTAGAAGTCACAATACTGAAGCCATTGAAGGAATAAAAATAGATTACTTTAAAAGATAGGACAGACTTGTCAGAAGTTAATACTTTTTAAGATATCAGAATACTCAGCTTGGTTTCCTAGGTCTTCTTCAGGGGCTTGCTGAATATAAGCGATAAGAGACTCAATCACTACCTCTATGATATTAAAGTGAGAAAATATGACAATTCTTGAGAAGCATCAACATTAGATGTGGAAGGGTCTAAATCATCTCAGTGTCTTTTTTCTAATCTAGAAGACAGATGCTGAAAACCGAATCCTGCCACCAGGACTCTGACACCGTAACAAATGGCAAGGCACTCGGGCACGTTGCAAGGAGCTGGAATTAAATTTGCAAATTATTATTGAGGAATTCCCCATGGCCTTCAGTGCAGTGTGTGCCAGAATCAGGGGCAAAATGGCAAACTGAGCTGTCAAAGTAGCAAAATATAAATCCAAGAAGATAGTATTACTGTATATAAAGGAGTCAGACTGTACCTAGTGTGCGATAAACCCAGCAAACATCACAGTTTCAAAGAGATATGAGTGCCCACAAGGGTGTGATTGGAAGGAGACATATTTGATCCCTGAAGGGATTGATTAAGGAACCTGCAGGTTTTATTCATTTTCCAGACTAAGAGTGGAAATTTTTATACACTGTATTTATTCAAACATACGAAATATAACATGGAATGTCTCCGGTTATACATTGTGACTGAAATCCTGTTGAAATAGACTTTAGACTCCAATTGTTTAATAAATGAGGATTTGTACTAGCATTGATGGTCTAATACTATATATCAGGTGAGAATTCTGAAAGCCTTCTAGATGTATCCTAATACATCTGGAAGGCATCTGGTTGGAAAATATTGAATTAGTCCAATGGAGTAGATCAGGTCCTTTCTTATAGTAACTGGCAAATATTGAATTCCTCATGTATCTCCAATAATTAGTTGGGTTCACACAACAGGCCAAATCCTAAGCCGCATACAATCATTGTATTCACATAATAGATGATTGTCCAGCAGTGTCCTCAGGGGGAGTCAAAACAGTCAAGATGGTGGTTGCAACGTTGCGATTGAAGCCTCAACATCAAAATATGTACAAGAGGCATGGCTTGGATCATGATGCTGTGACCACCATCTTGTCTGCCATTTGTCCAAATAAACCGCCTTACAGGTTAGGCGATAGCCCGATTCAGAGAAGGTACTAAGGCCATGTTCCCATAACCTCCAAAATGTAAACTGCCCAACTCCATTTTAGCTCAGTCTAGTGTGGTTATGTGAACCTCTTAATTGAGTCATTGGCTTCCTCTGAAGTCTATCAAACAACGCAACAGGTTGCTGTCTGCTGCACCGCCGGGCAGAGGTGGGATTAGCTTTCTCATCTCTTCCTCTAATACATTATGCTGCCTTATTTACAAATGAGAATTTTCAGTTATGTAATGGATGCTTGATTTCCTGTAATTGACTGTCTATTCCTAGAGGTATAGGAATCAGCAGTCTATGGATGTTCACTTTCTTGGTGTGCTTAATGTTTGCTTTTAATATTTGAGGGTGGAAAATTAATGAAAGAGATACGCAGCAGGAAAAACCCATGAAGTGGATCTAAGCTAACAAACACCATAATTAGATCTTGCTATGCTTTGTTTACTTGGGAATATGAATATATTATTATCAAAGATTAGCTGTAATCACTGATATCTTGTGGCTTGTGCCTGTACGTTTCGGTTGGAAAAATGAGTGCTTAAAATGCACAACGTGTTTTTTGTCTCCTAGATGCTTGGATTCTATTATTAGCTTACAGAGAATAGAATTTTAAGGATTTAAAATTGCTGTGTGATCTTAAGCATTTTTCCCCCTTAGAAACAAGCCTCTACATGTTCCGGGGTATTGATCATAGGCCAACATTCTAGAGATTATTAAAAGATACTTTCTGGAATAGCATAATACTGCTTAATTTTTTTTAAGCGCTAGAGTGAATGACCACTGTTCATTCCATCTATAAAATTAAGATAAACCAACTCAGCCAAACCCAACCAAAACTTTCTCAAAATTTCTTCTGCCTCCAAAAAAGCTGTTGAAAATTCCCTTCCTGCTTCAGGCAAAAAGCTTCACCGTGCCTTATTGTAAGTTTTATGTGCCAAGAAACACACATCGGTGCTATTTGATGCCATACATTATTTTTCTTCACTTCCCATAGAACCCCAGAGAATAACATCTGGCTGCCCGCATCTGAGGAGTCACAATGAGGACAAAGCCAGTCATGAAGGGCCTCTTGGGGGTCAGTGTAATTGAAAAATATCACACTGTGTAAAAATAGAGAAATCCCCCATCCCCAGGAGGGGTGGGTGGAAGTCATGTAAAACTCCCTACTGATAAAGCCCTACATGGCATAGGGCCCGGTTAGTTGAGGGACCGCCTGCCTCCCATAGTATCTGCTTGGTCAATTCAATCCTGAAGGGTTGGTACACTCCAGGTTCCTTTGATTAAACAATGCCATCTTTCAAGACCCTGGGAGCACGCCTTCTCTGTAGCAGCACCCGTCCTCTAGAATGAGGTTCCCCCCAAGATGCAAATGGCCCCCACCCTGCTGGTGTTCAAAGGGCCCTGAAGACCTGGCTCCTCCCCCGGGCCTTTGGCAAGCGTGATTGAAGCCCCCTTGTCTTCTTTTTCTTTGTTCCCATCCGCCATCTTTGTTCTTTTTTGCTTTGTGTGGTTTTCTTGTTTTAATGTTTTTAACAATTTGTAAAATGCCCAGAGTCGGTGGGAGTCAGGTGGCATATAATAAATAAATAAATAAATAAATAAATAAATAAATAAACAAATAAACAAATAAATCAACTCCCTATATGGGGGCATGGCATAATGTAACGCCTGCATCTCTCTGCTCTGAGTGCTTAAGGGAAAGTGGACTGTGTATATGTACTGTATATGTATATGTATATATGTACTCTGATAGTGCTTTGAGACACACAGAGAGAGGGAAGGGTGTGGGAAGTGGGAGCAAGTGACATGACGCCACAATGTAAGCCCCACCTCTTATATGTTTGTGTGTGATGTTGTAATGCAAGTACAAAAGGGTGGAGCTTGTGTCATGACCTCATGATGCATCTCTCGTTCTGAATCATTGGGACTCACTGTGAACATCTCTGGAGAGAGAAAAAGAGAAAATGGTTGAATCCTATCATTCCTGGGGGATTACAGCATAAGACTCATGTACACAGAGCTGATGTCAGGATGTCATCCATGCCATCCTGCCATGGCGCCAGGAAGGAAGATCCCGCCAGTTTGTTAAACTCACATGATCGTTTAGGGGTGCTTTACAGTAAAACTACCAGATGTGTAAAGTAGGGGAGAATGCCGGCGATGGGGTTTGGGTATATTCACAGAACTGCAACCTATGTTAATCAAAGATTGTGCCGGGCGGTTCAGCACCTAGGATAGATCAAAGGGCAATATTGCCATGTTAGTTGATTTGGACCCAGAAAGACCTGAAAACTGGAAGACGAAGGGAAGGGCGATCAAGCCGCGAATACTGATGGGGGGGGGGGCAACTTGGAGATTCTTAAACTGTTGGTTGCAGGACTTTTATTCACTCAAGTCTTTAACGTGTAATGGATCACTGGCTTTAATAAAGATTCCTTCATGTCCCTGAGGGGCTTGTGTCAGAAACTCGGATTTAATAGTCAATGGATCGTGGGCATCACAGCTGATAAGAACAACAACAGGGTTCATTTGATGAGCTTTCTAAGAAAGCTTATCCCTTCCACCTATTTTAATTGGAGTTGAGGAAGCTTGCCCACCACTTAAACTCTATTCCCAAGTGGAAGAATATTAATCATCAAACCAAAAGTGAGTTCAGCCACTATTATTTCCTACATTGTTCCAAAGTGATATAATACTCAAAGCTAATCACAGGCTGAAGATGCCTTTTGGTCAGAGTGGTCTGAATTACAATCCCACCCACATCCCTCCATCATTTTTCAGACCACATCCAATTATTATAGAATAGTAGAAGTATGCTTTGAACAATACAGTTCAAAGCACACTTATTAAATCCCAATTATTTCAGTGGAATTCATTCCCTAATAACATGAATTGGATTATAGTGTAAATGACTTAACTAACAGTTTGGTCATTAATTTTACCTTAATTTCCTTTGCAATTAATTCTGCATTAATAACACTGCAAAATTTATTTCTGCAGGGAGAAGGTAATGGTATTTCAGTTCAAGTATATGCAAGAGAGTCTCTTTAAAGCTTTATTACCATCGTCCTTCTTGACCCCTTTAGCCTTTGTCCTCTTGAAATCCCCAAACCAGGTACTTGTAAGGGAAGCAGCGCACTCATGAACGGTAATGGCGCTTTGCCCATTTTCATCCAGCGAACATCAGTGCATGTATTATTTACTGTTTTGAAATATCAAACATCACTGGAGAGTGCTCCAGGGTGTGATCTCCAAGATGGAAGACAGGCTAGGGCTGCTGTGACTGAAGCTGATCTAAAACTCCTGATCTTCCTACTCTGATCTTTAGGGCCACCTCACTACTCTACAGAGAGATTGGATGATATAAATCACTGCCATGCTTTGTCTTCTGTGATCTCTCCCTGCCACCCCTCCAGGTTATGTTCAGTGCAAAGAAATTGCAAATAAGCAAAAACAACCACACCAGCTTCCAAACTGCATGCTAAGTCAATCCAGATCCTTTCATTTGTCAAGGCCAGGCTTATGTGGTGTATTTGTGCGTTGCACTATATTAACGTCTGGGTCATGGGGATGATCCTGATCACATGGGCATGTCTTGTCATGTTCTCACCTCACGAAGCTTCCTAGGTTGTAAGGAAATCTCCCACTTCTTTTACAACATAATGCTGAGATGGCAAGATTTTGAGCTCTGGGAACGGCATTATATATTCAGGGGGTGGGATAATGATAATAGTTCATTATGCAAGCAGGTGGGGTGAGTTTTTATTTGTTTTTAGGGATTCCTCTTTTTTACTTTTGTCTCTCTGTGTGTGTGTCTTACCTGGAAACTTATGCATGGTTCTTCTTTGTTTTTACATTTAAAAAAATGAAAATCATACCTCCATACAAAACAGTTAAAAAGAAATAATAATAATAATAATAATAATAATAATAATAATAATACCACCAATAGTAATAGGTACCTTGGGTGCAATTCCAAAACATCTGGAGCACCACTTGAACACCATCGACATTGACAAAATCTCCATCAGTCAATTGCAAAAGGTAGCTTTACTTGGAACAGCGTACATCCTGAGATGATACCTTTAATATTATTAAACAACAACATCTGCCTATCCCAGGTCCTTGGGAAGCACTCAATAGGTGGACAAAAATGCCAAATCCAATCTAAACATCTGGCTTACTGTGCAATCAACAACAACAACAAAAAATAATATTTATTTATTTTATTTATCTATCAAATTTATCACTGCCCATCTCCCCCCTAGGGAGTATGTTGCCAAACTCCCAGCAACTCTGGGATCTTGCCCTTTCCTGAAGCCTGGATATTCCTGGATAATCTCTGTTGGATCATTGTCTGTCAGAATGCATGGCATCTTAAAGGATATATCGATCTGGAAGTTAGACAAGAACTGGATTATCTCTCTCCAGGAAAAACAGAATGACAACAGCTTCCTGATACCACTAAATTCAGGGCCGCTTAATGCTTAAACTACATAATGATGCTATCCACACATCTCCCACTCCCTTTCGCTTACAGTAATGATTAAATAAATTGGTATTAATGAGATGCTTGGTAATTCAGTATTCGCTCAATCATTCCTCTCTAAATCATGAAGGCTCCAAGCATTATCTTTGTCTTATTAGGAGTCTTGGCTGCTGACACTGTGTTGGGAAACGTTTGGAGTCAAGTCTGTGAGGAAACTAGAGTAGATAAGAACTCTTAGAAGACAACAGATCAGCTCTAGAGAAGATTGAATCTACTTTGACTAATCAGGTGTAGGAAACCTATAGTACTCCATACCTTGCTGAATTGCAACTCCCAGCATCCTGCTTCCTAAGGATACCGAGCATCTTACAGGCTGTCTCATGTTGCACGAAACATCTAAGACACCCTTCTCTACCTATAGATGTTGTTCTGCTTTCTGAATAACTATGCATGAGAGAATTATGCAAAACAGTATATTTTGTTGTTGTTCAGTCGTTTAGTCGTGTCCAACTCTTCATGACCTCATGGACCATAGCACGCCAGGCCTTCCTGTCCTCCACTGTCTCCCGGAGTTTACTCAAATTCATGTTCGTTACATCGGTGATGCTATCTAACCATCTCATCCTCTGCCGTCCCCTTCTCCTTTTGCCTTCAGTCCTTCCCAGCATCAGGGTCTTTTCCAGTGACTCCTCTCTTCGCATTAGGTGGCCAAAGTATTTGAGCTTCAGCTTCAGCATCTGTCCTTCCAATGAGCAGTCAGGGTTGATTTCCTTTAGGATTGCCTGATTTGACCTCCTTGCAGTCCAAGGGACTCTTAAGAGTCTTCTCCAGCACCACAGTTCGAAAGCATCAATTCTTTGCCTTCCTTATGGTCCAACTCTCACAGCCATACATTACTACTGGGAAAACCATAGCTTTAACTATACGGACCTTTGTCAGCAAGGTGATGTCTCTGCTTTTTAATATGCTGTCTAGGTTTGCCATAGCTTTCCTCCCAAGGAGCAAGCGTCTTTTAATTTCATGGCTGCAGTCACCGTCTGCAGTGAGCAAAACAGTATATAGCATACAGATAATAAGGGAACAGACTCTTCTATCTGCAAGCTCTCCTTGCCCTGATGCTGCCTGCTCAGGTTAAGTAAAAAGGGCAAATTTTAATCAGCAGGGATGAGAATTAGTGCCTTTAAAGGAAAGATGAGAGTTCACAATTTAAAGATCAAAGCTACCACTTACTATTAGAACTGAATTGTCCTTTTATAGTAGCTTTTTATTCTCTATTATACCAGAACCCCAGAACAACAATTGCCCGAAAAAACAATCACTGAGTTCTTAAAGTGCTGCCCAGCCAATTCATGCTTGCCCTCATTAATGGAAATTGGTCCGGGCTGATTAATCAAATAAAGCTTTTAGAAATTAATTTATTGATTATGTTATATAAAGCAAGAGCATTGTTACTAAAAAAAATAGAGCATAGTTGCACCTTAAATTAAAACTGAGGGTTGGGGAAGAGGGGCAAAGGATACATTTATATGCTGAGATTCATAGATTCATTGCCTTTAGTCCATCAACACTGTCCCAAATGAGAAACTGGTTGCTATGCCCAAGGCAAATATAACGTTGATGCCAAGCAATCTCTGCCTGGCTAGATGATTTAAAACATCATTTGCACAGATTCAGGCAGTGGAACCATATTTCAGACCAATACAGAGCAGTAAACTCTGTTTTATGGGGAAGGGATGCATATTCCCAGCTTACTTGGACATGTGCAAAAATAACTGGAATTTTGTCTATGAAACTGCTGATGGGGATGAGGGAAGAATAAGGAGCAGCAGGAAAAGTGTAATCTATACATATGGCTGGTTTCTCCATTTATGATGGGAAATGGCATGGCTGTGACCTCATGACCCTCCCTGATTCAGGCCATCTAAAAATCTGGAAATCATTGCAAACTAGTCTTCTGTCCGGTAGAAGCAAGCACGCAGCATAAAGTGTTGAGGGATGGCACACAAAAGGGGTAGTGGTGACATGGGTTTTCTGTCATTTGTAAGATGAATTACACAGTGGGGCATTGATAGTCAAGTTTGCAGAGCTGTGACTTTCTAAATTGTGTTTCTCAACCTTAGCAACTTCAAGATATGGGGGAAAGGTAATTTGCAGGCTCCACATCACTTTTCCCCCTTTGAATCCGGATTGCTGCATAGCCCTGGGATTAATGTCTTTAAATTAATTACAAATCCACATAGGAAGAACAGTAAACTGTTTTCATTGAACAACTGCAACACAAGATTTTTAGAATTTATAACAAAAGTCCCTGGATATGATAAAAGAAAAGCTGTGAAGGGAGGAATCCCATATTAATAAATCAGTGACTCCAGCCCTTAAAGAAGCTAGCTGGCTTAAGTGTTTGAAAGATAGTGCAAGCCGTAAGGGGTAGCAACTGAGAATGCTAGAATATTTTAAAGGAACAGCAAGGTTTTCAAATCCTTGCTGGGGAAACATGTAGGAAAGTGTGTATGTATGTGTGTTTGTGTGTGTGTGCATGTGTGAACAGCCCAATTGTCTCCATTGCCTTAGATTTGCAATAGTTGACAAACCATTGCATTATGTAGGGGAATTTAAGGGATAAAAGCTTTTTTGCGGGGGTGATGTTTTTAAGGAGTCCTTTCAGTCAGACAGAAATCGAGGAAGCAGATAACTAAAAATACTCAAACTGCTGACAAATGCACAGAATCAACAAAACTCAGTGATTTTCTCTTTCTTGCTACTTAACAATGATCTTAGATGCTACTTGTTACTTAGCATCATAAAGCTTTCCCAAGAGATGAAAAGGGGGGATTTTCAAGATGCCCATGCCTCCTCATGCAGAATAGGTGACATATTTGAATACTGACTTTCAGCTTTTGTTTCAAAATATGAATCATTTAATGACACTTTGAAATATACATTTAGTTGTACATAATTTACTCTCCCCAGGGATACCAAAACGAACAGCACAATAAAGCCTCTCTTTTAGTTTAATATCCCATTTTAAGGATGCTTGGCAGATACCAAGCAGTCATAAAGTGTTGTAATATATTTTATATGTCTGCAGTAATATTGCATAGCGTTGCTGGCTGCTTTCTAGACTGTAGGCTCTGTAGGGTAGTTTTGATTTTTCCCATAAGCAAAGGAAATTTCGATTTTAGATGAGAAACATGTACAAGAGAAAAAGTTATCAGGCTGCCTCCTGATTATTGTGTCCAGTTCTGACCTCACCTTAAGAAGAATTTGGACAAAGTGGAATGGTCTCAGAAGGATTGACAAGGATAATCAGGGACCTGAAACTAAATCCTACAAGGAGACATGTTTAGCCTTAAGAAAAGTAAGTGGGATATGATAACACTTTAAGGACCTGAAGGGAGTCATATAGAAGGCTATGACCACCCAGAGTACAGAATATGGAATGACAGTTATGAACTGCAGAAAGGCAGATCCTAATTGAATGTTAACAATCTCCAAATAGCGATAGCATGAAGCAGTTATCTAGGGAGTGGTGGGTTCTCCTGCACTGAATATATTCAGGGGGAGGCTAGGCAGTAATCTGTCAGAGATGGGGTAATTTGGATCCCTGAACTGAGCAGATGGTTTAGTTCGATGGTCTAAATGGCCCTTTACAACTTTGCGATCTGGGAAAAATAGAGGCCAAGCTTAGTACTCCAAAATGTAATATGAATGTAACAATACTGTTTTAGCAAGGTCAGTATGAGAAACCAATTGCAATATTTGTGAATTATTTTAGGAAATAGACAATACCAGTTATTATTTACTATTTTAATCATCATTTCCAAAAAGCACATCACGAATATTTCTCAGGAAACCTAACAACAATCTGGTTATTGCTGTTAGCAACATCGACAACAGAAATAAGGTAAACAATTGGCAAGATGCTGTTGGCCAAGTCTTCTACAAATCTATAGAATGGTATTTGTTTCTCTTGTCAACTGACCTGTGAGAGAAATCAATACTTGGATCTTATTCCTAGTAATAAACATTGTGCAAAGAAGGTCCCTTCCTTCTTTGAACAATTTATATGGCCACCCATCTTGCTTCCACAGCTCTGTTAGTGGCTAAGAGTAAATAAAAATATTCCCCCCTCCAAATTTAGAAAAATAGCCACCATGATTATTTATTTATTTATTTATTTATTTATTTATTTATTTATTTATTGTTCAAATTTCTATCACCGCCCATCTCCCCTGACGGGGGACTCTGGGCGGTTCACAACAAAATCAATAAAATTAACAATTAAAAACACAATATAAAATCAGTTATAATACAATTAAATAAATATGAATATAAATATAAAATCTATGTAGTGATATGATGTCATATAGTAGGGAGGAAACTATGGCGCTAGCCACCCCCAGGAAGAGCTGTTACCTTTCCCATCCAAAGCAGGGCAGCAGAACCAGGTCTTCAGTTTTTTCCAGAAGGCCGGGAGTGAGGGAGCCCACCTCACTTCTGGGGGCAGAATATTCCAAAGGGCGGGCGCCACTGCAGAGAAGGCCCGCTAGATGAAATTGCCTTGTTGATGGGGTCCGTAGCATGGCCTCTCTGCACAACCAGGTGGGGTGGGTCGATGTTATGGGGATGAGACGGTCCCTCAGGTAACCTGTCCCCATGCCATGTAGGGCTTTAAAGGTGATAACCAACACCTTGAATTGGACCCAGAAGCAAAGTGGTACCCAATGCAGCTCGCGCAGAAGTGGTGTCACATGTGCCGATCTTAAGCCACCAGTAACTGCCTGCGTGGCTGCATTCTGGACCAGCTGAAGCTTCCGGATACTATTCAAGGGTAGCCCCAAGGGTAGCACATTGCAGTAGTCTATATGGGAGATGACAAGGGCATGAGTGACTGTTTGGAGGTGACTGTTCCTCTCTATCCAGGAATGGGCATAGCTGGCACACAACTTGAAGTTGCGCGAAGACCCTCCTGGCCACAACTGCCACCTGCTCTTTGAACAGGAGTCATGAGTCCAGGAGGACCCCCAGGTTCCGCACTGGCCCTGAATGGGGCAGTGCCACGCCATCTAGAACCAAAGATGACAACTTCCTGGGCATAGAGGGGCCATCAATCCACAGCCACTCAGTTTTGCCAGGGTTCAGCTGAAGCCTCTTGTTCCCCATCCAGACCCCACAGCCCCCAGGCACTGAGATAGGGCAGCGACTGCATCACTTACTTCACCCGGCATGGAGATGTATAATTGAGTATCATACGTGTACTGATGATACCTCATCCCATGGTGACAGATGATCTCACCCAGTGGTTTCATGTAGATGTTAAATAGGAGAGGAGAGAGAACCGAACCCTGCAGCACCCCACACAGGAGGGGTTGCAGGTCGGATCTCTCCTCCCCTATCACCACCGATTGGGAACGGCCCTGGAGGAAGGAGGTGAACCAGCGCAAAACCACGCTGCCCACCCCCAACTCCCTGAGCCGTCCCAAAAGGATACCACGGTTGATGGTATCGAAAGCCGCTGAGAGGTCCAAGAGAGCAAGGATGGATGCACTCCCTCCATCCCACTCTCGCCAGAGATCATCCATAAGCATGACCAATGCAGTCTCTGTCCCATATCCTGACCTGAAACCTGACTGAAAGGGGTCTAGATAATTTGTTTCTCAACCACCTCTCCCAAAAAGGGAAGGTGGGATACAGGACGAAAATTGTCCAACACCATAGGTTCCAGGGATGGTTTCCTGAGGAGGGGGTGCACCAGTGCCTCCTTAATGGTGGCCATAAACACCCCTTCCCTCAAGGATGTATTAACTATTGCCTGGACCCACCCGCAAGTCACCTCCCTGGCTGACTTTACCAGCCAGGAAGGGCATGGGTCAAGATGACATGTGGTGGCATTTACAGTCCGGAGTATCCTGTCCACTTCCTTAGGTCCAACAGGATCAAACTGTTCCCAGATAACAGGGCAAGTACCCACCCTCAGCATCTCCTCAGACTGTGCCTCACACTTAGAGTCCAACTTGGAATGAATCTGAGTGATTTTATCCTGCAGATGCTCAGGAAACTCTACTGAACGGCCCTGTAAATGGGTCTCTGATTTAATCTGACCCAAGAGAGCTTGAGTAATCTTAAACAAGGCCGTCGGGCGGCATTCTGCAGATGCAATAAGAGCAGAGAAATAGTATTAATACAGCACAGCTGAGGTCCTCAAGAAACTTGCATCCTGTAACTATACAACTGGGCTCACCTAATAATCTGTCCCCAATGCCTAAGGCAATACCCAATTTTTTATTTGTTTATTTATCAAATTTCTAGACCACCCAAATCCAAAACAATTCTGGTTGGCCTCACAAAGTTAAAAGAAACATACACAGGTACACACACACACACACACACACACACACACACACACACTTGACCAACAGAACCATATACCATCTTTCCACATCATTACCCACCCAAACATCCTAACCCAAGACCTGGGGGGAAAAGCCAGTTTTTTAAAGATCTCTTGAAGGTGGGCAAAGTAGGGACTTTCTGCTACTTTCAGGGCAAGGTCAGTGGTTAATGTCAGGGTTTTTCATGAAAAGCAAATCGCTTTCTGTCTGTGTATGTTCTGTTTACTATTCCTCTGTAGCGTTCTCAAAACAAATTCACTGATAAAGCAGGTGCAGCTGCGTCATGTGATGTTATTGTCTGTCCGAAAATAACTAACTCATGGGAACCAAAGCCCACACCTTCGGAGGGTGAACAGTATGCTTGGTTAGATGCAACACTGCCATCTCATGGCGGTTTATACTATGTGCAATTCTAAACGCTTTAAGCTTTGTTAAGTCTTGTAACCCATGATTCTTAGGTTCCACCAATCAGAAAGCTGAAACAAGTGTATATCTCAGCTGTGAACTATGGGTCTATGCTTCTTGACTTCCGTCCGGTCATTTAGTCATGTTCCTGTGTGTGTTCTGCTTCTGAGGACTGCATGCCTTGGCTGTGTATGTAAGCCATGGCATCGTGGCTCCTTCATGTCTGTCAATGGAACCAAGGAACGAAACTCTGCTAATAGGTTTGTTTTTTCCTTTTTTGCAATAATGTAACTGTATATACATTTATTGCCTTACAAGTAAACATTTAGCCATAAAAGCTGCACTCTGTCTGATTACTCTGCGCCTTAAATCCCTTAAGCCAGCATTATCCCACAGTTAATAGCTCTAAACCCTTGATGGATCTCAACCTTTATTGCTGACCCATATCAAAGTCCATAGGCAACCTCATAACTCATCCTCTTTGAGTTCATTGGTCAACTCCATATCAGCAACTCTCCACCCTAATGTATAAGAGAAAAAAATGGTTCTAAATGGGAAAGACCCAGTTTGATCTAGTGGTTAAGGCACCAGGCTAGAAACCAGGAGACTAAGAGTTCTAGTCCCGCCTTAGGCATGAAAGCCGGCTGGGTGACCTTGGGCCAGTCACTCTCTCTCAGACCAACTCACCTCACAGGGTTGTTGTTGTGGGGAAAATAGAAGGGGGAAGGAGTATTAGGTATGTTCCCTGCCTTGAGTTATTTATAAATATAATCAAGGTGGGATAAAAAAAATCTAAAAATAATAATAATTTAGTTGTTAGAATTCTTATAACTCCTTTTTTATCAGTAGATCTTGCTAAAGAGAATTCTGTAACAATTGTGCTTGGAAAGAATTTTCAGTGTTAGGCAGCTGCCCCAGAGCTTGACGCTATCTGGATGCTAAACCGCCCAGAGTCCCCTCCGGAATGGGGGGAGATGGGTGGTGATATAAGTTGGAAATATAAATAAATATAAATAAATCTTATCTTCAGTTTTGATGTCTTCAGTTCAGGTATCACTGATCTGCATTTTTGAGAGTTCATGCTGTTATCAAGCTAAAAAAGGTAAAGGTTCCCCCCACACATTTGTGCAGTCATGTCCGACTCTAGGGGCCGGTGCTCATCTCCGTTTGTTAGCCGAAGAGCCAGCGTTGTCCGAAGACGCTTCCACGGTCATGTGGCCAGCATGACGCACACGGAATGCTGTTACCTACCCACCGAAGTGGTACCTATTAATCTACTTGCTTTTGCTTGCTTTCAATTGCTAGGTTGGCAAGAGATGGGGTGAGTGCGGGAGCTCACTCTGTCACGTGGGGCTAGGGTCTCGAACCTCTGAACTTGCGACCTTCTGATCGACAAGCCTGGCATCTTACCCGCTGAGCCACCACACCCCCTGTCATCAAGCTACAGTGCCCATAAACAGGAATCTATAGTCTGTGTTGAGTTCTCAGTTTGGGCTGAAAATTTTGACCTGCATTCTCTGATTCAATGGTTTGGACCTTTATATAGTACTTCCTACATATAATGCCATAAACTGGGCTTTCTCTAGTTGGTCCGTTTGTCCACAAAGTCAGTTGTGAGTTCACCTTTACACATACATCTGAAACCTTGAAGTTACTAGCAGTGCAACCCACCATGTTGGTGGCTGCCTCAGCAAAATATTTCGCTTTTTCCATGGCATGCGGAAAATTGGGTGGTGGCCTCATGCATAAAGTTTTATGTAGCAGTTTGATGGTAGCCTCAAGCTAGGGAATCTCCTGATGTGGCTTGCATGGCTCTGCATGTTGAGGCTGAATGTGAATGTGTGATTTTCCAGAAGCTTTTTCTTCAATCTGCTGCCCTTGACACTGAACGCAGTTTTATCATGCAATATCAAGTCTTTTATGTTTCCATATTTACAATCTATGACTTTATGTTTTAATATTGTTACAATTTTATCAATACCCGCACCTTTATCCAGCTTGTGGGACCAGAATTGGCACCTTTCAAACATCAAATTTCCATTCCGGAGGGGACTCTGGGCGGTTTAGCGTCCAGATAGCGTCAAGCTCTGGGGCAGCTGCCTAACACTGAAAATTCTTTCCAAGCACAATTGTTACAGAATTCTCTTTAGCAAGATCTACTGATAAAAAAGGAGTTATAAGAATTCTAATAACTAAATTATTAATTTTTTAAGATTTTTTTTATCCCACCTTGATTATCAAATTTTTCTTTGGTTCACAGTAGTTTCTAAATGCAGCAGTCCCACCAGAGTTTTCCTGCTCATGTCTCTCTCTACATTCTGCATATTGTTACAGATTTCTAAACACCTATCATGGTGTGCAGCATGACAGCAATATTCCTATTTTCAGTGTCCTCATGTGCTTTGGTTACAGTCGGTTAGAGCTGTAATTTCTGTTCCTATCTGTGCCAATTTTCCCCTAGGTTCGCTGTTAACAGAAGTTCTGGAGGAGTTTTAAAATGCTCCACTTCTTCAAAGTCTCCTTGTGGTCTGTTTCAGAAGTTTGCTCAGATTTCCTGGGTTTCTTCTCCCTACTCCTTGGTAGCTACTGGGACTACGTCAAGAGTCTTCCACTTCTGACACCATAACACGTTTTCTTTGAAACACCCTGTTTTGATCTTGTGTGGCAGTGTTGCCTGTAGGTGACTGACTCTCTACTACAGACTGAAAACCCAGTACAGGACGTGACTTCAGCCAATCAGGTACAGCAACATTACATCACAGGTATAACTTTTATAGCCACAGGGAACCAAAATATCTATGCTCTTTTCTTCTGGGGGCAAGTCAACTCAAATATTTTGTTGCAGCCAGTAGGGTTACCTCAGAATCTTTTTTTGACAGATATTTTTCATGTGAAAAAAAATTAGTTTTTTTTCCCTCAGAAAATTATGTACACATGTCTTAAAATCATATAATTGGAAGTGATCCCAAAGGTCACCTAATCCAACACCTTGCTCAGTGCAGGATCTGCTTAAGCATTTTGAACAGATGACTACCCAGCCTCTGTTGCAAGACCTTCAGTGAAGGGAAACACACTGTACCACTTCATAAGGCAATCTATTCCACCAGTTGAGAACTGTTTTTTGTCAGGAAATTCCTCTTAATATCTTAACCCAAATCTCCTTCCCTGTAGGTTCAGCCCTTTGCTATGGTCTTCCCACCAGGGCAATAGAAAACAAGTCCACTCTCTCCTTTGTATGACAAACTTTTGGATAGCTGAAGACTGCTCTTATGTCTCCCCTTCTGCAGGCTAAACATACCCAGATCCCTAGGACATAGTTTCCAGTCCCTTCATCACATCCGTAGACCTTCCTCTGAACTTGCTTTGGTATGTTGATATCTTTTCTAGACTGTACGGACACAATGTTCCAAGTGGGGTCTGACTAAGACAAATTAGGGCAGGACAATTACTTTCCATGTAAGAGTTCTTTGAGTGAGATGGGTGGTGACTAAATTTGAAATATAAATAAATAAATAGTGATCTGGGTTCTCAGCTTTTGTTAATACATTCCAAAATAACATTTGCCTTTTTAGTAGCTATATCACGTTCTTTGTATATCTTAGAGGCATCTGAAAGAAAAGGACAGAGCAGAGTTTGGTCTAGTGGTTAAGGCAATGGGCTAAAAACCAGGAGTCTGTGAGTTCTAGTCCCGCCTGAGGCATGAAAGCCGGCTGGGTGACCTTGGGCACTCTCTCTCAGCCCAACTCACCTCACAGGGTGGTGTGGAGAAAATAGGAGGAGGAAAGAGTATTAGATATGTTTGCCGCCTTGAGTTATTTATAAAAAAATAATAAAGGCGGGATAGAAAACAAACAAACAAATAAATATTCATTATCTTTTTTAAAAACTGTATTCTTTTAAGCATCCATACTTAAATGCACATGAAATTGTTCCACTGAGGGGGAGATTTCAAAAATCCAAGTATATAAATATGATAGTTCTGTGGAATGCTTGGTGCTCTGTGAGCCTTGTTGTTTTCTTGCAGACGTTTCATTGCCAGGCTAGGCAACATCTTCAGTGCGAAAAGGGAGTTCTTCTCATCTCTGGGTCAAAATAGATGCTTAGAACATTGAGGAATGATTTGACCTAACTATATCCATCAAATTTTGAAGGGGGCATCCAGGAAACCAAGGTCAAAACAATAAGGGAAGCATCCGAACCCCACAAAACTTGCCCAATTGATAGACTATTCAATTATCTTGGTCCAAAGGTAAACCCAAACATCCAGCATCCCCACGAGACAGGGATTTGAAGCCAGGCTTCAAAATAGTTTGGATAGGTATGCTGCAGTTACAAACAATGGTAGAATTGGATTGATGTCTATAAAAACATGGGGAAAGCCATCTTTATTTTCTGCCCATATTGACAGTCTGTTAGGGATATAACAAGGTAGAGAGGTCTCTGTGAATTGGCACAATCTGGAACTACCCAGTAGGCTATAAGAGACAGAATAATAGCTGGCTGCTTCAACAGATGTTCTTCATAGAGACCTAACAACCAGCCCTCTCTGGCCATAGTCATGTCTCTGATGGGATGACAGTCTGGAGAAAGAATTTTCAATGGTTGGAGAACAGGATCAGAAAGAAAGCTGCAGGCAGATGCTCTGGCATACCATTTAATCAATAGAACCTAAATGTTAATAAAGATCTGAGGAATGTTGAGAGAAGTTTCTATATCCACACCCAAAAAGTTTCCATAAATCTATTGACATTTTTCTTGAGATTATTTTTTTGGGGGATGGGGGTTATATAGCTCTTTTTTGCATTTCTGTAACCACCAGTTTCTAAAAACAGGATGACATGCTATATTTGCTATGAAGATGCCACGTACACAATGGCAGCCCCATTTGGCAGTGTTGGCCCTGCTTCACATCACTGAGTGAACAGGGTCAGATAGAGTCCTCCCTAAGAGTATGTCCTGGGAGAATTTTCCATGGCATGATATTTCAGAAATAACATGGAACCCAAATCTAGTTCCTCAAAGAATTCATTTTCAAATATAAAGGAATAAGAGTCCTGGGAATGTCCATAGCTTCAAACATAGAGGCTAACGCTGTAGTGAAATCTGCATTGCAATTTCTCAAACGTTTTTTTTTCCCCCAGTGAGAAAAGCTTCTGTTTTTCTACTGTATTCTCAGGACACTTGCTGTTTTTGAGGTAGAGGAGGCAAAGTGTACTTTTGGGGTAATGTACCAGTCAATCCTAAAGGAAATCAACCCTGACTGCTCACTGGAAGGACAGATGCTGAAGCTGAAGCTCAAATACTTTGGCCACCTAATGAGAAGAGAGGACTCACTGGAAAAGACCCTGATGCTGGGAAAGACTGAGGGCAAAAGGAGAAGGGGACGGCAGAGGATGAGATGGTTAGATAGCATCACCGATGTAATGAACATGAATTTGAGTAAACTCCGGGAGGCAGTGGAGGACAGGAAGGCCTGGCGTGCTATGGTCCATGAGGTCACGAAGAGTCGGACACGACTGAACGACTGAACAACAACAAAATTTTTTCTGTTACGTAACTTTCCATCATTCTGAAGCTTCACTAGCTATCTACACCTTATGAACAAGCCAAGTGTGAGGACTTACTGGGAAAGGAGGAGGTTACAGACCAATGGAAAGATGATTGTATAGTGGAAGATAGGCCCTTCATACTCTCATCTACTTTGTAACTATAAGTATAAGGACACCATAGTCTATCCATGTGAATTTCATTGAGATTCTCTTCTTTGAAAGAAATCACCATAGTAAATTGTCTTTCATCAAGCTGAATAAGAACCGGGAGAAAAACAAGGACGACTTTTCTGCATGGTGCTAAAAAAAGATAAAGACCCCTTTGAGTTGAACTCAGTTTCTGATGATTGCATGATTGAGGGATTCTTGACAGCATTATGTAAATGGTTTGCCTTTGCATTCTTAGTGCCATTCTTACATAACGTTAAAGTATAAAAAAGGGACCATTTGATTTTTTAGTTACTTATTCTTAGTTATAGACAGAGTGATAGCACTCATATAAAAAGATTTATAAAACTGTGGATGGGTGGAGAGGCTTTAGAAGATGGATAGAGAAACAGAAGAATGCTATATTCTATCCCATTTTAAAACATGAGGTTGATAGGATTGTATTACATCCTACATTTTTTAACTCAGTGTATTGGATGGCAGACCCCCCCCTCCCGTTACATTTTCAAACCAGGAATTATGAATTTCAGTGACATTTCTATTTTTAATGTATATTGCTGTTCATATTAGATAAAGCTTGTGTTCTTAATTGAATAGCCACCAGCTGGAGAAATATACATGTTTGTTTCTCTTCTTTGGTTAAAAGTAAAGGTAAAGGTTCCCCCCGCACATTTGTGCAGTCGTGTCCAACTCTAGGGGCCGGTGCTCATCTCCGTTTGTTAGCCGAAGAGCCAGCGTTGTCCGAAGACGCTTCCATGGTCATGTGGCCGCATGTCGCACGTGGAATGCTGTTACCTACCCACCGAAGTGGTACCTATTCATCTACTTGCATTTGCATGCTTTCAAATTGCTAGGTTATTGATATAAAATTACTGAAAGCTAAGCTTTTCAGCTATTTATTTCCAAGAATAAGACAAAAAGAAAATCATTAATGAGGTTTGTTGTTTGTATTCCATGTTGAACAGTGCCAACATCTTTCCTCCTGAAATATGATCTTAATTTCCTTGAACGGAAACACTGTGTTTTACAGGCAATTAGCTTATAGTGTGGTTGCTGCTTGCTGCATGAACTGGTAGATGTCTTGACTCTTGACCAGTGTGAGAAGAAATAGTTTGAGTTTTATGCAGTGATTCTCAAACTGTGATCTGAGGTGTTCCAGTCCCATTTGCACTCCCTGTCAGCTGGCCAGAGTCTGCTCACTGCTTCAAACCCTGTTTCTTCACTCCCACTTGATAATTATGCACAGGTCTCTAGTGCAATTACTGATTGTTAGTACACCTGTATTGTGATAAGTATTGATGTAGTATAAGCACAGAGTTCCCAGTTGGGGGAGATGGGCGGTCATATAAGTTAAATAAATAAAATAAAAATAAATAAGCAACTCAAAAGGGAAAGGCGAGTAGGAAATACAGTGATGGATATCTATAAATGGGATTTCATTGGGCTGAAGATCCACTTGTCCCCAGCTTTCTGAGTTTTACAGTATGTTATGAAACTTTGTCAAAGGTGCTATGAATGTAGAAATATAAGGCATGCAGTTCAAAAGACAATTCAAAGACTAAACACAGAGAAAATCTGATATATGACATCTGTTCCTTTGTATGAAACATTAGCTGGGATGAAAGTTAAGGAAATATGTTCAGAAGGGAAATCAATTAAGAATGTACGGTATTAGCTGGGGAAAACATTATTGAACTGTTACTAACTACGGTAAAGACCAAATATCCAAGAATATTATATTTCAGCAATCTCTTCCTTTCACCTGAAAAGCAAGATGATATTCACTTAGTGGTAAATAATTTCACTAAAATCTCAATTTCATTTATCTTATGAGTTTGTCCCTAATGGTGTTGTCAGTCCTAATCTTGTACATTGAAAGAGAACTATGGAGTTTCTGTTAGGAAGAAAAGGTTGATATGAGTGCCATGATATGAGGATCCTTCCTTCCTTCCTTCCTTCCTTCCTTCCTTCCTTCCTTCCTTCCTTCCTTCCTTCCTTCCTTCCCCATTTATATATCACCTATTTCCAAGTCTCAAGGTGATCTTGACCATGTATGAAAATGATTCTCATAGTTAAATATGATAATGTTTTGTCAAATTGTATTCCAAAAATTCGGAATCTTTCATTCTATGAAGAACTTTAGGTATGTCACACTTGGATTATGGTGAAAAAGGTGATCATGCACTCATGGGAGAATGCTTGGATCCCAGATTCTAAATTCTGGATTAGCATGTTAACTCTCAGCCTACAACTCTCAGCTTTGTACTGATAGAAAAGCAATACCAAACAATATGATTCTGTATGGTCTAGGTTCAATTCATTGTTTAAAAATTGAATCACAACACTGAAAAGTCAAAGAAAGTGTCCTGGCAATTGTCCAAGCAGTGATCAGGTACTCAGGCAATTGGTTCTTTTAGATCCAGAGATAATAAGCATGCCAGTGGTTAAAGAAACTTTAGCTTTATTATAAACTTAAGCAAACAGATTTAAACAGAAAACACAGTTCAAACAGGAACACAGTTTAGGCAGATTATACAAAAGCATATAAAGCATAGCATACAGAAAGAAAAAAAATCATACATACCAAAGCAAGGTGACTTTTATTCCCTTTTTGCTGCCAGGAACCTGACCAAAGTAGCAAGTATAAACCCCAAAAGGATGGCTCTTAAGTCCCACAGCACCCAGCATCCTGAGTCTGTACAGAGGTTCCCAAACTGAAAAGACAACCCTAAGGTTTTTATCAAAGTCTGGCCCCCAAACCCCGTGACCATGTTTCCATGGTACAGAGGCTGCATGGCCTGACCTTGGCTGCGATACTTCTCGGGGGCTATGCACCTGTTTATGACATCATCCAAGAGCCTGGGAAGCTTTACAGATAAGCCAGTGCCCAATATCAACAATGTGAGGGGCGTGGTGGCTCAGCGGGTAAGACGCCAGGCTTGTCGATTGGAAGATCGCAAGTTCGGAGGTTCGAATCCCTAGCCCTGCGTGTGGAGTGAGCTCCCGCACTAGCTCCAGCTCTTGCCAACCTAGCAATTTGAAAGCATGCAAATGCAAGTAGATGAATAGGTACCACTTTGGTGGGAAGGTAACAGCGTTCCGCGCGCATCATGCCGGCCACATGACCGTGGAAGCGTCTTCGGACAACACTGGCTCTTCGGCTAACAAACGGAGATGAGCACCGGCCCCTAGAGTTGGACACGACTGCACAAATGTGCGGGGGGAGCCTTTACCTTTAATATCAACAATATCTCTCCCCCCCCCATTCCAAGCTGCTGGAGGGGCTGTTGGAGGAGTGGACTTATGCTTACACCAACAATCTTGGGGTAATCTACTGTATCTCCCCCTCCATTCCAACCAGAAATAAAAACAAGCCAGTTAAACATCAGTATAACCCTAAATAAACTCTAATTTTCTTCGTGTGAGGGAGAAAATCAAAACATGTCACTTAACTCCTCGAGATAACAAAGGTCTTACGCGTTGCCACTACAGAAAGTCATATAATTTTAATAGTGTGATTATATATCTTTAAATGGACATAGATATAGACATGAAATAGATAACGATATAGATATTATTTATGTGTTTATTTATCTCCTTCAGGATGAGCCAAATCCAGTCAGGAGAGATGGTCCTGTAAATCCGTGGGGATCAAGCCAAAGTTAATGCAAGAGATTCTGTACACAGGTGGAGGTACCATGCGTATTTTCCCCACCACAGATTTCTTTACCCATTATATACCAACATATATTAAGTAATATGATTAAGAAAGGAAGAAAGGGGGGTTATATCAAAACAACATGAATTTATTAGCAATGCTATGTTGGAAAAATGAAAGGATGGCTTTACGGTCTGATGATTGATGACACTTCCATAGATACAAAAGCAAGCATTAGTTTCCCCACTTCTCTGAAGTGTAACTTTCTTTTGAATCAACCAGACCTTAAACAAAATATTTGCTCAATAATGTTTTGTTTACTACATGGTTGAGAATACTAATATTGCTGCACCATTAATTCCACTGGGATTACTTTAAAAGATTCAAACTGCTAGAAAAAAAAGCAAGAAAACAAGAAATTTAAACAGATAAGGACCCCATACAGGTAAAACCTTCATTCTACAAAAAGCAAGGAAAAAAAAAATCAAAGACACAGATAACAAAAAAGTACCTTGTCTTATATACTTAGGCTCAGAACTCTTAGTGGTAAGTTACCACATCTTTTCTACATTTGATGCATTTGCAGTGCTGAAATTTAAATTAAATAACTGAAACAAATTCCACCGAGCTTAAACTGATATACTGTAAGTGTGAAACTCAGAAATAAGTGTTTCAAATTTTAAGCCAATTGCTTTAAAAGCTTTGTAAGGGATAAGCAACTGAAAATAGGCAATTTGCTTTGAATCAGAGTATAACATATTGCTGTTAAAACACGTATTTTGTTCATACTGTATATGACCAAATATCATTACACTATTTTATTCAGCAGGTATAGCTCTGAGTTGTTTTGGTTGAAATAATTTGCACTGGGTGCTGATAGTATTATGTTTTTAGGACAACAGACAGTACTATCTAAGCAGGAAATAAAAAGACAAAAAATTGTTTTATTGCACTTTCTTGTAGCTCCTGCAGCTATTTTAAAGAAGTATACTTACTTAATTTACTCCATTGAGTTAAACTTTTAAAAAAATGAATGCAGTCAATCGCATAATATTAAGGTAACTTCCTTTGAATTTCTATTATTTAGTAGCCTGTTAATAAAATGAGTTTGATCCAAAACTCCAACAAAGCTTAAAACAAGACAGTGATATATATGAGAGTCATTTTCAAAGCACAGGATACGTAACAACAGTTTTCTAATAGGTGTACTGCTTGATTTATATTTGGTAAATTTACTAAGGGATGTTAGAATCAACATTGTTTAGTTATCCCTATGTTGATCCATGACCGTAATAAAGATTTGATTTGATTTGATTTGATTAGTTATCCCATATTTTAATCAAGGGTCTAATTCTGCTGTCCCTCTTCAACTATATCTATACTTACCTCTTGCCCCATTATTTCAACTGGCTGGTAAGTGTTTTTGAAGGACAGAAGAGACCCTTCTGAGCTACGTATTTCTCCTGGGAAAAATAGTTGGTAGTGCCCTATTTTGTGACTATTATGGTAGTGCCTTAATAGTCCCCCTTTATATTGTTGTTCAGTCGTTAAGTCATGTCCGACTTGCCTTCAGTCTTTCCCAGCATCAGGGTCTTTTCCAGTGAGTCCTCTCTTTGCATTAGGTGGCCAAAGTCTTTGAGCTTTAGCTTCAGTATCTGTCCTTCCAATGAGCAGTCAGGGTTGATTTCCTTTAGGATTGACTGATTTGACCTCCTTGCAGTCCAAGGGACTCTTAAGAGTCTTCTCCAGCACCACAGTTCGAAAGCATCAATTCTTCAGTGCTCAGCCTTCCTTATGGTCCAACATATACACATATACATATACACATACACACACACACTCACACACACACACTACATATACTGTATATATATATATATATATATATATATAAAAGCAATTGGAATCTGTCAGCCAATTACCGACCCATTAGCTTCCTCAATATCATCAGCAAGATATATGAAAGCCACCTTGCTGTTAAGGTCTTGGATTGGATGGACTCAGATAACATATTGGCCGAGGAACAAACTGGATTTAGAGCAGGTCATTCCATCTCTGACCATGGCCTAATTCTAACTCCTCCAAACTATGGGCTTCATTCTATGCAGCTGTCATAGACTTGAGAGCAGCTTTCAATCTGATTTCTAGGTCCAACATTTGGCACAAATTATACAATTCTTCTGTAGGCAGAAGGCTGCTACTAATAATTAATAAAATCTATGATAAAAATACCATAAAAGTTAGATGTAGCTCCCCAGGACACTGTACCAACAAGGTCCCTGTTAATAGAGGCTGTATTCTTGTTCCATTGTTGTTCAAATACTATATAAATGCACTAGTTGCTGTGATGAACAAGCTCTCTCATCACACACTGAAAGTAGCAGGGAAATGTATTTCAATCCTATGATATGCAGTGATACCTTCCCAGACTCTGCTTGGCCTAAGAATGGCACTGAGAGCATTGGCCAATTATTGTGTTTTTGAAGCTTTGGAAGTCAACTACAACAAGACCAAGGTGATGATCTTAGAAGAACGAAGACATGCCTGGATTTTAAATAACCGTCTTATTGAGCAGGTTAAATTGTTTAAATACCTAGGCATAGTTTCCCATGCCATGACCTCATGCAGAATGCACAGAGAATAAATAATAGAAAATGCCCAGAAAGCTGGAGCAGCATTGCAATCCTTTTTCTAAAGCTAAACGGGCTTTATTTATATCAGCTGCACTCAGTGTAAATTCTAAGAAGTTAGAGCACAGCTGTAATTCGGTGCCCAATTAGGCCCATATAGTTCTTTTGGAAAGAGTTCAGACCAAATTTCTTAGGAACATATTTCAAGTTCCCTACTGTGTCTCTTCTTCACGTGAGGCCACATCAGTAAGATTAAGACCAACGTCTGGTTATACATTATCACATAGTAAAGGTAAAGGTTCCCCCAGCACATTTGTGCAGTCGTGTCCGACTCTAGGGGCCGGTGCTCATCTCCGTTTGTTAGCCGAAGAGCCAGCGTTGTCCGAAGACACTTCCACGGTCATGTGGCCACATGACGCATGTGGAACGCTGTTACCTACCCACCGAAGTGGTACCTATTAATCTACTTGCATTTGCATGCTTTCGAATTGCTAGGTTGGCAAGAGCTGGAGCTAGTGCGGGAGCTCACTCCGTCACGCAGGGCTAGGGATTCGAACCTCCGAACTTGTGATCTTCCGATCGACAAGCCTGGCGTCTTACCCGCTGAGCCACCATGTCCCCATACATTATCACATACTGGACCAAAATATACTTTGCCTCTATGGGTCTGGCATCACAGATCCTTATTGACAACTTTGCATCATACTGGTCTAAAGCAACGGGCAAAATTTGGAGCTCCTTGGATTTTCATTAACCCATCTTTGCACATTCAAGTATGAGTGTACAATAGCAATGTTGAGGCAGTGGATTAAAGATATCGATATCCAATTAGACCTGGCATCTCTTTCCAAGAATATACTCCTAACCAGCTCATTCACTCTCCTTAGATCTGCTATATCCTTAAGTCAAATTACAATTCCTAAATATAGGAGGGCATTCTCCTTGGTTCGATGTGTTGCCCTTCCTACTTCAGTCCTAGAAGGGGGATACATTTGGGCTAAGGTTTTGTCCATGTGATGAAGGGGCTATCAAAACTGTTAAACACATTTTATTAGCCTTCGACAATACATTTTATTATATTGTCCATTTTATGCTAAGGGGGCGTGATGGCTCAGCGGGTAAGATGCCAGGTTTGTCGATTGGAAGATTGCAAGTTTGGAGGTTCAAATCCCTAGCCCCGCGTGACGGAGTGAGCTCCCACACTAGCCCCAGCTCTTGCCAACCTAGCAATTTGAAAGCATGCAAAACCAAGTAGATTAATAGGTACCACTTTGGTGGGTAGGTAACAGTGTTCCATGCACGTCATGCCAGCCACATGACTGTGGAAGTGTCTTTGGACAACGCTGGCTCTTCGGCTAGCAAACAGAGATAAGCACCAACCCCTGGAGTCAGACACGACTGCACAAATGTGCGGGGGGAACCTTTCCTTTTAACCATTTTATGCTGGCACTTGGTCCGAGTTGATAACTCTACATTTAAGCACATTTCCCAGTCATTCTGATCTCTTACTTACAGTTTTTACTTGCAGATATTCATGACTCCATTACTCTAAATGTAGCTAAACTCTGCTTTGTCAAATGCAAAATGTGCAGCCAATTGCCTGATATGCCCAGTTAATTTTATGATTTGTTCTTTTTATAAATGTAACCTATTTTATACTGTTGAGTTCTATTATGTACTGGTCTGTGATCTCAATAAAGATTTCTGTATAAAGAGGCAGCCTAGGAGAACACAGATTGGTGGACTTTTACATGCTTTAACTTGCAAAAATGCCCAAGGTTATAGCAATTGAATGTCTGCATACATTTGAAAAAAAGGTAACTCAGAAATTATATGAATTCATTAAAACATTTATCATACAGGTTTTGAAAATGCAAGGTCTGGGCGGTCTGGAAAACCTAAAATTCAGAATTTTACTTAGAGATTGTTTTTCCTGGAATATTTGTAAATGCATATTTGTTATATAACCTTACTTTTTATTGTTTTAATTTTTTTAAAAAAACGTTTTTACCAGGTACAATTCCATAGAGCTATATAGAAAAAGAAAAAGAAGGAAGCAAACAAACATTAATTGCATTTTTCTATTGCTGTAAGTATTTTACCAATTCCATTTCACTGGATTTTCATATTTCCAGTGATTTATTGCTTAAAAAGAGTATTTCTGAAGGTGAAGTGTGAGACATTCTTTTATTTATATAAATAAAAAAGCGGATAGCGGTTTTCAAGTAAAAGCACTTGCTTAATAATTCATTTGTTCAGTATACTGTAGTGCATTAATTTTTTTTCTTTCTAGAACTCTTTGTCAAACCCTGATGAATATATCCATTTTAATTTTCCTATTTATATTCTGGCAGATGTGAATATAAGCATCTAATTCCTTGTGGATTTTGTTGGTTCTGAACCTTCTTAACAACTGATAATAGAGCAAGTGTTGTGTTTAAATTCTAAGAAGAAATAAAATGAGGGCATTGAAAATGATTGAAGCTGAAATCCTGTAGCCCATAGACCAGGAGCAAAAGCTGTCACAGGAAAGGTTTATGTCCAGAATCAAAGTTTGTCTCCCCAAAGTCAGCTGCAATCTTTTGTAGAGTCACCCAATAACCTTTCACCTTTGGGGAAGAAGGGATTTAAGACCCAGCCTGCTGTTATCCACCTTTATTAACTTTGGATCAATAACCCAAGAAAACCCAAACAGAATGTAATCTCCCCAACTCATAATTTTAAAATGGAAAGGTAAAAGAAAAGGTGGAATTGAAGCAGTAATGAAATTTTCTGTCTTGATGCATAAAAGAGACTTGCTACAGCAAGGGGGCATTTCTTGGTCAACCAGTAATGTCTACTTTTAGGGCAAATGAATTCATTATTACCAAGATGATAAGAAATAAAGGAAAGGAATAAAGAAGTTTGGTTGTTTTTTAAAGTAAACTTCTTTAATGAAAGGTAAGTCTTCTATGAGACATGGGGACCATTTGCTAGCTCAGAAGCATAGCTTTAAAAAGGGTTGAGCTTTACCCCTGTTTTTTTCTGTTTTATTTTAATACTTTTAGTAGAATATGACACACAGAAAATAAAAAGTAAAAAACAAAGAATGACCAATAACAAAAACAAAAATAAAAATTCATGCAAAAAAAGAAGAAGAAAAATATACACAATAAAAACACACAAGAAAGTAACTCATATTTTAAACAAAAAAATTAAATCTGGAGTACATGGAAAGATGCAAATCCATTTTTCCTCTATGTTGATACAACATAAGCACATGGATAGTTAACACATACAATCACTCCAAGAATTTAAATCAGGTATGGGAGTGTCTTTCCATTGAAGTAGAATGCTCTTTTTAGATACTAAATGCACAGCTCTTCACACACTGAAGTTCCAATTTTTTCATTCAATATTACAGTAATATCTTTAGGAACTTTCCTTCTGAGGTATTAGTATAGTAGCATATTTCACAGTGCAGTCAGTTCACCATGAAGCCCCTAATCTTAAACCATAATCAAGGAGAATTTCTCTTGAGATGTCTGTGTATTTCACAAAGCATTGAAACAGTCCTATCACTTTTGAGTTACTCCCACAGAAAACAGTGGCACATAGGTGGTCCCCCTCCCGCTCCTCCCCCTCCTGCCTTTTTCCTTAGATTTATTATAACTGCCTACTCCAAAAGACTCTGGACACCTTACAATATATCAAATATACAATTAAAACAGTTAAAAACACAACCAAAAAACATAACAGCCCAGATAAGGGAACAATAAAAAAACATGACAGCCCCCCCCCCCAAACACACTAATCCCAATTTCAAACGTTGTGTTGTACTAAGAAGTGTTTCCTTTTATTGTCCCTGAATCTCTCTATATTTAGTTTAAATGGATGACCCTGAGTTCCTTGTTGGCATGACAGAGGGAGAAAAATGTCTGTCTATCCACATTTTTCCGTATCATGCACTATTTTATATATGTCATGGTTCATCTTCCTTACCTTTTCTCCAAGCTGAACTTATCCTGGATGCTATAAGATAAGATAATGGACAGACTCAACCATACTTTCAACTGGGAAATTGTGAGCATCTTAAACCAAGCCAATGCTAAAAATGCTAGAGTATTCCTGGAAGCTTGGCACTCAGACAAAGCAGCCATCAACAGACACATAGAAGTAAACAACATTTACATACCATTCATAAGAGACAATAGAAAAGCCAGAAGACCAGAACACCTCCTTGCCAGCAGTCAACACCCAGATATGCAAAGATTAACACCAGGATTAGCACCAGAGGAACAATCAAACAGCACAATATACCCTAATTAAGGAACTATTAACTCAGTCAATCAACCAAGCAGCAAACAACAGCCCAATCAAGGAACTCCTAAGGGGAGAACAACACCTCCACCAACACAAGCAGGACAAGCCATGGTATATAAACAGAGAGCAAGTCCCACTCCCTTTTCGCACTGAAGGTGTTGCCTAGCCTGGCAATGAAACGTCTGCAAGAAAACAACAAGGCTCAGAGAGCACCAAGGACTCCACAGATAAAATAATGTATTATTTGTATTTTATATTATGCATAATATATATTAGCAATTTCCATAATAATATGATTTCCCTTCTCAAATTCCCAGCCCAGGTAAAATAACAAATGCTGCTTTGCTCCTCTTACATTTCCAACATACGTCTGAATACCATTTAAGTAAAGGTAAAAAGTGTGTGTGTGTGTGACAAAATCTGCAAGATGGCTGTGGTGTGGTGACCCAAGCATTTGCCCCTTTCTTATGTGTGTGTGGATGCCACTGGGGAAATATATATTCACAGTTTCATTACTTTCCTCAGTTTTTGACTTTTTCTATTAGAAATTACTGATGAACAATATCTGTCAACTTGAAAGTCATGTTATCATCTCCTCCTTGTCAGATCAGGTTTCATGATTTATTCTGGCATTCCTACATGGGACATCATCATACCTATTGAAAAGGAGACCCAGAATTTTGCTCTCCTACATTTCAACACACCACTATCATGACATTCCCAGCCTAATGATGCTCCCTTAGTTAATTCTTTGAAGATTCATGGCAACGTCTCTTTTTTCCAAATAATCTGCAGATCAATAGTGATGCTGACCACAGTTGCCTTTGTGTTGTCTTTGTGTTATACAAAGAGGTGTTTCCTTTTATTGTCCCTGAATCTGCTGTTGTCTTAACTTTGGGGTTATATGGTTTGCCATTTGGCTTCTTGTTTTGGCAAGGAGATTTCCATGGATGTTGTTTATATATGTTCCCTCCTAAGAAGATCTTGATTTGACTGGAACAGGAAAAATGCATAAATATGAACAAGTCGCTTTGGATGGGCAAGTTGACAGCTTGTTTTGGCTTCTAGAATTGGATATTTCTTCTATTTCCAGCAAAAAGTACCATAACGAGTGGCTTGAAGAAAATGGGTCCCTATGACACCCTCAACCGAGGAGATCAGCCAACTGGTTCTGTCCTCTTATTCTCTGCAACAGGTTTGTATTGTGAATAAACAGAAGACTTCTATCTCCAGGCAACGTAATTACCCTAGCATCTTTCACAAGAGATACATCCCTTCAGAAAACAAATAAACTATAGTTGAAGGAAATAAAGGACTGATCATCAATTAAAACACTAGATTCCTTACAAAGCTCCAGTTCCTGATTGTGCCTCCTGTGGCACAGAGGCACTTCCCTGTAATAAACCAACCTGCTGAGCTGAGCATGGAGCCAGTACATCACTGATCACAAACAGGCTTTAGAGTGCAATAAAAGAAAAACACTGAGCAATGTCTATGCTTTCTCCCAAATTTAATGCACCAGAGAATTAGACAAGGATGGAACAAAAAACCTTCTTATAACATGTGCAAAAGCATATTCTTTATGTTGGATTTGTTGTCAAGTTTGTAAATGGTGGCATGCAAATACTAAAGGCAGCAATACTTTAGGACAGAGCTTTCCAAACTGTGTGTCGCAACATGTTAGTGTGTCGGCTGCAGTGTCTGGGTGTGTCGCGGCTGCTGCTGCCTCCGAGCCCTGCCAGGATTCCGCGCAGGTCCTAGTGCCTGCCTTGTGCCTGGCTGCCTCCAAACCTGCCCTGCCAGGATTCCATATAATTGTGTATTTGTACCAAACATGGTATTCCAGTTTCTCAAGCCTTGCTCATTCAGTAGCCCCATTTGTACATCATGCAAAGCTAGGTTACTGCACCTGTGGCAGGGTTCATAGTGTGATTAAGGTGGAACCAAAGTTAGTTATGAGGAAGTGGATAGAATTTCTTGTACTACGAACTTTGGGCTAGCCCTTTCTGGATAATTCAGGCAGGTGTGTCTGTGTGTCTGTGTGTCTGTCTGTCTCTGTGTCTGTGAGCAGCTGGATTTGAGAAGTGGTTAGTATTTCTCTGTGTAGATGGTGTTACCTGATCTAAAGGAGACCCTTTCTTGAAAAAGTCATCTCTCATTCTGGTTGTATTTGATAACTTTCTGAGGAAGGTTGCTAAGAAGGGGGTCTGGACCACTCTACAGAGAATCTTAGAAGAAATGGATTGTCTGAATCCCTTTTAGTCAGGATTCAGGCCCTGGCATGGGATGCAAAGAACCCTGCTGGTTCTCCTGGTTGGCCTTAACTGGGACTTCAATAGGGGTGTGCATTCTTATTAGTCCTACTAGACCTCTTGGTCTTCAACATTCAACCATGGTATCCTTCTGGACTTCCTGCAAGGATTGGGAGTTGGTAGTGTTTCTACCTGTGGGTTGTTTCAGTTAGTGGTCATCTGGAAGGTGGAATGCTAGAGCCTTTAGCTGCTCTAATGTGGCTCACTACTCTCTCCCATTTATTTAACATCTACATGTAGCCACTGTAAAAGGTAAAGGTAAAGGTTCCCCCCGCACATTTGTGCAGTCGTGTCCGACTCTAGGGGCCGGTGCTCATCTCCGTTTCTTAGCCGAAGAGCCAGCGCTGTCCGAAGACGCTTCCACGGTCATGTGGCCGCATGACGCACGCAGAACGCTGTTACCTACCCACCGAAGTGGTACCCATTCATCTACTTGCATTTGCATGCTTTCGAATTGCTAGGTTGGCAAGAGCTGGGGCGAGTGCGGGAGCTCACTCCGCACGCAGGGCTAGGGATTCGAACCTCCGAACTTGCAATCTTCCGATCAACAAGCCTGGCGTCTTACCCGCTGAGCCACTGAGAGGTCATCTATTGGTTTGGCGTGAGGTTCCATTAGTATACTGATGAAATCCAATGATATATCAGTTGAGCTAGAGATGTTGTAAAAATCCTGAACTGATGCCTGGAGGCTGTGAGGATAGAGCAAAACAAACTCATGTTAAATTCTACTAAAAGAGAGGCGTGGTTCCTCAATAAACATCTGGGCAATGCTATGACATTGGTTCCAAGCGCTATTCTTAATGAGGTTACACTGCCCCCAAAGAAGTGGTCGATGACTTGGGGTTCTCCTGGACTCAAACCTCCTGCTTGAGGTGAATGGCTTGGTTTTAAGTCCAGCTTTGGCTGGTGCATCAGTTGTAGCCATAAGAGTGCATCTACTATAAGGTGCACCTTCTCTGGCATCCACTATAGCACTACTATATAATGCATCTACTGTAGCAGAGTGAAACCAGTAATTCACTCTGATTGCTCTGCAGCCAGCCTACTGTACTTAATGTACTACATGTAGGGCTGTCTTTAGAGATGACCCCAAAGCTGCAACTGGTGCAGTAGGAGGCAGCCAAACCACTAATGGGTCAAATGCAATATTACAGGATAACTCCAATTTTAAAGTCACTGCATTGGCTGCCAGTAGTCTTCTGACTTACATAACCTATGCCTTGATCATCACTCAGTTAAACTCAATGTACTTTACATGGGGCCGCCTTTGAAGACAACCCAAAAGCTGTAGCTGCTACAAAATATAGTGGCAAGAACAGCCCCACCGACTTAGAATTACATCTATAGTTGTTACCTTGGTTGCCAGAATGCTTCCAGCCCACTTCAAAGGTCTAGTCATTACCTTTACATCTCCATACAGCACAGCATCAAGATACATCAGGCAACACCTTGACAGAATTGAATCTGTCCATCCAGTCAGGTCATTGAGTGAGGGCATGCTGAAGGTTTGCTTCTCTCAAACTTCTGCAGGGCATGTCTGCGGGGCATGGGTGAGACAGCAGACCGTGTAACAGCCCTCTCCTTATGAAATAGCTTCCCTGTCCCCAGAAGAACATACAACTTGCACCTTGCTGCAAGTCTGGAAAGAGACTAAAATTGTTTTGTTTCAACACACTTTCAGTCCCAGCTGCTTGACTGTGGGCACTTATCTTGGATTTTATTAGAGGTTTATTTTTGGTGATTTTGATTATGTGGCATCAAGTTGATGTTGACTCTTAGCAACCACATAGATTTTTTCCAGGAGGGTCTGTCCCTGACTTGGTCCTTCAAGTCTTCCAATGATACACCCATGCTGCTGTAATTGAGTCCATCCACCTTGCGGCTGGTCATCTTCTTCTCTTTCCTTTCTTTTCCCAGCGTTATGGATTTTTCCAGAGATCTAGGTTTTCCCATAATGTTTCTGAAGTAGGACAATTTGAGCCTGGTCATTTGTGCCTCAAGTGAGAACTCTGAGTTGATTTGTGCTCAGAAGTTTTCTCCAAAGTTCAAAAGCATTAATACTCTTTCTATCCTGCTTTTTCAATGCCCACATTTTCAATCCATATGGTTTTCTTGCTAAAATACAGGAGTGTACAGTGGATTCTGTAAATCTATAGGAAGTCTGCTGACAGTACTGTCTCCTCATGTGATAGTACATGGAGTTTGGGCTAGACAACACAGCTTTTGAGTAGTGGCCCCATACAATGGAATAACCTCCCACCAGAAATATGTGCAGCTCCATCCTTTCTTGTATTTTGAAAGGTTTTGAAGGCCTTCCTATTCCTATATGCCTTTGGCCCTTCTGGAGAATTAATTACATTTCTTGCCAAAATTCCATTCATCGCCTTAACCAAAGGTCTGTGTGGGTGGGGGGAAACATTTGTCAAGGACAGGAAACAATCTGCTGCTTTCTGTGAAAACAAGGTAATCATACCATCTCTACATAGTTCCCATATGCTGTCTGTGTGATATACTGTATGTCATAATAAAATGTTTCAACTGTAAGATAACCTTCTGTTGCTCTTCCAGATTTTTAGTACAAAGTGCCATAGAGGATATATTTTATTCCATTATACTCTACTTTTTGTGACTCTACTCTCTATTTCAAAGACAAAACTGAAAAAGTGACCAATAATTAAATGGACCCTGAATACTTTTGAATATCAAATACCTGAGAAATGAAGACTAACAAGAAAATAAAAATAAGTTAACTTATAAAGTGGTCTTTCTCTGACCTCTAGAGAGGTCAGGTTTTTCCATTTTAAAGAAGATGTGGAACCTGATGAAGCCACAAGAATTTCAGGAGTTGAATGGCAAATCTTCTCAAGTACCCCAGCTTGGGGCAGGCTGATCTAAGATATTAGAAGTCCTCTTGAATGGGCATTTTACTTAGAAAGATAAATTAGGCAATTTTAATATAAAATAATAAATTAAATCAGTGGGTTTGCATTGCTGGATAATTGCCATGGTCATTTAGAATCGTTATATGAGATTTGGGATAGTTAAATCCTTAGAGCTCCAAGCACATACATTCTTCTTCTTTTTTTAATCCACAAATAGCAATTGGCAAACACTTAGCACAGCTGCATTATTGCCTATAAATGGCAAATTAACAGACTAATATTCTGGGTAAATGAACTAAACTGCACCTATATAGTTTCTCATCTGATAACAAATTTAACTGGTTCTCCAGTAATGAGAGAAGTTTCTAAATGGCTGAAAGGCATATTTAAAATGTATGTGATTTGACATCCCCCCCATCCCCCCAAACAAAATATTCAAAATATAATGAAAACAGCAGAATTGAGACTTGCAAGGTGCATGTTGGTTTGGCATATACATCTTAATCCATCCGTGCCCTGTTGTTTTGTGGGAAAACTTGAAACATGCTCAACCTGAACCTAGACTGAAGTTCATCACTGCAACTTTACATTTGAACAGTGTTTGATCAGCGTTTGATAATGTTTCTGAATCAGCTGGAGCACACATGGGGAAGTCAAGAGAACAACTGTTTTTACAAAAAACAAAATAAAATGAAGAACGAATACTAAACCAGGCCTGACTCTGAAGTTTATTAATGTATGAATTTGGGCTTATAAACCACTCCAACTGAAGCTGACTTTGAAGGGAATACATCTTAACCTTTGTAAAAAGGGCTAAAACACACAATATGTATTACAATTATATGTTGTTGTTGTTGTTGTTGTTCAGTCGTTTACTTGTGTCCGACTCTTCATGACCTCATGGACCATAGCACGCCAGGCCTTCCTGTCCTCCACTGTCACCCGGAGTTTACTCAAATTCATGTTCATTACATCGGTGATGCTATCTAACCATCTCATCCTCTGCTGTCCCCTTCTTCTTTTGCCTTCAGTCTTTCCCAGCATCAGGGTCTTTTCCAGTGAGTCCTCTCTTCGCATTAGGTGGCCAAAGTATTTGAGCTTCAGCTTCAGCATCTGTCCTTCCAATGAGCAGTCAGGGTTGATTTCCTTTAGGATTGACTGGTTTGACCTCCTTGCAGTCCAAGGGACTCGTAAGAGTCTTCTCTAGCACCACAGTTCGAAAGCATCAATTCTTCGGCACTCAGCCTTCCTTATGGTCCAACTCTCACAGCCATACATTACTACTGGGAAAACCATAGCTTTAACTATACGGACCTTTTTCGGCAAGGTGATGTCTCTGCTTTTTAATATGCTGTCTAGGTTTGCCATAGCTTTCCTCCCAAGGAGCAAGGGTCTTTTAATTTCATGGCTGCAGTCACCGTCTGCGGTGATCTTGGAGCCCAAGAAAATAAAATCTGTCACTGCTTCCATTTCTTCCCCTTCTATTTGCCAGGAAGTGATGGGACCAGATGCCATGATCTGGGTTTTTTTAATGTTGAGTTTCAAGCCAGCTTTTGCACTCTCCTCTTTCACCCTCATCAAGAGGCTCTTTAGTTCCTCTTCACTTTCTGCCATTAGGGTGGTATTGTCTGCATATCTGAGGTTGTTGATATTTCTCCAGGCAATCTTAACTCCGGCTTGTGATTCATCCAGCCCGGCATTTCTCATGATGTACTCTGCATATAAGTTAAATAAGCAGGGTGATAATCTACAGCCTTGTCATACTCCCAATTTTGAACCAGTCGGTTGTTCCATGTCCGGTTCTAACTGTTGCTTCTTGACCCGCATACAGGTTTCTCAGGAGACAGGTAAGGTGGTCTGGTACTCCCATCACTTTAAGAATTTGCCACAGTTTGTTGTGATCCACACAATCAAAGGCTTTAGCGTAGTCAATGAAGCAGAAGTAGATGTTTTTCTGGAACTCTCTTGCTTTTTCCATGATCCAGCAAATGTTGGCAATCTGATCTCTAGTTCCTCTGCCTCTTCGAAACTCAGCTTGCACTTCTGGTAGTTCTCGGTTCACATACTGCTGAAGACTAGCTTGTAGGATTTTGAGCAAAACCTTGCTAGCATGTGAAATGAGCGCAATTGTACGGTAGTTTGAACATTCTTTGGCATTGCCTTTCTTTGGAATTGGAACGTAAACTGACCTTTTCCAATCCTGTGGCCACTGTTGAGTTTTCCAAATTTGTTGGCATATTGAGTGCAGCACTTTAACAGCATCATCTTTTAGGATTTAGCTGATAGCTCAGCTGGGATACTGTCTTCTCCACTAGCTTTGTTGTTAGTAATGCTTCCTAAGGCCCACTTGACTTCACTCTCTAGGATGTCCGGCTCAAGGTCAGTGACCACACCATCGTATTTATCAGGGATATTAAGATCTTTCTTGTATAGTTCTTCTGTGTATTCGTGCCACCTCTTCTTAATCTCTTCTGCTTCTGTTAGGTCCCTGCCTTTTTTGTCCTTTATCATGCCCATCTTTGCACAAAACGTTCCCTTGATATCTCCGATTTTCCTGAAGAGATCTCTAGTCTTCCCCATTCTATTGTTTTCCTCGATTTCTTTGCATTGTTCATTTAAGAAGGCCTTCTTATCTCTCCTTGCTATTCTCTGGAAATCTGCATTCAGTTGGTTATATCTTTCCCTTTCTCCCTTGCCTTTTGCTTCCCTTCTTTCCTCAGCTATTTGTAAAGCCTCATCAGTCAGCCACTTTGCTTTCTTGCATTTCTTTTTCTTTGGGATGGTTTTAGTTGCTGCCTCCTGTACAATGTTACGAACCTCCATCCATAGTTCTTCAGGCACTCTGTCTACCAGATCTAGTCCTTTAAATCAATTCCTCACCTCCACTGTATATTCATAAGGGATATGATTTAGGTCATACCTGAGTGGTCTAGTGGTTTTCTCTACGTTCTTCAATTTAAGCCTAAATTTTGCGATAAGAAGCTCATGATCTGAGCCACAGTCAGCTCCAGGTCTTTTTTTTTGGTGATTGTATGGAGCTTCTCCATCTTTGGCTGCAAAGTATATAATCAATCTGATTTCGGTATTGACCATCTGTTGATGTCCATGTGTAGAGTCGTCTCTTGTGTTGTTGGAAAAGAGTGTTTGCTATGACCAGCGTGTTCTCTTGACAAAACTCTATTAGCCTTTGCCCTGCTTCATTTTGTACTCCGAGGCCGAACTTGCCTGTTATTCCGGTTATTTTTTGACTTCATACTTTAGCATTCCAGTCCCCTATGATGAAAAGGACATCTTTTTTTGGTGTTAGTTCTAGAAGGTGTTGTAGGTCTTCATAGAACCGGTCAACTTCAGCTTCTTCAGCCTCAGTGGTTGGGGCATAGACTTGGATTACTGTGATGTTGAATGGTTTGCCTTGGATTCGAACTGAAAGCATTCTGTCGTTTTTGAGGTTGTACCCCAGTACTGCCTTTCCCACTCTTTTATTGACTATGAGAGCTACTCCATTTCTTCTAAGGGATTCTTGCCCACAGTAGTATATATAATGGTCTCCTGAATTAAATTCGCCCATTCCTGTCCATTTTACTTCGCTGATTCCCAAGATGTTGATGTTCAATCTTGTCATCTCATGTTTGGCCACATCCAGCTTACCTTGATTCATAGATCCTACATTCCAGGTTCCTATGCAATATTGTTCTTTACAGTATCGGACTTTCCTTCCACTTCCAGACACATCCACAACTGAGCGTCCTTTCGGCTTTGGCCCAGCCGCTTCACTCTTTCTGGAGCTACTCGGAATATCCCTCCGCTCTTCCCCAGTAGCATATTGGACACCTTCTGACCTGAGGGGCTCATCTTCCGGTGTCATATCTTTTAGCCTTTTGGTACTGTCCATGGGGTTTTCTTGGCAAGGATACTGGAGTGGTTTGCCATTCCCTCCTCCAGTGGACCACGTTTTGTCAGAACTCTCCGTCATGACCTGTCCGTCTTGACCTGACTTCATTGAGTTACGCAAGCCCATTCACCACGACAAGGCAGTGATCCATGAAGGGGATTACAATTATATAGCAGAGTGTAATTCATAAAAATAAAAATATATAGGAACTTAACATAGCAGCCTACCGTGTGGGAATCTAGTTCAGTCAACAGCCACCAAACAAGGTAAACTTCTGTTGTTAGAGGAAACATATCACACTCCTGAGGCCTGATGAAATAGATTACATACAGTATCTGTTTTTCTCACTGCTTTCTTGTTCTTGCTTAGGTTTTAGTTGCTGTTGTTGATTCCCCATCATCATCATCATCATCATCATCATCATCATCATCCTCCTCCTTATTAAAGCAAATAAGCAGTCTAAACATGGTTGAGCAGCACTGGCCTGGGAAACATAGAATTGGATGGCAAACTACTGCTAACTCTGTAGCAAAACTATATAATTCATTTCTAGCCAAAACCAAAGAAGAACAATTTAGGAACTATTTCACTCAAGTGTAGTATTCTGAGATTCAATTTAATTCTAGCCATACTTCCTTTCATTAATGAAAGTCAGGAATAGTGGGGTTATTTGTACAATAGCAAGATTGCCTTACACATGTAATCACCAGTGGACTTTCCAATAAATAAAAAATAGCCTTTATTTTTTCCTCTGGTCCACTTTGCTCCCAGTGTTTATGCTATTATTTGGTACATCTCTGCTTCTTATGATGAGTTTCATTGTGACCTCTAAATAGCAATTGTTAGAGGTAATGGTTTAAAACATCCAGAGGTGAAATCCAACAAGCAATGAACTCTCGGTTCCCCTTTCAATATTGGTTAAATAAAAGACTGGGTACCAGAGTGACCTATTTCTGCTGTGAGGTGATATCCATTAGAGATGTTAGAAAAATCCCTCCCCATCCTCCAGCAAATCCAACTGCTTTGAGTTTTGAACTTCAAATGACTTGGGGTTACTTCTGAAGCAGAATCAATGAATTAGGGATTTTCTATTCTATCTTTTCCCCCCTGCATTCTGTACAGACTGAAGTGAATGAAGTTTTCTATAGTTTTAGAAACAGAGGTAAAACCTTGGCCCATCTTCTGTTTAAAAATATGGTTGTATCAATTCTTATTTACTGAACTGCAGCATTTATTCAGCTGCAGGTTTGGTGGGCAAGATACCGAGAACCTTCAAAGCCACAAAATAGAAGTAAAAGTGAAATAAATATACCACTACAACATATTAGGGCAGCATTAGGATTGATACCAGCCTAGATGCAAAGCTTGTGCAAGAATAATGTTTTTTTCCTATTTCTTCAGGCTGGTGAGCAGTACGAGAGGCGAGAAGTAAAACTAGTCTTTATTTGTCTGTAGCTTGAATCATGTCAACTGGATTTCTATTTTCTCAGTGGAAACGTTTCGCTCCTTATCCAAGGAGCTTCTTCAGTCTGAGCAAAGTTAGTAAGGGAATCCTAAATATGTTTCTAGGTAGCTGTGTGACCTTACACCTGGGGCTAGGTCATGGTTATATTGAGATGTTATTTTTTAAGTCCTTTTATCATCTAAAGGTGGATCGTTAAGATCACCATGCTGCTGTTGAGCTTTTGAAATGGTCAACAGCAGCATGGTGATCTTAACGATTCTCCTTTAGATGATAAAAGGACTTAAAATAACATCTCAATATAACCATGACCTAGCCCCAGGTGTAAGGTCACACAGCTACCTAGAAACATATTTAGGATTCCCTTACTAACTTTGCTCAGACTGAAGAAGCTCCTTGGATAAGGAGCGAAACGTTTCCACTGAGAAAATAGAAATCCAGTTGACATGATTCAAGCTACAGACAATTCTACCTGGATGACTGAGAACCTTCATAGACATATAGTATTTATTTGCTTTTGCTATGAGGTAAAATCCCAAATGTCCCCTAGCCAATAACCTACACAACAGGACTACCATAATTGTGTACATAATTGTATACATCTGACCTGACCCTGATTCTTTTTTTCCTTCTCCTTCCCTATTTTTTATGTGCCTTACCTCTAAGACAGAACTTCCTGAGAGCAGGAACTATTTTATTATTGTTACTTGTAAATCCCTCCAGAAGCCTTTTTAAATAGAATCATAGAATTGGGAGGGACTAAAGAAGTAATTAAATCCCCCACCCACTGCCGGATTCAGTCATCACCGATAAATGACTATCCAGACTTTTTTTTTTGAAAACCAGTGAAGGGGAAGAAATCACTCCACGTAGTAACCTATTTCATTGATTAACAACTCTTACTATCAAAAAGTTCTTCCTAATGTCTAATCTGAATCTACATCCTGGAGTCCCATTAGTTCTAGTGTTACCCTCTGGAGGAAGTGATAATAAGTTTGAACCCTCCATGATATGACAGCCCTTCAGATATTTGAAGACAGCTATCATGTCCCCTCTCAATTTTCTCTTCCGCAAGCTAAACATCCCTAAGTCTTAACTGTTCTTCATAGGACTTGGTAGCTCTTTCCTGGACTTGCTCTAGTTTATCAATGTATTTTTTAAATTGGGGTATATAGAACTGAACACAATACTCTAAGTGAGGCGTAGCCAAGGCAGAGTAGAAGGGGATAATTACTTCCTGTGATCTGGACTTTGTGATCCTCTTGATGCTCCTCAATATGTTGTTGGCTTTCTTTGCAGCTGCATTAGACTCTTGGATCATGTTGAGCTTGTGTTCCACTAGTTCAAGGGTTGGAAATGGCGGCTCTTGAGCCAGATCTGGCTCTTTGGCCCCTTGAGTGTGGCTCTTCTGCAGCTGAACTCACCCCCGCCCCTTCCACGCGATTGGATCCCGCCCCCAAACTCTGATGGCCAGCGCTGGAGGAGGGCGATTGATTCTTCCTCCTCCCGCCCTCGGGAGCCTTCCAACTTTCGCCAGAGTCGGGCAGCGCTTCTCCGAGGTCGGCGGGTGGGGAAGTTGGTTGGTTGCCGCCGCCGCCTCTTCCTCCGCCCGCGTTGCAACGGCCGCCGCCGCCCCCCGAAGTGCTCGCCAGGCAGGCAGGAGAGTGTCGCCATGCTGGGCGCGCTGCAAGAGGAGACGGCGCAGCTGCTGGGCGACTGCCTGCAGCACCGACTGGGGGACACGGCGCTGCCCCCCAGCCGCACGGCCGAGACGCTGCGGCGGGTGGCCGACGAGCTGGAGAGCTGCAAGCGCCTCTTCTTCCACAACGCCTGCAGCGCGGCGGCCTTACCGGAGCCGGGTGGCGACGCAGATGGAAGCCAAGGGCGGCCTCAGTTGGGGCCGGGTGGTGGCGCTGGTCGTGTTCGCCGGGTTTTTTAATTTTCAAAAAGGAACGCGAACACCTCAGGGAAGCATTTGGATCGATGCGTGTTTTAAATTGTTTCCCCCCCCCCGAGAAATCCCGGTGGTGTCCTCGCGGGCCAATCGCGTGGAAGGCGCGTGGGCGGAGCTGCCTGCCTGGCACTCGGGTGCTCCGGCTGGGGTGCAGCGGGACGGGAGCATCGCCGGTGGCCCACGAGGACCGGCCAGGGAAGGCGCGCGGGCGGAGCTGCCTGCCTGGCACTCGGGCGCTCCGGCTGGGGTGCAGCGGGACGGGAGCTCCGTCCGCGTGCCTTCCCTGGCCGGCCCTCGCTGGCCGCCGGCGATGCTCCCGTCCCGCTGCACCCCAGCCGGAGCGCCCGAGTGCCAGGCAGGCAGCTCCGCCTGCGCAGTCGTGGCAGCGGGCATGGTGGCGGCAGGCACTGCAGCGGGCATGGCGGCAGCAGGCCCTAAGTGTGCGCGATTGGCTCCCGCCTGCAAACCCCGCCCCCTTCCGTGCGATTGGCCCCCGCCTGCAAACCCCGCCCCCTTCCACGCAATTGGCCCCCACCTGCAAACCCCGCCCCCTGGCTCTCGAGCATGTCAAAATGCCCTGGAGCATGTCAAAATGGCTCCTGGCATAAAAAAGTTTGCCGACCCCTGCGACTAGTTCACCCAAGTCATTCTCATCTGCTGCTCTTGAGTCAGATTTCCCCCATCCTGTACATGTTTCTTACCTGTTTCTTGCCTAGATGCATGACTTTACATTTCTCCCAGTTAAATTTCATTCTATATGTTTCTTTCCACCATTCTAGCCTAAGACTTTTTTATTTTTTCCCCTTTCCTCCCAAGTATTAGCCACTGTTTCTAGCTTTGTATCATCTGCAAATTTGGTAAGCATTACCTCATCCATATCATTTATAAAAACTCTGAAGAACACGAGGCCCAAGACGGAACCCTGTGGCAACCCACTCAAGATGTCTCTCCAGGTAGATTTGATGTCATTTATAACTACCTTTTGAGTCCAATCCTTGAGCCAACTATGGATCCTGTCAGGGTTGTCACAGTGCAAACCCTGCCATGCGTGTTGAATTGTATTTGAGAATGGATTATTAACAATGTGTGTCAGTGCAAAGAAGGGAGGGGGAGAACACAGAGAGTGAAATTCCAACAAGACAGTGGAAGGATGTTTACAGTTAGTCAAGGCCATGTACCTGCATCGCTTGGTACTGAAGAGAAATATGCTGATGGGAGGTGGCTGGATGGGAAAAGTACTGGACAATGCATCATCAAGGGAGGAGTGACACGTAGGTGGGCGGAAGAGTGAGGTTTGACTGTTTGGTGGGAATTGAGTCATTCTGGTCTTTAGATATGTTCTGAATTGTAATACTTTCAATAAAGCTTTCTACTATACTCTAAATGGAGTGTACTGAGGAATGCTGATTTGGAGGATTAGATCCAGAAACATCACAGATCCATCTAATGGTTGAGTTGTCAAACCCATATCTGACCATTTTGTTAATAAGGATACTATGAGAGATTTTGTCAGAAACCTTGCTGAAGTCAAGATATACTATATCCAGTGCATTTCCCCAATCCAGGAGAATCCAGGGTATTTCCCCAATCAACCAGGCTAGTAAATCTCTCACAAAAGGAGATCAAGTTAATCTGGCATAACACATTTGTCATAAATCCATGTTGGCTCTTGTTAATTAATGAATTCTTATCTAAGTGCTCAAGGACCTTGACCTGCTCAAGGACCTTTTGATCAGAGACTGTGGTAGAGGTACTTGAAATAATAAATCTATTGGGAGAAATTGTTAAGTATAAAGCCTTCTAATTTGTGATGCAAAACTGATTCACCAAATCAAGCTCTTTCTCTTCTGTCTCTATGTTAATTATCAACATGTTTAAAAAACATTGGTCAAAGTGCTGTGGAAAGCCCCTTTTTCTCTTTGATATGAATAGATAACATATTTCTTTTAGACCAGGTTGCTATTTGGAAAGATTTCACATGCTACAGCTATTTGAATCAAAGCTGCTTTGCATCATATCACACATTCCCATACATTCTCAAAGAAAATGATTGAGTAATGAACTACTTGAAAGGCCAGATACATTATTTATATAACATACATAAATGCAATCTGTTTACAGATTTATAATGCTGACATACAGTGAACAAATATTTCTTTCATAGTTATACCTGCTATGCTGTCAGAACAAATGTTTTCAGGTCTTTTGTTTTTTAATCCCCTCTTACAAAACTTAAAACAACGTCTGATAAAGCTTCACTGAAAAATTAGCATGGGGATGAGTGAATGATCCTTTCTAGTCTGTTGTAGTCAAGGCGAAGTAGAAGAAACTTAGCGATCCAATCAGAAATGCAATCTGTAACAATATGAAGGACATCTACTGAGCAGATAAATGAGAAATGATGTGGGGAAAAAATCCACACAAAGGATGTTTGAACTCAGCTGTGAAACAGTATTAATCCCCTTTTTGATTTTCTGGATTTTTGCATATCTTTGCCACTGAATGTTGTCTAAGTTTCATGTGGGTCTTACTGATTTATAAAGGAAGTCCAAGGAAACAGATAACATCAAAATCACCCAATATATACTGTCCTGGAAGAAGTAACCATCTTTCTAGTTCAATCAATTCAGTTAAAGGGACAAACAGAATCAGAACTTGTGTGAGTACTTGTGATGGTCCTGGGTTCTATGTCCCAATAAAGACTTCCTCACGCAGAACTATGTGGATCTTTAATAAGAAAATATGCAAACCCTAACATCGGTGAAGTTCTGAATGCCCCTTCCTGCCAAACGATTTAGTTCTATGAGTCCCCCCCCCCTTAGTTCAGTTCGTTCTGTCAATGGTGTCAGTTTCCTCCTTGGCGCCTCCTCCGTTGCGCCAGTGAATGATCTTGGTACTTGATACTGAAAGGTGTGAACGATCGGCCGCCGTCTGAGCTCTTTCCTCCCCGTTGACTTTGATGGCTGGTAGATCGATGTGTATTAACTGGCGTACGTGACTGGGTGGAAGGTTCCGATGGGGAACCTTACAGTACTTCCTTAAACAATCAGGGCTGATTTGGACTAGCCCTCCTGGCATACATCTCATAAGCTTTGGGTCCTCTCATATTACTGAAGTTCTCATTGTACCAGCAATGTCCATAGGAGTCTGCTGCTTTTGTCAGAGTGCATCACTGCATCATCATGCCCCAAGCTCCACCCCTTTTAGGAGTGTATGTGTGATGTTGTGACAGGGGGTGGGGCTTGTATTACACTGGTGTTTTCATCAGTCTAGCCCGCTTGCCCCCACAAATGCTGCTGCACCACACAGACTGCAGAGGCACATCAATAAATTTCTGAAGATCTCCATAAAGGAAGTCATTGATGCCTACCAGATCGGAACAGATAAAAAAACTATTTTGAATCTCTGGGGCTTTAAGATGTGGCTCTAAGATCAGCTACATTTTTTTCCCCTGTCTCTCTTTTTTCCTAACCAACTTGGCTGGCTCAAAAGCTTGCAGTCCATTTTAAAATCTTATGTTGGCTTGATAGCTAGTTGCTGTGGATTTTGGACCTTAAAAAGAACAAATTCATGTAAAATTGCACTAGACCTTTTCCAGCAATTGTGTGAATATATGAGAGCTTCAAGATAAAGGACAGTCTGAACCTGATTTCCTTGACCTTCACGCATTCAGTTGGAGGGATGAAGGGGAGCTGTACCTGGATTGTTAGAGTTCCAGATCGAGGAGAAGGCTATATTCACATTGAAGTACAAATCCTGTCAAGTCCTTTCAGCTGCAATGAGTTGGGGCAGGACTCTATCCTCTACCTGTTTTTGAACCCTCACCTATTCAGGAGAAATATTCAATCTTGTCAAAGGCTTGAGTACCACCAACACCATTTTTGCAGCTTGCATGCTCATGGAGAAGCATAGAGAAAAGAAGAAGTCATTACACCTGGCTTTCATTGACCTAGAAAAAGCTTTTGACCGTGTTCTGCATCAGCTAATATGGTACAAGCTATGTGACCATGGTGTGCCCGAGCTACTCATAAAATGGGTCCAGAAGCTTTATGTTAATACCAGCAGCTGAGTATTATGCACTACCAGCCTTTCCAACAGCTTTCCTGTGAAAGTTGGTGTGCACCATGGCTCGGCATTATCGCCACTGCTGTTCATTCTTGTCATGGATACCATCATGTGAGACCTGCATCACAGTGCCCCCTGGGCCTTGCTCTATGTCAACAATGTCCTGCTTGCAGCTACCACCAGGGAAGAACTGCAGCGCTGTGTCCAGACATGGAACTATCGTCTTAGCCAATTCGGTTTGCGCCTCAATATCAAGAAGACTGAGTATCTAGAGACTAGCCTGAGCACTTCCACCATCCAGGTCAGCAGCAAAGATCTAGTGAAGACAAACTCCTTCCGTTACTTAGGATCCCATCTTCAAAGTGGTGGTGGCATTAATAAGGAAGTGTGTGTGAGGGTGAATGCAACATGGCTGCAGTGGAAGGAGATCACTGGAGTGCTCTGTGATAGGCGTATGCCAATTCACCGAAAATCGAAAGTCTATAAAATGATGGTCTGCCCAGTAGCACTGTATGGCACTGAGTGCTGGCCAACCACCAAAAGTGCTAAGTGCCCTTTACATGCCATAGAGATGTACATGCTCCATTGGTCATTAGGCATTTTCCTTCTTGACCAAGTCAGCAATGATACAGTCTGGCAGCAGATGGGTGTTGCACCAATAACAGAGAAAATGCGGGAAAAATGCCCACAGTGGTATGGCCACGTTCTATGAGCAGCACTCCACACCATTGCCTGCACGGCCTACCACTTTAACATTGATGGCAAATGCCCGCGTGGAAGACCAAAGCAAAGGTGGCAAGACACAATTAACGCGGATATGAAAATCATCCAGTTGGACCAGGGCATTGCATTTGATCGTGTGAAATGGCGTTTGTTGATCTGAAAAGCGGACCCTGCACCTGCGGGAAAATGCTGGGATGAAGAAGGAGAAGACATATTCAGGAGAAAGCCTGAAGAAGGGTACTATCAAACTAGCTCCATAACATATCTTTAGGTATGTGCAATAGAAGGAATTTTCTTGGCCACAGAATATAAATAGTTTGCCGTTGCCTTTTCCCAGGATTTTTTTTTTTTTGACTTCCTGGTTTAGCTCTGGGATCTCTGTTGGTTTCCTACTGAAATGTTAGCCAGCTCTGACTTGTTTAGTTTCCTTCAGAATCAGCTGAGGTCAGCTAGTGCTGCCATATGCTGTGGCTGGCTGTTTTTAAACAAACATAGGTACACACCATCTTCAGCAATTTCCTTGTTATAAATGAACTAGAATTTTAGTTGTCAACATTTTTATACTTTCTGCTACCAGACCTGATAACTGATCACCTTCTATCAGAAGGAGAGAAAAGAAAGAAGAGTCAGTGGCCTGTCCAAACCAGGTTTTGTTGAAAACTAGCTTCAAAGTGTGCCACAGGAAGGAAGGAAGGAAGGAACTGGTTTCACTCAAATCCTTTGGAAATCAATACTGTGATGGAAGACATCTCACTATTCAGGTGCCTGAAGTACTCAACTTCCTTTTTTCCATTTTTTCCATTTTCTCCTTTTATTCCTGGTTATAATTCTATCTCCTCTGCTGAATTATTTCCACTCCTACCACTCAACCTGTGTAGGTCAACAGTTTTCAGGCAGTACAGTGTATTATGCTACCCCCTCTTTAATCATTATTTGGCAAAGCTACACCTATTTACTTAGCTTAATCTTTCCTCATAACTCATCCTTCCCTGCCTGTCCCTCTCATTTGAGTTCCTCTTCTTTGCAGCCCCTCCAATTTGTCAGCTTCTCTTAGAAATTTCTTTTAGAGAAATGAACTTTTTCCACCCTCAAACTCTACAGATAACCACAGTAACAATGCCTATCTATAGGTTGCCAGCTCAAAAATACTTTAAAGGGATTGTTGAAAAAAATATTAATTCACTTCGTGCTGTAATTAAAATGCACAACAAGTAAAAAGATAATTTGGTTTGGGCACAAGAAGCTATAAACACTTGAATAATCTCTTCAATGAACATAGTTAAAAGTCAGTGATTTATATCCACATGCTACAAACCTATATTGGTTTTTCATCAGTTTTATACTAAGGTAAACATCATAGTCTGCTCCAAAGAATTTTGGCAATAGTACTTGGTGAGATGTTGATAAATTCTCCTTTAGGAGCAATGTTGCTAAGATTCCTTGGAAAGAAGAAATAATGTTAAAATAGTTTGCGTTTATTAAGAAAATAATAACTCTGCCAGATGAGATGAAAGTTGTACCCAGTCCATTTTTCTAATGCGTATAATTTTTCTGTAGAAATATATATATATTTGTGTTCTTTTATTCTTAATATGTGCATTTGTGTGTCCATGTTTTGAGAAGCAAGGTTTCTTGCAAAATTATGGGAAAATCAGAGTTTGATATGGACAAGTGTTGTGGTTTCTATATATCTTTGACTTAACAGGCTTATTGGGAGACGAGGTGCCTGATCTTTCTGAATGTCAGTTCAATGTGAAAGTATGTCATTTATGTCAATGTATGCCATTGACATAATGATGTTGCTATGCAAATGATGTAAATTGCTGCAAATGTGGCAAACTGAAGATAAATTTAACATAAATTTAACTACCTAAGTGCAAACTATAGACATGTCCATTATTTCAGATGCATGTCCACACAATATTGGACAAAAATATTGTCTGTTGCACATGAAGTCCACCAAATGTGGGTCCATTACAGTGAGGTTTTACTGCATTTATTTAAATTTTTGGTGGACTAAATTTCTTCATCTTCATTGGAGAGGGATTGGTATGAGCTATGACTTCCTGCCCATAGAATTATAAAGAGTACAATCTGCCAAAAAGGTATGATGGAGAAGCTAAATACATATATCATTTGGAGACCTTCCAGCAGCTATGAGATGTATGAGATAGTTTCCCTTACATTTTATTGGGGGGAAATGAACATTGCTTCTCCACGGGCTTTCCAAACCTTCTCAAATGTTTCTTCTTTTCTCTTACTGGAAAATAAATGGTAAGTTATCCCTTGTCAGAAGATAACCAGATTTTTGAATGTATGGTCTTTGGACAACAGATTCTATTGTTTATACAGTAAACCGCTGGGTGAGATCATCTGTCACCATGGGATGAGGTATCATCAATATGCGGATGATACCCAATAATACATCTCCATCCCAGGTGATTTAAGTGATACTGTGACCACCCTCTCTCGGTGCCTGGAGGCTGTAGGGGTCTGCATGGGGAACAACAGGCTTCAGCTGAACCCTGGTAAGACGGAGTGGCTGTGGGTTGGGGGCTCCTTGGTATCCAGGAAATTACCATCATTGGTTCTAGATGGGGTTGTACTGCCCCAGACAGACCTGGTGCGGAACCTGGGGGTCCTCCTGGACTCACAGCTCCTGCTCGAAGAGCAGGCGGCAGCTGTGGTCAGGAGGACCTTTGCTCAACTTTGTGTTGTGCACCAGTTATGCCCCTTCTGGATCAAGAAGCCGTCCGGTCAGTCACTCATGCCCTAGTCATCTCCCGTATAGACTACTGCAATGCACTTTACATGGGGCTACCCTTGAAGAGTATTTGGAAGCTACAGCTGGTTCAAAATATCGCCGCACAAGCAATTTTGGGTGCCCCAAGGATAGTGCATGTAACAGCTTTGCTCCACAAGCTGCATTGGGTGCCAGTTTGCTTCTGGGTCCAATTCAAGGAGTTGGTCATTACCTTTATAGCCCTACATGGCATGGGTCCAGGCTACCCAAGGGACCATCTCACCCCCATTATATTGACCCGTCCCACCCGGTCAGGCAGAGAGGGCATGTTACGGACCCCGTCCATGAGAGATTGTGGATTGGCGGGGCGCAGGAAGAGAGCCTTCTCTGCTGTCACCCCCACCCTGTGAAATACTCTGCCCCCAGAGGTGAGGCAGGCCCACGCTCTCCTGGCCTTCTGAAAGGGAGTGAAGACCTGGCTGTGCCATCTTGCTTGGGGCGGGAAGAGGGGTAATCAATAGTGGGGGTGGTTAGCGCCTTGAAGAGGCCCCAGTGAATTACATGTATTTAAATTAAGAACTTTTGATATTACCATCTTGGATTTTATATTTTATATTTATATTCATATTTTTATGAAGAATTCTGTTTTTATTGTATTTTAATCTGTAGATATTTTAGTTTTATTGTAAACCGCCCAGAGTCGCTCTTTGAGTGAGATGGGTGGTGATGAAATTTGAAACATAAATAAATAAATAAATAACTAAATTACTATTGAAACTCCAGACACAGTTATTTATGGGAACATGGAGCATAGTGACCTAACTACCACCTCCTCCTCTTTCCAACTTCATGTATCACCAACTACTGGAATATTTTGGTTGTATTCAACAAGAGCATCTGGAGACCATGTTGTGATGACCATAATCTACCCTACTGCTGTAATAACTGCAGAGCTCTAGCTTTTATTAGAACAAAAGACTCCATCACTGATTTTAGTAACTTGTACAATTCTAAGACCTTGGCTTAGTCTCTGAGTTTGTATTATGCTTCTTTTTGGTGCTGGATCACCATTTAGCATGATAGTCTCCCTCCTCAGAACATTTTACAGTGTGAATCAAATCTATTTTCCATGCTACACATGTTCAACTACTGCTTAGTATTTGATAGTTTGGCTATAGTGGAGCACATGTTTCAAAAGTATGTTCCAGCTACTGAATTCTAAATGAATTTTTTTGGGGGGTTCTTTTCTGCCTAGTAATTGATTGATTTAGTCCAATGTAGCATGAATGAAAGGAAAAGGGTTTTCTACATGCCCATTTATGTACTATGCATACAACTAATCCTCCCCAAGCCATCAGACTAGAGGCCAGTGCTGATGCTTATTGATCAATCTTAATTTATTAAATATTAACAGGATGGAACTGGAAAATAAAAGGTAAGAGGAAGGATAAGTTAAATGTAGATAGTTCAGAAGAAGTCTAGATAAAAAAAGCTAATGCTCTCTGTCGATGAAGGTTCTCAGTCATCCAGGTGGAACAGTCTGTGGCTTGAATCATGTCAACTGGATTTCTATTTTCTCAGTAGAAACGTTTCACTCCTTATCCAAGGAGCTTCTTCAATCTGAGTAAAGTTAGTAAGGGAATCCTTAAATATGTTTCTAGGGTGGCTGTGTGACCTTGCACCTGGGGCTAGGTCATGGTTATTTTGAGATGTTTATTTCTAAGTCCCTTTATCATCTAAAGGAGGATCGTTAAGATTACCCTGCTGCTGTTGAGCTTGCGAAATGGTTTTAATCTTCCTGGGCACAGAAGACAAAGCAGGAAGGAAGATAGGGGAAAGGTTGTGCCTGAGGCCCCCACCTCTATTCAAGGAAGGATTTTCCAAGTTGGCATAAATGGATTCCTTGACCCCTCTCTCAAACCACCTATCTTCTCTGTCTAAAATGTGAACATTAATGTCCTCAAATGAGTGTCCTTTTTCCTTTAGATGAAGATAAACTGCTGACTCTGGTCCTGTGGTGTTACTTCTCCTGTGTTGGGCCATCCTCCTGTACAAAGGTTGTTTGGTTTCTCCAATGTAGAGTTCAGAGCACTCCTCACTGCACTGGATTGCATACACTACATTACTTTCCTTGTGTTTTGGAGTTTGATCTTTGGAGTCATCAGGACATTATCACACAGAGCAGAAACCATCCCCACCTCCATGGATTCCAAAAAGAATGAAAAACAGCACCTGAGAACAGCTCTGAAGGCCTGTGGATATCCAAGTTGGGCCTTCACTAAATCTAAGTCTACCAGACCTAAAACAGCGACAGATAGGGCTGAGACTCAGAGTAAACGGAAGAACCTGGTCATTCCTTACATGGCTGGCATGTCTGAAAAGATAAAACGGATATTTGGCAAACACCACATACCTGTATATTTCAAACCCACCAACACACTGAGACAGAGGCTTGTACACCCCAAAGATCAAACTCCAAAACACAAGGAAAGTAATGTAGTGTATGCAATCCAGTGCAGTGAGGAGTGCTCTGAACTCTACATTGGAGAAACCAAACAACCTTTGTACAGGAGGATGGCCCAACACAGGAGAAGTAACACCACAGGACCAGAGTCAGCAGTTTATCTTCATCTAAAGGAAAAAGGACACTCATTTGAGGACATTAATGTTCACATTTTAGACAGAGAAGATAGGTGGTTTGAGAGAGGGGTCAAGGAATCCATTTATGCCAACTTGGAAAATCCTTCCTTGAATAGAGGTGGGGGCCTCAGGCACAACCTTTCCCCTATCTTCCTTCCTGCTTTGTCTTCTGTGCCCAGGAAGATTAAGACCATTTCGCAAGCTCAACAGCAGCAGGGTAATCTTAACGATCCTCCTTTAGATGATAAAGGGACTTAGAAATAAACATCTCAAAATAACCATGACCTAGCCCCAGGTGCAAGGTCACACAGCCACCCTAGAAACATATTTAAGGATTCCCTTACTAACTTTACTCAGACTGAAGAAGCTCCTTGGATAAGGAGTGAAACGTTTCTACTGAGAAAATAGAAATCCAGTTGACATGATTCAAGCCACAGACTAATGCTCTCTGATGGCTCCAAAAAGCTGAACAATAGCATTCAGTGTTATTTCATGGTAAATTGGACCTTCTTTATAAGGTACAACAACTGGTCTACACAGGCAGATTCATCAAGAGAGTTATCTAATTGAATGCTTCTATCAGGAGCTACTGTTTCAATGAGAAGTGCTGTAGAGAGAAGATGGGGATAAACACAGATAAATCTACATACAGTATGCTATTTGGATTACGTGCAGTTGGTGGGCTTAATGTTTCAAACACAAAAGCAACAACTGAATGGCAATTTGACCAAAGTGCCCTCAGTCATTCTTTCTGTAACAAATAACAGTTCTGGAGTGATTTTAAATATGATACTACTGGTTTATGTATCAGTTTTATGATATGTTTTAATATTGGTCTTCAATCATATTGGATAAAACCAATAAGGCCAGTGCCTAAACTCTCCAAAATGGCATCACCTCTCCCACCATCATTCTGTCTGCAGACTGTGATTGATCTGTCACTTGAATATTACTTCAGTATTGGTGACAGAATAGTGTATTATACTAATACCTAGAAATCTACTTGAGGGAAAAATATTGAAGACTGGGGCACTGATTCACTGAACTCTATACTGCAATAGATTGCTATTGCTCTGTATCCCTAACTTTGATTACCTTAGCAAGCTCCCTAATGAGAGGGATGGCCTTAACTGGAGTATCCACAAGAGGCAGTCAAAAAAACCAAGATGGCAGCCATGACCACGGAATCAAAGCCCCATCCTTTTGCATGTGCATCGATATTGCATCCATGTACAAAGAGCGATATTTTCAGATATGCAGACGATACCACCCTAATGGCAGAAAGTGAAGGGGAACTAAAGAGCCTCTTGATGAGGGTGAAAGAGGAGAGTGCAAAAGCTGGCTTGAAACTCAACATTCAAAAAACTCAGATCATGGCATCTGGTCCCATCACCTCCTGGCAAATAGAAGGGGAAGAAATGGAAGCAGTGACAGATTTTATTTTCATGGGCTCCAAGATCACCGCAGACGGTGACTGCAGCCATGAAATTAAAAGACGCTCCTTGGGAGGAAAGCTATGGCAAACCTAGACAGCATATTAAAAAGCAGACACCTTGCCGACAAAGGTCCATATAGTTAAAGCTATGGTTTTCCCAGTAGTAATGTATGGCTGTGAGAGTTGGACCATAAGGAAGGCTGAGCGCCGAAGAATTGATGCTTTTGAACTGTGGTGCTGGAGAAGACTCTTAAGAGTCCCTTGGACTGCAAGGAGGTCAAATCAGTCAATCCTAAAGGAAATCAACCCTGATTGCTCATTGGAGGGACAGATCCTGAAGCTGAAGCTCAAATACTTTGTCCACCTAATGCGAAGAGAGGACTCACTGGAAAAGACCCTGATGCTGGGAAAGACTGAAGGCAAAAGGAGAAGGGGACGGCAGAGGATGAGATGATTAGATAGCATCACCAATGTAACGAACATGAATTTGAGTAAACTCCGGAAGACAGTGGAGAACAGGAAGGCCTGGCGTGCTATGGTCCATGAGGTCACGAAGAGTCGGACATGACTAAACGACTGAACAACAACAACAACAAAGAGGGAGGGCTTTGATCTTGTGGTTGTGACCAACATCTTGACTTTTTTTACCATTTCCCTCCAATAGATGCTGCTGGGCTCTGAGGAAAATAGTACTACTAGTACTAATACCAAATAAAAATGATAAACTGAACAGCAAGAACATAAACATCACCACCATCATATTTGCCTAAAACTGAAAAAGGCAGTATGATCTTTGTGGGGAAGCAAGTCTTTCACAACTAGGGTAGTATAGCATACTCACCTAAGGTTAAGTTTTGTCCTTTAATCATTTTGAAATTGTCCAAAAGCAGCTTATTTCCCTTTTTCTTATTGGAAAAGTAAAATAACAATTGAGAAGTTTGAAAGCCATATTACTGAATATCAGGATGATTGGTAACAGTAGAAACATTTATCCTGTGAGAAACCATTCAAAAGCATTCTAACATGTATGAACATGTTAAGATAGGGATTCTGAGGGAAAAATGAATGAAAATATTACTTAACCAGATAAAACAAAATGGGGAAAAAAATAAGCTCCTCCCTAGAAAAAAGAAGAGAAAAGAAAAGAAGATATAATATGAAGAACAATGCTAAAGCAAAACAAAAATACCTATGGTGCTCCATAAAATGCCAACATCAATAATAAGGTAGATTATTTAACAATATATTGTATACCCAATGAAATGGAAGTTAAGGTTACCCCTTTCTTCATACATCATAATGTGCTATTGTTGTTGTTTATTCGTTCAGTCGCTTCCGACTCTTTGTGACTTCATGGACCAGCCCATGCCAGAGCTTCCTGTCGGCCGTCACCATCCCCAGCTCCCCCATGGTTGAGTCCGTCACCTCCAGAATATCATCCATCCATCTTGCCCTTGGTCGGCCCCTCTTCCTTTTGCCTTCCACTTTCCCTAGCATCAGCTTCTTCTCCAGGGTATCCTGTCTTCTCATTATGTGGCCAAAGTACTTCAGTTTTGCCTTTAATATCATTCCCTCAAGTGAGCAGTCTGACTTTATTTCCTGGAGTATGGACTGGTTTGATCTTCTTGCAGTCCAAGGCACTCTCAGAATTTTCCTCCAACACCACAGTTCAAAAGCATCTATCTTCCTTCACTCAGCTTTTCTTATGGTCCAGCTCTCGCAGCCATAGGTTACTACAGGAAATACCATTGCTTTAACTATGCGGATCTTTGTTGTCAGTGTGATGTCTCTGCTCTTAACTATTTTATCAAGTTTTTGCTCTCCTCTCAAGAAGTAGACGTCTTCTGATTTCCTGGCTGCAGTCAGCGTCTGCAGTAATATTTGCACCTAGAAATACAAAGTCAGTCACTGCCTCCACTTTTTCTCCCTCTATTTGCCAGTCATCAATCAAGCTCGTTGCCATAATATTGGTTTTTTGTTCATTTTAAATAAAATAATAAAATAAAAATAATAAAAAAAGATTGTTAATGTTTCTTCAAGCTATTTTAACTCCAGCCTTGGATTCATCAAGTCCAGCAAGTCGCATGATGTGTTCTGCATACAGGTTGAATAGGTAGGGTGAGAGTATACAACCCTGCCGTACTCCTTTCCCAATCTTAAACCAGTCCGTTGTTCCGTGATCTGTTCTTAATGTGCTATTATGCTATAATATTATACTATATTTTATAATAATTATATATATAATATCATAATATATATATAATCCAATAGATGATATGGATATGGATGATACTGTATATAGATAAATAGAATCCAAGATCAGGCTATTGAATTTTTATTCTGTGGAGTCCTTGGTGCTCTCTGAGCCTTGTTGTTTTCTTTCAGACATTTCATTGCCAGGCTAGGCAACATCTTCAGTGTGAAAACGGAGTGGGACTTGCTCTCTGTTTATGTACCATGGCTTGTCCTGCTTGTGTTGGTGGAGGTGTTGTTCTCCCCTTAGGAGTTCCTTGATTGGCCTGTTGTTTGCTGCTTGGTTGACTGACTGAATAATAGTTCCTTGATTAGGGTATATTGTGCTGTTTGCTTGTTCGTCTGGTGATAATCCTGGTGTTAATCTTTGCATATCTGGGTGTTGATTGCTGGCAAGGAGGTGTTCTGGTATTTTGGCTTTTCTATTGTTGCGTGGTGGCTCAGTGGGTAAGAAGCCAGGCTTGTCGATCGGAAGATTGCAAGTTCGGAGGTTCGAATCCCTAGCCCTGCGTGCGGAGTGAGCTCCTGCACTAGCTCCAGCTCTTGCCAACCTAGCAATTCGAAAGCATGCAAATGCAAGTAGATTAATAGGTACCACTTCGGTGGGTAGGTAACAGCGTTCCGCGCGTGTCATGCGGCCACATGACCGTGGAAGCGTCTTCGGACAACGCTGGCTCTTTGGCTAACAAACGGAGATGAGCACCGGCCCCTAGAGTCGGACACGACTGCACAAATGTGCGGGGGGTACCTTTACTTTTACCTTTTTAAGATGCTCACAGTTTCCCAGTTGAAAATATGATTGAGTCTGTCCATGTGTTGCGAGATTAAGGAGTTTTCATCGTGTCTTCTGACTGCTAGTTGGTGTTCGTGGATGCGCTGTGCTAGTCTTCTGCCCATCTGTCCTACATAGTGGCTGCTACAGTCCTTACACAGTATGTTGTAGATAACTCCTGTTTTTTCTTCTTGGGCTACTGGGTCTTTTGGGTTACTTAAGATGTTCTGAAGGGTTTTGGTTGGTTTATGCGCTATGGTGATGCCGTGTGGATGTAACAGTCTATTAGTAGTTTCTGAGATGTTTCTGATGTATTGCAGTGTTACCCTTTTCATAGCTTCTGTTAGTTGTGTTGTAGTGGGTTGGGTGGTCAGGCACTTTTTGATAAAGTTTCGTGGATATCCATTTTTCTGGAAGATGCTATATAAGTGGTCTGTTTCCTTTTTCTGGTGTTCTGGGTTGCTGCAGTGCATTAGTGCTCAACTGAATAGTGTTCTTACACAGCTCCTCTTGTGGGAGGTTGGGTTGTTGCTTTGGTAATGGAGCACTTGGTTAGTGTGGGTAGATTTCCGGTAGACTTGTGTTTCTAGAATGCCCTCTTTTCCTCTACTGATGAGGATGTCCAAGAAGGGTAGTGTGTTGTTGCTTTCTTCTTCCCTTGTGAATTTTATTCCATTGAAGATGTTGTTGATGGTTTCATGTATTTCCTCCAATTGTTCCTTTTTTATTATGACAAAGGTGTCATCTACATACCAGATCCATACTTTGGGTTGTAATTTTTCTTTTTTATAGTAAACAACAAACAAAGAAATTCCTTTGCACTTCCTGTGAAACACACTCCTCTCATGCACCTCACTGATCTTGAAAAGCTAAGCAGAGGCAGACCTATTTAGATGTTTGGGATAACACCAGGAAATCCCAGGGGTGTAGGCTAAATTGGGAAGCAGAAAAAGAAAATAGGAGAAAAACCCACAAGTTGGAAGTAGGTAGTGGCAAACATTTCCATATTCTTACCTAGAACCTATACAGATGCACCTGTGAATTTACCAGGATTCAAACTTGACCTGAAGAAGACTTTATTAACAACAAAAGTAATGAAATAGAAATAGAAGTGAGTGCCGCGTCTAAATTGGCACTAAAATGTGCAATATTGGAATGTCTGAGACCAGGATAAACAGCTCAGACTTATGCATATTTATTTGAAAGAACATTCATTGATAGATGACAATATACAACATTGCAACCCAAGACATCATTCCAAGATATATTGGACAATTTTATGGGAGTAAATTGCAAAGTCTGCTGTTCCTTACTAGCGTTTTACAGTTTTTGGGGTACAACATGGGAATCATTGGGAGAATTAGAGTAAACAAGAGCATCTGTGAGAAATATACCATCCAGAAACAGTCCTAGAGTAAAGCATCAATGACTGACAGTTGGGATTTTGAGGAATCAAAACACTAAACAAAAGTCAATTGCCTATATTGTTCCAGCACCAGTTTGCTGCAAACCCCAAGTTTTATTGATGTCTACTGCTTTGTTGTATACCTTTGACTTCATTCATTCATGGCTGTCCAACTCACAGATTGTGACTGGGTGGCTAACACAGGATTTACACTAAAACCAGAAGCAACAAGATGTTGTTGTTGTTCAGTCGTTTAGTCGTGTCCGACTCTTCGTGACCTCATGGACCATAGCACGCCAGGCCAGCAACCAGATAAGAAAAAAACAAATATGAAACAGACCCTAACATAAACCTAGGCCAAACCACAATAATTCAATAGTCCAACTGTTAGTACAGTACTTATATAGGGTTTGCAAAGCTCAGTAAGAAAGCATAATGAACTCTCCTCCTAGTCAGAGGGCAAGGTTCCTAAATCTGCATTGCTAGCAGTAATCATACTTAGAGACCTCCAGGGGCAGTCTTCATGTCTCCTGGTATTCCAAACAATCCTTGGCGAAGAGCATTATCTCCTTTCCCTTTTACCTAATTTCTAACAGCAAGCAGTTTCCAAAAGCAAGATGGCGTAGGTTATGCTAAGCTAACCCTTACAACCTGAAGAATAGATTTATCTGAATAAAACTATTTATTCGTTGGGGGAGTTGGGCGGTCATATAAATTTAATAAATAAATTTGGGGGGGGTGATAAACAGAAGAGAAAAATAAGGTTTAACTCCTATGCCCAATGGAAGAAGATATCATGAACACAAATAGTCACAGTGGACACAGATAGTCCACTTAGTACTGGTGAGAGAACAGATAATGATGCAGGTACAAGAGTAACAGGTATAAGGATAGCTAAAGAGGAATTTAATTAGACTGTTTCTTAATAACCTGTGGGAAAGGGGAGAGAAATGCTTTAAAAATTAAGCCTCTGTGTTCTGTGACATTTTTCTGAATCATTTCCATCCAGAATCATTTGTGACATTTTTCTGAATCATTTCCATCCAGAGTAGCCCAAACCATGTACATATGTGTGTGCATGTGTGTATGTGTGTGTATATCTATCTACTGTATATCTATATCTGCAATATACTTATATCTATAATTTTTATTTTGTTCTGTTCAAAAAAAATGGAAAGAAAAAGGTATATTTTTTAAATGCCAAGTGATATTTTTAAATGACTTCTATTACTGACAACTAGCCAAGTTTTATCTTATAGTAGCTATCAGCTATTACAAGCTACTATTTATTAAGGAAGCAGAGATGTAGGTTTTTCTGCTACAGAGGTTTGAGTAGCATTGCATTAATGTTGTTAGGATTCTGGCCTGAGGCAATTGGAACATCAACTTTTTAATGGGAAATTCATAGTGTCCATGGCAGTGTGAAAATTTTAGCATTGTTGTGTCTCTCCATATTGTTTAACAGCTTGAAGGAAGAGAAAAAAGAAGGGGAGGGAGAACTCTTTTTATTTTGAATTATTCTAGGTTAATTTCCAAAGGAATTAGCAACAAGGAGAGTTTTACAAAGTAATAGGCTGGTATTAGTTGCCCAAGTCACACAACACCAGGCCTATAAAATAGAGTAGGTCTGATGTTGCGTGATTTTAATTGCATAAGCATGTGCTCTTTTTTTCCCTATTCTGGACTTCAACCACTCACTCAGAGCATTGCGTGTTCTCAGATATAGGGGGATCCACAGTCGAAGGCAGAATCTATAGGCTTAAAAGATATGAGAGTAAATCTCATGATTACTGTAATATCCATTTGATTGGCTCCAGCAAATCTCACAATATCTGGGTAATAGGCACATGGATATTGGGCAATAAGCTTCTCTAAATATTGTCAAGCATAATTTACAGTTTGGTCTCTATTTCTGCCCTCAGGGTAATTAGCAATGGATTGTCTTGATAATGGATTTTCTGAGCCCCAAACTTATGTCCATCTACCATGCTTGCCTTTGACCTTACAATGACGTTATTTGAGCTATACCTTAGAAGTTATTTTAAAGAAAAGACAACACAAACAACTTGGATCATGTACTGTGGATTCTTTTTTCTCCAGAATCTTTGCAAATGCTGATATAGATTTGTTACCTCTTGCATACCAAATAAGAAATTCAACTGAAACTGATCCCCCTCTACATAGAGATATTTTTCCTATGTGTCCAATATCTTTGGTAATAATATACAAACATCTATGCAGCAGTACCATGAATTTAGAATTTTGTTGTTATGGTTTTAATAAGCAAAAGCAGAAATAATAGTTGGATTCAAGATCTCCTCACAACATCAGTGTACCTCAATCTTTCATGTTCTCCAGTTCTTTTGATTTCCTTATTGTATTATTCATGATAGATTGCTTTTTTTCTTAAAAGTCTCTGGCATGAAAAAGCAGAACAAAAATGTTGAACTGTTATTGTTCTTTCAAAGCTTAAGATATACCACATTCCTAATTTGTTCCTCTATTGCTTTATGTGGAAATCCTAGGAAAAATAAAATAAAAAACTATACTGTACAATGTTTTAAAAAGTGTATCTGTGACTTTCATGCTATTGGCTATCAAAAGTGGTAAAATCATGGAGTAAGGTGCTATAGGGTTCAATTTTAAAGATTTTTAGACCTAATGAGTTCTTGTAGTTGGCATGGGAAACGTTTATATATTTCAGACTTCTATGTAGTAGCACCAATAGTACATGGTAGTCTTTAGCCAACTTTGGCTGATTCCAAAAAGTTAAGCAGGGTTTGACATGCTTAGTATTTAGATGGGAGACCTTTAGGATTTTCCAAGGTAGTAGGCTACATTTTGGGAAATCCCCTCCCCGGCCCCCCAAAAAAATCAGAAGAAGGCAATGGCAAACCAGTGTGTAATGCTGCCCAGAAAACTGCATGGATATGTCCACATAAACACTAGAAATCAAGCTGGAAGGTTAACTTATATAGCAATATAGGACAATTGTACAGTATATATTTTCATTCTACCCCTAACCCTAACAATTGACATCCCTAAAAAGGTAAAGGTTTTCCCTTGCACAGTCGTGTCCGACTCTAGGGGGCGGTGCTCATCTCCGTTTCTTAACCGAAGAGCCAGCGCTGTCCGAAGACGCTTCCCCGGTCATGTGGCCAGCATAATGCATGCGGAGCGCTGTTACCATCCCACCGAAGTGGTACCTATTCATCTACTTGCATTTGCATGCTTTCGAATTGCTAGGTTGGCAAGAGCTGGGGCGAGTGTGGGAGTTCACTCCGTCATGCGGGGCTAGGGTCTCAAACCGCCAACCTTCTGATCGACAAGCCTGGCGTCTTAACCACTGAGCCATTGCACCCCTGCTAAAAACAAGAATTGCATCTAATAAAAACAAAAATAGTCATTATAGTGATGTAAAGCAGATAATAGTTTTAGAGATCTTTATCTTCTATCTATCTATCTATGTATCTATCTATCTATCTATCTATCTATCTATCTATCTATCTATCCAATTACCAAATAATTTACTAAATAAATCTGTGATATTGGGACGTTCCGATCGACAAGCCTGGCATCTTAACCGCTGAGCCATCGTGCCCCATTGACATCCCTACAAGAAGTTAAATAAAGCAGCCACTTCAAATGGTGGCTAGACATAAGTGGAAAGTTGGAATCACACCTCCATTTCATACTCCCAACTCACTACCTGGGCCAACTACTTTGTTATGCCAAAGATATGTGGCTCTTCAAAGTGGCTCACAACCATATACTGTAGTTGACTGGTTACTCTTGGTATAAGACAATGCATTGTGTGGGTGTTAGAAAAGTTCCTAAAAGCAGCCAATGTGGCTTCCCGAGAATGCATCAAAGCACATACTCAGTTCTGTTATGTTTTCTGTTCTGTGCAGGCTCCATATTGGCAGATCATCTCATGCAGGATTTTGTATACATTCTTGGCTCCACTATATGCATTCTGTAATCCTTTCCTGCTATATGATCCTATGATTTTATGATGCCATACATTTATGCAAAGTGTTTTGCATGAAAACAAATAGCCACATTGGCTTCAGATTTTGAATTAGATAAAATTAATGATCCCATTCATATATTGAGCATTCTGTTGCTTTATTTATGTTATTGATTATGGTTAGCTAATTTTTAGTTGCAGGCAACGTTCATCTGTAGCTTTATGGAAAGCTGCCTTCTGAATAAGGTAACTTAGGAAGTTCAGTTTCCTTCTAAATTATGGCCGCCATTTTGTTTCAATGTAGCTGGTAATGAATGTGAACTGACATATGGTGCACTTTACAAAGGTGATTTGAAACAGCTTTCAAGTGTAATTGATGTTCGAAAGCTGCATTGCTGGGATCAGGCCCAGGTATTTTTGACAGCAGTATCCATCATATAAAAGCTAGAAAGTAGAAAACAGCATTAAGGAAGAATAACAACCTCCAAATAAAACAATAATCTCTTCACAACTTTGTTACAAGAAATTGGGCAAAAGCCAGAACTGGAAATTAGTGGGATGGAAATTAATGGGAGGGATTGATGCAGGTTGTAAATCAAATGCATTTACAAGCCTGCTACCTTGTCAGGAAAAACAAAGATTGAATTGTGATTGACAAAGGAAAGCTTTCCAGTAAGATGGCGGAGGATAGGAGCCACAACTTGTTTGTCCCCTCAGTGGTATGATTGGATTCGTTTTTTGTTTGCACCTACTGGACTGGACTGGACCGAGTTGGCTGATTGGACCTGTCTTTGGACCTCCCTGGCTGTTTCGGAGCCAGAGCGGGAGGACCGCGTTTGCTACCATGTTTGCTACCAGCTGCTCTACCCGCACAGTCTGCGTTGGTTGTCTTGCCACACCTATGGGCTTGGCGCTCTAGGAGCTGGCTTCAAGGTGAAGGAGTGGCCTGGAGGCTGAAGGAGCAGGTCGGAGTGGGCCAGAGCAACACTGCCATGTGTATGGGCTGGGTGCTGGCCGCGCTAGGAGGTTTGGACCAAAAGCCAGCCGCGTAAGGAGGTTTGGCTGTTGAAGGAGTAGGCCGGAAGATGGGACACCTATGGGCCTGTCTTGGTGCTTGGGAGCTTGAAGAGCAGAGAAGGGGCTGGAGAATGGACGGTGGTTGTAGCCCTGGCCACTACCTCGGTTGCGCTTGTTGTGCTTTCAATCTTTTTTGCTGCTGGCATTTCTACCCATAGATTCAAAGACTTCTGTAACTTTCCACCTGAAGAGGCCAAACAGGACTCTGGAGCTTTTGGATATTGGAGGTGACTCGGGGGGGGGGGGATAGCAATAGAGTGGCAGTCTGCTGTGCACCCTTCCGCCCATGGAATCTATTTTGCCTTTCCCTCTATGAGCTCCAGAGAGGGAGGAGATGACTACTTGCTGTACGACTCCATCTGCCGGCTAGGGCTTTTGATTGTTTGATTCCCCCCCCCCTCTGGGTGAGAGCCAGAGAAGGTGGTTGGTTGGGTGGGGGTGAATGGGAAGGGAACCCTTAACCAGTGGGTGAGAGTGGCTGGGAGGGGGTTGCTGTGAGTTCGAGTGTGCTTGTATATGTTTGTGTATGTATTTGTGGATAGATGGGCACTGGATACCCTGATGGCACTGAAAGCCAATGGAGCTGAAGTGCCTCAGGGTACCTGGCTTCCCCTCCTTGCGGTGGATGCAATTGAGCACCATGGGAGGTCCCTGGCTTGGATTGGAAGATAATGCGACCTTTGGGGGGAAATGGGCGGGCCACAGTATATGGTGGTGACGGGCATGGGGAGATATGGCGGAAGATGAGGAGTGAGCTGCTTTTGGGGAACGTAGAACTGATGTCTCATAATGGTTTCATGTTCCAGCTGCTTGGTACTCGGACAGCAGACCTTCAGAGGCCCTGGCTTCTGGCTGCTGCTTCTAAATGCCAGGTCGGCCTGCAATAAGGCCAGAGGTCCAGACAGACCATCAGGACCTCAGGCTATCATCTCTCTGGTCCTGAAGAGTTGAACTCCTTCAAGAATATTCTCTGATGTCGCAATCAGCTTCAAGCTGCTATTTTCTATTCTCGCTGCTCTTCCAAGTAGCCTTATGGGACACACACCTTTCATTTGGAGAAGACTAAGCCTAAAGAAGAGTTGAAGCACAGATGTATATCTCTATTCAAATTGGGCATATAACTTTTAATTAGGATACAATTTTTAGTGTTACTCTTGCCTTATTGCTAAAAAGAAAAAACTAGAGGCAAAGAAAACCCCCTATCCAGTGTAGTTTGTTCTTACAATAAATTAAAGTTGGGTCAGGACAAAGTTTTCAGAAATCAAAGCCTACCAAAGAACTTCTCTTTTGCATAATTAAACTGATGAATAAGTAAAATCCAGAGTTTAAAATATTTCTTAACACTGATACTTCACAGGATGACTTTCTGTCCTGCTGTTTTCACATCCATGTTGTTATCTCTAAATAGTCTAACATCTGCTACCTCAATGAAATCAGATATCTATTTTACACAATGATTACATTTAGCTCTGCAGTTTATTTGGAATATATAACTTGTAAAAGGAAAAGGGGAAAAAACTTTCTATATTCTATTTTTAAAAGAGATGGTTATTCCATGTACAGCAATTTTAGCAGAACCTCTCCGTGTTCTGTTTTTTTCATAGTTAAGTAATTCTGTAGCATAGCTTTTCTTGGCAAATCAGAATAAGATTCTGAAAATAATTCTCAATCATTCGCAAACTTTAAACTTATACTGTAAATACTGTATATCTTTTCCCCCATAATCTGAAGTGTGCTTTGTTAACACTACACCACAAATGGATTCGAAATGTATATCTATAAAGATCCGTCACATTTTAAATTTTGCTTATCCTCTGTTTTGTCCTCTAACATGGAGATACATTTCTAAATCCTCAATTCACAAACCCTCTCCCCCCTTTTCTCTAGCTTATTTTATACTATATTTCTTCCATTTTTGACCCCTGTTAGCTCCAACCATCACCCATTCTCAAAAGGTAAGAAATGAATTATTTTTCATTGCTTTTTGGGTATGCTTTCATGGAGAATTCCTGAAGATTCTTAATGCTAAAGTTATTGCTTCTTTTATTGTCCTAGTAGAAACCAAAGGACAAAGGACAATTCTTTTCTGAATGATTGAATTTCCCCCCCCCCCCAAAAGCAAAATGGAAGAAATATAGTATAAAATAAGCTAGAGAAAAGGGGGGAGAGGATTGGTGAATATTTATCACATATTTATTGATTACATTGATTTGTGAATTACTTACCATATTGATTTGTAAATTGCTCCCCGGGCACCAAGATAATGTGCAATAAAAACATTGATTAAATAAACTAAAAATGCAGATGTATAGGCACAAAAACATCTATTATATGAGTAATTATAATGTTACAAGCTCCATGTGATGAACCTTTCCTAGCTTTGCTCACCCAGCATTCCACTTGGCTTAGTATGGAGTTTTGCCCTTTGACCATGTTTAGGCTGTATTGAGATAAAATACCTTCTCTTTGTATGTGGTAAATAAGTAAGGCAACAGGGGCGCGGTAGCTCAGCGGGTTAAACCGCTGAGCTGTTAGTCTGCTGACCATAAGGTCGGCAGTTCGAATCCGCGTGGCGAGGTGAGCTCTCGTCACTAGCCCCAGCTTATGCCAACCCAGCATTTTCGAAAGCTATAAGCAAGTAGATAAATGGGTACCACTCACGTGGGGCAATATGCTGGCGTCCTGTCAATGAGTCGCCCTCGGAGTCGAAGACAAAAGATCTGGAGAAGCCCATGATGGTGGCTGAGGACGGAGGCTGAGGACGACGGATCCAATTACAACTTCCGGGACGTCAGCAGCCGGCTCGGAAAGCAAAGCATTCTGGGGCTTGTAGTTCCGATGCCTGAAAAAGAAGAGTCGGTTCCCTTACCCCCTCCCTAATTGCGCGCGGTGCACTGCAATGTATATATATGAATGTATAATTAAATATGTATGAGATTGTAAGCCGCCCAGAGTCCTCATTAGGGAGGGGATAGGCGGGGTATAAATAAGATAAATAAATAAATAAATAAATAAACATAATAGATGTACAAGCTACTGAGAACAAATTGATTGCAATAATTAAATGCAAAACCCAAACAAACAAACAAACAAAAAATAAGAGGATAAGGTAGGAACAGTCATTTTGGGTTCCTGAATGTATGTTGATATCATTTTCAGAAAATGGCTGCCATGTTGAGGATTTGCTTATTCACAAAATGGCTGTCACCATTATGGGGATATCTAGTCACAAAATAGCAACCTACCAAAGGTCAACTAGGACGGCTATATTTTCTACTGCCCTTGCTTACTGTAGCTACCAACCATTTTTATTTTCATTGACTGATCATAGAGCTTATATGAGATTCAGAGTAAAGACAGATGATGCTGGATTGAGTGGATCACCACATTGAATCTGATGTCATTTCCTCTGCAGCAAAGGGAGAAAAATAACCTTCATCATTTGCTTATGGTCTATACCATTTTCCCCAAAGAATTCATAACACTGAGTGGTTGCTCAGACTGAAGAAGCTCCTTGGATAAGGAGCGAAACGTTTCCACTGAGAAAATAGAAATCCAGTTGACATGATTCAAGCTACAGACTGTTCCACCTGGATGACTGAGAACCTTCATCGACATAATTCATAACACTGTTTTTGCCAGCTTTTCTACTACCCTATTTTTTTTAAATTTACAAGAATCTTTAAAAATAGGTTCTTACTAGGACTTGAAGAAAGAGTCTAAGGGCACATTGTAGCCCATGGGCACCACATTGCCTACCCTGGGATAAAAAAAACTAGCAGTGCAATCTTATACATAAAGAAATAAGTCCCACTGAGTTAAATTGGGCTTCCAAGGAGCATGGGGGTGCACCCTCAAGAAAATCCTTATTTATTAGAATCAATAATCACTATAAGTAGGTTACAAAAAAAGCTGGAAGTTTAAAACAATGTTTTTTATTCAGCATGCATGATGCTCGGCCTAACACTTCCTAGATACTGAATTGTTAGCATGAGTCACTGAACAGTTCACCTGGGGAGAAAGGCAGCATATAAATTGCATGTGTATATAAATAAACAAATAAATATTAATATACTCATAAGCATTGAAACCTGCCCAAAGAGCCACAGAAGATTTGCATTTGGGGGTGAACCCCCCCCCCCGCCCGGCTTTCTTGTAATGCACTTTAAAGTCACAATGAGAAATATAGCAGGTGTACTTTGACAGCCCCTCTGTGGAAGAGCAACCTTGATTTGTCCACCTTGCCACCTTTCATGATGTAAACAAGCTCAGAGTGTGGAGAATGTCCTCGACGCATGTAACAGTCTCAGCAAGCATTTGAATAAATATAGTTAAAATCTGCTACATTTTTCAGGTGTGACTCACAGGGGAAGTTGTTAGTGTGAAGAAAATCAGTCTTCACAGCTACAGATTAAATATTAATTTTACCCCATGTTCTTGGGGGCTGTTGCTTCTTTTATACTGAGTGACTGACAATTTTGGGGGGAGGGAGCGGGGCGATCATTAACACCCAGGATTATCACTGGAAAACAAAGGTGCAGATTCTTTGATTTTGCAACCAATGATTAGGAGAAAGCCCAACCTCTCTTCTGAAACTCCACAACCAGAAAAGAATAAAATATCTGAACTGTGTGGAGGCCAATTGCCTATGAACAATTCAGGAAGTACATTTCTTAGGTTGTGCTTTAGGACTGACTGAAAGAGAAATCCCTGCTATTTTCTAAAATTCATCCATTTTTAATTGTTCCCTCAATGACTGGAAGGAAAAAAACACACAACAACACAAAGAAAGAAACTAACAAAAGGGTGTTGTGTTCAAGACGGCCTTTCTATACTCCTTTCTCACCCCATTTTAGATCTTGAGGAATTACTGTCCATTGTAGAATGAATTAGATTACAGGATAAGGAAAAGAAAGGGTATTTTTCTCTTACTCTACCAAATAACATAAGTAGTCATTAAAAGAAAGGTAAAGGTTCTCTCCGCACATTTGTGCAGTCGTGTCCGACTCTAGGGGACGTTGCTCATCTTCATTTGTTAGCCGAAGAGCCAGCGTTGTCCGAAGATGCTTCCACGGTCATGTGGCCGGCATGACACGCGGAACGCTGTTACCTACCCACCGAAGTGGTACCTATTCATCTACTTGCATTTGCATGCTTTCAAATTGCTAGGTGGGCAAGAGCTGGGGCGAGTGTGGGAGCTCACTCCGCACGCAGGGCTAGGGATTCGAACCTCTGAACTTGCGATCTTCTGATCGACAAGCCTGGTGTCTTACCCGCTGAGCCACCACGCCCCCTAAGTAGTCATAGTGTATGCTAACTAATAATGGCAGCTTATTAGTTATTTTAATCAGCGACATCATCGAAGTAACCCCATGGGGTTTAGAAGTCTTGGTAGATGGTGTCTTTTTTGTCATTGCTTTGGCTAAGAACACAAGGCTTAACTTTTTAGAACTGACCCCTTCACTGTTCTTAATACTACCTCTAGATTACCACCCCAGAACACATCCATATCGCTCTGTAACACACTTTCAACACATTCCAGGAATAGCACATGCACTGACTTTCCTTTGTAGGACATGCTTTGTGCATCTCTGCCCTCCACACTGTGAGGGTGTGTCACTCTGCCCAGCTGCAGACCATAGCTAAACTTTTATACACAGGTGTTTAATTTTTTTTAAACTAGCTTTTATTTTCCTTCAGAAAGGCTCAAAATAGGGTTTATGTGCTATGTTCATTTTTTCACTACCTGCTGGAAGGTTGGATGTGTGTGTGTGGGTGTTTGTCTCTCTCCTTGTGTTATTTGTTGCTAAACTCTGCAAAAATATGTTTCTTTACCTTTCAGAAAAGACAAAAAGAGCAGGCTGTAACTTGAAAACTTCTTTCCTGCATTTAAGGTGCTGATTTTAAAATTCAACAAAAGTAAATCTTTATTAGGGGTTTATTTACTTCAAAACTTCTGTAACACATTTAGCAGATCCCAGTGCTTGTGCATATTTTAATGTTTTTATTTAAACATGCATGCATACATATATACATACTTACAGCCTGCCTTTCAGCCTTTTTCAGTGTAATAGGTAAAGTTGGTGTTTCCTATCCTACTTTTTTTTCTTTAGTCTTTAATATGCAGAAGAATGGTGGCCCAGTCTGGTTCTGAACTACGCTCCCTTGAATTTACCTCCTGCCACCTGTTTGATAAGCATTTCTTCCTCAACTTGCATGATTTTTTTTAAAAAAAAACCTTCTGGTGTCATCAATGGACATTTAAAAAAAATAAAGGAATGAATGATTATTTTCTTTAAAAAGAGAGTGGGGAAGGGGAAGGATAATGCTTCCCTTTCATGGGCACAGTGGTCTCAATTATGCCATAATTATTTTGCAATTAAAAAAAATAAAAATGGATAGTGGAAATCTAGGTATGAGCAATACATTCTAAACAGTAAAGTTAGTTGCAGGTAGTGACGGCCAAATCAACTCCTTTCTATTACAGTCACATTTCTTTCTTAGATTTCCATATCTGTTTCTTATTTTTTAAAAAGATCTGCATCAAAGTGTACTGTATATGCATTTTCAAGTCAACCAAAATTTGTTTACATTTTAGCATGACTTTCCATGAAAGTGTGCAGTTTAGCACACAGTGTTTTGATTTGGCTGCACAGCATTTGGAAAAGTATGGGGGAAAAGGACGATTTGGCTTTGATTTGCACATTAGTACAAGACATGTGAATAAGACCAGTTGGTATTCATATACAGTATGGAGCAGACAAGTTTCAGCTATATGTCCAAATAATGGAGATATATTTCAATATTTACTATTGAAAAGCAGAAAGATTTGTTAGGTTAGCAGAAACATCAAATCTGCTTATCGAAGGAATAATATAAAAAATTAAAAATACAAGATAATAACAGTGATGAAGATGATGACAATATTATCTTTAAGATTTGAAAGTCAGTGTGGTGTAGTGGTTAACAAGGAGGAAGACTCAGGTGCTACTTGTAGGAGTAGAAATTCACTGGGTGACTTTGGACCTCTTTCTTTCTTTCTTTCTTTCTTTCTTTCTTTCTTTCTTTCTTTCTTTCTTTCTTTCTTTCTTTCTTTCTTTCTTTCTTTTTTTCTTTCTTTCTTTCTTTCTTTCTTTCTTTCTTTCTTTCTTTCTTTCTTTCTTTCTTTCTTTCTTTCTTTCTTTCTTCTTTCCTCACAGGCTGGTTTTTGTGGGGAAAAATAGAATTCTGGAGCACTATGTATGTCACCATGAACTTATGAATGATTGAGATTTAAATTTAACAAACAATAAATGCATGCATTGTGGCAAGATACAAACTTGTGAATACAGATGGTGTACGAGTGCAGTTCTCTTTAAAAAAAAAGAGTGTTTTTTTCCCTACATGACTTTGGAGCAAGCGAAACACACATAGAGAATATCACAAATCCCAGAAAGCATGGGTTCTTTGTGTAAGTTTCATAGGAAAGGAGTCTGAACTCTTATAAATCCGCATTTATAAGAGGCGCGGTGGCTCAGCGGGTTAAACCGCTGAGCCGTTAGACTGCCGACCACAAGGTTGGCAGTTCGAAACCGCGTGGCGAGGTGAGCTCTCGTCACTAGCCCTAGCTCTCTGCCAACCCAGCGATTCGAAAGCTAATATAGCAAGTAGACGAATGGGTACCACTCACGTGGGGCAATTTGAGGCGTCCAGCGGAGGGTCGTCCTTGATCCAAAAAGAAGACCTGGAGAATCCCGGTGATGACGGCGGAGGACGACGGATCCAAAACAAAAGCTTCCTGGACGTCAGCAGCCAGCGCGGAAGTGAGGCATGCTGGGGCATGTAGTCCGATGCCTGCAGCTGAAGAGCCGGTTCCCTGTCCTCCTCCCTATCGCGCGGTAAAACTGTATATGATATATGATGTATAAATTGATATGTATACTGATGTTGTAAGCCGCCTAGAGCCCTCCAGTAGGGAGGGGATAGGCGGGGTATAAATAAGATAAAAAAAAATCCATTAAAATGAACTAATAACATATTTAGGGCAAATGGAAATAAATAAGAAAATAATAAATGCCTTTGTCCACCAAAAATATCCTTCCTTCCTTCCTTCCTTCCTTCCTTCCTTCCTTCCTTCCTTCCTTCCTTCCTTCCTTCCTTCCTTCCTTCCTTCGCCACCTGACTCTACAGTGAGTCTGGGCAGCTTACAATTCAAAAACTTCAAAAAAAAACCCTTCAAAAAAATAATAATCAAACAACATATATCAAAGAAAGAAAATACAACTGACCAGAAGACAAAATCAAAAACCAAAAGACCCAAATGGGCTCAACCACCATCCTAACCCAACACCTGGGAGAACCACCAGGTCTTTAACAATTTGCAGAATATCAAAAGGAGAGGAACAAGACTGATATCCAGGAGAATGCCATTCTGCAGGGCAGAGGCCATCACTGAGAAGGCAGGCTTCCTGGGTCCCACAAGGTGACATTGCTTAATTGACAGGACCTGCTCTAGCTGACTTCACCAGATAGGTGGAAACATGCTGAGACAGGCAGTTCCTTAAGTAACCAGGCACTATGCTATGAAGGACTTTATACATGATATCCAGCACCCTGAATTGCACCCAGAAGCCAACTGGCAGCCAGTGCAGTTCACAAAGTAGCAGGGACACATGCATGTACTGCAACACGCCCATCACTGCCTACGCCTCTGCCTTCTAGACCAGTTGTAGCTTTTGAGTGGTTTTCAAGGGCAGCACCATGTAAAGTGCATTACAGTAATCCAATCCACTCATGACCAAGGCATGAGTGATGGTGTGAAGGGCCTCCTGGCCCAGGAATAGTTGCAACTGGTGCACTAAATGAACCTGTGCAAAGGTCCCCTTGGCCACAGCGGTCTCATGCTCTCTGAGCAGGAGCTTTGAATCCAAGAGGACCCCCAGACTGCACATTAGTCTTCCAAGGGGAAATATAACCCCTTTAATGACTAAATATGGAATGTCCCCAGAACCAGAGGGGGCTAAACAAAGCCACTCAGTCTGGTTAGGATTGAGGCTGAGTCTGTTCCTTCCCATCCAGGCCTGCACAGCCTCCAGGCACTGGGTCAGGACTTTGACAAGGTCACTTAGGGTCAAGATGCATAATTGGGTATCATCAGCATATTGATGATTTTTTCTTTGTGCCTTCAAGTCATTGTTGACTCCTGATGACTGCCTGGACTAGTCCTTGCAGTTTTTGTGGCAAGACTTTGGAAGTGATTTGCCATTGCCTGCTTCCCAGGGCTGAGAGGGTGTGACTGGCCCAAGGTCATCCAGCTGACTTTGTGCCTAAAGTGGGAATAGAGCTCATGGTGTCCCAGTTTCTAACCCAGTGCCTTAAACACTACACCAAACTGTCTCATACTGACGATACCTGACCCCAAACTGATGGATGGCCTTACCTTTCCAGTAGATGTTAAACAAAGAGGGATAGAGAATCAAGCCCTATGGCACCCCACAAGTGAGGTGTCATGGGCTTGACCACTCCCTGTCAACACCAATTGACACTGACCACGGAGAAAGGAGAAGCACCATAAAACTGCTTCCCACTCCCAACTCTCAAAGCCAGCCTAATAGGATACTGTGGTCAATGGTATTAAAAGTTGCTGAGAGATCAAGAAGCAACAGGGTGGACACACCATCCCCATCCTGGGTTTGTTGCAGGTCATCAACAAGCACAATGTCCTGACCTGGACATTGGGATGGCTCTCAGCCAGGAAGCCCAATGTCCCCTAGTGTGACCCCTTACCCCCCCCAGATCCCACCATATCTCCCCCTCCCCATCAGAGTTCCAATGCTCTTGTCCACAACTTTTTCTCCCTCCAGATCCCTCCCACCTCTTGCATCCACCTCCTAGACCAGGCATCCATTCTGAAATGGTCTGTGGGAATGGTCTTGGGAGAGAGGAGGAAAAGCTGCAGCCTAGATAATGGTCTGATAAATGAAATCTGAGTCTAAAGGAGGGGTAGGGGTGGAGAAGGCATCTCAGGGACCCTCCCTAGTTTTCAGGAGAGTAAAAGCAAAGGACGGGAGGGGTACTTTCAGACTTGGGTGATTCTGTTAATGCAACCTTACAATAAAGATGCTTCCTGTCTGGACTACCTCGCAAGGCTAACACATCCCCCCCCCCAGTCCTTCCTTCCTTTCTACTCTGCTCCATTGTAAGCAGCTCAGAATATATTTCAAATATTACATTAAAAACAAAGTGGTTACTCTCTTCTTGTCTATGTTGTTGCTCCAAGACCCATGGGGAACAATCTTTCCTGGAGATAATGGGACAAAAACTACTAATTTATTGGTAGTTGTTTTTCATCCTTCCTCTATCTTCTCCAATCTATTTATTTCAATTATTTTATTTACCAAGCTTTCTTCCTTCCAATTTGGTTTAGTGTCACTTTAAATCAGATTCTGAAAATGTCTTATACTTAGCTTCAAGTGCTAATTATGTCACACTCAAGCATACAGAAGGTTAAGCCAGTAAAGCATAGGTGAAATACAGATAGCCAATTTTGAAGTGTTAAATCTGGTTCACTAAACTAAAAGCATTTTTGTTCAGGGATACAGTCCATCATTTTACCTTTTGTTGTTTATTCGTTCAGTCGCTTCTGACTCTTTGTGACTTCATGGACCAGCCCACGCCAGAGCTTCCTGTCAGCCATCGCCATCCCCAGGTCCCCCACGGTCAAGTCCGTCACCTCCAGAATATCATCATTCATTTAGTTTTCATGGCAAGAATACCGGGGTGGGTTGCTGTTACCTTCCCCAGGGATCGTATTTAGTCTGACCTCTCTGCCATGACCTTCCCGTCTTATGTGTCCCTTCACAGTTTAGCTCATGGAGTCGTTGAGGTGCTCAAGCTCCAGCACCACGACAAGGTAACGATCTCCTTTGCTAGAGATCATTTTACCTACCTAAACAAATATGCATGCTGTTTCATCCATGCTGTTTAGGAAAATAGTTACATAGGACTCCTTGGGATTTTTTACTCTAAGTATAAATTGCCACTTTTTTGCTTGATGGTTCATAATTTCAAACATTATTAGCTTTTGTGCCTTGAAACTTTGATTTCATTTATGCTCACAAAGCTGGAATGGTGTAATAGTATGTGGGAATGACCTTGGGAGACAGGTGGAAGAGCCGCAGATGAGACCAGGGTCAGACAAGTGGCAGCTGAGCCCACAGAAGGAATGTGGCCATGGCAAACTTCTCAGAAGGGACCCTCCCTAGTTTCTTGGCCTGTAAAAGCAAGGGGGGGGAGGGATGTACTTTCAGACTTGCAAGATTCTGTTAATGTAACCTTACAATAAAGTTAGAACTAGTACTTCTGGGTGTGCTTCTTGTCTGGACTACCTCGAGGTTGACACATGGATTCGGTTGAGAGGTAGATATATGACCTACTGCCGGAAACTTACAAATCTGAATTCTTGTAGCTTCCTTTAAACATTTTTATACCCACTCAAGCTCAAATTTCACAGAAGGTCTCAACTCCATGGCAAATCTTGCATAGCGTGAGTTACTTCTGAGCATTCACCAAGGGTTCCTGAGAGCTCCATAGGGGCATAATTCAACTGGAAAAATGCACCTGCCAGTCTGATCTCCTTTCTAAGAGAGGCATGATAAGCCGAAGGGAAACTCTGGAAAGAACCAGAAGAATTGCAATTGCAATGGCTGCCTGCTATAGTTCATGTGCTGGATTCAACTTTTCAGGAACAGCTTTCTTAATTATAGAATACAGGTCAATAAACTGTTGTGCCACCATAAAATGATTGAGAGAGCTGGCAGGCAAGGTTGTACCCTGATTTGAGTTTTATTAACTGTATAGCTGTTTGCAGTCTCAATCTTTCCCTTCCAGGTTGGTAAATCCTGCTAACAGGCCATTTGCACATTCTACACTCTGCATTATGCCACCCTTGGGCACCCACTTGGACTGCCTAGCTTTTCCAGCACCTGCTGCTATATTCAACATTTTATTTCCCATCTCTAAGATACCCAAGAAGATATTGTGTAGCTTCATGTACAGAGTCAAAACTCTTCCAATGAATTCTGATGACTTTCCATTTGGCTGGGATGGTTCAGGAGATTTTCCTATGTTGTCATGTTTGCTCTGACTGCATTAGGCTACGTGGACATTCTCTGCAGCATACACATGGCATGTGAAAGACAAGGTGCTTTTCTTAATACAAAAAGTAAAGTCTTTAAATTGAGTGTGACTCTTGGTGACTTCATGAATGTGTCCATATTGTTTTCATGGTAGCAGTACAGAAGTGGTTTAGATATTGCTTTCTTCTGGGATTTTGTTTGACTTCCCAGCCCTGGGATTTCCTAGTAGTTTCCCAACCAGACATTAACCATCTGAGCTAAGCTTTCCATTATCAGCCAAATAAGCAAGGCACTGCCATCTAGCTAGACTTTCTTAATGTGCAGTAGATATAAACAGAGGAACAATCAGCAAACAATGCTCCCCAGTGTCTTTTATGTCAACTAACCTAACACTTTATGTGCTGGTTAAGGGGTCATGAATGCAACTGACATGAACTGCACCTCTGAGACTCAAATACAGATTGGAACTAAATTATCCATCCCAATTATATCCTTCCTGAACGTTCCAACATGATTCTTTTCTCAACAACATATTTCAAGTAGAATTTACACGGCACATTTGGAGAGGAAAATCTAGAGTGTGAATTTGAGAGTGAATTAATTTAGAAATGTGTGTCTTTGAGAGTAAATAGATTTAAAAATAGGTATGAAAATGCAAGAGTTTGTTTGAATTAAAAATACGTCCAGAATAATATTAAAATAGGATGGAACTTACTCATGGGGGAACAGCTACAGAAATGACATGGATGAGAAAGTCAATTTTCCCAATGTGTGGGCACACCCTGATGCACCTTTGATGAGGAGCAGATGCGAGTCTCAATCACATACAGTATGTCATCTAAACATCTTAGGCTCGTGTTCCACATACAATGTCAGCCATTTTTCCTGGCTTTACTTATCTGTTCTTCAAAAACAAAGACCTTCATTTAACATGCCTTTAACAGTGTGGGTATAGGGCATGACAATGTTTCTCAACCCCAGCAAGTTTAAGATGTGTGGACTTTTACTCCTGGAATAGTTGAAGATGAATTAAGATGTATTGAAGATGTATTAAGATGTATTGACGTCCATACATCTTAAACTTGCTGAGGCTGAGAAACACTGGGGTATGGGCATAGGATACACTGTGTGAATGACTTGCTCCTTAAAGGTGATGAGCTCTTCTATCCAGTCTCTCTCCTAACTTCAGTCTCTTGTCACAGAGAGACAGCCCAGCTTCCTGAGCAGAGAATAAATGTATTTTCTCCTTCCTGATGCCTCTATTTGGAACTGTACTTTTGGGCAGGAGGGATAAAACAGAAAGTATCTCATTTTCAAGAGAAAATATCTGTGTGCATCATGATCTAGGTTTAGCTGATTGATTGATTGATTGATTGATTGATTTCCTATCCTGCCTTTATTATTTTTATAAATAACTCAAGGCGGTGAACATACCTAATTCTCCTTCCTCCTCCTATTTTCCCCACAACAACCACCCTGTGAGGTGAGTTGGGCTGAGAGAGAGTGACTGGCCCAAGGTCACCCAGTGGCTTTCATGCCTAAGGCAGGACTAGAACTCTCAGTCTCCTGGTTTGCCATTGGCTCCTTCCTAGGGCTGAGAGAGAGTGACTGGCCCAAGGTCACCCAGCAGCTTTCATGCCTAAGGCAAGACTAGAACTCTCAGTCTCCTGGTTTGCCATTGGCTCCGTCCTAGGGCTGAGAGAGAGTGACTATCCCAAGGTCACCCAGAGGTTTTCATGCCTAAGGCGGGACTAGAACTCTCAGTCTCCTGGTTTGCCATTGGCTCCTTCCTAGGGCTGAGAGAGAGGGACTGGCCCAAGGTCACCCAGCAGCTTTCATGCCTAAGGCAAGACTAGAACTCTCAGTCTCCTGGTTTGCCATTGGCTCCTTCCTAGGGCTGAGAGAGAGTGACTATCCCAAGGTCACCCAGCGGTTTTCATGCCTAAGGCGGGACTAGAACTCACAGTCTCCTGGTTTCTAGCCCATTGTGTTAACCACTAGACCAAACTGGCCTCCCTCTCTAGGTTTAGCTGATGTCATACCATTAGAGTTAGGCTTAGTTTCAGCAATGAAGCCTAATTGCTTAGGTTTTTCTGGACTTGGCCTACTGATCTTCTCTGTGCTTGAGCGACATGACAGGACAATGTCAACAAACATGATTATTAAAGGTGCCAGTTGCCAAGTCTGTGAATCTGATGGCAAATCCTGTTACTACAGAGGCTTCCCTGGGTGCATGTGTGTAGATGAAAATTAAGGATGAAGAAAATATTTTTTATGGTCTTTTCTTGACCAAGCTGCTGTCTCTACTGTAATGTGATAACCCATACTTAGTGCTGCAGAGCTAAAGCAAGATTACTATTTTGGAAACCTTTTGAAATCAATTCTTCCAACTGACATTATAAAAGAAGTTTTTTTGTTGGCTCTAACCCTCACAATAGCATATGTCTTTCTCATTCCCCATTGTTTGATTTATGGGGTTATCAAGTCATTGTGCTGTGTGTGCAGATTTTTCTGGTTGCAATAATTGCTGTTTTTGTGCTTCATCTCCTGAGTTCTATAGGACACTACCAAGTTGGTGGTAGATCTTTTTTTAAATTATATCATACTCATAAATGTATCCAGCTTAGTTTTAAAACCAATGAGGCTTATAATTAAAAAAAAATCTGAGATACAAAATGAAGATGGTGAAAATATTTCACAAAGCTGCAACCCTACCACTTCTTATTTAAAATTAATTCTATGGAATTTGAATTGGGTTTCTTAATAGTATCAGGTTCAAAAGACCTAAACAGTCTATTTTTGGACTTCTTGGAGACATCCACCTGGTTAGAGTTAGAAACTGGATACTGACATATATTGGATGCTCTTTTGGTTTGTTCCAACAGAATTCTTCTAATAATCGTAAAAATAGTGACAATTACCAAGAAATGAACTGATGAAAATCCCCCATAAATGGACCATCTGATTCACTCATTGTTTCCATTGTGGAACTTAATTAAGCAACATTTTTTCAATAAATAAAGCTTAAACCAGGGGTGGACAATCATTTATAATTTAGCAAGCATATTGCCAGTAATAAATGGGCTGGCAGATCAAAATAACAATGCATTCAACCTCACATGAGAACATTGGAATAGCCTTGCTGGATTAGACCAAAGTCCATCTTAGTCCAGCAATTTGTTTCTCATAGTGGCCACCAGATCTCTCTGGGGTGCTTATTAGCAGGAGTTGGAGACACACCCTTCTCTTGCCATTATTCCCCTACAACTAGCATTTGAAGGCATACTGTCGCCAACTTAAAGGTAACACTGAGTCTTCAAGATGAATAGCTCCTGATAGACCTGAACTCTATGATTTTTTCCAATCCCATTTCAAAACGTTCAAAATTAGTGGTCATTACCATGTCTTGTAGTAATGATTCCACAGATTATGTATTTATTATGCAAATTTATGACTGCCCATCTTGTAATCAACTCTGGGTGATAAGACATAGAACCAATAGGAAAATGATAAAAACAGTAGAGCAATACACATTGAACTAAAGGGGGGGATCACAATAAAAATCAATCGTTTACCAAACCGGGGCATTCAGATCTTCACCGATGTTAGGGCTTGTATGTTTCCTTAATAAAGTTTATTCCGTTTAACTTGGCGTGAGGAGCTTTCATTGGGACATAACACCCGGAACCATCACAGAAACACTGCACTAGATAAAGCCTGGAGTGAGATCAAACAGAGATTTTAGATCTTAATGTGCAAAGAGATAGGTTTAACATCTTATACTTTACACCTGTTGCAATAAGCTCATGTATTCACCTTTTAGACCTGCCAATTTTTTAATCATATAATTGTGCCTTCATATCGAAGACACTTACATTGTCATGCTTCGACATTCTGCTTCTGATGGTACAGACAGGGAGATTTAATAACATTCCCTCCCAAGAGCACTTTTGCATATGTTCAGATATAGACACAATTGAGACAGTTGCACATGTACTCCTGAGATATCCTATCTATCATTCTTGGAGGATGGAATTTATCTCTCCTCTAATCATAAATTATGTCAACTATCTATCCTAACAGGCAATTGTGCATTTCCTATTAAATAACCAGGACTGTGAAATTTCCAGAGAAGTGAACAAATTCGGTACCATGGAAATAGTAGTTAGAAACTGTTAGGTCTGAAAATAACCTAGATATGCTTAGTTTCTCCTGTAAACAGCGCTTTTATGCTGGATATTTTGTATTTTAACGCTTTTTTACATAAACTCAAATAACAAAACATGAAATCACCTTTAGCTGGAAGAAAGCTCAGTGTTCTCCTTAGATTTCAGTGGAATTGGTTGAGTTGAATCAGTTTATTTATTTGTTTATATAACTTATATGGCCACTATCTCATAGAAGTGACTCAGGGCAGTGTTCAAAGATTGTAAAAACCCCATCAGTTAAAAACAATAACTCATGTAAATGATATATTCCAGTCCTAAAACCCCATCCACAGCACAGCTTGCCTAACCTGGCCCAAATGCCAGGGGACAGAGCCAAGTTTTCAGAGCTTCACAGAAGGCTAACATCCAAATCTCTAGGGGCAGGTGCTACCACAGAGAAAGCATGACTCTTAGGTCCAACAAGAAGTCACTGTTTAATGGAAGGGCCCGGAGCATGCTGTCAATTCCACCTGATGGACCAGATCAGGAAATCAACTCTCCAGGAAGGCTGAAAACTCCTTTTATTGAGATTGGCTATTGTAATAGAATCTTGCAAGTCTGATTGTGCTCTATCTCCTCCTTCATCATACAATTCAGTAAATTAGGAAGGCATCTGAGATGCTTCCAAATGTTATCTTGTTTCTCTTCAGCTCCTTTTGTCTAGGTAACCACTTCTGCGTATCTCTGTCAAGGTCATCTTCCTTACTCCCTACAATTGCCCTCTCTGCTAGATCTGGTGGGACTAGCAGAAACAATGGGAGAAAGGTGGTCCCACAAGTAGCCTGGCCTATGCCATGAAGGGCTTTATAGGTGACAACAAGTCCCTTGAATGGACATTGTGAGATACACCCAAAACTGCCCATGCTGCTGCGTTCTGGACCAGCTGCAGCTTCCAAATGCACTTCAAGGACAGCCCTATGTAGAACAGGTTACAGTAATCCAAATGGGAGATAACTAAGGCATGAATCACCAAGAGCAAAGCTTCCTATCCAGAAACAAGCATAATTGGTGCAAAAACTGAACCTGTGCAAACGCACCCCTGGCCACAGCTGCCACCTGCTCTTTGAGCAGGATCTGTGAATCCCAAGCTGTGCACCAATCTGACTGGAGAAGTGCACCCCCAGGCAGAGTTAGAGATGGAAAAGCTCCAGACCTTGGGAGGCCTTGAAACCCAAGCCACTCAGTTTTGCCTGGGTTAAGCTGAAGCCTGTTTTCCCCCATCCAGAACCTCACAGCCTCTAGTCGCAGGGAAATGATCTTGGTAATCTGTGGAGTAGCATCCCTGAAAGCCACTAAAGTTTTTTAGATAACAACCACCACCCCACCACCACAACCCTGAGTCCACAGCTGATGACCCACATGAAACCTGGCTGGCCACATCTCCAAAAAAGGAAACCCCCTCTTCCCCCACTGGGCCTAGCCAGGTTTCAGTAATGCAAACAAGGTCAGTTCTATCATCTACAATCAAGTTGTGGATGAGGCCAGCTTTATTACAAATTGACTGTACATCAAGCTACTATATATAAACAGGCAGCAAACCCAACACTCACACTGATGATGATACCTGATGATGAGACGTTTCAGTTGGGTAATGAAACGCCTGCAAGCAAAAGCCAAGAACCCCACAGTTCAACCCTGAGGTACAGATATTATCTCCTATTAGAACATTTTTCTTAAATTCCATACCCTGAAACTCTACAGGAAGTGTTGTAATCATAAGGTAGAGACATGTTCAGAAGAAGAAATGTAAGCAAGCGGAAGGCAGTTAGCATCCAAAATATTATTTTACAGCAGAAATGACCCCATTCAGCACATGAGGCTTTAATTTTGTATGTTATGAGATACTGGGGAAAGGCAGTCCTGAAGATACTCAGGCCTCAACTCATACGGGCTTTATAGGGGGCACCAGCCCCTTGAATTGCACTCAGAACCTAAAGACAACAAGCACAACTCTTAAAGCAGAAGTGTAATGTGGCAGAACTGCAACTGAACACTGAATATTTCTGCTGCTGTGTTCTGGACTAGCTGAAGTTTCTGGGAGGTCTTCAACCTCCCAGATCAAGCAAATTACAGTAATCTACTGTAATTGAGAGATGACAAGGACATGAGTGACCACCTTCAGTGCAGCCTGTTCCATGTAAAATTGCAGCTGGCACACCAGTTGAAGCTATGCAATGCACATTATCTCCACAGGCACTGTGAGTCCAGGACCCCCTCATCGTAAGCCTGCTCTTTTTTGTTTAACTACTACCTGGATCTGTAGTCTGCTGACAGGTTACACAGCCAGTGCAAGTCAGAATAGGCTCTAGGTTAGGAGTGAGCAATCTGATGTTGCAGAATTTTAGCTCCCAACATCTCTCACCATTGACTGTGGTGGCTCAAGCTACTGGAGGCTAACATTCAGCAAGTTTTGAAAGGCCACAGCTTCCCCATCCAGGGTCTCCATGGTCTACCCTGGTGTAAAACTGTTCTTTACAATCTTAGTTTTAAGTGCTGTGAACAAATATGGATTTTCTGACATAACCGGTGTGAATGATTGTTCCTGTGTTTGCTGCATGCCTGTTTCATTCACAATCAGCTAGCAAGGGAACAAGCTAGCAGTAAAGTACAATATTCTATTCTTCTCCTAACCATGTCACTGGACTTTGCAAATTGGTTCAAACCAATGCTAGGACATGAAAGGAAGAGGATGGAATCAGAGATGAGAGTACTTTAAGTTCAACATCTTTTTTTTAGCATAATTTTGCAGCTGTGTTGAAACAAACCAAAAAGGACCCCAAATCCCCCATGAAAATTATGTATCTGTTAAACACAGATATAGCCTTTTGGCACTTCAGGGTGCCTGAAATGCCTTGTTTTATTGCTTTGTGTTTTCGGTTCCTCCATATGCTACCACCCAGTAGACCCACAAATTAAGTCCCTTAGTAATGGAAGCTTACAAGTTTGCTCCTAGAATGAGTTCCATTAAAAATTTCTCTCAAAAGAGGTCACCAAAGATATAACTAGTATGAAAGGAGATGTAACAGATTACATGAAGTGCTTTAAACCTGAATGTTCCCTTTCTGCATGTGGAGGTAAGGGGAAATGCTCTGGAAAGCTCTGTTGTAACTTACTGCCCTCTCATTTGTGACACTCTGAAAACTGTAGAGCAAACGTCTCTATAGAAGGAAGTCCCCACAGAGTTCAGAAAATTGCACAACTAGGTTTTGAATCCACAGGAGAAGCCACCTCAAGAAGGTTCCCCTACATCTACTTTTCAGCTCACAAAGACTGGTAAACATGGGAAATGTAACATGCTCCAGAAGACAAGACTTTCTAGGGGAATAATGCTCTCCCTCTTCTCGTGGAGAAAGAAATGCCTGACTAGGGCAAATACGGTATGTGTTCATTTTCCTCCTTAGTGCATCAAGCATTCCATGCAATGCCTTGTACTATATCTCTTTTCATCTTGATAATGGCTCTTACATTTGTTTGAGGGAAGAAGTTTTGACTGACAAATTGGAATTCCTAAATGAATGGAGATTTATAAGTACTTTATGCTAACAGCCAGACATGGGAGCAGCATTTATATACACTCTTGTGTCTCTTTCATGATTAAGATCATCTTATGTTCCAAGGAAATTCCTGCTTTTGTCCTTTCTGATTGGTCACAATGGTTGCTCCTGGACACCCAGGGAACAAATAATATATGAGATGATTAGACTGACCATATTTCCTTGAGACAAAAACAGGACCCTAACTTAACCACGGCTCGCCAGAAAAAGTGTGTGTGCGTGTGTGTGTGCACGTGTCCGCATGCACGCATGCATGCATGCACACACACACGCACTCCATCTAACAAAGCCTCACCAGCAGTGCAGTCCCTGCAGCACCCCGGCAAACAGGGTGGGTGGGCACTCTCTCATTGTTCCCCTTGCCACCTCCAGCCCCGCAGCCCTCCGCTGCTGCAGCGGGTGCAGAGTACAAGGGTCACCCAATGCAGGCAGGAGGGTGCCGGGGGCGGGGGGAACACGAGCTCACCCCTCCTCGGCCAGGGCTGCAGCCCTGGGAGGAGGGCATGCTTGGTCCATCCGCGGTCGCTGCCCGGGTGGTAGGGCAGAGGTGAGGCGAGCCATGCCGGCGGGCAAGTGGGCAGGCCGGGGAGCCCCCTTTGCTCCGACCCCAGGTGGGTCTGGCTCGAGCAGCCAATCGCGCCTCCCATTGCTTGGCCCGCCTCTCAGCTCACCTAATGCATGCACTGATAGGCAGTGGAGGTTCCGGCCCCTGACTTTCTCCAATCGGAGGCTCTGGCTCCGATTTGAATTTTGCGCCTTCGCTGTCTGTCGTCAGCAGCTCTTCCTGTTCCGACCTGGCCTCCATCCTGACAGACAGGTTTGCGGGAACTTTAATTTTTTTAAAAAAACGGGACAAAATGGACATTTTTATTAAAATGATGGGATGGTTGGGAATTGTTTAAAAAACAGGACTGTCCCATTCAAAACGGGATGTATGGTCAGCCTAGAGATGATGCAATCCCACTGGATAACCAATCACCTTAAATGATATCTTGATATTACAGGGAGAACAATTTAACTGAACCAAGCACTGCTGAAACATCATCCCTAAAAGGAGATGATGCCACTTTTAATGTATACAAGTAGTGATTGGTTTGGGCATAACCCTGTTCATGTGTAATCTGAATAGATATATTTTTACCAGCAGGTTAGTCATGTTATTTTTAAATCAAGGCTAATTGGGAATCTAACCCCCCTTTCTAATTTGAATTAATTAAGATGTTTCCTTTTGGTGACAACCCAGTTCATTTATTAATGAATCCTTCCCTGGATTTGGCATAGAAGTGAGATTCAAAAGCCCTTATTGCAGATGTTAAACTGATATTCACTCTTATGAGAGCAATTGTATCAGCTTGTAATGGTGCATTGCTTATACACTGACACACAAGGATGTGGTGGGTTGGCCCTTTTGGCTCCTTCCAGAGAGGTCCCTAAGTCCTTCCTTCAAATGTTCTACTGTTGCAACTTCCCTGATCTGGGGGAAGGTCTTTCTGTAGACTGCCACCATCGCTTTCATTCAAGGATAATGTGCTTTACCCTGGGAAAAAAATGGAAGATATTTCTGCCTTTGTTCCTTCTGTCTTTTTTGCAGGATCAGAACTGCAGTTCGTTAGGCTATTTTTCTGGCAGAATGAACATACCAGTATAATGAGAAGATAGAGCCATTCATTATGCATATTAACAGTTAAGAAAACAGTTTACGTCAAAAGGAAAATGGAGAAAGGAAAATGGAGATCAGGACTGTTGCAGGAGCAAGGATCCTATAGACACACACAAGTAGAATAAAATTGTAGCAAGGACACAAAGAACAGTTCAGATCAATCCACAATACAGAGTAACAAAAAGATGCCTAATTGCATTTAGATCCATGTTTTCCTAGGATGATTCATTTATTTTGGTTCACCAATCCTCATTCTAGGATTAGGGCGGTTAGTCCTTAGTTTGCAGAAGAAAGCCAGGACAGATTCCTTGTTGTGATGGAAGACAAAGGACACAGAGAAAATAGAGTTGATCCTCTAACCTATTAAAAGCTCATCTGAGAGAGAAAGAAAAATTTCCTGTCCCTGATTGGTTGCCTAGACTTTGAGTTCCAGGGTTTGCTGGACTTGGCCTATTATCTAGATCAGCGGTCCCCAACCTTTTTGGCACCAGGGACCAGTCGTGGAAGACAATTTTTCCATGGACCGGGGGGCGGGGTTTATAGGCAGGAGCCAACCATGTGCACCGGGCGGGCAAGGTTTTCAGGCGGGAGCCCCGCAGCCCACTTCCTAACAGGCCACAGCCCACTAGTGGGCCGTGGTCCACAGGTTGGGGACCCCTGATCTAGATTGATTGAACTCTGGTAGCATTTTCTCCCCCTTCACTATGGGGCTATTATTGCAAAACCTAAGGGAAATTGGGTTTATTTCATGACATGGTACTTATTTATTTAACTACTTTTAGAAAACGTATTTGGTGAAACAGGAACCTTGAAGATTGATGGTCCAGCTAGTAACTTGACTCCATGCCATGTAGGGCTTTAAAAATGATAACCAGCACTTTGGATCACACCAGGTAGCATAGTGGAAGCCAATGCAGCTCACAGAGCAGTGGTGTTGTAGGGGTGAAATTTGAAACAGCCAAGACCATACATGCTGCTATGTTCAGGACCAAAAACTCCCTGCGCTGCTGCATTCTGTATCATCTGCAGCTCTTGAGCGTTCTTCAGGGACAGCCTCATGTAGAGTGCATTGCAGTAATCCAACTGCAAAGTGAGTAATGCATGAATGACAGTGAGCAGGACTCCCAGTCTGGGAAGGGGAGCAACTGGTGCCCAAGTCAAATCCATGCAAATGTCCCCCTGGCCCTGCTCTTTGAACTCTTTTAGCAGGAACCATGAGCCCAGGAGGACCCCCAGATTGTACACCAACTCTGTCTGGGGTAGTACTATGTCATCAAGAGTTAAAGATGAAAGATCAGTGGATTCAGGGGGCCCCAAACCCCAAAGTCACTCGGCCTTGCCAGGGTTAGCTGCAGCCTGTTTTTCCCTATCCAGATCCTCACAGCCCCCAGGCATTGGGTAAGAATATTGACAGCATCAAGGGATGAAAATATAGGCTTCCGGTGGGGAATGGCGGACTGAGCGGCTGTGCCCACGGGCTTAGCGGGCAGAGCTGACAATGCGGTCACTTTTTTCGGGCTCAGGCAGGTTCTCCTGAAGCCCAGAAATGTTCCTTGGATAAAGCAGAACACACGGAATCACCCCATCTGTTCTCCGGATGGCTGCTTGCAGCCAGAAGTTCACAAACAGCATTTCGCATTCGACTGGTAAGAGCTAACTGGGAGGCGGGGACATCATCACTTTCCAAGCTGCATTGTAGCCTTAAAGGGACACTAAGACTGGCCACCCCATTTCTAGATCACCAAATTTGTATTTTTTTATGTACCCCAAGAGAGGCTTTCTACAGCAAGGAGAAACTGGCTTTCTTGGTGCTTATCGTTATTTTTAGGATTACTTCTTAAACATTTTTTTAAGTTTTGGATTTCATTCTCTTTCCAAATATAAAGAGTGTTGAGAGTAAACAATTGTCTTCCTGTTATTATTTTTGTATTAAATTTGAAGATATTAGCATTTTCCTATACCTTGAATCGGCTGATTTAAACCTTCAGCTTTCTGTTTCTAGTTTCCCTTGGGAACTGTCTGCTTATCTCACTTTCACTTACGTAAATACATTTCGGAACTTTTTCATATCCTCGATTTTCGCTGGTCAAGCTCCTGGGGGCGCCATAATCTACTGCGTGAGACATGGAGGATTTTAAACAGATTTTTTCTGACTTCTACCAAGCTTTTATGCAAGATATTCAGGACATCATGGAAAATACGAGATTTAAAATGTGCCATCAGGTTGAGGATGTGGTGGATGAAATTGAGAAATTCAACAGCAATAGAATGTTTCTTCTAAGAGTGAGATTGGGATTTTTATTGAGATGCTGGATGAAGATAGGATAGTGGACTTGGAGAAAATTTAAGGGAGAGAAAGATCTGCAAGCCATAAGTGAAATTGACCTTCTGGTGGAATGCCATGAAAAAAAGCTGGAATTTTTGAGTGGGGCGGTCGGGCTGTTTGATTTTTTAAAGAGAAAAGCTCTGTGCACATTTATATGAATTTTTTTATTATTTTAATATAAGGGGGAGGAGTAACCGTACTTAGTGATTTTTATTATGTGCCAAAGTGGAATGATTTATAGAAATAATGTGGTGTTTTGATTTAATATAAAGTAAGAGATTGATTATGGAAATTTTTGTATATCCTTGCTGCTAAAAGTCGGAAGCCACATCTCTTTGGAAATTTGAAAAAAAAATTATCTTGTGTTTTCACACATTTTTAGTTATTTTTTCCTTCTTTGTAGTTTTCTGTTTGTTTTTTTTTTGTAGTTTTTACTCTTCTCTTGAAACTTAATAAAATTTATTTTAAAAAAGGGATGGAAATATAAAGCATCATCAGTACATTGATGGTATTTTACTATGTGCCAATGGATGACCTCATCCAGCGGTTTCAGGTAGATATTAAATAGTAGTGGGAAGAGTGAGATGGGCGGTGACTAAATCTGAAGTACAAATAAATAGATAGATAGATAGATAGATAGATAGATAGATGATAGATAGATAGATAGATAGATAGATAGATAGATAGATAGATAGATAGATAGAGTCGAGCCCTGAGGCATCCCACATAAGAGAAGCCTAAAGCTAGACTCCTTCTCCCCCCAACACTGATTGAACTAGCCCCAGAAGAAGGAGGACAACTTCCGCATAACACTTCTCCCCACTCCCAACCCCCCAAACTGGTCCAGAAGGATACCATGGTGATGGTATCAAAAGCCATTGAGAGATCTAGGAGGGCAAGGATGGATGCATCATCTCTGTCTCAAGCCCTCCATAGGTCACTTACAAGTGCAACCAATGTTGTCTCAGTATTATACCCTGAATCCTGACTGGTAAGGGTCAAAATAATCTGCTTCTTCCAGGACCCCTAGAAGCTGTGCAGCTACCACTTTCTCCACAACCCTCCCTAAAAAGGGAAGGGTGGAAACTGGATGAAAGTTGTCCAATGGCATTGGGTCCCAAGATGGCTTCCTGAGGAGATAGACCACCACCTCCTTCAAAACATGTGGAACCTACCCCTCCAACAGAAAAGCAAGACCTCCAAGTACATACCACCTCCTGGCTGGCCTTGACCAACCAGGAGGGACATGGATCTAAAACACAGGTGGCATTGCTCACAACTCCAAGAACCCTCTCCACTTTCTCAGGGCTAACTGGACAAGACCCTCAGTCCCTTCCATAGGATCTTCCTAGCTAGAGTCCAGCTCTGAGTGGATCCAAGCGACTTTGTCTGACAGATGCCTTGAATAGTCTTCAAAGAGAACCTTCAAGGGCTCCCCCATTTCCTCTCTACCTGTGGAGGGATTTGATTACCCAAAACAAGGCTGCTGGTTGGCTATCTGCAGATGCAATAAGAGTGGAAAAGTGAGTCAGCTTCACCACTCTTCCCACTACCAGGTAAGTCCTAATAAAGGCTGTTACCATAGTTAGTTGTATTCCTCTTTCTCTGCACCACTCTAAGTATCTCTTGTGTTGTTTCATCTCCCAAAGCTGCTTGGAAACCAGGGAACTCTACAGGATCATAGAGAATCTGCACAGGTGTGACCTGATCTCGGGCCATCACTAGCTCATTCCAAGCTGTCACTAAGGCCTCAGCTGGAGCATGCACAGAGTTTTGGGAATAACCCCAAGTTCCCTCTGAAATTCAATTGGGTCCATCAGTCACTTGATGCAGACCAATTGGATAACTCCTTCCTCCCTGCAGTGGGGGCCAACCACAGAGAACTCCAAAGCCAGAAGGGATTGATGACAACATCCCCTAATGCCAGATCATGTGCCACTGCCCTGAGGGAAAAACCAAGTCCAGAGTGTGATCCCTGCTGCGTGTCAGGCTGTCAACAATCTGGATCAAGTCCATGCTTGCCATTGTGGCCATGAACTCCTGAGCCTCAATTCTTATATTGGGAGGCTGGGAGAGTAATGGAAAGAAAGTTATACATTGTTGGCTTACCCCATAAATGCCAACTAAGTCCAGGTAGTAAGAAACCTGGGAAGGGATGGTTCAAAATAATCTGAAAGGCTCTGCCTTAATAAACTCACAAATAAATAAAGCTTGGAAATTCATCTTGCATTTTCAAGATTCTGTACCTACCCCCAGTTCTAGCATTACAGATACTCTATTGAAGCCTGTGTAATTCTTGCTTTCTTGTTCTTGCCCAGCTGTGTAGCACTCGACAGCAATTGTCGAGATTTCAGCCATTTTGATTTTATTTTTCAATTACAAGTTTTTCTCTTTTGGTCCCTGCACCGTAACGTGAGTTTGCATCATGGTGTCTGGCACCTGAAAATATTGCTGAACCTTGATGCAGAGGAATTAACTTTAATCTCTGGGATTCCAATGGAAGGAAATCAAGTAGCAGAGATGGGAAAGAAGCGCAATGCTATCTCAGAGAAGATACCTCCAGCATAAGTAAATAGCAGCATTGGCCTAGATGAATCAGACAGCTGAAATCATTTCAGAAAACCTAATAAAATGTGAGCAGCATCATCAAAAAGTTAACTTTCTTTAGAATAAAGAGAATGCTGGTGTAATACACCAAAGGTAATTATTGCAGTTCCTTGGGGTCTTTACTGAAATGAATTGCCCATAAAAGCTCAGTTTATTCCAAGAAAAATGGGCCAAATCATGTACATTCTGGTTTATTTAACAACTTCATTTGTATTTCAAAATGACAAGGGAAGCATGTTAGCTGAATTCACAGATGATGGTAAATTGGATGGTGTCACATTTGTGAAGTAAGTACATCACTGAAAAGGAATAAAAAGGGTACGGATGAAAGTAGGAAAAAAAGTAAAATTAGAATCAGTCTGATAGAAAGCAGTGAGTATATGCAAGGCATGGTAATTTTTAAACTGGCAGATTTAGTAAGTGGGTTTGGGTTATGCTATTTGTAGCAAAACAGCATAATTTGTTGATAAATTTTACAGGTGCAACCAGAAATCCAAAGGGCAATGCTTAGATGAAAATGAATCAAAGAGAAAGATCCAAAAGAAGAGTTTTCATTTGACATTTCAGTTTGTCTGAAAGTGATCTTTAGGATTCAGCTATTCCATGTAATTTAATCCCAGGCATGTGTATTTAGTATTGCAGGCTTAATCTGGGAAAATAAGATGGATTTCTTTTATCTGAGAATATGCAAATATCCATTATTTTTAAATGGTTAATTTCCTTAATAAATTTTGAACATGCTATAGACATAATACAGTATATCTTGACTTCTGCAAAGTATTTGACAAAATAAACATGGCATGGTGATTAGCAAGATAGTTAGGTATAGGCTGAATTGTATCACAGTTAGGTGACTATGTAGCTGGCTCAAAAATCATACTCAAAGAAGGCTCGTCAATGGTTATTCAGCAAAGCAGATAAAGGCACTGAGTTGGATGCCACAAATATGAATCCTGAATTCTCTACTCTTCAAATTTTATCTACTGACTTAGATAGAGAGGTGAATAGAATGATCATCAGATCTGCAGATGATACTTAACTGGGATAGTTAAGACAGAAATAAAATTCAAATTAAGTTTGATATGTTAAAAATGGACTGAACATAAAAGAGTAACATTTTTCAGAGGCAAGCATAAAATTGTATTCCTAGGGAAAAAATAAAATGTATAGGTATAGGATGAGGATATTTTCCTTGGTACAGGTGCTTGTGAAAAAAAACAAATCTTGGAATAGTAGTTGACTGTCAACTGAATTTAAATCAGCAGGGGGATGTTGATGTAAAGAGAGAATATATATATATATATATATATATATATATATATATATATGGAGAATATATATATATGGAGAATATATATATATATATATATATATATATATATATATGGAGAATATATATATATGGAGAATAAATATATATATATATATATATATATATATATATATGGAGAATATATATATATGGAGAATAAATATATATATATATATATATATATATATATATATGGAGAATATATATATATATATATATATATATGGAGAATATATATATATATATATATACATATACATATACATATACATATATATATATATATATATATATATGGCTGAATCAACAGAAGTATAATTTCAAATCATGGTTAGCAATCCTTCCATCTTACTCAGAGCTCCCCTCAAGTACTGGGAAAGTGCAACAGATTCAGAGTAGTGAGGATTATTAGAAGCTGAGTCCTATCAAGAGAGATTGAAGGAAGTGGATATGTTTAGCCTTTAGACAAGATGACTGAAGGCGGATAAGATAGAACTCTTCAAATACCTGAAAGGATGTCACATAGAAGAAGGTCAAGATATGTTCTCTCTTGTGCCACACTGCAATAATTGATTTAAATTTCAGGGAGGCAGATGCTGCTTGAATTTATTTATTTATTTATTTATTTATTTATCCATCCATCCATCCATCCATCCATCCATCCATCCATCCATCCATCCATCCAATTTATATGGCCACTCATCTCAACGAGTGTCTCGGGGCAGCAAAGAGAATTAAAATAAAATAAAAACAATTACAAACATTACAAAAGTTAAAATACGTACAAAGCAGCTGAGAAACAACAAGCCGAAATCACTGACATAGCCATGAAGCGGGTCTCTGCACACACTCTGGGCCCCAGGCTGAGGCACAGAACCAGGTCTTTCGGGCCTTACAAAAGGCCAGCAGGGTCAGGGCCATCCGGATTTCCGGAGGGAGAATGTTACATAAGGTGGGTGCTACAGCAGAAAAGGCACATCTTCTATGCCTTGTCAACTGGCATTCTTTGGTCGATGGGACCTGAAGCATGCCCATCCTGCCTGACCGGATCAGATGGGTAGAAACAACTGGGGAGAGATGGTCCCTCAAGTAACCCAGTCATAATCCATGAAGGGCTTTAAAGGTGACAACCAGCACCTAGAATTGTACCCGGAAGCAGACTGGCTACCAATGCAGCTCATGGAGTAGTGGTGTTACATGTGCCGAGTACCCAGTGCAATTTACTACCCATGCTGCTGCATTTTGCACCAGTTGAAGCTTCCAAATGCTCTTGAGGGGCAGCCCCATGTAGAGCACATTACAATGATCCAGACAAGAGCACATGAGGGAATGATTGAATGTTAGAAAAAGCTGCCTAACAGCAGTTCAACAGTGGAACTAATTACCTGAGAAAAGGTAAGGTCTCTTTCTTTGGATGATTTCTAGTGGAGGTGAGACAACCACCTGTCTGGGATGCTTTAACTGGGATTCCTATCCTGGGAAGGGAATTACATTTGGTGACCTAAATGCTTCCTTCCAACTCAATGATTTTATGACTCTGCAATCCACTGTGACTCCCTTCTTGGGAAACAATATGACAGCAAATTCCCATGTTTAATGCATATTGTTTCCACACAGAGCTGGAAGAAACCTGTCTGAAATTTTGGAAAGCAACTGCTGATTAGAGTAGGTCCATGGTTTTCAACCAATTGTACCATTGGTCTCATCAGTGGAGTACATGGAGTACATCAGTTTGGTCCTATCTTGATGGGAAAAAAGCCCATTTTTTCTGATAATTATCTGTTTATAATATGCAAGTATTGTGTTAAATCATCATCATCATCATCATCATCATCAACATCATTGTTTATAGGAGAGATGTTCCAAAGTCATCCCTTTGGTGCATTAGGTGGAATAACAAATAGATTAAGTGGACAAGTTAATCTTAAGCCAGCTCTTGCCAACCTAGCAATTCGAAAGCATGCAAATGCAAGTAGATAAACTTGCATTTAATTTATAACATATAACTTCGGTGGGAAGGTAACAGCGTTCTGCGTTTGTCATGCCAGCCACATGACTGCGGAAGCGTCTTCGGACAACGCTGGCTCTTCGGCTAACAAACAGAGATGAGCACTGGTGAGTCGGACACGACTGCACAAATGTGCAGGGGGAACCTTTACTAAGTGGACAAATGGCTTCTCCTAAGCCCAAAAGAGTTGCAATATGTGAGCAGAAAGACCACACTGGAGGCAACAAGAAGATGCATCACTTTGCCCCATCTTTCATGGTGTGCACTTAAATATGGAAAGAACTTGTATCCCACCGAAACGGTTTCTTAGTATATCATTGCTATAGATACCACCAGTTGAGAAACACTGGTGTAGGTGATGCTCAGCTTGATGAACCCCTGATGACTGTGGTAATAGTGATATCCAACTGTAAATCTTTCTGATGTGAAGAGTCATGATGAGCCAGTTTGGTCTAGTGGTTAAGGTGCTGGGCTAGAAACCAGGAGTCTGTGAGTTCTAGTCCCGCTTTAGGCATGAAAGCCGGCTGGGTGACCCTGAGCCAATCACATTCTCTTAGACCTAGGAAGGAGCCAATGGCAAACCAGGAGACTGAGAGTTCTAATCCCGCCTTAGGCATGAAAGCTGGCTGGGTGACCTTGGGCCAGTCACTCTCTCTCAGCCCAACTCACCTCACAGGGTTGTTGTTGTGGAGAAAATAGGAGGAGGAAGGAGTATTAGGTATGTTTGCTGCCTTGAGTTATTTATAAAAATAATAAAGGTGGGATAGAAAATAGTAGTGTAGTGGCGTGTAGTGCGCCAGTTATGCCCTTTCCTGGATTGGGAGTCCCTCCGTACAGTCACTCATGCCCTGGTCATCTCCCATATAGACTACTGCATTGCGCTCTACATGGGGCTACCCCTGAAGAGTATCCGGAAGCTTCAACTGGCCCAGAATGCAGCTGCACATGCAGTTATTGATGCCCCTAGATCGGCTCATGTGACACCTCTGCTGCGCCAGCTGCACTGGGTGCCAGTATGCTTCCGGGTACAATTCAAGGTGTTGGTTATGACCTTTAAAGCCCTACATTGCATGGGACCAGGCTACCTGAGGGACTGTCTCATTCCCATAACTTCAAACTGTCCCACTCGATTATGCAGAGAGGGCATGCTGCGGACCCCGTCGTTAAGGGAGTTTCACTTGGCGGGGTCCAGAAGGAGGGACTTCTCGGCAGTGGCACCCGCCCTTTGGAACATTCTGCCCCCGGAGTTGAGGCAGGCTCCATCGCTCCTGTCCTTCCGGAAGAACTTAAAGACCTGGTTCTGCCGCCTCGCTTGGGATGGGAACGGGAACAGTTCCTCCTGGGAATGGCTGGTGCCCTTTTAAAATACCATCTTATCACCTCCTGGATTATAAAATAATTTAACCTATTAGTAATCTTGATGATTGTAGATTTGTATGATTTTATATTTATTTATATCTATACATTTTAATTGTTGTATTTTGTAAACCGCCCAGAGTCCCCTTCGGGGAAGATGGTGCAGTAATAGAAATTGAAAAATAAATAATAAAATAAAATAAAATAATAAAATAAAATAAAATAAAATAAAATAAAATAAAATAAAATAAAATAAAATAAAATAAAATAAAATAAAATAAAATAAAATAAAATAGACAATGTCTAATAATCAATGGCCTTTTATTAAAAACAGGTATTTCAGATACCCTTATTTTGAATCCTGCCTCTCCGCATCTCTGCTTCTACATGTCCACACTGCTTCACAGTGAAACAGAGTACAGAATAGCACATTTGTTCAAGTTAAGTTATGTTTCTCTCTCACTAGGAAATGAATAAAATAAGTTGTGATTCATCTTGTTTTATCAGAAACATACACGAAATAATTTGATTGGGTCCTTTGAGAGATCAAGCCCAGAAAAACTATTGTAAAAAAAGCAAATAATTGGGGATCAGGGGAGCTCAGATGCTTTGCTGAGTTCTCCTCTTAATACTCTCCATGTGTCACTGTTAAATAATTTCTCACTTTACTGTTTGTGCTGTATGACTTCTCTTGAAATTCAAGTATGTATTAGGGTATCTAATAAAAACAAGAATAGGTAAAGGTAAAGGTTTTCTCCTGCACAGTCGTGTCCGACTCTAGGGGCCGGTGCTCATCTCCATTTCTTAGCTGAAGAGCCAGCGCTGTCCGAAGATGCTTCCGCGGTCATGTGGCCGGCATGACAAGCATGGAACACTGTCACCATCCCACCACAGTGGTACCTATTTATCTACTTGCATTTGCATGCTTTTGAATTGCTAGGTTGGCAAGAGCTGGGGCGAGTGCGCGAGCTCACTCCGTCACACGGCGCTCGGGTCTCAAACCACTGACCTTCCGATCGACAAGCCTGGCGTCTTAACCACTGAGCCATTGTGCCCCTGTTAAAAACAAGAATGGCATCTAATAAAAACAAAAATAGTCATTACAGCAATGTAAAGCAGATAATAGTTTTAGAGATCTTTATCTTCTATCATCTGTCTGTCTGTCTGTCTGTCTGTCTGTCTGTCTGTCTGTCTGTCTGTCTATCTATCTATCTATCTATCTATCTATCTATCTATCTATCATCTATCCAATTACAAAATAATTTACTAAATAAATCTGTGTGAGCTTCATTTGATTTGTGTGAGCTTCTTTAAAATTATATTCTCAAGAACAATTTGAGAATAATTAATTTGAGAATAATTAACTCCATCCGGAGTCACTGTGTGTAAGTTGGGCAGCCACATAAATTTGTTTAATAAATAATAAATAAATAAAATTTTGATGCTATGGATATTACTGGACTGGAGAGAGCTGGGATTCTGAAGTGCTCTCTGTAATCTGAACCCCTCCTGGTGAAATGAGGTAATATCTTAGAGGTTGGGAGGGGGCTTCAAATATAATAAATCAGGAGTTCCAGAAACTTTGAGATAACACATGAAGGGGGTCATGTGGCCAGGCTGTGGTGCCATCTGCACTGGCTGTAGCTTGAATCATGTCAACTGGATTTCTATTTTTCTCTGAAATCCAGAGCATCTGAAATCCAGTTGACATGATTCAAGCTACAGACAATTCCACCTGGATGACTGAGAACCTTCATAGACACATCTGCACTGGCCTCACCCCTTTGATGCAGAGATCATGTTTTCACTACCTGTGCTCTTGTCTAGTAAGTCTACATGTATACATGCACAGTGCTTCTCCCTGTAGAGGAAGAACCTACACAGGATGCACAATCTTGCATCAATATCTTGCAACAATAAGGTCTAAAGCTGCCAGAACAGCTATAGATCATGTTTGTAAAGGTAAAGGTAAAGGTAAAGGTAAAGGTAAAGGTAAAGGTAAAGGTAAAGGTAAAGGTAAAGGTAAAGGTAAAGGTAAAGGTAAAGGTAAAGGTACAGTTTCTCCCCTGCACAGTCATGTCTGACTCTAGGGGGCAGTGCTCATCTCCGTTTCTTAGCTGAAGAGCCAGTGTTGTCCGAAGACACTTCCACGGTCATGTGGCCGGCATGACGTGCGCGGAACGCTGTTACCATCCCACCAAAGTGGTACCTATTTATCTACTTGCATTTACATGCTTTCGAATTACTAGGTTGGCAAGAGCTGGGGCGAGTGCGGGAGCTCACTCTGTCATGCGGCGCTCAGGTCTTGAACCGCCAACCTTCCGATCGACAAGCCTGGCGTCTTAGTCACTGAGCCATCGCACCCCCTTAGATCATGTTTGACCAGCCTGTAAATCAAAAACAAGAAAGTACAATACAGAGTTCTGTAAGACAAGAAGTATAATCTACAGGGCAGGCACAGGACTGAGTAGACCATAGTTTCCAGCATAAGAGGCTTGAACGAATGGTTTCCCTAGCCTTAACTGGAGATATTTGGTGATTATTAAGGTGAAGGCAGATATTTTTCCCAAGGTACCTGCTCCCTTTATCTTGAACTGCCCCAACCCCAGCATCGTTCTTCTATAATAAAATCACATTTTTATTTAGGGATCATGGGCTATGGCTCAGGATTAAAGGACCAAGCTGATATATTTGTAGGAGATACAGGAGTCTGCACTATATCTTCTTCCACTCTCTCTGACCTTAGTAGCTCTCCTGGGTTGTATCCTCACCTTCAGACAAATTCCCTCTGAGGAAGAAGAGGAAGTATTTAGTGTCCACCTGTCCATGCCACAACCCCATAATTCTCTACAGGTATTTTTCCCCCCAACAGATAAGAATGTGGTTTTTACACCTCGATGATAAATATATTATCCTTCTTCCTTTGTTATGTTCCAGAACTCATTAAAATTTGGGCCAGCTTTATCCCTTCATATGGTAATGTATGTAAAGCAGAGACATCACCTTGCCGACAAAGGTCCGTATAGTTAAAGCTATGGTTTTTCCAGTAGTAATGTATGGCTGTGAGAGTTGGACCATAAGGAAGGCTGAGCGCCGAAGAATTGATGCTTTTGAACTGTGGTGCTGGAGAAGACTCTTGAGAGTCCCTTGGACTGCAAGGAGGTCAAACCAGTCAATCCTAAAGGAAATCAACCCTGACTGCTCATTGGAAGGACAGATGCTGAAGCTGAAGCTCAAATACTTTGGCCACCTAATGCGAAGAGAGGACTCACTGGAAAAGACCCTGATGCTGGGAAAGACTGAAGGCAAAAGGAGAAGGGGACGGCAGAGGATGAGATGGTTAGATAGCATCACCGATGTAATGAACATGAATTTGAGTAAACTCCGAGAGACAGTGGAGGACAGGAAGGCCTGGCGTGCTATGGGGTCATGAAGAGTCGGACACGACTAAACGACTGAACAACAACAACAATGTGACTATATAACTATTTAAGGTTTGTAAGTTTAGTGTGTATCATCTGTTTTTCTGGATCCAGGAGATGGCGCTTTGAGCCAGTTTTATTAATTTCATCCCAACTCTCTTAGAATACACTGGTGAACATCTGAAATCACTTTAAGATTCTTCCTGAGGGCAGACAAGCTAAGCCCTAAAGCAGAATCTGATTCCAAACAAAAGAGGAAATGAAGAAACCTGGCAGGAACAATGCCCCCCTCCCCTAATGCAATATTTACTTATTTATTTTAGCATTTGCAGGCATGTAGAATACTAGGGCTAGTTCTGTTTAGCGAGGCAGGACCTAAATTCCACTGTGAGTGGTCAGTTTTGTGCTGCAGCCATTGTCCACCAAACATATGTTTTTACTGTGAGGAAGATGGCAGACGTCATTTTCTGAAATGGAAGAACTGGCTTAGATTTTTTCTCCCGTGCAAGTTGTAAAAGTGGTGCGAACAGAGCTTGCTGCATTTTCTATTTTTCTTAAAACTAGAAGACTTTCTTTGGCTATTTGTGGCTATCAGTCAGAATAATTATCCATCAAGGATAGAAAACTTTGGTGGGGCCGGGGACAGATCTGGAGTTTCAAAAACACGTGGTAAATACTTTCACAAAATGGCTACCTGGGGGGGGGGGTGCTTTCCCTATCACAGAAATGGTTACCCCTCTAGGCATCACCAGTCACAAAGGTTTCATTTATTAGCAGACACACTGGAGAGATTTCTCCCATCATTGTATAACCTCTTCAGGATATGTTTTATTTCTCCAGCTTATCTTGGCAGTTGAGCTCTGGCCATTTTCATTTTCTTCCTCTGCTTGTGATATTTATGTGTGATAGATGTGGCTATTTTGCTGTGACTACTTATATCTGCTTAACTGGGAATATGCTGCTGGGTTGAATTTAGTGAGATGATAGTTTATGGTTATACATTTAACAATTCTTAGTTAAAAAAGAATAGCTGGTTTTAAATTCTATTTAAGTCTATGTGTAATGGAGCAAAAAATGAACATCCTAGAAGTATCAGGCAAAAGTTTTGTGCTACTATAGTCATTATTTTAAGAATGTAACAAGAAATTCAATGGAACAAGTGCACAGAAAAACAGAAATTTCGATAAAGTTTTTCTGAATGATGGAAGTGGTCAGTATATTTTGAACCAAGTAAAAGGATTACCTATGAGGACTAGATGGGCACTGAAGCACCACAATTGTCTCCATCCAATATATTTAACTCCAGGAAGATTTGTATTGTCGACAGCCATCCAGGAAGATTGTTTATTTAATGCAGTCAACTCAGATCAATCGTAGATATGATTCAGAATGCTCATCACATTTTACACACAGTGAGAAACAGGAGTAGGAACTGAAAATGCAGAAGTAAGGTGTTATTTCCAGAAGTTTTTCACACTTTTTTAAAAAAATAAGTGCTATAAAATTGTTTAGCCATATAGGAAAGTCCATAGAAAAATGGCCTGGCTGGTACACGAATGCAGCAATGCATAGTAGATTTCAATCAAACTTAATCTAATTCGTATCTTTAGGACTAATGTACAGTGGATGTTGAAACGCAACTATTCTTCACAATTTGCACTTCTCCAAATTTCCTTCATGTTTAGCACTAAAGAAAAAAAGAACCAGACAGAAATGCTTCACATTTGTGTGTAGAGTACATTTGTTGTTGTTTATTTGTTCAGTCGCTTCCGACTCTTTGTGACTTCATGGACCAGCCCACGCCAGAGCTTCCTGTCATCCGTCGCCATCCCCAGCTCCCCCACGGTCAAGTCCGTCACCTCCAGATTATCATCCATCCATCTTGCCCTTGGTCTTCATTTTTTTTGGCCTCTTTTTTTGTTTTTTGGTCTCTTCCTTTTGCCTTCCATTTTCTCTAGCATCAGCATATTCTCCAGGGTATCCTGTCTTCTCATTATGTGGCCAAAGTACTTCAGTTTTGCCTTTAATATCATTCCTTCAAGTGAGCAGTCTGGCTTTATTTCCTGGAGTATGGACTTGGCTTGCCCTGCTTGTGTTGGTGGGGGTGTTGTTCTCTCCTTAGGAGTTCCTTGATTGGGCTTTTGTTTGCTACTTGGTTGATTGACTGAGTTAATAGTTCCTTGATTAGGGTATTGTGTACTGTTTCATTGTTCATCTGGTGTAAATCCTGGTGTTAATCTTTGCATATCTGGTTGCTGATTGCTGGCGAGGAGGTGTTCTGGTCTTTTAGCTCTTCTATTGTCTCTTTTGAATGGTATGTAAATGTCATTTACCTCTATGTGCCTTTTGATGGCTGACTTGTCTGAGTGCCACACTTCCAGGAATTCCCTAGTGTTTTTGGATTTGGCTTGGTCTAGGATGCTCAGTTTTGCAGTTGAAAGTTTGGTTGAGTCTGTCCATGTGTTGTGAGATTAAGGAGTTTTCATTGTGTCTTCTGACTGCTAGTTGGTGTTCGTGGAAGCATGGCACTCAGACAAGTCAGCCATCAACAGGCAGTTAGAGGTAAACAACATTTACATACCATTCAAAAGAGTCAACAAAAAAGCTAAAAAGGAAACAAAAAGACCAGAACACCTCCTTGCCAGCAATCAACAACCAGATATGCAAATATTAACACCAGGATTAACACCTAGAGGGCAGGGGCAATGGCAGAAAAGGCTCTCCTCCAGTTGGAATTCTTTAGCTGACAGGGTTTGTAACATGCCTGTCCTGCCAGACCAGGTGGGATAGGTCGATGTAATTTGGATGAGATGGTTCCTCAGATAACCTGGGCCCATGCCATGAAGGGCTTTAAAAACCACACCCCCACCAATACTGGCAGGGCAAGCTACTGTATATAAACAGGGAGCAAACACCACAGTCACTAGCACTGATTATGTTACCTAGTTGGGTAATGAAATGTCTGCAAGCAAACAACCAAGTTCAGAGAGCACCAAGGACTCTACAATATTAATTAGACTTCTCAGGCAGCCCCTTAATATGATGATTATCTAAGTTTATGTTCTAGTCAGTTTATCCTCTGTACAGTTTATTCAGTACAGAGGAGAGTGGTGAGGGTTATGGACAAGTTCAATAAAACATGCAAACAAAATGTACTTCTTGTGGTTGGAGACTAGAATGCCAAAGTTGAAAAAAGTAAGAAGGAAAATGTAGCTGGACTATATGGGCTAGAAAACAGAAGTGATGCATGACTTATCACTTTCTGCCAATCCAGTGATTTCTTCATTGCTTCTTCAAAGAACCAAAGTAATGCCCATGTACCTAAATATTACCAGATGACACACAAATAAATCAAATTGGCTATATCAAAGAACTCAGTACTTTTAACAGTAAAGATGTAGGCAGGGGCTGATCGTGTACTGCTCATGTGCAACTTCTGTCAAACTAAAGTGGAAGAACAAAGCCAGCCAATTTCCACGATATGAACTTGAGCCATTTTCAAATTGAACATCAGAAATCACTTTGAAGTCCTGAACCTCATTCAAAGAATACCAGAGAAACTGTGGAAAGGAGTCAAATAAGTTGTTAAGGATGAATGTGAAATGACCAAAATCAGAAGAAAGCAAGCTAGATGTCAGAACAAATGGTAGAAATTTACAAGAGGAAAAGAGAAGCCAAAGTCAAGAAAGGCAAATATATCAGGAAGGAACTTAACAAAGAATTTGTGATACCTGTTAAAAGAGACAAGAAACAAAATTACAATGATATCTGTAAAGACATTAAAGATGGAAACAAGCAGGAAAAACAAGGAAATCAATCGAAGAGAATATTTGTAGCTCAGGGTTGAACTGTGGAGTCCTTGGTGCTCTCTGAGCCTTGTTGTTTTCTTGCAGACCTTTCATTGCCAGGCTAGGCAACATTTTCTGTTCCTTGATTGGGTTGTTGTTTGCTGCTTGGTTGATTGACTGAGTTATTAGTTCCTTGATTAGGGTCTATTGTGTTGTTTGATTGCTCCTCTGGTGCTAATCTTGGTGTTAATCTTTGCCTATCTGGTTGTTGATTGCTGGCAAGGACAAAGCAGCCATCAACAGACACATAGAGGTAAACAACATTTACATACCATTCATAAGAGACAATAGAAAAACCAGAAGACCAGAACACCTCCTTGCCAGCAATCATCACCCAGATATGCAAAGATTAAGGAACTATTATTCAGTCAATCAACCAAGCAGCAAACAACATGCCAATCAAGGTACTACCAAGGAGAGTACAACACCCCCACCAACACAAGCAGGACAAGCCAGGGTATATAAACAGAGAGCAAATCCCACTCCCTTTTCGCACTGAAGATGTTGCCTAGCCTGGCAATGAAACATCTGCAAGAACACAACAAGGCTCAGAGAGCACCAAGGACTCCACAAAACAAGGAAAGTTTTCCAAAAGCTCTTTGAACTCAGGAGCCTCCAACCTCAACCTTTCGACTGCTAAAGGATAGAGACAGAAACTGATTCAAAGGAGATCAAGCAGAGATGAAAGGAGTATACTGAAATTCTGTACAGCAGGGATGTCAACATCCAAGACACCTTAGAAGATGTTCCCTATTTACAAGAACCTCTAGTATTAGAAGATAAAATTAGATCAGCACAGTGTCATGACCAAGTCAGAAAGTTACCAGAATTGATGGAATATCTAGAGAAATATGGCAAATAAGAGAAGATTAATCAGTAAATATTCTAACCAAACTATACCAGCAAATCTGGAGAATCACGCAGTAGCCAGTAGTTTGGGACAGATCAGTCTACATATTATACCTAAGAAAGGAGACTTAATAGAGTTGCAAACTATTGCACAGTATCCTAAATTTCATATGCTGGCAAAATAATGCTTAGGATCATTCCACACAAATTAGAACCCTACCCAGAAAGGGATTTGACATTTTTTTTAAAAAGTGAGGAAGCAGAGACTTTATTGCTGATGCATGGTGGATAATTGAGGAATCCAAAGAATACCAAAAAGAAGACATTATGTGCTTCATTGATTATAGAAAAGCCTTTGATTATTTATTTATTTATTTATTTATTTATTTATTTATTTATTTATTTATTTATTTATTGGATTTATTACTGCCCAACTCCCCCAAGGGGGACTCTGGGCGGTTTACAACAGAATTAAAATCATTGATATACATTTCTAATAAAAACATACGTAATAAACCATAATTTAAAATAGAATGAGTAAAATAGAATCCAAAGGCAGAGTATTCTTAAGTTATAAAAAGGGCCCCTCAGAGCGAATCTAAGGTGCTAGCCATCTCCAAGTATCTCCAATCTCCTTCTGGCCCCAAGCATATTGACAAAACCAGGTTTTGAGTCTTTTTCGGAAGTCCAGGAGTGAGGAGGACTGTCTGATCTCCGGGGGCAGAATTTCCAAAGGGCAGGGGCAACAGCAGAGAAAGCACGCTTCCGAGACCCCGCCAGGTGGAACTCCTTAACCGATGGGATCCGTAGCATGCCCTCTCTGCATGCCCGGGTGGGACGGGATGAAGTGATGGGGATGAGACGATCCCTTAGGTATCCTGGTCCCATGCCATGTAGGGCTTTAAAGGTGATAACCAACACCTTGAATTGTACCCGGAAGCAAACTGGAACCCAGTGCAGCTTGCGCAGCAAAGGTGTTACATGAGTCCTCCTTAGGACACCCAAAACAGTCCGCGCAGCTGCATTCTGGATCAGTTGTAGCTTCCGGATATTCTTCAAGGGTAGCCCCATGTAGAGCACACTACAGTAGTCTATGTGAGAGATAACCAGGGCATGAGTGACTGTTCGAAGGGCCTCTTGTTCCAGGAAGGGGCGTAACTGGCGCACAACCCGAAGTTGTGCAAAAGCTCTCCTGGTCACGACTGCCACCTGCTCTTCAAGCAGGAGTCGTGAATCCAGGAGAACTCCCAACTTACGCACCGGATCTGTCTGGGGTAGTGCAACCCCATCCAGAATTAAAGATGACAATTTCCCAGAAGACAAGGAGCCATTAATCCACAGCCACTCCGTCTTACTAGGGTTCAGCTGAAGCCTGTTTTTCCCCATCCAGGCCCCTACAGCCCCCAGGCACTTGGACAGGGCGGTCACTGCATCACTTACTTCACCCGGGATGGAGATATACAACTGGGTATCATCGGCATATTGATGATACCTCACCCCGTGGTGTCGGATGATCTCTCCCAGCGGTTTCATGTAGATGTTAAAAAGGAGCGGAGAGAGTACCGAGCCCTGTGGGACCCCACAAAGAAGGGCCCGCGAGCTGGATCTCTCGCTCCCAATCAACACCGACTGGGCCCGGCCTCGGAGGAAGGAGGCGAACCAGCGTAAAACCACGCTGCCCACCCCCAACTCCCTAAGCCGTTCCAGAAGGATACCGTGGTCGACGGTATCGAATGCCGCTGAGAGGTCAAGAAGAGCGAGAATGGATGCACTACCTCCATCTCGCTCCCGCCAGAGATCATCCATAAGTGCGACCAATGCAGTTTCTGTCCCGTAACCCGGCCTGAAACCTGACTGAAAGGGGTCCAGATAATCCATTTCATCCAGAATCCTCTGGAGCTGCAATGCCACCACCTTCTCAACCACCTTTCCCAAAAAGGGAAGGTGGGAGACTGGACGAAAATTATCCAGTATAGTAGGGTCCAGCGATGGCTTCTTGAGAAGGGGGCGCACCAGCGCCTCCTTGAAAGCTGCCGGGAACACCCCCTCTCCCAAGGATGCATTCATCATCGCTTGGGCCCAACTACAAGTCCCCTCCCGAGCTGCTTTCACCAGCCAGGAGGGGCATGGATCTAATTGACAGGTGGTGGCATTTACAGTCCGGAGAACTCTGTCCACTTCCTCAGGTCAAACAGGATCAAACTGTTCCCAGATAACAAAGTGAGTATGTTCCCTGGGTATCTCTCCAGACTCTGACTCATGCTCGGAATCCCACTTGGAGCGAATCCGAGCGATTTTATCCTGCAGATGCTTCAAAAATTCCTCAGCACGGCCCTGCAGATGGATTTCCGACTCCCCTTTCCCCAAAAGGGATCGGGTAATCTTAAACAGGGCCATCGGACGGCATTCTGCGGATGCAATAAGAGCGGAGAAATATTCACGTTTCGCCGCTCTTACCGCCACAAGGTAGGCCTTAATAGCGGCTCTAGATTGTGTTCGGTCGGATTCAGTCTTTGTTTTCCTCCAGCGGCGCTTTAGGCGTCTCTTAATCCTCTTCAGAACCCTCAACTCCTCCGTAAACCAGGGGGAGTGTCGGGTTCGACTGGACAAGAGAGGCCGCACAGGCGCGATCCTGTCCAAGGCCCCAGCCACCTCTCTATTCCAGGCAGCAGCCAGAGCCTCCGCTGGACCGTGCAGCAGATCTTCCGGTATAACCCCCAGCTCCCTCTGGAATCCTAACGGGTCCATCAGTCGCCGGGGGTGGACCAATCAAATAGGTCCAGCCTCCCTGCGGAGGGGGGTAGCATAGGAGAATCTCAAGGTCACCAGGGCGTGATCTGACCATGACAAAGGGGAAAGATGTAGTTCTCCCCTCAGATCACATTGCCACTGCTCTGACAAGAAAACTAGATCCGGGGTGAGGCCACTGTCTCGAGTTGGGTCCTGAATGATCTGGGACAGGCCCATGGTCGCCATGGTGGTCATGAACTCCCGTGCTGCTTCAGAGGTTCGTCCCAGGGAAGGCAAGTTAAAGTCCCCCAGAACCATAAGCCTAGGGAGCTCAACTGCCAACCCTGAGACGGCCTCTAGCAGCTCAGGTAGGGAGGTTGCTACGGAGCAGGGAGGCTGGTACAGTAGCAATACTCCCAACTGTTCCCGAGAGCCCAACTTAAAGAACAGAGTCTCACACCCGGTCACTTGTGGAGCAGTCATTTTGTTGATCATGTGGAATGTCCTTAGGAAAATGGGAATCCCTGCAAAATCTATTCACAGGACAGAAAGTCACCATCCAGAAAAAACGTGGTGAAACAGATTAGTTCCAGATAAGCAAAGGAGTGTGTCAAGGCTGTATACTATCTCAGGCTAACCTGGGGGAGGCTAGATTGGAAGAAGATGAGTGTGGCTTCACAACTGGGGAAGAAACATCAATAATCTCTGCTATGCTCATGACACTGATACTGAAAATGCAAATAATCTGCAAATTCTAGGAGCACAGTCAAGGAGCACAGTGAAAAAATGGGACTACAGTTATAAAAAAGACCACCACCAACCAGCCTTAGAATTGATGCTGAAGATACTGAAGTGATAGATAGATTCTGCCTTTCAGGATTGAGTATCAACAGTAAAGGAACCAGCAGTCAAGAAATATGCCTCAGACTAGTACTTGGGAGACCTGCAAGGTCAGGTTGGGAATAGATCATCCTGGAGAAGGTCTATCTATGTGGTCATTAGCAGTCAACACCATCTGGATGGCACCAAATCAATCAGTTAATCAATCATGCTCATAAATGTGTGTGTATATATATACCCATACACACATGTATACTGTACATACACACAAACACATCTATACACTATATCAGAGCTTTCCAAACTTTTCATGTTGGTGACACACCTTTTAGATGTGCATCATTTTGCGACACAGTAGTAACAGGGCTCCCCGCCGCCCGGCCCCCGCGATTCACTCCTGGGTGGAAACCCTGCCCCCCCGGCCCATGTGATTGGCTCTCAGGTGGAAACCCCGCCCCCAGCCCATGTGATTGGCTCCTGGGTGGAAATCCCGCCCCCCGGCCCACGCAATTGGCTTCCGCCTTGCCAAGAAAAGCTGTGGTCGCGAGGCAAAAAAGCCTAGGCTCACCGCAAAAAGTGACGGTGGGGGGGGCGGGGTGAGAAATATCCACACCAATCAGCTGTGCGGCGGGGAGGAGGCGCGCCTCTGCCTCCCGGCCGCACAGCTGATTGGCGCAGATATTTTCCACCCCGGAGCGCCCCCCCACTGTCACTTTTTGCGGTGATCCAAGGCTTTTTTGCAAGCCGGCGGTGGCGCTTCCGGGTTGCCGCCACCGCACTTTCGGGTTTTTGTTTGCTGTGGCAGCGTTGGCGTCCTGGAACCCGGAAGCGCTTATGGCACACTGTCGCGCGCCATCAGCACTTCCAGGTTTTTGCGTGACACACTTGGGGCCCCCAGGTGACACAGTATTGTGTCGTGACATACAGTTTGGAAAGCCCTGCACTATATACACACAACAGCAATATTCACATTAGACACATCTTTCTGTTCTTAGGCAACAATAATTTGTTACACCTAACAATGCAAAATTATTACCAGTTACATAGACACTTGGGATATAAGATAGAAAAATATGTATTTCCCACAAAAATATTGCCAATGTTCTGATTATTGCTTATTGTACACCTAGGGATTGATTGATTGATTGATTATGTGCCATCAAGTCGTTTTTGACTCCTAGCGATCACATAGATAGATTTTCTCCATGACAATCTATCCCTAACCTATTCTTTCAAGTCTCTCAATGGTTCACTCATCACCACTGTAACTGAGTCCCTCCACCTTGCTGCTGGTCGTCCTCTTCTTCTCTCTCCTTTTATCTTTCTCAGCATTAGACCCTTCTCCAGAGAGCTGAGACTTCACATAATGTATCCAAAGTAGGATAATTTGAGCCTGATCTAAGCATTAGGGTTATCCATATACAGTGCATGTGGTAATCCTTCAGGTTTGAAGAAAACAAACTGTTGTGCAGTTCATCTGTGAACATGGAGGTGGCTCTGCATTCCCAGTCTGGAAGCGCAGAGTCTAGCACAATGGGGGCACTGGAAGTCCATTGTTGTAGTATCTCTGGGTGTGATTCTGTGATGCCGCTCACGGTTTTCTATCAGTTTTTGGTGGCACCTGTCTTCAAAGCTGGTGGAGGCTTCATAGCATAGGGCTCACCAGCGGGTTCTGTCAGCAGCCGCAGCTTCTAGTTCCCTTGGCTGAATGTCACAGTGGCGTAGGGTTTCTTTCACAGCATCTTTGCAGCGCTTGCGTGGATGACCTTGAGGTCTCTTCCCAGACTCCAGTACAATATAGAGCAACTGGTGAGGCATACGGTGGTCATCCATTCTGATGATGTGCCCCACTCACCACATCTAGGCTCTGATAAAAAGGGACTCGATGCTGGTGCACTCTGCATGATCGAAGACCTCCAGGTTGGAGACAGAGTCTTGCCAATGAATGCCAAGGATGGAGCGGAGAGCACACATGTGAAATTTCTCCAGTTTTTTTATGTGCCTTTGGTATAGTCCAGGACTCACATCCATATAGGAGAGAAGGGATAACCACAGCTCTGTAAACTTTCAGCTTTGTGGAGATACGGGTGTTGTGTTGGTTGAGCACTCTAGTACGCAGCTGCCCCAGAGCCTGGCTGGCCTGATTGATCCTGGAGTCAATTTCTTTGTCCAAAGACCCATCGCTCGAGATGATGCTTCCCAAGTATTTGAAGCTGTTTACATTTGTCATCTGGGTGTCATCAATAGTGATTTTTGGTTCTACGGGGTTGTTATTTGGCATGGGCTGGTAAAGTACTTCAGTCTTGTTCAGGCGGATGGTCAGGCCGAAGAGCATAGCAGCATCTGAGAATTTGTTCATCATCAACTGTAGATCACTGTCTTTGTGTGCCAGGAGTGCACAGTCACCAGCAAAGAGGGTTTCTTGAATGACTGTATGGAAGCACTTCACCTGTGTGTTGAAGCAGCGGAGGTCAAAGAGAGAGCCATCCAATCAGTACCTGATGTACACTCCCTCCTTCAGGCCCTGGACAGCATGTGACAACATGCAAGCAAAGAACAGATTGAACAGAACTGGGGCTAGCACACAACCCTGTTTTACCCCATTGGAAATGGCAAATGAAGCTGATGTATCACCCCTGTAAAGGACCTGTCCTGTCATTCCGTCGTGGAGTAGCTTCAATCAACTTCACGAATTTCCTTGGGCATCCATAACATCTTAGGATGATCCAGAGAGCCCCCCTGTTTACAATGTCAAATGCCTTGGTCAGGTCAATGAAGACAGAATAAAGAGGCTTGTTCTGCTCAATGCACTTCTCCTGGACTTGTCTCATGGCAAATATCATGTCTGCTGTACTCTGTTCAGGCCAAAAGCCACACTGCATCTCCAAGAGGTTCCTTTCCAAGACAGTGACAAATCTGTTCAGGAGAATGCGGGCAAAGATTTTGCCTGCAATGGACAGCAGTGAGATACCCCTGTAGTTTCCATAGTCTGATTTGCTTCACTTATTTTTATAGCCAGCCACGATGAGGGTATCGTGGAAGTCGTCAGGCATCTCCCCTGTGGACCAAACATCTTCCAAGATGTCTTGGAATGCCTGTAAGGCATTCGGGTCTAGGGCTTTGTAGATCTCAGCTGGAATGCCATCCTTCCCTGTTGCTTTATTTGAGTTCATCTGTGAGATCACTTTCTTGATCTCATCAGTAGAAGGAGGCAGGTCTAGGACATCCAAGACTGGCAGCTGAGGAATCTGCTGTAAGACATCATGATCAACTGTGGACGGCCTATTGAGTAGGTTGGAAGAGTGCTCAGCCGAGCGGTTTTTCATTCCTTCCTGGCTTGGATCAGGCTCGACCCATCACATGACAGCAAGGGGGAGAATCCTGATTTAGAAGGACCATAAACTGACTTTATGGCGCTGAAGAGCTCTCTGGTGGCATGCATGTCTGCATAACGTTCCACCTGCTCAGCCTTTCTCTGTCACCACTCATCCTGCATTTCTTGCAGTTCCACTTGTACTTTGGACTGCGGGTGCTTAAACTTGTCTTTCTTTGAGATGGATGATGGGTTGATCTGCCAGTCTGCATAGGCTTTGTTCTTGGCCATACAGTATGTATTATATTACTTGTAATATTTAATACATACAGCAATGTCTATGCACACACACACCAACTTGGATAGGAAATTTTAAAATAACGCTCAAACCTTAGCTTCAAAATGTACCTGACATATCTAAAGAACTTCTGTCTTTGAGAGGGGGGAAATAAAGTAGCTGAAAATCTTTCTTTGAAATACTCTGTTTTCTTTGCTTAGATGTGTTTGATAAGCATTTGTGTGACAGAAAAGAGAGCTTTGTAACATAGTCCATCAGGAAAATAATATATATTTTATACTTGAGGATGCTTAAGTAAATGCATGTATAAAGGGCTTGATATTCTCCTACTAAATGCTGAGTTATCTCAGCGTTTTGTCTTTAATGTCATTGGCATTCAATATGGAGATGACAGGAAATGTTTTTTAGCATTTATGGGACAATTTCTCTACATACAATCTCAGCTGTTTAAGGAACTATCTATTCTTATTTCCTGTAATCTGTAAATCTTGCTACTTTATAGCACTGGTGAGGAAGTAAGTATATCTCTTTTTTGCCTGGATTTAGATATGTGTACGTAATAGACCAGGAAATGGCACCCTAGTTAGAATCCATCCCTCTAGAACTTACAGTCTTTCCTATATGTCTGTGGTGGATTTCGGCGGTGCGGCTGGTTCTCAGGAAGGAGGGAGCACATTCCAAGGAAGTGGAGGAGATAAGCAGAGGCACAGTCCAGGAGGTAATGGTGGGAAAACATAGAGGTTCAGGACAGCCCCGCCCTACAGTCTCCAAGGTTATTTCCCCTTAGGTAGAGTAGCTTTAGTCTGGCAAGATTCTGTCTATACTGTGTGAACAAATAAAGAACTGGAGTTTGAATGGACTGACTCTTCATTGTTCTTGGGCTGGGCCTGACAATGTCAGTCGTAAGGCAAAAAGAGATATGTGGCCATGGAAATTTCTGATGGACTACTTTGGTGACTGGTAGACTGCCTTCTGATACCTCAGCCCCATCACAAAGACTAGTCTAAGATCATTAAATAATAGAATCCACTGCCTTAGAATGGGGTGATGCCTACCAGTGAAGTTGGTATTAGAAGGGAACTCTTCATATTCATGGAGAAGAGGGCTACCAGTCCTTCTAGTAGCCCTGATGCCTCTAGTCCTGATAGCTAATTCCTGGGTCATAGGCTGTATACCTTAAAAAATCACTCTTGGGGAGCAACAGTGGAAAAGAGATATCCCCCTTCTTTTGGAACTTGTGAGTCTCCCAGATGCATCTGGTTGGCTACTGTGAGACCTCTGAATGAATGGGTCTTCTTACGCTGTCATAAAATCAAATTAGGTACAATGGGATGTGATTTAGTGAAATAAGCCATGGGGCATGTTTGAAAGCTAGGGTGGAAAAGTTACATAAGATACATCATAAGCTGGAGGATATTTAATTAAATAACCTTTTAGATGCATCTTGAAGTGATATAATCCAGGAAAAAATTCACCACTTAGATCCATTAATTGATATATGGCCTTAAACCTTATAATTTCAACAGAAGAAACTTCAAGCATGTGCTTAATTTTCCTAGTCAAATTAGGGCCAGCTAATTGAAACATGCTCATAATTTTTAAGTAAATAGAGGAAGATATAAACATCATTAAAAAAAAACTATCAGTTTTTACCATTTGCTAAGTTACAAAATAATTACCACATGAAAGAGAAAAAAGGAGGGTGTATTGTTTGTTCATTCGTTGATTCATACAGAATCGTAAAATTGAATGATTTAAATTTTGTTGGAGGATATTTGCAAAAGATTCAACATTTGGAGTCATTGACTGAAATACAACTTTATGTGACATTTTTCAATAACCTCCTGAATTTTAGGAAATATTATGAAAAGGAAGACAGCACCTAACTACAGTATATAGAATGGAACTGGTAAAGGAGGAGTAGGAAGAGCTGTAATAGGAAAGAAAAATTAGATTTATTTTTCCCTTAGTAGTTTCGAACAAACACATTTTACATTCAAGAAGACATTGATAAATACACAGGCCTTTGCAATATTGATAGCTAATCTTCTCAGTAGCAATTAACAATCCAAGTGTAAACAAATACCAATTATTTTACCTTTGATGCATTATCTGCCGCTCTGTGTTTACAAGTCGGACAATGTACAATACAGAAAAGCCATACTGAGGATCATTAAAAGTAGTGGCTGTACTTCAAAATGGCAACTAGGAGCAAAGCTGTGCCAAGAAGCTGACCATTCTGGCCACTATCTTGGCTCTCTATGAGTATCATGCAAGCTTCTTCAGGGAAGAATCTTTGCATGTACAGCTGTTTTCGTGAAAGTTTCTATACACATTATTGGACAGGCAGAGAAATCCTCCAGCAATTTTTACTCTTTCAATTTCATATAATCATAGAATTTGAAGGAGGCATTTAGGCCATCTAGTACAACCCCCTGCTCAGTACAGTGCATATTAAGATTTATTTTTCCATCTCAGTCTGAAAACATAAGGTATTAAGCTTTGCATGATAATCAGGTCCTTTCAAATCGTTCCCCAAGAAGGAAGTCAGAACACATTGCAGAATCGTAAAATTGGAAGAAGCGATTTAACCCATCAAATGCAACCCCTGTTCAGGGTATAAATCCAAATTAAAATGTTCCAGAGAGATGGCTGTCTAGCCTTTGGACACATGCAATAACCCTAACTCTACCACTTTTCTGAATAATATCAGATTGTTTATACGGTTGGAGTATTTTTTCAAACAGAAGGCCTGCCCTTTGGGAAGCTGTTGCCAGTCAGATGATATCATCGAGTTGTTGTTAAACTATGGAAAGCAGAAAATAGTTGAGAACCAAAGATAGATTGGCCTTGCTATAAGAGAGCCTGGCATCCTGAAGTTAAATGTCAAATGAACTTGTAAAGGTAGTGGGAATACAGACAGAAGAAAGGACAGAAAAATCTCTAGATGGAGGTGGATGAAGAGAGTGCAGAGGAAAAACATATAAAGCCAGGAGTCCAGGTAAAGCAGGCAGTGAATTTCGGAACAATGTGTGTGTGGACACATGTGTGAAGAAAAGTGCTCGGGAACGTGTGTAAAAATAGCAAGTTAAAATGACTAAATCTCTTCCCCAGTGCCTGTAAAAAAATCCCAGCGCATGGTCAGGGTTTTATGGGAAAAATAGATGTTCCTTCAAATGTCATGCCCAAGATTCCTGTAAAATGATTTTAAGATAGGAGATCCCATTTCATTTTATTCCCTGATTGGCTGAGAGAAGGTGATTGGCTCAACACCAACCTTGATTTCCCATGGCTGAGGGTAGATTTGATCCTGTCTTTTTCTGGTCTTAAGCCTAATACCACAACTACATTCTCAACCTAGCACCCCCCAGATGTGTTAGGATCGCAACTTCTGGAATCCAGATCAGCACCCCAGAGTTGTAGCTCCATGCATTGAGATTGTGTTTGATGGCTTTCACTTCAACCAGTCCTGATGTTGCTGGATTACATCCCCAGCCCATAGCCATGATAACTGTGGCTCTTAGTAACTGGAGCCTGCCAACATCTTCAGGGCTCTAAGTTCCCCACTTTAGGAAGACATAGATCTCTCCTAGTGGTTGGGCACTCTCTGCTGCCCAGTGTTACTAAAAACAGCAAGACTCCCTGGAGAAGATCCATAATCCTTCCAATGCTAAATGGAACCGTTATGGGTAATGGCAGTAATGAATACTACTGCGAGAAATAGAATCCTAGAGATTATTCTGCGTTTTGCTGCAAGAGATGTTTTATATCTTTTAAATCACATTTTTGAGCATGGTTTCAATTCTTATCTAAAAGCTGGGAAGCTGATCAGCCCTTCATTAGCTCACGGAGATCTTGTTAGAGCAAATGGACTGGAAAGACTCAAAACTGCTTAGCTAGCTTTTGAGATTGGTGTCTTACCACAGATATGCAAAATCTTTTGGTCTCTTATGAAGATCAGTTCTGTTCATCACTGCTTCCAGGCAGCATGAGACTGACCCATAGACTTTCCTGACAATTTTGTTTTCTTTTTATAAGTTACATGTTGCTTTTTGATGTGAGATGCCATTGCACTAAGCAAAAGAGCTGGGTTTCCCCTTGGATACAGTTTGAGGCCAGTTATATTCTCTTTACAAACACAGAGTTTTAATCACATCAATAATTCCTCAGTGTCCAGAAAGACCAGTCTCTCTCTCTCTGTCTTTTAGAAAGATTTCACTCCATACAGCTCTTTACATTTTCTCAGTAGAGGATTTCCAGTGATCCCAACTACAATAGCAGGACTGTATGTTTGGTCAGCATGATGTCATTGTAAAGACAGTGTGTAGAATACAAAGCTGTGTGATAGCTTGGGTTTAAGGAGTCAGATACTCTGCAGGGGGGTGGCAAATTCTCAACAGGTAGAGAGCCATGAGGAATTCATACTTGGAAGAAATCCAGCAATTGCAAAAGGCATTTATATATCCAACATATTTGAGCTGTGATTGATTGCCTTATATTTTGAGCAACACCCCACAAATGTTCAAAGTGTGTCTGACATTTTTCAGAAACGTTTGACTGCTTGATCTGGCTCTCTTAAGTTCTCCCATTTGACCTTTACAGACGTAGAATCAAAACTTGGTAGCATTAAAATCAATGGGATCAGATTTGCTCTGTCACTCGCATTTGCTAGAACTAATTGGCTGAAAAGTAGCTTTGGATAGGAGTAACTCGTGATTTTATATCTCTAAGGGCTGCTAAATGAGCTGTACTTGACTTTGGTGGGACTCTTCCAGAGCAATGATTAAAGTATAACAGCCCGAATAATAGAATTATAAGGGTATAATTACATTCCTTGCATGAATAGTTACTGATTTCATTTGATAGGTGGATTAGCATAGGGATAAGTTAAAATAAAGCATAAAGTACACGTGCCCACTTTTTGATTTAAACGACAATTGAGCAGAAAGTTCCTAATACTTGCCACTGCTGAACATGTCTTCTGCCAGTGATTATTCTTATGATCAGCTCAAACCATGTCTCTGTATTTTGAACCAAGAATGTTAACATGACTCAGTTAAGTAATAACTCTGTTAACACCTCTCTCAGTTCCTCTTACTATGATGGACTGTATTAATTTGAAATCCCTATCAGCATGCCCAGTTCTGGGACCCTCCAATATGAGGGCACCAGATTATGCCAGTTCTGAATTAATTAATATAATTTTTGACATAAATTACTCCCAGATGGAATCTAGGTATTGGACTGCTACACTGATCTTCCTTTTTGTAAGGATACACTGCTATTTTAACTAGCTACAGTTACCACTATGGATGATATTCTGGAGGTGAGGGACGCGACCATGGGGGATCTGGGGATGGTGACGGCCAACAGGAAGCTCTGGCGTGGGCTGGTCCATGAAGTCACGAAGAGTCGGAAGCGACTGAATGAATAAACAACAAACAGTTGCCACTACATTCACTGAAGTGATGATGTTACTCTCTGGGATTTGATGTCAGCAGGAAATGAAAAAGCTGGTAAATTGTTGGTTGTGAAACATGGAAGAATACTTCAAAAACAAAACACCATAACAAAGAAAAGGTGATGTTTTTTAGTAAATGAAGGTCTTAATTAGCAAGTGGTTACCTAGCTGCAAAAAAATGATTTCTAGTTTAAAAATCAAAGGTGGTAAATATCCAGTGTAGTTCTAATTGTGGTAGGGTTTGGACTTGTAAAAAGCAATTTTTCTAGCTGTACCTAATTCATAAATTTAGGTTCCCTTTCTGGGTTAGTATTTCATGAAATCAAAAAGTTATTATTTTTAAATGGTACCAATTTAAAATTTATTTGGACCATTGCTTTAAAGTGACAAATGTTGTTGAATTGTATGTTGCCCTGCCTATTTATCAGTCTCTGCCAAACGATAATAACTTTTCTCTTTCATAGTTTTGCCGCCTCCTCCTCCTCCTCCTCCTCCTCCTCCTCCTCCTCCTCCTCCTCCCCCTCCTCCTCCTCCATTTCAACCAGGGGTCAAAAAAGTTAACATAGCAGCCACAAAGGTACAATCAAAACTCCACCTGTTTTTTAACGTATGCACATAGGAAACAGGTGGAGCTTCAGATGCACTGTTATAGCCCCATCTTAACTTTTTTTTTTTTTTTTTACCATACCTTGTGGACACCCCTGATGTCAACAAAATGAGAGAAGTCTGTAGGCAGGCAGTTTCCTTGAATATATTCGCCATTTATTCTAGGAAAGAAAATTAGCCTTGGTCCAGTGTCCAATCACAGATTTCAAGATCGGAAAGCACCTATGTAAATTGAATAGGATCTAAAATAAAAGTTAATTGGTACTGAGTTAGAACACAAACAAAAATGGAATAAAGGAAGGACTGGCACACATGTGATCCATATCATGAATTAGAAAGAGAAATCAAGATTAGCTAGGAAAGTGAAAGTGAATATCATCAAGTCTTTTATTTTCAGAGCTCTATTATTATTGCACCAAACGTATCCTCTGGGCTCCATACAATCTGGTGGTCCAGCCAATGGGATATGCGCTTCAGCTTCTATTTACTTAGATGGACAAACCCAGATGTTTCTCAGCAAAATTATAGAAGCTAGTGCTGCGACGTATTTATTTTGCTTCTTTCTGCAAGCAAGCATACATCTTTGAAAAGAAAAGCGGGTTGGGGGGAGGGGGGAGAACACTTTGATTTCTTTTCCATCAACTTTTTTTAAAAGTGTGGTTCAAACTGTCACAATCTTCCCACTTTATGTTCCAATTTGAAGAGTACCAATTAAGGCCTTTCAATGACGTGTCCCAGTAGGAGAAAGAGCATTAAGCAGCACATCAGAAAACAAGATTCCAAGGAAAGTCAGTTTTAATGCTTCACACCTCTACTTCCCTGGGAGAAAATGTTTTTGTGAAGACAGTTCTGATTCTTTTTCTTACCTGCTTCTTATTGAGTAAAAATGAGGGGGACTTGCTGACCACAAAATACAGGCCAATTAAGATCTGCAGGGTTCATGACTATAGACTCACAGGGATTGCTTTATTCTTTTTGAACATTATAATTTCCTGTAGTCCACTGCCTTTTTTCTCTTTTATCCAGTAGAAGGCTAGTGAATTATCTCCCCATCAGTGCTGAACATCTGGATTGCTTCCTTGCCAACTCACCCCATTTGGCATGGACAGTCAGGGTCAGCAGACAATGTGGTTGCAAAAAACAAAACAAAACAAAACACCCTGCCCTGGAAAATCCTAGTTTGCTCATCAGGAAGACCTGAAGGAAAAAGAAACCGTTCCCACTTCAGCACTGGCATCACTACCACCACCCTGAAGCTGCTACAGCTACCACAACCATTTTAGATCCTGTGTCAGTCTGTGTCCCTCTATTTGGCCAGTAGTTGGCACAAGATGGTGGGTACTACATCTTGCTGGATTGCTCTGTCCTCTTTTTCTTGTTTGGGTGCATACAAGAAATAGTCAAAAATGCTATTTGTGATATGATGGGAGGTGACAGGGGGTGGGAAGGGCCAGCAGATACTGTATATTGAAACAGCTGGCCACCAGAGATCAGAATGCGCAGAGCACTTCAAGGTCTGGATGGCGGGTCTTAAATGCTGCTTCCAGTCAAGGTTTTTTCCTTCTTCTTCTCAGAATTGTATTTAATTTTCAAGAATTTTTTAAAAAATATTCAGAACAGTATTTAAATGTTCCAAATGAGGATCTTTCTTATCCAGAACAGTACCCCAATTTTAAGACTTGCTTCCCACCCAAAATTAAACTCTTTACTTATCTACAACAGAACCTGATTTTCAAAAATGGTTCCACTGCTGCAGTCCAAAACAGCATTTTATTTTCAGGACATGCTTCAGAGATGAAATTAGACTCTCCTTTTATCTAGAACAACATTTTATTTTCAAACACCATTTAAGTGCATCAGGCAAGAGTTTCATTTATGCAGAACATATCTTATTTCTAGGACTGGCTTCAGAGTTAAATTTATATTTGTTAAATTTATGTTTGTTTCTTATTTAGAAATAATAACTGCTTACAGGCTCCAGGTCAGATCTTGCTTACCCAAAACAGTATGTTATTTTTCAACATATAATTATTCTATTTTGCTGAAATAGAAATCCAAGTAAAAATATTGGGAAGCTATATTCAGAACTTCATATTTTGCATTGGAGAGGGGATTTATAAAACCATCTGGAAAAGGATGCCCATTTGATTTTTTAAAACATGTTTCTGCAGCATCTCAATATTTATTTATTTATAATTCAAATTTTGCCACCTCCCATCTCCCCCAGAAAGGGGGAGTCTGGGCAGTTTACAATAAGAACTATATTAAAAGGATAAAAATATAAAAACATCTAAAATATACATATGCAATTTACCAAATATAAATATAAAATAAATATAAAAACCAAGTGGCCATAAACATCTAATTCCATGAGGAGAGCTATAAGGCACCAGCCACCCCCAAGAATAGCTACTCCCCTTCCCACCCCAAGCAAGATGGCAGAGCCAAGTCTTCAGGTTCTTCCGGAAGGCCAGGAGTGATGGGGCCTGTCTCATCTCTGTGGGCAGAATGTTCCAGAGGGCGGAGGCCACTGCAGAGAAGGCCTGCTTTCTGGACCCCACCAAATGAAGTTATTTTGCAGATGGGGTCCATAACATGTGCTCTCTGCATGACTGGGTGGGACAGGTAGATGTCATGGGGATGAGACAGTCCCTCAGGTAACCTGGACCCATGCCATGCAGGGCTTTAAAGGTTGAATTGGACACCTTGAATTGGACCCAGAAGCAAACTGGTACCCAATGCAGCTCATGGAGCAGAGGTGTCATGTGTGCTAATCTTGGGGCACCAAGAATTGCTCACGCAGCCTCATTCTGGACCAGCTGAAGCTTCCGGATACTCTTCAAGGGTAGCCCCATGTACAGCGCATTGCAATAGTCTATATGGGAGATGACCAGGGCATGAGTGACTGTACGGAGGGACTCCCGATCCAGGAAAGGGCGTAACTGGCACACAACACGAACTTGCGCAAAGGTCCTTCTGGCCATGACTGCCACCTGCTCTTCAAGCAGGAGTCGTGAGTCCAGAAGGACCCCAAGGTTCCGCACTGATTCGGAATGGGGTAGTGCAACCCCATTCAGAACCAAAGATGATAATTTCCCGGATCCGGAAGAACCAGCAATCCATAGCCACAACGTCTTACGGAGTGTTCAGTTCAGCTGAAGCCTGTTGTTCAGTGTTCAGTTCAGCTGAAGCCTGTTGTTCCCCATCCAGACCCCCACAGCCTCCAGGAACCGAGAAAGGGCAGTCACTGGATCACTTACTTCACCCAGGATGGAGATGTATACCTGGGTATCATCAGCATACTGATGATACCTCATCCCATAGTGACGGATGATCTCACCCAGTGGTTTCATGTAGATATTAAATAGGAGAGGAGAGATAACCGAACCCTGCAGCACCCCACAAAGGAGGGGTCGAGGGTCGTATCTCTCACTCCCTATCACCACCGATTGGGACCAGCCCTGGAGGAAGGAGGTGACCCAGCACAGAACCATGCCGCCTACCCCCAACTCCCTAAGCCACCCCAAAAGGATACCATGGTCGCTGGTATTGAAAGCCGCTGAGAGGTCAAGAAGAGCCAGGATGGATGTACTGCCCCCATCCCGCTCCCACCAGAGATCATCCATAAGCACGACCAATGCAATTTCTATCCCATATCCAGGCCTGAATCCTGGCTGAAAGGGGTCCAGATAATCCGTTAATCCAGAGTCCTCTGGAGCTGCAACGCCACCACCTTCTCAACCACCTTCCCTAAAAAGGGGAGGTGGGAGACTGGACGAAAGTTGTCCAGTGCAGTACGGTCCAGCGATGGTTTCTTGAGGAGTGGGTGCACCAGTGCCTCCTTAAAGGTAGCCAGAAACATCCCCTCTGTCAAGGATGTATTAACCATCACCTGGACCCAACCACATGTCACCTCCTGGGCCGCCTTCACCAGCCAGGAGGGGCATGGATCTAGATGACAGGTGGTGGCATTTACAGTCCAGAGGATCCTGTCCACTTTCTCGGGTCCAACAGGATCAAACTTTTTCCAGATAACTAGGCAAGCACATTCCCTTGGCATCTCCCCAGACCAAGCTTGGAGTCCAGCTCAGAATGGATGCGAGCGATTTTATCCCGCAGATGCTCAGAAAACTCCTCTGCATGGCCCTGTAGGTGGGTCACCGGGCCCACCTTCCCCAAAAGGGATCGAGTGATCTTAAACAGGCTGTTGGGTGGCATTATGTGGATGCAATAAGAGCGGAGAAATATTGACGTTTCGCTGCTCTTACTGCCACAAGGTAGGCCTTAACAGCGGCTCTAGCTTCTGTGCAGTCGGATTCAGTCTTTGTCTTCCTCCAGCGGCACTCTAGACATCTCTTAGCCCTCTTCAAAGTCCTCAGCTCCTCTGTGAACCATGGGGAGTGTAGGGTTGAATGGGGCAAGAGAGGTTGCACAGGCACGATCTTGTCAAAGGCCCCAACCGCCTCCCTATTCCAGGCTGCAGCCAGGGCAGGACCGTGCAGTAGATCCTCAGATATAACCCCCAGTTCCTTCTGGAACCCTGCCAGGTCCATCAGTTGCTGGGGGCAGACCAATCTAATGGGTCCTGCCTACCTGCGGAGGGAATGTAAGAGAATCTAAAGGTCACCAGGGCGTGATCTGACCTTGACAATGGGGACAGATGTAACTCTCCCCTCAGGTCACATTGCCACTGCTCTGACAAGGAAACCATGTGTGGTGTGAGGTCACTGTCTCGAGTCGGGTCCCGAATAATCTGGGACAGGCCCATGGCTGCCATAGTAGCCATGAACTCCTGAGCCATTTCTGAGGCATGCCCCAGGGATGGCAGATTGAAGTCCCCCAGAACCATAAGTCTGGGGAACTCCACTGCCAGCCCTGAGATGGCCTCCAGCAGCTCAGGCAGAGAGGTTGTTACGCAGCAGGGAGGCTGGTACAGTAACAACACCACCTCCCCTGCCCCAGTGTCTCACCACCCCACCTCCCTTTGTCCGGTGTCTCAGCTGGTGCCATACCTGAAACCCGGCTGGGCACATCTCTGAAAGGGGAACCCCCCCTTCTGGGCCCAGCCAGGTCTCGGTAATACATGCCAGGTCTACCCCCTCCTCTGTGATCAGATCACATATGAGCGGGGCCTTGTTGACTGACCTGGCATTGAGAAGCAGCAGCCGGAGACCAGGGCCCTCAAGAATTTGCTGTCCAGGACCTGGGTCTGAACCTGGAGGGCCGGAACGTGCCACCAGTAACAAAAACCGGGGGCAGCTTCCTCGAAGATACCTTGCCCTCTACGGGAACATCATAACATCCACAGCCCATCACCACCTCAATAACATGCCCCTCCCTACAGCTCCCAGAGTTTCCAGGCCCAGTTGCCTCCAGCCCTGGGCCTCCAGAATCCCTGGATCAAACTAAGGATCCCTTCCCCCACTCATACATCTTTGCACACTGAATCAACCACAGGGTGATGGCAGCCCCCCCAGCGCACCAGCACACATTCTCGGTGCTGTTTGGGCCTAACAATCACACACACACTCACTGTGCCCCCCTCAGCCTCTCTCACTGGTCAACAGGGGGCACCTCATCCATTCCTACTCACCTCCTGTCTCTCACTCAGGGGGTGAGTACTCTTACATACAATCATGCAATCCTGGACTTCCCCTGCGTGCCTCACCCCCAGGAGGGAGTGCCACACTCACACTGGAGGGACCCTGGTAGCTCTCCACTGTCTCTGGGCAGGCTGGGAGGGGATGGCCAGTACTCCGCTCTAAACTCACCACTCCTCACTGCTGGGGCCAGCAGTGATTCACTGTTGTTGGGATCCACAGACCGTGCCCCCCCCACAGTCCTCCCTCTTTATCCAGGGGGCTCTTGGAAGGGCCAGGGACCATGAAGATTCACCACCCTCCCCCACCGTCAAGGTCTTAATCCAGGGGGCACTGAAAGAGGAGTCTAGAGTCCAGGGGGCTCTGGTAAAAAAATCTAAAGTCCCCAGAGCTCATCTCCCCTGTCACCAAGCTTCACTGCACTGATTTTATCACTGGGGTCTGTTGATCCCCCGTGCTGGTTCATTGTGCTGGGAGGCCGCCAGGCCGGCCTACCACACAGCCGAGCTCCGCTGCGCTGCCAAACTGAGTCTGCTGCACTGGATCTCGCCACCACCGAAGCCGGCCCACAATGCCAGGGGCTTGTTGCCCCGCTGGTCTGCTGTGCCAGGAGGTCCACCAGCCACCCTGCCGCTCCACCAGCCGTGCCACCAAGCACTGCACCTGGAGAGCACCCGGTCCACTGCTCATGCCGCCAAAGGCTGCTGCGCCACACCGCCAAGCTCTCCTGTGCCACCAGAGCCTGCGGGAGTCCACCAGGGTCCACCGTGCTCTGTTGCTCTGCCACTCCATCCAGGGGGCTCTGACACTGGCACACAGATATAAGGCTGGGGGCCCCTTAGAAGTCTCTGTCCAGGTGGGGAAAGTCCTCAAAAAGTCCCCCCCCCCACAAAACCCCAGCCCACCATTTCACGCCGCTGCACTGCCAAGCTCTCCTGTGCTTGTCCGTGGAAATCCACCAGGGCCCATCACGCTTCGCCACGCTCCACCACTCCGTCCGGGGGGCTCTGACACCGGCATACATAAATATAAGGCCGGGAGGCCCTTAGAAATCTCTCTTTCTCAAAACCCCGAACCAGCAACCGCAAAGTGGGGGCTGGGAGTCAGGGCTCAAAAAAGTCCAGAGTCTCCCCCCTCAGAGCAGCAGCAATCAGCTCCTGGTCGCTATCTTGATTCAGTTTTCCCGAGATGGGATTCATGATATAAAGAGGCTTATAACTACAGTCAAGCATAGAGCATTAAAATACAAGCTTATTGCTTCCTGGATTTTATATTTAATTTACTTGTATTTATATGATTGTTGTATGTACTATTTTTATCTATTTTAATTATTGTCTTTTTGTAAACTGCCCAGAGTCCCCTTCGGGGGAGATGGGGCGGTGATAGAAATCAAAATAATAAATAAATAAACAAAATTAAAATAATTTAAAATTCTCTTGAGTGCTGATGAGCCGTTTGCCCAATTCACACAACCCAATGCAGAACAACTTTTGTCATCATATTTTTACTGCAATCTGCAGCATAATTTGCCTTTTGCTGCAAATAGTAGCTTGATATTTGATCAAGTAAAATGTTTTCAGAAAGTAGGAAGAGATATCCATGACAATTCTGGAAAGCCAGTTACCTTATACACTATGTGGAAAAAGAGTGCACAGATGCCATCCAAAGAGGTTCTGGTGATTAATGTTTCATTAAAGATGGCACCTGCAGGGAGTGTGTGTTTTAATTGGAGACTGGGGTTATGAAGTTTTGAAGCTTGGGGGTGGAGATGTTGAAGTTGGAGAGTGGAGGGGAACAGATTACTGGAGGGGTGTGTGCTGCTGCCTGGTCCATGGATAGGGTTGCACTTCCCCATTTGAGACTTGTGCACAAGTTGGGGACTCACAGTTACTGCACGAAGAGCAAGGGGCAGCTGTGGCCAGGAGAGCCTTTGCACAGGTACATCTTGTGTGCCAGTTGTGCCCTTTCCTCAACCGGGAGGCCCTGAAGACAGTCACTCACACCCTGGTCACCTCACAATTGGACTACTGAAATTTGCTTTACATGGGTCTACCCTTGAAGACCATTCAGAAGGTACAGCTGATTCAAAATGCAGCGGCACAAACAGAAATGAGCATTTTTCATTGTGCCTATGTGTCGCCACTGCTACGTGAGCTGCATTGGCTGCCAGTTGGCTTCCAGGTGAAATTCAAGGTGCTGGTTGTTATGTTTAAAGCCTTTCATGGCATAGGACCTGGTTACCCGAGGAACCACTTTTCTCCTATGTTTTCTGGCCACCTGGTATGTTCAGGCAGACTGGGTGCAATCTAGGTCCCTTCTGTTAAAGGTTGCCATCTTGTGGGACCTAGGAAGTGTGCCTTCTCTCTCACAGCCCCCACCCTGTGGAAGAGCATCCCCCCAGAGATACAGATGGTACCCTCTCTTCTGGGGTTCCAAAAAGTCCTTAAAACCTCGCTTTGGCCCAAGGTCTGGAGAACACGCCCAGAGTCGTTGTAGTATGAGGTGGGCAGGGTATAAACAACTTAATAAAATAAAATAAAATAAAATAAAATAAAATAAAATAAAATAAAATAAAATAAAATAAAATAAAATAAAATAAAATAAAATAAAAAATAAAAAATAAAAAATAATAAAATAAAATAATAAAATAAAATAAAATAAATAAAATAAAATAAAATAAAATAAAATAAAATAAAATAATAAAATAATAAAATAATAAAATAAAATAAAATAAAATAAAATAAAATAAAATAAAATAATAAAATAAAATAAAATAAAATAATTAAATAAAATAAAATAAAATAAAATAAAATAAAATAAAATAAAATAAAATAAAATAATAAAATAAAATAATAAAATAAAATAAAATAAAATAAAATAAAATAAAATAAAATAAAATAAAATAAATAAAATAATAAATAAAATAAAATAAAATAAAATAAAATAATAAAATAAAAAATAAAGAAAAGAAGAAAAGAAAAGAAAAGAAAAGAAAAGAAAAGAAAAGAAAAGAAAAGAAAAGAAAAGAAATATGTTGCGGGGACGGTGAGAGGAACTGTCATTCTTTGTTTTAATGGTTGTTTCTAGTCTGGCCTGTCTTGTTTTGTCTTGTTTATGTTTTTAATTGTTTTAATCTAGTATTATATTTTGTAAGCCACCCAGCATCCAATGGAGTGTGTGGCTATATTAAATTTAATTAATTAATTAATTAATTAATTAATAATTACAATAATAATAATTTCCTTTAAAATCATTGCATTTTCTCTGTCTCTTTTAAACATTCCTTGCTGTTTGATTACATTCTTCACAACTATGATTTTGTGGTGGGATGTATGGTGGCTTAAAGGGGAAAAAACTCGAGGCTTGAGAATAAACAGACAAGAATGCAGCTTGTTAGGGCTAACAGTGTTTACTGTTTAGCACAGGGCAATAATGCAGATACAGTACATTATCGCAACAATGAAAAAGATGAATATACATGGTACAGCATTGTCAAAGGAAAAACAAAAACAAACTTATAAGCAGAGTTCCGTGTATTGATCCCAGGGCCAGAGCTCACGCCATGGCCTATACCCAAAGCCAGGCATAGCTCACTCTGCCCAGTCCACGGGAAGTGAACACGTGAAGAACTACGTGGCTAAAAGACACTAGAAATCAAGAAGCATAGAACACCATTTTGCATGGTTGTATATTCAGTTCTTCTAGCTTTCTGATTGGCTGGATGTTAGCTGTGACACACACCAGGCCTAAAGCATTAGGCCTAAAGCACATAGCATGACCTGCTATTGGGTGGCAGTGCTGCATCTAAGCACTGAGTTCCCCCCCTCTGCTCCCTCCCTGGAGCAGGCTTCCCACGGAAGGATTCAGGAGACCTTGTTCTCATGGGAAGGTCCCATTGCTTGTGTGGGCACTAGTCATAACAATACACACGTGACCGTTCTTATCTTGCACCTGCACTTCACGTCACCATGAGAAGCCTTTGCTTTGTAAAGGATGCAATTTGCCAAAACACTTTTGCTTTGTAGAGAAACCCAATTTGATAATTTCATACGAGAAATCTGACAGATTTATGGCTATTCCACAAAGATAAGTCTGCAATTAGGCAGAGGATCTGTGGTACTGATTTTCAGAGACTTGAATTAGATGCCCATTAAGACTCCTTTGGAAGCATCAGGAATAGACACCTGTAGTAGATTATCTCTCCAATGCCAATCTCTTCTGATCAGACCCTCAAGATACATAAATTTCATCACAGTTTTCTAAGCCTTGTTGTTTTCTTGCAGACGTTTCATTGCCAGGCTAGGCAACATCTTCAGTGCGAAAAGGGAGTGGGACTTGCTCTCTGTTTATATACCCTGGCTTGTCCTGCTTGTGGAGGTGTTGTTCTCTCCTTGGTAGTTCCTTGATTGGGCTGTTGTTTGCTGCTTGGTTGATTGACTGAGTTAATAGTTCCTTGATTAGGGTATATTGTGCTGTTTGATTGTTCCTCTGGTGCTAATCCTGGTGTTAATCTTTGCATATCTAGGTGTTGATTGCTGGCAAGGAGGTGTTCTGGTCTTCTGGTTTTCCTATTGTCTCTTATGAATGGTATGAAAATGTTGTTTACCTCTATGTGTCTGTTGATGGCTGCTTTGTCTGAGTGGCAAGCTTCCAGGAATTCTCTAGCGTTTTTGGATTTGGCTTGGTTTAAGATGCTCAAAGTTTTCCAGTTGAAAGTATGGATGAGTCTGTCCATGTGTTGTGAGATTAAGGAGTTCTTTCACTTCCTTTTTCAAACTTATTGCTATTGTAACTCTGCCTACTTCCCTAGCACCCTGTAACATGAATCCCATTTTCGCTCTGTTCCATGAATCTTCCACATTCTCTTTCTTTAAATTCATGTTTCATTCATTCTGTTGGGAGATTAATCTCTCATTGAATTCTTGTATATGCAGGATTTGTACTTTCTCTTCCTGCACTCTATTTTTAATTTCATTTATTTCCTTTAATTCCATGTCCATTTTGAAAATTCACTCTTGATATTACCCAAAAATGCTCTGTCTCACAGTCAGAACTTTTGATCAGCCTTCATTAATTCTCTCAATTTTTCATAATAAACAATCCCTTTATGTAGATATAAATAGATTTGCACTTAAATCACATAGTTGAAACAACAGATCTTTTTCCAAGGAGATATTCACCAAACAGTCACCATTCTCATTAATTTCGGGGTCTCCAAATAGCCCAATTACTTTTCTATGCTCTTTCATCTCCATCAAGTCATGTCACCTAGCATAATAATTCCCTCCCCCCCAGCCCTAACTATATTTATAATATTTCACAGTTTTCTCAAAAATTCAAAAAAAATCTTCAATTATCATTGTTTACTAGACCATGGTATGCTACTATAATTAACCTCTGGATTTCTACTTTCATATACACCCAGAACAACCTAGATTGCATCTTTTCATACTTTCTGACATATTTTAGCTCTTTCATTCATAATTAAACCTATACCTTTTCTTCCAGGCAAGTATCCCTCAATTCTACTCCACCAGAGCAGATCACTTTCTCTTCATTTAGATCTATCTCCTTTCTTAGTTTCACAGACATGAAACATATCTAATTTTCTTTCATTTCTTTAATTAATTCACATTCTATATTATTCACACCTCTTGCTGTATTGATGTATTTATTTTTTTTTTAACAAATTTTATTAGATTTTAATTTTACATAGATAAAAGTTTGAAACAGAAAAGAAAATAGAAATACAAATCAAGAAAAAAGAAAAGATAAAAAAGTGTAGTAAAGGAAAAAAGAAAAAAAGATAAAGCTGAAACAGAATTTGGTCAACTTCCGATTTGTATCTGGTCATGGTATTTTAAAAATTTTATCTTACATGCTAGGTCTATATATAATATTAAAGAATATTTCTTGTCTATTACATCAATATATATATATTTTAATCTTCAAATCCCCATATAAGCTTTGCCCCTCCCGCATCTTGTAAATAGTCAGTTAATGGTTTCCACTCTTTAAGGAAATAATTATTTGGATTTTCTTTTAATAAACATGTCAGTTTATCATTCTCTGCCATATCCATCAATTTTAACATCCAATCTTGTATTGTAGGCGATATCTGGTTTTTCCAATTTTGTGCAAAAATAAGTCTTGCTGCTGTAATCATGTATTGCATAATCCTTGTAAATTGCTTCCCAGGTTGTCCATCAATTATTCCCAGTAAGAAAAATTCCGGTTTAAATGGAACTCGAATTTGTAATATATTTTGCATCAATGCATGTATTTGAGTCCAAAATTTCTTTGCAGTCTCACATGTCCACCACATATGGTAAAAAGACCCCTCTTTTTTTTTACATTTCCAACATAAGTTGGAGACATTTCCATACATTTTAGAAAGTTTTTGTGGGGTCATATACCATCTGTACATCATCTTATAAAAGTTTTCTTTTAAATTATAACACAAAGTAAATTTTAACCCTTTGGTCCACATATCTTCCCATTGTTGCATTTGAATATTATGGCCAATATTTTTAGCCCATTTAATCATACAGTCTTTAACTTGTTCCTCTACCATTTCACCTTTTAACAATAATTTATACATTTTTGCAATTAGATGATCATCTGTCTCACATAGTTGTATCTCAAATTCCGATTTGGTTTGTTCAAATTCAAGGTCTTTCTTATCTAATTTAAATTTCTCTACGAGCTGCATATATGAAAGCCATTGAAAACTGTATCCCTCTGATACCAATTCTTCTATTGATTTAATTATATATTGTCCTTGTTCTTTCTTTAAAAAGTCTTTGTAGGTTAACCATTTATCTTTATTTCTTACTTCTGTTCTGTAGAATGCTTCTTGTGTAGAAATCCATAAGGGTCTTTTATAACATAAGATTAATTTATATTTATTCCAGATTCTTAACAAGGATCTTCTAATATAATGGTTTTTAAAGTCCACATTAACTTTAACTTTATCGTACCACAAATATCCATGCCAGTATTGATGTATTTATTTGATTTATAAGGCCACCTGATTCCATCATGACTCTGATGATGGAATACAATATTAAAAGAATTTAAAACAACAGAAAAGAACAACAAACAAAACTTGCTATCTTTTATATACTGCGGTCATCACCAGATACATATATTGATTCATCATGTATTTGGTAAGTCAAGGCTTTCACATAATAATTTTTAATAAGATAGAGAAGGGGGTGTAAACTAGGTTATCATCTTTAGTTCTACCAAAGCCATATACAGCATTTCCTGCTAATGATAAGGACTATAATGGTCACTTTAGCATATTTTAGCCAGTAAACCAGAAGCACAACCACAGCACAGTTTTACCCTTATGCTATTCTATGCAAGCTATGTTCAATAATCTAGAGACTACCTTGCAACATATTATTGCCTATATCTCACCAGCTCAGAGGGATATGGAGTGTATTGACACCCACAGGATGCAGAGTTGCGGTAAGCAAAAAATACATTGTTTCACACTGCAGTATGCACAACATATTGAACAAATAATGCCCCTATTTCTGATCCTGACATCTTGGCATGTATAAAATAAAAGGAAGTGGAACCATCAAGATTGGAATATTATTTTATTAGAATTGGACTAGCAGATTAATATTATGATCAGAAATCAGATTTTTGCATAGGATGCTTGTCTTCAGCAAGTGTCTTATAGAGGAATGATTCAGTTCCTCTGCTAAATTGACAAAACAGTTCTCTTAGAGGGATTCATCAACCTGGCCGCTAAGCATGTGCAATACATTTGCAAACATTTCATTTCATTGACACTTTCTTTTTGAGAGCATGTGTTGTTCCTTCTGTCAATTTTAGCTCATGCAAATGTTGTGGAATTAGTGCTGTTTCCACATCTAGTCATTCCCCTAAGGGAAAACTATGAAAAATGTATGTGCCTGGGAATATTTTTGATCAGAAATTCAATGGAGTTTCATTTCTCTGGTTCACAAATGCTGTTACTCCTCTGAGACTAGTGCCATTTCCTTTTCCTTCCCTTCGATTTGTATACACGTTACCACAGTATCAAACCTTTGAACTATTTGTTGTGGCATACTTTATCTGAATATAATGGCATTAAATATATCAGCACACAAGCTGAGGATCAATCTGTAGCAATGTATGTTGTGTCACATACTTTTTGTGAGTTGAAGCTTCTTTAGACATATAAGATGATTCACGCAAGTTGACTTATTCTGTACTCTGGTTAGAATTGTTAAATAAAAAAAAGGCTGCATGGTAGTACTTTTATCCACCAAACAAAAGGCAATGTCTCTTTTTCTTGTGACACAGAACCTTAGTACATGTACACACACACACACACAAACACAATGTTTCTCTGGTCACTCTATTGCAATAATAGGGCAATGAAATGAGAGAGTTGGAAAGAGATGGAGATCATCTACTACGATATCCTGTTCAATCTGGGATCTGCAATGTAGGATGCAACTAAACCTTTCCTTATATTCATGGAATGTGGAAGAACAATGCTAGTTTAGGGTTGGGTTTTTTTTTTTTTTTTTTTGTGCCTTCAAGTCAGTTTTGATTCCTGGTGGGTGATTGACTGACTGACTGACTGATTTATTTATTTATTGTATTTATATAGCCGCCCATCTCTTTGTCAAGTCACTGCAGTTTTCTTGGCAAGATTTCAGGAGTGGTTTGCCATTGCCTATGTCTTCCTAAGGCTGAGAGAGACTGGCCCAAAGTCATCCAGCTGGCTTCATGCCTAAGGCAGGACTAGAATTCATGGTCCCCCGGTTTCTAACCCAAAGCTTAACCCAGCCTTTCTCAACCTTTTGACCCTGGAGGAACCCTTGAAATATTTTTCAGGCCTCAGGGAACCCCTGCACATTCAGGCTCAAATATAGGCCACAAGTTACAAAATTACTATATTTGTTTCATGTGGAGGCCTGTATATATGCATTAACAGTGTTCTTAAACTAAACATAAATAATGAAACTTACCTTTTTAATGTGAAGTTGCCCGAAATTGAAATATTTTTTTAAATAAATTGTGATTTCCCAGGGAACCCCTAGTGACCTCTCATGGAATCCATGAAACAGGTAGCTTTCTTGCAATTTTTATCCATGAGTTATGGTCTCAGACTCTGGAAGAACAGAGAACGCATCTCTTCTAGTTTGCAGGAGATCTGAAGATCATTGTTATGTCCAGTGTTCATCTTCAAGCTAAGACAACAGAGCTGTTTCATACTTTGTAAAAGTTGATTTCCAGGTCCCCTCACTGTATTTTTATGTGTGCTATTTAGATGTGTTTTTGGCTTCCCCCCAAATCTTCAATTACTTCCAGTTTTCTACCTAAGCAGGTGCCTCTTCATTCAGTGGCACTTCTCATTCTCTTCTGCCTTCCTGGGCCCTCAGTAATATCACTTAGTGAGTTAGTTTGATCTTCCTGGCAACATTAGCTTTGCAATGTTTTTTATGTTGTGATCTCTCTTTGATTTAGAAAAAAGCATTCTACAGCAGAAACATAGAACCTGATTTTCCATACACTAACTTCATCACATGCAATTGCACTATTGAAAGATTTGCTAGCCTAGGAAGAACTTTGTATGACTGATTACAGAAGTAATACTTTGTGTGTTTCAGTTGCCCCTGCAATGGTCCCTGATTTATTCATTTATTTGCCAACTAGCTCCCAGAACTCCTGGCAGTTTTCAATGTATTTCTTTATTTAATTTGCAGGCTGCCGTGTTGCAGACAACTCTGGGCAATTTTACTAAATTAAAACAGCAATAAGTACAAAATTACTCCAGCAATAAAAAACAGCATCTATTTGGGGAACAAATGACCCTTTCCAATTCCGCACAACTCTTGGAGCCTATACATCCATCTAACTCAGGGCATGCAAGAAAAGCCAAGGTTTTCCACAGCTCTTGAAGACAGGCAAGGTGGGAGCCATGTGGATCTCCAGGGGGATAATGTTCCAAAAGGAAGGTGCCACAACAGAAAAGTCCTGCCTCCTGGGACTCACTAGATGATATTGCTGAATTGAGGGAACCTAAAGCAAGCCAACCTTATCAGAATACAGAGGACAGGCAGATATTATGGGGGATAGGTAGTCCTTCACATAGCTAGGCAATATACCATGTGTAGCTTTATAGGTATTGAATTGCACCCAGAAGCCATCTGACTCAATTAGCAGGGGTGTTATGTGGGCACAGCAAGGCATGCCCATCACTGCTCATGCTGCCACATTCTAGTGTTAGGGCCACCTAGTTCTGGGGAAACTCCATTTTTACCCTTGGATGGGGTAGCACTTCCCCATTCAAGAGTGGTGTGCAATTTAGGGGCCTTCTTGGACTCACAGCTCCATTGAGAAGGTGGAAGCTGTGGCCAGAAGCCTTTGCTCAGCTTCATTTGATGCACCAGTTGCCCTCTTTCCTAGATCGGGTGTGTGAGTCTGTGTGTGTCCTTCAGACAGTCACTCATTCCGTAGTCACCTTATGGATAGACTACTGCAATATGCTATAAATGGGACTGCCCTTGAAGACCATTCAGAAGCTTTAACTGGTCCAGAATGCAGTGATGGACATGCCTTGGAATACCCATTTGACACTTCTGTCTCATAAGCTGCAATGGCTGCCAGTTTGCTTCCAGATGTGATTCAAGGTGCTGGTTATGACCTATAAATCCTTACATGGCAAAGGGGCTGGTTACTTGAGGAATCACCTATCTCCTGTGGTGTCAGCCTGGCCAGTTTGATCTGACAGTTTGATGGACCTGGATTCCTTTGATTAAGCAGCACCATCTGTTGGGGCACAGGAAGTACACCTTTTCTGTTGTGGTGCCTGTCCTCTGGAATGAAGTTTCCCCTGATATCTGGGTGCTCTCACTCTAATGGCAGTCTGGAGGGTCTTAAGGACCCAGCATTTCTCCCAGTCTCTGGACTGGGGTAGTTGGAGCCCCTTTCTGGGTGTATGATATGTTTGTTATTGTTGACTAGATTTGCCATCTTGTTTACTGTTTTATGTTCTAGTTTGATTGTATACTTGTTTTTTCTGTAGCTTGAATCATGTCAACTGGATTTCTATTTTCTCAGTGGAAACGTTTTGCTCCTTATCCAAGAAGCTTCTTCAGTCTGAGCAAAGTTTGTAAGGGAATCCTTAAATATGTTTCTAGGGTGGCAGTGTGACCTTGCACCTGGGGCTAGGTCATGGTTATTTTATTTCAAACCCACCAACACACTGAGACAGAGGCTTGTACACCCCAAAGATCAAACTCCAAAACACAAGGAAAGCAATGTAGTGTATGCAATCCAGTGCAGTGAGGAGTGCTCTGAGCTCTACATTGGAGAAACCAAACAACCTTTGTACAGGAGGATGGCCCAACACAGGAGGAGCAACACCACAGGACCAGAGTCAGCAGTTTACCTTCATCTAAAGTAAAAAGGACACTCATCTGAGGACATTAATGTTCACATTTTAGACAGGGAAGATAAGTGGTTTGAAAGAGGGGTCAAGGAATCCATTTATGCCAACTTGGAAAATCCTTCTTTGAATAGAGGTGGGGGCCTCAGGCACAATCTTTCCCCTATTTTCCTTCCTGCTTTGTCTTCTGTGCCTAGGAAGATTAAGACCATTTCGCAATCTCAACAACAGCAAGGTAATCTTAACGATGCTCCTTTGGATGATAAAGGGACTTAGAAATAAACATCTCAAAATAACCATGACCTAGCCCCAGGTGCAAGGTCACACTGCCACCCTAGAAACATATTTAAGGATTCCCTTACAAACTTTGCTCAGACTGAAGAAGCTTCTTGGATAAGGAGCGAAACGTTTCCACAGAGAAAATAGAAATCCAGTTGACATGATTCAAGCTACAGACAATTCCACCTGGATTACTGCGAACCTTCATCGACATACTTGTTTTTTGTTTTTATGCTGTGAGTCAGTTAGAGTTGGGTGGCATCTAAGTTTATGTACGTACATACATACATACATACATACAGTACATACACAACCAGATGTAGCTTCTGAGTGGGAAGTTAAAACCAAAGGTTAAATAATGAACCACGTAATCAAAATGTACTAAAAACCATATCAAAAACAACTCCACCAAATAAAGTGGCAGCTGGGCCAGATACAATAAATTAAAAATCTACCTTAAAATTAGGGACGCGGATGGCTCAGCAGGTTAAACAGCTGAGCTGTAGGCTGCCGATCAGAAGGTTGGCAGTTCGAACCCCGCGCGCGAGGTGAGCTCTCGTTGCTAAGTCCTAGCTCCTGTCAACCCAGCAGTTCGAAAGCCTAGCAAGTAGATAAAATGGGTACCACCTTAAGTGGGCTAATTTGCTGGCGTCCTGTCGGGAAGTCGGCTCCACCGGAGGAGAGGATCAGAGGAAGATCAAATGGCAGTGGTGACGACGGACCCGGACGTCAGCAGCCGGCTCAAGGCATCCTGGGAATTGTAGTCCGGAGCCTAGTAGAGTCGGTTCCCTCACCCCTCTCCCTTCACGCGCGGTGAATTGAATTTGGTGAATTGTATAATTTGAATTGTATATATATGAATGTAAGCCACCTAGAGTCCTCCATTAGGGAGGGGATAGGCGGGGTATAAATATCACTATAAAATAATAAAAAAAAATCCTTCCTGACACAAAGCTATCTTAACAGCTTTATAGAATACCAATAAGTAGAGTGCTGTGTGTATCTCCAGGATGAGATGTTCTACAATGTGCGGATCATCACAAAGAAGGATTCCTTTTAAGTCCATGATCCTTTGATGTCTCAGAGAGACAGGTCCCTAAGGCCCCTGTCCCCCTACATGCTCGCATGGGCTAGGCAGATTCTACTTGGAGGAGATGCTTCTTAGGTTATCTGCAGGCCAGCCATTTAGAGCTTTCATTTGGACACAAAAGCCAAGGCACTAGAGAATTAAAGTTATAATGCTGTCATGGCTCTTTCCTCCTAATATCCTGGCTGCTATATTTTATACCACTTGCAGTTCCTGAGTCATTTTCAAAGGCAACCTCATGTAGAGTGTGTTACCTTAGTGTGAGTATATGGTGATGAGGGTTTCATGGTCTAAATAGGGCCACAACTAGCACATCAGCCTAAGCGGGATGAAGGCCGCTACATATAGATGCTAAATTGCAGTATGAAGAATGCTGAGACTATTTTGCACCCCACATTAGAGCAATCTTTGGTTAGACTGCTCCTCCCCTAATAACTGGAACTGCCCCACTAAGGTAGGACTGGGACTATTGCAAAAATAGTACCTCCTACTTCCAACTTTCATAGGTGGTCCATCAGGAAACCATGGTTCATGGTATCAAAAACACAAAACAAGGATTGGGTTAACTCCTTAGAATGTAAAACAAATTATATACTATAGAAAAATTATTCACTGGTTGGAGCGGCTGCTTGTGGGGGGGGGGGCAGGGGGCAGTTGCCTCCGCCTATCAGCACGCGGGTGGGGCGGGGCGGGCAGCGTGATGGGTGGAGGCAGAGCGGCTGGTTGGGGGCAGGGGGAGTCACCTCTGCCTATCAGCACGTGGGAGGGGCAGGGCAGGCAGTATGATGTGCAGGGGCAGAGCAGCTGATTGGAGGGAACCCGGAAGGGGAATTGCCTCCACCCACCGCACACACCCCTGCGCACCAACAGGAGGAGGCAACCACCCCCGTCCTGTTTTTGTCTCAAGGAAATATGGTCAGTCTAGTCATTGCCCAATTGGAAGTAGTCCAAAACAACTTTATAAGGAAGATCTTGGGCCTCCCCCAGGGCACCCCTGCTGCCTATTTAAGGATGGAGGTAGGACTACCTTCCATTGCTGTTAGAATACACCTTGCATTGTTGGGCCACTATAAGAAATTAGAAAGCCTTCAAGAATCCCATCTTGGCAAACTCTGTTTTCTCCATTACACAGCTGGAAATCAGTGGACTAAACTTTTGTCACCCATTTTACAAATGTATTCCCTACCATCTTTGGGAGAACTCAGGACTTGGAATAGAGAAAATATTAGAGATTGGCTTTTTGAAAGGGATGCTAATAAAGACGCAATTGTGGTACAATCATCCAAATTTTCATCCTGGTACCATCATTATAAAAAACATAGAAGCCTCTCCCAGTACCTGGTTAACATAACCAGTGCGTCACTGAGAAGGGCTTTAAAATCCCTTTGCCTGCAGACCATGCCCTCCGCATATCTCATAAAAGGGAGGTTTTGTAAGCTCCCTGTCAAACAACGCCTCTGTCCTTGTGGTGTTGGTGAAGTGGAGGATGTTATCCATTATGTCCTCCACTACCCCATTTACAATGAGATCAGGGCCAAATTATTAATGGCAGATGAACTCAAGGGCTCTGATGTTGAAAAACTGATTTATCTTCTTGCAGACGTGTTTCCAGCTGTTAGCAACCAAGTTGCTATTTTTGCTCTGCTCTCACTTAAACTTAGGAAGAAATATTTAAGTTCTTAGTTGTAGCTCTGGCTCTATTTTGTTGTAACCTTTTTTATATTTAATGCTTCTTTTATTATTTTATTTTATAATTTTATAATTTCATCATTTTATTGTTTTAATGTTATTGTATTTTATTGCATTCTTATGTTATGACCTGTGGTTACAACAATAAACTTCACTACTACTGTGAAAAATATTTTTTTTCCTGTAAAGAATCACACAATCCTGTCACAGTGTCCAGCTGCAATATTGTCCTGCTAGTTCCTTCACGAGAAGAAATGGGCTACCCTATAGATAGCCACTAGATGAGAATATGTAGATGCAAGAAACATGAAGAAGTCATGCTTTGTTACTCTTCTTGCCACAGTGTAACCTTGAATGTTAGCATGTATGTGTGATTTACTGCATTTGTTCTATTCTTCACGACCATTGCTTGATACCTCTCGTCACACTCTTCGTTATGGTGGGTTTTCAGACCGTATAGTAGTACTAGGAATATGTGACTTCCACACTTTTTTGCTGCAACATTTAAAGCATCATCCCTTCTCTTCACCGTATTTAGCTATGTGAATATTTAACTATATTCTCTGCTATAACTTTGGTTGTTTGTGTAAATCAGGGGTGCGGTGGCTCAGCGGGTTAAACCACTGAGCCGTTAGACTGCCGACCATAAGGTTGGCAGTTCGAAACCGCGTGACGAGGTGAGCTCTCGTCACTAGCCCTAGCTCTCTGCCAACCCAGCGATTCGAAAGCTAATATAGCAAGTAGATAAATGGGTACCACTCACGTGGGGCAATTTGCGGGCGTCCATCGGAGGGTCGTCCTCGATCCAAGAAAGACCTGGAGAACAGAGAACGGAGAACGGTGATGACGGCGGAGGACGACGGATCCGGAAATACCAGCTTCCTGGACGTCAGCAGCCGGCGCGGAGCGAGGCATTCTGGGACTTGCAGTCCAATGCCTGCAGCTGAAGAGCCGGTTCCCTTCCCCTCTCCCTATCACGCGGTAAAAAAATTGTAACGATGATGTATAATTGGATAATTGATATGTAATGTTGTAAACCGCCTAGAGTCCTCCAGTAGGGAGGGGATAGGCGGGGTATAAATAAGACAAATAAATAAATAAATAAATAATAAATAAATCTGACACATTTTTGGTTTTCCATTTTGAGTGCCTGCATCTGCATCTGCTTTAAAGTGAAGCCGAATGACATCTGAGTTTCTCTCTCTCTCTCTCTCTCTCTCTCTTTGCTTCAAAAGCATCTTTGACTTATACTTCCTCAGATGTTATTCCTTAAAACATGCTAGGAGATGCCTTAATATAAGGATGTATTTCGGAAGATTATCTCCTGTAAACAAGAAATAAATTGTTTCTACACTAACCACACTGAAGGTCTGTCAAGTTTCATTTATGTAAATATAAGGAGTTGGAGCACTTATACATCCAGATTAGGAAATATTACACAGGGAGTTGCTATTGTTGTTGTGTTCTATTCTATCCATCAGAACTGAGTTAGAGCTATTGAAATGAAGGGCAAGGCCATTATTGATTTCCTTAAGATGGGCTTGATAGATATCTGTCCTGAATGACACTTAAACCACACTCAGAAGTAATTTACAGAATAATAGGAAAGGGGGGAAAAGTCAACAGTTTACAAAATGATGTATTTGATCAAAATATTCTCAAGTCAGAAATCAGTATCTGAAATTTTAGCTTGGAGTAACTAAGATGCTTAGATAAGCAACTCTATTTGGAGAATTTACCAGAAAAATTCTTCCTTTAGGCCAGGTAGGTAATGCTGCTTTTCATTTATAGCTATGTTCTGAGAACTTTGTGCTATGGCTTACGATTCCAGTTCAGAATAATGGTTCTTTTTATGCTCCTTCATATGATATTTCCAGATTGATAGTGTCTAGGCTTGTATTTCTTTACAAACAACTTAAAGCATCTTCATAGTATCATTGCTGGTGATATAAAGCCTAGTCTCATTATTGTTTACATGTACAGTGCAGTTCTGTAAAAGACACGAGCTGATTAAGGCATGAGTGAGTGTGAGAAGGGAGTCCAAGTCCAGAAAGGGTCAATTGGTGCACCAGACAAATCTGGGCAAAAGCCTTCTTGGCCACAGCTGAATCCAGGAAGTCCCCAAAATTGTGCGCCGGTTCTCTCTGGGGAAGTGCAACCTCATCCAGAAATAAAGATGGTAGAACCCTGTTACTGGGAAAGAAACCCCCCACAGCTAGTCAGGGGTTTGTTAGGGTTAAGTTTAAGCCTGTTCCTCCTCATGCCAGCTTATTCACAAATACAATTAAAGCTGTCTCCATACTATATCCTGGCCTGAAGTCTGACTGGAAAGGATCCAGATAATCCACTTCATCCAGGGCTTTCTGAAGCCACAATCCAACTACATTCTGAATAATCTTCCTGGAAACTGGACAAAAGGTGTCCAGAATTGTTGGGTCCAGTAATAAATTCTTTAGGGAGGGGCATACCACTGCCTTTTTCAGGGTAGGTGGCACTATCTCCTCACACAAAGAACATTATAACTAGTTTTTCATCAGAATGTGATAAAATTTAGTGGATGTTGTTAGAACCTTGGAAGGTGAAGCCTGCCCCATTTCAAAGAAACCAGCCCATGGAATATTGATGTATACTTCTTTAAAATATAGTTTATTAATGTTTTTGTTTTTTACAAGTATAGGGTGAAAAGCTAAATGATTACAAGGGGATAAAACGAACCAAATTTGCTAGCAATCAGTGTAGGTAGTTTCAACTTACAGTATCTTTAGACTGCAGCAGTTGCCTGCAGCATTCTCCACCCTCCAAGCAATCCTACATAGGCATCTGGTACAAGCCATGATAACGTCATGTACTGTATATCACAATATCATTGCACAAATGCCATAATTTATGTCTTTTGCATGTTGATTTTGTGACCACCATGTCCCCTAATGGACTCCCACGTTTATTAGTCCCACTGTTTGAGCCCTGCTTCCATCCTCCCTCTCAGCACAGCCAAAATGGGATGCAGAGGAAGGATATTTTATGATGAAAATACAGGAACATGACACTTGCCCATACAACTCTATTATTCACAATTTTACTCAGTTAAAAAAAAGAAGTTAATTAATGGATGATTTATGGGCAGGATAAAGGAACATGGAGGATTAAGTATCTCTAGGATATTTTTAAAATATCAATGTTTTTAGCTTTTGAAATGAAATGAAATACAGATTATGTATCAACCTTCATCCATGCACTTCCACAAACACACACACATACCATAGGTTTATGCATGGAATGTCTCCTTATATTCTGGTTGCTGACAACCTTGATTTCTACTCACACAAAAACTATGCATAATTTAAGACCCCATCCTTCATGGGAGAATAGACAGATACACATTCATGTTGACTTTCCAAACTTCAGACCTTGTGAAATGAATCTTTCTGAAGACATGTCACCTAAGCTTCTTCATTTATAAAGTGCAGATAAAAGTTACTTGCACAATCATTAGAATGTTGTTATTCTGACTGGTGAATGAAGTTTCAGAAATTAATATTATACAGTTATCCGATATACTGTAGATATTGCTCTTACTGCTCAACTGCTGGTTTTGGTACCCTGTCCTCCAGGAAGGGTTTAGACTAGCCTTCTACAACCTGGCTGAAAATTCTTGGAGTTGAATTTCCAATACATCAGGAAAGCAACAGATTGTAGAAAATTGATATATACTTAAGTTGAACTCATTTGCCAAGGGTGGATATTTCTGTAGGAAAAGTTCATAACTGGTTTGGGGAAACCTCAGCATTTGAAGAGGTAGAAAATGTTTAGGAAAAAAATCCCAAGGAGTGGAGAAAAATGCTTAGACAGACTGATTGAAGACTGAGAAGAACCTTTTCTAAGTATGGCAGGAAAACCCCAAATGTGGCAGGGATGGAAATGAAAAAGAAATTCTAGAATGTAAAAACATGAGATAGAGATGCGGAAATTCTTTAGACTACAACTTTGTAAAATCAGAAGCTTTATTTGACAATGATGTAAACGTATTTTTTAAAATAGTCCCTGAATATATCTTTTGTTGATGAAAAATATTTCATTCAAAAGATGGAACAGAAGTTGGTAGAATTTTTCATATGAAAGGATGGAACAATATCATTATCATCAACATGGAATACTGCAAAAGCATTGATTCAAGCCCTTATTAAGCTAATAGATACTTAATCCTATTGGCATTTCATCCATCTCCTGAGCGATATGAATATAAACTCAACAGATTCTGTGTTTCTAAGATAGAGCCTTCCCCAAGGCTGCAAGACTTCTTCATGGATCTGGAACAACAATGCAAGAGATCCCAATAGCAGTTGGTGACCCTAATTTGAGAACCCTTGAACTATGGCATTGTCAAATATGTGAAAACATTTTCTGCTCTTCTTAGTATTGAGTGAAACGTAGCTGATAGATGTGAATACCCTATTGCCTCCTTTGGGCCTTGGGATATATAATTTTTCAGCTGAAAGGAGATGTCTTGTGAATATTAAAATTCTTCATGAGTTTTCAGGTGGTTATATCAATGTCATATAGATCAGTAAGGGCCCATTTAAAAATCTCTGAAGAGTGTGAGAAAAAGAAACTGAAGGGTAGATAGTATAAATGTAAAATGTTACCAGAGAATTCAAGGTTGATTCATATATTGTGTGTCTGTGTCTGTGTTTAGCTATAAAATAAAATATAGCTTTATTTTAGTCAATGACCAGCTTGAAAAAAGGTGTAACAAAATTCAGCCACGCAGATACAACACTTTTTAGTGTAAATAAAATAATACAGCATTGCACTGTATTAAAACTAAGATGAAAAACTAAAAGTTAAAATTAGCTCAGAAAGGGGGGGGGACCCATACAATTAATTGTAAGTGAAGTCTAAAACTAGATGCTGAGTCTGCAGAAAATTAACAATATAAGAATAAATTGCTCTGTAAAATCTAACATTGTAAATTGATCTTTTGACAGCCAGGTCCTACTATTTGACAGAATGGGGCAGCTGCCTTATGTTGCAGGTTCTTGTCATAGGGCAGCACTGGAAGATGGATCTGTGTGTGCCACAGACCCTGCTGTGTTGTCCTAAGGAGCCTTCTACTTTCAAATGTAGTGGAAGAACATTTTTCAGCCTCTCTGTTGAAATGATTTAATTGCCCAACAACTTTGGGACACAATATTCAAGCACCTCTGGCTAAAAAATATTTTGATCCAGTTTATTTTATAAAATAATCATCCTTAGATGATCCTTAGATGGCAATGTCAGCAGAAGTCAGAGGGCCCCAATATTTTAGGATAAAACAGGGACAAAAATAATGTCTTACAAAATCCCTTTAAAAATAATGCAATATTTTTCATAGAAAGATATGGAAATGGCATACAATAAACCTACAGACATATGTCCAACTGACACAGAGCAGAAATGGATGCTTAGCTATCATTTAATAGTAAAGATATTTTGGCTGGAGTTGAGCTCTGGACCTTATTAGATATTGCACATAATTCTAGCATCTCAGTTGATTTTCTGGCTAGAAAATCCCCCCCCCCCATTCCTTGTAATTATCTCCTTTCTTTTAGATTCACATTCCTTCAGGTTTAACCTAAGGGTACATTTGCAACATCTGATCAAACCTGTTGACATTGCATTCCTTTTTAATTTCTAATTTGACCCAGGACAGCTCTCTGGCTGATATTTACCATTTTAATGGTATTAAAATAAGCTTGTTCAGCACCAATCTTTTCATTACATCACAGGTCAGTTTATTTTTCCCCCTCCTCTTTAACAGTGACCTTCTTATTTGTAAATGGACTAATTTAATTCAGTTGTTACTTCATTTTATAACTTTCCAAAATTTAACCAGAAGTGTACGCAAGCATGATGAGTGGCCGATTTGTGAGGCAGTCAATTTATTCTAAGTGCCAATATGACATTCAGGTTAAAAAAATGACAGAACAGAAATAATAGAAATATGATTGTCAACAGAAATTTGAAAGCTTACAACAGTTTTTGAGATGGTAAATAGTAACCTAGCAAGATTGCCAGACTTGGTGAATGCCTAAATTCTCCCAGACTGGATTTCTGCATTGTCTACCGCAGGCAGATCCAGCTTGGATTGAGAAAGGTAAGAGGAGTCTTCTCCTAACCAAAGTGGTCAAGAATATCCATACCACTTTGTTGAGGGGATCTCAGTGGCTTCTTTTCTTGGATTAAATGAATCACCCTGTCTCCATGACCCAAAATGCTTCACTGAAACAAACCTCCATTGCTTTGCAGAGGTTTAGGGTTAGGGTTTTTTATTTATTTTATTTATTTTAATTTGCAAAGAAATTGTCTAAATGTGAGGCCACCTTTGGAGAGAGAAAATGAAGACAGGAAATAATAAGGAAAGTTTTGCATTAACTCCTATTTTTGAGCTCAGTTGATGGCATGCTAAACTCTGCAATTTTGAAAATTGTTCTTTCTCTGGCTTCTGTTTTTCTATTTTATTCTTGGGTTGCTTGAGAATTGATTTTAGTTTTCTCTTGATAGTGTTTTTGAGCCACCTTTATTGTTGGAAGTGGTGAAAGATGCTACTCCTGGTGACAATTTCAGTTATATGTCTTTCCATTACCCTTAAGCCTCCCTAACTGTCTATACTTCTCAATCTGAAAAGATCCTATTGGAGATGTTATTTCATTATGTTTTCACTTGGGATTTAATGGAAGATAGGAAGACAGTAAATTGCTGGAGAGATGATTGTACAGTGAAAAACAGAATATCCACACACTTCCCTTGGCTACCTCATAATTAAACAAGTGTAAGAATGCCATATTCCAGCAGTGATATTTTATATAAGGAACAGAGACAAGTGAGCTGGCAGCTAAAGTATTAGCTTCCTAGTCCCCCAGATGTCTTTCAAGGGACCCGTATTTAGCAAAGCAACCTCTAGGTCTCTCTCTTTCAGACTCTGATTAAATGATGGTCTGCACTTAAGAGGTATTAAGTCCGAATATATATCTTCTCTCATGATTCCCAGCTTGCCATTCTATCAGACTTAATTGAAAGTGATCTAATGTCAGATGCTTGACTATTTATTGTCAGCAAAACAAATAATGCACTACACCCCAGGGAATCACATGAGTCTGAAGGTAAAGGTGAAAGTGTTTCTTTCAACACCACTGTCAGCTAATGCTGGAAATCAAATATTTATTCTCATCTGCCAGGGGGAATGTATTAGTTCCCTTTTCTCTAAGAAAACAGACTAGGAGTGACATTTATTTATTAGTTTTTTAAAAAAACCATCCAAAAATACATACTTCAGAAAAGTTGTTCATTTTTTCTTTTCTTCTTCTTCTTCTAATTGGTGAATTCAGAAGGAATAGAGCACAAGTTCCCCGTTTTAGAAAGCAACACCTGAATGACAGATAAAATTGGAGCAATGAGGACTCTGCATACAAGTACATAATGGTTTAACCCTATCAGTAATAGTAGAATAAATATAAAATAGATTTCCAAAGCTGTACTTCTTATACGTTCATTACATACAGATCTGTTGTGACCATAATTCACAAAAAAAGGTAAACAAGATGACCAAAAACATGATCTCCCTTATACATGGATATAACCTGTGGCTTCAATATTCTGCTGGGTCATCCAAAGTTATATTTTCAGTTATATATTGCTGCTGGCTAATAGAAATTCAGTTTTAAGGAAACTGCATACTGAGAAGTGGTGAGAGAAAGAATATGGAGATTGCTACTAACAGTACCATAGAGTGCAAGAAGAGCCAATCAGGCCAGTCTTATTTATGTATTTATGTATTTATTTGAATTTTTAAACCACCCAACACCAAAGTTTTCATGATGGTTTACAGTAAAACACATTAAAAACACACAAAATATCCTGGACCAAGCATAGCATGAACTGCTTCCTTGAGGTGATTATCAGTAAGCAGAAACTCAAATACTATAAGCATGTGATGTAAGCAGATGATGGATTAGAAAAAAAAACATTATGCTTGATAAGGTTGGGGAAAATAGATGAAGGGGAAGAGAGTAGATAAGCTTGATGGAAGGGATCAAACAGATTTATTTATTTATTTATTTAATTAATTTTTATCCCGCCTTTATTATTTTTATAAATAACTCAAGGCGGCGAACATACCTAATACTCCTTCCTCCTCCTATTTTCCCCACAACAGCAAACCTGTGGGGTGAGTTGGGCTGAGAGAGAGTGACTGGCCCAAGGTCACCCAGCCGGCTTTTATGCCTAAGGTGGGACTAGAACTCACAGACTCCTGGTTTCTAGCCCAGCACCTTAACCACTAGACCAAACTGGCTCTAGATTAGTAGACTATGTGTGGAAGTGCTATAAGAAACTACTAGAAAGATGGTGAGCATTTGTCCATGCATTCACCAGTTGAACCTGACTTGACGGCACCTCAAGTACAGGTGGTCATCGTTTAACAACCACTTGTTCAGCAACAGTTTGAACTTACAACAGTGATGAACAACTGGTAGTTACAACTGGACCTTGTACTTACGGCTGTTGCAGCATCCCATGGTCATGTGATTGTCATTTGCGACCTTCCCTGCTGGCTTCCCACAAGCAAAGTCAATGGGGAAGCCGGCAGGAAGTCAGAAGTTGCGGTCACATGAGGTCCTTGCTTAATGACTGGCATGGTCTTCCTTTAACAATGGCGCTGTCACTAAGTGGCATGGTCATGTGATTTTTCAACTTAAGACCATGTTACTTAACGGCGGAGTTTCCGGTCCCAATTAGCATTATTAAAGAAGGATTAACTATAAAATTTAAATAGTAAGAAAGAAAGGATTATCAGAGAAATTGAATCATAATTTTTGGCATTTACAGTGAAATATGAACACTTCTGAGTTCTATGGAACTGAATAGAAAGTTTTGCACATTTATCCTATTGAAATCAATGGGAATTGTGCTTGCTATATATGAGTTTTTATAAATGACCACAGCAATCCTTAGAATAATTCCATCAGATAGATAACATGTTGTCCTATACTGAAGACATAGAAGAAAACACTGACTAAGTAGCTTATCTGGGGCTACTACTGGATTCATGGCTGTGGTGAACACGGATGATGATGATGATGATGATGATAGACTCTGGGTGGCTGACACTTAAAAAAAAACAATAAAGAAGAACCTATACATCCAGACAAACTACATATCAAACAACTAACCACATCTCGTGACTGGCTTCGGAGGATTATGCATTTTCCTTTTTAACTTGGAATATTGCCAGATGGTCAGTTGCATCAAAAGACCAACCTTTTTTTGACTATTTGTCACAATTTGACGTTCTCTTTTTACAGGAAACTTGGGCCTCTTTAGAGGTGGAGCTAGACGGATATTGGGTTAATTCTATCTTGGCCACTCCGAGTATGGTGGGTGGGAGGTCCAAGGGCGGCATTGCGACTTTAGTAAGCGCTGCTTTACAATTCAATTGTATTTCACTGCCCCCCTTAAAGCCGTGGGTAGTGGCTACATTGCTTTTATCCAAACAGATGGAAATTCTGCTTTTTAACGTTTATATTCCTCCTTCTAATAAGAATGATTTGATCAGTACCATTTGGGAGCATATAGAAAATTTTATTTCCAGCTGCTCAGATAAATACCCCACAGCTTCAGTTTTAATAGGTGGAGACTTAAATGCTAGGATGGGATTAAATGACTATACATTATTTAATCAATTTAAGATCTACAATGAGGAGAATGTATTAGAGGAACAACTAACTAGGACTCCATGAACACCTTTAAAGCATTTTTAAAGAAAGGTATCTTTCCCTTCCTTAATTCAGAAGGGATGAGACCAGCAGTCACAGTTTTATTTTTTCACTGAGAATGCTTCATCATCATAGGCAATACTTTTATTAAGCCATTTGAAGTTATACAGTAGTTACCAGTTTTCAAGTTGTAACAAGAACAAAACATTCAGATGGCTAAATTGTCCTTGTGGACTTTTGAAATATATTCATAGTCAACACAGTTATTGTTGTGTTATGCTGGGCATCACCAGACTTCTCTCCAATCCCCTTGTCTGTCAGTCCCCAATTAAAATTACCCTTCTGTTTTTATAAAAGGAAATCTTTTATTGCATCTGTTCAAAAAGTAGGATAAATGCATCCAGTTTGTACCACCTCCATCAGGGGTGGAAAAATGTGGCACCTACTGTATGCTGCATGCAGTCCATTGGGACCTCCAGAATAAGTGAGCAAAAACCTTGGTCTTTTTTAAGAGGGGGGATTATATTTTATTGGGGGGATATATATTATTGGGGGAATAGGGTAGCTTTAAGGAGCCTGTATGTCTTATATTAGCAGAATAACCATAGGTTTGATCACAATGGAATAGGTAGTGTGGAGCAAAGCCAACAGGTCTCCAAGTAAGAACTGGAAGATGGGTAGGATCTGAATCTTGGTTAGCTATTCAGTTGATTAGGAAGCATTGTATTAATTCTTATTTTGCACATTTTTTTTGCAAAAGAAAAAAATGGTCCAAACTGTCAGAAACTACCCCAAGAGAAATGCAGGTCAAAATAGGCAAGGAAGTAGTGAGAAAACATCTAGGTACTTTGAATGAATTCATGTCTTTGGGGCTGGATGGTTTTCATCCCAGATGGCTAAAGAAACTGATTAATGTGATCTCAGTACCACTAACTATAGTCCTCTGGCACACACTGGAGGATAGTTAACATTGTTCCACATTTTAGAAAGGGGAAAAACTGGTGAACACGGATGATGATGATGATGATGATGATGATGATGATGATGATGATAGACTCAATTTAAGTTCTACAATGAGGAGAATGTATTAGAGGAACAACTAACTAGGACTCCATGAACACTTTTAAAGCATTTTTAAAGAAAGGTATCTTTCCCTTCCTTAATTCAGAAGGGATGAGACCAGCAGTCACAGTTTTATTTTTTCACTGAGAATGCTTCATCATCATAGGCAATACTTTTATTAAGCCATTGTCCTGGGCAAAATGCTTTTCAACATGCTTATAAATGACTTAGATGAAGGATAGAAGGGATGAGGGATTGCTAACACTTCAAAATGAATTTCCTGACTGTGAGAGCTATCTGGAGCTCCATCAGTGGAGGTTATCAAGCAAAGGTTGGACAGACATTTGTTTGGGATGGCCTAAGGCAGGGGTCGGCAAACTTTTTTTGCCGGGAGCCATTTTGATATGCTCGTGCACATTTTGAAGTGCTCGAGAGCCAGGGGGCGGGGTTTGCGGGCGGGGGCCAATCGCGTGGAAGGGGGCGGGGTTTGCGGGCGGGGGCCAATCACGTGGAAGGGGGTGGGGTTTGCGGGCGGGGGCCAATCACGTGGCTTATTGGGGCGCGTGGGAGGGCCCATGTAGCAGTTTCCCCCCCCACCGGCTTCCCGCCCCTCCCTCCTTGCCTGCAGAAGGCGGCCGGCCTTTCCCCCCGCTATTTCCGGAAGTGATCCAGCGCCGATCTGCGGGCTGCGGGGGCTCCAGCTTCGGAGGGCGCCGGCTGCGCCTGTGCCTTGGCAGCCAAGCTGTTCCGAACCAAGGAGCCAGGGCGGAGCCGGGGCAGGGGAGGAACGGGGAGCGCCAGGGGACTCACCCGCTGCTGCTCGGCTGCCACCTTCCTCCTCCGCTTCAGCCGCCCGCCCGCCGAGTCCCGGCCCTTCAGCCCCTGCTGGGGGGAGGGGGGCAGGGACTCAGCGCCTGCACGCCCGGAGCCCAGCAGAGCTGCGTCTCGCCCCACCCCGCCCCGCCCTCCCAGAGTGGCCAGCGGAGCGCCCACCTGCTCGGGCAGGTATCAGCCTCTCTGTACGCTCCTTCCGCTGCTGCTGCTGCTGCAGGGAGACGGCGTCCACCCGGCCCAGCTGCCCGGGGTCCAGGGAGATCAGCTCCGGCGGGATCTGTGCCGAAGAGCCCCGACTGCTTGCCTCCCTCCGCGAGGCCCAGGCACGCTGGAAGGCAGCGGGGGGCCTCGCGGAGGGATGCTGAGCTCCGCAGCCGAGCCTGGGCGTGCGTGCGGGACGGAAGCCGCCATCGCAGGCTTCCTCGCCGAGTTTGTCCGCTGCCTGCAGGGAGGGAGGCGGGGGGACAGGGCTGGGGCGGGGGCAGGGGCCGCGGACAGTGCTACCCAGTGCTTCTACTCACCAACCCCTACCCCCCCGCCCCGCTTTGATCAAATCGGCAGGAGAATCGCCCGGGCTTGGCACCCAGTGGAGCAGGAAGGAAGAAGTGGGTTTGCGCTGCTGCGGTGGCGGGTTTGTGGGAGCTGGGTGTGGGAACCCAAAGCCCAGGCGAGCCGCTTTAAAGAGGGGGAAGGAAGAGAAACGCGTCCTCCGCCCCACCCGCTTGCCTCCCGCCTCGCGCCGCTTGTCGCCGCCTGCCTCGTCCCCCCCCCCCACGGCCGCTCTTCGCCAAAGATCCCGCCGGAGCTGATCTCCCTGGACCCCGGGCAGCTGGGCCGGGTGGACGCCGTCTCCCTGCAGCAGCAGCAGCAGCGGAAGGAGCGTGCAGAGAGGCTGGTACCTGCCCGAGCAGGTGGGCAGCGGTGGCGCTCCGCTGGCCACTCTGGGAGGGCGGGGCAGGGCGAGACGCAGCTCTGCCGGGCTCCGGGCGTGCGGGCGCTGAGTCCCTGCCCCCCTCCCCCCAGAGGGGGCTGAAGGGCCGGGACTCGGTGGGCGGGTGGCTGAAGCGGAGGAGGAAGGTGGCAGCCGAGCAGCAGCGGGTGAGTCTCCTGGCGCTCCCCGTTCCTCCCCTGCCCTGGGCGCCCACGCGCGCCTCAAGGCGGCGCGGAAAGACCTCCGCAGACCCGGGGATTTCCCCCTCCCAACTGAGAATCCTCCTCGCCCCCCCCCTACACCACCAGGGCCTCGCCTTCCAAGGATCGGAGGGGGGTATTCGGAAAAGGGCAGGGGTGGGCGCGGATGTGATTTGGCAGTGCGCTCCGCTCCCGTGCAGAGCAGGCGGTGGAAGAAAGCCAGCCAGCCAGCGGGTGCACCCTCCTGCCCCATCAATCCCCCCACCCCGCCGTTCGGCATCCTCTCCCCCCCCTGCTAACCCGAACCCTGCGGCGGCCGGGGGGACTGAGCCAGGCTCGGACCGGAGGCGGCCAAGGGGAGAGCAGGCTGCTCTTCGCCCTGCGCCACCCTGCCGCTCGCGTCCCGGGCCCGCGCCCTCGCCCAGCACCTGGATGCCGCGGAGCAGCGCCATCTCCAGCCGCGGCAGCCCCTGCAGCCGCTCCTGCGCCGCCTCCGACAGCGCCGCGTCCCGGGCCAGCAGCGCCTCCCTGCCGCGCCGGGCCTCGCTCAGTGCGAGAGCCAGGGGGCGGGGTTTGCGGGCGGGGGTCAATCACGTGGAAGGGGCGGGGGTGAGTTCAGCTGCGGAAGAGCCACACTCAAGGGGCCAAAGAGCCGCATCTGGCTCGCGAGCCGCCATTTCCGACCCTTGGCCTAAGGATTCAGACCATCCCAAGGGGTTGAACTAGAAGGCTTCCAAGGTCCCTTCAAACCCTATGAATCTATGATTCTACGAGCATGCATTAGAATACAGAATTAAGTCTACCATGTAGAAGTGAGGCAGGAAAGAAAGCTTACCATGCTTCTTCCATTCCATGTTGCATGTTCATGTTGATTCAGCACATTGTTTCTCTAAAGTTTGTTGTGATCAGTGTTGCTTTACCAGCTTTGGAGGCCTGTTATGATAAATTTCTAGAGCCCATTGAGAATCAAATCCATAATTTTCTAATGTTGCCATTGCTACAATACTAAATGAGTGGCACCAAGTCACCAAATGAGTGGCACCAAGTCACCCAGCTTTGTAATACCAACTTCAGTACTTCTGTTCTGAGGAGGGGAAGAAGAGTCTTGTGATGGTAGGCCCTGATCTTTTGATGCTTGCCCATCATAGCTGTAGTGATTTTTGGGCACACTTTAAAAAAGAAAAAGGCAAATTTGTAAACTGTTGAGGAAATAGTGCCAAACGAACTTAAACTTAGGAAATGGAGATATTATGTGACAGATAAATTAGTATAATCATACTCAGAAGCAGCCTGAAAAAAAAATGAAGCTAAAAACAAGCTACAGTGGATGCCTGATCTAAACCATATAAATCTTGTACAGGATTTATTTTGTAAATGTTGGCATAAAAAAGAAGTTCAAATAGAGTACACTACATTTATATTTTAATTTAAATAATAGATGGTAATGAATGATAATTATAGTATCGATCCTCCCTTTCTTCTGAAAATGTTTTATTGATGTTGTGATGTCTTCTCTATTTCATCTCATTCTACACTATGCATCCCCTGAACTTCATCCTTTCCATTACATTCCCTGAACCCCATCTTTTCCATTGTTTCCATTCTGAATTTGCATTTCTCAAGGCAGAAGCTCTTTCTCTTAATAATGTCTAAGCAACAAAGCACTACGTCAAGGAGGCAACTGTATCTTTTGGGAGAATACATATTTTCTGCAGCACATAATACTGTGGATAACAATTCAATTGATACAGTTTGACATATTATGGTATGCTTATAAGAATCTGGTACTCATCTACTACTCATATATTGTCAGTCATACAGAAGAAGAGATACACCATCAGACTTCATTAGGAGTAGTATCTAGGTTTGAGTGTTGCAAATTAAAAAGCAAATAGCAGGCAACATTGGCCAGACTCACAAAGGATGCCCGTGGAACTGCCTCACCCCCGTTACATCGACCCGTCCCACCTGGTCAGGCAGAGAAGGCATGTTACATACCCTGTCCGTGAGGGACTGCTGATTGGCAGGGTCCAGGGGGAGGGCCTTCTCTGCCATAGTCCCCGCCCTATGGAACAGCTTACTCCCAGAGGTAAGACAGGCCCCCACTCTCCCAGCCTTCTGGAAGGGGGTGAAGATATGGTTATGCCATCTCACTTGGGATGGGAGGGGGGATAGTCATTCATGGGGGTGGCTGACACCATGATCATGCCAAGAATAACATCTTATGCCCATCTTGGATTTTTGTATTTTATATTTTTAGACTTGTAGCTGTTTTGTGTGTGTGTGTGTGTGAGCGTACGCGTACGTGTACGTGTACGTGTACGTGTACATGTACGTGTACGTGTACGTGTACGTGTACGTGTACGTGTACGTGTACGTGTATGTGTATGTGTATGTGTATGTGTATGTGTATGTGTATATATTGAGTATACTGTGTATTGTAGTGTTTTTAAGGATTGTTAATTCATTGTCTGTAAGCTGCCCAGAGTCGTTGTGTATGAGATGGGCGGCAGAGAAATTTGATAAATAAATAAATAATGATAGATTTCAGCTGAGTATCAGAGAAAGTTGTTGTTGTTGTTCAGTCGTTCAGTCGTGTCCGACTCTTCGTGACCTCATGGACCATAGCACGCCAGGCCTTCCTGTCCTCCACTGTCTCTCGGAGTTTACTCAAATTCATGTTCATTACATCGGTGATGCTATCTAACCATCTCATCCTCTGCTGTCCCCTTCTCCTTTTGCCCTCAGTCTTTCCCAGCATCAGGGTCTTTTCCAGTGAGTCCTCTCTTCTCATTAGGTGGCCAAAGTATTTGAGCTTCAGCTTCAGCATCTGTCCTTCCAATGAGCAGTCAGGGTTGATTTCCTTTAGGATTGACTGGTTTGACCTCCTTGCAGTCCAAGGGACTCTCAAGAGTCTTCTCCAGCACCACAGCTCGAAAGCATCAATTCTTCGGCGCTCAGCCTTCCTTATGGTCCAACTCTCACAGCCATACATTGCTACTGGAAAAACCATAGCTTTAACTATACGGACCTTTGTCGGCAAGGTGATGTCTCTGCTTTTTAATATGCTGTCTAGGTTTGCCATAGCTTTCCTTCCAAGGAGCAAGCGTCTTTTAATTTCATGGCTGCAGTCACCGTCTGCGGTGATCTTGGAGCCCAAGAAAATAAAATCTGTCACTGCTTCCATTTCTTCCCCTTCAATTTGCCAGGAAGTGATGGGACCAGATGCCATGATCTGGGTTTTTTTAATGTTGAGTTTCAAGCCAGCTTTTGCACTCTCCTCTTTCACCCTCATCAAGAGGCTCTTTAGTTCCTCTTCACTTTCTGCCATTAGGGTGGTATCGTCTGCATATCTGAGGTTGTTGATATTTTTCCCGGCAATCTTAACTCCGGCTTGTGATTCATCCAGCCTGGCATTTCTCATGATGTACTCTGCATATAAGTTAAATAAGCAGGGTGATAATATACAGCCTTGTCGTACTCCTTTCCCAATTTTGAACCAGTCGGTTGTTCCATGTCCGGTTCTAACTGTTGCTTCTTGACCCACATACAGGTTTCTCAGGAGACAGGTAAGGTGGTCTGGTACTCCCATCTCTTTAAGAATTTGCCACAGTTTGTTGTGATCCACACAATCAAAGGCTTTAGCGTAGTCAATGAAGCAGAAGTAGATGTTTTTCTGGAACTCTCTTGCTTTTTCCATGATCCAGCGAATGTTGGCAATCTGATCTCTAGTTCCTCTGCCTCTTCGAAACCCAGCTTGCACTTCTGGTAGTTCTCGGTTCACATGCTGCTGAAGCCTAGCTTGTAGGATTTTGAGCATAACCTTGCTGGCATGTGAAATGAGCGCAATTGTACGGTAGTTTGAACATTCTTTGGCATTGCCTTTCTTTGGAATTGGAACGTAAACTGACCTTTTCCAATCCTGTGGCCACTGTTGAGTTTTCCAAATTTGTTGGCATATTGAGTGCAGCACTTTAACAGCATCATCTTTTAGGATTTTAAATAGCTCAGCTGGGATACTGTCTTCTCCGCTAGCTTTGTTGTTAGTAATGCTTCCTAAGGCCCACTTGACTTCACTCTCTAGGATGTCCGGCTCAAGGTCAGTGACCACACCATCGTATTTATCAGGGATATTAAGATCTTTCTTGTATAGTTCTTCTGTGTATTCTTGCCACCTCTTCTTAATCTCTTCTGCTTCTGTTCGGTCCCTGCCTTTTTTGTCCTTTATCATGCCCATCTTTGCACAAAACGTTCCCTTGATATCTCCGATTTTCTTGAAGAGATCTCTAGTCTTCCCCATTCTATTGTTTTCCTCGATTTCTTTGCATTGTTCATTTAAGAAGGCCTTCTTATCTCTCCTTGCTATTCTCTGGAATTCTGCATTCAGTTGTTTATATCTTTCCCTTTCTCCCTTGCCTTTTGCTTCCCTTCTTTCCTCAGCTATTTGTAAAGCCTCATCAGTCAGCCACTTTGCTTTCTTGCATTTCTTTTTCTTTGGGATGGTTTTAGTTGCTGCCTCCTGTACAATGTTACGAACCTCCATCCATAGTTCTTCAGGCACTCTGTCTACCAGATCTAATCCTTTAAATCTATTCCTCACTTCCACTGTATATTCATAAGGGATATGATTTAGGTCATACCTGATTGGTCTAGTGGTTTTCTCTACATTCTTCAATTTAAGCCTAAATTTTGCAATAAGAAGCTCATGATCTGAGCCACAGTCAGCTCCAGGTCTTGTTTTTGCTGATTGTATAGAGCTTCTCCATCTTTGGCTGCAAAGTATATAATCAATCTGATTTCGGTATTGACCATCTGGTGATGTCCATGTGTAGAGTCGTCTCTTGTGTTGTTGGAAAAGAGTGTTTGCTATGACCAGCGTGTTCTCTTGACAAAACTCTATTAGCCTTTGCCCTGCTTCATTTTGTACTCCGAGGCCGAACTTGCCTGTTATTCCGGTTATTTTTTGACTTCCTACCTTAGCATTCCAGTCCCCTATGATGAAAAGGACATCTTTTTTTGGTGTTAGTTCTAGAAGGTGTTGTAGGTCTTCATAGAACCGGTCAACTTCAGCTTCTTTGGCATCAGTGGTTGGGGCATAGACTTGGATCACTGTGATGTTGAATGGTTTGCCTTGGATTCGAACTGAAAGCATTCTGTCGTTTTTGAGGTTGTACCCCAGTACTGCCTTTCCCACTCTTTTATTGACTATGAGAGCTACTCCATTTCTTCTAAGGGATTCTTGCCCACAGTAGTATATATAATGGTCTCCTGAATTAAATTCGCCCATTCCTGTCCATTTTAGTTCGCTGATTCCCAATATGTCGATGTTCAATCTTGTCATCTCATGTTTGACCACATGCAGCTTACCTTGATTCATAGTTCTTACATTCCAGGTTCCTATGCAATATTGTTCTTTACAGCATCGGACTTTCCTTCCACTTCCAGACACATCCACAACTGAGAACAGAGAAAGTTACCTTACGTTAAAAGATAGTCGACAGTGGAATACATTGCTGCATAGACTTTCTCTCTCATTGGAGTTGTACAAAGTAGACAGCCATCTGTTGGGGATGAATGAATATGTGAAAAATGTGAAGAAACAGATTTTTGTTTGGTTTAACATAAGGATAACTTTCTAATGAACACCAATAACTATTCAACAGTGGAACAGTTTACTTTGGGCGGTACAGGTTAGCCTCCATTCGAGATGACTAACAAAGACTGACTGGACACTTATTAGGGTCCTATCAAGTTTTAATTATTCTAGGTAACAATCGAAGAGAATATTCTAGGTAAGGCTAATAACAATTTGAAGAGCAGAATTTAAATAAAAAAAGAGTTTGGCAATACATTAATAACTATTTAGTAGTTCTGATCATGCAAACTCTTGTATATTGTTTTGTATGGCTGTAAGTGACAGAAGGTCATTCATCTAAGATACATATCACTCACTTTCAAACCCTATAGTACTTTGAATAGTATAGTTTATTATTACAGTTAGTAGACCTGTTAAACCAAACAGTAAATGCAACAAAAGATATGGATGTAAGAATCAATAACACCGTTCAAAAAAGGTAACATAGCAGTGAATCAAAAGAATCCCTATCTTGTGAGAGAGTTCTTTCACAAGGAAGTGGCTTTCTCATTGTAATAGCCATAGAGAGAAACTTAGTCACAAATACAGTCACCCTTAGAATTTTATTTTTCCAACAAATATTTAACTTGATTTCCAACAAATATTAAACTGGATCTCCTTGAAAATGCAGGAAATAGAGGTGCTATTTATGGCTTCAGTGTAGAACAATGGCAGAACAGAAGAATGTGCTCCACTCACCTGACTTCCTGTTTGGCACATGGAGATAGTAAAACATTATACTAGATGTGTGTAGGTTTACAAGGAACATGAATAGGTATATGGACATAGATTTTTGGAAATAATATTTAAAAGGCATGTATGATCTCTCTCTAAGGCATGCCTTTGCTCTACATGGGTGATCTGTCTGTAATGATCTTATATTAGCTAAGTATCAGGGAAGAGTTCCTAAGAACTCAACTTCCTTTGCTCAACTTGTTTCTTTGTTCCTTTGCTCAACTTTGTATTGTGCGCCAGTTGTGCCCATGCCTAGAACCAGGGGCTCTATTCACGGTCACTTATGCCCTAGTCACTCCCAGTTGGACTACTGTAATGCACTCTACATAGGGCTGCCCTTGAAGAGTATCCAGAAGCTTCAACTGGTGCAAAATTCAGCAATGAGGGCAGTTATGTGTTTTTCTAGAAGAACACACATTACACCTCTGCTCTGCAAGCTGTATTGGTTACCGGTCTGTTTCCAGGTCCAATTCAAGGTGCTGGTTTTGATCTTTAAAGTCCTACATGGCATAGGACCAGGTTATCTGAGGGACTGCCTTTCCCCAATTATATCTGCCTGTCCCACCAGGTCCAGCAGAAAGGGCATGTTATGGATCCCATTGGCTAGGGAGCTACGTATATCTGGCGGGTCCTAGGTGGTGGGCCTTTTCTGCCATGGCACCCACTTTATGGAATATCCTCGCCTCCGAGGTGAGGTTGGCATCATCCCTTTTGATTTTCCAGAAGTCCCTAAAAATCTGGTTGTGTCATCAGGCCTTAGGACCCCAGGGGACTGGTGAAATATTGAGGTGGCTCCACTGTAATTAACATCTGCTCTTCACCCAAATTTTATTTCTGTTTTAGCTTTGTGTTTTTTATAGTTTTAAAGTTTTTCAAATAATAATAATAATAATAATAATAATAATAATAATAATTGTTTTGAATACATTGTTTTTAGCTCTGTTGTATACCACCCAGAGTCACTTGTTGTGAGATGGACGGCCATATAAATTTGATGAATGAATGAATGAATGAATGAATGAATGAATGAATGAATGAATGAATAAATAAATACAAATGATAGCAGTTTGACAATAGAAATTCAGGTTGAAGGTGATTTAATTAAATCGTCCCTTTAAACTGAATCTTCAAATAGAATAATCAACTAAATTCAATGCATCAAGTTGTAGCGATTTGCTCTGCATCAATTCAACAATTTCATAGCCTTTTGTTCATATGCAAAGACATTTTTCCTCTGATTTGAACTGGCAGTTTGAATCTGATCATTCTAATTCAACCATTCAAACCAGCACTTTGAATAAAATTAACTTGACTCAGTGAACAATTTGAATCAGATCTTGGATAATTATATAAGAAGATGACAAGCTCCCCTTTTCTATTTTATTTTTTTAAGTGAAGCTTGCACAACCATCTGTTAAAGATGCTTTAAACTGCATTCTGGAAATGGGCAGAGGGCTAAAATCAATAGCCTAAATAGCCACTGCAATTCCCAACTATGTTTCTGTGCCAAGATGGAAGTTTCACCATATTCAACTCTTGAATGTATTCTGAATCCAGTTTTGCAGTCCAATTGAGTCCCTCCAAAACCAATGGGCCCTAACTTAACAGTAGATTGTTCCATTTGTTTAAAAATGGAGTTTTGTTGTTTATTCGTTCAGTCGCTTCCGACTCTTCGTGACTTCATGGACCAGCCCACGCCAGAGCTTCCTGTCGGCCGTCACCATTCCCAGCTCCCCCACAGTTGAGAGTCCGTCACCTCCAGATTTTTCTGGAACCCATTTTTCTCAGTTGTACCCAGGAAATATTTTAACATATACGGGAAGAATTAATGCAGATTGCAAAAACACACCAACCTTGTCCTGAGACTGGTTCCAATTTATTCTTAGGGACATATATTTTTGTGTCCATTGTGGTAAAATGTTTGTGATAATACCTACTGGAAGTATAGTGTGCCCTCTCACATCCAGTGTGAGGCAGTTCAAGGAAGAATGCCATTATATGACACTGAGCATGTTTTTATCCATCTTCCTCACCTCACCTCATTTGAGCTCTAACATTCACTATTATTTTGTTTAGCTGAAGCTCCTTGGAAGGCAGAGCTGAAGATGAGACTGCCTAGATTTCAGCACTGTGCAAGTTAAATTATAGCTTCTATCCAAAAAGCCCTTCCAATTTAAACAGACAAGATGGATGTAGGTGGGGAAGCAAAGGAACACTGAGGTGATTTACAGAAATGCCATTGCCATGGTAGTATGGATAACTAATGGGGAAAAAAATCTCTGCCCTGCTGACTCTAATGCTCCAGCTCCATTTCAGAGGTGGATTCAATATGACAAAGGCAGTTCATAGATACTGGATTTTTAATCAGTTTAAATGACCAAAACGAACAGATGTGTTATTGCACGCACACACACACACACACTTTGGAATGAAATATAGTATATATTTATTTATTTATTTGATTGATTGATTGATTGATCATTACAGACAGATCACACATGTAGAGCAAAGGCATGCCTTAGAGACAGATCATACATGCCTTTTAATATATTACATTCTCTCTCTCTCTCTCTCTCTCTCTCTCTCTCTCTCTCTCTCTCTCCCAATATATTATACATTAAAGCAGGAGTCCCCAACCTGTGGGCTGCAGCCCACTAGTGGGCCGTGGCCTGTTAGGAAGTGGGCCGCAGGGCTCCCTCCTGCAAACCCCGCCCCCCGGTGCGCACGATTACCCTGCCCCGGTGTGCGCAATTGGCTCCAAGCTGCAAACCCCATCCCCCGGTGCGCGTGATTGGCTCCCGCCTGCAAACCCTGCCCCCCCCCGTCCGTGGAAAAATTTTCTTCCACGACCGGTCCCTGGTGCCAGAAAGGTAGGGGGCCACTGCATTAAAGTATATGGCAGAACAATGTTAACTATCACACAGATTATTATAATATTGGGGGTATCATTACAACACCTACTTGGTACAATAGGTGTGGCCTATCAGCCATATAGGCACAAAGATTACTGCAGACGCTGACTGCAGCCAGGAAATCAGAAGACATCTACTTCTTGGGAGGAGAGCAATGGCAAATCTTGATAAAATAGTTAAGAGCAGAGACATCACACTGACAACAAAGGTCCACATAGTTAAAGCAGTGGTATTCTCTGTAGTAACCTATGGCTGCGAGAACTGGACCATAAGGAAGGCTGAGCGAAGGAAGATAGTTACTTTTGAACTGTGGTGTTGGAGGAAAATTCTGAGAGTGCCTTGGACTGCAAGAAGATCAAACCAGTCCATACTCCAGGAAATAAAGCCAGACTGCTCACTTGAGGGAATGATGTTAAGGGCAAAACTTAAGTACTTTGGCCACATAATGAGAAGACAGGATACCCTGGAGAAGAAGCTAATGCTAAGGAAAGTGGGAGGCAAAAGGAAGAGGGGCCGACCAAGGGCAAGATGGATGGATGATATTCTGGAGGTGATGGACTCAACCGTGGGGGAGCTGAGGGTGGCGATGGCCGACAGGAAGCTCTGGCGTGGGCTGGTCCATGAAGTCACGAAGAGTCGGAAATGACTAAACAAATAAACAACAAAATCAGCCATATATGTTAAAAATGTTTGCTTTTTGGCTGGATGGCCAAGGGCATAGCAGGCCAATGTATGTCACATAAGAAGGGATCTAAAATGAATTCAGTCCCAGTGGATCCATGGTGGCTTGAACACTAGCAAGAGATAAATTGTTGGAAAACATTGAAAGGGAGGGGAAAAAAATCAAAGATGGATACAGTCCCTTAAAACTGAACAGTTAATTAGAGTTTGCTTGCTTGGTTAAAGATCTTTTGTGAGTTGCAATTAAACAAACAGTGTAACTTCCATGTTTGATTATAAAGTTAATGTTTTCAATACTGCTCTCGTTCTCGCTAAGGATTTATTTTCTGATTATATAAATCAGAATAATAATAATTTTATGTATTAAACTTGTATGCTGCCTGACTCTCAATGACTCTGGGCAGCTCACAACAATCAAAGAAATTATAATAAAAACCAATACAAGATAAAATATAAAGATAAAAGATGGCAAGTGTAATAAAGAGAGAGTCTCACTCTCCCTTGCTAAAGGCAACAGCCTTTGACTTCAAAGTCAACAGTAGCAAGCATTTTAAATCAGTAATTGATTCAAAAATAGCTGAAACCTTGGTGATCTCTCAAGTTATTGACCTTTAAATATATATTTTTTAATTAAAACATTATTTTGATATTCCATGGGTGTCATCTGGAGTACCACAAGTGCCTTCGGCCCCGTAGGTATTCTTATTATTGATACCTGACATGAACAGTATAGAGAGCAGTTGAATTCCCTTTCATAAGATCTGTTACTAAGGAAACTTGGCAAGCTTGCTGTGATGAATGTATGCAGCATCGAAGGTTTAATCTCTCACTAAGATATATGCTTCTTTAATCCTTCACAAATGTAAACATTTCCTGATTTTTCTCTTTTTTATTATTATTATTAATATATACAGTATATATATATATATATATGTTTGTGTGTGTCTCTGTGTGTGTAAATATAACAAACAGAAGATATGATAAAGTATAACTAAAAGTATAGCAGTGCTAATAAAATCAGAAAAAAATATAGAATAAGGAATGAGTGACATTTGTAGAAACTAACAGTATATCCATAAAAAGTTAATACAGTATAGAACTAGCTCAGTCATCTAACATATTATTAAATCTAATCATATAAACCATCTATTGCTCCATCTTCTCAGTTTTAGTACAATATGTTATTTCGATACAATGATATTTATATATTATGCTTAGATTCTTAATATTCTATTAAGATAATATTAATTATCTTAATATTAATATTAAGAATATTCTTAATATTCTATTAAGAATCCCACTTTTTTGTCTGTATTGATTTGTCCAAATTCAAGTCCATAACTCCATCCATCTCTACCAGAACAATTGTTTTCCCTTCTTCAAATTCTTAGTTTTTGAAAAAATCTATTGTAAAACGGTTCATTGCTTTTATTTGGGGCTTATATTAAAGCCAATGTGATTATTTTCTTTTCGTATTTTCAAAATCCATATCCTCCCTGATCCTTTGAATTGATCCAGGATTTCAGTATCTGATGAGAAACATTTGTTTCTAGATTGGTTTTAAAACTCATTTAGACTTCCTCTGTGACCTACCCTCAGTAGTGTTGGAGGTTCCAGCAAATCAGCATGCCTCATTAGCATATGGGTGATTGCTCTAGGAGGCAAACTCTCTATGTGCTTCTTCCTGAGGAAGCTGTTTGTTGCCCCTCCCACTTCCTCTCTCTCTCTCTGATTCTTCCACCATGGACGGAGCACGTGGCTGTGGCTCCTCTCCATCGAGAGGCCATGCCTAGGCCTCAAGCCCCTTTTCTCCATGCAGCCCTGGCAGCAACATAGGGCCAGGGGTCCACAAAGTTTAGGAAACCAATTTTCTACTGAAATGGATGTAACTGGGCCAAATAAACATAAGAACTCTTTTGTACTTACTTTTTGTAACCTACGTTGTCTAAACATGTAATTCTTTATGTTTGGGTGGGCTATGTGCTTAAGATCAAAAACCTATATTTCTCTAGTGTGCTCATTAATGCTATTAAGATAAAAACTCCTTTCTCTGTGTGTGTGTTTCTTTGCTGTTATACGCTCTGCTCCATTCAGTGGTACTAGCTGCCCACTAATGGTCTTCAAGTAGAAGGCTCTCAAATTGTCTGGAGGCTTCGATAGGATTTGGAGATATCCTCTGGAATTGTAGAGTTTGAGATACTGGCATGGAGAAACAGAAGCAGTCTGGTGCAGTACTTAAAATGCTGGATGAGAAATGGGGAGACTGTGAGTTCTAGTCCTCCATTAGGCACAGAAGCCTAATGTGTCAAATGAACTCAAAAGCTCATTTTCATTTCAAACACAGTCCATGTAATCCCCCAAGGAAGCAAGAAACATACATATGCCGATTTCTAAGACTGAGCAAACTTTTTTTAGATTAGATTGCCTTCTGGTGAGCCAGGGTATTCAGATTTTCAGTGGGTTTTACAAGATTAGAATGATGCATTGAGAAAGGCCTTGTATCCTCTATCTCCGTTCTTTACATTTTTCATCTTACAGAGAACAAATGCATAATAAGATATTAGAAAGAAATCCTAGTGACTCTTGGGGGAAAAAAACTGATAACATTCTTAAATCCTTATAGATACATGATCATTGGTAAAAGAACAGGAAAACCATCTGTTTCCCTTGTACCTGGGGAAAGGGAAAGACAACAGTCTAATTCTAATTCTAGGCTATATGTGCATGCTGAAATTCATCACCCATGAGAGACATTTGAAAATGATTTTATAAATGGGGAAGAGTATTAATTGCCTACTACTAGCTGCACTAGATTGGAAGGTGTCAAGTACAAGGGAAGTCAAGGGAGGGAGGCTAAATAAAAGATCCATCCATGGAAACCACACATCTTCAAATCCTCAGCCATGAATGGAAAGTGACTGTGCTCACTTTCCCAGCATAGATGGGAGGGGTAAAGAAGCAGGGAACTCACCAACTAGGGACAATGGTTAAGAATATCAGGCTATCACTGTGACCAAAGCAGATCAAGAAGCTGAAATCCAGAAAGGGATTTCTTAAACTGACTTAATTTCCACCTGGTTTGTGCACAGGAGTCAGGCAATTTAAGGCTGCAGTGCAGGAAACCCTTCAGTTAAGCTGCAGAGTCTTCCCTGATTTTAAAGACTCACTGACAGCTAAACAGGCAGCTAAGAAGACCCACACTTAAACTTAACATTTTATGGAAGATTAGGAAGTTTTCAACTGAGCAGTTTAATGTGCAAAATTGACTGTGAAGAATTTATCATTCGAAGTCAAGGCTCACAGGCAGGGGTTCATAAAAGAAATTGTGTGGCGCTGATCAAGAGCTAGACATGTGGAACTAGTTACACATAACAATGAAATTGCCCTGGGTGTGACTGCACTTTGGCATTTACAGTCATAAACTGTATCTTTGCAGAAACATATGTGCTAATCTTAATTCCTTGCTAGACGAAGATGAATCCTGATTGCCTCTATGTAAGTATGGAACTCTACAGAAGGTTGCACCTATCTCTCCATTCATGAAGTAATTAAATTTTCTATGAGGGTCAAAGCAGGAATGGGTTGATATGCTGAGCTGTATAGTGCTTTCCACAGTGTTCCATGCTCTCCATCTCGAGTTTAGCAAGTACAACATTTGGCAAAATACTTTTGCCAGTTGACCAAGGCTTGCATCCCTCCAAGTCCTGCTTTGCTGCCTCATCATGGCAGGTAGTGTGGGGTGTTCCTGGGAAAGATGAGTGAAGAATGCCAGGAATGTATGCCAAGGGTATATAATCCCAGCCTGGTCACCCAAGGCTGCCCAGATAAAGCAAGCAGGCACTTAAATTGGGCAACAAAATATAGGATGAAGCTGGAGGTGGGTTATCATTTTTGTGACAACGCAGAGGCATAATTTCATACTGTGCAGGAGAAGGCAATGGCAAACCATTCCTGTATTTTACCAAGAAAACAAAATGGATAGAAAATAGAAAGTAATAGATGATCTAGTGCCAGATGATGGGCCCCTCAGGTTGAATGGCACTCAATGTACTATTCAGTAAAAGCTGAGAATATTTCAGAGTATTAAAGGAGTTTATGACATGGCTAGATTAAAGCCTTCAGGATGTCTGGTCGCTGATGTTGTCATGTAGGAAAAGAACATCTGAAGATGCGAAGAGAGAATTACAGTGGGAACATGGAATGTAAGAACATGGGAATGAGCCTTCATTTCTTGATAATTATCTCACCTTGTGGTTGGAGGCTTGTAAAAGTGTGGAATGAAATCAATTTCTCTGTTCTTATAAAACAGACACCATCTATTTACTTTCATGTTGACCTGAGTGAATGCTTTCAAGCTGAATAGTTCAGAAAGTTTCCATACAAACAGGCAGATTGTGTTTGCCACTTAGGGGGTAATTGATGGTCATACAATTGCTTTTTAAAAAATTGTTTGATAATCCTGATCATCGAAGTTCAGTTTATTCAAAGGGAAGTGGGGTCACAAGTGGGAAGCCAAAGAAAGAAACTCTTGTCTTGAGAGTCCTTGATATTAAATGGAACTTCTGAGCATTTAATAATTACAGTTAATGATGGGACTTGATTTATGAGGCTCTTCTCCTATGAATTCCAAAGACTAATTTATTTTCATTGCTTCACCATATAATTCTGATTTCTAAATATATGTGGAAGAAGGCTGAAGTCCCAGTGGCTTCCCACATTTGACCATATCATTTTATTTGGACTAGCATTCATATCATCCACGGTCCTGCCATTGAGTTGGTTTGAAATTCAACAACTCACATTAGCAGGAGCTCCATCAGTAAGAAGAACTGGACACATGAAATTTCTCTTGCTAGCTTTGAAAAAGCGATATTGCCTCTTAGTCTGCCTCCCCCACACCCAAGTATCAACCTGTGTAGTATAGTGGTTAAGATGTTGGATTTAGACTTGGGAGATCCAGATAAAGTTCCTGCTTGATCATGGAGCTCCCTGGTTAATTTGGGGCCAGCTGTTTTCTCTAATTCCAACCCACCTCAGGGGGTCATATCTATGAAACATTTGGGGGATATGGTTGTCAATTTGAGGCAACTGACACATGTTTATGTGCATTCTATGCCTGTATGTACTGACAACAAAGGTCCGCATAGTTAAAGCAATGGTATTCCCCGTAGTAACCTATGGCTGCGAGAGCTGGACCATAAGGAAGGCTGAGCGAAGGAAGATAGATGCTTTTGAACTGTGGTGTTGGAGGAAAATTCTGAGAGTGCCTTGGACTGCAAGAAGATCAAACCAGTCCATTCTCCAGGAAATAAAGCCAGACTGCTCACTTGAGGGAATGATATTAAAGGCAAAACTGAAGTACTTTGGCCACATAATGAGAAGACAGGATACCCTGGAGAAGAAGCTAATGCTAGGGAAAGTGGAAGGCAAAAGGAAGAGGGGCCGACCAAGGGCAAGATGGATGGATGATATTCTGGAGGTGAGGGACTCGACCATGGGGGAGCTGGGGGTGGCAACAGCCGACAGGAAGCTCTGGCATGGGCTGGTCAATGAAGTCATGAAGAGTCGGAAGCAACTGAACAAAAATGCTTGTATGTATGAATGTTAGTTATGTGTGCAAACCATGGTGAAAAGCCTAGATTGCAGAAGACAGATTAGTGTAAAAATGAGGAATGAATGGGACAGTGAAAGAAATAACATTCACACATAATACCCCTTGGACAGCTCATAACTAAGGGTACTCCACTTCACACAAGCCCAAATATCTAAGATGGACAAACTGAAGCCCAGGGTGAAACAGTATGTGGTCCCCCAAGTCTTTTTTGTGGCCTTGGAGCACCATCTAGCTACATGGGTGGATTTCAGTTTGCAAGGGAACAGAAGCCAAATACAATATTTTAGTATCCTGCTGACACATCCCAATGGGAGAGCAACATTGATTACATTCCGTGATGATCAATCAAAATCAATGATGGAGGAAAATCCAAACAGAAATATATAAAATGCAAATAAGACTCAGCTAAAAGAGCTATGACAGATAGGAGACGCCATGAGTGGAATCAACATGATCGATGAGGAAAGCACCAAAATATGACATTCTTGCTAGCTAGTTATGTTTATGACTTTTCTGAAAATGAATATATGAAATATGTTATGTTACTGGTCTTGATGATGCTCTTCTGGAAACGCCAATTTTGATCAGAAAGGAGTAAAGGAGGGGACCGAATTCAGCTTCTTTCCTGTTATAAAGATAACTCAAGATTCTAAAGTCCTTTGTCCCTTAAAGGCAATTGTCCTAGGACTAAGGGGAAAAAAAATCAGTTTTTGCTTGCAGATATACAATATAACAGTCACAACAGAAAAGGCAAAAGGGATGGGTAGGACACAGGGATAAAAAAGGTCCTACCAGTAATGACCTATTAGATATAGTTCAGAAGGAGAAGAAACCTGAAAAAGCTCGTCTTTCATTCGGGTTGATGGAATGGCATTGTTTCCAATTCCTCTCCTTCTCTTGTGACTTTTTAAACACATGAACGATCATGGTACTGTTTGAGAATCAACTGACTATAATTTTTCCACTGACCTCAAGTGGTGGTCAGGCAAATATGGATACAATAGGAACAATGTTGCTCACATTATTTTAAAGAAGATGTACCTTCCCCTGCTACTGTTGGTCTTACAACAGGGATGCTACTTGAAATGGCAGTGCAATAGTAATTTCTCCAGTCTAACTATAGCAGACTATGAGAGCAGGGGCATCTATGGAGTGGGGTCAGCTTCTGCAAGTTGGCTGTGTGGCATCACTTCACTCATTTGGTACACAGATGTTAATGCATGCACACATGTGCTATCACTATGCCATACCCACCATCTTGCAGACTGTCACCTCCACCACCAATTTCTATATATGCAACCGTTCTAGGAAACATTTCATTGAACTCGGTAGCTATGCATAAGACTTAACTATTGTGTACATAATTGTAGCATTTTTCAGACAATTGGTTATGTGGATGGAGGTAAGGGGCAAGATGATATATGGTTGGAATTCCCAACATGGCACTTACAGATACTGAAGTGCCCCTTGGTGTCTACCAGGTGCCTTATCTTGCCTGTTAATTCATAAAAAAAGAAAGAAAGAAATAAGAAGCCGTCATGCTGTAAAGCAAAGATGATGCTGGAGGCTGATGCTTTATTTCCAAAACATTGAAATAGCAGGTGGTTGCAGTCTAGTATTTTGTTCGGAAGGGTGCCTACCTGTCCAGAATAATGTAGAAAGTTATGCAAGAGATGTGTGGAGCTTCCTGATGGAGGGAAGTAGCAGGAGAGTACTCTGGTAAATTAGTGTTCTTTAAAAAATACTTTTTTATTAGAGATTTTAACAATAGTGAAAGATAATACAAATTGAAATCAAAAAGGAAGAAGAGAGAACAGAAAAATGAAAGGTGCAGAAAGAAAAAGAAAAAGAGAAAAAGAAAAAGAAAAGAGAGAGAGGAAAAAAATCCCCAAAAATAATATTTAAAGAAGTGACTTCCAATCTTCTTTACAAGTACAAGCAAAACTCCACCTGCTTTGATATTATATTATATAAATACAGTAACTTCTTCCCATACCCCAACCCCTATCCATCCACAGATCCAAAAATCATCCAACGCTTCTGTTCAGGGTCAGCAAAATGTCCCTAAAGGGTACCCAGAACTTTATCAAAGTATTTCTTATTTTAACCCTGATCGAACCGGTGAATTTTATATTCCTTTCTTTTGCTCCTAACAGTCTTAATCTTTCCTTCATTAAGATGCTGTCGTAGGATTTGATCTCCAACATAAATTAGTGTTTTGTAAGCGGTTCTGTTTCCCACGGCAGCTGTTTTGCGAATGTGTAAGCCTCCCCTGCCTCAAGCACGCATAGTATCAGATTACCTACAAAATGTTCTCAAACTTCTAAATGTGCCTACCAGCTCAGAAAGTTTGATGATCCATGGACTAGCCTACTCAATGCATTCAGTGGGTAGAATTCAACTGCCCTTATAATTTTTCTCCCTGCTAATATAAGGCCAAGGCCCACTGATCCTGGTCAAATGGGCGTCAGATCATCTTAAAACTTTTTCCCCCAAACCATTCTCTCTGCAAAATTCTCTCCCATTCCAAATGGAGGTTTATAATACGCAAATGAGAACCACCACCAGCACCACCACCACACAATGTTTTTTAAAAGTCAAGTCCCATGAAATGAATGTAAAAAAGAAAAAGAAAATTAAGAAGGATTAAATCTTATGGCAACTTTTTGACAATCTCCTCCTGTAGTCTTCTGAGATTTAGTAATCTCATTCAAAAGACAGATCAGGTTCAAAAGTTTCCACTCTTTGTAATTCAGTTTAAAATTGTTTATTATTTGATTAGATATTATTTGATTAGTAATGTTTGTCAGGGGCGTTTGTAGGGTACGTTTGTAGGGGGCATGGTGGCTCAGCGGGTAAGACACCAGGCTTGTTGATCGGAAGATCGCAAGTTTGGAGGTTCGAATCCCTAGCCCTGCGTGCGGAGTGAGCTCCCGCACTAGCTCCAGCTCTTGCCAACCTAGCAATTTGAAAGCATGCAAATGCAAGTAGATGAATAGGTACCACTTCGGTGGGTAGGTAACAGCATTCCGCGTGCGTCATGCCAGCCACATGACCGCGGAAGCGTCTTCGGACAACGCTGGCTCTTTGGCTAACAAACGGAGATGAGCACCGGCCCCTAGAGTCGGGCACGACTGCACAAATGTGCGGGGGGGGGGGAACCTTTACCTTTTTAAGGTTTGTCAGACCCTTCTGGGAGTATTATGGATGGCCCTTTACCAACTGATAATTTAAACCACAGTTAAACCAATGAAGAGAGCCATTACAAGGGCAGCTATATGGTATGTTTTAACATATTGTGGAAGTTAATCCTGGGCTAGAGGCCACCTCTAGGTTGTACACAACCCTCACATTCCATTTTTTGCAGCCTTAGGAGTGCCATTTAATCATGATGGTCAAAAACTGGTGGCACAATTTCCCATCATTTTAGAGTGAGGAATAGATGGATTCATTTAGTATAAGCACAAGACACTTAAAAATAAAGCCCAAATTCATTGCAGAAAACAACCTTATCCATGTGGGTAGCAACTCCGGGGAGCCTAACAGTGAATGTGGCCTTGGCCACCAAAGTATCAGCAAAGTATTCCACCACTGCTGTATGGAAAATCATAGTTAAAACAACAGTTTCAAAGTGGCTTTTTCTCTCTCCTTTGTATAAATATGCTCATACCTGTTAGTTGCAATTTATAGTCTTAGATGCATGCAACCTTAAACCTGTGTGTGTGTGTGTGTGTGTGTGTGTGTGTGTGTGTGTGATCCTCCAACAGTCTTTTGACTGCTATTGTAGAAAAATGGGTGACAAACCTATCATTTTTGATATGATACAACAGTACCACCCAATGGATCGAGTAAATGAAGAGGTCTGAATAGGTGAAAACAGTTGGTTTATTTTCTCAACTAGCCTTTTCTATAGAATTATTTTTGAAACAATGGCATAACTGGAGGAAACTATTCAGCACTTTATTTTTATGACCACGGAGACAAGGGAAGATAGGTTCAGCTATTAGATAATATTCTGATTTGCTTGCTAGATCAAGGACATCAGAGATACAGTAGAAAATTTTATGCTTGATGGGACAAAGCAAGTAAGTCTCCTTGAGGAAGCTGGCTTTCATGTATCCTCCATATTTTATAAAACCGAGGACAATATTCAGGAAGAAAAAAAATAGCAAAGAGAGCCTGCCCAACAGCATCCAAACAGAAAGCTGTGATTGTCTCTCTCCAACCATCCTCTCTGCAGTGAATTCTGAACATGCACTAAAACCCAAGATCTTTTTCCAAACCATGCATGTTTCATGGCTAAGACAAGTGGAAGAAATGTACAATTCTTAGAGTAGCAGCACACATCTGGGCAGTGCTAGGGAGAGACATCTCCAGAAGTTAGGGTAGTAATATTTAAAATGACCCATGGAGGAAGTTATCAGTATATGACCAGAGAGTAACCACATTAATGCTATTTAATTTTAATTAAAGTTAAATAGAAATGAAATCAAATTTAGTTTTTGTCACATCTATTTTTTTTTATTCTGGTTTATTACGGTCACTGACCAATACAAGATTCTACAAGGTATACTCATTGAACCTTACAATATGCACCGTCTCATTTAAAATAGTTTTAAAATTATAAATTAGATTACATTGTTCCAATTAAAAATTGAAATACATTCAGACCACAATGTGGATGAGCCCCTTAATCAAATTTAAATATGCTCTTAATATTAGTCATAACTAATATTCTATCAGATGTAAATGCTTATAAAAAGTAAAATATCATATATAAAATATGGTGTGATATATATATATATATATATATATATATATATATATATAAATATATATATATATATATATATATATATATATATATATATATATAAAGGGGTGTGGTGGCTCAGCGGGTAAGACGCCAGGCTTGTCGATCGGAAGATCGCAAGTTCGGAGGTTCGAATCCCTAGCCCTGCATGCGGAGTAAGCTCCTGCACTAGCTCCAGCTCTTGCCAACCTAGCAATTCGAAAGCATGCAAATGCAAGTAGATTAATAGGTACGACTTCGGTGGGATGGTAACAGCATTCTGCGTGCGTCATGCGGCCACATGACTGTGGAAGCGTCTTCAGACAACGCTGGCTCTTCGGCTAACAAACGGAGATGAGCACCAGCCCCTAGAGTCGGACACGACTGCACAAATGTGCGGGGGGAACCTTTACCTTTTTTATATATATATAAACCTTTTAAAATTATTAAAATCATTACAAGGAGTACATTACTACATTTTTCCTATCATAGTCTGGCGTATCTTTATAGCAGCTGCACAGAATTTGGCTACTTGTGCCGTAACAGTTGGATCTTCATCTATAAGTAACATTTGCATATACTCTATATCTTGCCTCCTAGGATATTTCTTGGTCAAAGGTAATATTAATTTACTCCTATTTACATCTATTTACTCTGAGCATGATACTCACAAGCCTCACAAGCAACCCTCAGCCTCACTTACAGCAGTTCTTGCATAACTGCTCTTCAGAGATATGGGGCCAAAGAACTTGGTGAACTTTGAAGCACTGGGATGGATGAAAATGAATATGGGTTTATAGCCTAATCTCACACATATTGGTTTCAATCCAATGAGATAAACAGGAAATTCATGAGCCATAAACATCACAACTGCAAAAAAAGAAGAAGAAAAAGAACCGTTCAAAATGTAAAATTTGCCCTATAACTCAGTAGCTTGTAGTCAGGCTGGCTTGTAAAGCTGTCCTCCTCTTTTGAATCTGTTCACCGGAAGGTGACCACATCAACCAGGGGGCATTGTGGAGAACAATAATTTTTTGGTGCCGTCAAATCTGCACAGATGCCAGCACAATTTAACAGGCGCTCCAGCTGTACAAAAGCAGGCAGCTGATTTCCCCAATGAACTGTGAACCTCCAAAGTGCTCTCGGTGACCTTGATCTGAATTTGCCTTCCAGAAGAAAATGTTAACACTTTGAAGGAATGCTTCTTTCAAGTGCATTTTCTTGTATGCTGGGCAACTTTGGTCAGCCATTCTGCCAGAGATCAAACAGCAGGATAAAGAGAACAACTGGAGGTGAAGTGGTGAATAATATAATATGGATTTTAACAAAGAAGCTGTTGAGAACAACAGTTGGCAAAGCAAGTTAGAGAAACCATGGGAATGGCAACCTTTCCACGAAGAAAAGACTTGACTTTCCATATGAATGAGAAATGTCTACAGCAGTGTTTCTCAACCTTGGCAGCTTTAAGACGTGTTGACTTCAAGTGCCAGAATTCCCCAGCCAGCAAGGCAGGCTGCGGAATTCTGGAAGTTGAAGTCCACACGTCTTAAAGCTGCCAAGGTTGAGAAACACTGGTCTACAGCATTCAGTCTTAACTGGAGCCAGGACACCCCAAAATTTACTTCATGAGGCATTTTCCAGGGGTTGGGGTTTATCTCCAGAAAATTAGAACTGTAGAAACAGTTAAAACAAAAAGCTTTCCAAATTCATTTTTTTAAATTATAATTTAAGCTCATTGCATGATTCAATCACTCAAATCATATCTATTTTGTTTTTTACAAAGTGGTGTTTGTTTTATTGAGCATTGCTTTCTTCCCCATTCTTTCCCTTTTGCTGAGGTATTCTTTACTGCTGCTCATAAGAGTAACAGTGGGGGGTATTTTTAACCACCTGCTTCCTCTCGGACCAAAAATGATAACAGTAGCTTCCATTTATTTCCTGACTGACTCTAGAACTGAACCATAGCAAGGCCATTCTAGGAGGCACTTCTTGATAAGGTCCTACCCTCCTGAACGTTTCACAGATGGAATAACAAAAGAGGAACCTCATTCACTATTCAAGATATCTATTATGCAATCACCAACATGTTTCTTTAATCACAAATGCAATACTTACCCTTACCATGCATTCAAAACATTCAGTGGTGCCTCAGCCTTATGGCAAACCACTTTTGAAATCTTGCCAAAAGAAAACTGCAGGGACTAGTCCAGGCAGTTGCCAAAAATCAACACAGACTTGAAGGCAGCAAAAAAAAAAAAGTATTTTTCAGCGTCTACCCAGTTTTCATATCTTTTTATGTGGTTCCATACTCTTTTCAATGTGCCCCCAGCATAACCTTCAAAGTCTGATGCAATCTTTGGCCCAGTGAAAGATATGCAACCCAACTCAGAATTGCAATGCATGAGCGGAAAAATGTTATATTTTTCTGATTGGTGCAGTTTCTCTTTCCAAAGCAGTGGAAGACTATGAGTGGAATTAAGGGTGTCCAATGTTCCTGTTCCTCACACTGAACAGAACACTTAAAGAACTTCATATATCAAGCTCAAGCAGGGAAGACCATAAAAACTCAATATTGGCAATTTGACCCCAACTCAGAAGGTCACAGACAAAGTGGCTGCTGTGATATTAGGATCCTGGTTGTTCCTTTGCTTGTTGCTCTTTTGTTTCATTGTTCCTTTTCCTTATCCCCTTACCCCCAAATGACTTGTCAAAGAGCAAAGACAAAACACCTGCCCAGGTGTTCGGATAGCACCAAGTGGAATAATAACATGTAGTGCTAATAGGACCTTCCTGTGCTAGAATTCCGAATAATTGAAAAAAATGGTCATAAAGGCACCACTGAATAGTTTGAATGCATGGTAAGGGTAAGTATTGCATTTGATTAAAGAAACATGTTGGTGATTGCCAAATAGGTATCTTGAATAGTGAATGAGGTTCCTTTTTTGTTATTCCATCTGTGAAACGTTCAGGAGGGTAGGACCTTATCAAGAAGTGCCTCCTAGAATGGCCTTGCTATGGTTCAGTTCTAGAGTCAGTCAGGAAATAAATGGAAGCTACTGTTATCATTTTTGGTGTAAGAGGAAGCAGGTCCTTAAAGGTACCTCCACTGTTACTCTTGTGAGCAGCAGTAAAGTTCCTAGGGCTGAAGGTTAGTGACCAGCCCAAGGCCACCCAGCTGGCTTTGTACCTAAGTGGGGACTAGAACTCACAGTCTCCTGGGTTCTACACCAACCTGGCTCTCTTACATTAGTTCTACATTACATTAGTTCTAATGTAATATATTAGTTTTAATGTAAATTTCATTTACACTTCTATCAGGTGGCCACACCTAATTAATCTTGGCTGATCTCAAAAAATGCTGGTTAGGGCTTGGCCAGGAGACTGCTAGGAAATTCATGCGACAGCTCTGGGAAGCTAAATTAAAAAAGGAAGAAAAGAAAAAGAAAAACAAAGCAAAGCAAAGCAAAGCAAAGCAAAGCATCTAAGCATCCTGAAAGAAGGCAATGGCAGATCATTTGCATGGAACTGCTAAGAAAAGGATGCTGATATAACCATGTGGCCCAATGGCATCCACAGCAGGCCCAAATAAAGCAAGGTGGCACCAATAAAAGCCCTGTCCTCTTGTATAAGCATGCAACATTGAATCATGATCAAAAGAGGTAGGGTTTGAAGTGCAACACAACCACCACTTTGCCTGTTTTCACACACACACACCAGACGCTGTTGATGTAGTCCCAGGAGCTTAACTTGAGAGAGACTTTACCTTTATCTACCTTAAATTAGTTTGACCATTTAACAGTTACCTGTTCACCCACCCAGTTACAATGGTTCCCAATTAAGAAGTAAGCGAGCAACCCTCTATGTGGTGGCAGGATGACTATGAGCGGGACAATGGCCTCAGTTTTGTTTCTGGTGGGTGACAGAATCTGGGAAAACACTGGGGGATTATACCTGATGATTGGTGACTTGCATGTGACTCTGGACTGCAGGTTTTACGGAGGACTATAGAGAGTGACTGTTTTCATAAAATTTCACTTTGACCAGTGATTCCCAGTGTACAGGTAGTCCTCACTTAACAACCATTCATTTAGTGACAGTTCAGACTTACAACGGTGTTGAAAAAAACAACTTACGACTGGTTCTCACACTTATGACCATTGCAGCATCCCTGCAGTCACGTGATCACGATTTGGGCGCTTGGCAACCGGTTTGCACTTATGACTGTTGCAGTGTCCCGTGGTCATGTGATCATTATTTTCAACCTTCCCGTCTGGCTTCTGGCAAGCAAAATCAATGGGGAACCATGCTCACTTTGATCGCTTTGCCTAGCAACAGAAATTCAGGTCCCAATTATGGTCATTAAGCAAGGACTACCTGTACCTTCTATTCAATGTTATTGAGGGACCCTGCTTTTTTCTCTTAGAGTTATTTCTCTTTAAACCATTCCTTCACATAGATTCATTCATCCAATCAGTCCAAAATATAGATAATCTCCTAAACTAGGATTTGTGGCCATCCTAGATGAGTGTTTTAATGAATTGTGTCATAATCTCTGAAATAATATCAAATATCACCCCCTTATCTAAGAAAGATGGTGAGATACCAAGAGAACAAGAAGTAAGGGAAACAAAGCTGGAAGCTTTAAAAATTATGTAGATGCGTTCTAATTTCACATCTCTCCTTTTTCTTCAATCCTGTTATGTAGCACTCAGTGTCCGTGCTGAGCAAGAAAACACAGGAAAATTATCACAGCATGGTCATGCAGATTTTGATTTAACCATGTTATCCATTCAGTGGCTGAGCCATTCACTTTATCAAGGGGTACAGCTTTTCTTTTTTTCCTTCATTTGCTCAGCATTATTCCACAGCAGGCTGATATATTATACTTTGCTCTTTCATTTTTTTCCTCAGGGGAAGGTAATCTATTTTTTTATTGTTCCTCTACTTTTTTAAGAATAAAAAATAGCTTTTAAAATGCCCTTTCCCCAGCAAGCTGTACAATGCTGGATACTGTGAACAGCTTGTGAAGATGCAAAAATGCACTTTTGGAAGGAAACTTTGATTCCAGAAAGTCACTGGTTTCTCTTCAGCCAAAACACATTTGGGAAGGGGAAAACTTGGGAGAAAAAGATAAGGTAACACACATGCTTCTCTTGATGTCTTAGAAGCTGACTGTCTGAACTGCTTCTTCATTATGGTCCTTTTGGAAAAGTCTTCCATGGAGAAGAAGGAAGAACTGGATGTCTTCTTGTCTAAACAACAACAACAACAACCCAAAACAAAATTTAGCATGGAATTAGGAAGTTCTCCTCTGCTTCTTCAGACCTCATAACTCAGGGCTGTAGTGTGTGGTTCTTTTTTTTTTTTTAGTATATAGTGTATACCAGATACTGACATAATTGCTATAGCTTGCAGTTGTGTTTTAGTTAGTTCTGCTGCATGGCCACATCAACAGAATTTTCCAAAGTAAGGTCAAGCTTCCTTAAAAGCTTTTACTTTATTTGTTCATCTTGTACCCTAAATACAGTCTTATCTTTGAGCTACTGAGAGATTAGTCATATAACGAAACTCACAGTACTAGCTTTTAATTTAAGCTGTATAACAACATTTTCAATAGTATCTCCATAACTCTGGAAATAATTCCAGAAGGAATAATGTTCAAACAAAACATTCCATTAGGGAGTGCAGTATGTCCTAAGCTTCAAAAAAATTTCTTCAATCTCTTCTGGGCTTTCAGTGTCTGAGCAACCAAAAGAACTATAACCAGCTCAGCCTACACACAATACAGCAAAATAACAACTTGTCATTTCTTAGAAGCATCTTCTGGCCCAAATGGAGCCAAATACAAGTGAAAACTGTATTCCCAAGGCTTCCAGTTCTGAGACAAATTTCCCTGTGATGTCAATGGAGCAGGGGGCCTAGGGTAGCTGTCAGACTCAGCCCAAGAACTACAAAGAATCAATCCAGCCAAACTTCAGTTCTTTATTTGCTAATACCATATACACAGAATCTTGCCAGACTCAAGCTACTCTACCTAACCTAAAAGGAAATAACCTGGAAGGCTCTAGGGCGGGGCTACTCTGAACCTCTTTGTCTTCCCAGGTTCCAGCTCTGGACTGTGTTTTCTCTTATCTCGCTCATCTCCTTGGAATGTGCTCTCTCCTTCCTGAGAACCAGCTGCGTTATTGTAGTCCATCACAGTAGCGCATACTCACAAAGCCAATATTAAATTTCCAGTAGATGAATAGAAGCTCCCACTTCTGATACTTGCCATGTCTATATGCAGCAAGGCATAAACCAAATATTGTAAAGAGAACATTTATTAAAGAGAGAAAGGAATAGAAAAAGCAGTAAAGGAAAACAGAGACCAGGGTCTAGCCACATCAGTGCACATATAGTAGTAGTAGTAGTAGTAGTAGTAGTAGTAGTAAGTTTATTGTTGTAACCACAGGTCATAACATAAGAATGCAATAAAATACAATAAAATATAATAACATTAAAACAATTAAATGAAATTATGAAATAAAATAATAAAAGAAGCATTAAATATAAAAGAAAAAGGTTACAGGAAAATAGAGTCAGAGCTATATTAAGCACTAAGAACTTAAATATTTCTTCCTATATATAATGCACATATATAAGCTTAGACAGACTGCTGCATCATGATACATTGAACCCCATTAAGGGGACAACAAGCTACAAAGGCTCTGATCCTGAAACAGCCATTCAATTCTCAATCCATGAGAACATTGACATCCGTGAGTTGACCAATTAATGGAATGGCATAGGAGGGCAAGATCCCATGCAGGGCTCCTTGTGAATCATGGCCCCTTGGGTTGAGCACTGGCTGTGCTTAGGTGCTTCTCAGCCACTACTAGCATACAGTAAAAGTCAGAAATTAGTATTGTGCTGGAAACAACATAATCATTACTATTGTGTTGGAAACAAAGTCAGTGATAGTCTGACCATGCATGAGAAACCCTGATCACATGGACTGCTTGATTTCTGTTTGGGTGTCAGCTTACTCCACCTCACAGCCTACTGGATTTACAATATTGCCTATTATATCTGTAAAATTGCTGACTAAATGTCTTCTCCCTGCTCCATCATCTTCAGCAATATAATGAACCCTTTTATAAGAAGTATATGTATGACGTGATGGGCCTCAAAATTATGCCATCTGCTACTAAAACAGGAAATGCTTATCAATATTTATGGTTTCTCTGTCTTATGTTAATGAAGTAGATTAACACTAACATACTCTATGTACATCACTTTCAGAAGCCCAAACATCTAAACTCTTGCTGCTTACCTTCAGATATTTCCCCCCAACTTCTTGGTTGGAAATTACCAATCTGTAAACCCCATCTCCAAAAGATTTTCCAAAAAGCCACTGAAAAGTAAGGCCAGTGGCTTAGGAAGAGGAGAAAGTTCAGAATACCTCACCCAAACCTTTTCTGTGCTGTTAAAATCAGATCTGCATTCCATTCTCTTACTGGGAACTTTCTTCTTCCAGGTATATTTTGGATTTCAGAACAATTGTAGAAAAAGATCTGATGTTTAACCTATATTATCCTGATTGTTGAAAGCCAACACATCAAGGAGGAGAACAAGCTTGATTAGTTTCTTGGTGAATTTTTGTTGTTAGATGGCATATTTATTTCTACAAAGAAGGGCACTGACTTTTCCAGCACCTCACTGCCCATCCAAAATACGTAGGTACAAGTCCATTATTTCTTTTAACAGATGACTTGATCATTTCATCATAGGTGAAAAAAGGCCACCAGCTCCTGTCTGCCCTCAATTTACTTGGGAAAGCAAATGCAACACTTAATTTAATTTATCAAAGAGCATTTAGCTGTCCAACACTCAACTGTGTTGTCTCTGAAATGTAGAAGAGAAAGGGCAAAAGGAAATCCTAACTGATTGATTTAGTCTAATCTCTTGGAGAAGACAGTAACGTTTTTCTTTCCCCCTCCTTTTTTTTCATATATGGACACAGTTATTCAATGAGAAAATGTATTTAACCTCAGATTACCGTTAACAGAGCTGTCTGGGGGGAAGTATTATATAAAAGTCATCATATAACAGTTGTTTTATAGACTTTTCTAATCATGTTGATCTGTTAGTTGCTGGGTCAGAGGAGAATAGTGGGCAAAATTACACATACGTACCATAGAGGATCTTCTAACCCAGGGTTTCTCAACCTCAGCAACTTTAAGATGTGTTGACTTCAACTCCCAGAATTCCCCAGCCAGTTGTTGAGGTTGAGAAACATTGTTCTAATCCAACATGAGTTCACATACAGCCACACGAATCAACTCAAAAGCAACAACAGGAAGATTTTTGTACCTAAATGAACAGTTCTATTCCACTGTTTATTGTGGTCATACTGTGTTACAGTTTTTCCCTGCTAAGTAATAAATATGCTTTATGGTGTTTGCTTAAGTTCTATAGACTCTCCCTTGAAAGGTTTTTCATTTCAAAATGTGCTGTGAAGGCTGTGATTAGGCGGCTAATGTAATTGCCTTTTATTACAGGTCAGCTGGTATGATTCCATTGCTAGTAATGGTGAGAACTACATTAAGATAAAGTTGATTGGGGGGGAAATCATTATTGCTGATTAGCATAAAGATCCCTTATTTTCTAACATGCATGACAGATAAATATGTTAATCTCCTAAGCAAAAATTACATGTGTTTCATAACTGTGAAGACTATTGTGTTTTTCTTTTCCAAGTTGTCTGAAGAAAATACGAACAGTTAAAAATGAAAATCATTTTTTCCTCCTAAAGAAAAAAAAAACTCCCACCATCTCACCTTTCTTGTTCCCCACCCTTTTAAAATTGTGGTATATTTTTGTCACCAAGCTGCATATTCATTATTAGTACTCTGCCTGGATGAAATCTATTATTTATGAATGCTTGAATGAGATTGTAATTTGGGGAACAAGTGAGGGATAATTACATTTCTAAGTAGGAAGTCTTGATTCGAACACATGAAGGAACATATGCTGAGGGCTGTAACTTCCCAGCAAGGAACCATGGAATTTGTGACCTTTCAGAAATTTGGCAGATTTTCAATGTAAGCAATATACAGTATGTCACTGATCAGAACTGAGAAACCTTGGAAAAAGTGATGCAGGAAATCTAAGGAGGGAAGTAAAAACAGGTTTCTGGTCCCTCCATCCTGCATCCTATCTCATAAACCTCAGATGACTGCTGTAGCCCCCTGATTCTGAGCAGCAGACTTTGGATTCATCTTCTGAAGGATCTTCTCCATCTTCTGAAGGAGTCAATAGCAACAATCAGACAACACCATTGGCTTTTTAAAACCTTGATTCAGGACCTGACAATAGAGCACCCATAAAAACATTGCCTGGCAGATGTGAATGTGCTGCCTTCAGTGCAGATGCTGTCGCCTACAGTTCAATGATTCATAAACTGGGCAGAAATCCATATGTCTGACAATAATCTGATAGAAAGGGGATTGGGCAAATCCCAGTGACATGATCTGAATATCTTTTATTTTATCAATTTATCCTGATGGATAATGCCCCATGATAATCAGTCAGCACCAGTTTTGCTCAGGTTTCAGCCAGAAGTAAGACTATTTCCATCAACATAATTTTGTTGAAAATGGAAATGATCTTCTGAAGTGGAAAACAATCTATCAGTTTTTTCTGTAGGATTATATAGCAATGGAGGAGATATATCCCCATCCCAATTTGGATTTTCATGATGCATTGACAGTTAAACCCTGATATTACTCTTTGAACATCAGATCCTCTCTTGGTGCAAGCAGTAGAGAAAATAGATAATCAAATGGGGCAAGGAACTAGATGAACACATTGGCATCCTAGTCATCAAACTGAGAACCTCCTGACTGTGTTAAAACTGGAGTTAAAACTGGAGTTCATGTTAAGTGAAAAGATCCTGCATAACAAAGCTTCGTTTTAAGAGAGTGCTAGTTAAACATGATGCTTTTTTTTCTAGCTACTGTTATTACTAGCTGCTGTTATTAAGCAGTCTGGACATTCAGTCATCAAAATGATTTTTAAAGGGAAAACAACATGAATTTGAGTGTATATATAAAATATTAATTAATAGATTCAGACTGCTTCCTAGGGATGATCAGGAGATGAATGATTTAGATTTATTATAGCCACCCCACTCCAAAATACTCTGGGTGGCTATAATAAATTATTAGTCTTAATAATGAAATGATATTAAGTCTTTTTTTATTCATTTTTTTCCATTTATGGATTTTCTTATTTATTTAGTCATTCAGATTGGTTTTGGTGAAGTGTCTCATGGATAAGGGAATCAATGTATTTTCAATGCTGCTGCTGCTGATCTTCCTTCCAATGGAGTCCAGAGTGGTTTAAAGCCAGCTATCATAAAAAGACATAAGAACCAGAAGAATGCATCTTATAGTGGGGGAAGGGATTCAAACCAATGGTTCAAATTACAAGGATAGGAATGAGTTCAAACTAAAGATTGGGGGGGGGGAAGTCTTGATGGTAAAACCTCTTCAACAGTAGAACAAGCCCCAAAGTTCCCAACAGAAGTTTGCAACAGAATTCCAAGAATCAACAATTTGTTGATCAATGATGTCAGAGAGTTGTTCTAAATAGAGGTTTAGACAGTTTTAGACAGAGGTTCAAACATGCCTGAAACCACAAAAAGTGTGAATCTCAAAGCCCATCAGTATGCTAACTAAAGGATTCATACAAAAAAAAATTAGACTGCATGGAATTCAAAACAAGAGTTTTTATTAAGAGCTTTTTTTCAGTTGTATATGTACTTGCTCGAGTTAAATGGTTCTGAATGAAACACAGACACATGCATACTATTTACAAGTAAATTCCAGGGCACAGGAAACAATGGATTCTTCTTTATTTCAACTGAGTAGGACTTACTTGAGACCAAGGAAGAGCTGGAGATCACCATATAGTAACACTTTCCAAATCAATTTTCAAGAACTCTTTCATTAGATAGAGGAAACTTTCTAGGTTTGGTTGAACAACTACCAATTCCCTCTCCCTCTCCCTCTCCCTCTCCCTCTCCCTCTCTCTCCATCCAATTATAATTGACTCATGGCAGCATACAACATAAAACACAACACAAACAAATGTCATAAATAATCCAATACCAATAAATTGGCTAATATAATCCAGTTTTTGGAGGCATACAATCATTCCCCAAAGGCTCTTTGGAGGATATGTCTATGAAGGTTCTCAGTCATCCAGGTGGAATTGTCTGTAGCTTGAATCATGTCAACTGGATTTCTATTTTCTCAGTGGAAACGTTTCGCTCCTTATCCAAGGAGCTTCTTCAGTCTGAAGAAGTTTGTTCAGACTGAAGAAGCTCCTTGGATAAGGAGCGAAATGTTTCCACTGAGAAAATAGAAATCCAGTTGACATGATTCAAGCTACAGGCTCTTTGGAGGAGTTTGGTCTTCACTACCTTCTGAAAGGCCCCAACTGATGAGGCCAGCCTAACCTCAGAAGGAGGCAGTTCCAGACAATAGAAGCCATGATAGAAAAACATCTTCCACCTAGGAATTTCACCTCACAAAAATGGGGCACCACAAGCAGCTTCTCCTAGGAAGAAAATTAGGACCTTTATGCATGAAAAAGGAAGTATATTACCAAAAGGAGGGCGCAGAGACTCCATTTTCTTCCAGCCACTTTAGGGACACATTAGAGGATATATGCTTTTAGATCTAATTCTAAAGGTAGGCTTTCAATATTTGGATACATCATCCCTGTCAATCAAACTGTTTCTCTAATGGTGCAGAATAGAGGAGGGAGCACCTGATGTCCTAGTTCCCATCAGTATTCTGCTGAACCAAAGGCCACTCCCTTTGAGACTGTCCATACTAAATACCCACAGTATTGATTGTTTCTAATGGCTCTGAGACCTCCTGTCTTTTTTGATATAGATACAGTAGATAGATGATTGGAGAGATAGATAGATATAGGTAGGTAGGTAGGTAGGTAGGTAGGTAGGTAGATAGATAGATAGATAGATAGATAGATAGATAGATAGATAGATAGATAATAGAATAAATTCTTGCCTGTTGTTCACATCTATCCATCCCTGCTTTTGGTCCTGCTTTGACCAATTGAACATTTTTATTTTGCTGATGTTTAATGCATACACTTCAAGCTGTATTTTTGCTTGCCGAACTGACTGGTGTGCAGACTTGCTCTGATCAGGTTATAGGGACTGACTGGGAGTGTGCTGGGTGCAAACAAAATTACCCACATGAATTTTCCAAACGTTGGGTGGGCAGTTCTTTAGAGATGTTGTCCTGGATGGGAGAGAGTTGCAGGGAGGCTGTGTGTGTTTGGGCCTTTTGTGACTGGATGGGATTATTGTTTTGAAGGCCAAGGAGAAAGAACAGAGCAACAAAGGAGGATGACAAAAAGAAGGGGGAAAAGAGCAATTTGCCTGAAGCAAGGCTGCCAGTGTGGGCACTGTAATGCACGTATATTCCCTTATGTTCTATTTCTCTCACACACACAAAAATAGGATCATAAAGAAAAAGAACCCAACATTCTGTGACTTTTATTACAAGTAAGAGCATTTCTCTCTCTCTCTCTTTCTCAATAAACTCATGGCCTTTCTTTACCTAATCATCCTGGCAAACGAGATTTGCTCTCCCAATGTGCAATATGGCACATAAATATGGCATGGGAAGGAGGAAGGGATAGTTCCTCATGGGGGTGGTTAATCCCCTAATTTTATAATGTCCTTCTTTTAATTAATTCCACCGTCCATCTGGATTTTATAATTTTATAATTATTATTGTATTGTATAATTGAGGTTTTATATATTTTAGATTTTATTTTAACTTATTGTATTGTGAACCGCCCAGAGTTCCCCATAGGGGGAGATGGGCGGTCATATAAATTAAACAAACAAACAAACAAACAAACAAAATATCCCTAATATGAACTGCCTCTTGCTCAGTATATATGCAATTAATAAAAGTTAAAACGGAGCTGCAACCATGCATCAAGTCAGGACATTGTGTAATTTTGTTTGGCACTCTGCAGGGAAAAAAAATCTCCCCTTTTCCTGCTACAATTTCATGAAAGAGGATTTGCATTTGAAATTTTGTTCAGAGGAGAAAACGCGGGGGAGGGGCAGAGGGGCAATGGAAGGATATATGTGTGAACATCCTCTCTTGCATTGCACAATCATCTCTTCACCAATCTCCTCTGTGGCTTCCCCTTGCTTTAATTAAATCTCAAGGGAAGAATTCAGCAGTGAGCATCTCCCATGAGTTTGGTGTAGTGCATCTAACAGAAGCAAGGCCAAACATTACGGTTAGTGGCTCATCGATGATAGCCTTACCTTCCAGGAATATGTATAATCCTCTTTTAAATCCACCCAGGCTGTGACCATCTCTAGTGGACATATGGCCAAATGTCTCTCCAAAAGTCTCTTTCTTTGTAGAAAGCAAGGTAGATGGCTTTGATGAAAATATACAAGAACAGTTACCTAAGCAAAACATTTTTTTACGTCTAGAGAAATGAGATAACATTTGGAAGTGGCTCAAGCTGGGATTCATTGTAGTATAAGACAGTGTTTCTCAACCTCAGCAACCTTAAGATGTGTGGACTCCAACTTCCAGAATTCCCCAGCCAGCATGCTGGCTGGGGAATTCTGGGACTTGAAGTCCACCATCTTAAACTTGCTGAGGTTGAGAAACACTGGTATAAGAAGAGACAGGAGGTATTGCAATCAGACTTGCAAGATTCTGTTCTTAGAGCCAATCTCAATAAAGGTAGTTTTAGCCTTCCTATGGAGTTGATTTCCTGCTCTGTTCTACCTAGTGCGGGTTGCATTCTCCCAGGATTTGGCATAGCTCACAGCTGTAGGCCAAGCAAACCAAATCTCACTCCTTTGGAGTAAGCATGAGTCTGAATTTTGCAATAGAGTTCTTAAAGAACATATACTAAATTATGAAAATGCAAGGAAGATTTTGACTCAGTATTATTTTAGTCCAGCCTTACTGCACATTCTGTCTGGCATAATACATTATTTAATATTATTAAATTATTATTTAATAATAAATATTATTATTTAATAATAATACATTATTAAATGTGGCATCCCTGGGTTGAGTATCATCTCTTTCCTATCTAAAATCAGACAGCCTTCACTGTGGCTTCATGGTAAGTACTGTCACCTCACACAAAACAGTGATTTGATGCAGATTCAGAGAATCTTAAAGGGCACATTTTCATTTTTTTTTCACCTTTGAAGGCTGGACAGAACTTAGCCATTATCACAGTGATATCACAGGAATGGGTGACTTTGATCTTTTAGCCCATTTTTCTAGCTTTTAGAGGCTTTTTTTTACAAGGCGGGGTATTCTCCGAATGCCAGATTAGTGTGTCAAGCCTTCCAAAATGTTAACAACTATTTTATTCCCATCATGCAAAAATTATACTGCCAACTAGAATTGATTTTCTGCCAAACTGCTGCAGCACAAGCTTCAGAAGCTCAGGGATTACAAAATGGAGCTGGGAATTAAATCCAGCCTGTTGGTCATAAATTGCTTAGTCCTGGGATGTTTCTGTGTGCAGAAACTGCAGGCATCTCTCTCCTTTCCCAAGTTTGTTGTGCAATTCCCAGTCCTCATCTCACTGGTGGCAATTTTTGGTAAGTAAAAAAAAAACCTTAATGGTTTAAAGATAGGATTAGCTAGGAGAAGTTGAAAGTGGATCAGCTGAGGAATAGAGCTTATGAAATAATGTCTGGGAATGTCTACTTTCTGATTTGACCACAACCATATCCCCTTGCCCCAACAATCTGCAGTCCTTGACACATTAAAAAAAAATCTTCATGTTGCCTTCTTTCCAAAAAGATTGGCCTGCGTTAGATGTGGGCAGTATGTACCACTTTAACTACATGTGGTCTTTGAGCCCCCTTTCTGCAGCCCTTAAAATCCTTCTGACCGTAAATACTGGAACATAATGAGCCCTGTACAGTAAGCCCTAGATAGCAACACCAAGTTGACCTTGGATGATCTTGGGAAAAGCTAAGTAATATGGTGGAAAGACCTGATACAGCCATAATTCAGTCAAACATGAACATTCTTAAGACCCAAACATATTGTGACAATCCACACAGAAGGTATCTGCTCTTCCAAACCTGCGCAGTAGGATAGTCTGTCTTTGTTACACATTTCCAAGTTAGATATGCTGCCATACTGTGTGATTTATTTGCCAACCTAGCAATTCTAAAGCATGCAAATGCAAGTAGATATATAGGTACCACTTTGGTGGTATGGTAACAGCGTTCTGTGTGCATCATGCCAGCCACATGACCATGGAAGCGTCTTCGGACAGCGCTGGCTCTTCGGCTAAGAAACGGAGATGAGCACCGTCCTCTAGAGTCGGACACGACTGTGCAGGGGAAAACCTTTACCTTTACCTGTTTGATTTATAATAATTAAAGCTTAGCCTGGACACACAAGAATCCAAGTCTAAGGGTTGCATTCCTAGAGATAAGCATATATAAGATATAAGATATAAGTAAGTGTGTATAATTAGCAGTCTGCACATAGCTGAAACCGCTTTCCAGGTTCAGAAAAAGACTCAATCAACTCTGGTCCCAGCTCAGTACATTTACTAAAGAATGTAGCAGACAGTAATCTGGATGATTGATGGAAGTTTAAAAGAAAACAGAGACTTTACTAAAATTGATTAGAGTTAGTTATCTCAGTTATCTGGTACCTTTACATTTGAGGAGACTTGCAGGGTGAATCCCTGGGACTCCACAGCAAGGCCTGGTCTTGATGCCCACCAGCCTCTTAAAAACAAAGCATATTTATCCTACAGGAGGTTTTCTGGAGTGGGGTGAGGGAATAGCTTCCAAGGAAGGAAATTCACAGAGATTGATCAGTATCTTGAATGACCTGATATCCTACAATATTGCATAGGGTTTGGTCTGGGCATATTTGGGAATGTTGGGAATGTCTGTTCTGTAGAGGAATGGTCTAACAAGTGGAGAGGAATGCCTGTACCTGTTGCAGTCATCAGATGATTGGACTGAGCATAATGAAACGGGCTGGTCTGTCCCAACTAAATTCTGAGTCACCATTGAAGTTTTTTCTCCAAGACAATATTGACCTGAAGGCCCTTATAAGCTAGGAGATCATGCAGATAGAAACACGAGATCAATATGTAAGCCAACTTCACTTATTATTTATAAATTACCTAATAAAGTGTCTGACCAGTTAGCTAGCAGATATCGGATTCTTGCTTTATCCAGGGGAATTTTTGCAATAAAGCAAATAATCTTCAGGTACAGAACTGCATCAACAAATTTCCTTTGCTGCTCCTTATGCCTGTATCTCCTTCCTTGAACAAATGTTCTGTTATGCCCTAGACTTGACCTTTGTGGAATTTTTGTCCTAAAGAACACCAACTTAATTATACGCAACTGAAAAAAATAGTTATTCTTCTCTTCCCCAGTGACTCTCAAATTCTTCTCTTTCATCGCTCAACTCCCATATACAGAATGGATTGGAAGCTGGTACAGTCTATTGATGCATCTGAAAGGTATGTTGTGCATTGCCAGGTGGCACCACATAGCTCAATGAGCAATAGAATAAGCCATTAGAGTCCCTTGGAGATAAACAGGAAAGATGCAAGCAAATAAATGCAAGGTAATTAGCTAGTGAGCAAATGACCTAATTCCACAAAGTTTAAAAGGTTGGATTACACACTTTAGAGCAAGTGACCTGTATACAATTGAGAATAAGGCTACTAGAGAAATAAAGCACAAGACTGTGAAGGTGAAAGAAATGTTCTTGTATGTACCAAATATATTCAGCAGTACATCATGGCAATTGTTTTAACAATCTGGAGATGAGATTGCTATCTAGTTAATAGGCAAGTGGAAATGCTTTCCATGCTGTATACATTTTATCTGCCAATGATTCACAAAGTTCAGAGGTAAATCACCCAGCAATACACACAAAACATTAAAACTGAACTCACATCCAAGTGAATGGGATTATGTTCCTTGGCTGATATAAATGAGACTCTATCAACCTATGCTCTCAACATTCTAGTTGTAACTGCCTACTAAGGCTATGCTATGCATAGTTCATAAGCAAAGGGTTTCCCAAAGGTTTAGACATCATAAGAGTAGAGCTATACTAGTCTATGGCAGCAAAAAATCAGGAGTCTGGTAGCACTTTTTCAGGCTAACAAATTTTATTGAAAGGCAGAAGAGTTTGTGAGCTGCAACTCATTTCATCAGATGCGTAGCCCAAGGGTTTAGCGTTAATCCTGAAAATTAGGATGGTTGAAGATTTTGTTCATTTATCCTTAGGAGCTTGCCAACATTTGAAACCTGAGATTTAAACAGCAACTATCTGACTTTGCCTTGATCTAGAAAGCTAAGCAGGATTGACCTTGGTTAGCCTGTGGATAAGGAACCAACTGTGAAGTCTAGGGCAGTAGACTAGATGGGGAAGCTGAAAAAAGTCCCAGAAGGCAGCAGTGGAAAATCACTGCCATATTGTTGCCAAGAAAACAACATGTCCATGTCCATTTAGTCCTCTGGAATCAAGCTTGACTTGAGGGAGGCTTCATTTTCAGACACTGATAAATTTCCCAGCCACGGCTAATTAAAAGTTTCAACTTGGATCCATGGGTATTCAACCAGGTTGATGGCATTGAATTAAGACTGCCAACTCTTCTATTTTATTTCCAGGCTTTTCACTGTTAGCAGGAATTTTGGTAGGCAAAACAACAACTTCAACCCCTATCAGAAATAGGATTAAAATTGACAATTTCCTCCACAATTACCTGACATAGACCAGTCTCTGGTCTGTGTTATATCATCCAATTCTCTGAAAAAGGATTTGTCCCTGTGAAAGTTTGGTGCTTGTTTCCTTAATTTGATAAATAAAGTCATTCAACACGTGATGTGCCAGAGTGAAAAAAGTAATGCCCTTCCCTGAATCCAAACAAGTGAATTAAAGGGATAACCAGGGCCAGTTTTGTGAATATTTCATTAAACATTCAAAGCTGATTTAGGTCAGCCCTGCCCTATAACAATCTTGCAAATTTTGACTACTGTTATCACAATGAAGTTTTTGCTACAGGGATTCTAGAGGCTTATCATGCCACACTGAAAGGACATTCCTGAAGACTTCTGTGAAAACATCATTGATGCCTATTGAACTGGAAAAGATTAAATAACAATTTCTAAAGCTGTAAGGCTCTATCAATTCACAATAAAAGACAAAGTCTTGAAATAGGAAAGATTTGGGACAAAAGTGAATCTTCCCTCAAAATGGCCATCCTATCAAAATCACTCCAAGAGCACAGGATAAACCTGTCCAGGGAGTCACAAAGAACTCAGAGGATCCATGGATCCTCAGGCCTCTCTTGCTTTAGCTAAAGTCAATGTTTGTAATTCCATCATCAGAAAAAACACTGGGAAAAATGGAATTCATGGAAAAGTAACAAAGAGGAAATAATGGCTCACTAGGAAGAATATTGATGCTTGTTCCAAGTTTGCTAGAAAAAAAATGGATAACCTTCCAGATTTTTAGAGAAATGTTCCATGGATAGATGAATCCAAAGTGGGCTAGATGGATATTGTTATATCTGGAAACAATGACAGAGGGAAACAACTTTTTTTAATAAGAATTTTATTAAGTTTGAAGCAAAAATAAAAACTACAAAAAAGAAAAAAAGTGAAGAAACAGAAAATGAAAAAAGATTTTTAAAGAGATTACAAGATGACTTCCAACTTTCAACAAGAATATACAGCAATTTCCCCAGCTAAGCCCTTACTCTATATCCAACCAAGATCATGTTGCTTCTATAAGTCAATCCATTAACACATTACAAAACTAAAAAAGCAATTGCTCCTTCCCCTTATACAAAAAGAAATAAACAAATATATGAACCTCCAAATCCACTTCCCCCAAAACAGAACTCATTTATTTAATATTTCCTTCCTACCACTATTCTATATTTTTCTAACCACTATAATAATAGAGAGAAAAAATCAAATTATATTTAAATTTTGTACTTAATAATATTATTATACTTAATAATAATGGTATAATAATCTTAACCCTATTAAACTATAATCAAACTCTAATTATTATGTCTTATAAATCTTAAATAAACAAACAAATTTTCAAAAGAATGGGATACATCTTAATCTAAATCATTAAAGGGAATAGAATCATATAAGCCTTCTTACTTTTATGTTAAGTACTACTATAACAATCTTATCCCCGTTAAACCTTAAAAAAACAAACTTTAAATAGTTATGGAAAAATAGAATCATACAGCCTTAAAATCAATCCACATACTTATTCTTAATTTCTTATCCCACCTCAAAGTAAACATCTTGATGGGCCTTAATTAGGGTGACCATACGTCCCGTTTTGAACGGGACAGTCCCGTTATTTTAGCATTTTTCAACCGTCCCGTCGTTTTGATCAAAATCTCAATTTTGTCCCTTTTTTAAACCCGGCGGGAAGGAGGACAGGAAGACAAGAAGGAGGACTGGAGCAGGACTTGCCGTTGGAGGCAGCCCGGAAGAGGCCCTATCAGCGTGGCAACTGGAAGCCCAGTTGCCATGTGCGAGCCCAGCAGCAGACACAGCACCACAGTCCAGGTTCCTGCCTCCTTACCTGATCCTGAGATTGTCTGCCCAGCAGTGGTGAGGCCAGGGAAAGCAGGCAGGAAGGTTGTGGAAAGAGGGTGCGCATGTGTGTGTGTGCGCATGCGCACAGATTACTTGCTCAGAGTAATCGCGCACGCACACGCACACACACGCACCCCACACCCTCTTTCTCCAGCCTCCCCATGACCAAATGCACCCGCACCTGTTGCAGGGAGGCTGGAGAAAGAGGGTGTGGGGTGCGTGCGTGTGCGTGCATGTGCGTGTGCGTGGATTACTTGCTCAGCGTAATCGCGCGCGCACACACACGCACCCCACACCCTCTTTCTCCAGCCTCCCTGCAACAGGTGCGGGTGCATTTGGTCATGGGGAGGCTGGAGAAAGAGGGTGTGGGGTGTGTGCGTGCATGCGTGTGTGTGTGTGTGCATCTGATTGGACTTGGCCAAGGGAGGAGAGTTGTCGGCTGCCGAGCAGGAGAAGCAGGAGCCGGCCACCCTGGGGAGCTTCTGCGGGCAGCAAGGGGTGGAGTGGTCGACAACTCTCCTCCCTTGGCCAAGCCCGATCAGATGCACACACACACACACACACACACTCACAGGACAGACTGCCCTGGCAGGAGCTGGCCATGCTGGGGGGCTTCAGTGGGTGGCGAGGGGTGGAGTGGTATGGCTGAAGCCTCCCAGCACGGCCGGCTCCTGCCGAGGGCAGTATGTCCTTATGAGTGTGTGAGTGTGTGTATGTGCATCTGATCGGGTTTGGCCAAGGGAGGAGAGTTGTCGGGCCACCGAGCAGGAGAAGCAGGAGCCAGCCACCCTGGGGAGCTTCAGCGGGCAGCAAGGGGTGGAGTGGTGTGGCTGAAGTAGCTGAGCACAGTCGGCTCCTCCTGCTTCTCTTGCTCTGCGGCGGTGGCAGCAGCAGCGACTCTCCTCCCTCCCTCGGCCAAGCCCGAGGGGGATGGGGCAGTGGTGGGCCTCCATCCCCTCCATCCTCGCCTCTTGTTCCCCGGCCGATGACGGTGCTGTGTGCACAGTGTGTGTACTCCAGCCTCCCCCAAACACACCAGCTCTGCTGCACCATTTACTGCTAGAAGAAATAAAAAACCTTTAAAAAATGGAAAAAAAATTAAAATCCAAGCCAATCACGCTGATGGGGGCAGGGTTTGCAGGCGGGAGCCAATCATGTGGGGCGGGGGCGGTGTTTGCAGGTGGGAGCCAATTGCGTGGACTGGTGGGCGGGGTTTGGAGGCCGGCATGGTGGCATAAGACCCTGTCCCGTTTTGCCATCCCAAAAGTCCCGTTTTTGTCTGAAGGAAATATGGTCAACCTAGCCTTAATGGTAAGCAGACTGAACTATTAACCGCAAGTAAGGTCAGCAATTCACAGTCCTTACTGAGCTATAAACACTTAACAAACCTTGAGAAGTATAAATAGGAAGAAATTCAAACAATGGATGTTTGTAGCCAGATAAAGGTCAGTCTTAATTAAGCTGCATCTGACAGACTTAATTTCTTAAATACCTCTTAAGTGATGGGGGAAAGATGCAGTAATGTTGAAGATGTATTAGAATAACAATGGAAAAGGAACATTCAAGGGTAGAGGAACAAGAAGGAATTAAAATATGGAGATAGGCTTGTATTTACTAAAACCCAAGATGACCATGAGTAAATATAGCAATATAAGTAGCATAGCGCTGAAAGTAAAAAACCAGGGAAAATGAGAAAAGGCATTTCCTCTTAAACCTACTATAGCAAGAATAAAATGTAATGCAATAAAAGACAGAAATATCAAGTTTCCACAACTGTTGGAGGTGGGGAGGAGGAAGGAATCCATGATGGGAATCTCCAACATTCTCACTTAGATTAGATCTAATGGAGTTGATAGGACTTAATTTAGTATTGGCTTGCAAGTTTCACTTTTATGGGACTGCTTTGACTACAGCAGGATACAATTGATAGGTACCTTATTTAAAGGTACAGTCAACACTAAAGTATCTTATCTAAGTATCATATTTTAAAATATAGTCACATTTTTGTAAATCATCATATGTTTCCAATACAGATATAAATCTCTGATGCATATATGACTATATGATACAACTGCATACTAAATTTTGGCAATGTTTGGCAATGTATCCCAGGTACTGTATAATGGTGATGCAAGCATTTCTTTGTACAGATGCTTTATACAGATTCATTCATAATTCTCAAGAGAATTGATAATACTTAAGAGAAGCATCTCTTGTTTCTCAGCACTAGGGAATGAAGTGTGGCTCAGTGTGATGACCCCAACAACCATGCCCTAATAAACACTTCTCAATGCAGTTCGTTAGAATGCAGATTAAGCTTTATTCAGGATACATGTTAATTGAAGCACTCCTAAAGATCTGAATGCGGATTCCCGCCAAACTGTACCATCTTAACTTCCCCCCTTGCGGGCCAAATTACCAACCGATGATCTCATTGTGCAAACGTTCTCAGCCCCAAATTACCAACCGATGATCTCATTGTGCAAACGTTCTCAGCTCCACACTCCCGCAGGTGGGTGACCTTGACAAAGCCGTTTCCAGCCTCTACTAACAGACATAGCACTCAACGGCCAGTCCCCCTCCCAACAGTTCCCAAAACATCTCTAGCCCGAATCCCAATGGCAGGATTCATAGACATGAACCCTGACATGCCGACCCTCCAAAACAAAGAGCAATATACAGACTACAAGAAAGGATAATGCATACAAATAAACATAAAGACAAAGCGAGCAATTCCAGAATTGTTCAGGCAGCAGAGATATGTAAGGCATTGCAATCTGAAAAACAAAATCAAGTAGAAAATCACACATTTAACCAGGTTTAGCAGGAAACTGAGCATGGAACTTCTTTAACAAGCGAGGAGAAGAAACATGAACTTTATCAACCCATTCCTAAAATCCAATAGGTAGATGTTTCCATTGAACTAGATATTGAACCTTACCCCTATGTAATCTAGAGTCCAAAATGTCCTGAACTTCAAAATGTTTGTTATCTCCCACCATGATGGGTGGGGGAGCGACTGGGTCCGGATGCCACTGAGGAGCAAGTTTAACAAACTAATGTGGAACACAGGATGCACCTTACGTAGGTTTTTAGGCAAGTCCAACTGAGCAGCTACAGGATTAATCACTTTCACAATAGGAAAAGGTCCAATAAACTTAGGTCCCAGCTTTTTAGAAGGTTGAGTAGATTTCAGATGTTTTGTAGACAAATAAACCTTTTCACCCACCACCAATGGCCATTCTGGAGCACGTTTGTGATCAGGAAAAGTTTTGTAAGAGTCTTTAGCATCCTGCAAGACTTTAAGCATAACTGGCCAATTGGCACGTATTTTTGTAATCCATTCATCTGCCAGTACAGGATTTGGAGATTGAGTCATGGAAGGATCAGACAGTTCAGGGATAGGGACAAAGTCTTGACCAGTGGCCATTTTAAATGGTGAAAATCCAGTGCTTTGATGAACAGCATTATTATACGCAACTTCAGCAAATGGCAACAAGTCCACCCAATCATTCTGTTGGTAACTGATATAACATCGCAAATACTGCTCCAATACCCCGTTAAGGCATTCACACATCCCATTGCATTGTGGATGAAACCCAGAGGTAAGTCCCTGTTCAGTCCCAATCAATTTTAAAAATGATTTCCAAAATTTGGTGGTAAATTGACTTCCGCGATCGCTGATAATCCGCAAGGGGGTGCCATGAGCTCAGTAGATATGCAAAATGAATAATTTTGCTAGTTGACCAGCAGATGGCAGCCCTTTACAAGGGATGAAATGAGCTTGCTTAGAAAACAAATCAGTTACCACCCATATTACAGTTTTGCCTTTACTCTCAGGTAAATCCACAATAAAATCCATTGAAATTTGTTTCCAAGGACTTGTTGGTTCAGCCACTCCTTGTAAAAGTCCCACAGGCTTACCAGGTCCCTTTTTCATAGAAGCACAGATAGGACAAGACAATACATACTGTTTCACATCTTTTCTTAAAGTTGGCCACCAAAATTGCCTTCTCACTAAATGCAGCGTTTTAACAAAGCCAAAATGTCCAGCAACTTTAGTATCATGACAACGTTGCAAAATAGCTTTCCTCACAGTTTCAGGAATATACAATCTATCTCCACTCCACCATACTCCATTAGGTTCCGTTAGAGATTGTTTATGTGCTTTCCACCATTCTTCCTCTATCATAGCTTGTCGGATTTCTTTTTCTAAAGAGGGTTCGCATGGAGTATGTTGATGTTTGGCTTGGCATCTAGTAAGAGCTACTTTCCCCTCCAGTTGTACTGGTAAGGGCGAAGGCAGAGCATCAGAACCTTCCTCAGCATGGTTTTGTATACCCAACTGTTGTGGAGACATTACTGTAGACACAACTGATACTCAAATGCTCCATTTGAGTATCATGCTGAGGCAAGCGAGATAGTGCATCGGCCAAGAAGTTTTTCCCTGCCGGCAAATACTTCAATGTGAAGTTAAACCTACTGAAAAATTCGGCCCATCTAATTTGTTTAGGATTTAACTTCCTGGGAGTTTTAAGAGCTTCCAAGTTCTTATGATCAGTAAAGACTTCAAACTGGTGGGGAGAGCCCTCCAGCAGAAGTCGCCACGTAGCTAATGCATGCCGTACAGCAAAAGCTTCTTTCTCCCAAACATGCCAGCGTTGCTCCGCCTCCGTAAACTTACAGAAAATGTTTGTTGTTGTTTATTCGTTCAGTCGTTTCCGACTCTTCGTGACTTCATGGACGAGTCCACGCCAGAGCTTTCTGTCGGCCGTCACCATCCCCAGCTCCCCAATGGTTGAGTCCGTCACCTCCAGAATATCATCCATCCATCTTGCCCTTGGTCAGCCCCTCTTCCTTTTGCCTTCCACTTTCCCTAGCATCAGCTTCTTCTCCAGGGTATCCTGTCTTCTCATTATGTGGCCAAAGTACTTCAGTTTTGCCTTTAATATCATTCCCTCAAGTGAGCAGTCTGGCTTTACTTCCTGGAGTATGGACTGGTTTGATCTTCTTGCAGTCCAAGGCACTCTCAGAATTTTCCTCCAACACCACGGTTCAAAAGCATCTATCTTCCTTTGCTCAGCCTTCCTTATGGTCCAGCTCTCACAGCCATAGGTTACTACAGGGAATACCATTGCTTTAACTATGCGGACCTTTGTTGTCAGTGTGATGTCTCTGCTCTTAACAGAAAATGTAAGCACATGGTATTAATTGATTAGTATTATCTTTTTGCAATAATACACAACCAATGGCAGAATTTGAGGCGTCTGTTTGTATAACAAATGGTTGTTCAGAATCAGGGTGTTTTAAAATAGGCTCTGCTGTGAACAACTGTTTCAATTGTTCAAAAGCACTTTGGCAAGCTGGCGTCCATTTTAGTTTTGACTGGGGCTTATTTGCTAATACACCATCAGTTGATTTTTTAGTTTTTAACAAATCCTTCAACGGTAACGCTATTTTAGCAAATGCAGGAATAAATTGCCTATAGAAATTGGCAAATCCAAACTTGGACCAAGGAGGAATTTCCTGACTGTGAGACCAGTGGAACAGCCTGTCTCCTAAAGTTGTGGGTGCGCCATCACTGGAAGTTTTCAAGAAAAGATTGGACCACCATTTGTCCAGGATGGGATGAGGATTCCTCTAGTGGGCAGGGGTTGAACTAGATGACATCCAAGTCCCTTCAAATCCTATAATTGTGAGATGGGGACAAATGCTTTTGTCGCAGGACCTCTATTAAAATTACTCAATGTTGATAGGAAGAGCCTCATGTGACACAGAGTGGTAGGCGGCAGTATTGCAACCAAAACTCTCCCCACAACCTGAGTTCGATCCCAGTGGAAGTTGGTTCTCAGGTAGCCGGCTCGGGTCAACTCAGCCTTCCATCCTTCTGAGGTCAGCAAAATGAGTACCAAGCTTGCTGGGGGAAAGGTAATCATGACTGGGGAAGGCAATGGCAAACCACCCTGCTCTATAGTCTGCCAAGAAAATGTCAGCGAAGGCGGCGTCCCTCCAAAGGGTCAGTAATGACTCAGTGCTTGCACAGAGGACCCTTCTTCTTCTTCTTCTTCTTCTTCTTCTTCTTCTTCTTCTTCTTCTTCTTCTTCTTCTTCTTCTTCTTCTTCTTCTTCTTCTTCTTCTTCTTCTTCTTCTTCTTCTTCTTCTTGATAGGAATGACCTATAAAAGCAATTATAACTCAGTTCATCAAAACGCTGTGGCAACGTTCTCTGTGATCAGGACCAGCAAGATTTTGAAGTTCCTATGGGGTCTTGTTAGAGAGGTGAACTGTGAGATTCAAGAAAATATCTATAATTTAAATGCAAAGGTGTATTGGGCATACAGTACTTGTTAAATATAAATAGGGAAATGGGAATTCCTAAATAAGGCGTTTTGTCCAAATTCATCAATGCCTTGTTCATTGTAATATTTTCATAAGTGCTTTGACTGACATAATCATTTTCAAAGAAATAATAATTTCTCAGCTACTGCAAATTCCTGAGGGAGAAATTAAACTAATCTAAGTAAACCAAAGAAATTAGAAATAGACAACAGCCATGTTCTCTTGTCTTTCCCAGACATTTTACTGCAACTGACATAATTTTTAGATTTGTTTTCCCACTTAACCATCCCTACAGATCTTTAGTGGTATATTTAGATAACTAAATAAAAAAGAAGTCAATTGTAAATTGGCTTGTTTTTTTTCCTGGCAACCAAATTAATTCTTATCCATTCTTTTGAAATACTTATCTCACCCATATTATTTATGCTTCACTTTCCCCTACATCTTTAATAGCCTTTTGTTTAGCCTACAGCAAACAAGTGATGAGTTTCATAAAGCATATAGATACACTTTGTTTTTACCTGCTGAACAAGAAACCATGCATGTTGTCCCTACTCAGTGGTTTCTCCTAGGTAGAATGGTGAAAGAACCACCACCACCACCACATTTCTTTCTCCTCTTATTGAATGGTAGATCTATAGAACCCCTTAGAGTTTTTTTTTCCTGCCAAGGAAAATAGATTTTAAAGAAGGGTTTCACACAGTGATTTACTATGCCTGGGCTGCAAAAATCTAGATGACTACTAGATGACAGCGATGAGGTACAGTTTTCTATATTTCTTTGCTGCCATCTCATGGTCAAATGGATTTTTGCAGCCCAGGTGTAGTAGCTCTGATCCTTATATACTGAATATATAATCCTGGATCAGGAGAAGGCATAAGCAAACATTGCTTCTTCAAACCTAACTGCCTTTCCTATTATAGGTTGCCTTCTTGTGTATTTAAGCACAAGATATGGATTAAGCACAGCAGTTGTTAAGCACTGAGTCAAGACCAGAGCATCAATGGAAATCAAATGTTCAACACCTGTCATAGACTAATGGAGTTTTCTTCTGTTTTTAAAGCAAGTATTTGTACAGATTTCGGTAATAACTTCCTGGTCCGTTCCTGAATCTTAAATATTTGTTCAAGGAATGTGAATTTCTCATTCAGTTGTAAATGCACTTTTTGTGCTCTGCTGGAGCACTTAATTGGATCTATTTACTTATCAACAGAACATTTAGACTTATTGCACCCATAAACATGCTTATGTAGAGGCATGTAAAATGCCTACCTTTGAATTCAAGGAATTATGTAGGAAAGCCAAGGATGTTGAGATTTACATTAATATGAAAAATTAACCGATGTTAACCTTGGGTACTGAGATGTTGGAAGACTGCAAATCCCACCATTCATGGCTGCTCAAAATAAGGAGGTATTTTGGAACCTATTGCCCAAAAATTATGGACATCTAAATGTAGGGAAGGCTGAAAGAGAGATCATGAAGAGTTTCTATTGACTATTCATTAGCATACGTTTCGTGGGGAGAAATCAACAAGGTAGTGAATGTAGTTTTTACAGCCATGTAAAATTGTGTCTTGGTGGAAACTTGTCGACGAAGGTCCCTATAATTAAAGCTATGGTTTTCCCAGCAGTAATGTATGGCTGTGAGAATTGGACCATAAGGAAGGCTGAGCGCTGAATAATTGATGCTTTCGAGCTGTGGTGCTGGAGAAGACTCTTACGAGTCCCTTGGACTGCAAGGAGGTCAAATCAGTCAATCCTAAAGGAAATCAACCCTGACTGCTCATTGGAAGGACAGATGCTGAAGCTGAAGCTCAAATACTTTGGCCACCTAATGCGAAGAGAGGACTCACTGGAAAAGACCCTGATGCTGGAAAAGACGGAAGGCAAGAGGAGAAGGGGACGGCAGAGGATGAGATGGTTAGATAGCATCACCGATGTAATGAACATGAATTTGAGTAAACTCCGAGAGACAGTGGAGGACAGGAAGGCCTGGCGTGCTATGGTCCATGTGGTCACGAAGAGTCGGCCTCGACTAAACAACTGAACAACAACAAAAATTGTGTGTGTGTATAAATTTGGAGAGGTAGAAGAGCTAAAACGAAGCAGATTTCTCATTACATTTAACTCTTATCGCACAACCAGCCACCTCATTTGCAAATTCTTTCCAAAGTAGTTTAAAATCAAGCATCATTTCTCCATTTTTTAATGGAAATTTGCAAACTGAAAACACTTTTAGCATGGTTTTGGCCAATTGTTTGAAGGTTTGGAGCTAACAGAGAGACCTTCATCCTATTCTCAGCTATTGATGAACACAAGCTCATCAATAGCTGAGAATAGACAATGCATACTAGGGACTGCTCACACTCCCTGCTTTCAACTTGCCAATGGCCATTTGTATTGTTCCAAAACTTTCAGAGTTTTCCACAGAAAGGTAGCAAATAAAAGCCTAGCTCTCCTTTGACACATGGGCTATGCATCTGGCAATATGTATTTCTCTGCATTTGTTGGTTAGTTTTCAAAACATTCTTGCTAAGCTGGTAGGGGAGTAGTTGCAATGGAAGAATGATCTTTGAAAGTTTTGGAAGATGCACTGAGAAGTCTAAACAGTGTGCATTTCTTCATAGTGATACAGCAGCCTTGCTGTAGTGTTTTTTCCCAACAAAACCTAAGAAAGTTATATAGCTGCAATCTTGCATGCTAGCAAAGCTCCATTTAATGTCTTTTCCCCTAAGCTGGGCTGGATGAAACACGAGTTGGGAAATGGGAGGTATAGAAAAACCTTCAGAACTAGATAAATCTGTGATATTAGTTGTATTGCATCTCTGAAGGAAAGACAAAAAAAACTAGTTCTCTGAAAATATCAAGAAACCAGAATCTTAAAATGTCTGCAACACATCACGTCTGTATAGTGTGGTTGGCAAGGGTGTGCATAACAGCAGAGATGGGGAAAATGTCATGTGATAAGACACATTGTAAAGATTGAATTTACAACTGAACCATTGTTAATGAGTATTTAACTTCAGAAGATGAAACAAACTTCCAACTTTGGACAAAAAATGCAAAAGCCCAGTGTCTTTCTTGTTTCCTAAGTGGTCATCTATAAACCTCTGTGAGCAAGTTATGAGAACAACAGCTTCTTGCATCATTACTTTCTAGCAAATAGTATTCAGCTGCATCTCTCTCCTGAATTTCTCACAAGTTAGCTTGGCTGGGTGAATCTTATTAGCCACTGAATTTTCTTTCCCCCTGTTCTGATCTGCAGTGACCAGACCTGTACATTGTATTCCATATGGGGTGTGGGCCAGATTAAAAAGTTGTAGAAAAGCATTGGGATATTGACATTTTATTTTCTATCCTTTTCTTAAAAATCCTAAAACTCATAAAGCTGGAAGTCATCTTTTTCATATCAGTTTCACACAAAATCAGTGTTTTCATCTATATGATCCCAGATTCCCTTTCATGGTTAGATGCTACCAGATCAACCTGGTTACCAGAAGTTAGGATATTTTGCCCTAATGTACATCACTTTATACCTGCTTAAACTGAGTTGCAATTATTACTTTAATTCACAACACTAGGCAATAGTAAAATGCTACAGCCAGTGAAACTGGGCATCCCATTGCTTTTTGATTTTTTTTAAAAAAGATATATTTTATTATATGCACCAAAGCAAAATGAAAGAGCCTCCTACAAACACAAACACACACACACACACACACACACACACACGTCTTTATGTAATATAATACAATTAATACAATTAAGTCACTTAATAGCCAGTTTGGTCTAGTGGTTAAGGCAATGGGCTAGAAACCAGGAGACAGAGAGTTCTAGTCCCGCCTTAGGCACGAAAGCCGGCTGGGTGACCTTGGGACAGTCACTCTCTCTCAGCCCAACTCACCTCACAGGGTTGTTGTTGTGGGGAAAATAGGAGGAGGAAGGAGTATTTGGTATGTTCGCTGCCTTGAGTTATTTATAAAAATAATAAAGGCGGGATATAAAATAAATAAAATAAATAAAATAAAATATATAAGAGACATCTGTTGACTGTCAAGACTAATTGATTAACTCTTTCATATTGGAACCTCTGAGAGTGTTTTCTCTCCTTTCACTATATTTGGAACTTCAATAACATTCTTGTTCCTAAATAGAAAGAGGAGTTCTTCAGATCATTGTCGGACTGATGAAAAATGAGATCCTTCCAGTTTTGTATCTCTTTCTCTCCCCACCTTTTTTTTTAAAAGTCTCATTGCTTATAAACTCTAGATCAAACTAATAAGCACTACACTTAATTGAATGTCCTTGAAGAGCTTCAGTGTTTATACTGTATCTCTCCATTGTGAAAACTGCCCATTTATTCATATTCTCTGCTTTCAATCTGTAGAGGACCTTTCTTCTTGTGGCTAAGTATGCTCAGGAGCTTTTGGTGAGAGAACAGATCAAGTGTCTTAAAATCTCAACCAAAGCTTGTCTAATGGATCAATTTTATATGCTTCTTTGTTGACACTCATAGAGACCTCTAAAAGGTTAATGTGTCTGTGCTGCTCTTTGTGGAAGCCATAATTATTTTTCATGAGTAAGGCATAATAGTTATGGCTGCAATTAATGGGAGTTGAAATTCAAAACATCTAGAGGACATCAGCTTGTAGACAGCCAGTGTAAACAGTGTAAAGAGTTGGCAATCTGATGTCCTCTAGATGTTTTGAATTTTAATTCCCATTAGCTATCACTACCATGACAATATTGAGGGCTTCTGGTAGATGTGGCCCAAACTCTGGAGAGCTCCAGATTGCCAATCACTGGTATAGACAATAGTAATCCAGTTGGCCACCAACTTAACATAGGGAGGGAAACTTTGTGGAAACTTGAAGTTAACATTTTGGGAGGAACAGGGACCACAAAGTGGGCGGGACCACATCATCACACATGTGGCAAAAGCATTTTGGGGTGCAATTGGGGGATTATTTTTTAAATTGTGATATACTGTTTAGGTCTTATGGTACAGTTTTCATTTGGTCTTGACTGCAAAAAGAAAGAAAACAGTGCCAATTATGGCTAGAGAGGTCTCTAAGAGCCAAAGAAATAGAAGAGGACGACTTAAGGACTGCCTAGAATCCTGGGGTTGCAAGTTGCTTAACCCTAACCGCAGCCATTTACAAATTCTTTCTTTTGTTCTTTGCTGTCAGTCAGAACTGATAGAACAGAAGAAAGCTTTTAAAAACCCCAAACAAAACCAAAAAGAAATGCACCAGTAATTTTCTGTCCCTAGTTAAAGATCTAAGCATCCCATACCTAATTTTCCTCAAAAGACAACAATTCCTTCTTCACAGCTGGGAGCCAGAGGGCACTCCCATACCTCAAGAGACCTTGTCCTGCCCATTTCAGAAGTCTTGTTTTCCTGATAATACTACTGGATTATAGGTACATGAAAACCTATAGGGCTATGGTTGTTTGCAGTTCACCAGTGGGAAAGAATCAGTGTAGCAATGCTTTATGACATTTTAACCAATGCAGGACAATTAACCACACATTTTTTTTCTGCCAACATGAAACATCAGCCTTCTCCTGTGAAATCTCTCTTCATGACATTTCAGAGCTGAGTGAGCTTCTGGAGAGAGTACTGGAGGTTTTCTAACTACCTCAGCAACCCCATCCTTTTGGTTCCAAATTGCTAGTAAATGATTGTGAAATGTGTATTTTCAATTCAAGGGGACCGTTGCCTTATCATTAATATATGATCGGTATCTGTACCTCTGTCAACCAAGACTGGATTAATACAATACACTCTACGTGAATTGTCCTTGAATACTGCTTATAGGATAAGGTCTGCAGAATGCACTGGCCTAAACAGGGACCAGTTAATGGGAAAACATGATGCCAGTGGCCATTTCTGCTCACTTTGTTCAATTCTCTTCTGGAAGCCACATTTCAAAGTGATACATTAAATTTAGGAAATCTATATTAAAGATATAGAACAAATAAATTGTTTGATTCCATTAAGGACTTATGAACCAATGATAGTATTTTTTTAATGCCATTTATATTTCAGTTGTACATGTGTCAAGAAAAAAAGATTGTCCTTGTATAGAATGTCTGCAGACCTCTAACTAGATTTTTATGGGTCTTCAGCACAGAGGCATAAGACTGAAAAAGGATGGGAATTAAAAGGATTAAGGAAAGGAACTCACCAAGTTCATCAGACATTATAGCTAGTGTTAGGGTAAAAGTTGTTCTCCAATTTTATGAAGTTCCTTCCTTCTCTCAAAGAAGTTATCTTTTTTTTTTGCCTCATTCTCAGAGTGCTTTGGAATCCCTTTTGGTGATTTCTTTTTGTTAACTTATTGCTATAAAGATGCTGTGAAGTTTAAAAAAAGATTGTAGAACAATTTCTATCTATCGCTCTGCATTCCTGGTGGCCCATGCTTTCTCATGAGAAGCACACAAACAGAAGTAGTTTACTTATTGGTTTTTTCTTTGTTTATTATATACACTTGTATGACACTTTCTTGTAAACTTTAACTGAATTAAACTGAATCCTCAGAATGGAATAAAAGGAGGTTATGACAGCAGCAAGGTGAATGGACTCAATTGCAGTGGTGATGGGTGCACTGTTGGAAGACCTGAAGAGTCCATTCGGAACAGGTCATCCTGGAGAGAATGCATGTGGTCTCGGACACTGAATTGATGGCACATAATCAGTCAATCAATCAATCAATTTGGACTTCTGTACTGAACTGAGGTTGTATTGGTTGGCTTAAGTGGTGCTTTCAAACTCTGTAATTCTGTGATTCTATGAAGCCTGGGAAACTGCAGAGTTCACCAACAGTTAACATAAATACAACAAACCTCGTGATAATTAGGTTTGATTTCATGGTCTTGAAAGTAAATTATTCATGATAATTTAACAGGATTCTTCCTCTCCTTTATTTTTTCCCAAATAAATTCCTTTTCTATGAAAGTGAATGAGAACAATAAAAAGCACTGTTCCAAAATTTACCTCTTCTGCCACTTTCTCTTTTTTTATAAGAATTTTTATTAAGTTTCAAGCAAAGATAAAAGCTACAGAAAAACAAAAAACTACAAAGAAAAAAGAGAAAAAACTAAAAAAGTGTAGAAACACAAGAGAAAAATTTTCTAAATTACAAAAAGAGGTGACTTCCGACTTTTAACAGCAAGGATATACAACAATATTTCATTATCAATCCCTTACTCTATATTAAACCAAAATCACATTATTTCTATAAATCATTCCATTGGCACATTATAAAAATCACTAAATACAGTTGCTCCTTCCACTTATATTAAAAGAAATATATATATATATATATATATATATATATATATATATATATCCTAATCAACTTCCCCCCACAAAGATAACATTTAATTATTTCCTTCCTACTACTATTCTATACATTCCTGTCTACTATAATAAAGATCAAGCTAAAAATATATATAAATTGTCTGCCATTGTACTTGATAATACAACAATTCTAATAATTTTAATCATATTAAAACCTAAACCAGACATTTATTTTTTTATTATCCCTTAATAATCTTAATCCAAATCATTAAAGATAAATGAAATCAGCCAAACCCTAAAAGCAATCCAGATAAATATTCTAAAACCCTTATCCCACTTCAAAATAAACCAGAGCATATCCCCACAATGCACACAGAGATTTTTTTCTTTAAAAAATCAAACAGCCCAACTGCCCCCCTCAAAAACTCTGACTTCTCTTCAGGAGACCTCCCATACATGATAACCCCTTCTTTTCCATGGCATTCGAGCAGAAGATAAATTTCACTTATGGCTTGCAACTCAATCTCTCCCTTTAATTTCTTCAACTCGACTATCCTATCTTCACCCAGCATTTCAACAGAAGTCCCAATCTCACTCTTAGAAGAGACATTTCTGTTGCTGTTAAATTCCTCAGTTTCATCCATGACATCCCCAACCAGATGACACATTTTAGACCTCATATTTTCCACAATGTCCTGAATGCTTTGCATAAAAACTTGGTAGGAATCAGAAAGAATGTGTTTAAAATCTTGGTGGAAGTCAGACAAAGTCTGTTTATAATCCTCCATGTCTCAAGCAGTAAATTATGGCACCCCCTAGGAGCTTAACCAGCAAAAGTCAAAGATATGAAAGGATTCCAGAATGTGTTTACATAAGCAAAAGTGAGATATGCAGACAGTTCCCCAGGGAAAGTAGAAGCAGAAAACTGAAAGTTCAAAACAGCCGATTCAACATGTAGGAAAATGCTAATATCTTCAAATTTAGTACAAAAATAATAACAGGGAGACAATCATTTACTCTCAATCCTCCTTAATATCTGGATGGAAAATAAAATCCAAAAATTGATCCCCAAAATAACGATATGCACCAAGAGAACCTGCTTCTCCTTGCTGTAGAAAGCCTCTCTTAGGGTACAAGTACTTAAAAGAAATATAAATTGGGTGATTTAGAAATGGGGTGGCCAGTCTTAGCGTCCCTTTAAGGCTATAGTGTGGCTTGGAAATGATGACATCCCAGCCTCCCGGCTAGCATTTACCAGTCAAGCGCAAATACTGTTTGCAATCTTCTGGCTGCAAGCAGCCATCTGGAGGACAGGTGGAGTGATTCCATGTGTTTTCCTTTTTCTGGAAAAACACTTCTGGGTTTCAGGGAAAACCTGCCTGAGCACAAAAAAACTGCCATGTTGTCAGCTCCGCCCGCTGAGCCCATGGGCACAGCTGTTCAGTCAGCCAAGTCCCCACCGGAAGTCCTTCAGCCACTTTCTCAAGGACTGACTTCCCCTGTGTTTTTCTAGCTTTTTCTCAGGGTGCTTGAACATTTCTTTTGGCTCAGTTTTCAAGCTGAATTTATTGCTAGAGAAGGTCCAAGTGATTCTCCTCTCATCTTCTTTTAAACCACTTTCCATTATATTGAATTCTCCCTGGTTGCCCATATTTTCTAACCTGAAAAAGGTCCATCATACTATGGAGGTGTTTCCTCTCTGCAGATTTAATTGAAGAGTGGATAGCCAAGAAGGCTGCAGTGATGGAGAGACAATTATATAATGAAAGAGAGCAGATTCATACTCATTGTTTTCTCATTTTGTAACTGAATAAACACAAGAGCACACTCTACCCATAAGAGTTCATACAAAGTTTTTCCTTTGAAAGAAATGCATGAAGCAAATTGCTTTTCATGAAATTGCATGAGAACAGTAAAGAAGAAAAATGTATAAGAATTTTTCAGCACCATATTAATTTAAGATGAATAGAGTCTGAACTTCACTCTTCCCAGTAACAGCTAATCCAACCACACTAGTCCTTCCTTATAAAAGGGGGATATAAAATCAAAGATATAATATGTCTGCACAGCCAAGAACCAGATTTTGACTATGAGATCCTTCATATATTAAGGCAGGAGTCCTACATATTTGAGATGGGCAACTTTTGAGTTTTTTGAAGGGTTGGTGAGGACTGAAGTAGATGAAGCAATAATTCAAAATATGTGGCACATTGAAGATTGGATTGCTAAATTAATGGATCTGGCCCAAATGGCTAAATTAACAGCATTAATTAGAGAACATTCGGTTTCTGGATTTATATCTGTTTGGCAACCCCTTCTAGAGTACTTGCTTGTGGTAGAAAAAAATGATTTTGGGTTTTAATGAGTAATTGGCTTATTTTAAAAGAAATGATGTTACTATGGTTTAATCATTGGTAAGAGATTATTTTTATAAATTTATCTATATCTCTATTGGAGAAAGTCAGAAGTCACTTTTCCGTCTTTGTTTTCTGTCTATTTGCACTTTTATAGTTTTTTCTTTTTTCTTTAGTTCTATTTTCTTGCTTTTCTGTATTTTCTATTTTGTATTTTAGCTATACTCTGAAAATTAATAAAGTTTAAACTAAATATATATATATATATGTGGCACGAAGTCACACATGGATAAAGCCAAGATTTTATGTTTTGCATTACATTTGGGGTGGGAATGGGGGTGGCTGGGTAAAACTCTAACATTAATGTCATACCTCCCCTATAGTTTTTTATGTGTTTTCCTCCTCAAACTGTGCCATCACTTTATGGTAACTGTGATCAATGGGAACTCTGGAAATTGAAAAGAAAGAGTTGGACTCTGCAAATTGCTCTGTGGCCCAAGTTGCCCATGTCCAGTGTGTGTGTGTGTGTGTTTGTATGTTTTTGTGCCTTCAAGTCAGTGTTTACTCCTGGCGACTGCCTGGACAAGTCCTTGCAGTTTTCTTGGCAAGATTTCAGAAGTGGTTTGCCATTGCCTCCTTCCTAGGGCTGAGAGAGAGTGACTGGCCTAAGGTCACCCAGCTGGCTTTGTGCCTAAGACTAGAAGTCACAGTCTCCCAGTTTCTAGCCTGATGCCTTAACCACTACACCAAACTGGCTGGTCCAGTATAAGCTACATTAAACTTAATACAATTTATTTTTTGAGCAGGTAAGCATGATTTTAAAAAACAACGATCCAAGAAAGTCCTCAACGGTAGAACAGGCGGAAGATAACAAGGTGTATTGTTAAAACGGCTGCGAAGGCGGATGAAGGCTGCAGCAGACAAAAGGTCACCAATCGTCATGGCACGATTGGTGACCTTTTGTCTGCTGCAGCCTTCATCCGCCTTCGCAGCCATTGTAACAATACACCTTGTTATCTTCCACCTGTTCTGCCTTTGAGGACTTTCTTGGATCGTTCTTTGTCTGGTTCCTCCCCCTGGACCTTACCGCCATGGGTGACCCTACCAGGAGTACATGACTCCCGACGGCTTCACTCACAGGGTTCATTGGGAACACACAAGCCCACTCACCACAACAAGGTGACGATCCAGCGAGTGAGAATTTGAAATAATGTAGGGAAAGCCAGCAGATAATGACTTCTGGAATTCTTTCTAACTCCTTAATCGTAACTCTGCTTTAGGTCATGTGACAGGGAAGGAAGTGGGAGGGGGCTTAGAATGGAGAAGTTGGCCACAATCTGAATCCTTGCCCACCTGTCTCTCTCATAGGGATGAACTGGGAGTGTGGTTTTTTTCTGTATTCTTTTTCTCTGCAGCTTCCAGCCTGATCCCTCCCATTTTCAAATTCAATCTTTCTTTTGTTGGCTTCTCCCCCCCCCCCCCTCAAATTGGGTTTCATTCTGATTAGTTTTTCAGAATTATCCTGCTGACTAACAAACAAGTCTGTTGGAGTGGGCAGCTGCAATAAATTTAATGAAATAAATAAAAAATTAAACAGACATGTTCAAGTCCCTTTATGTAATTTCTTCCCAATATTCCTTGGGGTGGGGAGAAAACAAAACAACAACCAAAAAAACCCCACGCCTAGAAAATGTGCCGAGTTACATTTCCATGATTGTGGATGGTATTTGGCACCTCCTAGGGTAGCCATTGCCATGATAGATAACAACTTACAAAAATCTTTAAAGGCATTTTTCATCAGAGCAGAATGACCCTATCGGAATGCTGAGCCAAGCCAAAGTGAGCTGTTAATCAGAGTTCGGACTGACGCAAACTAGTGGCTTGCCAATAAATTCCAAGACAACCCGGCACAATGTGTTCAATAGCATCACACTTGCAATTAAAAACCAGCCCAGTCCTATTTAATTTGCACTAAGCATGCTTTATGATGAAGTGCCCAGGCTTTGCAGAAATTAAAAAAAAAAACATCTCTGGGAGGTGAGCAGGAGCAAGCTAGAATCTGCACATTCGGTAATCTCAGGTGTCCAGTTAAGCGATGAGACAGTTTGAGAAAGCAGTGAAAAAAATGGGAGCTGAGCTGAAGACCTGGAAGTAGCTCAAGGGATATGACTTATTGCAGCTTAGAAACTCTTTTATTATTATTATTATTCCATTAGGAGATTATTCTCCTTGGACATTGACTCCTTCCAGTAGGCTTATAAATAGCTGCAAGTCGCAAAATAGGGGATATTTCTCCAAATCTGGGAAAAGCAATGCTTTTCTTCCTTCCCCCTGATGCCACTAACATCACTGCTATTTCACAGGCAGCTGTCACCAAATTGCAGGAAATGATCTTATATGGAGTGAAACCATTGGTTTCCTTGCCTTGGCCGGGGCTCTGCAATTCACTCCCTTAAGCTACCCAGTTCCGTGAGAAAATCAATTCTATTTCCTGCAGGGACACCCATTTTGCCCCTTAAACCCACCATCCCCCAATGCAAAAAAAGAAAAAGAAAAAAGAAACAGTAACAAAATATTTGGCCCCCTCCATCTCCAAGGACACTGCAAAAAGAGTGCTGGCATTGCACTTGCAAGCTTGCAAAAACCTCACCCCATTTTAATCTGCTCTACACTGTACAAATATCAAGAGTTCACAATGGAGACTTTTTCAACCCCAGGCAGAAAAGTCAAACTGTTACTGAGTTACAGCTCTTCTTTCGTCCACTGACAAGGAAAACATGTAAGGATCAAGAGCTTCTCAAGTATAAATTCTCCCTTGGGCTCTCCAGTTTGACCTCTCAAAGCATGTACCTGGTCCTTAGAGCCGCTTCCAAAGTTGCCTTCTAATTAGAATTCTTAAAGCAAAAACACTACAAACAAAAAAAAACATTAAAAGTTTTTAAAATTAAGAATATTTAATTGGACTGATAATGAGGTTAACATGATTTACAGGATTTTTGATTTCTAAGACTTAAAAGGTATTGACAAGTTCTGGTAATATTTTATATTGTTTTTAAGCATAATTAGGGTTAAGATTGTTAATTATAAAGGTAGCCAATTTATAAAAATTAAGAATATTTAATTGGATGGATAAAGAGACTAATATGATTGTTTTTCTTTTCTGTTCTTATGCTTTGGATTAGGACTTTTAGGGTTATAGATTTGTAAAACTTAAAGGATATTGATAAGATATAATAATGTTTTATACTGTTTTTTAGATCTAATAGGGTTAAGATTGTTTATTATAAAGGCAGACAATTTATTTGTTTCTATAATTTGATGTTTATTGTGTAGACAGAAGTATATAGAATAGTAGTAGAAAGGAAAAAAAATTAAATGGATTATTTTTTAAGAGGAAGGGAAGTTTGAAGTAAAAATTTAAATATATGTATACTGTATATATATTATGTAAGGGGAAGGAGCAATTGTATTAGAGATTTATATATGTGTTAATGGAGGGATTTATAGAAATAATGTGTTTATGGTTTGATATAGAGCAAGGGTTTGTTGGTGGGAATTGTTGTATATTCTTGCTGTAGAAAGCTGGAAGCCACCTGTATGTATGTAACTTTCTAAAAGTCTTTTCTTTAGTTTAAGAACACTGTTAAGGCATATATACAGACCTACACATGAAACAAATATAATAATTTTGTAACTTGTGGCCTATATTTGAGCCTGAATGTGCTGAGGTCCCTCGAGGCCTGAAAAATATTTCAAGGGTTCCTCTACTGTCAAAAGGTTGAGAAAGGCTGGACTAGAGGATCTATGGCTAGGGAGAAGATCCAGGAAGGTGCCTGAAACCAAAGAAGAGCCTGCAGAAATCAGTCAGCAGAAAGAAGATGGAGCCCTGGACTCTAGAATGGAGGCAGAGTGAACTTCACAACTCTTATGTGCTGGAGAACTGGGCAAGAGAGTTGTGAAGGGGAGAAGCTGTTAGCATCCCAAACCTGTAGATAAGTAAGTGTGGGATGAGGAAGAAACTAGCAGTGAAGTCGTTTTGTTAAGTTCAAAGTTAAGTAAGTATTAGAATGCATTATTTACATTAGGTTGCTATAAATATACAGATACAGTAGATAAACACATATACTCATAAAATCTTGTAAATACACTTTACAGTAGGTTTGTATAGTAATAAACAGCACTATCCTCACTTATTAGTGGTGTGTGTGTGTGTGTGTTTGTGTGTGTGTGTGTGGCTTCTTTCCTATCCATTCCTATCCTCCAATAGCATGTTTCTCAAAGTGTCATAAAACAAGAATAGCTTTGAAACAAAGGGGGAAAAACTCATCAGGGAAATTTGCATTTCTGGAAAATATATGTAATTAAGAAAGGCAGCAGGAAAAATGGTACTAAAGAGGTAAATTAAGTCCAGTAAGGTCTGTTTTGAGTTGAACTTAATTCCTGGTGACCTCCTGGGCATATTGTTGTAATTTCCAGTATCTTGGAACAATTTGGAGGTGGCTTGCTGGTATGTTTGGTTTGACTTCCCAGCCTAATCTAAACCTTGATATTTCCTGGAGAAATTAATATTCCATCCAAGGATTAATGAGGTCTAACCCTGCATAGCTTTTTCAGATAAATAAAAGTCGGCTAGGTTCTGCCACTTAGATGGGCTTTGTATGAAAAAATGGTTGTTAAATGAATTTTCATTAGCAACTAGACAACCCATGACCCATTGGGTTATCGTTTCAGTTGGGTGATTGTTTCAGAGATATTTACTCTGACGCATCAGATCACAAGTTGCTCGGGTAAGTCTTCCCCACCCGCACACCCTCCCTAAGTCCCTTTGTGCTCATGCCTCCCTGGTCCCTTGCATACCCCCACTGTGATGGAATGTATCCCTGAGGAGGGGGGATGATGTGATGTTACTCAGAGCAGAAGAAGGAGAGGGCACATTCCAGCAGGGAGATAAGTGTTCTCACAGCGCTGACAGCCTCAACAGGCCGGCAAAGTTTTAGGCTGACCCCGCCCTAGAGTCCCAGGAGTATTTTTCCCCTTAGATCAGTTAGGGTACCTTTAGTCTGGCAAGATTCTGTATATGGTAGGAATAATAAAGAAACTAGAGCTGAAACTCCAGCTCAGCGTTGTTCTTCGCCATTTTCCTTTTTTCCCCCCAAGATATAATTAAAACACAAAATACAAAATATAGGACAGATAAAATACAAGTCTAAAAAAGAAACAAGAAAAACTAAAACAGTGCAGGAATAGACAGAAAAGCATATAAGACAAGTGGCTTCTGTCCTTCTCCAGCACAGATAGAAAGCTCTTATCATGTATAAGAATAGAGTCCCATGTTGCTTCTCAAACTGTTGATCCCTCAAACCCAAGAGAAACAGCTCCGGTTTCAGCTGTGAGTCCACTTTGAAAATAATTTGAATAATAGTACATATTTGGTTCCAGAATTTCTTAACTTTTCCACAAGTCCACCATAAATGATAGTTCCTTCCTTCTATATACATTTCCATCAAACATTTGTTACCCCATTATACCTTTTAGACAGATTATCATGAGTTGAATACCAATGGTACCTCATTTTATAAAAAATCTCTTTCAAATTATAATTCACAGTAAATTTCATACCTTTGTTCCACATATTCTCCTACAACAAGAATATTGTCAGAGTCCAGTTAGACTCTGACTCTGACTCTGAGGAAAACGAAACCAATCAGAGAAACGAAACTTACCCTGTGCAGCAACCAACAAGAACTTGTGATGAACAGGTGCAGGTTCAAACGTGCAACACTTGTGATCAGTCTCGTGATGGACAGGTGCAAGACTCAGAGACACCAGAGGAGCAGGTGTAGAGCAACAGACCTGGGGATGACCCAGCAGCACGGGAGATTCCTGAGAAGCTGATTGGTGCTCCTGACTTACTTCCTAGTTCAGCACCAATCAGCCTGAGAGAGAGGCAGGCAGATAAGCACGCCAAACAGAGGGAGTCCTGATTGGCTCCCGAGGAGAGAAGGCGCGCTGAAAACAAGATAAAAGGGCGAAAGAGCAAGCACCCAATCTCCGGAGACAAACGTTCTACTGACCTAACAGTGTCTTCAGGAGAAGCCCAGACAGATTCATATTTGAAGTCCTGTCCTGTCACCTCTGTAGAATCGGAGCCAGATCTTTAACTCATTTCTGAATTGGCCCCAGCTGCAAAAGAAGCCCAGTTTGCTTCAGCATCAATAGGGGCTGGAACGTTAGCTCGTAGTTTTTCAGAAAACCCCAGCGGGAGAGCTTCAGTCATTTTGGGTGTTTTTCAGCTGGTGTCTATGGCTTCACAGTGTTTGCCAGCCTTGACAAGTCAATGCTACGCCGCTGTAGCTAAGTACCTTGCTCAACCCTGTGCATCTTGTTGTGTCGATCTCAGGTCGCCATGTTCTGTCATTGGGGGGCTTTCTAGTTTATCATACCCTGCCCTGCCTGGCTTACAGGCAGCATTGCCTATTGATAGTAGTTTAGTCCGTCTTGCAGCTCCCATTCTGTTTATTGCGGTTCCAGTCCAGTCAGCCTTGCAGTTCCGATCCAGTGTCCCAGAGAAACCAGTCCAGTCTGCCTTGCAGTTCCAGTCCAGTGTCCCAGAGGAACCAGTCCAGTTTGCTTTGCAGATCCAGTCTAATCATTTAGAGCGTCCAGCCTGTCCAGAGAATCCAGTCCAGTTATCCTGAGAATTCAGAAGAACCTCATTCCTTCTACCCTGCAATTCTAGTTCCAGCAGATTCAGTCCAGCCTTGTCAGCATTGCTCTCAGTAATCCAAGAGCTAACCTTGAGTCTCCTAGTCAACCTTATCTGCCTAGCATCTTGATCCAGAACTGTTGTTCTACTTGTTGCTGAACTTTAGTTGTGTTACCGCATAGCTGCCTACCTCCAAGCGCATCCAGTTGATCCAGTACACTTCAGTTGTATTAATGGACTTATACTTGTAAGTAGTTTTTATATAATAAAACTATTTCTATAAAGTTCTGGTGGTCATACTCCGAACAGAACAAATATACATCAATTTCCATATTCAAACACTTGCTCTATATCAATCCAAGATCACATTATTTCTATAGATCCTTCCATTAGCACATATACAAATCATACAAATCACTGATGCAATTGCTCTTTCCCCTTTAACAAATCCAGTCAAATCGTTAAGAGTAAATGAAATCATATAAGCCTTAATATCAAACCAAGTACATATTTGTGATTTTTTATCCTACATCAAAATAGACCAGAACATTTACTTGTCTCCATGTTACACATAAGGCATTTATCATAAAGAAATCAAACAGCCCAACTGCCCCCTTTAAAAAGCCAGATTTCTCAGCAGTAAGCCTCCCCCAGACCAGAGCCATTTCGTTCTCAACACAGTCCCTCAGCAAATCAACCTCAGTATCTTGCAGTTTTAAAAAAACTCAGATCATGGCATCTGGTCCCATCACCTCCTGGCAAATAGAAGGGGAAGAAATGGAAGCAGTGACAGATTTTATTTTCTTGGGATCCAAGTTCACCGCAGACGGTGACTGCAGCCATGAAATTAAAAGACGCTTGCTCCTTGGGAGGAAAGCTATGGCAAACCTAGACAGCATATTAAAAAGCAGAGACATCACCTTGCTGACAAAGGTCCGTATAATTAAAGCTATGGTTTTCCCAGTAGTGATGTATGGCTGTGAGAGTTGGACCATAAGGAAGGCTGAGTGCCGAAGAATTGATGCTTTCGAGCTGTGGTGCTGGAGAAGACTCTTGAGAGTCCCTTGGACTGCAAGGAGATCAAATCAGTCAATCCTAAAGGAAATCAACCCTGACTGCTCATTGGAAGGACAGATACTGAAGCTGAAGCTCAAATACTTTGGCCACCTAATGCGAAGAGAGGACTCACTGGAAAAAACCCTGATGCTGGGAAAGACTGAAGGCAAAAGGAGAAGGGGACAGCAGAGGATGAGATGGTTAGATAGCATCACCGATGTAATGAACATGAATTTGAGTAAACTCCGGGAGACAGTGGAGGACAGAAAGGCCTGGTGTGCTATGGTCCATGAGGTCACGAAGAGTCCGACACGACTAAATGACTGAACAATAACAATCTTGCAGACCAGGCTGTAACTCCTTCATCACCAAAGTGTGTTCGTCGCCTGGTATTTCTGAAGGGAGTCCATTCTCACTGTCAGGGGGGAGATCTCCCTCTTGATGAAACTCTCCCTCTCCTAGCAGAACGTCCTCAGCCAGTTGACACATTTTAGAGCAGATATTTTCTACAATCTCCCAAATATTTTGCAGAATAGCTTGACGAGTATCATGGAAGATCTGTTTAAACTCACAACAGAGCTCAGAGCAAAGCTCTGAGGAAATTTCCTTAAGGTCATCCATATTTTAGGCAGTAGATTATGGTGCCCCCTGGATACTTGGCCAGTACAGATAATTATTCTCGGTCCCCCTTAAAATCCAGACAAGAAACAAGCTGAAGATTAAAAAAAGAGTTTTGAAATTACTCCAGAAGTACTGATAATCACCAAGAGATTTTGCTTCTTCTTATTGTAGGAAGCCTCTCTTGGGGTACACAAACTTAAAACAATATCTAAACTAGGTGGTTTGGAAATGGGAAAGGTTCGACTTAGTGTCTTTTTCTTTTAAGGCTGCAGCGTGGTCTGGAAATGATGGAGTCCCCGACTCCCGTCGTCTCTTACCAGATTAGCACTGTTGGCGATCCTCAGGCTACAAGGCAACATTCAGGAGTGCAAATGGGTTGATTCCAAGTGTTTTCTGTCCACGAAAATGCTTTACGGCATCAGGAAAACCCTGTCTTTGCCCTATAAAAAACCAACGCTGCCGGGTCTGCCCTCTGAGCTCGCAAGCAAAGTTGTTCAGTTGGCCATCTTCCCTGGAAATCTCTTCTTCGCCATTTTTCTGACACCCACGCATCCTCTCCAACCTGCGCCACACTCTTGTGCACCTTCCCCAACCCACCCTGTATCCTGGTGCACCCTCCCTAACCTGTAGCCTTGCGCACCCTCCCTGACCCTTGCCGCACCTCTTGGGCACCCCCTCACCCCCTCCCTCACCCAGCAGCAGCAAATGGTTTAGCATACCATGAGATACTATAATTCTGTCAAGGGGAATACAAAATAAAATGAAAAGAACAACTGCTGGCAGAGTGACATAGTTGTCAATGGTTTTCCTGTTTACAATTATCAGAAAGATTTAAAGTAGATAAAAGAATTTAAAATCAGAGGATTTTAAAGATTAATATACAACTGAAACCAGAAATTTTCCTCTCAGGGCTGCTGGATAAACAGTTGGAACAAAGTCATGGAACTTTGTTTTTATATATGATAACCACAGCGAGATTACTGTATGCACAAAAATGGAAAGATTGGGCAATATGTACAATGGAGGAATGGTTGATGAAGATGGTAGAACTTTCTGAGTTGACTTCTTTGATTTTGACTTCTTTGTTAGAGAAAAGACAATATCTACATTTATTGCTGACTGGAAACTCCTTATGGACATTTTGCATAAAACAGAAAAAAATGAACTTATTGTACGGCCAGCCTACCTGTAAAAATCTGAGATCCCATGCTGCCCAAATTAGAGACTTCAGATGGAGGTTTCAAAGGTGAACAGCTTTTATTATTTGGCCAAAAAAAGCTGGGTGTGACACACACCAACATGGAGTCTAATAGCAGATTATATAGTTACAGAGAACAAAGACATTTACATTTTTAGCATAGGGACCAATCAGGTAGTTCCACAGACATTATACCTCCCCTTTCTGACATTCTGGCATTCTCCAGATGTATGTACGGAAAGAAAATAATTGGTAACTTTGTATGTTTCCTCCCTTGGCAGTTCCAGGCAAAAGATGCCTTTATCAGAAGCAGAGAGAGATCTTCCCAGATGGCTATGCTTTTGATCTTCCAAGGGAAGTTAGAAAACCTTGGGTCATCCTGTTCTTAACACATTCCATTCCTGTTATCTTTCTGCTTTATGGCTCTAGTGAGGCCCCTTCTTCTGCAGACAGGCTATCTATGACTTTACAACTTAATTAGAGTGTTAGGGATTGGAAGAAATGCTAAAACTATAAGGAGAAGTTTATTATATATTACAAATGCTAAAACCACATAGATAGAAACTATTCATGCTAAATATATATCAAAACTATGGGGGGGGCTAAATTGCCCCCCAGGGCCATATATTATGATCTATGGGTTTTGACGATCAGACAGGATAAATTATAGAAAGAAGAGAGTCATGATGTACAGTAACTTTAGAGAAAGAGGTAAATCTACAATTGTACCTATAACTGCTGTAAAGAAGATCAGAAGCCACTTCTTTATATCTTTTTTCTTTCTTTTCTTTTCTTTTCTTTCTTTTCTTTTTGCACTTTATCTTTATCTTTTATTTCTTCCTTTTTCTTTTTTCCTTCTCACTCTATTTTAGTTTGTATTAATTTTTATTCTTGTTTTTAAAACTTTCAATAAAATTATATTAAGAAAAAACAAACTCTAAGCTAACCAGTATGGCAGTCTACAGAGAGCCAGTTTGGTGTAGTGGTTAAGGCATCAGGCTACAAACCAGGAGACCATGAGTTCTAGTCCTGCCTTAGGTACAAAGCCAGCTGGGTGACCTTGGGCCAGTCCCTTTCCCTCAGCTCTAGGAAGAAGGCAATGGCAAACCACTTCTGAAAAACCTGCCAAGAAAACTGCAGGGACTTGTCCAGGCAGTCTCTGAGAATCGGACATGATTGAACGGATTAAAAAAAAAAGGCTGTCTACAGAATTTCATCCTTAACTATTCTATACAAGCATAGTTGAAGTTGAAATTATTGGTAAATAAGTCAAAACTTAAAAGATCCACCTTCTCCAGATTGACACCTTCCAGATATGCTGGGAGTAGTTGTGTTTCCAATAGTCACATTAAATTTAGAAGACGTCAAGTCACTCATATTTGTCCAGAAACCTAAGAGTATCTGCATTTATTTGCAGATAAGCTCAAGACATTATCATGGATTGTAGATCTGGATTCCAGTTATATAGAGTTCTGGCTCTACATTATTCATAGTAATGATATATTAGAATAATTTAATAACATGTAGTATATGAAGGGAAAGGAGTGGAAAATCAGAACAATTGACATATTTCCAGTTGTTTGCTGCTTTCCTCAATCACCAGTTGTTTTTTTAATGGATACCTACAGATATTTTAAAAATAAAACCAAAAAAAAAACCCTACTACCCAAAATGATTCACTTTCTATTCTACCCATAATATGTTGAACTTACAAGTAATATATTTGAAATCTTTCTCATATTTGCATAATTACTGTTTGCATAAATCTCCTTGATATATACTTCCATATGATTCGCTCAAGCACGTTTTGTAACTGACAAGCCGTCTTGGCAAAATTACCCATTTTTCTTCTTCCAAATATTAAGAAATTTCTCTTGCAAGTCTGGTTCATTAGATTTCCTTGTTTGATTTCCTGCTGTGATGATTAAAGTTGGAGGCTACAACATGCTTCATCTCCAGTGTCTTTCGTCATATTCTTTTCTCTTTAAGCAATACCAATGAGCATCTTGCAGCTGTTTCTCTTAGATCAACCTATTTTTATCGTAACCATTCTTCCTTGGCAATTAATGTTTCTCATTATTTTCCCACAGCCTCCTTTCTGGAATTAAAAATAAGCTTCTCTTGGAAACTTCACAAAGAACTGTTGTTACAGATGCATTTACCCTTTGCAATTTTTCCCAAAGTAATTACATCCGGTTCTACTTCCAGGACAACAATTTGTACTGCATAGAAACATTCTAATTACTCCCACTGTAATCATCCATTTGCACTGGTTTAGCACTTCCCATGTTTCATGCTGGCAATTGTTACTGTCCCATACTCCTTTACAGAGCATAATCCTACTATTTCTCATGCTATGAGTATAATCCTACTATTTCTCATGCTATCTCCCAAGCTATGCCACAATGACCTGGTATGGACAGCACATCAACCTTACCTGGAGCTGCATCCTAGAAAGGAGAAGCATTTTCAGAGTCTCAAGATTATTACATCAAAACTATCAAAGGCAGTGAATGTCCTAGATGATCAGATGAATGGATATCAAATATTCATTGTAGTTCTGTGTTATATGTAGTAAAACAGAGTCCAAAGAGGTTGAGTTTGTGACAAGGCAATGAAGCTGTAAATACCTTGGACAGCATACAGCAAGGGTTTATGGCTGGCCTATAACCTTAGGAGTGATGACCATTAGTGGACTGTTAGGACCACTGAATGGAGCAGAGATTAATGCAGTGAGGCAATAAGCACACAGAAAGGAATATTATCAACAATAGCATTAATGAGCACGCTAGAGAGATTTAGGTTATTGATCTTACGCACTTAGCCCACCCAAGCATAAAGAATCACACGCTTAGACAAAGTAGGTTACAAAGTAAGTACAAAAAGAGTTCTTACTGTTTATTTGGTTCAGTTGCATGAAGAATTCTTGTTCTTCTTTCTGTTCCCTAAACTGAAACTCTTGGCCCTCATAGCTGCCAAGAGCTGTATGGAGAAAGGGGAAAGCTTCTGGGGTTGAGGCCTAGCACATGGCCTCTCCATGGAAGGAGCTCAGGCATGTGTGTCCTACTCCTATGGTGGAAGAAAGCAGAGAGGGAGAAAGAGGAAATGGGAGGAGCAACAAACAGCTTCCTCAGGGAGAAGCACATAGAGAATTTGCCTCCTAGAGCAATCACCCATATGCTAATGAGGCATGCAGATTTGCTGGAACCCCCAACAAGAACTGCTATTCCAGTAAAGCACAACTCTGCTGGAGTTCATGGCAATATATGCAGGATTGTGCTTCTGTGGTTGAGGAATGGAGGAAACAGCATAGAAGTTACCTTCATTTTGAAGTTAATTGGAGGGGTATGTTCTGAGGCTCGGAAAATACACAAGAGGCTACTGAAGACTTTCCCTGAAGTGAGAATGGCTATGATTTAAGTGGTTCTGGCTTCCCTTTAGTGATGCCAGGTTTTTGGACTAGGGAACATGATAGTGAACCTGAATTCATAGAGAACCATCAGAATTTCCCATTTCTGAGAATTCTCCAAAGAATCATCAGCCTTTTCAGGAAGAATTTGCCCCTCTCATAGTCTTTTCTGGAAAGCAATCATTTTCAATTTTCCACAAAGTCTTACCTACCTGATCTAAAATTTGCTCTCAGGCATTTTGTGAAAATTTAAATTGATGGCTTCCCATAAGGGACGCGGTGGCTCAGCAGGTTAAACTGCTGAGCTGTAGACTGACGATCAGAAGGTTGGCAGTTCGAACCCCCCGCACGAGGTAAGCTCTCGTTGCTAGTCCCAGCTCCTGTCAACAGTTCGAAGGCCTAGCAAGTAGATAAATGGGTACCACCTTACGTGGGAAAATTTGCTGGCGTCCTGTCGGGAAGTCGGTTCCACCGGAGGAGAAAAAGATCGGAGGAAGATTGAATGGCGGTGGTGACGACGAACCCAGAAGTAATATCTACAGGAAGTCAGCAGCTGGCTCAAGGCATCTTGGGAATTGTAGTCCAGAGCCTTAGAAGAGTCGGTTCCCTTACCCCCTCCCTTCACGCGCGGTGAATTGTATAATTGTATAAAGGATTGTTGATGTAAGCCGCCTAGAGTCCTCCATTAGGGAGGGGATAGGTTGGGTATAAATATCACAATAAATAAAATAAATAAAAATAAATAATGAAATGTGTCAGGCTTTTCTGGGATTCCAACAGTTTCATAAGGCTATCCATCATGTAAAAAGAAAATGTGTGTTTTCTTTTGAATTTTTTTTCATGTTATGTTTTAAACAGACTTAGGCCTAATTAATTATTAAGTAATTGATAATCAATTGATAATTAATTAATTAATTGATAAAGCAACCCTACTCCTCAATATTTTCATTTCTCCATGTCTTTCCTCACCACTTAAGACAGGGGTGGGGAACCTTTTTTCTGCCAAGGGCCATTTGGATGTTTATAACCGGGGACTGGGGGGTTGGGGGGCGGGGTTTCTGGGATTTCCATGGACCGGGACCGCGGGCGGGAGCCAATCACAAGCACTGGGGGTTGGGGTTTGTGGGCGGGAGCCAATTGCGTGGACGGGGCAGGGTTTGCGGGTGGGAGCCCCGCGGGCCTTAGGCGGGAGCCCCACGGGCCTGATGTTGCCCACCCCTGACTTAAGATATCCTTTGCTGCCCTACCTGACTTAAGGAACTACTTATCATTCTTTGCATTGAAAGGAAAATTGATTTAAACGGTTGGCTCTTTGGGGATCTGGAAGTGACTGGGAACATTGAGGATCTTCTAAATTCTTAACTCTTCCTGGTTCAAGCCAACTTAACATGCTCTGTTTGAACTTACAAAGAGGTACAGTAGCTGAAGGGAACAAATCCAAAGTTCGACAGCCTTCACTGATGTTGGCCTTCATCTGAGTCTAAGGAGAAAATGTCATAAATGGTCATAAAACCAGTAATCTAAACTTTATTTCATTGGTGAAAATCTGATTTGTGTTCTAAATTTTCAGTTGTGGATATTCATTGCAGTTATCAGCCATCTTGAGCGCTGCTTTCAGTAGGATATGTTATACATGTTAATAGAAAAACATATTTGTTTTATTATAGAAGGCATGTATTGTTCCTGGCATAATGGGGCTCTGTAGCAGCCATATCAATAAACAACTAAACAGTGTTTCAAATAAAAAAACCTTATATACTGTGTGTGTCTGTGGAACTCTATGGAAGTTATAGTATTAAAAACAATATACTTTTTCCCAGAATAAAAGGAAGGGCACAAGATCAATAAGCCATATGTTAGAATATCTACCATCTCTATTATTTGCCAAATTAAATCACAGCAATTATTTTCTTCAACTTTTGAGCAGCCATAAAACTCCAGGTTGCTCAAATATATCTTATTTGGACAATACAACAGTTAATTTTTAGCATAGTCATTAGAATTAGAACTAACTCCTGTCAGTTTTAAAGTATTTTCTCTGTTAAAAAACTTTACAGTAAATATTGGCAGAAATCTTCATCACAAAAGGAACTGTTACTATTCTTATGTTTTTGTGTCTGTGTTTGTGTGGTATAGTTTTCCAAATATTGGAAAGTCTTGTGGTTATAGTAATTTATTTATTTATTTAATTTTTACCCCACCTTTATTATTTTTTATAAATAACTCAAGGCAGCAAACATACTTAATAATCCTTCCTCCTCCTATTTTCCCCACAACAACAACCCTGTGAGGTGAGTTGGGCTGAGAGACAGTGACTGGCCCAAGGTCACCCAGCCGGCTTTCATGCCTAAGGCGGTAAAATAGTAAAATACAAACAAGGATATTTACTTAGATCAAGCTATAGATCAAGAGTAGGAATCTTTGGGGTCCAGCAGAATGAACAAATGAACATTTATTATTACAGACTAAGTCCAGGAAATTTTAAACAATCAAGTGCAATATAAAAATACAATAAATCACCTACTTCTGTACTTGGGTCTGAATACAGCAAAGCCTTATGGGCACAGAATTTAGCTAATGTATAGTTGATTTCAGTGTGTTTATCTTTTAGGAAAAAATCTAAATACCATTAGTCTGAACAGCCAAGAGGAGGGATAGTATTGATATAGTGGAGATCAATGGAGGGCATGGTCTGCTACAGTGGGGCAAAAAAGTATTTAGTCAGCCACCAATTGTGCAAGTTCTCCCACTTAAAAAGATGAGAGAGGCCTGTAATTGACATCATAGGTAGACCTCAACTATGAGAGACAAAATGAGAAAACAAATCCAGACAATCACATTGTCTGATTCGGAAAGAATTTATTTGCAAATTATGGTGGAAAATAAGTATTTGGTCACCTACAAACAAGCAAGATTTCTGGCTCTCACAGACCTGTAACTTCTTCTTTAAGAGGCTCCTCTGTCCTCCACTCATCACCTGTAGTAATGGCACCTGTTTGAACTTGTTATCAGTATAAAAGACACCTGTCCACAACTTCAAACAGTCACACTCCAAACTCCACTATGGTGAAGACCAAAGAGCTGTCGAAGGACACCAGAAACAAAATTGTAGACCTGCACCAGGCTGGGAAGCCTGAATCTGCAATAGGCAAGCAGCTTGGTGTGAAGAAATCAACTGTGGGAGCAATAATTAGAAAATGGAAGACATACAAGACCACTGATAATCTCCCTCGATCTGGGGCTCCACGCAAGATCTCACCCCGTGGGGTCAAAATGATCACAAGAACGGTGACCAAAAATCCCAGAACCACACGGGGGGACCTAGTGAATGACCTGCAGAGAGCTGGGACCAACGTAACAAAGGCTACTATCAGTAACACACTACGCCGCCAGGGACTCAGATCCTGCAGTGCCAGACGTGTCCCCCTGCTTAAGCCAGTACATGTCCGGGCCCGTCTGAAGTTTGCTAGAGAGCATTTGGATGATCCAGAAGAGGATTGGGAGAATGTCATATGGTCAGATGAAACCAAAGTAGAACTGTTTGGTAGAAACACAACTCATCGTGTTTGGAGGAGAGAGAATGCTGAGTTGTATCCAAAGAACACCATACCTACTGTGAAGCATGGGGGTGGCAACATCATGCTTTGGGGCTGTTTCTCTGCAAAGGGACCAGGACGACTGTTCCGTGTACAGGAAAGAATGAATGGGGCCATGTATCGTGAGATTTTGAGTGCAAACCTCCTTCCATCAGCAAGGGCATTGAAGATGAAACGTGGCTGGGTCTTTCAGCATGACAATGATCCCAAACACACCGCCCGGGCAACAAAGGAGTGGCTTCGTAAAAAGCATTTCAAGGTCCTGGAGTGGCCTAGCCAGTCTCCAGATCTCAACCCCATAGAAAACCTTTGGAGGGAGTTGAAAGTCCGTGTTGCCCAGCGACAGCCCCAAAACATCACTGCTCTAGAGGAGATCTGCATGGAGGAATGGGCCAACATACCAGCAACAGTGTGTGCCAACCTTGTGAAGACTTACAGAAAACGTTTGACCTCTGTCATTGCCAACAAAGGATATATAACAAAGTATTGAGATGAACTTTTGATATTGACCAAATACTTATTTTCCACCATAATTTGCAAATAAATTCTTTCCGAATCAGACAATGTGATTGTCTGGATTTGTTTTCTCATTTTGTCTCTCATAGTTGAGGTCTACCTATGATGTCAATTACAGGCCTCTCTCATCTTTTTAAGTGGGAGAACTTGCACAATTGGTGGCTGACTAAATACTTTTTTGCCCCACTGTATGAATGATCCACTTACCAGAAAACTAGCTGGCAAAGTTGCTTTTGGAAAGGTAACCAAAGCTATAGAACCAAAACAGGTTCTAAGGGGGACTCAGTTGCATTCTGGTAAGTAGTGAAGATCCAGCAGAAGAGAATATCTGCAGCTCAGGGTTGAACTGTGGAATTCTTGGTGCTCCCTGAGCTTGGTGGTTTGCTTACAGACATTTCATTACCCAACTAGGTAACATCATCAGTGTGAGTGAGTGTGGGATTTACTGCCTGTTTATATGCAGTGGTTTGTCCTGCCAGTTTTGGTGTCTGCAGGCAACAACCAAGAGACCACCAAGAAGTTCATGAATAATGAAGATGTTAGAGGTTGGACCTATTTTTGTTATTTCAAACAGTTATTTTCTTCAGGAATCTAAAAACTGGATTGACATTTTGTATTCTTTTCAAAAACACCACCTTATCTTAGCTCTTTTAATGGAGAGAATGTATATCTTCTCTTTTTTTATTGTTTGATTTGAATGTTTACCAGAGGACTGTCATTCATATTTTGATGCAATAGGCAAAGCAGGTGATATGCTCATGTTTATTGATGAATCTGAATCTTTCATATCAAAATTAAGAGAAATAATTGATGGTTCTGCAGTCTTTTCTGGGTACAATAATAATTAGTCCAATTTAGAATTTGGAATAATGCCATTGGGAGCATAATTTGATGGTGCCCAAATATATTTCAGATTAGTAAAGAAATCTATAAAGATATATTTCAGATAAGTAAAGAGAATTTTAATGTATTTTGATTAAAAGTAGCAACACTTTTCAATAGATGGATCTCACCTAAATTTAATATTTGGGATAAAGAATAATAACATTAGTCTTGCCCTAAGTCTGTTATATCATGTATGGTGTTCCGTTATAGGTAAAGGTAAAAGTTTCCCCTGCACAGTCGTGTCCGACTCTAGGGGCCGGTGCTCATCTCCGTTTCTTAGCTGAAGAGCCAGCACTATCCGAAGACACTTCCATGGTCATGTGGCCAGCATGACAAGCACGGAACACTGTTACCTACCCACCGAAGTGGTACCTATTTATCTACTAGCATTTGCATGCTTTCAAATTGCTACGTTGGCAAGAGCTGGGACGAATGCGGGAGCTCACTCTGTCATGCGGGGATAAGGTCTCGAACCGCCAAACTTGTGACCTTCCAATCGACAAGTCTGGCATCTTAACCACTGAGCCATCACGCCCCCCCCCCCCTTATATAATTCCATTATATAATGATAAAATATATTTTCATAAATTTAATGCATTTCTTCAGAGTTTTATCTGGGGAAACTCTACCTCTCATTTGTTACTGAGGAAACTTCAATTGTCTGAGATTTCAATTTTCCAAATTTAGGTTAATTCCATAAGGATGTATTTGCATTCTTGGCTGAACAAATTTTAGGTTTCACTTCCTGTAAATTTGCCCTCATTTGCCATCTCAGAATCAAAATATCTGGCATCCTATGTGCACTAGCTGATCTCAAACAATGGGCCATCAATTTACAGCTGCAATCAGATTTATCAGTTGTACCTAAAAACATTGGGGGGGGGCATTCTGCACATCATCTCCAACCAGTCACATATCTTAGCTGCATAACGATTCCGAAATTTAGAAGGGCCTTATCTTTGGCAAGATTCAATGCCCTTCCAATAGCTGTTATTGAAGGGAGATACCGAAACATCCCTTTTGAACAAAGACTGTGCCCATGTGGCAGAGGAATAATTGAAACAATGGAACACGTCATTTTGTATTGTCATCTCTATGTAGATGTTTGGCAGGAATTATTATCTCCATTCTTTACTAAACATCCAGGTCTTTCTGATTCATTTTATCTTAAGTTGTTACTATCAGACCAATCTGATTTTATTTCATTGACCACAGCCAAGTATTGTTCTATAGTTTGTACAGTACGCCACATTATCTCTTCTAATTTTTCTTAGATTTTTTAGAATTTTAAGTGTTTTTCCTTTTATTCTAATTAGATGTGAATCTTCTGCTTTATCTGCTGGTCTATGACCGAATAAAATTTGATTTGATTTGATATCTGGCATCCTTTCAAATTGGAAAGTATGGAATTCCCATTTTGATTTTAATTAGTTTGGAAAGTATGGAATTCCCATTTTGATTTTAATTAGTTATTTGGGGGGTTGCAACATGCAATAGCTTTCAAGTCTGATTCAATCTTTATTATCATGCTAAATTAAATTACGGCAGAAACCACATTTAAGTATAGCAAGGCAATCCTTTCATCCCCAAACCCGGGTAGAATATGGCATTTATATCCTAGATAAATTAACAGGGTCAGATGATGCTGTTTTGTTATTTGAGGAGTTTGAATGTAAGTATCACCTGCCAAAAAATGCAGAGTGGCAATATCTTCAGTTAAAAACCTTTTGTAGTCTGGATCTAGATCAACAACTCTATGTGCTTCCAGATCCTCTCTAGCACTGGAATGTTCAACATGTTCTTTATAAAGCAATGGGATTATATAACCGATGTATAAACAGTCTTGATAGAATATGTTATATTATATTACATTAGATGTTCAAAGTGCAAGGTAACCTGGAACTGGAGTGATTCATGGAGTACCCTTTGGCACTGATATGTCATACCTCTATAGATTTAGTTACTTCTAATTGTGATAAATGTTAGTTCATATCTTTTAAATATCTATGCAGTTTTTTAGGGTAAACCCCCCCCCCCTGTGGATTCAGATAATTTTTGGAAAGGCATTCTCTATCAATCATACCGTGGTCTGAAGAGCTATGAAGGATTTTACTAAGTTTGGTTTGGCAGATTATTTAGAGATTTGAACTGCATGTGCTAATTTATACTATATGCCGAAATGAAAAGTGAAGCCTAAAGCTTCTCTATGGTTTTTTATGTCTGGGGGTGATAACCTTATTTTCTATCATCTTCAACCTTGGACAGATCATCTGTGTAGAAAAGGTTCTGTGTTGCCTCTTGATCTTTGTCTTCAGCACACTTCTCTGGACTGTGCCCTCTTCTGCTTCGTTGCCTTCCATGATTTCAGGAACAAAGAGAGACAGCGAGAGAGAGTGCTTCAGCAGTATGACCATGTCCAATCCATTTTAGGATTACCACTCATCTGTATGCTTTCCTAAAAACAACAGCCAATCTTCAACAGCCAGAGCTGTCTAGATCCACCTTGGCTGCCAGCAACACACACCTTGCTCAGGTTCTCTCCCCCGGTTCTCATTCCCAGAGAAAATATCAGAAAACTCTTGATAATTTAAGACTCCTCCTCTAGCCCTCCATCCTCCATTTGGAACATTTTCCAATGAGGAACGAAACTAATGCCTAATCTCAGTTTATTTGTTAGGATATCTATGTGGAGATGGGACCAGCCAGCAGGATGCCATGGCTGAATGTAGGCTGTCACACTCCATTTTGAATTCCCCGTAGTGCCCCAGAGAGATACTGTGGCAGGACATGGTGAGTGCTAAAGCAATGGGTGAGTCCCAACTGCCCAGCAAAGCTGTCTCAGGATGCAGTGCTATTGGAGAGAGAATGATTTTTGGGTACCCTCCTAACATGCCCTTATGAACGATGCTCTGGCTTTTAATTGGAAGAGTTGTTCTGTTTGGTTTGAATTAGCTGTCCAGAGGGGCAATGCTTCAGTTGGGCAGACATATGAATTATTTAAATAAATAAAAATAAAGAGAGATGAATTCCATGCACTGCAAATCGTATCCAGGGAGAAATTAAGGGCATTAAAAGGGAAAAGATCAAGGCTGAGCAACTTGGGGCACTCCAGATGTTGGAGACTATAACTACATTTATCCCTTGCTATGGGTGTTGCTGATCAGAGTTTGTCAAATACAACAGAAACCAGGTTGTGAACCTCTGAATTAGATCATGGTGTGGGTGTGTGGGTGTCTGTCTGTGTGTGTGTGTGTGTGTGTGTGTGTGTGTGTATGTATGTGTGTGTGTGTGTGTGTGTATGTATGTGTATGTATGTATGTATGTATATATATATATATATATATATATATATATATATATATATGCGCCATGCCATCTGTTCTTGTCTTACATTTTCTACTTCTGCATAGCTGCACAGGAACATTTAAAGTGCCAGTTATGGGAAGTGTGAAATGATAATTGATGCACTTAGAAGTGGTGGGTGATTCTAACTCTGCAGAATGCTAATAGAGATGGCACAAGAAATGACAGCTCTGGAAGGAAATATTTGTTTTCCATTTAAATGTCAGTTGTTTCTCAGCTGCGGTATGATATTACAAGACAAAGACCATTCTACGTACTTCAAAGGCAGGCAGTCTTAAAGCAACCAAAGACAACAGAGTGCTTGGCTTAACATAAACAGAGTTCCAAGTCAGTGGAAACATTACAATATGAAAGACTTGTGCAAAGAAGGGACAATAGGGTGCATGTCCATAAAGTGTTGATCCTGCAAGATTAATCCAATATATTCTCATAGAAAGACGACTGAAGCAAAGGAGAAAGAAATGCAAAGAAATGCTAGTTATATATGTGTAACTATGTATTTATATGAATTGACACTTGATGTGTTTGGGTGTGTGTGCATTTGTATATGTGTGGTGTTTATGAGTTTTTATGTGTGATGGGCACATTTTTTGTTTTGAGAGCATGGGTAGGTTTATATTTTTATTTAATTTGAATGGGCCCACTTATAATATAGCCCCACCCACAGAAAAGCATGTGTGGCCTTCGGACTTGTGAAAGTTGTGACCCCAGATAATAAAAGAAACTTGTAGCATTTGGATAGGTAAACCTGCAAGAGTCTATTGACAGAGGAAACGGCAAAGTAGAACTGAAGAAGCCAGATGAGATGAAATGCGAGCTATCACTATCCAAACTTATCCAATGATAAAACCATGCTTTTTATGAGAAACACCCAATTCAGTGAACTAACTGAGTAAATCCATTTAGATTTGCATTTCATTTAAATTTGTATCTGAAATTTCAAAATCCAAGCTGATGTCAACAAGCAACTGTGTTATGTTTCTTTGGCTGGGTTCATGCAACTCACTTAACTGAGTACTTGAATTAATCCCTTTTCTTGGCTTCCACAGCACACTGATTTATAACGTAACTGGAAAGGTTAACTACATATAACGTGCTAAGTCACAAAAAAGTTAGCCTGCTATAAAACTAACCAAAAGTTGACTGTTGTACAAATGTAGAGACTAAATAATTCACTGACCCAAATAAAGGTATTGTGTCAACTAAGACTAAGTATACTTTAGGTAAAATAAATAAGGGTAGAACTCCCCATGTGAATTGTAATAATGCAATGTCATCAGGGAAGAACAGGTAATCCACTTATGTTGCTATCACTTACACAGGTTGGGGAGGGGGCCTGTTCACCACTTTTTGTATGTTGATTTGGACATTTGTATTGCCTGAACAAAGCTTTCATTTTGAGCTATTAAGGAAAGTTTCCCAGGATGATTGATCAAGAAAGGGATCCTGGAGTCATGGTGGAGATTTCAGTGAAAATGTCAGCTCAGCATGTGGGAAATTTCATGCCAGAAATAATTAGAAAAAGGAATGAAAGTAAAACTGCCAGAGTAGTTATATTGTTATATAAATCTTTAGTGCAATCACACTTGAAATATTGGGTACCATTCCGGCTATCACAGCTCCAAAAGAATATTGTTGAGTTGGATAGGGTTCAGAAAAGAGAAATCAGAATTATTGGCACTTTGGAGCAGCTTGGCTACAAGGAAAAGCTACAGCATTTAGAGCTTTTTAGTCTGGAGCAAACTCAGGAAATGGTTAAAATGATAGGGAGGAATGAAATTATGTATTGGGAAAATGGAAACAGAGAAATCTGATACAAAAAGTTAAAAATAAGGCCCAATGAAATTATATATAAGGAGATTCATGATCAATAGGGAGAAATAATCCTTTACAGAATGCACACAGTTAAACTATGGAATACTCTATCATCTGATGGAGTGATGGCCACCAATTTGTTTAAAATTGTTAGAAGGAATCTTACCAAGGTTCGTCCCAAGCTGGGAATGAAAAGACGCAGGCAGTTGCTGGAACAGAGGTTTGATGGTTTATTTCCCAAGAGCATATACAGAGTACAAGGTACAGAGTATGCTGGTTGGAAGGTGGCCACACGAGCACACTCCAACCAGTCCTTCTTATAGTCACAGAGGTCTTTTGTTAAAGAAATACAGGTTAAGAAAAATACACTGCTCAAAAAAATAAAGGGAACACTGAAACAACCCAATGTAAGTCCAAGTCAGTCACACTTCTGTGAAATCAAACTGTCCACTTAGGTAGCAACACTGATTGACAATCAATTTCACATGCTGTTGTGCACTTGGAATAGACAACAGGCGGAAAGCATAGGCAGTTAGCAAGACATCCCCAATAAAGGAGTGGATCTGCAGGTGGTGACCACAGACCACTTCTCAGTTCCTATACTTTCTGGCTGATGGTTTGGTCACTTTTGAATGCTGGCGGTGCTTCCACTCTAGTGGTAGCATGAGACGGAGTCTACAACCCACACGTGGCTCAGGTAGTGCAGCTCATCCAGGATGGCACATCAATGCGAGCTGTGGCAAGAAGGTTTGCTGTGTCTGTCAGCGTAGTGTCCAGAGCATGGAGGCGCGACCAGGAGACAGGTCAGTACATCAGGAGACGTGGAGGAGGCCGTAGGAGGGCAACAACCCAGCAGCAGGACCGCTACCTCCGCCTTTGTGCAAGGAAGGACAGGAGGAGCACTGCCAGAGCCCTGCAAAATGACCTCCAGTGGGCCACAAATGTGCGTGTGGCTGCTCAAACGGTCAGAAATAGACTCCATGAGGGTGGTATGAGGGCCCGACATCCACAGGTGGGGGTTGTGCTTACAGCCCAACACCGTGCAGGACGTTTGGCATTTGCCAGAGAACACAAGATTGGCAACTTCGCCACTGGCGCCCTGTGCTCTTCACAGATGAAAGCAGGTTCACACTGAGCACATGTGACAGACGTGACAGGGTCTGGAGACGCCGTGGAGAACGTTCTGCTGCCTGCAACATCCTCCAGCATGACCGGTTTGGCAGTGGGTCAGTAATGGTGTGGGGTGGAATTTCTTTAGGGGGCCGCACAGCCCTCCATGTGCTCGCCAGAGGTAGCCTGACTGCCATTAGGTACCGAGATGAGATCCTCAGACCCCTTGTGAGACCATATGCTGGTGCGGTTGGCCCTGGGTTCCTCCTAATGCAAGACAATGCTAGACCTCATGTGGCTGGAGTGTGCCAGCAGTTCCTACAAGACGAAGGCATTGATGCTATGGACTGGCCCGCCCGTTCCCCAGACCTGAATCCAATTGAGCACATCTGGGACATCATGTCTCGCTCCATCCACCAACGCCACGTTGCACCACAGACTGTCCAGGAGTTGGGGGATGCTTTAGTCCAGGTGTGGGAGGAGATCCCTCAGGAGACCATCCGCCACCTCATCAGGAGCATGCCCAGGCGTTGTACGGAGGTCATAGAGGCACGTGGAGGCCACACACACTACTGAGCCTCATTTTGACTTGTTTTAAGGACATTACATCAACGTTGGATCAGCCTGTAGTGTTCTTTTCCACTTTAATTTTTGAGTGTAACTCCACATCCAGACCTCCAGGGATTGCTTACATTTGATTTCCATTGCTTTTTGTGTGATTTTGTTGTCAGCACATTCAACTATGTAATGAACAAAGTAATTAATACAAATATTTCATTCATTCAGATCTAGGATGTCTTATTTCAGTGTTCCCTTTATTTTTTTGAGCAGCTTATGAGGAGATGGTATTTATTTTGTATTAACAACTCTTAATTGGTTCCTGAGAAAGCTTTCTCTAGGAATTCTTAGAAAGCTTTCACTATTAGAAAGGGAAGTCATTCCTCATTTTGGCGCCCTCTATTGTATTGCTGCTTTCACACTGCCGGTGCCTCGGGTTTTCCCATTGGGTTGGTTTTGTCAGTTTCTGGGAAAGCCTTCTCTCCTTTTCTTATGTTTAATGTACGGGTTTTGTTCTTTTTGTTCTCTGGGTTCGAAATATCAAAATATCGGAATCGAAATATCGGAAGGTTTGATTGGGCTGCCCTATGGGTTAGTTTTAATTTAGATGGAGATGTCTTTTCTTATCTTATTTCCTGACTTGTCTTTTCCTGGCGTAAAAGAATGAATTCTTCCTTCCTTGATTACTGAAACTGGTGGTGGTGGTGGGGTGCGTTTCTTAATTCTAACAAAAGAAAACCTGGACAAATTAATGGAAGATCAGGCTATAAGTCTTGCACAAAACTTCACAAAAGTGAAGCTGTTTCACAAAGGATTTTTTTTTCCAAATCAAGGCACTAGGACAGGGTTTCTCAACCTTGGCAACTTTTAAGATGTGTGGACTTCAACTATAGCAAGTTTCCAACAGAAATTATGGATTCTCTTTCATTGGATGTGTGAGTGAAGATTGCATACCCATCTGTTGAAGATACTTTAATTTGTATTCCTTCACTAAGCAGGGGATTTGACTCAAAAGCCTAAATGTCCCTTCCAACTCCAGAATATTCCAAATAATTGTAATCCAAGGAACATTTGAAGAGTATTTGTCATCACCTTTCAGGACAGGTTTTGGAGGATTGTTTTAGGTTGTGGAGAGTAGGATAAACTTCTTATAAAGCTCTAACCTTTGCTCATATCCCTCCCCAATTTCTGAGTTAGAGACAGCATGATATCTTTTGTATGTGGACTGCCAGTGTTAATTGTAATTATGCTGTTAGGTCCAATGTAAAAATATCATTGGAGATAATCATCAACATCTGTGAATACTGAACCATTTTGAATAAAGCCTCCTTTGTGAGTCTGCAAAACATTTAAATGTTAAAGGGTTCCATTCTGTTTTGTGTCTGGTAATTTTGCATCACTGGAAGCAGGACAGCAAAGAGGAGAAAGATTTGATATTGGCAGTATATCCATCTGGTACTAATACTGCTTTCAGTTACAGAAATGGCAAATAGATGTGGGTAGCAGTGTAACAGCCCATTTAATATTCGACCTAGCACCCTCCATTTTGGGTACAAAACATTTAAAATGATCGTCTTTTTTGTTCTGTTCTGACTGAGTTTCAATTACAGTTAATGGTTTTTAGCAAAGACTTCATTGCACAAATGCAACCAGATGGCCCATCTTGCTCGGTGCTTGATTAAACTGATGCTGCCCAGACATCACATGTCCCTAAGTGTGAGGCATTATTTATTTATTTATATTTCAAATTTAGTCACCGCCCATCTCACTCACAGAGCGACTCTGGGCAGTTTACAATAAAAACAAGAATAAATGCTAGTTAAAAATACAATGGCACACATTACTGGAAGGCCTCCTGCGATCCTTCAGAAGGTCACAGAGTTGTATTATAACTCCTGACTTGCCAAAATTGTCCACTCATATTTTACTCAAAATTAGTTGCAGTATTTAGGCAGACACATTATGGTCCCTAGGGTAGCATTTCAAGAGCCATAATATTAATTGGATTTCTCCCATCTAAAGTCAGAGGAGATTCTGACTAGTCAGAAGAGTCAGAGGAGATTCTGACTAGAAAGATGAAATCTAAAGGGAAGACCAACATCAAGGAATGATGGAAATGATAATGAAATCTTGGGAAGGTCAGAAATATCAAGGCCATTTGTTTTCAACATTAGAAAGCTTTTTTGTTGTTTTTGTTTCTTCATAAAAGGAAGCACAGAGAGAATTGGGCAGCTTATGGGACATCTAGTCTTTGCTAAGCCCAATATCTGGGAAAACACTCACCATCCCTTGAGCTGGCCTAAATCTAGTCCCTTCCAGTGTGAATGATGGAAAGAAACCTTGAAAATTATTAGAAAGGTCTGAATGATACTTGTGACCTAGTAAGATTGGCTTTCCATGTCCTAATTAATTCACTGCTTTGGATTTCCTGCTGATTTGCCTTCTAAGGTGATTCTTGAAAGAAAAATGTCATAATGCAACACAGATCGTGCTCTTTTTCAAACTTCTCGCTTTAATTTCACTGTATATACTTTCTCCTCTAGAGAAGGTCCTTGTCCAAGAAGTTCAGCTTGTTAAGTTTCTTGTTTCTTCTCTAACATTTCTTCCATTGGAGACTTATCAAATCTTACAAGATACTGACAAAGGATACACAGATACAATGAAATAGGAGTGTTTCAGATCCTCAAGCACAATTTCCCATTTAGCCTTATTTTGTTCCCCTTTGATAATAGAGTTACATTGTTGTTGTTGTTTAGTCGTGTCTGACTCTTCGTGACCTCATGGACCATAGCACGCCAGGACTTCCTGTCCTCCACTGTCTCCCGGAGTTTACTCAAATTCATAGAGTTACATACTACAATATATATATTTTTTAGAGTTACATACTACAAAAAAAAAAAAAGATAATGGAGTTACAGTCTGGCTCAGCTTGTGGAAAAACTGCTTACCTCTCTTAGAGGTTAGATAAAATAAAATCAAAAGTAGAAATATAAGCAGGTGAGACAAAGACAAAAACTAGTTAGCTTCCACTTAAATGCAACATTTTACACTGTTGAACCAATACATGAAGATTAGCTACCTCTTGAAAATCACTCTTACTAATTTTGCAATATAGTTTGTCATTTACCTTTCCCTTTTTCAAACATTTACCTTTAGGTTTGCATAATGGAGTGATTTAGAGAAACTGAGCTTGATACACTTGCAAAGGTGAGTAGCTCAAAAAACAATAAAAACTGACAACACTCCCCCCCATCCATTAGTAGTTGGCAGTGATATTTTTCACACCAGTGAATCAAATAAAAACATCAATCTTAAGTTTATTTATTTATTTATTATTTAAATTTATATGACCGCCCAACTCCCCCAACGGGGGACTCTGGGTGGTTTACAATTACAACAATTACAAAGTTGTACTAGTAGTAGCAGCAGCAATTAATGCACTTCAGTAGGTGAACCTACCAATATCCAGTGTATAGCAACTGGGGGGAAGGGAAATAAATGTACTTTCTTTCAGTGATTTGGAATGGTATGATAGGTGTACTTATATGAGAGTTTTTTGAATGTGGAATGGAGTCTTGAATTGAATTGAAGAGGATCTCCTCTGTAAGAAGAAATTAAAAGATCTCCCCTGCCATGCCTCCCCCCTCCATGCCCCATCCCCACTCCATGTCTTCCTCAAACACTGTTTCCCACCACATCGCTTCCCCTCCTTGAGCAGGGTAAAAGGTTAAAAGTTACAAAATAGAATGGGTTTAATACAAAGAGGATGCAAAAGATTAAAATGTGACAGGAAGCCCCAACTGTTTAGAAAAAAGATTCCCTTCAGACTTAAAACAAAAGGTCTCTCTTTCACACAACTTAGCCAGCCCATTCAGGTAAACATTCTTCCCCAGTCAAACAGATCTCCATAATCAAATAACAAAAGATTCCTTTCAAGGTGAACATTCCAAGCTAGTAGACAAATCCACAGCCCAGCAGGGAACCTAGACTATCTGAGAACAGGAAACCACAAACAGCAGGGAGCCTGACCACAGAGCACCTCCTCTCTGAACTTGGTAAACTTCACTTTCCTAGAATTCCTAGATAGCACCTCCTTCCAAGGAACTGTGTGCCTTCACAGAAGTTCCTAGAGGGCAGGAACACTTTTGCATAACAGTAGCCAAGCTCTCCTATATAAAGAACTTGTGGGGAAAATACAAGTGTGGCTACCTCCAACCAGCAGACTTTCTACCATGCTCTCGGACAATAAAGTTCACCTCTGTTCAAGCAATCGCCTGAGTACTTTCATTCCTGGCATGGAATGGACCTGGTAAGATTTTCTTCCAACACCTGCATAATAAATACAAATCTGAACCCTCTGCAGGTTAGTGATATATATTATCCATAGGGCTGTGCAGCACTTTTGATTCAGTTTCACAAAGGTGCTTCAAAGTGGCCAGGGACATGAATGCAACACTTGTGTGTAATTTTTTTTAAGCAGCTGCATGTTTTCCTGGGACTGCATGCAGTAGTTGGAGGCAAGATGCAGCTGTTTTAAAGAGTTGCAAGCAGCTGCTCTATTTGTGCCCCACACACTCCATAGTACTTTTTGGAGTAGAATCTGAAGAATCTATAGCCATATTTCACCTTATCTCTTTCATCTGTTATATCATCTCTCTCTCTCTTTCAAAATTAAAATGTAAGAAATTGGATGCCAATTTGGAGAAATTGAAATTGTTCCCAAATGAAATCATCTGTTTTCTAAATCAATGAATCAGAGTAAATTGTATAGGTTGTGAAGACTCCTTCAAAAATCTATATGGCATAACTTTTTGAAGGAGTTAACTATGGACTTAGATGAGAGGTGAGCACAAATAGCCTTTCAAAATTCTCCATAAAATTCATAGGAAGACAAAAAAGTGGATTTCTTCCAGATTTCTCCAGGGGAAGGAGACATTCTCAAATCAGATGAAATTCTTTATTGCAGGTCAGTGACCCAGACTGAGGAGACATTCTCTATTTCTCAAGGACTGCCATCCTTCATGGCGACTGAGCATCACTACTTCCCGTTACAAGCCCAGTGGAAAAAGTGCCCCCACAATGTCTACCTCCTTCATTTTTAACAATATTTTGACAGAACTTTAATGGGGGAGAAGGTTTATAGATATCCAAGCTTTCAGAACAGAATTCCAAATTCCATGGTTATTTGGAAGCAGATGGCTCTATTAAGCAGTGTCTTACTCTGGATAGCATTTACTATGAACCACAGATGCTTGAGGTCATTCCTAATGTGTTAATCCATTCCTGATTTCTGGTTTGCATGCCATATTGGAAGGAGGAAATGTGTCTCTGTGCTCAGTTGATGGCAGTTAAGGATTTTACATTTTTCAAATGGCCCTAGGTTGCTCCATTTAGAATGTGCTTTGCGTCTCCTCAAGGGTGGCTGAAACCAAGCAATGCAGGAACACAACTCTCTAAAATGAATGCTTTCTGCATCTGATTTATGTATCACGAAGGTGGTTATGGTGATTAGTCTTGGTTTTCTGTCCTTCAGGCTGCTAAGGGAAATAGAATCCAAGCACATTATTCACATGATCTACAATTGTTGCAAGACAATACTGACGAGGATTGTCACACTAAGGTCTAGAGACACACTGGGCTCTATGGAAAACAAGATGCTGATTTTGATAGGTCCTTGGTCTGATCCTGCAGAATTCTTCTAATATTCTTATGGCAATAACTCTCTGAAATATCTCTATTTCAGATACATCAGAAATAAGTGTTCATATGCAAGTGCAAATGAGGATTATTCAGTAGCATTGTGGATTAATAATTCTTAGTGTCAGAGTTCAGTCATAACTCTAATGGTAAACCAGCTGTTGACTGGGTTGTCTAAAAGGCATTTTAAGAAGGGGATTAGGTTTGGGCTAGCAATACTACTCATCTTGATAGCTGTACACTAACTCCTGAATCACAAGTGTTATACTTTAAATACTAGCTATTAGTGCACAACAGAGAAGGGGGTAATTTCCTACCTGCCCTTTTGATCTACCTGATTGACCACTGACGACACAGAATGCTGGACTATGTGGGCATTTGCTCGGATCCAACAGGGATCTCTCATGTTCTTGTTATGTTCTTTGGAATGTTCTAAAAGTTTATTTATTGGAACAGTTCAATTCCACTTTGATTCTGTTAAGATGGAGACCGAAGGTCATGAAATTAAATTTCATTAAATTTAAATAAACAACAATTAAAGCTATACATTAAAAAAAAAACTATTTTAAAAGAAGTATCCAGGATTTTTTGTCAACTCTCCTAAACCTTTTGGAATTCTTCACCAAATTCATGGTATCAGAAACCTGTTGCTCCAAACCATGAACTTTTTACCTCTTCAGCCTTTTATACAACAAAATATATTAGATGTTGCTGATTACTCCAAGCAATATAAAGTGCATGAATAGAAAACTATCATAGTGGGTTTGCTTAGTAGCAGTATCTTCAGACCTAGGAGCATCATTAAGCATCATCAGGCAACTTCTGGGATCTTTGTGCCTTTCATTGAGATGAGACCTGCCTATTTTATTCCTAATTCTGGATAAACTAAGTCCCAGCATTTGCAGATATCTAACACTTCTACTTTATCATGTGGAGATAAATGGTGGTTACCACTATAATCATGACATTTTTCTGCCACATCAAAACAGGATCTAGGGTTCTGTGGGAAAAATAAAATGGTAGCTGCTGAATGGCTGTGGTCCCAAGGAGCTCTGCACACCTTCATCATAAGAATATCTACTGATATTCTGTCCTACTTGTAAAGCTTGTAGGAACCTACTGATTGAAATTGCAAAGGGCTTCTTCAAACTTAAGCCAATGCTCCATAACCTTTCATAGGCTTCCTTTGGGATGAATTCAAATTGAGAGAAATCTGGATGAAGAGAACAGCTATGTAAGATTCAATAGAAAAGAATATATGTAGCTCAGGGTTGAACTGTGGAGTCCTCGGTGCTCTTTGAACTTGGTTGTTTGCTTGCAGACATTTCATTACCCGACTAGGTAACATCATCAGAATCAATCAAGCGGAAGACAATACCCTAATGAAGGAACTACTAAGGAGAAAACCATACCCCCACCAACACTGGCAGGGCAAGCTACTGTATGTAAACAGGGAGCAAACCCCACACTCACTTGCACTGATGATGTTACCTAGTTGGGTAATGAAACATCTGCAAGCAAAAAACCAAGCTCAGAGAGCATCAAGGACTCCATATGTAGGAGCCATTAGCAACTATTGCCTACCTCATCCCCATACTGCTGGCCAGTACAGCAAGGACAAGCATCTTGCAGGTCAGAAAACAGCTAGCAATGCATTTCCAACTAAAAGAAGAAAAACTGATCCACAGATATTCTCCTGTGTTTTTTTCTATCAATTTTCATGCAATTTAATGAAAGGGATTTAACAGCCATATTTTTAACCCAGATGTAGTTTTTGTTCTTCTGTATGAAATACATCCCAATGAAAGAATTGTGGACTGAAGGAAGTCACTGGTTCACCTGCTTGGGTCACATCAGACCTTGTTGATTTGGGGAGTGGGGGGTGGGGTGCTAGTTAAAAGAAAATAAGCTAAATCCCAGAAACCTGAAATCTTAACATTTTGTGCATTTTCCCCTTTCTTGTCCTCATTCAGTCTGATGAAAGAGAATTTGCTTTTCAAATTTATTTCAAAAAAGAAGGAAAAGTTGATAAATGATCATGAGATGTTCTTGAATTTATTTAGTTATCACCAGGTCGGTAAGGTGTGTGCGCGAATGTCCTATCTTTCATTGTACGATCATCATCTCCATTAGTCTGTGTCTCCCTGGCTTTTTATGCTTCCATTAAATCATAACGGAAAATACCCAAAAACAATTCCTCCCGTGAGGCCCCTTTCAGAAGCAACATTACTGTCACTGCTAAGTGAGAGTCCTATCCTGGAGAATTTCTTCTTCTCCTTGAGAAACTTGGCAGAATCATCCACCCAAATTATTTTCCTATGAATTTGGTGTAGAATTCCCAAAGGTTTGGGAGGGGCATTGAAAAATTCTGCATACTTGTTTTATAAACACCTTTTCATTGTAATAATTGTTCATAGGTTTATGGTGTCCCCCTCCTTTGAACAAATACTGTACATGACTTCACCTCATTAAAATGAAACTTAGATCTACTGTTTCCCCAGAACTTAGTTGCAGTCTCTCTCTCTGTCCACATAGATAGGTACACAGACACACACACCCCTACCTCTTGGAAGCACAAATGCTCCTCTGCATTTAAAATAATGAGGCCAGTCCAAGCATATCCATGGATAGATATGGCCTACACAGGTCCTTTAGACATTTATGAAATGACATTGACGAATCATTTATCGGGTACTTGGTTCATGACTTTGAAAAGGATACAGCCATTAGGCTGATTAGTGATTAAATTTCCTGTGCCTTGATTTTTATTTAATTTCATTTATTTAAAAAAAAATGAAAAGAGACACACAGAAGGCTCAGGGAGACATCAAACTGATGTCTGCAGCATATCTCATTGAAACCAATCTCAGAAATAGATATAAAACCAGAAGTATTTCTATGCCATTTGTCAACCATTTATATTTGAATTTTCATGAAAGAAGCATCATTTCCATGCCTCATAAAAACAGCACTTTCTCTTCCTCCCTGTTCCTGGAAAGAAAATCTCTTTGCTGGAAACAGTTCATTATGCTAATTATATTTCTCTAATATGCTGGAAATGTTCTAATCATATTTTCAGGTTTTAAAGCGAGATGGACCAATCTAAACTCATGGAACGGATGTGGCCCCCAAGCTTCCATACAGCCCTGATTATCCCTCATCTATGGCAGAAAATCATATTTAAAAAGGAATTAGGTATCCAATACATAAATCCAGTCCCTCTAAACAACAAGCCCGTACTTCAGCAGGACCACTATTAACACTGCTTCAGCAATATTCACCAATAAATATAAAAGGGAAGTCACTAACCATCAAAATGTTGCCTGTTCCTCTTTTAAAGAATACACATATACCAGTAAGCATATGACTTAGAGAATTAAATGTGAATGAACAGTCCTAGGTTCAAATCTCTGTTCAACCATGCAAGTCTGTAGATGAATTTGAGCTGTTTGCTTTTCCTCAGCTTAAGGGTATATCCAGAAATCCATAATTTCACAAGTAAGATCAGTACTGATAAACCATGTCCAATTCTATGGTTCTCACTCAAGCTGATGACAGAGAATTTGCTTCTCAATTTGACTGAAAGGCCAAAAGACTGTTGATAAATGCAAGAGCCCCACCAGAATTTTATTGATGAAGTTACATAATTCCTAGTCAGCATGGCTTGGTTGGATCCATCCCTTTTAAGCCCTCAAGGATGGGGAAAGAATAATCAATACTGTAAATTAAAAAATTGGCATGATGCACTATGCATGGCGTATTGGACAAACTATGTCCCAATTTCTGATCCTAACATTGGGAGAATGTAGGTATTGATTGGGAGATCAATGTAGGTATTGATTGGGATTGATCTCCCAATCAACAGGTATTGATTGGGAGAAAAGTCTCTATTGAAGAATAGAAGAGGTTGCCTTGGGAATGTTTGGCATCTCTTCATTGGAGGTATTTAAACAGAATCTGGTTAGCTCTCTTGGCATGGAGCCTGTAATTCCATTATTCAGTGGTTGGACTATATGACCTCCAGGCTGAACTCGCTTGGATTCCTTTGTTTATTCAGAAATAAGCCCTACTGAGATCAGTGGGACTTACTTCTATGTAAATGAGTGTAGAATAGAAAATTCAACTTCAGTGATACAGCTCAGCAACCATTTGATCTATTTCTGCAATATGGGTAAATCAATACATAAGTTACTTTAGAGTACTTAGAAACTGAAAAACTTTATGACGTAAGTATGCTACCCTACTTGGGACCTGTACTAAAATGTTGAGGTATAGAATATATGGTCAAGACTCCAGGGGGTTTCCAGAACATACTTTCCATGTTCATCACTCATGTCATTTTCCATTATCCCTTCAATTGTCAGGCAGCATCAGGGATTAATCAAAAGGCATCACAATAAAAAATTTGCCAGACTTTCTCATTCAACTGGAACTTTTCAGAAAAGAGTCAGACAATATAGTCATAAGACATTTGGTAAAAGGTAATGGTAAAGGTTCCCCCCGCACATTTGTGCAGTCGTGTCCGACTCTAGGGGCCGGTGCTCATCTCCGTTTGTTAGCCGAAGAGCCAGCGTTGTCTGAAGACACTTCCACGGTCATGTGGCCGCATGACACACACGGAACGCTGTTACCTACCCACCGAAGTGGTACCTACTTGCATTTGCATGCTTTCGAATTGCTAGGTTGGCAAGAGCTGGGGTGAGTGCAGGAGCTTACTCCGTCACGCGGGGCTAGGGATTCGAACCTCCGAACTTGCGATCTTCCGGTCGACAAGCCTGGCGTCTTACCCACTGAGCCACCACACCCCCGAAGACATTTGGTACTATAGGTCAAATTAATTACCTTTATATTATTTTACATTTTTTTAAAATCAGCCTCATTTCTGTTTCTGCCTTTGAAGAAGCTTTTGGAGTCAAGTAAGTAGGTAGCTTCTCCAAACCCCCAGGAACCCTAGGGCAACCTTTTGTTTCCTTCCTGGACAGGCTGAAATATTCATGAGGAGATTCAAGGTTATCTTCTCTACAAATTTCACCTAGTCAAATACTACCTCCCCCTCTCTTCCCCTCCCTACCTCTTAGTTTTGGATAGGAAGAAAAAACTAATTGGAAAATAAACTAGAAAGTTTAGCCTGTTCCAGAAAGGGTAGCCTTTTTTACACACACACACACACACACACACACACACACACACACACACACACGTTTGTGATGGTGTTGAAGGCCACTGTTCTTTTTGTGAAACAAAATTCTTCTTAAAAAAAGATGCTCCAGACTTCAGTCAAGGTTTGTCTTCGATGGAAACAACCAGGATTATCAGTAAAAACTTGATCTACTATCTGGGTTACTTCATGGTGCATGATGGATCAGACCCGATCAAGTGGTTAATTTGAGTGTGTTTGTTGCCGCCATGGGGTGTGTGTTTTGTTTTATCGTTTTTAATTCTGTAAGCCGCTGGAGTCATCATGTGTGAGTTGGGAGGCCATATAAATTTGTTTGATAAATAAATAAATGATGGATCAAAGGATTTGGCAGATGAGAAGACTTGATCAGAAGAATCTCACAGGTAGGTTTGCTTCTTGTTATAGAAGCAGGTATATTCAGCTTCATTAATAAGGTAAATATACTAATCAGTCTTAAATATCTTTCTGTATTTGGTATCCAACATATAACAAAAGCTTCACCCCCATAATAATTTTGCCGCACATTTGCTTTCTCAGACTAGTTGCTCTAAAGTTGTGACTTGTCAGCCTTTTGTGCTCACTTAGCAGACTCAGTCTCTCCCCCGCCCCCCAAAAGTCTGCTTATAGTATTCTCTTGTGCTTGGATGGTGCCACTTTGGCTACGTAAGGACACACACTCAGAGGATGAGTTCTCAATTAGTATATTAGACGACGCATAGTAATAACTGCATGTACATACATTAAGCATCTATTTATTTTCATTTGGCTTTGATTCCATTTCCTAAGTGCCTTGTTAGCATTCAAGAGAAATTACAGGAACATAATGACTGGAAAATAACCTTTCTGATGACTTCAGTTACATCTAGAATAAATTGATACCTAAATAGTCTTTTTTTTGAGAGAGAGAGAGAGAGAGAGAGAGAGGAGAGAGAGAGAGAATATGCTACAAGAATCAAAGCCTCTTGGCTAATAAAGCTTAGATGTATTGTTCTCCCTTTGAAAACTTCAGGCCAACGTTGTTAGGCATGTGTGGGCTCCACCTGGCAACAAGCAAATCTCATTACTACTAAAATAATCAATAGCTTTTCCTAATGTGTTCAGATGGTGACACAGACAAGATCGATCCAACATGTTTTTGTTTTAGGAAATGCAGCCTTTTAGTTCTTAATTAAGGCAGAGACCATGCATCCACAATAATGCTCATGATTAATGTTCCTGCAGAGAACAAGGTTTGCTGAGGAAAGATCTGGAGACAGGGAAATTTCCAAAATGTCAACCGGATTTCTTTCAGCATTTCCCAACACACCAATCTAGGGTTGGATCCAGTCTTAAGTCAAGAACAGCCCTGCAGGAACAGGCCAAGGGCACCCTCACACAGTGGCCAACCAGATGCATTCAGGAAGCTCACAAGCATAGATAGGAAGTATAGCGTCTTCCATTGTTCCTCCCAGCAGTAGGCTGGCTGTGATGCAGGAGATTGTAAATGTCAAGGCTAGCAGCAATTAGTAGTTGGATCCTCCTTGAATTTCTCTAGTCCCTTTTAAAAAGCCATTTAATTGACGGCCATTGCCCTTGCAATAGCAATGAACTCCACAGTTTAAATAACAGATGTCTAAAGATCTACTTTTTATTGGACCTGAATCTTTCTGTATTTAGTTTCAGTGGATGACCATGAATTCTAACATTAAGCGTGTCTGCATGAGAAAACAACTTAGCCATGACCACATTTTCCACACCATGCATGAGGTTTTTTTTACCTTATTCTCTAAGCTCCCCCCTACCCAGTTTCAATTGCTTTTCTTTGCAGGGGACCTGCTTTAGTCCCCTTTTCATTTTGATCACCTTCCCTGCTTTACAATATCCTTTGTATTTGTTGTTCAGTCGTTCAGTCGTGTCCGACTCTTCGTGACCTCATGGACCATAGCACGCCAGGCCTTCCTGTCCTCCACTGTCTCTCGGAGTTTACTCAAATTCATGTTCATTACATCGGTGATGCTATCTAACCATCTCATCCTCTGCCGTCCCCTTCTCCTTTTGCCCTCAGTCTTTCCCAGCATCAGGGTCTTTTCCAGTGAGTCCTCTCTTCGCATTAGGTGGCCAAAGTATTTGAGCTTCAGCTTCAGCATCTGTCCTTCCAATGAGCAGTCAGGGTTGATTTCCTTTAGGATTGACTGGTTTGACCTCCTTGCAGTCCAAGGGACTCTCAAGAGTCTTCTCCAGCACCACAGCTCGAAAGCATCAATTCTTCGGCGCTCAGCCTTCCTTATGGTCCAACTCTCACAGCCATACATTGCTACTGGAAAAACCATAGCTTTAACTATACGGACCTTTGTCGGCAAGGTGATGTCTCTGCTTTTTAATATGCTGTCTAGGTTTGCCATAGCTTTCCTTCCAAGGAGCAAGCGTCTTTTAATTTCATGGCTGCAGTCACCGTCTGCGGTGATCTTGGAGCCCAAGAAAATAAAATCTGTCACTGCTTCCATTTCTTCCCCTTCTATTTGCCAGGAAGTGATGGGACCAGATGCCATGATCTGGGTTTTTTTAATGTTGAGTTTCAAGCCAGCTTTTGCACTCTCCTCTTTCACCCTCATCAAGAGGCTCTTTAGTTCCTCTTCACTTTCTGCCATTAGGGTGGTATCGTCTGCATATCTGAGGTTGTTGATATTTTTCCCGGCAATCTTAACTCCGGCTTGTGATTCATCCAGCCCGGCATTTCTCATGATGTACACTGCCTATAAGTTAAATAAGCAGGGTGATAATATACAGCCTTGTCGTACTCCTTTCCCAATTTTGAACCAGTCGGTTGTTCCATGTCCGGTTCTAACTGTTGCTTCTTGACCCACATACAGGTTTCTCAGGAGACAGGTAAGGTGGTCTGGTACTCCCATCTCTTTAAGAATTTGCCACAGTTTGTTGTGATCCACACAATCAAAGGCTTTAGCGTAGTCAATGAAGCAGAAGTAGATGTTTTTCTGGAACTCTCTTGCTTTTTCCATGATCCAGCGAATGTTGGCAATCTGATCTCTAGTTCCTCTGCCTCTTCGAAACCCAGCTTGCACTTCTGGTAGTTCTCGGTTCACATGCTGCTGAAGCCTAGCTTGTAGGATTTTGAGCATAACCTTGCTGGCATGTGAAATGAGCGCAATTGTACGGTAGTTTGAACATTCTTTGGCATTGCCTTTCTTTGGAATTGGAACGTAAACTGACCTTTTCCAATCCTGTGGCCACTGTTGAGTTTTCCAAATTTGTTGGCATATTGAGTGCAGCACTATAACAGCATCATCTTTTAGGATTTTAAATAGCTCAGCTGGGATACTGTCTTCTCCGCTAGCTTTGTTGTTAGTAATGCTTCCTAAGGCCCACTTGACTTCACTCTCTAGGATGTCCGGCTCAAGCTCAGTGACCACACCATCGTATTTATCAGGGATATTAAGATCTTTCTTGTATAGTTCTTCTGTGTATTCTTGCCACCTCTTCTTAATCTCTTCTGCTTCTGTTAGGTCCCTGCCTTTTTTGTCCTTTATCATGCCCATCTTTGCACAAAACGTTCCCTTGATATCTCCGATTTTCTTGAAGAGATCTCTAGTCTTCCCCATTCTATTGTTTTCCTCGATTTCTTTGCATTGTTCATTTAAGAAGGCCTTCTTATCTCTCCTTGCTATTCTCTGGAATTCTGCATTCAGTTGTTTATATCTTTCCCTTTCTCCCTTGCCTTTTGCTTCCCTTCTTTCCTCAGCTATTTGTAAAGCCTCATCAGTCAGCCACTTTGCTTTCTTGCATTTCTTTTTCTTTGGGATGGTTTTAGTTGCTGCCTCCTGTACAATGTTACGAACCTCCATCCATAGTTCTTCAGGCACTCTGTCTACCAGATCTAATCCTTTAAATCTATTCCTCACCTCCACTGTATATTCATAAGGGATATGATTTAGGTCATACCTGATTGGTCTAGTGGTTTTCTCTACATTCTTCAATTTAAGCCTAAATTTTGCAATAAGAAGCTCATGATCTGAGCCACAGTCAGCTCCAGGTCTTGTTTTTGCTGATTGTATAGAGCTTCTCCATCTTTGGCTGCAAAGTATATAATCAATCTGATTTCGGTATTGACCATCTGGTGATGTCCATGTGTAGAGTCGTCTCTTGTGTTGTTGGAAAAGAGTGTTTGCTATGACCAGCGTGTTCTCTTGACAAAACTCTATTAGCCTTTGCCCTGCTTCATTTTGTACTCCGAGGCCGAACTTGCCTGTTATTCCGGTTATTTTTTGACTTCCTACCTTAGCATTCCAGTCCCCTATGATGAAAAGGACATCTTTTTTTTGGTGTTAGTTCTAGAAGGTGTTGTAGGTCTTCATAGAACCGGTCAACTTCAGCTTCTTTGGCATCAGTGGTTGGGGCATAGACTTGGATCACTGTGATGTTGAATGGTTTGCCTTGGATTCGAACTGAAAGCATTCTGTCGTTTTTGAGGTTGTACCCCAGTACTGCCTTTCCCACTCTTTTATTGACTATGAGAGCTACTCCATTTCTTCTAAGGGATTCTTGCCCACAGTAGTATATATAATGGTCTCCTGAATTATATTCGCCCATTCCTGTCCATTTTAGTTCGCTGATTCCCAATATGTCGATGTTCAATCTTGTCATCTCATGTTTGACCACATCCAGCTTACCTTGATTCATAGTTCTTACATTCCAGGTTCCTATGTAATATTGTTCTTTACAGCATCGGACTTTCCTTCCACTTCCAGACACATCCACAACTGAGCGTCCTTTCGGCTTTGGCCCAGCCGTTTCACACTTTCTGCAGCTACTCGGAATTGCCCTCCGCTCTTCCCCAGTAGCATTTTGGACACCTTCCGGCCTGAGGGGCTCATCTTCCGGTGTCATATCTTTTAGCCTTTTGATACTGTCCATGGGTTTTCTTGGCAAGGATACTGGAGTGGTTTGCCATTTCCTCCTCCAGTGGACCACGTTTTGTCAGAATGTATACAGTACTGCAAGTGTGATCTCACCATGCATAGAGATCTGTATGAGGACATTGCTATATTGACAGTGTTTCATTTCTCTTCCTAAGGTTTCCAAGCATGTGCTTGCTTTCTAAAATATCGATGGCATCGCAAGATAGAGGTTAAGGGAGCCACAAGTTTTGCTATGGATTCTCTAGTCCACCTCTGCACTGTCTCTTTTGTTAGGAAGATGAGTTGTTCCCAATAGTTGGAACTTCCAACTGCTATACAGTATAGGACAAGGGTCAGAAATGGCGGCTCGTGAGCCAGATGCAGCTCTTTGGCCCCTTGAGTGTGGCTCTTCCGCAGCTGAACTCACCCCCGCCCCTTCTACGTGATAGACCCCCGCCCGCAAACCCCGCCCCCTGGCTCTCACACTGAGCGAGGCCCGGTGCGGCAGGGAGGCAGCGCCATCTCCAGCCGCAGCAGCCCCTGCGCGGAGAGAGGAGAGGCAAGCAGGCAGGTAAGCGGGCAGGCCTCGTTTCATCATCATCTTCGCTCAACGCGGGCGGGCGGAAGCGGCCGAGGGGGGCGGGCCCGGCGGCGGAGGCCAGGGCTGCCCGCTTTCCTGCCTGCCTGCCTCTCTGCGCGAGGCCCCCGATCCGGCTTGGATCCCAGGAAGGCAGCGGGGGGCCTCGCGGAGGGAGGCAAGCAGGCAGGTAAGCGGGCAGGCCTCGTTTCCCGCCCCCCATCATCTTCTTCGCTCAACGCGGGCGGGCGAAGAGCGGCCGTGGGGGGGTGGGCGGCTCTTCGCCACAGATCCCGCCGGAGCTGATCTCCCTGGACCCCGGACAGCTGGGCTTGCCTCCCTCCGTGAGGCCCAGGCGCGCTGGAAGCCTGAAGCGCCGGCGGAGGAGGAGGAGGAGGAGGCCTGGGCCGGCTTCCAGCGCGCCTGGGCCTTGCGGAGGGAGGCAAGCCCAGCTGCCCGGGGTCCAGGGAGATCAGCTCCGGCAGGATCTGTGGTGAAGAGCGGCCGTGGGGGGGGGGGCGGCGATGACAAGCGGCGCGCTGAAAGCCTGAAGCGCCGGCGGAGGAGGAGGAGGCCTGGGCCTCGCGGAGGGAGGCAAGCCCAGCTGCCCGGGGTCCAGGGAGATCAGCTCCGGCGGGATCTGTGGCGAAGAGCGGCCGTGGGTGGGGGCGGCGACGACAAGCGGCGCGCTGAAAGCCTGAAGCGCCGGCGGAGGAGGAGGAGGCCTGGGCCTCGCGGAGGGAGGCAAGCCCAGCTGCCCGGGGTCCAGGGAGATCAGCTCCGGTGGGATCTGTGGCGAAGAGCGGCCATGGGTGGGGGCGGCGACGACAAGCGGCACGCTGAAAGCCTGAAGCGCCGGCAGAGGAGGAGGAGGCCTGGGCCTCGCGGAGGGAGGCAAGCCCAGCTGCCCGGGGTCCAGGGAGATCAGCTCCGGCAGGATCTGTGGTGAAGAGTGGCTGTGGGGGGGGGGGGGCGGCGACGACAAGCGGCGTGCTGAAAGCCTGAAGCACCGGCGGAGGAGGAGAAGGAGGCCCGGGCCGGCTTCCAGCGCGCCTGGGCCTCGCGGAGGGAGGCAAGCCCAGCTGTCCGGGGTCCAGGGAGATCAGCTCTGGCGGGATCTGTGGCGAAGAGCGGCCGTGCGCCCCCCGCCCCCCCCCACGACCGCTCTTCGCCACAGATCCCGCCGGAGCTGATCTCCCTGGATCCCGGGCAGCTGGGCCGGGTGGACGCCGTCTCCCGCCCGCAAACCCCGCCCCCTTCCACGTGATTGGCCCCCGCCCTCAAACCTCGCCCCCTTCCACGCGATTGGCCCCCGCCTGCAAACCCCGCCCCCTTCCACGCGATTGGCCCCCGCCCGCAAACCCCGCCCCCTGGCTCTCTAGCATTTCAAAATGTGCACGAGCATGTCAAAATGGCTCCCGGCATAAAAAGTTTGCCGACCCCTGGTATAGGAAAAAGGAGACACAGTATCAGCCCTCCAAGATAGTCCAGACAAGAAGCACACCTAGGAGTACTAGCTCTATCTTTATAGTAAGGTTGCATTAACAGAATCGTGCAAGTCTGAAAGGACATCTCTCCCACCTCGCCTCTACAGTCCATGAAACTAATGAGGGTCCCTTCGGAGATGTTTGCCACACTCCCATTCCTTCTGTGGGATAAGCTGCCTCTTACCTGACCATTGTCGAGGCTGCAGCTCTTCCTTCTGGCTCCCAAGGTCATTCCCACATACCATTACATATAGGCATTGAGAGGGCAAATGACAAACATGTGCCATAATTTTACAAACTCCACCACTTCTGTACTTCTGGATGGTATTGTGACACAAGTATAACATGGTAGAGCTTACATCATGAAGTCACAATCACATTTAGTCATGGCTTCATCGTGTTTAGGAAGAGATGCCTATGAAAAAAAGGCAGGTGCTGTCAGGGAGATAGCTGGTGGAGAAGGAGGGGGCCCTCTCCAGGGAGACAAAGTCATGCACAGTACGAAGTCTCTTTGGTTCCCTCCTAAGAGAGTCAAGAAAGCACCGCCTTAGTTTTATGGGCTTTTTCCCTTAGAGTTTGCTAATTCATTTCAGTTTAGCTGGATTCTGTTTAGCAGAGTAGAATAATAAACACTAGAGCTTCTACACTTCATCTCAGCATGGTTCTTCACTCTTAGTCAGGACAGGTGTGGTGCTTTTCTCACCCTATTTCTAGGTAAGGGCAATGTAATCTAGGGGTACTGGTACCCAGAGGTTTTATATTAGTTCATATTCCTCTGTACTTGCATCATGTTGGTTGGTTTTGAGAGCGAGTCTTTTTTCCCCGGAAACTGGTGCAAATCTGTTTTCTTTGCAAAGCAGCAGCTCTGTGGCTCTTTCAGATGGTGATTTTTTTTCCATTGGCAGGAACTTGTGGTTCCTGGTATTTATTTATTTATTTATTTATTTATTTATTTATTTATTTATTTATTTATTTATTGAATTTCTATAACTGCCCATCTCCCCCTCAAGGAGGGACTCTGGGCGGTTCACAACACAGTATCAACAAAATATAATAAAAACTATGATAAAAATAGAATTACAATAAAATACAATAAAATACAATACAATAAAATAAAATCCAAGAGGCAGATAGTTCTAAAGTGACGTTGACTATGATTAAAATTAGATATCTAAGGTGGCTCTAAGGAATCAGCCATCCCCAGGTTTGACTGCTTTCCTTTTTGCCCCAGGCGAGGTCGCAGAGCCAGGTTTTTAATTTTTTTCTAAAATCCAGGAGTGAGGGGGCCTGTCTTATCCCTGGTGGAAGGATGTTCCATAGGGCAGGAGCCGCTGCAGAGAAGGCTCGTCTCCGGTACCCCGTTAGGTGGAATTCTTTCATGGACGGGGTCCGCAGCATGCCCTCTCTGCAAGATTGGGTGGGACGGGAAGATGTCATGGGGATGAGGCGGTCCCTCAGATAACCTAGTCCCGTGCCATGTAGGGCTTTAAAGGTGATAACCAACACCTTGAATTGGACCCGGAAGCAAACTGGCACCCAATGCAGCTCACAGAGCAGAGGTGTTATGTGTGCAGATCTTGATGCACCTAAAACTGCCCATGCCGCCGCATTCTGCACCAGCTGTAGCTTCCGGATATTCTTCAAGGGTAGCCCCATGTAGAGTGCATTGCAGTAATCTATATGAGAGACAACCATGGCTTGAGTGACCGTTCGAAGGGCCTCTCGGTCAAGGAAAGGGCGTAATTGGCGCACAACACGAAGTTGAGCAAAGGCCCTCCTGGCCACGACTGCCACCTGCTCTTCGAGCAGGAGTCGTGAGTCCAAGAGGACCCCCAAGTTACACACCGGGTCTGTCTGGGGAAGTGCGACCCCATCCAGAACTAAAGATGACAAATTCCCAGAAACCGAGGGGCCATTAATCCACAGCCACTCAGTCTTACCAGGGTTCAGCTGAAGCCTGTTTTTCCCCATCCAGACCCCTACAGCCCCCAGGCACTTGGACAGGGTGGTCACTGCATCACTTACTTCACCCGGGATAGAGATGTATAATTGGGTATCATCGGCATATTGATGATACCTCAGCCCGTAGTGACGGATGATCTCGCCCAGCGGTTTCATGTAGATGTTAAAAAGGAGCGGCGAGAGTACCGAGCCCTGCGGAACCCCACAAAGAAGGGCCCATGGGCTGGCTCTCTCGCTCCCCATCAACACCGACTGGGATCGGCCCTGGAGGAAGGAGGTGAACCAGCGTAAAACCACGCCACCCACCCCCAACTCCCTGAGCCATCCCAGAAGGATACCATGGTCGACGGTATCGAAAGCCGCTGAGAGGTCAAGAAGAGCGAGAATGGATGCACTGCCTCCATCTCGCTCCTGCCAAAGATCATCCATAAGCGCGACCAATGCAGTTTCCATCCCATGCCCTGGTCTGAAACCTGACTGAAAGGGGTCTAGATAATCCGTTTCCTCCAGAATCCTCTGCAGCTGCAATGCCACCACCTTCTCAACCACCTTCCCCAAAAAGGGGAGGTGGGAGACTGGACGAAAATTATCCAGTATAGTAGGGTCCAGCGATGGCTTCTTGAGGAGGGGGAGCACCAGCGCTTCCTTGAAAGCTGCCGTGAACACCCCCTCACTCAAGGATGTATTTACCATCGCTTGGACCCAACCACAAGTCACCCCCAGGCTGCTTTCACCAGCCAGGAGGGACAAGGATCTAATTGACAGGTGGTGGCATTTACAGACCGGAGGACTCTGTCCACTTCCTCAGGACCAACAGGGTCAAACTGTTCCCAGATAACAAGGTGAGTACATTCCCTGGGTGTCTCTCCAGATTCTGCCTCACGCTCAGAGTCCAACTTGGAGCGAATCCGAGCGATTTTACCCTGCAGATGCCTCGAAAATTCCTCGGCCTGACCCTGCAGATGGACTTCTGACTGCCCTTTCCCCAAAAGGGATCGGGTAATTTTAAACAGGGTCGCCGGGCGGCATTCCGCGGATGCAATAAGAGCGGAGAAATATTGACGTTTCGCCGCTCTTACTGCCACAAGGTAGGCCTTAACAGCGGCTCTAGCCTGTGTTCGGTTGGATTCAGTCTTTGTCTTCCTCCAGCGGCGCTCTAGGCGTCTCTTGATCCTTTTCAGAACCGTTAACTCACCCGTGAACCACGGGGAGCGTTGGGTTCTCTGGGATAGGAGAGGCCGCACAGGTGTGATGTTGTCCAAGGCCCCGGCTACCTCCCTATTCCAGGTAGCAGCCAGGGCCTCCACTGGACCGTTCAGCAAATCCTCGGGTATAACCCCCAGCTCCCTCTGAAACCCTTCTGGGTCCATCAGTCGCCGGGGCGGACCAATCTAATAGGTCCCACCTCCCTGCGGAGGGGGGTGGCATATGAGAATCTCAAAGTCACCAGGGCGTGATCTGACCATGACAAAGGGGAAAGCTGTAGTTCTTCCCTCAGATCACACTGCCATTGCTCCGACAATAAAACTAAATCTGGTGTGAGGCCACTGTCTCGAGTTGGGCCCTGAATAATCTGGAACAGGCCCATGGTCACCATGGAGACCATGAACTCCCGGGCCGCTTCAGAGGCCTGTCCCAGGGACGGCAGATTGAAGTCCCCCAGAACCATAAGTCTGGGGAACTCCACTGCCAACCCCGAGACGGCCTCCAGCAGCTCAGGCAGGGAGGATGCTATGCAGCAGGGAGGCTGGTACAGTAGCAACACTCCCAACTGTTCACGGGAACTGAACTTAAAGAACAGGGTCTCACATCCAGAAACTTGTGGAGCAAGGCCCCTGACAGCTGCCAGGGATTCTCAGATGACAACAGCCACCCCACCTCCCCGACCCCGGAGTCTCGGCTGGTGCCATACTCGAAACCCGGATGGGCACATCTCTGAAAGAGGAACACCCCCTTCACTGCCCAGCCAGGTTTCGGTAACGCACGCCAGGTCTGCCCCCTCTTCCGCGATTAAATCACTTATGAGGGGAGCCTTGTTGTTAACCAACCTGGCGTTGCAAAGCCAGGAATTAAGGAATTAAGGCCACCCTTCCCAAGCATACGTATCTTCCCCTCCCCACACTACACCCTCCACAGAAGCATGCTACATGACTACAACAATTTAAAAAGTGCCTGAAAACAAAAATACCAACATTCCATCCTTTCCCTGTTGGACTTTTAAATGCTATGGAAGAAAGGAGTTTGATGGTTTTCTAAGTCTCCCTTGTAGGACCTGCTCAATATTTTCCTCCATTCAGCCAAACCAATGTTTAGAATGATCTAAAACATGGAGGAAGGTCTGTGTGCTAGTGGTCCGATTTATTTCAATTCTGTGTGCAGGAAGGATGAGGAGATATTTGTTACTCTGTGAACTTTGGTGGTTCAAAGGGTGGGATGAGCACTAAGTTCTTTGCATCTCCTATTGGTCAACTGGTGTAAGCAGTCATTAACCCATTGTGTTCTCTCCACGTTTTCTACATTTTCAGGTCAGAGAAGATGACCATAAGTGGGCTTCAAACTGCTTTGGAAGGATTGAGAATGGAAAATAATGGTGAAGTGAAAATGCTCGATGTCTCTGTTGAAAAATCTTTGTGTGGATCACAGGGAGAAAAGGAGCAATGAGCTGGAGCTGAAAATAATGCATTTTGTAGTGGTAGCTATTGTTGGTAAGTCATGATGTGGACTGGAGAATCTGGATTGTTTCAACAATGCCTTCACCTATGTCAGACTAGTATATCACATTATCTGATTATTTATTTATCTATTTATTGGGTTTGGATATTTTAATATTTTCTTATTGCTGTTGTAATATCTCATGACAGTGTTGGGAGGATAAATTATTCTGAAAGGCAGTTCAAATATGTATTAACTTCAAGGCAGTCAATGGAATTGTCCCAAAGACATGCAAGCATGACTGATTCTGGAAATACATGATGTGCAATTGAAATAAGAAATGAAATTTGGAAAAAAAGAAGTGGACCTTTCAAAGTATTCCCCATCCTTCCCATGATGCAGTTATAAGTATCAACACTTCTGTGCCAAAATATTTAATTAGTTTGACATACAAACAGATAACTATGCAATCAAGCCAACTTTTACTGTATCTTTCCCCCCACAATTTCTATTTGCGTATCTGTGTTAAGCAGTTACACTTTTACAAATTAGTTTAATGCTAAGGTAATCACACCAACATGACACCTACTCTAAAAAGGGCATGTCTGAATGTGGGATAAATCACTGGAAGTGTTTTGCAAATAAAAAGGCCAAAGACCCTCTATACCTCTTGAGAAACACATCACATTTTGACAGATTACTGACTATATGTACAGATAAAGAAGAATAAAACCTGTTTACTAAGTCAGGATGTGTCACATATTTTATTTGTATTTTTCTCTAGATGGTAGGGTAATAAGGATCACATACCCAAAGGCTGAGCTTCTGCATCATGCTAAGCCATCACTTGCTTTAACTTGGGTTTGGTGAACAAGCCATAAGGGCCCAGTTCACACTTTAAAAAGGTAAAGGTTTTCCCTTGCACAGTCGTGTCCGACTCTAGGGGGCGGTGCTCATCTCAGTTTCTTAGCTGAAGAGCCAGCGCTGTCCGAAGACGCTTCCATGGTCATGTGGCCAGCATGACGTGCGTGGAACGCTGTTACCATCCCACCGAAGTGGTACCTATTTATCTACTTGCATTTGCATGCTTTCGAATTGCTAGGTTGGCAAGAGCTGGGGCTAGTGCGGGAGCTCACTCCGTCACGTGGCACTCAGGCCTCAAACCGCCAACCTTCCGATTGACAAGCCTGGCGTCTTAACCACTGAGCCATCACATCCCCAGTTCACACTTAGCATAAAACTAAAAAGCATTGTTTAGAAACTGTGATGGCTAGGTTCACATAACATGCTAAGTCAAAGCCAAAGCCACAGGATCATTGTGTAGGGCAATGTGTGAAGGCAACTGCTGTGTAGTGCAGTGGTTAGATGGCAGGATTAGAGGTGAGAAAAACATGAGATCAAATCTCTTCAGATTCAGCCATAAAGTTCACTTAGTACACTCTTTCAGCCTAACTCCCCACTAAAAATAATGATAGAATGGAAGAAGAAGAAGAATTGCATGATTGGGATAGAAATAGTTTTGCTCAGTAAATACATTTCTAAACTCATACATTATTTGATTAGTTTGTTTTCATTCTCTGTATGCTGGCACTACTCGCCATTTACTGTTATACTGGGGGTTTCTGATCCTGAGCCTCTTTTACCATGGCCAGCCACAACATTTATTCTTTGAAACTAAAGGTCCTCCCTAGATTGGGTCATTAATTTAAAAGGGTCTATCTTACAACTGGCATTTGGCTGGCAATGGCATATCTGATCTGCTGGTAGAGAATGAATCTCTCTCTGTATTTCTCTGGATAGAACAGTATTGATGGGGGCTGAATGAGTTGGAGAGGCAGGTTAACCTGGACAATATCCACAAGATCCTAAGGCCTTTTATTCTTGTCTCCTCAATGGCTGGGCTGCAGAGCAGACTATCTGAAAATAATTCCTTGTATACCTGGTATCCCAATTTGGTTGGACTGTTGACAGCTGACCATGAATTTTTGAAGCAAACAAAGGAATTCAGGAACATTGTGTATATCCTTGATAGACTGTATGAGTTATCACTGAAAGCTCCATGTGGCCTATTTGGCTTAGGCTAAAACTTCTCTGTAGCAGTCTTATTGCTGTGTTAGGGTGGTAACTTCACCATAACAATCTCCCCAGCACCACATAGAATTGCTTTGTACTTCATATCTAGTTGTTATTTTCATAGAATCATAGAGTTGTAAGTTGGTAGGCTCTACCTGTTCATTGTAGAAAAGGGATGAGCTCACCGTCTGGAAGCTACACGGACAAAACCATGTGGGTTTTTTGGCAACATATGGAAATAATTTGTCATTGCCTTCTTCCAGAAGACTGCTTCATTTTTACTTCCTTTCTGTTTTACTTTTTTACTTCCCACTTCAGCCTCTACGCTGGATTTTTCTAAATAGTCTATCTAAATACTTTGCCAAGTCCATCCTTATTTAGCATTTTGAGATCAATTGAATTTACTAGGTGTTGCTTTCCCTTGAGGATCCTACTCAGTGCAGAAATACAAATCCCTGATAGACCCTGATAGAGGGAAGTCCATCACCTCTCTGAGTAATCAGTTTACTGTCTAACAGCTTGTTCTGTGCATGCGCACATAGACAGCCAACTTCTGATGTAAACTCAAGGTATTTATTGCAGTTGCAAATCCTAAATGGTAGTAACATAAACCCAACAAAAACTTTCTGCTTAGAGAATGATAACCCCAAAGCTTACTTTTCAGACAGAACAGCTGTTCAGAAGTGGTCCAAGAATGGGCAGAATCCAGTCTAAAGCCTCAGGGTCACAGGTAGAATCCTGATTTTTACAAAGAGCCAGTCCACCTGCAACTTCCTTTATATAGCCCTTACTGTCAGCTGCACTAATTTGCTGAATCACACTTCTTACTTTCAAGTAGACAGCTTGACTTCCTTTGCTCTTCCCTTTTTAATTTGTGATGTGTTCCTGGGCTTGGAACCTTGCTGTGTCTCCTCAGGTGTACCTTCTTCAGTTAGTTCCTCTGATTCAGCCTGAGGGTAAGTGTGGTTGAGCTCCTCTGCTTACTATGATAATATTTTTTCCCCTAACATTTGGTCAGAATCTTCCTTTCTGAAATTTTATACCCTTTTTCTGTCTCCTGGCTTCTGGCATGATAGAGATCTTTGGCTTCTTCTCTGGGACAGCAGATATTTGAAAAATGCATAATCCCCCATCTTTTATTTTTCATTGTTAAACATATCCAATTCCCTCAACCTATCTCGGCAAGGCTTAGTTCCAGTCCCCTGATTATCTTTGTGGTCCTCTCCACCTGATTCAGTTTCTCTGATTTTTTTCCTGTAATTTAGTGCCCAGAAATCCTATTAATGTAGCCTCACATCACATCTGCCTTTTTAGCAGCCATGTTGCATTGGTGACTCATATTCAGCTTTTGATCAATTACTATTGGAAATTCCTTTTCACCCATGCTATTATCAATACAGGCACCCCATTTACAGTATATGTCTATATTTGATGTATTGTTCTTAAGGGAAGAGCTTTGTATTTATGAAATGTCATTTTGTTATTTTCCAGCCCATTTTTCTAACCTATTAAGATCATTTTGGATTTTATTCCTGTCTCTTGGACTATTACCTATTCTGCCTAGTTTTGCATGCCTAGATTCTTACATTTTTTTAATTTGACACAATGAAATAAAATTATTAGTATTTATTCTTTTTACTATACTTAAAAAATTATTCATGGTACACTTTAGCAGTCATAAAATGGAAAAAAAGTGTTTTTGGAAAAATCTTTCTCTCTCTTTACCTGAATATTACCTGAATCATATTTTATTTTTATTTATTCATTAGCTCTAATGCCATCAGTTTATCTGCTGAATGTGTCCCAAATCATCAGAACTGGTAAATCTATCACTTGTTCCTGTTTAAGGAATGGTTTTCTCTTAACTATGAATCAATGGTTAATCCTCCCTTGCCAGAAACATTGTGTAAAATAAAGACAGCTTTATGAAAAAAATAGAAAGGCTATAGGCAATCCTTCTATAGGCAGATATATTTTAGTCATGTTGGCAGTAAATTTTGGGAGCAACAGTCCCAGCAACATGGAAGACATAAAGTTGATTAAGGCTGATCTTAGTTAATAAGTCTGTACTAGTTACTCTTCTCATTGACTATAACAATGATGCTACAAGAACATCCAGTAAGTGGTACTTAGTATATTTTCACAGACCTTCATGCTAATTGAAAGGTATTTACTTTACTTCTAGTTTTTCACTCTCTTTTCATTCATAGAGAAAGGTCTAGCACTAGTTTTCTGTGGTCATGGTTAAGAACCGAATCTCTCTTCAAAATGAGTGCACCAAAGAATACAGGAAGCTTTTTAATATGAATCAGACACTGTTAGACCATGTTCCCAATACTGAATGCCATTAGCTTTCCAGAGCTTTAGGAAGGTGTCCTATCCTTCCCAAAAATCCTTCCCAAAAATCTGGAGATGCTGTGGTTTATGCTGCATGTGTTCTATTGCTGAGCCACAGTCCTTCTAATTTTGAAATAAGTAGGGGCTATAGACAATAGTCTATATAGAACATGAATCTGAGTAAACTCCAGGAGACAGTGGAGGACAGGAAGGCCTGGCATGCTATGGTCCATGAGGTCACGAAGAGTCGGACACGACTAAATGGCTGAACAACAATGGACAATAGTTGGGCACCAATCTCAGTTCCCTTTGGTCAACTTTCCAGGTGTTTGTTGTATGTGGAATTCTATGCTCTTGTTTCTGATTAACCAATATTATACATACAAGAGACCCCACCAACAATTACAAGAAAAAGGCAATAGACAGTTTAATTGGAACATGATGGCTCCATCGATAGGATTACCTACCACCGTCTGTATTCTGGAGAAGCCATCCCCTGCATCTACGGACTTCCTAAGATCCACAAGGAAGGAACACCCCTCCGACCCATAGTCAGCAGCATCAATTCGGTAACATACAACATTGCCAAACACCTCTCTACCATACTAGCACCTCTAGTTGGACACTCTGAACACCACATCCATAATTCGGAAGAATTTGTTTCCAGAGCAAAGATCCTGAAACTGGATACAGATGAAACTATGGTCTCCTTTGATGTGTCCTCCCTTTTCACCAGCATCCCCACCACTCATGCTCTATCCGCTGTCAGGAAGAGACTAGAAGAGGACAGCACCCTGGAAAGGAGAAGCCATCTCAACCCAAACCAGATCTGCCATCTTCTGGACCTGTGTCTTAACACCACTTATTTCACATACAGAGGTGACTTTTACAGACAAAAACACGGCTGTGCCATGGGTTCTCCTGTGTCACCCATTGTGGCCAATTTATACATGGAAGAAGTGGAGAAGAAAGCACTCAACACATTCCAGGGAACGGTGCCCACCCACTGGTTTAGGTATGTGGATGACACCTGGGTCAAAATCAAGGCCCAGGAAGTACAGGCCTTCACGGACCATATAAACACTATAGATGCCAACATTAGCTTCACCAGAGAAGACACCAAGGACAACAGACTGGCATTCCTAGACTGTGAAGTCCTCATTGGGACCGGTGGCAAGCTAGAAATAGGGATCTACAGGAAACCCACACACACAGATCAATACCTGATGTTTGACTCCCACCATCCACTGCAGCACAAACTAGGAGTCATCAGGACATTGTCACACAGAGCAGAAACCATCCCCACCTCCATGGATTCCAAAAAGAATGAACAGCAGCATCTGAGAACAGCTCTGCAGGCCTGTGGATATCCAAATTGGGCCTTCACTAAATCTAAGTCTACCAGACCTAAAACAGCGACAGATAGGGCTGAGACTCAGAGTAAACGGAAGAACCTGGTCATTCCTTACATGGCTGGCGTGTCTGAAAAGATAAAACGGATATTTGGCAAACACCACATACCTGTATATTTCAAACCCACCAACACACTGAGACAGAGGCTTGTACACCCCAAAGATCAAACTCCAAAACACAAGGAAAGCAATGTAGTGTATGCAATCCAGTGCAGTGAGGAGTGCTCTGAACTCTACATTGGAGAAACCAAACAACCGTTGTACAGGAGGATGGCCCAACACAGGAGAAGTAACACCACAGGACCAGAGTCAGCAGTTTATCTTCATCTAAAGGAAAAAGGACACTCATTTGAGGACATTAATGTTCACATTTTAGACAGAGAAGATAGGTGGTTTGAGAGAGGGGTCAAGGAATCCATTCATGCCAACTTGGAAAATCCTTCCTTGAATAGAGGTGGGGGCCTCAGGCATAACCTTTCCCCTATCTTCCTTCCTGCTTTGTCTTCTGTGCCTAGGAAGATTAAGACCATTTCGCAAGCTCAACAGCAGCAGGGTAATCTTAACGATCCTCCTTTAGATGATAAAGGGACTTAGAAACAAACATCTCAAAAATAACCATGACCTAGCCCCAGGTGCAAGGTCACACAGCCAGCCTAGAAACATATTTAAGGATTCCCTTACTAACTTTACTCAGACTGAAGAAGCTCCTTGGATAAGGAGTGAAACGTTTCCACTAAGAAAATAGAAATCCAGTTGACATGATTCAAGCTACAGACAATTCCACCTGGATGACTGAGAACCTTCATAGACAATATTATACATATATGCTTATGCTTTATCCTACCATCAAAGCACACTTTTCAAACCACATTTCTAAATATACCTGATGATCAAATACATCAACCCTTTTTTAAATGCAGGATCTTGGTCATGCCCACCAGTTTGCGTATTTAAACCATAGGCTTGTGATTCTTAGAAGTCTAATAATAACGCTGCTTAATTGTTTATTTTATTTTCATTATCCTTGGAAAATTTCTGTCCCTTTTTGTTGGCAATCTATGATGTCTCACATGTCTATGTATTTGTAAGAGTTTCACATAGCTGACTCTTATGGGAGAGTTATATGGTTATATTTATGGCCTTCAGGAATATTTGTAGAATCTTCCTTCAGATTCTTTGCCCTGTGAAAAACAAAACAAAACATGAGTATTATACAGAGCTTACACTTTTATATCTCCCAAGGGGTTATATATATAAACATCTGTCAGTTTTTCAGCTTCCCTCAAAATTTCCAATTCATTTCATCTGTGGAGAAATCACCAAATTCACTAGCTGAAGATTAAGCTTAAACAGGTTTTGTCCCACCAGCTACTTACACTGGCGTTTTAGAGACTCAGGAGATTAATTTTTTTCTTTGACAGTTTGGCCTGAAAAGGAGGTGAAAAGCATCTGGCAAACAATTTGGGTCTTGATAAGTTACAAGTTATCTAGCCTTGCATTAGATAACATAAAACTTTTAAAAAATATCTCTCAATTCTTCAGATATATTGCCTGCTCATGAATTATAAGAGCCACTTTCTCCCTTGAATGTCTTGAAGAAACTTCAGCCCATTCTCGAAACTCAAACTGGTTTGCAGGAAGACTGAAATTTAAAATAGCTGGAAGACATGTAGTAAATCAGCAAAGACTGCTAGTTGCTTAACTATTGCCACAGAAACAACGTGGTCTTCCTTCAACCTTTCTAAATTAGTTGGTTAGAATCCTTAATTTGTTGTAATGAGGACTGGGCAAGACATTTTACCGCCTGAGGCAAAGCACAATAGAATGTCTCTGCCATTCCAGATATAAAAGATGACAAGACTCGTGATTGATGAGCCTTTCTTCAACATTGGCAATGGTGTGGTGGTTTCTATCACATCTAAATGCAGATTGGTTTGTAGAGAAGGGGACAAGCTATATGCCACATGATAACTTCTTAACCATCTTGCTGTTGCTTCTCAACTTCTGCCAATCTTACAGTAGCACTAATCTTGTTAATAAACCACATAGACAATTGTATTTAAATACTGTATGTAGATTAAACCAGTGGATGAATTTTGGGAGAAACCAAATAGTTGATTCAGCTACTTGAACTATTAGACTAGTCCTTAATGTGGTTGATTTTCTGGGAGTCCTAGTTAAAAGAAAATAGTCACCCCAGTCACAAAAAGACTCATTCCACAAGAAAGCTTCATTCTAATGGTGGGCAGATAAATTATTTTCCCTTTTAAATACCACTGCTCTTTAACTTTGATGAGAACATTTTTTTAAAAAATTCAGAGGCAAAGAGGATGCTGGATAAATTTTTCATAAGCAGAATTTGGAGCTATTGAGCTTATTCAGGCACAGTGTGGCTAAGTAGTAGGTATGCATGCCTTATCTTTCATTATACAATCATATTTCTAGTGGTCTGAACATTATCTTTTTTCAACATGATGCAGTTATTTCAGAGATACAGAAATATATTGAGATACTGTGTAAAAAGTCATCAGTAGTACACCCCACCACCTTTAGCAATATCAGATGAAAACATTTCATTAGTTTGATCTCAAATCATCGTGATGGAATTCCTCCCATGGGTCTTTTTCAGTTGCGATGCTGCTACTGTCAATATGAAGGGGAAATTCTATTCTTCAAACATAGCTGGAAAAAGTTTCTTCCTCTGGAAAACATTGGCAAACTCAGCGACTGGATTTCTTTGCCCACAAATCTGATGGTGAATTTTGAAAGGCCAATTATGCCCAGCTTAACTTTATCGCCAGTTCAGCAGCTATAGGCAACCTTTGACTGGAATCTTTCCTCCTGTAAAAATTTACATTCGTCCTAGAATATATTTTTCTTTATTGGCAAGCCATAAAGACCTGCCCAGGGTATAGGATGGGAGTTCAGGGAGGAAACATCATTTAAAATAAAAGTGCTGACACAATATTAACTACAATGAAATAAACGATGCCCAGTAATTTACTTATGTGCTGCTTTTCAATTACTTTGGTTGCTATTCTTATCACTTTTTATGGCAAGGATTATTTTTCAACCAGTTTTTGATTTGCAACACTATACCCCTGTCTTTCCAGTTGGCTGGGGTCTTCATACAAATTAATTACACCATTCACAAAAACTGCTTAAGCCTGGAAAACTGACACAATTCATTATGATGCTGAGTTATGCTGAAGACGGTAAGACCAGATCTGTTGCAGACTGCTTCATATTGCATCCATTGGTAAAATAGTATTAAATAACAGCATAATAACCACCCAGAGTCCCCCTGGGGGGAGATGGAGCAGTGATATAAATCGAAAAATAAAAAGAAAGAAAGAAAGAAAGAAAGAAAGAAAGAAAGAAAGAAAGAAAGAAAGAAAGAAAAAGAAAGAAAGAAAGAAAGAAAGAAAGAAAGAAAGAAAGAAAGAAAGAAAGAAAGAAAGAAAGAAAGAAAGAAGGTCAAATATGGGTGCTGGTCTGTAAATCAATGAAACTGTAATCGTCATTTTAATCTCACAGCATTTTTTAAAAACTCCATTACAAAAACTCTAATTTCTTGGATTTTAATCTATTGCCTCTGGGTTGTTGATTAATATCTGAAAATGGACAAAAGTTCAAAGTTCAAGGCCAGACAAAAGCTATCACAAAGTAGGTTAGGCTGAATCTGAATTCAATTGTTAATTTCCAGCTGAAATTGGAATCTGAAATACATAACCGCCCAGAGTCCCCCCTGGGGGAGTTGGGCGGTGATAAATCCAATAAATAAATAAGATAAATAAATTTGAGTTGGACTCTAAAGTATAGTTGGAATCTACACTATAAAAATACCGGCAAGGCAAGCGATAGAGCTGCCTTTAGCAGATGGCTAGGTGATATAGGGTTGAGATGGTATATATCTGGCTTAGATTGTGGACCTCCAAATAAATATATCGATTAAAGGCATTTAAAAATAGTTGAAATCTTGCCCCAAATAATGGTCTTTTGGCATTCTTCCATGATAGCTCATTAGGTTTTAGTCAAGGATGTTGAAATCTCATGAGCATTCGAGCAAAAACCTGTAAGATCTTGGAAACAGAATTGAGGAAGAAGTATTGTTTGATTGTTGTGAGCCACCCAGTCTTTGAGTTGGGTGGCATACAAGATGATGATGATGATGATGATGATGATGATCTGTAAGATACTGCCCTTTTTTTTGGCTGATTTTTTTCAAGCAAGCTCCATTCTTTTCCCATCTCATGAAGGAAACATAAAACATTCATTAATTGAGTACTGCAAAGTACAACAATGATGGAAAGTGCCAAAATCATTATGAATGGAAAAACACCAGGGTGACTTAAATAAATTGCCTGTTGCAAAACAGCTCACCATGTTCTGCACTTATCGCCATCTGCAAGAATGGCTGACACTATGTGCTCTGATGTCTTCTTCCACTTCTTCTGCTTTACCCAGATTGTTTTGTTTTGTTTATGCAAGCAGCAGAAAATGGCACCATTAGTGATCTATAGTCAGCAATTAGCACCACATAACAGCTGCTAGATGGGGCACATGCCTTGTTGTTATCTTCATTGAGTTTAATTTAAATGTTAATTGCTCTCAGTGCACTATTCATAAATGTAGGGAATACTAGGTGAGACCTGATAGAGATAGCTCACTGTCATACAGGCAGGAAATATTATTTGGGCAAACAGGTAGGTCGATTGTTGGCAACAGTGTCAATATTGAATACCTTTGAGGCATCAAGAGGATGTCAGTCAAAATCTGGTGAAACAGAAGTAGATTTTAGAAGGAACTTGGGATGTTGCTTTATATCAGGTTAATTCACTAGTCCATTTATTTATATGTACGTTACTTTAATCCTCCTTTTTTGGATTAAAAAAAATTAAGCTTAACAGTATCGCCAAAGATTTTAAAGACACTATGTGTGTATGTGTGTTAGGAAAATAGGAATGCAGTTTTCAATCCTTCTGTCCAGCCTCCCCATGTTGACAAAAAAATATGGGGTATGTAACCATATTTGGTTGAGGCAAATAACTGGTACTTAATGGTCTACTGCTCCCTCATTTTTTTCTCCAGTACTGGTTTCTTATTTATTTTGACAGATAACCATTGGTTGGAGATAATTAAAATTGGTCATCTGCATTCAGAAGGAGTTTGGATTTGATGACCTAAAGGACCAATTCAATGCTTCTAAGATTCTACCATGGTGTTAGAAGGAAATCTTACCAGATCCATTCCAAGCCGGGAATGAAAGTTCTTAGGCAATTGCTTGAACAGACATTTTATTTTCCAAGAGCATGTACAGAGTCTGCTTGTTGGAGGTGGCCACACTGTATCCTCCCCACCAGCCCTTTATATAAGGACGTGGGTCTTACTGTTAGTGAAAAGACCATGTTTTGTCTTAGCCGGATTGCACTTAGTTGGTTTCCTGGAAAGGGGGCGCTCTCTAAGAATTCTGAGAGAGTGTAATTGACTAAAGATCAGAGGCATTCCTGTGGCTGCACCCCCCCCCCAATGTTTTGTGGTTTCTTGTTCTTTAGTCAATTAAGCTCTCTGCAGGGCTGTGGCTTTTGCCCATAGGGGTTAGATTATTGTTATCCTGAGGGGAAACCCTTTTTCCTTTGCTTATGCTAATGTGTTGACTCTTTGCCTTTGTCCTTTCAGTTTCCTGACCTGATCGACTTGCGGGGAATTTGAATAAGTTATCAGGATGTTCCTTTATGGGCACATGTGTTGGATAAATGCTGGCTTATAGGAAGGAGGCTAGAGAAGAGTAAACAGACACAGAGTGCAGCTTTTCAAAGCTATAAATCTTTACTATAGATAAAAGCAAAGTTGTATATACACAGTTACAGCATTGCAAAAGTAAAAAAAACAGCTTACAAGCAGTGTACATAATCTTCCGTGTTGCTTCCACTGACAGACGCACAAAGGAGCACAAACCTGGCAACAATCCCATAGCCAGGTATAGCTACACACTTCTCAGTCCTCAGGAGCAGAACACATGAAGATGGCTAATAGATGAGCAGAATGTCAAGAAGCAAAGGAACCATTGTTCACAGCTAAGATATACACTTACCAATTTTCTGATTGGCTGAACCTTAGGTGTGAAAAACACCAAGCACAAAGCATAGAACATTGCACATAGTATAACCTGCCAAAGGGTGGCAGTGCTGCATCTAAGCAAGCATGCTGTCTCCCCCCTCCCGACTTTCCCAGGACAAGCTTCCCACGAAGCATCAGGGGCTAGACATAACAAGACACACGTGACAGTTTCACTAGCCACCTGGCTTCATATCTATGAAAGATATGAAGAAAGCCATTCAAAGCTATGAGAAAGCTTTGTTTTATGCAGAAAGCGATTTGCCATTTCACATGAGAAATCTGACACCCCTCCCAAATTGCTTTCGAAACACTGCAGCAATGGGATTTTCAAGGCTGTAAATTACATTTTAACAGAAAGAGAAAACATAGTACATGTATTAAACAATCATATTGTTCAAGTCCCAGCTTTGAAAACCAATATCATGAAACAAACATGGTTAAAGACTTGTTACACATTTGCAATACACAATACACAGTTTTTTGCAATAGCAGAAACAGCAAATTGACAACGAAAAAATCACCCACAGACTTTCTGTTCCCCTCTGCAAAAAATAGCTGACATAAATAACAGGACCTTCAAGCCTGTTAGCTGTTAGCTGACAGAGCAAGAGGTTTGCTGTGCTATTGAGAAACCGCAGGACTTTTTCAACCCTTGCCAGACCCGCATAGATGGCTTGACCACTTTGCGGCTTAGCACCCCACCTGGGTAAGCTAAATCAGGGCGTGTCCACTGCATTAAGTGAAGCAAACTACCTACTGCAGAGTGATATAGAACAGGTTGGGGACAAGCTTCCTCACACGTGTCACTCTGTAGGAAATCAGGAACCATAGAATCCTCCATTCTGAGCTCTAGAAACTTCAACACCAAGATAAATGCTTGAGTTTGCCTAACTCCTTCAGCTGGAAATACTGCCTCAGCTGACTGACAAATTCTTGTACATGGTGGAAGGATTCAGTTGTTTAGCAAAAATCAACTACATAAGTAAGAAGTACTATATAAACCTCTAAAATCTCTTATGTACACACAACAACCAGCACGTGACTTTTTACATCCCAGTTTTTGTCAGAGTTGCATCTTCTGCACTGGTGCTAACAATGACTGGCCTGATTAACCCATGAAGCGCCTTGTGTAGTCAATAAACTTTCTGGGGAATGTCACACATGTATAGCCAGAGGCCTGCCTCATGCACACTGTTTCAGGGAGATCTACATTCAAATATGCTGTGTCAACATTTAACATGAAAATGGACAACTATTCCATGCTGTGCAGCCAGAGAACGTACCACACGTAAAGACTCTGGCCTAGCTGTGGGTGCATACATGAGATCACAGTTCACAAACCTCTCTTGTGAAAAATCCCTGAGCAACAAGCCTGGCTTTACATTATAGAGTATTATTAGGAAGAATTTTCTTTCTGAACCCTCATCTGGAACCTACAGCTTTCTAAAATAAGGACAGGTCAGTTACTTTAAACACTTCACCACAGTTTCACTTATCCTTCCGGGTGCTGAAGACGCCGGTGCGTTGAACCGAGCGCTCCTGGCTCGGCTCAGCTGTTTGCCTGTTTGCAGCGGTTTTTAAAGAAATAAAACTGCTGAAACCTCCCCTTTGAAGAGAAGGGGATCAGAAGATAAACCACAAGGGTCGCTGGGATCGTCGCTCTTTCCCAATTCCTGTTTTTCCACCACGGGAAAAAGGAAATTGAAGCGACGAAAGCGACTGGAAGGACCATCGTTATTGCTCTACAGGAAACAGCGAAATCTTTTCAGATGAGTAGCACCTAAATTCAGCACTTTTAGTCACTGTTTTATATTTGTGTTTATTTTAACTTTACATATTATCTGCTAAGATCCTTCTATGGACATGACCGATGCTGCTGGTGATTGTGTAACTTTCTTGCTAAAGACGACTTGAGAAACGGTGGGAGCTTAAAGAACAATGACTTTACTTGGAAGTTAAATGGAGTGACATTGACTATTAACGAATGGCTTATTTACTGAAGTGGGGCTAATCTATTTTCCTCTCTGGATTTTGAATTCAAATGGGTTAATGTCTGCCTTTTATCTTATTTCATTGCCTTTCTGCTTTTCATCTTGAAATGGTATTTTTTTTCCTTCTTTTTTCTGTAATGTGCTTGGAAATTATTTGGATTATAATGGGTATTTTTGGAATATTTTTGTTTTAAACAGTTTTGGGAATTTTCTTATTATTTGGGATTTTAGTGGACTTCCTTGTTGCTTTTCGTCTTGGAGAGTGAAGACATTTGGAGTTGGGGCTTTTTCCTATTCCCCCCCCCTTCTCTTTTTTTTCCCTCTCTCTCTCCTCTTTGGGACTTGTGATTATAAGCTTGCCTGAGAACTGGTTTGTTATTACATTTTCAAGGATATTTTGACTACAGCTAAAGGACTTACCCGTTGTACTTTTATCTTTTATTTTTCTTTTATGTGAGAATTGTTGATTTTACCAAAGTACATTTTGCCCTTTTTTTAATGCAATATCTATTAAGAAAAAGCAGTATTACTTTTATTTTTTAATTTTTTATTGTATTTGGATTTTTTCTCTCTTCTCTTCCCTCCTTTTTTCTTTTGAATCCCTAATAATTTTTTATCCCTCCTTTTCCCTTTTTTTTATTGTTTATAGTGGTTCTCCTTTGTCTTTTGTTATTTTTCTTTTCTCTTTACAGGAATAATATATACAACCTGGTTACTGCGGTTGCAAGAGTGAAGAGGGATAGATATAAGGAAATGGAGTCCATGGCTGCACCTTCAGAAGTACCAACATCAGATATGGGAAAAATATTGGATGCGATTACAGCACTGATTCCAAAAATAGATGATTTTACTACTGCCTTGGAGGAAAAGATGGATATTTTAAATGTTACCTGGATGGATGACTTAATTACTTCTTTTGATATAAAAATAGATAAAAAGATGGACAATATTTTAGATCAACAAATAGAAGTGAAAATGGAAGTGATGAAGGAAGACTCAGAAAAAGAATTTAGAAATGAAATACAGACTGTCAAAGAAATTGCAAATATTCTTCCAGGGGATCTTAAAGAGACACAAGGCCAGGTTAAGAAATTGGAGATTAAATCAGATTCTATTACTATGGAATATAATTTAGATGCTATTGTATTACCAGAAATGAGAGAAGAAGAATGTATTTTGAGTTTGATAGGAGCTCTGGAAAAATTAGATGAGAATATGAGAAAATATATAGTTGATACTTTAGTTCAACATTTAGAGACAGAAGAAGACATGGACTCTGAGATAGATAAAATTTTTAGAGTTGAATCACATTACGTTAGAGATAAGAAACTGTCAAGATATTTTGTGAGAAAAGTTATAAAAGAACAAAATCTGAAGAAATATTATAGCGAGAGATCAAAAATAGTAGGGTTGGGTATAACTTAAAAGAATTAAATCAGATTTTTTTTCTCTTTCTTTTTGTTTGGAATCTGGGTTGTATAAATAGAAAAATCCTTTTCTTTTTATTTCTATATGCATAGTATAATAGTATAGTTGGGTATATCTATATATGTATAGTTTTGGGAAAATTAAAGTGTACCAACAATACAGGAATGGATGTTGAAACTACTAGAAATGGCAGAAAATGACAAATTGATTTGCCTACTAAAAGAAAATTTTAATTATTATTCTTTAATGAGTGGAAACCTTTGATGGACTATTTGCAAAAAGCAGGAGGAGTAAAGCTAAATATGGAGTTTTTGTTGATTAGATTATAGATAAATAGTACATAATAGACAAGGAAAAATATATGAATGTTATATGAATAGCCAGCATGTTAAAACAAACTATCTATTTTATTCTTATGACCATAGACGGATCGGAGGTCATCTAATTTCTGTGTATGTCTTTTTCTTTATTCTTTTTTTCTTTTTCTTTACTGCACTTTTCTTTTTCTTTTCTTTTAATTTGTATTTCTTTTTCCGTTTCATCTTTATCTTTTAGCTTTGTATACCTAAAAACCTAATAAAACTTAATAAATAAATAAATAAATAAATAAACACTTCACCACAGTTTCAAATTCACTATCCATAGCTGTGTTCCATTTTTCCTGCTTCTCAACTGGCAGGAGCAACATGTCTTGAAAAGACTGGGTTTTACAAGTAATTTGACACACTGTCACCTGCTAAATCACAATTCTGTCAGGCTTCACACCCTTTGTGGAACAAGAGGACCTACGAAGAATGACCACTGTGCTTTCCTCATCACCATCTTCTTCCTTTCCACTAGCTGACTCCCCCTCCAGGCCCTGCACCTGCTCAGGTGAAATGTCCACTTCCTTCACCTGAGGGGCCCTTTTTAACACACTAGGAGACTGGGGAACAGAAGATACCTGAACTGGTTTTTGTCCATCTACTGGAGCATGGACAGTAGGTTTTACACTAGAATGCAGCAACACTTCTGAACTAGCATGTAACCTTTCCCAACCAGTAGGCTGCTCAAAATTAGCACTTCTGGAGATTTGGATTTGACCATGGCCTAAAGAAAAACGATAAGCCTTGGACATTTTGAGGACATTAATGTTCACATTTTAGACAGAGAAGATAGGTGGTTTGAGAGAAGGGTCAAGGAATCCATTTATGCCAACTTGGAAAATCCTTCCTTGAATAGAGGTGGGGGCCTCAGGCACAACCTTTCCCCTATCTTCCTTCCTGCTTTGTCTTCTGTGCCTAGGAAGATTAAGACCATTTCGCAAGCTCAACAGCAGCAGGGTAATCTTAACGATCCTCCTTTAGATGATAAAGGGACTTAGAAATAAACATCTCAAAATAACCATGACCTAGCCCCAGGTGCAAGGTCACACAGCCACCCTAGAAACATATTTACAGATTCCCTTACTAACTTTACTCAGACTGAAGAAGCTCCTTGGATAAGGAGTGAAACGTTTCTACTGAGAAAATAGAAATCCAGTTGACATGATTCAAGCCACAGACTGTTCCACCTGGATGACTGAGAACCTTCATCGACAGATAAGCCTTGGATTTTAATAAACAACCAACAACCCTAAGCATTGTGCTTTTGGTTGGTTCTTCCTTCGCTGAGACCTGGGGATGTGAACACATGCAAATGTTCCAAAAACATGCAGGTACTTCAGTGAAGGGCACTTGCCAAACAAAAGAAAATAAGGAACTTCTTTCACAGCTGGATTTCACAACCTGTTAGTTAGAAACACTGCATTCAAGGTAGCCTCACCCCAGAAATGGGATGGCACCTGAGCAACTAACATCAGGCTATGCTTAATGGTATGCACAACACCAACACTCAGCTAGAACTCCAACATTGGCAAGTCTTTGGGAGATTCCTTTCCTACAAAGCCAATTTTGGAACTCATGGCTTAGGAACTCTCCACTACAATCAGACTAGAACTGACCCACTTGATAACCATATTTTCTCCCCACCATTGCTACAAACTCTTCAAAGCGAGCAAAGACCTCCGCTTTAGACCTGAGCAAGTAGCAAAACATAAAGCAGGTATGGTCATCTACCAGAAGGAACATGAAACGCGCCCCACCTTTACTTGGGGAATAGGGGCCAACTAGGTCTCCATGAACCAACTGAAATGGTGTAGTTGACACTCTGTCACTTTTCTAGCAACAGGTGCAGTCCTGATCTTAGATTGTTTACACACAGGTTTACACACAAGGAAACTTTTCACATTTTCTGGGTTCTAACTCAAGATGCATTTTGGCCATCTGAGACAAACTTCCCTACCCGGGATGCCCCAGTACTCTGTGAAAATAATGGATGCCTTTATAATGTGGGGGAACATTGGACACACAATTTCCAGCCACAATCTCCTACTTAGGAAGCATCTCATACAATTGATTTTACAGTTTTCTCTAACACACTCAGTTTCATATTTCTCAATGAAACATCTAGCACCCTTGAACACAACAAGTACACCCAGACTTGACCAGGGCTAGAACACTGAGGAGAGAAAACTCAAGTGTAGGAACGAACACATACACATACACATTTCACACATTTATCAGCTAAAACAACTTGCTGGATTCTAGGCTTGCATTTTGTTAACAATAACTGTTCATGTTTACAAAACTTTGCTGCAAGCCGAGTCTAACAACCAAGTCTCTGGAGATTGCTTACGTACAGCAGTCAGGCAGAGTAGAAACTTGGATTCGTTGTTTAGCTGGCTTCCCCTCCTTTCTTCAATCAGGCTTCTTTTGCACTGGCACCATCCACTGGACGATACGGCAGGGGACAGCCTTCCAGTAAATGCTGAGAAGAATCACACCGAACACATCTTCTCACAGCAAATGCAGATTTCATTTCAGCAGGAATGCTTTGCTTGAAATTCTCAGGAACAACAACAACAGATGGCTTACACTGCAGCTCCTCGAGGTCACGAGCCTGTTGCATCTCCTGGAGCCGGTTTGTAAGATAATCCACAGTAATATCACAGGAAGGTAGCGTCTGTGTCTTCTCGACCAGCACAACAAAACTGCTGTCCACGCTTGACAATATCATGCATGATTTCTGATATTCCAGCAAAAACATGCCTTGTTCCCCAAGTGCAGTAAACAAAGTCTTGAGTTTACAAAGGTGGGTCATCACATTCTCACCCAGCTGCAGCTTCAAATTATAAAGCCGTCTTGACAGTCCAACAAGGGCAACAGAGTTGTGCCTTGAATTAAAGGCTCTAAGTTCAGATGACTTAATTCCCAAAACCAAAATGCTATAAGCACGGTCCAAACACACCTGCACTTCTTCAGAGGGATCCTCTGGAGGTGAGTTTTCCACATACTGCCACAAATCTTCTTGTAAAAAGAATGATTTAATCTCCGTCAGATAGTTTGTGCCATTTAAACGCTCAAATGGCAAACTAGCCAGACCCGTAGCAGCCATGCTGACCACTCAAAGAAAAACACGTTTACTCTGAAATCAGCCTCTAAAAACAAACTCCCTTTTACAGCCAGAACAAACGCAGCAAAGAAAACATAATTTTCTCTCTGGGCAACCATAACCTGTTGGATAAATGCTGGCTTATAGGAAGGAGGCTAGAGAAGAGTAAACAGACACAGAGTGCAGCTTTTCAAAGCTATAAATCTTTACTTTATAATAGGGGCATTTTCCTATTATTCTGTTGTGATCCTTTATCTTTAAGTCGTTTCCCTTCTATTTTAATCTTAGTCTTTTGTCCTGAAGTTTCCATCTTCTTACCCTGTTTGGGGAAGTGTTTTTGGCGGGAAGTGTCTATCAGGAGAAGACGTGTTTTGAAAATGGTGGTCTGAGAGAGAAGTGGGGGGTTGCCTCGAACCCTTCCAACAATGGAAAAGAATTTGTTGTAGAAATCCTTTCAAAGGAAAAGAGAGGCTGGGTTCTTGCACTTACTGAGGTGGTCAACCTAGGCATAAGTGGTGTGTGAATGTCCTTTGTTTCTCTGGTAATCTACAGCTTTTCTCTTTTGCCATACTTCAATTAAATCCAAAAGGAAATAATCTAAAATAAATTCCTCCCGTGGGCCCTTTTTAGAAGCACTTTTACAGTCACAGCAAAGTGGGAGTCGTGCCCTGGAGAAATTGATGGAGAATTTTTCCTTCCCCTGAAGACATTAAGAAAAATTCTTCATTCAATTTCTCCACCTACAAATTTGTTGGATAATTTCAAAAGGCCCTTGGTGGCCCATCTCTAGTTCTAGTTTGCACTCCTGAGAAGAGCTCTACCATATTCAGACAAATATTTATGCAACTTCTCTACATTCAATATGAAGAGGTCAGTGAGGAAAGGGAAGCCAGAGGTATCTCTTACTTTTCAAGGTTCATTTCCAAAGGGTGAAAAGCATTGCTGTTTAAGTGCATGTGAAATTTGAGAGCTACTGCAACTGAAATACAATGCTGGACTAGGACAAAGAAGAATCAGATGGAAATCCTACTGAGCTACTAAAGTCTTTTAATATTTTTCAGTTAGTCACAAACACACACACACACACACACACACACACAGTCTAACCTATCAACCACTCACAGATGCAGATAAATTCCTCTGGCTTACAGTTCAAAGGCACGAATTAGCACTTTAAAAATTAGTATGTGAACCATGTATAGGGTAGCTTTCTGAAAGGCCTTGGTAAGATCCTTTGCAACATGCTAGCAATGCATTCTGCTTCATCATGGTGTTTTGTGCCATTCAGAGACCTTCTCGAGGAAATCAAGTAGCTGGCAAAATCTTCTGCATATTCATAACACATGCACAGAAGTTTCTTCCAGCTGGAGGAAGATGACCAAGCAACATGAAGTGAAGCAAGGCAACAGCTTTGTTTTTCTTGGTGATGGTGGGAAAATGTGGAAGGAAGCTCACCTAGAAAAGTATGGAAGATGTAAATTCTTCTTTCGCATGTGTGCCTATAGAAAAGTATGTCTGCAGAGTTTGGGAAAAACAGCTCTTCTCCCTTTCCTGTTTGTTTTGCTTAGAAATGGAGCTTCTGGAAGATGCAAGTTATTCCCTGTTAGGTAGATTCATAATCATTCTAAAAGTAGCAGGAATCGCTACAATTTCTCCATATCCCTACCAACCAGCTAACTGATTAAAAAGTGCTCCTACAGAAGTCAGAAGAGAAAAACATAGGAATTGATGCTGGAACTGGCATGTGTGTATGTGGTTTTGGAGAATATAGTTCAAAAGAAAGGGAAGGGAAGGGAAGGGAAGGGAAGGGAAGGGAAGGGAAGGGAAGGGAAGGGAAGGGAAGGGAAGGGAAGGGAAGGGAAGGGAGAATCAATCCAAGGTCAGACACAGGATAGTGAAGAAGAGTACTGAAGTATTAAGGGACCAAGAAGACAAGCAGAGGAAGCTTAGGGCAGCTGGAGGAAAAGAGAATGAAAGGACTAAGTGAGGAAACAAGAGTCTGGAACAGAACTGAAGGTTCAGTCACCCCAGCAGACAGCCAGGAAAGGAATCTGCAGAGAGTGAAACAGAACATGTAGGAACAGACAGTGGGAAAAATAGATAAAATAAGTGAAAGTTAAGAGAATGGCTGAAGTGATCTCAGTAGGACATAAAGAGGCACTCATGAATTTTAAAATCATCAGCCTGATTAATAAACTGTTTGTGTTATCCAACAGAAAATTTATCTGCATATAAATTCGTAGGAATAGACTTGGGTGTTAGGAAATAGGATAGTCATATGAGTAGGAAACAGTTAGGTTTAGAACTTTGTGTTAGTAAAACTAAAGTTCTGCTTTTCTAGTTGTTAGCAATAGATGCACCCCTGTGAGGTTGAAACACCTGTCATGCTGCTTGTGTGGGTACCCTCCAAAACAATCCAGTGGCTGGAAGCAGCTTCAAAGAGCTGCTCCCATGAAACTTTAATGAAGTTCAAAACTGCACAACCCTAACAATACTCAGTATGTCTACTTCTCCGAGTTTTTTAACATGTTTCTCTGATCGTTAAAGATATGGCAAACAAAAAGGCATGGATTAAAGAATAATATTTCCCCAGCCCAACTATCTATCTATCTATCTACACACACACACACACACACACACACACACACACAGAGAGTACATTCATACAAAAATATATGTGAATGTTTTCCATCCTTTTTTTTTTAATTAAAATCACAAATTTATGTTGAAATACAACATAAGCTGGAAGGAAGGCACATTATTGTACTGGAAATATGATATGTCTTTTTTTTAGGAAGAAATTTGTTGGTTCAAATAATTATTGATGTCTTGATGCTAAAAAATATACCAGCAGCAAATATGATGGACCAATTTTTGGAGATAAGTTATTTTATATATTGATTATATAAAATAATATGTAATATGTTTCCCAAAAGAAATGTATATGTACTTTTGAATTATGTACCAAGGGATTAGAAAACCGATAAGGAGAATTTATAATTATTGTATGTGTCTAAAGTTGCAAGGAAATGGACACTCGAGGGCTGGAAATATGGGTGTCTGCAGGTTCTTATTGGTTTTGTTTTTTAGTTTAAACTTTATTGATTTTCAAAGTATAGATAAAATACAAAATTGTATTTGTAAACCGCCCAGAGTCCCCTTTGGGGGAGATGGCGCGGTGATAAAAGTCCAAACATAAATAAATAAATAAATAAAATAGAAACTACAGAAAAGCATGAAAATAGAACTAAAAAGAAAAAGAAAAAACTATAAGGTGCAAATAGACAGAAAAACAAAGACGAAAAATGACTTCCGACTTTCTCCAATACAGATATAGATAAATTTACAAAAATTATCTCTTACCAATGATTAAACCATAGTAACATTATTTCTATTAAAATAAACCAATTAATCATTAAAACCCAAAATCAAAACATCATTTTTTTCTACCACAAGCAAGTACTCTAGAAGTGGTTGCCAAACAGATAAAAATCCAGAAACTGAATGTTTATTTTATTTATTATTTATTTATCTTATTTATACCCTGCCTATCCCCTCCCTAATGGAGGGCTCTAGGCGGCTTACAATCATGTAAATTCAATTTTATACAATCATATCATATATTACAGTACCCGCGCAATTAGGGAGGGGGTGAGGGAACCGGCTCTTCTTTTCCAGGCATCGGAACTACAAGCCCCAGAATGCCTCGCTTTCGGAGCCGGCTGCTGACATCCCGGAAGTTGTAATTGGGATCCGTCGTCCTCTGCCGCTGCCATCAGCAGCCATCCACGGGCTTCTCCAGATCTTCGTCTTCGGTTCCGAGGCGACTCCCCTACAGGATGCCAGCATATTGCCCCACGTGAGTGGTACCCATTTATCTACTTGCTATTTAGCTTTCGAATCACTGGGTTGGCAGAGAGCTAGGGCTAGTGACGAGAGCTCACCTCACCACGCGGATTCGAACTGCCGACCTTATGCCTTATGCCTTATGGTCGGCAGACTAACAGCTCAGCGGTTTAACCCGCTGAGCTACCGCGCCCCTTATGTTCTCTAATTAATGCTGTCAATTTAGCCATCTGGGCCAGATCCATTAATTTAACAATCCAATCTTCAACTGTAGATATCTGTGGATCTTTCCACCTCTGTGCATATAAAAGTCTTGCAGCTGTGATCATATATAAAAGTAAAACTCCATATTGTTTCTCCAGCTCCTTCTCCATTAAACCCAAAAGGAACAGTTACAGCTTTTTTTGTATATTCACTTTTAAAATATTTTGAATAATAATACATATTTGATCCCAAAATTTTTTGGCTTTCTCACAGGTCCACCAGAGATGATAAAAAGTTCCTTCTCCCTGTAAACACTTCCAACAAACATTAGTTACACCATTATACATTTTTGATAGTTTATCAGGGGTTAGATACCAACGATACATCATCTTATAAATGTTCTCTTTTAATTTATAATTTAAGGTGAATTTCAAACCTTTATTCCACATATTTTCCCATTGTTCAAGCATAATATTATATCCAAAATTCTTAGCCCATTTAATCATACATTCTTTTACCTGTTCCTCTTCCAAATTCATCTGTAACAACATTTTGTACATTTTAGTAATAACATGTTCATCATTCATACGAAGTTCCATTTCAAACTTAGTTATTTCATTAACAAATTTAAAGTTATTTTTATCCATTTTAAAGCGTTCTGACAATTGCGTATAAGTAAACCAGTAACATGTAAAACCTTCCAACTCTAACATTTCCCTTGTTTTAAACTTTGGTTCATTTCCTTCAAAATTCAGCAAAACTTTATATTTTAACCAACTTATTCCTCCTGCATTTTCTCTTCTAACAAATGCTTCTTGAGGTGACAACCACAATGGTACATTAGGAGACAATCTTACCTTATATTTGTTCCAGATCCTTAATATGGCACTCCTAACAAAATGATTTTTAAAAACCTTATTAACTTTAACTTTATCATACCACAAATAGGAGTGCCACCCGAATCTTAATTCATGTTCTTCAAGCTGTAATAGTTTCTTGTTCCCCAAAGTAATCCATTCCTTCATCCAAAGCAAACAAGCATCAAAATATAGTTTTAAATTAGGCAAGCCCAAACCTCCTCGTTCTTTAGCATCTTGCAACAATTTATACTTAATTCTTGGTTTCTTGCCTTGCCAAACAAATTTTGAAATATCTTTCTGCCATTCTTTAAATGGTAAATCTGTTGTCAAAATCGGTAAAGTCTGAAATAGAAACAACATCCTAGGCAAAACATTCATCAATCGAAGAGAATATTTGTAGCTCAGGGTTGAACTGTGGAGTCCTTGGTGCTCTCTGAGCCTTGTTTTCTTGCAGACGTTTCATTGCCAGGCTAGGCAACATCTTCAGTGCTAAAAGGGAGTGGAACTTGCTCTCTGTTTATATACCCTGGCTTGTCCTGCCTGTGTTGGTGGGGGTGTTGTACTCTCCTTAGTAGTACCTTGATTGGGTTGTTGTGTCATTGGCGATCACTCGTAGCCGAGTAAGATTGTCTTCCAAAGGTAAAATTTTAACGGTGGATCCATAAGTGGCTATAAAGGCCAATTCTGGATCCGCACAACCTCCCACAATGAGGGCATAGGTTTCCGGGTGGGAGACGGTCATGATGAGGGTTTGCCTGACGTGCCTTCCTTTTAGCTCTTTTCTCCTTTTCGCCCTGTACTTGTGCTTCTTCAATGTCCATAGCGCCATTAATAAAGGATGACCTCCAATTGAAACGCTCATGAGTTAGGGCTTCCCAGTTCTCAATGCTGATATTAAATTTTTTTAAATTAGCTTTGAGAGTATCTTTGAATCTCTTTTGCTGTCCACCAATATTCCGTTTTCCATTCTTAAGTTGGGAGTAAAGTAGCTGCTTTGGAAGATGATGGTCAGGCATGCGAACAACATGGCCGGTCCAGTGAAGTTGATGTTGGATGATCATTGTTTCAATGCTGGTGGTTTTCGCTTCTTCTAATACGCTAACATTAGTCCGCCTATCTTCCCAAGTAATTTGCAGAATTTTTCGGAGGCAGCGTTGATGGAATCTTTCAAGAAGTTGGAGGTGGCGTTTGTAGAGGGTCCATGTTTCACAGGCGTACAGAAGGGTTGGTAGTACAATGGCTTTGTAAACAAGCATTTTGGTCTCCCTGCGAATGTCCCGATCCTCAAACACTCTACGCTTCATTCGGGAGAAAGCTACACTCGCATAAGCTTGATTGGGTTGTTGTGTGCTGCTTGGTTGATTGACTGTGTTAATAGTTTCTTGATTAGGGTCTATTGTGTTGTTTGATTGCTCCTCTGCTGCTAATCTTGCTGTTAATCTTTGCATATCTTGTTGTTGATTGCTGGCCAAGAGGTGTTCTGGTCTTCTGGCTTTTCCATTGTCTCTTATGAATTGTATGTAAATGTTGTTTACCTCTATGTGTCTGTTGATGGCTGCTTTGTCTGAGTGCCAAGCTTCCAGGAATTCTCTAGCATTTTTGGATTTGGTTTGGTTTAAGATGCTCACAGTTTCCCAGTTGAAAGTATGGTTAAGTCTGTCCATGTGTTGTGAGATTAAGGAGTTTTCATCATGTCTTCTGACTGCTAGTTGGTGTTCATGGATGCATTCTGCTAGTTTTCTGCCAGTCTGTCCTACATAGTGGCTGTTACAGTCCTTACACTGTATGTGTAGATAACCCCTGTTTTTTCTTCTTGGGCTACTGAGTCTTTTGGTTTACTTACGATGTTCTGAAGGGTTTTGGTTGGTTTGTGTGCTACAGTGATGCCGTGTGGTTGTAACAGTCTATTAGTAGTTTCTGAGATGTTTCTGATGTATGGCAGTGTAATCCTTTTTCATAGCTTCTGTTGGTTTTGCTGTGTTGGGTTGAGTGGTCAGGCACTTTTTGATAAAGTTGCGTGGATATCCATTTTGCTGGAAGATGCTATATAAGTGGTCTGTTTCCTTTTTCTGGTGTTCTGGGTTGCTGCAGTGCGTTTGTGCTCGTCTGAATAGTGTTCCTCTTGTGGGAGGTAGGGTTATTGCTTTGGTAGTGGAGCACTTGGTTAGTGTGGGTAGATTTCCAGTAGACTTGTGTTTCTAGAATGCCATCATTTCTTCTACTGATGAGGATGTCTAAGAAGGGTAGTGTGTTGTTGTTTTCTTCTTCCCTTGTGAATTTTATTCCTTTGAAGATGTTGTTGATGGTTTCATGCGTTTCCTCCAGTTGATCCTTTTTTATTATGACGAAGGTGTCATCTACATACCAGATCCATACTTTGGGTTGTATGTGTGGGAGTGCTATCCTTTCTAGACGTTGCATTACTATCTCTGCTATGAGTCCTGAGAGTGGTGATAATTCAAACAACACAATAGACCTTAATCAAGGAACTAGTAACTCAGTCAATCACCCAAACAGCACACAACAGCCCAATCAAGGAACTACCAAGGAGAGTACAAGACCCCCACCAACACAGGCAGGACAAGCCAGGGTATATAAACAGACAGCAAGTTCCACTCCCTTTTCGCACTGAAGATGTTGCCTAGCCTGGCAATGAAACGTCTGCATGAAAACAACAAGGCTCAGAGAGCACCAAAGACTCCCCGGTGATAATTCTGTCCAAGTTTGTCACAGAATTGATTTTTACTATCGTTGAGGAACTGCCCTGTCCAAGTTTGTCACAGAATTGATTTTTACTATTCCCCCAAATCTAGGCAAAATCAGACCTGGTTGAAAAAATATTCTGGAAGAAAGCAGTGGTAAACTGCTTCCACGCTGCTGCCAAAAAAAGGTCATCAAGAGTCAAGCTTGCCTTGAGGGAATCTTTATCTTACTAGTCCATGTACACTTTAAAGACAGAGAACCAGAGAATGCAAAGCATTGAAGATGTCTATCAGTTGTTCGCTCTTATAGTAAAAGCAGCTTGTTTATCTTTAAGCCCTTTATTTGTTCATCTCATCTAATGTCTCTATTAAAAACTTCCAATACCAAAATAAAAGCAGAGGAGACAAAGGACATCCTTGTCTTGTTCCTTTCTGTATATAACACAATTCAGTTAATTCTTCATTCACAATAATGTTTGCTTGTGTTTTATAAATAGTCTTAATTGCCTGGATTAAATGTTCCCCAAAGTCCATAATTTCCAAAACTTTGAACATAAAACTCCAATTCAAATTATCGAAGGCTTTTTCTGCATCTAAAAAAATAAGAGCTGTTTGACATTCGTTATGACATTGTAAATATTCTATAACATCCAAAACAACTCTTACATTGTCTTTTAACTGTCTTTTTGGTAGAAATCCACATTGATCATAACGAATAAATTCTTGCAAATTTTTTTTCATTCTTTCCGCCAGTATTGATGCAAATATCTTATAATCATTATTCAACAATGAAACTGGTCTATAATTATTATCCAAAGAAGGATCTTGATCTTCCTTTGGTATAAGAACAATATTAGCTTGTTTCCATGAATCTGGCATTGATGAACCCAGCAAAATAGAATTCATCAGTCTTTTGAGAGGCAAAAGAATCTGAACTTCAAAAAATCTATAATATAATGCAGACAAACCATCAGGTCCTGGTGCTTTCCCCAATTTCATTCTTTTTATAGCCTCAGCTATTTCAAAAGTAGTTATTGGACTGTTCAATATTAATTTCTGTGACTGTGTAAGTTTTGGTAAATCTTGTTTAATCAGATATTCATTTAACTTCTCCAAAGGTACTTCTCGTTTTTTATATAAATTAGGGAAAAAAGCTATGGAATGCTTTTTTAATCTTTTCGTTGTCCAAAAATTCCACATTACCTTCTTTGATCTTTAAAATCATTTTCTTCTCTCTTTCCTTCCTTAATATATATGCTAACCATCTTCCTGGTTTATTAGCAAATTCAAAATGTTTCTGTTTTACATATTTCAACTTTGTTTCAATTTCTTTCACAGTCATCATAGATATTTGTTGATAAAATAATTTGAGTTGATATACAATGTTGTTATCTGATGTTTTTTTCTGTAATTCAATACCAAGGGATTAGAAAACCAATAAGGAGAAAATATAATTATTGTATGTGTCTAAAGTTGCAAGGAAATGGACACTTGAGGGCTGGAAAGATGGGTGTCTACAGGTTCTTATTGATTTGTTGAAATGAAAACTCCACCCCTTTTGGATACATGTACAAGAGGGCTGAGGCTTACATTATGATGACACAATGCTGTTTAGACAGGCTGAATTGTTTGACAACCTGGTGCATGTTGCTGGCTGGAAAAATTATTATTTATAATAATAATTTATGGTGCAGAGAGATTGGTCTATCTCTACATGCAGGGTGGAAGTGACAATAAAGGAGATGGAGAAAAAGTTTTGATGACAGTTATAAAAATAATATAATCATATAATAAACAATGTTGGAGATAAAACTCATATATTCTATGTCTTCCTTCTGTCATTTAACATGATGGTGGGATTTTTTTCTCCTGATAAGTAAATCAGTCTATTAGAATTTGGCTGCCACCAGCTCATCTAATCTTCAGACAATAAAAGCAACTCTTTTGGTTGAGTTTTCTAGGAGCACCTTGCAAAGAATGCTGAATCAGTAAACTTTATTAATCTTCCCCTAAAAGCCTCTTAATTTTATAATAATTATTTAATGTGGGCTCTGGTTTACAGTCAAGTAAAATTCATGCAGCAGAACAAATCTAATGACTGGAAAAGTTTGGTTCCCTTGGTCTTGCTTTTATCATGTGTAGGGTTGACAATAAAATCAGCCAACCTTTCAGTTGTCCTTCTCTGAGATGCTCAGAGAAAGTCACTCCTACCTCTTCTGGTGATTCATTAACTGGCAGGTTTTGATTCACCAAAAAGAAAAAAAAAGCCTTTTTTAGGAGGCTCTAACCAAGTATAGAGGGAAATCAGGCTGGCCCAGATATTAAGCTGAGTGAGACAATCTTCTCAGGTGGTAGGTGCTAGTGGGGATCTCCCCCCAGGCATTTCCTTCTTTTGGGGTTCTGAATGGTTAGCTGCTACCTCTGAACTAACCTTCAGATGATGTGGGTGATATTTCCTATTTGTAATGCAAGTGTTAGATTCAACAGCCAGTTAAGTTGTCTTCTTGATGGAAGGTAGCTTGATGGTTGTCAGCTTGACTAGTGAGATGGCCCTGTATCCCACCATATATGGGGAAAGGGACCATTGCTTAGTGGCAGAGGGATACTTTGCAAACAGAAGCATAGGTGATGATGTTGTTATTTGCATCATGATGTTGTTGTTGTTATGCTAGTAATCCTGCTCAGTAGGAGAGGAATCATGGGTTCAGACCTTTGGTGTATGTGCTTGGCTGAGGAGCCAATGGGGCAAAGCTATCATCTGTGGGATTATGACTGAATGCTTCTAAGTCAGAATCCCCCCTAAATGGAACAATAGTTTTTTTCACTTACCCAGTGAGGCAGGAGGGTGAGCCCCAAGGGGCTGTCACTTCTGGCTCCAAGTGCCCAGCACAGGCCAGGCACGACCCACTCTGGGGACAGCGTCAGGTGGGGAGTTTGACTGGGGCAGTACACCTGTCAAATTGTAACACAGGTGTCCTAAGGCGAACTCAGGGAGGACAGAAACCTCCCACGGAGCAGAAAGGCAAAAGCTTGTTTGATCTTTATTTTCAGTACGAATACAGATCGTGAAAGTGGGGTTCGCGATTCTTTTTGGGTTTTAAGCAGAGGGCATCAGAAAGGTTACCACAGGGATAATTGGCTTGTGGCAGCCAAGCATTCATTGCAATGTCACTTTTTGATCCTTCAATGTCGGCTCTTCCTAGCATCATGATGTCATTTGCTCCCTCTGAATGCCCATGTCTCCACTTAAAGAGTCAGGGAGTAAGTGATGCAAAAATCACCCTCCTTGCATCACACGTGGATGGATAACTAGCTTGGACAGGGAGAAGGCAGCATTTCTTGTGATACCAGTTCCTTTTTCTACCCTCTTCCTGAAGAACTTTGCAAACTCTAGAAGGTCTGTCTAAAACAATTTATCTATCTATCTATCTATCTATCTATCTATCTATCTATCTATCTATGTGTTTATCACATTTGTATAGCCACCCATCTCATGTAGTGACTCTGGGCAGCGTACATAATAAAAACAATCCAAATGCATAAAAACCACTAAAAACCAACCAATTTAAATTGCAAAACAAAGTTAAAAACAAGTTTAAGAATGAAAACAAAATGGTGGAAAAGCATACAAGAGAGTGCATTCCGATTAACCATCATATAGCCATCTAGCAGGCTCCACTCTATCATGGGATCCCCAAGCCAGTTGACAGAAGCATGTTTTAAGGGCCTTCCGGAAAGCCAACAGGATTGGGGCCAGCCTCACCTCAGGAGGAATGACGTTCCACAGGATGGGGGCCATAGCAGAAAAGTCTCATCTCCTAGGTCCCACCTGAAATAATTCCCTGGCTGACAGGACCTACAACATGCCTCTCCTGCCAGACCTGATGGGATGGGTAGATGTACTAAATGGGGAGAGACGGTCCTTCAAATCAACAAACAAACAAACAAACAACTCCTCTATCCCCCCACCCAAATCCAAAGAAAATAAAATAGTCAACTTCCTAAATAAAATATTCAACTAGCAGTCATATTCAGTTCCCCTGGTTTTTTATTATTTGATTTGTATCCTACATTTCTACTCAATCATATCACCCAAGAACAACTAAAACAAAGAATGAAAATAGTAATATGGAGAGGACTGGGTTATCACTACTTGCCATGGCATTAAAGATCCCCCTCCCCACCACAAATAAGAAGTGGCATCACGTAATTACTCTACACCTTCTTCAAAAATAGTATAACCAGGATGATAAAGTGGTAGATTTTTTTTCTTTAAAAGCTGGAGTAAGGGGGATCAGGAACTGATGGTTATACAGCTCTCTCCCCACCCCAAATACATCAAAGATAAAAACAGTTTCCCACAGTTCAATAATACAAGCCAGTTCCTCTTTCCCTTTTCCTCTCTCTCTCGTTAAATACATTGGAAGACAAATTAGAGTGCATTAAGAACCACAGTGATTAATGCTGACAAGCATATATGGCCATCTTGTTACTTTGGAAGCGTGGGTTGGATTACATTAACTGAAGGATTTAAAGCTGGCAGTGCGTTTATGGATCTGATACCAGATAATGGGACAGACAGAGACACCGAAGGGGAATGGAGAAGATTAGAATGATTGCATTGGAAAGGCTGATCAGTGTGCTGGGTTGGCATACAAAATGTGGTTCCTGGATTTAACTGATGCTTGAAGTCTTGTTGCAATATTTAATGCAATGGGATATTCTAGTGATAAAATCTGCTCCAGTTCCTTGAGGTCCAAACCTCCAATAGGAGGTTCATTCTAGGGAACATGTTTAGGGCAATGTGGATATCTGGACTTAGGACAGAAGCAAATGAAGTTTGTATTCAAATATCACATTTACTTGGATTGACCTAACCATGGTTTCCTCAGTTCAAATTTCTGGGTTCACTCAATGCACTAAGCTAAAATATGGTTGGTTTATTTGATGTACTGTATGTCAGCCAATATGGCCCAGGGCATGTACAAAAATCCAAATTTAGCCACCAAAGAGACTGTCAGTGCAGAAGGAGGCAATGCAGACAAAGAAGGGACAATGTTCAGATTTCAAGGAATAGCAAGGAAGATCAGATGGGACAGAGGTAGACATTCAACATCTAAAAGAGGCAGAAGTGTGGACAACCACAGGGGTAACTTGTGTCATCACATCACCATGCAAATTCTGTGACTTATGTTCTTGCTTCAGACATTGTGACTCAACGACGTAACGGCAGCATCTGCATGATGATGTCAGTATGTGCATGTCATCATTTTGGCATCATCACAGTTTGCTACAGACACCACTGTACATAAGATTGCAATGATGTCTACATGGCTGAGAAAATATTTAGTTGAGTTAGTTCCTCAGAATATGTACAGTACCTTTTGCATGAGAAAGATCCATACTTTAGCGGTTATTGACACCAGCTTTGTTTGCTTACTGCTTTTCACAGGGCAAAGTCTGATAAGAAAATCAATAACTCAAATAAAGATGAACAGATCTAAAGTTGGAAAGGATGACATAACCCATCCATTCAACCCTCCTGCTCCATGCAAGAATCCAATAATTGCTGTCTGCTGTAGTTATCCCTTTTACAGTGAACTTCATGCTTAGCATACTGGAATCCTAAATTCAATCACTTCTGTTAGGTGAGAATATGCATACTATTCAACAAACATTTTAATAATAGCCAAATGTAATTTGCATGCCCATTTAGAAGAGAACACATCTGAGAACAGGCTTGAAATTCGAAAGGTGCCAGTGGGCATGAATTTTTTGTTTAATATTTTGGAGTGGACCTATTGGAATACCACCAATGATTCATTCAAACCCATCTAATATATAGAAGAATCCATGTTGATTAATATTCTGGTAGATACTATTCTGGCAAAAGTTGTATTTCCCTAATAACATTTGTTCTTCAAGGGATGCACCATAGAACACAGAGAGCAGAAGCAGATGAGCCCATGCTGATGTTTCAAAAACTCTGGGTTTTTTGCAGGATGAAAGGAGAAACTTATCCCTTGGGTGGAATTATTCACAACCACAAAGAGAAATGCATAAAAAAAGGACCCTGGCTTCTTTTTCTGTTTTCCCATATTTATTGAAAGCTCCATATCAAAGAACACTGATGTACAAAGCAAGAGATGATCTGATCCAGCTCCTTAGTCTCTGCTCTAAGTGTGCTGAAGAAACATTAAATATTTATTAAAGGATGTTAGGTATCACCTGCTTGGTGAATTTAGCACATAGGTGAAAGATAGGAAGCTTAAGGCCAGCTGATAAATAAAAAGAAACATGACAGCAAGTCCACAATATTACACAGAAGTTGCAGGAAGGAAAACTGAAGATAGAACCTACCTGACATTAAAACCAGCTCATCAGTTAAGGAATCCAAATGGTCTCAAATTCCCATGATATAGCATAGCTGCAGAGAAGCTAAAACAGCTCATCTAATTTTGCAACTTTCCTGTGAGAGAGTACTGTCTGCTTGTTACTTGTACAAAACATGGTACCAACATCCATCTTTTTCAATAGTAAGTAGCTTTACTGAATAAGTGTGTGACACCATGCCCTTCTTCACATTTTGCTTTCCAATTGACCATTTGAGGCCTCTCACAACAACAGTGTAAAATAAAAATACGGATAGAACTGCAAATAATAAAACTGTGTGAATTGTATAAATCTGAGCTTATACTAGTGGTCTCTCCCTTCATAACTGCAAGACTATCAGATCTCCAAAAAACCCAACAACCACTAGGTGGTTTCTGTATTCCCCCTTTTCTTTAGGAGGTTATGGCAGTATATAAAACCCACAACAACAAATGGGTTGAAAAATAGCAACTGACCCAAAGTGAGCCAATTAACTTCCAGGGTCCTTGTCATCAGTATCACATGAGCTATGAAAGCTTATTGGCTGACTTTGTCATTAGCCTGACATGAGGATGATTCTCTTTACCTACTCCTTTTCTCCTGTATCTGATATTCCCTGGTATGCTACTTCATATGGATAAGGAGGCTCCATAAGCTTGATGAATAACCATTGTTAGTCCCCTCCTCCATGAGTTTGGTTAAGTCTTTTTAAAGCCACATATTTTGAAGTCCCCAATGAGATACCTATAGGCAAGTCATTTAGTTGAACTAAACTCTTTCCTCACTCTATTCTTCTGTTCTTGGATGGATGTTTGCCACTTGTCTATGATATCATCTCCCAATTCTCTAGGATATTTGTTTATAGGACATAGCCAGTGAGATGGCAATGTCCCAAAATCAGAGGAGGAACATGTGAAAATGAAACCAAGGCTAAATCTGATAACATACTAGCCTGAAGATATGCAACCACAGCTTGAGTTGGGTTGTCCCTCAAACCATCTGAAAAAAGGAAAAAAATATATCCAGAATAAATCCTAGAGTCTGGTTTGGAACCTATATTTTGAGGTTGAGGTATAATAAATTCCAGGACTTAATTAACATGAGTGTGTACCTTTAGTCTGCTAGTCATCCCTTCACAGCAGCATAGAAGTCTTCCCGGAAGTACTGAGATACCTAGTGCAAACGAACTGGGAATGGAGTCAACAGGCATTCCTATATGTCTGTTCTGTTGTTGTTGTTGTTGTCCAGTCGTTTAGTCATGTCCGACTCTTCGTGACCTCATGGACCATAGCACGCCAGGCCTTCCTGTCCTCCACTGTCTCTCGGAGTTTACTCAAATTCATGTTCATTACATCGGTGATGCTATCTAACCATCTCATCCTCTGCCGTCCCCTTCTCCTTTTGCCTTCAGTCTTTCCCAGCATCAGGGTCTTTTCCAGTGAGTCCTCTATTCGCATTAGGTGGCCAAAGTATTTGAGCTTCAGCTTCAGCATCTGTCCTTCCAATGAGCAGTCAGGGTTGATTTCCTTTAGGATTGACTGGTTTGACCTCCTTGCAGTCCAAGGGATTCTCAAGAGTCTTCTCCAGCACCACAGTTCGAAAGCATCAGTTCTTCGGCGCTCAGCCTTCCTTATGCTCCAACTCTCACAGCCATACATTACTACTGGAAAAACCGTAGCTTTAACTATACGGACCTTTGTCGGCAAGGTGATGTCTCTGCTTTTTAATATGCTGTCTAGGTTTGCCATAGCTTTCCTCCCAAGGAGCAAGCATCTTTTAATTTCATGGCTGCTGTCACCGTCTGCGGTGACGTTGGAGCCCAAGAAAATAAAATCTGTCACTGCTTCCATTTCCTCCCCTTTTATTTGCCAGGAAGTGATGGGACCAGATGCCATGATCTGGGTTTTTTTAATGTTGAGTTTCAAGCCAGCTTTTGCACTCTCTCCTTTCACCCTCATCAAGAGGCTCTTTAGTTCCTCTTCACTTTCTGCCATTAGGGTGGTATCGTCTGCATATCTGAGGTTGTTGATATTTCTCCTGGCAATCTTAACTCCGGCTTGTGATTCATCCAGCCCGGCATTTCTCATGATGTACTCTGCATATAAATTAAATAAGCAGGGTGATAATATACAGCCTTGTCGTACTCCTTTCCCAATTTTGAACCAATCGGTTGTTCCATGTCCGGTTCTAACTGTTGCTTCTTGACCCGCATACAGGTTTCTCAGGAGACAGGTAAGGTGATCTGGTACTCCCATCTCTTTAAGAATTTGCCAGAGTTTGTTGTGATCCACACAATCAAAGGCTTTAGCATAGTCAATGAAGCAGAAGTAGATGTTTTTCTGGAACTCTCTTGCTTTTTCCATGATCCAGCGAATGTTGGCAATCTGATCTCTAGTTCCTCTGCCTCTTCGAAACCCAGCTTGCATTTCTGGTAGTTCTTGGTTCACATGCTGCTGAAGCCTAGCTTGTAGGATTTTGAGCATAACCTTGCTAGCATGTGAAATGAGTGCAATTGTACGGTAGTTTGAACATTCTTTGGCATTGCCCTTCTTTGGAATTGGAACGTAAACTGAACTTTTCCAATCCTGTGGCCACTCTTGAGTTTTCCAAATTTGTTGGCATATTGAGTGCAGCACTTTAACAGCATCATCTTTTAGGATTTTGAATAGCTGAGCTGGGATACTGTCTTCTCCACTAGCTTTGTTGTTAGTAATGCTTCCTAAGGCCCACTTGACTTCACTCTCTAGGACAGGGCTTTCCAAAGTGCCGCCGCTGGTGACATATCTGGCGGCGGCGGCAGCGACACGCACGCGCACGGCGATGGCGCGGGGAAGCGTGCGGTGGCGTGTGCGCACGGCAGCGGCGCGGAGGGGCGTGCGGCGGCGCGCGCGCATGGTGGCGGTGCGGGAGGGGCGTGCGGCGGCAGGGGGGGCGTGCGGCGGCGCGCGCGTGCATGGCTGCCACCATGCACACACGCGCCGCCGCTTCCGGGTGGTGTGGTGACACACCCTTTGTAGCACATGGAATTATATTGTAGCACATGGAATATATATTATCACCCTGCTTATTTAACTTATATGCAGAGTACATCATGAGAAATGCCGGGCTGGATGAATCACAAGCCAGAGTTAAGATTGCCAGGAGAAATATCAACAACCTCAGATATGCAGATGATACCACCCTAATGGCAGAAAGTGAAGAGGAACTAAAGAGCCTCTTGATGAGGGTGAAAGGAGAGAGTGCAAAAGCTGGCTTGAAACCTAACATTAAAAAAACCCAGTATAGTTCTTCTGTGTATTCTTGCCACCATCTCTTCTGCTTCTGTTAGGTCCCTGCCTTTTTTGTCCTTTATCATGCCCATCTTTGCACAAAACGTTCCCTTGATATCTCCGATTTTCTGGAAGAGATCTCTAGTCTTCCCCATTCTATTGTTTTCCTTGATTTCTTTGCATTGTTCATTTAAGAAGGCCTTCTTATCTCTCCTTGCTATTCTCTGGAATTCTGCATTCAGTTGTTTATATCTTTCCCTTTCTCCCTTGCCTTTTGCTTCCCTTCTTTCCTCAGCTATTTGTAAAGCCTCATCAGTCAGCCACTTTGCTTTCTTGCATTTCTTTTTTCTTTGGGATGGTTTTAGTTGCTGCCTCCTGTACAATGTTACGGACCTCCATCCATAGTTCTTCAGGCACTCTGTCTACCAGATCTAATCCTTTAAATCTATTCCTCACCTCCACTGTATATTCATAAGGAATATGATTTAGCTCATACCTGAGTGGTCTAGTGGTTTTCTCTATGTTCTTCAATTTAAGCCTAAATTTTGCAATAAGAAGCTCATGATCTGAGCCACAGTCAGCTCCAGGTCTTGTTTTTGCTGATTATATGGAGCTTCTCCATCTTTGGCTGCAAAGTATATAATCAATCCGATTTCGGTATTGACCATCTGGTGATGTCCATGTGTAGAGTCATCTCTTGTGTTGTTGGAAAAGAATGTTTGCTATGACCAGCGTGTTCTCTTGACAAAACTCTATTAGCCTTTCCCCTGCTTCATTTTGTACTCCGAGGCCGAACTTGCCTGTTATTCCGGTTATTTTTTGACTTCCTACTTTAGCACTCCAGTCCCCTATGATGAAAAGGACATCTTTTTTTGGTGTTAGTTCTAGAAGGTGTTGTAGGTCTTCATAGAACCGGTCAACTTCAGCTTCTTCGGCATGAGTGGTTGGGGCATAGACTTGGATCACTGTGATGTTGAATGGTTTGCCTTGGATTTGAACTGAAAGCATTCTGACGTTTTTGAGGTTGTACCCCAGTACTGCCTTTCCCACTCTTTTATTGACTATGAGAGCTACTCCATTTCTTCTAAGGGATTCTTGCCCACAGTAGTATATATAATGGTCTCCTGAATTATATTCGCCCATTCCTGTCCGTTTTAGTTCGCTGATTCCCAAGATGTCGATGTTCAATCTTGTCATCTCATGTTTGACCACATCCAGCTTACCTTGATTCATAGATCTTACATTCCAGGTTCCTATGCAATATTGTTCTTTACAGCATCGGACTTTCCTTCCACTTCCAGACCCATCCACAACTGAGCGTCCTTTCGGCTTTGGCCCAGCCGTTTCACTCTTTCTGAAGCTACTCAGAATTGCCCTCCGCTCTTCCCCAGTAGCATTTTGGACACCTTCCGACCTGAGGGGCTCATCTTCCGGCGTCATATCTTTTAGCCTTTTGATACTGTCCATGGGTTTTCTTGGCAAGGATACTGGAGTTGTTTGCCATTCCCTCCTCCAGTTTTGGACCATGTTTTGTCAGAACTCTCCGTCATGACCTGTTCTTCTTGACCTGACTTCATTGAGTTACGCAAGCCCCTTCGCCACGACAAGGCAGTGATCCATGAAGGGGAATGTCTGTTCTAAACTAGAACAATTCTTGTTGTTGTTTATTCGTTCAGTCGTTTCCGACTCTTCGTGACTTCATGGACCAGTCCACGCCAGAGCTTTCTGTCGGCCGTCACCATCCCCAGCTCCCCAATGGTTGAGTCCATCACCTCCAGAATATCATCCATCCATCTTGCCCTTGGTCGGCCCCTCTTCCTTTTGCCTTCCACTTTCCCTAGCATCAGCTTCTTCTCCAGGGTATCCTGTCTTCTCATTATGTGGCCAAAGTACTTCAGTTTTGCCTTTAATATCATTCCCTCAAGTGAACAGTCTGGCTTGATTTCCTGGAGTATGGACTGGTTTGATCTTCTTGCAGTCCAAGGCACTCTCAGAAGTTTCCTACAACACCACAGTTCAAAAGCATCTATCTTCCTTCGCTCAGCCTTCCTTATGGTCCAGCTCTCACAGCCATAGGTTACTACAGGAAATACCATTGCTTTAACTATGCGGACCTTTGTTGTCAGTGTGATGTCTCTGCTCTTAACTATTTTATCAAGATTTGCCATTGCTCTCCTCCCAAGAAGTAGACGTCTTCTGATTTCCTGGCTGCAGTCAGCGTCTGCAGTAATCTTTGTGCCTAGAAATACAAAGTCTGTCACTGCCTCCACTTTTTCTCCCTCTATTTGCCAGTCATCAATCAAGCTCGTTGCCATAATCTTGGTTTTTTTGAGGTTTAACTGCAACCCAGCTTTTGCACTTTCTTCTTTCACCTTCGTCATAAGGCTCCTCAACTCCTCCTCGCTTTCAGCCATCAAAGTGGTATCATCTGCATATCTGAGATGGTTAATGTTTCTTCCAGCGATTTTAACTCCAGCCTTGGATTCCTCAAGCCCAGCATGTCGCATGATGTGTTCTGCGTACAGGTTGAATAGGTAGGGTGAGAGTATACAACCCTGCCGTACTCCTTTCCCAATCTTAAACCAGTCCGTTGTTCCGTGCTCTGTTCTTACCGTTGCTACTTGGTCGTTATACAGATTCCTCAGGAGGCAGACAAGATGACTTGGTATCCCCATACCACCAAGAACTTGCCACAATTTGTTATGATCCACACAGTCAAAGGCTTTAGAATAGTCAATAAAACAGAAATAGATGTTTTTCTGAAACTCCCTGGCTTTCTCCATTATCCAGCGGATATTGGCAATTTGGTCTCTAGTTCCTCTGCCTTTTCTAAACCCAGCTTGTACATCTGGCAATTCTCGCTCCATGAATTGCTGGAGTCTACCTTGCAAGATCTTGAGCATTACCTTACTGGCATGTGAAATAAGTGCCACTGTTCGATAGTTTGAACATTCTTTAGTGCTTCCCTTTTTTGGTATGGGGATATAAGTTGATTTTTTCCAATCTGATGGCCATTCTTGTGTTTTCCAAATTTGCTGGCATATGGCATGCATCACCTTGACAGCATCATCTTGCAAGATTTTAAACAGTTCAGCTGGGATACCGTCGTCTCCTGCTGCCTTGTTATTAGCAATGCTTCTTAAGGCCCATTCAACCTCACTCTTCAGGATGTCTGGCTCTAACTCACTGACCACACCGTCAAAGCTATCTCCAATATTATTATCCTTCCTATACAGATCTTCCGTATATTCTTGCCACCTTTTCTTGATCTCTTCTGCTTCTGTTAGGTCCTTACCATCTTTGTTTTTGATCATACCCATTTTTGCCTGGAATTTACCTCCGATGTTTCTAATTTTCTGGAAGAGGTCTCTAGTCCTTCCTATTCTATTGTCTTCTTCCACTTCCGCACATTGCTTGTTTAAAAATAATTCCTTATCTCTTCTGGCTAACCTCTGGAATTTTGCATTTAATTGGGCATATCTCCCCCTATCACTGTTGCCTTTTGCTTTCCTTCTTTCTTGGGCTACTTCCAGTGTTTCAGCAGACAGCCATCTTGCCTTCTTTGTTTTCTTTTTCTTTGGGACGTTTTTTGTTGCCGCCTCCTGAACAATGTTGCGAACTTCTGTCCATAGTTCTTCTGGGACCCTATCTACTAAATCTAGTCCATTAAATCTATTCTTCACCTCCACTGCATATTCCTTAGGAATATTAGTGAGCTCATATCTAACTGATCTGTGGGTCTTCCCTATTCTCTTTAGTCTGATTCTAAATTTTGCAATAAGAAGTTCGTGATCTGAACTACAGTCAGCTCCAGGTCTTGTTTTTACCGACTGTATAGATGTCCGCCACCTTTGGCTGCAAAGGATGTAGTCAATCTGATTTCGGTGTCGACCATCTGGTGAAGTCCATGTATAAAGTCGTCTTTTAGGTTGTTGGAAGAGAGTGTTTGTTACGCACAGTGAGTTGTCTTGGCAAAATTCTATCAGCCTATGTCCTGCTTCATTTTGTTCTCCCAGACCATGCTTGCCTGTAATTCCAGGTGTTGTCTGACTACCCACCTTAGCATTCCAGTCTCCTGTAATGAAAATAACATCCCTTTTTGGTGTATTATCTAGTAGGTGCTGCAGATCCTCATAGAACTGATCTACTTCTGCTTCTTCAGCATCTGTGGTTGGGGCGTATATTTGGATCACTGTGATGTTAAATGGCTTACCCTGAATTCGAATTGAGATCATTCTATCGTTTTTTGGATTGTATCCAAGCACTGCTTTAGCCACTTTATTATTCATTATGAAGGCTACTCCATTTCTTCTGTGGTCCTCTTGTCCACAGTAGTAGATCTGGTGGTCATCTGATGTGAAGTGGCCCATTCCAGTCCATTTCAGTTCACTGACACCTAAAATGTCTATATTTAATCTTGATATCTCACCAATAACCACATCCAATTTGCCCTGGCTCATAGATCTTACATTCCAGGTTCCTATGGTGTGTTGATCTTTAGAACATCGGATTCGTCGTTCACCACCAGCACCGTCGGCCGCTAGCCGTCCTTTTGGCTTTGAGCTAGCTGCGTCATCACATCTGGGGCTAGTTGAACGTATCCTCTGTTCCTCCCCAGTAGCATTTTGACCATCTTCCGATCTGGGAGTCCCATCTTCCGATGGTATACCGACATATCTTTGGTTGTACTGATCCATTTAGTTTTCATGGCAAGAATACTGGGGTGGGTTGCCATTACCTTCCCCAGGGATCGTATTTAGTCTGACCTCTCTGCCACGACCTTCCCGTCTTGGGTGTCCCTTCACGGTTTAGCTCATGGTTTCATTGAGGTGCTCAAGCTCCAGCACCACGACAAGGTAACGATCTCCTTTGCTGAACAATTCTTAAATGGAAGTAAAATGGCCATGTATTCTGCATTACAAGGAACATTCCTATCTTTGAGGAACTGCCCTGTCCAAGTTTGTCACAGAATTGATTTTTACTATTCCCCCAAATCTAGGCAAAATCAGACCTGGTTGAAAAAATATTCTGGAAGAAAGCAGTGGCAAACTGCTTCAACGCTGCTGCCAAAAAAAGGTCATCAAGAGTCAAGCTTGCCTTGAGGGAATCTTTATCTTACTAGTCCATGTACACTTTAAAGACAGAGAACCAGAGAATGCAAACATTGAAGATGTCTATCAGTTGTTCGCTCTTATAGTAAAAGCAGCTAAGGTACAGGTTGCCTAACAACTTCCCAACAATGAGGAAATGCATACATAAGTTCTGTATTTGGCACTTTTCATATGTTTTTGCAATTTTTTAAAATTGATTGCTTGATAATGTGCCATCAAATCATTTTCAGCTCTGAGCTCCATGGTCATATAAATTAAATTAAATAAATAAAATGATGATCTGTCCCTAACCTGGTCCTTCAGCTCCTCCAATGGTGCACTCATCATCACTGTAACTGAGTCCCTCCACCTTGCTGCTGGTCATCCTCTTCTTCCCTTTCTTCCACCTTTCCCAGGATTAGAGCCTTTTCCAGAGAGCTAGGTCTTCCCATAATGTGTTCAAAGTAGGATAATTTGAACCTGGTCATTTGTGCCTTGAGTAAGAACTCTGGGATGATTTCATAGATGATCTATTGGCTAATATATAAAATTTATATATAATAAATATATAATAATATAATATAGAATGTTAAAATATAACATTTATGCAAATCCCTACCTCCTCACTCTTCCTCCTCCTTCTTCTTCATGATGCTTCCCATTTTGTAAGCAGCTACCCTAAAGATAACCCCCATACCATCCTATTTGGGTTGGGAAGGAATATAATGTCTTCTCTCCTATTGAAGAATCTTCTCTACTACTTCTCTGCTATTGGAACTTCTCTACTCTCTCCAGTGGAAATGTAGTGCCTCTGTCTGTGAAAGTGAAAGCAAGCATTTCCCTGCATTTGAACAGTTGGGTAATTGTATCTGTGTGCCTGGAAGACTTGACAAGCATCCGGGGCCCCCTTCCGTTCATCGCAAGACACCAGCTGCCTCCACAATTGACTTTACATATAAGAAAAGTGAAAACCACAGAAGAAAATATTATCTCTTCTGTTTTACTTCTAATGAGCTTAAATGTTTAAGTGTTAATTAGCCTGAACAGCCTTGATTATGAGAATCACAAAGCTAGGGTTTTTTCCCCCCTCCCTTGTTTTGAAAGTGAGAAGGAAATTCCCAGAAACAAACAGCAAACATGACTATCAAAGTAATCTAACAAGCTGAAAACTAACAAGTTTGGAAGAAACTGTTGCAGCATTATTACTGGGGTTTTTTTTTACATTTTCATTTTGTAATTTCCAGCTTTTAATTACAAGAGTTTAAAAGATGGTGGCCCATTGATTAGATGCATGACCTTCCAGTCACTAGGTATTAATGACCTCTGTTCTGTCATAAATCAGGCCTCAATTGCTACCAAATAATGAGGATACAATCAATTAGCAGGGCTCATTAATTTTGAAGATCTAACTTTCCCATATAGAATGCCTCATTTCTTGAATAGCTGCCACCCGATAACTGTTGTCACATCTGTTTTGGCCTGAACTTCATTTTTCTGACATTTCTTGATTTATTGATAGGCCTTGCATAACTTGTGACCAAGCCAAATATATCCCAGTGGCCAAGACAGATTTTCTGCCATGTAATATATGGAGATAGCCAGGATCTAGTCCCTTTACTTCTATGTGTTGCAAACAAGGACAGAATTAATTTGATTGAGGCCTTTTCTCTCCCTCTCTCCATGTTATCTGATGCATAACCTGTAAATTGCTTAGACTGTCCATCCATATGGCAGCCAATACAATGTATTCCTCATTTCAAGGAACAATAATGAGTGGGATTGTTACTCCATAGGCTGTGTGTGTGTGTGTGTGTGTGTTTGTAAATTAATACATGTATCTGGAGTTGCTTTTGGGTACTTTTTGACCCTCTGGAACCATTGGCAGGGAGTCTGTTCTTCCTGGATTTAACGAGTACAATGCTCTCTAGAAAAAGACACAACATTAGACAAATGTTCAGGAATAAATCTGGAAAACTTAATACAACAGTCTGTTGAAATGGCTGACTTGAAATCTATTATTGGGTTCTTGGTGTATTCTAAGCTTGCTTCTCTTCTTGTTGACATGGGGAAGGGAGGGTTTGTTGGCTGTTTAGATAGAACAGTTTGTCCTATCTGAATAGCCCTGAACAGACTTTGGAAGGATGTATTGATTTGGGGCACTGGTTCTTCAATTGGCATGCAAATATTTGATGCTTACTTTGGTGATTAGGTGCTGTTTCTTGCTTATCTGGGTGTTGGCTAGGTGTGTGATAAGGAGGGATGTGTTCTGGACTCTTTGATCTTTTCATTGACCTGACTTTTAGTGGGAGGCTAAAAGGGTAGGGCCCCCTCGGATCTCAGGTGGGAGGCTGTTCCACAAGGCTGGGGCAGCCACTCAGAAGGTGCACCTCTGAGGTCATATCAGGTGGCAACATTTAAGGGAGTGGACCTGGAGCATGCCCACCCTATCTAACCTAGAGGGATGGGCAGATACCCTCATGGAAAGGTGGTCCCACAAATGGCCCTGTGCCATGTAGGCTTTTAAAGGTGATAACCAGCACCTTGAATTGCACTCAGAACGCAAATGGAGTCAGTGCAGCTCACACAGCAGTGGCATTACTCAGATGAACCATGAGGCACCCAAAAGTGTGTGTACCACTGCATTCTAAACCCTTAACACAAAGCAGACATGTTCAATGCTTTAAAATATTATTTTCCAAAAGGATACCTGTAGGGAAAGAGTGGGGAATGTTGTTTAAATAGAAACAAGAAAGAAAAAAAGTATGGAGAATGAAGAGATACTATTCTCTGAAACAAACAAACAAACAAACAAACAAGGCTAAGATCCATGGAATTTCTCTAGGCTACCTGAGAATTTAAAGAAAGTTACCTGCTAAAATAAGTCCTTTGAGAAATCAACTGAGAATCTGGGAAGTTGTGTTTTGTTTTTCCTTTTATCAGCCCTTTCTGTGTTCATCCATGCAGCTTGTGATATATCCTTGGACTGGTCATTATAACTTAGCCTCACAAAAGTGCTTCTAAGAATACAAGCAAATATCTTGACAGGCATAGCTTTGAGTTCCATGGAGACAAGGCAAGATGCAGATGTGTTAAAATGCAACTCTGTTGTTTTGTTAATGCTGGCATTTTTGCCCATGTGAGTGGTATTTTGAGCAGTTGAAGGCACATCTCTGGTTCCAAAATGTGAGGCTTTATCAATGAGTTTATGGAATGTCAAGTTGTATTATCTACAACATAGGTAAAGACCTGCTTGTTAGAAATCAAGTCTTGGTGTGATGCCCTAGGGATGAAAATCCAATGACCTGCCTCTTAGTGATATAAATCTGTCACTGCTATTATAAAAACAGACCTCTGATAGACAGGATTTTGCAACCTGAAAGGTAAGATCTTGTAATCATTCCGAAGCAAAAAGGCGGGTGAGAAACTGGGTAATATTTGCTCTCCTACCTCAAGATCTTTTCTCCTGCTTCCTGAGATTTGCTGTCTTTAATTATTGAAATACATTCATCAATCCCATATGTCACTTCTGTAAAACTATTCTCGAAGGAAAATAATGCTTGTCAATGATTCTCAGGCTTGAAGCTTGACAAACCAACTTGAAAAAGAATGAAGGTGAGACCCAGATTTGTTACACTGAGACATTTGGGGTAGGTTTGCACAACACACTGGATCTGTAAATGGCCACATTAAAGTGATTATCTGGAACAAGCCACTGAGTGCTGTATAAGAGATCTGCAGTACAGGTAGTCCTCATTTAATGACCATTCGTTTAGTGATGGTTCAGAAAACCGACTTACAACCTGTGCTCACACTTACGACTGTTGCAGCATCCCTGCGGTCACATGATCATGATCTGGGTGCTTGGCAACCGGTTCGCATTTATGACTGCTGCAGCATCCCATGGTCACGTGATTGCCATTTTTTACCTTCCCGGCTGGCTTCTGGCAAGCAAAATCAATGGAGAACTGCATGATTCACTTAACAACCACGTGGTTTGTTTTAACGGCCATGGTGATTTGCTTAATGACCACTTCACTTAGCAACCAAAATTCCGGTTCCAATGTTGGTCGTTAAGTGAGGACTATCTGTAGTGGTCAGTGTTGTGGCCCTGCAAAATCAGCCAGTAAGAATAAGCTTGGATGAAACCAAATACTTCGGGACCAGAGGCAAAATGTGGGCAGAGATAGGAGAGGGTGAGGGAGAGAGAAATAGGTATTTGATTACATTTAAATTAAACTAAATTTAAATTGAATTTAAAAATTAAATTCAGGTGCCCCAAAACAACACTCCTCCCTTTCCCTCCTTTATAGTGCTGAAAATTACAATTTGGTAGCAACAACTGAAAGAGTTGTTCTGCTAACTCCCAACCCTTTGAATTCTGGAATAATTTTGTTTACTTTGTACCCAACACACTCCCAGTCAGTTCGTATGTTCAGATCAGAGCAAGTACACATGCCACTCTGTTCAACTAGCAAAAATACAGCTTGACAATTATTTATTAAATATCAGCAAACAGCAAAAATAGTTAACTGGCAAAAAAAGGAGATAAAAGGCAGGCAAAGGCAAGGAGAAACATGATCAACAGGAAGAATTTACATGATCTGTATTGATCTATCTATCTAGATTGATGCAGGAACTGTAATGGGCAGAAGGAATAACCTTGAGGAACAGGAGAAAGAGCTGTTACCAAGACAACGGTCAGATAAAAGAAATCTGAGTCTGGTCCAGAACTGTAACCTGAGGAAGCGTCTCAGACGAGATCCTCCCTAGTTCTCACAAAGATAATGAGAGGGATGGGGGTAGTGCATTCAGTCTTGCAAGATTCAGTTACAATAGCTTTATAATAAAGATAATATTAGCTGGCATTACTTTGGTTTCCTTGTCTGGTCTACCTTGAAGGGCTGACAGGAACAGTACTTTCCAGAGCCATTGGAAACAATACTGTGGGTAATTAGCATGGAGAATCCCAAAGAGAGTGTCCTTTGGTTATTCCACCTTTAACCCTTTGATGTACATGACAGCAGCAGAATAGAATTGGAAAGCAGGACACCAAGTGATCCCTCCTGTATTCCGCACCATAAAGGAAACAATTTGGTGGATGGGACGATGTATCCAACACAGAATAGGCAGATTACTCTCTTCCCCAAGAAGTCTTTCTCCCATATTAAGTCTCCTAATCTTAGGCAATAGATCTTGGAAATAACACACTTCTATCAAGGTGACTCTGGATGCCCACCAGTACTCAGTCTTAATTGCAGTAGTCATCAGCTGATGACTATTCTTATCTATTTATCTTCTACCAGTTAACTGCCCTTGCCAGTTAAATAAAAAGGACAAAGTAGATAATCCTTGTCTGATTTGGGTTAACTGTCAAGAAAAATCCTTCTTGTCACATCTATCAACATAAAATCAAGCTCAAGTAGAAGGGTGGTTTCCCACAAATAACAAATATACATAGAGAAAAGAGGAGCTGGTTTAAATAGCCTTAGGCATCATACTGACTTTTTAAAAATTTCACAAGAAATTTAATAAATATATGTTTTTCACAACATTTCAAAACAGTGGAAATTTTGTGTACATCTTTCCCTACTTTGCATAGCTATTAAAACAGAGTCAACTTTTTTTAAGCAAATCACCCTTGTTTTCTTCTTTCTCGATGCAGAAATTTTAAATACAAATTTTCCAGATGTAACTTCTTTTCAAAAATTTAAATGCCTCTGTTTGCACACAACGTTCAGTACAGTACCTTTTCTCAGACACCTGATTAGGGAAAAGTAAATACTGGGGGACTTTAGTACTAGAGTTTGTTGTACTGCAAAATCTGATGGGAGCAGAAGACAGAAATTCGCCCCAAATGTAATTACTGGTGACACCATTTTTACAAGGTTAATATGTTGATAGTGAATCCAACTTTTCCATAGCACAGTTTGCATTCCTTTTAGTTTCAAAAACGTCAGACGCAAGAGAAGAGGGAAAACTACAGCCTCTTGATGAGTATTTTGGTTTCATGGTCAGTCTACAATATTTTGAAAATAGATCTTTGACAGCAGCAATATTGTATCCCCAGGAAAACTAGTTTTAAGGCCTCTTGTGGAGAAATCTTCCACATACCTGGGAGCTCCTATTATAGATTTAGTATCCCAGCTATACGTATCAAGGGCTTGACATTTTAACTATTACTTCTTGAAAACACCGACTTCTAACTTGACTGCTGGCATATATAAATGCAATAGTTTCAGAGAAAGAAAAAAGAATGTTTTTTCATTGGTCACAGGAGCCAGAAGAGGACTGGGAGAATAAAGCGTAAGAAGTATTGCTACAATCAATATGTTTAGGGCAAAATTTGAAGAAATGGGACCCAGGGACTGGCCTGCAGCCAACATTTTATTATGGTGCCTTGGAGGCCATGAGTTGGTTTATTGAGCCTTTGTCTCTTAGAATGAATCCCGGAGAACTTTTTTTTTTCCCCTAGGAGGCTTGACAAGGCATATTTTAAACCTGCAACTCTCTGGCCAAACATAATGCTTTAACGCATGAAGAATCCAAAGCAAAATGCTTAGAATACAGAGATTATATGAGAGCAAGTTGTGCAGGCAGACAAGGCGAAACTTTAGCTGAATCGAAATTTGTCTGCAAACGTTCTCTTTGCAAGCGCTGTGTATGCCTCAAAAATTATTAGGAAGGAACTACAGGAACTCATGCAAGTATCTTTCTTCTATTTGTTTTCAGGCTTCCGTGCCAAGAGGCTGCTTTAAGAGCTATACCAACTTTAATTAGTCAACCCCTGAATGAGTTAGGAAAATAATGTGTGTAAAATGTTTTGAAAACAGCCTTAATATAAATAAAGATGCAGCAAATCTATGGATAGCCTGCATTGTCAGCTGATTTTGTCAGCTTTTGCGTCTTGCACTGCATCATCAAATTTACTGTCTCAGCCCTACACAACTGCTGAGCAATTCTCAACGTATGCTTTATTTGCTTTGGGGTGCAGAATAGTTATTTATTTGTTTGTGAATTTATGTATTAACCCAGGCTGCCCTAAAAAACCAAATGAGTGTGTCAATTAGGGTATATCATTTGAGCACATGTATTTCTTGTTGAAGTGATGGTTCTGTGGCATGGAGTTTATTATTATTATTTATTTTATTTTATTATTTCAATTTATTCCCCGCCCATCTCCCTTGCAAGGGACTCTGGGCGGGTTACAACAATTGAAAGTTTAAAAAGCTATACAAAATATCATCTAGAAGTACAATAATAATAATAGTAATAATATACAGTAATAAATTATATAAATCCAAGATGGATTGGAGACCGTAGTATAGATCATATTACTACGGGGCCAGTTTATATATGCAGCCAGATTATTCAATGTCTGTTGGGCAGAGGGACTGTTGAAAATAAAAATAAAATATATCCAAAGGAAAAATGGAACAAACTCTAGAATTCTTGGTTGCAATTTACAATATACTGTTCAAGTGAATGTACAGAGTTTTAAAATAAAAGGAATAAGTTAAATATAATTTTACCAGATTAGTACTGTACCAAGGTTAGCATAATTAAGGAAGAATGGCATAATTGAAAGGTAGTCGATGAAATCCTGTGCAAGAAGAGGCAATCTGCTTTGACATGGCTTGTTTCTTCTTTTAAAAATGGCAGCTGGGGCACCGGTGGGAAGGGTGGGTGTCAGAATATATAAGATGGTGGGTACGGTATCACATTCAAAGCCCTGCCTGTTTTGTACATGCAGATACCCATGATATCAACCATAAGATTAAAGAGCAATCCAAACTGGAATCACTGCACATAGCAAAGTGGTACTTTCCTTTCCTTTCCATACTGAAAATTATCTCCCTTTCTCCCCCATTAAAAAACCCCCATCTTTAAAGAAGATTAATATATTCTTCTCTGCATTTATGTCTAGAATCGCAGAATGTTTCTGTGAAAATGCACCCTCAGTGCTGAAATATACAGGTGATAACAGGTGGCCATCCAGTCCCAGTTAAAAACCATATGTGTGTGTGTATGTGGGGGGGGCATACTATTTCTTATTAATCTAATTATTATGCCTAAATATATTCCTGTTTCTGGCAGTATGAAAATTTAAGATTCCTTTAAGACCTTATTCAATTCTGTAACTCTAATTTGATTCCAAAACCATTTCTTCCAGTGCTTATTGTTAAGAAATTCTTCCCAACGGTCAGTCCAAGTTTCCTTTCTTTTTTAAAAAAAAATCTGGGAAGAAGCATTTCAAATCACTCAAAGAGATTAATTAATTTAATTAATTTAATCACATTAAATCACTATATAGGAGGTTGGGAGATCCCTATTAGAGTTTCCAAATTCTGTGTTTAACACCCCCCACCACCACCCACATTAAAGATACCTTACTTACTCTGTGGTTCTTACTTCCTTGATCTTACCCACCTACATGGGGCTTGACACCACCAAAGACTCCAAATCTGTTCTGGACTGGGGAACATTGTCATAGTTCACATACACACAAACACACTTCATTTCTTTTTTTAGTAAATTCCATGCTACCCAGAGTTCTAACACTTGGTTTAGATAGGTTATGCTAATTCCTGTTAAAAATTATACTAATGTGCTCTACCTAAGCTAAGAGACATTCATAATTTCATGGTTGAATCGTTTTATAGCCACTCCTAAATGGGTATGTCAGACACAATGATATGGGTAATCAAAATTAAGTTTTTGAGTTTGTTATTTCATTTGTTCCACTTGAAAATCCCAGGATGTTCCACTTCCAGACATTTTTGCATTTAACATTGAAATCTATCTTTATTACACTGTAGTTGATAGTTGATACGATCACATTGGTTCCCCTTTAAAAGTAAAGGCATAATATCTTTTCAAAAGTTTAGTGAGATCAATGCTAAGTGGACAAAGTGAGGGGAGAGTAGAAAATGTGGATCCTACTGGTAAGGTAATTTTAGGTGATGTGATGGGGTATATGCTGGCTTAAAGGGGAAAAACCGAGGCTTGAGAATAAACAGACAAGAATGCAGCTTTTTAGGGCCAACAGTGTTTACTGATAGGTATAAGGCAATAATGCAGATACAGTACATTATCGCAAAAATGCAAAAAGATGAATATACAGGATACATCATTGTAAAAGGAAAAACAAAACTAGAACTTATAAGCAGAGTTCCCTGTATTGATCCCAGGGCCAGAGTTCCTGCCATGGCCTATACCCAAAGCCAGGCATAGCTTACTCTGCCCAGTCCATGGGAAGTGAACACGTGAAGAACTACATAGCTAAGAGACACTAGAAAGCAAGAAGACTTAGAACACCATTTTGCATGGTTGTATATTCAGTTCTTCTAGCATTCTGATTGGCTGGAAGTTAGCTGTTACACACACTAGGCCTCAAAGCACACAGCATGACCTGCTATTGGATAGCAGTGCTGCATCTACGCACTGAGTTCCCCCCTTCCTTGCTCAGTGGGGGCTTGAGCAAGGCTTCTCACAGAAGGATATCAGGAGGCTTCACTTTAATGGGAAGATCCATTGCTAGCCATAACAATGGTACCTTCTAGCTTCATATCTAATGAAGATGTAAACAAAGCCAAGGCTTCTCTGTTATCCAGCCACCTGGCATTCACGTCATCATGAGAATGCTTTGCTTTGTATGGGAATAATTTGCCAGGGCAACACAAGAACTCTAACATGATGGTGGTCCCAGTTTTTTAAATCAGATGTCTCCTCCTCTTTGCATACACAGAAGAGCTTTTTCCCAAATCAATTGCAAAATCTGAACTGAAATCTGATTATCTGATTAAAATGTCTGAAACAAATGTAATCATTTTTCGACCTGAATTTATGATTCAAATCAAATTTGCATGATTCACATAGGCCTACTGGATATCTAGAATACTTGATTTTCAATGGTAGTGACAAATATTCCTGTTGGACTATAAGAAGTTTTCAGTAGTAGTATGGTATACTGCAGGGTGGAACTAACAAGTAGGAAATAAATTCCTTGGAGCTTACCATATTATCTGTGTGCAAGAAATTTAAACTTCAGAAACTCAGGTACACCTAATTTATTTGACAGCCATATAAGATCTGTTTCCTTCCTACAAATAAAGCCTTTTCTTGTGGCCATTCATTTAACCTTGCTACCTTTTGAATCGTAAGTGAAAACCCAAGGAACCTATTTTGTATTGGAAGTTGTCCCACCTATCTTTGGAAGGGAGAATATTTCTTTGACATTTTAGGAGGAGAGCCGTAGACTATGATAGCAAGAAATCAGGAGTCTGTTAGCACCTTTTCCAACTAACAAGTTTTATTAAAAGGCATAAACTTTCATGAGCTGCAGCTCACTTCATCAGATGCATAGAGGGACATCTGATAGGAGGCTGAAATCCTGGGAGGTCTAGCCACACTTATGCCTTTTAACAATAACATTTGTTAGCTGGAAAAGGTGCTACCAGATTCCTCCGAATATGTCTTGGATAATTTTAAGGGCAATGCTGCATACATACTTTCTCTGGTTCCTTAGATAGTTCTGTGACTGTTTAATTTTGTTGCTGCTCTGCTGTTGATAAAGTTGGCTTGTTCAGAAGGCATAGTAAGTCCTTTTTACCAGTAGCAGACCAAGAATGGTGCTATGGGCTTGCTGCTCAGAATAGTCACCTGTCTCAATTTCTCTCTCTCTCTCTCTCTCTCTCTCTCTCTCTGAACTCCTCAAGAATTGATAGGACAATTTTCTGACTGCATTGGCATAAGAACTTTACACTCGGAAGTGTCTACCATCTCTGACACCACACTCTGAATGAGACAGTGGGAATGCTATGTGCTTTATAAAACACTCATAAGATGTTTTATTTATTTATTTATTTATTATTTCAGTTTATTCCCCTGATGTTTGCCTGATGTAGTGACAGGAAAGAAGTCAAGTAGCTTTTTGAGGTGGAAACCATGCTCAAAGTGCATTAGTGCAAGGGAGTGAAGAATTGTGCATGAGATGGCAATGTAGATATACTTATGCCATGGCAACACAGGCAGACCCTCTGGCAAGTTTTACACAGCCACCTCAGTCAAGTAACTCTCAGTCAAGTAACTGATAGAGAACAATACAAAATACATATATGGATAACCAATGTGACTCACAACAGTTCACAACACCAAACACCAAACCTTGGGCTCCACTAATATCCTGGCCAGTTTTTTCCAGCCTTCCAGAAGGCCACTGGGGCCAATTTATCAACACCACTTTCTCAGAAACTCTCAAAAGTAGCTTTTGAGTGATTGGGAGAAAGATAATGAGATATTTGATTGGGACAATCTGGTAAAGAGTCAAGTCAGAAGATCCAGATGAACTGAGTAGACCATTACCATAATACTAGAACTTGGGGTAGTAGAGGTTCAAACAAACTGAACTAATTTAACTGAACTTTATACATGGTGATAATATATTTCCTTTTCACTTTATATAACCCTCTCTGTTTTCTTTATTCCTTTCATTTTCTTTATTATGACTTTTATATATCAATAATTCCACATGAACTCCCCACAGTTTATAAAATGTAATAATCATAATTTTGATTATACCTTTTTATATTTCTGGACAAAGATATATTTGTAATATATTGATATTGGATTGGGTAAATTTAATTTTTTTTAAGAAAAATAACTATGTGTTAAATTCCCATATCATCGCAAACCTGCTGGGTGGTTGTTTTTTTAATAGGTCCTACAATTTGCTTCCTACTAGAAAACAAATCTGGTTTTTGCCCTTCTGATGCCTTTGGCCATTCTCCATTTATATGTTCTGATAGAAAGATCAATTCTGTAATAATCTGTGGATTTCTGAAGTAGAGTCAACTTCTGCATATCAGATATGGTTTTCTTTGAAGCTTAGAGATATGTTTTATTTGTTTCATCTTGGATTCTATATTGACTTCTGTAGGTATCCAAAGCACAAGCTGTAAACATGTCAACAACTAATTTCAGTGTCTCTAAAAGAAGGATGGGCATTTTCCTTTGATTGGGGCCTACCTTTCTTTGGTGATAAATTGTAGGATACCACATAATGTTAGTGGAATGGATTAAAACCAACAGTGGGCACAGTTAAAGCTGAAAATGATAAGGATCACCTTATCCTCTCCTTTTGGTTAGATTTGCACAGTACATTGGACTTGGCTAAAATGAGATTGGTAGTTTATGGGACCCAACCGCTGTCTTAGCATATTGTGAGAACCAGGCCATCAAACTGAGACATAATATATCTTATTTGTTTGGTTATAGCATGTCATGTTTTTTTTAATCCCACCTTTATTATTTTTATAAATAAGTTCAAGGCTGTGAACATGCCTAACAGTCCTTCCTCCTCCTACTTTCCCCACAACAACAACCCTGTGAGGTGAGTTGGGCTTCCACAGGGCTGGCTGGGGAATTCTGGGAGTTGAAGTCCACCCATCGTAAGGTGGCTCAGGTCAAGAAACACTGCTCCAAAGAGACTGTTTTGTTTTTAACCCCTGGCCCTGAATGCTTAAGGGTCTGAGAAGAATAAACTGCAGCAGGTTTTCTTTGGAATCTGGAGTTTGTTTGCTGTTACTCATGAGTCACCTCCCCACCTCTCTGTCTACAAGGGACTTTGCCACAACATCATAAGTCAATCTGTAGCTTGAATCATGTCAACTGGATTTCTATTTTCTCAGTGGAAACGTTTCGCTCCTTATCCAAGGAGCTTCTTCAGTCTGAGCAAAGTTGGTAAGGGAATCCTAAATATGTTTCTAGGTAGCTGTGTGACCTTACACCTGGGGTCATGGTTATATTGAGATGTTATTTTAAGTCCTTTTATTAACTAAAGGAGGATCGTTAAGATCACCATGCTGCTGTTGAGCTTGTGAAATGGTCTTAATCTTCCTAGGCACAGAAGACAGAGCCGGGAGAAAGATGGGAGAAAGATTGTGCCTGAGGCCCCCACCTCTATTCAAGGAAGGATTTTCCAAGTTGGCATAAATGGATTCCTTGACCCCTCTCTCAAACCACCTATCTTCTCTGTCTAAAATGTGAACATTAATGTCCTCAAATGAGTGTCCTTTTTCCTTTAAATGAAGATAAACTGCTGACTCTGGTCCTGTGGTGTTACTTCTCCTGTGTTGGGCCATCCTCCTGTACAAAGGATGTTTGGTTTCTCCAATGTAGAGTTCAGAGCACTCCTCACTGCACTGGATTGCATAAACTACATTGCTTTTCTTGTGTTTTGGAGTTTGATCTTTGGGGTGTACAAGCCTCTGTCTCAGTGTGTTGGTGGGTTTGAAATATACAGGTATGTGGTGTTTGCCAAATATCCGTTTTATCTTTTCAGACACACCAGCCATGTAGGGAATGACCAGGTTCTTTCGTTTACTCTGAGTCTCAGCCCTATCTGTCGCTGTTTTAGGTCTGGTAGATTTAGATTTGGTGAAGGCCCAATTTGGATATCCACAGGCCTTCAGAGCTGTTCTCAGGTTCTGATTTTCATTCTTTTTGGAATCCATGGAGGTGGGGATGGTTTCTGCTCTGTGTGACAATGTCCTGATGACTCCTAGTTTGTGCTGCAGTGGATGGTGGGAGTCAAACATCAGATATTGATCTGTGTGTGTGGGTTTCCTGTAGATCCCTATTTCTAGCTTGCCTTTTTATTATAGTTTCTAGTAATTTGGCTCAGTTACGATGTATAGCGTTTGCACACTCATTCAAAACATGTCCCCAAATACCTTGAAAATAGATTATAATATACCACCGCTTCATAAGTGTATGGAAGAAGAAATGGCTCCCCGAAATAATGATTAAGACAGATGTTTTTTTTCATCCAATGTCCCTCTGAGGCTAATGGGACACTGTATAGGAAAACAATTACAACTGTCTGCATGTATAAATACAGCAGGTTTTTCCCCCCCTGTACCATTGCCCAGAAATAATGGTATAGTGATCGATGTGGTTCTCCAATGAAAGACTCCAGTTGTATGCTGTTGGCTGTGCAAGTGGGGATAAAAATACGTTTTGGAAAAGGTTGCTTTTCTTTAAGGCTTAAATATTGTGCATGTGTGTGTATTTAAAAAAAGGGGAAAAACAATCTGCTGTATTCTTTAACTTAATGAAAAACTATTAAAAGTTAAAACATAATTGAGAATAGGAAAAAAAATCAGTGATAGAGTATACATCAATAATAAGGTATAATTAAAAGCAAAAAGACATTATACCTGGCATTTTTGCTTATTCGTTCAGTCGCTTCCGACTCTTTGTGACTTCATGGACCAGCCCACGCCAGAGCCTCCTGTTGGCCGTCGCCACCCCCAGCTCCCCCATGGTTGAGTCCGTCACCTCCAGAATATAAATATAATATACCTGGCATAAAGATGAGCAATTCTTACCCATTGTTATACTTTCAGGAATATAGTGTAGGTTATGCTCAGCTTTTCCACTCAGAAACACCAGAGATTTCTTTGTAACTTGAGCGTTCTAAGAGAGAGCTCCCTAATGCCAACATATAGGGCTTTATATACTGTACATTTTAAAACTGATCATCTGGCATAGGTGTCCACAGTGACAAAACATGCATCACAGTGTTGTGAGGAAAACACTACCCTTTACGTATGTGTGTGAGATATCATGATGACATCATGAAAGGGCAAACTTATGCTGTGATGTCATGACTTGGGTTGTGTCATGTTGGCATCATCATGGTTAGGAAGGGACACTGATATGAGCTGATAATGAGTTCAATAGTTTACACAGATATTTAAGTGGTTCTGGGATGAAGTTTCTCAAAGATGTTGAGTTAGCACTGAGATTAAAAGTTCATACTAATCTCTTTATGAACCTGTTGATCTTAGAACTAAATGTGAACTTCTACCCATTGATGATGAAAATATATAAAGCCAGATATTTTCCACTGATTTCAATCAATTGCTGCAATTGATTTTGTTGGGTGCATCCAAAAAACAACTCCTAAATAACATCAAGGATTTAAGGGTTATCTTTGATAGCACAGCATCACCTCTAGGACAAGTTCAGATGCATTCATTAGGGAAGGAAAGGGAGACAATTACTTAATTTGAGTGATTTTACTTGTGCCCAAAATGGGCCATTTTGCCACTGAATTTCACTGGTATGGTCTCAGGGTATCTAAGGCTGTCTCTGCATCTAGAAATCAGTGGAAAGTATTTGAGCTGCAAGTTTTCCACTTCTACTGAAGTGGATGAGTGATACAGGTGTAGGTTGTATGTGCATTTGAAAATTTTGTGTATAGCTAAGAACTTCCCCAGAGTTGTAAGCAACTCAATTCTTACCCCACCTTTTGTTTGTAAATCTTCTATTCTGAGGACGGGCTTGCAAATGACCCAATGAAGAATTAAAAATAAGAGAAATGAGCACCAAACATACAAAGATGAAGATATAATGCATGGATGTCAGGAAGTAGTTATGGAAAGTATGACCACAAAAAAAGCCTGGTCCTTTTAGTTAGAAGCAAAATGGCGTCTCTAATAAACCAGTGTTTATTATTCTAAACACTGATAGTGACTTACACACAGTGCAACCCCTGAGTCTATACCTTCAGACATGAAGAGGCTGCCAGGGGATAACCCCACTCCCCCAAATCATCATATAGGATAAGACCATTTTCAAAAAGAATCTACCATTCTACAAGCACAGTACAGGTGTGATGGACTGTGTCTATGAAGGGGGAGGGGATGTGATGGACTACAATAATGCAGCTGCTTCTCAGGAGGGAGGGAGCACATTCCAAGGAGGGGAGTGAGATAAGAGAAAAAACAGTCCAGAGCTGGAATGTGGGAAGACTGGAATGTGGGAAGTAGCCACGGCCTAGAGACTCTCAGGTTATTTCTCTTTAGGTGAGGTAGAGTAGCTTTAGTCTAGCAAGATTCTGTCTATACGGTGTGAGCAAATAAAGAACTGGAGTTTGAATGGACTGACTCTTCATTGTTCTTGGGCTGGGCCTGATAACAGGTGAGCATAAGTGAATATGGTCTGCTACTTTCTTTGAAAAATCTTCAAAAAGAAGGGCTCATTTGGGTAAAGGTGTTTGTTTGTGGTGAGAGAAAGAGAGAGATTGCAAAAGTTGAGTACCATATAGGCAATTTCATTTTTAAAAAGTGTATATTAAGGATAACTGAATTTTAAAAAGCCTATATTAGGGAAAGTTGCATACAACATTCTATATATTATAGAATGAGACTAAGCTAAATATATTTGAAGAAAATAAGCCAGATCAGGAATGCAGAGAATAACAAGAAAGGCAGATTTTCCTGCCATTTTAAATAACAAATTTAAATTGATCAGATGGACAATACATTAACGGGGTCCAGATTTACCAATCTACTATTTCCTAATCAAGTTTGAATTTTTTCCCATCTTTTCCTGATTTCACCCCAAGTCTAAACAGCAGAGCATGAAAGGAACTCAGTTGCAATGTGTTAAGGATGCATTTTGCTACCTGAGGTGAAAGCCAAGTTGGGACTCACCCCATTCTGTACATTGAAGGTATCTTAACTGACAGTTCAATTTTACTTCCATCCTGATGATGATCCATTGCACTAAGGAGCAGCAGACTAGCTTAAGGGTACAGGCAGGGGTGGTGAGAATATATACCTCAGCCCTTCAATTCAAGGAAATAGCCAGGAGCTTCTGCCACTGATTTTATTCCACTCTGACAAGCATCTTCTGTCTGAAGCAATCACACTGCTCTGCCTTATAGTGGGACCAGCCATGTGTATCTAAATTAACATTTTCCTGTTTGGAGCTATGAATCCTGGTGTTTTGAGTTTAAATCCACTTTTTTCGTTTTTGTTTTCCCATTTGCTTCTTGGATTATTAACGTGTTGGTAGCAGAAGTCCATGCCTTGAGCAATAACAATGGACCCTAAGTCAGTGATTTTAATTGTTAAAACTTTGGAGCTTTTATGTCTGTACTATAAAATAACTGGTTCAATTGCTGTCCCATAACTTACTTATATGTAGTTAGTGTTAGACAGGGATTTGTGGAATAGCACCCATAAAATTCATAATGTGGGCTATGGATTGATTTAGCCCAGGAATGAAACATTTCTGGATATATGTTTCTAGTATGCACTGACATTAAATGCCTCATAGAATATCATTGAACCAGTAATTTCTAGTCTCCTATTTTCAGTAATGTTTCAAAACAGGACTATAGGATCAGAGACTAGTATTCCGATATTTTTAATCAGTCAGGATTAAGCCAGACTTTACAGTATTAATTTAATTTATTCAATTTAGGTATCGCCCAACTCCAGAATGACTCTGGGAAGCTCACAACATAATATACAGAATAAAATACATTACACATAAATATAGAATAAGTGACAAATAGAGAACAAAATGGCAACTCAGAAAATATATGCACACACACCACAAGGGGCTCCAGCCACCCTACCCCAGAGCCTGGGAATACAGCCTGGTTTTTAAGGTGTTTTGGAATGCCATCAAGGTGGGAGTTACTTGGTTCTCGGGGGGAACTTCATTCCATAAGGCTGGTGCTGTGACAGAGAATGTATGCTTCCTTGCTCCCAAAGATGGCACAGTTTAATTGAAGGAACCCAGAGTGAGCCAACCCTGTCAGCTTATATTGGCCAGGCGATGTGGATTTCGGCGGTGCCGCTGGTTCTCAGGAAGGAGGGAGCACATTCCAAGGAGGTGGAGGAGATAAGTGGACGCACAGTCCGGGAGGCAATTGTTCTTGGGCTGAGCCTGACAGGCAGAAACCACAGGACATGGACAGTCCCTCAAATAACTGGGCCCTATGCTAGGTAGGGCTTCATAGGTTATAACCAGCACCTTGAATTGTACCCAGAAGCAAACTGGCAACCTGTGCAGCTCGCGGAGCAGTGCATACCAAGGCCTGCCCAGCACTGCCGAATTCTGGACCAGTTGAAGCTTCTAAGTGCTCTTCCAGGGCAGCCCCATTTAAAACACATTGCAGTAATCAAGCCACGAGTGACTGTCTGAAGGGCCTTTCAATCCAGGAAAAGGTGTACCAGATGATGCTGTACAAAGGCCCTCTTGGCCACACCTGCAACTTGCTCATCAAGCAGGAATGGCAAATTCAAAAACATCCCCAGATTGCACACCACCCTTGAATGGGGAACAACAACCTCATCCAAGGTTAAAGATGGAATCTGCCCAGATCTAGGTGGCCCTAACATCCACAGCCACCTGGTCTTGGTAGGATTGATCTGGAGGTGGTTCCTCCCCATTCACACTTGCACCGCCTCCAGACACTGGGGCAGGGCCTTGACAGCCTCACTTAGCTGGCCTGGGGTTGAAATATATAATTGGGTATTGTCAGCATGTATCAGCAAACTGGTGGACTACCTTCTAGATATAAAAATAGAGACTGGAGTATATTTAAGCCTTAACTAGGGGCTGGGGAGCTAGAAACACACTGAGGGTCGGAATAGTATCTTGTCATTGGAACTACACCAGGTATCTCATCCCCCAAGTTCTGCCCTCTACCCTAAACCAGTAACTCTAAAAAAAGAGGCGACGTTTGAAATATATATGAATAGCCTTCTAAAAGTGATATTAATTATCCGTTTGGAGCTGCTCGCTGTTCCATTCAGCAGTAATGAGCCAATGTAATAAATGACTGTTTAGTTTAGCATACATTTGTGAGCAATGTGACAGCTATAACTTTTCATTTAGAGATGTAAATTTATATGACTTAATTTTCTTTGAGAGTCATGGCTCGGCAAGAGTAGATTGTGAGAGAATGTTCAGATGACTTTTGAAAGAAAATGTAAGGAAGGTTTTCTTTGGGGGGGGTGTTTGTTTTTTTAGTAATTGACAGCACAACTGAGGCAAATTCATCATTGATTGGTGTGGGTGGGAATGATTTGCAGAAATACCAAGACAAGATATTAGTTTCCTACATAGCATAACATGCTGTTTCCAAGTAACCTTCTAAGACAGCTTCTGAAATACAAAAATCCACGGATTCATAGTATGTTTGAATTGCAAACTAGGGTTGCCGTATATCGGCCGATCCTGATAACCAAGAGATGGCAGTCAAGAGACACAGAAACTTCATTGCTACCATCTAGTGCATGGGTGTCCAACCTTTTGGCTTCCCTGGGCCACATTGAGTGAAGAGGAATTGTCTAGGGCCACACATAAAATATATAATATAGTTAATGTATATAAGTAATAAAACTTCATTTATTTTTTTATATTTTTATTATAAAATTTAAAAAAAGAGGGCAACATAAAACTAGTGGGATATTTGACCTTGTTTTTGTGAAACTAATGCATCAGTGTCTGGTTCGATGAAAGTGGTTGCAATTCTCAGTGAGTTCTCAAGGTGCTCGTCAGAATTTTTAATTCTAATTTTACTCTTCGTGTGCTTCGTCCTTGAAAATAGTTGCTCACAAATGTACATGCTGCCAAAAAGCAATGTCATGAATAAGGCATGATTGTGAAGCGAGGGATATTTTTCTCTGGGAAGATACGTCATACAAAAGTCCAGTAAAGAGACATGGTCAAATTTTTTTTGAGTTGAATGTCTGATTGCAACTCTATGCATTCCATTTGAAAATTCGGAGGTAATGTAGTTATGTCAATTGAAAATGGAGTAAAAAATATATCAAAATATTGATGATTTTTCTGGAAATCTTGAAACCTGTTCTCAAATTCCTGTATCAAACCGAAAAGCAAGGCTGCATATTTCTCGCTGTTCACAGGACTGTGTTTAGCCAACGTATTGAAATGTATAAAATTATTTTCCATAACTTGAGCTTGCCATACTTTAAGTTTCATTTCAAACACTATTATGGTTTGAAACATTGCAGTGATAAGTTGGTTTTCACCTTGAAGACACATATTTTAACTCATTTAAATGAGTGGTCAAATCCACCAAAAATGCTAAATCTGTGAGCTATTTTTCATCTTCAAATTCTGGCACAAATTTTCTTTTTGATTCCATAAATGACTTGGTTTCATTTTGCAAATCATAAAAACTTTTCAGCATTTTACCCCTACTTAGCCACCTTACTTCAGAAAAGTAAATGATGTCCCCATAATCAACATCCATACTTTTAAGGAACTCCTGGAATTGGTGATGATTCAATCCCTTGGCCCTTATGAAATTCACTGCTTTGATGACAATTTGCATGACATTTTTAAAGCTTTCGTGCATAAATTTTCTTGATGTAGAATGCAGTGATATTTAATCAAATGTGAGTTGCCAGCGGCACTTGCATCGTCTTCTATCAATTTTGTAAGTCCCTCACTTTTACCAACCATCGCCTGGGCACCATCAGTAAATATACCAGATATGTTGACAATGGTTAAAGAAAATCGCTTTAATGTCATTTTTACTGCTTTGTACAAATCAAGAGATTTAGTTATGTCTTTTAATGGCACCAAAGAAGCCATTTCTTCAGTGACATTATATTTGTTATCAATACCTCTAATAAAAATGGCAAGTTGAGCCATATCTGTAGCATCAGTACTTTCATCCATTGCCAAAGCATAACATTTGAAATTAGCAGCTTTACTCTTTAAACTTCTTTCAATAGATTTTCCTATTTCTTCAATTCACCTGGCTAGTCTGGTGAGACAAACTGATTTTAGAAAAATCGCTTTTTTTATCAGGACGATTATATCTGCCACACTTTCCATACATTGCTTAATAAACTCACCATCAGTAAATGGTTTTGATTTTTTTGCAATCAGATTTGCTACCAAATAACTAGCTTTTATAATAGAGTCCTTTTGAGTTGTGACTTTTTTTTAAAAAATTGTTCAGACGACAGACTTTCTTTCAGTTCCGCTAATTTGTCTTTACGACAAATTCCTTGATACGCTTCGAATCTGGCAGCATGTTTTTCCGTATAATGCCTTTCCAAATTGTAGTCTTTGAAAACTGACACATTTTCCCTACAAATTAAGCATAGTACCTTAGTATTTATCTCGGCAAAAAAGTACTCATCTGTCCATTTTTCGTTGATTACTCTTCCTTCATCCGCGATTTTTCTTTTTTTCTTTTCTTTTTTGGGTTCTGTTTTCTGTTGAAATGACATTGAAGCCATGCTGGAATAAATTTATTTAGGAATAAATATTTTTTTTTAAAGAAATAACACAACAAGCCCATCGTAAATTGTTAGGTAGGCAAATAAACAAAGCAAAGTTTAATAATCAAATAAGAAAACTTACATGTCTATTTAATAATAATAACAATAAACATTTTGTCGATGAAGGTTCTCAGTCATCCAGGTGGAACAGTCTGTGGCTTGAATCATGTCAACTGGATTTCTATTTTCTCAGTAGAAACGTTTCACTCCTTATCCAAGGAGCTTCTTCAGTCTGAGTAAAGTTAGTAAGGGAATCCTTAAATATGTTTCTAGGGTGGCTGTGTGACCTTGCACCTGGGGCTAGGTCATGGTTATTTTGAGATGTTTATTTCTAAGTCCCTTTATCATCTAAAGGAGGATCGTTAAGATTACCCTGCTGCTGTTGAGCTTGCGAAATGGTCTTAATCTTCCTAGGCACAGAAGACAAAGCAGGAAGGAAGATAGGGGAAAGGTTGTGCCTGAGGCCCCCACCTCTATTCAAGGAAGGATTTTCCAAGTTGGCATAAATGGATTCCTTGACCCCTCTCTCAAACCACCTATCTTCTCTGTCTAAAATGTGAACATAACAATATACAATAAACGCTACAATAACAATAAACGCCTGTCATCACAGAACACGTGTAGGTAGGTTGAAATATTATATATAACGCCAAGTTGCCACAAACTGACGTGTGTAGCAGGTGGCGGCGGCATTAGCAATGCACTGCCCCCTCCCCTACACAGTGTTCCATTGTTTCTACCTACACAGTCCATGCTCGAGCACCGCGTGATCAAGTCACGAAAAAAATAGCAAAATAATGTTAAAAGTTTACGATTTTTGGGGGCCGCATTACTAGCTGTTCAGGGCCGCATGCAACCCATGGGCCGTGGGTTGGACACGCCTGATCTAGTGGCTGCATGTTTTTAGCCCTTGCTCTGCAGCCTTCCTGGCTGCCTCACTTCCTGCTCTGAAAAGCCCCATGGGCGGAATTCCCTCACCTTGCGTGCCCTTGACATTAAAATGAAACAGAATCCAAGGAGGCTGCAGACTGTTGGACAGATGGTGGTACAGAGAAAGAACATATTCACAGACTCCTTGGCCACTTTCTTGATAAAATACAGTACAGGTAGTCCTCGCTTAGCGATCATAATTGGGACTGGCAACAATGTTGCTAAGCGCCACAGTTGGTTTTTAAGCAAGACATCACATGGCTGCGACTTGCAATTTCACTTCCGTGTTCTCCATTAACTCTGCTTGTCAGAAGCCGGTTATGAAGGACGAAAATGGTGATCATGTGACTGCAGGATGCTGTGATAGTTGTAAATGTGAGGACTGGTCGCAAAGCTGGTTTTTTTTTGTAACATCATAACTTCGAACTGTCACTAAAGCTCATAAGTGAGGATTACCTGTGAGTGCAAAAGCTGTACTTCAAACCTTTAAGCATTTCACTGAGACTTTTTGTCTCCTTTAAACAATGGCAGGCATTTCTTTTCCTTCAAACTGAATGAGAAGGGTAAAATAAATAGATTTTGGCAGAGTCCTGAGGCTTTGTACTCCCTAACAATCACAGGGACTGATGTGGCTCTTTGAATCTTGTGGGGAAATTCCTATAGGAAATTTCCAGTTTTTTGTGTACTCAGCACACAACCTGTCAGTCCCTATATCCAGACCAGAGAACGTGCACACGCCACTCAGTTCAGCTAGCAGAAAAATACAGCTTGAGGTTTACTTATTAAATATCAGCAACCATCAAAACAGTTAACTGGCAAAAATTAGATAAAAGGCAGGCAAAATGAAGGAAAGAGAGAGATGAACAACAAGCAAGAATTTATATCATCTGTATCTATATCTATCAAAAGGGGCAGAACTTTCCAAAGGCCTTGGAAACAACACTGTGGGTAATTAGCATGGACAGTCCAAAAGGGAGTGGCCGTTGGTTATTCCAATTTAATCTATTTATGTACCTACAGCAGCAGAATAGAGATGGAAAGTAGGACACCATCCTCTATTCTGCACCATGAAGAAGCAATTTGGTAAATGGGGTGATGTATCCAACTGATCTAAGATCTCTGAGATGTTTATCAAGCTTTGAAATTTATGGTTCAAACTCCAGTTTGTCTTACAGCTGTAAATATAGGTGCCTCTAAATAATAGCCAAATATGATTGACACTAATACTGACCCCAATTGATTCCATGGCACCAGTATTAAAGGTCTCCAGAACCAACAGAAAATTGTCAGCGACTTCATTTAGCATTTGATCTCCTTCTTCCTAGTTGCCGAACTCCAGAGACTTCTCCCTTTATTGTAGTACATAAACACCTGTACTTCTCCTGAGTTACATCCATTTCTGCCAGAATTCCCTCAACATAAACTAGACGTTTGCTCTCATAAATGTACTGCAAGATTGGAAAGACTCTTGGCCACTTGAAATATTGTTGCTCTGACCTTTTCTGACCCTCAGAGGAATGAACAAAAAAAGTAATTCGGTGGCTTAAATCTTTCATCTTTAAATTTTTGTTGGGAACGCTCCTAGGTTCTGCCACAAAAGAAGACTGCAGAACTATAAATTTGGGTAGTAAGGGCTGAGGCTGAATATGAATTATGATGATCAGAAATGAGGAGAGGAGAACTCATGGAAATTACTTTCTAGTTTACTCAAAGCAATTTTTCTGCTGGCTTTTTGCACCCCAGAGACCAATAGAACAAACTATTCATATATACATAAGTAGCACTTGCATGAGTAACACTGCTGCCGAGGAGAGCGCTGTGTTCGCAATTCCAGCTCAGCAACTCTGCCCACAGCAACAATCCCACCCTTACTTTCCATTTTTCCTCCCATCAGTCATCCAGTCTTTCTTGCCTAAGGAATATGCTTAGTCTTCATTAAGACAAACAGGGTACAGTGATGACTGGCCAGGTTTCTTAGATTTTTTTGAAGAGGTTCTTATTTTAAAGTCTGGGGGAAGGATGTGGAAGGAAGAGTACTTGGCACTGGAAATACTCCTCTCTGGATTTTAAGGATATCTTCAAGCTGAAGCTTTAAAAAGCAGCTCAGCAATGTTTCTGGCAACAGGGAGGAACAGAAGAAAGAAGAGGAAAAATGGCATTGAGGATAATCTGGAGGACTGACAGCCTGCAGCGGCAGAGCAGCTGTGGTGAAGACCGATGTGGCGGCAGCAGCAGCATCTCAGCTAAGATGATGAAGGAGGACTTGCAAAGACCAGGATGGTGGCAGCAGTTCAACTTCACTCCAGGAGAGGGATGTGAGGAAGGAAGTGGTGGAGCAGAACTTAATGGATCTGGATGGCTGTTGTGGGTCTCCCGGGCTGTGTGGCCGTGTTCTGGAAGTTGTGGTTCCTAACGTTTCGCCAGCATCTGTGGCCAGCATCTTCAGAGGGCAGGAGAACAGATAGAAGCAAAATCTCTGTGCCCAGGTAGAGTGGCAACAACTTCCAGAACACGGCCACACAGCCCGGAAGACCCACAACAGCCATTGAACTCCGGCCGTGAAAGCCTTCGACAATACATTGGATCTGGATGGCTTGATGGTAGAAATCTCCATGGATGACATGGCTATTGAGCATAGCCAGGCTTGACCAGTCCTGCAACTATCCAGCAGAGGCCAATGACCAAGATGCCAGTGACCCAGGCACTGTCATTTAGAGATGGCCTGGATGCTGGCAGCTTTTTATAGCCTGGAGTGCTGGCAAGTCCCTTTATCCAAGTGCTGATGGGTGAGCATGTGTGTCAGCAACTATCCAATCACCCCAGATGAGATACAACAGGCCTGTGGCGGCAAGACCAAGCATCACATTCCACATTTCAGCAGTTCAGGAGGAGGTCCTGCCATGTCTTCAGTCCCAAACCAGAAGACCAGCCAGATAAAACACCCAGAAGGGAATCCAGCAATAGTGAGCTAAAAGCCTGTGGTGCACAAGAGATAAGGGCACCATATCTATAGAAGAATGTAAGACATAAAGTAAGAATACAGAAAGAAATGGTAAGTTAGGAATATAGGATTAAGAACTGCAAGACATAAAATACAAGGATTGAGGATGGAATAAGTTATAGCATAAGAAAGGAAGATAGGAAAGGAAGATAGGAAATAGTACCATCGAAAATAAGCTGAGATATAATTGAACAAATCAGGATGGCATCTGAAATATGGGTTAAAACCTTGATTTTTGACCTTTTTGTAAGATAGCCCTTGAATACAGGAATTGTTTTGCCTTTCAAAAACCAGACCTGCAACATGAGGATTGATTCTTGCAGTTTCCCCAGTCTACTGATACATCTTTGTTGGGTATGGATAGAACAGTGTTGGTTAAAAGATATCCACATGTACCTTGCTCTGTGCATATACCTCTGATATTGCTCTGTACATATAGTGGGAATACCTGGCCCAAAATACCAGGGCGAGCAGAGGCTTCCAAAACTCTTGGTTGTGATTGTTTAATGTGTTCAGTTTAATTGTGGTTAAATGTAAACAAATTGAAAGTTTCTCCTTGCCTTGTTTCCAGCAATTTCTTTGATCATGGATGAAGAAGAATGGAAGACAACTCAGAGAAGGAAGGTTATATGATTTTTTTAATATGTATTCATATTTATGTATTAATACAATGGATTCCAGCTTACAGAAGAAGAGGAACTTTAAAGAATGGAAAGGTAAGGACTTTAATAGGCATTTTGAACCATGGCACTGGTTGCTTTTTTATTTTATTTATTTTTATTTATTTTTCAAATTTATTCCCCGCCCATCTCCCATGCAAGGGACTCTGGGCGGGTTAGAACAAATACAATTTAAAAACTATACAAAAATATCTAAAAACACAGCAGAGAATAAATAAAATAAAATCCAAGATGGATTAGGACCCGCAGATAGATCATGGAGCTACGGGGCCAGCCAACCCCAGGAGGCACTACCACCTCCGTCGTCCCAGGCCAGGTGGCAGAGCCAGGTCTTAAGGGCCTTCCAAAAGGCCAGGAGGGAGGGGGCCAGTCTCACCTCCGGGGGCAAGATATTCCATAAGGCGGGCGCTATCGCAGAGAAGGCACGCCTCCTGGACCCCGCTAGATGGAATTCTCTTGTTGAGGGGGTCCGAAGCATGCCCTCTCTGCATGCACGGGTGGGGCGGGCCGACGTTATTGGGCCGACGTTATTGCTTTTGAAGGTCTGATTTGCTGTTATTTTTAGAAACATTTGGAAACAGATTTGATTGGTTTGGAACATAAGGAAAGCCACATTATTATTAAGGAAAACTCATTTTTTTAAAGAAGCAGCTGGAAAAAGCTATTGTACTTTTATTAAGAAGCAGTGGAATGTTGATTCTCTCATTTACATGGATGGCTTGGGGTTAGCTGAATTGCATTGTTGACCTTTTTCCTGATTAGGTTAGTTAGACAATTGTATTGAGCTGAATCCCCACTTCTTCTAGTCAAGTCCATTCTGCCCTTTGTTAAAGTAAGCAGTGTTTCTTTCATTTCAAGCCTTGGTGCAACGTGGTAAGGAAGCAGGTTTTAGGCTCAATTGGATGATGCAAACATTAGAATGAATTTAACCCCTGTCATGTTCATAAGAGCAGTGGAAAATTGGCCCAGAAATAAATTCCTTGTTATTTCATTCATAATACTTTGTCATGGCCCTGCCAATTTGGGTGGGGTGGGGTGGGGGGGCCTATGGAATGCCATTCAAGTGAAATGTTGCACATCGCTGGTACATAGCAAATGATCCTGTTGGTGAGGGCAAAGAAATGTGGACCTCTGGTGGCCTAGGCAGTCCCAGCCTGCAGATAGGAAACATCGCAGTGAATTGGAATTTTGTACTGGGGTCACGAAGAGTCGGATACGACTAAACGACTGAACAACAACAACAGGGCATAGAACATACAGAACTGCCCCGCCTTGCTGCAGAGATGCTTCCCTTAAAGACCATCTGGAAGCTTCAGCTCATCCAGAATGCAGCAATGTGGGAAGTGATGGCCATGCCCCGGCATACACATGTAACACTCTGCTTCATGAGCTGCACTGGTGGCCAGTTTGCTTCCAAGTACGATTCAAGGTGCTGGTCGCCACCTATAAAGCTGTAATGGTATGTGGAAATGGGGGGAAGAGATGCTGCCTAGGGAATGATCATATAAGAGACGACATAGCCTGCAGCTGCATAATGGGCAGAGAAAGAAACTCAGAAGGGACCGTGGAGTCCTTGGTGCTCTCTGAGCCTTGTTTTCTTGCAGACGTTTCATTGCCAGAAAACTCAGAGAGCACCAAGGACTCCACAATTCAACCCTGAGCTACAAATATTCTCTTCGATCAGAAGGGTCACTCCCTAACTTCTCAGACTGTAAAAGAGACGGTGGGAGATTTGTACTTTAAGACTTGCAAGATTCTGTTCATGTAGCCTTACAATAAGGTAGTATTAGCTTATCTGGTCGTGTTTGTTTCCTGTCTGGTCTGCCTGGGAAGGCTGACAAAAGCCCTACATGGCAGTGGGCCTGGTTACTTGAGGGACCACCTGTCACCCATAGTACCTGCCCTTCTGGTTCGATCTAGTAGGGTTGATGTGCTCTGGGTTACATTGATTAAACAATGCCATCTGTCTGGACCCATAAGAGTGCCCCTTTCTTCCTTTTTGTTCCCTTCCAGGTTTGTTTTCTTTGCCATCGTCGTTCTTCTGTCTTGTGCTGTTTTTTGTATTGGTTCTGTTCTTAAATATTTTGAACAATTGTAAATTGCCCAGAGTCGCTGGGAGTCGGGCGGCATATAAATAATAATAATAATAATAATAATAATAATAATAATAATAATTATTATTATTATTATTTAAGATGATAGCCTTGTTTACACAACTTACAGTATTATCACAATGGCTGAATTCCCAAAACATACTGAATTATCACATCATGTCTTAGTCTAGTCTATTGGGGTTGAGCGTACCCAACTGGGAAGTGTTTTTGACTAAACTAGACATTGGATGATGTAGTGCCTTAAATATGCAATCCAGCTCAGTCCATCAGAGCAATTATAACGCTAACAGATTTAGTGGAAGAAAACAATAAAAATGGATAAAGGAAATTAGAGTAAAACCTTTGTTTAATGGACCATTTGGAGGAAGAGGTGTTTGTTACTCCTGAATGTCAGCTAAATCTGAAAGTATGTTATTTGCTTAATGATTAATGTCATGTATGTAATGACTTTACAAAAATAACACACATGATGTCATTTGCATCAATTTACTTCATTTGAGTAATGAGGTCATTATACAAATGACATAAATTGATGCAAGAGACATAAATGTAATGTAATTTCATTTAATGTAATTTAATTAGATTAATATAATGTAATTTAATATAAATTTAAGTCCACTATCCAGACTACTTTTGATAGTGGAGTTGTCTGTTATTTCAGGTTATATTTGGTTAGATGGAAATTTTGTCCGTTGCATTAGAAATCCAGTAAACAGTGTTGCATTAAATTGATTTTTTCTGTATAAAAATAAATAAAATGAAATAATAAGTAAATAAAATCCTTAGAAAGTTAGCATAGTTGGAACTATATACTGACATAAGCTACTCTAGCACAATAGAAGTCAACAGTTTCTCGTGCTTTGAATAATACAGCCAGGGACTACTAGAATCAGCGGTCACAATCAGAAAGATCAGGGAACAAGAGGAGTGACCATAAACAATACTAAAAGGTCTGTCTTTTCATGTTTGATTGAAACATGATTGATTGATTCATCTTCAGGGTAATTGGCTCTATCTATCTATCTATCTATCTATCTATCTATCTATCTATCTATGTGATATAAAAAAACTATAGAATCATAGGGTTGGAAATGATCTCACAACTCATATACTCCACCTTGGCCAATACAGGATCTCTTAAAGCATTTTTGGATCGTTATGTTTTACCATGGACCATGCATTCAAGTGGATTTTGCAACATACAAATTCAGTCAATCAATCCCACTGCTTGACAGTTCTTCCTGGCAGGAAATTCTTCCTAATACCAAGCCTGAATTTTCTTTTCTGTAATTTCAACCCATTGGTTCTGGTCCAGCCATTCTGGGTAACAGAGAAGTCAGTCCCTCCTCTGTAAGGTGAGCCTTTAATTTCCAAGACTGTTATTATCATATCCCTCTTCAGTCTTCAACAGGGTTTCCAGTCCCTTCAGCATTTTGATAGACTTCCTCTGAACAGGTAAAAGAGATACAGTTAGTCTGGCTTGATTTGTTCGCAATAAACTCATGCTGGCTTTTGTTAATTGCTTCATTCCTATGGAAGTGGTCATAAACTTGCTGTTTAATCATCTGTTTCTGGACCCTGCTCAGTAGAGATAACCATCTAACAGGCCCATCATTTCACAGGCTCTCCTTTTTTCAAGATAGAGATATTTGCTGTTCTCCAGTCTTCTGGGACCTTGCCAGTCTTCAAATGAAGCTCAGCTCCTGGTGATTTGATGGACAACCCATTCAATTTTCTTAGCAACAATATGGAAATGGTTTCCCACTGCCTTTTTCTGGGTGATTTTTCAAAACTTTTCAGACTACATTACAGCAAGGGGTCTGTGGAAGAGCAGGCTATTGAGGAATAATTGCAGGCACCTGTGCTGCCTCCCTCCCCTCCTCTTTCAGCCTTCTCCACAGTGTCAGCATGGCAGGGTTGCTGATAAAAGCTGCAACCTTGAAACAGGTTGGAGAGGAGAACTGAGGGGATGCACCTGTTTTGAAAGCTCTGGAGCAGCAACAAACAGAGAAAGCAGCCGAATAAAAGAAGGAGGTTTCTCTTCACAGAGACTGAAGGGTCTGGAGGAAGAAGAAGAGGCACAGCAAAGCAAAGCAAAGCAAAGCCCAGCACAATGTTGGGAAGGTGCCAGTGCTTTCCATGCTGCCAATTAATAAAGAAGGAAAAAACAGTAGAAGAAATCCCAGAGAGAGAGAGAGTGTGAGAGAGGATTGAAAGACAAACCAGGGTCTGTAAGAGTAAAACACTGTTGTATACTAGTAATAGTAGTATTATAATAGCAATAGTCATAGTATACTAGTAATAGAAATAGTATAATATAGCATAGAAGTAGAAGTAATAGTATAGAGTGTAGTAGAATAGTAGTAGAATATCGTATAGATAACATTGTATAGTATCAATAGTAATACAGATAGTCCTCACTTAACAACCATTCATTTAGTGATGGTTCGGACTTACGACAGTGCTGAAAAGCCGACTTGCGGTCTTCCGGGTGAGCTGTGATGGCGAACGGACACGGAGAAGGAGAGCTCCGCTAAAAAGGAAAGGGAGAGAAACTGCAACGTTGCGATTGTCGATTTCGCGGCTGAAAGAGAGGCGAGATTGCACAGAGGAGAGAAGAAAATCTTCTCTGAGGAGAAATTCAGCTGTCACGAAAGAGAGCGAGTTGGTAAATGTTCGTTTTGTCTGATGTGGATGTGAGTCAGCATTGGTGATTAATGGAGACTCGCGGATCCAAGTGACAAGAGAGGAAAAATTAAACAACGGGCGGAGTTGGGCAAAGAGCCCAAAGAAAGGTTTGCCATTCTAGCCACAAACAATAGGGAATAAAGCAAAGGGAAAAAGCAAAAGTTTCTTAATGAAGGACAATATAAGGATTGAAAAAACTGATATGCTTTCGGAATTCTAAAGACCAAATTAATTATTAAATAACTGTGGCCATCTTGAAGAGACCTTGCAACAGTACAAATTTTAGAGGAACTGAAAACTATATAACTATTCCTATAAATTTTTATCTGTAAGTTATAAATCCATAATAGTATAATAAGTATTAAGTATTAAGTATTAAATCTAGATATAATAGAAAATAGATTTCTGGGGCGGATTTTGTGGAAAATTATATTGTATGTATATTCGCTGTTAACTCCTCTGGCTTTGATATTTGTTAAAATATGGCTGTTAAAAGAACACTAAGAAAAGGCTCAGACTCGTTAGAGGGTGAAGGATTTAAGACCCTATTCGATGAATTTACTGCCAAGACAACAGAGATTTCTCACAGACTTATTAAAGAAGAATGAAATAAATTTTAGGTGGGAGGCTGTAGAGATAAAGAATAACTATTAGAGATAAAGGAAAAAGAACACTACATCAGAATAAGAGGGGTGGAGGAAGATAAAGAAGAGAATATAAGGGAAATATTAGTACAAATCATTGCTGATTTGATTGAATGGGAGGAGGAAAAAGTAGAGGAGGAAATTGAAAAAATATACAGGGTGAACTCTCAATATGCAAAGGTGAACAAGAAACCAAGGGACATACTAATAGAATTTTCAAAAAATATAGAGAGAGATGCGGTAATACAAGCTGCATTTAATAAAAAAATCAAGGTGGAAGGTAAAACTGTGACTATATTTAAAGAGATACCAGGGAGAATTCTAAAAAAGAGAAAAGAGTACAAATTTCTCACACACTTATTAAAAAAGAATGAAATAAATTTTAGGTGGGAGACTGTGGAAGGTGTAAACCTCCAGTACAAGGGACAAAGATACCGGTTAACCTCTGTATTTAAGGCAAAAGAATTCTACAAGAAACTAGAAAAAGAACTGGGAAGTAAGAAAGAACAAGTAAAAGATCAGGAGTAAGACGTTAAAGACCATAAGGTGTGAAAAATAGCTAGAAGTGGGCTTGTACAAAAATGAACAAATTAAACATTATAACATGGAATATTAATGGTTTCAACTCACCTGTTAAACGATATAGAATATATCAATTGTTAAAGAAACAAGAATTGGATATTATATGCTTGCCAGAGACGCATATTAAAAATAAAGATGAAAAATATTTAGAAAATAAAAGATTGGGAACAGCCTTTATAACATCAAATGAAAAAAAGAAAAAATGGGATTGTAATATATATTAAGCCAGTGTTAAAACCTCAATTAGTAGAAAAAGATCAAGAGGGTAGATTTATATTGGTAGAAATAGAATGTCAAAATACAAAAATAATAATAATGGGAATCTATGCTCCAAATAGTGAGCAAAAATTTTTTTTCAAAAAAATATGAGAAATAATTTCAGAAAAGAAGATTGAAAATTGTATATTAATGGGCGAAGAACCGGAGATTGACAGAAAATCAGAAAATTATATTAATAAAAATCAAGGAAAACTACCCAAGGAATTTTTTAATATGACAAAAAACTTAATGCTAATAGATGGATGGAGATACATAAATGGAAATAAGAAAGAATATACCTACTATTCAAATAGATTTAATTCCTTCTCCAGGATCGACATGATTTGGATTACAAAAAACTTAGAAAATAAAATTAGAGATATGACAATAAATGCAAAAACACTGTCTGACCATAATTCTGTTTCTATGACCCTAAATATAAACAAAAAAATATATAGATGGAAAATGAATGAAAATATACTTAAAGATAATAAAAATGTAGATGACCTTGAGAAGAAATTACAAGAATTTTAAAAATGGAACATGAATAACGAAGTAAATATAGAAAAGGTCTGGGAAACAAGCAAAGCATTTATGAGAGGCCACTTGATTTCGAAAAACAAATATATTAAAAATAGATTAAAAAAAATAGAAACATTAATGAATCAGATAAAAGAAAAGGAATTAGAACTGCAAAAAAATAAAAAAAGAAAGAAAAAGAAGAGATATTGAACCAGATAAAATGGCTACAGTCCCAGGTTAAGATTGAGTTAACAGAAGAATTAGACAAAAAATTAAAATTTAGAAAACAAAGAAACTTTGAGCAGGCAAATAAACCAGGAAAATGGTTAATGTACAAACTGAGAAAAGAAAAAGAGAAAAGAATTATAAATAAAATAATAAATAAAAATATGGAGTTAACATACAATGAAGACATCAAGAGAGTTTTTTTTTATTATTACACAAACTTATACCAGGAACAAAAAACCCCAATAGATAAAGTAGAAGAATATATTAAAAATTGTAACTTAGTAAAATTAACAGAAGAAGATAAGAAACTTACAAACCATAATATTACAACCCAAGAAATCAGAGAAGCAATTAAAAAATTGAAAATAAATAAGGCACCAGGGACAGATGGCCTCACAGCAGATTATTATAAAAAACTACAAGAACAATTAATTAAACCATTAGAAGAAATGTTTAACTCAATACTACAAGGGTCAGAAATACCTGAATCATGGAAAGAGGCAAATATTGTACTAATTCCAGAGGAAAATCAGGATCCAACAAATTGTAAAAACTATAGACCAATCTCATTATTAAATAACGATTATAAAATTTTTACTATTATTCTTGCGGAAAGACTCAAAATTTTTTTACAGAAAATTATTAATCAAGATCAAAATGGATTTCTGCTGACTAGACAAATAAAAGATAACATTAGAAATGTAATTGATTTAATAGAATGTGCTAAAGTACATAATGAAAAACAAATAACATTATTATTTTTAGACGCAGAAAAAGCTTTTGACAACGTACATTGGAATTTCATGTTTAAAGTATTAGAAAAAAAAAGATTTTGGAAATAAATTCATAAATGCAATAAAAGCAATATACAAGTTACAAAAAGCAAAAATAATAGTAAACGATGAACTAACACAGGAATGCAAAATAATGAAAGGTACCAGGCAAGGATGCCGTATTTCCCCATTATTATTTATACTGGTATTAGAGGTTTTAATAGACGACATAAGGAAAGACCAAGAAATAGAGGGGATTAAGATTAAGAAAGAGGAATATAAATTAAAGGCATTCGCCGATGACCTAGTAATAACATTTCAAAATCCAACAAACTCAATAACAAAATTGATTTCTAAACTACAAGAATATGGAGAGGTCTCAGGATTTAAAATAAAAAAGGAAAAAAACAAAATGATAAATTTAAATATGCCTAAAGAAGAAATAGATAAAATAGAACAAATATCAGGTTTCCAAAATGTCAAAAAAGTTAAGTACTTAGGAATTCAAATAACAAATAACAATTTGGATTTATACAAAAATAATTATGAAAGTTTGTGGAAAGAAATTAAAAAAGATTTGGAGAAATGGGTAAATTTGCAACTATCTTTATTAGGCAGGATTGCCACAATAAAAATGAATATTCTACCAAGATTTTTATATTTGTTCCAAACGATCCCAATTATAATAAAAGACCAATTTTTTTATAAAATGGCAAAGAGAAATAACAAAATTTATCTGGCAAAAAAAACAAACCCTAGAATTAAACTGAAATATCTACAAGATATAAAAAATAGAGGGTGTTTAGCAATGCCTGATTTAAAATTATATTATGAAACATGCGGGTTAATTTGGATCAGAGATTGGATTAAATTAGAAGATGGGAAAACAATAAACTTGGAAGGACATGATAATAAGTATGGTTGGCATGGCTATATGTGGCATAATAGATGCAAAGTACACAAGTTATTTAACAATCATATAATTAGGAAGTCACTATTAAAAATCTGAAACAAATATAAAAAAACACTACTACCTGGCTTGCCATTGTGGGTATCGCCACAGGAAGCAGGTGCCAGAATGGGGAACCAAACAGATAAAGACTTTATAAAATATCAAAATTTGTTAAAAATGGAAGGAAATAACTATAGATTAAAAACACGGGAGGAACTAGAAAACGAAAATATAACGTGCCATTGGTTTACGTACTTTCAACTAAAAGAACAATATAAAATAGACAATAAAAACTATAAATTCATAAAAGATCAAAATAATTGGGATAATATATTAGAAAGAGACAACGACCACTTGATATCAAAAATATACAAAATATTATTGGAAATGAAAACCAAAGATCTAAAAATCAAAAATTATATGAAGAAATGGGAAGAAAATTTAGGTATAGAAATTACATATGAGTAGTGGCAAAAAATATGGTCAAAAAATATAAAATTTACGTTAAGTAATAGTTTAAGGGAAAACATGTACAAAATGATCTATAGATGGTACCTATCACCTGAGGTGTTATTTAAATCAAAAATTAGGAACACGAATATTTGTTGGAAATGTAAAAAAAAAAGAGGATCTTTCTACCACATATGGTGGTTATGTGAGAAAGCAAAAAAATATTGGACTAAAATAAATAAATATATAAGTGAAATTTATATATAATAAAATTATATATATAAATTTATATATATATAAGACTGTTCCACCTGGATGACTGAGAACCTTCATCGACATATTGCCATACATTTTGGGGAAGTAACCCTGAAGTTGGTACTCAGACTGAAGAAGCTCCTTGGATAAGGAGTGAAATGTTTCTACTGAGAAAATAGAAATCCAGTTGACATGATTCAAGCCACAGACTGTTCCACCTGGATGACTGAGAACCTTCATCGACATATATAAGTGAAATGTTTGGTAAGGATATACAAATGAAACCAGAAATCTATTTATTAGGTAAAATCGAGGATACTATGAATAAAAGACAAAAGACACTATTTTTATATTTGAGTACAGCGGCAAGAGTAAAATATGCGCAATTATGGAAGGAAGAAAACATACCAACAAAAGAAGAATGGATAATGAAATTAATGGAATTAATGCAAGTAGATAGATTAACTAATTTAATAAAAGGGAAAGAAATAGGGAAGCATAAAGAGATATGGGACCCTTTTACAGAATATGTTAAAAAGGAATATAATATATATATATATATATAGCCAAATTCTGTGCAGCTGCTATAAAGATACGCCAGACTATGATAGGAAACATGTAGTAATGTACTCCTTGTAATGATTTTAATAATTTTAAAAGGTTTATATATATATATATCACACCATATTTTATATATGATATTTTATTTTATAAGCATTTACATCTGTTAGAATATTAGTTATGACTAATATTAAGAGCATATTTAAATTTGATTAAGGGGCTCATCCACATTGTGGTCTGAATGTATTTTAATTTTTAATTGGAACAATGTAATTTAACTTATAATTTTAAAACTATTTTAAATCAGATGGTGCATATTGTAAGGTTCAATGAGTATACCTTGTAGAATCTTGTACTGGTCAGTGACCGTAATAAACCAGAATGAAAAAACTATAAATAAAAATATAGTAAGGGGGGGGGTATAAATAATGAAATATAGAAAGTAAGAGAGAAAATGTATACAAACTAGTTACATTTAATGTTCTGAGTTAAGAAAGCCGGAAGCAATTTTAAAGGTGTATGTGTAAGTTGTATGTATGTGTATGTAGTAGTGGTTAATTTTTTAAATAGTAAGAAAGGAAAAATGCACAAGAGAATAATAGAATAGGTATATATATATAGAAACATAAGAAAGAAAGAAAATAATTAAAGGAACAAAAATAGATAAAAATGATAAGGAAGGGATTTTGGGGGTCAAGGGATAAGTAGTAGGAGGAGAGGAGTGTGGGAGGAAAGAAGGTTGGAAGGAAAAAGAAAGTAGAAATGGATAAAGGGACATAAGAGAATAGAATAGAATTGAAAGAATGAACTATATAAAAGACTAGAAATAAAAATTTATATTATGAAGTTATGAAAATATGCAATTGATGGAATGTCTAAGTGTAAATGGGAAATGTTCTATGTAAAATGTAAATGTCTGTATGTTAAATGTTAAATGTAAATAAAGTTTATTTTTAAAAAAAGAAAAAAGAAAAAAGAAAAAAAGAAAAGCCGACTTGCGACCGGTCCTCACACTTACAGCCATCAGAGCATCCCTGTGGTCACGCAATCATGATTTGGGTGCTTGGCAACTGGTTCACATTTATGGTCATGTGATCACCAGTTTCGACCTTCCTGGCTGGGTTCTGGTAAGCAAAATCAATGGGGAACCACCTAATTCGCTTAACAGCCATGTGGTTCGCTTAGCACCTGCAGTGATTCTCTTAGTGGCTGCCACAAAAGAGGTCATAAAATCAGGTCAGATTCACTTAATGACCAGTTTGCTTAGGAACTGAAATTCTGGTCTCAATTGTGGTTGTTAAGCGAGGACTACTTGTAGAAATATAGTATAAGACAATAGACATAGAAAGAACTCACATCTATGTTTGTATGTTTCAGTTTTGCACCTTGGATATTTTTTCAAAATAAAACATCTCCCCAACCCTTATAGGGAGATATAAAAATCCAACTGTCTATGGTCCAGTGTTTTTGATGGATCTTTTGAGCTCAATCAAATTGAGTATACTCAATCAAATTGAGTATACTCAATCAAATTGGGTATAGTTTAGAAAGAACCCATGACAGGGTCTTCCACCCAGGTGCCATCCAGAGCCAACTTTGCTTAGCTTCTTATCCATTAAGAATAAGCAAGAAAGTGACAGCTTTGGCTGTCAGATCATCTTGTGTAATTGTAAGGAGATGCTGTCTGGGACATGACTGAGGAGGAAGGCAAAGAGCAGACTCAGAGGAGATTTTAAACATGGTGTGCCAGCTGGGGTTAGGTTTAATCATCACCTCAAGTAAGGATGACCTGTCTAGCAGGTTTCATATTAGCCCAAGCAACTGTCATAATTTCATCTGAGCAGAAAAATCTAATGCAAGTTTTATACTTAGTTGCTTCTTGCATACATTCTCCCCCACCACCTTCTAGTTTTAATGAGCTTCTTTATGTGAGAGTCTTCTCTTCCTTATATTATTGGCAAGATGAAATATGCTCCAGATCAAGCAGATATATTTCAAGGAAGAAAACAAAAAGGTGCAATAGTGAAAACATTTGGGAAGATCAAAGAGCTTCCAAAAGCCACAAAGTAACGAGAAGGCTATGTAAATACAAATGAAAAAGAATTGTAAATTAGTTTATTATTTATTAATCAAATATACAGCATGAGGTGCTGAGTACAAGTTGGAATGATCTGACAATTACAGTCAGAAGCCTCAGGGATGAAAGGAAGATATGGAAGATCTGCGAGTGACTCTTGAGCATGGCATTCAGAAGTTACAGATAAGAAGAGAAAGAACAACCATCAGTCATAAAACCTGCCAAGAATTTGCTTTAAACTGATGTTGCTAGAATTTCTGAGATCTATCAAAGTCAATAAAACAAGGTGTGTGACTTCTTTAGGGGACAAAACAAGTTTCAGATGATTAAAGAATTGCCACTCAACATCTGAATGCAAAGGCAAATATGTCACACAAGACTGGGACAATTTTTTTTAAAAAAAAATAAAAGTTAACCAGTAGAATCTAGCTCCATTTGTGGACAACAACCTGCTTCTTGACCACATAGGTTGCCTAAGAAGAGAGACTTTAGATCAGGGTAAAGGCCCATCTAATACATCCTTTTGTGCCACACAATGGCTAACCAGCTGACCGAGATAACTTGCAAACAATGGCAGGGGTGACTGTGGGTGGGCTGGAGGTCAAAGAAGTCAAGATGACAGCTGTGACCATGTGATTGAAACCCCACTTCCATTTTACATATGCTGCTTGTAAAAAAGGCAGAGCTTGGATTGCATGGTTGCAGCTGCCTTCTTGATTTTTTTTTCTGCCATCATGTGTCCATACTTACAAAGATCAGAATTGCGCAAGCCATGGTATTCCCTGTGACACTCTATGGAAGTGTAAGTTGGACTTTGAAGAAGCAAAATAGGAAGAGTACTGATGCATTTGAACTCCTGAGAATTTATGTATGTATTTATTTATTTATATATCAAATTTATTCCCCGCCCATCTCACTCAGAGCGACTCTGGGCGGTGTACATAAAATAGTGACAGAATACTGTGGACAGCCAAGAAAACAAACTGATGGATCATCAAAGAACTCAGAGTTCTCACTTGAGGCATAAATGACCAGGCTCGAATTATCCTACTTCAGACCTATTATGCAAAGACCTAGCTCTTTGGAGAAGGCTGTAATGCTGGGAAAGGTAGAAGGAAAGAGAAGAGGATGACTAGCAGCAAGGTGGATGGACTCATTTACAGTTGTGATGCACCACTGGGAGACTTGAAAGACCAGGTTAGGGAAAGATCGTCATGGAGAAAATCTATCTATGTGTTTACTAGGAGTCAAAAATGACTTGATGGCACATAATCAATCATGGACAACCCTGACACTTATTAGGTTTTAATTTCTATCATGATTTTCCACAAGTAACTGTGTTCCAGGTGGTTTAACCTGCAAATAAGTAATAGTATTTTACTATTAAACTAAACTAAAGCTTTATTTCAGCTGAGCTTGCCTCCTGGGGACCTCATGAATAAGATTCATATACTGTTCTTGGCAATAATATGGATGTGAATTGTGTTGCCTTCTTTCAGGATGTATTTCTGACTTCCCAGTCTAGCCTAAATCCTAGTCTTCTCTTCCAAATACTAACCAGGTCTAACTCTGCTTAGCTTTCTGAAATTAGCCATGGTCTGCTAGGTGCTGCCAGCTACTGAGACCACCATTTTAATAATATTAATAGCACAATGAATATAACAATATCTTAATAACAGTTCTTCACTGGTTTGAGTAAAATCAAATCCAAATTGCACATAAATATCTAACTTTCAGGTATGTTATCTAGAACCCAAGACAATAATTAGATGACTTCCTCGTGGTCAAATTATCTGCTATGTACTCTTCTCCCATCACACGTAATAATATTGTACATCATACTTCCTTCTCTACTCCAGTGACATTCTCCTAGTATTAATTAGGAATTCTCCCTCCTGGTAATATATGAGACAGCATTCTTGGCCACCATAGTATGGCAGCCAGAAAGTCTACATATCTTGATGGATCTTGTAACAAGCAACTTCTGCTTGAAGGCCCCCGGAGCGGAGAGGTGGGACAAGTGAGGAAAACTAGCTATGCTTTTAATGGTAGTGTGACTCTTTTCTGTCCACTCAGTTGCTCAATTTAAGAATTAGTTTTAAAACAGATGTCTGTGTGTCAAACATTTTAATAGAAATAATTGAATGGCTCCTATCTTTCAGCTGCCTGATAAGGCATCTTCCTGTCCTACACAGGAAAACAACAACAACAAACCACAGAGAAGGGAACTGAGGTAGCAGAAGGAGCACTAATGATGGAAAAGGGCAACTATTCATTTCACTTACAGATACCATCAGTGTTCATGGGAGTTGAGCTACCACAATTTCTCATTTATAGCCCATAAGCAGCTATTTTGGCACAATTGATTTTAACTAGGTTTTAAACAACCTTGACTGGTGTTGAAAAAAATAATGAAGATTGAATCTGGTTACTATTTTGATGGGAGACTATCAAGAAATTCCAGTGTTGTAGACTAGTCTGGGAAGTTTAAAACCATCCTGGAAGATACAGTGGCAATGGCAAATGATTTCTGTAGAAAACAGCATTGGGCATGCCCATGATGTTCCCAGGAGCTGAACTCAGCCCAAGGGAGCCTTCATGGAATAGTGGTTAAGATGTTAGACAAGGGCCATGGGTTCAAGTCCATCCTCAGCCATGGAAGCTCACTGGGTGACTTTGGGCCAATCACTCCAGCCTATTTAGTGCCAGGTTTTATACCAGACATAGCAATAATTCTTGCTTTCTAGGAACTCAACACTGCTTCCACAGCCACTTAATAGCTGAAGCTTCACAGCCTCAGTATGACTTCAACAGAACAGGAATTAAGTCCTCTATATGCAGAAAACAGAGTCCAGTATGTGTGATTGTGTGAACCTTAAATTCTGGACCTTTCCCTCTTGTCTTTTTCATCAGCAGGTTTTGGGGCATTCTTTTCCTGGCCTTGAGCATCAGAGGCACCACTTCCATGTTTACCTTACAATGCTCTCTGGCCACAAGACTTTTGGTTCCTATCTTGCCAGATTTACCCATACACCTTGCAGGAACTATTGTCAGGAGGATAAACGTGGAGGATGGGAACACCATGAATGCTCTGTCTTGAACTCCAGGAGGAAAAACAGAATATAACTCTAATAAATAAAGTATTTCCTTTTGTTAATGCCCAACTTCAAAAGATAAGCTGAGTATCAGAATTCTGAGAATCTAATTTAATTCCATTCCTCACCTTCCTTCTTCAGAATGATTGTTTGTTGGAACTGAGGCAATTGGGATATAGCCAGAGTTAAGGAAGATAACTGTCCTTCTGTTCTAGGCCAAGCATTAGATATTTAAAGATAAATATAATAAAAGAATGATGGATCATCTGCTCCTTATTTCTTTTAACTGCCTTCTTCCTACATTACTTAATGTCCAACACAGCAACTAGCTGAGTGTTAAGGCTAAGTGTATGTTAATTAGTTGTGGTTGTAATTAACGTACACTGACCCATGGGTTACAAGGAAATCTCATTCAGCATGTGGGCATATTGAAGGGCAAAGCCAGAAGTGGGAGCATCGTCCTCTAGTATGATGGGGGGGAGGGAGAGAGTATTAGGGGGTGACTGCATCCCAGCGTTAATGTGTCTCCTCTTTGCTTCTTGCATATAAAATATATTTAAGCTTCAGCAGAATGTATTTGTGTACTAAAAGCTGGGGAATTTCACATTTTGTAATTACATAAGCTCATGGTCTTTGATCGTGTTTGCAGCTAATCTACAAGGCTGTTAGAGCATAATGGGTGGGGGGGGAGAAGGACGATAAACCGCCTATGTCTAATTCTGAAATGAATTCCATTTAGTCTTGTCTAATCACTTACTCAATTTCCAGACATGGCATGCATCTGGAAAGGAAATTGATGTGTCATGGGCGCCTTCCTAAACTGGACTCAAACTGCTTGCCCTCTAGGAAAAGTCATGAGTGCTTGAATTGATTCCAGGGGTCTAGATTAGTTTGCAAAAGTTATTATCTGCCCCATGAAAACTTTCTGACAGTTGTTCAATTGAGCACTAAAATGGGCCATCTTTCTTCAAAAGAACTGGCCACAGCAGTGAAGGAGAAAGTTGTATATCTTGTGCTGTTGCACATATACTGTACTTGCTAGGAGAAAATATATCCACTTTAGGCATCAAGTCCACACTGCAATAAAATTTTGCTATTTTTATGAATGGAGATTGTTGAAAAAGTCAACAGGGTTAGCCACTTCTCATCAACCTGGGTAAATTTGATGTTCTTTACAGATGGTAAAACTCTGTATGAACTCATTACACTATCAAGTGCAACCAATGGTACAGATTAAGAATAGTTTAATGCAACTGCACCACTTATTGCTGTGATCAACTCCAAGGCCCCTCTTGAGAAGTCTTGAAGATGGCCTTCAATATGTTAGTAATATGATAAATGTGCCTGGTGATTCATAGATATCTAGTTTTCCTTACTTTGGAGACCTGTAAAACAAAATCCTTTCTTATAATATCTGAGGAATATATACATATACATATACATATACATATACATATACATATACATATACATATACATATACATATACATATACATATACATATATATATATATATATATATATATATATAGAGAGAGAGAGAGAGAGAGAGAGAGAGAAGGGGGAGGGGGGAGGGAGGGAGGGTAGACAAGGGCCAGAAGATCAGCACTGTCCTACCTTGTGTTAGCCAGTCTGGGTGGGAGCCTGCTGCTAGATGCAGGCAGGAACAGCATACACTGAACGGCACAATCAAGTAGCTGGCATTGTGTACAGGAACATCTGCACAGCGTATGGGCTAGACCCTCCCAAGTCCAAATGGCAGATTCCACAGAAGGTTGTGGAGAATGACAGGGCTAAGATCCTGTGGGACTTCCATATCCAGACAGACAGGCAGGTACTGGCCAATCAACCAGACATCGTGGTAGTAGACAAGGACCAGAAGATGGTGGTGGTGATAGATGTAGTGGTGCCAAGTGACAGCAACATCAGGAAGAAGGAGTATGAGAGGCTGGAGAAGTACCAGGGCCTGAAAGAGGAACTAGAGAGGATGTGGAAAGTAAAGGCCAAAGTTGTCCCAGTGGTGGTTGGAGCACTTGGGGCTGTGACCCCTAAGCTGGGAGAATGGCTCCAACAGATCCCAGGAAAAACATCAGAGCTCTCTGTCCAGAAGAGTGCAGTGCTAGGAAGAGCTAAGATACTGCTCAAGAACCCTCAAACTCCCAGGCCTCTGGTAGAGGACCCAAGGTTGAGGAAGACACATACCACCCATAGGGGTGAGAAGGGAATTTTAAAATATTTGTTGTTGTTCAGTTGTTCAGTCGTGTCTGACTCTTCGTGACCTCATGGACCATAGCACGCCAGGCCTTCCTGTCCTCCACTGTCTCTCGGAGTTTACTCAAATTCATGTTCATTACATCGGTGATGCTATCTAACCATCTCATCCTCTGCCGTCCCCTTCTCCTTTTGCCCTCAGTCTTTCCCAGCATCAGGGTCTTTTCCAGTGAGTCCTCTCTTCTCATTAGGTGGCCAAAGTATTTGAGCTTCAGCTTCAGCATCTGTCCTTCCAATGAGCAGTCAGGGTTGATTTCCTTTAGGATTGACTGGTTTGACCTCCTTGCAGTCCAAGGGACTCTCAAGAGTCTTCTCCAGCACCACAGCTCGAAAGCATCAATTCTTCGGCGCTCAGCCTTCCTTATGGTCCAACTCTCACAGCCATACATTGCTACTGGAAAAACCATAGCTTTAACTATACGGACCTTTGTCGGCAAGGTGATGTCTCTGCTTTTTAATATGCTGTCTAGGTTTGCCATAGCTTTCCTTCCAAGGAGCAAGCGTCTTTTAATTTCATGGCTGCAGTCACCGTCTGCGGTGATCTTGGAGCCCAAGAAAATAAAATCTGTCACTGCTTCCATTTCTTCCCCTTCTATTTGCCAGGAAGTGATGGGACCAGATGCCATGATCTGGGTTTTTTTAATGTTGAGTTTCAAGCCAGCTTTTGCACTCTCCTCTTTCACCCTCATCAAGAGGCTCTTTAGTTCCTCTTCACTTTCTGCCATTAGGGTGGTATCGTCTGCATATCTGAGGTTGTTGATATTTTTCCCGGCAATCTTAACTCCGGCTTGTGATTCATCCAGCCCGGCATTTCTCATGATGTACTCTGCATATAAGTTAAATAAGCAGGGTGATAATATACAGCCTTGTCGTACTCCTTTCCCAATTTTGAACCAGTCGGTTGTTCCATGTCCGGTTCTAACTGTTGCTTCTTGACCCACATACAGGTTTCTCAGGAGACAGGTAAGGTGGTCTGGTACTCCCATCTCTTTAAGACTTTGCCACAGTTTGTTGTGATCCACACAATCAAAGGCTTTAGCGTAGTCAATGAAGCAGAAGTAGATGTTTTTCTGGAACTCTCTTGCTTTTTCCATGATCCAGCGAATGTTGGCAATCTGATCTCTAGTTCCTCTGCCTCTTCGAAACCCAGCTTGCACTTCTGGTAGTTCTCGGTTCACATGCTGCTGAAGCCTAGCTTGTAGGATTTTGAGCATAACCTTGCTGGCATGTGAAATGAGCGCAATTGTACGGTAGTTTGAACATTCTTTGGCATTGCCTTTCTTTGGAATTGGAACGTAAACTGACCTTTTCCAATCCTGTGGCCACTGTTGAGTTTTCCAAATTTGTTGGCATATTGAGTGCAGCACTTTAACAGCATCATCTTTTAGGATTTTAAATAGCTCAGCTGGGATACTGTCTTCTCCGCTAGCTTTGTTGTTAGTAATGCTTCCTAAGGCCCACTTGACTTCACTCTCTAGGATGTCCGGCTCAAGGTCAGTGACCACACCATCATATTTATCAGGGATATTAAGATCTTTCTTGTATAGTTCTTCTGTGTATTCTTGCCACCTCTTCTTAATCTCTTCTGCTTCTGTTAGGTCCCTGCCTTTTTTGTCCTTTATCTTGCCCATCTTTGCACAAAACGTTCCCTTGATATCTCCGATTTTCTTGAAGAGATCTCTAGTCTTCCCCATTCTATTGTTTTTCTCGATTTCTTTGCATTGTTCATTTAAGAAGGCCTTCTTATCTCTCCTTGCTATTCTCTGGAATTCTGCATTCAGTTGTTTATATCTTTCCCTTTCTCCCTTGCCTTTTGCTTCCCTTCTTTCCTCAGCTATTTGTAAAGCCTCATCAGTCAGCCACTTTGCTTTCTTGCATTTCTTTTTCTTTGGGATGGTTTTAGCTGCTGCCTCCTGTACAATGTTACGAACCTCCATCCATAGTTCTTCAGGCACTCTGTCTACCAGATCTAATCCTTTAAATCTATTCCTCACCTCCACTGTATATTCATAAGGGATATGATTTAGGTCATACCTGATTGGTCTAGTGGTTTTCTCTACGTTCTTCAATTTAAGCCTAAATTTTGCAATAAGAAGCTCATGATCTGAGCCACAGTCAGCTCCAGGTCTTGTTTTTGCTGATTGTATAGAGCTTCTCCATCTTTGGCTGCAAAGTATATAATCAATCTGATTTCGGTATTGACCATCTGGTGATGTCCATGTGTAGAGTCGTCTCTTGTGTTGTTGGAAAAGAGTGTTTGCTATGACCAGCGTGTTCTCTTGACAAAACTCTATTAGCCTTTGCCCTGCTTCATTTTGTACTCCGAGGCCGAACTTGCCTGTTATTCCGGTTATTTTTTGACTTCCTACCTTAGCATTCCAGTCCCCTATGATGAAAAGGACATCTTTTTTTTGGTGTTAGTTCTAGAAGGTGTTGTAGGTCTTCATAGAACCGGTCAACTTCAGCTTCTTTGGCATCAGTGGTTGGGGCATAGACTTGGATCACTGTGATGTTGAATGGTTTGCCTTGGATTCGAACTGAAAGCATTCTGTCGTTTTTGAGGTTGTACCCCAGTACTGCCTTTCCTACTCTTTTATTGACTATGAGAGCTACTCCATTTCTTCTAAGGGATTCTTGCCCACAGTAGTATATATAATGGTCTCCTGAATTAAATTCGCCCATTCCTGTCCATTTTAGTTCGCTGATTCCCAATATGTCGATGTTCAATCTTGTCATCTCATGTTTGACCACATCCAGCTTACCTTGATTCATAGTTCTTACATTCCAGGTTCCTATGCAATATTGTTCTTTACAGCATCGGACTTTCCTTCCACTTCCAGACACATCCACAACTGAGCGTCCTTTCGGCTTTGGCCCAGCCGTTTCACACTTTCTGGAGCTACTCGGAATTGCCCTCCGCTCTTCCCCAGTAGCATTTTGGACACCTTCCGACCTAAGGGGCTCATCTTCCGGCGTCATATCTTTTAGCCTTTTGATACTGTCCATGGGTTTTCTTGGCAAGGATACTGGAGTGGTTTGCCAATTCCTCCTCCAGTGGACCACGTTTTGTCAGAACTCTCCATCATGACCTGTTCTTCTTGACCTGACTTCATTGAGTTACGCAAGCCCCTTCGCCACGACAAGGCAGTGATCCATGAAGGGGAAATATATATAATATATATTATATTTTAAAATATAATATATATTATATAACATATACTGTATATCCATGTGTGTATGAGACAGTGATATTAAGCAAGTGGGTATCTTGGGATGGACAATTTAATTTTTTCCTTATTTTTTGTTAGATTTATAACCCATATTTTTTATCAGATGTTCAAGATGGAACACATAGCACTGCCTTATTCTTCCCATACCAGTAGCCTTTTGAGGTAAATTGTGCTGGGAGTGAATGGTGGCAAAATGAGTTTTATGTCTGATAAAGGACTTGAAACTGGATCTCATTAGTCCTACATCCAGTGCCTTGATCAGTATACCACATTGGCTTACAATCCTAGCCCAGCCGTCCCCAGTCTTAGCACCTTCCAGATGGGAGACCTTCAACTCCCAGAATTCTCAACAATGAACAAGCTGGATGGTGAATTCTGGGGGTTGAAGGCCACACATCTGTTGAGCACACAGGTTGGCAAAAGCTGCCCTAACATACAGGCTAAAAGTTATCCTACAACCTCCCTTTTTGCAGCCTCTGGAAGTGTATCCATGCCTAAGTAAATAACCTTAAAACAACTCTTCTTCTTTAAGGAATGAGGACAAAAATCGAATCCACCAAACCATACCACACCCAGTCTGATAAAAACATTTCATTATTAAGCATAGATTTTTGAACACTGAAAATAGAATGCGTTGCTTGTCAGGATTCAGCATGATTTTTTCAATAATACATAATGCCAGAGAAACATGATTTCCTTTTTTGATAGAGTGATCAGTTTAGTTGGCATTGGAATGGAGTGGATATGCTGTTCTTATCTGCAGCCAGCATTTAGCAGAGTGTCTTATGAGATTCTATAGAAAAGATGACAAAATGTGACTATGCTACTGTTGGGTAGATACAAAACTGAGTATACAGTATGTTAATGGCTCTGCATCTGGTTGGAGGGAATGCTGAATAGTATACCACAGTGTTCCATTCTAAGTCTTGTGCTGGTCAACATATTTATAAATGAATTGGATGAGGAGTTAGAGAATGTGATTATTAAATCTGCAGATGACACACTTTCGCTTCCGGGTGCTGGACTGAGTGGAGCGAAGAGCTGATAGCTGCGCGGTTTTCTGTCTGCGGCGAGAAAATCGCTGAAAAACCACCCTCGAAGAGAGGGTGGGCAGAAGATTTATCACAAGGGTCGTCGAACCTGCTGCTCTATCCTGACCCCTGTATACCCACTACAGGGGAAGAGAGATTTGAGTGGTAACAGACGACTGGAACTAACATGAAAGCTCTGCAGAAACCGTGAAACTAAATAAGTTAAGTAGCTCCTCATCCAGCCTTTTAGTTGCACTTTTTTTTTTTAAATATTACTGGATTTATTAAGCACTAGGATTTATTTCTGGACTGTGATTTATAGATGCTGGTGTTTTATTTTTCTTTCTTGTCAGAGGAGTGTTTGAACGGTGGGTTTGGAAAGATAATTGACTCTGCCTGGAGTGGGCTGAGTGACTTTCTCTTTTGATTCTAAATATTTCTACTCTTGGTTTGCTTTCATCCTTACTGCAATTATAAGTATTTTTTTTTCCCTTTGGGGACTAATTTGTCTGGATTTAAAGTTTTTATGGATAAATGAATTACTGATTTGATATTCTTTCTTCTACCTGTTTGGGATTTTTATTATGAAAGAACTCTTTTTGCTTTTCTCCATAAGTGTTTGAATATTTTTTGGATTATATAAGTCACTTTATAGAATTTTTATGAATGCCTTGGACTCCTTCTGTATATAAATTAGACGACTTATTCATGGTTGGACTGTGTGGATATAAGCTGCCGTGAGAAACCTTGGGATTGTTTATCTTTTTTGTTATTATTTTGACTACAATAAAACCTCTCTGTTCTTTTTTTATCTTTTATTTACTTGCTCTTACGCTTGGACATACAATTTTAATGGACTAGATTTTTTGCTATTCTGATAATTACATTTAAAGGACTATTTTTATTTTTAAAAGTTTTTTTATTCTCCTATTATTAAAGGGGGAGAAGAAGAGAGGTTCTTTGTCTTTGTCTTCCCCCTCTCCTCTCCTTTTTTTTTTCTTTTTCCTTTTTTTCCTTCTTGCCTTTTCTCTCTTACAGGGAAACTATCTACATTATGACAATCATGGCATTAACACCTGGAGCGTTGGTGGAGCCTCTTCAGTCAGAGATGAGAAAACTTCTGGAAGTGATGACATCATTTAATAAAGAAATGAGAGAGAAGGAGTGCATTTTGAGACGGAGACAAGTTCCAGAACAGTTGAATGAAGATGTAGGAGAAAGGACTGTTTCTATATTAGATAAACCCTTGGAGATAAAAGAACAAGACCTAGATTTGGAAATAGATAAAATTTTTAGAGAACAGAAAGTGTTTAAAGAACAAAAGTTAAGGATAATTTTTACTTTAAAAGTTAAAACATTTTTAGAGAAATATAAGACAGACATGAGGGAGGCACCAGGAGAACGTAAGAAGCATTTCATAGAATAGAATAGAAGTAAAGGATAGAGATAAATGGCTGACCTATAAGGACTTTTTATTGTTAAAATTGATGGATTGGCAGAAAAGGATAAATTGACACGTTTAGTAAAAGAAAATTCAATTATTACTCTTTTAAAGATTAGAAACTATTAATGGACTATTTGGAAAATGTTGGAGGGGCAGAGCTTATAAGAGGATTTGAAGATTAAATTATATATAAATTGATATATTAGATAAGAAATGTTTTTTAATGTGATTTACAGATTTAGTATGTAAGATGCATTTTATAGAATAGAATAGAAGTAAGGAATAGAGATAAATGGTTGATTTATGAGGACTTTTTATTATTAGAATTGATGGATTGACAGAAAATGAGAGATTGATATGTTTATTAAAAGAAAATTTAAACTATTATTTTTTTAAGAGTAGAAACTAATAATGGACTATTTGGAAAATACTGGAGGGGCAAAGTCTATATGAGGATTTGAAGATTAAATCATATATAAACTGATATATTAGACAAGAAATGTTTTTTTAATGTCATGTATAGACCTAGCATGTATGACAAATTTTGTAAAGTATTGTGACCAGAGATTAATCGGAAGCTGACTACTTTCTATGTTTCATCTTTTTTCTTTTTTTTCTTTGCTTTACTACACCTTTTTTTCTTCTTTCTTTGATTTGTATTTCTGTTTCTCTTCCCGTTTCCAACTTTTAACTATGTATATTCAAAACCCAATAAAATATTTAAAAAAAAAATAAAAAAAATCTGCAGATGACACAAAGATTTTAGGGATAGCAAGCTCCTTAGAGGACAATATCAATATTGAGGAGGATCTTGACAAGCTAGAACATTGGGCAAAACCCAGCATGGTGGATTTCAATAGGGAGAAGTGCAAAGTCTTATATTTGGGTAAGAAAAATACGATAGCATGAATATAGGATGAGTTGGGGTTCCTATCAAGCAATATATGAAAAAAGGATCTGGATATCTTGATGAATCACAAGCTGAACATGAGCCAACAGTGTGATGCAACTGAAATAAAAAGCAAATGTAATCCTAGGTTGCAACAAGAGAAGCATACTATAAGGTGCCTGGAAGGGACAAAAAACGTACAAGGGAATGGTTGAAGACATTGGGTATGGATGGCCGGAAGAAGAGTGCAAGGAAATACATTAGAAAAGTTGTTTTTCCACTGAAAAGACTTCAAATATTTATAAATGCAGCCCATGGAGTATATGATTCTATATGTATAATAAAATGGTGATACCTTACTTTCTTTATAAGGTAGATATGAACTCTCATCCTATGAACATTAGTCCCACTGAAAACTGTGCAGCTGGAATCCCATTTACGTTTCCCTAGAAATAAGTCCTCCTAAAACCAGTTGATATAACATTGAAGAAGCCATGTACAAATTAAGTCATCATGTCATAATCCTATTGAGTTCAAAACTAGTTTCTTTCTTTGAATTACTTTCTCATTCTAAATAATTATTTTTAAATAATTATATTTCTATTTAATATACAGTGTGTTGATGTATTCTTCTAAAAATGGGGAATTCGATTAACTAAAGAACATTTTCATTTATATATACCCCAAGGCATTTTTGAGGGCATGTCCTTCTCAGATCATGCAGGTAACTGGCTAGCAGTGTCATGACTGGCTAGCAGGTCAAGTCATGCAGGTAACTCGTTAGCAATAACTGTTCGAGGCAGGTTATTTCAGCAGTGGCACCTGTCCAGGGGAAAGGGTCACCCCTCTGCTGTTTACTAGGCTCCAGTGCTGAGCATATTTTTGGCATTCCTGGAGAAAAGGTCATTTTATGTTGGTTTCTCCCAGCCATTAATGTAATAATGTAATATAACAATTATATATAATAAATATGCAACAATTATATACAATAAATATATAAAATAGTTGAAATTGTTAGGTACTTTAAGATATGAATATTTGGGGAAAAGTAGATAATTTGCTGGTGTGCCTTTTGAGTCAGTGTTGACTCCGGGCAACTGCCTGGAAAAGTCCCTGCAGTTTTCATGGCAAGGTCTTTTGGAAGTGGTTTGCCATTGCCTCCTTACTAGGGCTGAGAGGGTATGACTGGCCCAAGGTCACCCAGCTGGTTTCGTGCTTGAGGCAGGACTAGAACTCACAGTCTCCTGGTTTCTAGCCTGGTGCCTTAACCACTAAACCATATTAGAGATCGGGTTTCAACCAAGCACGTCTCACACAAGCTTGAAGGAGGAGGCAGCCTCTGCTGTAACCTAATCTTACTTGCTTTGTGTGGGAGGGGCTGAATGCTGGTTTCCTGTTTCCTTCTCTTTTTCTTTTCTGCTCGGATCTCCTACCAAGGAGGATGTGGCAGCTATGGTTGCTGCTGCATTGCTCATACTTCCATCCAGGTGGGCCACATTAGAAGCATGTGGTTCACATCAGAATCAATTGCTCACACGCATGGACCGTTTCTACTAAGGAACTGTGAGTTACAATAAAATTGTAAACTCTTTTTTATGTAACTTTACATTAACGTGTGAAGTGTATTTATTTTGTGTTTTGAACTGATTAAGCCTTGTGCAAGTTTATGGGAATGCTTCTACTCTGCTACATACTAATAAGAAGCTGTGTAGAGTTCTGGTACTACCATCCCAGAATTCCTACAAACCAAACTGGCCCTCAATCAGATACATTTATTTATTTATTTAATTTTTATCCCGCCTTTATTATTTTTATAAATAACTCAAGGTGGTGAAACATATCTAATACTCCTTCCTCCTCCTGTTTTCCCCACAACAACCACCCTGCGAGGTGAGTTGGGCTGAGAGAGAGTGACTGGCCCAAGGTCACCCAGCCGGCTTTCATGCCTAAGGCGGGACCGAAAGCTGGCTGGGTGACCTTGGGCCAGTCACTCTTTCTCAGCCCAACTCACCTCACAGGGTGGTTGTTGTGGGGAAAATAGGAGGAGGAAGGAGTTTAAATGCTAAACATCTGTTGTGCCATGTTGGGAGTGAACTTATCTCTCACAGTGGAGAGAGAGATAAGAGGCAAAGGAAATGAGAGAAAGGGATGAGACAGTGGGGGAGGAAGAAAGAGAGATGGGGATTCATGAACTATTTTGCCCTCAGGTATGTTTTTCTGGGAAAACCCAGTTTCATATAATTGAAACTGAGTTGCAGAATCCACCATTAGAATCTGTGTTGTGAGGGACATAAGAAATATGTTTATTTTTATTATACTTTATTTCTGGATTACATCCTTGGGAATATGACATAGCAAATTACAATTCCATCCTCAAAATTGGATGTGATCCAGAAAAGCTTAGATGATAAGAAATTGTTAATCTTCCAGGTGTCATAAGGTGTCAGTTGTTTTAGTTGCAAAAAAGTTGATGGCTTCTGTTCCAGAAACTGAAAGTTCACTCTAGCTTTTAATACTTTTATGAGGAGTATATTTTATTCTTTCGTTGGAGACTGCTGAAGAAATAGCAGGAAGAAATTTGTGAGCTTTCATTACACTGGATTATTTTTTAAAATGAAAGCTCTCAGAACCCAGAGATACAAAAGGCTGTAAGGTTTCAAACATCTTAAGTAAAGGTAAAGGTTTCCCCTGCACAGTCGTGTCCAACTCTAGGGGGGGTGCTCATCTCCGTTTCTTAGCCGAAGAGCCAGCGCTGTCCGAAGATGCTTCCACGGTCATGTGGCCGGCATGACGTGCGCGGAACGCTGTTACCATCCCACCGAAGTGGTACCTATTTATCTACTTGCATTTGCATGCTTTCGAATTGCTAGGTTGGCAAGAGCTGGGACGAGTGTGGGAGCTCACTCCGTCACGTGGCGCTCGGGTTTCAAACCGCTGACCTTCCGATCGACCAGCCTGGCATCTTATCCACTGAGCCATCATGCCCCATATTTCAAACATCTTACTGTCAGGATAAATTTTCCATGTAGCTTTGTTTGGAATAATCTGTCTTTTGAGTAAGGTGTCCACCATAACTGATTCATTCAGTACAAAATCCCCTTGAAAGACACTGAAGTACCAAATGGAAGTACTTATTTTGCATCTATCAACTTCCTGAGATATTTACTGAACTATGAAACTCCATGAATGTCCAAGAGTTCTCAACCCTTTTCACCTTTGGCCACTCTATGAACAGCTCTCATCAAAATTCAGATACGGTGGAGCATCTGTTCAGCTTCATTTTTATTTTGTAGAAATAGTTCAGAATGTGTCTTATCTATCAAAACATCCTTGGATTTAAAACAATATTTCACAAGTTGCTTCTTGTTGACCTGAGGTTGAAGCCAATGGAGGGCATAGCCTCAAAACATCTATGTGCTCAAAATGGAAATCCTATCATTCAGCCCTGCAATAATGATTTTGACCTCTAAGGAAGGTAGCCAGTACTTGCTAAAAGCTGAAGACATTCAGAATCACAGCAACACATGGCTGTGAATCTTCACTAAATAGCTCTTCCCCCATCTCCCAAGGTTATTCCCACATACCATTACATGACCAGCACCTTGAATTGGGCATTGGAGTCTCCTGGCACCCAATGCAGCTCCTGAAGAATTGGTGATATTATTCTGTACCAGTGTTGACCAATCAGCAAGAAGTTAGCTGCATTCTGGACCAGTTATAGCTTTCAAATTGCCTTCAACGGCAGCCCCATATAGAGCCAGTAATCCAAACACTAGGACATACAGAATGAGTGATTGTTGTCTGAGTGCAAACCAGGCTGCAACTAGCATACTAGCTAGAAATCGGAAAAGGTCCAAGAGCTTTTATTAATAATATATTCTCTTATATGAATGCTAAAGACAGTGGAACTTAAATATCTATGGTAGCCCTAAATATGAAGTAGCTTATGGTTGGTTGCTATGACTACAGAAAATATAGTATAAGCAACATGATCCCAGGTATCTCCCATGTTGAATCTAAGATATCTTCATTTAGCATTTTGCTGTGCAAATTCAATGGTAGGACTTGAGTGAATTGGTCACGCCTGTTATGATATGTGTGTTGTTGAATTGCACCTGTTAATGGTTAATTTCTCTCACTTGCAATGCCCACCCTTCAGTTCAATTAAGAAACTATTCATTTAGACCCATTGGTTTCTCACTGATTTGGTTGCATTAAACTGGAATATTCTAGTATAGCAGAATGTCTGGCTCTGTTCCAATTTGTTAGATGTTGCAGCAGTATGCATGTGTTTTTTTCTCATTTAACAAGAATCCTGGGATTGGGAAATGGCATCTTGAAGGTTACTTCCCACTGACCTAAGAATGGAGCCCAGCAGAGGGCATTCCCCAAAGTATCTGCATATTCTTGTGGAGTCCTTCTGGAATCATTTGTAGCAAGAACATGGAGGTTAGCTCTCTACAGAGTCCCCAAAGAATTCCCTGTAACTAAATATAAAGTTTAAGAGAGAAGAAGAATCTAGACTGAGCCAGCTCTAAAGTTCATAAGATGTATTGAGAATATCAAGAATATGGAATTCTATTGCAAACCTCGCTGATTTGGGATTATTTTTAACATTTCATGTCTTCTAATGCCTCCCCAAAGGAACTTTGCAATTTTTAAAAGCTAAAGAGAAAAAAAATCTACACAAAATGTAATAGAATTACCCTAGGCCAATTGCGGAGACCTGTTGACCTGAATTCCTTTCACATACAGTAGGTCTTAACTAGTCCCAGGGAAGAGGTATGGGTAGGAAAGAATTTGTCTCAACAGGTAGTGGTATTACACTATCAGAAAGTGTAACCATTTCTTCAATTTATTGTTTTGTTCATTTATAACCCACTTTTCCTCTAGGAGCGCAAAGTACTCCTTTCCGTAATTTTCCCCCCTAACAGTCTTGTGAGATAGGCTGGGCTGGGAAGGAATGACTGACCCAAAGTTAGCCATTAAGCATCTATGGCTCAAGGTGGACTTATACCTGGGTCTCCCCAGTCCTAATCCAACACCTTAACCACTAAACCACACTATGCAAGGCACAGCATCTGAAGCTTTTTTTGGCTTTGGATCATTTGTAGTTCTCTGCTGCCTGTCCCATGGGTCCTTGAGAAGAGTGGGAAGATGCCTTGTATGTAATCAGATCCTTGTCCATTTAGCTCAGTGTAAGCAAAGAAGGGAGAAGTCAAAGATGAGCCAAACCTAATGGATGAAGGTTGAGCATTGGGTGTGAAGGGGGCTCCCAGTCTGAGTCAGCGTATGCTGAGTCCAGGGCAGAAACAGTGGAGCCAAATGTTGGTTTAGCATCACTGCTGGGGCCTAGCAGCAATGTCAGACAGAAGCTTATTTTGTTGTTGTTCAGTCATTTAGTCGTGTCCGACTCTTCGTGAAGAAGGCTATTAATGACATCTTCTGTATTTGTTGTTCTTCAGGACACTTAGAACCGAAACAGGTGTACAACTGTGCCTTATCTGACTTAACTCACTCATACATATTCACACTCATGCATAACTATGCAAGCCTAGCTGGCCACAATAGATTTGAATTCCAGAAGAAATGGGGTGGGAAACTGACAATGCACAGTACCTTGCTCTATACCAGGGCTTTCCAAAGTTTTCCCGCGGCGACACACCAACCGCCGTTGGTGTGTCGCCGCGGGAAAACCCGGAAGTGCCGCCGTTGCGGCAGCGCGCAAAAACCCGGAAGCGCTGCTGCCGCTTTTGGGTTTTTGCGCACCGCCGTTGGTGTGTCACAGCGGGAAAACCCGGAAGTGCTGATGATGACACACTTTTGTGTCACGACACACAGTTTGGAAAGCTCTGCTCTATACATTGGTCCTAAAGTGCTCAAACACTTTTATAACTTTGGAAAGGGCTTAGCCAATCTCATTAATACTCTTCTCACATTTCCTGGTATTTTCTCACTCATTATACTTGCATATTTTCACCATTCATTCAGTTCAAACAGGAGCTATATCATTTTTTAAAATTAATTTTTATTATAGAAGTTTTTTACAAGATAAAAACAATACAAATTTAAAGAAAAATGAAAGAAAAGAAAAGTAAAAGAAAAGTGATAAGTAAATAGAAAAGAAAGAAAAGAAAAAAGACGAAGAAGAAAAAAAGAAAAAAATATATAAAGAAGTGGCTTCCATCCTTCTTTATAGCAGTTATAAATGCATTTATATTTTGTGGAGTCCTTGGTGCTCTCTGAGCTTGTTTGCTTGGAGACATTTCATTACCCAACTACTGTAGGTAACATCAACAGCATTGATGATATTACCTAGTTGGGTAGTGAAACATCTGCAAGCAAACAATCAAGGTCAGAGAGCACCAAGGACTGCACAGTTCAATCCTGAGCTACGGATATTCTCTTCTATTGGCATTTATATTTTATCCTCTCTCTAAGATTATGTCATGGTTCCCTTCTTCCCATACTCTACCCTTTCTAATAATCAAACCCATAAATCACACGTTCGTTTTTTTCCGTTTTCAGCAAAATGTCCATAAGGGGTTTCCAGTCACTGACAAATGTAGTTATTCTCTTTCCCCTTATCAAACAAGTCGATTTTGCCATCTTTGCAAATTCTGTCATCTTCACCAACCATTCCTCCATTGTGGGTATTTCAGAGTCTTTCCATCTTTGTGCATATACTGTAATAATCTTGTGGCAGTTACCACATACAAAAACAATCGTCCATAAGTCTTTTCTTATTGTCTGTCCATTATTGTCCCAGCAGGAAAAGTTTTGGACGAGCTATAAATTGTTTTGAGAACCATATCTTTTGCTGTCTTTTTAAAAATCTTCATTCTAGTATTTTGTCTCATGCTAAATACATCTTCTGGAACAAACTCTTCTGCCTCCATGAGCTGCTTTGAATGAATCTCATGTACTCCTCCTTTCGTACATATCAGTTCATACATTCACACAAATATATCACACAACCACAACTGTCACCAGAAATTAATTCTCTCCTCTACTTTATGTATCCTTGCTCTCCAACCCAAATTGCTACAACTTCATATCATGTAAATAAAATCACCAAGCTATGGGGGGAAAAGTTTATTAATTTATATTAGATACCCTAGTTACCATATATTTTTTGACCTTATCATGGGAACTGCTAATTTAGGAGTACGTGATAATTTTCCTATTTCTGGAGCATTTCACAGTGAGTATTTAGATCTAAGCATGTTCCTCCAAGGCACAGTAGATGCAGCACCTAGCTGATATGAGCTGGTCTTTAAAAAGCTAACTAGCATCAGACATAATATTTGCATGGGAGACCATCAGAATATCTCAGGGCTGTAGACTAGACTGCTGAGTTCAGAAAACATCCTGGAGGAAGGCTATACTGTTCTCAAGAAAACACCAAGAACGTGTCCAAGTACTCAGTAGAAGTTTATCTTGATTGATTGACTGATTGATTTACTTTTCCTTTGTAAATTTGAAGATAGCTGTTTATTATTTTGTTTAATCTTAGGTATCTGACTCTCAACTAAGCATATTTGGAAATAAATTACTTTTTAAAAAATTTTCAACATTACAGTACAGGAGAAAGCATCATCAACATCATCATATCATCATCAGCTATACTCTTCACAGACCTGAAAATTGATATGAAGGAACTTCCTTCCATACACTTGTATCAGATTCCCCCCCCCCCCACAATGTTCTGAAACGTTTGAGCAATATTTCCCCCTCAAGATGCTAGATGCAATGGAACAACAGGATGTTCCTAGCTTACAAAGGTGCAGGCAAATAGAAATGGTTGGTCAGATCAGAATAGATGAGAGTTCTGAAGAAAGTGAGACAGAAAACTTTCATTAAAACAGAAAGAAGAAAATATACAAAGCAAACTTCTCCCCATGCATTAAGATAGCTGACAAATCCTATTTTGATGGCAGCAAACAAGTAAGTGCAGTTTATTTATGGGAGACATATATACACATGCATCACTTTCACACTATATGGATCATGAAGGGATTCTAAGAGACCATGAGATCCCAGCTTCTTTAATGTGTGCTTCCACAGTGAATTTTCCATTGATGGTGGATCCCAACCATGATAGAAAAACACTAGAGAAGTCTGTGGACTGGATAAAGTATTGGTCTTTACCAATGGATTCTTACTTTAGGGTTCCTCAATGGGACTTAAGTTGACCATTGATTTCAAAGGATCCCATTTGTTTTGAAATCAATGGTCAACTTAAGTCCCATTGAGGTACCTTAAAGTAAGAATCATTCAGTGATGTAACTATCCTGTTGGAACCAAAGGGAATTCGTGAGTTTATTCTTCTAAAGCACTGAAGCTATGGTGGTCAATGGCGCTCCTGAGGTTGCTCAACTACAAATCCCAGCATGCCTCACTATAGGCCATGTTGGCTAAGGTTTTAGTGAACTGTGATTCAGAAAGACCCAGGGGGCATATGCTACTTTTTTCAGGGTATCTCCATCAGGAAGTCAAAAAGGTTAAGATGGCAGCTGCAACCATGTGATTGAAGTCTTTCCCCTTTTTCATGTGTTGCATTCACACTACATATAAAAAAGGTGTGAAGCTTTCATGTCATGGTTATGGCCACCACTAACATTTTAATCCTTGCTGTGGATACCCCTGGCTCCTTTAATGATATATTTTAAAGATCCCCTTTTTGTGATTTACAGAATAACAAAATCAATGTTTAAGGGTGAGATATGTTTAATTTATTGATGTGGCTACAGTAATTAGATAAAGCAGTTTCACCTTCTTTGACATTCAAATCTCAAGCTCTTTCTGACCTGTTTATTAATAAATCTGCAACCCTTTTAGTAAATTGTTATTTTAAAAAGTGAATTCGGTGAAATTCCCACCAATCCAGACAAGCCAAAATGTGTATCTTTCAAAAGAGAAGGGCTGGAAATAAGCTGCAGCATCTTTGATGAATCTTAGATGCTAACACTGAAGGAATAATGTGTGGGATAGTGCTGGATGCTCAGATTCAAAAGCCATACTGTCAGACGAGAAACAGCTCTCAAAAGAGCCGCCCAAATGATTTATGTGGGAACATGATTGAGATTTATAAAACAGTGAATGGCATGCTTTATGTGGCTAGATTTATTTTTTATTTCTCATCGTATTAGAAAGCCCAGTACACCTCATGTGATTAATCTACAGACGTTGCTGCCACAAGATGTGGCAGTGGTAAGATGAATTTAAGAAGACAATTTAATTACATGTTGGTCTGTTGGCTCTAGTGACTGATGAAATTCTGTGTTTAGACATTTCATGGCAGCAAGAGCAGAAGAGAATTTGTTGATTTCAAGTCTTGAAATCTTGAAAAGAGATTTTTCTTTTAGCCACTGGTGGAACCTCAAAACTGGTCTGTTTGGGCCTTTAGACTGACTGATCCTATACTTTAATATGCTTAATGGTATACCTTTTCATTCTCAATCACAGGAATTGTTTCTCTTGCTAGCAATTCAATTATCCTGTTCTCTGCTCAAGATGTACTCAAGACCTTAATGCCACTTCTCAAGAAAAGGCTAAATATAAGCAATAATATCCTACACATACTGCAATAGAAGCATTAATAACATTGTCCTGTTGGCCAAATATGAAAACATTATTTCAATAAAATTGTACCAGGCCTGGAAGAGGGTAGAAATGAACACATTATTTCATTTGAATTTTGTGGCACAGAGCTTTATGTCTACTTCCTCTCCAGTATCTAGTTGTAGCCCTAAACAACAGGAAGAAAGGGTGAATCAAATGTTTCATATGCAGACCAAACATTTGCTAATTAGTATAGCTATACTCTTTTTTGTTAAAAAAAATGCACATCAGAAAGTCAGTGGGCTGCAACTTCATTAATTAGAATGTATGTACTTAACCTTCTCTACTGGTGACAAGGTTGTGTAATTACTACCCATACAGATATCACTTTAGCAATTATCTTTGGTGGAGGACATTTTTCTTACATATAGAAGGGCTACAGAAAACTCACTTAGGAAAGTAATAGTCTTTCTTTGTCTTTTGAAAGCATCGGGAAGGACTTAGAAAGACAGCTAAGGAAGTTGGAAAGCTTTAGAATCCATAAAAAAAAAAAAAGGTTTTCCCCTGCACAGTCATGTCTGACTCTAGGGGGCAGTGCTCATCTCCGTTTCTTAGCCGAAGAGCCAGCGCTGTCCGAAGACGCTTCCACGGTCATGTGGCCAGCATGACGTGCGCGGAACGCTGTTACCATCCCACAGAAGTGGTACCTATTTATCTACTTGCATTTGCATGCTTTCGAATTGTTAGGTTGGCAAGAGCAGGGGCGAGTGCGGGAGCTCACTCCGTCACGCGGCGCTCGGGTCTCGAACCGCCGACCTTCCGATTGACAAGCCTGGTGTATTAACCACTGAGCCATCGCGCCCCTCAGAATCAGAATCCATCAAGCTCCAAGTAAAGAAAATTACCACTGTTTGCAACTGGTGTAAACTGGTGAAGACCACCTATTATAGGTGAACTTTCGAACTTGCCATTGCAAGTTCCCCTTATTTCAGAGGGTTTCAGGGGGAATTGGGCAAATATATGAAGCTGTCAGTGCCAAGCATCCATGGATTAGAGGAAGGCTGGCTCTGAATAGCAGTGATCATGGGTGCAGCCCAATTGGGTGAATAAACAGCATTCTGACCTCTTTCCTTAGCACCATCATCAAAGTTTCTATTAAGTGTCACCAAAATATGTCTCAACCTTAAGATGGTGATAGACTGCTGAAAAAAAGTTACACACATGCACTCACACACACATACACACATGTGCGGCTCTCTGGACCACAGGGGTTGGGTCTAATGCCACTGTGATATCACTTTTTAAATGTTTTTCAGGAGGCTTGGGGTGGGTTAAGGGTGAACATTATTAATGAGTGTGTATTGTTGTATAGAGGACCACACATCCATCCCCATTCTTATTTTTGCCAAAAAAGACAAAATACTTTTGTGCTGCCAAAAAATAATAAAAATTGAGACTTGCAAGATTGATGTCAGCCCTCCCAGGTAAACCAGACAGGAAACACAATGAGATGAACTAATTCTATTCTCTTCGATTGGAACTAATTCTACTCTGTGTATTGTCGAAGGCTTTCACGGCCGGAGTTTGATGGCTGTTGTGGGTCTTCCGGGCTGTGTGGCCATGTTCTGGAAGTTGTGGTTCCTAAATTCACAAACACCAGCACAGTTACAATAAAAAAGAAGAAAGTTAAAAAAATTAGCAAAACCTGGCTACCAGTCCTGAAAAACACAGCCTGCAAAAGGTCAACGAACTCAGTCCAACCACCAGGTCATGGGAATACTTCTCACAATGAACATGCTAATCACGCTCATCGCTCATCAGCCACTCGTTAACATTTCAACACAACAAAAAACCCCACCTAATCTCCTATAATTTAGCTCTATAAATAGAACATTGCCACTCTACCTGGGCACAGAGATTTTGCTTCTATCTGTGCTCCTGCCCTCTGAAGATGCTGGCCACAGATGCTGGCGAAACGTTAGGAACCACAACTTCCAGAACACGGCCACACAGCCCCGAAGACCCACAACAGCCATAATTCTACTCTATTGTAAAGCCTTACAATAAAGGCTTTACAATGTATTACATTAACAGAAACTTGCAAATCTGAAGTACAAATCTCCTGCTCTCCCTATTTACTGCCAGAGTAATTAGGGCAGGCCTTTTCTAAGTTTCTTTCTTTTGCCCTTACTCTGTTGTGGCCTCCTTTCTTTTTTATCTGATTGTTCCCTAGGCAGCATCTCTTCCCCCCACCTTCCAAGGTCACCCTCGCATTCCATCACAATAGCAGGGAAACCTTCATATGTAGAACATTACTCATGGAGGACTTCATGCAGTTCCGAAACCAGCACTACCACCGTTCTAGTTCACATGAACCCTATTGCTGTTGGCCCTTTGAGGTATTCCAGACAAGAAGCACAACCATGAGTACTAACTCTATTGTCAGGTTACATTAATAGAATCTTGCAAGACTGAGAGTATTTCTCCCCACCTTTCCTTTTAGTCTCTGGAAAACTAGGGAAGGTTCCTTCTGAAACACTTCCCATGCCCTCTCTCCTTCTGTGGGCTGAGATATGTTTTACATGACAGTTGTCCAGTCTGTGGCTCTTCCTCCTGTCTCCGAAGGTCATTCCCACCTACCATTACTTCTGCATTCACAGCTTTACTGACAATACAACATAACTGAGTACCAAGGAATCACCTGGATAAAACTAATACTGTCAACATGGTAGTATCAGGGACTGAGAAGTATCTCTCTGTCTCACACACATGCTCCCCTTGGGGGAGTTGGGCGGTCATATAAATTTAATAAATAAATAAATAAATGATTTTGAGGAGAAGGTCAGTTTGTAAGGCATCTCCAGAATAACATAAATAGCATTTTGGCATGAAATACATCGCAATGTGTAACTTAATAAGATAAAAGTTACCCTGATTGCACACTTCCCAATGATGTATGCAGTGTACCGAAACTGGTCTAGATTGCGTTCCTGTGCAGCTGAAATGAAATTGTTCATTCTGTAATTTTTTTTCAATGCAGACTTTAAAGAAATAGAAAGCGAAACACTTTGTTATTGTTCTTAATAAAATCTTCCCAGTAGCATATTACAGCGTGCCACATTCTTGGCATTGCTTCCTTTGCTACAATGATCTGACCTTGTTATCATCAAAGGGCAAAAAGTATTAAAGAACTGCAGCCCCGTTCAGCATCGCTCTCTGATACCAAGCCAGGCTTCAAAAAAGAAATGTGTGAAATCAGAACATTGATCTGATCACCAATGGAAGAAAGCACACAGAAATGAGTCATAAACCTTTTGCATACAGCTTTTGAAGGCAGAGTCCAAGTGAAGTCCATGTCAACACATTAGAAAAATAATAATAAACCAAATCCTGCAGTTTCACTGAACTGTGTGATGCAAACAGCATTACTGAAATGAGTGGCATTCAAATTAGGTGTCTAGTAAAGGTGTCAGACAGCCAGTTTGGTGTAGCGGTTAAGGCATCAGGCTAGAAACCGGGAGACCATGAGTTCTAGTCCTGCCTTAGGCACAAAGCCAGCTGGGTGACCTTGGGCCAGCCACTCTCTCAGCCCCAGGAAGGAGGCAATGGCAAGCCACTTCCTTAATCTTGCCAAGAAAACTGCAGGGACGTGTCCAGACAGTTGCCAGGAGTAAAGACTGACTTGAAGGCACACGTGCGCACGCACACACACACAGAAAGTAGAGGTGTCATGCAAATTGAATTTGGGATTCAAATGCACCAATATTTGATTTGGACCAAATTGGGATGCAAGATCTGGTTTGGTATAAAATAATGTCCATAAGCTGTGATGAAACAGGTGCAGCTACTCTTTCTTTCAACAGTAATGATAGACTTTAACCCTGAAATATTTCAGCTAAATAGCTTCCAGGGTTTCACCACAATACATTTTAAAGATGTTTTCACCTGCACCCCTTTTAAGGCAGAGAAAGGAAGGACAGGAAAGGACAGCTTAGTGTCTATAAAGATGGTGTTCTGAACTGATTCGGAAAGTGTTCTGTCCCACTTTAAAAACAAAATTTTGAAAAGCTGCTTAAAAAGTAAGGTCTTATTAAAAATGAAAGAGTGTATCATCCTCTAATCCAGGGCTTTCCAAAGTGCCGCCACTGGCGACACACCCGGTGGCGGCGGCGGCGACACGCGCGCGCACGGTGACGGCATGGGGGGGCGTGCAGCGACGTGCGCGCACGGCAGCGGCGCAGGGGGGTGTGCGGCGGTGCGCGCGCGCACGGCAGCGGTGCGGGGGGCGTGCGGCAGCACGCGCGCACATGGCGGTGGCGTGGGGGGCGTGCGGCGGCGCACACGTGCACGGTGGCAGCGCAGGAGGGGCATGCGGCGGCGTGGGGGGCGTGCGGCGGTGCGCGCGTGCATGGCAGCCGCCGTGCACGCACGCGCCGCCGCTTCCGGGTGGTGTGGCGACACACCACGCTGTGTGTGGCGACACACTTTTGTGTCGCAACACACAGTTTGGAAAGCTCTGCTCTAATCTCTTGCTTTTCTGAGCTGGCAGGAATGGATGTCCGGTGAGGGGTGGGGGGCAAGTGGTGGCAAATGACAGAACATCAATGGAAACTTTGTCCCTTTTTGTATGTGTATTGCAATGTTGCATGCAAGTACAGATAGGGCAGAGTTTGCATCATGTTGTTACAGCACATGTTTTGTTATTCTGACAAAATCATGGCTTGGTGTGGATGCCTTTACTGTCAGGCTTGTTATCGCAGCTCATTGGCAAGGCCAGCCTCTCCTGGGAATGATGCTTTATGTGCTGCTCATGCAATACAAAGCAAAAAGTCTGAGAAGTATTGCACACAACACACTATGACATAAGCGGTATAAATAAAATGTCTATATTGCATGCAGTCTAATAGAAAAGATATTATCTTGGACTTTCATGGAAAGAAGATTCATTCACTCAGCACAAGACAAAACAGAGACAGACAAGTAGATGAAAGAAAACGGAAGATTTGGGATGGTTGCTTTGTTTGCAGGGAAGTGTAAGAAGGAAAGGAGAAGGAAATGTGAGACTGGCAGCCTGAAGAATTGTCAGCAAATTGGAGACAGAGATGAACAGTTAGAGTTAAGAAAGGATAAGTATAAAAAACATGGATTACCTTCCTGTTGGTGTTTCTGAGCTCTCTGAATCGATCTGATTGGCCACTGTGGAACACACTGTGCTGAAATAGATGAGCTTGGGGCCTGACTTTTATATTCTTACATTATTGGGAAAATTACAGCTCTCATGGACCCCAGCAAAAAATGATTTCAGGAATCTAGGAATGAAGGAATGAATGAAGCTACGTAAGACCTTAAGCCAGAGCTATCTATCTAACTCATAATGGAAACAGAGTCTGGCTACTCTGATTTTAACTTTTCAAAACAGCATAGGAAGGAGTGCCAGAGAAACTGCAGCATCAATGCATTATCAAAAGACAGGCGCTTAACAATATTCATTTCCTCTGTCAAAGGTAGAATGATATGAAATGACAGGAAGCCTTTGAAATAAGCTCTGTGTTGGATCTCTTAGTCAGTTTAAAATCTTTCATTAATTTGATTGTATGTGCAGTTGCTATTACCCAGATTGCTTTAAGTTTTAAATGTTTCCTTCTGACCAGAAAATTTCTGAATCCCTAGAAATGTTAATTATTTGCCAGCTACATTAGGTCAGGTATCTATCTATCTGTGGAATCCTTGGTGCTGTCTGACCTTGGTTGTTTGCTTTCAGACATTTCATTACCCAACTACGTAACATCATCAGTGCAACACTGATGAAACGTAATGAAACATCTGCAAGAAAACAACCAAGCTCAGAGAGCACCAAGGACTCCACAGTTCAATCCTGAGCTACAGATATTCTCTTCTATTAGAATCTCTCTCTCCCTCCCCCTCTCTCTCTCTCTTTCTCTCTCTTTCTCTCTCTCTCTCTGAATAAGGGCAGGTTAGTAATGCTTCATACGTCACTATTTAATATTCTTTTGCTTTGTTCTTTTTTAAAAATCCAGACAGCATGACTTTTGTATTGAAGTAAGAATGATTTCTGTGTGATTTCCATCTGTGATTGTTAATTAAATTTCCATCAAATTACAGCAATTGTAGCATTTGCAGTCTCTGGAGAGCTTTTTTCTACCACTGCTCAAATTTACTTCACTAATTCCAAAGTCTGGGATTTTTATGAGAGCCAAAATATTATTTGGCTGTTGTGGGTCTTCCGGGCTGTGTGGCCGTGTTCTGGAAGTTGTGGTTCCTAACGTTTCGCCAGCATCTGTGGCCAGCATCTTCAGAGGGCAGGAGCACAGACAGAAGCGAAATCTCTGTGCCCAGGTAGAGTGGCAATGTTTTGTTTTCTATTTATAGAGCTAAGTTATAGGAGATTAGGTGGAGTTTTTTGTTGTGTTGAAATGTTAACGAGTGGCTGATGAGCGTGATTAGCATGTTCATTGTGAGAAGTATTCCCATGTCCTGGTGGTTGGACTGAGTTCGTTGACCTTTTGCAGGCTGTGTTTTTCAGGACTGGTAGCCAGGTTTTGCTAATTTTTAGACTTTCTTCTTTTTTATTGTAACTGTGCTGGTGTTTGTGAATTTCAATGGCTTCTCTGTATAATCTGGTGTAGTGGCTTTTGGTGCTGTCCAGTATTTCTGTGTTTTCAAATAGGATTTTGTGTCCCGTTTGCTTGAGAGCATGTTCAGCTACTGAAGATTTTTCTGGTTGCTGTAGTCTGCAGTGTCTTTCGTTCACAAAAAATAAAATCTGTGACTGCTTCCATTTCTTCCCCTTCTATTTGCCAGGAAGTGATGGGACCAGATGCCATGATCTGAGTTTTTTTAATGTTGAGTTTCAAGCCAGCTTTTGCACTCTCCTCTTTCACCCTCATCAAGAGGCTCTTTAGTTCCTCTTCACTTTCTGCCATTAGGGTGGTATCGTCTGCATATCTGAGGTTGTTGATATTTCTCCCGGCAATCTTAACTCCAGCTTGTGATTCATCCAGCCCGGCATTTCTCATGATGTACTCTGCATATAAATTAAATAAGCAGGGTGATAATATACAGCCTTGTCGTACTCCTTTCCCAATTTTGAACCAATCGGTTGTTCCATGTCCGGTTCTAACTGTTGCTTCTTGACCCGCATACAGGTTTCTCAGGAGACAGGTAAGGTGATCTGGTACTCCCATCTCTTTAAGAATTTGCCACAGTTTGTTGTGATCCACACAATCAAAGGCTTTAGCGTAGTCAATGAAGCAGAAGTAGATGTTTTTCTGGAACTCTCTTGCTTTTTCCATGATGCAGCGAATGTTGGCAATCTGATCTCTAGTTCCTCTGCCTCTTCGAAACCCAGCTTGCACTTCTGGTAGTTCTCGGTTCACATACTGCTGAAGCCTAGCTTGTAGGATTTTGAGCATAACCTTGCTAGCATGTGAAATGAGTGCAATTGTACGGTAGTTTGAACATTCTTTGGCATTGCCCTTCTTTGGAATTGGAACGTAAACTGACCTTTTCCAATCCTGTGGCCACTGTTGAGTTTTCCAAATTTGTTGGCATATTGAGTGCAGCACTTTAACAGCATCATCTTTTAGGATTTTAAATAGCTCAGCTGGGATACTGTCTTCTCCACTAGCTTTGTTGTTAGTAATGCTTCCTAAGGCCCACTTGACTTCACTCTCTAGGACACAGCTTTCCAAAGTGCCACCGCTGGTGACACATCCGGCGGCGGCGGCAGCGACACGCACGCGCACGGCGATGGCACGGGGAGCGTGCGGCGGCGCGCGCGCACGGCGGCGGCGCGGGGGGGGCGTGCGGCGGCGCGCGTGCACGGTGGCGGCGCAGGAGGGGCGTGCGGCGGCACGGGGGGCGTGCGGCGGTGCGCGCGTGCATGGCTGCCGCCGTGCATGCACGCGCCGCTGCTTCTGGGTGGTGTGGTGACACACCACACTGTGTGTGGCGACACACTTTTGCGTCGCGACACACAGTTTGGAAAGCTCTGCTCTAGGATGTCCGGCTCAAAGTCAGTGACCACACCATCGTATTTATCAGGGATATTAAGATCTTTCTTGTATAGTTCTTCTGTGTATTCTTGCCACCTCTTCTTAATCTCTTCTGCTTCTGTTAGGTCCCTGCCTTTTTTGTCCTTTATCATGCCCATCTTTGCACAAAACGTTCCCTTGATATCTCCAATTTTCTTGAAGAGATCTCTAGTCTTCCCCATTCTATTATTTTCCTTGATTTCTTTGCATTGTTCATTTAAGAAGGCCTTCTTATCTCTCCTTGCTATTCTCTGGAAATCTGCATTCAGTTGGTTATATCTTTCCCTTTCTCCCTTGCCTTTTGCTTCCCTTCTTTCCTCAGCTATTTGTAAAGCCTCATCAGTCAGCCACTTTGCTTTCTTGCATTTCTTTTTTCTTTGGGATGGTTTTAGTTGCTGCCTCCTGTACAATGTTACGAACCTCCATCCATAGTTCTTCAGGCACTCTGTCTACCAGATCTAATCCTTTAAATCTATTCCTCACCTCCACTGTATATTCATAAGGGATATGATTTAGGTCATACCTGATTGGTCTAGTGGTTTTCTCTACATTCTTCAATTTAAGCCTAAATTTTGCGATAAGAAGCTCATGATCTGAGCCACAGCTCCAGGTCTTGTTTTTGCTGATTGTATAGAGCTTCTCCATCTTTGGCTGCAAAGTATATAATCAATCTGATTTCGGTATTGACCATCTGGTGATGTCCATGTGTAGAGTCGTCTCTTGTGTTGTTGGAAAAGAGTGTTTGCTATGACCAGCGTGTTCTCTTGACAAAACTCTATTAGCCTTTCCCCTGCTTCATTTTGTACTCCGAGGCCGAACTTGCCTGTTATTCCGGTTATTTTTTGACTTCCTACTTTAGCATTCCAGTCCCCTATGATGAAAAGGACATCTTTTTTTGGTGTTAATTCTAGAAGGTGTTGTAGGTCTTCATAGAACCAGTCAACTTCAGCTTCTTCGGCATCAGTGGTTGGGGCATAGACTTGGATTACTGTGATGTTGAATGGTTTGCCTTGGATTCGAACTGAAAGCATTATGTCGTTTTTGAGGTTGTATCCCAGTACTGCCTTTCTCACTCTTTTATTGACTATGAGAGCTACTCCATTTCTTCTAAGGGATTCTTGCCCACAGTAGTATATATAATGGTCTCCTGAATTAAATTCGCCCATTCCTGTCCATTTTAGTTCGCTGATTCCCAAGATGTCGATGTTCAATCTTGTCATCTCATGTTTGACCACATCCAGCTTACATTGATTCATAGATCTTACATTCCAAGTTCCTATGCAATATTGTTCTTTACAGCATCGGACTTTCCTTCCACTTCCAGACACATCCACAGCTGAGCGTCCTTTTGGCTTTGGCCCAGCTGCTTCACTCTTTCTGGAGCTACTCGGAATTGCCCTCCGCTCTTCCCCCCTAGCATATTGGACACCTTCCGACCTGAGGGGCTCATCTTCTGGCGTCATATCTTTTAGCCTTTTGATACTGTCCATGGGTTTTCTTGGCAAGGATACTGGAGTGGTTTCCCATTCCCTCCTCCAGTGGACCATGTGTTGTCAGAACTCGCCGTCATGACCTGTCCGTCTTGACCTGACTTCATTGAGTTATGCAAGCCCCTTCGCCATGACAAGGCAGTGATCCATGAAGGGGGAGAAAATATTATTTCTTGCTAAAAATGAAGAAAAGGCAATAAATGCGTAAGACTGGAACCTTTCTTTGTTGTACATATAGTGAGATCTATGGAAATTTATTCACTTAAATAGGTCTATTTTTAAATGTAGCTGAATTTGTATCCAACTAATGGATTCTGATCCAATAAAGTACATTCAGAGCAGCTGGAGCTATGTTTGAATGGTTAAAATCCTTATAAATTCATTCATTCATTCATTCATTCATTCAATCAATCAATCAATCAATCAATCAAATCCTCCTGAACAGTTCATGATGGGAAGAATGAACCAGAAAGGCCATGTCAGTATACAATTTCTTGTTTCACCTATGGAGCAGATGATTAATGGAATTCCCCCTTAAACCAAACCAAACCAAACCAAACCAAACCAAACCAAACCAAACCAAACCAAACCAAACCAAACCAAACCAAACCAAGAACTTACAAGCACAAGATTCTTCAACTGCTCATTGAATTGATCTTCATTGATATGTATGAATGGGGCAGAGGAAATAAAACATAGTAAATATTGTTTTTTGGTTTTTTTTATGAATCCATCTTGGAATAAATCAAGTGCAAAAGAACCTGCTGATCTTATGGGACTCCGTACAGCAACATGGATTTGCAGAAGACAGTGAGGCTCATTGTACACTGTTAGAAGAACCCAGTCTATAACCAGAATAAATTTTAGCTGGTTTTAATAAAAACTCCCAGGAACAGCTCTGGAACGTGTCTGCTGTGAAAGCTATAACACAGCAACATTATTTCTTCCTGTAGGAGCAAAACAATGCTTTGTAATTTTCTTTTTGTACCCAAAGCTTCTCTTCATTCTAAACCCAATTTAGAGAAAAGTGGGATGGAGAAGGGAGAGTAGAAGAGAGGTGAACGAGAAAGGCCACATTTCTAGTCTTTTTCAATTGACCCCTGTGACATAAAGGTATCAAGTCTGCTTAAACCTATTCATTCCTGTCAGTTTCAATTAGAAAGGCCAGGAAAGCGTGTTGCGAAAACATTGTTTTTCGATTCACATAAGCACCCCAAAGAGATGGCCTCCAGACCTGCTTTAATTAAGAGAGTAACATGCCCTCACATACACTACATTAAATGGAACGAATGCAGAGCTTTTTCCCTAGGCCTCCCAAGGATGTGGTCTGCTGGAAGAGCACATAGAATTCCTCTGGTAAATATCCTTTCTATATCTTGCTGATGTCTGGAGGGAAAATTGAGACAGAGGCAGAGGCAGAGGCAGAGAGAATGAGAGGAGGAGGAAGAAGAAAGAGGTCTTTTTTTCCCCACATAGATCAACTTGGATTTGACTGTTCTGGAGGCCATTTCCTCCCTGAAGGATTTGAAGAATTGCATCATCAGAACCAACCTTCCTTCCTTCCTTCCTTCCTTCCTTCCTTCCTTCCTTCCTTCCTTCCTTCCTTCCTTCCTTTCTTCTTTCTTTCTTTCTTTCTTTCTTTCTTTCTTTCTTTCTTTCTTTCTTTCTTTCTTTCTTTCTTTCTTTCTTTCTTTCTTTCTTTCTTTCTTTCTTTCTTTCTTTTCCTAAAGCAGTGGATTAGAACAGCATTATTTCTGGGATAAAAGAGTTATGTCAAAATTTAATTTGTCTAAAAAAAAGTGGGGTGAAATAAATATGCCAGCAGGAGAAGCAATGACTCCTTTTACCAACAACAAGTTTTTGGCCAGTTTTCTCATTGGCTGGTGCTCTTCACCATGGAGAGATGATCATGCTTGAACATTTTCCCTTCCCATAAGATAAAGCAAGTGTAACCTTGTTCTATAAGATATTTTTGAAATCTCTATATGTCTCCGTTTATACACTTTTTAATACAGGTAGTCCTTGCTTAATGACCACAACTGGGACTGGCAACTCCGTTGCTAAGTAACATGGTGATTAAGCGAGATACCATCTGACCGTGCCAGATTTATGATGTCATTTTTCCCCATGGTCATTAAGCAAATCACTGCAGTTGTTAAGTGAAGTATCATGTGACTGTGACTTGTGATTTCACTGCCAGCTTCTGCAGTGACTCTGCTTGTTGGAAGCTGGCTGTGAAGTGTGCAAATGGCGATCATGTGACTGCAGGATGCTGCAATGCTCATAAATGCCTGCCAGTTGTGAAGCACCCGAATCTCAATCACGTGACCTTGGGGCACTGCAATGGTCATAAGTGCGAGGACTGGTTGTAAAGGGGCGCGGTGGCTCAGCGGGTTAAACCGCTGAGCCGTTAGACTGCCGACCACAAGGTTGGCAGTTCGAAACCGCGTGGCGAGGTGAGCTCTCGCCATTCACCCCAGCTTCTGTCCACCCAACAGTTCGAAAGCAGAATGCGAGTAGATAAATTGGGTACCACTCACGTGGGTCAATTTGCTGGCGTCTGGCGGAGGGTCGTCATCGAAACCAAGAAGACCTGGGGAATCCCGACAATGGCGGCAGAGGACGACGGATCCGGAGCAACAACTTCCTGGACGTCAGCAGCCGGCGCGGAGCGAGGCATCCTGGGAGATGTAGTCCGATGCCTGCAGCTGAAGAGTCGGTTCCTTCACCTCCTTCCCATCGCGTGGTTAACATTGTGTAAGATATGATTATATGATTGTATAATATATGAAATTACATGAATGTAAGCCGCCTAGAGCCCTCCATTAGGGAGGGGATAGGCGGGGTATAAATAAGATAAAATAAATAAAAAATAAATAAATAAAGTTACCTTTTCAGTGCCATTGTAACTTCAAATAGTTGTTAAATAGGTAAGTCATTAAGCAAGGACTACCTGTATATCTCAACTAAGAATATTTTTCATGAAGAAGAAAAAAGTTTCCATAGTTGTTTTTTCATTAACTCTATAAAACAGGATGTGCTTTATTTATTTTTTCAAACACTTTATCCTTTTCCTAACTCCAGCTTGGTACCATTTCCATTCAGTTGTTAACCTGACTTGGCTATCTTTCCAGGACTTCATCTTAACAAATAACATGATATTGCCTATTTTCACTTGTTCCTCTCTTGCTGAACTTCCTTTTCTGTTTGCTTTTTAGATTCCTAGTTCTTTGCATCCTATTACCAGCTTCCATAGATGGTCTTTTCAGTCCTGAACAGAGCATAGTCTTAAGCTTTCTTTTCTTTTTTTTGGCAGATGGGCTTCTGGGTTCTTTGGGTAGCAGCCCCAATTGTTGAGCTACTAAATTGCCAGTTGCAGCCTTAATAAGTATCCTTAGGTCTTGGACTGACTCTATGAACCCATTCAAGCCATTGAATTCTTCCAAACAGGAGTAAACTTCTCTTTCTCTCTCTACACACATACAAACATAATTTATAGTCATAAATCTTTCTGTTCTAGCTGAGCTTTGCCCAAACAACAAGATCTTTCTGAGCTCTGATGGGTCTTTTTGCTGCTGTTCAGAACCAATTTCTGATATGTCCTTTGGTTTGACTTATGTTATGGCTATTGTCTTGGTGTACAAGTATATTGCATTCAGCAACTGGCTCATCTATCCTTTAGCAGCCTTAATAACTTACTATACAAATCTTTGATTTTAGGAAACTTTCTTGATGCCCTGCACAAAGACTGGCTTCAGTTCTACCAAATTTGAGCCTGGCTCACCTTCAGAGACTTACAGACTCTACCAGCAACACCCTATTTCAACTGTGAGCTTTTCAACCTCACTCCTCCATCTGTAAAATGAAAATAGAAACAAGCTTATTGGGAGGTCTATTTGCAAAACTTCCCATATGTGTCAGAAGAAGTAGGAAACCTTGTCAAGACAATGCATACATATGGAATAACAAATGCTTGAATGGCCTTTGAGAGAATGTTTTGAAACCTTTCTTAGAAGGACTGCAATGGACTGACATTGCATTGATAAGGTCCAAAGTGGTTGTCTTGGTCCCAACATACCTAGGCACACTGGCAAGCTTGTTCCCAATTACTCCTTCTTCGAGTTTATATTACGAAGGAAAATTAGGCCTCCTCTATTTGAAATGTCCAGATCTTCCCCAGTTATTGTGCCTCTTTCACTGTCCTGTGGAATGGATCTGATTTGTTCATCAGCATGAAATATTTTTCAGTTTGATTTGTAAGCATTTCCTTTACATAATGAATCACTCTACATAATCAAGCTCTGTGGGAGGTATTGCTTAACAGGCTGAAAAACCCTTTTCATAATTCAACTTCAGACACTGACACAAGTCAATTGTGTATCTTTAATTCCCCTCATAACATTAATTTGATCATTATAGCTTTCATAGGCGTCAGCCCATTTATGTATGAACTAAGAGATCACTGTTGAAAAACCAGTGTTTTAGAGCTATTTTTACATCTTGAAATATGCACACACACAAGCAAACAATTTATTTTATAGGAGAATGCTTTTTTCCCCCTCAGATAATTATCTATCACTGGAGGAGGCATCCACCTTACTTTCACTGATAAGTATAGAGGATAAATAAAGGAATGGGAATGAGGTTAAAATGGTGTGGTGGTAAAAGGTACCCACCCCATACACATTTAAGCTGCATTCACTACCAAACCGCTGAGATGCCCCCCATATGTATGAACTGCTTAAAGTGCCCCTGTAAGAAAGCATTCACAGCAAGCTGAAGTGACCCTGAGTGGCAACAGGGAGAAGACTCAGTCAGGAACCTGTGGCCCACTAAACCACATTGTTTCTATTCACTGACCATAGTAGTATGGCTAGTAGTATGACTATGACCTAGTAGGAAGGGATAATAATATGGTCACATGGAGGGGTTTATCTAAAATATTCTGACATCATGCTGTAATTTCCACTGTGTCTGCCTTTTTCTTTGTCTTGCCTTTGCAATGTAGTGGGCCAAAGGTATATAAGCTCTGGTTCTGCATTTGCTCATGGCCAGCTTTTTTTCAAGTACAATTTGAGGTACTGGTTATTGCCTACAAAGTCCTATATGGCTCAAGACTGCCTATCCCAGGGAAACTTTGCCTGCCCAGTCATCTATTGTGAAGTAAGATGGGAGGATACTCAAGAAAGGAGTATTCTCTCCAGCATTTCCCCTTCTCTGGAATGTTTGCCCACAATGCAAAGATGACTCCCCGTCTTGTGGCCATCCAGACACTTGTAAAAACTTTGCTCTTCTGGAAAGCCTTGGAATCTGACCAATGGGGAGTTAGCAGAGCCAGACATGTGAAAGATGTCAAGATATGTAACTGTCAATTGTAATATGATATAATTCATTGCATTTTTCTATGTATTTGTGGTTTGCACTGCTTGTTGCTGCTGTTCTTTGTGCTCCACCTAGGGTCTTTTAAAGACTGAGACTGTTTAAACCCTTTTATAAATAAATAAATCTCAGGTTGGGGTCTGCTGGTGTTGGCAATCCTAGACTGATAAGATGGGAAGTTGAGCACTGCAAAAAACGTGCTCAAGTTTATAATATTTATTTTCTCTCCTTTTTCCTCTGGGTGGGGATTGGGGTTAATGTCTGCACAGAATGTTTTGTATCTATTACAATTATCCTTCTCCCTTGACTGATAGTACTTGCAATCTATATACCTTTTGGCCTAGTCTTTAAATCCATGCCTCACTGTTCCATCAAATTTGTTCAGTCATGTTCCCATTTCCTCCACTGTCAATGTCAGTCTGTCTTTCTCCCTCCTTCTTTTAAGTTTTGCAAATCTCTTCCAAGAGAAGCAGCAAAAATAGTATGTTGAATATTCATACAATGCTATAATTTCCAAGTTCTAAAATAGAATTGTATATTGTGTAACTTGGGTTTTAATTTTAACTCCTCACCAGTTTTCTAGGGCACTTGGTTAGCTTTTCAAAACGATTTTCATTTAAGGTCTCAGAAATCGATAGCAGTGGACTGCCCAAAGGAATTATAATTCAATTCTTGTTATTTTGTTAGATTATTTCCTCTTTCAAATACATGTTGTTTTAGGGAATGATATTTTATACATTTATTAATCCATCCAGCAGTTTAAATCAAATAATTTTAGCTTCATAAGCCAAACTGCAAAAGCAATGAGAATTACTACTAAAGTTGTGCCTACTTCTTTTTCCAAGTTCTACTTCTATCTCCAAGATTCCTGATATGGCAAGACCATTTAAAAAAATAAAGGAATAAATTAAATACAATAAATGATACATTTTAATGCATTTTAAACTGTAGTTGAGGGCACAACAGCAGTTCTGGTACATATTGTTAGATGGTCTCAGAAAGCTGAACAACTATGGATTTATTCTGAGTTTCTATCACTTGAAGAAGCAGCTGATGTTTCTCTTAAATGCAGGCTGAAAAACAATTTCTTCCTTTAAAAAATGTGAATAGTGAATAGGCCCATCAAAACAATTTTGGACAAGTGTTTCATCTCATATATGCTTATTACTATTCACAGACAAATTATTCTAGAGGAGGGAAGGAGGGAGGAAGGCAGGAAGGCAGGAAGGCAAGAAGGAAGATGCGCCATGTGAGGGTAAAATGTCTACCTCTGATGAATTTTTGAAAGAGGAGGGAAAAGAGCGACTGAAATCAGGCTGGGTCAAGCAGAATTCTTGGAGTCAGAGCTAATCAAAAGACTGAGCTAATCTCCTAGATGCTCCATGACCTCCTTCTCTCCTGTTAATTCCTAGGGCAGACCCATAGTTGAGACTGCAAGATAATTGCTGTAGTGAACATCTGAGACAGAGATCTTCAGAATTAACAGCATCTGGGATCAGATAAGATGGCCCATTTATAATATTTTAGCCTGTACAGCCTTTCAATGGTCTTACCAACTGGAGGTTAACATTCATCTACCCTTCCTTGCTGAGTTCAAGGAAGAGGTCCTAAAACCTCAGATTGCTTTTTGGACTTTGCTTGGAACTTAATGTGTGAAAGACAGTTCATTCCAGTTATATGTACAGATCTCCCATCCAAGTACTAATCAAGATCAGCAAAGATTGGCTAGCTGTTGCTACTTAGCTTGGCCCCAGTGTTAATCATTTCACTTACAGTCAAAATGACTGAGTAATAACAAAAATAACAATAATTCTATACAGAAGACATGGCTGAGCTTTTCAGTAATATTTATGGCACCTCAAATGTGAACATCTTCTTGATGGCCATTCAAGCATTTTTATTTATTTTTAAAACATGGTTGAAAAATGCTGTCAAATGAAGAAACTTAGGACTCCTGGGGTATATGTTCTATTACTGGCATTAAACAACCATTACTGATGTGGCTGACTGTTTCCTCTTCCTGGATCCTGTTTTCATCTTACAAACCAGCAAGTTTTCCATTAAATAAATAAATCCCCTTCCACGGTAAGTGGAGAAGTAGATTGTGCTTATCCTGCAATACTATTCAAATAAAATCATAAGAATACTGTATAAGTGGAACCCTGCTGTTTGAACCAATGGTCCATTTAATCCAGCAAATGAGATTCAGGGGCCTCTGAATCCCATACGTTATCAGAACTCGCAACCACTGAAACATCCACTGTCTGATTTTATCTAATCTCTGTTTAACACCCAGTCCTGAAATCTCTGTGAAGACATTCTACAGGCTGTATAATACTGCAGATTTCCCCACCACCATGACCACTTTCTGTAGATGGGTTGAAAATCCTTACTATACCAATCTGGGCCACATTCCTTTTCCACCCATTTCTCCAACTGATCCCTGTTTTTTATAATCTGATTTGAGTAAAGATTAAAGTTGAACTATTTTGGGGAGAAAAGGACTTTTAATGTGACCGAAAAACAGGGACAGTATTAATTCCCCTCCACACCCACTATGAACACTGATTTGCAGCACTTAAGTAAATACTATGTAGCAATCCTTGTGCCAAAGTAAATAATGAAGTTTTACTGGGATAAAAATATATCTGCTACTTATAGCAGGATCACTGATAAAAATGAATCACACATACATTTTCTGGGCAAGTAAGACCATTTGACGTCAGTGCTTATAAACGAATATTTGAGGTAAAACATTATTTATAGAGAGTATTAAATTACAGTACTTTTTTAGTTCCACACAAACACACACACAAACCTGCAATTCTTTAACTGTGTAGGCTGCTAGAAGCTGTCCAGAATGTAGGCAACTCATATTTTGGCAAAAATAATTATCTCAATCCAATTTAGTTATACTTCGTCAGAAGGCTTCCTGAGTAGAGGTTTTAGCACAGAGCTTTCCAAACTGTGTGTGGCGACACACTTTTGTGTCGCCACACACAGCGTGGTGTGTCGCCACACCATCCGGAAGCGGTGGCGCGCGCGTGCAGGGCAGCAGCGGCAGCAGCGCGACATCAGTGCTTCTGCGTTTTAGCGGAGGCTGCTGCCGCTGCTGCCGCTGCCATGCATGTGCACGCCGCTGCACGCCCCCCCGCCGCTGCCGTGCATGTGCACCCCCCCCACCGCCGTGCGCATGCACGCCACCGCCGCGCTGCCGCTGCCGCCGCCACCACCACTGGTGCTTTTGGAAAGCCCTGTTTTAGCAAATGATGATTAAGGTGATTTCAAGTTAATGCTGTTTTTCTTAACACATTGAGATTTAAATGGTTTCAGAGCTTGCCTGATTTCAGCAAAGATGTATATGTTACCACATCAGATAACAGTCAAATACAATGAAATTAAAAATGTATTTTTTCAGGCATTTCTCCACATATATGTTAAATCCATGGAAAGGAGGGCAAGAAACATTTGATATTGTTTTTTGGCCACACCCCCATAGCCATGAATTCAGCGTGGCATTTAGAACAGTGCTATGTAGGAAACACAGCCACAGCCACACCCATCTGAAGATTAGTGTGGCTTCCACCCTTATGACACTCCAAAAATTACTCAAAACTTGGGTGTTCTCCTAGACTTTGGGTTAAGGTGGCTATTAACCCTTTTTGTTGTTTATTCGTTCAGTCGCTTCCAACTCTTCGTGACTTCATGGAACAGCCCACGCCAGAGCTTCCTGTCGGCCGTCACCATCCCCAGCTCCCCCATGGTTGAGTCTGTCACCTCCAGAATATCATCCATCCATCTTGCCCTTGGTCGGCCCCTCTTCCTTTTGCCTTCCACTTTCCCTAGCATCAGCTTCTTCTCAAGGGTATCCTGTCTTCTCATTATGTGGCCAAAGTACTTCAGTTTTGCCTTTAATATCATTCCCTCAAGTGAGCAGTCTGGCTTGATTTCCTGGAGTATGGACTGGTTTGATCTTCTTGCAGTCCAAGGCACTCTCAGAAGTTTCCTACAACACCAAAGTTCAAAAGCATCTATCTTCCTTCGCTCAGCCTTCCTTATGGTCCAGCTCTCACAGCCATAGGTTACTACAGGGAATACCATTGCTTTAACTATGCGGACCATTGTTGTCAGTGTGATGTCTCTGCTCTTAACTATTTTATCAAGATTTGCCATTGCTCTCCTCCCAAGAAGTAGACGTCTTCTGATTTCCTGGCTGCAGTCAGCATCTGCAGTAATCTTTGCGCCTAGAAATACAAAGTCTGTCACTGCCTCCACTTTTTCTCCCTCTATTTGTCAGTTATCAATCAAGCTGGTTGCCATAATCTTGGTTTTTTTGAGGTTTAACTGCAACCCAGCTTTTGCACTTTCTTCTTTCACCTTCGTCATAAGGCTCCTCAACTCCTCCTCGCTTTCAGCCATCAAAGTGGTATCATCTGCATATCTAAGATTGTTAATGTTTCTTCCAGCGATTTTAACTCTAGCCTTGGATTCCTGAAGCCCAGCACGTCGCATGATGTGTTCTGCGTACAGGTTGAATAGGTAGGGTGAGAGTATACAGCCCTGCCGTACTCCTTTCCCAATCTTAAACCAGTCCGTTGTTCCATGCTCTGTTCTTACCGTTGCTACTTGGTCGTTATACAGATTCCTCAGGAGGCAGACAAGATGACTTGGTATCCCCATACCACCAAGAACTTGCCACAATTTGTTATGATCCACACAGTCAAAGGCTTTAGAATAGTCAATAAAACAAAAATAGATGTTTTTCTGAAACTCCCTGGCTTTCTCCATTATCCAGCGGATATTGGCAATTTGGTCTCTAGTTCCTCTGCCTTTTCTAAACCCAGCTTGTACATCTGGCAATTCTCGCTCAATGAATTGCTGGAGTCTACCTTGCAAGATGTCTATGAAGGTTCTCAGTCATCCAGGTGGAATTGTCTGTAGCTTGAATCATGTCAACTGGATTTCTATTTTCTCAGTGGAAACGTTTCGCTCCTTATCCAAGGAGCTTCTTCAGTCTGAGCAAAGTTGGTAAAGGAATCCTAAATATGTTTCTAGGTAGCTGTGTGACCTTAAACCTGGGGCTAGTTCATGGTTATATTGAGATGTTATTTTAAGTCCTTTTATCATCTAAAGGAGGATTGTTAAGATCACCATGCTGCTGTTGAGCTTGTGAAATGGTCTTAATCTTCCTAGGCACAGAAGACAAAGCAGGGAGGAAGATGGGGGAAAGATTGTGCCTGAGGCCCCCACCTCTATTCAAGGAAGGATTTTCCAAGTTGGCATAAATGGATTCCTTGACCCCTCTCTCAAACCACCTATCTTCTCTGTCTAAAATGTGAACATTAATGTCCTCAAATGAGTGTCCTTTTTCCTTTAGATGATGATAAACTGCTGACTCTGGTCCTGTGGTGTTACTTCTCCTGTGTTGGGCCATCCTCCTGTACAAAGGTTGTTTGGTTTCTCCAATGTAGAGTTCAGAGCACTCCTCACTGCACTGGATTGCATAAACTACATTGCTTTTCTTGTGTTTTGGAGTTTGATCATTGGGGTTTACAAGCCTCTGTCTCAGTGTGTTGGTGGGTTTGAAATATACAGGTATGTGGTGTTTGCCAAATATCCGTTTTATCTTTTCAGACACGCCAGCCATGTAGGGAATGACCATTTACTCTGAGTCTCAGCCCTATCTGTCGCTGTTTTAGGTCTGGTAGATTTAGATTTGGTGAAGGCCCAATTTGGATATCCACAGGCCTTCAGGGCTGTTCTCAGGTGCTGATTTTCATTCTTTTTGGAATCCATGGAGGTGGGGATGGTTTCTGCTCTGTGTGACAATGTCCTGACGACTCCTAGTTTGTGCTGTAGTGGATGGTGGGAATCAAACATCAGATATTGATCTGTGTGTGTGGGTTTCCTGTAGATCCCTATTTCTAGCTTGCCACCGGTCCCAATGAGGACTTCACAGTCTAGGAATGCCAGTCTGTTGTCCTTGGTGTCTTCTCTGGTGAAGCTAATGTTGGCATCTATAATTTTTGTATGGTCCATGAAGGCCTGTACTTCCTGGGCCTTGATTTTGACCCAGGTGTCATCCACATACCTAAACCAGTGGGTGGGCACCGTTCCCTGGAATGTGTTGAGTGCTTTCTTCTCCACTTCTTCCATGTATAAATTGGCCACAATGGGTGACACAGGAGAAACCATGGCACAGCCGTGTTTTTGTCTGTAAAAGTCACCTCTGTATGTGAAATATGTGGTGTTAAGACACAGGTCCAGAAGATGGCAGATCTGGTATGGGTTGAGATGGCTTCTCCTTTCAAGGGTGCTGTCCTCTTCTAGTCTCTTCCTGACAGCGGATAGAGCATGAGTGGTGGGGATGCTGGTGAAAATGGAGGACACATCAAAGGAGACCATAGTTTCATCTGTATCCAGTTTCAGGATCTTTGCTTTGGAAACAAATTCTTCCGAATTATGGATGTGGTGTTCAGAGTGTCCAACTAGAGGTGCTAGTATGGTAGAGAGGTGTTTGGCAAAGTTGTATGTTACCGAATTGATGCTGCTGACTATGGGTCGGAGGGGTGTTCCTTCGTTGTGGATCTTAGGAAGTCCGTAGATGCAGGGGATGGCTTCTCCAGGATACAGACGGTGGTAGGCAATCCTATCGATGGAGCCATCATGTTCCAATTGTTTCAAACTGTCTATTACCTTTTTCTTGTAATTGTTGGTGGGGTCTCTTTTCAGTTTTTCATATGTATGGTGATCCTCCAAAAGTGAGGTAATTTTATTGTGGTAGTCTGCAGTGTTTAGAACCACTGTACATCTTCCTTTGTCAGCAGGTAAAATGGTGATGGTTATCCAGTTGACATGATTCAAGCTACAGTACCTTGCAAGATCTTGAGCATTACCTTACTGGCATGTGAAATAAGTGCCACTGTTCGATAGTTTGAACATTCTTTAGTGCTTCCCTTTTTTGGTATGGGGATATAAGTTGATTTTTTCCAATCTGATGGCCATTCTTGTGTTTTCCAAATTTGCTGGCATATGGCATGCATCACCTTGACAGCATCATCTTGCAAGATTTTAAACAGTTCAGCTGGGATACCGTTGTCTCCTGCTGCCTTGTTATTAGCAATGCTTCTTAAGGCCCATTCAACCTCACTCTTCAGGATGTCTGGTTCTAACTCACTGACCACACCGTCAAAGCTATCTCCAATATTATTATCCTTCCTATACAGATCTTCCGTATATTCTTGCCACCTTTTCTTGATCTCTTCTGCTTCTGTTAGGTCCTTACCATCTTTGTTTTTGATCATACCCATTTTTGCCTGGAATTTTCCTCCAATGTTTCTAATTTTCTGGAAGAGGTCTCTTGTCCTTCCTATTCTATTGTCTTCTTCCACTTCCGCACATTGGTTGTTTAAAAATAATTCCTTATCTCTTCTGGCTGACCTCTGGAATTTTGCATTTAATTGGGCATATCTCCCCCTATCACTGTTGCCTTTTGCTTTCCTTCTTTCTTGGGCTACTTCCAGTGTCTCAGCAGACAGCCATCTTGCCTTCTTGGTTTTCTTTTTCTTTGGGACGTTTTTTGTTGCCGCCTCCTGAACAATGTTGCGAACTTCTGTCCATAGTTCTTCTGGGCCCCTATCTACTAAATCTAGTCCCTTAAATCTATTCTTCACCTCCACTGCATATTCCTTAGGAATATTAGTGAGCTCATATCTAACTGATCTGTGGGTCTTCCCTATTCTCTTTAGTCTGATTCTAAATTTTGCAATAAGAAGTTCGTGATCTGAACTACAGTCAGCTCCAGGTGTAGTAAGTTTAGTTTTGTTTAATTTAAGATTGGGTGTTTGTTTATCTGGTAGGCTGTGTTCTTCTTTTATATGTATTTTTTTCCTTTTTTAAAAAAATTGTAAGCTGCCTAGAGTCAATTGAGTTGATGGGCAGCCTTGAAATTTAACTACATCAATAAAACAAATAGGTTTGTATACAGTTTGAAGGAAGAGAATTTGCTTCTGAAGTTTTTAAAAGCAATTCATAATTGGGATGCAGAGGGAACATAGTGCTGTTGAACAGTATTTATTTAGAACTTTTTGCTGTGTGCATTCCTAGTTGTAGACCTAGGGAATTTGTGTCCTCAGGATTATTTGGAGAGGGGAGTGGGAAAAAGTGTCCACCCTATTCTGGGCATACACAAACTGGTGGCTTCCATTTGGGTGTGCAAAAACCAGGGTGGCTGCCATGGTGCCCGTATGCAAAAAAGCACATCCAATTTTGTACATGCACAGAACATGGCAGTAACCCTGTTCTAGTATGAAGTTCCTAAATGGAGCCCCTGTGTACTCTCTAGTGGATGACACCATTGTGTTCTGGACCAGCTGTAGAGTGATCTTCAAGGGTAGCCCCATGTAAAGCATGTTGCAGTAATCCACACATGAGTTGACTAAGGAGTGAGTTCATCATAGAACTTAATAATTCTTTATTGATTCTGAGTTTTATTTCTTTCTTTATTTATAAAACTTATACGGCTGCTTATCTGCATAGTAATCTTGGGCAGATCACAACAGCCAGGATAAAATAGAATAACCCGCAATCATGCACCCTACTGAAAAAAAAATCACACTTCCCACCATGGCGCCACAACATCCTGTCAACTCTACATTTGGTGGGCTGACTCCCATCTTAGCCAAGTGCCTGGGAGAAGAGCCAGGTCTTCATGGTCTTCTGAAAGACTAATAAGGTAGGGCCCTCTGGATCTCGGTGGGAGGCTGTTCCAAGGGCAAGAGCAGCTATGGGGCACAGCAGCTATTTTTGTGTATAAGCCTTCCTCCTTCTCTTATTTTCCATTACCTGGTATTATAACTTATGCTTATTTATTCTTTAGCAAGTTCTAAATCTTCAGTAATCATTATTTAATTATTGTTTTGTTTAATTTATTTGTTCCCAAAGGACATTCAGTGTTTACATTTCCATTGCCATGAATCCCCTTCATTAAATTCAGATTTTTTAGAATATATGAGCCATTACATTTTACCCTCATAACAGATAAGGTTAAACACTCTTCAAAAGTAACAATTTATCTGCAGGCTTGATTGTTAAGTTCTTATGAACTGTATCTCCAGCCATAGGCACTTTATGGCATGAAATCAGATGAAAGAGAAATCACTAAAGCAGATGCTGCCATTTCAGTATTCAGTAGTTTAGACCCACATAGCATACATTGCAGTCATTTTCAATAGTTGTATGCCATTGACAGAACTCCCACTTGCAGAAGGGGTGACCCATATCCATTATTTTCTGCAGCAGTTCACCAAATTTTCTTTCAAAGGGAACTGGACAGAGATTTTGAAGCATCTATAACACATGATCGTGGAAGCATCTTTGGACAACGCTGGCTTTTCGGCTAACAAACGGAGATGAGCACCGGCCCCTAGAGTTGGACACGACTACAGAAATGTGCGGGGGAAACCTTTACCTTTACTTTATAACATTTTCAAGTCTAGCAAATGTTAATGAAGTTAGAAATGTTTTTTTGGTAACAAGAAAAGGAGATTCCATATATTTTAATTTGCAACATTTCCCCCCTCATTCTAGGAATGACAGATTTTTCCCTGCCCTTCCTAAAGCTGATGAATATTCTACCTCACCATGATCGAGATGCCCTCTGAACAGTCACTCATGCCCTTGTCATCTCCCATATAGACTATTGCAATGCACTCTACATGGGGCTACCCTTGAAGAGTATCTGGAAACTTCAGCTGGTCCAGAATGCGGCCATGCGGACAGTTATTGGTGCCGTAAAATCAGCACACGTGACACCACTGCTGCGCAAGCTGCATTGGGTACCAGTTTGCTTCCAGGTCCAATTCAAGGTGTTGGTTATCACCTTTAAAGCCCTACATGGCATGGGACCAGGTTACCTGAGGGACCGTCTCATCCCCATAACATCGATCTGCCACACTCGGTTATGCAGAGAGGGCATGTTACGGAACCCATCGGCAAAGGAATTCAATCTAGCGGGGTCCAGAAGGCGAGCCTTCTCTGCAGTGGTGCCCACCCTTTGGAATATCTTTCCTCCAGGGCTGAGGCAGGCTTCCTCACTCCCGGCCTTCTGGAAGAATTTGAAGACCTGGTTCTGCCGCCTTGCTTGGGAGGTGAAAAGTAACAGTTCCTCCTGGGGGTGGCTGGCGCCATAGTGCCCTTCCTATTATCTGAGATTTTATCATCCCTTGGATTTTATACTTATTTATTCTATTTATATTGTAGAATGTATATTATTAATTTGATTGTAATTTAATATTTATATGTTTTTAATTATTGATTTTATTGTAAACTGCCCAGAGTTCCCTGTTGGGGGAGATGGGCAGTGATATAAATTTAAATAATAAATAATAATAAATAAATCTTCCTGTGCAGTAGATGATATAGTAAACTTCAGTGAAGAGGAAACTAATGAAAACAGCTTCCCTGTTAGGCTGGTGCAAATCTTTCCTGGATCAAAGAGCCTTCTGTTGGTAGAATTATACCACTGGCTGCATCTTAAGGCAAAGACAACAAAGCCAGAATTTACATACATTTGTATGCCACCTCTCCTAGCTATTCCAGATGGCCTACAATATAGGAAGCAAAATGCATCCATAAAATCATACACATAAAGAACAATAATAGATAAATAAAATCATAGATAAAAATGATTGTTACTGTTATATAAGACCTTCCTACTTGAATGCCTCCTAAAGGGGACTATCTTCACCATTTTTCTAAAGGGCATAAGAGTTGAGCAAGTAAGAATAGAGTAAGGACATAAGAGCAGGGCATGTCTGATTTTATGGCACATTGTATTCCAGAAAGAGGAGACTGAATATCATTTTCTGGTTCTCAACACTCCTGATCTCCTTCAGAATGGGTACCTGGAGCATTTTCTGCTAGATGAGCAGATTCTACCTGGTGAAGGTCCCATGGATGATATCAGGTTGATATTTTCAGGCATGCACATATACAGTATGAAAGAGACATTGCATCTGGGACATTTTACTTGTTAGGCTTTTGTTTGGGAGAACTAAATGCACAGTTCATTTTCCATTGTAATGTAAACATCTGGTTGCTGTGGACCTCCAAATGTTGTTGAACTACAATTCCTAGTATTCTGCACCATTAGCCATGCTGGGTGGGAATGTTGTACATCAGCAAGATGTAGAAAAGGCTACAGGTTCCTCACTCTTACTTTAAGCAGATTCTCTATCAATAATATATGTGAAATAGTTATACATACATCTTTGATACTTGGATAATGATTAATTCTTTCTCAGGTAATTATTATTATTATTATTATTATTATTATTATTATTATTTCTAACTTATATCACCGCCCATCTCCCCCCACAAGGGGACTCTTTAATTAATTCTTTCTCAGGTAATTATCCAGTGCAAACTGTGCATATGATATTAAAATACACTGAAAATCAACAGAACATAAAATACTGATGGCTTGGATTATCCTAATGAACTTTAGACTTGGCAACCCACATACACTCACAAACTAAACATCAGTTCAAGTTTAGACTTGCACATCTGCAGAAGGCTAACTTTTTCAATTTATGATTAAGATGGTAGACATGCATCTTATTAAATATGCCTACATTTCATAATGATGGGGATTTCTAATAATGCCCAGCCGATTTATGTATACCAAGAACTGTTTACTGGTTTCTTATAGCCAATAAAAAAAAGAAGTAAAATATTGCCAAAGATAAAAATGAACAAGGTTACTTCTTTAAATCATGTACTTTTTATGCTGGAGAAAATAAATTCAGCTCTGTGAATCAGTGTTTTGAAGAATAGACTATATATTACTTACATCAGCCTCCAGGTTGGTGCAACAGAATTGCAGGAGGTGTTTTCAGAAAACTGGTTGAGGGGGGAGGTTGTGGAGAATATAGTGTGTTTATGGATAATTTTCTCTATCTAATGTAGGTCTCTTTTTCAGATTGGAATTACAGATGTCCATGGTTCTATAGATGTTTAGGAAAGCTTTTCTAAAACATTCCATGGATGCTGTTGCTTAGAGTAGTCAAACAGGTATCCTCCAAGTGATTTTGACTAGAATTCCCAGGAATCACTGTCATTGATCATAATGTCTGGGCCTGAAAAGAACCGAAGTCCAACCCATCTGAACAGTGTTGTTTCTTGTATGCTAGTAAGCTGTTTAGTTTAAGCCTTATCACGTATTCCTGTATCATTTAACTATATAAAGAAACAGTGAACTAGGGCTACCATATCTGCACTCCAAAAATCCAGGTGACTACTAAATGGCAGCAAAGAGATAAACATCTAACTCTTTTCTGCCATATCGTGGTCATTTGGAGTTTTGGAGTACAGATATGGTAGCTCTAACTTATTACATATTTCATATCACTTTGCTATGTTCTCATTTCTTATGTGTATCATCTTCTACTAGTAGATTATAGCAATCTGCCCTGTCTTCTGGATTTTGTAATGACCTCTCTATGGTAATTGTGTCCCATAAATCCATCCTTTAATAGAACCATTTTCACTTTAAAGTCCAGAACTGATAATCTGAGCTCTTCATTTCACTCACTGAAAATGCCAATTTTAGCCATTTCTTTATACTAGAACCATAACTTGCTGTATAATGGAAGATACTGGGTTGCTTATTTCAGTTCTTCAGGTCATATATTCTATTATTTAAGGTAGCCAGAACTCTTCATCAGGCTTCCATCCATCCATCCATCCATTCATCCATCCATCCAAGCAAGAAGGTACAAAAATCGGGCTAGATATTGTAGGAATTCTGGGTTGGTAGTACCAGAACTCCACGCAGCTTCTTATTAGTATATAGCAGAGTAGAAGCATTCCCATAAACTTGCACAAGGCTTAATCAGTTCAAGACACAAAATAAACACACTTCACACGTTAATGTAAAGTTACATAAAAAGAGAGTTTATAATTTTATTGTAACTCACAGTTCCTTAGTAGAAACAGTCCATGTGTGCGAGCAAGTGGTTCTGACCAAACCCACAGTCTTCATTAATGTGGCCCTGCTGTTTGGAAGTATGAGAAACATGTGGCAGCAGCCATAGCTGGCCACATCCTCCTTGGTAGGAGATTCGAGCAGAAAGAGAAAGAGAAGGGAACAGAAAACAGGAAACCGGGATTCAGCCTCTCCCACACAAAGCAAGTAAGATCAGGTTACAGCAGAGGCTGTTGTCTCCTCCTTCAAGCCTGTGTGTGAGACATCCTTGGTTGAAACCCAATCTCTAACAGATATTTCATCAGTTCAATGTCAGTTTCAAGATGACACCCTGCAATTCCATCCAGTTTTAAAGTGGGACTCTTGGCAACAAGCATTAGATGTTGCTTGTTTTGCATTCAAAGACAAAGAATCCAAGTTTTTCCCCACAGCTCTGAAAACAAGGCCATTCATCTCCATGACATCTCAAGTTTGTGGCCTTAAACCATAATAAATATAATTAATAATATCATATCATATCATAATAATATAACATAAATTACATTTATTAAAGGAGATAAATTGAGCACATATTGTAATGGAATCAAATATAAATTGATTGGGTTTGAAAACATGCAGCTTTTGCTATGTCATCATACCGCATATCAAGCCTGCAGATATAAAGTCCTTAGTTCCTGCCATACTGAGAGCCGTCTGTTCTAATGGTGTTGTTGGGTAGCTTGTTTTCTTCTTTATACAGCTATTTGTATGCCACCTATTCAACTGATTCTTGATGGCTGACAGTTGTAATCAATAAACTTATAAAACCAATATAAAAGTATCAGCAGCAAACACTGACACCTATTTTTTATTTGTCATTGTCAAAATTATAATTTATAAAAGTTTGATTTGTTTTTGTTATTATTGTTGTATGTGTTGTTCTCCTTTCTAAAGATTCTGTGGAAAAGCACAATTTTTACTGATCTTCTGAAGAGTAATAAGGAAGGGTCCTTCAGACTTCAGGAGACAGGCGGTTTCAAAGTGAGGAGGCTGTGATCAAGGTCATCCATTGGACCTCTGGCACTCATTCTTGGCTTGCATAGACTTTATCTGGGTTAGATAGTCCCAAAGCTATTGAGCCATAAAAGGATTTAACATTTATAAAAGTTGTTGGGGAGATCCACGCTTGTCCCGTCTCAGCCACAAAAGCTTCCTAAGTGATTTTGGCCAGTTACAACTTCTCAACCAAATTTATGCAGTGGTGTCCAAAGGCTGCTCCTACTTTCGTCAGAGCATTGCATCACAAACCACCCCTTTTGGAGTGGAGTTATCCTTCTACTTTTTATTATTTCAGGTTTTGACAGTGATAGAGGATGGGAGTGGCTCAAGGGGCAACCTCGTTCAGGACTCTCTGGGGGGTAACAAATAAAAAAAAACCAGGGAGTGGTGTTAACTTTTAAACCAAAGAGGTTGAGGAACAGATGTTTGAGAGGTCCAGATGGAGCCTTCAGTCTTCAAAAGATTGTTTCTTGTAGAACAGGGCTCCTCCCTAAGGCATATTTTTCAATCATCAGTATAAGAGATTGCACTGCTAGAAGGGTTATTTATTTATTTCATTTATGTCCCACTTTTGATTCAGGAGCTCAGCCCAAAAGCCACCCAAGGGGATTCCCTGGGTGAGGGAGGACAAGAACCTGTGGTTCTCCACTCCCCACTTAACCATGATACTATACTGGCTCTTTTCATTTTGGTTCTTGATTGATTGATTAGTATTGGCAGGGTGCCTTTCAAAGTAAACCATTTCCAAGGCGTTTTAGAAAGCAAAAAGCATGAAACAATAGAAATAGCAATTCAGGTCATGAAACCAGAGTATATCTAATTTTTAAATGACAGAATAATAAATAAATAAATAAATAAATAAATAAATAAATAAATAAATAAATAAATAAATAAATAATAACTAATATGGGAGTATTACAGGGAGTAATCATATTAGCTCTGATTTAATTTTTTATTTAAATTAAATCAAATCACGTTTTTTTAAAAAAATCCTAGTTCCTTTCAGTTTTTTGTCCTGGTCCCATCTATTTTTAGACAACCATGCTGTTGTCTAAAAGTGTGGTACTCAGTCCATTAAAAGTTACACAATCCAGCTATAAATTCCAAGATGGTGCCAACAAGCCGACGCTGTTTGCTGCTCCGGGGAAGAGGTCTTAGATTCTAATTATTCTGAGTTGTTGAAAAGTTCTGGAATTAACGCTTGAGCTTCTAAAGTAAGAACTTGTTTTTAAGAGCTTAAGAATTTTAAGCTTTAAGCTTTAAGAACTAAGAACTAAGAAGTAAGAACTTACTGATTGATGGACCTTCCCGGATGGAGAGGCGCAGCGCGGTGGAGTCCGACAGGTCCGGCAGACCTGGGGAGCCCCAGCACAGAGTGGGTGGCTGGGGGGGCTGCGGAGGCCAGCGGAGCTCAGCAGAGCCCAGACGGGTTGCCCCGGAGGGCCCGGTGTGGGCTGGTCATTGTGGAGGCCCGGACAGAGCATTGTGAAATCCAGAAGGCCGGCAGGACCTCAGCAGTTGGAGAATCGATGCCTACGGTGGCCGGTGGAGGCCAGTTAGAGGCGGCATAAAGTAGATGACTGCGGAGGCTGTGGTGGCCAGTGGAGCTTCGCAGAGCGACACGGAGGGCCTACCGATGTGAAGCTGGTCGTTGTGGGGGTTGTAGTGACTGTGGCCAGTGGAACGTGGTGGTCCTGGGTGGAGCAGCCCCACGAAGACCGACGAACTTGGAGAGCCTCGGTAGCTGTGGAACCGGTGCCTACGGAGGCCATTGGAGGCTGGCTGGAACTGGTGGAGGGCCTGGTAATTGGAACTGGGGTGCTCCCGGAATAGGACGGACTTTTGTATTTTATATCTGGACTCTACTATTGGAATTAATTACAATCGTTCCAATAGCATTATAGCTTGTTGGCTACTTGAAGGACAAACCACCCCCGGTGTCAGGATGGCAGAGAATTGCAGGGTCTCTTGGTGTTAGTGTGGTTCCCCCCCCCAAGAGTGAGAGTCGCGGGAGGGGGTCCAGGATTGTAGGTGTTTGTGAGAGTACCTAACCCTGAGTGGGAGACAGGGTAGGTAGGAGTGACTGTTTTGCCCCTTTGTGGCTAGTGAGAGAGGCCACAAGGGACATAGTGAGTGATTGGATGGTGAGTGTAAGGGGCGGTTGGGGCTCACCAGCGCCGAGAGCTTCAGCTGGTTGCGCTGGTGGCCTACAACTGCCCAGGAAGATTGGGAGTGAAAGGATGGATGGATGGGAGAGACCCCCAATTAGACCCAGGTTTTCGAGGGACCCGGGAGTGGAGGCGACCGGGTCAGGAAACTCTGGGGACTATAATACGGGCAATCCAATCGACGGGCAGGAGATATCGTGACAGGAACCGGAGGACAGGCCATCTTCAGAGAAGGCACCCTCGGTGTTTAATACTGGTGGCGCGTTCCGGTCCTCTGAGTTCAACCCCAGGTTCTGGACAGCGGATCCTTGAGGGCCCCGGTTTTCGACTGCTGCTGCTCAACGCCAGGTCAGTAAACAACAAAGCCCCTCTCATAAGTGAATTAATCACGGAGAGAGGGGCTGACCTGGCGTGTATTACTGAAACCTGGCTGGGCCCAGAGGGAGGGGTAGCCCTCTCAGAAATGTGCCCAGCTGGGTTTCAGGTGCAGCACCAGCCGAGATACCGGGGTAGGGGAGGAGGGGTGGCAGTTATCATCAGAGAGTCGTTGGTGGCTTTCAGGGGCCTTGCTCCACAAGTGTCTGGATGTGAGACCCTGTTTTTCAAGTTGGGTGCCCGAGAACAGTTGGAAATGTTGCTACTGTACCAGCCTCCCTGCTGCGTAGCAACCTCCCTGCCTGAGCTGCTGGAGGCTCTCGGGGTTGTTGGTGGAGTTCCCCAGGCTTATGATCCTGGGGGATTTTAACTTGCCATCCCTGGGGCGTGCCTCGGAAGCGGCTAGGGAGTTCATGGCTACCATGGCAGCCATGGGCCTGTCCCAGATTATTTGGAACCTGACTCGAGACAGTGGACTCACTCCGGATTTGGTTTTCTTGTCAGAGCAATGGCAATGTGACCTGAGGGGAAAGTTAGAACGATCCCCGTTGTCATGGTCAGATCACGTCCTGATATCTCTAAGATTCTCTTATGCCACCCCACTCCGCAGGGAGGCAGGGCCTATTTGATTGGTCCGCCCCTGGCGACTTATGGACCCAATGAGGTTTCAGAGGGAGCTGGGGGTAATACCCGATGATCTGCTGCACGGTCCAGCAGAGGCACTGGCCGCAACCTGGAATAGGGAGGTGGCCGGTGCCTTGGACAGGGCCATGCCGATGCGTCCTCTCCAGCCCCATTCGACCCATCACTCCCCGTGGTATATGGAGGAGTTGAGGGTCTTGAAGAGGATGAAGAGACGTCTAGAGCGCCGCTGGAGAAAGACGAAGGCGGAATTGGACCGAACACAATCTAGAGCCGCTATTAAGGCCTACCTTGTGGCGGTAAGAGTGGCGAAATGTGAATATTTCTCCGCTCTTATTGCATCCACAGAATGCCATCCAACGGCCCTGTTCAAGATTACTCGATCTCTCTTGGGTAGGGTGGAGTCAACCACCCACCTGCAGGGACGTGTGGAAGAATTTTCCGAGCATCTGCAGGATAAAATTGCTTGGATTCGGTTTAAGTTGGACTCCATGTGTGAAATGCAGTCTGGGGAGATGCCGGGAGAGTGGTCTTGCCCTATTATATAGGGACAATTTGATCCTGTTGGACCTAAGGAAGTGGACAGGATCCTCCGAATTGTTAATTCCACCACATGCTATTTAGATCCCTGCCCTTCCTGGCTGGTAAAATCGGCTAGGGAGGTGACATGTGGATGGGTCCAGGCAATGATTAATACATCCTTGTCGGAGGGGGTGTTTCCAACTGCCTTCAAGGAGGCATTGGTGCACCCCCTCCTCAAGAAGCCATCCCTGGACCGTACCATTCTGGACAATTTTTGTCCAGTCTCCCACCTTCCCTTTTTGGGAAAGGTGGTTGAGAAAGTGGTGGTGTTGCAACTTCAGAGGACCCTGGATGAAGCAGATTGTCTAGACCCTTATCAGTCAGGTTTCAGCCTGGGATATGGGACGGAGACTGCATTGGTCGTGCTTACGGATGATCTCTGGCGGGAGCGGGATGGAGGTAGTGCATCCATCCTGGCTCTCTCGGATCTCTCAGCGGCTTTTGATACCATCGACCATGGTATCCTTTTGGGGCGGCTTAGGGAGTTGGGGGTGGGCAGCGTAGTTTTACGCTGGTTCACCTCCTTCCTCCGGGGCCATTCCCAGTCGGTGGTGGTAGGGGAGGAGAGATCCAGCCCACAACCGCTCCTGTGTGGGGTGCCGCAGGGTTCGGTTCTCTCTCCTCTCCTATTCAACATCTACATGAAACTGCTGGGCGAGGTCATCCGACACCATGGGATGAGGTATCATCAGTATGCTGATGATACTCAAGTATATATCTCCATCTCAGGTGAAGTAAGTGATGCAGTGACCACCCTGTCCCAGTGCCTGGGGGCTGTGAGGGCCTGGATGGGGAACAAAAGGCTTCAGTTGAACCCTGGCAAGACCGAGTGGCTGTGGATTGATGGCTTAGCATCTTCTGGGAAATTATAATCTTTGGTTCTCGATGGGGTAGCACTGCCCTGTTTGGAACTGGTGCGGAACTTGGGGGGTCCTTCTAGACTCACGACTCCTGCTCGAAGAGCAGGTGGCAGTCGTGGCTAGGAGGGCTTTTGCACAGCTATGGCTGGTGCGCCAATTACACCCATTCCTGGATTGTGACGCCCTCCGAACAGTCACTCATGCTGTCATCTCCCATGTAGATTATTGCAATGTGTTCTACATGGGGCTACCCTTGAAGACTATCCGGAAGCTACAGCTGGTGCAGAATGCGGCCGTGCGAGCAATTTTGGGTGCGCCAAGATCTGCACATATAACACCTTTGCTCTGCGAGCTACATTGAGTGCCAGTTTGCTTACGGGTAGAATTCAAGGTGTTGGTTATCACCTTTAAAGCCCTACATGGCATGGGGCCAGAATACCTGAGGGACCGTCTTATCCCCATGTTATCAACCCGCCCCACCCAATCATTCAGAGAGGGCCTGATACGAACCCCATCAATTAGAGAGTGTCATCTGATGGGGTCTAGGAGACAGGCCTTCTCTGTGGTGGCACCTACACTATGGAACACCTTGCCCCCAGAGTTGGGACAGATCCCCTCCCTCCCGACCTTTAGGAAAGAACTGAAGACCTGGTTCTGCCGTCTGGCATGGGAAGGAGGAAATGATAGTTCCTCATGGGGGTGGTTAGTCCCTTAATCCTATAATGTCCTTCTTTTTATTAATTCTATCTCCCATCTGGATTTTATAACTATTTATTATACTGACTGTATAAATTGGTGTTTTATATTTTATATTTTATTTTAATCTATTTTATTGTAAACCGCCCAGAGTTCCCCACTGGGGGAGATGGGCAGTTATATAAATTAAATAAATAAATTAAATAAATAAATAAATATAGGCTTTGTACTTTACAAAAAAAAAATCTTGGTTCAACCTTTTCCCCCCAAAATATGAATGTATACATATAAATATGTGGGGTTTATATAAATACTTCACAATGTTTTTACTAACTGAACTATGTTAAAAATATTAATATCTTGGGCTGTCAACCAACTCTAGTCATGTTGGTTTATTCACAGAAGGAATTTTAAAGTTGCTAATTGTAAAAGTCAATATACTTTTACACATGGTATTACGTGAGAGCAGAAGCATAGTAGTAAGTCTTATTTGGCTTCATCATGCCATGTGATGTATAGGCTTTGGCCACATAATAACCTCTGAAGCCAAATCTGAGTAAGGGCAGTGCTTTTTAATGGGTTGGTGATAGGCAGGGGAAAATGATACCCAGCATAGCCATAATTGTGTCTGTATCTGGAAGCACATAGTTGAGCAAAGAAGGGCTTTCATAAATCTCACCCCTTCGGTCTTTCTTTCAAGCTAAAACGATTTGATGGAAAGCTTTCAGTTCAGCTTTAATGCAGGGGTCTCACATATAAAATTATCATCTTGGAAATAACCCTGCATATTAAGGAGAAATGCAGTTGCATGAATTCGACCTTTAAATTGTTCAAGCAATGTACAGAATTCAATGATCTCTGCAAAGGATTAAAGGGCGTATTCATGCGGAAAGGCCTGTCCATCATTTGAATAAAACATTAAATCATGGCCTTGTCTCCTTTGCAGGCACTATAGATAACATGACATGTCTAAAAGGAGAGCATTAATGATTTGATATACCCCAAAGATTCCAGAATTGCTGCCTATCAGTCATACGGGCTCATTTACAAAGACAGCTCATAATGGTCAATCATATGCATCCAGATTTGCTTAAGTATGCCATTCCTTGTACAAATTATTCAGCAGAACAGGCAGCTATAGAAACAACTAGAGAAACTAAATTATGCCATAGATTCTCTACAACATTTTTTTTCTTCTAAGAATCCACTCACAGATATAGCTCAGGGATCGGGGACATTGAACAACCCAGATGCTAATAAATCACAGTTTCCAGCAACCTACATGGATAATAACAACAGATGCTAGAAAGATCATGCTTCAATAATATTTGGAGGCCTACAGTTCCCAGTCTTTGGTATCATCAGTAGATTTCAAGTTTACAAAGGTTAAATTGATGTAGTTGTTTCTTCTTTAAGCCCATCTATTCCTACCATTAACTTTTATTTTATATATATTATTTTATCTGTTACCTTATCTATTTATTTATTATATTTTATAGTATCTATTATCAGGCAAAAACAATCACCTTTGTATTTGTGATTTAATACAAATCTGTATTTTAATCAGCTGCTGATCTGATTATGATGTAGATCAGGGCTTTCCAAAGTGCCGGCGGCGGCACGGCGGCGGCGACACAGGACGGCGTGCGGCAGCGCGCGCGCGCACGGCAGCAGCACGGGGGGCATGCGGCGGCACGGGGGGACGTGCGGCGGCGCATGCACGCACGGCGGCAGTGCAGGGGGCGTGCGGCTGCGCGGGGGGGCGTGCGGCTGCGTGTATGGTGGCGGCGGCAGCGGCTGCCACTGCCACCGTGCACGCGCGCGCCGCCGCTTCCGGGTGGTGTGGCGACACACCACGCTGTGTGTGGCGACACACTTTTGTGTCGCGACACACAGTTTGGAAAGCTCTGATGTAGATGTTCCCACCCCTGGTTTATATTCATGGCAACACCCAGTAACAATTGAGATTTATGTGGATAGGGTTGTGGCAGACAAAATGAATGTCTGCTCCTAGGACATCTTTTACTGACATTATTATAACATCTGAAATATGACGAAGGGCGCGATGGCTCAGTGGTTAAGACACCGGGCTTGTTGATTGGAAGGTCGGCGGTTCGAGACCCGAGCGTCGCGTGACGGAGTGAGCTCCCGCACTCGCCCGAGCTCTTGCCAACCTAGCAATTCGAAAGCATGCAAATGCAAGTAGATACATAGGTACCACTTCGGTGGGATGGTAACAGCGTTCCGCGCACGTCATGCTGGCCACATGACCATGGAAGTGTCTTCGGACAGCACTGGCTCTTCAGCTAACAAACGAAGATGAGCACCGGTCCCTAGAGTCATACACGACTGTGCAGGGGAAAACCTTTACCTTTACCTATGAAATATGACAGGGACTGGATCAAGATCCCCACTTTGTATACTCCTATCAAACCCAGGTTTGAACTAGCCCAGGTCTTAGACAAAGCCTGTCTAAGCCAAAGGGAAGGGAAATATTACTTATCCCCATGCAAGGAGGATGAAATTGACAATATAACAAGGCAATAACAAGGCAAAACCACAAACATTCCATAGTCAATGAAGGATACACACCTAATCCCTTCAATGTTCTACCAATAGGCAGAAGCAATGGCTATTCCCAGGCTCATTACCACTTCAAGAAACTGCAACTCACATTTATTTATTTATGAATTATATATGGAGCAGACAGTTTCACTGCTTAATAGCTCTTAATTTCTCCTTGTTCTGAGTTTGGATCTCCCTCTGCAAAGTTTCCACCCATTGGTTCTTGCCCTACTCTCAGGAACTATGGAAAATAAATCCATACCCTCTTCCCTCAACTTGTAATACATTAAATCAAGTGTCTCAGAGCTTCCTATTATGTGAGGAGAGCAAATATACTTCATAAGAGTTGCCTTCACTTTAAGTTGAGGTGTTCACCCTTCTGGACTAGTGTCTAGTGAAAGGAATGATTTCTAGAACTATGGGAATTATCCATTTCTAATCTAAATTTTTCTTCCTGTTCCACACGTGTTCCTCTTTATTTATTTATTTTATTATTTATTTGTCTTATTTATACCCCGCCTATCCCCTCCCTACTGGAGGACTCTAGGCGGCTTACAACATTACATATCCAATTATTCAATTATACATCATCATTTAACATTTTTACAATACAATCTTTACTAGAGAAAATGGTTTTTAGAGATAGAACAGATAAATATGTGGATTGAGGAGTGGGTTCTACATTCCTGGACCCAGTAAATTCCCAGCGAATTCCAAATAATTGCTGTAAAATAGCATTTCTATAGTTGTTTCTCCTCTTATCTGAATTTCTGGTCAGAGTCCATTTTTGGGGACAGCAGTGTAATATTCCAAATATTCTGATATTAAATTGTAATAAAAAGAATCAAACTTAGCCACACAGAGAGAGATCAGGTTCCCTGCTCTCTCTTATCTATCTAATATTTCTTTTTCTTTGTACTTAACATGCAAAATCTAATAAATGAGGTGGGTCCTCCTTGTGAGGGAGATGGGCAGTAATATCAATATGATAAATAAATAAATAAAATAAATATGCTGTGGGGGGAAAATTGCAGCCATTAATGGCATTCTTGCCACATATATTCTTCTCTCTCCTGAGCTCTGTAAATTAGACTATAAACAATGGGTACTAGAGTCAGCAAGCAGCAAAGAAAGTCTTACACACTGGTCGATGGCTGTTATACATAATGTGATGAGATGGTAAAAGGAGAGGGGAGAATAAAGGGAAAGGAAATTTTGCTTTGACACAGGACAACATTAATCTTACCAACAGTATGTGGTACCATGGCTGAAGCTTCCACTGGAACGTACTTTGAGAGGAATGTGGGATTTGCTTCTCCCCTGAGATTTTTGAGAAAGGTCAAGGCAAGCCAAAAACGGGAGGGGGGGGGAAATCCCCGCAAAAGAGATATTTCATGTTTGTGGTTTGATAGAAAGACCTCCAGAGACGGTCCTTTTAGGTGCTGTTCGGTGGAGAAATTCTGCTTTGTTTTGCTTTTATTATAAAACCATCTCTATGGCAGTTTGCAGTTGCCCTAGGCTTCCACAAAGTCCTGAGGGAAGATATCAGGAGAAAACTAATCCTGTTGGGCTTGATTTCACGAAAGTGAGATTCTGCTTTTGAGGAAGGCTTGTAGAATGTCTCTTTCCCCTGAAGAAATTCTGAGAAATTTTCCATAGGGCAGAATTTTTCAAAAAGCCATTTGCAACCAGATCTGTTTTGTGCTGTACTAACCTGACCGTGTACAATCAGGTTTGTGTTATTGATATGGTAACAATATTTCAGTAAAGAAAACAGGGAGGGTATGTAGCACCATTGTTTTAATGTAAACATTTTTTTCCCCTTAAATCCCTTTCACTAATCCAATGCTACAGAAGGCTTTTGTCCGCCTTCTGGGCCCATTTACTCTGAAATAGACTGTCCTCTATTAAGAGAATCTTTGTTATTTGCTTAGATAGCCTTGGGGGAAATGTAATTGTTCCCCATGTGCTATCACCACTTCTAAATGAATTTCAGCAGCTGTAGTAAGTGGAAATGTAGGTTGTACACTCTAGGTGTCTTATTATTCATATGCATGCTTTATTTTCAGCATGAGGAGCAGCATGTATCTCCATACTATTTGTTGTGGAATATGAGTAAAATTATATTCTACGTGTGGACTTCTCTTATGCATCTGATTGGAACTCTGGGAAGAAAAAGTTGGATTAGATCATCATTTGTCCTGATCCAGCATGATTCCTCTGTTGTTTTAAAATGAAGCCCTCAAATGCCATGTACAGAGAAACTGATTAAAAAAAAACAAAAACAAAGCCTTGTCTATTTCAAATAGACATGTTTGGAGCATATGTGTGGTATGGTTGACGACAGGAACTTTACCCTTCAATTTATTTTCACACTATTCATAAAAGCTATTTCATTCCAGTTCTCATTACTGTTAAGATGAAGTACACCCCCTCTTTTCATTTAATTATATTATATATGCAGAGAAGAAGCTCTAGTTGGTTTGTTCCTGAGCTATATCCCAAGACTATGTCCAAGCTACCATGGGAACTACTAAAACCATACACCACCCTACTATGAAATAATAGAGATAACTTTTTTAAAAAACAAGTTCAAAAAATGCGAGGATTGCTTGGTTAATTGAAACTTCCAAAGACTTTCAAGAGGGGAAAAAAAGGATTTTGACAAAAAACGGTGCAGCTTTTCAGGAAGATGCTACTCATCTGTAGGAAAACAACTCCCTATAAATTGGGATTAACAGTGCTGAGTTGTTCAAGGGCTCAAATGCCAGCATCCATAAAGCAAAAAGCTAGGGTATTTACATTTAATCAAAGTTAGTCTGGTGGGGCTTCAACCCAAGTCCACCATTTCAATTAATTCTTAGATTAAGATGTTCATCGTCTTGCAATTAATTCAAAATGAGTTTTCTTCTCCATACCCTCCCACTTTTCCCAATTTATGCACAAAACTGCTTAAATAGTATTAAGTGGAATTATTCCTGCACAATTGCCATATGATTATCATCCATCCATCCAGATGAATATTGCCCATACCAGTTGCCTTTGGTTCTCCAGGGTTTTAGGCAGGTGTCATCCCCAGCTATAGGTGCATGAATCTCAGTCAATTTCAGTCCCCTCTCCCCATTTTAATTTGAGATCATTTTATTTACAGGGAAGAATTTATTATTTGCTTTTTGCAATTTTCCGTATGATGACTGAATTATCTCCATATAACATTTCCATGTAACACATCCCTATGAAATTCAGAAGTGATCCAAAGCTTCTAGATTGGTTTGTTGAGGAGGTGCTTTGCTTTGAAAGGGTTCTAATATTTCTGAAGCAGATCACTTCAACCTGATCTCTAAGCACTGACTGAAATAATCTTTAGAAGGATAACCTTGATGGATCATTGCTAACCTGGGCTATTCCATCAAAATACTCAGACACAGATACAGATGCACACAGGCACAAAGACAAGGAAACTACGTAAACAAAGAGTACCTCAGTTTCCATTGTATTTATCCTGTGTTTTAATCATTAGCTATACTAATGGTGATTTTAAAACAAATCCCAAATGTTCCATCACATTGTAGATTGGGGGGAGAGGGGTACTGTGCTTTTCAAATGTAGTTGAACTTTATTTCTCAATGAGTCCAACAAGCCTGGCCAATAATTAGAGATGGAAGGTCATCTTGATGTTAGTATGAAAAAGAAACAGAACCCAGGATCAGACTCTGTAGAAGAAAAGGTGACTCTGTGCAGATTGGAATAGGCTGAAAACTAATGTTGATTATTTTGTCTTGTTTTGTTTTATACTGTATACAATCACATTCATTGAAGCATGAATTTTTCTACTCCATTTCTATATAGCTTCCTTTAATGTACAACATGCATTTTTATAATCTTAAATATACACTAGACTACCCTGTGACCTGCTGGGTCATCCTTTGAGAGAAAGGTTGTGCCCTCTGATGTGACCAGAATGAACATTAAATTTTTGGCTGTCCATCTTTTTTACCCCAATGCTGGATGGTCCTATGATCATCTAAGAAGAGTATATATCATAAATAGAAAAATAATTGTAGTGGCAAATGAACTTTAATAATAAGTCAATATTTACTTACCTAAACAGATAACAGAATGACCATGGGTGGGCAAAATAGCAGTGGGAGTGGGGGCAACTTCCAACTTCCTGCCGGCTTCCTGTCAGCTTCTCCATTGACTTTGCTTTTGGGAAGCTGGCAGGGAGTGTCAGAAATCACAATCACGTGACTGCAGGGACGCCACAATGGCCACAACTTTGTGAATAAAACTGGTGTGAACATTGTGGAAATTTTAATTTCACAGAAGTAATGGGTCCCGAATTTTTTATGCATTCTCTAAGTTAATGGACTTTAGGTACCTTGATTCAAAAATTGTTGCGGTATAATGCACCATTTGGGCTAACTTGAGGGTACAAACATACAAACAGATAAACACAATGAGAGTTTTAGTAGTATACAGATATATACCCTTTGTTCCCCAAAATAACATTGTATTGCGTCTATGGTATTGGATGGTTCTCTCTTCAGGTCACATAGAATGGGATACTTTTCTTCAGTGGACTTTATCTGCTTTATTTTATTTTCAAAAATGGGAGGTTTTAAAAGATTTTCTTATTCCTTCTCTCCAGAAAGCATTTAGAAAGTCCCTAGTGCAGCCCAACACAATTTGTATCTGGTAATTACACATCCAGAAAGTTTTGCTCATTACAACTAACATACGAGCTGGTACAGAATGGCTTTAAGATCAGTTACGTCTTTCCCCCACCTTTTCCCTAACTACTGATTAACTTGCTTGATGAAGAGCTTGCAATTATTTTGTAAGCTTTAGTTGCCCTAATAGAGTTATAGCCTCCATTATTATTATTGTTTTGTAATACGGTTGGCATGTGATAGTCAACCCAATACGTTTGCTTTTGTTGGGAAATCCCCTAGTGAAGAGACTAGTTTGCCTTTTTCATTGGAGAATTGAATTCCACCATTCAAAGAAGGGGATTGCATTCCAGTTCATGTATTAGCTGAGGAAATGTGAGTCAAGTCAGTTAATATTGAAATGAAAGCAAACAGATTTCTTCCCATCTCTACTAAATTCCTATGTCACTTTCTTCCTGACGTTCATGGCTACATGGGAGAATAATAAAGCTTGCACCTGTGAACCTTGTGGTAATAGGGGAATATCACTCTTCAAACCATCTCTTCGATTGCTCAGTATTCCTCTCTGCAAATGGTGCTAAAAATTCATTCCACTACTGGAATCCTCGCAACAATAAACGTTTTTGCACACCATCCTAGTGAAATATATTTTGTTAAAAAAAGTTTTAAAGGTTTCCATTTCTTGTGTTGTATATCCATAAGCAAAGTATAGAAAGGTGGATATTATCAAAGACATTGACTTTTTCTGAGCTTTCCTCAGCTTTCCTTTAAAGAGTTTATTGGTGAAACAATGTACAATCTGAGATGCTATTTTTAACAGTGACCAAGATTATGAAGAGCTTAATGAATCCTGAAGCTCCTGTGTCTGTATCTGCAGGGGTGTCTATGTCAAAATCTGCCAGATGGTGGGCTTGGTGCTGTATGCATGCAAATACAAAAGGAACAGGGCTTTGATTTGAAATCATTCTCAAACTGAAACAGTATCTAATCGTTTTCAAAACAGAGGAATGTACACTACTAAATTTTGTTTTGAAGATTGTTAGCAAGGGACATTAACATTTAACCTTTTGTTTTGGGTCAAAACAAATACATACATATCCCCCCCTTTTTTTTAGCCCAAAGGGTATATTAGAGGTTGTAACTCTCTAGAAAATATTGTTGTTGTTTATTCATTCAGTCGCTTCCGACTCTTCATGACTTCATGGACCAGCCCACTCCAGAGCTTCCTGTCAGCAGTCGCCATCTCCAGCTCCCCCAAGGTCGAGTCCATCACCTCCAGAATATCATCCATCCATCTTGCCCTTGGTCAGCCCTTCTTCCTTTTGCCTTGCACTTCCACTTAGAGGTTCCTTCCACTTCCACTTAGAGGTTGTAACCCTCTAGAAAATATTAGTAACACAATAAAACTGTAAGGTCAAAGCTTCAGAGCTTGAGTCGATATTATAGATTAATAATAAAATGCAAATAAATGTAAACATGATAAATAAATAAATCTGGTGTTTTTTTAATGAGATAATATACAGCTGTTAAACATTTATCTACTTCAAATCTTATCTTGTGTGTTCCCTTTTGCCTTCTTTGATTTAATCCCACTCTTCTCCTTTCAGTTTGAGTACAACACTTCAAAATTCTCACCCTTCAGCAGAAATGGTATTGGATTTTGTATTTTCCCAACCTATAGTTTTCTTCCTTTATGTGTACTTGCTGCTTCATCTGATACTACTTCAGTGCCATCAGTTTTCTTTCCCACTTCTGGTTCAGTTTTTTGTTTATTCATCCCTGCAATCAGGGATCATCTACAGAAAGTGGTAATATTTTGGGATTATCTTCTATATGAGCATTTGTATTTAAGCTATCTAAAGCCAGTTACTCCAGCAAAGGAGATCGTTACCTTGTCGTGGTGCTGGAGCTTGAGCACCTCAATGAAACCATGAGTTAAACCATGAAGGGACACCCAAGACGGGAAGGTCGTGGCAGAGAGGTCAGACTAAATACGATCCCTGGGGAAGGTAATGGCAACCCACCCCAGTATTCTTGCCGTGAAAACTAAATGGATCAGTACAACCAGAGATATGTCGGTATACCATCGGAAGATGGGACTCCCAGGTCAGAAGATGGTCAAAATGCTACTGGGGAGGAACAGAGGATAAGTTCAACTAGCCCCAGATGTGATGACGCAGCTAGCTCAAAGCCGAAAGGACGGATAGCGGCCGACGGTGCTGGTGGTGAACGATGAATCCGATGTTCTAAAGATCAACACACCATAGGAACCTGGAATGTAAGATCTATGAGCCAGGGCAAATTGGATGTGGTTATTGGTGAGATGTCAAGATTAAATATAGACATTTTAGGTGTCAGTGAACTGAAATGGACTGGAATTGGCCACTTCACATCAGATGACCACCAGATCTACTACTGTGGACAAGAGGACCACAGAAGAAATGGAGTAGCCTTCATAATTAATAATAAAGTGGCTAAACCAGTGCTTGGATACAATCCAAAAAATGATAGAATGATCTGAATTCGAATTCAGGGTAAGCCATTTAACATCACAGTGATCCAAATATACGCCCCAACCATAGATGTTGAAGAAGCAGAAGTAGATCAGTTCTATGAGGAACTGCAGCACCTACTGGATAATACACCAAAAAGAGATGTTATTTTCATTACAGGAGACTGGAATGCTAAGGTGGGTAGTCAGACGACACCTTGAATTACAGGCAAGCATGGTCTGGGAGAACAAAATGAAGCAGGACATAGGCTGATAGAATTTTGCCAAGACAACTCACTGTGCATAACAAACACTCTCTTCCAACAACCTAAAAGACGACTTTATACATGGACTTCACCAGATGGTCGACACCGAAATCAGATTGACTACATCCTTTGCAGCCAAAGGTGGCGGACATCTATACAGTTGGTAAAAACAAGACCTGGAGCTGACTGTAGTTCAGATCACGAACTTCTTATTGCAAAATTTAGAATCAGACTAAAGAGAATAGGGAAGACCCACAGATCAGTTAGATATGAGCTCACTAATATTCCTAAGGAATATGCAGTGGAGGTGAAGAATAGATTTAAGGGACTAGATTTAGTAGATAGGGTCCCGGAAGAACTATGGACAGAAGATCGCAACATTGTTCAGGAGGCGGCAACAAAAAACATCCCAAAGAAAAAGAAAACCAAGAAGGCAAGATGGCTGTCTGGTGAGACACTGGAAGTAGCCCAAGAAAGAAGGAAAGCAAAAGGCAACAGTAATAGGGAGAGATATGCCCAATGAAATGCAAAATTCCAGAGGTTAGCCAGAAGAGATAAGGAATTATTTTTAAACAAGCAATGTGCGGAGGTGGAAGAAGACAATAGAAAGGAAGGAAAAGAGACCTCTTCCAGAAAATTAGAAACATCGGAGGAAAATTCCAGGCAAAAATGGGTATGATCAAAAACAAAGATGGTAAGGACCTAACAGAAGCAGAAGAAATCAAGAAAAGGTGGCAAGAATATACGGAAGATCTGTATAGGAAGGATAATAATATTGGAGATAGCTTTGACGGTGTGGTCAGTGAGTTAGAGCCAGACATCCTGAAGAGTGAGGTTGAATGGGCCTTAAGAAGCATTGCTAATAACAAGGCAGCAGGAGACGACGGTATCCCAGATGAACTGTTTAAAATCTTGCAAGATGATGCTGTCAAGGTGATGCATGCCATATGCCAGCAAATTTGGAAAACACAAGAATGGCCATCAGATTGGAAAAAATCAACTTATATCCCCATACCAAAAAAGGGAAGCACTAAAGAATGTCCAAACTATCGAACAGAGGCACTTATTTCACATGCCAGTAAGGTAATGATCAAGATCTTGCAAGGTAGACTCCAGCAATTAATGGAGCGAGAATTGCCAGATGTACAAGCTGGGTTTAGAAAAGGCAGAGGAACTAGAGACCAAATTGCCAATATCCGCTGGATAATGGAGAAAGCCAGGGAATTTCAGAAAAACATCTATTTCTGTTTTATTGACTATTCTAAAGCCTTTGACTGTGTGGATCATAACAAATTGTGGCAAGTTCTTGGTGGTATGTGGATACCAAGTCATCTTGTCTGCCTCCTGAGGAATCTGTATAACAACCAAGTAGCAACGGTAAGAACAGAGCACGGAACAACGGACTGGTTTAAGATTGGGAAAGGAGTACGGCATGGTTGTATACTCTCACCCTACCTATTCAACCTGTATGCAGAACACATCATGCAACATGCTGGGCTTGAGGAATCCAAGGCTGGAGTTAAAATCACTGGAAGAAACATTAACAATCTCAGATATGCAGATGATACCACTTTGATAGCTGAAAGCGAGGAGGAGTTGAGGAGCCTTATGACGAAGGTGAAAGAAGAAAGTGCAAAAGCTGGGTTGCAGTTAAACCTCAAAAAAAACCCAATTTATTGCAACCGGCTTGATTGATGACTGGCAAATAGAGGGAGAAAAAGTGGAGGCAGTGACAGACTTTGTATTTCTAGGCGCAAAGATTACTGCAGATGCTGACTGCAGCCAGGAAATCAGAAGACGTCTACTTCTTGGGAGGAGAGCAATGACAAGTCTTGATAAAATAGTTAAGAGCAGAGACATCACACTGACAACAAAGGTCCGCATAGTTAAAGCAATGGTATTCCCTGTAGTAACCTATGGCTGTGAGAGCTGGACCATAAGGAAGGCTGAGCGAAGGAAGATAGATCCTTTTGAACTGTGGTGTTGGAGGAAAATTCTGAGAGTGCCTTGGACTGCAAGAAGATCAAACCAGTCCATACTCCAGGAAATAAAGCCAGACTGCTCACTTGAGGGAATGATATTAAAGGCAAAACTGAAGTACTTTGGCCACATAATGAGAAGACAGGATACCCTGGAGAAGAAGCTGATACTAGGGAAAGTGGAAGGCAAAAGGAAGAGGGGCCAACCAAGGGCAAGATGGATGGATGATATTCTGGAGGTGACGGACTCAACCATGGGGGAGCTGGGGATGGTGACGGCCGACAGGAAGCTCTGGCGTGGGCTGGTCCATGAGGAGACGACTTAACGAATAAACAACAACAACAACAAAAGCCAGTTAGGAATAAGGACATTTATTCTTCTTCACTTGGGCCACCAGTTGGCCCTGGTACCAAGCCTGCTACACAGAACAAGGGGAACACTTCTTGGTTCTTTTTGTTGATTACCTTATCATCAGATTTAAAGACCATGCTTGTGAGACTCATGAGTGACAGGAGAATCTGTGTTGTGATAGATGCCATTTCACCAAAAGAACAGTACATTGGATACAATCCAGTCTTTCCAGTTTCAAGGACAAGTGCCATGTGGAGATGCATTAGCAAGTTTTCAGCATCGGTAGGGCTTTTGTCCTTTCAGCTTCTCAATACATTGGTGGAGCTACTTGGCCTTTTGAAAGTGTGGGTCTTGTAAGTGCCAGGATTATGATGATTATCTCTCTCACTCACAGGACTTAAGGACTTTAAAACCTTCATTAGCCTTCTGCACAGATCTGTTTCCTGCCATTCGTCTGCCTCAGCTCCTTTTGCTCTACTAAATCAGCAACCCTGAAGGTACCTTCCAGAGCCTCTGATTCCAGAGATACTGACTGAACACAGAGCCAGGCAGACTTGTCATTAAAACTTCAAGGAATACAGGAAAAGAGATGAGTAAAATTTATCATTCAAATAAAGACTGGGCCATGTGGGAATCATTCAGGAAGTGTTAGCCAACCAAGACTGTTAAGATGATATGTCATGCAGAAAGGATTATGTTGCTTTGCATATACAGATGTTCGGCACCAAATGAACCAATGAATACAATATTTACAGCTTGTTGTAGCCAAAATGTTAGGGATAGAATATGCTTTTACAATGAAAGTTGAAGATGCATTAGGTAGATATCACTGATTGTTCTCAGAATGTTTGTGACGGCATTTAGAAATGAAACAAGGGAAAATTTGGAAGGAGGATATGAAATTAAAAATGTAGTGCTCTTCCCAAGATGTTTTGGATCATTTTTTAAAGCAAATGTGGAGCTGAGCAGTATATTTAATGTTCTTATTTGAAAAAAAAACCCTACTTGAACAAGATAGTAAACTACAAACCAATTAATTTAGATGTTATTATTGCTGATAATGCCGTAAAAATGCAATATACCTGCAAATGCATAGTTGCTTCCATTCTAATGTTTCCAAAAATGTTTTTTTTAAAAAGGAAAAGAAACCAAAATAAACATAGATTGGTAGATTTATTAATTTGGGCACTGAATAAACGGAATAGGAAAAAAATCCTGTAACTGATGGATATTACTGAACAATTGGTTCACACAGTTTTAATCAAATATTTGTGGATAGATTGATAATTGAGTAAAATATCTAATGATTTTATTAGTTGTTTCATTTGCTTCCAGACTTCTTTTAGATGTGATATTTTCTCTTTGCTTTACTCCCAAAAGGTACTTTTATTTGGTGTGGGACATTCTCACATGAAGCATGCAAATACATCTGAATGTGGCTTTTTGTTGTTGTTGTTCAATGCATCTCAGCAAAATAATATTATCATGATGGAAAAGAGAATAAGGCATCAGCCAAGAAACCCTGGCTTAAAATTCACTTTTGCTCTACAGCTCTTAGGAATTTTTCTCCATTGCTAAAAAAGGGGATGAAAATAATATATATCATGCAGGCTACTGTGAAGGTTCCTACGATGTCTATGAAGCACTTAAGAAAATTGGTTTATTCTCCTCCTGTATAAACTTTTGTGAAATGTATGGTATAATGTATAATAGGTTGCATGCTCTTAGGGAAAAAACAACACATTTATTCCTATGTCATTTGAAAAGCTACTTCTAATTTGTAGGTGTTGGAGGCACTCAACAGAGGATGTGTTGATAATGCCACTGAATTTAACAGAAGCCAGTTGAAGGTCAGAATTATTATTATTATTATTATTATTATTATTATTATTATTATTCATGTAAGTTTGAACTTTTATGTGACCCCAAAATAGATGAACAGATGAACATTTCCGTGATTTTTTTTCTAAAGGGTCCCTCTCAGATGATAGCCAGAAAAACATGGACTAGGTGGGTCTGAACTTGTATGAAAAATGTTTTTGTTGTAATAGGTTGCATTTGTACTTGTATGCCTTTTATTTCAATCTATTTTAGAACTATTTACTCTCATCATGGAAACCTCACATTTGGTTATAGCTAGTAGCTGTGGATGGATGGGCCTTTTGTAAATAGGTGTAAAGACTAAAAAGCCAACCATTTGTTTGGCCTCAAAGGGAGGGTTGGGTCAGCCATGCCATGGCGAATAAGGCTCTCAATTGCTAGTAGCCATAATGACTATATGGTATGTACAGTATCAGTCTTATTATAGTCAAGTCATGCTGAATGGGCTCTTCATTAGTATCTTGCCTCCCCTCACTGTGTCAGGAGATTTATGAGCCTGTTATGATTGTTCTGGTTGCAGGAATTGCCATATTTTCATATATTTTCTTTTGTTGGTTGTTATTTTTTTCTTTTAATTGTGTATACCACCCTGAACCATGTGTCAAGTGGGAAGTCATAGAAACTGTGTTAAATCAATCAATACATTGGGTCACTACAGTGGAAAAGAACAATAAAGATGAACTTGATAGGCCATCCTATCAAATAGGCTCTTCATATATTAATGAGGTGAGCTTATGTTGTTTCTCTCTCTCTCTCTCTCCCCCCCCATCCTCTCATCCATCTGTCTTTGTATTAAAACTTGAGAGCTAGTTTGGTGTTGTGGTCGCTGGACCAGAAACCAGGAGACTGTGAGTTCTAGTGGTCCCTTATGCATGAAAGCCAGTTGGGTGACTTTGGCCCAGTCATTCTGTCTTACACCCCCACCCCACCCCGTGAATTACTCTCTGTGTATGGTAGTTGAGACCAGTCAAGTTCTTCATCAGATGGCATTTCTTTTGTCCCCTCCAACCTCCAACTTGTTTGCCTGCACTGGATGATTTCACCTACAGTATCCTTATTTCATCAGGCCTTTGCTTAACTACCTCCAAGGTAGTTAGAAGGACAGTTCACCACCATACAATGTTAGATCAAATGGCTTTCATCATTAGTTTTTCCTAAAGTTTAGCCAAAATGTTTCCAACATTTTTTCAATTTCCAACATTTTTAAAATAATTTTTCAGTCTTTGCATAGGACTGCTCTGCTGCTTACCTGTCTTGCAAATGCAATTTCCTACTGATTAAGGCCTATTCACATATCGAGAGAGTGGCATGAACAGCTATGAAAGAGAGTTGCTGAAAAATTAGTCCATTTTCACTTCTCCAAGCCTTGGTTTTAGACTTGTTAAAGGATCTATTTAAAAAAAGAAACCAGTACTTAAGGTCATTTTCATTTATTGGTAATTTATATATGCCACCTGTTAGAAATAAAACTTTCCAATAGTGCCCATAAAAAGTTGAATTAGTAAGAGACTGCAGCCTGCTAATGCCTCCAATTTAATATGCCTCCTTAATTGGATACCAATACGCTAGTGGATTTTTTTTAAAAAAGCAACCCTATACATAGAATTCCAATTAAGCCCGTCAAGTTTCCAATGGATGTATCCTTTTCCAACTTTTCAATTTATGTTACAAATAAATTCAGAACTTAAATAGTCCTTATACAAAAAGCTTTTTTTTCCAGATGAAGAGTATATTTAATGAGCCCCCCCTTTTTTTTCACTAAACCAATTATTAGAACAGTCCTCAGTTAGATAGGTAAAAGCAAAATCACTACTGAGTCAAGCTTAACTCCTGTTGACTTCATGGACATGTCAATTTGCTTTTGCTTGGGAGGAGGAGGAGGAGGAGGAGGAGGAGGAGGAGGAGGACTGGGATTTTCTGGTGGTCTCCCATCCCAATGCTTCCTTAACTGACCCTGCTTATCATCTCTTACCATCAACCAAAATTGACTTGGTGCTCTCACCTGCTGTTGCTGCTGAAAATAGTAATGTATATCTATCAGTTTAGCCCTTCTCTTCATATAGATACCACCACAGTGAACACTGAGGTCTGGTTTTACTACATTACCCATCTGGCAAGCCCAATTACCTAGAATATCTTCCCCAGATAACACTGAGTGAATTAGTTATGATAATTCTGGGTTGGGGAGGTGGTTAGCAACCAAGCCTGGATCATATCTGTCTGGAGGAATATTCTCATCAACAAGCTATTTAAATGTGAGCTTGCATGAATTCAGAACTCACAGACTCCTGGTTTCTAGCCTGATGCCTTAGCCACTACACAAAACTGGCTCTCAACATTGCATACGATATGTAATACACTGGTAGATAGAAACAATATTAAAAATGATCTAACCAGTTTTCTGGGTTAGAAAAATTGGCTGAAAACAGCAAAATGAGATGCAACAATGTTTACTTAGGAAAAACAAATTAAATGCACAGTAATAGGATGGGAGATGCCTCAATTGGCAATTGTTCATGTAAGGAAGACCTGTGAATTGCATGAGTCAAGAGTGGAGTGTGGTAAACACAGTTTTAGGCTACATACATAGAAATATAATTTCCATTACATCTTCAAGTCATGTAAAAATGAGATGGGCAGCTATATAAATCGAATGAATGAATGAATGAATGAATGAATGAATGAATTTCCATTCTATTCTGGTTTTGGCCAGATGCCATCTCATATACTAAGTCAAGTTCTGGCCACTGGACTTCAAAAATGTTCAGATGATTTGGAAGTATTTCAAAGAATGGCAACAAAAAGGGGCACCCTCAAGAGGGGCAGGTCTTTCATTATGTGGTCATGGCTGCCATCTTGATTTTTTAAATTCTCCCCCTCCATGGACTCCCCCCATGGCCTGGACAATAAGCCCTTTGAGGAGAGGGTGAGAGAAATGAAGACCAAAATGTCTGAGAGATGGATAAAATAGCTTTCTCCAAGAACCTGCATAGATTTCACATGGAAGAAGGCCAACATCTGTTTTGTACTTTTTTAAATACCAGAATATTAAGTACTGCTTAAATATTATGTGGCTTATGAAGTGTCCATTAGTCCCAAAAGAAAAGCCTCTGGTTTCAATTGTACTTCAATCTTTAAAATCTTCTGAATTAATGTATGTATTTGTATCCAATTTTTTTTGGCACATCCACCAAACATGATAAAATGTTCCTTCAAGTTGTTCACATTTCCAGCAAAGATTCAAAGTACCTTTATACATTCTAGAGAATTTCTCTGGTGACATGTATCTAACATCTTTGTCTTTTGTTTATTAATCTTGAAACCTGCTAATGCCCCAAATTATTTTAATTTACTCATTAGAAGTTCAATTCCCTTTAAAGGGTCTGCCAAAACCTAAACCAATTCATCTGCAAAAGCTCTTAACTTGTATGACTCTTTTTCAATCTTTATGCCCACAATCCTCTCATCTTATCTCATGTCTCTATTCAATATTTCAAGAACTAAAGTAAACGAAGGAGGGGGCAGTGGGCAACCTGTCTTGTCCTTTTTGTATCTCACATGGTTTGGTTAAATCTCCATTATTGATTATTTGTGCTGTCTGTGAAGTATAAATCAATTTCACCCATTTTATAAAATTCTCCCCAAAATACATATCTTCCAAAACTTTAAACAAGAAAGTCCAGTTCAAATAGTCAAAAACCTTCTCTGCATCTAAAAAGATCAATGTGGCTTGTTTTTCATTATCTTGGTCCAAATATTCCAAAATATCCAACACAGTTCTAACATTATCTTTTAACTGTCTTTTAGGTAAAAACCTACGTTGATCCTCATGAATAAATTCTTGCAAAATTATTTTCAGTCTTTCAGCTAAAATCGTTGTAAACAACTTGTAGTTATTATTGAATAATGATATTGGTCTGTAATTTCTTGCTGAAGTCAAATCTTGTCCCTCTTTAGGTATTAATGTTATATTAGCCTCTTTCCAAGTATCTGGCATCTTTCCTCCTTGTAGAATAGAATTCACTGTGTTTTGTAAAGGCTGTAAAAGTTCATCCTCAAAACACTTATAACACAAACTCAGGAGTCCATCTGGTCCAGGCACCTTTCCTGGTTTACTCTTTTTAATTGCTTCTGAAACTTCCGTTATCATTATAGTTCCATTCATAATTTGTCTTTGTTCTTCTGTAATCCTTGGTAAATTTTGTTTTCTAAGATATTCATCAATTTTAGAGATAAATAAGCAATTAAGATGAGTAATTAAACAAAGTATTGGTGATGCAATTGTTGTACAGTCCTGAACAAGAAAGACTCCTGTTTATATGGAACAATATACATTTTGTGGGGGGGGGGGCAGGTTGGGGCTGGACTGTACAACCCCATTCTTCCTAGAAATGTATCTGTATGTGATTCAGGTAAAATGCCTGAACAGGATTATTTTGAACCATAGTTTCCTAATTCAATCAGGAAAGGAAGAGAGGAGAAAATATATAGAGTATTTAAGAGGGTTCATGGCTATATTCCAGGGATGTCATTGGGTCTGTGTGCTATATCAGAAGCGATACTGACAAATGACTTTAGCCATAAAGATTAGTGGTTTTATTGTGGTATACACTTTGGCAGGTGTATGAAGTAGTACAGGGCAAAGAGGGAAGAAAATACATTGCTATTGTATTAAGAAAACGAGCCCCAAATGTTAAGCAATGAAAGCTAAGGTTGTCATCTTCTCAACCCCGAAAGGACCTTTTGTAGGGGTGGATTGGACACTATTAGGACCATCTGTGGGGGGAGTCAAAAATTCAAGATGATGGCCATGATCATGCAATTGAAACCCTACCATGTGTTTTAAACAACACAGGTACAAAGGACTGGGACTGAGTCATCACTGCCATGTTGACTTTTTTTGACCCCTCCTGCAAACATCCCTGGATGCCTGAGTAGCTATGATGTTGTAGCATTGATGCAATCTTCTCCCTCTTATTTTTCAGAGCCCTCTTCAAGCCTTATTTTTCAGAGCCCTGTTCAGGCAATATCCAGACCTGGATTAACAAAAGACAATTGCTGTGTTCAAAGGATACCCTATGACAAATAATTGAACTTTATCTTGGCTTGGTGCCAGGTTTATACAACATGCTAAGCTGGATTGCCACACCATGCTGTATTTAGCTGTGAACATACTCATTTTTTGCTGATGTTTACTTTCAGGTGTGCTGCCAGTCTTGTTGGTAACTTGTTGTTGTTTATTTGTTCAGTCGCTTCCGACTCTTCGTGACTTCATGGACCAGCCCACGCCAGAGCTTCCTGTCGGCCGTCACCGACAGTTGCAGGAACTGTCTTGCAGACCATCATGTCAGGGGAATCATGTATGAAACTTATGCTAGGCCCGTGCAAATGAGCCTTGATTCCATTTGAATTGGAAATGTGACATTTGAGGAGAAGTGTTTCTATTTGAGCTGGCAGTCTGAAGGCAAATTAATTCAATCCAAGCCAACTCAAGAACTTATTTGGAAAAAAAATGCCAATAGGTTGTAATGGAGACGTAATGGTAGACGCTTTAGAGATATTAAGCCTGCCAAGTTTCAGTTAGATATCTTCAAAGGTTTCAGTGCAATAAATGTTTTAACTCATCCTGCCTCTCTTTAAGGCACAAATAGCAGGAATATCTTCCAGTCAATGAAGATGGTCAAAATAAAGATACTATTTAGTCACTTTTATAGTGAGATGGGCAATGTATAAATTTAATAAATAAATAAATAAATACATAAAAATATAATAAATAAATAAAATACAATTTCAACTACAAGATAGCAGGCATGTGGTGGGTTTGCAGAGGTGACCTCAATTCATAGCTAGTTGGGCCAAATAGAAGTAAGTAAGTTGAGAAATTCAGTTGGAATGAATTTGAAATAATTATTTATCCCTATATATCTTCCCCAACCCCAATCACATTAAAGAAATTCAGCAGGATTTTTCCCCCCCATTAAAGTTAACTTGCTTTTTTCTTAAAGCAAAAAGCTAATTAACAACTGCAAAACCACTTTGGAAAGCAGTCTAAACTGTCTGGCATGGGTAGACATTTGGGGATCTGTCTGATCCATTTCTAATTAATGCAATGCATTTTGCAAACAGAGCTTCGATCCATTTAATAAGGACTGTCCGGTGGTCGCAGAGCCCATTAAAGGCAGTCTCATAAGTGCCGTCTCTGACCACAGAAAAGTTAAGTGCCCTTTACAAGAGCATTAAAGAAATCCTTGCAATGCACCTTCTGGTTGAGAAAGTCAGGAGGCTCAGCTGATGAGGAAGGAAAAAGCTACATGTAACTTTGTGGCAACACTGTGGGAAATTTGATTGGTTGGTACTTTCTGCTTTGGCAACTTGTTCCTTTTGGATGTCATATTACGTTTCTATAGTATCCTGCTTTCTGTAGTATCAACGTTTCCTGTAGTATCCCTGTTTTTATCAAGTACTATCCAAATGATTCTGTTGCCATAGTAGCTGAAGGAAAAGAAATGGTTTTGCTATTGTGAGGATCCTTCACACTTTGAATCTTTAGGAAAGAATGATAGCTATTGAGTATCACCATGGCGTAGTGGTTATGGTACTAGACTAGATACAGGGAGACCTACGGTCCACCCATTCTCAGCCATATAATTTGCCTGGGGTACTCTGGACCAGTCATTCTCTCTTACCCTCACTGGTTAGTTGCCGTGGTGGGCAACCTGTAGCTTCAGGTTTGCAAGGAAGGTGTCTGTGAGGATCATGGCCCTTGCACCCTTACTCTCAGTAATCCACAGTACATGCCATTCAGATTCTTTAATAGGGAGAACTGACCAACAATCTGGTTTAAGGCACAAATGCTGCTTGGCAGGAAAGCTGTGGAATAAAACTTCCCTCTCTCCTCTTTTGTCATTGCCCTGGCTACCAGTCCTTCGTTGTCATGACTACCAGTCCCTAATGATCCTTTCTAGTTCACCTCATCTTTGATCTCCCCAGCTGGTGCCAGGCTGTGATAAAGTTTTCACAAACACGATCTTTTTTTACGATCTTCAGGAATGCAAGCGTGGGAGCAAGCTGTTCGACTCTGCTGCTGTCCTATCTCTTTTGCTCTCTACTATGCTAACTACAAAGCTACAAAACCCATGTCAGGAGGATGAATCCAGATGCCATTAACTATTACCTCTGGATTACTCCGGTTCTGACAGTGTCCCTTTCTTTGTCAATGTCAAAGCTGCCTTCAAAATTCAGTGGTTCCATTTCTAAACTCAGCAATTCTGTTTCCTATGAATCTGAGGTGCAAAACAACTGAAATCTGTAACTCTCCAAATAGGTTTGCATAGTTCTTAAAGACAAAGAACCATTTGGTCTCCAAATACAGTAGCTCAGAAAATTAAATAATAAATAATAAATAATAAATAATAAATAATAAATAATAAATAATAAATAATAAATAATAAATAATAAATAATAAATGTTCTGTTCACAAGCATGAAGAGACCATACTCCTTTTTCTTGAACATAACATGCCGAATGGTTTTTGCCTCTCTCAAAATTGCTAAGTAAGATCTCTGGCTGTGAAAAGTTTGCCTTGTCTTGATTTATACGGAAGAAAAAGATGAGTATCAGTTTTTTTAGTTAATATATCCAAAGTTGTGTAGAATATACTCAGTACTCTGTATGGAGATTTAAGACTTTGAATCAGTTTGGACTACTCAGACAAATTCAGATAGTCAATTCAATTCAACAAATCAAATCCATTGAATTCAAATGTATTTTAATCAGTTTGAACTAATCAAGAACAATTTGGATGCCTGCAGTATATGCAAATGCGACTTTTAATGGCAAAATTGAACTGGGTTTAATTCAGAGACTTGGGCCAAATCAATTCAACCATCTGAAATAACTGACTTTTTGAATCAATTCAAATCTTTAATAGCCTTGGAGAAGAGGAAGTCTCAGCTTATCAAAATGAGAAAGACTTAGATTGGTAGATCTATTGGGAGGTGAGGGGGAGGGAGAGAGTAGCATATAGGTAGACACTGTAATGGATAGTTCCTAACCTGATAAAATTTAGGAGATGGCTGTGTAAACAATCAGCTTCAAGCTCCTGTATTATTAGTGAAGATATCTTCCACTTCACTGGTTCACAAAAAGGCAGCTACAAAGAAGACAAAGAAGTTTGTAATGTACTTAATGTCCTTTGGCATATTTTGATTTTAGAAAGAAAATAGTTCAATTACTGGAACTTCTGGAACTCTTCTTTCTCAATAAATGTTGCTAAAGAGACTCTGTGGGAACCATTCTAGGAAAAGAGTTACTTTCAATTCAGATGGAAACCAAAGAACCTGACAAGCACTTTAACTGAAAATGATTTATTTTTTGTAGCTGCCCCTTGCCTTATGTAAGAAGAAACCTGACAAAGAGTTTAAATCCTAAACAGGTTTAAATGAAGAGTGTCATCATCCAAATTTTGTAGATAATATATTATGGATGCATGCCTACCAAAAGGTTAATGTTACAGCAACTTGAAAAATAGTTCAGATTTGAAGTAAGCTTTGTTTCTCCCATTGATGAACAAGGGGGAAGAAATAATCAAATATTGCTCTAAGTTCTTTACTTGTCAATAGAATGGATGAAATGCTATCAGAATAGAATTTTATGATTGAGCATAAAGGCATAGTATAAGTTGAATAAAACATAATTCATAATGTAGGGACCAAATCTGCCCAGAAACAAGAGGATTTACAAGCTTTGAGAGGGTAAATAAGAAACTCTCCCCCCACTAATCTATGGTGGTCAACATGTACAGTATTGAAAACAGAAACTTGGAAGTGCCCCTTCATACAATTATCGAAAAGTGGGTGTGGGGGTTATAAAACCTGACTCCTTTAAATTCTATTCTTTTTTAAACGACAATCCCTATAATGTTTCATTTTAGCATTTTAGTGATGGATGTAATCATTGATTATGTACCATCAAGTTGGTGTTGACTCGTAGTGACCACATAGACACACCTTCTCCAAGATAATTTGTCCCTTCAGGTTTTCTAATGGTAATGGTATACTCATCACTGCTGTATTGAGTCCATCGATTGCTGCTTGTCACTCTCTTCTTCTTTCTTCCACATTTCCCAGCATTATGGACTTTTCAAGGGAGCCAAGTGTTTGAATAAAAGGTCCAAAATCTGATAATTTGAACCTGATCATTTGTGCCTCGAGTGAGAACTCTGAATTGATTTGTTCTATGATCCATAGGTTTCTTGGCTATCCAAAGTATTCTCAAGAGTCTCTCCAACACCAAGTTCAAAGTGTCAATATTCTTTCTATCCTGCTTTTTCAAAGTCCATGATTTTAGCATAGTTACCTGGTATTTACAGGTAAAAGAATATAGGATTCAGCATCATTCAGAACCCCCCCCCCCCAAAGGACTCTACAGCTGGGTTCACCAAAAATGCTACAATAAAGTATACAATCTGAAGCTTCAGGCTGCAAGAAGCCACTAATGCCTGAAAGAGGCTGTCAAAGTCAAGAGTTGTTACCAGTTTGCAGTTTTTAAAGAATCATATTAATCATATCAATTATTTTTAGTGTTCCTAGCCCTTTTTAGTAGGACAGGTCAAGAAACAGATATCTCAGGGATTCCGTCAATGCCACTTTATTTATTTGGAAAACCTGTCCAAATTTGTCTCTGTCACATCTTATATTAAGCAAAATCAAGGCAGGGATATTTTGAGTTTCTTTCTTGTGCTTCCTTCAGTCTCTGGACTATGTAATCACCTCGTGAAGTCCATCCTTTAAAGCTTACTCCCTTCTTCCCCAAGGTCAGCTCTAAATTCTTTCATAAGTGTTAATGAAGTATAAATGAAATGAAATTCAGTTCTTGTTCTGGTTCCATACATTGCTTTTTGGGATAATACAGATTCCCTTATGCCATTCCAAGATAAATTGTGAGCCTCCGCCTAATCCATAATTAGGTTTCTTTGCATGTGGGTTAGCACAATGAAAGAATCCCCCCAGGGGCTCTCTTTCCACAGCATTCTAAAGCACCGAAACACACATGAAGAATTGTGATGGTTCCAGTTCAGTTCCACTTATTTTCAAAGAATCCTGTCTTACTTCACAGCATCATAGAATAGAGGCATCCCCAGGGGTTTTTAATGATGACACAATGGCAGATGTGACCAGGCAATTGAAGCCCTGCACATTAAAAAGAGGCCTGATTACACCTGCCATTTTGATGTTGTTGACCACCCCTGCAGATGACCTCTCATAGAATCAGCTCTCCATTTTTGGTCCAACTAAACTTACTAAACTCAGTAATAAGCCTTAAGATTCATAACGGGCAGTAATGTCTGGAGGAGGAGAATTAAAAAAAAAAGTCAAGATGGTAGCAATCTCCTGAGGTCTTATTTATACCTGTGTTTTTAATTTTTTAATAGAAATTTTATTAAATTTCAGAATACAAATAAAATATATAAAGATAGAAAAAGATTATAGAAAGAAGAAACAATAAAGAGACAAACTTAAAAGTGTAGAAATAAGAAAAACAAATATAGAAAAAGGAGTGACTACCAACCTTCTTCAGTACGGATACAAATAAAAAATACATTAACTTCTTGGTCTACTTTTAACTATAATACACATTATTTCTATATTCTTATAAAATCCTAATCATCAAATCCCAAAATGAAAACTTAATTTTGTTCAGTTTCAAGCAAAAAGTCCAAAAGTGGTTTCCAAGTAGAAACAAAGTTAGACAAAATTATTTATATCTGTGTTTTAAATTATTTTAAATAGTTTTAATATTTTTTTTAAATTGTTGTACTATATTGTTCCCCTTCATGGATCACTGCCTTGTCGTAGCGAAGGGGCTTGCGTAACTCAATGAAGTCAGGTCAAGAAGAACAGGTCATGATGGAGAGTTCTGACAAAACGTGGTCCACTGGAGGAGGAAATGGCAAACCACTCCAGTATCCTTGCCAAGAAAACCCATGGACAGTATCAAAAGGCTAAAAGATATGACGCCAGAAGATGAGCCCCTCAGGTCGGAAGGTGTCCAAAATGCTACTGGGGAAGAGCGGAGGGCAATTCCGAGTAGCTCCAGAAAGTGTGAAACGGCTGGGCCAAAGCCGAAAGGACGCTCAGTTGTGGATGTGTCTGGAAGTGGAAGGAAAGTCCGATGCTGTAAAGAACAATATTGCATAGGAACCTGGAATGTAAGAACTATGAATCAAGGTAAGCTGGATGTGGTCAAACATGAGATGACAAGATTGAACATCGACATATTGGGAATCAGCGAACTAAAATGGACAGGAATGGGCGAATTTAATTCAGGAGACCATTATATATACTACTGTGGGCAAGAATCCCTTAGAAGAAATGGAGTAGCTCTCATAGTCAATAAAAGAGTGGGAAAGGCAGTACTGGGGTACAACCTCAAAAACGACAGAATGCTTTCAGTTCGAATCCAAGGCAAACCATTCAACATCACAGTGATCCAAGTCTATGCCCCAACCACTGATGCCAAAGAAGCTGAAGTTGACCGGTTCTATGAAGACCTACAACACCTTCTAGAACTAACACCAAAAAAAGATGTCCTTTTCATCATAGGGGACTGGAATGCTAAGGTAGGAAGTCAAAAAATAACCGGAATAACAGGCAAGTTCGGCCTCGGAGTACAAAATGAAGCAGGGCAAAGGCTAATAGAGTTTTGTCAAGAGAACACGCTGGTCATAGCAAACACTCTTTTCCAACAACACAAGAGACGACTCTACACATGGACATCACCAGATGGTCAATACCGAAATCAGATTGATTATATACTTGGCAGCCAAAGATGGAGAAGCTCTATACAATCAGCAAAAACAAGACCTGGAGCTGACTGTGGCTCAGATCATGAGCTTCTTATTGCAAAATTTAGGCTTAAATTGAAGAATGTAGAGAAAACCACTAGACCAATCAGGTATGACCTAAATCATATCCCTTATGAATATACAGTGGAAGTGAGGAATAGATTTAAAGGATTAGATCTGGTAGACAGAGTGCCTGAAGAACTATGGATGGAGGTTCGTAACATTGTACAGGAGGCAGCAACTAAAACCATCCCAAAGAAAAAGAAATGCAAGAAAGCAAAGTGGCTGACTGATGAGGCTTTACAAATAGCTGAGGAAAGAAGGGAAGCAAAAGGCAAGGGAGAAAGGGAAAGATATAAACAACTGAATGCAGAATTCCAGAGAATAGCAAGGAGAGATAAGAAGGCCTTCTTAAATGAACAATGCAAAGAAATCGAGGAAAACAATAGAATGGGGAAGACTAGAGATCTCTTCAAGAAAATCGGAGATATCAAGGGAACGTTTTGTGCAAAGATGGGCATGATAAAGGACAAAAAAGGCAGGGACCTAACAGAAGCAGAAGAGATTAAGAAGAGGTGGCAAGAATACACAGAAGAACTATACAAGAAAGATCTTAATATCCCTGATAAATACGATGGTGTGGTCACTGACCTTGAGCCGGACATCCTAGAGAGTGAAGTCAAGTGGGCCTTAGGAAGCATTACTAACAACAAAGCTAGCGGAGAAGACAGTATCCCAGCTGAGCTATTTAAAATCCTAAAAGATGATGCTGTTAAAGTGCTGCACTCAATATGCCAACAAATTTGGAAAACTCAACAGTGGCCACAGGATTGGAAAAGGTCAGTTGTTCCAATTCCAAAGAAAGGCAATGCCAAAGAATGTTCAAACTACCGTACAATTGCGCTCATTTCACATGCCAGCAAGGTTATGCTCAAAATCCTACAAGCTAGGCTTCAGCAGCATGTGAACCGAGAACTACCAGAAGTGCAAGCTGGGTTTCGAAGAGGCAGAGGAACTAGAGATCAGATTGCCAACATTCGCTGGATCATGGAAAAAGCAAGAGAGTTCCAGAAAAACATCTACTTCTGCTTCATTGACTACGCTAAAGCCTTTGATTGTGTGGATCACAACAAACTGTGGCAAATTCTTAAAGAGATGGGAGTACCAGACCACCTTACCTGTCTCCTGAGAAACCTGTATGTGGGTCAAGAAGCAACAGTTAGAACCGGACATGGAACAACCGACTGGTTCAAAATTGGGAAAGGAGTACGACAAGGCTGTATATTATCACCCTGCTTATTTAACTTATATGCAGAGTACATCATGAGAAATGCCGGGCTGGATGAATCACAAGCCGGAGTTAAGATTGCCGGGAAAAATATCAACAACCTCAGATATGCAGACGATACCACCCTAATGGCAGAAAGTGAAGAGGAACTAAAGAGCCTCTTGATGAGGGTGAAAGAGGAGAGTGCAAAAGCTGGCTTGAAACTCAACATTAAAAAAACCCAGATCATGGCATCTGGTCCCATCACTTCCTGGCAAATAGAAGGGGAAGAAATGGAAGCAGTGACAGATTTTATTTTCTTGGGCTCCAAGATCACCGCAGACGGTGACTGCAGCCATGAAATTAAAAGACGCTTGCTCCTTGGAAGGAAAGCTATGGCAAACCTAGACAGCATATTAAAAAGCAGAGACATCACCTTACCGACAAAGGTCCGTATAGTTAAAGCTATGGTTTTTCCAGTAGCAATGTATGGCTGTGAGAGTTGGACCATAAGGAAGGTTGAGCGCCGAAGAATTGATGCTTTCGAGCTGTGGTGCTGGAGAAGACTCTTGAGAGTCCCTTGGACTGCAAGGAGGTCAAACCAGTCAATCCTAAAGGAAATCAACCCTGACTGCTCATTGGAAGGACAGATGCTGAAGCTGAAGCTCAAATACTTTGGCCACCTAATGAGAAGAGAGGACTCACTGGAAAAGACCCTGATGCTGGGAAAGACTGAGGGCAAAAGGAGAAGGGGACGGCAGAGGATGAGATGGTTAGATAGCATCACCGATGTAATGAACATGAATTTGAGTAAACTCCGAGAGACAGTGGAGGACAGGAAGGCCTGGCGTGCTATGGTCCATGAGGGCACGAAGAGTCGGACACAACTGAACGACTGAACAACAACAACTATATTGTTGTTTTATACAATAAATTTTAATTGTTGTACTATATTGTTGTTTACCTGATTGTTTTATTGTACGCCACCGAGAGTCACATATGTGAGATGGCAGCTATATAAATTTAATAAATGAACAAATAAAGAAACAACTATGTGATCAAAGCCCTCTGCTTTATTGCATGTGGAAGATGTGAAATAGAGGCAAGGCCTCAGTCTCACAGTTGCAGCTTCCATCTCAAAAATTTTTTACCCCCTCCCCCCTTACAAGACCATCTTATAATTGATGGAATAATACTTAATGGAATGAATTTCTGATTGAGGATATACAAAACCAGACATGGACCAAATTTTGACTTATCCATTCACCCAAGACCACTGATAATGGTCATAGAGTAGGACTTGGTTATAGAATTAGTCTGACCTCTGCTCAGGACAGGAATCCAAATTAAAACATCCACAAGTGACTACCTAGCCTTTGCTTGAACACATTCAATGAAGGAATTCTACTACCTCTCTGGATTCTTGGTTCTACCCTCTGACTTCAGTTACTCTTAGCCAGCTTCTTCTGCCTCCCTGTAACTGATATCCATTATTCCATGTTTTGTACTCAGAAGAACAGAGCCTTTTGTCCTGTGTTCACATCCTTCCAATTATTCAGAACTGCTCTCAGATCCCCTCTTGGTCTTCTCAAGGTAAAACATGCACAGCTCCTTTAGTCTCTATTCTGAAGTCTTAATTTCTAGTCTGCTGATCATTCTCTTTCCCCTTGTGTGTTCCTCTTCCAGTTTTTCTGAATCTTTCTTAAATGTGGTTGCATAGAACTAGACACATTGTGGGATGTGGGTTCTGACCTAAGGAAAAGAAAATGGAGTGATTATTTTCCATGATTTGGAAATGGTGCTTCTGTTCATGCAGTCTATATGAGGCCAGTTCTCATTTGCTGAATTAGGGGACTTAACCTGAACTTTCACCTCAACTCTTCTTAGTGTATCATAGTCCTTTTTTCTTTCTTTTTTTCCAGTGACTCCATTTTGGTTCCGGCCTCCACTCACAATTTTAGTTGGCTGTTAGAGGGAATGATGGTGGGAGTATCTGTGGTGGATTTCAGTAATGCTGCTGTTTCTCAGGAAGGAGGGAGCACATTCCAAGGAGGAGGGCAAGATAAGAGAAAGTACAGTCCAGGGATGGGATGTGGGAAGACTAAGAGGTTCAGACTAGCCCCGCCCTAGAGCCTTTTCAGGTTATTTCCCTTTAGGTTAGGTAGAGTAGCTTTAGTCTGGCAAGATACTGTCTAATCGAAGAGAATATTTGTAGATCAGGGTTGAACTGGGGAGTCTTTGGTGCTCTCTGAGCCTTGTTGTTTTCATGCAGACGTTTCATTGCCAGGCTAGGCAACATCTTCAGTGCGAAAAGGGAGTGGAACTTGCTGTCTGTTTATATACCCTGGCTTGTCCTGCCTGTGTTGGTGGGGGTCTTGTACTCTCCTTGGTAGTTCCTTGATTGGGCTGTTGTGTGCTGTTTGGGTGATTGACTGAGTTAATAGTTCCTTGATTAAGGTCTATTGTGTTGTTTGATTGCTCCTCTGCTGCTAATCTTGCTGTTAATCTATGCATATCTTGTTGTTGATTGCTGGCCCAGGGGTGTTCTGGTCTTCTGGCTATTCTATTGTCTCATATGAATTGTATGTAAATGTTGTTAACCTCTATGTGTCTGTTGATGGCTGATTTGATCTGGAAGCTTGGCACTCAGACAAATCAGCCATCAACAGACACATAGAGGTTAACAACATTTACATACCATTCATAAGAGACAATAGAATAGCCAGAAGGCCAGAACACCCCTGGGCCAGCAATCAACAACAAGATATGCATAGATTAACAGCAAGATTCCCTTTTCGCACTGAAGATGTTGCCTAGCCTGGCAATGAAACGTCTGCATGAAAACAACAAGGCTCAGAGAGCACCAAAGACTCCCCAAGATACTGTCTATATGGTGTGAGCAAATAAAGAACTAAAGTTTGACTGGATTGATTCTTTGTCGTTCTTGGGATGGGCCTGACAGTATCTGACTATACACAGCAAGGCAATCTCCTCCGTATGTTACAACTACCCTTGTCTAAAGCAACTTGCGGGAGTTAAATGAACTAAATTCCATAAGTGATTCTGAAATGTTTTTTTCAACCACTGCCCCACAAATCACTTTCTAAATATGAGATTTTAAAAGATGCTAGGACATTGACTTGTGACAACAGCAAAACAACTGCTTTTTCATCTCATTTGAATAATGAAAGCCAAGTCATGAAAAGGTAATTTTCAATCTTGATTTAGTAAAAGATGGTGTCACAGCATAACACTAATTGCAAAAGGAGGAGGAGGAGGAGGAGGAGGAGGAGGAGGAGGAGGAGGAGGAGGAGGAGGAGGAGGGAGGGATTGAATGAAAACAAGAACAGGGAATAGTTCATGTCTTCACACATACAGTAATACCAGCTTCTGAGACTGTAGTTGGTTAACCACATTTGGTAGAAATACCAAGTGTATGCAGCAACTGCTGAATTATATTTAATTGTAGTCTCCAATTAGCTGATTATTTTTAGAATTTCTTGCAGTACAATCACAAAACATTTAAAGTTATTAAATTAAATTTAAAATAATTTACCTCCTCTATACTAGTTTTCCTCTAAGCGACTTTTCCAAAGGTGCAAAAATACTGCATAGAGAATCTTACCAGGCTCATTCTGTAGTTATAAAGCTTTTTTTTTTTTTTGCATTCACAAAACAAGACCTTTATAACATAAGTGAAACCTAATAGGTGGCCAGTCTTGGAAATGTGATGAAAGCCTCTTATTTAAAGAATGTGAGAATTCAGAAAGAATCTCTTAAAATGCATTTGGGTACTTTTAATTAGTTTCTGTTTTCATCAGAATTTCTAAGCCTAGTTCTCTGTCTGCAAATGAGGTGGCCATTATTTTGACTACAGATCAACCTTTAGAAATTCTCCACCAAATTTGTGGATCAAGAAATTGGTTGGACATTTTCTCTGAATTTTTTCAGGGAAAAGGGAATTTCAGATCATTAAACACACACACACACACACACTTTGATGGCTGAAAGCGAGGAGGAGTTGAGGAGCCTTATGACGAAGGTGAAAGAAGAAAGTGCAAAAGCTGGGTTGCAGTTAAACCTCAAAAAAACCAAGATTATGGCAACGAGCTTGATTGATGACTGGCAAATAGAGGGAGAAAAAGTGGAGGCAGTGACAGACTTTGTATTTCTAGGCGCAAAGATTACTGCAGACGCTGACTGCAGCCAGGATATCAGAAGACGTCTACTTCTTGGGAGGAGAGCAATGGCAAATCTTGATAAAATAGTTAAGAGCAGAGACATCACACTGACAACAAAGGTCCGCATAGTTAAAGCAATGGTTTTCCCTGTAGTAACCTATGGCTGTGAGAGCTGGACCATAAGGAAGGCTGAGCGAAGGAAGATAGATCCTTTTGAACTGTGGTGTTGGAGGAAAATTCTGAGAGTGCCTTGGACTGCAAGAAGATCAAACCAGTCCATACTCCAGGAAATAAAGCCAGACTGCTCACTTGAGGGAATGATATTAAAGGCAAAACTGAAGTACTTTGGCCACATAATGAGAAGACAGGATACCCTGGAGAAGAAGCTGATGCTAGGAAAAGTGGAAGGCAAAAGGAAGAGGGGCCGACCAAGGGCAAGATGGATGGATGGTATTCTGGAGGTGACGGACTCAACCATTGGGGAGCTGGGGATGGTGACGGCCGACAGAAAGCTCTGGGGTGGACTTGTCCATGAAGTCACGAAGAGTCGGAAACGACTGAACGAATAAACAACAACAACACACACACACTTAGGCTATCTAGTCACTAAGTAAGTTTAATGATATTATACCATATCTATGAAAGCAGTTCTTAAAAGGAGTTCTAAACCAAATTTTGTTTCATCAGTTGAATGAGGATTGCTCTGCTCTGCTCAGAACTATTACAAATGCTCCCCAAACTTAGTATGGAGTTGTATCTCTCTCTCTCTCTCTCTCTCTCTCTCTCTCTCTCTCTCTCTCTCTCTCTCTCTCTCTCTCTCTCTCTCTCTCTGAAAAATCAACAAAATTTGGGAATGATGTCATGAACCAAGCCTAGCTTCTTTTCTGCATGTGTGACACACTTACAAAAAGGGCAGAGCTTGGATCACAATGGCATGCCTGCCATGTTGAAATGTCTGAACCCCCACCCTTAAACTCTGCTGATGAATTAACTTCTGTATTGAATTTGGTAGGTTTGTTATTCTTAAATGAAAAATGATCTTTAATATTTTTTCCCTTCAACGTGAAGTTTGTTATTAATTGACATGCATTTCTCTGATGGCAGTTTCCATCACAAAACATCCAAATGCTATTGTTCTTGCAGATGCACAAATGCTGAACAGTGCAAGCAAATCACATGTAATAACAGCCTCTTAGGGAAAGGTGCCGTGTGATGCCTTATAGTGTCACATGTGAAGCAGAAAAGAATGCCACATCAAACATCATCAACAGATCCCCATCATGTACTTTACAAGCAGAAATTTGAGATTGTGGAATAACTGGAAACTTTCATCCAAATGTACAGTATGTTGTTGTAAGATGACATGAAATTCGGCTGGCCCCCATACTCTTAAGCCTTCTGTAAGGCACATAAAACCCATTCCTGCAGGCATTTGGGCTGGGATGTTAATAAGCCCTGCTAGTTGGTTGGTTGACTGGTTTTATTTAATAAATACAAACATAAATGCATAAATAAATGCAAATAATAGGCCTGCTGAGGTTCATGGGACTTGTGTGAGGTGCCAGATTTTCTCTCATATTATTAAGCTTCACAGAGGCTCCAACAGCACCCTCCCTTCTCAGAAAATTGTTAAAACCTTCCTATTTCATGTGGCTGTCAGCTCCACTTGGGCTTTCCTCTGTGTATCTGCTTGTGTACCTTGTTTTCTGTTGCACTAGTATCTTTTAATGCATAGGGGTGTGGTGGCTCAGCGGGTAAGACACCAGGCTTGTTGATCGGAAGATCGCAAGTTCGGAGGTTTGAATCCCTAGCCCTGTGTGCCGAGTGAGCTCCCGCACTCGCCCCAGCTCTTGCCAACCTAGCAATTCAAAAGCATGCAAATGCAAGTAGATTAATAGGTACCACTTCAGTGGGTAGGTAACAGCATTCCACGTGTGTCATGCGGCCACATGACCGTGGAAGCGTCTTCGGACAACGCTGGCTCTTTGGCTAACAAACGGAGATGAGCACTGGCCCCTAGAGTTGGACACGACTGCACAAATGTGCGGGGGGAACCTTTACCTTTTTAGTATCTTTTAATATCATGTATATTTTGTTGTTTACACTATGGTACACTGCCAAGAGTTGTGTGATTGGGGCAGTTAACAAAACTACATAAATAAAGTTATGAAACCATGATTCAATCAATTCTTTCATCACTCCTCACAATGGAACCTCTTGAGATTACATGTGAGGTATATGATTTATTACAGAAAACACAGAGTAATGTATCAGTGTAGAGCATTGGACTAGATCTGGGAAAATGGGATTCAAATCCCCACTGAACTATGAAAGTCAGAACCACCTTGGGTTAATCTGTTTATGTCAGCCTGGCCTACCTCACATGGTCATTATGATAGTAAAAGGGAGGTGATCATCTAGTCTCATTTTGGGGAAAAGGGTGTGCTAACACGAATTTCACTGGGAAAACAGATTGCAGTACATTCCGAGCACAAAATTAGATTAGATTATTTTTTCCCAATATCTTGTGTAGGATTTTGTTTTTAAATTTACATACTAGTATTCCATCTGACAAGAATAGAAACCTGGATTTATAGTTTTTTTTTTTACTTTATTGATTTGAAAGCCAACAGACATAATAAAAAGATCTAAAAACAAGTCAAGGTTCCAATAGCAACTTTTGTATATACCAAGGTAAACAAAAAGAGGAATTTGGCCTATTATGATTTGCAAAAAGGATGACTTTTTACCACATTGAATCAAAAGTAACTTCTCTGGTATATCCCAAAACTTCCCATCTTTTATATGTCAATTTTTCCATTATAACAATTTTCCATAGTTTTTCATATCAGAGATCAAGTGAAGGAACTTCTGGTTTGCCTTGCTGCAACCATCATGAATTGAACAGTTATCTTAGTTTAAGTTCTTTGAGTTGCCTCACAGAACAACAACAGTAAACATTTCTTGGGACCATAACAGGATTTTTCTAATTGTTGTTGTTGTTGTTCAGTCGTTCAGTCGTGTCCGACTCTTCGTGACCTCATGGACCATAGCACGCCAGGCCTTCCTGTCCTCCACTGTCTCTCGGAGTTTACTCAAATTCATGTTCATTACATCGGTGATGCTATCTAACCATCTCATCCTCTGCCGTCCCCTTCTCCTTTTGCCCTCAGTCTTTCCCAGCATCAGGGTCTTTTCCAGTGAGTCCTCTCTTCTCATTAGGTGGCCAAAGTATTTGAGCTTCAGCTTCAGCATCTGTCCTTCCAATGAGCAGTCAGGGTTGATTTCCTTTAGGATTGACTGGTTTGACCTCCTTGCAGTCCAAGGGACTCTCAAGAGTCTTCTCCAGCACCACAGCTCGAAAGCATCAATTCTTCGGCGCTCAGCCTTCCTTATGGTCCAACTCTCACAGCCATACATTGCTACTGGAAAAACCATAGCTTTAACTATACGGACCTTTGTCGGCAAGGTGATGTCTCTGCTTTTTAATATGCTGTCTAGGTTTGCCATAGCTTTCCTTCCAAGGAGCAAGCGTCTTTTAATTTCATGGCTGCAGTCACCGTCTGCGGTGATCTTGGAGCCCAAGAAAATAAAATCTGTCACTGCTTCCATTTCTTCCCCTTCTATTTGCCAGGAAGTGATGGGACCAGATGCCATGATCTGGGTTTTTTTAATGTTGAGTTTCAAGCCAGCTTTTGCACTCTCCTCTTTCACCCTCATCAAGAGGCTCTTTAGTTCCTCTTCACTTTCTGCCATTAGGGTGGTATCGTCTGCATATCTGAGGTTGTTGATATTTTTCCCGGCAATCTTAACTCCGGCTTGTGATTCATCCAGCCCGGCATTTCTCATGATGTACTCTGCATATAAGTTAAATAAGCAGGGTGATAATATACAGCCTTGTCGTACTCCTTTCCCAATTTTGAACCAGTCGGTTGTTCCATGTCCGGTTCTAACTGTTGCTTCTTGACCCACATACAGGTTTCTCAGGAGACAGGTAAGGTGGTCTGGTACTCCCATCTCTTTAAGAATTTGCCACAGTTTGTTGTGATCCACACAATCAAAGGCTTTAGCGTAGTCAATGAAGCAGAAGTAGATGTTTTTCTGGAACTCTCTTGCTTTTTCCATGATCCAGCGAATGTTGGCAATCTGATCTCTAGTTCCTCTGCCTCTTCGAAACCCAGCTTGCACTTCTGGTAGTTCTCGGTTCACATGCTGCTGAAGCCTAGCTTGTAGGATTTTGAGCATAACCTTGCTGGCATGTGAAATGAGCGCAATTGTACGGTAGTTTGAACATTCTTTGGCATTGCCTTTCTTTGGAATTGGAACGTAAACTGACCTTTTCCAATCCTGTGGCCACTGTTGAGTTTTCCAAATTTGTTGGCATATTGAGTGCAGCACTTTAACAGCATCATCTTTTAGGATTTTAAATAGCTCAGCTGGGATACTGTCTTCTCCGCTAGCTTTGTTGTTAGTAATGCTTCCTAAGGCCCACTTGACTTCACTCTCTAGGATGTCCGGCTCAAGGTCAGTGACCACACCATCGTATTTATCAGGGATATTAAGATCTTTCTTGTATAGTTCTTCTGTGTATTCTTGCCACCTCTTCTTAATTTCTGCTGCTTCTGTTAGGTCCCTGCCTTTTTTGTCCTTTATCATGCCCATCTTTGCACAAAACGTTCCCTTGATATCTCCGATTTTCTTGAAGAGATCTCTATTCTTCCCCATTCTATTGTTTTCCTCGATTTCTTTGCATTGTTCATTTAAGAAGGCCTTCTTATCTCTCCTTGCTATTCTCTGGAATTCTGCATTCAGTTGTTTATATCTTTCCCTTTCTCCCTTGCCTTTTGCTTCCCTTCTTTCCTCAGCTATTTGTAAAGCCTCATCAGTCAGCCACTTTGCTTTCTTGCATTTCTTTTTCTTTGGGATGGTTTTAGTTGCTGCCTCCTGTACAATGTTACGAACCTCCATCCATAGTTCTTCAGGCACTCTGTCTACCAGATCTAATCCTTTAAATCTATTCCTCACTTCCACTGTATATTCATAAGGGATATGATTTAGGTCATACCTGATTGGTCTAGTGGTTTTCTCTACATTCTTCAATTTAAGCCTAAATTTTGCAATAAGAAGCTCATGATCTGAGCCACAGTCAGCTCCAGGTCTTGTTTTTGCTGATTGTATAGAGCTTCTCCATCTTTGGCTGCAAAGTATATAATCAATCTGATTTCGGTATTGACCATCTGGTGATGTCCATGTGTAGAGTCGTCTCTTGTGTTGTTGGAAAAGAGTGTTTGCTATGACCAGCGTGTTCTCTTGACAAAACTCTATTAGCCTTTCCCCTGCTTCATTTTGTACTCCGAGGCCGAACTTGCCTGTTATTCCGGTTATTTTTTGACTTCCTATCTTAGCATTCCAGTCCCTTATGATGAAAAGGACATCTTTTTTGGTGTTAGTTCTAGAAGGTGTTGTAGGTCTTCATAGAACCGGTCAACTTCAGCTTCTTTGGCATCAGTGGTTGGGGCATAGACTTGGATCACTGTGATGTTGAATGGTTTGCCTTGGATTCGAACTGAAAGCATTCTGTCGTTTTTGAGGTTGTACCCCAGTACTGCCTTTCCCACTCTTTTATTGACTATGAGAGCTACTCCATTTCTTCTAAGGGATTCTTGCCCACAGTAGTATATATAATGGTCTCCTGAATTAAATTCGCCCATTCCTGTCCATTTTAGTTCGCTGATTCCCAATATGTCGATGTTCAATCTTGTCATCTCATGTTTGACCACATCCAGCTTACCTTGATTCATAGTTCTTACATTCCAGGTTCCTATGCAATATTGTTCTTTACAGCATTGGACTTTCCTTCCACTTCCAGACACATCCACAACTGAGCGTCCTTTCGGCTTTGGCCCAGCCGTTTCACACTTTCTGGAGCTACTCGGAATTGCCCTCCGCTCTTCCCCAGTAGCATTTTGGACACCTTCCGACCTGAGGGGCTCATCTTCCGGCGTCATATCTTTTAGTCTTTTGATACTGTCCATGGGTTTTCTTGGCAAGGATACTGGAGTGGTTTGCCATTTCCTCCTCCAGTGGACCACGTTTTGTCAGAACTGTCCATCATGACCTGTTCTTCTTGACCTGACTTCATTGAGTTACGCAAGCCCCTTCGCCACGACAAGGCAGTGATCCATGAAGGGGATTTTTCTAATATCCATACTATTAATCTCTCTAATCACTTCTGACTAGAATATTTGTACAACCTCACAGGACCACCATAGATGCATATAGGAGCCCTTTGCTTTGTCATACTTCCAACCTTTATATAGGCCTTTCCCAGTAATCTAAGTTACTTGTATGGGGTTGTGATACCACCTATGAATCACTTTAAATTGTTTTTTCCCAATTTTTGAGATTGCAATTCCCAATTGCAAGATTGGGTTCTTCCACACTGTAGCCCATTGTGTGTCTGAGATATGCCTTAAATCTGATTCTGATATTTCTTTGATCCCAAAGAAATGTTGATCCCACTCCAACAACTCTGTTAGAATATTATATACTTTGGATATTAAACCTTTAGAGATCTTTGAAGGTTCTAACATAAGATTTTCAAATGCTGTTAATGGTCACAATATTGTCATCTTTTGGATTATATTTGTACAAAAAGGCTCATTTCTTTAATGTGTAACCTGTTAAGTTTCATACATGCCAATTTCTGCTTTAAAAAGTCTTTTGGCATTACTTGATTATTTGTGAAACAGTCCTTAAATTAAATAGATTTTGCTGCCTCCACCCATTACTAGATAGCCCTGCTGAAAGGATCGTAAGTCATTACAGGGATTAATGGAGAGGGAGATGGAACTAATCCCACCCACCCCCCCAACTATTTTCCTTTCTTCAGAGAGCAGTCAAGGAACCTATTGATATATGTTGGCTTTACCCATTCACAAGCAAAGGTCTTACCTTAATTGATGGTCTTACCTGTATGATGAGAAAAAGTGAAGCCAATTTGCTGCTGTGAATTTGTATGCATGCTAACCATAAAAAAGCAAACCCCCAAACTGTACTGAGATGGGATCCAATGCTAAATTTGTAAAATAGAAAACATCCCTGATAAGTGGGGACAATCAGAGTGGAAGAAGGCCAAACCAGGAAAAGAAATTCTGGTAAAACATTCCTCTTCAGAATGGGAGAAATATTTGATAAGTAATCCATTATGAAAGCCCCAGCAGACAGCCTGGAAATTATGAGTGTAGATCAAAGAGTGGAGAGTCCATATCTTATGGCAACTGTAGAAGATGGATACATGGGGTTAAGCCTGGGATAGAAACCTACTTAGCTATTGATTGATTGATTATGTTCCATCAAGTCAGTCTTGACTCTTAGCGAGCACATAGATAGATTTTCTTCCTCACTCACATAGATATCACATAGATATCACATAGATATCACATAGATATCACATAGATAGATTTTCTTCCTCACTCGCTGGATCGTCACCTTGTTGTGGTGAGTGGGCTTGTGTGTTCCCAATGAACCCTGTGAGCGAAGCCGTCGGGAGTCATGTACTCCTGGTAGGGTCACCCATGGCGGTAAGGTCCAGGGGGAGGAACCAGACAAAGAACGATCCAAGAAAGTCCTCAACGGCAGAACAGGTGGAAGATAACAAGGTGTATTGTTACAACAGCTGCGAAGGCAGATGAAGGCTGCAGCAGACAAAAGGTCACCAATCGTCATGGTATCCATGCCATTGGATTAGAGCCTTTTTCTGTGAAGGTTGTGTGCTGATCGTTGTGCACCGATCTCCACACATAAAACAAATTCACGCACAGGCGTCTTTCAACCACACCAAACCCAAAACAACCAAAAGTCCCATGGCGATTGACGAATGGCAACGGGGGCAGGACTGTGAAATCCGGAAGCTCCTAGTCATGGACCAGCACATGGGCGGTGGATACGGATTCAGCCGCCCTGACTCAAGGATCGAGGCAGTTGAGTAGTTTGGCAGCTGTATCCATGACTGAGCAGCCCTATTTAGGATCCACTCTGCTCACCCCCTCCAGCAAAGGAGATCGTTACCTTGTCGTGCTGCTGGAGCTTGAGCACCTCAATGAAACCATGAGCTAAACCGTGAAAGGACACCCAAGACGGGAAGGTCATGGCAGAGAGGTCAGACTAAATACGATCCCTGGGGAAGGTAATGGCAACCCACCCCAGTATTCTTGCCATGAAAACTAAATGGATCAGTACAACCAAAGATATGTCGGTATACCATCGGAAGATGGGACTCCCAGGTCGGAAGATGGTCAAAATGCTACTGGGGAGGAACAGAGGATACGTTCAACTAGCCCCAGATGTGATGACGCAGCTAGCTCAAAGCCGAAAGGACGGCTAGCGGCCGACGGTGCTGGTGGTGAACGACGAATCCGATGTTCTAAAGATCAACACACCATAGGAACCTGGAATGTAAGATCTATGAGCCAGGGCAAATTGGATGTGGTTATTGGTGAGATGTCAAGATTAAATATAGACATTTTAGGTGTCAGTGAACTGAAATGGACTGGAATGGGCCACTTCACATCAGATGACCACCAGATCTACTACTGTGGACAAGAGGACCACAGAAGAAATGGAGTAGCCTTCATAATTAATAATAAAGTGGCTAAAGCAGTGCTTGGATACAATCCAAAAAACGATAGAATGATCTCAATTCGAATTCAGGGTAAGCCATTTAACATCACAGTGATCCAAATATACGCCCCAACCACAGATGCTGAAGAAACAGAAGTAGATCACTTCTATGAGGATCTGCAGCACCTACTAGATAATACACCAAAAAGAGATGTTATTTTCATTACAGGAGACTGGAATGCTAAGGTGGGTAGTCAGACGACACCTGGAATTACAGGCAAGCATGGTCTGGGAGAACAAAATGAAGAGGGACATAGGCTGATAGAATTTTGCCAAGACAACTCACTGTGCATAACAAACACTCTCTTCCAACAACCTAAAAGACGACTTTATACATGGACTTCACCAGATGGTCAACACCGAAATCAGATTGACTACATCCTTTGCAGCCAAAGGTGGCGGACATCTATACAGTCGGTAAAAACAAGACCTGGAGCTGACTGTAGTTCAGATCACAAATTTCTTATTGCAAAATTTAGAATCAGACTAAAGAGAATAGGGAAGACCCACAGATCAGTTAGATATGAGCTCACTAATATTCCTAAGGAATAGGCAGTGGAGGTGAAGAATAGATTTAAGGGACTAGATTTAGTAGATAGGGTCCCAGAAGAACTATGGACAGAAGTTCGCAACATTGTTCAGGAGGCGGCAACAAAAAACGTCCCAAAGAAAAAGAAAACCAAGAAGGCAAGATGGCTGTCTGCTGAAACACTGGAAGTAGCCCAAGAAAGAAGGAAAGCAAAAGGCAACAGGGATAGGGGGAGATATGCCCAATTAAATGCAAAATTCCAGAGGTTAGCCAGAAGAGATAAGGAATTATTTTTAAACAAGCAATGTGCGGAAGTGGAAGAAGACAATAGAATAGGAAGGACAAGAGACCTCTTCCAGAAAATTAGAAATATTGGAGGTAAATTCCAGGCAAAAATGGGTATGATCAAAAACAAAGATGGTAAGGACCTAACAGAAGCAGAAGAGATCAAGAAAAGGTGGCAAGAATATACGGAAGATCTGTATAGGAAGGATAATGATATTGGAGATAGCTTTGACAGTGTGGTCAGTGAGTTAGAGCATCCTGAAAAGTGAGGTTGAATGGGCCTTAAGAAGCATTGCTAATAACAAGGCAGCAGGAGACGACGGTATCCCAGCTGAACTGTTTAAAATCTTGCAAGATGATGTTGTCAGGGTGATGCATGCCATATGCCAGCAAATTTGGAAAACACAAGAATGGCCATCAGATTGGAAAAAATCAACTTATATCCCCATACCAAAAAAGGGAAGCACTAAAGAATGTTCAAACTATCGAACAGTGGCACTTATTTCACATGCCAGTAAGGTAATGCTCAAGATTTTGCAGGGTAGACTCCAGCAATTCATGGAGCGAGAATTGCCAGATGTACAAGCTGGGTTTAGAAAAGGCAGAGGAACTAGAGACCAAATTGCCAATATCCGCTGGATAATGGAGAAAGCCAGGGAATTTCAGAAAAACATCTATTTCTGTTTTATTGACTATTCTAAAGCTTTTGACTGTGTGGATCATAACAAATTGTGGCAAGTTCTTGGTGGTATGGGGATACCAAGTCATCTTGTCTGCCTCCTGAGGAATCTGTATAACGACCAAGTAGCAACGGTAAGAACAGAGCACGGAACAATGGACTGGTTTAAGATAGGGAAAGGAGTACGGCAGGGTTGTATACTCTCACCCTACCTATTCAACCTGTACGCAGAACACATCATGCGACATGCTGGGCTTGAGGAATCCAAGGCTGGAGTTAAAATCGCTGGAAGAAACATTAACCATCTCAGATATGCAGATGATACCACTTTGATGGCTGAAAGCGAGGAGGAGTTGAGGAGCCTTATGACGAAGGTGAAAGAAGAAAGTGCAAAAGCTGGGTTGCAGTTAAACCTCAAAAAAACCAAGATTATGGCAACGAGCTTGATTGATGACTGGCAAATAGAGGGAGAAAAAGTGGAGGCAGTGACAGACTTTGTATTTCTAGGCGCAAAGATTACTGCAGACGCTGACTGCAGCCAGGAAATCAGAAGACGTCTACTTCTTGGGAGGAGAGCAATGGCAAATCTTGATAAAATAGTTAAGAGCAGAGACATCACACTGACAACAAAGGTCCGCATAGTTAAAGCAATGGTATTCCCTGTAGTAACCTATGGCTGCGAGAGCTGGACCATAAGGAAGGCTGAGCGAAGGAAGATAGATGCTTTTGAACTGTGGTGTTGGAGGAAAATTCTGAGAGTGCCTTGGACTGCAAGAAGATCAAACCAGTCCATACTCCAGGAAATAAAGCCAGACTGCTCACTTGAGGGAATGATATTAAAGGCAAAACTGAAGTACTTTGGCCACATAATGAGAAGACAGGATACCCTGGAGAAGAAGCTGATGCTAGGGAAAGTGGAAGGCAAAAGGAAGAGGGGCCGACCAAGGGCAAGATGGATGGATGGTATTCTGGAGGTGACGGACTCAACCATTGGGGAGCTGGGGATGGTGACGGCCGACAGAAAGCTCTGGCGTGGACTGGTCCATGAAGTCACGAAGAGTCGGAAACGACTGAACAAATAAACAACAAACTGCTCACCCCATATGGGGAGGGGGCTACAAAAAGGTGCCCTAAACATAGTCTGCCTCATTTTCTCCCTGACTGGATTACCGCGACCAGTGGGGTCACCATCTAGCGGTCGTAAAAAACACATGAATTTTGGAACATGGAATATACAGACACTGCAAGACAATATGGATAGTGAACGACCTGAACGTAGGACTGCCATTATTGCAAGGGAGCTGAGACGTTTTAATATTGATATAGCAGCACTCCAAGAAACTCGAAGAGCAGGAGAAGGACAGTTGAAGGAAGAAAAAGGAGGTTATACCTTCTTTTGGAAAGGACTGCCTGAACAAGAACAACGAATACATGGGGTAGGCTTTGCTATCAAAAGCGACCTTGTGAAGCTCTTGTCAGAAGTTCCCACTGGGATTAACAAACGACTCTCAACTTTCCAAATAAAACTCGCCAAAAACCAACAGGCAACTATCCTAAGTGCTTACGCACCAACACTAGATGCAGATGAGGATATCAAGGAAAAATTTTATACGCAGCTGGACACCATCTTATCAGAGATACCAAAGGTGGATAAAATTATCCTCCTGGGCGATTTCAATGCAAGAGTTGGGCGTGACTTTGATTTGTGGCCAGGGATCATTGGGAAAGAAGGAGTTGACAACAGCAACACGAATGGAATCTTACTTCTGACTAAATGTGCAGAGCATAACCTTGTCATTACTAACACACTCTTTTGCCAGAAAAATAAATTTAAAACATCATGGAAGCACCCATGGTCGAAGCACTGGCATCTTTTAGATTATGTAATTGTCCGTGCTAGAGATCGCCATGATGTACTTCTCACCAGAGCCATGACGAGCACCGATGACTGCTGGACAGACCATCAATTAACTTGATCCACAATGGCCATAAAGATTGTCCCTCATCGTAGGCTCCAAGGAAGAAAACCAAGGTGTAAAATGAATACACTGGCCCTTCAAGATTCTATTAAATGAGCTAGCTTTCAATCAACTCTCAAGGAACATCTGCCTATGGAACTTCCTGAAAATGTTGAGGAACACTGGACTAAATTGAAGACTTCTATTATTTCAGCCTGTGAACACACTATCGGATACCAGACTAAGAGACACCAGGACTGGTTTGATGAGAACGATGGTGAGATTGAACATATTATTGACAAGAAAAGGAAAGCCTTCCAGATATGGCAAAAAGATATTAACTGTGCTGTTAAGAAAAAAATCTACGCCAGTGCAAAGGCAGAAGTCCAAAGAAGAACTAGAGAACTTAAGAACATATGGTGGATAAAAAAAGCCCAAGAAACCCAACATTTTGCAGATGCTCATGATGCACGGGGCTTTTTTAATGCCATAAAGGCCATCTATGGACCAAAAAACCATGGTACAAATCCCTTACGCTCAGTAGATGGTGCTAAACTTCTAAAGGACAAAGAGTCTATTGCACTGCGCTGGAAAGAGCATTACTACAATCTCCTTAATCGTCACTCTACTGTGGCTGATGAAGTCTTCTTGCAAATCCCCCAAAAACAAATAAGAAATGAGCTTGCAGTACCCCCTAGTTTGGAGGAAGTCAGTAAAGCCACTAAACAAATGAAAAATAACAAAGCTAGTGGACCTGATGGGATTCCTGCTGAAGTCTTTAAAGAAGGTGGGCCTGAACTTACACAACAACTTCATAAGCTCATCGAAAAAATCTGGATGAGGGAGGAGATTCCAGCAGACTTTAGGGATGCCATAATTATCACTCTCTTTAAAAAGGGTGATAGAACAGACTGTGGAAACTATCGAGGCATCTCCCTTCTAGCCACAGCACGCAAAATCCTGGCAAAGATCATTGCAAACCGTCTCCTATCTGTATCAGAAGACATCCTCCCTGAAACGCAAAATGGCTTCCGCCCTTCCAGGGGAACAGTGGATATGATCTTCACTGCACGACAGCTTCAAGAAAAATGCAAGGAGCAAAACTGCCCTCTGTACATGGCGTTTATTGATCTGACTAAAGCTTTTGATACTGTAAATCGTACTGCTCTCTGGACCATCCTTCTGAAAATCGGATGCCCTGATAAATTTGTGAACATCTTGCGGTTACTCCATGACGACATGATGGCAACAATCCTGAATAACAATGACTCTCAAAGCGATCCATTTAAAGTGGAATCCGGCGTTAAACAGGGATGTGTTATTGCTCCAACCTTATTCGCTATCTTCATCGCTATGATTATGCACCTTGTTGAAGAGAAACTTCCTACTGGTGTAGAAATTATATATCGAACAGATGGAAAGCTTTTTAATCTTAGTAGTCTGAAAGCAAAAAATAAGGTAATTGCAACTTCTGTTATAGAACTTCAATATGCTGATGATAACGTAGTCTGTGCACACTCCGAGGAAGATCTTCAAACTATCCTAAACATCTTTGCAGAAGCATATGAAAAGCTCGGCCTCTCGATTAACATTAAAAAAAACAAAGTGCTTTACCAGCAAGTTCGAACCAATCCCTCCGCAGCGCCATCAATCCAGCTTAAAGGTGTGTCACTAGAAAATGTCGACCACTTTTCTTATCTCGGCAGCCATCTATCTACAAAAGCCGACATCGATGCTGAAATTCAGCATCGCCTGAGCTCTGCGAGTGTAGCTTTCTCCCGAATGAAGCGTAGAGTGTTTGAGGATCGGGACATTCGCAGGGAGACCAAAATGCTTGTTTACAAAGCCATTGTACTACCAACCCTTCTGTACGCCTGTGAAACATGGACCCTCTACAAACGCCACCTCCAACTTCTTGAAAGATTCCATCAACGCTGCCTCCTAAAAATTCTGCAAATGACTTGGGAAGATAGGCGGACTAATGTTAGCGTATTAGAAGAAGCGAAAACCACCAGCATTGAAACAATGATCATCCAACATCAACTTCGCTGGACCGGTCATGTTGTTCGAATGCATGACCATCGTCTTCCAAAGCAGCTACTTTACTCCCAACTTAAGAATGGAAAACGGAATATTGGTGGACAGCAAAAGAGATTCAAAGATACTCTCAAAGCTAATTTAAAAAAATGTAATATCAACATTGAGAACTGGGAAGCCCTAACTCATGAGCGTTTCAATTGGAGGTCATCTTTTATTAATGGCGCTATGGACTTTGAAGAAGCACGAGTACAGGGCGAAAAGGAGAAAAGAGCTAAAAGGAAGGCACGTCAGGCAAACCCTCATCATGACCGTCTCCGACCCGGAAACCTATGCCCTCATTGTGGGAGGTTGTGCGGATCCAGAATTTGCCTTTATAGCCACTTACGGATCCACCGTTAAAATTTTACCTTTGGAAGACAATCTTACTTGGCTACGATTGATCGCCAATGCTAGATTTTCTTCATAATGATTTGTCCCTAACCTGGTATCTCAGGTTGTCCAATGGTATACCCAATGCCACTGTAACAGTCCATCCACCTTGTTGGTGGTCATCCTCTTCTCTTTCCTTCCACCTTTCCCAGAATTAGAGCCTTGTCCAGAGAGCTAGATCTTTGCATAATGTGTCAAAAGTAGGATAATTTGAACCTGGTCATTTGTGTCTCAAGTGAGAACTCTGGATTGATTTGTTTGATGATCCATTTGTTTGTTTTCTTGGTTGACCACTGTACTCTCAGGAGTCTTTTCCAACATCATCATTCAAAAGTATCAATACTCTTTCTATCCAGCTTCTTCAAAGTCCAAATTTTGCTTCCTACTTAGCTATACTGACTCCATTTTCTCTGTAAATGAGGAAGTTACTTACTCACAGGCAGAAAGTTAAGGTAGCCTTGCAGGTGCCAGGATGTGGCTAATACTGGGACAATTCACTAGGTGCTGCTATTGTGGATGGAAGAATTCCTAGAAAGCTGCAAACTGCCCTAACCCGAAATGGAAGACTTCCTGGTTTCTTAGTAGCACAGGAATGGTTGAAACTGACCAGATGCTTGATGTAGTCAGTGCAGTTCCTTTCTCTTCATTTCCTTGTATCTCAACTGTCTATATAAGTCTGTTTGACCATGTGCTTGGGGTCTAGCCCAAGAAATGTTGCCAGATGTCTTCTTTGTGTTCTTGTCGAGACTCTGCATATTCTTAATGATGGTATTAGAGCCTTCACAAATAGGGTCTCGATTAGTAGAGGGACAGACCTGAACTTAGGTGACTGAGAAGAGAGAAGAGGGCTGAGGGAACTCAGAATTTTTTCTCACACACAACCAGTATCTTATTTGAAGCCGTCAAAGCACCCTGAGATTGTGTTGCTGAAATTTGACAAAATGGGTGAATTTTAGCAAGCCTATTTCAGCTTTAAAGGCAATAAAATACAAGTGGGAACTGAAAGTATTGCCTCTTGGAGGTGAAACAGTCCCATTCCACCTTTATTTCCCTGCAATTCCCCAAATGTCAAAAAATAGGCAGAAACATTCAGCCCTTATCCTCCTTTTATGAGGCTTCTTACCCAGAAAAGATTGCCTGCTCCTGAACTAAATCTTGGATCGCCTACACATTACGTGAGCCCTCTGAGTGTCTTTTGCAGCTTCCGTGTCCTTCCAAATTGCTGGTATTGGACAGCAAATTAGCATTTTAAGAACTTTTAAGAAGGCATCCTCTTAAAGCATGCTGGCTGGGGAATTCTGGGAGTTGAAGTCCACTCATCGTAAAGTTGCCAAGTTTGAAAAACACTGTTCTAAGGGATCAAAGAATGTTGCCTCATTTTTTTCACCTGCCAATTTTTTCACCTAGAGAGGAAGTGGAGTTTACACTTGGCAGCTAGCAAATAAATTTTACCACCATTTAAATTTTATGTCCAAGGTTCTCAGTTTGCTTTTCCACAACAATCATTTTAAGGAGATTATAATAAATAGCACTTCTAAGTGCTCTGTTTTTTGAAAATGTGTCTTGTCAAATATTTTCTGCACTTCCCGGTACAAAATCAGTGCTCTGGGGACTGCTACTATGCAGACAGTTCTTCTCCAGTTTCACTCTGAGCTCTTACATACATTTTCTTCAATGGTCTCCTGACTTTGTTAATTTCACTTTATAGCTTTATATCCCTTTTTACAACTCTGCCTTGGTTGAAGTTAGTGTTCCCTCTTACAATTGCTGTTTCCCTCAGGCAGTTCTGATGTCTTACTAGCCCAGGTTTTCATCTTTCCTCCTCCGCCATCTTTTATCTCTCTGAAGATTAAAGCACATTTTCAAACTTGTTTGATACATTCTATGAAAAAAAGAGGCATAGAAAAGGCACAGGGCAAGAAAGCAACTGTTTTGAAGGAGGCCCTGCATGATCATTTCCATCTTCTGCTTGATTCCAAGACAGAGGAGACAGGAACACTGTCTGTGCTGGCTGGGGAATTCTGGGAGTTGAAGTCCACACATCTTCAAGTTCCCAAGGTTGAGAAACACTGCTCTGGGGTAAGGAATTTCAGGCAAACTCAAGGAAATGAGGATTATCCATTTAGAGATTACCTCTTTTCAGCAGGGTCCATGGCACTTCCAGGATATTAAGCCTGGGGTGAATAGTGATGTGGAGCAACATCAGAAGTGGGAAGCAAGTCAGGAGGCCGAGAGTCCTAGACTGGAAGCTGCAAAATGCCACAGAGCTTCTTTCTTGCAGAAGGAACCTACCATAAACACATTCTACCTGCTTTGAAGGAGTGCCCAGGCTCATTCATTTCTTCTTCCTCCACTCAGTATTGCCAATGTATATTAAAATAAGTAAAATTCACAATACAAACAACAGATAAAAGAGCCCAATGTTTAAAATGGTAAAATAAGAAAACTATAACCAGTAAAAGGGAAAAGAAATAATAAAAGGAAAGGCTAAACCAGCAGGGGAGACGGAATGGAGTTAGCTACTGCAGCAGCTGCATGATAGGTACCATCTTCCTTCCTTCCTCCCTCCCCTCTTTGTTTAACCAAACAAAATTAACATGATTTTATTGACATAAAAGCCTGTATCACTTGGAATCTGAGCATCTGATGGATCACTTTCTTTTTTGACCATTAACATCCAAAATTTCTGGAAGGTTTCATACCTGCCAGAGGTTCATTATGCAGCCTGAGAGAAAGTATTTTGAATATAAGCATTCCAGTTGTGGAATTTCCTCTTTTCCCATTTATGGTTGCTACCATATCAGGTTAGTGTAAAGTAAATATCTATCCATTCACCCAGGATTCTGTTTGTGGGATGTTTCTATCATAATTGTAATACTTGTTTTATAGTTTGCAATTCTATACTTTCATATGGTTATGCAGGTATGTATCTGACTCTGGGATATTTGTTTTTTTAAAATAAAAATATACATAAATAAAATATGTCTATGAAGGTTCTCAGTCATCCAGGTGGAACAGTCTGTGGCTTGAATCATGTCAACTGGATTTCTATTTTCTTAGTGGAAACGTTTCACTCCTTATCCAAGGAGCTTCTTCAGTCTGAGTAAAGTTAGTAAGGGAATCCTTAAATATGTTTCTAGGCTGGCTGTGTGACCTTGCACCTGGGGCTAGGTCATGGTTATTTTTGAGATGTTTGTTTCTAAGTCCCTTTATCATCTAAAGGAGGATCGTTAAGATTACCCTGCTGCTGTTGAGCTTGTGAAATGGTCTTAATCTTCCTAGGCACAGAAGACAAAGCAGGAAGGAAGATAGGGGAAAGGTTATGCCTGAGGCCCCCACCTCTATTCAAGGAAGGATTTTCCAAGTTGGCATGAATGGATTCCTTGACCCCTCTCTCAAACCACCTATCTTCTCTGTCTAAAATGTGAACATTAATGTCCTCAAATGAGTGTCCTTTTTCCTTTAGATGAAGATAAACTGCTGACTCTGGTCCTGTGGTGTTACTTCTCCTGTGTTGGGCCATCCTCCTGTACAAAGGTTGTTTGTACATTGGAGAAACCAAACAACCTTTGTACAGGAGGATGGCCCAACACAGGAGAAGTAACACCACAGGACCAGAGTCAGCAGTTTATCTTCATCTAAAGGAAAAAGGACACTCATTTGAGGACATTAATGTTCACATTTTAGACAGAGAAGATAGGTGGTTTGAGAGAGGGGTCAAGGAATCCATTCATGCCAACTTGGAAAATCCTTCCTTGAATAGAGGTGGGGGCCTCAGGCATAACCTTTCCCCTATCTTCCTTCCTGCTTTGTCTTCTGTGCCTAGGAAGATTAAGACCATTTCACAAGCTCAACAGCAGCAGGGTAATCTTAACGATCCTCCTTTAGATGATAAAGGGACTTAGAAACAAACATCTCAAAAATAACCATGACCTAGCCCCAGGTGCAAGGTCACACAGCCAGCCTAGAAACATATTTAAGGATTCCCTTACTAACTTTACTCAGACTGAAGAAGCTCCTTGGATAAGGAGTGAAACGTTTCCACTAAGAAAATAGAAATCCGGTTGACATGATTCAAGCCAAATACATAAATAAAGAAAATAAGAAAAAAGGCAGAAAATCCTCCTCCTCCTCCTCCTCCTCCTCCTCCTCCTCCTCCTCCTCCTCCTTCTCCTTCTCCTTCTCCTTCTCCTTCTCCTTCTCCTTCCAGTGCACTGTAATCCCCAGACCCCAGGAAATTGTACTAATCCTGAACTATATTTAGAAATAATAGCATATCTTTACTATTTTCAGTCATTGGCTGATATGCTATAACATTTCTCTTACGCTTTTCATAATTATGGAGAAACGAGATCACAAGCTAATGGTGCTAAGAATCTGAGCATTGTTTTTCTAGTACTTTGTATTATTTTGGCTTCTCCAGAAAATTCTCTCCCCCCCCCCCCCCGTTTTTTTTTTTTTTTTCCTGCCTGGGGAAGAATCTCAAAATTGGTTTGAAATTTTTGCTTAAGGCAAAATCCAGTGGGAATCATCGTGATCTAGATTAATGAAATTATTATGGCGTCTCTTGACATTCTTGATATTTTGCTTAAGGAATCAGCTACAAATTGGCATCCAGTTCTGCTGTAAGGAAAATGGATGACAAACTAGAGATATGAGAATCCTCCTTCCCTCAAGATTTGTTTGCAGACGTTTCAAAACTCTTTTGCTTTTCATTTATGTTCTTCTTATATTCCACCTGAGGATCAACATCAACATTTACTTTGAAGAGAACTTCTGGATAATTTTACAGGCAAGGCTTAATCATAACCAGAGATGGTAAGTAGATCAGTGGCATTACTTACCTATTTCTCCTCACAGTAAATATTTTGCATTTTACTGCTCCACATCTCACTGCTGATTGATACTTCAGAAGAAGTCACTTGATCATAAACAGCAGAAAGCTCAGAAGAGAAGATGGCATTCACAGTTGAAGTGATGCAGTGTGAATGATAGCTAAATCTCAAAACTGGGCAATTTATTTCTAAAAGCCATTCTTTGGCAACAGGGGGTGGGTGGGGAATGAAAATATATAGAAGAAATACCTTTTTATTCAGATGTTTCATCTGGTTGTTTATCAAAATATGATGATACTCAAAAGAAAATATATCAAATATGTTTTTGAGCAGCCTTTTCTGTGAATTAATTTGATTTGTACATTTGTGCTGTGCATACTAGGAATGGGAGAAATTCAATCAATCAGTTTATGTTCATAAACAAATCAAACCTTACTGACTATGATGAAGATCAAAAGAAAGTTATCCTTTGAATCAAGCAGCATCCCAAATGTTTTGATACAGTTGTTGGCTTTAGCAGTCCCTCCTCCCAAAGCATAGCACCATAAACATAAAATGAAAGTAGAAGGAATAAAAGGGTAATAGAATCAAATTAACAATCTAAACCAGTAACTCCATAACACACTCAAAAAGACAGTCTGTAAAGTCATAAACTTAATTATAGGCCAAGATGAATCTTTAAACCGGTTTGAAGGCCTGTAATGACCAGATGTTAGTTAGAATAGAGTTCCATAACTGTGAACTACCACTTCTGTAAGAATACCCCCTGGGCCTGCCTTCTTAATTGCTTTGACTTTGGGACATGCAAGTATGTTCTCCAGTTCTGATCTCAGAAGCTCAGGCAAAATGGCTCCTTCAAGGGTTTTGATTCACTTCTTGCCTTGAATTAAAGAATCATAGATTGGAAGGGCCACTGAGTTCAGAGCCCACCCTCGTGCGCTGTGCAGGAACCCAAATCAAAGCAGACAGACAAAGGGCCGCCTAGCTTCTGCTGGACCACATCCAATGAAGGGGAGACAATTACTCTATCAACAATTTCCACTATTGAATAGCTGTTACTCTTAGGAAGTTTTTCAAACACTCAATTTAGAATGTGCTTTCCAGTAATTTACATCCATTATTCTCTGCCCTGCATTCTGGAATGTGAGAGAACAGGTCTTGATTTTCTTGGATATGATATCTTTTAATGTATTTGATGGGTGCTATTGAGTTTTCCCATAAGCATTTCCCAGTTCCTTCTCTCTCTCTCTCTCTCTCTCTTTTCCCCCCATGGGACCTAATTTTTAATTCCTTGATCATGCTCATTGCCCTTCTGTGAACCAGTTCCAATTTCTCTAAAGCCTTCTTAAATGTGATTCCTGGTTCTGAACACAGTACTTGGGTTGGAATCTGACCAAAGTAGAATAGAGTGGAATGAATACTTCCCATGATCATTATTTTCTGCATAACATATCTTTCTACCTGTCAGAGTTAGGAATAGCCAAATTCTAAAGTTCTCCAAAAAGAAAATCTCATTTTCAACTCATGTTTAGGTTCAATCGTATATTAAAGGAGTAGCCAGGATTTTTGTTTCTTTTCCCCCAAGTTCACAGATCTTGTGCAGCATGAATCCTTCTTTATAGTTCTACTGGTTACAGCTAAACAACCATTAAACATCCTTGTACCTGGCATTTTTAGAATGCTTTAGAGAATATAAAAAGGTTGATATAAAACATATCTCTGCACATTTTTCACCAAACCTACATGGTAGGATAGGCTCATTATTCCCATACTGCAGGCAGAGAAGAGTGATGAAATGAAGATGTGGCTCACTTAAGACCTAAGTGAATTCATGGCAGAGGTAAAGTTTTAACTGGAGAGGTTACAATTAAGTTTGTAAGCTCCTTTATAGCAAATAGGGTTTATGGGCAGGAAACATTCCATCCTCGTGGAGTTTCAGGCATCACAGACTAATTAACCAGAGCTGTCTCTCTTTGGCAGTAGTAAAAACACAACCATTTTCGATTAACTGCTAAAGGTGCTGGCAGTATTTGTGTGCAGCAATATGGAATGACTCCACAAAATATAATTAAACCCCACTGGCCATTTTTGGCAGTCTTTTTCTCTGTAGAACATACTTATTGATCTCTTGTTAGGAAATAAGGGAGGAGATTCATGGTATTATAGGATTGTTAGCCTGTACAAGTCCTTCCTTTCTGTCACACCAAGAAAGAGCTATAGCCAATACTAAATGTAATCCTCTTGAAGTGAACAAGAAAATCAGCAACACTTCATCTATTACCACCTTTGCATACAAGGGCCAAATCTTATTGAATCAATATGCCTTCAGGTTCTAGAGCAGTGCTTTCCAAACTCCCGCTGTTGGCGACACACCAATGGCAGCTGCGTGCACGGCGGTGATGCAAGGGCGCGCGGGGTGGCGACGTGCATGGTGGTGGCACCAGCGGCGGCCTAGTATTTTGTGGTAAAACCCGGAAGCGCTGATGGCGCACCACTGCCGCCGTTGCCACCGTGCACGCCGGCGGCGGCGACGCACCATCGCCACTTCCAGGTTGTGTCGCGACACACAGTTTGGAAAGCACTGCTCTGGAGCCAAGACAGTTACGTTGGTCTAGTGGAGTTAGGGGTGTAAAAGAATGTAGCCAAGGATTCTGTCTGGAGCAGGATTAGCCTTGTGTGCCCACTTGAAAAACACTGAAAAACAGAAACATACTGTATATCTGGAAAGAAAGCACACTGCTAGAAATTCAGTACAAAGAGCAATAGTTAGGTTTTTAAAAAAAGCTGACATCAGAAAAAAATGTGCTAAAATAAACCAAGCAATGGGTAAAAACCAAACTTACTTTATCCGTTCATTTTAGGCAGAGGTTTTATGCACACTGAAAAGGGGTGTGGTGGCTCAGCGGGTAAGTCACCAGGCTTGTCGATCAGAAGGTCGCAAGTTCGGAGGTTCGAATCCCTAGCCCTGTGTGATGGAGTGAGCTCCTGCACTCACCCCAGCTCTTGCCAACCTAGCAATTGGAAAGCATGCAAATGCAAGTAGATTAATAGGTACCACTTCAGTGGGTAGGTAACAGCGTTCCGCGTGCGTCATGCGGCCACATGACCACGGAAGCGTCTTCGGAAAATGCTGCCCCTTCGGCTAACAAACGGACATGAGCACTGGCCCCTAGAGTTGGACATGACTGCACATATGTGCGGGGGGAACCTTTACTTTTTTTTTAATGCACACTGAATGCAGACTTTCAGCTTATGTTCATACATGCACCCCTATACATTAGTTGAGTTTCCACTCCTAAGTTAATGACACCTAAGGAAGCTGTATTGTTCCCACTGCACAGTTTTGCCTTCTAACTGAAATTACAGAACATGAAAATCCTACCTATGACAACCACTCTGTGGCAATTCACTTACCTGTCTGCTATTGATTAAAGTCACTCCGCTTTTTTCAGCTTTCTGTTTGAGCCTGTAGAAAAGTTTTAACCGTTTTACAAGTTGCCCTAAAGTTTAATGAATGGGCTCTTGAGGGCAGTCTTAACCTTTTTCTCAGTCTTGCACTGAAGCCAGAAAAAAGAGGGGCTGCTATAAGAAAGAAGAAGTGCCATGCTCAAACTGAGCTGAATTACTTCCTCCAAATCATGCTACTAGCTGCATGAGCCTGTGAGAGATACCTGGCCAGGTTCAGGGGTGTCCACAGGATGTAGGGTGAAAGACGTCAAGAGGGAGGCCACAACCATACAGTTGAAGTCCTTGTTCTTTTTGTATGCCTGTCACAGTAGACATAAAAAAGGGGTGGGATTCCAACCATACAGCTGCGGCTGCCATCTTGACGTTCTTAATCCCCCTTGGGGGATGCCTCTGGCCAGCTTGATGGCTACCAGTTATTTTAGCTGGAAATATTTTGGAATTGACTAGCACTCAGCTTTTGAAAGTTAACTCAACTCTTTAGAAGTTCCAGTACAGTTATCTGTATCTGGCTCCATCTAATTAGCTTTAACACGCCATAGAAAAGTCTTGCCATCTAAAACAAGACTGAGGGCAGAACATTCGGGGGATATAATTAAACATGCTAGCAGCTTCTTTACCAAAGTAAAGTGTGTTTAAGTAGAGCACACTGCATTATTCAGAGCAATGCTGTTTATAGCAAGCACGAACCTATGGTTTCTGTGGAAACAGGGTCAGAAAGCTATAGGCAATTGGTAGAAACCCGTCAGTTATGGGGAGGGCTTCCCCATGCAGACTTCACCTTGAGCTTGCCTGCTGAGGGACCCTCAGATTCATCTTTTAACAAATCACACTAGAATACTTCATGAAGTGGAAGGAAAAAAAGCCTTTTAATTAAAAGGAAAAAAAACAAAGCTCTGAGGAATAGCTTCTCTTACATTAAAATTTAAGGAAGTTCAAGTACGGCCATTCATTCTCCCCTTAATGCACATATCAGATCATCAGTTGGGATTCTATAAAGCATAATTGTTTAGAATCTGTTTTGGCAAGTCCTGAGATTCCTAACAGAAATTTCTCCAGAGGGAAGACAAATTCTCTCCCAATTTCTCAGGGGTGAATCCCCCTCCCCCTAAGCAGCAACAGTAGCTTGGCTACTGAGGAAAACAAAAGGAGAAGTTTCCTCCTGATCTTTTCTTGGAATTGAATAGAAGTCTGGGAAGTGAGGGAGACTGCTGGTAGTAAGTAATAACATTAACGCCACTGGAAAGTGTGTGTAAATAGTATTAACAACATTGGAAAATGTAAGTGCAATAACGGTATGAATATCACACATTTTCTTCTTCCCAATCTAGCTACAGGTCTGGGACTTTCTGATGGTGTTCCAGCCAAATACTAACCTGGTCTGACCCTGCTTAGCTTTTCAAACTCATTCAATGTTGGCTTCATGTTGCTGAAACTATAAGATATGTCTATGAAGTCACTAAAAGGAGCGAGCTGGTTCAGCGGGTAAGATGCCAGGCTTGTCGATTGGAAGATTGCAAGTTCGGAGGTTCGAATCCCCTCCGCATGACGGAGTGAGCTCCCGCACTAGCCCAAGCTCTTGCCAACCTAGCAATTCGAAAGCATACAAATGCAAGTAGATTAATAGGCACCACTTCGGTGGGATGGTAACGGCGTTCCGCGCGCGTCATGCAGCCACATGACCATGGAAGTGTCTTCAGAGAACGCTGGCTCTTTGGATAAGAAACGGAGATGAGCACCAGCCCCTAGAGTCGGACACGACTGCACAAATGTGTGGGGGGAACCTTTACCTTTTTATGAAGTCACTACAAGCTGAGCTTTCTACCAACCGTTACCTTTAAATGAGTGCCTTCAAGTCAGTCTTGACTCCTGACACCTAAGTGGAGAAGTCCCTGAAGTTTTCTTGGCAACCTTTTTCAGAAGTGGTTTCCCATTACCTCCTTCCTAGAGCTGAGAGAGGGTGACTGGCGCAAAGTCACTCAGCTGGCTTCCAGCCTCAGGCAGGACGAGAACTCACGGTCTCCTGGTTTCCAGCCCAGTGCCTTTAAATCAAACTGGTTCTCTATTAAGTGAGTATAGAACCTCATTATAACTGATCTATATATCAAATAGAGCTCATGTAATTAACTAAAATTTCTTAAGCATGTGGAATCACACCACCACCATATTCTGAGAAGTCTTTCAACATAAGGAAGAAGTAATAATCTCTTGAATAGTTTTGTTGTATTCAATTTTCCCTCCTTCTTTAATATGTCTTTTGAAATAAAGAAAGCAAAACTAGACTAAGTATTTTTTAAATAGGGTGGCACACACAGCCAGTGTGGTATAGTGGTGAAGGTGATGCGCTAGGACCGGAAAGGCCCAGGTTCAAGTCTACCCTCGATCATAGAAGCTCAAAGGTGACTTTGGGCCAGTGACTCTCTTTCAGTCCAGCTTGTCTCACAGGACTTTTGTTGGTGAGATAAAATGGAGACACTCATGTAAGCTGCTTTGAGCTTCTGGGGGGAAGAAGTATAAATCTGCTAAATAAATAGTAATAATGTACCATATCTTCAGAAAACCAGCATTTCTGCAATAGTAAAAAATAACTAGCAGGGACAGAGGACCTTTGGTGTTGATGCTGACAAAACATTATGTTTAAATCCGTTGTTAATAAAGCAACTATGGAATCATTCTGTGCATAATTTGTACATGTTTTTAAAGAGGTCCATCTGTTCTGAGTCAGCCAGGCTTCCCTTTAAGGGATTTTGCATTCAGGATGGATAGCTGCAACATGATGCCGCTCTGTTCACATTTTCATCCTAATGGTGGTAGGCCTTTTGCTTGGATGCAAAGCATCTGTTTGCCTTTGCCCAGCATATGTTGGGGAGCACTTGTTAACTCTGCTCTAGAAACAACCTTTCAGATTTGCTTGTCTTACTTAGAATTGAAAGCCGTCATGGTGTAGTGGTTAAGATGCTATAGGGAACACCTAAATTCAAGTCTCTTCTTTCCCATGAAGTTCATTGGGGACCCTTGCCCAGTTGCTTCTTCACAACAAAATGAGACGTGACTTAACAGTATAGATTATTGTTGCTTGTAATTGCTTAGATTATCCTGAACTTTGAGCACTGGGAGGAGGGGGGTGGATTAGGATTTAGGAATCCAATACCATGGTGCTACTTTTATTGTAAAGCTATAGGAACAGAATGTCACAAGTCTGAATGCAGTTCCCCCTCATTCATTCATTCATTCATTCATTCATTCATTCATTCATTCATTCATTCATTTCAATGTAGGCACTGCCTGGCTCCAACTGACTCTGGGCGGCTCACAAAATAATACCATAAAAACTGATATAAACCAAAAAAAGATGGTATCTTGTCACTGTAAATATAGGTAAAGTTTCTCCCCACACATTTGTGCAGTTGTGTCTGACTCTAGGGGCCGGTGCTCATCTCCGTTTGTTAGCCGAAGAGCCAGCGTTGTCCGAAGATGCTTCCGTGGTCATGTGGCTGCATGACGTGCACGGAACGCTGTTACCTTCCCACCGAAGTGGTACCTATTAATCTACTTGCATTTGCATGCTTTCGAATTGCTAGGTTGGCAAGAGCTGGGGCTAGTGCGGGAGCTCACTCCATCACGCAGGACTAGGGATCCGAACCTCCGAACTTGCGATCTTCCGATCAACAAGCCTGGTGTCTTACCTGCTGAGCCCCCATGCCCCCATCTTGTCACTATACATAATAATAATAATAATAATAATAATAATAATAATAATAATATAACAACAACAAGAAAGTCACACCCAACAAGAGTCCTCCATCCATCTCAACCCAAGGCCTGGGAGAAGAATCAGGTCTTTCAGGCTTTCTGGGACACCAATGGGGGGCACATGGATTTCAGGGGGGATGGCTCAGTGGTTTAGACACCAGGCTTGTCGATTGGAAGGTTGCAAGTTCGGCGGTTCAAGACCCTAGCCCTGCAAATATGCCATCTTATTTGACCCAGGAGTCATGCTTTCTTTGATTAGGCCGTGATCCTATAAGCCTTTCATAAGGCATTAAAGACCTGGATGTTTCCCCAAGCCTTTGGGCCAGGACGTTAGATGAGCTCTGCCAATTAATGCTGTTTTCTTATAAGTTTGGGATTGTTGTTTGTGAACTGGGACATTATGGTTTGGATTGTTTAAATTGTTGTTTTTAGCTTTGTACACTACCCAGAGTCACTGCAGTGAGATGGGTGGCCTTATAAATCATATCAATCAATCAGTATTTCCTTTTGTTCTTTAAACTTCTCACCTCCCATTTTTTGAGAACCTCATGAACTCCATCCTACCACATCTTTCTCAGTCTTCTCCTTCCTCTTGACCCATTCACTCTACCTTCATATATTTGTTTTATGGTTCAATCCTCATTCATCCTCCCTGTATGAATAAACCACCCCAATGTATTTCCCACACTTTTGCATTCAGTCCACATCCATATCCATCATTCCATAATTCACCTTTCAAAAAGTAAAAATTCAAATAACGTAAGTTAATGAGCAAACTGTAAAAATGGAAGGATCATTCCAGCCCAACTTTCTAAACCAAATTAATTTGCCTTTTTTTTAAGTGTGTGTTGTGTGTGTGTGAGAGAGAGAGAGAGAGAAAAAAAAAACAGTCAGGGACAGAAAGGGTATTATAGGTTGATGATATTGCTTCTCTGCAAAGATTCAGAACATAAAATCAGAACATCCTGGTCTAACTGAGTTCCCAGGTTCACCATTCTGCAGCTGTTGCTCAAAGATCTAGGGATTCCAGACCTAAGACTGCCCCCTGATGCGTAGTTTCAGCCAGATGGTCTGACAACTAACTTGAAAAATGATTAGGTGGGAGAAAAAGATTCCAAAACAAAACCCTGAGTACCTACAGTACAGAAATGAATAAAAAAATGATGATGGTCGATGCACGTGTACACTTAAAAAAATAGAATAGCCTCTCCTCTCTAAATGTGGACCAATGTTTTCAAGAAACAAGACCCTGAAAGATGAGACAGTATTGCAATATATCATCTGCTCAACCATATTCTTAACTAAAGTGCTTCTTAAAAGGCTGGGTAATTGAACGGACTGCCCACCTATTATGGCTTGATGGAAACTTCTAATGTCTTTCTTTGGGAAAGAACAAGGAGAAACAATAACTGCACTGATAGCTGTGTACCACCAGGCAATTGATAGAGATAACCACTAATTTGACTTGGCAAAGACCAACATAATGCAACCAGAGATTTGTATGCTAATTCTGCCAGGTAAGGCTAATTTCAATCATAGTGTGATAAAATCAGCATTGGAGGTCCAAATCCAGTACCACTGACTCTTCAGCACCTCCTGACCACAAGGAAGTGGTGGGATGCTAATTGAGAGATAAGGATTTATGCTGTCTCCCCTCTTGGTCTACCTCAGTATTTTTCAAACTTGGCAACTTTAAGACATGTGGACTTCAACAAGCATGCTGGCTGGGGAATTCTGGGAGTTGAAGGCAACTCATCTTAAAGTTGCCAAGTTGTCCACCTGCACCGTCTAGGATATTGCTAATCTGAAGCCATTTTCTCCTGCCTTTCTTCCCAGGTATAACGCACATGCTGTTGGATTCTCTTCCTGGTAGGGTCTACCTAGTGGGTACTAGGCTTTGTTACTTCTGTAATGTATTTCCTGTAAACAACAGCATATCCTTTTCTGTTACAGCTATTAAACCTGCTTCACTAATTCTTGCTCAGTTTAGATTCTACTCCCAGGAACACTCACCCCCCCCCCCCCACTAAGAATGCTTCAACCTCCAATAGTCAGTGGATGACAAATCTGATTTTAGCCTTGCCTTAAGGACCCTGCATACAGAGGCTTTTTTCTTTAAATCCCAGTTCTTGACTGCAAAATATATTTTATCTGAAGTCACTTTGAATGCATATTACAGTAATTGCCAGCATTTGTCACTAGCAAAAAGCCCACTCATTATAACTGGTGGGTTATGTGCACATGAAAGGCATTTATATTTCAAGGACTCCTGGGAAAGGCATACAGAAAGAGGAATCTGCCTTATATCCAGTCAGACCATTGATCCAGTTACTCCAGCCTTGTATATTGTTGGAAACACAGTCTTAGACTTCTAAGCATAAGAGAGGAAGTCAGGATAATCAAAAATTAATTCCAAATCAAATATTAAAAGCAGAATGAGTATAAAGGGAAGCTATGCCCTGCAATTTCACTACTTACAGTAGCTTCTGTAATCAAGATTGATTGATTGATTGATTGATTGACTATGTGCCACCAATTTCAGTGTTGACTCTTAGAAACTAGATAGATCGATCTTCTCAGAATGATCTGTTCGAAACCTGGCTCCTCAGGTCTTCCAGCTGTCCATCCATCACCCCTGTAACTGAGTCCATCCACCTTGCTGCTGGTTGTCCTCTCCTTCTTTCCTTCCACCTTTCCCAGCATCAGTTACCTTCAATACCATTGACCAGAGTATCCTTCTGGACCGGCTGCAGGAGTTGGGAATTGGGGGCAATGTTTTAAGTTCTTGCCCTTCCTTCATGGCTGGTTCCAGTCAATGTTGGCAGGGTGGGGGAAGAGGTCATCACCCAGGTTCCTCTTATGTAGGTGCTGCAGGTTTTGATGCTCTCTCCCTTACATGAAGCTACTGGGTAAGGTCTAATGATATCCAATTATACCCCAGGCTGGCCACGTGAGGCTGCTGAGATCCTGTCCCAGTGCCTGGAGTCTGTGCAGGCCTGGATGGGGAGGAGCGGACTCTAACACAATCCTACTGGGACCAAGTGGCTGTGGATATTAGGGCCACCTGGATCTGAAGACTATATACATATACACATACACATACACACATACACATACACACGTATATATATATGTATATGTGTGTATGTATATATATGTATATGTGTGTATGTATATACAATATATGTATATGTGTGTATGTATATACAATATATGTATATGTGTGTATGTATATATATGTATATGTGTGTATGTATATATATGTATATGTGTGTATGAATATACAATATACTGTATGTATATGTGTGTGTGTATATACAGTTTATATATATATATATATATATATATATATATATATATATATATATATTATACACACACATGCACACGCACACACTTTTGGATGGGTGCTGTACAATCTGGGGGTCCTTTTGGACTCATAGCTCCTGCTTGAAGAGCAGGTATCAGCTGTGGCTAAGAGGGTCTTTGTACAGCTCCATCTGGTGTATCAGTTGCACCCCTTCCAAGACTGGAGGACCTTCAGACAGTCACTCAAGCCCTAGTCACCTCAAGACTTGACTACTGCAATCTGTTCTACATGGGGCTGGCCAAGAAAACCACTTGGAAGCTTCAACTGGTCCAGAATACAGTGGTAGGGGCAGTGCTCTGTGAGCTGTACTGGTTGCCAATCTGCTTCTGGATGTGATTCAAGGTGCTGGTTATTACCTAGAAAGCAGTACATGGCCTGATTATCTGAGGGACCACCTGTCTCCCATGGTTTCTACCTGGCTGGTACATGCTGGCAGAGTTGGCACTCCAGGATCCTTTCATTAAACAGTGCCATCTATTGTGTGGCCCCCACCCTGTTGGCATTCCGTAAAGCCTTGAAAATCTGTGTGTAGTTTTGTGTTGAGATGGATGGGGCCCCTTGTTGGGTATGTCTGTTAGTTTGGTTTCTGTCTATATATAGTGTCCAGATCCCATCTTGTTCTGGTTTGTACTAGATATTTATGGTTATATGTTGTGAGCTGCCCAGAGTCAGTTGGAGTCAGGCAGTGCCTAAATATGTATGTATGTATGTGTGTTTGTGTGTATGTATGTATGTGTGTTTGTGTGTATCTATCTATCTATCTATCTATCTATCTATCTATCTATCTATCTACATACACACACACACACACACACACACACACACACACGCTTAACATGAAAAATTACATACTTAAAATTTCTTGGATCTCTATGAAAAGTCCACAGTCTTTAAGATAAACATATGACATAAAGTCAGATCAATTAAAATCAGGCTAATAGCTTTCCTTTGCATGGGATCAGATCTACAGTATTTGGAATCTATGATACATGTACTAGTAAATCAGTATTTTGGATTTGGAACTCATTATTGTACTGCTGTAGTGGCGGTGCGGAAGACCATCGTTATTTCGAGAAGTGACATATTTTGATTTTCTCCCTCACACGAAGAACATTAGAGTTTATTTTGAGTTATACTGATGTTTAACTGGCTTGTTTTTATTTCTGTTTGGAATGGACGGGGAGATAAGGGAAAAAACCCATTTTAAAAGTTTAAGCATAAGTCCACTCCTCCAACAGCCCCTCCAGAAAATATTTCAGCTTGGAATGGGGGAGGGGGGGGAGATAAGAGATTGTTTTGTTAAGCACTAGCTTATCTGTATAGCTTCCTAGGCTCTTGGAAACAGGTGCTCCAGACTCTGGGAACCATCCTAGTCAAGGTCAGGTTGTGCGGCCTCGGTACCATGGAAACAGGGTCACGAGGCTTTAGAGCCAGACTTTGATAAAAACCTTAGGATTGCCTTTTTGAATTTGGGAGCTTCTGCACAGACATAGCACTGGGTGCTGTGGAAAATAGCCATCCTGGGGGGTCCCTGCTGTCTTGGTCAAGAGGCTCCTGACAGCTAAAGGGGATAGGGTCTCAACTTGCTGGTATGTTATGATTTCCTTTCTTTATGCTATGCTTTTTATGGTTCTGTTTAATCTACCTAAAATGTGTTTCTGGTTAAATCTGTTTGCTTAAGTTTATAATAAAGCTTAAACTTTCTTCATCCACTGGTGTGCTTATTGTCTCTGGATCTAAAAGAACCAATTGTCTGAGCACCTGATCACTGCTTAGACACTTGGCAGAACAACTGCCTACCTCCCCCCTTTTTTCAAATAAATTAATTGTTGTTTACAGTATTTAGCCTCTGTATGATTTACTTAACACCATTCGTGTTCAATTGCACAGACTACACTTGACTAGATTAAACTAGCATGCAAATATAGAGATGTATAAATAGCAGAAAGAAATATTAAGCACTTGGAAGGGAGCTTTGATGGGGTGAGGGTCACTTCGCTCTAAAGAAATCATAGCAATTTTGTCATTAATTGAAAATGGTTTATTGTTGTGACTGGAATGATAATGTTCAGATTGTGAGCTTCTAAGGATTTGTATGGTTTAATAGGTTTATGTTGTTGGCACTATGCAAATTTAGTAATAAAAAATTATATACATGTTTTAGAAAGCTTTATTGGCTCTTCCTTCCACCCTTGAATACTAACTGCTGTAACTATGTCTCAGCAGCCTGGGTGTACAGTTTGATTTGCTTGATTGTCGGTAGACAGCCTCTCATTATTCTCAGATGTTAGGGCTGCATCGAGCCTAACCCATTTTGGTGTGTGCTTCCTTCTCTGCTAAATTCTAAAATTCTAACCATGCAGAAACCATGATTTTAGCATCAAGTCAGCCTTTTCGCATCATGTATCCCCAAAATTATTATAATAGTTTCCCTAATGAGCGAATCAGGAAACTTAGCCCATAATTTTGACCATATTTGCTGTTCATAATGATATTGCCCGACTTTAGCTTTTTCCTTCTTATAGACCAAGATAGTTTGTCACTGTTTTGTGTTTTGGGGTTTTCATTCTGTGATCAAGTATCTATGATAAAGAGTCTAGACCAGAGAATCTGAAGTTCAGTCTGTGCCAGCCTCTTAATGGCTACTTCTGGTCACTTTTGATAGATTAACTCAGGGAGTGTCAATTATTTTTTTCAGACCACAGAACCATTAGTTAAAAGAAATAAATACATTCCCAGGGAAAACACGAGAGAGAGAGAGAGAGAGAGAGAGAGAGAGAGAGAGAGAGAGAGAGAGAGAGAGAGAGAGAGAAAGAGAGAGAGAGAGAGAGAGAGAAAGAGAGAGAGAGAAAGAGAGAGAGAGAGAGAGAGAGAGAGAGAGAGAGAGATGGTTGTGTTTGAATTAATTTATTCTGGCCGGTGAGGAACATGTAGAATTGACCTTGGGGAATGAGGGAAGCATGAGAAAGAAACTCAACATTAACCTGCCTTGATTTTGTTTAGTATAAGATGAGACAGAGAGAAACTTGAACAAGCTTTCAATATTTTTTTTACTGTACCTTACTATATACATTGGTGCTGGAGAAGACTCTTAAGAGTCCCTTGGACTGCAAGGAGGTCAAATCAGTCAATCCTAAAGGAAATCAACCCTGACTGCTCATTGGAAGGAAAGATACTGAAGCTGAAGCTCAAATACTTTGGCCACCTAATGCGAAGAGAGGACTCATTGGAAAAGACCCTGATGCTGGGAAAGACTGAGGGCAAAAGGAGAAGGGGACGGCAGAGGATGAGATGGTTAGATAGCATCACCGATGTAACGAACATGAATTTGAGTAAACTCCGGGAGACAGTGGAGGACAGGAAGGCCTGACGTGCTATGGTCCATGAGGTCAAGAAGAGTCGGACATGACTAAACGACTGAACAACAACAACAACAACTATATACAGAACTTTCCTGCAATCTCTGCCATGCCTGTTTCTTGATCTGGCCTACTTCAAATGGCTGACACCCTGGGTTAACTGATGGCTACCAACAATTTCTTTGTAAGGGCACCACAACACATAATTTCTCTCTGCAAAGTGATTTAAGATGAACACCTCAATGTAGATTAGACAGGAGGGAAAAAAATATTACTTCCATTTACTGTATTTTGCTTTTGTTTTTACCTTAAGATCCTTGGAGGCATTGCCTGCCAACTCCAAAACCTCAGCAGTGAGGTATTCAAGAATTGCAGCACTGTATACGGCAGCTGTAGCACCAACACTTCCGTGGCTTGTGGTGTGAGTCTTCAAGTGTCTGTGGATATGGCCCACTGGGAACTGAAGTCCAGCTCTTTGCGAGCGAGATACTACCTTGCCCTTGGCCTTTCCGCTGTCTTTGCCAGCCTTGCCTCCAACCATGTTTCTGCCGCTCCTCTGCGAAGTCTGGTCCCGATTCTGCACGAGAGCTGCCTGCGAAAGTCAAGAGACAATAACCTGCCTGAGCGCGAGGAGGGAGCCTGGCCTGCCGCGGCCACCCCGAGCCAATTAGGGCTGCCCATGCTAGTTTGAACCTCCCGCCTTGACCAATCCAATTATGGCTTCTTCATTTTTGCTTTTGTTAGATTTAAATCCCATTCCCCCCCCCCCCCCCAGGAGCTCAGTACCTTTCGTTTCATTCTCTCAACAACAAACCTAAGAGATACGTAGATTGGGCTAAGAGATGGTAACTGGGCTCAAGTCACCGAGAGAACTCCCGTGACTGACAATGGCATAGAACTGAATGTAGGTCTCCCCATTCCTACTCCACTACACCATGCTGAACCTCCATTCTCAGCAAATCTAAGATGTCCCACCTGCTTTTTACACACAGACACAGACACACACAGACACATCTATACATATATAAATTTTATTTAAAAAAAAATTAAAAAGAAGATAAAAACTAATACTAATATAAAGTAAGAAAAAGAAAAGAAAAAATAAACCAAAGAGAAAGCTAAAAGTGCAAGAAATGGGGGAAAAGTAAAAGAAAAATAGAAAAGAAAGAAAAAAAAAGATACAGAGAAGTGGCTTCTGATCTTTTTTACAGCACTTATAAGTACAATTATAAATTTACCTCTTACTGTATGGTTGCAGCATGACTCTCTTCTTTCTATAATCTATATTGTCTAGTCATCAAAACCATTTTGAACTTATGATCCAAGTTCATTTAGAACCATAAATCAAAAAGTCCATAAGAGGTTAAGATGACCCACCTATTTTTTAAACTAAATTATCTGGGGGAAAACTAGGCCATTTTGACACAGCGACCAGCTTTGCCTCAAAACTATTAGCAGCATTTTCACACCTCTGGGTAGCACTCCATGCATCCTCTCTCTCTCTCTCTCTCTCTCTCTCTCTCTCTCTCTCTGTGTGTGTGTGTGTGTGTGTGATCAGTTAGTTTGGCAAAAGCCATGTCAGCAATGCAAACCCTGCCTCTTGGATGTGGGTCAGGATACTTCATGAACATCTAAAATGGGTGGAGTTTGCAACACAATGCCATGATTCTGCTTTTGTCATTTTGATGAAAGCAGCCAGGGTTGCTTGCAACTCGATCTCTCCCTTTAATTTCTTCAACTCAGCTATCCAATCTTCATCCAACATCTCAACAGAAGTCCTAGAGTGGTGTTCGGCACCCAGCATCCCAACGTGCAGTCTTTTAATTCTAAATTGGGGGGTGAAAATCATACAGGTTTTTGTTTTGTTTTGTTTTAGTGTATTCTATCAATATCGGTAGAACTTTAAGAAAAAAAAAACATGATGCAATTTCCAGAGAAAATACAATGAAAATCTGCTCTTGTGCAGGATAGGAGTAGAAGGCTGCCATGTAAGTCATGTGGAACTTTTATTTTTAAGTCCTAGTTGGAATATCAATCTCCTGGAGGACCTGCCTCTGACGAAGTCAATATTCCCATGACCTAACCACAAATAAATAGAAGAACGAGACTGCACCAGTAGATATCTTGTCTTTCCAGCATCCACAGCACAAATGACCATGGAGGCACAAGATAGACACACATAGGATTTCTGTGTACCGAAAAATACAGATTCTCTATGTCCATTTTGCTTCAGAGGCATCTGCAAGTAATTTAGCTATGACTCTGAGTTTCTGTGATAAGCTGGTTCCTGAATGCAGGATTAAGTACCTGGAGAGTTAAGAGTTATTGACATGTCTGGCATGAAGTATGGCAATGATATCTCTTTTGAATTAAAGTAATGAAAACTAGACACAGTATTTCCAAATATGATAGCACCAGAGCCAAGGTGATTAAGGTTTGGATTAAGATTGGGGGTGGGGGTGGGAGCAGATTCCAGTCTACTTTAAGCCATGAAAACTCACTCGGTGATTTGGAGCCAATCACTGTGTCTCTGTTCAACTTACCCCACAGGGAAAAATAGGAGATGGGAATTTTATGAATGCTACCTTGAGCTCTTGGAGGAAAAATGGGATATATCTCTGATACATTAATAAAATAAAAAGCAGGGTATGTGCTCTTTTGTTCTCAGTGCTTATCCTAATACCTCCTAAAATTAGTCTCTGTTCTCTTTTTTTTCCATGGGTCTACTACAGGCCAGTGAGTTGATGAGCATGCAGTTAAGTACTTGAGTCCCATTGATCTCAACGGCATTTTAAGTTCATTTAATTTTATCTGGACTGCGGCTATTCCATTTACCCAGTGTATGCCGATCCAACATCTGCGGAAGCATTTGTGCATATCTCCCCTTACTGAGTGTCTTTTTTGATGTAATGGGCTAATTTTAATTAGCCTCTCATCAGTTTAATATTTTTATCTATCCATTTAGATACTGCGTAATAAGCACATCTGTGAATCACTTTGCTCTCATGCCCCAACACATTCTTATTCAGTGAATGATTGGTTATGTACTGTAATGGTCTCCCTGGCAAATTAAAGTATTTGCATAAGGATAGCGTTTAACTGATGTCTCAGACTTCCTCAAGTCTTCCATTTCTTCTCCCATTAAATGGGCACCTCCATGCCCATTAATAAATTAAATCCTGCATAATAAAGATCGGAAAACCCTAGCAATATTCTGCTGCACTGATCTTTTCTCTAAAACAGCTCATTTTCTACTAACATGTTGACATTCAAAGAGGCATTTGCAAGTCACCTAGTCTTGTTAAGGAACATCTACATATCTGCACATGCGATGGGGGCGTGATGGCTCAGCAGGTAAGATGCCAGGTTTGTCGATTTGAAGATCACAAGTTCAGAGGTTCGAATCCCTAGTCCCACGTGACGGAGTGAGCTCCCACACTCGCCCCAGCTCTTGCCAACCTAGCAATTCGAAAGCATGCAAATGCAAGTAGATGAATAGGTACCACTTCGGTGGGTAGGTAACAGCATTCTGCGCAAGTCATGCCGGCCACATGACCGTGGAAGCATCTTTGGACAATGCTGGCTCTTCGGCTAACAAACGGAGATGAGCACTGGCCCCTAGAGTCGGACACGACTGTGCAGGGGAAACCTTTACCTTACCTTTACATATCTGCAGCAGAACCATGCAGAAGGTTCCATATAAGGAAGCAGTTGGTTCATATGAACAATGAATCCATTCATCATTTTACATTCCAGGTGTATAATCTGCATCCCATCCAGAAAATTACAGAACCCCCTCCCACTTTATTCCTCCAAATGACAAACACCCAAGTTGTTAATATATCTCTATCTTATGCTACCACTCTTTAGTAGATGAGATTTGTGTATTTGCATTTGGCTTTCTTGTTGTTATTACCTTAATCCATATTTTACACTTGGGAATCAATTGAACAGTGAGTATGTGCTCACTACAAATATGTGTTCAAATGTAATTGTAAATTAAAAATATTTATAAAAGGCAGAATAAAAATCAGAAAAATTAAAACAGTAAGTAAAATACAAAGCTAAAAGTTATATATTTGTAAAAAAAATCTGCAAAGGCCTTCCAGAAGAGTTGTTTTCACGTGCCCTTGGAAGGCCATGGCAGTGGCAGGAGGCCATACTGTATATATTTCAGGGGGCAAGCTATTTCAGAAGATGGGAGTTGCTACAGAGAAAGTTCACTGTCACCTCTTATGTCTTGGTAGGTGGGAACTCTCAGAAGGTCTTCCCTATTTGTCCAGATAAGATGGGCAGGATCTATTGAGGAAAGGATGTCCCTAAAACCCTGAGCCGTATAGGCCTTTATAGGTAGCAATCAACACTTTGAATTGCACTTAGAAATCTACTGGAAACCAGCAAAGCAGAATCATGACCAACCATTGAACACATGTGCCACTGCATTCTGGATCAGTGAAGTTTCTGGGTGGTCTTCAAGGGGAATCCATGGACAGTGTCTAATTGACAGATGACAAGGGCATGAATGAACATCTGTGCATCCTGTTCCTCAGATAAGATTGCAGCTGGTTCACCAACTGAAGCTAGGCAAGAGCCTCCTGGCCAGGGCTTCCTCCTGCCCTTTGAGCTGGACTGTTTGTCCAGGAAGACCCCAGTTTGTGAGCTGCTCTTTCCAGGGCTCAACCCCATCAAGATCAAGAACCAGATATGGTACAGCCCTTTAATCAGCCAGCCTCTGAATCAATAGCCACTCTGTCTTGTATGAGTTAACTCTAAGTCTATTTTTTTACCCTCCAGAGCCTGACAGCCTCCAGACATCAGATCGTGACTTCTACCACATTTTCCAACAACACAGAAGTAGAAATATATAGCTGAGTATCATCCATATTGCTGATACTTCACTCTAACCAACAGTTGACCTTTCCCAGTGGTTTCATGTAGATGTTGAAAAGATCTGACCTGGACCACAAGGCACTCCATAACAAAGTGCCAAGGGGGTCTGACCTCTCCTCCCAAACCTCTACCTTCTGGACCTACCCACTCAGGAAGGGAAAGTTAGATACTTGTCATTTTGTTGGATTCAATCCTGGCCTTTTTAAAGGAACTCTGACATCTCTCCTTCCCTAAAAAAAAGCATTGACTATAGCCTGCATCCAACCCCCAGTCCCCTCCCTAGGCCACTTTCATTAGCCAGTTGGAGCAGGAGTCCATTTCACATGTGGCAGAGCTAAGATTGCAAAAAACTCTGTCCAGTTCCTCAGGATCCACAGACTCAAAATCCTCTCAGATAAGAATACAAAATTTGATCTCTGTGATCTCAGTAGATTTTATGTTTGGAGAAAATATACATGATTTTATCCACAAAATGCTCCATCAGATGATTGCAATTTTTACTACATGGTTTTAAAAATATTTTTTTAAAACACAATACTAATATTCAATTAATAAATTTTAGTATCCCATCTCTTCAGCAAAGGAGATCGTTACCTTGTCGTGGTGCTGGAGCTTGAGCACCTCAATGATGACATGAGGTAAACCGTGAAGGGACACCCAAGACAGGAAGGTCATGGAAGAAAGGTCAGACTAAATACGATCCCTGGGGAAGGTAACGGCAACCCACCCCAGTATTCTTGCCATGAAAACTAAATGGATCAGTACAACCAGAGATATGTCGGTATACCATCAGAAGATGGGACTCCCAGGTTGGAAGATGGTCAAAATCCTACTGGGGAGGAACAGAGGATAAGTTCAACTCAGTCACCACTCAGATGTGATGATACAGCTAGCTCAAAGCCGAAAGGACAGCTAGCGGCCGACGGTGCTGGTGGTGAATGACAAATCCGATGTTCTAAAGATCAACACACCATAGGAAGCTGGAATGTAAGATCTATGAGCCAAGGCAAATTGGATGTGGTTATTGGTGAGATGTCAAGATTAAATATAGACATTTTGGGTGTCAGTGAACTGAAATGGACTGGAATGGGCAACTTCACATCAGATTACCACCAGATCTACTACTGTGGACAAGAGGACCACAGAAGAAATGGAGTAGCCTTCATAATTTATAATAAAATGGCTAAAGCAGTACTTGAATACAATCCAAAAAACGAAGTAATTATCTCAATTTGAATTCAGGGTAAGCCATTTAACATCACAGTGATCCAAATATACGCCCCAACCACAGATGCTGAAGAAGCAGAAGTTGATCAGTTCTATGAGGATCTGCAGCACCTACTGGACAATAGGCCAAAAAGAGATGTTATTTTCATTACAGGAGACTGGAATGCTAAGGTGGGTAGTCAAACGACACCTGGAATTACAGGCAAGCATGGTCTGGGAGAACAAAATGAAGTGGGACATAGGCTGATAGAATTTTGCCAAGACAATTCACTGTGCATAACCAACACTCTCTTCCAGCAACCTAAAAGACGACTTTATACATGGACTTCACCAGATGGTCAACACCGAAATCAGATTGACTACATCCTTTGCAGCCAAAGGTGGCGGACATCTATACAGTCGGTAAAAACAAGACCTGGAGCTGACTGTAGTTCAGATCACGAACTTCTTATTGCACAATTTAGAATCAGTCTAAAGAGAATAGGGAAGACCCACAGATCACTTAGATATGAGCTCACTAACATTCCTAATGAATATGCAGTGGAAGTGAAGAATAGATTTAAGGGACTAGATTTAGTAGATAGGGTCCCGGAAGAACTATGGACAGAAGTTCGCAATATTGTTCAGGAGGCGGCAACAAAAAACGTCCCAAAGAAAAAGAAAACCAAGAAGGCAAGATGGCTGTCTGCTGAAACACTGGAAATAGCCCAAGAAAGAAGGAAACCAAAAGGCAACAGTGATAGGGGGAGATATGCCCAATTAAATGCAAAATTCCAGAGGTTAGCCAGAAGAGATAAGGAATTTTATTTATTTATTTATTTATTTATTTATTTATTTATTTTTGATTCGATTTGTATTTACCGCTCCATCTCCCCACAAGGGGACTTTTTAAACAAGCAATGTACGGAAGTGGAAGAAGATAATAGAATAGGAAGGACAAGAGACCTCTTCCAGAAAATTAGAAACATCAGATGTACTGTAAATTCCAGGCAAAATGGGTATGATCAAAAACAAAGATGGCAAGGACCTAACAGAAGCAGAAGAGATCAAGAAAAGGTGGCAAGAATATACGGAAGATCTGTACAGGAAGGATAATAATATCGGGGATAGCTTTGATGGTGTGGTCGGTGAGTTAGAGCCAGTCATCCTGAAGAGTGAGGTTGAATGGGCCTTAAGAAGCATTGCTAATAAAAAGGCAGCAGGAGATGACGGTATCCCAGCTGAACTGTTTAAAATCTTGTAAGATGATGCTGTCAAGGTGATGCATGCCATATGCCAGCAAATTTGGAAAACACAAGAATGGCCATCAGATTGGAAAAAATCAACTTATATCCCCATACCAAAAAAGGGAAACACTAAAGAATGTTCAAACTATTGAACAGTGGCACTTATTTCACATGCCAGTAAGGTAATGGTCAAGATCTTGCAAGGTAGACTCCAGCAATTCATGGAGCGAGAATTGCCAGATGTACAAGCTGGGTTTAGAAAAGGCAGAGGAACTAGAGACCAAATTGCCAATATCTGCTGGATAATGGAGAAAGCCAGGGAGTTTCAGAAAAACATCTACTTCTGTTTTATTGACTATTCTAAAGCCTTTGACTGTGTGGATCATAACAAATTGTGGCAAGTTCTTGGTGGTATGGGGATACCAAGTCATCCTATCTGCCTCCTAAGGAATCTGTATAACGACCAAGTAGCAACAGTAAGAACAGATCACGGAACCACGGACTAGTTTAACATTGGGAAAGGAGTACGGCAGGGTTGTAAACTCTCACCCTACCTATTCAACTTGTACGCAGAACACATCATGCGACGTGCTGGGCTTGAGGAATCCAAGGCTGGAATTAAAATCGCTGGAAGAAACATTAACAATCTCAGATATGCAGATGATACCACTTTGATGGCTGAAAGCAACGAGGAGCTGAGGAGCCTTATGACGAAGGTGAAAGAAGATAGTGCAAAAGCTGGGTTGCAGTTAAACCTCAAAAAAACCAAGATTATGGCAACCAGCTTGATTGATAACTGGCAAATAGAGGGAGAAAAAGTGGAGGCAGTGACAGACTTTGTATTTCTAGGCGCAAAAATTACTGCAGACGCTGACTGCAGCCAGGAAATCAGAAGACGTCTGCTTCTTGGGAGGAGAGCAATGACAAAACTTGATAAAATAATTAAGAGCAGAGACATCACACTGACAACAAAGATCCACATAGTGAAAGCAATGGTATTCCCTGTAGTAACCTATGGCTGCGAGAGCTGGACCATAAGGAAGGCTGAGCGAAGGAAGATAGATGCTTTTGAACTGTGGTGTTGGAGGAAAATTCTGAGAGTGCCTTGGACTGCAAGAAGATCATACCAATCCATACTCCGGGAAATAAAGCCAGACTGCTCACTTGAGGGAATGATATTAAAGGCAAAACTGAAGTACTTTGGCCACATAATGAGAAGACAGGATACCCTGGAGAAGAAGCTGATGCTAGGGAAAGTGGAAGGCAAATGGAAGAGGGGCCGACCAAGGGCAACATGGATGGATGATATTCTGGAGGTGACAGACTCTACCTTAGGGGAGCTGGGGATGGTGACGGCCGACAGGAAGCTCTGGCGTGGACTGGTCCATGAAGTTATGAAGAGTCGGAAGCGACTGAACGAATAAACAACAACAAGTATCCCATCTACCTATAAAATCTTGCTATGTGGTCCTACCCCTTTCTACAGAACAGTCCTAAACATGCCATTACAGGGCAAGTGCAGCCATCATCTAATGAAAGCTGTCCACCCTTGCCTTGGACTTAGAAAGCATCTCTGAATCTCCAAGCTCTCCTTTAGAAGATTGTTGCTCTGACTTCCAGAAAGCTCATCAGTCATTATTTATCTTGTTAACTATATGGTCGTTCACTCTCCTGTTTCTTTCCTTCTTCAGAGCCCCCTCACCCTCGGTTAGTATACTGTATTTACCTTCTAGCTGGTGGGATGTAGGCAACAGTATGTTGGCTTGCAAGGTGGTCTCCAGATTACATATCCTAGCTGGTGTTCAATAGCATGACCTTACTTGGGGTAAAACTGATTTTGGCTGGTCCAAATGTGTGAAAATTGACCAGTATTATCTTCACTGTTAGCAGAAAATGCTGCATATGGACATGGATGGTTAAGGTTGGAAACTTAGTCTACATCTTTTCTCTTTTACTAAAAGTATTGTGTGAAAGCCTCAACTGACCAAAATGATGATATTCTTTTAGATTTATATTCATTCCTGTAATGAATAGCTTGAGGATAGATGCAAAATTAACAGGTGATAAGAGGGGCCTTTGTCCCTCCTGACCATGCCCTTTTACCCTCCTTTCTTCCTGCCCACGTGCACAGTGCAGCTTCTGGTTATGGATTGTGTAGTACATCTGATGCCACCACCCATCTTCCTAGAGGAAGTAAATACTTTGGCCAGGCTCCCATTCCATAACGCTGGCTTGGGAGACAAATTGAGCTCTTATAGTCTGCACAACGTACTCCCCTGTAAACTGGGAACCATGTCATCCCCACCATAGGATGTCACATTGCTATGATGGTGGGGCTTGTTTGGTGCAATGTTGTTGAGATCTATGCTGACAATAGCCTAGCTATGACAAGGGTCACCTAAGCCAGAAAGTTCTTAAGTGAGGGCCTCAACTAAGTATATCCTATGACCCCGTTAGAAGTGAAAGTAAAGAAACCTGTGGACTGATCTGAGTAATTTGAAAAGCCTTAAACTAGGAAAACTGACAAATAAAGAACTGAATCTGGACCTAAAAGTGTGATATAACATTAGAACCCAAACTATAGCTGTAGTTCAAAAAGAAATAAAACAGGATTGTTTGATTATCCGGAAAAATCAAGTGGTATGATACTTGCATAAGCCAATACAAACAAAATTAACAATTTAGAACAAATTAGCATCTGTTCTACAGGAATATTGGCTCTAAGAACCATCAACATGAAAATACATATATTTTGTGTGTGTTTGTGTGTGTGTGTGTGTGTGTGTGTGTGTGTGTATATACACACACACACACATACATCATATACACATACATCATATACATATACATACACATACACATACACATACACATACACATACACATACACATACACATACACATACACATATACAATGAAACCTGACAATGAATAATTATGCATTTCTGGAGAGGACTGTGGACCCTATGGATTTACACTACAGTAAATGGGAAAATGATGCCTTATTGAACTATAACAGAAAAATGGTTCAGAAGCAGTCAGAGAAAATCAAGAACCAGGGTTTGATGAGTTGCATGGCTTTTAGCTTAAACATTTTAGCTTAAACAGGGCTGTTAGCATTTGAAGCGGGAAAAGAAGAGTATGGCGCGAATTTTGAATAAGCCTCTGAACAGCTGATTGGAGGCAGCCCAGAAGGAGACTCACCTCCACCTATTAGCACATGAGAACGGAGGTGGGAAAGGCGGGCAGAGCAATGTGAGGTGCGATTGGTCCCCACTCAGAAACGGCGCATAAATCAAAAGGTTATAAGGCAAGCGCAGCAGGCAACCGCTGCTGCAGACAACCGTTCATATACCGTACCGCATCCTGAAGTGAATCGAGATTCCGTTGCCGCACCAGCACCTCCGCTCGGACCTAGCCCTGCTGCCACGCCAGAGCCCTGCTTTCCAGCTTAGCCCAGCTTCGTGCCAGAACTCTGCCATGCTGATCAGCTGAGCCTTGTGACGGAGCCTAGTCTTACTGCTGTACCCCGTTTCATGTCGGAACCTTGCCCTGCCTCCAGGACCAGCCTCGAGCCGGAGCTTCGCCTTGCAGCTGCCATGCCAATTCTCGTGCCAGAATTCTGCCTTACCTACACAGCAAGCCTTGAGTCACAACCTTGTCTTGCTGCTGCCGTGCCGAAGCCCATGCCGGAATCTTGCCTTGCCTTCGCACCAAGCCTCGAGTCGCAACCTCGTCTCCAAGTTGATCCAAAAGGAAACTGCAAAAATTCACAATGAGCCAGCTACTTTTTGATACAGCAATTCTAAAAAAAAAGGCACCAGGCTAGAAAACAGGAGACTGTGAGTTCTAGTCCTGCCTTATGAAAGCTGGCTGGGAGACCTTGAGCCAGTCCCTCTCTCTTAGTCCAACTCACCTCACAGGATTGTTGTTGTGGGGAAAATAGGAGGAGGAAGGAGTATTAGGTATGTTCCCCACCTTGAGTTATTTATAAAAATAATAAAGGCAGGATAAAAAATCTAAAAAAAATCAAAATGAAGAAAAGTGAATTTAGGTATGGTCTAGATTGATTAGAAGAAAGCATTTGACTCCCTTCCACATAGCTGCATCATGAAAAGTATGGAGGTGTTAAGCCATAGAAATAATCAATATCAACCACGATACCATGTCTGGGGTATTTATTTTCTCAAGAAAAAGTGAGCAGTGCACTTCTGCGGCACTTCCAGATCTCAGTTGTATCCTTACTGCCAAGAGGCAAGATAATTATTGATTTCATTCAAACAGAACAGGGATTATAAGAATGAACATATTACTTGCAATATGATTTTATGCAGAGGAGCTTTCTAGATTACAAAAGGGCAGCCTCAGATCTGGTGGTAAATCCTGCAAGGTTGATGTTTGATAATGTGCCCTTATCGCTAGGGCAGTGATAAAGCAGGCATTTCTGGAAACCTGGCAAACATTAGACCTCAGGAAGCCAACTAGCCTGCAGGCAATGCAGAAGAAAAGCCAGATAGGTCCACCTTCAACTGGGGGAAGGAGTGGGAGAAGATTAAATTGTAAGATGAGAGAACACCCTAATAACGAAATGTATAAGGATGTCAGAAGCAAGTAACAACCAGAATTCTGATTATTTATTTAGCATATGGCACACATTGCCAGGGAGTCTACAATGTTTTTTACACAGTAGTAGATATTCTGGTGCTGGTAGTTGCTAGTCTTTCTTGCACTGATGCACCACAAGAGGGCGAGCTAGCTTTGCTTCAGCTGGCCAGCAGCATTCCATGTTTTTAGGGAAGTCAGCTCATCCCGGCTTTTTTCTCCACCGATCCTCCATCAGCACCAGTTCCTGTTCCCCACACAGAGAGTCACCAGCGTTTCCCCCCACTAAAATGGGGGTACCTATTTATCTACTCGCAGATGGTATGCTTTCAAACTGCTAGGTGGGCAGAAGCTAGGGATGAAATGACGGGGGCTCACTTCTGTCACATGGAGCTGGGCTCGAACCATTGGAGTGTCAACCATTTCTGGCCAGCAAACTCCAGCGTCATTAAGCCACTGTGCCACTGCGTCCCCTAGAATTCTGATAACTGGAACAGAAGCAATTTACAGCAACAATGAAAAAATATAAAAACAACAATAATACTGTATTTTTTTTTCATGTCAGAAGCACCGAGGTGCTTTTGTAGTGAAAGGATTTGCCAGTGACATCGTCGTTGCCCGGGGGACGCCCAAGGAGGCTCCTTTCATGTCCCTGTAATTTTTCCCACTGCAGTGGTACCTTATTTATCTACTCGCATTTGCATGCTTTTGAACTGCTAGGTTGGCAGGAGCTGGGACAAATTGCCAGGAGCTCACTCCGGCACGCGGCTCACGATCTTGGGATTCGAACTGCCGAGCGTCAGCCTTAATGGCTTCTGACTCAGCTTCCTTTTTTTTTTTGAAAAATAAACTTTATTTACATTTAACATTTAACACAAACATTTACATTTTACATAAAACATATCCCATTTACACTTAAGCATCCCATCAATTGCATATTTTCATAGTATCATAACTTCATAATATAAATGTTTATTTCTAGTCCTTTATATAATTCAATCTTTCAATTCTATTCTATTCTCTTATGTCTCTTTATCCATTCTACTTTCTTTTTCCTTCCTACCTTCTTTCCTCCCACACTACTTATCCCTTAACCCACCTCATCCCTTCCTTATCATTTTTACCTATTTTTAGTTCTTTAATTCCTTTCTTTCTTTCTTTCTTTCTTTCTTTCTTTCTTTCTTTCTTTCTTTCTTTCTTTCTTTCTTTCTTTCTTTCTTTCATCTATGTTTCTATATATATATACCTAATCTATTATTCTCTTATGCGTTTTTCCTTTCTTTATTTTTAAAGGCTTAACCACTACTACATACACATACATACTACATACTCCTACACCTTTAAAATTGCTTCCGGCTTTCTTAACTCAGAACATTCAATGTAACTAATTTGTATACATTTTCTCTCTTACATTCTATATTTCGTTATTTATACCGCCCTTACTATATTTTTATTATATATATATATATATATATATATATATATATATATATATTATACTATACTATACTATACTATACTAGACTAGACTAGACTAGACTAGACTAGACTAGACTAGACTAGACTATTATATTATATTATTATATTCCCTTTTAACATACTCTGTAAAAGGGTCCCATATCTCTTTATGCTTCCCTATTTCTTTCCCTTTTATTAAATGAGTTAATCTGTCTACTTGCATTAAATCCATTAGTTTCATAATCCATTCTTCTTTTGTTGGTATGTTTTCTTCCTTCCATAATTGCGCATATTTTACTCTTGCCGCTGTACTTAAATATAAAAATAGTGTCTTTTGTCTTTTATTCATAGTATCCTCGATTTTACCTAACAAATAGATTTCTGGTTTCATTTGTATATCCTTACCTAACATTTCACTTATATATTTATTTATTTTAGTCCAATTTTTTTTTGCTTTCTCACATAGCCACCATATGTGGTAGAAAGATCCTCTTTTTTTTTACATTTCCAACAGATATTCGTATTCCTAATTTTTGATTTAAATAACACCTCAGGTGATAGGTACCATCTATAGATCATTTTGTACATATTTTCCCTTAAACTATTACTTAAAGTAAATTTTATATTTTTGACCATATTTTTTGCCACTGCTCATATGTAATTTCTATACCTAAATTTTCTTCCCATTTCTTTCTATAATTTTTAATTTTTATATCTTTAGTTTTCATTTCCAATAATATTTTGTATATTTTTGATATCAAGTGGTCATTGTCTCTTTCTAATATATTATCCCAATTATTTTGATCTTTTATGAATTGATAGTTTTTATTGTCTATTTTATATTGTTCTTTTAGTTGAAAGTACGTAAACCAATGGCACGTTATATTTTTGTTTTCTAGTTCCTCCTGTGTTTTTAATCTATAGTTATTTCCTTCCATTTTTAACAAATTTTGATATTTTATAAAATCTTTATCTGTTTGATTCCCTATTCTGGCGCCTGCCTCCTGTGGCGATACCCACAATGGCAAGCCAGGTAATAGCATTTTTTTATATTTGTTCCAGATTTTTAATAGTGACTTCCTTATTATATGATTGTTGAATAACTTATGTACTTTGCATCTATTATGCCACATATAGCCATGCCAACCGTACCTATTATCATGTCCTTCCAAGTTTATTGTTTTTCCATCTTCTAATTTAATCCAATCTCTGATCCAAATTAACCCACATATTTCATAATATAATTTTAAATCAGGCATTGCTAATCCCCCTCTATTTTTTATATCTTGTAAATATTTAAGTTTAATTCTAGGGTTTTTTTTTTGCCATATAAATTTTGTTATTTCTCTTTGCCATTTTATAAAAAATTGGTCTTTTATTATAATTGGGATCGTTTGGAACAAATATAAAAATCTTGGTAGAATATTCATTTTTATTGTGGCAATCCTGCCTAATAAAGATAGTTGCAAATTTACCCATTTCTCCAAATCTTTTTTAATTTCTTTCCACAAACTTTCATAATTATTTTTGTATAAATCCAAATTGTTATTTGTTATTTGAATTCCTAAGTACTTAACTTTTTTAACATTTTGGAAGCCTGATATTTGTTCTATTTTATTTATTTCTTCTTTAGACATATTTAAATTTATCATTTTGGTTTTTTCCTTATTTATTTTAAATCCTGATACTTCTCCATATTCTTGTAGTTTAGAAATCAATTTTGTTATTGACTTTGTTGGATTTTGTAATGTTATTACTAGATCATCGGCGAACGCCTTTAATTTATATTCCTCTTTCTTAATCTTAATCCCCTCTATTTCTTGGTCTTTCCTTATTTCATCTAGTAACACCTCTAATACCAATATAAATAATAATGGGGAAATAGGGCATCCTTGCCTGGTACCTTTCATTATTTTGCATTCCTGTGTTAATTCATCATTTACTATTATTCTTGCTTTTTGTATCTTGTATATTGCTTTTATTGCGTTTATGAATTTATTTCCAAAGTCTTTTTTTCTAATACTTTAAACATGAAATTCCAATTTACGTTGTCAAAATCTTTTTCTGCGTCTAAAAATAATAATGTTATTGGTTTTTCATTATGTACTTTAGCATATTCTATTAAATCAATTACATTTCTAATGTTATCTTTTATTTGTCTAGTCGGCAGAAATCCATTTTGATCTTGATTAATAATTTTCTGTAGAATTTTTTTGAGTCTTTCCGCAAGAATAATAGTAAAAATTTTATAATCGTTATTTAATAATGAGATTGGTCTATAATTTTTACAATCTGTTGGGTCCTGATTTTCCTTTGGGATTAGTACAATATTAGCCTCTTTCCATTATTCAGGTATTTCTGACCCTTGTAGTATTGAATTAAACATTTATTCTAATGGTTTAATTAATTGTTCTTGTAGTTTCTTATAATAATCTGCTGTGAGGCCATCTGTCCCTGGTGCCTTATTTATTTTCAATTTTTTAATTGCTTCTCTGATTTCTTGGGTTGTAATATTATGGTTTGTAAGTTCCTTATCTTCTTCTGTCAATTTTACTAAGTTACAATTTTTAATATATTCTTCTACTTTATCTATTGAGGTTTTTTGTTCCTGGTATAAGTTTGAATAATAATAAAAAAAACCTCTCTTAATGTCTTCATTGTATGTTAATTCCATATTTTTATTTATTATTTTATTTATAATTCTTTTCTCTTTTTCTTTTCTCAGTTTATACATTAACCATTTTCCTGGTTTATTTGCCTGCTCAAAGTTTCTTTGTTTTATAAATTTTAAATTTTTGTCTAATTCTTCTGTTAACTCAATCTTAACCTGGGACTGTAGCCATTTTATCTGGTTCACTATCTCTTCTTTTTCTTTCTTTTTTTTATTTTTTTGCAGTTCTAATTCCTTTTCTTTTATCTGATTTATTAATGTTTCTATTTTTTTAAATCTATTTTTAGTATATTTGTTTTTCGAAATCAAGTGGCCTCTCATAAATGCTTTGCTTGTTTCCCAGACCTTTACTTTACTTCGTTATTCATGTTCCATTTTAAAAATTCTTGTAATTTCTTCTCTAGGTCATCTACATTTTTATTATCTTTAAGTATATTTTCATTCATTTTCCATCTATATATTTTTTTATTTATATTTAAAGTCATACAGACAGGATTATGATCAGACAGTGTTTTTGCATGTATTATCATATCTCTAATTTTATTTTCTAAGTTTTTTGTAACCCAAATCATGTCAATCCTGGAAAAGGAATTGAATCTATTAGAATAATAGGTATATTCTTTCTTATTTCCATTTATATATCTCCATCCGTCTATTAACATTAGGTTTTTTGTCATATTAAAAAATTCCTTGGGTAGTTTTCCTTGATTTTTATTAATATAATTTTCTGATTTTCTATCAATCTTCGGTCCTACTACCCCGTTTAAGTCGCCCATTAATATACAATTTTCAATCCTCTTTTCTGAAATTATTTCTGATATTTTTTTTTATTTTTATTTTTTTTGCTCACTATTTGGAGCATAGATTCCCATTATCATTATTTTTGTATTTTGACATTCTATTTCTACCAATATAAATCTACCTTCTTGATCTTTTTCTACTAATTGAGGTTTTAACGCTGGCTTAATATATATTACAATCCCATTTTTCTTTTTTTCATTTGATGTTATAAAGGCTGTTCCCAATCTTTTATTTTCTAAATATTTTTCATCTTTATTTTTAATATGCGTCTCTGGCAAGCATATAATATCCAATTCTTGTTTCTTTAACAATTGAAATATTCTATGTCGTTTAACAGGTGAGTTGAAACCATTAATATTCCATGTTATAATGTTTAATTTGTTCATTTTTGTACAAGCCCACTTCTAACTGTCTTTCACACCTTATAATCTTTAAGGTCTTACTCCTGTTCTTTTACTTGTTCTTTCTTACTTCCCAGTTCTTTTTCTAGTTTCTTGTAAAATTCTTTTGCCTTAAATACAGAGGTTAACCGGTATCTTTGTCCCTTTTACTGGAGGTTTACACCTTCCACAGCCTCCCACCTAAAATTTATTTCATTCTTTTTTAATAAGTGTGTGAGAAATTTGTACTCTTTTCTCTTTTTTAGAATTCTCCCTGGTATCTCTTTAAATATAGTCACAGTTTTACCTTCCACCTCGATTTTTTTATTAAATGCAGCTTGTATTACCGCATCTCTATATATTTTTTTTGAAAATTCTATTAGTATGTCCCTTGGTTTCTTGTTCACCTTTGCATATTGAGAGTTCACCCTGTATATTTTTTCAATTTCCTCCTCTACTTTTTCCTCCTCCCATTCAATCAAATCAGCAATCATTTGTACTAATATTTCCCTTATATTCTCTTCTTTATCTTCCTCCACCCCTCTTATTCTGATATAGTGTTCTTTTTCCTTTATCTCTAATAGTATTATACGTTCTTCATCCTCTTCTCTTCTTTTTTCACATTCCTCAGTCTGCTTCTTAACTTCTTGTATTTCAGTCTTTAGTTTTTTCTCTATAATATCCAATTTTTGTTGCAGCTTTCTTTCTAGACCTTCCAGTTTTTCTTCTAAGACTTTTTAACAGTCTGTGTAATAGTCTCTGTTGTCTTAGCAGTAAATTCATCAAATAGGGTCTTAAGTCCTTCACCCTCTAACGAGTCTGAGCCTTTTCTTAGTGTTCTTTTAACAGCCATATTTTAACAAAGAGCCAGAGGAGTTAACAGCAAATATACATAAAATATATTTTTCCACAAAATCCACCCCAGAAATCTATTTTCTATTATATCTACACTTTCTCCCAATTATATTTTCTTAATACTTAATACTATTATGGATTTATAACTTACAAATATACATTTATAGAAATAGTTATATAGTTTTCAGTTCCTTTAAAAATCGTACTGTTGCAAGGTGTCTTCAAAATGGCCACAATTATTAAATAATTAATTTAGTCTTTAGTATTCCGAAAGCATATCAGTTTTTACAATCCTTATATTTGTCCTTCGTTAAGAAATTTCTGCTTTTTCCTTTTGCTTTATTCCCTATTGTTTGTGGCTAGGATGGCAAACCTTTTTTTGGGCTCTTTGCCCAACTCCGCCCGTTATTTAATTTTTCCTCTCTTCTCACTTGGATCCGCGAGTCTCCATTAATCACCAACGCTGACTCACATCCACATCAGACAAAACGAACATTTACCAACTCGCTCTCTTTTGTGACAGCTGAATTTCTCCTCAGAGAAGATTTTCTTCTCTCCTCTGTGCGATCTCGCCTCTCTTTCCACCGCGAAATCGACAATCACAACGGTGCGATTTCTCTCACTTTCCTTTTTAGCAGAGCTCTCCTTCTCCGCGTCCGTTCACCATCGCAGCTCACCTGGACTGACTCAGCTTCCTAACCACTGAGCCACCGCGGTCCCTTAATACTGTAATAATAAGAAACTCAATTTCTCTGACCATTCTGGGCTAAGGAATCTGCAGGGACTGTTAAACATCAATTTTGAATCATGACCAATGGTAAGAAGATAAGTTACATGATCCAAGATGAATTATAGGTTCTTCTGCATCCCTACTTTATGGTGACATATGTGGAGTCTGTGACAAAAGATTTCAGTATGGAATGCTCCTGTTCATCTTTTTTCTGGGATATTCCTTTACATTCACCAATTGTCCTATTTTTTCCTATTTCTTCCTTTTAATGGCCAAGAACTGGCTCTTTCTTCTGCATCTTTCTCAAATAGGAAAAACGTCAAAATCACAATTTATGACTACTGGCTGGAAGACTTTGAAAACAGATGCGATCAGCTCATGAAGCCATTCCAACAATGGTTGTTAATGATGGTAGCTAAATAAAAAGTCCAAATTACTAGGAAAAATGGTAGAAGAGAAGAAAGGATGCTTTAATGCTCCCCATATGGACTTCCTGGAAGTATTTATTTGGCCAGTGTGGAAAATTAGGATAGACTTTTTGCTCTGATCCAAAATGGTTTGTAGAACTCTGGAATATGATTATATTGTCCTTTCATCATAAAACAAGTTACTGCTAACTCAAGCATTACTTCTATTTAGACATGGGAATGACTCCCATAGATTCAGAAGGATGATCTGCCAAATGACCCTCAACATGGCACAAGAAATTAAAATTCATTTATATGCTCCAATAGTTTTGTCAACCAACAGACTATTAATTCATATAACTGTATCATTAGGAACAGAAGACACCTGTTTTGACCCCAATTACCACTGCTTGGCTGTCTGACTTATGCTCGCTCCTTTCAATTTATAGCATGGAGTAAAAAGATGTAACTAAGACTCTATTTTCATATTATTTTTTCAAAGAATATAGGACAACTTTCCTTAGGAGAAAATAGTGGTGGCCCACTCAAACACATTCTTCCACCTTTCCTAATCTATGATAACTTCTTTTCATGTAATGTCCTTTTCATCTTGTGCAGTTTTAAAGGCAAACACTTGCAATTTAGTAGATAAAACTGCTGTTTTGAAATGTGTTCAAATTATTTAAATTCTATTTTTGTCCTATCCACAGAATTTCTATATAATAGAGAACCCACTATTTAAAACTCTCTCTGATGGGTGGGAGTAACTTCCAAGGAAGGAAACTCAGATTGATCATCTAATGCTTTGGGCAGCCTAATTAGCTGTCTTCAACAGTATTCATAGCAAACCATATTGATTTCAGAATGACAACACATATCTTATGATGACATTGTGTGAAGGATGTACCTTAGTATGTCATGATATCCACTTTAAGTTATTTAAGTTTTTGACTAAATCAAATGTGGATATCCATAGTTTTGGTGGAGTACGATGTAAGAACCTAATCACTGTGGTTTTATGACAGAGATAAAAGATAAAGACTCCCTTGAATTAAAGATAGTACCTCCAAATAGCTTTCTTGACCACCATGCAGGTTTCCCATTGCCTTCTTCTGGGATGGATGGATGGATGGATGGATGGATATTTGACTTGGGGTTTCCTGATGGTTTTCCACCCTAACAAGTCTGTCCCTGATTAGGGTTTGTTTGTTTGTTTTAACTCAGCTAAGGTCTGCCAGATGTTGCCACCTGCTAAGTCATGTCAGAGACACACAATTTATATTTTCTTTGTAAGGGGCAATTTTCAAATTTCAGAACCACAAGAAGGAGCAGAGCTGAATTTGAGGCTTTTTCCTGGTATGTGGGGGACTTATTTGAATATTAAACAGGTGTGTTGAGCCTTGTAGAGCTTACCCCTTCCCCCCAGGTGAGAAATCATGCTTTCAAACGTTGATCAGGGGATGAAAAAATGAAGAGTGAAGCTGAGGATTGCCCACACTCGATTCACCATTTAGTGTTACCTATGACGAACACCACTATGATTTGTTCAAATAAATCATGTGTGAATTGTAAGTGCTCTTTCACTTCCAGCTTTGAAGTGACTTCTTTTGGAGTAGAAAAAGAGGAAAGATTTTAAACAGTGAATAAAAAAGGATGTGAAATTAGAATTAAATTTCAAGTTTCCTCCCCAGAGAAACATCAGAAGTATTGAGAAGAAAGTTTTGAGGAAATGGTCAATGGGGTGTTGCTGGATATTGCTAGATAATTATCACATTTCAGCAAAGCAAATTATAAAACCAATATTGAGGTTCTTTATTGGTGAAGAAATGAGCAAGAACTCCTGTTGAGTTCACTCAAGCACAGGCTGAGCAGTTTCCTGCAAAATCAGAATATCTGAAGCAGGAGATTAGGAAGAGGAAGCTGGAGGCTACACAAGAAGCAGCCCTAATTAATTAACCCTGACTGTAAATTAAAAGAGGGAATTCTAGTATTCCCTCCTGTGTTAATATGCACAAATTCCACACTCCCTGGAGCTTTAACAAATGGATCGGAGATTTTGTGGAAACGTTTATTACCCGTGGGAGGCAGTTTTGATTCTAAATAATTGTTTGGTCTCTGTATCCAGTCTTTAAATAGCTCAACAAGTAGTCTGTCAGAGCTTGGTTCCTGAAGTGGTGTCCAGTGTAAGGGGAAATCAACATGCAGACTGGAGAGATGTAATTAAAAAAGCAGTTTGACAGAAAAAAAAGCACATCCCAGGGAAATTCAGAGGAAATCAGGGGCTCCTTCTCAAGCAACACTGCAGAATCCAGAGTGGGAGTGAATACCACTCAGAGAGTCAGAGAGGGGCTGGTGGTAAGGGAGTGGCAAAAAGGCCTGCTTGCCCTTTGGTCTCCCCTCCCCCCCCTTCCTCCCTCCCTCCCTCCTTTTTCTGAGTAACACCACATATGCCAAGTTCCCCATAGTGTTTGATAGTTCATCTAATTTTCTTCCCTCACCAAAATCTCAGAACATGAAACTTCACTTTTGTGATTCAGTGCAGCTTTGCCATTGGTGGGAACTCCCACCACCACTTCCCTTCTGGCTCCATGATTGTTCTGAGGCTCTTTGCACAACTAATGTGGTGTGCCAGGGCAAGGATAGGTGTGTGTGCTGGCTGGCGTTTGGGTTTTCCCATTTTAATCTGTACAATTGTGGGTCATTAGGAGACTTGCTTAGAAGTTTGAAGAGTCTTTAGGAGATTATGATGGCCACATGAAAACACATTGTTTCTTCTTTGCCTTTCCCTCCTCCTCTCTCCTCTTTTATTCTCCTCCCATTTCTTCTCCTTCTTTTTCTGTTTTTTCTTTCTCTTTCTCCTTTTCCATTTTTTTGTCATCCCCTTCTCCTCTTCTTTATTTTGTTTCCCTTCCCCTCATCCTCCTGCTTCTTCCTGTCCATCTTCTAGCAGCTGCAAAATATGGAACACTACAGGACAGAAGAGACAAAAATAATTCCGAACAGCTGAAATTTCATCTTTCTCTCCCCCCCCCCCCCCACTGCCAGGAGCCCACGAACTTAGCACTTCCCTCCTTCAATTTTATCCTCACAATAACAGTCTTATTGGGTAGGTTAGCCTGAGAAATGATGCCTAGCTGAAAATCATCCAGTGAATTTTCATGGCTGACAGTGGAGCTGAATTTTTTTATATATACTTTTATTTTACAAAATAATGATACATTGAAAAAACAATATCTAACATAACATAACAAAACATTACATAAATGACAACATTTAAATTACATTTTGAAATTAAGTACAACCTCAACCCTCTTTCGCCACCACCTTTCGTTTCTCCTCTCATACTTAGACTTTCTTTCTCTCTTTTACCTTCTCAAACTCTTAGTTTTGACATAACTAAAGTACTTCCTCTTGTACAAACAAAACCAGTCTTAATCTCCTCTCCTTTAACCTTCTTATACCCTCTTCTCTCTACTCTTTTCTTCCCCTCCTCTACCTATTCTTACCTTCTCCACTTCCTCATCCCCCTGATCCCCCTTTACTCTCCCCTAATTTCACTTATTCTTCATTCTACCCCCCCCAAAAAAAAGAGAGACAGCAACAAAAAACGACTAACAAACAGGACTTCCTACTTTCTCACCATCATTTCCTACAACTATTTAGAAATAATCTCTTTCATATTTAATTATTTATAAAAAAATATTATTTACATTAATTTCCCAAATGTATTTTTTGAGTTTTTTCTATAAATTTATAGAAAGGGCTCCAACATAAATTAAATTCATCCATATTCTTATCATTTAGCAAATCCGTTAATTTAGCCATCAGTGCTAAGTCCATCGTTTTTATCAACCATTCATCAATTGTAGGTATAAAGTCTTTCCAATGTTTTGCAAAGATGGTTCTGGCCGCAGTTATTAAGTAGAATAATAATTTCCCATATTTCTTATGTATGTCTGGTTTTATAAATCCCAACAGGTACAGTTCTGGCTCTTTAATAATGTCTTCTTCCAGTATTTCACATAAAGTTTGATGAATTGTATTCCAAAACCTTTTTGTTTTCTGGCAAGTCCACCAAAGATGAAAAAAAGTGCCCACATCTTTTTTACATTTCCAACATATATTGGATGTCATAATATTCATTTTTGACAATGTGTTAGGGGTTATATACCATCTATACATCATTTTAAAAAACTTTTCTTTCATATTGTAATTCAAAGTAAACTTTAAATCTTTTAACCACATTTTTTCCCAATTGTCAATTTGGATGCTATGGCCTAAATTTTCTTCCCATTTAATTATGCAGTTTTTTAAAGGTAAATTTGTCAAATTAATTTGTATTAAAATTTTGTAAAATTTTGCAATTAAATGATCATTTTCTTTCCATAACACATTGTCCCAATTTGCTGAATTTTCTTTAAACTTAAACTTTTTATTATTGATCTTAAATTGTTCTTTAATCTGTAGATATGTAAACCAGTTACAATTAAACCCTTCTTTAAGTAAATCTTCTCTTGTTTTTAGTTTGTAGTTTATACCCTCAAATACTAATAGATCTTTATATGTTAACCAATTACATATATTCAGGTTTCCATAGCACGCTTGTGCTTCCTGCGGCGAAGTCCACAGAGGCAAATTGGGTAAGAGTGTATTTTTATATTTATTCCAAATATTTAAAATTGATTTTCTAATAGGGTGATAGTTAAATGCAGTATTTGCTTTAATCTTATTGTACCAAAGGTACCCGTGCCATCCAAATCTAAGATCGTGCCCTTCTATATTGAGTAATTTTCGATTATCCAATTTTAACCAATCTCTAAGCCAACTAAGAACACACGCATCATAATATAATTTTAAATTTGGTAGACCAAAACCCCCATTTTCTTTAATATCCTGTAAAAATTTGTACTTTATTCTCGTTTTTCCCCCCTGCGAAATAAATTTAGCCAAATCTCACTGCCAATTTTGAAAAGTTTTATCTGTTATTACAATTGGTATCGTTTGGAATAAAAAGATAACTCTTGGAAGAATATTCATTTTTATAGTAGACAGTCTACAAAAAAAGGATATCTGTAATTTCGTCCAAACTTGTAAATCTTGTTTTATTTTATTCCATAGTTTTGTATAATTATTTTTAAATAAATCCGCATTATTTGATGTTATTTCCACGCCCAAATATCTTACTTTTTTTACATTTGCAAAACCCGTAGCCAATTCCATATTTTGTATATTATTTTGGTTCATATTTAAATTTATCATCTTTGTTTTTTTGGTTATTTATTTTAAACCCTGCCAATTCACCAAAGTCTTGTATCTTTTTTTGCAAATGTTTGATTGAATTTTCCGGATTTTGTAAAGTGATTACCACATCATCGGCAAAGGCCCTTAATTTATAGTTTTCTTGTTTTATTTTTATCCCTTCAATTTGATTATCTTTTCTTATATTTTCTAAAAGAACTTCTAATACTAAGATAAATAGGAGTGGAGAGATTGGGCAACCTTGTCTAGTACCCCTTCCTATAGTACAATTTTGGGTTGTGTCACCATTTACCACTATCTTGGCTGTCTGAGTTGTATATATAGCTTGAATAGCATTAATAAAATTCTTACCATAATCCATACTTTTCAACATTTTAATCATAAAGTCCCAATTTAAGTTGTCGAATGCTTTTTCAGCATCTAAGAATAATAACAGGATTTGTTTTTCATTATGTTCTTTTGTCTCTGTCACAAAAAAAAGTGTAATCTTTGGCGTTGCCCATTTTATGTCTCCAGGCGTCGACCAATTCTAAGTTATTTGTAAGTTCGAAGAATTCTTGAGGTAGTTTCCCTTGGTTTGCTTTGATTTGTTGTTCAGATTTCCTATCCAATAGGGGGTTAACTACCCCGTTCCAATCACCCATAATAATTCAATTTTTATTTGGCAAGTCTGATAGACAATTCAAAAGAACTTTAAAAAAAAAATTCTGTTTTTCATTCGGGGCATATACACCCACTAATATAACCTTTAAATTTTGAATTTCTATTTCTATAATAACAAATCTACCCTTGTCATCGGCTTTTATCAAATTTGGTTTTAAGTTTGGTTTAATGTAACAGACTATTCCATTTTTCTTATTCTCACTTGTCGATACAAAATCTAAACCTAATTTTTTATTTATTAACAATTTAGCATCTTTCCATCTAATATGTGTTTCTTGCAAGCAAATTATATCGAGCTTATATTTATTAAGAGTATGAAAAATTTTATTCCTTTTAACTGGAGCATTTAAACCATTGACATTCCATGAGAGACATTTCACATTACTCATTTTCAGATTAGTTGCTAAGATCTTGGGAACTGACTGCTAGAGAGAATATTTTAAACTTTTCTGTTATCTCTTCTTTTTGCCCACTATTCCCTACTGAATGTTTATCACCTTTTTCCAATTTTCTGAAGAAATCTTTTGCCTTTACAATTGAATTTAATTTAAACCTTGGATCATTGTATAACACATTCACCCCTTCCAACATTTCCCATCTGTACATATTTTTTCTCCTTTTCAAAACCTCTGTTAGGAAGAGGTAGTCTTTTCTTTTTTTCAGAATTGCAGCTGGAATTTCCTTAAAGATTTTTATTTCTTTCCCTTCTATATATATATTCTTTTCAAATGCAGTCTGCAGGATCATATCCCTTAACTTTTTTCTGCTAAATTCTATGACTAGATCTCTAGGTACATTATGGTCCCTGGCATATTTTGAATTAACTCTGTAAATGGATTCCATTTCTTCTTCTAATTGTTCTGATTACCAATCTATCAATTCCGCCAGCACCTGAATAATTGTGTTTTTAATCTCTAATTCCTTACCCTCCCTTAAACCTCTTATTCTTATACATTTCTCTTTTTGCTTTAGTTCTAGTAAGGTTAATTTGTCAGTCTCTTCTTCTATTTGTTTTTCTGTTTTTTTCACTCTTTCTTTCATTCCTTTAATTTCTGATTGGAATTTTTGCTCCATACTATCAAGTTTTTTGTCTAGGTTCTTTTCAAATCCCTGAATTTTCTCTTCTAATAAGGTGGTTACATTAGAGGTAATACTCTGTATGGCTTTCTTTGTAAAATCTTCAAAAAGAGTTTTTAACCATTTCCCTTTATCCTCTCCTTAGTCTGACCCTCTCCTGAACGTTTTTTTTGGTACTCATTATTTTAAAAGTTCTCTTCCACCAGACTACAATATATAATTTATCTTAATCTTATTCTTCTAAAGTTAACTAAGAATATACAATTAAAGTCCCTAATGCAATAAATATGGCGTTGTTATATAACTAATTAAAGAGTCCGTTTCTTCTGCTTTGCCAAAAAACGCCAAAGTCTCAGCCGCCTTCTTTAAGTCTATTTAAAGTTCCTTTTGGTAAGAAAGTAATCTTAATCTTGTCTTTTTTTTATGAATTGAGTCTCTTTTTTAACAAAAGTGAAGAAAAACAGCAGCAATCCCTAAAATTCTTAGGGAGAGAAAGCGAAGATTAGCACATACCCAGCTTATTTATTTATTATTTATTTATTTATTTATTTATCATATTTATACCCCGCCTACCCCCTCCCTATTGGAGGACTCTAGGCGGCTTACAGCATTTCAATGTATATTTATGCAATTCATATACATATCATTAACCGCATGCTCAGGAAGGGGGTAGGGGAACCGAATCTTCTTCCGTAGGCATTGGACTACATGTCCCAGCAGTTTAACCCGCTGATCTACTGCGCCCCCTTTCACTGCAAGCTGTCAACCGGCTGAGAAAGTGAAAGTATCGTAATGCAGTCAATTTTCTCACTGCTGCCATCCAGAAGCTGCAGGCTTTTCTTTTCTTAGGGTCCACCCTTACATCGCCTTCCCTGCCTTTTTCCGCTTGACTGCCATTTCGCGGAGTCTGCTTTCAATCTTCGTTTTAGTTTTAAGTACTTGACGAGCTGTTAATCTGTTTGTCCACTCGCCATTTTTCTTCACCGGAAGTCCCCAGTGGAGCTGAAATTGATTCTTTCAGTACTAGTCCAACACTTTAACCACTACTTTACAATAGTTCTCACATTATTTTAAGAACCTTCTCAGAAAAAGCAGGAAATCCTTAGTCTTAAATTCCTAGCTACATAAACATCTGGTTTCTTCCCCCTTCTTTGTACTCCAACCAATTTACAGTATTTATAAAAATAAACATAAACTTTAGAAACCATACTCTAATGTTTGTATTTGCCTTGCTGTGTAATATACAGCATATCATGGGTTTTGGTTGTGTTTTATGGTTTTATGTTTTATGGTTTTTATAGTTTGGGGTTTTACTATTGTTGTGAGCCCCCCAGAGATGTGTTTTAAGATGGGCGTTCATACAAATTTTTAAAATAAAATATTAAATAAATAAATGGAAGCCATTCTTGCTTAAATTTAGTTAAACTTCTATTAGGAATATATATTGGTTTTTTTTAATATATTTTATTGGGTTTTAAATATACATAGATAAAAGTTAGAAACAGAAAAAGAAATAGAAATACAAATCAAAGAAAGAAGAAAAAGGGTGTAGTAAAGTAAAAAGAAAAAGAAAAAGATGAAACATAGAAATTAGTCAACTTCCGATTTATCCCTGGTCGTAGTATATTAAAAAATTAATCTTACATGCTAGGTCCATTTATAACATTGAAAAACATTTCTTGTCTAATATATCAATTTATATATATTTTAGTCTTCAAATCGCCATATAAGCTTTGCCCACCCTGCATTTTGCAAATAGTCCATTAATGGTTTCCACGCTTTTAGAAAGTAATAATTTGAATTTTCTTTTAATAAACATGTCAATTTATCTTTTTCTGCCATATCCATCAATTTTAACATCCAGTCTTGTATTGTAGGTGTAATCTGATTTTGTTGGGGTTTGATAAACCCAGGAATTTACTTCTAGATATAAATTATACAGAGAGGCTTGATTTCTAGGTAAAAGGTGAAATATTCTGCACAGTCACCCAATTAGCAGCCATTGTTGTAGGAATGATGTGTCATGTGTGACTCATTCAACAGGTGCTTAGAGTTAGGTTGGGTGTGGTGAATAACGAGAGTGACCTATAATGTGATTGGTCAGATTCACTATATATACAGGGACATTCTCAGTTCCCATTATTCCCATTTTACCTCGTGAAAGCTGTATCGTTGATGGTGCATCATTTGTTACCTGTGGAAGTGATCTGTAAATACGTATGTATATAAAGTAAATAGGATATTTGATATAACTTCTGTTTGGAGTCTATTTACTGCATAGTACTTGGATCACTGGTGCCTAGGAGAGAGGCAGGCCGCTCCATCTCCGTGCGCTCCCTCTGACAGATTTTTCCAATTTTGTGCATATACAAGTCTTGCAGCGGTAATCATATATTGCATAATTCTTATAAATTGTTTTCCTATTTGTTCTTCTAATATTCCCAGTAAAAATAGTTCTGGTTTAAATGGAACTCGAATTTGTAAAATATTTTGCATTAATAGGTGTATCTGAGTCCAAAATTTCTTTGCAATCTCACATGTCCACCACATAGGATAAAATGACCCTTCTTTTTTTTTACATTTCCAACACAGGTTGGAAACATTCCCATACATTTTAGCTAATTTTTGTGGGGTCATATACCATCTGTACATCATCTTATAGAAATTTTCCTTCAAGTTGTAACACAAATATATATATTGTTAATTTTGCCATTACACAATGTTTCTGTGTATGTCTTTCCAAAATTGTTGGGCTTTTTTGCATGTGGTAGAATGTTCCTTCTCGTCTTGTGGCATTTCCAACATTTATTACTATATTTGTCTATTTTGGCAATAATTGACTGAAATAACCTGCTCATTATTTTCTACATCTTGGTAACAATTAGGAAACAACTTTAATTTCCAATTTTAATTAACCCAAAGAAATTTGTTAAGCTTCTGGACTGGGCTATGAAGTTCTGAAAGGCCTTCATTGCTTTTGAACAGGGTTTAGTGTTCCAGCCTTAAACTTCAAGGCCAACATAATTTTGGAATCCAGTATTTGAAACACTGTCTGCCCCAGTGATGATTCTTCTTCCTATATATTGAGGTTTCCTTCAGAAAGAGAAACTGAGTTCATAAGAAAAGACTAGGCTAAAAGTGGACAATTCTGCTGTCCAATTGACTTCACAAGGTGGTTGTAGGGAAAATTGGAGGAGGAAGTGCTAAGTGCTTCACCATAAGCTTCTGGATTAATATAATTAATCTATACATAAAATAAAGAAATCATGGTTTAGTTAACTATGTTTGAGCACAATGTGTGAATACAGCCATAACCTTTTTAATAGTAATAGAATTCCATCTGCAAAGATTTTTGCCTAGTTCTAATACTGTTATTTACTCTGTGCCTAGCAAAGTTGTTTTAATAGACATGATTTTAAATGTGCTTTATTTATTTATGGGGTGTGTGTGTATTCATTCATCACCTTGGAAGCTCCACTAAAATGCTTCACAGAAGTTTTTAAAATAGGATAATATCAACAATTGAGCAAACAGTGGCCCCTTTCTTTTCCAGTGAATCCGCATTGCATGTAATTTTTTCAAAGCTGTTCCCATTTATTTTCATTTTCAGAGGAGACTGAAGCATGCTTGGTTTTGTTTTTTCTTTGTTTTTAAAAAAAGAGTCAAAATTCTGTTTTCTCCCCTGTTTCAAAGAAGCCTGGAAGAACAAAGATGACTGACATGATGATAGAAGACAAGAAGACATGGAAATCCAGAGAAAATTATAAACATTCGACAACATTTGCAGGAGTCTTCCTGGAGCCCAGGTTGGTTTTGTTATTTCAAAATTCTTGGAATGAGTAGCAGCACACATAAATGTGATTCCTCTCAAAGTAGTTGTTAGTGTTACCTTGCCTGAAAATGTCTGAATGGATATTTCTGTGGTATCTTTGGATAAAGGGGATTTAAAAAATGCCACAAGGTAATTAGGAAAAGGATACGATGTTCAAAGGCCAACTACACTTCTGTGTGAAACTGAAAGCATAAAAAGGTTTGCACATGTTTGTACAGTCAGGCTGTCCATTCATATAGATTACTGTATATTTGCAATGCTATTTCCTCAGTTTCTCTCTCTCTCTCCCTCTCTCTCTCTCTCTCTTCTATGGCTGTCCATTGATCCAAAGAAACTCTGGGTGAAGATCATAAAATAAATCCCAATTCATGAAAAACAAACAAAACCCAAGTCGAGCACCTATAAAAATATCAATCACCCCATATAATCCTCACTTAACCACTAGCTTAGTGATAGTTCGGACTTACAAGTGTTGAAAAAAAATGACTTACAACTGGTTCTCACACTTATGACTGTTGTAGCATCCCTGCAGTCACATGATCACAATTCGGGCGCTTGGCAACTGGTTTGCATTTATGACCATCGCAGCATCCTGTGGTCACGTGATCGCCATTTTTGACCTTCCTGGCCAGCTTCTGGCAAGCAAAATCAATAAGGAACTGCGTGATTTGCTTAATGACTGCCTGGTTTGCTTAATGCCCATGGTGATTTGCTTAACGACCGCTGCAAAAAGGTCATGAAATGGGCCGGATTCGCTTAATGACTGCTTCGCTTAGCAACCAGAATTCCAATCCCAATTGTGGTCGCCAAGTGAGGACTACCTGTATATACACAGGCCAGAGCTCCAAAAATTTAACACCCTGGCCCCAGTTCTTGGGGAAGAGCCAGGACTTCATAGCCTTCTGAAAGGCCAGTGGAGTGGGGCCTGTCCTCTTGGGGGAGGCTGTTCCATAGACATAGATAGAGAAGGCATACTTCCTAGGGATCATCAGATGAAACTGCTTCACTGAGCAGACCCAGGTTATGTCAGGGATAGGTGGCCCTGCAAGTAACTTGGCCCCACACCATGTAGGGTTTTATAGGTAACAATGGGCACTAAAGGTGGTCATGATGAAATTTAATAAATGCATTGGAAGCCAGGAGACTGCAGACTGCTGGAGAGATGTCACTCTAATGAAAGACCCAGATTCACACACACCCAGGGGTAACTTATTTCTAAATTATTACAAAAGCACTAAATGCTATCCATGAGACTTTCTCTTAAATCTCTTCTCCTGTGAAAGACTTTCCCAGCAAATTCTCTTTCATTAAACTAACTGAAAGCCAATAGTAAAAAATACAGTTGAATTTATCTGCTCATTGCTAACTGTAAAGTTCTTCCTGTAGGCATTGTTGCAGAAGGAAAATAATATTATAGAAAACGCTTTTTCATGGAACAGTTCCTGCTTTCAGTGACTTATTACCAAGCATTTGTAATTTTCAATGTGACTATTATATAATGGCTCTTGTAAAATTAATGTTCTAGGCACATAAAGGGTCCAGGAATATTAACATCAACGTTTTGTCTCCCAGACAATGTATAGTGCCCTTTTCACAAGGCTGGATTGTGTTATCTCAAAAAGCTTAACCTACCTCTCAGGACTGCAAGATTGGGGGACTGAAATTCTTAACTCTAATATGTCCTGCCCATTCCTTGTCATTTCCTGCTGATTGCAACATCAGTCTCTCAAAAATACTGTATATTAAATATGGTCACTAGCCATCAAAAGATTACCCACTCCCGATTTACAAAGTGTTTCTGATTCATACATTAGACTTTTTTTAAAAAAGGTCCTACCTTTCTCATTTATGAAATGTACAAATGTCACTTGGTTCTTATTTTTTTTAAAAATGAATGAAATTGAACTCTTACCAAGTGTTAACCTAAATGTGCAGTTTCTTGTATATCATTAGTATACTACAATCAATTACGTACACCTCATATCCCAGCCAATAAAATTGCTCCCAGCTCAGATATATTACATTGTCTTTATGTTGGAAAAAAAAATGCCTAAAATGTATGCATACAGATAGCAATGGTTTAAGGCATCCCATCTGGGCATTCTGGATTATCTACTTTCTGCAAGAAGTATAAGCTGTTTTACAATCTAATAGAAGTCCTTTTAAATGGTTAGGTCCCTTATTACTGCTAATTATTAATAATTAGAAAGTATAACTGTTAAAAGCTAAAAAGTCAGGTATGAAAAATAAAAAGCCAACACTTTTACAACCACATCAAGTTTTTTTCCCCCCATAAAGGAAGTGTATAGTTAGTTCTCTACTTAAATACTTTCTAATGATTCTAAAATAGTACATCTTTTTCTAGTATAATATTTCAGTGTAAAAGCAGCAAGACACTTTAGATACAATCTCATTTTCTGTTTGTTTGTGGTTACAGCCTATTGCTGTACTGTATTTATACATATGCTCCTATTTCTTCAGCACAAGAAATCTCTTGAACATTTCTTTAGCACAATGTCTCTCGAACATTGTGACCAAGGTTTCTGTCTCTCAGTTAGGATACAAAGAAACTGAGAACTACTGATTCTTTCCTGAAATCTAGTCATTGTTTCATTTGAATATGTTTCAATGAATATACCATATGTAGTTTCTAGGCCTCAGCAAACTTTCTTTTCTGATGATGGAAGCACCAGTCAAAAGAGTTCTCTCACTCAATATTTTTCTCTTTCCTACCCAATGACAAAGGTGAGTGCCGAAATACCATCACTCGGAAGGTGCTATATTGCATGCTGGGAAAAAAGTCTCTTGAAGACCAATATGCTCTTCTTCATTAGCACCGCAACACTCACTGGGAAAGCTGATAAAAACTGAGTTGATTTCTTCAGTCAGCTGAGGAGAATTGACCCATCTTTCGATTAATTGGCAGGATAGCCAAATGTGGCTGTGGCAGGAAGAAGAAAAACATAAGGTGCCAAAGAAACCCGTGTAACATCAAAGCGCTGAACCACATTAAGACAATATGAATGTGTCTGTATATCATAAGGTAAAGTTTATTTTACCCAAATCAAGAAACCATCTCCAAAAGGTTGTATAGATTCTTAAAACAGATTTTTATTTATTAATTTGATTAATATGGCTGCCCATCTCACCATGGTGACTCTGCGTGGCTAAAATGTAATTTAACTATTAAAAAATGGACAAGATCAAAAACATATTTTTAAATAATCATTGCAGTTAGAAGATTTGCCTACGCATTTACTTTTTTTTTCCAGTCACTTTTAATATGAGAACAGAATTTTTTTCCATCTGTTTTCATATCTATTACATTCCAATACCCACTATTCCTCAACTCCTCTGAAGCAAAGACAAGTACTGGTAGAATGTTACACCAAGATGCACGTTTCTGCTTTTCATGGTCGGAAAGTAGTATAGGAACTACTGATTTGCTAAACAAATCAGAGTTAATGTATTGTCGAAGGCTTTCACGGCCGGAGTTCGATGGCTGTTGTGGGTCTTCTGGGCTGTGTGGCCGTGTTCTGGAAGTTGTGGTTCCTAACGTTTCACCAGCATCTGTGGCCGGCATCTTCTCACAATGAACATGCTAATCACACTCAGCAGCCACTCGTTAACATTTCAACACAACAAAAAACTCCACCTAATCTCCTATAACTTAGCTCTATAACTAGAAAACAAACATTGCCACTCTACCTGGGCACAGAGAGATTGCTTCTGTCTGTGCTCCTGCCCTCTGAAGATGCTGGCCACAGATGCTGGCGAAACGTTAGGAACCACAACTTCCAGAACACGGCCACACAGCCCGGAAGACCCACAACAGCCATTAAATCAGAGTTACATTGTGTACTTCCAAATACAACTAGATTAGATTTATTTAGAAGTTAGATTTGCATTTATCCCTTATTCAGGTATGGAAGAGGAAGAGGAAGAAGCTGTGTTAAAAACTTCAGCATAAAAGTTGCTTAGTACTAGATTTGACAGTCTCACGAATTCTCCTGTTATCCAGATATACAGGTTTTCTAGAGGCAGGCAATGCAAGATTAGGTTTCATTTCCTAAGCTGATATACCATATTTTGATGTAACACTACAAGTTATCCCAGTAATATTGTGTTTTGCATGGTCAGTAGAGTAATGAAACATGATGGAAGCTGTCAGACATGCAGAAAAATAATAATAGATCAGTAAATGAAACAGGACAGACTTCTCCAGAAAGGATGGGAAACACTGGCTTTTTGTTATCATAGCATTTGGAAGCCTTTGCCACTATATTCAGTAATCTTTGAGGGAGCAGCAATGTCGGGAGACAGGCTTTTAAATGTATGGGTTGGGCTTTGCAAAGTTGATGCCCATTTCATCACTGTGTCAGGCATACCCTAAAACTGCAATAAAACATTAGCACAAGAGATCCTTGTACAGCTGCCAGTAGCTCATGGGCCCACCAAGACACAGTGCTATTGCTCAGCTTGGTTTGGCATTAAATTTCAACCCTTAGATGAGCACTGGGAAGTTTTTAGTGAGGCAACTAGGACTAAATCTCAGGGCTAAAGACCAGGCTTCCACAGCCAAGAAGATAACCCATATGACCATCTAGAGCACAGAGTGAGGTAGTGTTGGGGTCTAATGGAAGACAGTACCAATATCAATATCTGGTTTGACATGATCCTACCAGATTCCATGTGGGATGCTGCTGCTTGTTAATACGTCCTTCTAAAAAGTTCATGTTGTATGGTGATCAGCTAGACATATAAATATAGTTATAGATGTTCACTTTACTACTTTTGCTTTAAAATATATTAGCTCTTACTATGCTTAGGTTAATGCAAGACCTACAGAAGTGGACAGCTTCTTTAAATGATTAAGCCAGGTTCTAAAAAATAACTTGAGGGTCATAGAGGCAGGGCACTACTCTAAATTTTCTGCAGTGCCTTGAATTGGTTTAGGTCATTTGGTGTATTCAGATGACATCACCCTCAGGGTCAGCCAGAGTCAACCCTCAAATTGAGTCTCTCCTCTCCTTCAGCAAACCCTTTTAGATGAAGAGACTCACTAAAGGGGATTCATTTAAAGCTGGATCTGGATCTGATTCCTAATCAAGCTTGTCCTCAGATGCCTAATGTTCTCTCTGGACATTCTCAGGAAATCCACATGCTTTAAAAAATTTCCCTCTTTCCCCTTCCCTCCTCTAATTACAAAAGCATGGTCAGACGACCATTTTGTAACAAGGAATAGATGATGGGTATAGAAGAAGGCAGTTCTTTATGTGATGCTTTTTTTAGGTGAAGAAAAATTATTCAGTAGATGAATGTCATCCTTCCTGTCTCCCAGGAGTCCAACTTTCCGTTTCTTCATATCCCTGAAGAATTCCTCCACTCCTTGTAAAGCAAGAAACACGCACACACACACACACACACACACACACACAAATCTGTTTATTTAATAGGAAATCATGACTGCTATAAATGATAGGTTCTGATTCAGCCCAGCATTAGAAAAAAAGTCAAACATTAGTTAAAACCATACTATTTACAAGTATTGTTATGACAGGAATGCTTATGTTTTTTTTCCAGATTAATTTCCTTCACTGTCTGCTCAAGATACAAAACATATGACTCCATTGCTGTTTTTTCCTCTCTGGTTTTTCTTAGACTTTATGAATTTCTACAGATATGTTAACTTTCCAGAGCTTAATGTGCCCCTTTCATTATCTGGCACTCTAGCTAAGCATCAATAAAACTTTTTTTCCCCAGCCAGTATCAATTTAATCCCATCTTGTGGGTATAGTTGAAAAACGAATTAATGTCTCTATGATAAAGAAGTGATTTCTAAAAGAAGTGGCTTTGCTATAAGATACTTCCTTATTTTTCTGCTTGATGTTTTCTTTAAAATTCTGGGGGATTTTCCTGTCTGTATTCTTAACAGCAAACAGCACCAGAATAAAGGAACAAGTATCTACATCTGCACATTTTATTCTATGTCTTTTGGTAGCATGAGTCAATGATGGAATTTTTTCTTAAAACTGAAGCAAGGATGGAGTATATTTTTAAAAGGTTTTGATGAAGATAGGCATACATTAAGACATCTACCATGTTGTGAATAGTACTTCTGTTACATTTTCTTCAAAATGAAACAAACACCCAACAAAAAACATTTAGTTAAAGGTTTTCAGAATTGTATGCCTAACTAGATGGCAGTAACTAGATGACCTTGGCTAATTCCCTAAACTGAAACAGCTAGTTCTCTAAACCTAAACAGCTTTTTACATGAATGGGAAACTAGGAGACATGAGAACTGCTGCTTAGACTAGAAAGTTTTAAAACAACAACGACAACATATAAACTTCCTGGAAGACAGCAATGGCAAAGAAAATAAGAATGGATTTATACGTAACGTCACCAGGAGTTAAGATGACTCTGAAACTTTACTTAACTATTTTTGGAATGGTCTATACAGATAATTTGCACTGGTTGCCAATAGGTTTCTGGATGCAATTTAAAGCAATTTAGCCTATAAAGCTGTATACAGTATGACTTTTACCAAAGTATCTTCATGTGTGTCTACTTGAACTAGGATTAAACACCTGATAAGACTATCTTGGGAAAAATTGCTAGTAGTCCCTCACTACCATAAAATTAGGGGAACTGGGAAGAGGTGGTTTTTAGTAGTGGCCTGGCCCCTGTATTAGCCTTCCCCAAGAAGGTAGATTAGCCCAACATCATTGTCCTTCCAGAAACAAGTTAAAACAACAGGGTTCACACGAGGGGCCTTTTCAATTTAATTTCTGGAGGGAATGCCATATATATGTTTAAATTGCTCTAAATGATTGTGTTTTATAATTAATTTTGTAGGCCACCAAGAGTCACATGATTGTTGCAGTTAGAAATCTAACAAACCAATGCATCCACAAAAATAAATAAAAAATAATGTATTTCAAAAGATTTCAGAGGTGAAGGGAGACTTCCTCTGTGCATTTCATAGTTGCTGTTGTTCAGTCGTTTAGTCGTGTTTGACTCTTCGTGACCTCATGGACCATAGCACGCCAGGCCTTCCTGTCCTCCACTGTCTCCCAGAGTTTGCTCAAGTTCATGTTCATTGCATCGGTGATGCTATCTAACCATCTCATCTTCTGCCATCCCCTTCTCCTTTTGCCTTCAGTCTTTCCCAGCATCAGGGTCTTTTCCAGTGAGTCCTCTCTTTGCATTAGGTGGCCAACATATTTGAGCTTCAGCTTCAGTATCTGTCCTTCCAATGAGCAGTCAGGGTTGATTTCCTTTAGGAGCATTTCATAGTAGGGAGGTTCCATATCCCACAGTCTTCACTTAGCATCCATTTAGAAGTGTTGGACTAAAATGACTATGGATTATGTGAACTAAATTAGGGAATGCTACATTACAATGTTTATCTTATGCATAAAATGCACAGTTCAATAGAAATATGCATAAACAATTCAGTTTGCTTCTAGTCCTAAAATGGTGCTTTGAAATATAAACTACTTAAGAGTTTAGGGCAATGAGGATCTGCCTATATTTAGCAGTCTATTGACCAGTGTTGTCTATTGGCTAAGATGGGGAAACACAAACAGATTTGTTTTGTTTTCAACAGAAGAGAATGACATTTGAAGGGAGAGTAGACAATCCATAGTTGATGAAGACTACCCAATTTTAGAAAAACAAATGAAGGGAGATTTGAGCTAGAGAAATATCTGTCACTTTATCCATCATCCCTAGAATTTCTCTGTAGCAGCATTTTATGGGAAAAGGGGTTGGCAGTTAATCTTGCTTGCTATTTAGCAGAAAGCAACTGTCTCTTGAAAATGATCCAGGTCTTATACAAACATAATGTTGTGTTATTGTTTCAGTGCCCCTGATTTCATGTTAGGAAGACATGGAAAAGACAAAAGGGAAAGCTTAATGAGCCGTTTAACCAGTTTAAATAACAAGGTGATTATGCTGTCTAACCCCTTGTTATTATGAAAGGTCATTCAGAGCATACGAAATCATGCACTGTGGCTGTAACAGTTTTGGTAAGCGTTCAATTATTATTTCAGATAATTTGGCTTAATTATGTTCTAATTAGTTGCATTAGCAGGAACCAACTAATACTTGGGCCAATAGTGATTTTTTTAAAACTCAATAATACCTATGGAAAGTTCCTCAATGTTTTTTCTAAAGTAAAAGCGGCCCAACTACACGATCACAATTTATGTAGTACTTTTTACAAGGAAAATTCAAAAGATGAGTATTCCATGTGAGTTTTCCATAGCTGGAAGTTGATTATGTGTGCTTACCCATAGTAAATGTCTACTCCATCCATGAAGAGTAAAAGAAGAAAGTAAAAACAGAAGTAGTAGATGAGTTTGTGTGCAAAGAAAGATGAAAATTTCATCTTCAAAAGCCATGAATAAAAACAAATCAAGGACAAGAAAGGACACCTCAGGATTGGATGCATCATAATTGGATTACTGAAGGAAAGTCAAGGACTAATTCTCAGTAGATCATTCTGAGATGAGATGAGGACAGTATTTTCAGGAATAGCTGAGGAAGGTTAAAGGTTTGGGTCAGAAAAAGCACAAGCTTAGCCCTCACTATTTATTTATTTTTATTTATTTATTTATTTATTATTTCAATTTATTCCCCGCCCATCTCCCTTGCAAGGGACTCTGGGCGGGTTACAACAATTGAAAGTCTAAAAATACAAAAACAGTATCTAAAATACATTGAATAATAATAATAATAAATTACATAAAATCCAAGGGGGGACCGCAGGATGGACCATACCACTACGGGGCCAGCCAACCCCAGGAGGCACTGCCGCCTCTGTCGTCCCAGGACCGGCGGCAGAGCCAGGTCTTAAGGGTCTTCCGAAAGGCCAGGAGTGAAGGGGCCAGTCTCACCTCTGGGGGCAAGATATTCCACAAGGCGGGCGCTATCGCAGAGAAGGCACGCCTCCTGGACCCCGCTAGATGGAATTCTCTTGTTGAGGGGGTCCGAAGCATGCCCTCTCTGCATGCACGGGTGGGGCGGGTCGACGTTATTGGGACGAGACGGTCCCTCAGGTACCCTGGTCCTATGCCATGTAGGGCTTTAAAGGTAATCACCAACACCTTGAATTGGACCCGGAAGCAAACTGGTAGCCAATGCAGCTCGCGTAGCAGAGGTGTAACATGTGCCGATCTCATGGCACCCATAACTGCTCGCGCCGCGGCATTTTGCACCAGCTGAAGCTTCCGGATACTCTTCAGGGGTAGCCCCATGTAGAGCGCATTACAGTAATCTATACGGGATATGACAAGGGCGTGAGTGACTGTTCGGAGGGCCTCCTGATCCAGGAAAGGGCGTAACTGGCGCACAACACGAAGCTGTGCAAAGGCCCTCCTGGCCGTGACTGCCACCTGCTCTTCGAGCAGGAGTCGCGAGTCCAGGAGGACCCCCAGATTCCGCACTGGATCCGAGCGAGGTAGTGCCACCCCACCCAGAACCAAAGATGACAACTTCCCGGATCTAGCGGGGCCATCAATCCACAGCCACTCCGTCTTACCAGGGTTCAGTTGAAGCCTGTTGTTCCCCATCCAGACCCCCACAGCCTCCAGACACTGAGATAAGGCATCGACCGCATCACCTACTTCACCCGGGATGGAGATGTATAACTGGGTATCATCAGCATATTGGTGATACCTCATCCCGTGGTGACGGATGATCTCGCCCAGTGGCTTCATGTAGATGTTGAACAGGAGAGGAGAGAGAACCGACCCCTGCGGCACCCCACAAATCAGGGGCCGCGGGTCAGCTCTCTCCTCCCCTATCAACACCGACTGGGAACGGCCCTGGAGGAAGGAGGCGAACCAGCGCAAAACTACGCCGCCCACCCCCAACTCCCTGAGCCGTCCCAAAAGTATACCGTGGTCGACAGTATCAAAAGCCGCTGAGAGATCTAAGAGAGCTAGGATGGACGCACTCCCTCCATCCCGCTCTCGCCAGAGATCATCGATAAGCGCGACCAATGCGGTCTCTGTCCCATATCCCGGCCTGAAACCTGACTGGAAGGGGTCTAGATAATCCGTTTCCTCCAGAATCCTCTGGAGTTGCCACGCCACCACCTTCTCAACCACCTTTCCCAAAAAGGGAAGGTGGGAGACTGGGCGAAAGTTGCCCAGGATGGTAGGGTCCAGGGACGGCTTCTTGAGGAGGGGGTGCACCAGCGCCTCCTTAAAGGCCTCCGGAAACACCCCCTGACTCAAGGACAAATTAATCATCGCCTGGACCCATCCACATGTCACCTGACTGGCCGATTTCACCAGCCAGGAGGGACAAGGGTCAAGCTGGCATGTGGTGGCGTTCACAGTCCGAAGGATCCTGTCTACTTCCTCAGGTGCAACAGGATCAAACTGTTCCCAGATAACATGGTAAGTACGAGCCCCTGGCATCTCCACAGATCCTGTCTCACGCTTGGAGTCCAACTTTGAATGAATCTGAGCGATTTTATCCTGCAGATGCTCAGAAAACTCTTCCGATCGGCCCTGTAGGTGGGTCTCCCTCTGCTCCCGACCCAACAATGATCTTGTAATTTTAAAGAGGGCCGTCGGGCGGCATTCTGCGGACTATGCTCAATTTGAAAAAAAAATCTTTTATCAAGACTTTCCACAGTTTTCATTTTTTTCTACAGTAGATGCTGTAGTGAACATATGTACAACATCTAGTTAGAAAGGAGTTTAGGAAGAAATCATTGCTCAGTGCATGGGTATCTGGTATAAGCCATGAAGACATCATGTGCATCAAGATGCCATAATGAATTATGCAAATTATGTAACTGATGTGAATGATGCCAATTACATAATTCCTGTCATACAGTATGACACAAATGATACCATTTGCTCCTCTTGCCCCCCTGCTCATTTCTTTACCAAATTCGTTCTACCTCCAGTTAAAAGTAGCCTGGAAAAATTAACAAGGAAGAAAGAAACCCTCTTTCTCCAGCAAAGCTGAGAGTGCTGCACTAGAAACATGAAAACAAAGTTTTCCCAATGTAAGAAAGCTTCTTATGTCCTGGATTTGTAAATGTCTTGTCCTTGTGTAAATGAAAATTTGATGTCTTTTTCTGTCTTCCATTGCTATAGGCTTTCAGATCCTGAAAGAATGTTAGGCACACCAATTAGAGTAAGATGCTATTATCTCTCAGTTCTTTTCAAGTCAAGGTAGGTAAAGGTAAAGGTTTTCCCCTGCACAGTTGTGTCCGACTCTAGGGGGCGGTGCTCATCTCCGTTTCTTAGCTGAAGAGCCAGCGCTGTCCGAAGACGCTTCCACGGTCATGTGGCCAGCATGACAGGCATGGAACGCTGTTACCATCCCACCAAAGTGGTACCTATTTATCTACTTCCATTTGCATGCTTTTGAATTACTAGGTTGGCAAGAGCTGGGGCGAGTGCGGGAGCTCACTCCATCACACGGCGCTCGGGTCTCGAACCGCGGATCTTGCAACCTTCCGATCGACAAGCCTGGCATCTTAACTGCTGAGCCATCACGCCCCCTTAAAGTCAAGGATGAGTGCTGAAATCTTCAGCAACTTGCAGAAGTAGACTGCAGCTGTGATTGCTTGTAATGAACATAGTTACCTACAAACAGACAAACATGAGAATTGAGAATGGGTTGAAATGTTTCAGATTTCATGCAGTGGCCACCCTCTAATATACCATATAATTGAACTTGCGTCTTTACTGGAAGTAATTAGGCCTAATTTGCACAAGTAAGGTTATTTAAGAACTTTCTTTGGGAAAATGAATTTAATTGAGATTAATGAATCTCTCCCACATAGCATGTCCATGGAATAGCTGTTCTAAGTCAAGTAGATGGTAGAAGGCCCAGAATTGGAATCAAATAAATCTAAAACAAAGGAAACACATTGAGTCTTACCTGCCATGTTTTGCTTTCACAAAATAAGTAGCTTGGAATAGACTGTAAGTGTGATTTCAGGCTCACTGAAAAGGAGGAACATAATAAGAACATTTTTCATCAGTTGGGACAGAGGCATGAACATGGATGATGTTTATGCTGGTGGAAGATCCTATGAATATAGTAAAAAATGCAAAGCTATATATTACCAAGAGCACAATCAGAGAAAATATGATTTATTAGGAAGGCAGAGGTGATTTTGGTCTTAGATGTGCCAAAGCCAAGGTCCTTCTATTTCCACCCAATACCTACTGTACATGAGGAAGAAAAGCAAAGCTCCCTCACTCAGGATTGTGTGAGGATTGCTCAGCAGGAAATTATCTGCCCCACATATCATTTATGTACAATTGGATGATTCTGTTGTGATTACAAAAGGGAGAACAAACTTTCCCCTCTTGCAGGAGCCTTCTCCTTCTAAGTGAAGAGAAAGGATTTCTTCAATCAATGCAGGATCTGTGGATTTTAGCTAGACTTTCTATTGTTACAGGGATCAATTAATGCCTCTGATCCACATCAAGATAGTATGGTTTGGCCTTCCTTTCTCTGTTTTGGAGAATCTGCAGCATACAAGACAAGGGGTTACTATCCTTGAATCAAGGGACATCTGCCTCACTTCTGAAATAGTTTAATCCAATAAATGGGTGGTTGTCAAAAATTGCTAGGATGTGGGAACATCTGTCCCAATTGGTGAGTCATTGAACTGCAGTTGCAACTCATCAAACAAGAATCTTTAAGCCTTGAACTCATTCCACAGACCTAGGTGCACATTAGATACTCCTGACAGCTATATACTGTAAGAATCCTTCTGTTCTACTATTTGAGCAACAAGGTATTTTTCAGCTCTGATATATCCTTCAGTTTTGATTTGTTCCTTGCTGCCTGATTTCTCCTCTGGCCCTAGTTTCTGGTTGAGTTGCCAAAAATGTCTAGTTTCTGGCTTACCTCAATCATTGAGTGTTTTTATTCCAGCCATGGTATATATTAGAGCTGAGTTTTGACTCAGTTGGAGTTGAAACCTGGTGCAGAACAGAACAATCAAGATGGGATGGAGGGGGTTGCATGCCTGTTGCAGTTGATTAAAGGTAAAGGTAAAGGTTCCCCCCGCACATTTGTGCAGTCGTGTCCGACTCTAGGGGCCGGTGCTCATCTCCGTTTGTTAGCTGAAGAGCCAGCGTTGTCCGAAGTCGCTTCCACGGTCATGTGGCCGCATGACGTGCGTGGAACGCTGTTACCTACCCACCGAAGTGGTACCTATTCATCTACTTGCATTTGCATGCTTTCGAATTGCTAGGTTGGCAAGAGCTGGAGCTAGTGCGGGAGCTCACTCCGCACGCAGGGCTAGGGATTCGAACCTCCGAACTTGCAATCTTCCGATCGACAAGCCTGGCGTCTTACCCGCTGAGCCACCACGCCCCTGCAGTTGATTACTCATAGACTATTGGATGAATGGCAAGAGAGGTGGAGAGAGAAAGAGATCATTTATCAATACAGTTACTTCTTCCTTAACACCCAACTCTTCTTTTGAATGATTCATAGCTAACTGCACACTCTTGCTGTAAATGATCAACAAATTTATTTTTAGCTCATCATCTTCATTCCAATTCTCATTACAAAGATGTTTGATCTTTCTTCACTTACTTAATTTATTTAATGTTCTTCTTTACCCACCCTTCCTCATGTGTGTGTATGGATGTGCATATGTGCATATATATATAGTGTAAGTACGTGTGCGTAGTTATATATTTCCACCTTTGATTTTCTTTAAAGACAACAAAGTGGTCAGTTGCAAGCCCAGGAAAATCACAGTATCTTTTGCTTGAGACAGTTACCTCCCTTTGCCTAACAATAAGGTCAACCCTGGGTTGTTGTTTTTTTTAAAAAAAACTGTATTAAAATAAATATATGTATCTGTAGGCTTTGGTAGATTTCTTAAAAAATATACATATCACATGGAGAAGAAACAGATGATTCACCCATTCACAAGTTGGAGGCATTATAAGGTCTGCAGGACAGGGATTGGCCCCTGAGATCAGCTGATGCAAAGTTCTGCTGTATGCTGGATTAACAGTGGAAACCGAATACTGGACACCAGTAGTAACTACATTTAATATTTCCATCTCCTGACCCAATACCTCTACTGAATTAAATCAGCAAAATTAGAATATACAGTATTTCAATGCATGTAGCTCATTACAATGGACAACCCTGCTTTATCTGTAGGCACTATTTCAAACTCTTTGCACAAATGTTTCATGTCAAATAAGTGAAAGGTACTTCACATTAATCAGAGGACTAATGGCAATACAATGGTACACTGAGCAACAATAGCAATATGCAAAGTGTTTCCTGGATTAATTTTCTTCTCTTTAGAAGGAGTGTAAAATGCACTGTCTGGTTATTTTCACGTGGAGAGCCTCCTGGTCTGTTCTTCTTCATCTTCCCACTCCAGTGTGCTTCTGGAGACCTCATGTGCGTCTGTGATGTTACTCCCATATATAAGCATGCTTCAAAACCTTGTACTATTCCGGCAAGATCTTCATTAAAATAATAATGTTTTATTGATCCCCTGATTACTTTATTTACCTTGCCATTTCCTGTTTTTTAATTACAATGATTGAGAAACTGTCTGAAGTGTTTCATTTGTCAGGCTAAATAGCACCAGCTGCTCGAAGTGGGAAACATTCAAAAGATGCCTGGTTGCCACTTCGTTTGCATGAAGAGTGTGGTCCAGCACTTTCTTCCCGAACACTTGGAATATGCGTGGCTTCCCCTATTAGCAAGTATAGTTTAATTAAACTCAGAATGTAATAGCAGAGATATAAATCAAGCATAATTTGAGAGGTATACTTTTACTAGGGATGTGTAAAATCATTTCCACTGATATGTCAACCTTCCCACATGGTGGCGTCACATGCTCAAGACACTCATGTGCAAGAACAGGCCTCTGGTTTTTGCAGTTTAGATGCATACCACTGATACAGCATCTGTCTTACACATACAAGATCCTACGTTTAGTTTCTGGCATCAGAACCAAGTGTGTTAAGGGCCCCATTTCTTGGCTATATTAACATCTATGACATTTGTTTACTTGGTGACCATTTTTATTTATTTTCTTTTGTTTTAATTGTTTTATGGGTTTTTTTTATGATTGTATGCGGCCTAGAGTCACTTGTTGAGATGAGCGGCTATAGAAATCAAAGAAATAAATAAACAAATAAATAAAATCACCTAGTATTGCTAGGAATTAGTACTGTGTCAAAATCTCTCTTGCACTTTCTCAAATATCCTCTTTGTTTAGGAAGGAGTCTTCTGTTTTTCTACCTTATTCTCCAGGACTTTGCAATGTTCTTTCAAGTTCCCTTGGCGATATTTTTAAACTTTATTGTTGCAGTTAGCAGAGGGTGATATTGGTAGCCTTGCTGTTTTCCATTACACATCTTTCTATCGCTTTCCTGGCTGCCCATATTGTAAATCCCAATTTGAAGAAGCCTTCACAAGTAACTGAAGCAAAGACATCCAAGAAGGCTGTAAAGATGCCTGTACAGTGAAAGACAAGACAACCACACACATTTACCTTTCTTGCAGCGAAATAATGCCATGCTCCTTTGAAAGAAATTTTAAAAGCAAATGCTTTCCCACCCAATTGACTGAGTGATGATAGAAAAAAAAAATGTGGGAAACTTTTTCAGTGTAGAAGTATTTTTCCCCCCTGAAACTGTGGATAGTTGCTTTTAAATAAAATGCGGCTTCTGACCTAAATTAGGATCAGGCAATTACTTTGTTTCTTCTCTGATGCCTGCCTATCATGTGACAGTGATGTGACAGCATCACTGAAGAGGAAGAAGTTTTTGGCCCTTTTAGTTTGGCGTTTCGGATTTGAATGTATTTTTTTTTTTTTTTAGTAAAATAGAAAACTTACTGAAGGCTCGCACACTTTTTTTTTAATCCGTTCAGTCGTGTCTGATTCTTGGAGACTGCCTGGACAAATTCCTGCAATTTTTTTGGCAAGGTTTTTCGGAAGTGGCTTGCCATTGCCTCCTTCCTAGGGCTAAGAGAGAGGGACTGTCCCAAGGTCACCCAGCTGGCTTTGTGCCTAAGATGGGACTAGAACTCATGGTCTCCCGGTTTCTAGCCTGATGCCTTAACCACTGTGATTGTACGGATTAAAAAAAAAAGCTTACTGAAGGCTCAGAATACTTGTTTTACTCCTTACTTTTTTAAAAAACAAAATTTTCTGTCTCTGTAATTTTAGGTTGATCTTCAGGGATCCAGAGATTTAAAAATAGTTAGGCTGGGAGAAGAAGCTAAGTGGTTGTGACTTCGAATAAGAATGCTTCCTATAACACTGCTGTGCACTGCTTATTATCATTCCCAATGGTGTTGATTAGTTTGTTAATTAGTTAATTAGTAATTACATTTATATGTCTCCACTTGGTTTCAAAAGAATCTTCTGGGCTTATTATTTCATAAATCCAAGTAAAATCAGCGTCATAAAATGGCAGACATTAAAAAGGTTTCAAGTGGTATCTTTGCTGAATAAGGTCCTTTCATTAGTGCTATAGCAAAGGAGCTGACATTGAAGAGGTCCTGCTTGTTTTGATATGGATATTTACTGATCTGGATATCTAAAGGACTCATCCACTGATTAAGGTCATCATTGGATTGAAAATCAGACAAATTCTAACTTCCAAATATGGGGCTTTTCAGCAATGATTCTTAACTTCAAACCAAAATTCTCAGATGGTCTGTCTGCTACTGCAATTATTGAGTTTCAAGTTAGAATGTTACTGTTTAGCCTTTACTCAAGAGTGACTGTGTATTTGGGATCCTTTGAGTTTTGATTTTACTATCTTAACCTGCAATATTATTGATTGCTTTCAGAGATTGGTTTATTCATTACAATGTATGTTTCTGCATCTGTACAGATTTGTGTGTGTATGTGTGCATATGGATGTGTGTATTGCTCCCCAATGATACTATACAACTGGTACAAAAATAGGACGGAGAGGTATGAGTATTGAGTAAATTCACATTAAATGTGTCCTGAATGAATTTCTGTTGCTTAACTACAACTAATCTATCTGTATATATTGGCAGACTGTTCAGGACAATGATCTTATATTTTGCATCCGAACTGTAAAACCAGAAACATTTCTAGCAGTTTTCACTCCCACCTTCTTTGTTGCCTATTCATTTTCTAATCCCCTTTTGAGAAGAAAGGCTTCAGCTGATATGGAGTTCTTAGCAAAGTATAGGATACAAAAGATGACTATTCAAATCTCTTTTCAGGTTCTTTCTGCCTTCTCTTACTATGATCAGGGAGAAAGCCCACCATAGGAGGTCAAATGGAATTCAATTAATACAACCTGTTTCATTACCAGTTCCTATGTGGAGCTTGAAGTTTAGAATGCAATTTAGGGTGATAGTAAAAACGGTCCCCTTTCACCAAGATTTTGGAGGCTCAGAGTGATATTGGCTAGGTGGTTATTTGATGCCTGTTTTAACTTTATTATGTGTGTATATATAGTCTTAAATATGGTGTGGTATGCTTTTATATTTGTTGTATCTGGTTTTATCTGTTCTGAGCTACCCAGAATCTTTGCTCGGGGTAGCATATACATTCTGATAAATAAATAAATAAATAAATAAATGTAAGAAGGGAAGAGGTGCTAATTTCTACTATTTTATCTATTTCTTTTTAAAAATCGTTACCTATATGCCACATGCTTTGGGCTAGACTGAAATGGCATGCGTGTTGTGGAGCAGCTGTCATTTTGTGTATCCTCTACGTTTAATACAAAATAAACCACAGTCACGGTGTCCCTGACAACAATGGCTCATTGCAGTAAAGAAAATACACTATAGAAAATACAGTTACAATGAGAGTACATCACATGCTATTGTGAGGAATCCTTTTGGGATTCCCACAATGGGAATCCTTTTGGTTAAAGGCTGCATTTATCATTTCTGAGAGTCCCAGGGTTCCAAAATAGGTGGGGGATCAACACATGTAGGTACAGCTAAAGTTTTGAGGAGAAGTGGGGGTGCCATTGTCTTTTCTGTTATGCCTATATTAGATATTTTACTTTGGTTTTTATCTGTTTCCCACTTCAGAATGGAAGGAAATGTTGGCATCAGCTTTCAGCAAACATTGTAAGAAGAAGTTGTGACAGCTGTATAAAACTCAGCATTGTGGTCACCCTCATTCTAGACAATATAAGGACAAGGGAAGAGCAAGGGTAGAAGTATGTCTGTGGTCCCCTCTGGCTTCAGTTCTTCCACAAGGGTACATGAACATATGGATCACATTGCAGGACTTCAAACATGGGGTCTATATCACATAAGCCTTTTTAATTTCACTTCATATACCATGGATATACAGTCTGCACAGATTCATGAATTTAAGCACCCTTTTTTGCTTAGAGTACCGAAATCTGTGGGTCAAATTAATGGACAATAGTAAAGATTGCAAAACTAGAGCTGATGTTAGTATACACAGCTGCATTCTGTATCTCCATGAGTCCATGTATGATTGCATGGAACTGTGGAGGGAGGATGTTGAGCAGGAATTGTGCCCCTTTATATTTAGTTCTACACTATTAATGCTAGGTTAGTTTCAATGGAGTATGAATTCACTCCATATCCATTTCCTCCTCCTCCTCCTCCTCTAAAATGAAATGTAAACTCCCAAGACTCAACCCATTAAAGAAAATTATGCCAGGATTTTTTTTACCTTCATCCCTTTCAATCAACTAAGGATATCTGCATCAATGTTGAAATAGGAAATTAGTTTTATAGGAGAAGGCTAATGATATGATAATCATCTCTTACGAGTCTGTGACCTTGAGAAGTTATAATAATAGAACTGGCAAACAGCTCCATTATCTATGCTGTGATATTCCTTTTGTTTTTTATATTTTTTCCCAAAACAAAAGCCCTTCAAACTATTATGCATAGTTTATCTTGTATCCTGATTAAAAAATACATATTCTTTTCCCTACATGAGGTTTTACAGTAATTGCATATTCCTATTGGTTTTTCAGCTATTTGAAGTATGGGCAGGATTTTATATAAAATAAAATTGTTTGCATTTCTTATAAACCTCCATTTAAAAAATGCAGTAATATCTTAACATAGGATTTTATGAATTCATTTTCACAGTGGACTAATGGCCTAATCTTGTGAGTTGCTAGAAAAGAAGCAATGAGTCATAAATTTAGGCATTCAAAGCCCTGTTGCTGATGAGGATGATTGAGTGGACATTTTGTCTAAATTTCTCCAGTGAAAGGAGATATTTTCCAGTAATGTCTCAAGGGAAAGACCTGCCCAATTAACACTGACGATAGCACAGCTACTGACAAAGCTCCATCAAAGAAGATCCCTCAAGTTGCCTTCCTCTGGGACATAATAGGAGTATGGGAAGGCAAGGAAGTTGCAGGACAACCTTTGGAGAGATGATTACACAGTAAAAGACGAGACATGTCAGGGACACTTTGGCCATCCCGTAACCAAATAATACCACAATCTAACCATGGGAATTTCTCCAGATGTATCTTTTTCTTCAAATACATTCCTAAGTAACTTTTCGTTCATGAAGTAAATTGGAAGGAAAGATGCAGAAGCATTTCTCTGACTGCTTGCAGAGCACTCAAAAGAAGGATGGAGCTGAATGATGATACCACTGTTGTCATTCCACCCAAATCTGCCACCACCATAGCGGTCATTCCACTTCATCTAATATTTGGGCTGGCTCTATCATGCAGGATGTTGATGGTTTAGTGGGTAAATAAGAACATTCCTACAAGGAGAAATCTGAGAGCTTTGTTAAGACTAACAAGATTTTTTAGAAATGGCCCCTAAGAATAGTTTAACTCAAAATTCTTTAAATCAAATTGTTAAAAAATGTTCTGTCTATGGACTTTATGGAATTCTTTTGGCTGATTCTTGAATTCAGTAAGCATTAGTTTGGATTAACTAGATAATTGATGCATGGGTGATTCTCCATTTCCTCATGATCATTTTTTAAAAAACATAAAACATTGTTTATATCTCTGGGTCTGTTTTTGGCTAATTACGCTAATTTTAATTTTTTTGTAGAATATATAGTTAACTGTGGAATCCATTGCTCTCAGATGCAGTGCTGGACACACATTTAGATGGGACTGGGCAAATTCAGAGGGCATCAGACCATCGACAACTACTGAGGTTGGTGATTCAATCACCTTCCTAATCACAAAAAGCATACTTTAAATTCCACCTGGCTATGCAACTGACTATGGAGAGCTATTGTCATTTGTTTATTTTTGTGATGCATCAGGTTGTGTAAGACAGAAAGCTGGATGAGATGTGTTCTTGGCTTGATCCTGCAGGGGTCTTATGTTCATTTGTTCGTTGTTGTTGTTTTCCGTTTGGAATGTATTCTTTAAAAAAAAGGACTACAGCCGCTGTCCTTTCTTGAGAGTAATACTAACACTGCAACTCTTGAATAAAATAAAGTGATCTGCTCAAAAAACAATCTGCCCATTCTACAAAAACATTTTTTTCTGTAGATACGCAGTTGCTGTTCACTATAATGAAGTGAGAAAGTTATCAAAGTAGTGAGTTCCTCAGGGACTGAGGGTCCAAACTTTAAAAATCTCTACAGCCTTTAGGGGAAACAAGGGAAACAGTACTGGTTGATTTAGTATGGCACTGGTTTGCCTGCATATGTCACTCCTTTTTTTTAAAAGGAGGAATCTAAGGAACTTCTGATCATGTCCTCTGGGAGGCTAGGAAGCAAGGCATGAATTACCATTCCATAAAAGGAAAACTGCTACAATTTTCTGTGAGTTCAGAGAAGTCTGAGGGAACTGGTTTACCTCAGGAAGACTGCAGAAAAAAATATGGATTAGTAGTGGAGAAAATAAACTTAACAAACAAAATGGAGACTGCACACACACATACAGACACCTCAATCTGTTGGATATGATGAGGGTCAATCCAGTCCATCTCTTTGCCTAATCTGATCAGACCCAAACTGATCCTCCCTGTCCCAGACAAAGCCCCCCTACAATCTCATCTAAACCAAAGAATAGAAGCCTCCTCACCAGCTCACAGCACAGCCCAAGGGCAGCCCTAACCAGGGAATTGCAACCTAGAGAAACCCCACCTGTTCCGTCCTCCATCAGCTGATGACCTCAATGTTCCATCTCCTTCACAATGAACTTGCTCAGCTCTGCTGCCATCCTGAATGGCCCATTTTGCCTAACAATAGAACTCACCCCAGGTACACTGACAAGGACCTGCCTAGGTTCCCCAAACTGGCCAGCAAATCAGATCCCTAGGATTTCTCCCCTTGTATCCCTCAACTTCTATAAGCACCTTTGCTTTCCCATTGTTCAGGGGCCCTGTCTTGTAAACAATAAACATGGTTCTTTTCTTCAGTGTTGTGCTCTTTCTTCAGACTGAATCCACAATGGGGTTAAAGTCTTATTTATTCACCCTGATGATAACATTTAAGAAAAGATACAAACTAAGGGTAATGAAATGGTGCCATTCCACTTTGTCAAGACCTTCTACTTTAATGTGACACTCCACCTCATCAAGGTACTGAGGTCTTCATGTTGACATGAAGAAGATGCACCCTGATCAGCTGCCTTGCCTCAATGAAGCAGTCAGTCAGAGCACAATACCATGTCTGCTCCACTCCATTGTTTAGAAAATGGAGGCACTTCAAATGAAGCTTTGTGACTGAAGAACCCCTTAGGTCTTCTGTACAACTTGAATGAAAAGCACAGTTGAGCAACCACTGCATCAGGGATCAGTTTCGAAAGAAAAAAGCAAAGAAACCATCAGAAAACAAACTAGTGGAAGACTCTGTGATAACATATGTCTGTAGCTTGAATCATGTCAACTGGATTTCTATTTTCTTAGTGGAAACGTTTCGCTCCTTATCCAAGGAGCTTCTTCAGTCTGAGCAAAGTTGGTAAGGGAATCCTAAATATGTTCCTAGGTAGCTATAGGTAGGTATATATATATACCTAGGTAGGAATTTAGGATTCCCTTACCAACTTTGCTCAGACTGAAGAAGCTCCTTGGATAAGGAGCGAAACGTTTCCACTAAGAAAATAGAAATCCAGTTGACATGATTCAAGCTACAGACAATTCCACCTGGATGACTGAGAACCTTCATAGACATATCTGTGATAACATATAATTAGAAACAGCATGGAAATTAGAAAACAGTTTGTAATTGTTGCATTTGAACATGTATTTAACTAAAATATGTTTCATTATGTTAAAGTTTATAATGTATTGTTATAAAATGTTAAATGTCGTTTTTGAAATTCATATGCTACAAGGAAGGAGACTGAAGATTCAAGATGCTTCCCAATGAGGAAAAGTCACTGGGTAACTTTAGGGGCATGGTGGCTCAGTGGGTAAGACACCAGGCTTGTCGATCGGAAGATCACAAGTTCAGAGGTTTGAATCCCTGGCCCTGCATGACGGAGTGAGCTCCCGCACTCACCCCAGCTCTTGCCAACCTAGCAATTCGAAAGCATGCAAATGCAAATAGATGAATAGGTACCACTTCAGTGGGTAGGTAACAGCATTCCGTGTTCATCATGCCGGCCACATGACTGCGGAAGCGTCTTCGGACAACGCTGGCTCTTCGGCTAACAAACGGTGATGAGCACCGGCCCCTAGAGTCGGACACGACTGCACAAATGTGTGGGGGGAACCTTTACCTTTACTTGGGGTCAGCTGCTAAATCTCGAGAGGGCTTCAGCTCTGTGGGATGTGCTAGCCTAAAGCTTTCACCAGCAAATTCAGAGCAGGAAGGTGAAGCCTCATCCTTTCACCCGTGTTTTTTACACTCCAGATCTTTCAGACTGACTGATTTTGGCAAGGGCCATGGGATTGCTTGCCACCTGGAGTTCAGGTGCTGAACTGCTTTTGTTTTTGGTGCATGCTGCACACAGTCCTGCAGTTTGCCAACCCACACAGTTTTAGGGAGCCTTCCTCAGGATTGCCTTCAGTGTGTACTCTACTTACATAATTTGGAGTGCCCTCAGAGTACAGTGAAGGGATTTCAAACTGGGTGGCTTTGGCGAATGCTGTGGGATTGCCTGAAGAGTACGCTGAAGGCACCAAGCATGAACTTTCCTGAGTCTTCCAGACTAGGCGAGCTTGCAGAACATTGCAGAAATTCCCAAAGCTGTCTAGCCTGGAAGCTCTTCATCCATCACATAGGAAGAAGGCTGAGAGGACCTTCTGCTATGTTGTTGTTGTTTATTCGTTCAGTCGCTTCCGACTCTTTGTGACTTCATGGACCAGCCCACGCCAGAGCTTCCTGTCGGCCATCACCATCCCCAGCTCCCCCACGGTTGAGTCTGTCACCTCCAGAATATCATCCATCCATCTTGCCCTTGGTCGGCCCCTCTTCCTTTTGCCTTCCACTTTCCCTAGCATCAGCTTCTTCTCCAGGGTATCCTGTCTTCTCATTATGTGGCCAAAGTACTTCAGTTTTGCCATTAATATCATTCCCTCAAGTGAGCAGTCTGGCATTATTTCCTGGAGTATGGACCTTCTGCTATGGCACTTGCCTAAAGCAACTTGTTTACTTTGACAAAATGAATCATCAAAGTGAATCATCAAGTCAAATCTTAGTCATTTTGTGAAGGTCTAATGAACACTGACAAATATTCAGAGTAATGTCCAGCTTCTACCACTTTTCAATTTAGAATTGTCACTTCTAACTGCTACCTATCCTGGAGATATCCTCTGCCTATTAAAAGTGTGCATGTGTCACACTAGTCAATATATGCATATGTTGTTGTTCCATGACCTCATGGACCATAGCACACCAGGCCTTCCTCTCTTCCACTGTCTCCCGGAGTTTACTCAAATACATGTTCATTACATTGGTGATGCTATCTAACCATCGCATCCTCTGCTGTACCCTTCTCCTTTTGCCTTCAGTCTTTCCCAGCATCAGGGACTTTTCCAGTGAGTCCTCTCTTCGCATTAGGTGGCCAAAGTATTTGAGCTTCAGCTTCAGCATCTGTCCTTCCAATGAGCAGTCAGGGTTGACTTCCTTTAGGATTGACTGATTTGACCTCCTTGCAGTCCAAGGGACTCTCAAGAGTCTTCTCCAGCACCACAGTTCAAAAGCATCAATTCTTTGGCGCTCAGCCTTCCTTATGGTCCAACTCTCACAGCCATACATTACTACTGGGAAAACCATAGCTTTAATTATACAGACCTTTGTCAGCAAGGTGATGTCTCTGCTTTTTAATATGCTGTCTAGGTTTGCCATAGCTTTCCTCCCAAGAAGCAAGCATCTTTTAATTTCATGGCTGCAGTCACCGTCTGCGGTGATCTTGGAGCCCAAGAAAATAAAATCTGTCACTGCTTCCATTTCTTCCCCTTCTATTTGCCAGGAAGTGATGGGACCAGATGCCATGATCTGATTTTTTTTAATGTTGAGTTTCAAGCCAGCTTTTGCACTCTCCTCTTTCACCCTCATCAAGAGGCTCTTTAGTTCCTCTTCACTTTCTGTCATTAGGGTGGTATCGTCTGCATATCTGAGGTTGTTCATATTTCTCCCGGCAATCTTAACTCCAGCTTGTGATTCATCCAGCCCGGCATTTCTCATGATGTACTCTGCATATAAGTTAAATAAGCAGGGTGATGATATACAGCCTTGTCGTACCCCTTTCCCAATTTTGAACCAGTCGGTTGTTCTATGTCCGGTTCTAACTGCTGCTTCTTGACCCACATACAGGTTTCTCAGGAGACAGGTAAGGTGGTCTGGTACTCCCATTTCTTTAAGAATTTGCCACAGTTTGTTGTGATCCACACAATCAAAGGCTTTAGCATAGTCAATGAAGCAGAAGTAGATGTTTTTCTGGAACTCTCTTGCTTTTTCCATGATCCAGCGAATGTTGGCAATCTGATCTCTAGTTCCTCTGCCTCTTCGAAACCCAGCTTGCACTTCTGGTAGTTCTCGGTTCACATACTGCTGAAGCCTAGCTTGTAGGATTTTGAGCATAACCTTGCTAGCATGTGAAATGAGCGCAATTGTATGGTAGTTTGAACATTCTTTGGCATTGCCTTTCTTTGGAATTGGAACGTAAACTGACCTTTTACAATCCTGTGGCCACTGTTGAGTTTTCCAAATTTGTTGGCATATTGAGTGCAGCACTTTAACAGCATCATCTTTTAGGATTTTAAATAGCTCATCTTGGATACTGTCTTCTCCGCTAGCTTTGTTGTTAGTAATCCTTCCTAAGGCCCACTTGACTTCACTCTCTAGGATGTCTTGCTCAAGGTCAGTGACCACACCATTGTATTTATCAGAGACATTAAGATCTTTCTTGTATAGTTCTTCTGTGTTTTCTTGCCATCTCTTCTTAATCTCTTCTGCTTCTGTTAGGTCCCTGCCTTTTTTGTCCTTTATCATGCCCATCTTTGCACAAAACGTTCTCTTGATATCTCCGATTTTCTTGAAGAGATCTCTAGTCTTCCCCATTCTATTGTTTTCCTTGATTTCTTTGCATTGTTCATTTAAGAAGGCCTTCTTATCTCTCCTTGCTATTCTCTGGAATTCTGCATTCAGTTGGTTATATCTTTCCCTTTCTCCCTTGCCTTCTGCTTTCCTTCTTTCCTCAGCTATTTGTAAAGCCTCATCAGACAGCCAGTTTGCTTTCTTGCATTTCTTTTTCTTTGGGATGCTTTTAGTTGCTGCCTATACCTATATGCATATACCTTTTAAAATAATTATTTTGATTTCATTAGGCTAAACCAATCATTAAAGGAAAAATATGGATCCATGCAATAACAACAAAGGATTGACACAACTTCAAAATTCATAAACCTAGCAAACAAATGATGGGGAAAGGCCTGGAAATTATGGTATGATTATATCATATACTGCATCATCTTTGATCATATTTCTCAAAAGTATTCTTCCTTGCTCACTCCAGGCTTGGCTGCCAGCTCGACCAGTCGAATTTCTCAGAGTGCTGGGAACTGGCTGAATTTTCCTTGCTTGCAGTGGATTGCAGAAGTTGTGGACCACTGAAGTTTTTTCCCCTGAAGAAGGGGAGACCAGAAGATTACTCGGGGGGCCATTGGAATTGCCTACCCTTGTTTTTTCTCTGTAGTTTCCACCACGGAGAAAACAAGGTAAGTGCAAGGGAAATGGCCGAGAAGATATCTTGCTCTCGCAGGGAAAACAAGTCTCTTTGAAGAGACACAAGAGCGTACAGCCGCTTTTAGATCACTTTAGGAAATTATTTTTTTTAGATTAGGAACTTTTTTGATATCTAAGATCTATTTTTTGGACTTTGTTTTAAAATGTTGGCTGGTTTTGTGCTTTCTTTGCTTTGACTGATTCTGGTGGAAGCTTGATGGACTCTATATTTGCAACATAATGAAACGTCTGCATTTTTTTTTTACTTTTCTTTTGTATTAGAGGGATTTAAGAGACTCTGTTTGTAATTCTTCACTTGATAAACTAAATGACTATTCATTTTTTGAGAAACTCTTTGTTTGGATTAAGCAGCTTGCAGCTTGAAGAACAAAAGCTCGTAGTTTGAAGAATAAAAACACAGGGTAACATGTTTTTTTCTTTTCTTCTTTTTCTACATTCTCCCTGGTTGGATTCTGTTTCACTTGGAATATATTTTTTATTTCTCCTTCTATAAACTGTTTAAAATATTATTCTCTCCTGTATTTTGGATTATTGGAACTCTCTTTTTTCTTTTAACTTTAAAAAGAAAGAAAAGAAAAACAACGTTTTGCTTAATAGATCCTGCTGGTAGTATTCCATGGATAGATTACATGACTATTGTTTTGACTAGAAGGGTTGTTATTTTAATTTGAAGGACACAGGAAAAATGGCTTTCCAATTAGTACCTCAGGAGTTCAGAAGAGAGATTACTGAGGCTCTTTCAAATATTCAAAGATCGTTGGAATTGCTGTTTGTAACTCTGCAAAACAGAGAGAAAGAGCAGAGAACGGAAACGGAAACACAAAAGAAAAATGCTTTTGAAGTGCAGGAGAAACAGAAGGAGGGAATTTTGAGTATATTAGTTCAGAAGAACATTCTGAAGGCTATACACTATAATCTTGGTATAGATATGTTGTGGCAGTGGAGACAGAGTGAAAATATGGGTGTACAGTTGGATGGATGTTGTGAAATACGTGGAAAGGGAGAGAAGGTTGCTCTGATATTCTATATGAGATATAGAAAAGAGCAGGCTGTATATTGCGAATTTGCCATAGTGTATTGTGATTTTGGTATAACCTAAACAGAAGATATGAGAAACTGTATGGATATAAAGGCTAATGAAAATATGGACTTGAATTGTTATGAGAAATTGTATGGATATATAAAAAGTGATATTCTAAATGTAAGACGCTAAATATAAATATAAGTTGATATTATAGAATATTGTTTTCCTTAGAGATATATTTATGAGAAGATAATGATATGATGAGATGAGATGGAATTAGAATGATGGTTACTACAGGATGATATATATCAATATGTATTGTATGAATATTATAAGAATTGATATATTAGGTATTAGGTTAAGTGATATGATAGATTATGCATTTAGTTTAAATGGACACTACTACAAGGAATGGAAATTATAGATGGATAATTGAGATATAAGAATTCCTTTTTTATGGAGATATATATATATATTAGAATTAAATTATAGAAACATATATGTATGAACATTATAAGAATTGCTAAATTATGTATTAAGTTACATAATATGTTAGGTTATGAGTCATAATATGAATAGAATATATTGTAGTTTATTAGAAGTAAATAAGGCTTTTATTTGTTATACTAATTGGACTTTATTGAAGATATAAATATGTAGTAATGAACATTCAACATTTAACTACTACTTCAAGGAGTGGAAGCCAAAGATGGATTATTGGGAGACAGTAAGAAAGGTGAAACCTATATGAAGATTAGAAGATTGGATTAAAGAAATCAAAAGACATATGACAAAGAAAAATTCCTGTATACTGTATGAAGGACTAACATTTAAAATCAATTATTGTACTTTAAGTTCAAAGATAGATTGGAGGACATCTATTTTCTATATTTTCTTTGCTTATTATTTCTTGACTTCACTTTTTCTTTATCTTTTTCTTATTTTGTATTTCTGCTTCTATTTCTTTTTTCTATTCTAACCTTTATTATGTATTGTAAAACTTAATAAAATTCAATAAAAAAAAAAAGTATTCTTCCTTGCTCCTTCATTGAAAAAAGCCTAATACAAATGTTGACCATATCAACACATCCCATAATAATAATCCATTATTGTAAAACAGGTATAGAATAATATTTATTTGTGTTATATAATATCTCTTTTAGCCAATATCCCAGCCTGAAAAATCTATGATTTTTATGAGTGTTGTCTTTACAAGTATCTGCCAGAATCCACACTCCAAAAACCAAACAAAAAGGCATCATCAGTGTTGTGGTTTTATGATTTAAAAGAATTTGGATCAGAAAATGTTCTGCTGACTTGGAGACAAGAAGTCTGGGTTTTTGTTTGTGTTTCCAAGGCATACTAATTGTTATCTTAAGTATTGGCCGGGTTCAGAGGTCAGTTACCATGGTGATTAATTGTCCTGACCTATATGTAAAAAGGTATATATTAGCATACCTTTGTTTTGTAAAGCTGTCCTTTTGTTCTCTGCTGTTCTGTCTTTTTGTCTCTGTAAATCATGTTGAGGCTATCTCTCTCTGTGTGTGAGGATTTGTAGTTATGTTTTATATTAATATATATAATGTTTGCTGAGAAAGTCTTTGTGTTTTTATTTGATCTCTCAATTGCAAAGCGTTTCTGGAACAAGAAAACACTAACAATCAGGACTCCAACATATATCAGTTGTATTAATAACTAATAATTAAAATTATTTTCCTGTAAAATAATGAAGCCCATTCATACAATTAATTGATCCCCCACCTATATATACCAAACATTCTCACTCTCCCACACAGCCTGCTCTAAAACAAAGAAACACAGAAACATAACACAATTGTGCATTTATACACACATTATTCATATAAATTTCTCTCCTATTTATAATAAGAAAACAGGATGGAAATGGGAAAAGAAGAAGGAGTAATTGCATAGGAAGAGAAGGAGAGGAGAGGGGGGAAGGGAAGGGATATAATGGGGAAAGAAAGCTGCATGGATATGGAGATAAATGGAAAGGAATCTAGATGGGAAAGAAAAAAGGGATCACTTTCTTAGAGATCAACAAAGGGTTAAATTAACCAAGCAAACAGCTCTCCCAAGCAACAACTAACCTTTAAAGGCCATGTGTATTTTGAAGCAACTGTAGCCATCTGCACCTTTTGCTCTGTTTGTGGTTTGCCCATTTACTACACACAGTTTACAAGACAGAGACTGTAGGTTTGAACAGGAGTGCAGTCTTACAGCAAAATAACATGCTTGTTTGCTTATAAATTATCTAATTATATGCCAGTGGATTCAGTGAAGCCTTCTCTCTAATCAACTGCTGATGAATATTGACTAAGTCTTATTTTACCATTTTTACAGGCTCTGTATAAATAAGTGGACAAATGAATAAATTGATGGATAAAACTGTGTTGTTGAAATATTTCTGCTAACAACTACCTTGTAATCACCTCCCAATAGTCTTTCATTAATGTACTTCCTGTGAAATCCATCATAGTGCATATACTCTGTCAATCTAGCAACCCTCTAGTGTACGGCTTTCCGAAGTGCCGCCGCTGGCAACACGCCAGCGGCGGGGCGGCGGCGGCACGGAGGTGGTGCGGGGGCACGCGCGTGCGGTGGTGACGCAGGAGGGCACGCAGTGGCGTGCGCGTGTGCGGCAGCGACACAGGATGGCGTGTGGGGGCGTGCGGGAGCGCGCACGCGGACGGCGGTGGTGCGGGGGCGTGCGGCAGCACGCACGCACACGGCGGCGGCACGGGGGGCGTGCAGCGGCGTGGGGGGACATGCAGCGGCGCACGCGTGCACGGCAGCGGCGGCAGCAGCTTCCGCTGCCCCCATGCACATGCACGCTGCCGCTTCCGGGTGGTGTGGCAACACACCACGCTGTGTGTGGCGACACACTTTTGTGTCACAACACAGTTTGGAAAGCTCTGCTCTAGTGAATGGTAATGAAATAGTAAATGAAGTCTGCACATGGCATTTGTTATATACATGTTAGAGATAATATACAGGTACAATGAAAAGATGTCTGAAAGCTAGACAGTAGACAAAGGACAAACAACTTAATGCAGAAGAACTTTTTTTAAAAAACTATTCAGGCCTGGGTTCAGTATTTTTGTGTCTGGGAATGCATACAAAATAAAACAAAACAAAACAAGGGTTTTGGAGACTCAACATCTGACTTTGTTGCATGTAAAGTAAGGGGATTTTTCACAAAAGTGCATTAGAGCTGCTCCAGTCTACAAATCAGCTTCTTTTTCTAAAGCAAGGGGAGAGGGGAGAAAGAGACAAAAATGTTATAGATCAATGTGGCATACTGTACATGGAAATCTGATCTCCCTCTGATACGTAATGAGATCCAAATCAATTAATGCTAGAATCTGTTTGGTGATGTCTCTGTAGACCATATCTTTGAAGAATTAGAGGCCAGCTTCACACATTGTGTAAGCCATGTTTTATCAGCCATGGCTGATTTAATAATCTTTATTATCTGGGTACACTTATTACACCAAGCCTTAAACCATGAATTGTAAATTACAGTGTCTGAATTCAAACACAATACTAAACCATAGACAAGCAAGCCTTATTATAACTCAGTGTGATGTACTCAGTGTGATGAAGCCTTGGACTGCAAGAAGATCAAACCAGTCCATACTCCAGGAAATAAAGCCAGACTGCTCACTTGAGGGAATGATATTAAAGGCAAAACTGAAGTACTTTGGCCACATAATGAGAAGACAGGATACCCTGGAGAAGAAGCTGATGCTAGGGAAAGTGGAAGGCAAAAGGAAGAGGGGCCGACCAAAGGCAAGATGGATGGATGATATTCTGGAGGTGACGGACTTGACCTTGGGGGACCTGGGGGTGGCGACGGCCGACAGTAAGCTCTGGCATGGGCTGGTCCATGAAGTCACGAAGAGTTGGAAGCAATTGAACAAATAAACAAACAAAACAATGTACCCACTTATTCTCTGAAATTTTAAATGTTTACCCAAGGTATTAGATAAAGTATGTACATCTATCATCTATCATCTATCATCTATCATCTATCTATAACTTATCCCCGCCCCCTGTTCTATTCTGGCAAATACACAAGTTGGCTAACAAACTATACACATATTAACAAAATATAAAGAATTAAAAATACAAATTAAAATTAAATGATGAATAAATTCATAACTAACAAAACCTGGCAAATGAGATGCATTTTTACAGATTTGCTAAAGGCTAAGATGGTGGGGATAAAATGCAACTTCTAAATGAGTTTTTTTTTTTAAAAAATAAACCAACTACTCAACTACTTACCTCAAGGCTCAGCCACTGCAATGTGCTCTACATGGGGCTGCCCTTGAAAACCATTTGGAGGCTTCAAATGGTCTAGAATGCAGGGAAGTATAGGCAGTGATGGGCATGCCTCAGTATGCCCATGTGACATGTCTGCTCTGAAAAATGCATTAGTTGCCACTCTGCTTCTGGATGTGATTCAAGGTGTTAGTTATTACCTGCAAAACCCTACATGGCATAGGGCCTGATTATTTAAGGGACCTCCTGTCTTACATGGTTTCTGCCTGGCCAGTATATGCTGGGCAGAGTTGGCACACTCCAGGGCCCTTCAACTAAACAGTGCCATCTATCATGTGACCCCCACCCTGTTGGAGAGTCCAAAAAGCTTTGAAGACCTGCTTGTTCTCTCAGGCCTTGGGTTGAGAGGGATGAGGTCCCTTTTTGGGTGTGTCTGCTAATTTTTGTTTTTGTCTGTATATTGTATCTAGATCCCATCTTGTTTTTGGTTTGTGTTGGTTTTGATGCTATTATTTGTGAATCACATAGAGTCAGTTGGAATTAAGTGGTTTCTAAATCGAAATAAACAAGTAAACAAACAAAGTAGGACTTGTAAAGGAGAACTGAAACCATTTAGCTCCTGGGCAAGCACTTTTCAACTTCAAGGGGAGTGGGAGAAAATGACTGAAACTGCCACATATAGCCACGAGCAAATGATGAAATGTGTTCAAATTCCATCCTTTTTCTATTTGCATCTTGGCATCCCACACAAGTAAATAAGCTGTGAAGCTTTCATTCATTTCACCTTGTTTCTGATGCTGCTAATCCGGAGGTAGTTGCCAAATAAAACACTGGCGGCCTGCCCTCTGTCTTGGTGGATACCTAGAGAGACAGAAGAGAGAGGACGGAATGGATCTGAAAGGGAAATAAAATGCTAATGGAGAGTGTAAAAGCTGGCACTGAAATGGTGGAGGAGAAGTCTGGCTACTGACCAAGTGAGAGTGGGTGTGCCAGTCCTTCTCAGAACACTTTTCTAGACATATCTTCTACTGGTCATTTTACATGAACTTCATGTTAATGGGTAGGAAAGTGCAACAGATTTTACAAACATTGAGGCTGTCCCCTCAAGTATTTATTTTATTTTATTTTATTAAATTTATATTACCGCCCATCTCCCCTGTCGGGGACCCTGGGCAGTTCACAATAAAAACATAATTTAAAAAGTCAGTATAAAATTACAGTACATCCATAATATAAAATCCAAGTATAAGAATGTTAAAAATGGCGTACTGAGAGGCTTCAAGGGACCAGCCATCTCCAAGAGGAACTATTGGCATTTCCCTCCCAGGCAAGATGGCAGAACCAGGTCTTTAAGCCTTTCCGGAAGGTCGGGAGCGAGGAAATTAGCCTCAGCTCCGGGGGTAAGATATTTCAAAGAGCGGGCGCAACCACAGAGAAGGCCCGCCTCCTGGACCCCGCTAGATGGAATTCTTTAGTCGATGGGGTCCGTAGCAAGCCCTCTCTGGCTGATCGTGTGGGACGGGTCGATGTTCTGGGGATGAGACGATTCCTTAGGTAACCTGGCCCTATGCCATGTAGGGCTTTAAAGGTGATAACCAACACCTTGAATTGTACCCGGAAGCAAACCGGTACCCAATGCAGCTCGCGCAACAGCGGTGTCACATGGGCTGATCTCCTGGCCCCAATAATTGTCTGCGCAGCTGCATTCTGGACCAGTTGAAGCTTCCAGATACTCCTCAAGGGTAGCCCCATGTAGAGCGCGTTACAATAGTCTATATGGGAGATGACAAGGGCATGAGTGACTGTACGGAGTAGATTTAGAAATCTGTTTGATGTTTGATGAATACATGACTTATTTATTTATTTATTTACCAATTTTTTATCACTGCCCATCTCCCCCTGAGAAGGGACTCTGGATGGTTTACAGTAAAACATAGTTAAAATGCAACACAATTACAACTGCAATAAATATAAGTACACAATAAAAATATAAAATATGATAAAATCCAGATTCCTGATGGTTCTCTATCAGTCCATGAGTATAAAGGGTTATTTTAGGGCCGTTCTAGGGGGCTAGCCATCCCCAGGAATGACTGTTCTCCTTCCTGCTCCAGGCATGTTGGCAAAACCAGGTTTTTAATTTTTTTGCAGAAGTTCAGGAGTGAGGGGGCCTGTCTTATCTCTGGGGGAAGAATGTTTCATATGGCAGGAGCTACTGCGGAGAAGGCACGCTTCCGAGACCCCGCCAGATGGAATTCTTTTACAGATGGGGTCCATAACATGCCCTCTCTGCATGACTGGGTGGGACAGGTCGATGTAATGGGGATGAGACAGTCGCTCAGGTAACCTGGACCCATGCCATGTAGGGCTTTAAAGTTCATAACCAACACCTTGAATTGGACCCAGAAGCAGACTGGGACCCAGTGCAGCTCATGTAACAAAGGTGTTATATGTGCCATCCTTGGGGCACCTAAGATTGCCCACACAGCTGCATTCTGGATCAGCTGTAGCTTCTAGATATTTTTCAAGCGTAGCCCCATGTAGAGCACATTACAGTAGTCTATATGGGAGATAACCAGGGCATGAGTGACCGTTCGAAGGGCCTCTCGGTCCAGGAAAGTGTGTAACTGGTACACAACATGAAGTTGAGCAAAGGCCCTCCTGGTCACGACTGCCACCTGCTCTTTGAGCAGGAGTCATGAGTCCAAGAGGACCCCCAAGTTACGCACTGGGTCTGTCTGGGGAAGTGTGACCCCATCCAGAACTAAAGATGACAATTTCCCAGATGCTGAGGAGCCATTAATCCACAGCTACTCCATCTTACCTGGGTTCAGCTGAATCCTGTTGTTCCCCATCCAGGCCCCCACAGCCCCCAGGCACCTGGAAAGGGTGTTCATGGCATCACTTACGTCACCTGGGATGGAGATGTATCCCGGTATCATCAGCATATTTTATTTATTTATTTTATTTATTGTTTAATTTATATCACCGCCCATCTCCCCCCACAAGGGGACTCTGGGCGGTTTACAACAAAATTGATTAATTAAAAGCATATAAAATACAATACATCATTCCAATTTAATTAAATATAAATATATAAATATATAAAATCCAAGAGGTTATTGTTTAAAGGAACTCTATGGTGCCAGCCACCTCCAAGAGGAGCTATTACCCCCCCCCCCCCATCCCAGGCGAGGTGGCAGAGCCAGGTCTTCAATTGCTTTCGGAAGGTCAGGAGTGTGGGGGCCTGCCTCACCTCCAGGGGGAGAATGTTCCAAAGTGCGGGTGCCACTGCCAAGAAGGCTCGCCTCCTGGACCCCATCAGATGGAATTCTTTTATAGATGGGATCCGTAGCAAGCCCTCTCTGGATAACCGGGTGGGGTGGGTCGACGTTCTGGGGATGAGGCGGTTCCTTAGGTAACCTGGTCCCATGCCATGTAGGGCTTTAAAGGTAACCACCAACACCTTGAATTGCACCCGGAAGCAAACTAGTAACCAGTGCAGCTCACACAGCAGAGGTGTCACATGTGCCAATCTTGAGGCACCCATAACTGCGCGCGCAGCTGCATTCTGAACCAGCTGAAGCTTCCGGATACTCTTCAAGGGTAGCCCCATGTAGAGCGAATTGCAATAGTCTATGTGAGAGATGACCAGGGCATGAGTGACTGTACGGAGGGCATCTCGGTCCAGGAAAGGGCGTAGCTGGTGTACAACTCAAAGTTGCATAAATGCCCTTCTTGCCATGGCTGCCACCTGCTCATCGAGCAGGAGCCGTGAGTCCAGAAGGACCCCCAGGTTCCGCACCGAGTCCGAACGGGGTAGTGCCACCCCATCCAGATCTAAAGATGACAACTCTCTGGATCCCGAGGCGCCATCAATCCACAGCCACTCTGTCTTACCAGGGTTCAGCTGAAGCCTGTTGTTCCCCATCCAGACCCCCACAGCCTTCAGACACTGAGAGAGGGCAGCCACTGCATCATCTGTAGCTTGAATCATGTCAACTGGATTTCTATTTTCTCAGTGGAAACGTTTCGCTCCTAAGGAGCGAAACGTTTCCACTGAGAAAATGGAAATCCAGTTGACATGATTCAAGCTACAGACAATTCCACCTGGATGACTGAGAACCTTCATAGACATATAGCCACTGCATCACTTAACTCTCCTGGGATGGAGATATACAATTGAGTATCATCAGCATATTGATGATACCTCATCCCGTGCTGGCGGATGATCTCACCCAGTGGTTTCATGTAGATATTAAACAGGAGAGGGGAGAGAACTGAGCCCTGCGGCACCCCACAAAGTAGGGGCCGAGGGTCGGACCCCTCATCTCCTATTACCACCGATTGGGACCGATCCCGGAGGAAGGAGGCAAACCAGCATAAAACTACGACGCCCACCCCCAACTCTCCGAGCCGCCCCAAAAGGATACCATGGTCAATGGTATTGAAAGCCGCTGAGAGGTCAAGAAGAACCAGGATGGACGCACTGCCTCCATCCCGCTCCCGCCAGAGATCATCTGTAAGTGCGACCAATGCAGTTTCCACCCCATATCCCGGCCTGAACCCTGACTGGAAGGGGTCTAGATAATCTGTATCATCCAGAATTCTCTGGAGCTGTAATGCCACCACTTTCTCAACCACCTTCAACCACCTTCCCCAAAAAGGGAACACTGTAGGGTCCAGCGATGGCTTCTGGAGGAGGGGGTGCACCAGCGCCTCCTTAAAAGCAGCCAGAAACACTCCCTCTCCCAAGGACGTAACAACCATCGCATGGACCCAGACACATGTCACCTCCCTGGCTGCTTTCACAAGTCAGGAGGGGCATGGGTCAAGATGGCACGTGGTGGCTCTTACAGTCCAGAGGATCCTGTCCACTTCCTCAGGCCCAACAGGATCAAACCGTTCCCAGATAACCGGGCAAAGACATTCCCTCAGCATCTCCACAGACCATGCATCACGCCTGGAGTCCAGCTTAGAGCGAATCTGAGCAATTTTATCCATCAGATGCTCTGAAAATTCCTCCGCACGGCCCTGAAGGTGGGTCACTGGGCCCACCTTACCTAGGAGAGATCGAGTAATCCCGAACAGGGCCGTCGGGCGGTATTCTGCAGATGCAATAAGAGCGGAGAAATATTGACGTTTCGCCACTCTTACCGCCACAAGGTAGGCCTTAACTGCGGCTGTTGTTACTAGCTTGATGATACCTCATCCCGTGGTGACAGTTGATCTCACCCAGTGGTTTCATGTAGATGTTAAAAAGGAGCGGAGAGAGTACTGAGCCCTGTGGCACCCCACAAAGTAGAGGCTGTGGGCTGGATCTCTCGCTCCCTATCATCACCGACTGGGAGTGGCCCTGGAGGAAGGAGGTGAACCAGCGCAGAAGCACACCACCCACCCCAACTCCCTGAGCCACCCCAAAATGATACCATGGTCAATGGTATTGAAAGCCGCCGAGAGGTCAAGAAGAGCAAGGATGGATGTACTACTCCCATCCCACTCCTGCCAAAGATCATCCATACGTGCGACCAATGCCATTTCCAGTCCTAAGCCCCGAGCCGCGTCGCCAAGGCCAGTCCATTGCCCATATATATGTAGATGGTTTCCTCATGTGGGAAGAAATTAAGATCTCTCCCTGCCCGCCATGTAGTCTCCCCCCAGAACACTGTCTTTCTGCCATTGATTCCCTTCCTTGAGCAAGGTACTGTAAATGGTTAAAGATTACAAAATAGAATGGGTCCAATGCAAAGAGAATGCAAGAGATTAAAATGTAAGAGAAAGCCCAACTGTTTAGACAAAAGATTCCCTTCAGATTTAATCAGAGACCTTGTAAGACAAAAGGTTCCAGAAATTAGCAGCACCCATCCAGGTAAACATTCTCCCCCAGCCAAACTGATCTCCATAATCCAATCACAAAAGATTCCTTCCAAGGTGAACATTCCAAGCTAGTAGACAAAGCCACAGCCCAGCAGGGAACCTGGACTATTAGAACAGGAAACACAAACAGCAGGGGGCCTGACCACAGAGCGCCTCCTCTCAGAACTCCGGTAAACTGCACTTTTCTCAAGTTCCTAGAGGGCAGGAACACGTTTACATAACAGCCAAGCTCACCTATATAAAGAGCTTGTGGGGGAAATACAAGTGTGGCCACCTCCAACCAGCAGACTCTGTACATGCTGTTGGAAAATAAAATTATCTCTGTTCAAGCAATCACCTAAGAACTTCCATTCCTGGCTCGGAATGGACCTGGTAAGATTTCCTTCCAACACTCCTTTTCTAGTTTTGTTTGTTTTTGTTTTTGTAGTTTTTTATCTATTTCTTCCCTGGTGGGTTTTTTTTATATATTTTGTATTTTTTCTATTTTTTTTTCCCTGTAGAACCAGTTAAGAAATACTTTAATATATTTTTAAATAAATCAATTTTAAATGTGGCTGCCTTTGCATGGTGTTGGAATATGCAGGAAAATGTCATGTTTATAGCTATATTGCAAATGATGATTTCAGTATGGCCTGGAGATGAAGTAAGGACAATTTCAGGGGGACAAGGAGGAAATTGCTGTTGAGGGCTGATTGTGCTGTGGCCTAGGATCTATCAATTGCTTTGGTCTGTAAATATTCTTAACCATAAAACTGACCAGGGAAACCACTGGAATAAAAAAGCTTTTAGAGGAAAAAAAATCAATGCTTTAATTCAATTTAGGAATGATAGATATAAACAGCTTGTGTCACTGCTGCAGGGTAATACATGATACACAGCAGAAGAGTTGTGCTACATCACACCCAGAATAGGAAGCTTCTTCTGCGGAGACTCAGATTTCTTGTGTATTGTGCTAATGTTCTCAGTGATTGATTAAGCAGGCCTGTGATCTTATATTGTTACTTGATTACCTTGGCTATTTAGGTTGCAATTCTCGCAGACTTGCTAGAGTTTATTCTAAACGTTTCAGTAAAGGAAGCAACAGCAAAACTTACTCCTGATTCAAGCGTCTTTTGTTTGTTAAGCAGAAAAAGACACAACAACATTCCTTTGGAAATCGCATGTACTAAATCAAGCATTGATTGAGAAAAAAGCCAAAAGAAGAAAGTACCATTCTCTCTCCTGTTGGTGCCCTTTTTTCTATCTTCCCCACCTTTGCTAGGGAAAGGACAGACACCCCTCCCATCAGAAGTCCAAAAAGTCTTTTTTTTTTAGCATTCTTTTTTGCACAGGAAAGTACTCAACATGGTATGAAGGCAATTGTGAACAGTATTCACATGATAGGGTTATATTTGAAAAGAAAAATATGCAAAGTAGTTTTATTTTACTAACAAGAAAAAAAAATCTCAGAAAAGTGTTTTTTGAGAGATGTTTGGAATAACAATAGTTTCAATCAGTCTTGCCCATACAAAAAGGTAAACTCCTTTTTGTTTTCTTGTATAACTTCTCTGTAACTTTCCTTATACGTCTTGGGTATAATTCATGAGAATTCCTTTGGGGATGGTGGATGCAAGTAGAATGTTGAATAGGCTGACCATACGTCCCGTTTTGAATGGGACAGTCCTGTTTTTTAAGTAGTTTTCTTTTTTTTTCTTTTTTTTTGTAAATTTTATTGAATTTTAAAATACATATTAAAAGTTAATACAAAAGAAAGAAATAGAAATAGAAATACAAAGTAAGAAAAAAGTAAAGAAGAAGTGAAGTCAAAAAATAACAAACAAAGAAAATATAGAAAATAGATGTCCTCCAATTTATCTTTGAACTTTAAGTAAAATAATTAACTTCAAATGTTAGTCCTTCATGCAATACACAGGAACTTTTCTTTGTCATATACCCTATGCTTTCTATAGTCCAATCTTCTGTTCTTTATATAGGTTTCACCTTTCTTGATATCTTCCAACAATCCATCTCTGGTTTCTACTCCTTGAAATAGTAATCCAATGTTCATTACTGCATCAGTTCGATGTTTTTCATTTTCTCTTTCCATTTTTACATCTACATTTATATCTTCAATAAAATCCAATTAATATAACAAATAAAGGCCTTATTTACTTCTAGTAAAATACAATATATTCTATTATGACTATATATTCCACTAATACATAACCTAACATATTACATAACATAATACATAATATAGCAATTCTTATAATTCTTATAATATTCATACATACATATTCATACATAATATTGTAAAAGATATGTCATCCTATAATAACATTAATTCTAATTCTAATTCCACCTCATCATCTCCTTATCTTCTTATATATATATATCCATAAAGGAAAAATAAACCATAATATCAACCTCCATTTATATTTATAATCCTATATCTCAACCATCCATCTGCAATTTCCACTCCTTGGGACAGTGTCCATCTAAACTGAATACAAAACCTAACATAACACATAACCTAATACATAATATACCAATTCTTATAATATTCGTACAACATATTCATACATAATATCATCCTGTAATAACCTTAATTCTAATTCTAATTCCATCTCATCATCTCATCATCTTCTCATAAATGTATCTCCAAAAAAATAATAATCTATAATATCAATTTATATTTATATTTATAATCTTATATCTTACACTTAGAATATCACATTTTTATGCATCCATACAGTTTCTCATATCAGCTCTCACTCTGTGTACAATCCAGATCCGCGTTTTCATTAACCTTGTGTCCCATATCATCATAGTAAATCTACTGTTTAGGTTATGCCAAAATCACGATATGCAACTTGTTTTATTCTGTAACTCAAGTGGGATGTCAAAATGTTTATTTTACCATATCTATCAATTTGCATACTAAGATCTTCCTGTCTCAGCTGCCACAATGTGTTTATGCCCAAACGTTTAATAGACCACCTCCTGTAAAATATCATAATCTTCTTCTGTACCAATATATTCAAAATCCTCTTTCCCTGGTTCTCTACTGGTTCGAGAGATCTTCCCTCTGTTTCTAAATCTGTCCCTTGTGTCTTCTGTTCCTGAGCCACCAAAACTATAAATATACGTTCTATTAAATTCTTAATTTCCAAAAGAGCTTCAGTAATTTCTTTCTTAAAATCCTGAAGTGCTGTAAAAAATGCCATTCTCACCTATACCCCCTTTTCAGGCTGCCGTAATTAGCTGTTGTAGTCAAAACAAGAACACTTTCCCAGGGAATGTGTGGTCAGCTGATCTGTTATTATCAGCGATGTCTGTTTCTTTTAGTAAGAAGAACTTTTAAAATAAAAGATGAAAAATTCCACAGAGCAGTATTTCAAACAGTTTGTAAAAGGAAAAATAAAAATAAATTCCAAGTGAGACAAAGTCCGTTCTAAAAAAAAGTAGAAAAATAAGAAGGAAAAAAGGCACACATTCTCTATACTTTATTCTTCAGGCTGCAAGCTGCTTAACCCAGACAAACAGTTTCTCAGAAGTCAATTAGTTTGTCGAATGAAAAATTACCAACAAAATCTCTTAAGTCCCAATTCTCTGATACAAAAGAAAGGTAAAAAAAAAATGCAAACTTTTCATTATACTGCAAAAATAAAATCTATCAAACTTCCACCAAAATTAATTCATTGGCGATCACTCGTAGCCGAGTAAGATTGTCTTCCAAAGGTAAAATTTTAACAGTGGATCCGTAAGTGGCTATAAAGGCCAATTCTGGATCCGCACAACCTCCCACAATGAGGGCATAGGTTTCCGGGTGGGAGACGGTCATGATGAGGGTTTGCCTGACGTGCCTTCCTTTTAGCTCTTTTCTCCCTTTCTCCCTGTACTCGTGCTTCTTCAAAGTCCACAGCGCCATTAATAAAGGCTGACCTCCAATTGAAACGCTCGTGAGTTAGGGCTTCCCAGTTCTCAATGCTGATATTACATTTTTTTAAATTAGCTTTGAGAGTATCTTTGAATCTCTTTTGCTGTCCACCAATATTCTGTTTTCCATTCTTAAGTTGGGAGTAAAGTAGCTGCTTTGGAAGACGATGGTCAGGCATTCGAACAACATGACCGGTCCAGCGAAGTTGATGTTGGATGATCATTGTTTTGGGTTTGGTGTGGTTGAAAGACGCCTGTGCGTGAATTTGTTTTAATTATAGCAAAGAAAACACAAAATTAGCCAACATTTTAAGCAAAGTCCAGAGATAAATTTTAGATAATAAAAACGTTCTAATCTAAAAAAAGAAACTAATATAAAGTGATCTAAAAGCTGGCTGCTGCTCTTATGTCTTCCAAGAGACTTACGTTCCCCTGCAGAGCTAGGATCCTCCTTCAGCCATTCCACTGCACTCACCCCGTTCCTCTCTGTGGTGGAAACTACAAAGAAAAACAGGAGTGGGCAATTCCAATGGCTCTGTGAGCAATCTTCTGGTCCCCCCCTCTTCAGGGGGAAGCTTCAGTGGTCTTACAAATTCTGTAGACCCCTGCAAACAAGGTAAAATCAGCCAGGTCTCAGAGCTCTGAGAAGCTCTGACTTATCGAGCTGCCAGCCAGGCTTGGAGTCCTGTTTTTAAAGTAGTTTTCAACCGTCCTGTCATTTTCATAAAAATCTCAATGTTGTCCCAGTTTTCGAACCCGGTGGGAATGGTGTGGAAGGAGGATCCAAGCTGGAGCATGGACCGGGAGGGGGGTTTTGCAGATTGGAGCCAATCGCGCAGACCGGGGGTGGGGTTTGCAGGCGGGAGCCAATCATGCAGACCAGGGGGCGGGGACCCCTGTGTTTTTCATGAATACAGAATATTACATAAGACCCTGTCCTGTTTTGCCATTCTGAAATATGGTCAGCCTAATGTTAAAGAGTATTCATGAGCATTCTCGCAAAAAGACTGCCATGGTTGAGTTCATTTACCAGAAATGTGGAGACACGTTTACTAAAATTATTGTGATTGGACACCCACATCCCCTCTCTACCATTCTAGTGTATCCCAGTGTTTTCTGGGATGGAACAAGTACAAACAAAGCTCTGGGTCTGTTACTGCCAAGAGAGTCCTTAAGACTGAGAATAAATTTTGTGAATAAATATGATGCTAGAGTAGTATTTCCTTCTGTAACATGAATGGTGATTATGTGCCATCAAGTCACTGTGAACTCATAGCAACTGTCCAGATATTCAACAGGATGATCAGTCCCCAACCTAGTCCTTCAATGGTGCATCCTCACCACTGTAGTTGAGTCCATTCACCTTGTTGCAGGTTGTATTCTTCTTCTCCTTTCTTCTAATTTTCCCAGCATTATAGACTTCTCCAGAAAGTTAGGTCTTTGCCTAATGTGTCCAGAGTATGATAATTTTTCGAAAGAATGATCATTTGAGCCTGGTCATTTGTGCCTCAAGAGAGAACTTTGGATTGATTATTTCTATGATCCATTTGTTTGCTTTCTTGGGAATATCTATGGCAGTGTTTCTTAACCTTGGCAACTTTAAGCTGTGTGGACTTTAGAATTCTGGTCAGTTGAAGTCCACACAGCTTAAAGTTGTCAAGGTTGAGAAACACTGATCTATGGTATTCTCAGGAGCCTTCTCCAATACTAAAGTTCAAAAATATCAATAGTTTTTCTATTCTGCTTCTTTAAACACCACCATTGCAACATAACCATTTCCTGTGTTTGTTTGTTTGTTTGTTTGTTTGTTTGTTTAGCTATGTGTTTATTGTGAATTTATTTGAAGTAAGTAAGGTGGGATGATGAGCTTATTTAATGTTAGGGGACATGCCCATGGACTTTTTTTGATTTGTGGTCATTGGATTGCTTCTCCCTGATAGAATTGATTGGAGAGAAGTTGGTTAAATCAGGTTGTCTTCTCTCATAAACTGCTAGTTTGATTTCATGTGCAAGTGGAGTATCTTATCAGCAAACTGAACTTTTCAGTCAGTGAATTATTTCTCTCAAATACCAGAAATGAGATAATCATGGCTTCCTCATGCCACCCTTCTTGGAAACATGATAATTTTGTAAAGAAGTTGCTGAAAAACCATTATGATGCCATTCAGATGTAATGTTCCCCACATTACCATGCTTTAAGATTTTTTTTTTAAATTAAAGCTCTAGGAAACTCTCCCTCTTGCTGGATAACTTCTGATAAATATTCCACTGGGATGTGCAGTTTGTCATTTCACATTTACTCTTAGCTCACCAAATTTGAAGGAAGTCCCCATCCTTTGTGAATCTGCAGTTAAGTGTCAATATTTTCATCCTCAGAAAGAATACATTTCTAAAGACTTTGACATTTCTCAAAAATGCAATTAGTTACTGAAAGGAATCATAGTGGGATTTACAATGAATTGTCATGAGAATCAACCTATATGTAAACTAAAGACCTATTCATAGATTTAGGAGATACCATTTTGGCTATTGAATCCAATCCCAGTCCAGGGAGGAATTTAAATTAAAGCACTCCCCCACCAATGGCTGTCTAGGCTCCCACTGAACACACCCAATGAAGGTCAGCCCATCACTTCTCCAGGTAGTTGATTCCACTGTTGAATTCTTACCATTAGGAAGGGTAAGAATAGTTATCCCCCCACCCTCAACATTCAATTGGAATCTGCCTTATGGGAACTTAAATCCATTATTCAATATCCTGCACTCTGAAACAGAGGGAAATTGGGATCTTCTGGGTGTCAGTCTTTTAGATATTTGAAGGATGACTTCATATTCTCCCTGACTACTCTCAAAACTAAACATTCCCAAATCTTTTAATCTCTCTCTTCATGGGACTTCATTTCTAGTTCCCTGAAAATAAATAAATAAATAAATATATAAATATATAAATATATAAATATATATTTCTCTCTTTTTCTCTGAACTTGTTCCAGGTAGCCCTAATCCTTAAATGTGATGACTAGAACTGGACACTTAAATTATCTGAAGCTTTGAAGGAGTGTTTTGCTTCAACAAAACTTTGAGCAATGCAACTTTTCACAAAGCCTCTATCAGCAAAGTGACCATGTTGTTTGTGCCTTTCTGCTTCAGAACCCCTTGTAATTCTCCAATAGAGCACACACTATGGGAAAAGTCTCAGAGGTGGTTTCTCTACACTGATATCAAAATGCTTCCAGATTGGGCAGCTTTTGCAAACCCTACAGTGGGCTTCAAAAGATCTTGGTGCAGTGTTCTCTAGGAGAATGTCAAAGGTCTTCCAGGCTAGTCAACTTCAGAAAACACTGCAAAGAATCCTGAAGAGTTTGTTGAAGCCACTCTACTTGGAAACATTTCAGTCAACACTGTAGGATAAATCTCTTTTCAACTTTCTGCTACGGCTGAAGCTGCCCAGCCTGGGGTGTCCTCCAAAAAGCTTTGGCCAGCATGCAGGGAAGATGCCATTCACCTCCTCCCAAATGCTTACCACTCTGGAAAATGGTTCAGAGGAGATGAACACAGTGGTTTGTAGAACTTGCCCAAAACCAGCAATGGATTTGCTTTGGGGTTTGCTGAAGGGGCTTCAGATGAGCAGCTACTATGCACTGGTGGGTAATCACTGTGCATCCAGGCTGGGCAGTTCTGGTACACACTGCAGACAATCCTAAAGCCATCCGGCCTGGAAACATTTTGGCCACGCCTGGGGGAGAAGGATAAAATAAGCCTTCCCCTATAGCACTTTCCTGGAGTAGTTTAAGAGCATATTAATAGCTTAATTGAAAATCTTCCCAAAGAGTCCTAATTTTAAAAGAGAAACCCTGGATCTCTTGCTTTCTCTTTATTCTTCAGGAACAGAGCAAATTCCGGGGCTGGAAGGCAGTAATGGTTTAATTTTGCCCTCTGTCCTCTTTCTCAGAAACCTTGAGGTACATATGGAAAAGCATAGATCATTCTCTGGCACCCGCAGCCTCTCATAGTATTCCCATCCAAGAATAAAGTTTCAAAATTGAGTGGATCAAAATATCCCACTATCTGAATAAAGAACTTTACATGTGGGAAACAGAAATCTAGAACAGTGTTTCCCCATCCTGGCCATTGCTGAGGATTCTGTGAATTGAAATCCATACATCTGACCAGATGGAAAAACACTGGTCTAAATCACTGTTCCCTGCATGTAAAGTTGTAGATGATCTAGACCAGGGGTCCCCAACCCCCGGGCCGCAGACCAGTACTGGTCCGTGGCCTGTTAAGAACCAGGCCACCATGCTGGTCTCCGAACCCCGCCCCCTGGTCTGCGCAATTGGCTTTCGCCTGCAAACCTCACCCCCTGGCCCACACGATAGGCTCCCGCCTGCAAACCCCACCCCCAGTCCATGAGATTGGCTCCTGCCTGCAAACTCCACCCCCGGTACGTGGAAAAATTGTCTTCCACGAAATCAGTCCCTCGTGCCAAAAAGGTTGGGTACCCCTGGTCTAGACAGAAGTCCAGGTAAAGAAGTATCTCTTTCCTTTCCTCACACTGAATCAAAAATTACCTCTGTAGGGATATAAAAAATTATCTACATTCCAACCTAAAAGAAAGGCTGTAGCTCAGGCCCCAGGTACATCCCCTGCTATGTTTTGTTTAGGAAAGCAAAGATTCCTGATGGGAAGTATTCCTGAGTTCTATTGCCAGTTTCTGTTGACCTTTCAAAGCTAAATAGGGCAATGGTCTAGCTGTATACAATATTTTATCATATAATATTTGTTAGATTTATGTCCCACCTTTTCTCCAGGAACTCAAGGTGGCTTATGTGGGTGAGGGGTGTCTCTCTTCATTTAATGTCCACTACAGCAGCCTTATGATGTGGGTTGGGCTGATAGACAGTTCTTGGCCCCTTGAGCTTTCATGGCTGAGGGTGGAACTGAACCTGGGTCTTTCCAATCACCTTAACAACTACAGTACATGGGTCTAAACTGGCTGACAATGAACTGAGAAGAGGAAAAGTAACCTGTCTTTTTTAGACCCTCCCTCCCACCCTCCCAATGAAAAGAGACTGCACCTTTTCCTCCTGGAAATCTCAGACATGGTGAAAGACATGTTTTTATTACCTTCCCCATTCCTAGATCAGAGGGCATAATAGAAGCTATCGGAGCTTCTCTGATACAAATAATAAATCATTCTGTTCCCTGTCAAAATGTAGCAGAGCAGGACTTAGGTCCATTCACGGTCTGCACTAGGATACTCAAAATTTAATCTGAGGTGTGTTGTGGGATCTCTGGCTAGTCATTCACCATTTCTGTATAAATTGGATAAATAAATAAAATAAATTTCAATTGATTATGGGGGAATTTCCATGTGTGAACTTTCAAGAAAGATGTAATATTCAGAAAGGCAATAGCAGTACTAAATAAAGATTTTGTGGGCAGGAGAGGTGAGAGTGAATGGGGAAAAAACATTATCTAGAAACTCTGGAACAAATCTGTCTATATATTTTAGGGTGTTCATTAATGCAGAACTAGTAATGAATATCTGGTAATGAATAATATCTGGTAAGATACCTTCAAGGAGGTCAATTATTAACAACAATTAATTGGAAGAAATTGCCATCACAGTAACTTAATTGTTTTGACTGAGCGATGTCAGATAATTACTCTGAGACCTTCACACAAAAGTGTGTGTTTTACTTCTGGGCTCAAGCTACATGATGGAACACAAGGGCCTGGGTTGCATATAATCAAGTTTCTCTCAACATGTTTGGAATTCACTGAATTCACAGTTCTCAATGCATCATTCTTATCTATGTCCTTGAAGATATGGAGGAGACCCACAAACACTGACCTTTCCTTTTCAGAGCAGCAGCAGCAACACCTACCTTTTTCAAAGCAACTGTACTTTGCTTGTTTTCCTCAGCCACTTCTTTTCCCTAAAATTGTGGGAAGCACAACTGCTGGAGTCCTTGTCCTTTCTAACACTGTTACGTTTTGTTGCTATGGTCATGTCCAATAATCACATTATTTAATGCGGTTGGTTGGTTGGTTGGTTGGTTGGTTGAATTATATCCCAATTTTTCTCTAGAACCTCAAGGTAGCTTCTATGGTGATTTCACTTTGTTTCATCCCCACAGCAGCATTCTTAGAGGTTGGTTAGAGCTGAGAGAGTGACTGACCCAAAGTCATTAACCATTACACCACACACTTTCTGTCTTCTTCTCACTGGAGCTTAACATCCAAGATTCCTTCCTTCCTTCCTTCCTTCCTTCCTTCCTTCCTTCCTTCCTTCCTTCCTTCCTTCCTTCCTTCCTTCCTTCCTTCCTTCCTTCCTTGATTCTGCCTGCCCACTGGTGTAGTCTCTCAATACAGGTATGAAACTATTGTCCTGGTTTATTCAATCTAAAGAGGACTAAAGAGTCTGAGCTTTATAAATTATTTCAAAGAAGAAGAGTGTGGCATTCTTGGACAAATAGAAGAGGAATGTCCTGTCTTTTATTGTATGATCATCTCTCCAGAGGTTTGCTTCCCAAATAAAGGCATCCAAAATAAATTCCTCCTGCCGAATGTCTTAAGTAGTGCTTCTGTCACCCATCAGACTTTTTGATAGATGCTCAGACAAAGAGTAATTCTTTCCAGACATGATCCTCACAGGTTTACTGAGAAGAAAGTGATGGAGTTACCCGAATTCCAGCAACAGAACTGTTTTCCATCTAAAATCTACAATCAATGTATCTCAAAGTTTATTAGGGTGGAGACTTTTTCAGTTTCTTTCTAACAGGTCTGCTATGTTCTGGGGAGAAGGCAGAAAAGCTTGCATCTTGCATATAAAACTTTTTCCTGAATCTTCATCATTTCAGGACATTGTCATTACAAAAGTCCTTGTATTTCCTTTTAAAAAAAGAAATGGATGGGGAATCTCTTTCAGCTTTATTTATTTTTATTTAAAATGGTGATGTTACATATGCATAAGAACATTTCAGGAAGAACCGGACTTCTCTGCAAGGAGTTGGGCATTAAAAAATGTATATCACTCCTTAAACCAAGCTGGAAAGGATCTTTTGGCCACCAAATTCATTTTTTTTAAAAAAAGGTCCAACTCTCCATCTACTTCCTGATGTATTTATTTATTTAGTTGAGAGAAAGAAAAAAAACTCACCAGAATTCACCTGTGGGTTCATCCTGCAATAGATTCCTCTGGAGGTGAACTGCCCAATTATGATTTGAGAGGAATATATGACAGAATTATTTTACAACCCTATCTGTGGCTTAAATGTGGGATGTTCAAAGCTATGCAAACTAAAAAAAATGAAGATTATTGCAAATCTGCATATGAATCCTTGGAGGTAGTTTGCTAGAAGTGACTGAATGCATAATAATGTAGAACACTAATAAAGCTGCCACCATGACAGGTAACTGAGTTTCGCAGCTAAACAGAACAGAGGTTGCCAGGAAGGTAGAAATTACCATCAGAATCAGTAAAAGGTCAGCTTGAAAGGCGATGTTAATGGGGAAATAATTTGTAGTTTTAAAACCCAAGGTACCAATTATCGTTATCACACCTTCACTTCACTAGACATGGCATCTTTCAAAGTCTCAGCTCCTCCCTTTCTTTGCTTGCCTACAACAGAGATTAATTTTAATACTTTCACTCATATATATTAGGGGTTTTTTTCCATGAGAAAGCCAAAATGTATTTAAAAAATAAGTTTATAAGAGAGGAATGCAAATTGCCCTAATTCACATTGTTTTTCAATAACTTGAGGCTATCCCATGATTGCAATCCATACTGTGAATTGGATCCAGTTTTAAAGATTTATCTAAAATACGTTCTTTGATTTTAGTGGGTGCATTGTAATTAATTAAGTTTGAATCCAACTAATCAACAAAATTAGAGAGTAACATTTAAAAAGAATGCTTTAAGAGAGGAAAATACTGAATCACAGCATTTTTGTAAGCATAAAAAATAGAAATTAAAATATAATTTAATCTGATGCAAACTTTGTCCTAAAACTAATGTTGGATGATACTCTGTTGCAGAACTGTGAATATCTTCATCAGTACTCTTAAATGTCTAATTTCCTCTAATTTTGCACAGATCTCCCCTTTGTGCATGTTGTGAACCCAGCTGGGTCCAACTAGTGATGGTTGATAAACTTGTTGGCTACCATAATTGGAACCCAAATTAATTCTGTGATGAATGAGAAATGTGCCAAAACTTACCTACTTTTTAATCTCCCTCTTCCCATGACATCCTTAGGAAGCTGCAAACAGCCAACTAAATCAATGCCACATTGTTCTGCTAATTGGAGTTTAGCTATTTCCACTTGAGAACTTACATCCCAGGATAAAAGAAAGGGGAAAAAAGGGAAAACCAATCTTTTGATTTAAAAAAAAGAATGGTTGGGGATAAAAACAAATGAGAAAAAAAGAGTTTTGATTTCTGGCTTACTTACTGTATCCAGTAAAGATAAATGGGAATCCTTAATGGAAGCTAATTTTATAATAAAAATGTATTGTTGATGTGATTGTTCTACATATAATAAGACTATTTGCCTAACAAAATGGTTAAGATGAATGAATCATTCAGTTAGTGGAGCAGAACCTAAGACTTCTACCCCCTACAGTCTGCACCATTGGGATTAAGTACAATCTGTCCTTACTTGTGATAGGAATTAAGTTCAAAAAGGGATCAGCATTACTAAATGAAAGTAGGTGTTGGCAGGAGAGGTGGAAACAAATGGGGAAAAATTCTATGGGAATTCAATACCAAATCTAACTATATACCCCAGAAGTGCTTCTTTCTAATGAATGAAAATAAATATCCTGAGTCAGAGTATTTTTTTCAATATGGAGAATGTGCTGCTATTTATAAATCTAGACATTCCACTATCTTAGTCATCCTGTTTCCAAATCATAGGAAATAATAATTCCATTTTATTGGTTAGGCTACACCTGGAGTGATTTGACTAGTTCTGAGCCCATACTTTAACAAGGATTTAGACAAATTTGAACAGGTTTAGAGAAGGGCAAGGGAAATGATCAGGGAACTAGGAATTAAACCCTATGAAGAGCAATTAAAGATACTGGGCATATTTATATCTGAAAATAATACATATGAGGAGGAATATGATAGCCTTGCTAGGGTAATATATAATTTTTCTGTTCTCTCTTATCTTAAAAGAGAGAACACTAAATAATTTTAGTTTTAGGGAGATAGATTGTGATTGAATGTTAGGGGGAAAAAATAACTAGAGTGGTTCAACAAACACATTATCCAGGGAGGGTAATTGTGGTCTATCCTTTCTTAAATGTGTTCAAGCAGAAATTAGATAGCTATTTGCTGAAAATGATTTAATTGGATACCTGCCCTGAGCAGCTGGTTGAACCCACATGCATACAAGTAGAAGAACAGAAGAATGATCACAGAACAGGATTTTAAAAGTTAATGGATAGAGTGGGGGTAGAGGATAGTACCAGCTATGCAAATAACGCCCAAGCTATATTGACCAAGTTTTAATCCTCAATCAGTTTCACTTAACTTCTGAAGATGAATCAAAGGGCAAATAAATGGATCAGAATAGAAACAGGAGTATTTAAAAAAAATAACTGAAGAAATTCAATGGTTAGTGAAATGAGGATTGTTTGAAATGACTTTAAATCATGAAGCATTTTAAATCATTAAATCTTTCACTTTGATGAGATAGAACAACTGAAGAGCATAGAACAGATTGAGCAAAGCATTAAATAGCACTCAATACCTTCCTCAAATGTTTAGATACTGCTGATAAAGCTGCCTTCTGCAGCTTGAATGCTGAATCAATCAAAGTGCTGAATCATTTCTGAAGCTTTACTAAAGCCCAGATTTGGTTTGGGAGATTTAAGAATGAGGCCTCATTTCACCTTGAGGAGTCATAGAATCTTTCCAAGATGGATCAGGATTTGGCTAAACCTGATACATATTTCTATTGTTGAACTTTCTGCCTCAGCTATTTTGGCTTCAAGTCAGGAGGACCTTCCACTCAGTGAGAGGCAACTCAATATCCCACAGGTCCTAGACTCAATTGAAATAGGAAAAAAATTCCTTCTGTGCAAATGCTACAGCAATTCATTTTAAGGAGCAGCTGGGGTGACAAAGCATGCAGCAGAAACTACCCACAATGCACAAGCAGCTGGGAAAAGCAGCTTCTGTTGGTTATTGTCTAGCAGGCATGCCTGGTGAGCAGTTGAGAAAATTATTGACAAATGCTCCACTTCCATGTACAATATGTTTGCAATATAGCCCACTTGCTTCTGTAAACATCCCAGAAAGGGTGGCCTGACAGGTTATTCACGGCTTCAATATCTTCTGCTAATTGAACCAGGAGGAGAAAAGGAGGGCATTAATCAGAACTGATTTCAAATTTGGTTCACTTGAGGAAGTGCAAATGGTATCTGCTCCCAAGAGCAAAGATTGATACTGCTTTAAACAGGCAATTCCTTAATATCCCATGCCTCAGAGGAGAAGAAAAGAACTTTAATCAGCTGCAGAAGTGTTTCCCGGTTGAGTTAAGGAAAAAGTACATACTTTAATGAAAGGCCCAGTGCAAATTATTCAAGGAAATGGGTATTTCTCCACCATTTTCACTCCAATGTTTATCTTGAAAGAGCACTTAATTTGTCACTTGTTTCTCTCTTCTTTTGGGGTCTAGATCACTTTATTCTGTCATTGTTAGAAATGTTGACTTTCATTCAGAATTTTTCCACAACTCTCTTGACTTCTGAGACTTGACCTAACCTGGAACTGAACAAATAAGGTTATGGACACAATAAAAGAATGGGAAATCTTCTGTCCTAAGATGGTTCATGTGATCCTCAGTCTGGTTTCAGAAGTCTTCAGCTAGCAAACTATTCAGCATTCTGATGAGAGGAATTTATTTTAGTCTGATTTCTCAGGCAAGGCAGAGTTTAGGGAGGGAAGAGACTTAAAGGAAGGATAGAAGAGAGAAAAAATGGAGATGAGAAAAGGTATCACTTTTCCCACTTGATCCAACCTATTTTGCTTAATCTCTCCAATCTTCATAAGAAGAGGCTAGAGGCCCTATCAGGTAATAGTCCCATTTAGTCCAAGGTTTTGGTCATTTCTAATTACACTGGGGGTAAGGGAGCTCACCAGCCTGGACTGAGAGGGAAGTAATCCCTTTGACTGTACTGTCCCAGCTATCAGTATATGCCACCCATTATTAGGAGACAGTAAAAGCCATCAATGTCAATAGCCACTGAGAGTCCAGTTGCCTTTAAAAAAATCTTCAAATTGACTGTTATTACAGCAACTACCAGGAGTGAATTTCACCATTTGATTATGTTCTGGGTGAAAAATTATTCCTTTCTCCTCACCCTGGATCTCCCTACATTAACTTTCAATAGAAGATCTCAAGTTTTAATAAAGTGAGTCAGGATAAAAAGCTGTAATATGTTACCTCTTACCTTCCTTCATTGTAAGCCAAAGAACCCCAATTTTTGTAATTTTTCGTAATCTTTTTGGTCCCCTCCCTTTTTTGATGCCTTTTCCAGCTCTAGAATATCATTCTTCAAATGCAATAATTAGAACTATACACAATATACATAAGGGTGAGATTACTGTAGAATTGGCTAAAAGCTTTATTACCTCAAAATTACATTGACTGCATTAAATTCTATTTTCAATTCCTTTCATAAGCATTGCAAGCATAGCATTTCCTTTTTTTTCTTTAATAACAGCTGTACACTGGGTTGACATTTTCATGAACTCTCCACCATGACACCAAGATCCTTTTCCTAGTTATTCACAGTCAGCTCAGATCCCTATAGAGTATAGATGAAGTTATAGATTTGTATAAACAATGCATCACTTTCCGCTCGTTTACATTGTTTACCTTCTCAAAAACTGTCCCCAAGAGAATGAGGGCCTCAGCATTTAAGAGGATGCCCACTTCATACTTTATACCTTTCATTAGGTACCAGACAGAAAGTGAAGGCATTCACCAAAAGTTCCTAGAATCTATGATATTTTTTTTGTTCCTGTGCATCTGTCTTGATTCCTGGCAACTGCCTAGAGTAATCCCTGCAGTTTTATTGGCAACATTTTCAGAAGTGGTTTGCCACTGCCTCCTTCCTAGGGCTGAGAGAAAGTGACTGGCCCAAGATCCTCCAGATGACTTTGTGCCTAAGGCAGAACTAGAATTTACAGTCTCCTGGCTTCTGACCTGGTGCCTTAACCACTGCACCAACCTGGCTCATCTATGTATCAACCTTTACTATTACTTTTAGCCCATAGAAAGAATGGTCAGCTTAATGTATAGTCGAAGGCTTTCACGGCTGGAATCCGATGGTTGTTGTGGGTTTTCCGGGCTGTGTGGCCATGTTCTGGCAGTTTTGGTTCCTAACGTTTCGCCAGTCGCTGTGGCTGGCATCTTCAGAGGACAGGAGCACAGTTAGAAGATTCTCTCTGTGCCCAAGTGGAGAGTGTGTGTTCCTGCTGGTGTTTATAGCTGCTGAGAGGGTGTGTGTCTCCTGTGGGTCATTTAGATGTCATGGTCATACGCAAACCGGACCTGCAATTAGGACACAAAATCTACAGAAAACCCACCCACGCAGACCGGTATCTACACAAAAATTCCAATCACCACCCACAACAAAAAAGAGGCATCATCAAAACACTAGTGGATTGTGCAAATCAGAACTGTGAAGCTCAATTTCTCAATTCTGAACTCAACCATTTGGAGTGGTCCCTACAGGCGAATGGCTACTCCAAGAATGAAATCAGGAAAGCTATCAAACCGAAAAAACAGCAATCAACTGAAGAAAAACAGCCCCCTACAAGCAAAATATTTCTGCCCTACATTAAAGGAGTCACGGACCGCATGGAAAAACTAATGAAAAAACATAACCTCCAAACAGTCTTCAAACCCACCAGAAAAATACAACAAATGTTAAAATCAGCAAAAGACAAATGGGACCCCCTCACCGCTGCAGGAGTTTACTGCATACCCTGCAGCTGTGGACAAGTATACATTGGGACCACAAAATGCAGCATCCACACCAGGATAAAAGAACATGAAAGACACTGCAGACTACAGCAACCTGAAAAATCTGCAATAGCTGAACATGCTCTCAAACAAACTGGTCACCAAATCTTATTTGAAAACACAGAAATAGTGGACAACACCAACAGCCACTATGTTAGACTATACAGGGAAGTCATTAAAATACATAAACACCAACACAGTTTCAATAAAAAAGAAGAAAGCTTAAAGATCAGCAATACTTGGCTGCCAGTCCTGAAAAACACAGCTTGCAAAAGGTCAACGAACTCTACTCAACCACAGAAATATACAAACAACTCACACAATAGATGTGCTAATCCCACATACGACAGCACCACACCCCCTAATCACCACAATAAACCCTCTCCTAATCTCTTGTAAATGACCCACAGAAGACACACACCCTCTCAGCAGCTATAAACACCAGCAGGAACATACACTCTCCACTTGGGCACAGAGAGAATCTTCTAGCTGTGCTCCTGTCCTCTGAAGATGCCAGCCACAGCTACTGGCGAAACATTAGGAACCAAAACTGCCAGAACACGGCCACACAGCCCGGAAAACCCACAACAACCAATGGTCAGCTTATTATTATGCTGTTGCTTTTGAGAAACTTGTGGTCACCGTGTTTGGATTGATCATGCTGATGTTATCATGTATTGGGGGGAGGGACTGGGATTTTATAGCAAGTTTTTTGTTTTCTACTCCTTTAGTAGTATGTGTAGCAAACTAATAAAATAGTTTGGATGCCTTATTTCTTTTGCTGTCTGCAAATTTGGGCAAAAAATTGCATCTCTGCTGTTGGCAGTGGTTTGCTGCTAAAGTGTGATTTTGCAATCCCTAGTAGTTCCAGGAGTTGCAAAAAAGGGTCTTAGGGGTTTCTTTTGGCCTGTAGGCCATGGGTTAGCACCCCAATATAAAGCTGTATGGAAATACCAACTTGTCTGAGCTTGGAAGATAAGCAGAGTTGACTGTGGTTAATCTGGATGGAAGATAAACAGTGAATTCCAGGGCTATAGCATGGACTGGGAAATTAAAACCCATCCCAGAAGGCAATGGCAAACCATTTCTGCATAGTTGACAAAGTAAAGTAGAGCCAGTTTGGTCTAGTGGTTAAGGCAATGGGCTAGAAACCAGGAGACTGTGAGTTTTAGTCCCGCCTTAGGCATGAAAGCTGGCTGGGTGATCTCGGGCCAGTCACACTCTCTCAGCCCAACTCACCTCACAGGGTTGTTGTTGTGGGGAAAATAGGAGGAGGAAGGAGTATTTGGTATGTTCACCATCTTGAGTTATTTATAAAAATAATAAAGGTGGGATAGAAAATAAATAAATAAATAAATAAGAAAGTAAAGTAAAGTAAAGTAAAGTAAAGTAAAGTAAAGTAAAGTAAAGTAAAGTAAAGTAAAGTAAAGTAAAGTAAAGTAAAGTATACGAACAGATCCACGAAGTCACCAGAAGTCATGTTCTGCTTAAGGACATCTTTACCCTATGAAAATGGACAAGCCATCTCCTCAGAAAGCCTGAGTTGCAGAAAGCAGGAGGATTGTGACAAAATGGAAGAATATAGTCTGAAGTAGAAATTTTAAGAACATATAAACCAAGAGCAGTCAGCTTGTTATTCTGTCCTTCCCCAACCTGATGTCCTCTGCATACGATGGAATACAGCTTCCAAAATTCTTAGTTAGCATTTTGAGAGTAACAAACCTAACCCATCTGCAGAGCATCAGGTTGGGGACCAGGAATTCTTCAGAGAAGAATGTGACTAAATCAGAAGCTGGATTTATTTACTGACTATAGCTAAGGGTAGTCCTAAATAAGTGCACCTTCCAGCAGCAGATCAAACCAATTCTGTGTAGTAAATGAAATCATAAAAGGTGTGCAGCCCAAATACTCTGAGCTTGGAAGAGGGTGTTAGGAAATAGTGCAGAATAACTTGAAGAATGGCAGATTTGTATTGCTTTTATATTAGTGCTGTGATTGGCACAAAAGTGTTTTCTCTCAGAGAACCATCCTCTGTCATAGAGCTATAAAGGAAGCAACAGAGGAGAATGATAACTGAGAGCAGCTAATGAATGTGTCAGTTGCAGAGCAAGGAGAGATCTTCATTGATGGAACATTGGACCGGCTTGTAGAATGAAGTGGCTCTTTGGGAAGAAACCAATTCCATTTAAAAATGCTGAGTGACAGTTGTCTTGTAATAAAAGTAGAAAGCTTTGTTAAGAAGGGGAGATGAATTGCTTTTATTTTAGTCGAACAATGTTGCCTTTGGTTTCAAAGTCTGAAGGTAATGGCTTTTTTCTTCTTTCTCCTTCACAAGTGTAAATCTGTAGACAATGGCTGTCATAAAATTATGAAAAGGGAGATTATTTTCCCAGGAACACTGTTCCATAATAACTATGCTTTATTTCAGGGGCATCTGGGGGTTTTGGGTATGTCAAAAACATCAAGAAGATGGGCATGACGGTATGATGGAAGTCCTGTCCATCTTGATTTTTTTAATATAGCTCTTCCCCACCCCTCTGCCATGGATACACTCCTGTTTTATAGAAGAAAAGAATGTGACTTTTTAAAGTGTTTATGGAGATATGACAAATGTTTTCTTTTTAGAATTCTAGTGCTGGAAAATCGCAGCGATGATGGTGTTAGAGGTACATCTTGAGAAATTCTTTGTAAGAATATTTGCATTTTGCCATGTCATATCTGGGAAAAGCAGATATTTTTTTCCCCTGGATTCTAAATTTTATCCTGCTAGTAACTCCATCTGACAACCTTTCTTGAGACTAAAACCAGTGTCCCAAACTTCGGACTTCATTGCATTTTCTCCCATTGCCTGCTTTCTGTAATGCCTTGCTTGGTGAAGCATTCTGGAGAACTCCTAGCCTTGAATATCCTTTGGTACCATTTTTTTTCGTCCTCAAACAGGCATTACTCTTACTAATGTTGGATTATTTCTTATGTATATTTCAGCATTGTTTTCTGATTATTCTTTTTTTCCCCCGTAAATCAATCATGATTCATGTTTTGAAGTGCACATCAGCACTAAATTGTGGATGCCTCTAAATTGGTTGTCTTTCATTATCTTTGGGAAACAGGGCGTTTGTTTTAGATTGTTGATCCAATTAACTCAGCACTGAATGCACAGAGTGGCAACAACTATCCAAACATCCAAGCAGCAGTAAATATGAAGACCTTTTCCTAATATCCTTCGGAGGCCTCCCTGCAGTGGCTCTTTCCAGTGTCTGTCTCCCCAGCTAATAATGCCTTCCGACAACTGCAAAGGACAAAAAAAGCTGCTCTCCAGAAAGGATTATCTGCCATTACCCATGACACCGAGAATCCCCTGATAAGCTGCTAAGTATTGCAGGATTTCTGAGAACTTAATTTGGAAATTGCTGTCATAATGCATGAATATTATACAAGCACTGCATTAACTTATACCAGTTTCATAAGTAGATATGCTTGAGCAAATGTTTGCATTTCCTTAATGCCATTGGACGGCATAAAAATAGAATGTAATTTAATTTACTTTTTATCACTTGTCCCAGGCTCATCCCCCAAAGAAGCTCAACTGCAATTCGTCCAATTAGATTTTCACAATAGCCCATGAAGTAGGTTTATGGCTTGTCCAAAGCTAACGTGTTAGTTTTATGACTGAACATAGAGTTGAACCTATATTTTCTCAATCCAACAAAAACCCTGTTCAGACAGCATCCTCTATGAGATTAGAATTGCATGTGGGGGGAAAGCCAGTCATATTCTAGTCTCTTGGCTCCACTATCTTCCATGTTCTACATTCATGCACTGTATTATTCTGTGTGACCAGACATTTATATATGCACAACAGGTGTCCGACTGGAGGAAGTATTTCCTCCAACTTTTTCTCCAGCAGCTATGGTTACTTAAGACTGTTCCTAAGAAAGGACCTGAAAGGTACCAAGAACAAGATCCCTAGAAGCCCAGTATGTATCTATGTATCTCCCCATAATTACATCCCTTCTAATATATATGTAATAAACAAACCTCTATCTGAATGAATGAATGAATGAATGAATGAATGAATGAATGCATGCATGCATGCATGCATGCATGAAATGTCTCAGTGAGACTGACTACCTAATATTTTTAAATGCGGCCACATGACCATGGAAGCGTCTTCGGACAACGCTGGCTCTTCGGCTAAGAAACGGAGATGAGCACCGGCCCCTAGAGTCAGACACGACTGCACAAATGTGCGGGGGGAACCTTTACCTTTACTAAGCTTTTTAATGTTAGGAAACATTCTAAAGTATTCCCACCTAAAGATAGACCAGCTGCTGAAGTATCAGTTAAGCATCCTTTGTGCTCCTCTTTGCTCTGCATATCTATACCTGTCTCCCAGATGCATGTCTTTTGTAATGCTCAGTCAGCTAGTTTTAACTCAGTCAGTTCAAATTATTGATCCTGAGCCAGTGGTTCCTTTATACACTTAGTTTTGATGCTTAAAACTGCCTGCGGGTTCAGGAAGCCTTCTGATTTAGGCAGACTCACTATCGTATTGCTCCAAGATCAAACAACGATTTTGAGTTTCCTCATCCATGTTAGACACTAGTGAACTGGTACACTAATTAATTAACTTTTTTCTCTTAAGACGTTTGTGATAACATAAAGCTTTTGAGGTTCACTTCTAATAGTCCTTTCCTGGCTAATTCTTTCCACTGGAAATAGATAATTTCTCCACTTGGTTGAAGCTATGTCTGTGCCATGTTTCTGGGAGAAGAACTTTCATTCCTATGTCTATGAAGGTTCTCAGTCATCCAGGTGGAATTGTCTGTAGCTTGAATCATGTCAACCGGATTTCTATTTTTTCAGTGGAAACGTTTCGCTCCTTATCCAAGGAGCTTCTTCAGTCTGAGCAAAGTAAGTAAGGGAATCCTTAAATATGTTTCTAGGGTGGCTGTGTGACCTTGCACCTGGGGCTAGGTCATGGTTATTTTGAGATGTTTATTTCTAAGTCCCTTTATCATCTAAAGGAGGATCGTTAAGATTACCATGCTGCTGTTGAGCTTGCGAAATGGTCTTAATCTTCCTAGGCACAGAAGACAAAGCAGGAAGGAAAATAGGGGAAAGATTGTGACTGAGGCCCATTCATTCCTATGCTTGTTGAGACATATGTACATCTGTTTGTTTGCTTGCACATGAGAATGAGGATGTGTGGTAACAATGTGGGGAGGATGACAGAGCTGAGCAGCAACAAGAAGAGGCGGAGCTGGGCCAGAAAGTGCCATCTTCTCTCTTGTCTCTTATGTGACTCTAATCTTCTAAGGTGTGAATATTTGCTGGGAAAAGGCAAGAGACATAGCCAGACCTATCTATCTTGAGTCCATGTGAATTTTGTGTATTTTCACATACAGTGAAGTAGCATCCTGAATTAACCTATAATATCAGAACATTATTTAAATAAATTTTGTAGGCAGCAATCATATGGCTCCTGAGGTGCCATTCCAATAAGGTTGGCCCCCTCTCTCCTGGATTTCAGGAAAAAACTGAAGACCTGGTTCTGTCACCAGGCTTGGAGTGGGGAGGGGAATAGCCATTCTTGGGGTTGGCTGGTTCCTTAGACCTGCCCTGGACCGGCCTTACCTGCTCATGGGTTGAAGTACAACTGCCATTACTTGGATTTGATTGTAATATATATTTTTATTGATTACTGATATTTATGACTTTTATTGAATTTTAAAGTGTTTTATTGTGGACCGCCCAGGGTCCCTCCTCGTGAGGGAGATGGGCAGTAATATAAATATGATAAATAAATAAATAGCCATAGAATAGATCAGAAACACTCCTTTAAGGGTGTGTGGAATGAAACAACATTGGAAAGAGATCCAATGTTGTAGATCCACAACTAAATTGCATAATCTGGAATAAATTTAATTGTTCAGATAATCAAATTAAATGCTTCAGATGAATCTTAAGAAACACCATAAGGAACCTTTTTCTACCTGAATGACATTACCTACCATTGTCTCCTTTCTTATTACTAAAATTCTACAGAAAAATAAGTGCCACATTATTAAAAAGGAAAAACAAACCAATGAAAGCACTTTCCCTTTTTACTGGACATTGTTTTGCTGCAAGAGTTTGTTATAGCAGTTACAGATGCTTGGGCAGTGAAATAAATGGGTAAAGTTGAAAATAATTTTTTTTGCCTCCCCATATCTATTATTCCAAAATTGTTCAGAATATTTCATTATAGGAAACCATGCTGTGATTTTGCATTATGTCTTTTGACCTGAAGCATAAATTTGGCTTCTTGTGACAACATGTCCCCGTACCTCTTGAATAAGCAATGTTAAAGTCAGTAATACAGGAACTGGCTACTAGGATATTAAGTATCTAATAAGAAATGGAAAGGGGGAATTGAATGTTAAAGGAAAGAATATAAGAAAGCATAAAGCTAGGTTTGGAACATTCTACGTTATGGCTCCAAATTCTACTCTAGAATGGGTAGGGTGGAACCACTGGAACAGTATGAAAAGAACGAGGAATGAATTTAGGATAAATCATACAAGCAATAGCTCCTTAATTGATTGATTAATTAATGTCATTTCCCTATAAGTACAAAACACACACACACACACCCCAACCTAGTTTGGAGCCCCACCCAACCATACATTCTAGACTTAGATCATGTGTGGAAAACCCAAAGGACAACACATGGTCCCCAAATTTTGAATATCCTGAAGGCCTTTCCAGACTGCTAACATTTTCAGTGAGACTTGATAGGCTTAAAACACATATTTAAGTAAACATAACTGTCTCTAAAGTAGTTTCCTCAAGGCTAAAAATTGTGTCCCTTGTAGGGACACCACCTATCACTTCAGGTTCCCCCTACCAAATTTGGAGGGTGATTTTTTCTTGAAAGCAAAGAAAATTAAAAGCATGCACACCCCTCTGTTGGATGATGGCAGTGTGTGTTGTAGTGTTGCAGAAGTCCTGAGCATAAAGAGGCCTCCAATTTCTTAGACCGAAAACTCTGGCCATGAAAAGTGGGAGAGGGCAATTTCAGGAAGGAGCAAATGTATCAGAGCTTTTGACTGTAATTGTTCTGTCTTTCATTCTGTACACATTGTACTGGTCTATGACTGTAATAAATAAATTGAATAAATTGAATTGAAAATTGAATTCATTCTGTACACATACTTATAGAAATCTGCAGCCTGTTCAACTTCCCACATTTTGATGAAATCCCAAGGGATAGCATTATGGGTGGCTATATAAATTGAACAAACAGACATCTTCCATACGGATTTTTTCAGTGATAGTGCTCCTGAAACAATGTAATATAATACCAATAATAATAATAATAATAATAATAATAATAATAATATCCAGAGGTACAATACATAAAGACTAGTGCAATTAATTTTCAATGCTTGGATTTTTATGCCCATCAGTATAGTTCAAATGTGGAGCAGATTGGAAGTTATTTAAATATAATAAAACTTCCAAGGATTTTTTAAGTTAATTTGGAGAATTCAGCCACACCTTTAAAGTTCTGAAATCCAGGCCAGATGGTTTTCCTAAAGAATGGTATGAAATATATTAAAGGGATATGAAACACTTCCATATTGCTGCTAGCAAATTACTTTTATTTTCATTGTTTGATTGGATTTTTGTAACTTGGTTTGTTATGGCATAAATGTCATGCAAATGAAAATAAACTTTACTACTATGCACTGTTGCCAAGAAAACTGTATGAATGTGGGCAATCTATGAAGTCACCATAGACTGAGAATGACTTCACATAAGCTTAACTATTACTTATTGGTTTTTTTTCTTTAATTTTTTTTTTAAAAAACCCTCTGCTGTTTATTAAATGGGACTTTTGAACCAAAATGCTGCATTTCTAATGAGACCTTCTAAACATCTGGATTCTTTACTCCCAGGGATATTTAATAACACTTTAAAACAAAACATATTCCCTAGATGTGAAGAGTTGGTAACTTTGTGAAATGAGCAATAGGAGATAATCCTTAACATTTAAAGCCATACTGTGTGTTTCTGTCTAGAAAAAAAGCTGAGAATGTTGTCTTAATCAGTAGCTATGGAAAATGTCAACTTTCCCCAAAATTCTGCCTACAACAGAAGAGCAAGTATGGATTTTGTTTCAGGTTGGGTTTATCTGTCTGTTTGTCCTCTATCAGCTCTTACAATACAATACAGTGAATTGGCAGTTTTCCATGTTACAATGGCTGGGTCTGTGTCAATATACTCACCTGGAAAAGCTTAATAGCAGGGCACAGAAAGACATTTGAGCAATTCCTCTGGGTTTCTCACTGCAGGTGTAGTCACATAATTGGTGCTGTCGAAATGTCCACCAGGGTAAATTTTAAGTTTAGCAACCTGTCTTTTGTTAGGGTTCACTTCAATCCGCTCACATTATGCCTTCCTTTTTTCATATTCCCGAAGGTACTCATCTTTATCCTTTTCCTGAGCTCCTGCTTTTGTCTGAGTTGCATGTTGGTATAGTTTGAAAATAGGGTGCTTGTCCTTCTTTCAAAATGCTGGTCCTCATACATTTCAGCAATGTTAAAGCCTTTCTCTGAAACAACATTCAGTTCTGTGGTTCCCCTTGTTCTAATCAGGGCTCTCTTTTCATCACTGGGCTACATAAAATGGTCTGTTTTCTTTCTGTGCAGCTTGCACATGAAGTGAACATTAACCCACCCCCAATTTGTAGGGTAAATTTGGGAAATAGAGGGTCCTTGTTGGGTAGACTTTAACTTTACTAGTGAGTTCAAAATGTTAGAGAATGTCCCCCAAATTTTGATAGATTTTTTGCAGATTAATATAAGTCAATAATAATTGACTTGCTTTTCACTTCCCTGAAATGCATGCTGAATATCCAGATTTTTGTAATATACATTGACCATTGTATGGAGGGTATGGAATAGCTTTTCTGTGCCCAGTGGTACCCATCTAAAGACGTTATGCAATTGTATTTTTCTCCAAATACGTGAAATGTACTGAACCATGCAGACAGATGCCACTGTAACATACTAGAAGGGGTCAATATAGTACATAATAACTTAGTCTTCTTGTAATGTCCCCCTCATCACTTGCTCTCTAAAATAATACAAGCCTCTCTCAATAATGCTGCATCTTGTTTCCAGTAGTAAGCCAAGGACCTTTTCAGTTTAAATACCATACCTGGGTCAGAAGCATATCACCTTAGATAATCCTTCTATCAGGTATCATGGTTTCAGGACCACAACACTTGACATTGGGGAGTAGCCCAGTGGATTGGCCTTTGTGTTGAATAAATTGGGGAAGTAGCCTTTACTGACCTGAAATCCCAAAAACCTTGGTTGGTTGGTTTAATTCAAGGAGCAGAGGGATGTAGAGGGTAATAAAGTTGACCTTGACAGACATTATCGAAGTGACAAGGAGAAAAACATGGCTTAAGTCCAAAACAAGCAGAAAGTATGTGTAAGCCACTCAGACAGACATCTCCCTCATTCATGTGGGTATAAGAAGGGGAGGCAGTACAGTACAATCAGACTTGCAGGATTCTGTTATTATAGCCACTGTCAATAAAGTAGCCTTAACATTCCTGTGGAATTGATTCATGTCTGGTCTACTAGGTGGGGCTGTAAAAGAAGTGGAAGACAATGGATAAGGTAGATGGAACCACAGATGTCTACAGGAGGTGGTGGGGGAGGAGTGTGATGAAACAAGCATTGTAACATAATAGAAAATCTGCCTCTCACAAACTTGTGTTTGACATCCTAACATAAGTATCAAAGGTTGAGCTCACATTGCTAAACACATTTCATCCTTTTAGCATCATTGTGGTTAGGAACAAAAGATTTTGTTTGGAAGAGCTACTGGTTATTACAAGGGACAGTTGGCAAACATTGGTTCATGCAGTCCACTAATTCAGTGACACCTAACTAATGAGTTAACAAGAGCAGAGAAATTCAGAGGCCAAGATTCATCCAGAAAACACAGACCAATTTTTGTTGTTTAGAGTCAGTGCTTGACTCAGTTCCATTCTGGATAATTGCATCTTATTTTCACTACATTTAATCAATGTAATTTGTAATGCTAAAGTTCCAAATAAGACAGGACATTTTCCCTTACTGGTGTAAGCTGCTATGTAGTGTTCTGTAAACTATTAAACAGCTGGATGCTCCATCCTTATTAATATGAGAAATTGTGCTCTTCCCTTCTTCTATGACCATTTATCTCTTCCCTTCCCCTATGACCAGTTGCTCATCAGAGAAAAACCTGTCTCCATTAGTCATTCCACTCAAGAAGTCACCAAAATGGATTGGTGGAGCTGCTCTTCGTTTGATGCAATGCAAAACAAACTGTTCATAGAAAAAGATCAATGCTTCATGGAAGGCTCATTGGGCCTAATCATGGTTCTTTATATCAGTTTTTTCCCTAGTAAAATATACCATAAGGTATAAAAAAAATTCCATAACACAGAATGTGGTAGAATCGATTTGTTTGCTTTATAATGTATACATGTTTTTCTAGGCAGACAAATACAGCTGAAGACTGCTGAAGTATTATAGTGTGTGTGCGTGTGTGTGCACGCGTTGTTACTGTTAGGTGATGGTTAACTATGCGGGGTTCCAGGCTTGAAGGAATCCAAACACAACGTGTTGTAAGGCTAACAATATCTTTATTGATAGCATAAGGCAATAATGGATGTATAGTGCATTATTGCAAAAAGGTAAAATCAAAGCATAAGCAGAGTTCCATCACCAGAAGTGAGGAAAGAATAACATCATGGTCTGTGCAAAGACCAGGCATGGTTACAGTTCAGATACAAGTACATGCAGATAGCAGTCTACATAAAGAACAGAAGACATATGTATGTAGAACATAAGTATAAAGGACTACCCATGGTTCATAGCTCACATCTGATTGGTTCAAACATGGGCATCTCTTTTAGCATAGCATTTTTGGTGGTAATTGTACTTACTATAAAGCGTCACACGATGGCAGTGTTGTGTATTGGCCTTTCCTTGGGCTATAGTTGTTTTGAGAACAATCCTGATTACGGGTTTTTATTATGTCTAGCTACAGAGATATCTCAACACCTGCCATCTACGTCTCAGATGTTTTTGAGAACCAAACTTACAATGCGGAAAACAATGTAGATTGTTTTCACTTGTATTTTTCCACTCTCTGGCCAGACACAGTGGAAGAAAATGCCATGCGTTTAATTCTGCATAGAATGCTTTAACCAAATAACCTTAACACCCCTTCCGCATGGATTTTTTGAAACACTGTGGGGGAAAAACTGTTATTTCAAAAGCACACAGAGACACAAATGATTTTATTTCAGACACATTTGCTCCAACCCTAATCTGGTTACCATGGTTGTATGCTTTGTAGGAGAAAGTGCTTTTGTGAGAACGTCTGCGATATTTAGCTCAGATGGACAATACTCTAATTGTATAAATTTTTCCTGAATTGCATGCTTTACATTTTGGTATTTTACATGGATGTATTTCGTGCGATTATTGACATTTTCCGAAGCAGCTAGAGATAGACAGGATTGGGAATCTTCATACATTGTTATTGGTGGATTTATATTTACAGATAAATCTGTAAACAATTGTTTTAACCAACATGTTTCATTGATTGCCTCACTGAGGGCCGCAAATTCGGCTTCGCAGGTAGAAACGGCAATTAATGTTTGTTTTCTTGCTCTCCAGGCAATGGGTGTATTTGCAAACAAACAAACAAAACCACTCACAGACTTTCTGTCTCTCTCTTCTGCAAAAGAGCTGTCAGCATAAATCACAGGCATTTCAGCCTTGGTGGCTGATATTTTGAGACAAAGATCAGCTGTGCCTTTTAGATAGCGTAGGACCCTCTTTAAACCTTTCCAATCCCGCATGGATGGTTTGGCAACCTTACGACTAAGCACTCCAACTGAGTAAGCTAAGTCAGGGCGTGTCCATTGTGTTAAATGTAGCAAGCTTCCTACAGCTGAGTGATACAATGCAGGTTGAGGACAAGATTCCTCACATGCATCACCCTTTAGGAAATCAAGAGTCATTGGTGTTTTGGTTGGTTTTGCATTTGACATTTCAAGTTGACTCAACAATTGGTCAATTTTTCTTTTCTGACTCAGATAGAACTCACCACTCTGAGCTCTAGTGACTTCAACACCTAGATAGTATTTCAGCTCACCTAGGTCTTTCAATTGAAAATACTGTCTCAATTGTGTTGCAAACTCTTGTACAAGGTGCAAAGAACCAGTTGCTAGGCAAAAATCATCAACATATGTTAGCAACACTGTGTAATCACTTCCAGAACCTCTTACATACACACAAGGATCAGCAACAGACTTCTTAAACTTTAGCTCTAACAAAGCCTTATCTAAACATTGATGCCAACAACGTCCGGCCTGCTTCAAACCGTGCAGCGCCTTGCGCAGTCTGTACACCTTCTGAGAATTTTCACAAGCATAGCCAGGAGCCTGCTTCATGTACACAGTTTCAGGGAGCTCTGCATTTAAATATGCTGTGTCAACATCAAAATGATGGACAACAAGTCCACGCTGTGCAGCCAGAGAAAGTACCATACGTAAAGACTCTGGTCTAGCTGTGGGTGCATATGTGAGATCATAGTTCAAAAACCTCTCCTGTGCAAATCCCTGAGCAACAAGCCTGGCTTTGTACTGCACTGTATTATCAGGAAGAAGCTTCTTTCTGAAAACCCATCTGGAACCAACAGCTTTCTGGGATGGGGGCAAATCAGTGACCTCAAACACCTTTTGACTCACTAATGCCTCAAACTCCTTATCCATCGCTGTGTTCCACTTCTCTTGCTCTTCAACAGGCAGATGCAACATCTCCTGGAAAGACTGAGGTTCACAGGTAATCTGACACACTCTCACCTGCTGAATCACAAATCTGTCAGGCTTCACACCCTTTGTGGAGCGTGCAGACCTACGAGGAATTACCACTGCCTCTTCCTCATCACTGTCCTCTGCCTTTTCACTACCTGAATCCCCCTTCAGATCCTGAACCTGCTCAGGTGAAATTTCCTCTTCCTTCACCTGAGGGGATCCTCTCACCACACTAGGAGACTGGGAACCAGAAGGCAGCTGAACTGGTTGTTGTCCAGCCACAGGAGCATGGACAGTTGGCTGTACACTAGATTGCAACAATACCTCTGAACTAGCATTCAACCTATCCCAACCAGTAGGGTGCTCAAAATTAGCATTTCTAGAGATTACCACACGACCATAGCCTGCAGAAAAACGGTAACCCTTAGATCTAGATGAATAACCAACAAACCTTAAGCGTTGTGCTTTTGGCTGGTTCTTCCTTCGCTGAGACTTAGGAATATGCACATATGCAAATGTTCCAAAAACACGCAGATGCTTCAGCGAAGGGCGCTTGCCAAACAAAAGGAAATAAGGAACTTCATTTACAGCTGAATTCCACACCCTGTTAGTCAGATACACTGCAGTCATGGTAGCCTCACCCCAAAAACGGGCTGGCACCTGGGCATCTAACATCAGGCTATTTCTAATGGTATTAACAACACCAATCTTCCTTTCAGCTATTCCATTCTCAGCAGGAACACCAACATTGGCAAGTCTATGGGAGATTCCTTTTCTACGAAGCCAATTCTGAAACTCATGGCCTAGAAACTCTCCTCCACAATCCGATTGAAATTGACCTACTTGATAGCCATAATTTCTTTCCACCATTGCAACAAACTCCTTAAAGCGAGCAAAAGCCTCCGCTTTAGATTTGAGCAAATAACAAAACGTATAGCGAGTATGGTCATCCACCAAAAGGAACATGAAACGCGCCCCCCCCTTCACTAGGAGCATTGGGGCCGGCTAAGTCTCCATGAACCAACTGAAAAGGCCTAGTTGACACTCTGTCACTTTTTCTAGCAATAGGAGCAGCCCTAATTTTAGATTGTTTGCACACAGTACAATCAAGAAAATCATCACACTTTTTGGATCCTAACTCAGGATACACCTTGGCTAGTTGGGACAAACTTCCCCACCCGGGATGTCCCAGAACTCTGTGATAATAGTGAATGCATTTGTTATGTGGGGGAACATTGGAAATACAATTTCCTGACACAATCCCCTGCTTAGGAAGCATTTCATACAATTGATTCACTAACTTCCCCCTAGCATATTCTATCCCATCTTTTTCAATAGAACATCCAGTACCCTTGAACACAACAGTATAACCAGACTTTACCAGGGCTGGAACGCTAAGGAGGGAAAAGTCAAGTGTAGGTACACACAACACATTTTGCATATTTACCCCCAAACAAGGAATGTATACTTCACCCTGAAAGGACACATCAGCCATAGATCCATCAGCCAGAGCAACCTGTTGGACTTTAGGCTTGCTTTTTGATAACAACAACTGTTCATTGTTGACAATGATTTGGCTACAGGCTGAGTCCAAAAGCCAAGTCTCTGGGGAACGTCTACTCACAGCCGTGAGCAAAGCAGACACCTGGGTACGTTGTCTAGGCGCTTGTTTCCCCTTCTTTCGTACGAACCTCTTTCCACTGGCTCCACCGGCTGGGCGAGGTGGCTGGGGACAGTCTCTCATGAAGTGTTGGGTCGAGTTGCACCGGAAACATCTCCTCACAGCACACGCAGCCTCTGTTCCAACTGGAAAAAGCTGGGCTGAAGCCTCAGGAACAGCAACAGATGACTTACTCTGCATCTTCTCCAAATCACGAGCTTGCTGGATTTCTTGCAGGCGATTTGTAAGATAATCCACAGTTAGGTCTTGGGGCCTCAACGTCTGAGTTGCCTCGATGAGCATGTCAAAGCTCTTGTCCAAGCTTGACAGGATGATACAAGCTCTCTGGGTATCAGGGATCACAACATCCCGGTCCTCAAGTTCAAGAAACAAAGTCTTGACTTTATGGAGGTGGGTCATCACGTTTCCACCGGGCTGCAGCTTCAAGTTGTAAAGCTGACGTGATAGACCAACAATGGCAGCAGAGGTTTGCTTGGAATAAAGGGCTTTAAGAGCTTCCCAACAGGCATGTGCAGTCTCCAAATTACTGATATGCAGTAGCTGTGATGATTCTAGTCCCAGAATCAAGTTGCCATAAGCACGATCCAAACACAACTGCACTTCATCAGTAATGGGACCAACTGGAGGTGCGTCTTTCACATACTTCCACAAACCTTCTTTTAGGAAGAAAGACTTGATCTTCACACACCAGGTCCGATAGTTTGTGCCATTCAAACGCTCAAAGGGCAGACTGGTTAGCCCTGCAGCAGCAGCCATGCTGACCACTCAAAGAAAACACGTTTACTTCAAAATGCAGCCTTAAAAACAAACCCCGTTGTTACAGCTAGATCCAGCGCAGCAAAGAAAAACACAAAATTCTCTCTGGGCCACCATAACCTGTTAGGTGATGGTTAACTATGCGGGGTTCCAGGCTTGAAGGAATCCAAACACAACGTGTTGTAAGGCTAACAATATCTTTATTGATAGCATAAGGCAATAATGGATGTATAGTGCATTATTGCAAAAAGGTAAAATCAAAGCATAAGCAGAGTTCCATCACCAGAAGTGAGGAAAGAATAACATCATGGTCTGTGCAAAGACCAGGCATGGTTACAGTTCAGATACAAGTACATGCAGATAGCAGTCTACATAAAGAACAGAAGACATATGTATGTAGAACATAAGTATAAAGGACTACCCATGGTTCATAGCTCACATCTGATTGGTTCAAACATGGGCATCTCTTTTAGCATAGCATTTTTGGTGGTAATTGTACTTACTATAAAGCGTCACACGATGGCAGTGTTGTGTATTGGCCTTTCCTTGGGCTATAGTTGTTTTGAGAACAATCCTGATTACGGGTTTTTATTATGTCTAGCTACAGAGATATCTCAACACCTGCCATCTACGTCTCAGATGTTTTTGAGAACCAAACTTACAATGCGGAAAACAATGTAGATTGTTTTCACTTGTATTTTTCCACTCTCTGGCCAGACACAGTGGAAGAAAATGCCATGCGTTTAATTCTGCATAGAATGCTTTAACCAAATAACCTTAACAGTTACACACATGCACAGACACAGTCTCTCAAACACAAATACAACATATGTAGAGATTCATTGCCTCCATCTGACTTCTGACATTATATGATCTCCTTTCTCATAACATTTAGGCATTTGCTAGGATCTACTGATCGGTTAAGATTTGGTGCATATTGACTGATTGCTTATGTGCCATCAAGTCACATAAAGTCTTAACAGCTACATATATAGACCTCCTCAATGATGATTTGTTCCTAATCTAGCCCTTCATGACTTCCAACATATAATCTACTGTAACCAAATCCATCCCTCTTGTTGCTGGTTGTCTTCTCTTTTCTTCTACTTTTCCTAGGATTATAGACTTCTAAAGAAATGGTACATATTAGTGTCATTATATTAATTAATTGATTTTGATTTGGGTGCTGCCCAACTCCAGACTGACTTTGGGCAGCTCACAAAAAACAATGTAAGATTTTAAAAAAGTAATACAGAATAAATAATGAACAAAATGGGAGGTCCAGCCAACGAACACAGAAAAACATAAAAAACACAACCAACAAATAATGCCTTTGGTATATACTGTAACTCAGTAATTATTTTAACAAAACAGTGTCAGATACCTACTTTTTAAAAGGCCAATTGCCCTTAACATATTTTCAAACTCTAAATATACATTTTGGGGGCATGTGACTTTGGCCTTGCAACTTCCCCCAATACTTTCCAGATTAGACATTGTGTTGTATGATTTTTTGAGTAGAGAATGTTGGTTCTAGTATCGATCATAAAATATTGCTCAAATCAAAAACTGCACAAAAAGATACATGTTTCTGGGAATATTATGCATGTAAACATTATATATTAAGAAAAGTCTGTACAAAAAAAGTTGTTTATATTGGAAAGACACATTAATAAGCTGGTATTGGGAAAGGTGCAGAAATCGAACAATATATTTTGCATCAAAATGTGAGAATTGGGGAGAGCTGCACATAAACATGCATACAGTAGCAAAACATGAATTCTGGGTGAAAAGGTTTCTGATTTCTTGGGTGGATATTTAAAAATAGTTTAGAAACAAGCATGATATAATGGACTAATCCATGAATATACATTATGGGATAGAGTTGTAGCGGCTTCTGCTACTGTTGTTACTTCCCCTCCTGCCTCTTCATCTTCTCCCATGCTTGATTATGATATTGTTTATAGGAAGGATATTAGATTTTAAGCTTGCTTCACAGATGTCTGATTTAATCACAGGATAGTGCTATTGCTAATCAGCTCTGCTAAAGCACGGACTCAGGCTTGTGTGTCTGCAGACCCTTTTTGTGATTAAAATGAAATGTCACAAGCTAATATCTTCCAATTTGGTCACCAGAACTACTTTAATTATAGCATTAGTACCCAAGTAAAGCTCATTTTAAACAGGAAGACTCTTCCAGATGACCTGTGTTAACCACTTTAAAACTAGAAATAATATATTGTCCTCTGAACTTTCATGCTGAATGAATAATGCATTGCAAACTCATTTTGTAAGAATCAATTCCATCAAAGTCAACTTTATTATTTAATTCATGGGAATTAATTCTCCCCAGCCAGATTCTTCTGATGTGGCAAGTTCCCCTGATATTTGAAGGTAGGCCAGGAGAAGAACCCTATGATTTATCCTTGGACCCAAGGGCATCAACATGACTGCAGACACCATTCTTTGTATTTGCCAGCCTCCTTGACTCAGCTGACTTTAAAAAAAAAAGAGATATTTCAGTTTAAAGGAAAATTAAATGGAAACTGGCATGTTGCAAAGTGAAGTATTGGCATCAATTTTATTTCAAATATGCTTCTGACACCCACATGGGCCTCATAAGCATTAGTAAGCAAACACTAACTGAGAAGTAAGCCTATCTGCCTACACAGAAAGATAAGTTGGTGCTGTAGTTCTCTTTCTGATAAATGGGTGTTTGAGGACTGGTCCCACCCATTTTGGTAGACATTTTGTGAGTATACCCATGGCATGTTCCTGAAATCCAGATCTGTAAGTCCAGCCTGAAGGCAACCTTTATATGGGGAGAAAGGAAAAGTTGTATTGCTGGAGTACAGTAGGGTATTATCATATCAGCAATAAACTCTATTACCCTTCTATCAACAAAAATATTCTGTTATTAAATATCCTAGTCTCTATGGAATCCTTTACTTCATTATATATGAATCAAGAAAGCATAGGAAAAAACAGTGAGTATCAGATATAAAGATACACAATGGATTCATTATTAATATTTAATGTCAGTACACGTCTAATACAAGAGACATTTGCGTTACAAGAACTGGATTGGAAGGGAGAAGGGGAGAAAGTTAAGAGTCTGGATATTCCCATTGCCTACTGCAACTGCCCACACAACAATAGTATTGACAAGTTTTTGAAGAGGGATGTAGAGTCTGCAAGGGAGTGGTATTCATCATAAAAAAACAGCTTTGCCCTTTTCCCATTATGCAACTGTTGCAAATGATTTAATTCACATCATTTGCATGATGAACCATGACATCTCTAAATCCAGGGTTGTCCACTGAGGAAAGTAAAGTAAAATGACAGCCACAACTGTGCATTCAATTAAAAAGGGGCAGGGCATTGATCATGCAGACACGCCTGTCTAAGGCCACATTTACTTCTTGTTCAGGTTTCATTCAGCTTCAGCATGACTTTAAAGCTTTCTCAGGACATCACTTCACCTCTGATAGAAGATATTAGTCCTCCCCTCCCCTGTGGGTATTAAGTGAACCATGTGGTTGTTAAGTGAATCACGCAATTCCCCATTGATTTTGCTTGCCAGAAGCTGGCTGGGAAGGTTGAAAATGCCAATTACATGACCACAGGATACTGCGATGGTCATAAATGCAAACCAGTTGGCAAGCGCCCAAATTGTGATCACATGACCATGGGGATGCTGCAACAGCCATAAGTGTGAGGACCAGCTGTAAGTCAGTTTTTCCAGCACCATTGTAAGTCTGAACCATTACTAAATGAATGGTTGTTAAGCAAGGACTATGTGATGGAATCTGTCTCTGAGGGAGAAGGTGATGTTATGGAGATCGCGGGCGAAGGAGGAGGCGCGCTTTCCAGGGTGAGAAATTAGTTCACAGTGTCAAAGACCTTGGGCGCCTGTCCAAGAATGTCAGGCCGGGCCCGCCTTAGTTTACCTGGGTTTTTTCCCCAGAGAACTGTTTAGTGTGGCTTAGTTTGGCAAGATTCTGTGTAAGGTAGAACAATAAAGATATAGAGCTTAATTCCGAGGTTCAGCATTGTTCTTCGCCTACCCACGACAGACTACCTGTACTAGACACATTCCTGAATTCAAGTGAAGAATACCTGGGATAGTTCTTGTGATAATGTCCAAGGTCCTAGATCTGATTTTATAACATCAGCTGCCTTAGGCCATGCCCTCTCACCTCAAACTGTTGGGATCCCTTTTTGATAATGATAATTCCCAGTTAAAGCTATTGTGCTGACAAAATGATATTTTGCATACCTCTGAACTAAATGAACAACAACAACAAAAATCAAGTAGGTTTGCGAAAATTCCATAGATAGCTAGAATCTGAGGTCTGAGATAAGAAATCTTCCTATTTCTTGGAAGTGTTCTTCCTGGGTGAAAGAGACTTCTAACTTCTACTTTTTCGTCTTTTGAATCATTCTTAGTAGGGTGCTTGAGCTTATTTTACTTTTGGAGGTGGTGAAGGAGGTGGTGAATGGCTTTTCTTGGTTTTTCTTACATATCTTTCCATCACTTGAGGCTGAAAGGCACATTTGAATTTTCATGATAATGTAGGGGGCCACAGCAGACATGACCAATGATATAATCTCAGTGGGCAGGGCAAAAAATAAGTTCTTCAATTGGATTTTAAAGGGGAAAATATTCACTGAGCCTTGCTCAATCTTTAGGATCACTTAATTCCTAAAGGAAACATCCAGGGATTGAGAAATTTTTAAAGGCTAAGATGAATACATTAAGGAATCCATTCCCTGGTCCCCTATACCTCTAAAAAGGAGATATGGACTGAAAATATGTGTCCCCACCAGTATCTTGCTAGGGAAAGTGGAAGGCCAAAGGAAGAGGGGCCGACCAAGGGCAAGATGGATGGATGATATTCTGGAAGTGACGGACTCAACCGTGGGGGAGCTGGGGATGGCGACGGCCGACAGGAAGCTCTGGCGTGGGCTGGTCCATGAAGTCGCGAAGAGTCAGAAGCAACTGAACGAATAAACAACAACAGCACCAGTATCTGGAAGTTTTTGGGCCCTTGAAAATAATGAAGAGGCAGGTGGCACATGGGGCCCAAACTGTTCCCTGATTTTATATCCACTACATTGTATTGCCTCTCTTCTCTTATTCCCTGTTGCTATCAATGGATTGCAGTAAAACATTATTGGAGCACAGATAAATATTAACAGAAAAAAGGCTCTTGAAGGGATTTGTGGTAGGCAGGTGGGTTGTGTCCAAATATGGCTTAGAATAAGCCAAGTGACTTCCCCCAAATTTCAAAAGTTTTGTTTTGATGGCTCATGGGAGGCTGCATGAGAGTTCTTCACAACACTGTTGACTATATCCCATAGCTTTCCAAAGTGTGTGTCGCGACACACTACTGTGTCACCTGCGGTGTCCTGCTGTGTCGCACAAAAACCCGGAAGTGCTGACGGGGGAACTGGAAGAAGCGGCACCCCGCCAATCAGTGCCGCCGCCGGCAGCAGCAGCAGCAACACTGATTGGCAGGGGTGCCGCTTCTTTCGGTTCCCCCCCATAAGCGCTTCCGGATTTTTTGCACGACAGACCAGGACACCGCAGGCCACACTTCTGCCACCGCCATTGGTGTGTGTCGCCAACATTAAAAGTTTGGAAAGATCTGCTATAGTCTTTCCTTTAGGGTGCACCCAACCTGAATGTGCATTAAGGCACTGCTTGGCACACAGATTTAGATGTTTGGTGTTTACACAATTTAAAAACAAATGAAGACACTGATTTACATAGGCAATCTGTGTTGAGGGCTTTCTCCTGATATTCTTCTCCACAGTTTTTTTTTTAAAAAATCCTTCAAATAGATAAATGTATCTACATGACTAAATGCTGAGGTACGTAAATATCTCTAACATGAGCTGAATTTATCTACTGTAATTTTGCATTAGAGCTTGGCAACTGTAACTAAGAAAGACTGATGGCAGAGTCAAATGTTTTTGATTCACCTTAATGAGCTTAGCAGTGCGTTTCAAACAATTTACCTGGCAAATCTTTGTTAACACATGGTATTGGAATATTCCATCTAGCAAAAACATTGTGTGCTGGGAAGTTTACACTTGCAATTAAGCCTACAGTTACTGGGTGTTATTTTGCATTATAGTTCTTGCCAACAACTATTTGCTTGTTTGGCAAGTAGGATGAAAGAGAAAGGAATTTTTTATTACAGTTGCCTTGGTTTAGGTATCAGGGACTCAATTTGTTCAACACATCCTGGAGAAGAAAAATCTCTACCTCAGATGGAATACACAAGCTTTCGTGAAGAAGGCCCCTGATTCAGTTCCTTAACTTACAAGTAGAACTAGAAAAGATTCTGGTCTGAAACTGGAAAACTACTTACAGTCAATATATGTAATTCTAACTGAATAGGACAACTAAATGGTCTGATTTGATATAATGCATCATCTTGTGTTCTTCACCTGTTATTATAACGTGAAGATTTTTTGGGGCTTCCATGGATTGTGATTATGTAGTGGAACCTACTTCAGGCAAAATAGGATGGAGGCAAGAGATGATATAAAAATCCATCATGGATTTTTCTGTAAAGTAATGTGACTCACTAAAACAGAATCTGTCATGGCTTCTATGCACATAATTTATGGAGCCTACTCGTATCCACTTTAGAATATTTCTCACTTCAAAAATTACATGCAGAAATATGTACTGTATATAAAAGAAAAATGCATAAAGAAATGTTTAGATAAGCAAGAATGTCTTATATGGGGAATACTATATAAATATCATAAATTAATATGGTGTTTTGGTTAAAGTGTAAGACTAGGGACTAACAGTCCTATATACAAGGGTCTGTTCAAGGGTATAAGTAGAATTCTCAAGACCCCTAGATAGACTTCTCAGATGGGGTTGCAATGTTAAGTTAACTCTTTTTGATATTCACCTTGGGAACATTGATTGATTGATTAATTGATTACATGCCATGAAATTGGTGTTTACCATTAGCAACCACATAGATAGACCATCTCAAGTTGATCTGTCCCCAACCTGGCTCTTCAGATCTCCCAACAGCACACTCATTGTCATTGTAATTGAGTCCATCTATATTGCTGCTGGTTGTCCTCTTCTATATGAAATACACTTCTATTATAATGAAGCCATTTTTTCTCTATTGTTGCAATGGCAATAATAGCCATTCATGTGATCCCAACAGATTATATTTCTAGGAGAAGTTCCATTTAGGATGAGCTTTTCCATGTTTATGCACCAGCCTAATTAACAATTGAAGCATCTCACAGAAAATGCTTCTCCTTCCAGCTTGTATGCCATCTGTCTCAATTTAGTACAACATTGTATTACAAATCAAATTTGGAAAAGCAAGGATGTCAGCTTGACGACTAAGTGTAGACTAGTCCGCACTATCATGTTCCCCATAACTACTTATGGCTGTGAAAGTTGGATGATGAAAAAGTTGGATAGAAGGAAAATTGATTCTTTTGAACTATGGTGTTGGAGGAGGCTCTTGTGAATCCCTTGGACTGCAAAGATAATGAATAAAGAAGTGTTGAAGCGCATAAAACAGGACATGTCACTAGAAGGAAAAATAACAAAACTTAGACTTAGTTACTTCTCTTCAAGAGTTAGTTTCTCTTCAAGAAAATCGGAGATATCAAGGGAACGTTTTGTGCAAAGATGGGCATGATAAAGGACAAAAAAGGCAGGGACCTAACAGAAGCAGAAGAGATTAAGAAGAGGTGGCAAGAATACACAGAAGAACTATACAAGAAAGATCTTAATATCCCTGATAAATACGATGGTGTGGTCACTGACCTTGAGCCGGACATCCTAGAGAGTGAAGTCAAGTGGGCCTTAGGAAGCATTACTAACAACAAAGCTAGCGGAGAAGACAGTATCCCAGCTGAGCTATTTAAAATCCTAAAAGATGATGCTGTTAAAGTGCTGCACTCAATATGCCAACAAATTTGGAAAACTCAACAGTGGCCACAGGATTGGAAAAGGTCAGTTTACGTTCCAATTCCAAAGAAAGGCAATGCCAAAGAATGTTCAAACTACCGTACAATTGCGCTCATTTCACATGCCAGCAAGGTTATGCTCAAAATCCTACAAGCTAGGCTTCAGCAGCATGTGAACCGAGAACTACCAGAAGTGCAAGCTGGGTTTCGAAGAGGCAGAGGAACTAGAGATCAGATTGCCAACATTCGCTGGATCATGGAAAAAGCAAGAGAGTTCCAGAAAAACATCTACTTCTGCTTCATTGACTACGCTAAAGCCTTTGATTGTGTGGATCACAACAAACTGTGGCAAATTCTTAAAGAGATGGGAGTACCAGACCACCTTACCTCCCTCCTGAGAAACCTGTATGTGGGTCAAGAAGCAACAGTTAGAACCGGACATGGAACAACCGACTGGTTCAAAATTGGGAAAGGAGTACGACAAGGCTGTATATTATCACCCTGCTTATTTAACTTATATGCAGAGTACATCATGAGAAATGCCGGGCTGGATGAATCACAAGCCGGAGTTAAGATTGCCGGGAAAAATATCAACAACCTCAGATATGCAGACGATACCACCCTAATGGCAGAAAGTGAAGAGGAACTAAAGAGCCTCTTGATGAGGGTGAAAGAGGAGAGTGCAAAAGCTGGCTTGAAACTCAACATTAAAAAAACCCAGATCATGGCATCTGGTCCCATCACTTCCTGGCAAATAGAAGGGGAAGAAATGGAAGCAGTGACAGATTTCATTTTCTTGGGCTCCAAGATCACCGCAGACGGTGACTGCAGCCATGAAATTAAAAGACGCTTGCTCCTTGGGAGGAAAGCTATGGCAAACCTAGACAGCATATTAAAAAGCAGAGACATCACCTTGCCGACAAAGGTCCGTATAGTTAAAGCTATGGTTTTTCCAGTAGCAATGTATGGCTGTGAGAGTTGGACCATAAGGAAGGCTGAGCGCCGAAGAATTGATGCTTTCGAGCTGTGGTGCTGGAGAAGACTCTTGAGAGTCCCTTGGACTGCAAGGAGGTCAAACCAGTCAATCCTAAAGGAAATCAACCCTGACTGCTCATTGGAAGGACAGATGCTGAAGCTGAAGCTCAAATACTTTGGCCACCTAATGAGAAGAGAGGACTCACTGGAAAAGACCCTGATGCTGGGAAAGACTGAGGGCAAAAGGAGAAGGGGACGGCAGAGGATGAGATGGTTAGATAGCATCACTGATGTAATGAACATGAATTTGAATAAACTCCGAGAGACAGTGGAGGACAGGAAGGCCTGGCGTGCTATGGTCCATGAGGTCACGAAGAGTCGGACACGACTGAACGACTGAACAACAACAACTTCGGTCATGTCATGAGATCGAAATCGTTGGAGAAAGACATTATGCTTGGAACGGTCAGTGGCAAAAGACAACGAGGACGCCAAAGAACGCGCTAGTTGGATGTAATCAAAGCAGACACAGGCCAAAATTTAAAGCAACTGAAAGAAGCTGTACAAGATTGGAAATCATGGAGAGAGCTGGCTTATGGAATCACCAAGGGTCAGATACGACTGAATGGATAAGTCGATTCGATTGTATTACAGTAAAAATACATGAAGGGATTGAAAAGGGGAAAAACCCCAGTCAATTCCAAATTTAAAAATATTTGTCAAAGGTTAAAAATAGATGCACAAACTCCAGGGGAATCAGGCATTCAAAGGGAAAAAAAGCAAAAGAGCCATGAAAAATAGAAGCATAATAAAAATCAGCATTTTTGAATCTCATGTATCTGACTTGAAGAATATAGAACAATATCATTACATTAGGGTTGTGAATATCTGGGTGAATACAATTTGCCTCACCAATTCAATGAAGGGATCCAATTTGATTTCCTTTGATTCCTTGATCTCCCAATTAGTTCAATTAAGAATTCTAAATTGGATAGTTGATCTGATTTGGAGATTCAGCGGAACCTTCCTCAAACTGAATCTCTGAACTGAATCTTTGCTCAGTCCTACTGTGTACCTCTAAACCCATTCTGGAAGCAGATGTCCAAGATTTCACTGCAGTTGGCTTCTATATAAATAGGGATACAATTAAGTTATAAAATAAATCAATTCCTGCGTTAGAAGTCAATCCAGAGGAAGATTAAAAAAAAACGTTGCTTCTCACTTTATGATGCATTATCCATCATATAGCTATAGGTAAGTAATTCATTACATCTTATTATTATGGGCACTTACAGGACTATTTAAACAGCTGTTAAGCTAAATAATATGTAGGAGAAAATCTAAATATTGTTCTTGCCTGCTCCCCAACTCCAGAAAAAAATGTATTCACCAAATATTCTTCTTATAATATTCCGTGATTCTGACCTATACGTATAGGTCTGAGAGTGTGGATGATCCAGGGGTCCATGAGCATCTTTTGGAGACCAGCCTATTGCCCAACTTTCTGGAGACACATCTCCCTCTTTCATCAAATTCAGAACCAGAGTGCTAACATCCACATTTCACTTTTGGCCAAAGAGCTTCACTGCAGTCATACTTGAAATTTAAGGCAAAACCTCTTTAAGGTACTGTATAAGAACCTCCAGCCCAGGTATCTGGCTGAGTTAAATACTGAGTTAATGTTGAAATGATACCACTGTAGAAATCTGGCTTCTGCTCCTTATCCTTCACTCTCTAAGCCATTTCCTAGCTTTTTGGGGTTGCTTCTGGATCTGGACTCTGGACTCCTGAGTACTCCTTGCTTCAGGAACAGTTTAATGGCTTCTAATCTCTTCCTTTCATCATAGCCTCTTCTTGATTCCCAATTCCTGCTAACAACCTTTTTTTTAAGGATGGACTCCAGGACACTATTTGATAGCCTAACCAAATCATCCACCATTTTTATTTTTTGTTGGCAGCCACTATTACATTTCATATTGTGTTTTATTGTGTTTTAATTACACAACTGTTATTTTATTTATTTGTTTGTTTGATTGTTTATTTATTTATTTTTATTTAATTTATATTACTGCCCATCTTCCCCTGAAGGGGGAACTCTGGGCAGTTTACAATAAAAGGGGAACTCTGGGTGGTTTACATTATTGATTTATATATGTAGTTATTTAATTGTGCTAATGAATGTTTAAATTGTGGTTTTTAAAAATGATCTGCTTTCTATTGACACAACCACCTTCGGCACAAATCTTTGATACATTCGATATTGATAAGTTGTTGAGTGGATAAAAAACATGCTTTCCTCCATAGAAATTATGGAGAAATAAAATGGGGATTGGATAGATAAACATACGACCCAAATCTATATCTCCCCACATCTATGCTAAGTCTTCTCTGTGATAGATAAAAAAATGACCCGATGAACTTTGCATCTTTTTACTTGAAGTCTCATTCTGCAAATTATATTTACTGAATAATAGGGAATCCAAAATAACTGAATGTATGTTACACTGATTGCACTTTTTCCTTTTTTGTGCAATAGTGTAAATGAAACCAGAACATATGCAGTGACACTTCAGATTTAGACTGAAAATTCTGCACTTCCTTAACTATGTGAATTTAAATTGCTTACGTGCTTGTACCACTGAAAAGGGAATTCTAAAAATGCCTTAATCTAATGCAGTCCTGAGCTACTGAGATGTTACTGTTTTGATTTGTGTGTTTTTTTTAAAAAAAAACTCTCACCAAGCTACATCATTTGAACTGATTCTAATAAATCTCTATTATAGGTCCTAAGCAGTGTAGCTCTACAAGTCACCTACACAATATCAAATTTGACAAGCAGAGATTTTGTTCAGCATTGGGTGATTCATATGGCACCTGCCTACTATATAACTGTTAAATAGGAGGACCCTGCCAAGGAAAAAAGGGCAATTCCAACTCAATCTTAATGGAATACCTGGAATTTGAAACCCAGCTTTAGCCCTCTGTCTATATGAATGATTCCCTTGGCTTCATTTCTTCCATATTAATTTTGATTGATTTATTTATTTTGCTGAAATAAGGGAGGACCACCTAAGGACCAGTCATGAGGAGTTAATATCACCTCAGCATCCTTGGTCAAATCTTGACTACTTGCAGTCTCTTGGGAGATAAAAAAAATCAGTAATTTTTAATTGTCTCTGTTGTGAGTTTCTTAACCCAACTTCCTGTGTTAAAGGTTGCAAACCAAGTTGTGCATAGCCTCTACATGTGAGAACCATGATATAAAGTAAATTGTAATAATGGTATCTCTTAATTTGTTTTGGCATATACATGCAAAGCAACCATTATTAGTTCTCAGAGGCTTTCTAGACTTTAATCAGCATTTTTTTTATAGTGCCTTAATATTTATTGCAGTAACAACATTATCTTCTAAGGTCGGAGTGAGGACGACAACCTTAGCTTTCTTCTTACTAAAATAGCCTTTCTTAACTGCCCATAATATTTTTAAAAGTTCTTTCCATTTCCATTCCAATGATAAAGGGGGTCACAAACAGTCAAAAGTTCTTAGGGAATTAACACAATTCTCCTCCTTCCCTTCACAATGTTCAGATATGCCTTGGAAGATAGGAGGGATAAAAATGGCTTAAACAGAAAGAAGGTTGATGATGAGATGTTGGCCCTGTGTGTATTATGTGATTGTGAGTGGATAGTTTCCTTTCACAATAACCTCAGGTAGAACACTAGGAAAACCCTGCTTGCCAAGTAAAATTATGAGTTGTCCAGTAGCTAGAAGTGTATTACAATATAATACAAGTATATTATAATATTATATGATATATGGCCTCTACGAGGTATTCAGATTCAAAAACAGAGTGGATACCACTGACTTTTATTTCCTAAGTGAATGGGATGAATAGTATGAGTTGCTCATCAGCCATGGTTAGCCAAGTAATAGCAGTTAGAATTATATACAGCATATAATTAGAATTATATACAGTATATGTATGAATCCCACATGGTATCTCGAAGCTTTCGAAAAGAGCTTTTTTTTTTTTGGCTAAGAAAAGAAAGAGAATTGCAGTGGGGGATTTATTATAAACTGGAGTTTCCCATAGCACCAATACTGTTGGGTCCTTAGCATGATTTAGGTCATTAAACAGGGTTGTGTGTTCCAGAAGTCTCAAAATGAAACTGTAATTAATCAATACAATTCATTAAATAATATTTGAGACTAATGGTAAGCAGACCAATCAAATAAAATCAATTGAGGAGTAAAGGGAATCAAAGAACATTTGAGGCTAATCGCTCACAGGGCAAACAAATAAGAACCAGTTAATAATGAATTTAGCACATGATTAAGTTCAGTGGGAGGAAGGCAACAGCTGAGTAAGACATTCCATTCCATGGGAGAAAGATGAAGCGGGAATTGAAATGGGAAAGAAAGCAACAGAAGAAATGGGAGAAGTTTCAAGAAATGTTCATTTATAGAAGAAGGCAGAAAGAGAAAAGAGAGAAACTTCCCACAACCAAGAAAGCCAATGTTTTGGAGGCTTCCTACCACAGCAAAGAAGCAGAGAAATGTCAAAGTTGCAGCATTCATGTGCGTGCGCACACACACTTGTGCTAAGGGGAAGTGCCTCCTGCATGAATACCACTTTGCTTGAAAGAGTAAAATATAGTATAACATTAAAATATTTTTAAAAAAACTAATATAAAAAATATAAGGATATATTTAAAAAGTATACTGTGGTTTTTATTTTTGAACTTTCTTTGCTCCCCAGAGTCATATCCATACATACAAACAAACAAACAGACAAGGATGTGTCTAGACTGAACAAAGAGAGAGATAGGCTGGGGTGGGGGAAATCACCTTTCCTTTCCAGCACTGGGTTGCTTACGCACTTAGTACTGATCCATGAAGGTTGGTGTTAGAGTAGGCTGACCATACGTCCTGTTTTGAATGGGACTGTCCTGTTATTTCACAATTTCTGAAGCATCCCATCGTTATAGTAAAAATCTCAATTCTGTCCCGTTTTTGAAAGTTTCCTGGTGAAGCACACTCATGTGTGTGCACACACCCCACACCCCCGCATACATGCACACACCCCGCATGCCCAAACGCCCCCCCCCCACATGCACGCACTGTGGGGTGTTGCTGGCTTTTGGGGTTCCAGGCGCAGAGTAATCCAAACAACATGTTTTAAGGCTAATAATATCTTTATTGGTAGCATAAGGCAATAATGGATGTATGGTGCATTATTGCAAAAAGGAAAAAACAAAGCATACGCAGAGTTCCATCAACAGATGTGAGGAAAGAAAAATCATGGTCTGTGCAAAGACCAGGCGTAGTTACAGTTCAGATACAAAGTACATGTAGATAGCAGTCAAAAGAAGCATAGAAAAATGCATGAATGAGATGAGTACCCATAGTTCATAGTTGAATTATACCCATGGTTCAACATTCTGATTGGCTAATATGGGCTAGGCCACTTTTCAGCTTAACATTTTAGTAACAGTTGTACTTACTATAAACCGCCATGGGATGGCGGTGTTGCATATTGGCTTTCCCTCGGGACGCTGTTCTCATGGGAAAAGGACTGTTATCATAGTCAAAACAAAGGCGATGCTTTGCCTACAAGGTCACACCTGTTATTTACTGCTTTTTGTTATGGGAAACTGCTTACAGCATAGGAAATGGAAAAAAAACCCAATTAACAGGCATTCACAGTGTAGGAATCCATTCGCTTGAATCCTACATAGAATAACTTTAACACGCACGTGACTACATGCGCGCCCGCACACCCACTTTGTCCAGCAATATTTTTGCCTCAAGGAAATATGGTCAGCCTATGTTAGAGGGGCCATTCAACAATTCCAAGGGAAGGAAGATACCTGCTAGACACTTTCTAGGGTATAACACTATCAATATTCGTGCAGAAAGGAACTGTTCCCAGCAATCAGCATTTTTAACCTGTTGACTTCACCATAGTCTTAACTTAGTACAAACATTAAGCTAAATTAGGGGTACAATTTAGAGCTAGCAGCAAATCAGGTAACATTTATCATGTTGATGGGATTGGATAAAAGATCTTCAGCCACCCCTCGCAAGCTTAAGGAAGAACTTTAGCAGAAAAATGTCCTAATAATATAGCATTCTAAATATTCAAGGCAAAAGCCATAAAGTTGTCTTTCTGTCCATCAGTTAATCAGTCAACCAGCCAGTCATCCATCCATCCATCCATCCATCCATCCATCCATCCATCCATCCATCCATCCATGAGTATAGCAAACTGTATGCTTGAACCATTATTTCTAACTTTTAACATTGAAACTGCTCTATTTCCATGATTAGAAAAATTAAGTCAATCTGGGGAATGCCTAAACACTTGTTCAAACTACTTATTTGGTACCACTGCTGCCAACAAATTCTAAGCTATGGTTTTTTTAAAAAATATTTCTGCCTGGAGAATTAAACAGCAACTATATTAAAATCAAGATCTAAAAGAAAGCACACAAGCACATATATGACCCACCTTGGCTGAATGAAAGCCTATAAAACATCTGTTCCCAGGAAATAGAGAGCTACAGAAAGGGTGACTGAAAGTGCCTTGAATAGGTAATTCTTAATTATAATTTCCCATTCTTCTATGTACTGAAAGCCTAATTTAACATTCATGAAATGTTGGGGAGTGGAAGAACAAATATTGTTATTGTATTTATTACTTCTGCATGCATAGTGTGTGGTTCAGTTACAATGAAAGGAAGCAGACAGCCATAACCACCAGCTTAGGTGCTTTCTTCAATTGTTAGTTCATATGGTCACTTCATGGGGCATGATGGCTCAGCGGTTAAGATGCCAGGCTTGTCGATCGGAAGGTTGGCAGTTTGAGACCCTAGCCCCGCGTGATGGAGTGAGCTCCTGCACTCGCCCCAGCTCTTGCCAGCCTAGCAATTCGAAAGCATGCAAATGCAAGTAGATAAATAGGTACCACTTCGGTAGGATGGTAACAGTGTTCCGCGCGCATCATGCCGGCCACATGACCACGGAAGCATCTTCGGACAACGCTGGCTCTTTGGCTAACAAATGGAGATAAGCACCGGCCCCTAGATTCAGACACGACTGTGCAGGGGAAAACCTTTACCTTTACTTTACTTATGGTCACTTCACTGATTCTTACGTTTTCTCCATGAACAGTAAATGCAATCGTATTTATACAGCTGTTATTCTAGTTTTCTGAGCTGTATGCTTTGTGTGCAATGGGCACTGGTTCAGTTCCTTGGGTCTGTCTTTAGGTGTAGGCAAGCCATAGCCAGTGATTCTTCAACTGTGGCATGGGAATCGCTGGTGGCCCATGAAGGAATCGCATGTGGTTCTTGGTGTTGAGGGGGCCAAAATAAAATGAAAACTATTTTTAAAAAAGCTGGCCCAAATTTCATATTACACTTTACATTTGTGTTGTGCTATTTTATCTCGGCTGCAGATTCGGTGTATGCTGTTTTTTCTTTATTGTTTTGTTTTTGTTTTCATTTTCATTTTTTCAATTTATACAGATGCCCAATGCACGTATGTGACTCTTGGCATCCCAGAGTTAAAATAACAAAGAAAGAGAAACCACACACACAGCCACATATAACCAAAAACAACAATAACAAAAACCATTAAAAATAATATTTCAATTTCCCCCCTGCATTTTTTAACACATCTCATGTAATTTAATGAAACAGAATTTGTCTCTGAATTTCTTGCTCAAAGTAGAACATTTCAGTATAAATGTCAAGGTTGGAATGTGGCATTCTTGCCCCTAACTTAATTATGAGGTGGGGCTGCAATCCACTGTTGATCATGTCTCCAACCATCTGCAGCTTCCCTTCCCAGCTCTTTTTGAGAAATTATTTGGCCTCTGTAGAAGAGATCCTTTTCCCCACTTTCCCAAGGAGCAGAAGAATTCCTTTAAATTATTTTTTTGCAGGAGGAAAACAGGAGCAGCTGTACCTACTTCATTTCATGCATGAAGAAGTTGTTGACACTCCCTGGAATGGTGTGATGAGCACAGAACATTGCATGGGCACCCGGTCAGTTCAAGAAATGCTACAAAGGACAGAGACGGTATGGGAATCTCTGGTCTTCTCAGGCAGATTTCTTTCCCTGCAGGATTCTTCAATGCTGCAAGCTTTTCTCCTGCCAGAATCAGGATACATTTGTCAGATTGGAAAGAGGTCCTTCAAAATAAACTATAAAATGGAACTGATTCACTCTGATCTGCTAATCTTTATTCTCTTCATCCATTAAGCAACAGAAGGAGTAAGTTTTCATTCCTCAGTTCTCCCCATCCAGACTTTAGTGCCTGAATCAAAACCCCACCTTCCAGCCTTCTCCTGACATTTTGCCTGCTCATTATGAGGGGGAGGAAGAGGAGGAGAGAGCCAGAACCTGAAGCCACTCCCAGGAGTCAACATCATTTTTCCATCTGTTTCCTCTAAGAAAGAAAGAACAGATAAAACTTACTACCAGGAAGATGTTCTTTCAACGTACTTTGGACATTCTTTGTGCTCAGTGGTTTTCTACTCTGACTTCTACTCCTATGTATGAAAACTACACACTCTGCCATGAAGATGCAGCCCTTTCTTTTATTGGTGATCCCCAAGCGATGAGTTAGATACAGATCTTATCATAGTTTAAAGAGTCCCATTGGAATGTATGGAATGAACATGTTTCTTTTAACAATCCACACTGTACAGCAGTGTTTTTCAACCTTGGCTACTTTTAAGATTTATGGACTTCACTCCCAGAATTCCCCAGCCAGCAAAGCTGTCAGGATTGCAGTTTGAATCCTGCCATTAACTTCAGAAGATACGTGTCAGCCTGGCACGGGCTCGGGAAGGGAGGGGGGAGTGCATTCCAAGAACCGCGCCAGACAGTTGGAGCCTGTTTTGCACATCGTCAAGGTTGTCCACCTGCACGAGTGTGGAGGGGGGTTTAAACAGAGTGGGAAAAAGATGGGACATTGACATCATTGGGTGCAGGGGGCTGGCACAAAGGGGGTAAAGGCAAAATTCAATCTTTTGGCGGGAAACGTCATTCGGGTCTTTGGGAATGCTTTGATTTACATGTAACCTTAATAAAGCATATTCTGCAATTCAAAAGAACTGCATGGAGAAGTGATTATTAGGGCATTGAAATCAGGGTCATCACAAAAGCAAAGCTGGTTGGGGAATTCTGGGAGCTGAAATCCACATATCTTAAAGTTGCCAAGGTTGAGAAACAGTGCGGTACACAGTACACTGAAAGTGCTATATAATAAGAGATTTTCAAATGATGATGATGCAACATTCGGAAGAAGGAAAGATACTGTTAAATACTGTTCATTTACAGTATTTATTTACAGTAAATACTGTAAATCAGTTGGAGCACAAAGAAGAAGGGGGAAGTCAGAAATTAAATACTTCTTTATATTATTTTAGTAGTTTTTTTCTTTTTCTTTTCTTTTTCCTCTTTTTTTAGTATTTATAAATAATAATACAGTGGGGATTTGGCACTAAACTCAAAGATTTATACTTTATTTTGCTTTATCGCAGAAACAACTCAGTGTACTTTGGTATGATTTATCTTTTATTCATGTTATATTAATTGTATAACTTACTTAACAATTTTTCTTTGTCCAGTTATTGATATTATCTCTTCTAGAACTATATCATTATTTTAAATGAATAAACACAAAGAAACTAAGAAAAGAACCATTTATATTTGGCTGCCAAACAACTGAAAGTTCTTCAGGTGCCTTACAAGACAAAAACTGGTTAACCTAGCATGAAATGGAGCATCAACAGAAAAGGAACACCGAAGGAGGAAAAAAGAAGAAGATGAAAGCCCAGATGGCAACACGAAGGATAGGCTATCAGCATAAAATGGAGATAAAACAGAATAAACCTTAAAGACTGATACTATTAAATGTTCACAGTAGGGAAGGCACATTTTTGCAAAAGCTTCACTCAGAAAACCAGCTGAAGCCAAGCAGGAGTTTTATGCTTGTCAATCACTGTTCTAACCAATTTTCAGCAGGAGTTCATTGAAAGCTATTGCAAAGTTCTATTCTGAGTTTTGCAAGCAAAAGCACACTTTTCAGCCAAGTCCAAGTTATATTGAGTTCGGTCTATTTGGAAGCAATTTCCAGAGTTTATGCCAGTCAGAATACTTTAAAGATGGTAATTAAAGGTGACCTTTTAAGCCAAATGGCTTTGTACTTATTGTGTGGACACCCAGGAGGAGCCACAGTTACTTGGAAGAGAAATCCACTGAGAAATGAATGGGATTTACTCTCAATTGCATGCCTTTAGAATAGTGGTGCCTGGCTAAAAGTCTGCCTATAGTTGCACTGGTTTAAATTCTATAGATTTTGATGGAAGTTATATATGCATTTTGCTTAATGAAAAAAAAAAAGATGTCCTTGAACAGAAAGAAGGGCAAGAAAAGAAGTTGCAAAACACACTGTTTCATCAGTTTGAACATAAATGGTAAAAAAAAGGTAGGAGAATTCTTGTGCACAGCATTTTGTTGTTCAGTCATTTAGTCGTGTCCGACTCTTCGTGACCTCATGGACCATAGCACGCCAGGCCTTCCTGTCCTCCACTGTCTCCCGGAGTTTACTCAGATTCATGTTCATTACATCGGTGATGCTATCTAACCATCTCATCCTCTGCCGTCCCCTTCTCCTTTTGCCTTCAGTCTTTCCCAGCATCAGGGTCTTTTCCAGTGAGTCCTCTCTTCGCATTAGGTGGCCAAAGTATTTGAGCTTCAGCTTCAGTATCTGTCCTTCCAATGAGCAGTCAGGGTTGATTTCCTTTAGGATTGACTGATTTGACCTCCTTGCAGTCCAAGGGACTCTCAAGGGTCTTCTCCAGCACCACAGTTCAAAAGCATCAATTCTTCAGCACTCAGCCTTCCTTATGGTCCAACTCTCACAGCCATACATTACTACTGGGAAAACCATAGCTTTAACTATACGGACCTTTGTCGGCAAGGTGATGTCTCTGATTTTTAATATGCTGTCTAGGTTTGCCATAGCTTTCCTCCCAAGAAGCAAGTGTCTTTTAATTTCATGGCTGCAGTCACCGTCTGCGGTGATCTTGGAGCCCAAGAAAATAAAATCTGTCACTGCTTCCATTTCTTCCCCTTCTATTTCCCAGGAAGTGATGGGACCAGATGCCATGATCTGAGTTTTTTTAATGTTGAGTTTCAAGCCAGCTTTTGCACTCTCCTCTTTCACCCTCATCAAGAGGCTCTTTAGTTCCTCTTCACTTTCTGCCATTAGGGTGGTATCGTCTGCATATCTGAGGTTGTTGATATTTCTCCCGGCAATCTTAACTCCGGTTTGTGATTCATCCAGCCCAGCATTTCTCATGATTTACTCTGCATATAAGTTAAATAAGCAGGGTGATAATATACAGCCTTGTCATACTCGTTTCCCAATTTTGAACCAATCGGTTGTTCCATGTCCGGTTCTAACTATTGCTTCTTGACCCGCATACAGGTTTCTCAGGAGACAGGTAAGGTGGTCTGGTACTCCCATCTCTTTAAGAATTTGCCACAGTTTGTTGTGATCCACACAATCAAAGGCTTTAGCATAGTCAATGAAGCAGAAGTAGATGTTTTTCTGGAACTCTCTTGCTTTTTCCATGATCCAGCAAATGTTGGCAATCTGATCTCTAGTTCCTCTGCCTCTTCGAAACCCAGCTTGCACTTCTGGTAGTTCTCGGTTCACATACTGCTGAAGCCTAGCTTGTAGGATTTTGAGCATAACCTTGCTAGCATGTGAAATGAGCACAATTGTACGGTACTTTGAGCATTCTTTGGCTTTGCCCTTCTTTGGAATTGGAACGTAAACTGACCTTTTCCAATCCTGTGGCCACTGTTGAGTTTTCCAAAATTGTTGGCATATTGAGTGCAGCACTTTAACAGCATCATCTTTTAGGATTTTAAATAGCTCAGCTGGGATACTGTCTTCTCTGCTAGCTCTGTTGTTAGTAATGCTTCCTAAGGCCCACTTGACTTCACTCTCTAGGATGTGCAGAGCATTACTTTCAGTGATTTCCACCCATCATGATTCTAGTGGGTTAGAATCCCTGTCTCAGGGATCAAGTATAGATAATTGTCTTAAGTGCAATGCACAAAAGTTATACTTTCAGTGAGTGTATAAGTATTGGGTGAATTTTTCAGATCTGTAAGACACTTGATTGAAATAACTAGCATCCAGTGGGGACTCAAATTACTCAATGTCTATTAGTTAGCATTGGGTAAGGCTTGCTGAACTGAAGAAAGTTTGCCTTTGGTGGGGGGGGGGGCTAGTCAGGAGCTGCCATTACATCCAGAGCATAGCTCTGGGAGCCCAGCAAGAAATTGCATGCCACTTAATTCAGTATCCATTTTACAGAAATTGTCAAAGCTATTTTAGGAATTCGAGGATGTTGGAGGGACTTTGAGGGAGCAAAATATAAGTTTAAGAAAGAGTAAACAACACAACTTTCACAAAGACTGTACCAGTCAAAAGAAAAAAAATTGCCCTATCTTAGAGGATCTAATTAGCATTTTCTGGACTTTCTCTTTTGGAAGAATATACCATCCCAGTCAGTGAAAATGACAGTTATCTGTGCAGATGAAACAATAATGACCAGATGTACCATTCGTTTTTCCACCATATTCAAGGCCCCAAATGGAAATGCACATCAACCAATGCATAGATCAACTTCAATCAAGTTGATATGAATATCATGAGTTCTGGCACTGCAAGTACCTGCAGATTTCCTTGTTTAGCAGAATAGTACTACAATAGTTTCCATGGGAGATGACCCCATTCATCAACATCAGACAGAAACACATGCACAGCTGCACATCAAATCCTAATGTCAGAAAAGGGCCATTAAACCCATCAATACCAACCCCCCTGCTCAGTGCATGAATCTGAATTAAAACATCTCTGGCAGAGGGTTATCTCTCTATTGAGGTACAGTGAAGTTGCTTTTGGGGGCGGAATGCCGCAATAATATTTCACATTTCTCCCTGCATTTTAAAACAGATCTCATGTAATTTAAGGAAACAGAATTCGTTTCTGAATTACTTTCTCAAAGGAGAAGAAAAAATTGGTAAAAATGTCAAGGGTGCATTGTGGCATCCTTGCCCTTAAATTAGTTTAATTATGAGTGGGGTTGGTGCCCTCTCTTTCACTGTTCATCATCTCTCCAACCATCTGCAGCTTCCCTGGTTTTCCATGTGAAGGAAATTTATCCATGAGGAAATTCATCCATGAAGATTTTTCAGAGTGGGAAGTCTAGGCAGCTAGGAAGGCTTCAGAAGGATGGAAAACATGTGTAGCAGGAAAACAGAACAAAACAAAACACTATCAGCAGCATGTCTATGAAGGTTCTCAGTCATCCAGGTGGAACAGTCTGTGGCTTGAATCATGTCAACTGGATTTCTATTTTCTTAGTGGAAACGTTTCACTCCTTATCCAAGGAGCTTCTTCAGTCTGAGTAAAGTTAGTAAGGGAATCCTTAAATATGTTTCTAGGCTGGCTGTGTGACCTTGCACCTGGGGCTAGGTCATGGTTATTTTGAGATGTTTGTTTCTAAGTCCCTTTATCATCTAAAGGAGGATCGTTAAGATTACCCTGCTGCTGTTGAGCTTGTGAAATGGTCTTAATCTTCCTAGGCACAGAAGACAAAGCAGGAAGGAAGATAGGGGAAAGGTTATGCCTGAGGCCCCCACCTCTATTCAAGGAAGGATTTTCCAAGTTGGCATGAATGGATTCCTTGACCCCTCTCTCAAACCACCTATCTTCTCTGTCTAAAATGTGAACATTAATGTCCTCAAATGAGTGTCCTTTTTCCTTTAGATGAAGATAAACTGCTGACTCTGGTCCTGTGGTGTTACTTCTCCTGTGTTGGGCCATCCTCCTGTACAAAGGTTGTTTGGTTTCTCCAATGTAGAGTTCAGAGCACTCCTCACTGCACTGGATTGCATACACTACATTGCTTTCCTTGTGTTTTGGAGTTTGATCTTTGGGGTGTACAAGCCTCTGTCTCAGTGTGTTGGTGGGTTTGAAATATACAGGTATGTGGTGTTTGCCAAATATCCGTTTGATCTTTTCAGACACGCCAGCCATGTAAGGAATGACCAGGTTCTTCCGTTTACTCTGAGTCTCAGCCCTATCTGTCGCTGTTTTAGGTCTGGTAGACTTAGATTTGGTGAAGGCCCAATTTGGATATCCACAGGCCTGCAGAGCTGTTCTCAGATGCTGCTTTTCATTCTTTTTGGAATCCATGGAGGTGGGGATGGTTTCTGCTCTGTGTGACAATGTCCTGATGACTCCTAGTTTGTGCTGCAGTGGATGGTGGGAGTCAAACATCAGGTATTGATCTGTGTGTGTGGGTTTCCTGTAGATCCCTATTTCTAGCTTGCCACCGGTCCCAATGAGGACTTCACAGTCTAGGAATGCCAGTCTGTTGTCCTTGGTGTCTTCTCTGGTGAAGCTAATGTTGGCATCTATAGTGTTTATATGGTCCGTGAAGGCCTGTACTTCCTGGGCCTTGATTTTGACCCAGGTGTCATCCACATACCTAAACCAGTGGGTGGGCACCGTTCCCTGGAATGTGTTGAGTGCTTTCTTCTCCACTTCTTCCATGTATAAATTGGCCACAATGGGTGACACAGGAGAACCCATGGCACAGCCGTGTTTTTGTCTGTAAAAGTCACCTCTGTATGTGAAATAAGTGGTGTTAAGACACAGGTCCAGAAGATGGCAGATCTGGTTTGGGTTGAGATGGCTTCTCCTTTCCAGGGTGCTGTCCTCTTCTAGTCTCTTCCTGACAGCGGATAGAGCATGAGTGGTGGGGATGCTGGTGAAAAGGGAGGACACATCGAAGGAGACCATAGTTTCATCTGTATCCAGTTTCAGGATCTTTGCTTTGGAAACAAATTCTTCCGAATTATGGATGTGGTGTTCAGAGTGTCCAACTAGAGGTGCTAGTATGGTAGAGAGGTGTTTGGCAATGTTGTATGTTACCGAATTGATGCTGCTGACTATGGGTCGGAGGGGTGTTCCTTCCTTGTGGATCTTAGGAAGTCCGTAGATGCAGGGGATGGCTTCTCCAGGATACAGACGGTGGTAGGTAATCCTATCGATGGAGCCATCATGTTCCAATTGTTTCAAACTGTCTATTGCCTTTTTCTTGTAATTGTTGGTGGGGTCTCTTTTCAGTTTTTCATATGTATGGTGATCCTCATTTTATCACATTTTAGACAGAGAAGATAGGTGGTTTGAGAGAGGGGTCAAGGAATCCATTCATGCCAACTTGGAAAATCCTTCCTTGAATAGAGGTGGGGGCCTCAGGCATAACCTTTCCCCTATCTTCCTTCCTGCTTTGTCTTCTGTGCCTAGGAAGATTAAGACCATTTCACAAGCTCAACAGCAGCAGGGTAATCTTAACGATCCTCCTTTAGATGATAAAGGGACTTAGAAACAAACATCTCAAAATAACCATGACCTAGCCCCAGGTGCAAGGTCACACAGCCAGCCTAGAAACATATTTAAGGATTCCCTTACTAACTTTACTCAGACTGAAGAAGCTCCTTGGATAAGGAGTGAAACGTTTCCACTAAGAAAATAGAAATCCAGTTGACATGATTCAAGCCACAGAGTATCAGCAGCAGTATCTTTTGCCACCTCCAACAATAAAGGATGCTCAGAAATTCTACCAAGAGAAATTCTAAAGAAATTCTCGAGCATCCTGAAAATGGGGTAGAAGCCACTTTCACTGGAGAAAAAAAAAAGGCTGTGGATATGTCTCACAAATGACAGTGAGCTTGATGTCGTGGTTAAGGTGCTGGATTAGGAACTGGGACTATTTTTTAATCACATTTATATAGCTGCCCATCTCACATAGTTACAACATTCCCTTAGGTGTGGAAACTGGCTTGCTCACTATGGCTTGAAAGTCATTCTCTTTCAGCCCAACCCACCTCACAGGGTGATTATGGTGGGAAAAATAGGAGGCGGGGGCATTATCTACGTTATCAAGTTGTACAAAATAAAGGCAAGTTGTAAATTAAATAAATAAAAGTGCATACATATCAGCCCAAATTGTATAAAAGCCTATTCAGTGAAGCTTATGGACCATAATCTACCGCACTAGTCCAGTGTGGGTTGGTGTATGCATGTGTTTGTGTGTGTGTGTGCATATGCATATGTACCTATGTGTGTATATGTATAACACCACTTCAAAGCTAAGAGAACATGACTGGCCAAAGCAAATTAGCTAGCTTCTATACCTCAGATCATCAAACTGAGATTTTGGATGAGTGATTTTTATGTGTGTGCCTTCAAGACAGGCTTGACTCCTGGTGATTGCCTGGATGAGTCCCTGCAGTTTTCTTGGCAACATTTTCAGAAGCGGGTTGCCTTCCTAGGGCTGACATCAGTCAAATTCATGTGATCCTGACACAGACACAGACCAGATAGTGACTGATTCATGCATTCTTTGAAGTTCTGCATATGGTAACACACAAGGAAATCTGATTAACTTTGGTGGGTCTAATAAGTAACTATAATTATGGGTCTCACTCCAAAGTGGTGTGGATAAACTGCAACTTTAGTCTGCTTCACACACATGACGTTTGTTTGTTTGTTTGTTTGTTTGTTTGTTTAATATATTTATAGCCCAGCCACTATCCAGAGGAACTTGTGGCATAGTACAATGCATAACAAGTATGGTAAAATAATAAAACCAAGGATAATTATTTTAAAAAATGCACAATAGTAAACATAGTAAAGTAGATAATATTTTTTTACAGAGTACCATGCATGACTTGGGGGGGTAGTACATTGTTCCTCTTCTTGCAGTTATTAATTGAAATTCCTTCTTTCTCAGATAACAAGATTTGTTGGAGACATTTTTTAAAATCTGAGTTCATTCAAATCCTGAAAAACTATTCATACATAAAAAGAAACTGGCTCTTCTTCAACTGCTGGCTTCATTCATATAGGAAATGTTTTCGCCAATTGGGAGCAGAGGAGAAAAAGCAGATTACTGAGACAGATCTTCTAATCCTTTTGTGACAGGTCAAAAATTGTCTAGCCCTATCTTCTTTCTGAGAATCAATGAAATTGGGTAAATATTTATAATATATACAAAGGAAGAGTTTACAAAGGGAAGACTTTAGGGCAATCTGCAGTAATGGAATTTTTGAGCATGTCAATGCCTGAAAAAGTATTCATGTGCAAGGCAATCAGAGGAGAGAGGAGCCATCTGTAACCCCCAAGGCGGGCAGGTCACAAGAAATGAAATTGCCTCAATGTCCAACAAGGCATTCTAGAAGAGACATCTAACTCAAAGTACAAACTGCAGGAAAGTCTATTGCTGGTAGGATGATCTATAGACTTTTTTTCCCTTGTTACTCCCCCCCCCCCCGCTCCCCAAAGTAGTCCTGTGAAGTCATCACTCCCCGATAGGGCAGCTTCTGAATAATGGAAAATACACTTAAGAGAAAAGAACAATACTAGCAATAAGACACCCTTGGTCATCCAGTAAAATTAAATTCAAAAGGACAACTAAGAGACATTTAAAGCAACTTTTCAAGCTGCCCAAGAATAACATAGAGAAACATGAACCCCTTACCTGGGTCAAGGAAAGGCAAGTCAAATTTTGGCACAGAGTAAGTTGGAATTATAAAACGTCTCAAGGAACATTTCCTATAGCTCTTTCTGAAGCAAGCACTGGAAAACAGAATTCAACACTCCAGAGAATACTCTGAATTAAAGGGATTCCAGAAGCATTTATTGTTGTCCTTTGGATACTTTAGAGCACTGTTTCTGAACCTTGGAAACTTTAAAATGTGTGGACTTCAACTCCCAGAATCCCCCAGCCAGCTTTGGATTCTGGGAGTTGAAGTCCACACATCTTAAAGTCGCCAAGGTTGAGAAATGCTGCTTTAGAGAATCCTGGACTAATCCTGAATTAGGTGGGGCTGCTTGGTCCAACTAACCTTCACCAGTGAGAAAAAAAAGTGCAGAAAAAAAGGCACAACCCCAGTGGCTGAATGTGTTTATTTTGGCATGCTATTATAAATTTATGGAGACTCTAGTTTGACAGGCAACCTCATTGTAGGTATTTTTAATGTTAAGAATACTGTGAGCCAAACTCCATAATGCTCTAAAGCAGAGCTTTCCAAACTGTGTGTCATGACACGTGAGTGTGTAGGCTGCAGTGTCTGGGTGTGTCGCGGCTGCTGCTGCCTACGAGCCCTGCCAGGATTCCGCGCAGGTCCTAGTGCCTGCCTTGTGCCTTGCTGCCTCCAAACCTGCTGTGATTCCACGCAGCTCCTAGTGCCTGCCTTGTGCCCTGCTGCCTCCAAACCTGCTGTGATTCTGCGCAGGTCCTAGTGCCTGCCTTGTGCCTTGCTGCCTCCAAACCTGCCCTGCCAGGATTCCACGCAGGTCCTAGTGCCTGCCTTGTGCCTTGCTGCCTCCAAACCTGCTGTGATTCCGTGCAGGTCCTAGTGCCTACCTTGTGCCCTGCTGTAAGAGTGTGTTGCAAAATGATCCCCTGCTTTAAGAGTGTGTCGCGAAATGATGCATGTCTAAAAAGTGCGTCACCAACATGAAACATTTGGAAAGCTCTGCTCTAAAGTAACATTTGTCTCTGACATGCTCTGTGAATGCTGAATGCTTATTTGATGTACTGCTTGCACACAGTTTTACATTCCATAATTGTTCTGTGAATGTAAAATGAAGGATTTTGTTTAAATTGACCCTTTCTCTGGTTTTATCTTTGGAGTCTATACACAATGGAAATCTTTCCTGACTTCTCAAATAGCATTTATCAGATCTGCACACTAATGGTTTTGCATACTGGGAATTTAGGTCTAGAACTGTGTGTGTGTGTGTTACCTGCACAGTTCTGATCTTTGTAGGTATAGACATGTCATGGCATCTCAGTATCATTGCCAAAGACTTCATTGCTAGCTTACTAAGTTCTAGTTATGGCACACTTCCTGACTGCTAGTTCCTTTACTGTTGACCATTGATCTTAAGAAGCAGAAGCTATCTACACTTCAATGTCTTCATTACCAATTACAAGGCGGGGTGCTGTCCCATTGTTGTTATTTTCATCTTCTGTATATTTAATCTTACTCCCATTTTTTCCTTATACTCCTTGACCTTGATTACTGGAGCTTCCAAGTAATTTGCTTCTACAGCTATCAGAATCATGTCATCAGCATAGCACTGATTATTAATGTTTCCTCCTCCAGGTTTAAAATCTCACTCATCTTCTTCTAATCTATCCTAGGGTCTAGGAGACAGTACAAGGGAGAGTTTCCTATACCTAGCTTGATCTCATTGCTTTGCCAACCTGGGGCTAGTCTGTTTTACTACGTTCCATCCAGCTTCCTGATCCATGTATTGGTTTTGCGTGAGGACAATGAAATTCTCTGAAATTCGCAGGTTGAACATCTGGCATCTCCTTTTTCATGTTGGGCTCTCTGAATTGGATAGTTCTAAGCATTATTTTGCTAGCATATGACGTTAAGGATATTGCAGCTACTGTGGAGTCCTTGGTGCTCTCTGAGCCTTGTTGTTTTCTTGCAGATGTTTCATTGCCAGGCTAGGAAACATCTTCAGTGCGAAAAGGGAGTGGGACTTGCTCTCTGTTTATATACTGTGGCTTGTCCTGCTTGTGTTGGTGGAGGTGTTGTTCTCCCCTTAGGAGTTCCTTGATTGGGCAGTTGTTTGCTGCTTGCTTGATTGATTTAGTTAATAGTTCCTTGATAAGGGTATATTGTGCTGTTTGATTGTTCCTCTGGTGCTAATCTTGGTGTTAATCTTTGCATATCTGGGTATTGATTGCTGGCAAGGAGGTGTTCTGGTCTTTTGGCTTTTCTATTGTCTCTTATGAATGGTTTGTAAAGATGTTGCCTAGTCTGGCAATGAAATGTCTGCAAGAAAACAACAAGGCTCAGAGAGCACCAAGGACTCCACAGTTCAACCCTGAGCTACAAATATTCTCTTCGACTGATATTGCAGATATCTTGCACACCCTGTTAGATCTCCTTTCTTTGGTATTGGTCTTTAGAATGACCTCTCCCAATATGCCAGTGTCATTCTCCAGAACTGTTGAGATAGATTGGTTAGAACCTTTGCTGATTCTTCTTCTGTTACTTGCCATATTTCTCTAGAAATTCCATTAATTCCTGTAGCCTTCCAACTTGGTAATGATCTCAGTGCTGATCTAACTTCATCTTCAAATCCAAACAATTTTTGAAGCAGCTATCCAGGTCCTATTCAGATGTTATGTTCAGGTTGAAGTACATGAAAATGATACAGGCATAGGCATGTTGGCCTAATCCCCGGGTCCCTAATCTCCCTGAACTGACCTAATAATTTTTTTTAAAAAATGGCTTCTAATGTAGTCTTGTGCAGTATATAAATGAAACTGTTCACCATTCAAGGGAACAATAATAGGGTAACACTTGGGAACTTATATTTAATTGTGGCAAAGTTGGAATCAGGAATGATGAGACTGGGGATGATGTAGGCAGGGTCAGGATACAGGTAGTCCTCACTTAATGACCACAATTGGGACCAAAATTTTGGTTGCTAAGTGAAATGGTCATTAAGCAAATCTGACCCTATTTTACGACCTGTATGGCAGTGGTCATTAAGCGAATCTCTATGGGCATTAAGCTAACCATGTGGTTGTAAGTGAATCATGTGGTTCCCCATTGATTTTGCTTGCCAGAAGCCACTTGGGAAGGTCAAAAATGGTGATCCACATGACCATGGGATGCTGCAACAGTCATAAATCTGAACCGGTTGCCAAGCGCCGAAATCATGATCATGTGATTGTGGAGACACCACAACTGTTGTAAGTGTGAGTACCGGTCATAAATTGGTTTTACCAGCACCGTTGTAAGTCCGAACCATCAGTAAACAAATGGTTGTTAAGCGAGGACTACCTGTACATGATTTTTTGCCTATTATACACTTTAGCAGAGGTAATACCTGAAATGGACTCTAGTCTCTTTTTTATATCTCATACTGTGATACCATCATAGAATTATCTATCCCAATGTTCACTTCATGCTCAATAATTCCCAACTGATTGGCTGGGCTCATAGCTTATCTTCAGATTGATTGGCTAGACCCATGTCTTATTTCCAACTGGATTGGCTAGGCCTATAGCTTCTCTACCTTTAAAACCTACATGTTCTTTTCTGTAGCTGCTAATGCTACCATATTGTTCTGTTTGGACTATGACCACCAGAACTTTATAGAAATAGTTTTATTATATAAAAACTATTTACAAGTATAAGTCCATTAATACAACTGAAGAGTACTGGATCAACTGGATGCGCTTGGAGGTAGGCAGCTATGCGGTAACACAACTAAAGTTCAGCAACAAGTAGAACAACAGTTCTGGATCAAGATGCTAGGCAGATAAGGTTGACTAGGAGACACAAGGTTAGCTCTTGGATTACTGAGAGCAATGCTGACAAGGCTGGACTGGTTCCTTTGTAACGTTAGACTGGAAGTGCAGGGTAGACTGGACTGGTTCCTCTGGAACACTGGGCTGGAGTTTCAAGGCAAACTAGACTGGTTCCTCTAGGACACTGGACTGGAACTGCAAGGCAGACTGGATTGGTTCCTCTGGACACTGAATTGGAACTGCAAGGCAGACTGGACTGGAACTGCAAGACACACCAGACTGGAACCACTAGGCAACTGGACTGGAACTGCAAGACAAGACTAGACTGGATCCTCTGGACACAGGCAAGCTGTACTGAACTTACCAGACAAGGCTAAACTGGATTCACTTGTCAAGGACCCTCTGGAGCACCGGCTAAACTGGATTCACTTGTCAAGGACCCTCTGGAGCACTGGCTAAACTGGATTCACTTGGCAATGACCTTCTGGAGCACAAGCAAGTTGGACTGGACTTGCAAGACAGGACTGAACTAGACTCATTATCAAGGTACTGCTGGAGCAACGAGACAAAGCTGGACTGGATTCACTAGGCACGATTCCTCTGGAACAAGGATGCAAAGCTGGACTGGATTCACTAGGCAGGATTCCTCTGGAACAAGGATGCAAACCTGAACTGGATTCACAAGGCTGAACTGGATTCACTAGACAAGATTCCTCTGGAACTAGGATGCAAGGCTACACTGAACTCACAAGGCAAGGTTCCTCTGGAGCAGTGAGGCAAGACGGGACTGGGTACACAAGACAAGCCACTGCTGGAAAGACTGGACACGGTTGCACCAGATTAACACTACTAGAAAAAATGGAAACAAACGGAGGAAACTTAGCTGAGTCTGTCGCAAACTGCTTGGCGAAGGCTGCAGGGCAATCTTGGACTGGAGCTGTGACATGATGCAGAGCTGGAGTGGCAAAGGTGCTTTTGACTGGTATCCTCTGGAACCCTGCGGGGTAAGACTCCGTTTGGCTTGCTGAAGAATCAACATGTGGATCTGATGCAGCTAGGCTCAATTCTGAGATAGTGGAAGACTCTGCCTATGATTCCACGGAGGCTACAAGACAGGCTTCCCAAGACGGCTCCGGCAGGACTTCTCTCGAAGAAGCTGTTGGCTTAGTAGAACGGTTGTCCCTGGTGATCAGGTGCTTGCTCTTTTGCCCTTTTATCTTGTTTTCGGCATGCCTTCTCTCCTCGGGAGCCAATCAGGACTTCCTCTGTTTGGCAGACTTTTCTGCCTGCCTCTTTCTTGCGCTGATTGGTGCTGAACTAGGAAGTAAGTCAGGAGCACCAATCAGCTTCTCAGGATTCTCCTGTGCTGCTGGGTTATTCCCAGGTCCGTTGCTCTGCACCTGCTTCTCTGGCATCTCTGAGTCTTGCACCTGTCCGTCACAAGACTGATCACGAGTGTTTCACTTTTGAACCTGTACCTGTTCATCACGAGTTCTTCTCGGTTGCTGCACAGGGTAAGTTTCATTTCTCTGATTAGTTTCGTTTTCCTCAGAGTCAGAGTCAGAGACAAACTGGACTCTGACACATATCTACTCAGCTATTCCTGCCCTCCATACTGTGCATCTGCTTTTTTTAATATGCAAAGTTATTCAGATGAATTCAGTTATCTACAGTAGATGTAACTGCTCTAGAGATTAGCAGGAGAGGTCATTTCTTCCCTAGCAGGCTTTTGAATTGTTCTGATGAAGATTGCCTCCAGCGTATGCTGCCGAGAATGTGTCATTTTCCTCTTTCAAAGTCTTTGTTACTGCCTGGGGATTAGAGCGTCACAATGTTTTTATTGTAGGGCTTTCTATTTCCCATAGAATATCATTATGAGATTCCTCTGGTTCTTGACACAGGGTAACACATGCGCTCTTCTACATATTGAAAAAAAGCAGTTCCAGAATCCATATTTAATATAATATATTTTAGGAGGAACGGGGAGTATGAAAGTATGAAAGTACTGCATGAGCCTTTTGCATATCACAGGATTTGTACAAATCAGTTCTTTTCTCTCCCAACTCAACCAGAAAATTTTAAACTGAAATGCACCACTGATGCAATATGAAATAAAACAGAACATCAAGTTTATTTCCTGTGATTAGAGAAGTGTGAAACTTTTCCTTTCTTTCTGTACATATTTCCCATTTTCCCCAATGCTATCCTTGTATGATTTGGGCACCAATCCACCAAAGTAGATATATTTATTGCATAATATATCATTAAACCCTTTGGTCACTCTTCAGCTAAAATGAGTTGTGAATAAATTTTGTTGCAGATGTCAAAGAAATCTATCACAGATTTCCTTTCAAAGTGAAATGACCTGTTAAAATGGATCTTAGCATAGCATGAACAAATACATCATTTACATAGCCTGCTAATGCCCAAAATATTATTTGCCCAAAGTTTTATAGAAATATTGTATGCCCATTGTATTGGGGGCAGTTTCACTAATATTTTGGGGCCAGTGGACATATCTGAAATTTTCAGAGCTCTTGGAGAACATTATGGTTGTTAAGTGGTGGGTATGCACACTCACAATGGCTGCCACTTAGATATAGCAAGTCACAAAATGAAACAAATCAGGTGGAGGATGCTGAGGAAGAATTGGGAAGTTCTATTTTGGTACACAGGCTGACATAATAACAATTCCAATTTTACGGGAAAATGTGTATATTTTAGGCAAACCTAATCCTTTAGCCTTATCCAGCATGGCCCTTCTTTTATTTATTGACTTTGAACAACAATTATTCCCCAAAGACCAAAGCATTCTTATATGGATTTTCATGTGTTCCTTTGATTAAATCACATACTATATGTGATAGCAGAGCATCTACTAGCACTGAAGATCCTTCAAATAATTGTACTTTGAAATCACCTGAGTACAAATACAGCACTTCTCTTCAAAGCCAAATCTTTTCCCAGGGTCCTGCAGCAAATCCAAAAGCTGTTCCTGGCTGTCTCTCTACGTGTGTGCTTGCACAGCCACTTTGTTTTGCTGGTAGTCCCTGTGAAACTGCTATTTTTACATTCACATGCGCTTGCAGACAACAGAGAACAGCTTTCAAAGCAGCTGCATAAGCCTTGCAAAGGTTGAGGCTGCTCTAATGCTTTGAAGGGAGGTGCTTTCTTCAGTCCAATGTGTTTGGAGAAGCATCTTTCAGTGGATTTGCACCACCAGAGTACCCTACCCTGAAATGCTAAAAGAAGTTTGGCAAGATGTCCGATGCCCCAATTAATGTCTCCCAGAGGTGGTCATTTCTGGGACAAGGGAGGAATGAAATTAAAGAAATTTAAATAGCTGCAGGGGTGCTACAAAATTAAAATCTGGTTTCCCCACCCCCCCGCATCTAATAGAGCAGTGCTTTCCAAACTGTGTGTCGCGACACTTTAGCGTGTCGTGACACAACCTGGAAGTGGCAATGGTGCGCCGGCGGCGGCGTGCATAGTGGTAGCGGCTGCGACAGCAGCAGCGGCGCGCCATCAGCGCTTCCGGGTTTTACCATAAAACATGAGGCTGCCGCCGCTGCTGCCGCCGCTGTGCACACCACTGCCACCGCCGTGCATGCTGCCGCGCCGCCGCTGCCGTTGGTGTGTCACCAACAGCAGGAGTTTGGAAAGCATTGTAATAGAGGGTGGGGATGAGAAAAAAGCTATTGGCACCTTATAATTTCACTGAGTAAAGAAAACAAATTGAGATAAATTATATCTTATTTCTTTGTTATTTGTTCTTTTCTTCAGCTGTTGATCTACATATACAGAAATTATTGGAAATTTCAGTCTGAATCAAAATTCTCGTACTTTGGGGGGGGAAATGGAAGGCCCAGCACAAGACATTCAGGTATTTTTTTTATTTTCAATTGCTTCATTTTCCCAGCTCTATTTTCCATGTACCCAACAGAATACAGTATCTTGAGAAATGACAATGTTTGGGATAAGGAGTTCATTAAATCTCAGGAAGATTTTTTTAAAACTTTATCAAAGTGGAGTTCTTTTTGCTTTAGCATATGGTGCACTTTTAAGGAAATGATGAGAAGGGTCTTGAGAAATTATCAAGGTTTTTTCTCAAAAAGGTGCTGCAAATCTAGGCACTCACACTGTGGAAGGTTATAAAACATGAAAAGTAATTAGTTAGTGACAATGTGAACCTGAAATGTTATTAAAACCTCACAATTAAAATGAAGGATTCCCTTTGGGAGGAAAATAAATGTGAATCTAAGAGGAAAGCTGGTAAGCAATGTTGACACAGCTTTAATATCAACCAAAGGCAAACAATTATTTCATACCTTTTATGCAAATCTGAAGGAATCTTAAAGGAGAAGGGAAACAGCAAATGCCCAGATACTTAAAATACTAGCTAAGAATTTAATCAATATCAATGCATTTTTAATTCTCAGTATGAAAAATTGCAGATACAGAGGTGTGATGAAATGCCCCAAATAAAGCAATGAGTTTGGAGTCTATACATAAAGGAGTAAATGTGTGGTGTGTTGTGCTGCAGGATCAAATTTGGTACACCCAAAGTCTCTTTTTCTCTGGAGGAGGTCTTTTCCTTCACTGGGAATGTATCCTTGAGCGCAACTTGCCTTTCTGTAATTAAACTTACTGCATGGAATTGGAAGCAAAGTGCAATTGAAATTCTTCATTAGAGAAAGCTTGTTGATTCTTTAATGTAAAACAGCAACAAGCAATAGCTGGCAATTTCTAATTGCCCACACTTAATTTTGCTTAATGTTTTTTTTTCTAGACTCCCCAAAGGAATATCTTGATATAGCTTGGGATACATTTTGAATCTTTTAAATCATTCAGTTTGGTACTTGATTTAGGATTTGGGAAAATCCAGTACAAGCCCCTGTGGTTTAAAGAACAGGATAATTGTCTCCATGTCTTCCTTGTAAATTAGGGTTAGGATTATGGCTAACATCATTTTGCTGTAAATGTTTATCATAGTTTAAATTTGATTCTATCATGATTTGCATTGAGCAGGTGGGGCATACAAAGCCAATTTCAATATAACATGGTTAGTTTTTATCAGTAAAAAGGGGAAACAAGGTGGTTTTTACTTCATGTGCTTATTTAGAGAATTTATATAACTGGCCATCTGAAATATATTGCCCTGGGTGTTTTGATATTTATGCTGGAAATTTGGACTGGGTCCTGCCTCAGTGCAGACTCCAAATCTAGAGCAGCCTGGGATATTCAAGGTACTTTGAATATTTGTAAACCACCTAGAGTCTCTGGGAGTGTCAGCCTTGCGAGGTAGTCCAGACAGGAAGCATGCCCAGATGAACTAATTCTAATTTATTGTAAGGTTACATTAACAGAATCTTGGAAGTCTGAAAGTTCATTTCTCCCCCGTTGCCTTCACAGCCCAAGAACTAGGGAGGGTCCCTTCTGAGATGTTTCCCATGCCTCCATTCCTTCTGCGGACTCAGCTGCCTCTTATAGGACTACTCCCCCAGCTGCAGTTCTTCCCCCTGTCTCCCAAGGTCATTCCCACATACCATTACATCAAGTCATGCAGCATATACATTTCAATAATCATAATTTTCTAACTCAGGGCAAAAATTCTGCCTCCAACTTGACTTATCCCTGTTCTACCTCTGATACATGTTTCAGTAACTCTGTATGCTGAATAGAAATGAAAAAAAAAATAAGTATTTTGTTTTGTTTTGCCCATGCCCCATGTTCTGCCTCCTACCTGGGGAGAGAGGAAGCAGCAATAAACCCAGCATCTCCAACGCCATAACGTCTTCCATCTTCATCCCGGTGTCCCCTCTTTATCTATTACTCTGTCTGCTCTTTGTGTAAGAGGTTGCTAATCTTCTTTCTTTCTTCCCAGCCACAAACATTAAGAGTGCATGCTCCTGGACTTTCTTCTCCTAGTAGGATATAGTTAACTTTGCCTATCCCAATACTGCATTTCTTCCAAATAAATCACATCTGTAAAACTTGCTTCACTAATTTTTGCTCATGCCAAATTCCTGCTCTCAGGAATGTTCTCTTCCAGAATGTTTCAACCTCCAACACTTTTCTCATATTCCAGGGACCTCTTTGCATTTCTGCAGCTTGCTACTGCCATTGCTGCAGATCAGATCCTGGACTGGCTTATTGCTATCTGTACTGATGACTGCCTGGCTTCTACAAATTGTGAGTTGTAAAACTCCAGATGACCACTAGATGGACCAAGAGACACTGCCAACTCTAACTCTGCCACTATCTTGTGGTCATGCAGACCAGCCCAGAAATGATAGCTCTAGTTGATAAGTTTTTGATTGTGGGTTGACGCTTCTTAGATTAATGATAAAGACTTCCTGCATTCCTCTGATAATATATAGCTATTTGCTTCTCCCTTGCTCACACTACTTAAAATCTTGGCTATTGGTTTTGGCTCTAAATCAAGGATTGGAGTGTTAACTTCCTGTTTATCTTGGCATGACCCCCAACTTGCCAATTAACTGCTATATAGATGCCAGCCGAAGTGCTTGTGGATAGCAGCCTTGAATAGGACCAGGCATCTCTAGAAGGGTGAGCATTTCATTGGATTCATTTTTCTAACAGCCTACAAAAATAAGCAGAGGATGATAGGAATCTGAAATTTTACATTAAAAACTGAATGTTGCAGAAAAACTGCCAAATTCATTCAGTCCTAGCCCAGGGACTTCACACTATGCTCAGGAGGCCTTAGATGTGGAATTTTCAGAAAAAGAAGCAATTTTAAGAAAGTAGACACAGTTATTTACTCATACATTATGATCTCCCAAGTGATACCCTGCTGATGTGAATTTTTCAATAATTCTGGAACCTTGAAATAAGGACATGCTAATATTGCTATTCTAGTAAAATCAAAAGAATCAAAACAAACTTAACCAAGAGGAGGGTAGATTTCAGCTGAAGGTTAGGAGAAATATTGCACTAGAATTTTGAACTCTAGATTTCCTATAGTGAACAAGGAATTCAGCTAAATGGCCTATCTGGAGCTCTCCAATTCTGTGGCTGCCGTTACAAAGTATGTTGAACATGGTTACTGAATTAACCAATTTTCTGGATTCTCGCTGTACTGTGGCCTGAGATTAATTAGAATGAACTAGGTTGCACAAGTTAAACTACACAGATGCACACACGCACACGCACACACAAATCCTAATTGAGTTTATTCCTACCCAAGCTTTGTATGTTGTACAAATGAAGCCATTAGGACTTAAATTAGGCGTGCTGACTGTGAACACAACGAGAAACAATGCACACTGTTCAGCCAAGAAAATACTTTATTTATTTATATTTATTTATTTATTTATTTATTTATTTATTCCATTTATATAACCGCCCCATCTCCCCCGAAGGGGACTCTGGGAGGTTTACAGTCAATTATTAAAATAAGTAAAAATATAATACAATACATATAAATACAAATAAATTAAAAAATAAAATCCAAGAAGGGAATAACATTGTTCTTAAGAGGGCTCTATGGGACCAGCCGTCCCCAGGAGGAACTGTTACCCTTCCCATCCATGAAGTGTAAGGGAGAGCAGTTTAAGCCCTACCTTCCCAAATCCTGGCCCAGGAGACTTTCCCTACTTTACATAATTAGCTAAACTACTAATTCCCTTATCAGAAGCATCTGTAACAAACAGCTATGATATCAAACTGAGGGCACCTCTATGATGACATCATCATGCAAATGTTGCAATTACGCACTTGCATCAGGACTTTTGATGCAGCTACATAAGTCATGGCATTTGCATGCTGATATCTATGTTCCCTCCTCCCCGCCCCCCCACAACCCAAGGGTACCCACGGCCCTTGCCTTTCAGAAACTGCCAAATTCTGCCCATTGCTCTGTAAAAGGTTATTCCCCCATGACTGAGTATATGGCTTAGCAAAATTTAATCTGCCCTTGGAGCAATCCTTCCCCATCTGAGGTCATTCTGAAGAATTGTGAATTCTAGGAGTTGCAGCCATACCTAAAACATCTCAAGGTTGCTGAGGTTGAAGTTCCCCCATTTCTCACTCTTAAAGCAGCTTCATATGCTGTAATATATAAATTCCAAAAATAATAGCATTTATGAAAGTGACAGCTAGGAAGGAAAAGGCCCGCTGGATATCTAGTGTGCAAAATCTAGCCTGTTCCGTAAAGTGCAATTTTAGATGTCATTGATTATTTAAGTAATAAAACATGCCAAGCAACATGTACCTAAGCAATTATTGTGCACCCCAGGTAGTTTTTGTCAAATCTGACACCTATGGTAAAAATCACTCAAATCACCCCAGGAACATAAAATCCAAAGCTGGACAAAAGTTGAAGTGAGTTGGAAATAATAAGAGAAAGATGACTGTCTGCACCTTCATTTGTTGACTGTGATTGACATGGATTTGACATGACTGACTGACAAGCGCAGCAGAAAGCCTCATTTGTGTCAAATTCTCAGGATCCCCACATAATTGAAAAGGCAGCTTGCTGCATCAAAAAAATCACCTTCAAACGCTTGCTTTTCAGTACAAATATATCTGCCACCCATCTTTGATTTACAAAAAAGTGCAATACTTGTAGTGAGTCTAAATATACTGTAATATTGTCAGAAGGGAGAAGTAGTGTAGAAAAATTGTGGATGGTTGCCAGCATTTGCTCACTAAAGGGCAGAAGGCATTCAGCCCAATTCTTAACCAACAGGAAAAAGTGCCAGGGCAGTGTATACTAGATATGGAGTTATGCCTTCTTTTTTTCTTGTTCATTTACACTGTCGAACTACAGAACTTATAGCTGTTAATTTTATCTGGGTCTCATATTAGAAGTCTGAAGATCTCCCCCTTAGGAGGTTTATAGCTTTTTTCTTGTAAGTTGTTATACTTGATACTGACCACTAAGAAACACTGGTTCATCCTTGGAGTGGAATGTGTGTGTGTGTGTGTGTGTGTGTGTGTGTATTTGTTGTTTATTCGTTCAGTCACTTCCAACTCTTCGTGACTTCATGGACCAGCCCACGCCAGGGCTTCCTGTCAGCCATCACCATCCCAGCTGCCCCATGGTCGGGTCCATCACCTCCAGAATATCATCCATCCATCTTGCCCTTGGTCGGCCCCTCTTCCTTTTGCCTTCCACTTTCCCCACACACACACACACACACACACACAAAGACACACAAAATTTTCATTAGAGATTTTTTAAAAGGAAGTTAAAAACTAATACAAAGTAATATAAAGTAAGAAAAAGAAAAGAAAAAGAAAGAAATCAAAGAGAAAGCTAAAAGTGCAAAAAAGGGGGGAAAGTAAAAGAAAAATAGAAAAGAAAGAAAAAAGATACAAAGAAGTAGCTTCCAATCTTCTTTACAGCAGTTATAAGTACAATTATAAATTTACCTCTTACTCTATGGTTATAACATAACTCTCTTCTTTGTATAATCTATCCTGTCTAATCATCAAAAACATAAACCATGAGTTCATTTTTTTTTCTGTTTCATGCAAAAAGTCTATAAGGGGTTTCCAGTCAGCAATAAACGTAGATATTGTTTTTTCTCTGATCAAAGAAGTCATGGTAATAAGAGTGCCATCTGAATACTAGAAAAGTTCACTTTGTATCAGTTTTGGCATTCTTGAAAGGCAGTCACAGGACTTTGTGTGGTCCAGTGTCCAGCATTGTTATGGGTGGACCTCAATGTGTCCATGTAAGACTGCTATTTTATGAGCTGTGATGGCTTCCAAGTGTATAGGGGCCAGTTATAACTTATAAAGCTGTACATGGCACAGGAGTGAGTTGTCTGCAGGACCGTTTTTCTCAATTGTTTCCACCCATCCCACAGAGTCCAATACGATAGCCATGATCCTTTCCTTGAAGCAAAGTAACATCATGGGTACCTGCTTCTTTTATTGCATCACCTGTTCTATTCCCCCCCGCCCACAACATAGAGTTGGCCCTGACTGAGATGGCTTCTAGAAAAGCATTAAAAATTTGGTTCTTCAGCCAAGATGATGACAGGAGACCCTACCTTGTGAACTCTAGTGCATAACAAGGACTCTTGATCATCTATTAATTGCTGTTGTAGTCGTTTAATTGTGTTTGAATTTTTGGTTGTTTTTAATTGATCGCATTTGTATGAGTTGGTGGGCCATATACAGAACATTTCTTAAATAAATTTAAAAATTTCAAGCGCACTCCCAAATACTGAGAGTAAGAGATTAAATAGCTACAATTGCATATATGACTATGGGGGGGGGGGGGGGCTGTTTTTCATTACGGTGAATTTTTTTTTTTTTTGCAGATAGTTTTAGACTTCCCTCTTTGAAATCCATGGAAAGGGAATTAATCTCAGTATTCCAGAGCTAACTTGGAATACCTGAGGAGAGTCTTCTTCCCTGATGTGCTGCATTCTCACCTCATGGCAAATGGAATAGTGGTTTCAAATCAGCAGTGGCATGGCAGATTGCCAGATTACCACTAACTTCTCCATAAATGGAACAGAAATATAGTGAAAGGTTTTTAAAATCTAATATGGGAGAAATTGTACAGGAAGTTGTATAGTTGTTGTTGGGTTCTTCTTCTTATCATCATAATCACCATAATAATCACAATCATTATCACAACAAGGCTGGAGAAATTGTACAGAAAGTTGTATAGTTGCTGTGTTCTCATTGTGATGTCCCCAATTTGTTGACTATTAAATCAGAGTTCCTGACACAAGCCACTTAGGGATATGAAGGAATATTTATTAAAGCCAGTGATCCATTGCACATTAAAGATTCAAGTGAATTAAGCTCCCGCAACCAACAGTTTAATAATCTCCAAGTTTCCCCCCCATCGGGATTCACTGTTCGATCGCCCTTCCCTCAGTTTTTCGTCTATCTAGGTCTGAATCAACTAACGTGGCGATATCGCCCTTTGATCTGTCCTGGGTGCTGAATCGCTCGCCTCAATACTTTGATTAACAAATTTTGCAGTTCTTTGAATACACTTACATCTCTGGTGGTTTTACTGCAAAGCACCCCCAAGCAACCCTGTGAGTTTTAACAGACTGTCGGGATGCTTCCTGGCACCATGGCAGGATGGCATGGACGACATCCTGACACTCATCATCATCATCATCATCATCATCATCATCATCATCACAACAAGGCTGTATACTCCCTTATTTATTCAACCTAGACGCTGAATATATATTAAGGCAACCTGGATTGGAAGATGAGCAGGGTTTTAAAATTGGACATTAATAACTTGCACTATGCTGATGACACTACCCTGATAGCCGAAAATGCAAAGCGTCTGAAAGCCCTAGGAGTAAAGTCAGAGCATAGTGAAAAAATGGGACTAAGATTAAATATGCAGAAGACCAAACTAATGACAATGGGTAGAACAACCAGGTTTAGATTTGGCAATGAAGGTATCAAAGTGATGGATAGCTTTTGCCTATTAGGATTAGCCATCAAGAGTAAAGGAACAAGTAGTCAAGAAATACGCTGCAGACTAGCACTTGGAAGAGCATCCATGAAGGCCTTGGAAAAGATATTCATATGCCATGATATGTCTATAACTACAAAGATCAGAATTGTGCAAGCCATGGTATTCCCTGTGACACTCTATAGAAGTGAAAGTTGGGCCTTGAAGAAGTAGGATAGGAAGAGTATTGATGCTTTGAACTTTGTTGTTGGAGAAGACTCCGGAGAATATCATGGACAGCCAAGAAAACAAACTGATCATCAAACAAATCAACCCAGTGTTCTCACTTGAGACACAAATGACCAAGTTCAAATTATCTATTTCTTTTGGGTGTTTTGTTGAGCCTTCAGTATTAAATTAGCTAAATTCATGGGATTGAATGACAACTGTAAGAAAAATACAGGATAATTTTTCTCAGTCACACTCTTTCTGTACTTAATACTAGAAATGTTCCATTTAAAAACAGCAAAACAAGTCTCAGACTTCACAGTGAAAAATCGGTTCAAGGGTTGCCAATGAATTTAAAGGTGTTATAACAAATGGTCTTTCCATTTAATTATATGTAAAAAAACCTAAACTTTTTTCACTTTGATAAATAGCACAGTTGCTATTTTTAATCTTCTTGAATAATTGTTCTCTTTCAGGTTCATTTACTCTTGGTTTTATTTTAGACTTCCAGAATACATGCATTTAACAGAGTTTGTCCTGTGAAAACAATCTATTAATGTCTTTAAAAACCAAACACATAAAGCAATAGAAAGTTCAGCAAAGCCTACTTGAAATTGCTACTTTGAAGTGTATTTCAGAACTAGTTAATCTTAAATACCCAGTAATCTGACACTTCCCTAGAAGAAATCAGTGTCCTGGCACCTTCGTTGGAAAAGCATGTTTGATTCAAAGATGAACTGCTGAGCTGTACATCCTGGGTTTTAGAAACAAAGCAGGGGGTGGATTGAGCTGCTTCTTCTGAGTAACAAGGGCTCAGTGTAAGATCTCCTAATGGGAAGATAGTTGTATAGCAGATTATTTCTCAGCTGACATGATAAAGCAAACACTCTACAGCAGTGTTTCTCAATCCCAGCAACTTTAAAATGTGTGGACTTCAGCGCCCAGAATTTCTCAGCCAGCATGCTGGCTGAGAAATTCTGGCAGTTGTCCATGCATCTTTAAGTTGCTGAGGTTGAGAAACACTACTCTACAGACCAGTGAGGCATAGGCTGACCATACGTCCTGTTTTGAACGGGACAGTCCCGGTTTTTAAGCATTTTTCAACCGTCCCATCGTTTTCATAAAAATCTCAATTTTAGCCAGTTTTTCAAACCCGGCGGTAATGGCGCGGAAGGAGGATCCGAGCTGGAGCGCGGACTGGGGGGCAAGGTTTGCAGGCGGGAGCCAATTGTGTGGACCGGGGGGTGGGGTTTGCAGGTGGGAGCCAATTGCGTGGACTGGGGGCAGGGACCCCTGTCTTTTTCATGAATATGGAATATTACATAAGGCCCCATCCTGTTTTGCCATCCTGAAATATGGTCAGCCTAGTGAGGCATCCATAATGGCAAGATTTGCCTTGCTTCACCTAAGGGACCCTAACCCATAATGCAGATGAATGTATTTCTTGCTAAAGATGATCTGTTTTATTGCTCATTTTTCAGGGCAGAATTCCAGAATTCTTCTGGGGCAGAAAAGGGGACCTACAGTGAAGGTGGATCCCTTCTCCTCCCACCCTCTGTACTTCATACATTTAAAAAACACATCTATTATGACATCAGTTTTCATGAAACAGAGTATGGTTGCAACAAACTAAGATGCTCATCATCCTGGAAAAAAACTTAGAAAAGTTTGAGCAAGTTTACAATACAGGAAGAATGGTAACAGGAAAATGATTAGAGAGAAACTAAATGTTTTCTTTTTCACTGCTTGCCTTAAATTTGTTGGAGGACTCTTTGCATTTCTAAATAGAACTGAAAAATTGCATTTCAGCTAGAAGACTGAGGACAGAGAAAAACTGTTCTGTTTCTGAACCTGAGAAGATGCTTTCTTTACAAGGATAGCCCTTTTGAGAAGTAACTCATGGACCACAGAGATACATTTTCCAAAAATCAAGGAGATTTCTTGGACATGTCCTTTCAGAGCTTGCCAGCAACTATCAAGCTCAAAGGCTGTCTCAAAAGACTTGATTCAAACATCAGATATTGGACAGTTGGTCAATATTAGAGAAAGACTGAAATCTGAGAATGAAATGTGCAGAAAACAATGTGCATCCTCCAAACAACAAGCACACTGTGTGCTCCAAGGAGATTCCAAAACTTCTAGACAGAATATTTTAGATAAAAAGTATTTGCTTTTCAATGTTAGCCTATCTCTCTCCAGTGTTTGTAAGTGTGGTGTATTCTTGTCTCCCCAATGGATGATAAACATTGTTTTTAGTTCTGGGAATAAGTGGCACAGGCATTGCTTACTCTTCCTCGTTTTGTTCCCCTGGGTAGTTGTTGTGGACTATAACCTGTTCTTTGACCATTCTGCCTGGGGCAAGTAAAGTTCTGATCCAAAACATCTGGAGGACTGCAGATGGTCTCCCCTCATTTTATAATTGAAAGTAGGAATTAGTGAATCTCCAGATATTTCTGAACTACAGTTCTCATCTGTCCTAACCAGCATCACCAATGATGAAAATGGCTAGGAGCTGTATTTCAGCTACAAATAATGGGCCACTTGTTTTCCACCCCATATGTCAAGGGAAGGAAAACAAGTGTAGGCTAGAATTCTGTGTTTTCTTCCTATAGGAAATAGACATGAAGTGAGGATATATTTATTAATATATTGAGCTGTGCAGAAATATAAGAAGTCAGAAATAAATTGTTGTGGTGGTAAATGTATAATGTACATCTATGATGGATCCAGATTCATGTTCTCATTTGCTAGACTATTCTTCTACATACTGGACACATCCACATATACTTAGACAAATCCACATTTCAGGTTGAATTTTATATGGTGTTTTTTTGTTTCCTGTAGGAATCACTTGGAATAAACCATATCAGATCATTTGAGGAACTGATAGCTTATTGTGAATCTCTGTCTTTGGAAGTTATTCCCACCCATAGAAAACTTCCTGTTGAGTGAACCTGATTTGTCTTTAACAGGCTGGTGGAGAGTAAATGTTAGATTCTGCTGCAGATCCTAGGAAATCACCTTGTAAGTATCCTCAAATGTTAAATTTAATATATAAATCTGATAAGTTTGAATTAGTGAAGTCTATTATTTACTTTAAGCTGCAATTGGTCATTCTGATGCCTTATCTCTGCTGGCTATGTTAATAAAGGTACAGAATTGAGAAGTAGAGCTGATTTAGTTAGGAATGCATTCATAACAAAGAGTTACCCAAGGCTGTCTTTTCTCAGGATCCCCTTATATCTGGGCCCTCATTTCTATCTAGTAGAGAATTTGTATCTAATGGAAATGTAGTTTTCTCATGCCAATAAATGTGTGTTAGAGGGTAATGTCAAAAACAAGGCAACAAGGAGTCTATGAAGGTTCTCAGTCATCCAGGTGGAATTGTCTGTAGCTTGAATCATGTCAACTGGATTTCTATTTTCTCAGTGGAAACGTTTCGCTTCTTATCCACTGAAGAAACTCCTTGGATAAGGAGCGAAACGTTTCCACTGAGAAAATAGAAATCCAGTTGACATGATTCAAGCTACAGACAAGGCAACAAGGAGGTGGGTATAAGGGCAAGTCAATATTAATATATTTATCAGGCAAATAGCTTTTGTTGAAACCTTCACCCAGTGTAATAACGTTAATCAAGAAGCACTGATTAAGAAGATCAATACAATCTGTGTTCAACTAATCAGATTCATGTTCTGATAAACACACTCTTCTGATCTTGACTTTCTCACAAGGCATTTTTTTTCCCAATAAGCCAGACAGAGGGTTGTTTTTGCATACTAAATTGAACTGATCTTGAAGTAAGTAAATAAATATCTAGAAAATGTTGGCCTCCTTGAATTCTAGGGCTGAAAAATACAAGTATTTCAATCCGATTAATTGAAGATGAAGGTGATTTAGCATTTCTCTCTGCTGTATAAAGTTATGTGCTATCCATCAGTTATTGTTTCTATAATGATTCTGCTCAGTTCAGAACAAATTCCTCCTCCTCCCCCTCCTCCTCCCCCTCTTTCTCCTCCTCCTCCCATTTTTTTGGGTTAGATTTTGTATCCTGTGCATGTACTGTCTAACCCAAAGTAAGATTTTACCATGAAAGTATACCACATGTGGCCAAACAGGGATCACAGATTAGTTGCTTATGTCAGACAGCATTTCACTGTAGACACCATGACATTTAGTATCAATAGGATTGACAATTCACAGTAGTTTTCAATCTTTTGTCTTTCAGGAGGGATTTCCACCTTGATCTGTTAAAACAAGGCTGACAAGTTTCACATAAAAGAATTTGTATCTACAGTATTTCAAAATGTAAATCTTAGAAAAAAGAAATAATATTTCATTTTAGAATACAGTGTGGAGCATATATGACCATCATGTCCAAGTGCCTGGGGGCTGTAGGGGCCTGGATGGGGAAAAACAGGCTTCAGCTGAACCCTAGTAAGATGGAGTGGCTGTGGATTAATGGCTCCTTGGCTTCTGGGATATTATCATCTTTAACTCTGGATGGGGTTGCACTAGCCCAGACAGACCCGGTGCGTAACTTGGGAGTCCTCTTGTTGGTTATCACCTTTAAAGCCCTACATGGCAGGGGACCAGGATACCTAAGGGATCGTCTCATCCCCATCACTTCATCCCGTCCCACCCAGGCATGCAGAGAGGGCATGCTACGGACCCCATCGGTTAAGGAGTTCCACCTAGCAGGGTCTCAGAAGCGTGCTTTTTCTGCTGTTGCCCCTGCCCTTTGGAATATTCTGCCCCCGGAGATCAGTCCTGGACTTCCGAAAAAGACTCAAAACCTGGTTTTGTCAGTATGCTTGGGGTCAGAAGGAGATTGGAGATACCTGGAGATGGCTAGCACCTTAGATTAGCTCTGAGGTGCCCTTTTTTACAAACTTAAGAATATTCTGCCATTGGATCTCATGTTATTCATTATTATGTATTTTATTTTATTTATAAATGTATATTCATCATTTTAATTCTGTTGTAAACCGCCCAGAGTCCCCCTTGGGGGAGTTGGGCAGTGATAAATCCAACAAACAAACAAACAAACAAATAAATAAAGTCAGTGTATATGGTGTTCTTATTCTATGTATGGTGATTATAAAGAGGGGTGAGGTTTTGATGGTTTCAGCTGCCATCTTGATATTTTTGACAGCCTCTCGCAGTTGTCCCTGGCCAAAAGGGAGGGGGAGGGTTGAAATTTTTGGACCCCCATTTCAACATTTTGGGGCAAAATAGATTCTTAAATTGGCTTTTTGGGTGGGATGGTTCAGATTGTTTTTAGCATTGCTTTTAAACCTGTAAATAAGTAGTTTAAGCTATTTATTTCACATCATAAGCTCCTGCTGCTTATTTAGTCTCTTAACCCTCCCCCAACCCTTGAAGATAAAATGAAAACAGATCCAGAGTCTTCCATTATCCTAGCCCCAACTCTAATCCTCTCCTATTCTGTAAATCTCTCAGGACTGTAAATCTAGAAAAAAGTAAGTGGAGATGAGTGGGATAATATCTGAAAATGTTGCATGTATTACTGTTTTTCTTATTAAGGATGCTTTCAAAGAACCCAGAGATGCTTGAAAAAAAATAATTTGAAAACCATTCATTGTCTCTGTGACATATACATCAATATCAGTCTTATTTATTTGAGTGCTATTTATTTATTTGCTCATCTTTACCCCAAGGATTCCAAGATAATGTTTATGGGGTCATCTCTTCATTTTTATCATAACCACCGTGTGAAATAGTTTGCCTTGAGAGATAGTGACTTTCTCAAAGTAACTCAGTAAGGTCTTTAACTAAATTTGGCTTGAATTTGGATTTCTTGTATCCTAGTTCAAGGGTCGGAAATGGCGGCTCGCGAGCCAAATGCGGCTCTTTGGCCCCTTGAGTGTGGCTCTTCCGCAAGCAGGCGTGGCGGGCGTGGCGGGGGCAGGTGCGGCAGCGAGTGTGGCGGGGCAGGCGCGGCAGCAGGCATGGTGTGTGTGGCTGTGGGCATACCCCTGGCAACCGCCTAGGCCCAGCCTCTCTTTTTCCTCCGGGGACGGGCTTCACACAGTCTCGCGAGAGTTTGGAAGCCTCCGTCTCTGGCAGCCATCTTGACGACGGGCACTTGCCCATCACCTTAACCCAGGGCTTTCCAAACTGTGTGTTGACACAATACTGTGTCGCCGGGGGCCCCCAAGTGTGTCGCGTGACAAGCCGGAAGCGCTGATGAAAATGCCCTCGGTTCTGGCAGGGAGGTGAAAATCGCATGCGCGCGCGCTGCCAGGCCACCCGGAGTGGAAATTCTCCGCGCCAATCAGCTGTGCGTCGGGAAGCCCGGCAGCCTGCACGCGCGATTTTTGCCTCCCTGCCGGAACCGAGGGCATTTTCGGGGTCCCGGAGTCTGCCCTTTCGAAGGGGCAGCGGCGGTGGTGGGCCATCAGTGCTTCCGGGTTCCAGGACGCCGCTGCTGCCGCTGCCCCTTTGGAAAAGCAGGCTCTGGGGACCCCGAAAATGCCCTCGGTTCCAGCAGGGAGGCAAAAATCGCGCGCGCGCGCGGGGCTTCCCGGCGCACAGCTGATCAGCACAGAGAATTTCCACCCCGTCCCCCCCCCACCACGCCAATCAGCTGTGTGTCGGGAAGCCCGGCAGCCTGCACGCATGATTTTTGCCTCCCTGCTGGAACCGAGGGCATTTTCGGGGTCCCCGGAGTCTGCCCTTTCGAAGGGGCAGCGGCGGTGGTGGGCCATCAGTGCTTCTGGTTTCCAGGACGCCGCTGCTGCCACTGCCCCTTTGGAAGATTTGGCTCCGGAAGAGAAGCGACTGGAGCAGTCGAGCCTCTCTTTCCCTTCTTCTTCCAAACCTCCCCCGCCCCCTTCCATAGCAATTTGTCGAAGACGCCCGCTTGCTGCTGCTGCGTGGCTGCTGCTCAACTGATCATGAAGGAACCAGGATGTTTACGCGAGCGTGCTTTACCTACCTACCCACTTTTTAACATATTTGGTTCTGCTGGGGGCAGGGAAGGGATCTTGACCGGCCAGGGAAGGCGCGCGGGCGGAGCTGCCTGCCTGGCACTCGGGCGCTCCGGCTGGGGTGCAGCGGGACGGGAGCTCCGCCCGCGCGCCTTCCCTTGCCGGTCCTCGCGGGCCGCCGGCGATGCTCCCGTCCCGCTGCACCCCAGCTGGAGCGCCCGAGTGCCAGGCAGGCAGCTCCGCCTGCACAGTCGTGGCAGCGGGCATGGCGGCGGTGGGCACTGCAGCGGGCATGGCGGCAGCAGGCCCTAAGTGTGCGCGATTGGTCCCCGCCCACAAACCCCGCCCCCTTCCACGCGATTGGCTCCCGCCCGCAAAACCCACCCCCTTCCATGCGATTGGCTCCCGCCCGCAAACCCCTCCCTCTTCCACGCGATTGGCCCCCGCCCGCAAACCCCGCCCCCTGGCTCTCGAGCACTTCAAAATGTGCACGAGCATGTCAAAATGGCTCCCGGCAAAAAAAGTTTGCCGACCCCTGTCCTAGTTGAACATTGTAACCCAGACTTTCCCAACTGGGCACCCTGCAGAGATGTAGATTTCAACTTCTATAATCTCACAGCCTGATTGGCCATTGCTGAGAATTCTAGGACTTGAAGGCCACACATGTGAAAGGCTGCCCTACATATTTAAGGGCACTTTGAAGGGAAAGGGGAGGTGGCAAAGTTCTGCAAAAGCTGTAAAGGACATCTTCCATACATAAAAGAGAGGTACCATATACTTTGCAAGAACCTCAATGTTTGTAGACCTTTTAAAACATTCTTTAGGGAAAAAAATAAATTCTGAAAATTATGCAAAGGGGACATGTAAAATGGTGGGGATCTGGTAGTATAAAAACGTAGTTTATAAAATAAATATAAATAGCACCCCATTTCTGGTAAAATATCTGCATACCTTATGTCTATGAAGGTTCTCAGTCATCCAGGTGGAATTGTCTGTATCTTGAATCATGTCAACTGGATTTCTATTTTCTCAGTGGAAACGTTTCGCTCCTTATCCAAGGAGCTTCTTCAGTCTGAGCAAAGTTAGTAAGGGAATCCTAAATATGTTTCTAGGTAGCTGTGTGACCTTACACCTGGGGCTAGGTCATGGTTATATTGAGATGTTATTTTAAGTCCTTTTATCATCTAAAGGAGGATCGTTAAGATCACCATGCTGCTGTTGAGCTTGTGAAATGGTCTTAATCTTCCTAGGCACAGAAGACAAAGCAGGGAGGAAGATGGGGGAAAGATTGTGCCTGAGGCCCCCACCTCTATTCAAGGAAGGATTTTCCAGGTTGGCATAAATGGATTCATTTGAGAGAGGGGTCAAGGAATCCATTTATGCCAACTTGGAAAAATCCTTCCTTGAATAGAGGTGGGGGCCTCAGGCACAATCTTTCCCAGCCAATTCTTATCAAAATGCTAACACGGAGCTTTCCAAACTGTGTGTCGCGACACACTTCTGTGTCACGGCCAGGGCCCAGGTGTGTCGTAGGGGAACCCAGAAGAGGAGGCCATGCACCATGTGGAGCCCCACCCATCCCTTGCTGTGCTGCTGGTCCCTGCTCCGTGCCCAGCTCTCGCCGCAAAAGCCAGGTAAGGTACCAGCCCGGCAGGGCTGCAACTGGGGTGGGGGGTGCAGGGAGGCGAGTAGGCTGCCACGCTGGGGGTGTGGGGGGTGCAGGGAGGCGAATAGGCCACTGCACTGGGGGGTGCAGGGAGGCAACTAGGCCGCCACGCTGGGGGGTGGGGGATGCAGGGACATAGCACATGTGATGTGGGGCAAATGTTAGTGGCCACAACAGTGCAAGGAAGGGTGTACAAAATATTTCAAATGCAAAACCTTGTGTTTTAACCTTGCCCTGGTCATGCCAGGCAGTGTTTCGCGGCTGGCAAGCCTGCTTTGAGGGTGATGCGCCCAGCTCTTGGGTATGGGCCACGTCCAAAATGCCAGCTCGCCAACCCCATTAGTGTGCAGGATGACCGATTGGCACTTCAGATGGTGCCTTTTGAAGTGGGCATGGTTAGGAATGGAAACATTTTGTACATCTCCGATTCCAAGTACAGTATCTGGAGAAAATCAGGTTGAAGAACCCAAGTTTAGTATGTGGCCTGGACCTATCGAGCCAGTGAGGTTTGCAAACTGTGGCACTGCAAAATCTTGTGTGCCCACCCCTCCAAGTTACCAAAGTCTTTTCATGCTTAATGGGATGGAAAGGAAAAGGTTAAATTCATGGTGTCAGAGGTCTGCAGACCTCTGCCAATAGCTTAGATAAGCATGCATAGCCAGGGGGGCGTGCAACAGACATGAAAGAGGCGCCTGCCTTTGAAATAGACAATTCACACCTAAAGAGGCCAGCGCTAGTACACATCTATGCAAACGGATGTCTGAGCACCCTGGAGCCACGAGCTACACGTGTCAACATCAAAGGACCTCGGGAAGGGGAATGCTTAAATGTGACTGGCATGCTTTGCTGATTCATTCAAGTCTTTGTTTGTGTTAACCTCCATGTCTTGTAATGAATCCTTCTGCTTCTAAGAAACCACGCATCTGTGGTTTACTCTAGAGTAAGGAGGTTTCAGGCATCGTATGGAACACCTTACACATGGGGATTAATCCAACTGCCTTAACCCCTGACACAAGGGAAGAACGTAGAGAAGTGTTTTTCAAACTTGGCAACTTTAAGATGAGTGGACTTCAACTCTCAGAATTCCCCAGCCAGCATGCAAACCTCACTCGCCCTCTAGTTCCAGGCCATCGGAGATGTGCAAAATTTTTCTATTCCTAACCGTGCCCACTTCAAAAGGCACCATCTGAAGTGCCAATCGGTCATCCTGCACACAAATGGGGTTGGTGGGATGGCATTTTGGACGTGGCCCATACCCAAGAGCTGGGCGCTTCACCCTCAAAGCAGGCTTGCCAGCCTTGAAACACTGCCTGGTGTGACCAGGGCAAGGTTGAAACACAAGGTTTTGCATTTGAAATGTTTTGTACACCCTTACTTGCACTGTTGTGGCCACTAACATTTGCCCCACATCACATGTGCTATGTCCCTGCACCCCCCACCCCCCAGCGCGGCAGCCTAGTTGCATCCCTGCACCCCCTACCCCCAGCGCGGCGGCCTACTATTGTCCCTGCACCCTCCCCCCAAGTTGCGGCCCTGACAGGCTGGTACCTTACCTGGGTTCTGCGACGAGAGCTGGGCATGGAGCAGGGACCGGCAGCACGGCAAGGGCTGGGTGGGGCTCCACGTGCTGGATGGCCTCCTCTTCTGGGTTCCCCTGTGACATACCTGGGCCCTAGCCACGACACAGAAATGTGTTGCGACACACAGTTTGGAAAGCTCTGACCTAGGTGACTTCAAGACTTGTGGACTTCAAATCCCAGAATTCGCCAGCCAGCCTTGCTGGGTAGGGAATTCTGGGAGTTGAAGTCCTCATATCTGAAAGTGGCTAAGATTGAAAAACACTGCTCATTGTCTTGTGTCCATGACCTCCCCATCAAGCACACCTGGAGGGCATTTTTGTATTTTATCTACAATTACATACAATACAATACATACGGTACAAGACTGGGGGGGCAGGGGCGGGGGCAGGGTTTGGAGCCGGGAGCCAATTTCATGGAGTGGGGGCGGGGTTTGGATCTGGGAGCCAATCGCGTGGGCTGGGGGGGGGTTGGATCTGGGAGCCAATCGTGTGGGCCGGGGCGGGGTTTGGAGCCAGGAGCCAATCGCATGGGCTGGGGGTGGGGTTTGGAGCCAGGAGCCAATCGCGTGGGCCAGGGAGCGGGGGGCCCTCATTACTGTGTCACAAAATTATGGATGGCTAAAAGGCGTGTCACCAACATGAAAAGTTTGGAAAGCCCTGTGCTAACAGAAGCTCCATTCTTCATTTTCAAGGCTTCTGGAGGACACAGTTGCTGACTTTTATTAAAGAAGTTCCCTGATTGCAATTCAGTCTGATCTGTTTCTAGATTTAGGGAATCTCCCATCCAAGTCCCTCCAGAGGATTTCTAGTTTCTGCTGGAAACAGAAGAAATTGTGTGTTTTGTAATGGATGGCTGTAAGCCACCCATTTCAATTGTCTACAGTGCCGTTAGCATAGTATCATTCTGGGACATTAAAAGGAGTCATAGTCACACTGATCCCTAGAAGAAAAGCCCACAAAATCCTTTTTCCCTCCACAGGGCTAATCAAATTTGTACAAAAGTGTCTACGAGATCTTGTGTTCTCCAGAGCACTTCATTAGGTAAATCATATGTTTTTTATAGAAAAAGGAAGACATTTAAAAACATGAAGCTGGATGTTTAAAGTTATGAAGTTTCAAGTTTCACATCTGTCCCCAAACAGGGCCAGTGGACGGAATGCAGGCAGGATCATATATAAGCAGTCTAGATGCTATTCTTAATGGATTACATTAATTGTAAGGAAATGGGAGCTTTCCAGCTCCGACAACTTATAGTAAATGGTCAGGAGGTTCTGGTGCACCAGCCATGAATGATAGCAACCCTACAGAAACATAAACTTTACATAAGTCCTTACATAGACAAAGCCAGAGAATAATTTTGATTTTGCTCTAGGGTTGCAGTAGAATTGTGTATAGTTGTACCCGGTGATTGGAGGGGGTTACATCTTCCAGTGTCCTGTCCTGACTAAGGCTCGAAGCAGGAAGGTTTGGAATAAGTCTTTTATTTACAATACTAACATACAATATACAGTATTTATTTAGAGCAAACAGAAACAGCATGAAGTGCTCACAGGGTTCAGGTGGCTTGCGGTGATCCGTCCCCAATTGGCGCGCATGCGGGCTGCCACCACATGGCTGTGATGAACGGTCCCGGCGCGGTGCTTGGCATGGCTGCGAGGTGAGATTCTGGCACGAGGCTTGACGCAGCTGTGGGACAAGGTTTTTAGGGGTCTCACTTGGTTTTTCTTTTCATTGATTGAAGATGTTTTTATTTTTGCTCGCTGACTAGAATTCCACTGGTTAGATGGGCAGCCATATAAATTTGGTTAATAAAGTCTAGCACTAGGTTTTTAGCTTTACATTCAACTGTACATTCTGTACATATATTCAGTGAAAATAGTCATATGTGCAACTGATATGTAACCAACAGGTTGCACCATCACTATGAAATGATTAAATAAATACATACATACATACATACATACATACATACATACATACATACATACATGGGATGGATGGTGATGTGTGCAATGGAAATCTCAACATTTTTGTTGCTGGATCAACAGCTGACACTAGGCTTAATTAGCACTGCCTACATTGGCTCCATCTGATCAGGGAGAGCCTTGGACTTCAGCTCCAAGGTCCAGCATTGCCTGGAGTGGTGCTTCACTAAGCTATTGGGAGATATTCAACATGGCAGACTCTGTGCCCCAGTCCCATGCTCGTCTTTGCCATTAGGGTTGCCAAATAGACCAGTGACAACAGTTTGTCAGGGCCTGCTAAAATTTGGGGATAGAAGTTTATTGTGTATTATGCTGGATGCTGTGGCAAATGGAAGAGGGCAAAATGTATATTAGTTCAAAAAGAATGATCTAAATGCCTTTGCTTATTAAAGATTGCCTTGTTTCCTCAACTTATGTTAACCTGACTTTTCTGTGAATTCACCTAAGGGAACAGAGGATAAATTTGGAAAGCTAATTTACTGAATGCTTTTAGGTCATTAATTCAAGCATAATTGGGGCTTGTTACCTTTTCCCCCAGCACCTTTTATTCAACAGTGTGATCTTAGTTTCTTCATCATCCCAAGCTTAAATACATGCACACTGAAATTTCACACATACTGTGTTAGATTCAAGTGTTAATACTCCAGCAAAGAAATTGAACATTGTAATGTTCAAACACAGCACCATTTTGCAAGGTCATTGCCAAAATGTAAAGACTTGGGGGGGGGGGGAGATCACAACGTCAAAATCTCCATCTGTACTAGATGCTGTTGAACATCTTCCAGTTTCCTGCAGTATTGCTAATAATACCTGCAAGTGATTCCCAGGATTGCAATATGTGGGGAAAAAATATTGCAGCACAAGGCAGAGTATTTTTTTTCTCCCTCCTCCTATTTTCCCCACAACAACAGCCCTGTGTGATAGGTTGGGCTGAGAGAGAGTGATTGGCCCAAAATTACACTGAAAGCTTCCATGCCTAAGGGATGATTAGAATTCACAGTCCCCTGGTGTCTACTCCACACTTGAACCCCAACCCTTGTGAACTGAAAGAAAGAGCAAGATAGCTTCTCTTTTAAATATTCAAGGTGCCTCTGATGTACCATCAGTCTAGGACTCCATACCTGGATGTCAGGATGGAGGCTGAGTCTGATGAGTCTGATTTGGAGGTAGAAGGGTCGATAGCAGTAGAAGCAGGAAAGAATGGGGATGGTGCGAAATTTGAATCCGACCCAGAGCAGCTGATTGGAGGCAACCCAGTAGGACACTTGCCTCCACCTATCAGCGCACGAGAAAGGAGGTGGGAAAGGTGGGCAGAGCAACGCAAGGCGCAATTGGCTCCCACTCACAAACGGTGCGAAAATCAAACGGATAAAAGACAAGCACAGCATTTACCCATTGCCAGAGACAACCATTCACGTTCTGTACTGCATACTAGAGTGAATTGCAATCCTGTTGCCGCGCCAGAACCCCCGCTCAGACTTAGCCCTGCATCCATGCCAGAACCTTGCCTTGCAGCCCAGCCAAGCTTCGTGCCAGAATCTAGCCTTGCTGCTGCACCCCATTCCACACCGGAATCCTACCCTGCCTCCACGCCAAGCCTCGAGCCAGATCCTCGCCTTGCCACCACTACACCAAGTCACGTGCTGGAATCATTCATCGTAGCTGCGCCAAGCCTCGTGCTGGAGCCTCACCTCACCGGCCCATCGTACCTCATGCCAGAATCCTGCCTTGCCATACAGCCGCACTTCGTGCCGGAACCTCGCCTTGCTGCCGTGCCCAATTCTGTTCCAGAATCTTGCCCTACCTCCACGCTCCACCTCGAGCCAGACCATCGCCTTGCAGCCACTGCGCTAAGTCTCATGCCAGAATTGTTCCTTGCTGCTGCACCACGTCTCGTGCTGGAACCTTGCCACGCGATCGCCGCGCCTAGCCTCGCACCGAATTCGTTCCTCATAGCCATGCCAAGCCTCACACCAGAACCTTGCCCCACAGCCATGTCAAGCCTCGTGCCGGAATCTCGCCTTGCAGCCGCGCCAAGCACCATGCCTGTACCCTTCATCACAGCCATGTGGTGGCTGCCCATGTGCATGCTAATTGGGGATGGATCACCACAAGCCACCCGAACTCTGTGAGCACTTTGTGTTATTTCTGTTTGCTCTAAATAAATATATTGTATGTTTGTAATTTAAATAAAAGACTTATTCCACACCTTCCTGCTTCGAGCCTTAGTTGGGACAGGACAGACTGTCTCTGGCCATACCCCAGTGAGGGAAAAGTAAGGTGGTGGACCCTGGAGTAATCTAGCATGGCAGACCAGCAACTTGCCATTGAACATGCCCAGCTTGATATTGATAAGTCGCCATGTTGATATTGAATATTCAATTAATATTGAATATATATATATATATATATATATATATATATATATACACACACACACACACACACACACACACACATACACATACATACATACATACATACATACATACATACATACATACTGGGTATATACCTTATATATATATGTTGACCGCACAATTATCCCAATTACAAGCCCAAGAGCTGGCGCCCCCGACCGTGGTCACCCAGCGCCCCAAGTGCCCAGTGTTGACACCCGAAAAATTTGATGGGACTCTAGCCCAGTTTCCAACATTTTTTGCCCAGTGCAAACTGTACCTGAGCCTCTGTTCAGAGGAATTTCCCACAGATCACCACAAAATGGGATTTCTGATCAACCTATTGTCGGGTTCCACCGTGCGCTGGGCCTCACCAGCAACCAAGTCCTCTCCTGGATGATTTTGATGGGTTTTGCCAAGAACTTCAGCTGATGTATGAGGACCCAGTCAGGACACAGACCATTAGCAGGTGCCAGAGGAGGTTGAGGCAAGGATGGCGCCCAGTGGCGGAGTATATCAGTGACTTCCGATTACTTATCCAGGACTTAAATTTGAATGAAGAGGCGTTTCTCGACCAATTCCAGGACAGTTTGTCCCCAGAAATCCTGGATGAGTTGGCCTGGACCGAATGCCCACAGACCCTGCAAGCTCCGATGCAGCTGCGTCTCCACATCGATGGGCATCTACAACAGAGGAAGGTGAGGCAACACACTGCCATGTCGCCCTCCTTTGGCCCACACTTCTCAGCTGCCCAATCAACCCCCAGAGATGAACCCATGCAACTAGGGGATGCGAGACCACGGCTGACCCAAGCGGAGGATTGACGCAGGCAAGCGGGCTTGTGCTTGTACTGTGGGGGGCTCAGTCACCTAGCTGCAGATGGCCCCGCCAAAATCAAGACCGACCCCTTGTCAGGAAACGAACTCAGCATGGCCTAAAAGGGCAATTGGGATGGGTCAAGTTGGCGACTAGCCAATCTACTGAGCCCCGTCCCACACTCCTCTTGCATTTGGCAGTGGTAATCTTCCATTCCTTTCCCAATCACCCTACAATCTCTCACAGTCACAAGCTCCCCCACAACCCCCAATGTTTTAAGCTTTCAGAAGAGATATTGGATATAAATTCAGATAAGTGCAGTCAGTCAATATGTTCTTAAACAATAGTTGAAGACCAGAGGTGGGGAATGAGAATCATCACCATGAATGACTACCATGCAGCTAGACTGAGCTGGCTGAGCTTTGATTATTATGATAGTATGGTGAATTGTTTGCAATGTTCAATACTGCATCTATTTTTGCTTGTCAATACTGCAAGCCAAGGGGCGTGGTGGCTCAGCAGGTAAGACGCCAGGCTTGTCGATCGGAAGATCGCAAGTTCGGAGGTTCGAATCCCTAGCCCTGCGTGCGGTGTGAGCTCCCGCACTAGCTCTAGCTCTTGCCAACCTAGCAATTCGAAAGCATGTAAATGCAAGTAGATGAATAGGTACCACTTCGGTGGGTAGGTAACAGCGTTCCGCGTGCGTCATGCCAGCCACATGACCGTGGAAGCATCTTCGGACAACGCTGGCTCTTCGGCTAACAAACGGAGATGAGCAACGGCCTCTGGAGTTGGACACAACTGCACAAATGTGCAGGGTGAACCTTTACCTTTCTACTGCAAGCCAGGGGGACTAGAAACCAGAGGTCCTTTCTATAGCTGTACTTTCACCTAATGTGCTGTCAACTATATGCTGCAAGCCAGATCCTGTATTGTGTAATCAGCTGAATGGCTTTCTCTTTATTTACATGTGTGGAACATCTGCCATTAATCACATCACAGGGACCTGATCTCAAGATTAAAGAAACATAATAAATAAATTGTTTGTGAATTTGTATATTCATGGGAAATTGATTTATTACCAAGGAGAATTCAGAACCATTTTGCTTTGCTTGCCCATCTGTGAAAAACAAATATTGCATGTTCTAATTTTACATTGTTATCTGTCATTAGTGAGATTTTCAATTAAGCTGTAGCACCGTAAAAGAGAGGACTTTTTAAAAGTTTTCACTGGAATAATATAGAATATTTGTTTATGTTAAGGGCATTGTTTTGATTGTAAGGCCATTCCAGTAATAAAATGAATTTGTATCCAATGTTTTCCTGGGAGTTTAGTGATGTTTGTTTAGCTTTGCAAATCTCAGACCTGCCTGCCTGCCTGCTTCCCTCCCTCCCTTCTTTCCACCTTTCTTTATCTATATCCCTCCTTTCTTCCCAGAGCATTTCTTTGCACTGAGAGATAGTGAGTGACCCAAAGTTATCCTGTCAGTTTCCACGAATCAGGGTGATTCTGAATCTTGGTCTCTGTCTAACATCTTAACCATTAAACCACATTTGCTCTCTTACTCTTAATCTTTAAAATTTGGAATTCTCATAGGATTTCAGGCATATCATCATCATCATCATCATCATCATCATCAATCATTATCATTATCATCATCATCATCATCATCATCATCATCATCATCATCATCATTTTAGCTGGGTATAAATAGGAGCGCGGTGGCTCAGCAGGTTAAACCGCTGAGCCGTTAGTCTGCCGACCACAAGGTTGGCAGTTCGAAACCGCGGGGTGGGGTGAGCTCCCGCCACTAGCTCCAGCTTCCGCCCACCCAGCGGATCGAAAGCATATGCGAGTAGATAAATGGGTACCACTTCGTGGGTCAATTTGCCAGCGTCCAGCGGAGGGTCGTCCTCGTTCCGAAGAAGACCTAGGGAATCCCGATGATGACGGCGGAGGACGACGGATCCGGAAAGAACAGCTTCCTGGACGTCAGCAGCCGGCGCGGAAGCGAGGCATGCTGGGGCTTGTAGTCCAGTGCCTGCAGCCGAAGAGCCGGTTCCCTGTCCTCCTCCCTATCGCGCGGTAAAATTTATATGATGATATATGATGTATAATTGGAAAATGTACTGATGTTGTAAGCCGCCTAGAGTCCTCCAGTAGGGAGGGGATAGGCGGGGTATAAATAGGATAAAATAAATAAAAATAAAATAAATAAATGACCTTTTGAAATTCTACACCAAATTTGTGGGCAAACTAGATGCACAATTTCTCCAGAAGAAGTAGAAAGTCTCCAATATCGAAAGTCTCAAGAGAAAGTGGTAAAAGATTTATTGTTTTTATGTCCTTGGCAAAGCTCATGGGAAGAGTTCCCTCAGAATGAATCCCTTGGGGTTTAATTAAAGTGTGAGAAGCCAGGGAGGCTGCAGATACTGGAGAGATGATGGAACAATGAAGGATAGGACACACTTTTCTTGGCAGCCTTATCATCAGATGGGCAAGAACCCAGCTCTGCACTTATCAGATTTCATTCATCACACCAAGGAAGAACTGATCAGGAAAAAAATGCAGAAGAGAACATTTCTGTGTGCAGCCCTAATTTTATTTGCACTCACCAAAAATGGTTGGATTAATGAAGAAAAGAAAAGATCAGCCATGAGTTACTTTAATGCAAAGATGAAATGAGGAAAGAGGCTCCAAAAGATACTTAGATTTAGCCATTGTCAAGTGCTGAGATGATTTCAAATTGTATCTTGCTGGGTGAAACAAATAGAGGATAGGTGAGTTAGAGGCTCGGCTAGAGGAATCCACAGGGAAAGATCAAAACAGGCAATATGATAGTAGTGGAAGTACAATCAGTCCTGGCTCTTTGTACATGCATGAAGACGCAGGAAGACACATGTACAAAAGAGATGAGGCTTTGCTGTGCAGCCATGCTGCCATATTGCCTGTTTTAACCCCCCACCTACGTAGCTGAATATATGTTTTAAATAAATAAGCAAAAGGCAATCTTCTATTCTGGAAAAAACTTATATTAACATCTTATATTTTAATCAGAACTGTCTTCCTTTAACTAATTTTTATAGCAAACTAACATCTTTAGGCCAGAGGTTTGGTTTTTCCCCCCCTATAAAACTCAGAATTCTTATAAAATCACCCTGTGACTCTTTGAACTGAAAAACAGTAGTTGATTAGCAGCTCCCCTGCCCCCAGTTCCTTCCTTCCTTCCTTCCTTCCTTCCTTCCTTCCTTCCTTCCTTCCTTCCTTCCTTCCTTCCTTCCTTCCTTCCTTCCTTCCAAAGAATAAATGGCTGTGGCATGCTTTCTGTTCCAAGAATGTTGATGATTATTAATATTCACATTATTCAAAGACAAGAAACAGCTGCATAATAAAGTTCCCGTATAAGCTGGGCTTTAATTTTCAGTGTCACTGCATTGGGAAAGGAATTTTTGAAGTGTAATAAGCAAAAGTTGTCCAATACTCTGACCCACAACTTTTCCATTAAGCAATAAAGAAGCACTTAAGTCCAATAATCTTATCCGATAAACACAGTCTCAGAAGGCTAATGAGGCTCATGTTATTTAAGCTGACAACATCCCTCGTTTAATTAAACAAAATAAACATGTGGGAATGGAACGCTGCTACCCTACTGTCAATTTTTGCTTGCTTATTTGAAAAAAATTCTACAATGCTGAGTATAACTAATGGTGATGGGGAAGAAAATATGCCCTCCCCTCCCAATTTTTCAGGTCAGCTGTCTTCCCAAAGATATTTTCAGAAACAGAAGCCTTCTTCCAGCATCATTAGTAACACTGTGCAAAAGAAAATATCTCCAGATTTTCCTACAGTTCTTTTAAAAAATGTTTCAATAGAACTTTGGGAAAATACTGAAGGGCAATATGTGGTCTTGTATTTTGTTAGTTACAAGGTGACCAAGGAGAATGTCAGAACCTTCTGGCTTTCACTGTACAATCATCCCTTCTTCCTGGTTTCCATGCTTCAAGTCAGTTCCAGAGAAAGACATCATGAGAGGATTCTTATTATTGGGTTGCTTGAGTCAGCCAGGTAGGCGTCAGAGTGATGGGAAGATGTGTAACAGAAGGCAATAATCATAGCAATAGCACCCTCCATCATTTTTAACAATCCAGTAAAGAGTCCCAAAGCCCCACAAAGACATCTGGAAGACATCCTCAACTGCTCTGAATATAAGGGAGAAAAACTGAAGGCAGTTTTGCAGGCTAAGAAACCTTTTGTGAAATGGCAAGGCAGGGTTTGATCCAGAGTTAAGGAAAATGATATATAATAATTAGGGCTGTGAAAGAGATCCTTTGTAATGCATGAGTACATGTATGAAGCTCATAGTCATTAAAACAGACCTGTTTGCAATGCTCATGTAAATGCTTTGGAATTTATTCCTGACTTCCTCTACGTCCGTATGTATGCATGTACAGCTGTTTTGCTTCCCTGAGAAGAAAGCAAAGCAAGGAAATTCTACACGCACATAGATACGGAGACAGCTTTTGAGCAGCTGTTTGAGTCTTGCAGATGCCTTAACAAATTGCCAAATAATGAGATGTATGTGTTCCCGTATATTTCAAACCACCGCTTTCAAACTATTTGCACAACTCTAATAATGATGAAATTGTAGAGGAAACCTAAGAAGTAGTCCTGCCTTAGACACAGAAGCCAGCTGGGTGACCTTGGGCCAGTCGCTCTTTCTCAGCCCTAGAAAGAAGGCAGCAATGGCAAACTACTTCCAAAAATGTTGCCTAGAAAACCTAATGGACTTGTTCATGTAGTTGCCAGGAGCCAAGACTGACTTAAAGTGGAGGAGGAAGAGTCATTCAGAGGTAAGTCATAGGTTTTGCAAACAGAAGGTTTCTTCTCCAAGCACAGTGGGAAAAGATTTTAGCAGAGCATATACTATATTCTCCAGCAAAGGAGATCGTTACCTTGTCGTGGTGCTGGAGCTTGAGCACCTCAATGAAACCATGAGCTAAACCGTGAAGGGACACCCAAGACGGGAAGGTCATGGCAGAGAGGTCAGACTAAATACGATCCCTGGGGAAGGTAATGGCAACCTACCCCAGTATTCTTGCTGTGAAAACTAAATGGATCAGTACAACCAAAGATATGTTGGTATACCATCGGAAGATGGGACTCCCAGGTCGGAAGATAGTCAAAATGCTACTGGGGAGGAACAGAGGATACGTTCAACTAGCCCCAGATATGATGACGCAGCTAGCTCAAAGCCGAAAGGACGGCTAGCGGCCGACGGTGCTGGTGGTGAATGATGAATCCGATGTTCTAAAGATCAACACACCATAGGAACCTGGAATGTAAGATCTATGATCCAGGGCAAATTGGATGTGGTTATTGGTGAGATGTCAAGATTAAATATAGACATTTTAGGTGTCAGTGAACTGAAATGGACTGGAATGGACCACTTCACATCAGATGACCACCAGATCTACTACTGTGGACAAGAGGACCACAGACGAAATGGAGTAGCCTTCATAATTAATAATAAAGTGGCTAAAGCAGTGCTTGGATACAATCCAAAAAATGATGGAATGATCTCAATTTGAATTCAGGGTAAGCCATTTAACATCACAGTGATCCAAATATATGCCCCAACCACAGATGCTGAAGAAGCAGAAGTAGATCAGTTCTATGAGGATCTGCAGCACCTACTGGATAATACACCAAAAAGAGATGTTATTTTCATTACAGGAGACTGGAATGCTAAGGTGGGTAGTCAGACGACACCTGGAATTACAGGCAAGCACGGTCTGGGAGAACAAAATGAAGCAGGACATAGGCTGATAGAATTTTGCCAAGACAACTCACTGTGCATAACAAACACTCTCTTCCAACAACCTAAAAGACGACTTTATACATGGACTTCACCAGATGGTCGACACCGAAATCAGATTGACTACATCCTTTGCAGCCAAAGGTGGGGGACATCTATACAGTCAGTAAAAACAAGACCTGGAGCTGACTGTAGTTCAAATCACAAACTTCTTATTGGAAAATTTAGAATCAGACTAAAGAGAATAGGGAAGACCCACAGATCAGTTAGATATGAGCTCACTAATATTCCTAAGGAATATGCAGTGGAGGTGAAGAATAGATTTAAGGGACTAGATTTAGTAGATAGGGTCCCAGAAGAACTATGGACAGAAGTTTGCAACATTGTTCAGGAGGTGGCAACAAAAAATGTCCCAAAAAAAAAGAAAAACAAGAAGGCAAGATGGCTGTATGTTGAGACACTGGAAGTAGCCCAAGAAAGAAGGAAAGCAAAAGGCAACAGTGATAGGGAGAGATATGCCCAATGAAATGCAAAATTCCAGAGGTTAGCCAGAAGAGATAAGGAATTATTTTTAAACAAGCAATGTGTGGAAGTGGAAGAAGACAATAGAATAGGATGGACAAGAGACCTCTTCCAGAAAATTAGAAACATCGGAGGTAAATTCCAGGCAAAAATGGGTATGATCAAAAACAAAGATGGTAAGGTCCTAACAGAAGCAGAAGAGATCAAGAAAAGGTGGCAAGAATATACGGAAGATCTGTATAGGAAGGATAAGAATATTGGAGATAGCTTTGACAGTGTGGTCAGTGAGTTAGAGCCAGACATCCTGAAGAGTGAGGTTGAATGGGCCTTACGAAGCATTGCTAATAACAAGGCAGCAGGAGACGACGGTATCCCAGCTGAACTGTTTAAAATCTTGCAAGATGATGCTGTCAAGGTGATGCATGCCATATGCCAGCAAATTTGGAAAACACAAGAATGGCCATCAGATTGGAAAAAATCAACTTATATCCCCATACCAAAAAAGGGAAGCACTAAAGAATGTTCAAACTATCGAACAGTGGCACTTATTTCACATGCCAGTAAGGTAATGCTCAAGATCTTGCAAGGTAGACTCCAGCAATTCATGGAGCGAGAATTGCCAGATGTACAAGCTGGGTTTAGAAAAGGCAGAGGAACTAGAGACCAAATTGCCAATATCCGCTGGATAATGGAGAAAGCCAGGGAGTTTCAGAAAAACATCTATTTTTGTTTTATTGACTATTCTAAAGCCTTTGACTGTGTGGATCATAACAAATTGTGGCAAGTTCTTGGTGGTATGGGGATACCAAGTCATCTTGTCTGCCTCCTGAGGAATCTGTATAACGACCAAGTAGCAACGGTAAGAACAGAGCACGGAACAACGGACTGGTTTAAGATTGGGAAAGGAGTACGGCAGGGTTGTATACTCTCACCCTACCTATTCAACCTGTACGCAGAACACATCATGCGACGTGCTGGGCTTGAGGAATCCAAGGCTGGATTTAAAATAGGTGGAAGATACATTAACAATCTCAGATATGCAGATGATACCACTTTGATGGCTGAAAGCGAGGAGGAGCTGAGGAGCCTTATGACGAAGGTGAAAGAAGAAAGTGCAAAAGCTGGGTTGCAGTTAAACCTCAAAAAAAACCAAGGTTATGGCAACCAGCTTGATTGATTACTGGCAAATATAGGGAGAAAAAGTGGAGGCAGTGACAGACTTTGTATTTCTATGCGCAAAGATTACTGCAGATGCTGACTGCAGCCAGGAAATCAGAAGACGTCTACTTCTTGGGAGGAGAGCAATGGCAAATCTTGATAAAATAGTTAAGAGCAGAGACATCACACTGACAACAAAGGTCCGCATAGTTAAAGCAATGGTATTCCCTGTAGTAACCTATGGCTGTGAGAGCTGGACCATAAGGAAGGCTGAGAGAAGGAAGATAGATGCTTTTGAACTGTGGTGTTGGAGGAAAATTCTGAGAGTGCCTTGGACTGCAAGAAGATGAAACCAGTCCATACTCCAGGAAATCAAGCCAGACTGCTCACTTGAGGGAATGATATTAAAGGCAAAACTGAAGTACTTTGGCCACATAATGAGAAGACAGGATACGCTGGAGAAGAAGCTGATGCTAGGGAAAGTGGAAGGCAAAAGGAAGAGGGGCCGACCAAGGGCAAGATGGATGGATGATATTCTGGAGGTGACGGACTCAACCATGGGGGAGCTGGAGATGATGACGGCCGACAGGAAGCTCTGGGGTGGGCTGGTTCATGAAGTCACGAAGAGTCGGAAGTGACTGAACGAATAAACAACAAAATATCCTTCCTTCCTTCCTTCCTTCCTTCCTTCCTTCCTTCCTTCCTTCCTTCCTTCCTTCCTTCCATCCATCCATCCATCCTTTTTCATGATTCCTGCTATATTTAGATATATAGTATCCCATTTCAAATGCACTACAATATGTAAAGCTATAAAACATTTAAAATACAATAGTAACAATTTAGTGGCTATGAATAGTGGAGCAGGGCCTTTGTGAGATGCCAAATACCAGAGTGTTAATACACTTTTAAGCATGGACTTCAACTTGAAATAGGGACTGTTTTGAAAGAAAATGTCCTAAACCTGGTTGATGCCAAGTAAATATCCACAGCATGTGAAAACCATAGTAGTTCTGCCAAACTATGTGGGAGAAGTTTTTTTTCCCCAGGTACCTTGATTCAAGTTGTTTAGGACCTAATCGTTAATTTTGAACTTGGTGTTACCTTTGTTAGGTGCACCACACAACAGGTTATCTATTGAATTTTGTACAGCCTGTAGCTTCTGAATCATGCATAGGGGCATGGAAGGTCACAGAGCAGGACTCCAGCCAGGTTTTATTTTTAAAAGCATTTTTGAAAGTGGATTGCCATTGCCTTCTTCCTAAGCTGAAAGTGTGAGAATGTACCTAAATCACATGGCTGGCTTCTGTGCATAAGGAAGGACGAGAGTCTGGATCTCCCTCCTCCTAGACCTAAACCACTATACCACACTGGCTGTCATTTAGAAGATGCATGAACAATACCTACACCCAAGTTCTCTTCTAGTTCTCTCAAAAAGATTCTTAAAAAAAATAACCTCATTTTTAGAGTGCTTTCAAATTTCTTATCCTGGGAGTTTTGAACTGACGGTAGGAGGTTACACATTCTGCCCACATTTCTTCAAGAAGCCCCATGAGAGATGTTCCCTTGAAATGTCATCCCATGTTTTTTACTGGAAGTGCAGAAAGCCAGGGAAGCTGCAATCCACTCAAGAAATGATGGCATACTGAAGGCAGAACACTCACAGACATTCACTGATTCTCAAAGTGCTTTTGAATTTCTTCTGACTGATCTGACTTTGAAGTCACGAAGAGTCAGAAGCGACTGAATGAATAAACAACAACAAACTTTGTCATAAAGATCTTCCTCTCTTTACAGCCTCTGGGTTATCCCTACTTCCTCGGGGGGGGGGGGAATGACACGGGAGGAATTCATTGCATGCCATATGCATCCAGTGGAAGCCACAATGATATCATGCTTGTAATGATCTCATCATGCAAATGCACAAGGTATGTTATTTGTGTCGGGTGTATCATGCTGCAAATGATGCACAGTATGTAATTTATGTCAATTGTGTGATGATGTCAAGGTGTGATGTGTGATATCATGGCTGCCTTCTCTCCCATGCAGATGTCCATGCCTCATGGTATTCCCCCATCAGGTCAGAAGGCAAAGTGCTATTGGAAAAGGCTACTGGAAAATGTATAATGAGTGGCAAAGAACTCACCACCTCCATGACAATTTTACTAAAACGTTCTTTTCCTTTTGGGGAGGGAAAAGTAATCAATCCCTGGGGTGGTTAGTGCCTTGAAGAGGCTCCCATGAATTAAATGAATTTAACTGAAAAACTTTTTAACATCTCTATCTTGGATTTTATATATATGCTTTTATATTGGGGTTTTTTTTTTTTGTATTTTAATCTTTATCTATTTCAGTTTTATTGTAAACTGCCTAGAGTCGCTCTTTGAGTGAGATGGGCGGTGACGAAATTTGAAGAATGAATGAATGAATGAATGAATGAATGAATGAATAAATAAATAAATAAATAAATAAATAAAATATACATAAGAGCACTTTCTGTTCTCTCAAACTGAATTAGCTTTTTTTTTTTCTTTTTGATAGAGGGAGGACGCAGTGTTAGTAATTCACCTTGAACCTCAGGGTGTTTATCATCCTCAGAATAATAATTAATCCAGCCCTTGCCGGCACCTGAAGAAGTTAACAGCCAGAACTGGGCTCTCTGTTATGATGTGTAATGATATAAAGATTATAAAGGTAGAGATTGTGATTGTATACATATTCTTTCAGAATTATACCACCTTCATTTCAAGATCACCCAATTCATAAATTAAAATACTAGGGCAAGCCAATTTTGAGGTTCTGGATTGGACCTTTAGGTATGCAGGATTTATTTTACTGCTGGCCAAACAAGATTTTAATTATGGTGCACTTGATATTTTATTGCCGTGCAGTAAAAAAATATCCTTTACAATCTTATGTACGTAATCAGAGTTTGTTCTTGGATGCCTGATGCACTGTAGCTGTCCTTATTGCTAGTCCTTGTTCTCCTGCTGAGGAGGTGAAAGTTGCAGCAACAAAAGGCATTTGTCTAGCAGGAAACTGGGGAGTAAAAGAGTAATAAACTTCCTGTCTTACTCACAGAGCCAAAGTGTCACACAATGCACAGAGGGAAGAAGGGAGAGTTTCTCTCTATCTTTGCAGTATTTAACTTGTCAGTTCTATAATATTTTCAGAGCTCTAAAGGCTGAACGCTTCATCTGTCTTTTCTGGTCTGAGATCAGGAGGCGACCAACTTTTGAACTAGCCTCTGAGCTTTTAGCAGCACTCGGATCTGCGGAAATCACCAGGCTAATGTTTGGGGTAGAAATCAATGCCTGTTTTTCAAGGTTCAGGAACAATCTAGCCTGTTTGGTTTTGGTTTTATTTTTCTTCTCCTGGTCGCTTGGTAGTTGTAGTTTGAGGGTTACTTATCACAGCTATCCATCAATAAGAGCTAATCACCCATCACCCATAACCAGAGATAACATTGTTGATCCACTAAAGGCTCTTCCTTGTGGCTGTGTTTCTTCATTCCATGAAGTATGCTGGCCATAAAGGCTAGCAAGGGAATGCATAGGGGAGAGTCAAAAAAGTTAAGATGATTGATTGATTGATTGATTGATTGATTATGTGCTATCAAGTCAGTGTCTACTTTTACCAACCACATAGATTTTCTCCATGTCAATCTGTCCCTGACCTGGTCTTTCAGGTCTTCCAACAGTGCACTCATCACCACTGTAACTGTAGTAGGGACCGCGGTGGCTAGTGGTTAAGACGCTGAGTCAGAGGCCATTAAGGCTGACAGATTGGCAGTTTGAATCCCAAGAGCGTGAGCCGTGTGCCAGAGTGAGCTCCCAGCAATTTGTCCCAGCTCCTGCCAACCTAGCAGTTCAAAATCATGCAAATGCAAGTAGATAAATAGGTACCACTTCGGTGGGAAAAATCACAGGGACATGAAAGGAGCCTCCTCGGGCGTCCCCCGGGCAACAGTGATGTCACCGGCAAATCTTTTCACTACAGAAGTGCCTTGGTGCTTCTGACACACACACAAAAAACCCCCACTGTAACTGAGTCCATCCACCTTGCTGCTGGTCTTCCTCTTCTCTTTCCTTCCACCTTTCCCAGCATAAGTCAAGGTGAAAACCATGGAAAAGTCAAGATAGTGGATACCATATTCTTTTTTGATACATACATATACACACATGGCCATGAAGGCTGGTTTCATGTTTCAGTGCCTGGATTTGAATCTCCACATGTACTGTTTCCAATATATAACTGGGAATGCCATCTTATTCTTGGCTGTTCACCTTTCACAGGTTCATGGCTGGTTCATTCTATGCAGAGAATCCAGCTGTGCAGATAGATGAGAATTTGCTTGGTTCATTTTTTCATATGAATATATATGAAATGTATATAATTTTTAAAAAGGGTATCAAGAAAGGAAAAGTAATAGCTTTGACTTTCTTGAATTGTGAGCTTGTTGTACCAGTTCACATGAACGCTTCATGTATAATGCTCAAGTTCTCCTTAGAAAATTATGCAGTGGCAGCATTTCAGTTCAAATTATGCTCTGCTATAATGTTACATAAACCTGGTACCAGGAATCCCTACTGTTTCAAAAGTGATGGTGTATTTAAATTTAAATAACAGTAATTTAAATCTAAATGGCTATTATATTTGGTATTGGTATATTATCTCTGCTGGCAAAAGACAAAATTTGTTTCTTTATGACATTCACCTTTTCCCCACATTGCTTTATTACTATTTGATTTATCTTTATTTTTTAAAAGCATGAACATGCACACAGGGGCATACATACAATTGCTTCTATTAAGAAATTACTTCTGAAGATACCTTCACTGTATACTGGGAATTTAGTAGATGACTCAAATTGTAGCAACTCACTTGAGAATAGTTCTCATCTTTTAACAGATTTCAAAACTTTGCCTCTTCTGCTTCAGTGAGCTGTGGGCTGGTGTTGAGGTACATCAAATATTTGAAATACTTGCCTTTCAATCTTCCTTATTACATAATCTGATTTTTTTTTTCATTGAATGTTCTGGCTATCTTTTCAAAATATCTCCACAGTGCACTTCTTATACTAAAACCCCAAAGATGCTGAGTCAGAAACAAATGTATGTACATATTTATGTATTAATTTATTATATTAACTTATATAGCTGCCCATATCAATTTTAATTTTAATTTTAATTTTAATTTTAATTTTAATTTTAATTTTAATTTTAATTTTAATTTTAAATTTTAATTTTAATTTTAATTTTAATTTTAATTATTTTAATTTTAATTTTAATTTTAATTTTAATTTTAATTTTAATTTTAATTTTAATTTTAATTTTAATTTTAATTTATTTTCTATCCTGCCTTTATTATTTTTATAAATAACTCAAGGTGGCGAACATACCTAATACTCCTTGCTCCTCCTATTTTCCCCACAACAGGAACCCTGTGAGGTGAGTTGGGCTGAGAGAGAGTGACTGGCCCAAGGTCACCCAGCCGGCTTTCATGCCTAAGGCGGGACTAGAACTTTCAGTCTCCTGGTTTGCCATTGGCTCCTTCCTAGGGCTGAGAGAATGTGATTGGCTCAGGTTCACCCAGCCTGCTTTCATGCCTAAAACGGGACTAGAACTCACAGACTCCTGGTTTCTAGCCCGTTGCCTTAACCACTAGACCAAACTGGCTCCCAATTGTTATAGACAGTTTTTTTGTTGTTTATTCGTTCAGTTGCTTCCAACTCTTCGTGACTTCATGGACCAGCCCACGCCAGAGCTTCCTGTCGGCCGTCACCATCCCCAGCTCCCCCATGGTTGAGTCTGTCACCTCCAGAATATCATCCATCCATCTTGCCCTTGGTCGTCCCCTCTTCCTTTTGCCTTCCTCTTTCCGTAGCATCAGCTTCTTCTCCAGGGTATCCTGTCTTCTCATTATGTGGCCAAAGTACTTCAGTTTTGCCTTTAATATCATTCCCTCAAGTCAGCAGTCTGGCTTTATTTCCTGAGTATGGACTGGTTTGATCTTCTTGCAGTCCAAGGCACTCTCAGAATTTTCCTCCAACACCACAGTTCAAAAGCATCTATCTTCCTTCACTCAGCCTTCCTTATGGTCCAGCTCTCACAGCCATAGGTTACTACAGGGAATACCATTGCTTTAACTATGCGGACCTTTGTTGTCAGTGTGATGTCTCTGCTCTTAACTATTTTATCAAGATTTACCATTGCTCTCCTCCCAAGAAGTACACGTCTTCTGATTTCCTGGCTGCAGTCAGCGTCTGCAGTAATTTTTGCGCCTAGAAATACAAAGTCTGTCACTGCCTCCACTTTTTCTCCCTCTATTTGCCAGTCTTCAATCAATCTGGTTGCCATAATCTTGGTTTTTTTGAGGTTTAACTGTAACCCAGCTTTTGCACTTTCTTCTTTCACCTTCGTCGTAAGGCTCCTCAACTCCTCCTCGCTTTCAGCCATCCAAGTGGTATCATCTGCATATCTAAGATTGTTAATGTATCTTCCACCTATTTTAAATCCAGCCTTGGATTCCTCAAGCCCAGCATGTCGCATGATGTGTTCTGCGTAGAGGTTGAATAGGTAGGGTGAGAGTATACAACCCTGCCATACTCCTTTCCCAATCTTAAACCAGTCCGTTGTTCCGTGCTCTGTTCTTACCGTTGCTACTTGGTCGTTATACAGATTCCTCAGGAGGCAGACAAGATGACTTGGTATCCACATACCACCAAGAACTTGCCACAATTTGTTATGATCCACACAGTCAAAGGCTTTAGAATAGTCAATAAAACAAAAATAGATGTTTTTCTGAAACTCCCTGGCTTTCTCCATTATCCAGCGGATATTGGCAATTTGGTTTCTAGTTCCTCTGCCTTTTCTAAACCCAGCTTGTACATCTGGCAATTCTCGCTCCATGAATTGCTGGAGTCTACCTCTCAAGATCTTGAGCATTACCTTACTGGCATGTGAAATAAGTGCCACTGTTCGATAGTTTGAACATTCTTTAGTGCTTCCCTTTTTTGGTATGGGGATATAAGTTGATTTTTTCCAATCTGATGGCCATTCTTGTGTTTTCCAAATTTGCTGGCATATGGCATGCATCACCTTGACAGCATCATCTTGCAAGATTTTAAACAGTTCAGCTGGGATACCTTCGTCTCCTGCTGCCTTGTTATTAGCAATGCTTCTTAAGGCCCATTCAACCTCACTCTTCAGGATGTCTGGCTCTAACTCACTGACCACACCATCAAAGCTATCTCCAATATTCTTATCCTTCCTATACATATCTTCCGTATATTCTTGCCACCTTTTCTTGATCTCTTCTGCTTCTGTTAGGTCCTTACCATCTTTGTTTTTGATCATACCCATTTTTGCCTGGAATTTACCTCCGATATTTCTAATTTTCTGGAAGAGGTCTCTTGTCCTTCCTATTCTATTGTCTTCTTCCACTTCCACACATTGCTTGTTTAAAAATAATTCCTTATCTCTTCTGGCTAACCTCTGGAATTTTGCATTTCATTGGGCATATCTCTCCCTATCACTGTTGCCTTTTGCTTTCCTTCTTTCTTGGGCTACTTCCAGTGTCTCAGCAGACAGCCATCTTGCCTTCTTGGTTTTCTTTTTCTTTGGGATGTTTTTTGTTGCCACCTCCTGAACAATGTTGCGAACTTCTGTCCATAGTTCTTCTGGGCCCCTATCTACTAAATCTAGTACCTTAAATCTATTCTTCACCTCCACTGCATATTCCTTAGGAATATTAGTGAGCTCATATCTAACTGATCTGTGGGTCTTCCCTATTCTCTTTAGTCTGATTCTAAATTTTGCAATAAGAAGTTCGTGATCTGAACTTCAGTCAGCTCCAGGTCTTGTTTTTACTGACTGTATAGATGTCCCCCACCTTTGGCTGCAAAGGATGTAGTCAATCTGATTTCAGTATCGACCATCTGGTGAAGTCCATGTATAAAGTCGTCTTTTAGGTTGTTGGAAGAGAGTGTTTGTTATTCACAGTGAGTTGTCTTGGCAAAATTCTATCAGCCTATGTCCTGCTTCATTTTGTTCTCCCAGACCATGCTTGCCTGTAATTCCAGGTGTCGTCTGACTACCCGCCTTAGCATTCCAGTCTCCTGTAATGAAAATAACATCTCTTTTTGGTGTATTATCCAGTAGGTGCTGCAGATCCTCATAGAACTGATCTACTTCTGCTTCTTCTGCATCTGTGGTTGGGGCATATATTTGGATCACTGTGATGTTAAATGGCTTACCCTGAATTCGAATTGAGATCATTCTATCGTTTTTTGGATTTTCTCTAAGCACTGCTTTAGCCACTTTATTATTAATTATGAAGGCTACTCCATTTCTTCTGTGGTCCTCTTGTCCACAGTAGTAGATCTGGTTGTCATCTGATGTGAAGTGGCCGATTCCAGTCCATTTCAGTTCACTGACACCTAAAATGTCTATACTTAATCTTGACATCTCACCAATAACCACATCCAATTTGCCCTGGCTCATAGATCTTACATTCCAGGTTCCTATGGTGTGTTGATCTTTAGAACATTGGATTTGTCGTTCACCACCAGCACCGTCGGCCGCTAGCCGTCCTTTCGGCTTTGAGCTAGCTGCGTCATCACATATGGGGCTAGTTGAACATATCCTCTGTTCCTCCCCAGTAGCATTTTGATCATCTTCTGACCTGGGAGTCCCATCTTCCAATGGTATACCGACATATCTCTGGTTGTACTGATCCATTTAGTTTTCACGACAAGAATACTTGGGTGGGTTGCCATTACCTTCCCCAGGGAACCTATTTAGTCTGACCTCTCTGCCGCGACCTTCCCGTCTTGGGTGTCCCTTCACGGTTTAGCTCATGGTTTCATTGAGGTGCTCAAGCTCCAGCACCATGACAAGGTAACGATCTTCTTTTGTGGAGTATAGACAGTTAGCTATCCATAAAGGATATTTTGCTTAGAAAAAAAATCAAAGCTGATCAGACGAATCAGTACTTCTATTCAAACTATAAAGAAATCAATTAGTTAACATATTTATTTATTTATTTATTTTATTTATTTATTTTCTATCCCACCTTTATTATTTTTATAAATAACTGAAGGCGGCGAACATACCTAATACTCCTTGCTCCTCCTATTTTCCCCACAACAACAACCCTGTGAGGTGAGTTGGGCTGAGAGAGAGTGACTGGCCCAAGCTCACCCAGCTGGCTTTCATGCCTAAGGTGGGACTAGAACTCACAGTTTTCTGGTTTCTAGCCCATTGCCTTAACCAGTAGAACATACTGGCTCTCTTGTTCCAAAGAGCAGGGATACATGCCTTTGGTAGACTATTATTTCCTTAATAAGTTGCATTTTGTGGTGGCTTTCTATTATCTTTCAAGCACATTTCGAAATTCTGAAAATTTTCTCTAAATCTCTAAGTAGCTTCAGTCCTGCCCATTATAACATAAAGTACAGTCCTTCCTTATGTCCTTGTATGACCATGGAGCTCTATCTTATTTATTTTGTTGATATTGTTTCATATGTCACAGGCATCTATGTGAATTACGGTTAGGTTTTTGTTGCATTAGGACTGGGGATCAAGTCCAAGTTGACTCTCAGCCATGGGTACTCACTGAGTGACTTTGGGGCAGTCTCTCTCTCCCAGTCCAGCCTATCACACATGATTGTTCTTGTGAAGATATAAGCAGTATTGAGCTGCGGGAGGAAATATGAGATATAAATCTCACAAAAAAGGAATAAGTAGTTATGGGAGATGTCTGACCTGTCTTAGATAGAGAAGACCCCAAGTATACGAATATTATTAGAAATACCTGTTTAAACTAGTGTTGGGGAATTAGACTTAGGTAGGGGGAAGGGTTTTTGATTGACAAGCATTGACTAGAATTTTGTTCCTACCATTTCCTGTAGGGTAGACATTAATTGGAGGATGATTGGCTTTTAGGGGATGCCATGAACTGCAAGCACTTTATAGTGGATGCACAATGTAAAGAAGATGGTAGACCCAGAAAGCATGTCCTATAATGAATGCATTAGATCACCTTGGCAGATGGTGTTTACTACTTGGAAAGGGGATCATCAGGACATTTCATACTAAACTACAAAGTCAACTAAATATCCCAGAAGAAAGCAATAGCAAACCACTCCTGTGCCATTGCCAAGAAAGCTGCATGGATATGTCCACGTAGGTTCCCAGGAGTCAACCTCAACTAGAAGGAGGCTTTTGTTCAATCTCGAATATTGCATGATATGCTAAATGTATTCTGTTCTGCCTGGGTGGAAGGAAGAGGTACTTTTAGCATCCAACCTGAGATGACTTATAAACTGTATCTCCAACCTAGCTGAATAAATATATCCATTGGAAATGTTTGCCTCTGGTGTGTAAGTCATTTTTATTGAGTCCTTTATTTGATCCATTTTCTGTAAAGGGTCACAGCAGAAGTAACTGAGCTCTACTACATAAATAAATAATAAGAGTAATCCAAAGCTGTAACAAAGAGTCTATGAAGGTTCTCAGTCATCCAGGTGGAATTGTCTGTAGCTTGAATCATGTCAACTGGATTTCTATTTTCTTAATGGAAACGTTTCGCTCCTTATCCAAGGGGCTTCTTCAGTCTGAGCAAAGTTGGTAAGGGAATCCTAAATATGTTCCTAGGTAGCTGTGTGACCTTACACCTGGGGCTAGGTCATGGTTATATTGAGATGTAATTTTTAAGTCCTTTTATCATCTAATGGAGGGTCGTTAAAAACACCATGCTGCTGTTGAGCTTCTGAAATGGTCTTAATCTTCCTAGGCACAGAAGACAACACGGGGAGGAAGATGGGGGAGAGTTTGTGCCTGAGGCCCCCACCTCTATTCAAGGAAGGATTTTCCAAGTTGGCATAAATGGATTCCTTGACCCCTCTCTCAAACCACCTATCTTCTCTGTCTAAAATGTGAACATTAATGTCCTCAAATGAGTGTCCTTTTTCTTTTAGATGAAGATAAACTGCTGACTCTGGTCCTGTGTCTCAGGACATTGTCACACAGAGCAGAAACCATCCCCACCTCCATGGATTCCAAAAAGAATGAAAATCAGCACCTGAGAACAGCCCTGAAGGCCTGTGGATATCCAAATTGGGCCTTCACCAAATCTAAATCTACCAGACCTAAAACAGCGACAGATAGGGCTGAGACTCAGAGTAAACGAAAGAACCTGGTCATTCCCTACATGGCTGGCGTGTCTGAAAAGATAAAACGGATATTTGGCAAACACCACATACCTGTATATTTCAAACCCACCAACACACTGAGACAGAGGCTTGTACACCCCAAAGATCAAACTCCAAAACATAAGAAAAGCAATGTAGTTTATGCAATCCAGTGCAGTGAGGAGTGCTCTGAACTCTACATTGGAGAAACCAAACAACCTATGTACAGGAGGATGGCACAACACAGGAGAAATAACACCACAGGACCAGAGTCAGCAGTTTATCTTCATCTAAAAGAAAAAGGACACTCATTTGAGGACATTAATGTTCACATTTTAGACAGAGAAGATAGGTGGTTTGAGAGAGGGGTCAAGGAATCCATTTATGCCAACTTGGAAAATCCTTCCTTGAATAGAGGTGGGGGCCTCAGGCACAAACTCTCCCCCATCTTCCTCCCCGTGTTGTCTTCTGTGCCTAGGAAGATTAAGACCATTTCAGAAGCTCAACAGCAGCATGGTGTTTTTAACGACCCTCCATTAGATGATAAAAGGACTTAAAAATTACATCTCAATATAACCATGACCTAGCCCCAGGTGTAAGGTCACACAGCTACCTAGGAACATATTTAGGATTCCCTTACCAACTTTGCTCAGACTGAAGAAGCCCCTTGGATAAGGAGCGAAACGTTTCCATTAAGAAAATAGAAATCCAGTTGACATGATTCAAGCTACAGACTGTAACAAAGAGATTCCCAAGTGGGAAGAGGGAGATGTGTTTACCAACAGGATCTTCTTGAAGTTCACAGAAAGGAAATACTGAACATGGCGGCTGCTGTGACCTTTCTTCAAACCAAAGCTAAAATGAAGACTTAGAACAGAGACCTACAACTTTTGGGAGCCAAGGGCTTCCTGTATCCTTCATGTGATGTGCTGAGTATGCATTTTCCCTAAATCCCTGGATTTAATAAAACTGAATGAATTAAACACATATTATTGCTCCTGTATTGTTAGTCCTACCCCTTTCTTAATGTATGATGGGGGGAGTCTAGTTCACTGTTGGGAACATAGGAAGCTGCTTTATATTGGATCCAACAAATATAGTATTAGATATGTACTCTGGCCACATTTTTCTTAGGTTTCAGGGAGATTTGCCCACCCCCAATTACTTGGAGATGCTAGGGACTGAATCTGATATATCTGAAACAACATACTGTACGTCTAGCACTGAATTACAATTCCATAATTTTATATTGAGAGACAGTTTGGTGTAGTGATTAATGCATCAATCTAGAAACTGGGATACCATGAGTTCTAGCTCAGCCTTAGGCACGAAGCCAGCTGGGTGTCCTTGGGCCAGTCCCTCTCTCTCAGCCCTAGGAAGGAGGCAATGGCAAACAACTTCTGAAAAGCCTTGCCAAGGAAACTGCAGGGACTTGTCCAGGCAGTCTCTGAGAATTGGACAGAATTGAACGTGTGTGTGTGTGCGTGTGTGTATGTGTATGTGTATGCGTGTGCGTGTATGTATGTATGTATGTGTGTGTGTATATATATATGCTGAAGATTCCCTTGCAACTTCTCAATCTGAGAAAGATCCATTAGTCATCCTTTGGGAATGAATATAGGCTTTTAGAAACCTGGAAGGCTGACCATGTGAATTAAATTAAATCCCCTTTTTATATGCATCACATATAAAAAGTGGTGGAGCTTCAAATATGAGGTCAGAGTCATCATCTTGACTTTTTTCACACCCCATGCAGACATCTCTGGTGCTAGAGAAACCATGGTACCTTGAAAACTAGAACATCCATGCACAAACAACTTGGCCTCATTAAAACTAAAGTTAGAAGTCTACCTGTGA